>CM062816.1:481108277-483725622 GCA_031772625.1 Pinus tabuliformis | reverse complement strand
AATTTTCCGGTTCTAACTACCAAAAATTAGTGCTTTTAAGGCCCGACACACCCTACCCCTTTTGATGCCTACGTTCAGCAATAGGTTGCTCCATTATGCACTAGAGCTGATCAACAACAAGTTATCCCTTGCTGGGAGTGTGGTGATTTTAGAAATTTGGGAAAATTAAAAAGGATCCCGAAGCTTCCTCTCCCAAAAGCTTCTAGGAGTTTTTTTAACCATTTACCTTGGAAAAGAACCTCGAATCCTATCTGATCCTACCTTAGATATTTCACTTGTTATCCCTTGGGATCATCCTCCCATATTAAATGGATCTCAGGCATATATTGGTAAATGGATAAGAATTCCTAAATGACCATCCCTCTCCTATAAATATATTTCCATCTACAACATCAGGGTTGGATTTTGGAGATTGATCATGCCCTCATGTTGCTACCTTGAATTTAAGAGAGTCATCATATTCATTCATTAGGGTTACATTGAGGTGTGCTTTGTGATAAGGAAGGACAAGCCAACTTGGAGATATCTCTACAAGATTAGCTACTATTCTTGGTTGTAAAGTCCATCTTATTTATATTAAGACAGAGATTATATCGCTTTCCTATATGTGTCATGTTATATTTATATTCATGTATTTCAATTATTCGTTGATCAATTTAATAGAGTAATTGAATTATGCTATGTAGATGTTGTAGATATTTGTCTTATTATGAATGTTTTTGTAGGTTCTAATTATAACAATCAAAGCTATGATTGGATCTTACAAGCGAGAGGAAATTAAATCTTGCAATGGATTCCAAGTAAGCCTTTTTCCCATTCTTCAATTTCTCTAAGGGAAACTTTATATTCTTTAATTTTTGTTGTTCTAGACTAGTCCATTAGGTCTAGAGAAGATAATTTTTCTTGCAATCATAAATTTGGCATAACAAACCAGGCATGCCTTTTGTTCCATGTCCTCCTCCTTTTGATGTTCCGTGTTTTGAACCTCAACTGATAATTAAACTAGAATATTAGTTCGTTGATGAAGAACATATTTTTCTTTCACATCTTTCCTTTTGATGGTGATCCATCTGACCTTATCAATCAACCATATACTAAATTGATATTTTTCCAGTCGATCCTCTCCTTGTTAATCAAATTTAACCCTTAGATGATCATGACCCTAATGATTTCTTTCTCTCTCAATTGTACGATGATTATTGTTCAAGTTATATGGATGAATCTTTTTTCTTACATGAATATTTGGATTTGCAGCAACTTCAAATGGACTTTGAGGAAACTATGAAGCACTTTATTTTAGGTATAGATCATTTTGACCAAGAAAATGATATGATTATCATTGAATATTTCTGCAGTAATTTTGAAAATCTATTATCTTTTGAATCTGATGATTTGGATAACGAATCTTGTTTTGATAAGAAGTTGACCATGTGTTCCCAGATTAAATATCAGTCTTGTTAGGTGTTGGGCCGTGAATATGACCACTTTGTAAGACTCATTTCATCCATTTTTACACTTCTTTATCATGTCATTTATTATAAGTTATTATTTAAATCCATTTTATAATGATTTATACTCTTATGAATGAATATTATTTATTCTCCTTTATTTCTAATAAATTGATGATTATGCATGATTTTATCAATGATAGTTTTAATAAATTGGTTGTAACATTATTCACCATTTTTAACTTCCAAGACAATTTTCAAATTGAAGATTTGATCATTAAATATTCCAACTCAGAAATTCGCTGGAATAAGAAGTGACAGTTTTATGGTTGAGATTCTAAGCAAATGAAGAAGAATCTGGAAAATCTGGAACACGGGTTTTGTCTAGAATGGACCAAATTAACTTTTATATAGAATGGTTTGCCCAAATTCGACTTGTATTGAGAGAAACGTAGGGTTCTTTGAGCATGATTTTCTCAGATTTGTTGTATGGCCGTTTTCCAAATCTTAGCTACAAAGCCAAATTCGCCTTGCTCTTGTTGAAAGATGAATGGAAATATATTCTTGTTGATCAATTGGTTGGAAACAATCCAATTTTGTAATAGAAATCATGTTGTACTTATCTTTATTGTAACTTCTCTCTGATCTCTCTCTATTTAAATGAAAACAGAGATCAGAGATGGGGATGGAAAAATGATGGAGAATTAAGGATTCAGGATTGGAAATTCAAGAATGATGATGGGATAGGATAGAATAGGAGGAAAAGGAGATTGTTGCATTGCCATTGTGATCTTCAAAGCTTCTGTGGTTGTAATGATTTCATAGTTTGATGATGAATAAATAAAAGGGTTGATGTTCATTCTTCTCATCTGAAGTAGCCTAGCAGCATCCGTTGGTGGCTAAGGGCCCAGCCTCTGGTGGATTGTTCTACTACTATATATTATATCTGTAGTTCATACGTGGTTTTCATTATCAGTTTTGTTCGGTAATCTGATGTGTTTTTTTATTTTACATCACGGTTCTATTATATTCGATTTATGTTCAACTGAATAATATCGTTCTCGATGCCAGGAATGTCGTATTGATTCATCTTGACTTGGTAACACATTGTTGTTCTTTTAATCATTGATATAACATTGCTGATCCTTACAGAATGTTATTGCTATTCAATTACAGTGTAACTGTGTTGTGACCTTCATAAGTTGGTATTACTATATTCGTCTATGGTTTACACTTAATCGTGATTGTTGTTCAACTGACATTGTTGTTCCATTATGAATTACAATCGTTCTTGTTTACAACTGAGATTGATATTTGTGGTACCAAGGTCAGATTACTATTTCTCTCAATACTAAGGCATGCCGTGTGTGTTATTCATCTTGGTTTTTTGGCTCTGAGTGTTGTTGCTAATTAGTCTCTGTTCTATTTCCATGTGTTGTTCGATTTATTCTTAGAGTAAAGATTGTTATCTAATTTCTGTAGGATACACTTGCTGCACTTATTTTTGTAGATTAAGGTGGTGTTGTTTATAAGAATTAGTTGTCGTTACATTTCCTCGTTGTTGTTCCATTTCCTGTTATTCGCATTATCTTTGCTTTGGTTTGAAAAACGACCTAAAACTGTAGTGGGCATTGACATTTGTTGTCTAGTTCCCAGATTGATGATCTGTTCCTTGATTATATTCAGCTACATCAATTTACAAAGGGATGAGTTATTGTTACTGTACCCTTGACTAATCATTTGCTGTAGTTTTCTGAATGCATGATTTAAGCCTTAAAGTCCTTTGTTGTAAGTAGATCTCATTTTGAGGATCTATTTACTCTTGTATTTTGAGCCCTGTACTACATCTTTCATAACATTACTCTTGAGTAAATAGACGCCTCAGACTGAGTACACTCTTGAAATAAAAAGCCGTCCCTGGGTTGACAATTAATGTGAGGATAATTAGAGGTGAAAAAGACCCTTTTTATCGCTCAACATTAGGTTTCAACAATAAGTGAGGTGAGTATGACACTTCAGCCTACGTTAATTGTTATGTCAGATTCCTACAACCATGACAATATTTGTGACTTTGGTCAGTTTATGATTCTTTTTCATAATTTCATAATTCATGTCATAATATGGGATGTTTATTCTCTCATGAGGGATGCTTGTTTTATCCACATAAAATTATTCAACCACTAGGGGAGGTGATTTAATCTAACTATTGATCTTCCACCGTTCCATTCCATTACAATCAAATCTTTGATCTATAATGTGGAGACAAATAAGAATTTAAAAAAATGTTTTCCATCATCCATCAAATAATCCCGTGTACAACACCTTGGACTGTGGTCAACCTGAGAACATTGCTTATGACATAGATATGTCCTTGTTTAGTCTTTCTTTCTTATCTTTCCCTAAATGTTGTTTCCATGATCCCATTGCAGACTCATTAGAAGCTTATTTTTAGTCATGACCCATGCCTCATAGCCTACACTCGCATGCGCTTTGTCAAGTTTTGTATGGGCACATGCCTCGTGCTTTTTGACGTTGTGGAGTCTATTATCCAGTAGAGTAGTTTAATGTAATACACGATTGTGTTTGCACTTCATGTTCCCATCAGTCAGTGCATATGTTTGCATGGTTTCTTTTATTCATTGCACTTATTGTTTTTTCGGTTCTTCACAATCATATATGATGCTCTAAAGGCTGGGAGAAAATTCTATGGTTGCATTGGAAATTTCACTTTACCTGACCTGACCCTATGTTTTTTAGGTTAGGGTAGGAGAGGTTTCATGTAGTTAGATGCATTGCATTCTTGTTCTATACTTTCATCTTTCATATTTTGATTTTTTTCCTTAGTTTTCTTTTTCTTTGAATAAAGTTGGTTTTGAGCTTCGATATGACTTGTATAATATTTTTTGAATGAAAAGTTGGAGTAATGTGCAATAGTTGGCTTATCCGTTAGCCTCTTCCTTGATTTAATTTATCTCTTTTGAGTCAATGATTTTTCGATGGAAAATACGATCCTTCAGTTTGGAAGCTATAAGTAAACCATGAATCTTACATCTATTTATGATTCCCATTTCTATGCTTGGTCTTGTATGAATAGTGTGTTCTCGATTATCTATCTATGTAGAGTAAGAAAATGGAAAAACTTTTAGCAATCAAAGAATCATAGGTCTAAGACCTGTTTCTGAAGGAGAAACCTCCTCTAATCTTAATAAGTCAGGATCCCTCTTCCACCCATTGGAAAATAATAAGTGCCTATGCACATTCCTATGTAAATAAAAGAAAAATAAAGGGTGAAAAAAGAGAAATTCTTCTTACGTAGGGAGGTGAAGCAAGAAACTTCAGCGAGGTACTGTCTAGGCTCACTAGTAGCAAAGCAATGTTTGTATTCATAAAGTGACTCTATTGGGGTATTATTCAAGCCTGTTGGTAGCAGAGCAATGCCATATATGTAAAACTCAAACTTTGATTAATTTTATTTCGACACACTATATTTCTCTTACTTACATTGACAGGATAATGATACAACTTGTTATATGTTGTGTTTTTCTAACTATATCTTTAAGAAGGTAAGAATTGAGATCTAAGGAAACCCACTAGTTGAATCATACTTCTTGAAGAAATCTAACATTGTGTTTAAAATGATATCATTTTAGAGATGTTGGGGTTCTCCCAGTGTGTCGCCAAGTGTTGTTGCTATGAAAATGACCCTCTAAAATTTTTCCTATGTAAATTTTGGATCCTATGACTACTTTCATTTGAATCCCCCTTGAGTCAGTATGTTGTTTGATTTTTTATCTATGTTCTTTACCCTAACATTGCATCCTCCTAAGTCATTGTTTCCTAAGCATTGTCACCTAACTATTGGGTTATGTTATATTCTTTCCACGACTAGCCCACATAGTTAACTGGGGGTTTAGAGAGGGGGCGGAGCCCCCCTTCGTTGCGTCGATTGCATAGCAGGGGGGTCACAGGGGGTTTGAGGGATGCAGGTAACCCCATAAAATTTTGGTTTTGGATCCTATGTTAGGTTGGGTGGACCCACCTACGGTTTTGTGCATGATTTTTGCACATGGTTTTGGACATGATGGTTTTCGGTCCATGGTTTTGGACTTGATGGTTTTTGGTCCATGGTATTGGATGCTTCGGCATGTATAAATATGCATTATAATATTGGAAGGAACATAATGAAAAATCAAGTTAGTAGTCCTGGTTTTGGCATCCAGGGGAAATCTCTGTGTATATGTGTTTTATGTGTTATGCTCTCGCATTGTTTATTTTCTGTGTTTTAGAATTCGTATGAAGGTAATTTGTGTACGGGGTTAAAACCTACATTTGGTATCAGAGCTATTTTAGCTTCAAAGGGACGCCTTTGTTGCTGAGGGGTTTCGCTCGAGCCTGTGGTAGACCCTGTTCAATGGGAGATCTGCAAGATTGATTCTGGTGGTGAAAGAAGATGGCGAGTAGTGGAAATATAGAGATCGAGAAATTTAATGGTCAGAGTTTTGAGTTGTGGAAACTCAAGATGGAGGATCTGTTGGTGGATAAAGATTAGTGGATCGCGGTAGATCTAGGTACTAAACCAATGGGAGTGTCTGATGAAGAATGGAAGAAGTTGGATTGGAAGGCAAAGAGCACAATACTATTGTGTGTCTCAGATTCAGTATTGTTGAATGTATCAGGGGAAGCTATGGCGAAGGCTTTGTGCAACAAGTTAGGGACTTTGTACCAATCTAAGTCTCTGGTGAATAAACTGTTCCTGCAGAAAAAGCTGTATAACCTGAGGATGAAAGATGGAGACTCGGTGATAGAGCATCTGAACACATTTAATACTGTGGTAAGTCAGTTAGCATCTGTTGATATTAAAATTTCAGACGAAGATAAGTGCATCAGTTTCTTGTGTTCTTTACCATATTCGTGGGATAGCCTGTTTATTGCAATAGGTAGCAATGCAACTGTCTTGTAGTTTGATGAAATAGTCTCATCCTTGCTGATAGAGGAGATGAGATGGAAAAATATGAAGAGCCAGAATGGTGATGCCTTGTCTATATGAGGATGGTCCCAGAATAGAAACAAAAATAATTCATCGAGTGGGAGATCTAAATCTCTAGGAAAACCTGTAAAGGTGGTGTGCTGGAAATGTAGAAAGGAAGGACACTACAAAAGGGACTGTAAATCTAAAGCTCTTGATCAAGGAAAGGGATCTGATGATGCTCCTTCTACAGAGGTGAAAACCACCTCAGATGAAGGCGGGGATGTGTACTTGGCTTCTTCAAGTACACATGTAGATCATGAGGAATGGTTGATTGACTTAGGTGCATCCTTTCACTTCACTCCACATAGAGAGTGGTTCTGCGAGTATGAGAAATGCCATGGTGGTGATGTCTTCTTAGGGTATGATAGGAATGCTAGAATCGTTGGTCACGGAAAAGTAAAGTTGAAGTTGCAAGGTGGAAGGGTTAGAAACTTACAGGTGTTCTGCATATTCCTACATTGGCCAGAAATCTGATTTTTGTAAGCAAGTTGGATGATGCAGGTGTAAAAACAGTGTTCGAGAAGGATACCTACAAGATGGTTTAGGGAGCACTAGTATTGATGCGGGGAGTTCGGATTGGAACTCTGTATAAGATACAAGGTAGCATGGTTGTTGATGGGTGCAACAGTTCTATGGTTCCTGAAAGTGGAGCAGAAAATCTAGTGCTCTCTGGAGAGAAGACCATGATGTGGCATCAAAGGCTTGGACATATTGGAGAAAAGGGCCTTCAAATACTTCATGGTCAAGGAATGGTAGAAGGTATGAGTAATATTTGTCTGGATTTTGATTTTTGTGAAAATTGTGTATATGAGAAGCAGAATCGGGTGATTTTCCCCTCTAGTGGTAAGAGGGCAAAACATATATTAGAGCTTTTTCATAGTGATGTGTTTGGACCTCTGAAGGTTCCATCACTGGGTAAGTCTGTGTACTATGTATCATTTATAGATGACTTCTCAAGGAATACATGGATATATTTCCTTAAGAAGAAATCTAAAGTCCTTGACAGGTTTAAAGAATTCAAGGCTCTGGTGGAAAACTAGACATAGAAGAAGATAAAGATGTTGAGGACAGATAATGGTGGAGAGTTTTGCAGTAAGGAATTTAAAGAATTTTGTAAGAAGTTTGGTATAGCATGATAGAAGACTACTCCATATACACCTCAACAAAATGGAGCTACAGAAAGAATGAAGAAGATGTTGATGGAAAGGGCAAGAGGCATGCTCAGTGGTGTCAGGTTGGGACACGAATTTTGGGCAGAGGCAGTGGAGACAACATGTTACCTGGTCCACAGATCACCTTCATCAGTGTTGGAGGATACAACTCCACAAGAGGTATGGGCCAATAAGAAACCCTCTATTTCACATCTGAGGGTATTTGGATGTGATGGATATGTACATGTTCCAAAGGAGAAACGAACCAAGTTGGATAGTAAATCTGAAAAGTGCATCTTTATTGGGTATAAGGATGGTTTAAAGGGTTATAGGCTTTGGAACCTAGTAACAAGGAAGGTTGTGTATAGCGAAGATGTGGTGTTTAGAGAGGTGAAAGATGTTACTAAACATGAAGTCCAGCCAAAGGAAACTGAGAAGATAGAGTTTGAGCTAAAGGAGGAAGAATCAGACTCTATAGCAAAGGAGGAATCAGAAGATGAAGAGCCACAAACTCTGGGTGTGAGAAGATCAGTTCAATAAAGAAGGCAACCAGAAAGGTATAGTCCATCTTCTTTCTGTTCAAATTTTGCTTTATCTATTACTGATGATGATCCCAGAACTGTGAAGGAAGTAGTAGATTCAGAGGATGGAAAACTCTGGAAAGAGGCCATGATTGATGAAATGGCATCTTTGCAGAGAAATTAGGCTTGGGATCTAGTGGAGTTGCCGATTGGAAGGAAACCCATTGGAAGAAAATGGGTGTTTAGGAAGAAGACAAATGCAGAAGGAAAGGTGGAGAAATACAAAGCTCAGTTGGTAGCAAAATGTTATTCTCAGGTTCCGAGAATTGATTTTGGGTGATATTTTTTCTCCTGTTGATAAGGTAACTTCTATTAGATTACTTTTATCTGTTGCTACTAATTTTGATTTTGAGGTAGAATAGATGGATTTGAAGACAACATTTCTTCACGGGGATCTAGAAGAGGAAATCTACATGAAGCAACCTGAAGGCTTTGCAGTGAAGGGTAAGAAAGAACCGGTGTGCAAGTTAAAGAAGTCTCTGTATGGGTTAAAACATTCACCAAGGATGTGGCATCAGAAATTTGATACATTTATACGGGGACTTGGCTTCACCAGAAGCAAAGTAGATCACTGTGTGTATTTTAAATTAATTGGTGACCATGTTATTTATTTGGTCTTGTATGTGGATGATATGTTGCTGGTTGAAAATGACAAAGAAATTTTCTAGGATTTGAAGACCCAATTTTCCTCCAAATTCGACATGAAAGATCTTGGTGCTGCAAAATATATTTTGGGCATGGAAATTAAAAGAGATCAGGCAAAGAGGAAGCTTTGGTTAAACCAGAGGAAGTATGTCGAGACAATATTGCAGAGATTTAATATGTAAGATAATAAACTGGTGAAGGTTCCTATTCTTGTAGGTGTAAAGTTATCTGTTGAATAGTGTCCCAAGGCACAAGAAGATGAAGAGGACATGTCTCACGTTCCATATGCAAGTGTAGTCGGTAGCCTGATGTATGCAATGGTCTATACTAGACCAGACATTGCACATGCAATGGGAGTATTGAGCAGGTTTATGTCAAAACCAGGAAAGGAGCATTGGACAATAGTGAAGTGGGTTTTCAAGTATTTGCATGGCACTAGTGATTATGGTTTGTACTACCAAGGAAGACCAGGATTGGATAGAGTGTTAGATAATCATGGCTTTATTGATGCATACTAGGCTGGAGATTTGGATCAGAGAAGATCTACAAGTGGGTATGTGTTTAACCTATTTGGAGGTGAAGTCAATTGGATGAGTAAGGAACAATCTGTAGTGGCACTATCAACTACAGAGGTAGAATACATGGTAGCTACTCATGCAAGCAAGGAAGTAGTTTGGTTGCAGAGATTGTGTTCAAGTATGGGGTGAGTACAGGGAGCTATAGGGATAGACTGTGACATCAAAAGTGCAATTTTCTTAGCAAAGAACCCTGCATATCATTCAAAGACAAAGCACATTGATGTTTAGTATCACTTTGTGAGGGATATGATAGAAGACAGAAAGGCGTTACTAGTAAAGGTGGACACTTTGAAGAATACTGCAGATGCATTGACAAAATCTGTGAGCTCTGAGAAGTTCTCTTGGTGTAGAGAAACAATGGGTGTTGCAAGGCTATATAAGTGACTAAACTCTCTTGTGGTTCCCTATGGAAAGAGAAAAACAAGTGGGAGAATCTTGGGCTTTGTTATATTCTTTCCACAACTAGCCCATGTAGTTAACCAGGGGTTTAGAGAGGGGGCGAAGCCCCCCTTCGTTGTGCCGATTGTGTACTAGGGGGGTCACAGGGGGTTTGAGGGGTGTAGGTAACCCCACTTTATGGAGTCTGGGGCAGCACCGGGGAATGTTTTGGTTTTGGAACCTATGTTAGGTTGGGCGAACCCACCTATGGTTTTGTGCATCATTTTCGCACATGTTTTTGGACGCGATGGTTTTCGGTCCATGGTTTTGGATGCGATGGTTTTCGGTCCATGGTTTTGGACGTGATGGTTTTCGGTCCATGTTATTGGATGCTTCGACATGTATAAATATGTATTATAATATTGGAAGGACCATAATGAAAAATTAAACTGGTAATCCCAGTTTTGGGATCCAGGGGAAATTTTTGTGTATATGTGTTTTATGTGTTATGCTCTCACATTGTTTATTTGTTGTGTTTTAGAATTCATATGCAGGTAATTCCTGTACGGGGTTAAAACCTACATTAACCATTAGAAGTGCTTGAGTTAGTTATTTCTTGGTTAGGTGAACTCATGATCTTTCTTAACTTAGAAGCTTGCCTTATAGCCATGGACATGCTAGAAAAACACTCAAAAGCATGAAAAAGAAAATAAAATGAAGAAAAACACTCGAAAAAAGAAAAAGCGCTCTTTAAGTAGGTGAAGACATGAGCTCAACTTGAGTGCACTCCTTCAGTCAAAAGGAGTGCACCCTCCTTGAGCGCACTCCTTCATGTTGAATAGATGCACCCTCCATGAGCGCACTTCTTCATGTCAAAGACATGCACCCTTCCCAAGGGCATGCATGAGCCAACCTTGTTGCATGAGGGTGCACTCCTAGAAAATTAGAGCCCACTTAACTTCTTTAGCTAACCCTCTCATGCAACAACAAGTGGAACTTATGAATGAACCAATTTTTAATCAATTTTGAATCAGTGTTGCATGTAAATTTATTTGGAGTCATCTAACAAGGCAGAGGAATTGCCCAGACAGTTAAAAGTGGCCAGAATCCAAGTAAAAAATTTCAAAAAATCTTGTAGAGGCAATGTTTGAATCGTGTTTTTGATGGTGGAAATGGATTCAACACCATCAAAAATGTCTAGGACACCTAAAATTTTAATGTTTAACAACTATAACTTGGATTTACAAAAATCCTTGCCACATTTTCTCTAAATATGACTGGAATTTCCATACCTTTCTGGGCAACTCCTCCGCCTCGTTAGACTACGTGAATTTATTTAAATCAACTTCATTGATCATTCTTCTTACATAATCATTCAATCTTAGTTGGGCGTGTTGGCTGCATGGAGCCTGACCTAGGTTCAACATTACTTAGCCAAACAAATCCCTACACTACTGGCCCTTTCAGCATCAGCCCGTGGAGTGCAGACTGAAGTCTCACCCTAAGTAGTATGGGGGATGATGGAACCAAGTTTTCGCACCCTAATATGGTCATGATGTTAGTTTATTCCTTTTGTTCCTGCTTTCGCGGTGGTCATTAAGTTCTAAGGCTCTGTCTGTCTGGCCCTTTATTCCACCCTTTAGTACCTCCGTGAAGGGGTACAATTGAACTTTGTGCAACCCTAACCTGTGGTTCAGGTACTTTTGCACTGTTAAGACAATGTATTGTGAAGATTTCCAAACTAGCTTAAGTGTCTTACTTATCTTATTAAACAATCACAGTTATTGCCACGTAAACAGATATCCTTTCTTGCGTTCAATTAACCAACGTAATTACATACATTCGTGCATCACATAAGCGTTATAAATGAAATTCATACACAATATGACAAGATGCATTAACAGGAAACAAAGACACGGGATTTGGAAAATGCTTCTGTTTATTGATATCTTCAAATGATTATAGACTCTATCTGCCCTGTGCACACAGCTATGGACTTCCACCCTAGACCTCTGCACACTCAGCTGCAGAGCCTCTACCTATGCTACAACCTGAAACTTAGACTTCTCTCTTTATCGCTCAAGAATTCTTACTTCCTCTACCCAAAACTTATTTCTTTTAAAACTAATTAGAGATTACTTACTTAGTTCTTTTTATACAATCCCATGGTCCGCGGATCATGGATAGATCTTTACAGCTGAATTTATTTTACAAATTAAGGGAAGACAACCCTTTATGACTCATGACACCTTCACGCTTTGTGACCACAAAATATGGAGACTTTACAACTTTATTACAACATTTAACCCAAAACATGGGCTTTTAGCCCCAAAACTGTCATTGGGGGATTGTGTTACCAACAGGCCCCCAACAAAAACGTCATGAGTCGTCCTCGAGTCACTCTACAGGAGTGGAGATCTTAGCACAAAGACCTCCCAGCTCAACCTATATGACCACAACCTCGACAGTGCATTGTGTGGTCGCCTGCTTTTTGTATTCAACCATCTACTCGGTCACTGCTCCTAAACTATTGGCCTGAAGATTTTTTTGAGTTGCTTGCAGAGTCACAAGCTTTCCTTCAATAGAGGTTGTAACCGCGTAAGCCTCATCTAGCCAGAGCTTCAGTCACGCCTTCAACACCTCTTCTTTGTGCTATGCTACATCCACCTGTTATTTCAACTACTTAGCCTCCTACAGCTTTGCTAGTCTCTGTGTGAGCGCAACGGTTCACACTGTTCCTTTGACCTCATCATAGTGCTACTAAATCTCATGCGGTTCTATCTCTAGTCATTGTACAATAGGGTCCTCTTGCAAGCTTGTCAAGACCTCGAATGACTGCTCAAAAAGCTATGTGCAGTCTGCTATTACACTGTCAACCGCCACTATTGCCTTTGTGACAACGATTTCATGTTGTGCCTTTACTTCTAGTAGAGTTGAAGGCTGGGCCTTCAACTATAATTTGGTGATTTGCAAGTTCAACTCCAACTAAACCCTTGCCATTTCTGTACGAGCATTGTGTACCTCTATAGCTAGTTTGTAGACGCGCACCACGATTGGTTCTTCCTCGGGAATGGCCAACTCTTGGAACATTCAGCATGCCTCCTCGATGACCTGCATTATACGCTTGTCTTGGTTGGTCGCCTCAGTCATGGAGGCAATGGTAGAGTCTCGCTGTAGTGCCATCTGATAATTGTTAATCCGCTACTCACTAATCACTTATAGGGCGCAGTGCTCACGAGTCCTCAACTCTGTAATTACTGTAGGTTTTAACCCCGTATAGAAATTACCTACATATGAATTCTAGAACATAGGAAATAAACAATGCGAGAGCATAACACATATACACATATATTTTTCCTTGGATCCCAAAACTGGGACTACCAACTTGATTTTTCATTATGTTCCTTTCAATGTTACAATACATATTTATACATGCCGAAGCATCCAATACCATGGACAGAAAACTATCGCATCCAAAACCATGGACCAAAAACCGTAGGGTCAAAAAAACATTTTCCTGGGGCATTGCCCTAGACCCCGTAGAGGGGGACTACCCACCCCCCTCAAACCCCCCGGACAGGGGGGGCTGCCACCCCCCCCCGAACCCCGCTGTGCAATCGTCGCAACGAAGGGGGGGGCTCTGCCCCCCCTCTACCCCCCCAGTTCACTACATAGGTTAGTCATGGAAAGAATATAACACAACCCAACATTCTCCCACTTGTTGTTTTCTTTCCATAGGGGGCCAGAAGAGAGCTTAGTCATTTTTCTAGCCCTAAAATGCCCATTGTTTCTCTACACCAAGAGAACTTCTCAGAGCTCACAAAATTTTTCAATGCATCTGCAGTATTCTTAAAAGTTCCCACCGTTACTAGCAACACCTTTTTGTCTTCTATCATATCCCTCACAAAGTGATACTAAACATCAATGTGCTTTGTCTTTGAATGATAAGCAGGGTTCTTTGCCAAGAAAATTGCACTTTGGCTGTCATAGTCTCTCCTTATAGCTCCCTGTACTAACCCCATATTTGAACACAATCTCTACAACCAAATTGATTCCTTGCTTGCATGAGTGGTTGCCATGTATTCTACCTCTGTAGTTGATAGTGCCATTACAGATTGTTTCTTACTGATCCAACTGACTGCACCTCCAAATAGGTTAAACACATACCCACTTGTAGATCTTCTCTGATTCAGATCTCTAGCCTAGTCTGCATCAACAAAGCCACGGATATCCAAAACTCTATCCAATCCTAGCCTTCCTTGGTAGCACAAACCAAAATCTCTAGTGCCACGCAAATACCTGAAAGCCCGCTTCAATGTTGTCCAATGCTCCTTCCCTGGTTTTGACATAAACCTACTCAATAATCCCACTGCATGTGCAATGTCTGGTCTAGTACAGACCATTGCATAAATCAAGCTACCAACAACACTTGCATATGGAACACAAGACATATCCTCTTCCTCTTCTTGTGTCTTGGGACACTGTTCACTAGATAACTTTACACTTACAAGAATAGGAACCTTCATTGGTTTACTATCCTGCATATTAAACCTCTGTAATATTGTCTCGACATACTTCCTTTGGTTTAACCAGAGCTTCCTCTTTGCCTGATCTCTTTTAATTTCCATGCCCAAAATATAGTTTGCAGCACCAAGATCTTTCATGTTGAATTTGGAGGACAATTGGGTCTTCAAATCCTGGATAATTTCTTTGTCATTTCCAACCAGCAACATATCATCCACATACAGGACCAAATAAATAACATGGTCACCAATTAATTTAAAATGCACACAGCGATCTGCTCTGCTTCTGGTGAAGCCAAGTCCCCTTATAAATGTATCAAATTTCTGATACCACATCCTTGGTGACTATTTTAACCCATACAAATAATTCTTTAACTTGCATACCAGTTCTTTCTTACCCTTCGCCGCAAATCCTTCAGGTTGCTTCATGTAGATTTCCTCTTCCAGATCCCCATGAAGAAATGTTGTCTTCACATCCATCTATTCTACCTCAAAATCAAAATTAGCAGCAACAGATAAAAGTAATCTAATAGAAGTTACCTTGTCAACAGGAGAAAAAAAATCACCAAAATCAATTCCTAGCACCTAGGAATAACCTTTTGCTACCAACCAAGCTTTGTATTTCTCCACCTTTCCTTCTGCATTTGTCTTCTTCTTGAACACCCATTTGTTACTAATGGGTTTACTTCCAATCGACAACTCCACTAGATCCCAAGCCTCATTTTTGTGCAAAGATGCCATTTCATCAACCATGGCCTCTTTCCAGAGTTTTCCATCCTATGAATCTAATACTTCCTTCACAGTTATGGGATCATCATCAGTAATAGATAAAGAAAAATTTGAACAGAAAGCAGATGGACTATACCTTTCTGGCTGCCTTCATTCTCGAACTGATCTTCTTACACCCGGAGTTTGTGGCTCTTCATCTTTTGATTCCTCCTCTGTTGTAGAGTCTGATTCTTCCTCCTTTAGCTCAAACTCTATCTTCTCAGGTTCCTTTGGTTGGACTTCATGTTTAATAACATCTTTCACCTCTCTGAACACCACATCTCGGCTATACACAACCTTCCTTGTTGCTGGGTTCCAAATCTTATACCCCTTTAAACCATCCTTATACCCAATAAAGATGCACTTTTTCAGATTTACTATCCAACTTGGTTCATTTCTCCTTTGGAACATGTACATATGCATCACATCCAAATACCCTCAGATGTGAAAGAGAGGGTTTCTTACTAGTCCATACCTCTTTTGGAGTCTTGTCCTCCAACGCTGATGAAGGTGACCTGTTGACCAGGTAACATGCAGTATCCACCGCCTCTGCCCAGAATTCCTGTCCTAACCCCGCACCATTGAGTTTTCTTCTTGCCATTTCCATCAATGTCTTATTCATTCTTTTTGCAACTCCATTTTGCTGAGGTGTATATGGAGTAGTCTTCTGTCGTGCTATACCACACTTCTTAAATTCCTTACTGCAAAACTCTCCACCATTATCTGTCCTTAGCACCTTTATCTTCTTCTTTGTCTGGTTTTCCACCAGAGCCTTAAATTCTTTAAACCTGTCAAAGACTTTAGATTTCTTCTTAAGGAAATATATCCATGTATTCCTTGAGAAGTCATCTATAAAACATACACAGTACACAGACTTACTCGGTGATGGAACCTTCACAGGTCCAAACACATCACTGTGCACAAGCTCTAATATATGTTTCGCCCTCTTACCACCAGAGGGGAAACTCACCCGATTCTGCTTGCCATATACACAATTTTCACAGAAACCAAAATCTAGAGAGCTATTACTCATACCTTCCACCATACCTTTACCATGAAGTATTCAAAGGCACTTCTCTCCAATATGTCCAAGCCTTTGATGCCACAGCATGGTCTTCTCTCCAAAGACCACTAGATTTTCAACTCCACTTTCAGGAACCACAAAACTGTTGCACCCATCAACAACAGTGCTACCTTGTAGCTTGTACAGAGTTCCAATCCGAACTCCCCACATCAATACCAGTGCTCCCTAAACCATCTTGCAGGTATCTTTCTTGAACACTGTCTTTACACCTACATCATCCAGCTTGCTTATAGAAATTAGATTTCTAGCCAATGCAAGAATATGTAGAACACCCGGAAGTGTTCTAACCCTTTCACTTTGCAGCTTCAACTTTACCTTTCCACGACCAATTATTCTAGCCTTCCTGTCATCCCCCAAGAAGACATCACCACCATCATATTTCTCATAATCGCAAAACCACTCTCTATGGGGAGTGAAGTGAAAGGATGCACCTGAGTCAATCAACCATGTCTCATGATCTACATGTGTACTTGAAGAAGCCAAGTACACATCCCCACCTTCATCTGAGGTGGTTTTCACCTCTGCAGAAGGAGCATCATCAGATCCCTTTCCTTTATCAGGAGCTTTAGATTTACAGTCCCTTTTTTAGTGCCCTTCCTTTCTGCATTTCCAGCACACCACCTTTACATGGTTTCCTAGAGATTTAGATCTCCCTCTAGATTTAGATCTCCCACTCGATGAATTATTTTTGTTTCTGTTCTAGGACCGTCCTCGTACAGACAAGGCATCACCATTCTAGCTCTCCATATTTTTCCGTCTCATCTCCTCCGTCAACAAGGCTGAGACTATTTCATCAAACTACAAGGCAGTTGCATTGCTACCTATTGCAATAACCAAACTATTCCATGAATCTGGTAGAGAACACAACAAACTGATGCACTTATCTTCGTCTGAAATTTTAATATCAACAGGTTCTAACTGATTTACCACAGTATTAAATGCATTCAAATGCTCTGTCACTGAGTCTCCATCTTTCATCCTCAAGTTATACAACTTTTTCCACAGGAACAGTTTATTCAGCAGAGACTTAGATTGGTACAAAGTCCCTAACTTGTCCCACAAAGCCTTCGCCATAGCTTCCCCTGATACATTCAACAATACTTAATCTAAGACAGACAATCGTATTGTGCTATTTGCCTTCTGATCCAACTTCTCCCATTCTTCATCAGACACTCCCATTGGTTTAGTACTCAGATCTACCACGATCCACTGATCTTTATCCGCCAACAGATCCTCCATCTTGAGTTTCCACAACTCAAAACTTTGACCATTAAATTTCTCGATCTCTATCTTCCCAATGCTCGCCATCTTCTTTCAACACTAGAATCGATCTCACAGATCTCCCACTAAATAGGTTCTACCACAGGCCCGAGCGAAGCCCATCAGCAACAAAGGCGTCCCCTTGAAGCCAAAACAGCTCCGATATCAAATGTAGGTTTTAATCCCGTATAGAAATTACCTCCATACGAATTCTAAAACACAATAAATAAACAATGCGAGAGCATAATAGATAAAACACATATACACAAAGATTTTCTCCTGGATCCCAAAACCAGGACTACCAGCTTGATTTTTCATTATGTTCCTTTCAATGTTACAATACATATTTATACATGCTGAATCATTCAATTCCATGGACCGAAAACCATAGGTAGGTCCGCCCAACCTAATATAGGGTCCAAAAGAAATTTTCCCGGGGCACTGTCCCAGACCTCATAGAGGGGGGCTACCTATCCCCCTCAAACCCCCTGGATAGGGGGGGCTACTACCCCCCTGTGAGCCCCCCCTTGCGCAATCGGCACAACGAAGGGGGGGGCTCTACCCCCCCTCTAACCCCCTGGTTGACTACGTAGGCTAGTTGTGGAAAGAATATAACACAACCCAAAAATTACTCCATCCTGCACTAGGTGGAGTGGCTCGCTAGGGAGCACTGCCAGTTTCAACCCTAATCCCTTGAGGGCATGACAGTGGACCTGTCAGCTTCATTCTTCATCAGGCAGCACTATTGTGCTAGAAGCCTTCACACACAACATCTCAGGAGCTTCTAAAGTGCAGATAGTAAGGCTGGTGGACATCGTACCAGCCTGTGACGCATGGGTCTACAACTCTTGTAGATCTGTCTAGATAGCCCCCAATATTATTTAATGCTACTGCTCAAACTGTTATAGGGCCTCCACGGTGACATCTTGCACCGTGTCACTGATGTCATGCGAATCACCCTCGGTGAGGGTGATTGGGTCCACCGATGTCTTAGTGGCCTTTGATTTCTTCATGGACCCTCCTTTCTCTTGCTCCCTTGGATGCTTGATGTGGGCAGACGTCGCCTATGTGTTCGTGTTGTGCTACTCTATCTACTTGTCCATCTCTTCCTCTGTCTTAGGTGAAGGCGACCTCGTGACTTTGTCAAAGCCCTGCTCTATTCCCCCTATTTTCTTCTCCGTATACTGAGCGGCATTGCGCTCTGCATGGGCCTTGTCAGTGGCCTACTTCTTTCTCTTTTCGACCAACTACATCATCTTGAGCTTGGCCTCGTCCTTCTTATGCTGCACGGCGGACTTGCTCTCTCCCACTGCCAAGTCTATTGTAGTGCACCATTCTGCTAGCCAACAATCAAGTACTACATCAATGGCATCATCTGTTTCCAGATAAGGAAATTCATACCATGTCTGCATAGGGTCCCTCCGCACCCTAATGGACACATGTTGAAAATATGCTTTAAACTATGCGTAGCCCTGCAGGTTGGCAAACAACGTAGGTGACAAACGTGACTTGCAATTGATGGCTATGCGGATGTTCATCTCCATCAAGATCCAGAAGTTATTGTTGTCCTTGGTGCGCTGCACATCCTTGGTCACCCACAGTAAAGAGTACTTCACTACTTCTGGTAGGTGTGGCATGACCGAAGGGAATTGGCTGTCCTCTAACAGCTCCCTTGCTACCAACACAATAGACAGCAAGGGCCATGTGTAGTGGAACATCTTGTTGAGCTCCTGTGCCTCACGATAGTTTTCTAGGAAATATCCATGGAGATATTTGGACCAATTGAAATGGACTCCTTTGGTGCACTGGGCTACTAACGTGATGGCAAGCGTCGACACCTCATCAGCATGCCACTTCCTCATCACCTTCCCTACCAAAGTCCGCGTAGCGACCTTTACAACAGGGTCACTAATGCTTGATATGGCATATCCGCGTGGCTTCTTTACCAACTTAAACTTCTCCTTCATGGCCTTCGCAAGGGCTTACTCACCACCTTTTCCACCAAACATCATGGCCGAATTTTCTCTTGTGTAGGGCAACCGCATGATCCTATGGATCAATATGTCTGTGATGGGTATTGACTCCTCTAGCCACGAAAACCCATCATGCACCAAGCATAGTAGCTTCTTGATGACCAAGACTGTAATCGAGGTCCAATTATAGTGCGACACCCATAGCATGTTGAGAACACCTGCCTTGTCTACTCCTTTGAGCCATCTCCATGGCTCTAATGTGGTCATTTTGGTGGTTGTATCGATAATTTGGTGCATCAGTTGCTTGGTCGCCAGGTGTGGGAACTTCTCATGGTCAACTAAGTCCCAGTCTTCAAGTTTTAACAAAGGAACCTACACCAAGCATGGTCCTTAAAAAGCAATTTCATCTGGCAGCAGAGGGGTTTGTAAGGGGACATTTCTCTCATCGATATCTTTTGGCACCTTTGTATTTCCCTTACACAGAGGGACATATTCAGGCAATCGAGTGATAGGGTCAGCACCCTGGACTTCAACTTCCTCCACATCTATACCCACATCCTCATCATCCATTGGGATATCTTCAATTTCTTCCTCCTCTAGCTCCAGATTGATGGCTTTTCCCTTTTCCTGTGTGATGGGATTGTCCTTCGGTGGTCTTCTTCTCAGTGATGCATGCACCAGTATTGCAGGTTGCTTTCCCTTCTTATCCTTCACGCCCTCCTCGATTGGGGTCAGCTTTGGTCTCGACGTCCTTGGAGATTTGGGGACTTCTGCTAGTACTTCGGGAACCTCTGGAGCAGTTGCTTCTGCCTCGCTAACCACTTCTGGCATATCCTCCTCGGGTGTCACTGCTTCGGTGTCCATAGTTGTTACAGGTGTCGGCATAACATTAATCGGTAATGCTCGTGACATCTATGGTAAGTTCCCAAACGTTGAACTTGCTATCAGAGCCTCGAAGAATTCTCAGTTCATGTGTGCCTAAGATCTCAGCAACTCAATTCTCAAAATGCCAAGTTTTTTTCACTGGGTAGCCACCTGTAATTTATAGGCATTCTGAATTCAAATCTGACCATCCACCCCACATTAAGTTCATTAATTCCAACTTGGCGGTAGATTTTCAAGGATTTGACCCATAAATTTCATCTTAAATGCTGGCCATCCACTGCATTTGGCTGCATTTCTACTGTCAAATCGTGAATAGTGACTTTAACGGTCACTTTCTAGCCATCCTATGCGATTTCGCCCTTGGTAGCGCTACTCCCTTCGCGCCACCATGAACCTTGTGACACTTCCTTGCTTCACACAATCCTCCCATTACGCAGCTCCCCAACCTGGGCAGTGTAGTTTATAGTCCCGCGCCTCCTTTCTATAGAAATTTTGAATAATATAACACTTATTTATAGAGATTATCCTGATTATACACTATTTTCAGAATGCATGCATAATACATAACCTCCTCTATGTTAATCATAAATTTGCAGAATCAAAACATTCGCATGCACACATTGAAACACATCAATAACACATATCAACACTGTATGTAACCGGGGAAAGCATACAGCTGAAAACCCCCAACTATCTGTATATTATATTGATTGAGAACATGTAACAATACATAGTACAATACTCCTCACAGGTACTCAGTACTATCTCCACCTGTTACACACAAACTAGCTCAGATCTGATGCCTCAAATCTCCTCCACTATTTTCCTGCCTCCACTACGCAATCTTGCATGAGAATAGATGAGAATGGCTGATCCAAACTCGTATTTCCCTTAGTTGAACCATGCAATCCTCATTGGCAATACTCAATCCATTGATTGTGCAAATCTCATGCACAATTATAGTCACAACTGATAGTTGTCTTGCCCTTTCACTCACCTCTAACTCTTGTCTCCACTGAACTGTCCATACACTGAGTTAACTAATGTATTCTTTAGTTGCTTTATGAGTTAATAATTAGTGAATTAATTAACAATTAATTCACTTCACTCATCACTAGTGTATTCTGCAGTTAGACTAAATACAATTAGTTCAACTAAGTCAAACTGAACACAACTCCATCAACTCCTCAATCAACTCCACCAAACTCAATCTCTTGAGTTCTAACTGAAGTCCATCATGCAATATCTCAATTGACTCATAAGAAAAGCATATTTCCTTCTGACAGCTGCATGTGCCACATCTGTAGCTCGAACTGAAGTGCTGCAAGAGGATAGGATAATGTTTATAGTCCAAATATTATTAAGAGCTAATAATATTCGACTATTCTATTTTTAGCCTGGCAGTCTAAAAATAGACTTCACCCATATGTCTAAAAATATAAGTCCATCTATTTTTACCAACATGACCAATCATCCACAAATAGTATCCTGCAACTCATAGACCATGATCCATATGTCTAAAAATAGACATAGTCTAAAAATAGAATTTGCGCCAAAAATAGCCTGCAGGCCCACTTAGTGAAGGCGACTCCTTTTCACCAAGCTCCATCATCTTGTTGCATTTTCAACACTCCCTCTCAACAAGATATGGATTATCTACAACCCCTATCCTGCAACTCTGGAATGTTCTGCATGCAACACATTTGCTCAGTCCACTTGCTCCAACAACACTTGGAACAAAAACACTCCCAATTGACCACTCTATTGGGCTAGGAACATACTCTGATGCTGAAGCTCTACCTATTGCTGACAAGTGCTCCCTCTCTGACATTTGTGCTACTGCAACATCTCCATGCATCTCGCACCATTGCACACCTCTATGTGCCACCTAGCACTGTGCAAAACACTTGTGCCTCTCGCATTGCTGCAGCCTGCTAGCTATGCACTGTCCTAGGATTCCCTACACTGTCTCTCTCTCTGCCACTCCATCCACAACTGTCTCTACCCAATCAGTCAGTTCCTACTACTCCACATCGGGGCTCTCGTAGCAAGGTCTCATCCAAGAGGTTGGGTACCTCAAGGATCCTGCCCTCCTCCTTGGGACGATCTCTCTATATCGCCCCACCTCCTACCTGGAGGTATGGCTGCATGTGATCCCTCAGCCCACCTGGCTCGAAGTTTCCCCCTACTGGAGGTCTCTGCATGAGTAGATGTCTCTACTCGATCTCCTCTCAGCTTCCCTTGTTGTGGCTACTCCACAACCTCCTGAAGTTGCTACACCAATCATGGCTCCTCCAAAATCATCTGAGACTTCTTCTGGCTCTGCATATTGAGAGGTAATATATGCTCCCTCTCAACCACCAAGTCTCCATCAGTTGCCTCACTACTCAAGGCTTTGCATGCATCTTGAACCTCAAGAGCATACAGGTTCTTGACCCGTGAACAAATCTGCTTCACCTGTCTAGTGATGATGTGTCTAAGGAAAACCTTTCCCTTACTGAAGACTACATCATAGCCTCTGTCTTCCAGCATCGCAATCAACACCAAGTTTCTCTTCAGTCCTAGTACATACTTGACATCGGTCAAGGTAAGGCGAGCTCCATGCTCCCTCTGAAAAATAACTGTGCCTACTGCTACCTTCATATAGTCACATGGCTAGACCACTGGTGTATGGCTTCAATCAACTACCATTCACCTTTCCTGGGAAGGGATCTCCATTCAATTTGACCTGTTGTACTGCTCCTCTGTCGGTAATCTCCTTAATGACATAAGGCCCTAACCAATGAATTGTGAATTTCCCTGGAAATTTATCAAACTTGTTGTCACATAACAAACCAAGGTCATTTTCCTTAAAGGTGCGTAGCCTAATGTTTTGATCATGCCATGCTTTTTCGCACTGCTTCTGGACCTGTTGGTGAAATCCAGCTAGAAATCTCTCTTCCTCAAGCTTAGCCAACTGCATGAGCCTGTCTTCCAGGGCTCCCTAATTCGTCATACGTGAGTGCTGCTATGCACAAACTAGGCACAATGTATTCCATGGGCATCACTGCTTCAACACCATATACAAGCCTAAAGGGTGTTTGTCTAGTCAACTTCTTGCATGTCGTCTAGTAGACCCATAGTACTGCAGGTATGTGCAGGTCCCAATCACTTCACTAAGCATTGCAAACCTTGGTCAATGCATTCTCCAACACTTTATTTAATGCTTCCACCATCCTGTTAGCCTATGGGTGATAAGGCGTGCTCTTCTGGTGATATACCCAAAATTCCCCTGTTAGCGTGCTGATCGTCTCATTCAGAAAGAGTGTATCGTGGTCACTCATCAAAATCTTTAGACGCACAAATTGTGTCAGTACATAGTCAAAGAGGAACTTTGTAGTAGTTGTGCCTGTACAATCCTTCACAGGTTGTGCCTCCGCCCATCGAGTCAAATACTCTCTTGCGGTGATAATGTACGTCGCTCTCGTCTTCTTCCCTTGGGGCTAAATGGGTCCCACAAAATCTATCGCCCATTTCTCAAAGGGTTGTAACATCATCTGTGGATTCAGAGGCAGCTCATTCCCTCACGATGGCCTGTTAGTCCTTTGACACACATCACATGATTTGCAGTAACTTTTTGAATCCTGATGGAGGGTTGGCCACCACAATCCAACGCATAGAATCTTCTGCACAGTCACTTTCCCTACATAATGTCCTCCCGCAACACCCCCATGAGCGTCCATAAGGATACTGCTTCTTTCAATCTCCAGTACATATCATCACAATATTTCATTAGACCCCATTTTATACAGATGCCCAACAATGACAGAAAATTCTATCACGTGCACAAATAACTCCTTCTGCTAGACAGTGTATCCTTCTAGGGTAGTTGCTATCGTTAGGAAGTGTATGATATCTTCAAAATGACCATCCGTGACGCGCACTACAAATACCTGTGCATCAAGCAATCCCTCCTCCAAATTAGTGGGCTCTTCCCCTGTTTCGATGCGTGACAGATGGTCTAGTCCCACATTCAGTCATCCAGGATTCACAATAACTTCAAAATCATACTCCTGGAACAATAAAAACCACCTAAAGATTATCCCCCCCAACACAAGCTTATTGACCAGGTATTTCAACGTGGAATGATCTGTATACATCTTAAAATTCCCACCCAGAAAACAGTGTCTAAACTTTTGGAGAGTGTATACCATGGCTAACCCTTCATGCTCAATGGTGGAATATTTCTTCTCCACCTTGGATAACCTTCTACTTGCAAACGCTATAGGATGGTCCAAGTCTCCTTTGCCAGCCTATGTTAGTATTGCTCCCAGCTCTATACATGACGCATCGACATGTAGATGAAACTCCTTCTTCCAATTGAAGAAGACTAGAATTGGCACGGTGACCATCTTTTCTTTCAATGCATCCAAGCTTTTCTTACAGTCCTCGTTCCAGCAGAATGTGACATCCTTTTCCAAAAGCTTTTCCATAGGCGCAGTGATCTGAGCATAGCCTTTGATAAACTTTCTATAATATCTAGTATGTCCTAGGGTAGCATGCAACTCTTTCACACTCCTCCACGCTTCTAAGTTAAGTATCACCATTATCTTCACGGGATCTACCATCAGTCACTGTCTACAAACCACATGACCCAACAGGGTCCCAAAAGGAACATAAAACATGCATTTCTTTAGATTGAGCATGATTTGGTATCTTCAACAGGTATCTATCATTAGGCGCAATATTTCCACATGGAATTTCACCAGCCCAAACATATTCCAGTCATCAAAGTACACTTCCAAGAATTTATGAATAAATTCCTTGAACGCAGCAATGACTATGCACGAAAAAATCACAGGTGCATTCTTCAATCTGAATGGCATTACAGTGTATTGAAAACATCCCCACTCAGTTGTGAAGGTTGTCTTGCTTCTATCCTCTGGTGCACTTTTGATCTGATGGTACCCAGAGAACCCATCGGTGAAGGAATATGCTTCCTGGCCAACTACATTTTCCAACACTTCATCAATGAACAGAGTCAGGAAAGGATCATGTACACAAGCATCATTCAACTTCCTGAGATCTACGCATATCCTTATTTCATCCTTTTGCTTCTTTTCCTGTACCATCATTGGGCTTACCCACTCATATTCTTCTATGGGCTCAATGATCCCTACTGCGAGCATCTTGTCTAGCTCTAATCAGACCTTCTCCTTATACTTTGGATTGAGGCAGTAAGGTCTTTGCTTAACTAGCTTTACGTCAGGCTTCAACATGATCTTCATAACACCCAGGTCTCCTATTAGGGAACAAATCCTGGTATTTGCGGAGCAATTCAACGACCTTATCCACCATCGTGTCATCCTAGTAATCTCCAATCTTTGCAAATTTGTGCTCTGCCTCCGTACCAATATTTACCTGTTTCGTTTTTAGTGGCACAGTTATATCAAGATTCTCAATCTGCGGTCCTTCAACCTTCCGGTGACATTTTGTTTCAGGGATGTTAATCTTTCGTGATCCTCATCTTCTTCTTCAGCGGTCATATTATAGCATTCCAATGCATGACTCAGCTAAGTATTCCAATTGGGTTGAATCAGGTCCAAAGGATCCTACGATATCCTAAAGATTGTTGTTTTCACTTCTTGTAGCGCTTTGTCATTACAGTCAAACATGTCTTCAAAACTGAATGTCATTATGAATCCTTCATGTAGAATATCCCATTCACCTGTAGCATGGTGGAGCCCCATTTCCAAGTACCAGTTCATCGAGATAACATCCAAGGTGAGGTACAACAAGTGCACCCACTTAGGTTGGGGCTTTGCTCCATAAGCCTGAGCCCATTTGGTTAAGTGTGCATGCAGATCATCCTTCCCATCATACTTGTCTGTCATTCGTACCTTCAGCTTCCCAAAGCATGTTCTCATCATCCTCCTAAATTCATGCCATTCATTAAAGCTACCCTTGTGCGTACCACACCACCTTGCGGGTGTAGTGTGTAGTGCCCAGCCCAAAGCCTGGAAGCATTGCTTTTCTAGTACCTCCCTCTCAAATGCATCCAAAAATATATCTAGATCATTCAAGCCATCATAAGTGGGCAAATTTCTTACCTCTGACAACACACAACATAGCGACCGAGTCCTCATGTTACAGCTTAGTGTGGTTACCTCATGTAACCGATTTTTCCAGCGCTCTAATTCTTCATCAGAGTCCACGGTGCAGGAACTCTCGCAATCCCATGTAATTCATCCATCCAATGTTGGATTCACCCAATATTGGTCTCGCGTTGTTATCTTATATATACAGTACAAATCATCATCGCTCTCATAATTGCAGACTGGTTCAGTATAGCGTGATCCTTCAGCAGGAGCTAAGGGTACTATTATGCGAACGATTTCTTTTCAAATATCATTTTTCACTACTTTAGGTTGATTACCCCATTCATATCAGTAGCCCAATCAATGCCAAGGAGCGCAAGGTAGGGGTTGCTATCATCTACAATTTCTATTACTTCAATGTCAGCCATCACACTCGAGCCTCCAATATCTACAGTCACCCCTTTCAACCACCCCATGGGGATGACCTTCTATTGATTTTCCATCCTTAACTGAATCGAAGACCACTGCAGTGTGGGTCTTCCCATTTGTTCCCAAGTCTGCTTTGGTAGGACATTCACGTCTGACCCCAGATCCAAAATAACCTGATCCATTTCGTATTCTCCTATCTGCGCAGGCAGTCTCATTTCTCGTCCTGTCTTTGTTTTGTGCTTACCAATCTTTCGTACCACACGTGTCCACCTAGAGTATTTCTAGCACATCTATTTATAAGCTCATGTAATCACTTCACAGCCTTGCTATCACACAACAACTTCATGCAAGTCTCTAGAAAGGTCGTAAGCATAGAAGGGTCCATTTCTTGATCCGACTTATCCTTGCTCCCTAAGGTGGAGGCCTCAGTGAAGCTCTTCTTTGCTTCCATGAACGTTTCACGTGCGCGCTCCAAATCAAATTCAGCCTCCTTCACCAGAGCTTTGTGAACCCATGCGCTGTCTTCGGGCTATTTCCCCTTATCATCCCCTATTGCAATTCCACTTCGGAGCACTATATTCACATTCAGATCCTCTTCACGAGGCTCAGACCTCATCATCTGTAAGTTCTGAGTTGGCTGAGAAGGTAGTGCCCCTTTGTCGCATACCCTTGCTATCAGTGTAGGACAGTCCTCCATTTCATGATCAAACAGGGTGTAATATTTGCACGATGGACACGTTGGGTTAGTGAAATCATGGGCATAGTGTCCTGGTCCCCTGAAATTGTAGCAGCTTAGCTATCCCCGACCTCTGTTAGGTCCTCCTCTGCCTTGGCCTCATCCGCACCCATGAAAGCCTATTCACGCCATCCATGCACTCTAGTCAGGGGGCCACGTCTCTCCCTGAACCCTACAGGCAGGTGTTCTATCCATCATCAATTCATAACTTTTGCAGTTCCACTCATCATGCCCTACCGACCTACAGAAATTTCAAAACAGTTGTTGTGGTGTTTGTATAAACTTCTGCAACAAATGACAGTTATCCATCATATGTTTTCCTGCTACTTGACATATAGTGCACCACAACGCAGGCCCTGTGCTTGGTCCTGATCGAGCCTCTGGCCTCAAAGGCATTGCTCCCCCTTCCACAATATAGTTCACAAATACCGGGCAATGGTCTTTGTCATGCCCCTGACCCTTGCATTTCAGGCACCATACCTCTTCACAAACCTCCGGTGGAACTGTTCTGTCCTACTTCAAACTTTGTATTTCAAGGCAAAGATTTTGCAGCTGTGCATGGATCTGTTGAACCCCCAAGTTCGGATGTTGCATCAGTGTTTCATGAAGTCTCATTGCAATCTCTAATGCCTCTGCCTAAGTCATTTCTTCTATTGTGACAGTGCAACCCTTAGTTGTGGAAGGAGTGAATCCATGAACCATTAGCAGTGTTGTCCATCTGTTAAGTTCATATTCGCTTTGCGGATTTTACACTTTAGCCTCTGATCTAATTCCCAAGGGGTCTCACCTAGTTTCATCGCAATTTCCTTGAACCCCACAATTGACTGTGCCTCAGATTTAGGCCTACTGAACTCTTTGTTCAGCATGGTCTAGATGTCTGCCACTACAGCGTTTGGGTTATCATTAGAGTATTTAATGTACCAGGTTATTGCGCGATCCTATAGAGCACTAAATAGTGTTTCCTTCTTCATGTGATCATCTGTAATGCCCTGAGCTTCCCATATAGATTTCATGATGAACCAGAACTGTTCCAGGTCCTGATTTCCCAAGCCTTTGAACAAAAGCGGCTTTACCAAATTTGCCATGCTGAACTAAGGTGGAGGCGATGGTGGTATGGGTGAAGTCGCAGGTGATGGTGGTGAAGTTGGAGGTGGTGTGGGTGGAGGTGGCAGTCGCGGGAACCCTTGTCTTATTAAGTAAATAGCACTTCACAGAGAAGCTTCCGCTACTCCCTCTTTGTCACCTAATGGAGGTGAAATCAATGGACTATATTTAGGACCCTTTTTCACTTCGTTCCTGTAAGTCTTTCCACTTCGCATAGCTCTGAACATCAAGGTAGCTACATAGCCCATTTTTCACACAATAACATCTTAATCCAAGTATTCAAAGTCTTCAACTACTTACATCGTAGACCTTTGAAAAAGCATCACTCTGCCTCGCTATAGCTAACTGAGGTATTGACCACGAATTCAATCACAAATCCTCCTATGATGCAATTGAGCCAATGATCAACGGCACAAGCGATCTTATCCTCAGAGGATTCCAATCTTTGTACTAACTCTGAGGTCTAAACAATAGGACTGTTAAGTCTCCACCTTCCTTGGATATCCTCTAGCTTCATGATTCACTCGTATAGCTCAACCGGAAAGGAACAAAAAAATATCTCGTGGATCTCTATTTATAGGTACCTGTCTAGCCACTGTTCCTTTTTCAGTCGTAGGTTTCTATTCTCTTGCACCGCGAATTTGTGGATCTTCCTATCCAACAAGTCTATGATCTCTTTCTTAGTTGGATTCCAATGATATGACATCACACATCTCTTATTGTCACACGGAATGTGTCGATCTTGTGGACAAGATAGACCTTCCTAGAATCTAAAGAAGACCTAATGACAAGCAAACCAACCAGATAGTATCTTTCTCTAAATATGCTTTAATAAACAATAGCAAACAAGTGTTTTTAGGGCCTACCTTTGGTCCAACGCAAGCTTGTGGATTCCCTCGCTCCTTTGATCCAAATGAGCTCCTTTTCGCGAATCTGCAAACACAAACAAGGCAAACAAATTAAATAGCACCTGAAAAGCCAATTGCATAAAACATATTTAACATGAAAGTCAAGGAGTCCATGAAACAGATAACATAAGATAGTTGTTGGGAAAAATGAGTTTGATTGTATTAATTCAAAAGAAGAAGAACTTTACAACCTTTGCCTTGACGCTATACAAGCTCCTCCCAGGGTCCAACAAGAAGTCTCCTCTACTTTGACAAGTTTCACTCACTCCCCAATGAAGCCAAAAAGGTATGTGATCTCTCCTCTTGGCTCAACTAGGAAGTCTTAATTTCACCAACATTTACCCTCAAAATGTTCAGCTTCTAACCTCCTTAGTCCTCACCCTAATGCCTGTATTTATAGTGCAATGGAGGGAAGTTACTAGGTCCTCCTTCCAAGGGATAGCTCCTTTAGTCAAGGGATTAGCTCCTTCTCTTTTTGGATGCATGAACCACCTCAGAGCGAACAATCCACGTCAAAATTCCTTCTAGAAAACTCTAGAATTAACCCAAAGTGAGTTTTTGAAGATAAAACTTGCGCCTTTTGACTTTCACAGGGGTCCGCGCCTACACCGTTAGGGACAGAGCGGGTAGGTACGAAGCTTTTGTACACAGAAGGTGCGGGACCGCAGGTGACCATGAGAGAAAGTGCAGAACCAGAGTTACATTGATTTTTAATGTCTTTCTCCCATTTCCAAAGCTTGATTTGAAGAGCTGAGGTCTTAGACTTGCTTAGGAGGATAGTACAAGTGATGATAGACCCATATTGACTGTAAATAATCATAGTGACGATATTTTTGTGTAACAGATTGCCCCCTAAAGTGCGAAGTCTGTAGTAGATGAGGATTTCATTTATCATATAGGAAGAGTGAAGTACTTTATCATTTCAAGGATCATCTTGTGGAGAGCCCGGTCGGAACCTGTAAAAACATTCAATGCAAGATATATATATGAGATCATATCATTGCTGAGGTAGGCATTCCCATACTCAGATCAAAACTAACTAGAAAACTATCTACTGCTCTGATATAGGAATGATCTTGTAAAACATCACAAGTATAGACTCATGTGAACATAGTATGGATGCAGCCATCAGTTTATGAATAGTCCACAATATAATTAATACAAAATTCCTCGCAGCCTGGATGGTGGAAACTAGATCCATGGTCTTCATTTCTACTTCCCGAAATAGTACAATTCTATCCATGCGAATAAATGTGTTGATGTCGAACATGGTAGAAACCACTTGATTACCAGTCAATGATGTAAACTGTTAACAAGTGTGAGAGAAACCACCAGTGATGTCAATGGCTCTCAAAGTACCCAGTACAATCCATGAGATGTGAATAAATGTGTTGATGTCGAACATATCACGGAATCCTTCGATCAAAATTCCATGATGTAAACTGTTGTCAAAGGCGAGAAACATGCCATTGAGGCATGCAGATCTCAAGGTACTGATGATTCCTAGACCATCTTTCTAGATAATGAGCTGATGTTGATAGAAAGCGATCCGTCGTAGGCAAGCCCACAACACGAAATCATAGATCAAGTTGAAGAAATTTAGTTGCAAGGACTGACTCAGGGATGGTCAAGATGGATGACAGATATTTTGCAGATGAATGGCTTATTGGCAGTGACCTCTTGAACACATAACGACACGACAGATGGCTTGGTGACAATTGACCCAAAGTTAATACCCGGAAACCGGCTGAAGACTTTCAATGTGGTTTGATCAACTGTTAGGCAAAGGATTTCCCAACCCAGGTGAATAAAAGTGTCGTGTTCAAGAGTGGTTACAAAGTATGACAAACAGACTCATTTTTCTCTCTTTTCCCCCACCATTTCTGGCAAGTACCTCTTTATTTTTGACAAGCTTGAGGAGGATAACATTTGCTTGATTATAAGCTCATCCTTCGGATGAGACCAACTTAGTTTAAATTCGAACCCTAAGAAGGAGTGGTTCGTTCCTGTTTGTAATTGAATAGGTCCTTTACTGTGAAATTTTAATGAGTCCAGTATAGGAGAAACTCGGCGTTTTTCAATTTTAGAGAGTTTGAAAAAACTTAAGAAGACTCCAGGGTTGACCTTTTTCGTAAATTTGTGTCTCCCAAGCCCGAAAAAGTATAAAATAATACTTGAGAGAACCGCTTGATCTTTTACGACCAAGGAGTACTTTTCGTTATTAGTGCCCTTGACCCGAAAAAGTAAAAAAGCGATCAATGGCACGTCGTTTTATAACCAATATCGAATTCGAAACGAAAAAAATCCGGCAATCTTTTCATGTTTTTACGGTCGGAAAAGAGCTGTAAGTGGACCGTCTTTTAATTCCATTTTAACGAGTTTAAAAGAAACACTCGGCAATCTTTTCATGTTTTAGGAGTCAGAAAAGAGCTTAAAGATGACTCTACATGTTTTTCTGTCGAAAATGATAGATTTCGCCTGAATAATCCTTTATTCTGCACAAAAACACAAATATTACTCATACCTGTTTGAAATGGATAAAAGCGTCGTAAAATACCTTTCCAAAGTGAAACATAAACAAATTTACGATTTATTTACTCAAAAAACTTATAAAAAGGGCCTTTGTCGATTCATTTTTACCGTTTGAGTTTGGGTGAGAAAATAGTGCTTTTGCTTAGAAAACTTCCCGTGAAGATTGTGGAAAATTCAACCGTCGGAATCGAGCGCCGTCTTCTCCAGGTAATCGACATCATCCTACTCTTCATTTTCAATCGTTTAGTTTTTTGTTTTAGTCCTTCATTTCATTTTTTGGGAGGGCTTTTAGGCGCAAAACCCGCGCGCGAGGTCCCGTAGGTTTACCATTGCGGACCCCGACTTTTTCTCCATTGGGAAAAAGCTCGGGGTCCGCATCTTCCGTGTAGACAAAGTGTGGACCCACGCATTGTGTCTAACTCGGAGGGTGCGTACCCCACCGCAAGGGTTTTGAACCCAAAGATTCTCAAAAATGGACCAATCAAAATATTTTCTAGCAATTTAATTAATCTTTATACTTGATGCAGAGAGTACATCATGCTAGATTGGCATGAACGAGAGCATGAGGACATGGATGCTGCCGCATGGAATCATCAGCCTTCACTTGATGCTTTGAGGGCGTGCGGACTATACAAATTCTGGGCCATTCCTTGCATGAGGGCTCAGGTGGATCTCTTATAGTGGCTAGTTGATAGATGGAGCATACAGGACCAGTGCTTCTTCATTGGTGGCCACCAGCTCGAAATTGAGCCGACGGATATTTATTTCTTGACTGGTTTGCCTAAGAGAGGCGAAGACTTGACTCTGCACGGGACTAGGCCAGGTGGCCAGTCTGTCGATAGCCTTCGGCTAGAGTACTGCAACAGCCAGGCTAGAGACAAAGGGATAGACATAAAGACCATATCTCGTCCTGAACTCATGGTGATTGCGTTTACTGTCACCAGACTTTGCGGAGCTGCCGCATTACGTATTGCCACCGGATCCCAGATGCGTATGGCAGTTGATTGCTTTCGAGGCACCATCTTCAACTGGTGCGATGCTGTGCTGGCCAATGTGAAAGGCCAACTGACCAGGGCCAAGAGCAGACGACTAAATACCTTTGGTTATGGGGCTTTAGTCGTGAGTTTTGGCCTGGAGAGGGATCCTATGCTGATCCCGCAGCACCTTACTGTTGGAGCTGGGCTTCCTCGAGAGCCCAAACTGATGCGATGGGTCGCAGTCATGGCCCGTCACCCGGACGAGAGGACAGAGGTTGCTCGATTCAAACCTGAGTATTTCCAATGGCTGGAAAACTAGGTTTTTTCTATTCAGGATTTCCCTTACGCTGGGATAGATTTTCGTGGTGACCCACACATGGCTCTTCCACCAGGAGAGTAGTGGGACGAGTCAGGTAAAATCCTTTTCAACTTTTTCCTATTTTAATTTTTTTTTAATTTTTCCATCGTCTCAAAACTGATAGTAAAAATTTCAAATGCAGATGTGGGTCCACAATGACCAGCCGCTCTCCGGCCTTTCGAGAGGAGGCAACCAGTTGCACCCGCGCCAGCCCCACAGGATGAATCAACAGAGGTTTTGGCCGAGTTGGAGGGTCATCTCGAGTGCTTGACATGAGATATTCCTGAGACCACTATAGAAGACATTCCTCGTCGACTTCAGCGCTACGTGATTGGAGTCCCAGGACCTTTTAGGAGGTTCCTTTGCAAGGTGGCCCGAGCAGTGGTTCTTATACAAATCATCACTAGTGACAGGATGATCGCCTATTGTGGGCACATGTGACATTTTTGTTTTTTGTACTTATCATTTTTGCCGATCATAAGGTGTTTTTCAACCTATGATTGAAGACGATGTATTTTTTGACACACTCCTATATATATATCACTATTACCGGCTTATCTTGTAAATCATGTTATGGAATGGTTTTAAATTTACATGTATGATTATTGCAAATGTCTATTTAACATTCGAGAAGCAATTGCATCTGCTAATGTATTTAAAGACCTTGGAATATGCTGATATTCAATGTAATCAAATTCACGTTCCAAGAGACGCACTCTCAAAAATAATCTCAATAACACTGGATTTCTAATGGCATACACTCTATTAAGCTGTAATATAACGAGTTTAGAATCTAACCTCACTATCAAACTCCGAATTCCAAATGAAATAGATTCAGATAATAACTCAATCACTGCACTATACTCTGCAATGTTGTTTGTTGTTTGACCGAGGCTTACCCCATGCATAGAAACTAACTCGTCAGAGGGCGAATAGATAACCCAAGTTGCGGAAGAGATGTTCCGTGTATTACGACAAGCACCATCAGCAAATCCAATGTATATTTGGAGAGGCATCGACATCTGTAATATCAAGAGTAAAACTAAGATAAGCAGGAATAATGATGGAAAAACACTCTCTAAGCTAAGCACACTTTTTAAACTAAAACACACTAGCTAGAAAGAAAAACTAACCTAACTAACAAATCTCCATACCCATTCTTTTAAGCATAATACCTCTTCAGGTAAAGACCATTTCTGGGTTTACCCAAAGAGTCCCCATCAAAGTCTACCAATTCATAAGCCCCTTTGGCTAGCTTTCGCTTGACAACATAGGGACCATGCCACATAAGAACGAATTTTCCAGCGCCTAATTTATCATTAGCTTGATCATAAACTAAGACTAGATCCCCTTCCGAAAAATTTCGAGGGGTCACATTTCGATCATACTGAGCTTTCATTTGTTTTGCGTGAGTCTCGATCGCCAATGCAGCATCACGTCGATTCTCATCTAATTGAGCCAAGTATAACAAACGCTTTTCCTCTTCAGAAGTGGCTGGAAGTAACTCGATGGCCATTTGCAGTGACGGGATTTCGCATTCAATGGGTAACACGGCTTCCAAACCATAGACTAGTTGGAAAGGAGTGAACCCTGTTGATGTTTTGACTGAGGTTCGGTACGCCCAAAGCACTGAAAATAGCATGTTGTGCCAATTCGACCGATGAATCCCAATGATTCATCGGATCATGATAACTAAAACTTTGTTGATGGATTCAACCAGACCATTCGCTTGTGGATAATAAGGGGTTGAACTATCGTGACGTAAACCAAGCTGGCCTGTAAGTTTGGTCATCATAACGTTTCGAAAATGACGCCCATGATCAATGATTATCGCTTGTAGGACACCAAACCTAGCAATTATATGATTGAACATGAAAATTGCAGTTGTTTTGCCGTCTGCCTCGAATGTAGGCATCACCTCGGCCCACTTAGTAAAATAATCTACCGCAAGGATGATATACGCATGCCCCCCGGCCGAGTGAGGGTTACATGTAATAAAATCGATACCCCATTTGGCAAAAGGACCAACGGAAATTATAGGGTGGAGAGGATCAGGTGGAGTGCACATCTTACGATCAAAAATCTGGCAGTTGTGGCATTTTCGGACCGCCGTAATACAATCTTTAAACAAGGACGACCAGAAATAGCCAGCACGCAATATCTTTTGGGCTGTGGCATACCCAGACATATGACCTCCACATGCTCCAGAGTGACAGTCATTTAGAACCCTTTCAGCCTCTTCGTGAGTTAAGAAACGTCGAAAAATAGAGTCCGCCCCACAGCGATAAAGAGTATCTCCAATAATTTTGAATTGTTGGGACTGGAATCGAATTTTCCGACGTTCCGACCTTGAAATTTTTGGCCGAAAGGATTGGGTCTGGAGATAGACGATGATATCCCCATACCACAGATCTAAAGTGCTGATTAGAAGCAAATATTCGTCCGCAATGGGCTCCTCCGCCACAGTTTCCGTGTCAGCACACGGGAAGTCACACATTAACTCCGCAAAAACTAAAGATTTCTTAGACTTAGATTTCTCAAATTCCAAGTCGAACTCCTACATGATAACAATCCACTTAGAGTACTTGTCCCCTAGCAATTGCTTGGTCAAAATGTAGATCATAGGGTTGTAATCCGAAATTACCGTAGTTTTGCGTAGTAGAATGTAGTGACGAAAACATTGGACAGCTTGAACGGCTGCCAATGCCAATTTCTCCACATGTGAGTATTTTAGCTCAGTTGGGTTTAACGTTCGACTAAGGTAATATATCACATGTTCTGTTCTTAATTCATCTTCCTAAACTAAGACCATTCCAATGGTGGAATGGGAGGCGGCGAGATACAAGAAGTAATCCTGGTTGTAGTTGGGAGGATGCAACAACGGTGCATGGGTCAATGCGTGTTTGAGTGCATCAAAAGATTTCTGAGCTATCTCATTCCAATAGAATGGAGTGTTCTGTTTCAACAACCGGGTAAAACCCTTTGTAACCTCGGCGTAGTTAGGAATGAATCGTCGTAAAAAGTTTGCTTTCCCCTACAAACTTTGGAGTTGGCGAAGACTCGAAGGAGGAGGCAAATTGATGATAGCTTCGACCTTCGAGGGATCAACGCGAATGCTGACTTTCGAAACTACAAATCCCAGCAATCGATCCGTTTCTATACAGAAGACACATTTGTGTGGGTTCAACCGAATACGATAATGTCTACACCTCATAAAGATTGCTCGTAAATGGACGAGGTGATCAGCTCGATGTAATGAATGAGCAGGCAAGTCATCGAGATAAGGTTGCACAATGTGCTTGATGTCATGAAACGCATAAGACATCGCCCGTTGAAAAGTTTCACCGGCATTCTTAAGCCCAAAAGGTAACTTGCAATAAGCAAATGTCCCCCATGGACAAATGAAAGCCGTTTTTGGTTGATCGGCAAGTAGAATGTTGATTTGATTGTATCCGGAAAAACCGTCCATAAAGGAAAATATTTCGCTGCCGGCACAATCATCAATGGTTTGATCGATATAGGGAGTTGGGTAATTGTCCTTTGGACATGCTCGATTAATGTCCCTATAGTCGATGCATATTCTTATTGTTCCCTGTTTTTTGTTAACCGGAACAATATTCGATACCCATTCCGTTAGCGGGATCAGATAAATGAAACCTGCTTTCAACAGTTTTTCAACTTTTGCTTTAATTGCAGCAGCTTTTCGTGGGTGAATCTGACGCAAACGTTGCCGGACGGGTTTAGCGTCCGGGTAAGTCTTGATCTCATGAACAATAATCGCATGATCAATTCCTGGCACTTCCTCATAGGACCAGGCAAACACGTCGCGGAATTCTTGAAATAGGGCCTCATATAATTGAATTTCGTCATCTGTACATGAGGCACCTATATGAATGTTCTCAACAATTTCGGGCTTAACCGAAATTTCAATAGGAATAGTTCGAGAGATGTTTCCCAAATTTAACTCTGAATCAGGATGTTTCATTGGATTCTGAGGTTCCTTGACATATTCAGTCGTAAAAATTGATGAGAAATCATTTTCAAAACGATCATCCTCAGGTAAAAACAAAGATCGGTGATGGAGATCTTCCCATGGTAAATCATCTACACATAGGATTTCACGAATTTGCTCATCAGAGTGAACAAGTTCAGAAAACATAGTTAAATCCAAGGTTGATGTGAAAAGTGATTCCTCACGGACCACATTCATTAAGTCAATTTCGGTTGAACCCAGGCCGGCAAAAGACTGCACGGCTTTATAGGCAATTTCATATGGAATCAAAGGCATGGAATTACCAAATGAGTCTATCTCAGATTCAGAAGGGATGATCCAAGGATCATCATAAATAATGGTGTCTGATGTAATCATATGAATAGTTGCAAATGAAGATGATGCGTTGATTGGAGGAAAAGGAAAAGTTCCCAGTAAACCGACATCTTTAACTAATCCTACTCCAAAATCCTTATATGGGATAGTCGTTTTACCAACATGCTGAATACTCTCCGAAGAGGCTGGGTCGGATGAAAAGTAAGCCAGTTGGTCTATTGTTACGATCTTTCCATTATGTGGAAACTTTATTACTCGAAAGACCGATGAAACGACCGCTGTCATAGCGTAAGACCAACTTCGACCCAAGAGAAGGTTGTAATCTAGAGGGGCATCAACCACCTCCACATCTAGACTAACAGTTTTTCCTTCAACCCCTATAGGCAAATCCTGTAGAATGTCAAAAGGATGAAACCCACGGCCATCAAAGGCCTTAAGAATTGTCGGGGATTGATTTAGTGAAGGATAACCAAGCGATCTCCAACACTGTATCGACATAATACACGTTGAGGCTCGTTCATCAATTACAGTCTGATGAATAGGCCTGTTTTTGACTATCACTGGGATCTGGAAAGCCATTTGATGAGGGAGACGCGGTGTACTATTTTCTAGATTGAAAATTGTTAGGTTCGGGTCCTGAACGTCAACAGCTCCTATAGCCGACAAAAGTAATTTACATTGTGCTGGACATGATTGCAGCACTTCCAAAGCCGACATTGCTGAGGGTGAAACAGCCAAATCCTCAACAATGTTATAGTTCTGAGCTGCTCTCGCATGTGGATTGAAAGCTGACTTTCGAAGTATACCCTTAGCGGGCAGTTTGATTACCAAGTCTGGATTAGGTTTCTCGATCTGTAGTGGATCGGAACCGGGAGCTGAGGTTGATGGATTAGAATGAGAAGATTCTGCTTCTTTACCATCAACAGGACTTTTACTGCCATAATCTTGCGATCGAGTCGCAATCCTTACATGGGACATCATCAATATGGGTTCTTCATTGGCACTCGAGGAAGAACCTATCATCTTGTTGTCTTGACTTGGAAATGGATCCTTCAAAACAGCAGGAGTTTGGGAACCTTTGATGATCTTTGCAACATCTGCATGATGAGGGCAGTCTGTTGTAAAATGTTCTTCGTCACAAATGAGACAAGGATAACGAGGTTTGCGCTTTTCATCATTGGATTCCGCCTTTTCAGGTTTCTCCTTTGAACTTTTGTTCGTTTTATTCTTCTTCTTTCCTTTCTTCTTCCCACCAGATTTTGATTTAGCTGTAGATGACTCTACAACGTGAATATTGGCGGAAACTTCTGCAAAAGAATCTCCTATTGGGGAATCAGGCAAGGTTATAATAGGAGAAGAATTCTTGGAGGATTTCTTCTTACCTTTAGTGTTAACCGTGCCAATCATACCGTCAGCGGCATGAGATCCCGAAGGAGCTGCAGCGATTTGATTTGACTTGGGAAGATCGGGGATCTTTTCGTGTAACGTACCTGACTGAGTATAAACCAAGTCAAGGTACTGTGCTTGAGCAATCACTTGCTCCTCAGTAACCACTCCGGCTTTAGCAACATCTTCAATGATCTTTGGCAACAAAGATTTTACAAACCACTCGGCCAAGATTTGATCCGGAATAAATACCTTCACTAAACGACGTCGACGTCTCCACTCATGAATATGATCTGAAATGTACGTGGATGTCGACTGTTTTAGCGAAGTTAACAATTCCGTGACATTGTCATATCGGACTGGCAACTGGAAATGAGTTAAAAACGAGGTAGCTAATTGACTAAAATTATAAAAAGTGCCTCGCGGTAACTCAATGTACCACTTGGCCGCGATACCAATTAGAGTGCACTGGAAAAGTCTAAGACGGATCGAATCATCTGTGATGGAGTTAGATGCACACCAGAGGTGGTAAGTCATCACATGGTTCGACGGGTCCTCTCCTGATTTACCTTCGAACATGGGAATGTCACTGGGCAAATTATTCGGCATTGGCGGCCAAAACGGAAGATAATTAATTGGATCGTTCTTTAGGCGCGACAAGTCTGCTAAGTCCAAAGTTGCGATAAACGGTAACTGCCGATTAGGATCCCTAAAACTCTGGGTCATGAGACCAGCCCCAGGAGGAGGATATCCGGGATAACTAGGAATAGGAATCGCGTTCGAGATATTGTATCCTCCCGGAAAACCAGGATTAACTGGACCGTACTGGGGTTGTTGAGGTTGTTGATAAGTGTACCCAGGATACGGTTGATACTAATAAACTGGCCGCTGGACAGCAGGATGGAATTGGTACTGTCCCTGGTACAGTTGATAGGTGAATTGTGGTTGACTTGTGACAACCGTACTTAAACTAGGTTGTCCTACAGGCATCTGAACCGTAGTTTGAATCGTGGATCCAGATGGTGGTAAAGATGTCTGAGGAGTAGATACAGGAACAATAGAAACTGGAGTTGTCGATACTCCAGAAGTAGGTGGGGTAGATTGAACAGATGTTGCGGCAGTTGCAGCAGTCGTTTGAGATGGAGTACGAGGCGCAGTAGGCCCAGACTGAGAAATTACTGAAGGTACAGAAGTTTGAATGTTTGACTGGACTGGTTGCTGGGGTGTACCAGAAACTAAGGGTTGTCTAGTTTGAGATGACAACTGTACACTTGGCTACAACACCTGTTGGGTTTGCGATGGATCCCACACTATGTTCATTCCGGGGTACTGACCCATAACAGGTTGAGAATATTGAGGACCATAACCGGGTTGAGGGTAGGATTGATAATTGAAAGGTACATTTCCCGTTCCTTGAACATAAGATTGATCTTGGGGTGGTTGGAAACCTTGGTTCGAGTACTGACCTTGGGGTAGATACCCTTGAGGCACGTACTGATACTGGGGTTGACCTTGAGGTATAAATTGATACTGGGGTTGACCTTGGGCTACATATTGATCCTGGGGTTGACCTTGAGGAACGTACTATACCGTAGGTACGTACTGTCCTTGAGGTTGCCCCCCAGGCGTTAATTGAGGCTGCCCCCCAAGCGGTAACTGGCCACCTTGAGGTTGAGAATTGGGAATAGAACCTGACATCATAAGAATGTCTTCTACGCTCAACGACTTTGTACCATTGCTTCCAGTTAATAACCCTTGTTCAATGGGTTGAGGAGATGCTCCCGAAAAAGTACCAGAAAGTGACTAATACCCAGAGGGAACAGAAGGACCGCCGTAAAAAAAAGATTCAGGCGATTGAGTAAACATGGACGGCTGAACTGACATATTTATTGGAGTATAAAAACCTCTAGGATGATAAGGAGCACGAGGTGGTGAAAAACTTAACCCTGGGTTTTCCAAATAATTAGTCAAAGAAAGATACCAAGTAGTACTCCTAGGCGGACTGTAAAAAATTGATTCATGCTCCCTTAGATCAAGAATAGGTTGATTTTCAGGGATAGGGATGCCTACTTCTTCTTCCGGAGCAAGTTCTTCAATAGCAATAAGTCCAGAAGGAAGATCTTGGGTAATTAATCTTTCTACCCTAGGTGAATCAGGACCACTAGAAGTTGGAGAGACAAACCCCGATGTTGGAGTAACAGGTTCAGATATCTCAGGTTCTTCACCTATATCACTAGTAGATGAAAAGCTACCAGCAAGTTCGGAAACTGAAATCGATTACGGATCATAATCTGTTACTAGAGTTTGGTAATCAGGATGTGCAACCAATGAAGACTCTCCTTCAGGTGACCCAACTTTACTACCACTAGGAGTTACGAGGACTTTCAAGCCTTCAAGCTGGCTCGGGACTTCTTTAGGAGGTTGGCCCCGAAGTCTACGGGACTTCCTCAATAAATCAGCTACGGTTACAAACTCAGGAGACTGGCCCCGAAGTCTACAGGACTGTCTTGGTAATTCAGCCACAGTTAAAAACTTTTAACTACTTCACACGCAAACAAAGTAAAATCTCAATGAAAAACACCTAAAGCCTCTAAAGAACCAAACAAATTTGAATCACACGCCTAAAGAATCTAGAGATCAAACACACACAAACAGTAACTTTCCGGACCGAAAACACTAGTTGGTGATGAAATCCAACATTGCAGAATTCAGTACAAAAATGGCAGTTGGAACAGTTACCCCGGCAACCTGCTTAATGAATAGACTGGACCAAGTTCCTCCACTTAACCATCTTGAGTGAAGTGAACCCCCCAGAAAATCCAAGTGACTCTAGCCGACGTCTGCTCCAGGTACAGTGGGATCTTCCCACCACTGTCACCTCAAGAAGAATCCTAAAGAATATGGCCACTAAGGTTACCAACTGAGAGAAATACACTTGGGGGAACAGTCTACGATCCGATACACACACAAGGGCAGAGTAGCAAGCTCAATCCCCTTGAAGGCTCCTTGACATAATCCAAGGTTTACCAACAAGTGACCCCAGGCTCCTCGACAATGGTTAATCCGAGGTTTACCGTTTTTAATACATGAATATCTGGCGTCGTTCCCAATGAGGAAGGATTGATTCCCACACTGGTTCGGACATGATCTCGTGCTTCTCCTTTAAGAGGAGCTTTCCTAGAGCATAAATGAAACAATTGGATTTCTTCCTACCACAAGATAGAGCTACTTGTTTGTTTTTACTGTCTTGGAGAGTTAATTACTCTCCTACTCCAAGACACTAGTGTAAGCTAAGTTGGTGTATCAGAGCCCTAGAAATAAAATGTTACTAGGTGAATTTTACTTTAAGCATTAATTTTAGTGGTTGTTGTTTAAGTCAAGAGGTGGCGGAGATGAAACTCGTGGTGTAAAGACTCGACTCGAAATCACTAAAAAGATGCACCTAAGATGATTTAAACAATCTTTTCTCTTCGATGAACTTCTAAACTAAGAAAGAGTTTGAGAATGCAAATACTTTGTAAACACAAATCTTTCTCAATTAAACAAATTTAAAGAAGAGCTTTTTCCTTTCCAAAGCACTCAAAACGAGACAACTAGTTATTTCACAAAAAATTCGCTTTTCTTTTCAAAGCACTCAACCACTACAAAAACAAACTTTTTCCAAAAGAGATTTTTTTTATATTTTGTAAATAAAACACTCAAAACTAATGAAAATGACTAACTTTGAGAGCTACAAACTATAAAAAGCTACTTGAAGTCAAAGCCTACTAAAATTCTTTTTGAGGATGTTTTACTTAGCTAAATGTGAGCTAAGGACTAATTTATGCAGAATCACAATTAGGCAAAAAACAACCAATCTTTCGTTTTCTTTTTTAAAAATGAAAATTCCAAACTTTCAAATACAAGTTTTTCGAAATTTTGAAATGAGAAAACACAAAGCGGATTCCTCAACAAGGGGAGATTTCATAAATGGTCAGACTCATAAGAAGACTGGTAGACACCAAGGTAATCTGAGGTCCCTACAGCTTCTAAGCTCAGAGCCACTACACAACCAAAAACGAAAAACAAACCCAACAAGCAAAACTCCTACGAATTCCACCTAAAACCCTAACACTAATGAAATTAAACCAAGGAAAGTTTTTGACAGGGAACAAGCAGGTCTGGGCAATGGCTAAAACCTATAAACAAATTCTAAACTGATAAAAAAGAGAAAAATTTAAAATTTCTCAAATTTTTGATAGGGTATGCAGGTAGCCTGTTTACACAGGTGAGTTCACGCTCTGTGTACAAAGAAAAAGTGCGTACAGGTATGCACTGTGCTTAACTGAGAGGGTGCGTACCTCTCCCAAAACTATGAAAAATAAAAACTAACTCAAAATTAACTAAATTCACCAAATCCCACAATCATCAAGTCAAAAACAGAAACAGAAAATACAGCTTCTCAAGTCAAAGTATAAACAAGGAAAACAATCAAGTCCCCAGCGGAGTCGCCATTTTGTCACACAGAATGAGTCGATCTTGCGGACAAGATAGACCTTCCTAGAATCTAAAGAAGACCTAATGACAAGCAAACCAACCAGATAGTATCTTTCTCTAAATATTCTTTAATAAACAATAGCAAACAAGTGTTTTTAGGGCCTACCTTTGGTCCAACGCAAGCTTGTGGATTACCTTGCTCCTTTGATCCAAATGAGCTCCTTTTCGCGAATCTGCAAACAAAAACAAGGCAAACAAACTAAATAGCACCTGAAAAGCCAATTGCATAAAACATATTTAACATGAAAGTCAAGGAGTCCATGAAACAAATAACATAAGATACTTGTTGAGAAAAATGAGTTTGATTGTATTAATTCAAAAGAAGAAGAACTTTACAACCTTTGCCTTAACGCTGTACAAGATCCTCCCAGGGTCCAACAAGAAGTCTCCTCTACTTTGACAAGTTTCACTCACTCCCCAATGAAGCCAAAAAGGTATGTGATCTCTCCTCTTAAGCTCAACTAGGAAGTCTTAATTTCACCAGCGTTTACCCTCAAAATGTTCAGCTTCTAACCTCCTTAGTCCTCACCCCAATGCCTGTATTTATAGTGCAATGGAGGGAAGTTACTAGGTCCTCCTTCAAAGGAATAAAGCCCTCCTTCAAAGGGATAGCTCCTTTATTCAAGGGATTAGCTCCTTCTCTTTTGGGATGCATGAACCACCTCAGAGCGAACAATCCACGTCAAAATTCCTTCTAGAAAACTCTAGAATTAACCCAAAGTGAGTTTTTTAAGATAAAACTTGCGCCTTTTGACTTTCACAGGGGTCTGCACCTACATCGTTAGGGACAGAGCGGGTAGGTACGCAAATTTTGTACACAGAAGGTGCGGGACCGCAGGTGACCATGAGAGAAAGTGCGGAACTAGAGTTACATTGATTTTTAATGTCTTTCTCCCATTTCCAAAGCTTGATTTGAAGAGCTGAGGTCTTAGACTTGCTTAGGAGGACAGCACAAGTGATGATAGACCCATACTAACTGTAAATAATCATAGTGACGATATTTTTGTGTAACACTTATGGACATTCTGGTCCCAGCAACAGAACCATTTGTTGGCTGTGTGGGTGTTACAGGGAAAGCTAGTGTCGATTCGAACTGCTAGTCCCACTAAGACGGGTAGCTATCTTAGAAACAAACAATGAAAGCTTTTCAAGAGTTCCTTTAAGTGTGATGGATGGAAGAGAAGAATAGAGGACCAACCTGGATCCTTCGCTTTGATCCTGGTTTGGTTTCTCAATTCCTTTGATAGAATTTGCCACTCCTCTCCTACTTGTCCTACTTCAAAGAGTACCTGTAGAGCCAAAGTAATAGGAAACTGTCAAAGCATCTCTATCTAAAACATCATAACCAATATGGAATTAGAAACACATTGACCATACAATTGCATTCATAAACAATAAGATTCACAAATACAAGATCACAAGGAGAAAAACTCAAAGAACTTTATTAATAGTAATGTAAGAGAGGATTACAACCTAGCTGTCTAATCCAGCATCATCCTCCCAGTTGTAGAAGCCCTCTTCACCTCATGAACAAGAAAATCACCCAACAATGCAATGTCTCTTCTAAACAAACCAACAACACTTCCTTACAAAATACAAAATTCCAGCCTCTAGATCTCTCAGATGAGGGATCCATATATAGATGTCTTGCAAGGGTGTGAGTCAGCTCTGGGTTTTTGATTAGTGTCATTCCACTGATAGTTCTTGGTTCCACTTGGAGATTTCATAATCTATTACTCATCCCTGGGCGAATTCATAGAAGCAAGTGTCACATGAGATGTTTCTGGAATATTCCATGATCATCCACCTTGCAAACTATCTCTGCCATTTGTCTATTCGTTCTCATCACACCCCACAGAAGGCCATTTCAGTATGCATCACACTTGGCTAGTTAGGTAGTCAGTTTGCATTCCACCTTATCCATGGAGCAGCCTATATGGTCGTATTTTGGCCAGTTCTGAGTAGTTTTTTAGGTGGAACTTCTGTGAAATGATGTAATCAGCTGACCATGATCCTTTAGGGTATGAAGCAACACTTTTAGGGACTTAAGGTGTCCTCCGTTTATAGACATATGAGTTTGGGGTTGCAGTGCCAAATATATTTATAACAGTGGGGCCTGACCCAAGTTTAGCATTAGTTAGGCAAACAAATCCCTACACTACTCGCCCTTTCGGCATCAGCCTACAGAGCACGAACCGAAGTCTCACCCAAAGTAGTATGGGGGGATGTTGGAACCAATTTTTCTCACCCTAAGATGGTCGTGATGTCTGTTTATTCCTTCTGTTCTTGCTTTTGTGTAGGTCGTTAAGTTCTAGGGTTCCATCTGTCTAGGTCTTTATTCTGCCCTTCGGTACCTCCATGAAGGGGTACGTTTGACCTTCATGCAGCCCTAACTTGTGGTTCAGGTACTTTCACACTACTAAGATAACGTATTGCATAGATTCCCAAACTAGCTTAAGTGTCTTACTTATCTTATTAAACAATCACAGTTAGCGTCACGTTAACAGATATCCTTTCTTGCATTCAATTAACCAACGTAATTACATATATTCATGCATCACATAAGCATTATAAATGAAATTCATACATAATATGACAAGATTCATTAACAGGAAACAAAGACATAAGATTTGGAAAATTCTTCTCTTTATTGATATCTTTAGATGATTACAGACTCTATCCACCCTGCACACACAGATGCAGGGGTCCATGCACTCAGCTACAGACTTCCATCCTAGGTCTCTGTGCACTCAGCTACAAAGCCTCTACCTACACTGTGACCCGAAACTTAGACTTCTCTCCTTATCGCTCAAGACTTCTTACTTCCTCTACCAAAAACTTATTTCTTTTAAAACTACGTAGATCTTTACAGCCGAATTTATTTTACAAAATAAGGGCAGACAACCCTTTATGACTCATGACACCTTTGCACTCCATGACCACAAAATGCGGAGACTTTACAACTTTATTACAATATTTGACCCAAAACATGGGATTTTAGCCCCAAAACTATCCTTGGGGGATCTCGTTCCCAACAAGGCACACAATTGGGAATTGAGAATCTCTTCATCAACCAGTGAAACAAGTGCGTTTTGCCCATTTAATCTCTCCATCGCATTTCATGATTCACTGACAAATCTTTCTTTTCTTTTTCTTGATCCTTTGTTTTTCATTTATGGCGTTTATGTTGAATCTTCATGTTGTAAGTGTTAATATATTGTCACATGTAGAAACTGATCTAGGTGGATATTGGTGGCCACCCACTTATCCCACCTAGACCTCCAGTCAGTTTCATTTATTTCCTTATTTATTTCAGCATTTACTATTTTTAGTAATTTTTTAGATCCTAAACTTCTAAAGCCATTTTGAACACCTAAAAGGCATTTTTTTAGGTCCAGAGCAAGCCCATAGCTAAAGGTTGGGGCATGTGGAAAAATCTATAGTACTAGGAGAGTCCTCTCTAATAAGGTATCATAAGCACCAAATAGAGATAATATGAGCAAGTTATGAGCTCGAGAAGTTGGCTACCCAACTAACCCCAACGGGGCCCACAAAATCATGGCGTTACATCTCTTGGAGTTAGCATTTTTGTTCTTTAGCATTTTCTCATGTTTTCCAATAATAAATATGCCCTTGAGCCTCATTGTAACAAAGTTCAAAGGCATGTAGCCGCCACATCTCTTCTCAAAGATAAGCTACCATCACTCGAGCTAGTCTTATTTCCATTAGGTTTGTAAGCATATTTCAGTATTCTATATTAATGAAATGAAGTTTTAGTCCTACTGAATCTTTGTGTTTATTTTTATATCTATAATTTGTTGTGTTCCTATTTAAATTCAGATAAAAAATGCTTCACATTCACAAAATCTTTCATCTTCCACCATGCATGTAAGAATAACTATAAATCCTTGTAGATCTTTCTTTTCCTCATTCTTCCATAAAATGTTGTTGTTCAAACTTGTTCCTGAGCTTCCAACAGGTAGAGCACACTTCTTGAGCTCAAAGCCCAATCAACCCCAAAAACTATGCCATATTTAAGTAAGTTTTCCTCTAGAGTGAACTTCTTCACCATGAAGAAATGTTCCCTCTCTTGAGCACATGAGCTCATTATGAAGGCACTAATACTTTTCCTTCATCCCTTTGGCACGTGACAATGCACACTCCTCCTTAAGTGCATGGGTGCATTGTGAAGGCTCAAAGACTAGTCAACCTCTTCCTTCATCATTCAGAGTGCGCTAGTGCGCCCTCCTTTTCTCCTTGAGTGCATGAGCGCATAAGGAAGACCCAAATTCCCATCATTCCATCCCTTCCACCCTTCAAGGTGTGCAAGTGCACCCTAGTTGAATTTTTCCTCTTACTTGAGCACATGAGTGCACTTCAAAGCCCTAAATGACTTTTCATGTTCCTTCATTCTTTGAAAGTGCACCCTACTAGTTTTCATGCTCATTTTCTCTTGCATGCAAGTCATTTTGCACTATCATTCATAAATTTTCATGTTTTATCAACTCTGATGGCTCTTTATATGTGATTTACAAGTATTGTTGCATAAGTTAGGTTCTTTAAAGCTAATATTTTAACTATGAGTGTGTTGCCCCAAACATGTGTTTGTGCTACAAGTATTAGCACCTTGTTGTCATCTATTGGAGCCATGTCACCTGATAAATGTGATCTCCAAATAACATTCAGAAGAAAGCACCAATAAACCTGTAAAAGTCACAAAGCCAAATATTCCCATATATTCATATAGACAGTGATTTATTGATAAACATATAGAGGTTACATGGAGCAATATTTACAAGACATTCATGTAGGAAAGGTTTGTTGAGGACTTAGAATATTTGCTTGCATACATCAACATCAAGAAGTTAAGAATGCATAGAATCGCATGCAGACATAGGGGCTTCACTGGTGGAGGAATACCATACCACGTGTATTCATATTGGGGGATATATATTAAGGAAAAAATGACAATATATATTTAGCATAAATATGGGGTAAAGTGTTTTTATATTGGAAGGTATAAATAATGGAGCTCAAAGTTAATGAAAAAATATAAAGAGGTATAAAAAATGTTTTCAAAAAAATGAATACCTACAATATCTAGTGAAATTAGGGGTTTTTATAATTAGGATGGTGAATTGGGTTCATATTAGTAGGGGGTTAAATAATGTGATATTTAGAGGATTTTTTCAATATGTAGTCAAATTAAGGGTAATTTTTAGTAAGCCACAAACACACATGATATGTAATAGGTTCATTGAATGAGGGCCCCATGCATATACATTCCTAGTCATGCCATGTGTGAAGGTGATCGAATGGATCATTACAAATATGGATGACTCACACCTTTTGCTTCACAGTGAGAGTGGCGGTCAGTACACCACATATTTTGGTGAATATATGCAATCATATTATAAGATGCTCAATCCCAGTGAATATGCAAATGACAACTTCTATATGAGATGAGCTACCCTCATCAGAGGCGATGATATCAAATTGTGTGATGAGACTCATCATTGGGTAACTATATGGGCCTTAATTCACCTCCTAGCTTAGTCAAACCAACTCTTCTCACAACTTATTACATGTTTTGATTATGTTTTGTTTAATGAGATGAGTTAAAGTGAGATATTATACCTAGTGAACTAATATGCATTGAATGCAAGTTTGGAAGAGAAAATTAAGGAATTTTGGCAAGACTAAGGTTTGAAACTCAAATAGGATAAGGGAGAGATATTGTAGGAGGTAAATCCTCCTCATTTCCTCCTCCCCCATTCAAATATTCCTCCATTAATCACACCAGCTCGGAGTGCAAGCAACCAAGTCATGAAGATCAAAAGGCAGCCAAGCAAGTGATAGACAAAGAGTTAGTTCATCTCGAGTTTGAGCTGAGTCTCCCTAAATTTAAGGAATTCATTGGGGACTTCAGTTGTATAATTAGAGAGGCCTAGAGCCTCATTGGGATTCGAATTTTGGTTGTAAAAACTCTAGATATTTTCGAGCTCTAGACTTGTGGAAGACTTTGATGTAATTTTCTGTTTTGGTAATAAGAATGAGATTTTTCTTGATCCAGTACTGAGTTAACTTGGAGGGCTGAAGATCTTGGGTTAGGGTCTAACCCTAGCAAAAAAGGCTCCTCTTCTTGTATTTATATGCTTGGCTTAGTTTCATAGATTCATGGTTAAACTATCTTTAAAGGTATTTCATTGCAAGTAGTGTATATTTGATTAATTGCTTATTAGTTTTCTTCCATTTGTGCCTTACCTTAGTAGTAGGTTATCAGGGATAAAAGTAGCTCCACAAAGCTGTCAGTAGGTGTCCTGGCCTCACTTCTTCCTTCTGGGATCATGATTTGAGGAAAAGACCCTTATGCAGCCCCAAAAAGATAGATTTCCATTGCTTTCATAAGATTTAGAGTTTACTGTACTTGAACTAGCATTTGATCAGTTTTGGAAGTGTAGGATTTTATTGCCATCTCTTCTATATTCATTCTTACAATAGATGTCATCCATGATTCCATTTTATTCAGTAATTTCCTCATGCATAAGGTAGAAAATTAGTTCATTAAATTATGCTTTTCTAGCTCATGATAATTCTTCTTGCTTACATGACCTTTTGGAAATTACACATGTTTGATGCAGAGCACATGCTTCAGAAGTAGAAAGAGATATCATAGCAAGAAACCACCTTTCAACTTCATCCACCCATAGGCATTCCTTGTTTTCATCAAGACCTTCACCAATTTCACCATTTTACATAGAAATTCCCTCAAGCATGTTGACTGAATCCAACCATCTCCTAAACTTGGTTTTGGTTTTGAGTGATCCTAGGCCTTTTATCACTCCATCCCACCCATCAACCACCTTCCCTAAGCCTCCCATCCCCTTCGACACTCATCGTTTTTCTCTCGGTTGTATCTTGTAGAAATACAGGGAATCCTGTAGGTTTCTACCACATCCTGTAGGTTTTCCTATAGTGGTCTGTTTTGAGGCCGAATTGAGGGAAAACCTTTAGGAAGCCACCCAAGGTCACCCAAGGGTCTCCAAAACCTTCCAACCATCTCCTGAACCTTCCATCTATCTACCAGCATCCCTAAGCCACCTGCCACATCACCAAAAGAGATTAGCCTGCACAGTTGATTTTTCACGAAAAGCATAAAAAGACAAAATAGATTTATTACAACCCTTTACATGAATAACAATGATGTTTGATGCTTTTAACTTCCATGCTTAATATACTAGCATTTTGTTCATGTTAATTTAGCATTATTGCAAAGCATAGCTCTTAGCAGTTAATTAGGAAATGGTGTGCCTTAACATTGAATTTTAGTCTTTTTCATTATTACAGTAGATCATCTCTCTCTTAGAGTAGATTTCTATTTCTTTCATCAAGGAACCAAGCTTCTTTTGAATCCATAGAAGTCTGGCTTGAAAACCCTAATGGTCTCTCACCGACTGAACAGTGACAAAAAGGAAGAACAATCACTTTTACTTGTGTATATAGCACTATCACCTCCAAGTTTGTACAAACCCTGGGTTGATAAAGTAAAGCTGGTAGCCCAAGAGTTGTAGCATTCTTGCTGCAATATTGGTGCTCATCAATTTTTGGCGCCGTTTTCAGGAAGGTGTCTGATTAATATGTGATTATTGCTTTCTTTCTTCTATTTCTTGTTTCTAATATCCTACCATTAGTTTCATTTCTGCAAAAGTAATTTAGTTTTCTTCCTTTTCATTCTTCATTCTTTGATTTCCTTTCCATTCTTCAAATTAGATTTCAATCAAGTAGTTAATCTTTTCATTTAGTTAGTAGTTTTCATTCAGCCTACAATTTCGATTCTACAATCACTTTCAATTTTTGAAAAAAATCACAAAACCAAACAAGAACATTTCTTTTCATGCCTCAGAGGAATAGGGATAACTTAGGGAAATATTTGCCAAATACCCCCACTACTTCCAATAGCCAACCTTCCCTCTTCTTCGGTGGCTATGAAGTGGAGGAACCCTTAAGTGAGTAACCAAACATATTTGAAGAACCTATAGAAGAAGGAGAAGAAGAAGAACCCATTCCTACCGAGCCAATGGTTGAAAACAGAAATGACAGAGGGAATAGAGAGAGAGTTGAGGGTGTTCCCCATCACAGAAACCAATGGGGACAATAAGATGAAAAATATAAGCCCATCTACCCTTCCTCATTTCCATGGCCTGACCACAGAAGATCCCAACACTTTCCTATTTGAGTTTGATGTTATATGTTGAACCTATGACTACACAAATGATGAGCAGAAGTTGAAACCATTTCCATCTACTCTCAAGGATGCAGCTATGCATTGGTTCATGTGTTAACCTGGGGATAGCATCGCAACTTGGGCTCAGATGCAACAAGCCTTCAGCAACAAGTATTGAGACTACTATAGGTCTAAAGATACTAAAGAGGAATTTTTTAGGGTGATCTTAGGTAATGATGCATCCTTAGAGGATTATGAAGAAATATTCTAGCTTAGTTACAAAAGGGCCAGGTGAAGACTTGACCCTTAGTCACTGAAGCTGGTCCTGATTAGAGGAGTAAGGGAAGACCTTTTGGATGCCCTACACTTGTTAGCAGGAGGAGATATATACGAGTTAGACTATGAGGATATCAAGATTGTCTTTAGAAACCATTCTAAGGAAGCTAGGAAGAAGGGTAGAGGAAGTCAACATATGGTTAGTACATCCTCTTCCAATTCATCCATCAAGGGTGAAATTGGAAACATGCTGGAAGATTTCAAGAGTGAGATGCTACAAACCCTTTCCTTACAGATGGACACTATGCACATTAGGAGAAATCAGGAGGAAGCAGAGAGAGCCTTGGCCAATTTCTATCCTAGATGCACTAGGAGGCACCCTAGGAATGAATGTCCATTCAATTCTATTGAAATTTTCTCAAATTGTGAAGAAAACCACTCCACAAACAAGTGCCCTTCTTTTCTTGGACTCAAAGTTGTATATCAAGGAGCTGAAGGGGTCACTGAGAAGCTCTGCTACATAAACCAAAGGAGACCTCATGGGCCTAGGCCATAGCAGTAGGGCATGTAAGTGTCATCCCATACATATTACAACCCCAACCAGACCACATCAATACATTATTGGGGATCCCCTGCTCATCCTTCTTAGTCTACACCTCCTCCTTGGTCCTTTTCATCTCAGTATCATTCCTAACTAGCCAACGAGTCATTTCAACCATATGCTCTGCCACAACCTCAGTGGAATGCACTGCCCCAGGGGTGGAGGCCCCAGTACAACAATTTTCTTGCTTTATTTCCTTCACCACCTGCCCAACCACAACTGTTACACTCTGCTCCACCTAAAAAACCCTAGATGCCTACCCAGCCAAATTCAATCCTGAACAATAGACAGGAACAACAAGTATATAGTGGAGAGAGATCATATCCATATTATGTTGTGGAGATCTAGGAAATTAACCTAAGATCTGGGAGAGTTCTCCCGGATAACCAACCTCCACCTCTACCTAGGGAGGTTGAAGAAGAAAGAGAGGAAAGAATTCTTAAAGTAAATCCACCATTTCCTGAAGGATTAAATCAACCACTCCAGCCTACCCCAGAAGAGACTGAACTTTTGGGAGAATTGAAAAACCTATGTGTCAAGATTCCACTTCTCTGAGCCATCAAGGATGTACCTATTTACAACAATTTGATTAAGGAGAAATGTTTCAAGTATCCAGTGAGGCGAAAAAGAGATGCACCAACCATTAATGTCAATGGGAAACTATCTGAATTAATGCTAGGGTAGGTAATCTGTCCAAAGTATTTGGACCCTAGAAGTCTTGTAGTAGATGTGCACATCAATGGCACCATTGTCCCACACACTTTGATCAATCTTGGGGTTGCCATTACTGTGATGAGCAAGGACACCATGCTCAAGCTCAACCTCCAAGGTTCATTGAGAAAGACCACAACAGTCCTGCAAACTGCAAACCGCTCCATAGTGACCCCTGAGGGGATTGTGGAGGATGTGATGGTCTCCATTATGTTGGGTTGTATTATATTCTTTCCACAACTAGCCCACGTAGTTAGCCAGGGGATTAGAAGGGGGGAGCCCCCACTTCGTTGTGTCGATTGCATAGCGGGGGGAGTCACAGGGGGTTTGAGGGGTGCAGGTAACCCCACTCTATGGGGTCTGGGGCAATGCCCTAGAAAATTTTGGTTTTGGACCCTATGTTAGGTGGACATGCCTATTGTTTTGTGCATGATTTTCGCACATGTTTTTGGACGTGATGGTTTACGGTCCATGGTATTAGATTCTTCGGCATGTATAAATATGTATTGTAACATTGAAAGGAAGATAATGAAAAATCAAGATGGTAGTGTTGGTTTTGGGATGCAGGGGAAAATCTCTGTGTATATTTGTTTTATGTGTTATGCTCTTGCATTGTTTATTTTTTGTGTTCTAGAATTCGTATGCAGGTAATTTCTGTATGGGGTTAAAACCTATATTTGGCATTAGAGTTGTTTTAGCTTCAAGGGGATGCCTTTGTTGCTGAGGGGTTTCACTCGGGCCTGTGGTAGACCCTGTTCAGTGGGAGATCTGCGAGATCAATTCTAGTGGTGAAAGAAAATGGTGAGCAATGGAAAGATAGAGATCAAGAAATTTATTGGTCAGAGTTTTGAGTTGTGGAAACTCAATATGGAGGATCTGTTGGTGGATAAAGATCAGTGGATCACGGTAGATCTGTGTACTAAACCAACGGGAGTGCCCCATGAAGAATGGAAGAAGTTGGATTGGAAGGCAAAGAGCACAAAATGAATGTGTGTCTCAGATTCAGTATTGCTGAATGTATCAAGGGAAGCTATGGCAAAAGCTTTGTGGGACAAGTTAGGGACTTTGTACCAATCTAAGTTTCTAGTGAATAAACTATTCCTGTGGAAAAAGCTGTATAACTTGAGGATGAATGATGGAGACTCAGTGACAGAGCATTTGAATGCATTTAATACTGTGGTAAGTCAGTTAGCATCTGTTGATATTAAAATTTCAAATGAAGATAAGTGCATCAGTTTGTTGTGTTCTCTACCAGATTCGTGGGATAGTCTGGTTATTGCAATAGATAGAAATGCAACTGCCTTGCAGTTTGATGAAATAGTCTCATCCAACTTTACTTTTCCAGTTGGATGATGCAGGTGTAAAAACAGTGTTCGAGAAGGATACCTACAAGATGGTTCGGGGAGCACTGGTATTGATGTGGGGAGTTTAGATTCGAACTCTATACAAGCTACAAGGTAGAAGGGTTGTTGATGGGTGCAACAGTTTTGTGGTTCCTGAAAGTGGAGAAGAAAATCTAGTGGTCTTTGGAGAGAAAACTATGTTGTGGCATCAAAGGCTTGGACATATTGGAGAGAAGGGCCTTCGAATACTTCACGGTAAAGGTATGGTAGAAGGTATGAGCAATATCTCTCTGGATTTTGATTTCTATGAAAATTGTGTATATGGGAAGCAAAATCGGGTGAGTTTCCCCTCTGGTGGTAAGAGGGCAAAACATGTATTAGAGCTTGTGCATAGTGATGTGTTTGGACCTGTGAAGATTCCTTCACTGGGTAAGTCTGTGTACTATGCATCATTTATAGATGACTTCTCAAGGAATATATGGATATATTTCCTTAAGAAGAAATATGAAGTCTTTGACAGGTTTAAAGAATTCAAGGTTCTGGTGGAAAACCAGACAGAGAAGAAGATAAAGGTGCTGACGACAGATAGCGGTGGAGAGTTTTGCAGTATGGACTTTGAAGAATTCTGTAAGAACTGTGGTATAGCATGACAGAAGACTATTCCATATACACCTCAGCAAAATGGAGTTGCAGAAAGAATGAACAAGATGTTGATGGAAAGGGCAAGAAGCATGCTTAGTAGTGCCGGGTTAGGACAAGAATTCTAGGTAGAGGTGGTGGAGACAACATGTTACCTGGTCAACAGATCACCTTCATCAGTGTTGGAGGATAAAACTCCACAAGAGGCATGGACTGGTAAGAAACCCTCTCTTTCACATCTGAGGGTATTTGGATGTGATGCATGTGTACATGTTCCAAAGGAGAAACGAACCAAGTTGGATAGTAAATATTAAAAGTGCATCTTTATTGGGTATAAGGATGGTTTAAAGGGTTATAAGTTTTGGAACCCAATAACAAGGAAGGTTGTGTACAGCCGAGATGTGGTGTTAAGAGAGGTGAAAGATATTATTAAACATGAATTTCAACCAAAGGAACCTGAGACGATAGAGTTTGAACTAAAGGAGAAAGAATCAGAATCTACAGTAGAGGAGGAATCAGAAGATGAAGAGCCACAAACTCCGGGTGTGAGAAGATCAGTTCAAGAAAGAAGGCAGCCTGAAAGGTATAGTCCATCTGATTTCTATTCAAATTTTGCTTTATCTATTATTGATGATGATCCCAGAACTTTGAAGGAAGAAGTATATTCAGAGGATGGAAAACTCTAGAAAGAGGCCATGGTTGATGAAATGGCATCTTTGCACAAAAATGATGCTTGGGATCTGGTGGAGTTGCCGGTTGGAAGGAAACCCATTGGTAGCAAATGGGTGTGCAAGAAGAAGATAAATGCAGAAGGAAAGGTGGAGAAATACAAAGCTCGGTTGGTAGCAAAAGGTTATTCCCAGGTGTCGGGAATTGATTTTGGTGATATTTTTTCTCCTGTTGCCAAGGTAACTTCTATTAGATTACTTTTTTTTGTTGCTACTGCTTTTGATTTTGAGGTAGAACAGATGGATGTGAAGACAACAATTCTTCATGAGGATCTGGAATAGTAAATCTACATGAAGCAACCTGAAGGCTTTGTAGTGGAGGGTAAGAAAGAACTGGTATGCAAGTTAAAGAAGTCTCTGTATGGGTTAAAACATTCACCAGGGATGTGGTATCAGAAATTTGATACATTTATATGGGGATTTGGCTTCACCAGAAGAAAATAAGATCACTATGTGTATTTTAAATTAATTGGTGACCGTGTTATTTATTTGGTCTTGTATGTGGATGATATTTTTCTGGTTGGAAATGACAAAAAATTATCCAGGATTTGAAAACCCAATTGTCCTCCAAATTTGACATGAAATATCTTGGTGTTGCAAACTATATTTTGGGCATGGAAATTAAAAGAGATCGGGCAAAGAGGAAGCTCTGCTTAAACCAGACGAAGTATGTCAAGACAATATTGCAAAGATTTAATATGCAGGATAGTAAACTGGTGAAGGTTCCTATTCTTGTAGGTGTAAAGCTATTTGCTAAAAAGTGTCCTAAGACACAAGAAGAGGAAGAGGACATGTCCCTTGTTCCATATGCAAGTGCAGTCAGTAGCCTAATGTATGCAATGGTCTATACTAGACCAAACATTGCACATGCAGTGAGACTATTGAGTAGGTTTATGTCAAAACCAGGAAAGGAGCATTGGACAATAGTGAAGTATTTGTGTGGCACTAGTGATTATGGTTTGTGCTACCAAGGAAGACTAGGATTGGATAGAGTGTTGGATATTCATGGCTTTGTTGATGCATACTGGGCTGGAGATCTGGATCAGAGAAGATCTACAAGTGGGTATGTGTTTAACCTACTGGGAGGTGCAATGAGTTGGATGAGTAAGAAACAATCTGTAGTGGCACTATCAACTATAGAGGCAGAATACATGGCAGCCACTCACGCAAGCAAGGAAGCAGTTTGGTTGCAGAGATTGTGTTCAAATATGGGGTTATTGTAGGGAGCTATAAGGATAGATTGTGACAGCCAAAGTGCAATTCTTTTTGCAAAGAACCCAGCATATCATTCAAAGACAAAGCACATTGATGTTTAGTATCACTTTGTGAGGGATATGATAGAAGACAAAAAAGTGTTGCTGGTAAAGGTGGACACTTTGAAGAATACTGCAGATGCATTGAAAAAATCTATGACCTCCGAGAAGTTCTCTTGGTGTAGAGAAACAATGGGCATTGCAGGGCTGGATAAATGAGTAAGCTCTCTTGTGGCCCCGTGTGGGAAGAAAACAACAAGTGGGAGAATGTTGGGTTGTGTTATATTCTTTCCATGACTAGCCCACGTAGTTAGTCAGGGGGTTAGAAGGGGGGCGGAGCCCCCCTTTGTTGCGTCGATTGCATAGAGGGGGCAGTCACAAGGGGCTTGAGGGGTGCAGGTAACCCCACTCTATGGGGTCTGAGGCAGTGCCCCGGAAAATTTTGGTTTTGGACCTTATGTAAGGCAGACCTACCTATGGTTTTGTGCATGATTTTTGCACATGGTTTTGGACGTGATGGTTTTCAGTCCATGGTTTTGGACGCAATGGGTTTCGGTCGATCGTTTTGGATGTGATGTTTTTTGGTCCATGGTATTGGATGCTTGGGCATGTATAAATATGTATTGTAACATTGAAAGGAAGATAATGAAAAATCGAGCTAGTAGTCCTGGTTTGTGGATCCAGGGGAAAATCTCTGTGTATATGTGTTTTATGTGTTATGCTCTCACATTGCTTATTTTCTGTGTTCTAGAATTCGTATGCAGGTAATTTTGTATGGTGTTAAAACCTACACATTGACTCTTGGGAGTACCCTACATATTTCCTAGTTCTCTAGCCTAAGGCTAAGCTTACTGGTTACCCTCTCATCCTTGGGAGGCCTTGGTTGGCCACTGTCAATGCTTATATCAGCTGCAGAGCTACGAATATGACCATCAAGAATAGGCATATGTCCAAGCAATTAGTCTGATACCCTCCTGCTCAGCCATCTCTGGAACATGATTTACCTTTATGGCTGGAAGAGGAGGAAGAAGATGAAGTTTATTCTTCCCAACTGTATACCTTAGAAAAAACCATGAGAGGAGGACAACAAGATGAAGATGATTTGATTGAACACCTACTCCAAAGTCCAACTCCCAGTACATTGTCCCTAGAAGAAGTAGTAAAGGAAACCTAGAAAAACCATCCCATTGATCTATACTTGGCCGATTCCAACCCTCTCCATATCAAACCATAGAATTTGGCCTTGAGAGAACTTTGAAAATCAATCGATCTCTTTATGTTCTCCAAGAGGAGAAGTTGTGCAACATGATAAAGGAACATCTGGATGCCTTCGCTTGAAGTTATAAAGAAATGAAGGGAGTACACCGCTCAGTTTGTACTCACAACATTTACATCAAAGAAGGTTGCAAGCCAGTCCAATAACCCCAAAGGAGGATGAATCCAACTCTTAAAGATATAGTCAAAGAAGAACTGCAAAAATTGCTAGATGTAGGATTCATTTATCCTATCTCCAACAGTGAGTGGGTATCTCCTTTGGTGTTATTTCCCAAGAAAAATGGTAAGTGGAGGATTTGTGTCAATTACACGGAATTGAACAAAGCCACAAAGAAGGAACATTTCCCCCTACCTTTAATCGACCAAGTGCTAGATGGCCTGGCAGGGAAATTTTTTTTCTCTTTCCTAGATGGATTCATTGGGTACAATCAAATCTAGATTAGCTCGGAAGACCAGGATAAAACCACCTTCACTTGTCCTTGGGGTACCTTTGCCTATAGGGTCCTTCCTTTTGGACTATTCATTTCTCCTACCACTTTTTAGAGAGCAGTTCTTAGTATCTTTTTTGAGTTATTCCATGATGCGATAGAAATCTATATGGATAATTTCACACCTTATGGGGGTGATTTCAAGAAGGCTCTGTCCAACTTATGTAAAGTATTGCATAAATGCATTGAAATGAATGTGTCTCTCAGACCCAAAAAATGTGAATTCTTAATGACTGTAGGGACCATGCTGGGTCATTCAATATCTCAGCAAGGACTATAGGTGGACCCAAACAAAATAGCTATCATCCAAAGGGTCCCACCTCCTCAAAAGAAGAGAGATGTTAGAAGTCTCCTAGGGCTAGCTAGATACTACTGAAGGTTCATAAAGGACTTCAACAAGTTGGCCTCTCCTTTATTTGGGTTGTTGGCCAAAGACTCTGAGTTTATATGGTCCAAAAGTCGTCAAGAGACCTTGGACAGCCTGAAGAACAAGTTAACCAATGCACCAATTCTCCGGGGCCCAAATTAGGCCCTTCCTTTTCAAATTCATACTAATGCCTCACACAAACCCATAGGAGTATCATTAGGTCAGATAGATGAAAATTTTCCTTATGTCATTTACTTTATTAGTAAGAATCTGTCAAAGGCTGAACTAAACTAAACAATGACCGAAAAGGAGCTCCTAGTTGTTGTGCATTAATTGAAAAAATTTAGGCATTATATTACAGGATATCAAACATTTGTCCATACTGACCATGCTGCAATCAAATATTTAGTGAATAAACCTAATGTGAATGCTCGTATTATAAGATGGTTACTTTTATTACAGCAGTTTGATCTAATTATTGTTGATAAACCGGGCAAGGAAAATGTTGTTGCAGACTTTTTGTCCAGATTAACTTTGCCTGCAGATGAGGAGGGAATGGTTGATGACCAATTACCAAATGAGCACTTGTTCGCCATTTCATTTCTCTCTCCATGGTTTGTTGACATAGAAAACTATTTGGTATCTGCACAATTCCCACCGAACTTGTCCTCCAAAGATAAAAGCAAGATTAAAAGGAAGAGTGCCCCCTTCACTTGGATTTGGGGAAATCTCTTCAAAATTGGCCCAGATAAAATCTTGATAAGGTGTGTCAGAGAGGAGGAAAAATTTGACATCCTTTTGACCTATCATGATGGGAATTGTGGAGGTCACTTTGTAGCAAAGAGGAAAACATTCAAAGTATTACAAGCAGGCTATTATTGGCCCACTCTTCATCACGATGTGAAAATATATACTAGTCACTATGATCAGTGCCAAAGGATGGGAAAGTCTACTCCAAGGGATGAAATGCCTCTATAGCCTCAAGTGACTTTCGAGCCATTTGACAAGTGGGTCATGGACTTCATTAGACCTATTGGCCCTCCTTCCAAGTAAAAACAATACATCATTATGTGCAATGACTATTTGACTAAGTGGGTTGAAACCAAGGCAATTAAGGCAACAACAAAGGAGAAGGTGGCTAAGTTCTTGAGGGAGAATGTATTTTACAAATTTGGGTACCCAAGAGAACTGGTCACTGATCAAGGTAGCCAATTTACCTCCAACATGATTGAAGACTTGCTCAGCCAACACAAGATCAAGCATAGGACCTCCACTCCATATCACCCACAAGCTAATGGGCAAGTGGAGGTGACCAACAGAGCACTGGAGGGCATCTTGACCAAAGTGGTTAGTAGGAACAGGAAAGATTAGGCAGATAGACTAGTTGAGGCCACCTAGGCCTCTAATACCACCTGGAAAACGAACATTGGATTCACACCCTATGAGATAGTCTATGGGAAAAAGGCCCTGCTTTCCATTTAGTTTGAGTATAACACATTAAGGATTCAAGCCCAACTAGATCTACATCTCAAAAATGCACAAAACAGAGGTTGCTCCAGTTGAATGGTCTAGATGAGTTCAGAATGCAGGCCCTCCTACACACAAAGGTAACTAAACTTTAGAGGAAGACCTGACACGATAAGAACATCAAGGATAAGAAATTTCAAGAAGTTGATTGAGCCTTGTTATATGATTCTATGTTATGAAACCAGCTCAAGAAAATATAGAAAATATAGATCAACGCCTTAGAATTTAGCCTCTTCGAGGGGGCAACCTCCTTTACATTACATAAATGAACAATTCTTGGATGATTCAAATGACAAAACCTCCTTTCTATATATAGTAGTCTAAGGAGTCACAATATAACCTAGCCAACCTAACAATAATAATATAAAGCCACAAAAATAACAATAGAGGGATTCTATGGGGCATAGTCATAACAATATGGGGATAATAGGGGCACAACAATATTAATAAGGGATGCAACTACAATAGTAATGGAGTAATTACTAGTATTATAGGGACCCAACATGCCCCTCTCCTTCAAAAAAAGTGTTTTCCTCAACACTTGAGTAGTTTTGGATGCTTCTGTATAAAATTCTCATCCTCCCATGTGGAATCTTCAACGGATAATTTCTTCCACTTGATAAGATACTCTGAAATTCATCGATTTCGTAGCTGTCGAGTTCTTGTTTCTGTGACTGCTTCCAGTTCCAATATAATTTTTCCTTCCTCATCAAGTTTTGGCAATATTGTTTGAATTGGGAGCTTGTTGCCTATAACCTTCTTTAAACATGAAACATGGAAAACTGGGTGCAATCGAGAAGCTGCAGGAAGCTCCAATTTGTATGCCATAGTACCAATCTTTTGCAACACCTTGTACAGACCATAATACTTTGGTGATAATTTATTGTCCTTCTTAGCTTACTTGAGGGAAATTTGCTTATATGGTTGTAGCCATAGGAATACCCAATCACCTACATCAAAACTTCTTTCGCTGCGATGTTGATCTGCCTGTTTTTTCATTCTATTATGTGCCAACACGAGGTTATCCTTTAAGAGTTGGAGGACTTGTTGTTGATGTTCGATGTGATGTTCCACTGCTTGAACCTTAGAATTTTCTCTTAAATATGATGTGATGGATGGTGGCTGATATCCATAAAGTGCCATATATGGGGTCATTTTTGTTGCTGTATGGAAGGAAGTGTTATACCACCATTCAGCCAGAGGCAACCATTTGACCCATTGTGTTTGTTTATCAGATACAAAGCAACGAAGATATCCTTCCAAACATTTGTTTACTATCTCAGTTTTCCCATCAGATTGAGGATGATAAGATGAGCTATGAGCTAACTAAGCACCAAGACAAGAAAATAATTCTGTCTAAAAATTTCCAGTGAAAATGGGATCTCTGTCACTTACAATAATCTTTGGGTTTCCATGTAGCTTTTGAATTGTTTCCATAAATGCAGTAGAAACCGTACTGGCTTTAAATGGATGTGATAATGCACAAAAGTGTGCATACTTGGTAAGTCTGTCAACTACCACCATGATGACACTCTTTCCCTCAGAGTTGGGTAAACTTGTGATAAAATCCATTGAAATCTCCTCCCAACGTTGGCTTCGAATGGATAAAGGTTGTAATAGACCTGGTGTCTTAATTGTTTCAACTTTATTTTGTTGGCAAACCAAACATTCCGTCACAAATTTTTGAATATCCGATTTAAGGCCATCCTAAAAAAATTCCTTCCTAACCCTGTGGTAAGTTTTTAAAAATCCTGAGTGCCCTCCTAAGGGAGAAGTGTGCAATTCCATAAGAATCTTTTGTTTTAGTTGGGAATTATTACAGAGGTATAAGTGATCTTTGTACCATAAAGAATCATTTTTCCAGCTAAATGTATCAGACATACTGGAATCTTGTTGTAACTTTCGAATAAGTGCCCATACTTCGTCATTCTTCCATTCCTCCCTTGCTTCGTTTATCCAATCTAGTTGGATAATAGAAATGGCACACAACAATGTTTCCACATCCTCATCCTTTCTTGAGAGTGCATCTGCCACCACATTTTGCTTCCCTTTTTTGTAGATGATTTCAAAGTCATAACCCAACATCTTTGTGACCCACTTTTGTTGCTCTTCAGAGGATAATCTTTGTTCTAAAAAGTATTTAAGGTTATCTTGATCCGTTTTTACCTTGAAGTTTCTTCCCATTAGGTAGGGTCGCCATTTCTTAAGTGCATGGAGTATTGCCAACATTTCCTTCTCATAAATAGCTTTGTGTAAAAACTTTCCCTTGATTGGACAACTTTCAAAAGCAATGGGTCTTTCATCTTGCATTAAAATAGCACCAATTCCATTTCTTGAAGCATTGCATTCCACAATAAAGGTTTTTGTGAAGTCCGGTGTAGCTAAGACCAGTGCTTGGCAAATTGCCTCTTTAAGATGTTCGAAGGCCTTTGTTGCTTCTGGAGTCCATGAAAATGCATCTTTCTTGAATAATGTTGTTAGAGGTGCTGCTATTCTACCATAATTCTTAACAAACTTGCGATAATACCCTATCAACCCGAGAAATCCTCGCAGATGCTTTATGGATGTGGGGATTTTCCATTCCTTAATGGCTTTAATTTTGCTAGGGTCTACCTTAACTCCTTCATGAGATACAACATGACCCAGATATTCCACCTCTTGTACTCCAAAGAAACATTTGGATCTTTTTACATATAATTGTTTCTCCTCCAATAGTTGTAGCACCCTGTCAACATGTTCAACATGATCCTTCCAAGACTTGTTGTAGATTAGTATATCACCAAAAAATACTAACACAAATTTTCTAAGGAATGGTTTGAAAATGTAATTCATCAAACCTTGAAATGTTTAAGGTGCATTGGTAAGGCCAAAAGGCATAACCAAAAATTCATAATGACCCTCATGAGTTCTAAATGTTGTTTTCAGAATGTCTTCAGTCTTCATTCTGATTTGATGATATCCTGAACGAAGATCCAACTTGGTGAAGTAAATTGATCCATGCAATTCATCCAGTAATTCATCAATGACGGGAATGGGAAACTTATCTTTAATAGTGAGCTTGTTGAGCTCCCTATAATCCGGACACATGCGCCATGACCCATCCCTCTTGTGCACTAATACTACTGGAGCAGAGAAAGAACTTTGACTCGGTTGAATTATACCAACCTCTAGCATTTATGCAACCATACGTTCAATTTCACTCTTTTGGGCATAGGGATATCTGTATGGCCTGATGTTTGGAGGAACACTTCCTAGAATCAAATGAATAGCATGATCATGATCACGAATAGGTGGGAGACCTTTGGGAGTCTCAAGTACCTTGGAATGATTGTCCAAGACTTTTTGGAGATCTGGAGAAATAGATGATTGAAATGTGGAAACATCTAGCGAACATAATTGTGCAATTACACCCCTTTGTTCCTTTTTTAGATGTTTTGTCATACCATTAGAGCTAATTATCTTTCCCGGTTTCCCTGCAATACCCCTTAATTCAACTTCCTTTCCTCCCACAGAAAATTTCATGAAAAGTTCTTGAAAATTAAAAGCTATTATACCCAAGGATTGTAGCCATTGTACTCCTAGTACAACATCAGCACCTCCCATTGGAATGGAAAGCATTGGGCTAGTCAATACATATTCTCCCATCGATAGCTTAATATTATGGCACTTTCCAGAGCAATTTATTTTTCCTCCATTTGCAACCATCACTTGACACTCTGGTGTTGGGTATAAGAAGCAATTCAATTCTTTTGCTACCTTACAATGAATAAAATTGTGGGTACTTCCTGAATCAATCAACACTAGTACCCTATTCTTCTTGATTTGTCCTTCTATCTTGATGGTTTGAGGAGTGGTAATTCCTGCCAATGCATTACAAGATATGGTTGGATTCATTTCTTCTTTATCTAGGCTTTGTTCCTGGAGTATATCCTCTTCTTTTGACCTTTCTTGCTCCTTTTCTTCTTCCTCTTCACAATCTATGTAGAATAATTTCTTCTCAACACACTTATGACCTTTAGTGTATTTTCTATCACAACTGTAACAAAGCCCTTTTGCTCTTTTTTCTTCCAATTGTTGTGGTGTCAACCTTATAGGTTGTGGAAGACTAGGAGCAACCACACTTCCATCTTTATAGTTGTGAGTGGTATGCTTCCTGGTTGCCATAATTTTGCTTTCCATTTTTCTTGCTAACCTGAATGCCTTCTCTAATGAATCAGGTTCCCAAAGACGAACATCATGTTGGATATTATCCTTTAAATTCTCTATGAACGCATCAATCCTATGCTCCTCTGGAATATCTTTTACCCTTATGTTCAATTTGTGGAACTCCTCAATGTGCTCCATTATTGAACCCTTTTGTTTGAGACTTATCAATTGGCTAAAAAAAGTGTTGCTTTTTGTATCCTCATAATGTGCTTTCAATTCTTCCATAAACATTGCCCAAGTGATAATTTGTTTATGAGAGCAAAGCCATTGATACCATACAAACTGATTTGGTTCCAAATATAAAGTTTCAATACGTACCTTTTGTGTGTTTTGCACATTATTGAGATCGAAAAATTGCTCCATTTGTAATATCCATGTTGCGGGATCCTTGCCATCAAACTTCCTCATATCGATTTTTGGAATATGGTGGATTTTCGATCCCACATTAGAGTCTAAGAAATCATGATTAACATTTCTTTTGTTCGCATCATGAGTTTCCTTTACTACCTTTTCACCACTGGTAAGTATTTCTTGTAGAAAATTTGTCAAATCTGTCTTCAAATCTGCCATGCATGTCTTTAAATTTGTGTTCAAATATATCTTCAAGTTTTCCATCTTAGCTTCCATGCCATTCATCTTAGCTTCCATGCCATTTATCTTAGCTTTTGTTAGCTTTTGTGACAATGACATTTGTTGCACTTGTTCTTGTAATTTTGATATATCATGTAGCATTTCTTCCTCTCCTTCATTAGTCATGCTAGAGCTTTCAGGTTGCTTATTAGGTGTTTTCATTTTCTTTCCTTAGGGCATCAGTTACTAATAATAATGCTCTACTATGCCCTTTGAATTCCTTCAACATAAATTTTCAAACCAAGCTTAAGCAAAAATTTAAGAAAATCTACACACCTTTTTTCACTTTGTAGGAGCTTGATATTGCCTCTGATGTATCTCTGTACTTTCCAATCATCTAGTTCTAAATTTGTGACCTGCAGTAGCCCTCTGTGTCCTCTTTCCAATGCCACAAGTCTGACCCAAATTGGATTCTCCAAGGAAGAGTAATGCGAAATCTCCCACAGTGACTTGATTATAGATTAGTTCAGTAGAGCGAACTTGTACGACGTGCCATGAGTCACTGTTTCGACCTTTGGATCTGAAAAATGCATACAAGAAACTACATTCTGTCCTCTTTCTGTACCTTTTAAAAAAAATTCAATATGATCCCTAGAGAGAAAGTTATGACGATTTTCCCCAGGTCACCTGTTTGGAATGTAATTCAGGAGTCTGCAAAAAGACCAACTTCCTCAGATCATATCTCCGGGCACAACAATATTAATAAGGGAAGCAACTACAATAGTAATGGGGTAATTACTAGTATTATAGGGACCCAACATTCTAGATATAAAGACTTTAAGGGCAAGTTAAGGACAAGATGGCTAGAACCTTATGCTATAGAAAGATGTCATGATAATGGTTCAGTATAGCTTAGAACCATAGATGTAAAGGCCATTCCTTTACTTGTCAATCGACACAGATTGAAAGTTAACAAAAGACCATTGTCAAAGAAAGAGTTCATTGATGGTATCAATAAAAAAGTGATGGTAATGGATCACGTTTCATCTCCCGCCCCATCAAATGACTGAGAGAAAAAGGAAAAGAAAATAAGGACTCAAGTGAAAACCTCCATGAGGCCCCTGAGTCCCACTAGTGGGCTGAAAACCTCTTGGGGAGACCCAATGGTGTCAAAAGAAAAATAAGAAAAAGGGAAATAAAAATCTCCCTGGGTGAAAACCTCTCTTGAGGTGCCCAGGGCAAACAGCAAGGATGAAAACCTCTTAGAGGCAGACTAGTTTTCAAAAAAAAAAATATCATTAAAATTTCTATTTGCAGGTCAGCAAGGAGGATGATCAGGAAAACAAAGGAGGATAAAAAAGGAACCTTTTACACTCCCATATTTATTTTTCCACCCATTATCATTCATCACTCCACCATTTATTTCATTTTCTTCTATCATTTGCATCAGTTTACAAGGGCACTGTGTTTTCTATAGGATCCCCTGAAAACCTATAAGATGATCCTCTAGGAATTATAATGGCTTGGGAATCCTATAGGAAGTGACCCTAAGGTGAGAAAATGACCTGCCATGTCAAAAAATAACATCTCTACATCACCACTTCATTACAATACCTCTCTCCACCTTGATCACCCTTGCATTCATCATAAAAAATCAGTTTCCAAAAAAAAAAATCATTGTCCTCAAGAGAAAACATAGAGAAAAAAATGAAACAAGAGGGCAACAGGGAACAACACTTGAGTGTATTCCTCATTATTTACACTCCTAGAACTCCTCTTAATCCATGTCATCATCTTCAAAATACCAACAGAAAAAATGATTAAAAGTTCTGAGGGAGAAGCAGCTACATGACATCCTGTAGGAAATCCTGTAGTAGTCTATCCCACAAAATAAAAATCATGAGTAGTAGTAAGCCTCCAGCATGAAGATTCAAGGGCAGAAGGAGCTCCAGAGTAGCAGAAACACCATCATCTTCAAAACTAGATACCTGCACATCAAAGGAATCATCAAAGAGCAATAAAAAAGGAAGGAAAAATAGCATGCATCCAACACACAGGAAGCACCTTAGGTCTTCAACAACTGCAACAAGGTATTAGCACTAGAGGTAAGTATCTCGCTTCACTCTCTCATTTGCATAATGTAGTCAAAATATGTAAAGGTTACGAGCAAGTTGGTTTATAAGGGAAAGGTGGCCAGTTAACTTGGCCATCTTCGTTCAATCAATGAAGACAAAACAGTTGGTCCTCCCACACGTGGCAGCAGTCAAGTCAAAAAAAAGAGAGGAGAAGGAAAAAGGTAGTTAAGTCTATAAAGGCATGAGCTGAGAGTTGATTACAAGGAGAGGGGAATGATGAGGTGGTAGTGGGGATCAACAGTCCAAAATGTCAGGCCAGGCAGTAACTCCATAAGGAAAAAATGATTCGTGTGTCATATTCCATCAGGTAGGTCTTCATTATATACATGAGGGAGAGAATGTTCAGTTCATCTCCCAATGACTATTCATATTACTTATTTATCTATTTACATATATTCGCCCAATCATGAGGATTAGGTGTCAACATTCCCCCCCTTAATCTGAATGGATGTTGGTGAGTCCAAGCATTTTTCTGAATCGTTCAAGCTTTTCTCTTCCAAGCACTTTGGTGAAGATGTCTGCAATTTGCTCATTTGTGGAACAATGACGAAGATGGATTGTTTTTGCCTCAACATGATGTCGAATTAGATGATATTTAGTATTGATGTGCTTCGTTCGATCATGGAACTTTGGGTTCTTGGCCAACTTTATTGCAGAGGTATTGTCAATCATGAGTGGAGTTGATTGTACTTGTTTTACCTGCAAATCTTCAAGAATTTTCTTGAGCCACACAATTTCTTTTGTTGCTTTAGTTGCTGCCACGTATTCTGCTTCTGTTGTCGAATCTGATAGAACTGATTGTTTGCATGATCTCCAGGAGACAACTCCTGATCCAAGACGCATAGCATATCCTGAAGTAGATACCCCAGTTTCTTTGTCTCCATCGAAGTCTGAATCAGAGTATCCAATCAAGCTGAAGTCGTCCACCTGTGTATAGTTGATTCCAAAGTCTTGAGTTCCCTTCAAGTACCTTAGAACTTATTTTACAGCAGACCAATGTCCCTCACAAGGCTTTTGCATAAATCTAGAGAGGATTCCAACAGCAAATGAAATGTCTGTTCTAGTAGTAGTTAGGTAGTTGAGACTTCCTACAACCTGTCTATACGTTGTTGCATCATCAAATTCTTTTCCTTCAATAGATGTGAGCTTTAAGTTTTGTTCCATTGGAGTAGTAAGAGGATTGCTCAGTTAGCTTTTCATACCAGGCTCACGGTGCTTGTTTGAGGCCATACAAGGACTTCACAAGTTTGCATACTGAATGTTCATGTCCTTTCACAGGAAATCCTTCAGGCTGAGACATAAAAACATTCTCTTTTAGATCTCCATTTAAGAAAGCAATTTTTACATCCATTTGATGAACTTTCCATCTGTTCTGAGCTTAGTGCAAAGAGTGTCTGGATGGTAGCCCATTTTTCTGTGGGGGCAAAAGTATCCTCATAATCAACCCCTTCCTTCTATGCAAAACCTTTTGCCACAAGCCTAGCTTTGTGCTTGTCAAGTGAGCCATCAGCTTTATACTTGCTCTTGTAGACCCACTTGCAGCCAATTGGTTTGGTTCCTAATGGAGGATCAACCAGCTTCCAAGTGTCGTTCTTTATGAGGGCATCATACTCCTTTTGCATTGCTTCTTTCCATTCATAATGAGAAGCAGCTTCTTTGAAGGAAGTTGGTTCAAAATCTGTAGACAAGTTCAATTCACAATCATAAGAAACATCCATATCAACAAGTGAATTAGAGTCATCCACATCACCTCCATTTTGCCAGTTTGAATTTCTAGTTCCTACCTCATCAGGATAAATAATTTCAAGTGTCTTTGTCAGCCACTTTGGGGGACCTTTCTTAGATGGTCTAGACTGCTCTGTTGATTGAGTTCGGACTGAATCAAGATTGAGTCTCCCAATTCTATCAATCACATCACTTAAAGCATCATCCATTGTTGGAGTTCCATGTGGGGGAGAGTGTTCTTTAGAAGAAGATTCCACATGTTGATCTAGTATAGGAATCCCCCCTTAAATATGTGGAATCTGATTATCAAAATTATTTAAATGATTTTGCTTTTGCGAATCTATCCAAGTGATCAAGTTGCGCTCAACAACATTGTCAGTTTTGGATGATTCAAGAAAAATTACATCTCTAGATACAACAAACTTTTTATTTACTTCATCATAGAGGTGGTATTCTTTGGAGGTGTTTGAATACCCCAGAAAGATACACTTACAACTTCTAGCACCAAGTTTGTTTCTATGTACCTTTGGTATCAAGGCATAAGAGGTGGAACCAAAGACCCTGAGATGCTTTACCGAAGGAATATGTCCATACCACATTTCATATGGAGTCTTATTTCTTATAGCATTAGATGGAAATCTATTCTTTATATATGCAGCACATAGAATAGCATCAGCCCAAAACATTATCTTTACATTTTTGAAGAAGAGCATGGATCGTACCATATTTAAGATTGTCCTATTCATTCTTTCAGCTACACCATTCTGTTAGGAATTATAAGGCACAGTTGTTTGATGTTTGATCCCATGTTGGCAAAGATAGTTTTCAAATTCATTTGATGTGTATTCTTTTCCATTATCAGTGCACATAGACCCAATATGAGATTATGCATCATTTTCAATCCATTTATGAAAATTCTTGAATGTTTGAAAAGCATCAGATTTGTTCTTCAATAAATAAACCCGACACATTCTAGTGTAGTCATCAATAAATGTCATGATATATTTATTTCCATTTGCAAAAGGAACAGGCATTGGACCACATAAATCTGAATGAATGAGTTCAAGTTTTCTATGTGCTCTTGAATGTGAATCATGAAAAGACTATTTGCTATGCTTTCCTAGAATGCAAGCATCACATTTCTTAAGTTTCCTAGGAATTGTAGGCAAACCAGCAACACCATTTTTCTTCAAAAAGCAGAGACTATCATAGTTCAAATGTCGAAATCTAGCATGCCATAATGAACTTGATGGAAGTGTACCTTCTTCATGATAAGAATTGTATGAGAAATGTTGTGCATGAGCAGAGGTTCCTTGCAGCTTGAGAAGCCTTTCTTCTTCTATTCCCCTCATGACAAGCGAGTGGTCAAATGCTTTTCTTACCTCAAGCTTGCCATCAAAAATATGAATGGAGTGACCTTGCTGGCAGATGTGGACCAAGGACAACAAGTTTCTCTTGAGTTGTGGGAGTTATAGAACATGATGCAGAAGAAAGTCTGGAAGACCAGGCAGTTTAAGCCTGATTGTGCCAAGCCCTGATGGCTTGATTTTTTATTGGTTTGCAAAGTATACTGCTCCATCAACATTGTCAGTGAAATCTTCAAAAAAATATTTTCTATGAGTCATGTGGCAGGTTGCTCCTGAATCAAGCAACCAATCATTTTTCCAAGAAGCAAGTGAAGCATTAAACAAATCTTCATTTACTCCAATGTTACATTGTGCCACAACATAGTGAGCGGATTCAGGTGCTTTACATTTGTTTGTATCATCAGTTTTACCTTTCTGTTGGTTTCTTTTCTGCTCAATTTTGTCCCATGGTAGTTTGCATGTAGAGGCATCATGTGATCCATTTCTTTTGCAACGAATGGAGTGCAAATATGCCTTTTCTCCTTGAGAATGTCTGCCCCCTGCCTTTGAAATATCTTCCTCTTCCTCTTCGACCACCTCTTCCTCTTGTAGAATCTTAAGCAGGATGCTTTTCTTTATGAGAAAGGCACACAACCTCTTCAGAAGATTCAGGGTTGTCTTTTTCCAAAAGTTTTCTCTCTTTTAGCAAACTTTTTCACAAGAGAGTCAAAGGTGATATCTTTGAGATTTCCATTTTCTTACAGTGATTCAAGATAATTGGAGTAAGTAGGATAAAGTGCCTTGAGAAAAGAGATAAGAGGAATATCCAATTCAACCTTAGTGGATTTGATATCATGCATTATAGACTTTACTTCAGATGCAAGAGCAAGAGGATCATTATTTTGCAGTTCAAGAGTGAAGAGTTTAATCATGAGTTGAACAACTTCAAGTGCAAAATGTGAGTCATAGAGTTATTTTAGCTTTTGTAAGGCTTCAAAGGCAGTTGAATATGACGAAATATGGCGACTCACCTCTTCATTTACAGATGCTGCAATTAATGCATGAGCTTTGCTGTTCTTGTTTTCCCAAATGACGAGCTCTTTGTCTAAGGTAGGTTGTACAGGTTCATTGTCTCTATCTTCGACACACACTCCTTTCCACAACTCATTGAAAATGAGGGTGTGTTTTATCATCCGGGTCCATTCAGGATAGTTCTCCTTGCCAGTGAGAACTATTCCCACCATGGATATGATTGAATGCATACTGTAACAAAAAAAACTTCTGCTACAAAAATTTTGCTGCAAAATTTTACTCTTAATGGGAAAGAAAAATATAGTGTCAATTCACAAAACTCTGTAAATATACAAAACTGTACAGTGAATTCAATTGAACAGTGCTATGAATTGGACAGCGTAAATACGCAAAACTTTATAGGGAATTTAACTGGACAATGCTCCAACAAAGGTATGTTTTCATATTCTCCCAATAAAAAACGTAGTAACAATGGACATGTCTTCTCACAATCACCAAGTGGCGGTGAGCGTGGATTGTAAGGCGCAGTTGACACTGTCGGCTAGTGCACCATGGTGCCTCCACATAGGAGCTCAAAACACTGGTGCTAATAGTAAAACACTGCGTTGTCAAAGGTGTGGTCCCAAGATTCGCCGGTGTAGTGTATTGGCAAGTCGGAGTGCTTGTATGTAATAGGTCGTGGGTTCACCCGCATGACACTCACAACGACACTCTCAATGCACCATTGATCAATGCACTATGCACCAGGAGATATATCAATGCATGGGTTCCTCTAGGTTCAAGTGATAGGTTTAAGGTCAGACAAGCGTTCATACAATCCATGCAAATACATAACAGACCACCACCTAAGCTTGTATTCTATCCCATGTTTCTGTAGCAACACCACTTGAGAAGCACTACCACACAATAAAGCACGTAGGTGTGCTTAAATTAAATTCACAGGCAGTTTCTGAAAATTGAAGATGAGATGAGATGGAAGGTCACAAGAATAAGATCACAGTACTTATGGCTGAGAAACAATGGAGAAGAATGTCAAGTTTATGGAAGATCAATGACCACCCTCAAAAAAGAGAAAGAATGGGATGATTGATTCATCCATTGAACAAACAGAGCAGGTCATTTCATGCTGATAACGGTTCAAGCTACTGCGTGGAGCAGGTCATTCAGGCTACACAAATAGCAATTGGGATAGACATTAGACAGGGAAAATGGCAGTATGAATAGAGCTTTTGAATGGAGAGCAGAGGAGCAGAATAGGGAGTTACAAAGGACATAAAAGCTAAAAAAGGAGCTGGCTCTAATACCATGTCAGGCCAGGCAGTAACTCCATAAGGAAAAAATGATTCGTGTGTCATATTCCATTAGGTAGGTCTTCATTATATACATGAGGGAGAGACTGTTCAGTTCATCTCCTGATGACTGTTCATATTACTTATTTATCTATTTACATATATTCACCCAATCATGAGGATTAGGTGTCAACACAAAAATAGAAAATGTACCTCCACTGCCAGCACAACACCTCACATAACTTGGCCATAAGAGCAAATAATCATTGATCCCCATGCACTGATGCATTCATCTCCTCGAGGCTCACTCTAGCAAAGTCTCTCTCATACCCAGGCAACCTACGTAAGAGAAAATTCCACCTTTCCTCCACACAGAACTTCCTACAAGATTACACAGGAAATCCTACAGGATCACACAAGAATCCTACAGGACACAGACAGATAGTCTACAGGATTGGCCACAAGGAGTTTCAGAGGGGAAAACATGGGGGTTGGCTACAACAAACACTATGAGGATGTAGGCTCTATAATTATGTCCCTTTTTCAAAGTGATTTGAATAGAAAATCCCCTAGTATTGAGTGAATTTGGCAGCTGTGTAACGAATTGTCTCCACAGTTCTTTTGGTTATTTACTTCTGCATATAAAAATTGTATCAACCATCTCAGATCCTCAAAATTCACCAACCAAAATGACAGGGGGGTTTAATAGAAGGGAGCCCATTAACACTGTGCGAATCCACCAACACTCTCAGGTGTTAGAAATCTTCACAAGGCATAAATTGATGGGTTATTTTGAAAAATTAAGAGGGTATGATGATGAAGTGGTCCGAGATTTTTCTCTCTCCCTCATTCCATTGACTAGAGTCCATGCCACTATCGTGGTGAGAGGCCTCTCCATAGAGCACATCCCTAAACTCATAAGAAGGATTGCCACACTTCCCCTAGGAGTGCCTTGAATAAAGGAAGATAAGGGAGATAACCAAATTGCTAGGAAGAAGTTCTTTTTAGAGGGAAAAGAGCCCATTGAGGATAAAAATGGAGTAAGGAGAACAAGCCTACCATATGCCTGGAATGATGTAAGCTACCACCTTATTAAATACATATCATGTGAAGGTAGGTATAGTGCGGTTTATGGGTATCACTTTAGGCTTCTTGAAGAGTTGAGGTTTGGAGCAGAAACACCTCCTCACCACAGGCTCAGCATACCATACTTCCTTCTCCAATCACTGATAGACAGAAGCATAAAGGTGCAGGAGGGAAACCACCAACAGTTATCCCACCATGGGTTAATTAGAATCATCATAGAAGATTTCCTCCATAACCTCTGAATTCCTATCCAATGGGAAATTTTTAGAGATATGCAGACAGAGGAGGATATCAAAGCCCTCACATATGACATTAGCCCTATTATCAGTGAAAAAGATGAGGAAGAAACTAAAACAAATGGATAAGAAGAAAATAGGGATGAAGATGAGATAGATGAGGCAAAAGAAGATGAGAAATAGAAGGAAGGTGATGAGGAAACATAGGAATATGTCAAGGAGGAGACTGGTAAACAAGATGAGGATCTAGAAGGAGGAGAAGAGGGGAAAACCATAAAGGAAAAAGGAAATGGAAAAGATGAGGTAGAAGACAAGGAGGAGTCACCTAGGGTGTCTCCAGAACTCACAGAGAGAGAAGTAGCAGCTGCCTTCACTTCTCTTAGCACCCCTATAAAACAAAAATTCAAAAGACAGAGGCATACCCGCTTATATTTCAGAACAAGGAAAAGCACAAGGATAAGGTAGGGGAAACCCCAAACTCTAACCAAAATTCACATTGTAATTGAGGACTCACCTAAACAGTAGGAGAAAATACCTCTTCCTATGAAAACTCAAGAAAGAGGATCCTTAGCACAAACCTCCCATAAGTCTCATGTTACCTATGTGAGAAGGAGCGTGACCATATCCATCTCATCCAAAGGAAAATAAATCTTACAAGATACATAGCAGGAACTACAGGAAGCAGAAGTAGTCCTACAAGAGACTCTGCTAAATCTATAGGAGACTCAAAAATTGGATAAGGAGGGAAGCCTATAGCAAGAAACTAAAGAAGAAATCCCAGAGCTAAGGAAACCTAGCCCCCAACCTAACCTTGACTCCTACAAATTTATTGAAGGGGGTAGGGTCATTCCACAAAAAATTCTATTCCATTATTCTTTGAACTTGAGAAGGAGAGAGCCAAAACTCATAGATGGATGCAAATTGCCAAGTCCAAGGGGGTGGAGGACATTGATCACATGGAGGAGAAGCTCAAGAAGATGGGCAGAGAACTAAGTAGCTTGAGAGATAGAGAGGCCATAATGAGAAATTAGTTAGAGATATAAAATGCATGGTTGAAAGGACAACTGTACGAAAGAGAGAATCAATTGGCATCCATGGTCAGTCTTTCTTTGGAAGAAATCCAGTGCAGGATGCCATCTAAATCCTATGCCCTCTACCTTAAGGAATAGTGGCTACAGTTCCAAATCAAGACCCTAGCACAGGGAGGCACTATGTCATTTCAGGATTATAGACAGTTCATTGATCTTTGTGATCAAAGTACATTGGAATATAGGGCCAAGATGTTTGAGTTTTATTTGCGTAACATGGCCTTAATATACATGAATGTATGGGACCCTAATGCCAAGCTAGGAGATTTACAATTGATGGCTTTGGCATCATGGATGAACCATGAGGAAGAAAGGGCTACAGAAATGAAGAATATATTAGCAAGAGAAAAAATAGAGCCTCTTATGATAAGAGCTGAGCAGTCCAATCCAATGACCCTCATCAATACAGATAATTTAATTGCAAATGATCCTCAACTTGCACCCAGGTATCTTGCTACCCAACAGCAAGAAATTACACATTTTGAGGACATGTTCAAGTTGTTAGGGGATGACAACATGTAAGCTTTCCCGAGGAGATGGAACGCATTGGCATACAATTTAAATATAGGAGAGTACCACTCTCCTCAAAGAATGAGAGAAGCATTGAATAGGACACCCATGTACAAGCAATCTACGCAAAGGCTCAAAGTCAATTGGATTGGCTTGAGACTTAGTCCACCACTACTCTTAGGGATTCTAGAAGGAAGGAAGGAAGAAGAAGAAAGGAGGATGTGGGAGGAGGTAGAAAAGAAGGCAGGCTTCTATGCACAAGAAGAGGAAACCATAATAGAGGCATGGGATGTTAAGGAGGCCACTAGAGCTATGAAAGACATGGATATTGATTGAGGTGCTCAGAGGATGAGCAACACTTTCAGTAGGGGGTGATGATGAGCCTCATCATTGGGTAATTATATGGGCCTTAATTCACTTCCTAGCCTAGTCAAACCAACTCTTCTCACAACTTATTCCATGTCTTGATTATATTTTTTTTAACGAGATGAGTTAAAGTGAGATATTATGCCTACTGAACTAATATGCATTGAATGCAGGTTTGGAAGAGAAAATCAAGGAATTTTGGCAAGAATAAGGTTTGAAACTCAAATAGGACAAGAGAGAGAGATTGTAGGAGGTAAATCCTCCTCATTTCCTCCTCCCCCATTCTAATATTCCTCCATTAATCACACCAGCTCAGAGTGCAAGAAGCCAAGTCATGAAGATCAAAAGCCAGTTGAGCAAGTGATAGACAATGAGTTAGTTCATATCGATTTTGGGAGACGATGCTCCCTAAATTTAAGGAAGTCATTGGGAACTTCAGTTGTATAAGTAGAGAGGCCTAGAGCTTCATTAGGATTCAAATTTTGGATGTAAAAGCTCTAGTTATTTTTGAGCTCCAGACTTGTGGAAGACTTTGATGTAATTTTCTGTTTTGGTGACAAGAATGAGATTTTTCTTGATCCAGTATTGAGTTAACTCAGAGGGCCGAATCTCTTGGGTTAGGGCCCAACCCTATTAGAAAAGGCTCCTCTTCTTGTATTTGTATGCTTGGCTTAGTTTCATATATTGATGGTTAAACTGTTTTTATACATATTTCATTACAAGTAATGTAGATTTGATTAATTGTTTATTTGTTTGCTTCCATTTGTGCCTTACTTCAGTAGTAGGTTATAAGGGATAAAAGAAGCACCACAAAGTTGTTAGTAGGTGTCCTGGCCTCACTTCTTCCTTCTGAGATCATGATTTTAGGAAAAGACCCTTATGCAGCCCCAAAAAGATATATTTCCATTTCTTTCATAAGATTTAGAGTTTATTGTACTTGAACTAGCATTTGATTAGTTTTTCAAGTGTAGGATTTCATTGCCATCTCTTTTATCTTCATTCTTGCAGTATATCTCATCCATGATTCCATTTTATTCAACAATTTCCTCATGCATAAGATAGACAGTTAGTTCATTAAATTCTGCTTTTCTAGCTCATGAGAATTATTCTTGCTTACATGAATTTTTGGAGAGTACACATGTTTGATGCAGATTAGGTGCTTCAGAAGTAGAAAGAGATATCATAGCAAGAAACCACCTTTCAACTTCGTCCACCCATAGGAATTCCTTGTTTTCATCAAGACCTTCACCAATTTCATCATTTTACTTAGAAATTCTCTCAAGCATGTTGAGAGAATCCAACCATCTCCTAAACTTGGTTTTGGGTTATGAGTTATCCTAGGCCTTTTCTCACTCCATTCCATCCATCAACCACCTTTCCTAAGCCTCCCATCACCTCTGACACTCATTGATTTTCTCTCGGCTGTATCCTGTAGAAATACAGGGAATCTTGTAGGTTTCTAGTACATCCTGTAGGTTTTCCTGTAGTGGCTTATTTTGAGGCTGAATTGAGGGAAAACCTCTAGGAATCCACCCAAGCTCACCCAAGGGTCTCCCAAAACTTCCAACCATCTCCTAAAACTTCCAGCCATCCACCAGCATCCCTAAGCCACCTGCCACATCACCAAAAGAGATTAGCTTGCACACTTGATTTTTCATGAAAAGCATAAAAAGACAAAACATATTTATTACAATCCTTTACATGCATAAAAATGATGTTTGACGTTTTTAACTTCCATTCTTAAGGCAATAACATTTTTTTCATGTTAATTTATCATTATTGCAAAGAATAGCTCTTAGTAGTTAATTACAAAACGGTGTGCCTTAACATTGAATTTTAGTCTTTTTCATTATTACAGTAGATCAACTCTCTCTTAGAGTAGATTTCTATTTCTTTCATCCAGGAACCAAGCTTCTTATAAATCCATAGAAGTATTGCTTGGAAACCATAGTGGTCTCTCGACAACTGAATAGTGACAAAAGGAAAAACAATAACTTTTACTTGTGTATATAGTACTATCACCTCCAAGTTTGTACGAACCCTGGGTTGATAAAGTAAAGCTGGTAGCCCAAGCATTGCAGCATTCTTGCTGCAATATTATTGCTCATCATTGTAGTGTCAAGGGCCTACCAAGTTTCACCATTTCCCATCTATAGTGTATCCTACAAAGATCCTTAGAGACTTATATCAATACTTGATGGCCATGTATTTGGTTATATGAGATTAAGAATGCTACGGTTTTCCAAGACAATTGGATATACATGGTCAATATAGTGGTGACCTGTGTTAGAAATTTCAATTGGGTAGATATCCTGTCATTTGATTTGTAGCATCAGGTGGGGTAGGTAAAAGAATCTTTATGAGTGAACTAGGGACCAACATTCTACATGTTTGCATTTCTCTTCGATGGAATTTTTGCATAGTATGAATATCTGAGAATGAATTGGAACTAGATCCTTGAGGAGAAGTTCATAGTTTACTTCCACTATAGAGTGTTATCATAAGCAGGTCTTAGAGGTATATATGAAAAATTGGTTGAACACTTATTTGCAATTATCTTTCACATGGTATTTGAGATCAATCCTCCTTGCATGATCGATCAAGTAATGGAGTACTTTTGAGATATCATAGACTAGTTTGTAGCTCCTGATGATACATATATTAGGTGATTTGGTTGTCATGTATCCCATTGTCTCATGCCATGATACATGACCAACAAGGTGGTCATTTAAGAATTTGCTAATCAGCTGGATAAGTGATTGTCAGGAATCCTTCACAGGAGGAAGAAATCCCCTTGGCCTATATTTCTATTAAGGATCAGACTGTATGAGTTAAACAACCACATGGAAACAACAACAGATATATAGGAGTTGGACCGCCTACATTTCGTTAATAAATATTTCCATGGATATGATCAAAGGAAAATTGTTAGACAACATTGTCAAAGGATCAGCCACAATACAGGGTACTCATCAATGTCCACAACATAAGATGAGAATATAAATAAATGGTATAATGTTAACATGTAAACACTTCTAGCAATGGAAACTAGTTCACCCCATGATCCACTAGCTCAAGACTTGAAAGTGTAGAAGGAGGAGGAGATAACACATCAAGGAAAGAAAATAACTCCAAATAAAAGGATCATGTATTCCTCGATGAGTGAGAGTAGTAAGAAATGGAAAGTCGATCCTTTAGACCCAAGAGAGAGCCAATCAAACTAGGGAGAAGTATATGAAGAAGAGAGGAAAAGTTAGCAGGATGATTTGTTGGAGAAGCAACAACCAGAAGAAGAACATAATAGGAGGATAGAAGAATAACAATAGAGGTAGATCCAGGAGGAGGAAGTAGCACTAATATTGGAGGAATAATAGTTGACTCAAGAGATGGAAGAGGAACTATTCAAGGAAGAAGATATCATCCAACCAATGGAGGAAGAATGAGATACTCCAGGAGAACATCCTACCATAGGTGGTCATATTCCATTTGGAGAGATGGGGATCACACCTCCACCAGTCAATAGAGTCATTGAACTATGTAGTATAACACTCCATTATCTGATGAAGAAGATCATACAACAAATGCATAGATATTATGTAAAGATCCTTAGAATATATTATCAACGTCTACTAATTCTTGGAAACAATCACTATTGGGGGGGCTGAATCAATGGTGATGACCATTGTACAAATTTTTACCAATTTAAACTTTTTCTACATTGTCAATTATCCATGAACATTCATAAAATTAGCTCATCAAAACATGTAAGAAACAATAAACTCAAATCATAACAATCATGAGAAATAACTCTAATAAATACAAGCATGTGCACATAATAACACAAGTATTTCTAGTGGAAACCCTTTACAAAGAAAACCACCTTGCTGCTATTGTGCTACTCAATTATTTTATTAATATGATGAAAAAATTGTACATGGATTAGCTTACACCCATAAGTCGGAAGACTTGGATTCCTCTACTGTATGCTGGAATATATCAATTTGGAATTTTGTTTCCCTCATGGATCTATGGAAATCTACCAACTGGAAGCTCCCATGACCAACGATCCTCCCCCAACTACCATTAGACTATCCAACTCCTATTGGATGGATAAATCTCTTCCTACTACTAAATCCACCAAATCACTATCTATTCTGAAGCCTCCACGCCTTCACTTCCTCCATGTGAATGACGTTTTGTATATTTCAAATTGGGTTTCTAATTCACTCAACATGAGCAATCCAACAGCTCCATTGTTTTGCACATAAAATATGAATCAGAAATCTAACCTAGAGGAGGGACATCATTCACATATTCACACACTAAAACACTACTCTCAAACACACCATAAGCTACCAATTCTTATCCACTCTACAACACATAAAATCTAAATTTTGCACATACACTCTCTACAATACAATGTGAGTAGCTTCAATGATCTCTACTCACTTGCAATGCCCCCATAATGGCATACTCTCACAGTCTCTCGACAACCAACCAAATAAACTCAAATCCTTCCTCTATTTATCTTTTTTCTATGTTGAATCACTTAGTAAATGCTACAGGTTATGGATCACTCAGAAATATTTTTCGCACACTTTGAATTTGGTTGAGATAGGATTTTTTACCAAATCAACCATTAATTATAGGAATTTACAGGGTAAGTTCCTTAGACAGAACACCAAAGGACGTCGCTCACAAACAGATCACAAATCAATACACAAGTATCCTTGATGTGGTTAAAACCCTCAAAGAGGGAAACAGTCCATGGCTTGAGCCAACCCAGTCACTTCAGGCAATTTATTAATAAAATAATGAAAATTTACATAAGCTTCTCTCATGAACGGGTTACCCTACAAATGACCCTCCATGCTCTTTAAATAGAGATCATGGACCAATTGGGTGTTAAGCCATGGATCAAGTGTCGGTAATACCAAGGAGAGAATGAACTGTCGGATCACTTCATGTCTAGAACATATCATGACCATCGAATTGTAAGTTACAAAAGTACATAGTAAAGAAACACACTTTAAACTAACTCTACACTAGACCAAGATATACTTAACTATTTCCTATGTGTCAGAATATCCTAACATCCCCCCTTAAGAACAACTTGGGATAGGATTGAAGGATGTATAAATAGGACAAAATAAGAGAAAGAAGGAGGCATTAAAGTGTATTCCCCCTTAATGACGACTTCCTAAACTCCAACCATAAATCGCAGTTTAGTAAACTTCGCCTCTGTGAGAGCCTTTGTAAAGATGTATGCAACTTGATCATCTGTTGAATAATATTGCACTTCAAGAACATGGTCATGAATGAGCTTTCTGATGAAGTGCATGTGTAGTTCAATGTGTTTTCTGTGCTGATGTTGGAATGGATCTTTGCATAGTTGAATGGCACTTTGATTATCACAACAAAGTGTAGTGGGATGCTGCTGTTGAAAGCCAAACTCTGACAGGATCTGACAAAGCCACAAGGCTTCCTTACTAGCTTCTACAACACCATGATACTCTTCTTCTACTGAAGAAAGATAAATGTCACTTTGTTTCTTGCAAGCCCATGTAATAGGTCCTGAACCAAGAATGAACAGATATCCTGCAGTAGACTTCTGATCATCAGGGTCACCAGCCTAATCAAAATCAATGAAACCAACCAATGGAGGAGATGTTTTTGCACTGTAATGAATCTCAAACTGAATTGTACCTCAAACATAATGAAGTATTATTTTAGCTTCTTTCCAATTAATTTCATGTGGGTTTTGCATAAACCAAGCAATAAGGCCAACAACAAAGGAAAAGTCAGGACGAGTATCGGTCAGATACAAAAGTTTTCCTACAAGTTGACAGTATAAGGTATCATCAACTTCAGGGGAAGTACAAGTGACTATAATTCTGGCTCCAGACTAAAAGGGAGAAGGGGTTGGCTTATTGTCTCCATGTGAAAATGGCATAGAAGATCATAGGCATACTTGGACTGGGAAAGGGAAATACTTTCCTTGGATTGCAAGACTTGAAGACCAAGAAAATAATGCAAGTGTCCTAAGTCTAGCATTTCAAACTTCTTTTTAAGGCTAGACTTCACATGGTTTATAAGGTTGGGATCACTACCAGTAAGGATAAGATAATTAACATAAATAACAATAACGATAAGAGACTTTCCCACTTTCTTGGTGTAGATAGTATTGTCAGAATGACACCTATAAAAGCCAATTTCTAAAAGAAAGCTATCCATTTTGGCATACCAAGCCCGAGGGGCTTGCTTGAGACCATAAAGCGATTTCTTAAGACGACATACAAGGCTGGAGTCTATTTGTATAAAGCTAGTAGGTTGTTCCATATAGATTTCTTCATGCAAGTCCCCATGCAAGAAGGAAGATTTAACATCCATCTGATGGACTTCACATTTGAAAGAGGCAACAAGGGAAAGAACAAGGTGTATAGACTTCATTTTGGCAATAGGGGAGAAGATTTTACTATAGTCAATGCCTTCAACTTGTGAAAAACCATTAGCAACATGACGAGCTTTATGTTTATCAACTTTTCCATCTAGTCCATATTTGGTTCTGTAAACCCATTTGCATCTAACAAATTTTCATCCCTTTGGAAGAGGAACAAGATCCCATGTATCATTTTCCAATAATGAATGATATTCTTCATTCATAGCTGCATCCCAATCTGGATGGCCTGAAGCTTCTGCAAAGGTGTCAGGATCATAATTCGTTGAAGCTTGAGCCAGTAAAGATGAGGCTCTATAGAACTAAGAACGTGTACATCGTTGATCTGTAGGATCGCCAACAAGAGCACCTACTACATCCCGAGTAGCATGGACCCATTTTGGAAGCTGAGGAGCTAAAGGAGGATCTTGAGAAGGTGGGGGAGGATTGCCATCCTCACTATCATCATCTGAAGAAGAAATATTTTCAGAAGTAGAAGGGATAGAGAGAGGTGGCACATCTTTCAAACTAGGCTCGTAGGCCGATATATTTTCAGCAAACTTTACATCTCTTCTAATGATAACATTTTTGGACTTAAGTGGAATAAGTCTATACCTTTGATATCTTCAGAATACCCAAAAAAAATACATTTTTCACTCTTAGGTTCTAAAGCTTTATGTTTCTCATCTGGAATATGGGCCCATGCTTCACTTCCAAAAACACAAAATTGACTTACATCGGTTTAATTGAGCTCCATGCTTCTTCTGGAGTGATATTCTTTAAAACCTTAGTAGGAGTGTGATTTAGTATGTAATTTGCATAGTTAATTGCTTCTGCCCAAAAATTAAGACTATGTCCTTTAGATTGAATCATACAATTAGCCATTTCCTTTAAGGTGTGATTCTTCCTTTCAGCTACACCATTTTGTTGTGGAGTATATGGAACAATATGTTGCATTTGAATTCCATTCTCAATGCAAAATTTGATGAATTTGTTGTTAACATATTCTCCGCCATTATCAAATCTTAGCTTAAGAATTTGATGTCTAGACTATTTTTCAACAAATTCCTTAAAGGCCAAGAACATGTTAAATACTTCACTCTTGAGTTTTAAGAAGTATACCACTAGTCCTTTGATATCTTCAAACTTGATCAGCTTCTAGAGGCCCCACGAACTTTTTTGACCATAAATAGAAAATTTTTGAATAAGAATGTCTCCATAACATCAAAATTAGTTGAGAAATAGGAAGAATGCAGAGAATTTCTCATGAAAAACCTCGGTCGCTCCCACGACATAGGCTCCATGTGATTGAAACTCTTTAATCACTACCATAGGCCTGCCTACCAGTGGTTGGAGCTTTTCAATCACTTCCATGACATGTTGTGCATGTGACTAGGGCAAAGGATGAGGAAAAACATCTTTCCTCAACTTAGAGACTGCTCCACCTTCTTCCAAAGATTTACAAGTCTCTGTAGGACCTTTGGAAGTCACTGGCACCTCTAAAACACGTCACAAAATCACTACCACATCACCAATATCATCATGAGTCAAAATAGGTTGACTAAGATGCCAACCAAAAACCATACTAAACATCTGGGCCACCAAACATCTCCACAAACACTCTGCCATGAGTATGCAACTTTGAAATATGTCAGATGTCCTCCAAAACCTAAAAAACCATATCAAGAACCCACTGACACATGTAGATCCTCTCCAAGCAACCAATATCTATATGGAATAACATGATCAAGAATATAATCATCATGGGAAGGAATCCAAACTAGTGCAACACACCTCCATCCAACTCAACAACAACAACATAACATGAGGACCATGAAATCCTCTGATCACACTCTATGTGCAACACCTACAAGTCACTTCTCCATCCTAAAGCTCCATTCTAGAAGACATACCAAAACTAATGCAACACACCGTCCATGTACAAGCCAATTGTAGTCACACACATGCATAACTAATCATAACCAAGTCACCTGCAACCCAAAAAACTAGGTTGACATTAATGCGAACCAACCAATACATCTGCATCACACATCAATGCCAATAATCTCCCACTATGGCATTGATGGCAACCTCAACTGAAAAAAAACCATCTGAAAATTTATCTTCATCCTCACCTTCTCCCCCTTTGACATTAGTGGAAAATTTCTAAACATGTCAAGGAAAAATGCTATATTCTCCTCTACAAGAAATGGGCTCCATCAACAAAAAATAGCTCCACTCAAAATCCATACGTAGGTGATGAATTATGGGATATAAAAAACTCTCCTCCACATAAGAGAAAATGTGTGCAATAAACTCCCCCTAGACACAAGCTATGTACAACCAACAACACAATAGAGGAACATTATAAATATCCTATCAACAACAACAATGACTAAAGTATATGCTCTCTCCACTGCAACAACAACAACATAATCCATGCCATAATAGTAGTAGCATATCAAGTCACCAACATATAGTAGGAGCATTAAAATGTTACCAACTAGAAGCAACAACTCTAATCAAATCCATAGAAAAAGAAATATATATCCAACCATCTCCGAGACAACAACATCAAATACATTTTCTCCACAATGTATTCTCTAGCAGTAGAAAACTCATATATCGATAACAATAATGACTCTCTAGATGCAACATCTCTTTGAAGTAGACATGGTAGCAACAAATCATGATGACAGGTCACAATAGTATAACCAACCATACTCCATTGAATATAAGCATCTCCATGGCTAAATGAATATTGATGTACATAACTGCCAATGCCTCCTTGCCATATGAAAGAGGCTACTCTACATGGACCAATGACTATGACCAAATTCTATGCATCAAAGTGCAGGGATTCATAGGCCTATTACATGCTTCTAAAATGATAATACATGATTGTAAAATTACATCAATAATCCCATACATATGGCTGAACCATGACTCACATGACTCTCTCTCAATTAATACATGACTCTAGAAAGCCTTTCCATGACAATTATGAGAGTACACATGAATGATACATGAAATACATGGTTGTACCAACACTACTAACAACCAATAAATAACTGAACCAACTCACATAACTCAATATGTATCATATGACAAACATGTATCTCAACACTAAGCTTGATACATACAAGAATAATAATCTCTCATACATGGCTATTATAACAATCCTCTCATCAATGCATGTCTAATACAATGTCAAAATGGAAGTAAACAGAGCATATGATCAGCCACATGTCATCTTTATGGCAGCAAGATAATGTCAATATAGATCATATAAGAGACATGTATCAACCTCTGCAAATCATCAACCATGAATTAATATTCCAACAACAATAACCGACAGTCTATAAAAATACATAGTGGCCCAACAATTAGCATGTACCAACAACAACATATCACATCAATCAACCCAATATATCATCTCTATATATTTATACATGGCAACAACAATAACCATCATATGGAACATGAACCTCTACAAGATAAGAAAAATTGGTAGCAACAGTAAGCATATAATGATGTAATGACAACATCAAAATCACATCAACAACCATACTCAGAAATGTAAACATCATCTACCATCATGGAAATCATCAACATCACCATATGTAGTAGCAAGATCAATATGAAACACATCCATTATAAATATAAGAATCATGCACCATCATCGTACTAATATCCATGGCACCACCACACACATAAAATCATCATCCCAAAATGCATGACACAAGCCAACTGCATATGTAGTAAATTATCCACGCATAAACAAAATTCACACTCAGGCAATAGTGATATATCAAATAAACATATACCGTGGAACACATAGCCAACTCCTCCAAACAACCATGGTTCTGTCAGAACCATTGAAAGTTTAGAAGCATGTAAAGTGCTCCCTCCGAACATGTTCCATCTCTCTTCATGATCACACCTTAGATAAGGAAACATCAGTAGCAAAACTCCATCATCAAGAAAACATAATCAAAGAGATAAGGATCAATACAAACTACTACATGCAGAAACAAAATGTGCCATATACTCCCCCTAAGCCTATAAATGATTCACATTAATTTTTCAATCTAAAATATCTATCATGCAAGAGCAAGCTGCCATATGTGTTGATTTATTCTACTTTGAATCTGATGAGGAAGAGTAGTCTCTTGGTCTCTTTTTACTTTTCACTCTTCCCTTCAACACATATATATTATTTGGGGTCTTGACTCCTCTTGCAATCACTCTCTTTGATCCTTATTTCTTGATGAAGAAAGATTTGGAATTGAAGACCAATTCCTTACATCCATCAACCATTTGGCTCACACTTAGAATATTGTGCTTTAGTCCCTCCATGAACCATACATCTTTAGCATTGATCCTCTTTTCACCAAGGTTGGCCTTGCCACTTACCAAAACTCTTGCTAGTTCACTTCCTTCAGAAACAACATGACCACTTTTGACTTTCTTCAAGAACTGAAATTTTCTCTTATCTCCTAACACATGATGTGAAAATTCTCTATTAATATACCATTTATCATCCTTATCACATGAACAAAGATAAATACAACACTTTCCTAATTGTTCCTCCTTTTTCTTCCACATAGCTCCTGGTTGGTTCCTTTGATCTGCATATCTTTTTGGCTCTTTATTTTGTATTGATAGTCTCATGGATCTAGGCATTAGGAAATATTTGGCCATGTGTACAAAGCTGTGGCACATATAACATTATACATGACCAAGGTAAGAAGCCAAAGGATCTATTCTTTTGTTCCTCAAGCTACATTTCTAGCTTCTTGTAGTAGACCTACAATTAATGGCCTTATGGCCAAAATTTTTACGAGAATGACATAAGCCATTAAACAAAATTGTATGCCTGAACAAAGATCCCATTCTTTATTGTCCAAACTACTACATAAATGTGTCAAATTTTCTCCTACAAAAAGTTGTTATATGTCCAAACTGATGGAAATTGAAACTCTCAATTTCATTCATTAGAGTAAATGAATTCATATTTCTCCTTTGTATTTTGCTACATCAATTCTAGGAGTGAATGATTTTCTTAGCACAAAAACTCCTTTTGAATCTCTTCTTTGTTGCTGATGAAATTGCTGCCTCTTTTCTCCAACATTGTCTTGGCTTATATTATGTTAATCTTTCCTACATCCAAACTTGCATGTCTTGTTTGAAGGATAGAGTTAGATATGTTTACTGCTATGTTTCTCTTAATCTTTTCAAGATGCTTGTTTTTTTCTTCAAGTTGCCTCCTCAATTTATCTACTACATTTCCGGGTGCACATACATAATCTTTCTTTTCCTTTTTCTTATTGCACCTTAATTCTTCAATCATTTATGAATCTGCCATTTGGGTTATCAAGGTAGTGAGCTCTTCCTTGAGATTTTTCTCCTTCTCATCACAAATATGCAATAATTTCTTATGATCTCTACATGAAGTTGTTAGATTATCCACTTGAGAAGCTAATTCTTTGATCACAGCCATTGCTTATTCATATTTAGCCTTAATTGATAGCAATATCCTTCTAATCTTCACTATCACACTCAATAGAATCATCAAAATTATATTTAAATAATTCTTTCAACATATTACCTCGCGACATATTTGATTTGGTTGAGATTTAAAAAATTGCAGCTGGTTTTGCAATGGATTGATTTTCTTCCTTATTCAAATTATTTTCCTTTTGAGACATCCTCCTCTTGCTTTTGGCCATGGTCCATGATCTACTCTCCAAGAGCTTAAGCTTCACTAAAGAGAAACAACTTTGATACCAATTGTTAGAAACAATGATCACTACTAAGAGGGGGTGGGGGTGAATTAGTAGTGATGGCATTTATACATAAGTATTTCTCGTGGTAACCCTTTACGTAGAAAACCACCCTACTACTGCTACACTCCTAAATTCTTTTATTAATCCGTTGAACAAATTTTACATCGATTAGCCTACACTCATAAGTGATCTGATAATGAGATCTAAGACAATTAATAAGGTTTTACAAACTCATGTGCATGGATTTGTCTATATTACTTATGCAATGGATCGATCAGATTGCGAGTAAATATAAGCAGTTAAGCAGTGAGGGAAAAAAAAACATAACAGACAATACGCATAACACAGTGAAATTAATATGGAGTTCACCCAACTCTTGGGCTATGTCTCCCGGTCTTGCCTCAGTGGTGGCCATTCTATTATGTCTTCCAGCACAAAGTTTACAACTGTGTGAGCTCAACTTGAGTCTCAACATGCAAATAAGAACAACAAGAGCTTCAGCTTGAACCCCTCAAGCCTCCTGAGTACACAGACTCTCTCACTCTTGGTTTCTATCGTTGTTCTACCTTAGCACTCCCTCTCTGTCTCTGTCCCTGTCATCTCATGGCTTTAAAGCCATTTGGGGCTGCCTATCTTCTCGACCTTTGGTCTCCCGGACTCTCTATCCGCTCGAATCCCCCTGCTAAGTGTTAGTAAGCATGGCATAATTCCTTTTGGGGAGGTGGCCACCTGTTCCTTAACAGATGAGTGCCTCGGGTTGTTCACATCCATGTAACAGCTGCTGACTGTCAACACAGAGAAATGCCTTTCAAAATTATGAAAATCTACCAAAACATTGTTCTGCCAGACTTCAAACTTTCATAACTGCACCCTATTCTCCTATCGGGTCCACCCATTGGTCGCTATCACTTATTGCAATGGCTCTGTCTCTTTGTATTTTGTTTAATAATGAAAATAAATTAAGACACTGTAAAAGCTCATATATCGGACTTAAAAAAATATATGCTATCACCTATTTTTCCATCGGGTCTGGCTTTCGCGAGTTATGCTTGTATCGGCCCCACTTCATTAGGCTGCTCCAATGCAACGTTGCAATGCAATCGATCGCAATCGCACATCGCATATACCCCTGGGCCATTTGATAAGCACTCCACTGTTTTTTACTGATGCGACATGGCAATGCAATGTGGGCCATCGATTTGCGCGCTTGATCGATGGTCCTTGTTGACTCCACCGATCGCCATCATAATACATATATGTCATGCATTGATATCCTTTGTTTGTCTTTACCGATTGTGATTCGCTGATCGGATCTGGACCGTTGATTGGCTAGTTTTGATGGCTCTGATTCAATGTTGCTTTAAACTGCTGATACACCTATTTCCACTATTCTCTTAGTCTTTTTGCTTCCCGATAGTGTTTTCTGCCATTCCAAGGGTTATTTTCATGTGATTGGTTTGACCTTCGAAATGATTTTAAGAAGATTTCAAGACTTAGAGAGTGTTCTTGGATCCATTTGGATCACGCCTTCCCACTAAAAAAGGCTTTTGAACCACCAAAAGTTGATTTTTCAAGCATCGCTCAAGTGAGGGTACAGCTTCCTCACTTGCCCAATCTCTATCCATTTTGTACTGCTGGGTTTTGAACCCTTGAGCCCAATTCTTAGGTACTCAACATCCCCTTTGTGCGTGGTTCTCACCTTCCTATCCAGAACCATATCTTCCTGCAACTCATTGAGATATTCAAGAAACAGATCATTAATGGAAGGCAATTGACTTTGCTCCTTGGGATCTTCAATTAATGAAGGTTCAAATAGTCTTAAATTTTCTGCATTTACCACTGAATAGATGTGCATGTATGCTGGAAAATCAAGGTGAAAAACATTCTCACCAATTTTCTCGAGTACCTTAAAAGGCCCATACCTTATTGGCTTCAGCTTATTTCCTTCACCTTGCATTCTTTCCTTGCTGATATACAGCCAGACTTGATGACCAACTTGGAAGCTGTGCTCCACCCGATGTTTATCATGCCTTGCCTTGTATTTGGCTTGGATCTTTTCCAACTATTCCTACACTGCCTGGTGAATTTCTTGGATCTATTCAATGAATCTGGTTGCTTTGTCCACATCACTATGTCCAGCAACTGCTATGTCTTTTTGAAAGAAAAAATCCAAGGGAGGCCTTGGTATAAAACCAAAATAACTCTCAAAAGGAGATTTCTATGTAGAAGAATGTTTAGCATGGTTGTAAGCATGTTGCACATAACATAAATGTTCATCCCAAAGCTTGGGATGGTTGCTGCAATAACCCCTGAGCAACTGGATCACTATCCAGTTGACTACCTATGTTTGGCCATCAGTTTGTGGGTGAAAGGCTGTGCTCTTCTTCAGTCTAGTGTCCATCAATTCCCACATACTTGACCAAAAATTCCCAACAAATCGGGAGTCTCGATCAGATACTATGGAAGTGGGTAACTCAAAATGCACCTAGACATGTTCAAAGAACAATTTCACTATTTGATCAGTTGTAATCTGCTTATTACAAGGTATTAAAATACACATTTTTCTTAACCTATCCACAATAACATATAAATATTCATGTCCCCTTCTAGATTTTGGCAACCCCCCAACAAAGTCCATGGAAACATTTTCCCAAGGACGAGAAGGAACTGGTAGTGGAGTGTACAAACCTATTTTTCTATTACTGGGCCTACTTTTAGCACACATGGTACACGCTCTTACATATCTATAAATTGTTTCATGCATTCTTGGCCAATAGCGGTATCTTTGCAGTTGTGCAACTATTTTACTTACACCAAAATGACCTGATATCAGAGAATTATGTGCTTCCCTAATTATGTTGACTCTTTCAGTTTATGGAATGCATAACTTTCCCAAATGATACAAGAGTTGGTCTTTAACATAGTAATCCAATTCTTCTACCTTTTTTCCATTACTTAAAGCTACATATACATCTTTAAAGTCTATATCTTGAGCATATTGTTCAATGTAGCTTTCATGTGTGACTGAGTTATGCTTAAGTATAGTAGATGCATTTATGATTGGTCTGGAAAACATATATGTAACTTTATTGTGTATGCCCTTTTTATATATGATGACTAAATGGAACTGTTGTAGGAAACCTAACCACCTATAGTATCTTGACTGCTGCAATTTAGTTTGTGAGTGCAAATACTGAAGTGGTTGATGATCAGTATGTATAATTGTTTCTTTCCCCATTAAGTAATGTTTCCACTTTTTCACACTCTGGACTAATGCATACAATTCTTTATCATATGTAGGATAATTAACTACTGCAGAATTAAAAGTCTCAGAATGGTAGCATATGGGTTTACCATGTTGCATCAAAATTGCTCCCATGGCATAGTCACTGGCATCGGTTTCGATCTAAAATGGTTGTTGAAGATTTGGCAATGCTAGTACTGGTGTTGTACTAATTTTTTCTTTCAAGGTGTCAAAGGCTTTTTGTTGTTTGCCTCCCCACTGAAACACCTTGTTCAATCCTGTTAAAGCATGTAAGGGAGCTACAATTAAGGAAAAGTTAGCAATAAACTTTCTTCAATATTGTGCTACTCCTAGGAAGCTTCTAACTTCTGTAGCAGATTTGGGTTTAGGCCAGTTTACAATGACTGCAACCTTGGAGGGATCTATCTTCAATTCACCACCCACTACAATATGGCCCTAATAATTCAAAGATGTTTTAACAAATTCGCATTTTGATAATTTAACATAGAGATTTTCTTTCTTCAAAACATCTCGAGTCTTCTTTACATGCTTCAAATGTTCTTCCCATGTTTTACTGAAAACAAGAATGTCATCCAAATATACAATTACAAAATCATCAATAAAAGGCCTGAGTACATCATTCATAACTCTCATGAAAGTGGCAGGAGCATTAGTTAAGCCAAAAGGCATAACTAGCCATTCATACAGCCCTTGCTTTGTTTTGAAAGTAGTCTTCCATGCATCTTGCTCTGCTACTCTGACATGATGGTAACCACTATGCAAGTCCAACTTGGAAAAATAAACAGCTTCTTTTAGCTAATCCAATATATCATCAGTGCCAGGAAGGGGATAACGATTCTTGATCGTTATTTTATTAAGTGCTCTGTAATCAATGCACATCTTCCATGAACCATCTTTCTTCCTCACCAACATGATTGGAGATCCACATGGTGATGTGCATGGTTTTATGAACCCTTTCTCGAGCAGCTCCTGTACCTACTTCTTGATCTCTGCATTCTCTAAAGTGGATAACCTGTACATTCTGATGTTAGGCAATGGAGCATCTTGTTGCAAATTAATATCATGTATAATTTCCCTTTTGGGTGGCAGACCTTTAGGTTCTTGAAATAGGATATCATATTTTGAAACAAATTTTTCAAAATCAGCTTGCTATGCATTAAAACCTTCAAATACATTGGTTTTATCAGGTTCCTTTTCCTTTACAACCATTAGTAGAAATTTCTTGCATGAATTTACAATTCTTTTCATCTGCCCTGAGTTTATGAGAGTATAATTAATCTTGAGTTTATGAGCTCTTACAATATATTTGATTCCATCTTTAACGAGTTGATACTTATTTTCAGCTCTATAGAAAATGGCTTTTGTATCATACAAGTAAGGACTTCCTAAAAAAATTTCACATATATCCAAAGAAACGATATCCAACTCAACCTCATCTACAAATGCTGACCCAAAAGAAAACCTAAGTTTACATTGCCTAGTCACTTGTATCTTTTCTTTATCGCATACCCAACCTAATGGATATGGCTTATTGTGAGGTGTGGTTACTAATCCCAGTTTCTTTACAATTTCTTCAGAAATTAAGTTTACTTGTGAGCCACTATCAAACAAAGTATCAATCTTTTGATGCTTGGAAATAAATCTAATATGAAAAAGCTCATATCTTTTCCTCTCATTTTCTTCACTATCAATAGTCTGTGCAGAATTACTAGTAGATGCTTCATAATTTTTATCTTTTATACCTGTCACTGCGATTGTTGTTTCATCACCTGAGTCTGACCCCAAATCTTTCTGTATAGCAGTAGCAGTCTTCTCTTCTTGCCATCGAACTTCTTGGGTTTCAGCTTCAGATGCAAAGACCAACAATGTTCGTCATCAAATCCATCCTTCTTGCAGTGAGTGCATGAAGGTTTGGCCTTTTGTACAACATTTGCCTTCCTCTCTTTCCATTTCTGCTTCCTCTTCTCCTTGTTCTTGCTTGCAGTGGGTTTTGATGATCCCCCAATCTCTGGGTTCACATTCTTGCCTCTAGCCTCTAGATGGGTAGCCTGAACAGATACCTCATCTATGCTAGTAGAGTTAAACATGAGAATGGTGTGCCTCAAATAACTGTGTAGACCACCTATATACTTCAGCAAAGTTTAAGGTGAGTGTAAATAAATGCCTAGAATCAAAGCTCTTTTTCTAAACTCTTGGGTGTAGCTTTGTACACTTTGCCCTTTTAATTGGCGAAGAGTTTTCCAACTCATCATAGCTTGCTGCATATAAGCTAGTGGATAGAATTGTTTTTTAATTGTAGAAACAAATTCACTCCAAACATAAAGAATTTTACCATGCTTCTTCAATTCAGCTTGTGTCTTGCCTTCCCACCATACCAGGGTAGTTCCTCCCATGTGTAGGCTGGCCAATTGAATTTTACTCCTGTCTAAATCAATGCTCTGCACCCTACAATACACATCAATCTGTCTAATCCAGTTATCTAGCTTCTCTGCATTTAATTCTCCATCATATATTGGCAAATCAAATTTAACATCTAATTTAATCAGAGATTTTTTCTTCTTTTTATTTTTAGGGTTGTCTGGAGGTGTGGACAGAGGAACCTCTTTTCCTTTCCCTTTGCCTTTAGAATGGCCATCTATAAGAGATTCTTTTGTTCCTTTGTCTTGTTTGGAGGTTGAAGAGTCTTCACATTGACCTTTCTTAAATTATCGATACATTTCTTCTACCATGGATCTCATGGTCATGAAACTATCCATGAACTGAGAGTCTGATTCCAAGGGGTTTTCTTCTGCCATTTTCCTCCTAGGATAGACTCTACCAATTTCTGGGTTACTTTCAACTAGTTCTCCTTCTCCTAATTTGAGATTTGACCTAGTTATCATTCACCAATCCAACACAAGCTTATCTAACCTTAGTGAACCTAAAGCTCTGATACCACTTGATCTAATAATGATATCTAAGACAATTAATAAGGTTTTACAGACTCATATGCATGGATTTGTCTATATTAATTATGCAATGGATCGATCAAATTGTGAGTAAATATAAGCAGTTAAGCAGTGAGGGAAAAAAAACATAACAGAAAATACACATAGCACAACAAAATTAATATGGAGTTCAACCTGTTAGGACTCAGTCTTGTCAGTCCTCTGTCAGAGTCAAATTCACCAAGGTTCATTTCTCGTCATTTGCAGTCATCAAATGCCATTTTGGTCGAAAAGAGTAATTTTCAGAGTCTGGGTCTAGTGGTTGGTCTTCAAACATGTCGAATAATGCCCGCAGGCCATGAGGAGGGTTTTCGAAGAGGTTCTCAGAGTTCAAAATTTCATCATCAAGCGTATTCAAGGACATTTCTTGTTCAAAACTCTATTTTGAATAAGAAATTGTCAGATTTGTTTTTGTAATAAATCTGAATTTTAAAGTGTCCTGCCTTGAAGTATTTCAAAAAAGCAGCCTTTGGCTATCTTTCGCCAAGACATGCCACCATCCCAAAGAAAGAAAGAAAAGAGATTCATTATTCAGTCCGATCAAAAAAAGAGTTCTTTATAAGAAATGTCAAAGTCTTCAAATAATGGGTTTGCTAAGTCAAAATCGAAATCCATTGCTATGAAAGATGTTTTCATTAATTTATTGGCATGGCAAAATCTGCAAGAGGCCAAGTAAATCGTGAAGCAGATCGTGGAGAAGTGAAAACAGAGTTTTAAAGGCCGAAATTATGTGAAGATCAGTGCCGCGACGCATAGAAGGCAGGCGCGGCGCATAGGCGTAGCGCGGCACACTGGGCACTCCTGCGCAGTGTAAAATTAACACTGGCGCGGTGCACTCACCAAGCGCGGCGCACTGGGAGTGCGCGCGGCGCACAGAGCCTCCAAAGAAATTTTTCACCAGTTCTTCCTCAAATTTCCGAAATAACTCAATTTTCTGCTACAAGACGGTTTTATGCAGAGAGCTTCGAGCTGTTCAGTTGAAACGTTGAATATTGTTTCTTTCCAAACACAATTCGAATGCCATCAAAATAACAATGTTGGTCCCGAAAATAGACAGACACAACATCATTACAAAATCACGATCTCATTGCTAAAATACTTTGTCTCAACAAATGAAATGAAGTCATAAATGCGATGAAAGTATTGATCATGAAAGGATCTCGATAAAATTGCCATGGATCTTCCATCATGTGGATTTTAAATTCGGCTTTGTTGTATCACCAGGAAATCTTGTTTTTACTACTATATACAGAGCATCGATACTAACTTAATGAATCCCATGGATTAGTCAAGGTCGCAAAAGGCAGCAAACTGGTGGAGCAGGCAGTGGCACTCAACCAAATAGCACCGTTCCTTTCATCAATGTGTCGGTGGAGCAGGGTACTGTCAAAACTCAACCAACTTCAGGGGATCGCTTTATTCCTTCACCACAGCTTCCATTTGGACAGGTTCACGATTTTGGTTTAAAAGGGAATCAATGCTTTGGTGAGAATATGCATCGGACCTTTCACAAAGGTGTACAATGTGATGGTTGTGGGATGCATCCAATTATTGGCCCCCACTACAAGTCTTTAGTGAGAGATGACTATGACTTGTGCCAAAGCTGCTTCTCGGATGCTGGCAATGAAGAAGAGTATATGAAACTTGATCGTGCTTTATACAGGCCACCAGCTCTATACCGGTCACCACACAAGGAACGCTCTTTTCATAGGGGACGTCACTTTCATAAGTCGCCTGTTTTTTATCCTTCTAAATGTCCTGCATTTACCCCCCTTCCTGGTTGTAATCTTTGGAACTCTCCTACATCTATATATTGCTCACAAGGCCCAGCACAAGGCCCATCTGCTGGGAAACCAGCTAATAAAGCCCCTGGAAAGCTTGACTGTCATTTTGTTCAAGATGTCACCATCTTTTATGGAACACAGTTTGCTCCAGGGACACCCTTTACAAAGATTTGGCGTCTCCACAACAATGGTACACTAAAGTGTCCACATCAAACCCAGATCGTCCGAGTTGGTGGAGATGATTTGGGGGCTGGAGATGTAGTCAATCTCGAGATTCAAGAGGAAGGGTACAAGGTAGATGAGGAGCTTGATGCGGCAGTTGATTTTGTTGCCCCCATATAACCTAGACGCTATGTGTCCTACTGGCATCTGTTGGCACCGTCAGGTCAAAAGTTTGGGCAGCGAGTGTGGGTCCTTATTCAGGTAGTACCACCAGGAGAGGAATGTATACCAGATCTAATGGACTCTCTTCTAACTTTGAATGAAGTTGAGCAAAATAATTTATCTCAAGGGAAGACCTTAGTAACAGGAGTTCAAACAACGGAACGCCAGCAACGAATTGCCATGGGGTTATTGCTACTTAGTGAAGTGGCGTTGGGAGAAGTTTATGAAATAGAAAAGGCAGAGTATATGGAAAAGGCTCCCAAAGGGAAGATGAAAAGTCAAAAACCAAAACGCTCAAATTTTTAAACGTAGATATCTACAGTGATAGAAAAATAAGATACGATTGCCTATGTTTGTCTTCAGTCATTAGATCTACGCTACAGGTGTGCCTCCTCATTGGCCATCAACAAATAAAATGTAACACATATAGAAAAAGCTCTGAGCGAAGCATACAGAGTCTTAAGGCGGGGTTGAAGATTTCTATGTCTTGAGTTGAGCCATGTCAACATCCCTAGTTTCCAAGAATTATATGATTTTTACTCATTTTTAGTTATTCCATCTATTGGAGAAATTGTTGCTGGGGATCGTGCATCTTACCAATATTTAGTGGAGAGCATACGCAAGTTTCCATCTCAGGAAAAGTTCGCTGCAATGATTAAGGAAGCAGGCTTTGAGAAAGTTGAATATGAGAAACTTTCAGGCGGCGTAGTCGCAATTCATTCTGGATTCAAATTATAATTCACACATATAAGATTCTGACATTGCTTTTGTAGAGCAGTTACCTTAAAAGCAATTGACGTGGTATTTGAAATCGAAGACTAGCAAACTCTGCCTGTGCGGGGCATTGTTTAGAAAAATCTGTCTAAGCTGATTTTGGCCATTACAGTGTTTGATGGGTCTACTGTTTTAATTACAGAAGCAGCGGAGGGGTAGTATATTTATTTTGGATGCGTTTCTTTGAAAAATCGATTCAAATTTCAAAGGACTTGAAGTATCGGCGCAGGGGTTGGGTTGCATGGGCATGTCTACTTTCTATGGCCCTCGAAGGCTCGACAATGAAATGATATCTCTCATCCACCATGCTATCTCCAGGGGCATCACTTTTCTGGACACTTCAGACATTTATGGCCCGTTTACCAACGAAATCCTCATTGGAAAGGCCATTAAAGGGATAAGAGACAAAGTCCAATTAGCTACAAAGTTTGGAATTAGCTATCCAGATGGAATGCCAGGGAAGGTGAAGAGCCAAAAACCATAAATCCTAAATTAAAACTCAAAATACTTACCACAGCAGAAAGATAGGAAACCATGGTCTATTTTTAACTTCAGTTACAACTCAGGATGGTCTACGCCACAGATTTCATTTGTTATCAGCAGATTTGAAACAAAAATTGTAACGCTGCTTTGTCCCCAGCACAGATGGACAGCTCGTTCCTATCTTCTTCGATTGGTTTTCCAACTCCCTATTTTTCATCGATTTGTTTTCCCACAGATGAAATTTATTTATTGTATGACAAATCATTTAGGAAGGGTTCTGAGTTCTGAGAAAAAGTGTGGGAAGAAAAAACCCAGCACTATCACTGTACAGTTTTGATAGAGAAATAATTAAATGGTACAACTCTGATTTATAAGATCCTTGCGGTATGAGTTTTGGCAATGTGTTTTTCTCTTTGTTTCATATGTATCATGGGTTGTTTCACAGTCCATTCATGATTGTTTCCAGCTGAATACTTTCAAGTGAGAAAGGTAGAATTCATTCATTGCTCTGCCTTGAGGAAGTGTTCAGTCTTTATGTGTTTTCTTCTGCCTGGAAAGGATTCATACATTTAATGCCCTTTTCAGCTTTCTTAAACAATATTTTCACCCCATTTAATTTCAATTCGATTGCTAAAATCTCGTGCTTATCTCGCCTTATGAAATATCCTGTGCCTTTGGTTAAATCTCTGTTCATGCTATCCTTGTCCCATACAGCCCAACAACTTAGTCATTAAATCAAATATCCCTCATTCAAATTCATTTACTAGCCTAAAATCAGTTATCATTTAAGTCATCTCGGACTCTATTGATCATTTTATCGAGATAGACCCAGAGAGAGCCCTCTCCTGTCCTCGTAGGGCTAGCTACGAGGCTGAGCTTGGTTTGATGTTGCCTCAAGTTTTGCCTTTTTGAGCCTGAGGCAGATTCGAGCGCTAACATAGTGGCAACCATACTGGGGACACGAAAATGGTTTGTTTGAAGATTGTTTTGTCTCAGCACATGTATCAAGCGTAGAGCTGATTGTTGATGGCGAACAACGATCAGACACAAGAAGACGGCTGAAAATCATTCACCTGGCGACTCCTTTCACTGAAGAATCCAGCAACTGGCGCTTCATGGTGACTCCACTGTAGAGAGGTCAGTAGCTTTGACATTTTTAAGATGGATCAGATTGCAAGAAGATACGCTCGCATGAGCCGAGAGCACATCCTAGGTTTTCCAAATAAAATGCCCAAGATAGATTGGTCAAAGAATTTGCCTGTGTTCAGAAATGTGAAAGGTAATGATGCTGCTCTTCATCTGTTGAAATTTCACATTCATGTGCATAGGTTAAAGATCAATTTTCCTGAAGACTATTTGATGAAAATGTTTATGGCTACCCTGGAAGACGATGCCCAATCTTGGTATGAAAGTTTGCCACCTGCTTCTATTTATTGTTTAAAGGATTTTCATGCAGTATTCTTTGAAAGGTACAAAGAATCATATCCATCGTTGACTTTAGTTCAGGACTGTTGTAGCCATGTTCATAGTTTTATTCAAAGCGTTGAGAAATATTATGAAGATGATAATTTCGTGGATGAAGAGATCATGGAAGCCCTGTATGAAAATCCATTTCAACAGCACACAGAAATCTTAGAGGATACTTATCAGCAGGTTGAAGATTTCCATATGGCTGAAAATAATGAAAGAGAAAGTTTCATTTCATATCTTTCCATAAAATAAGGTAGCATGCAAGGAAGTCCAGTTCTAATTTCAGAATGTGATAATGTCAAGACAGCTATTTCAGATCCAGATTCATATCATGATGACCAAGAATACCTTGTTCTAAATCCCATAAAGAAGAACTCTGCTGTTGAGATCATCTGGCATGAAGAAAATAGAGTTACAGATCTAAATGCTCTCATCTCACCGGAACTAGATCTTCATGAGGAGGTCATCCAATCAGCTCATGAATAGCAAGATGACCTACAACGCATTCACACCACAGAAGATCAAAGCATTCAGGATTTCCATTCAGATTCTTCTTCATATGTTTCATGTGTTGAAAAGTTTTTCCAAGAAGATATCTGCTCATCTACCTGTTCAGAGTTTTTTAAAGCCCAGGAGCATACTTTCACTGAAGTACATGATGAAGGAAGATCAGAATTTGAAGCAAAGGACACCGTTTCTTCAGCAGGAGGTGGCAATAGCAAATCTTCATGTTTTTCATGATACAATGGCAAATCTGTTGCAGCTAGCAGTGAAGGTGATTGTTGCAGTATTCGGTGATGAAGGAGATCAGGGTCAATTAGCTTTTGGGATGCCCAATTACAAGTATCCACTGTTGACGTGGAGATCTGATCAGGAGAATCAAGAAAGAAGGCATCTGCTTGATTGGTTACATTGGCATTTTGATATAGTTTGATCACATATTGCCTTGTAAGAAACACGGGTGGCCAGGTACTGCCACCCAACTTTAAGTTTTAAGTTCAGGTCTTAGTGTTTTTGAGTACAGTTTGTCGAGTCAGTTTTTCAGTCATTTCAGATTTACAATTGAGTCAGTTTTAGTCCAGTTTCAGTCAATAAATGCGTCAAAGTCTGTGTTGGTTGTCGAAATAATGACTCCATAGCCCAATGGACGAAGGCACTGTGTGCTCACACAAAGATCTGCAGTTCTTGGCACCTCCAAGGAGCTGGAGTTGCCATCCCAATTGGAGCCAATGTTAGGACTTAGTCTTGTCAGTCCTTTGTCAGAGTCAAATTCACCAAGGTTCATTTCTCATCATTTGCAGTCATCAAATGCCATTTTGGGTCGAAAAGAGTAATTTTTAGAGTCTGGGTCTAGTGGTTGGTCTTCAAACATGTCGAATAATGCCCACAGGCAATGAGGAGGGTTTTCGAATAGGTTCTTAGAGTTCAAAATTTCATCATCAAGCGTATTCAAGGACATTTCTTGTTCAAAACTCTGTTTTGAATAATAAATTGTCAGATTTGTTTTTGTAACAAATCTGAATATTAAAGTGTCCTTCCTTGAAGTATTTCAAAAAAAAAAAAAAGCAGCCTTTGGCTATAATTCGCCACGACATGCCACCATCCCAAAGAAAGAAAGAAAAGAGATTCATTATTCAGTCTGATCAAATAAAGAGTTCTTTATAAGAAATGTCAAAGTCTTCAAATAATGGGTTTGCTAAGTCAAAATCGAAATCCATTGCTATGAAAGATGTTTTCATTAATTTATTGGCATGGCAAAATCTGCAAGAGGCCAAGTAAATCATGAAGCAGATCATGGAGAAGTGAAAACAGAGTTTTAAAGGCCGAAATTATGTGAAGATCAATCCTGGAATGCATAGAAGGTAGGCGCGGCGCATAGGCACAGCGCGACGCACTGGGCACTCCTGCGCAGTGTCAAATTAACACTGGTGCGGTGCACTCACCAGGCGCGGTGCAATGGGAGTGTGCGCGGTGCACAGAGCCTCCAAAGAACTTTTTCACCAGTTCTTCCTCAAATTTCCGAAATAACTCAAAATTTTCTGCTACAAGCCGGTTTTATGCAGAGAGCTTCGAGCTGTTCAGTTGAAACCTTGAATATGGTTTCATGCCAAACACAATCTGAACGCCGTCAAAATAACAATGTTGGTCCCGAAAATAGACAGACACAGCATCATTACAAAATCACGATCTCAGTGCTAACATACTTTGTCTCAACATATGAAATGAAGTCATAAATGCGATGAAAGTATTGATCATGAAGGATCTCGATAGAATTTCCATGGATCTTCCATCATGTGGATTTTAAATTCATCTTTGTTGTATCACCAAGAAATCTTGTTTTTACTGCTATATACAGAGCATCGATACTAACTTAATGAATCCCATGGATTAGTCAAGGTCGCAAAAGGCAACAAACTGGTGGAGCAGGCAGTAGCACTCAACCAAATAGCATCGTTCCTTTCATCAATGTGTTGGTGGATCAGGGTACTGTCAAAGCTCAACCAACCTCAGGGGATCGTTTTATTCATTCACCACAGCTTCCATTTGGACAGGTTCACGATTTTGGTTTAAAAGGGAATCAATGCTTTCTTGAGAATATGCATCAAACCTTTCACAAAGGCGTACAATGTGATGGTTGTGGGATGCATCCAATTATTGGACCCCACTACAAGTCTTTAGTGAGAGATGACTATGACTTGTGCCAAAGCTGCTTCTCAGATGCTGGCAATGAAGAAGAGTATATGAAACTTGATCGTGCTTTATACAGGCCACCAACTCTATACCGGTCACCACACAAGGAACTCTCTTTTCATAGAGGACGCCACTTTCATAAGTCGCCTGTTTTTTATCCTTCTAAATGTCCTGCATTTACCCCTTTCATGGTTGTAATCTTTGGAACTCTCCTACATCTATATATTTCTCACAAGGCCCAGCACAAGGCCCATCTGCTAGGAAACCGGCTAATAAAGCCCCTGGAAAGCTTGACTGCCATTTCGTTCAAGATGTCACCATCTTTGATGGAACACAGTTTGCTCCAGGGACACCCTTTACAAAGATTTGGCATCTGCGCAACAATGGTACACTAAAGTGGCCACATCAAACCTAGCTCGTCCGAGTTGGTGGAGATGATTTGGGGGCTGGAGATGTAGTCAATCTCGAGATTCAAGAGGAAGGGTACGAGGTAGATGAGGAGCTTGATGCGGCAGTTGATTTTCTTGCCCCCATACAACCTGGACGCTATGTGTCCTACTGGCGTCTGGTGGCACCTTCAGGTCAAAAGTTTGGGCAGCGAGTGTGGGTCCTTATTCAGGTAGTACCACCAGGAGAGGAATGTCTACCCGATCTAATGGACTCTCTTCTAACTTTGAATGAAGTTGAGCAAAATAATTTATCTCAAGGGCAGACCTTAGTAACAGGAGTTCAAACAGTGGAATGCCAGCAATGAATTGCCATGGGGTTATTACTCCTTAGTGAAGTGGCGTTGGGAGAAGTTTATGAAATAGAAAAGGTAGAGTATATGGAAAAGGCTCCCAAAGGGAAGATCAAAAGTCAAAAACCAAAACGCTCAAATTTTTAAACGTAGATATCTACAGTGACAGAAAAATAAGATGCGATTGCCTATGTTTGTCTTCAGTCATTAAATCTACGCTACAGGTGTGCCTCCTCATTGGCCATCAACAAATAAAATGTAACACATATAGAAAAAGCTCCGAGCAAAGCATACAGAGTCTTAGGGCAGGGTGGAATATTTCTGTGTCTTGAGTTGAGCCATGTCAACATCCCTGGTTTCTAAGAATTATATGATTTTTACTCATTTTCAGTTATTCCATCTATTGGATAACTTGTTGCTGGGGATCATGCATCTTACCAATATTTAGTGGAGAGCATACACAAGTTTCCATATGAGGAAAAGTTCGCTGCATTGATTAAGGAAGCAGGCTTTGAGAAAGTTGAATATGAGAAACTTTTAGGCGGAGTAGTCGCAATTCATTCTAGATTAAAATTATAATTCACATATATAAGATGTTGACATTGCTTTTGTAGAGCAGTTACCTTAAAAGAAATTGACGTGGTATTTGAAATCGAAGACTAGCAAACTCTGCCTGTGCGGGGCATTGTTTAGAAAAATCTGTCTAAGCTGATTTTGGCCATTACAGTGTTTGATGGGTCTACTGTTTTAATTACAGAAGCAGCAAAGGGGTAGTATATTTATTCTGGATGCGTTGCTTTGAAGAATCGATTCAAATTTCAAAGGACTTGAAGCATCAGTGCAGCGGTTGGGTTGCATGGGCATGTCTACTTTCTATGGCCCTCCAAGGCCCAACGACGAAATGATATCTCTCATCCAGCATGTTGTCTCCAGGGGCATCACTTTTCTGGACACTTCAGACATTTATGGCCCGTTTACCAATGAAATCCTCATTGGAAAGGCCATTAAAGGGATAAGAGACAAAGTCCAATTAGCTACAAAGTTTGGAATCAGCTATCTAGATGGAAGGTGAGGGAAGGTGAAGAGCCAGAAACCATAAAGCCAAAATTAAAATGCAAAATACTTACCACAACAGAAAGATAGGAAACCATGGTCTATTTTTAACTTCAGTTACAACTCAAGATGGTCTATGCCACAGATGTCATTGGTAATCAACAGATTTGAAACAAAAAGTGTAACGCTACTCTGTCCCCAGCACAGATGGACAACTCGTTCCTATCTTCTTCGATTGGTTTTCCAACTCCCTATTTTTCATCGATTCGTTTTCCCATAGATGAAATTTATTTATTGTATGACAAATCATTTAGGAAGGGTTCTGAGTTCTGATAAAAAGCGTGGGAAGAAAAAACCCAGCACTATCACTGTACAGTTTTGACAGAGAAATAATTAAATGGTACAGCTCTAATTTATAAGATCCTTGCGGTATGAGCTTTGGCAATGCGTTTTTCTCTCTGTTTCATATGTATCATGTGTTGTTTCGCAGTCCATTCATGCTTGTTTCCAGATAAATACTTTCAAGTGAGAAAGGTAGAATTCAGTCATTACTCTGCCTTGAGGAAGTGTTCAGTCTTTATGTGTTTTCTTCTGCCTGGAAAGGATTCATACATTTAATGCCCTTTTCATCTTTCTTAAATAGTCTTTTCACCCCATTTAATTTCAATTTGATTGCTAAAATCTCATGCTTATCTCGCCTTATGAAATATCTTGTGCCTTTGGTTAAATCTTTGTTCATGCTATCCTCGTCCCATATAGCCCAGCAACTTAGTCATTAAATCAAATATCCCTCATTCAAATTCATTTACTAGCCTAAAATCAGTTATCATTTAAGTCATCTCGGACTCTATTGATCATTTTATCGAGATAGACCCGGAGAGAGCCCTCTCCTACCCTCGTAGGGCTAGCTACGAGGCTGAGCTTGGTTTGATGTTGCCTCGAGTTTTGCCTTTTTCAGCCTGAGGCAGATTTGAGTGCTAACACACCCAACTCTTGGGCTACATCTCCCGATCCAACCTCAGTGGTGGCTATTCTATTATGTCTTCCAGCGCAGAGTTTACAACTGTGTGAGCTCAAATAGAGTCTCAACACGCAAATAAGAAGAACAAAAGCTTTAGCTTGAACCCCTAAAGCCTCTTGAGTACACAGACTTCTCTCACTCTCAGTTTCTATCATTGTTCTACCTCAGCATTCCCTCTCCATCTCTGTCCCTATCATCTCATGGCTTTAAAGCCATTCAGGGCTACCTGTTTGCCTTCGCCTTCTCGGCCTTTGGTCTCCCGGCCACTCTGTCCACTCGAATCCCCCTACTAAGCGTTAGCAAGCATGGCATAATGCCTTTCGGGGAGGTGGCCACTTGTTTCTTAACAGATGAGTGCCTCAGGTTGTTGACATCCCTGTAACAGTTGCTTACTATCAACACAGAGAAATGCCTTTCAAAATTATGAAAATCTACCAAAACATTTTTCCGCTTGACTTCAAACTTTCATAACTACGCCCTATTCTCCTATTGGGTCTACCCATCGGTCGCTGTCACTTATCGCAATGGCTCTGTCTCTTTGTATTTTGTTTAATAACAAAAATACATTAAAACACTGTAAAATCCCACATATCAGACTTAAAAAAATATAGGCTATCACCTATTTTTCCATCGGGTCCGGATTTCGTGAGTTATGCTTGTATCAGCCCCACTTCGTTAGGCTTATTCGATGTGATGTTCCAATGCAATTGATCGCAATCGCACATCGCACATACCCACGAGCCATTTGGTAAGTGCTCCACTGTTGTTTACTGATGCGACATGGCGATGCAATGTGGGCCATTGATCTGCGCAATTGATCGACGGTCCTTGTCGACTCCGTCGATCACCATCACAATACATATATGTCATGCGCCAATATCCTTTGTCTATCCTTGCTGATTGTAATTCGCCGATTGGATCTGGACCATTGATCAGCCAGACCCGACGGCTTTGATTCAACTCTATTTTAAACTGTTGATATGCCTATTTCCACTCTTTTCTCAGTCTTTTGCTTCCCGATAGTGTTTTCCGCCATTCCAAGGGCTGTTTTCATGCGATCGGTTTGACCTTTGAAATGATTTTAAGAAGATTTCAAGACTTAGAGAATGTTCTTTGATCCATTTGGATCAATAAGCCAGAAGGCTTGGATTCCTCTATAGTATGCTGGCATCTATCAATTTGGAATTATGTTTCTCTCATGGATCTACAAAAGTATATCCCCTTGAAGCTCCTATGACCAAGGATCCTAGCCCAACTACCATTGGACTGTCCAACTCCTATTGGATAGAGAAATATCTTCATACTACTGAATATGCCAAATCATTGTCTATTATGAAGCCTTCACGCCTTCACTTCCTCCATGTGAACCATGTTTCATATATTTTCAAACTATGTTCTCAATTCGATCAACATGAAAAACCCAACAACTCCATCGTTTTGCACATAAAATATGAATCACAAATCTGAACCAGAGGAGGGAAATTCTTCACTTATTCACACACTAAAACACTGCTCTCAAACACACCACAAGCCATCAATTCTTCTCCACTTTTCAACACATAAAATATGAATTCTGCACATACACTCTCTGAAATACAATGTGATTAGCTTCAATAATCTCTACTCACTCACAATGCCACCAAAATGGCATACTCTCACACTCTATAGAAAACCAACCAAATAGACTCAAAGCATTCCTCTATTTATCATTTTTTGTGTTGAGACACTTGGTAAATGATATAGGTTATGGATCACTCAACAATCATTTTCACACGCTTCAGATTTGGTTGAGATAGCCTTTTTTTACCTAATCAACCACTAACACCACTATCCCTTTGATATCTTCAAACTTGATCAGCTTATAGTGGCCCCAGGAAATTTTCCTACCATAAAACGAAATGTCTTGAATAAGAATGTTGCCATAACATATAATTAGTTGAGAAATGCGAGGAATGCAAATGAATTATTGTGAAAAATGTCAGTCGCTCCACAACACATGCTCCATGTGATTGGAACTCCTTAGTCACTCCCATAGGTCTGTCTTCCAACAACTGGAGCTTTTGAGACTCTCCCATAACTCAACATCCATGCAACTAGGGCAGAGGGCGAGGGAAATTTTTTTTCCTTAGCTCAGAAATTGCTCCACCTTTTCCAGAGCTTGACAAGTTTTTTTATGACCTTTGGAAGTCACTTACACCTCTACAAGACTTCACCAAATCACTACCACATCACCAACAACATCATGAATCAAACTAGGTTGACAAATATGCCAACCAACAACCATACTAAACATTTGGGCCATCAAACTTCTCCCCAAACACTCTGCCACCAGTATGCAACTCTGTAATATGTCAAACATCCTCCAACACTTGTACAACCATCACAAGCACCGGTTGTCACATGCAGATTGTCTCCAAGCCACCAAAATTTGTATCCAGCAACATTATCAAGAAGATAATCATCATGGGAAGGCCTCCAAACCAGTGCAACACACCACCATCAAACTCAATAACAGCAACATGAACATGAGGACCATGAGATCATCTGCTCACACTCTATGTGTAACACCTACAAGTCACTGCTCCATCCTCAAGCTCCATGCTAGAAGACATGCCAAAACTAATTCAACACACCATCCATGTACAAGCTACCTTTAGTCACACATACACATGCATAACTAATCATAACCAAGTCACATGCAACCCAAAATACTAGATTGACATCATGTCCAACCAACCAACACATCTGGAACACACATCAATGCCAACACTAAGAAGGTCACAATTACTAACACCAGAAAGAATCCTAGGGTGTTCATGGTGGAAAATGTTGCATTGGCTATAGTAGAACATGACAAATATGAGTATTTGTTGAATGAGAATGTGAGGATGAGAAGAGAACTTGTAGCAGTGAGAAACATGCAGAACATCTTGTGGTGCAGAATCAACAACAGTCATCACGGAACTTCAACACTGTAGAATGGTAATCAACCATGCAAGAATATTTGGGGAAAATGGAGGACACCATGGCACAAATATATGACGAGATGATACTTATATTTCATGTCATGGCTCCTCTTATTGGCATTCAAAAGAATGCACAGGAAGTGGTGAAACTCCTATAGATCGGAAATAGAGTAGTTGATTAGATGCAGGAGTGGGCTACCAAATATATGGATTCTCCAAAACATTTGGAAAATAAGGATAAAATTAATGCATAAATAGAAAAAATTTAATTGAGACTCCACTTATAGAATTACTCGCATCTTAGAGCATAATGGGTTAATAATATGGCTGTGTATAGCCCATTGCATAATGGGTTTGAGTCTCTAACACAAAAACATGGGATGGTCAAGGTCAGATCTCTTGAAGCAATCCGAAATAGACAAGTCATCTTCTAGTAGATCAAAGAATATATTGAACAAATCAAGTAGGGAACGAAAGAGGAAGGCTTGGAGGTATCCAAATACATTATTTAGTAGTACATCTTTGCACCAGTCAAAGTGAATATGAAGCTCTCATGGTTGTGGAATAATGTATAGTCAAGATCCAAGAACATATTGACAGAGGTATTGGAGGTGAAGACGTGATACAAAGGGGACTTGCTATTTTGGTTCGACGTCATCACAAAGGAGTTTAGAGTATGGCACACTTACATTACAAGTGAACTCCATGCGGAAGAAAATGATTATCCATTTGATTAGTCTTTGTCCCATTGTTAGTTTTATCTTATTAGGCCACCATCTCATTTGTAAATTGTCTTATGTAATAAATGTTATGTAATTAAGTCCAAGGGACACATGTGGAATGTGAAAAGCCATACATTGGAATGTAATGAGTCATGTATAGAATATGAACAGACAAAGGAGTTAAAGAGTCATGAGCAAGCTCAAAGGCCATTGTCAATTGCTATAAATAACTCCTCATAACTCAAGAAGAGGGCTTTTCAAAGGATTAGATTCTAAAGGTTTTTCCCTAGCTTCTCTTGTAATACATAGGATATAGATAATTCTTTAGAGAATCAAGTTATGGCTTCATGTTCCTTTATTGGATACACTATTTCATTCATGTAACAATTTACTTGGGATCTTACACTTTTAATGGGCAACTCAATGAGCTGACATTCCTTCATACATGTATTGTAGATGTGGTTAGACTATTTTGGTTATGTTTATGGTATATGATGCTTCATTCACATACTAAGTTAAGTTACTAATTCATTGCTTAGCTATGGATATTATTGAATGAGTGACGTTATGCATTAACAATTGTTGTTTATTATGTGGACTAATATGCAAGTATTCAACAAGTCTTTCTCTTTATAACCAAGTCCACCTTTAGGATAGTACTATTACTTTTCTAACCGGTGGCTCATTCCCCTCACCAGTCGTCCAAGTCTCCCTCGTATACCTTAAATTAGATGTCTCACAAATATCATATTCTTTATGCCCCATTGTAGTTTGTGTTCTCTTGTGTTGTTTGGTAAAGAAAGCACATCTTTCAATACTTCCAATGGTGGTTAGGCTATATGACCGGATGGGAATCCTACACCAAATGATGTGAGATCTAATTGGGACTTCACATTGGGGAGATCCCCTTCAAATGTTGGCGGCATACTACACAATCAACAAAACATTATCATAATGAAATGATCCCATCTATGTAACTCCTCACTATATTAACCTAACCTAAAAGGGGAAATATCACCAAAATTTGTTATAACATTTTTATACATTTCACCATTTTATGTATAATCTATGTTAACCATGAAGTGCAATATTTGTATTATAAGCTCCATTTACTAGAATCACAAAGAAAGGAATATTAACATGTTTTTAAATAGTCAATTGTTTCTCCAAAAATAAAGGTTTTATGCTTTTTAATTAAATTACAATGTTATAAAAAATATATAATAATATATTTATAAAAAAAATTAAATATTTAACTTATTATCCTTAATAAATATTAAATAATAAACAGTTAAATTTATACAATCAATTAATTTTAATATAAAACATCAATATTTTTATGGGAAATATTACAATTATTTTTTTCTAAACTCTTTATTTAAAAATATTTACTTCTCAAATTTATTTTTTAGAAAAGATTAATAGTTATAAATGGATATCTACATTTCATAAAACTAGAAATGGATATCTACATTTGACCATAGTTTACATTTCATAAATCCTAAAAATGGATATCAACATTCCACCATAGTTTTGTTATAAAACGTGATTCATACATAAGGATTGTGCTCCTGTCCACTAAAGAGATGGTAAATAAGATAGTTTTCAAGGGAAGGTCTCATATATCCTTGATCTCAATATTTTCACTACTAGCTTTACAAGATCCTTGGACACAATATTGAGAAATGTAATAGTCGGTGGTTTTACCACCACCAAAATGGCCAGACAACTAAACCCTAGCTCCTCTCTTAGATAATCTAGTTAGAAAATAGATGTCCTCTATTTTAATTGAAAGGGAATGGGAAAAAAATTGGAAAATTTTCTTGTTTACATCACATGCCCTTACCAGGAGCTCTAAGAGATCTGACTAAGCTCTCATTCTAGGAGTTAGAAATAATTTTTCCAAACCACATCGTTGAAGTGTTAGCATAGTGTTTAGGTCATTTGCTGCTAAAAAAACATCAATTTCATGCTCCCTTTCGCTCCATTCAATCGCCATGATGGATTAGAACCCTGTTAAAGGAAAAGGAGGAAAATGTTAAATCACAAGAATATAAAAAATTTGAAGAAATTTCATGGAAAATTCTTAATGTTTTGTGCATTTTCCACCCATCATGCTTGTTTCTTAAAATAGAGTGATGTCATCGTGATTTTTCTCTTCAAACTTATGATAATCATGGGTCTAAAGAGACAAGTTGTGATGATATTGCAATACAACCTATGTTTCCTAACGAGCTTCAATCCAGAAAATTAACCATTAAAAATAAAAAAATTGAACTATGGAAATGAAGAGGAAGGAGAGATCTCTTACCTGAACGAAAGCATGCCTGAAATCATTCAATGGATTCATCACAATCTAATCCAGAAGTTTGAAGGTAAAAACAAGTGTTTATCTCTATAATTGGTAAAAATGAAATGATTTGTTGGGTTTTTATGGAAAATTGGAATATTTTTAATTATTATTTTTACTAATGTTTTTCCAAATGGGTCAAAATTGAGCCACTTTGTCATTTTTTGAGTGGATTTGATGATTTCTTGGCTTTAGTGTGTAGATGATAGGTTGAAACGATGAAACATAATGTAATGGTGAGAGTATACTTTTATCACTTTTTTGGGCTCGTTAAAATTGTACACAAAAGGAAACTCCTAGAGTTATCTTTAAACCCTTTTCTGACTCTCAAAATATGAAGAAGGAAGCCAAGAAAGCTTGTTCTATTCACGCTTGTAAAAGGATTCGAAGGAACATTTACTCAATATATGTTTAACCATTTTCCAAACTAAGTAAATTATTTATGAAAAAGGAATACTATAGTCAATCATGACTAAAAGAGTTCTCTCTTGTATTATTTTATACATTTTCGGCCTCAAGACACTGAATTTCTAAAAAAGCACCTTATGGATTTTCCTTTTCATTTATTTTTCAAACTCTCTAAACTTGAAAAAGAAGTCGAGATACCCCTTCATTGGACTTGTAAAATGAAAATAATGTAGGACTGTCAATCATGATGAGACCGAGCCACTCCTTCCTAGGGCTCATTAAAATAATTTGAAGGACTCATATGAAGGATGATCTTATATGAAAATCATATGATATCCTCCTCAAGATTGTGTAAAAATAAATAGGTGCTTACTAGTAATAGTGGGGGGAAATGGGAAATGAACATTCATATTTTGTATTTCAAAAGGAAGTGTGTCACTCTTGAACATGACACTCTATCACTTTTTCGTGTCAGGGTTGGGAAATCCATTTTCCTCTCATTTGATCATACCTCACTGAAAGTCTTCATATTGGTCTATGGCCCTGTTTTGAATCAAATTTTTCCAAGTCAAATGTTCTGTCGCCAATATATTCAAGATAAGTTCAACCTCAGTTAAAATTACTTTGTAATCTTGCTCAATTAGGTCGACCATCCCTAAGGTAGTCCTAAATCACTGCTAATTTGTAAATCAAAACTTGGCATGTGTTTTGTGTGGTAGGTCCTCTTGTAACAGGTCACTTCCTATCAAATTCAGCTCATTATCTAGGAAGTTGATATACAAACCTCCCTTATTACCTTGGATCCTGCATGCCTCAATGGTAGGAGTCTTGCTTTTGAAGAAAATTTATCATCATTGTTCTTCGATCAGATGATTCTGTGAGTGCTTAACTTCAAATCATTTATTTGTAGCTCATAGATTGTACCAGAGTACCTTAACAGACATTGTCATTATTAATGGTTCTACTCACATCGGTTAATGATCCTCGATAATGGTTGGTAATTAGATGGTTTATACCTTGCTTGACTTTAAGACATTATTCACATTGTTATATTTGTACTATGGATGGATAGAGATGAAGACCTTGGATCTTGTATAATATATCTAGGTTGCATGGGGTTTTGAGTATTCATGATTATAACATGGATACACAATGTATATCTAGTGGCCATGAATTCACCTTGATACAGATATTTGTATATTTCGATACTGTGCTTTTGAGATATTAGTACTCTGAGTATGGGAATGGCTACCTCGGTGATGATCATAAAATAATATTGTACTATAATTCCTTGATTGTTGATTTGCATGTCTCAAACCGTCGATTCCTTGATTCCTTTGTTTCCATGATAAAGTACTTCAACCATCATACCCTTTCTTACTTTGTACTTTAGGAGGGAATTTGTTACACCAATTTTTCACTTTCACTATTTTATTAACTATTGTCATAAAACCCCTTGAAATATGGAAGAAATATCTCTCCATGATGTATAATAATCCTAGATTAAATAACTAAAAACATGAATTTTGGAGGACAGTGCGAGTATTCAATGTATAACATACAATGACGCATTTTCATAGTAAACATAGAGTGATGTCATTGTATTTTGTGTGTCTTAAGGTCGCAATGGTATTTTTACATAGGTAAAAAATAAAAAGTAAACGAAGCTTCCTCTTCTAGAAGCCTCGTGGGTGGTATCTAATATGAGGTTGTTGAGACTGGGCTCGAGCTCCCTTTATCCTAGACCTCCTTCCTACTATAGTGGATCCATAAAAGTCATTGTGGATCTCTCTCCTCCCTTCATGGATCTCTCAACTTCCACTCCTTTCTATAAGTACAATGCACTCAAAGAGAGATGGGTTGCCATTCTAAGATTTTGAACTATACTTACATGTGGTCCAAATATCCATTTGAGTTATTTTTATTGCAAGGGTTTGGATTGGGGATCATTTCAAGGAGGCTTCCAACATCGAGGCCTAGATGTAATTCTCCTTTTCTTCATTATTAATACAATTTTTTTTTTCTTTCCCATTTACATTTTTATGATGTTTATAGCAAGATTCATTGATCAGTTACATAGTTTATGGTTAAATCATTGATGTGTTATATGCTTTGATCCCTTGTTTGTTTTTGTCTTTGCAAGTCTCTTATTGGAACATAAAGGGAGAAAGTTAGAAATATAAAAATGACAACAATAACGATCATCAAGCATTTCAGAAAGACGTATGAGCTTTACATCCAACTTACATTTATGATTTAATCATAAATTAGGGAATTTTTTCATGTGTTTGTTTGTTTGTTTCTAGACTTCATTTCTGAGTCTAGGGAGATATGTTCCTTCTATAGGATGAGATTTGTCTACAAAACACCTTCCTTCTTTATATTCAAGTTCAATGATCCTTCCACTAATTTCTTTAATATAGGAAGAACTCAATAATGAAACTAACCAAGATACTTAGTGCCCTAACTCACATAATTTGGTACTATTATGCACTAAAGCACCATGCTTCACTAAATCTACATGCAACCTATAACACCTCCAAATCAAAAAGTTTTTTCCAGAACATGGTTTCACCTTCAAACATGACCTTCTAAGCATCACACTCAATCATAAAAGAAATTGAAAGAATATTCTTCTTGAAACCAATAACGAATGGAACATCTCTTGAAGGCACTTAGAAGGAAATGGAGCCATTTCCTTTCAAAAAATAACTAGCATCATCAACAAGCTCCACTTTCATACCGCCCTTATTCTCTTGAAACTTGTTGAATTCTATCCTATCACATGTCATATATCTTAAAGCTCCATTTTCCAAATACTATACATTGATTAGACAAAATTTTAGAAGAAAACAAAAGATGATTGAGAAAGTAGTCTCAAGCTAAGAGAGATCCTTTGTAGTGATATATTACGTATACAAAACCCTTTCAGAGGCTACATGAGGAGTTGTGCTCCCGTCCTCTCAAGGCATGGTAAATAGAATAGTTTTCAAGGGCAGGTCTCATACATCCTTGATCTCAATATTTCCACTAATCTCTTTAGAAGATCATTGCACGCAATATTGAGAAATCTAATAGTCAGTGGTTTCACCACCCCCACAAAGGCCAGAGAGTTGAACCCTAACACCTCTCTTGGATAATCTAGTTATAAAATAGATTTCCTCTATTTTAATTGAAAGGGAATGGTAACCAATTTTGAAACATTGCTCGTTGACATCCCATGCCCTTACCAAGAGCTCTAAGATATCTGACTAAGCTTTCATTCTAGGAGTTAGAAATAATTTAGCCAAACCACATCAGCGAAGTGCTAACATAGTGTTTGGGTCATTTGCTACTAAAAAATCATTAGTTTCATGCTGCCTTTCCCTCCATTCAATCACCATGATGGATTAGAACCCTGTTAAAGGCAAAGGACAAAAATATTAAATCACAAGGATGTAAAAAATTTAAAGAAATTCCATGGTAAATTCTTATTTTTTTGTGCATTATCCACCCATCATGCATTTTTCTTAAAACAGGGTGATGTCACCATGATTTTTCTATTCGAACATATGATCATCATGGGTCTAAAGATAAAATATGCAATGATCTTGTAATACAACCTAGATTTCTTAATGAGATTCATTCCGAAAAATCAACGATTAAAAATAAAAAAAAATAACTATGAAAATGAAGAGGAAGGAGAGATTTGTTACTTGAAAGAAATTGTGTGAGAAATTGTTTAGTGGATTAATCACAATTTACCCCAGAAGTTCGAAGGTAAAAAGGGGTTTTTATCTCTATAATTGGTAAAAATGAAAAATGGTAAATATTAAATGACTTGTTAAATTTTTATAGAAAATTTGATTATTTTTAATAATTTTTTCTACTAATTTTTTCATAAATTAGTCAAATTTAGCCCCTTTGTCATTTTTTGAGTTGATTTGATGATTTCTTGGTTTAGTGTGTAGATGATAGGTTGAAATTTTGAAATATAACATAATAGCAAGAGTATACTTTTATCACTTTTCTGAGCTCATTAAAACTATACAAAAGAGGAAATACTTGGAGTTATGTTTAAGCCCTTTTTTTACTCTCAAAATATGAAGAAGGTAGCCCAACAAGTTTGTTCTATCACATTTGTAAAAGGATTCAAAGGAACATTTATCCAATATAAGTTTAACTCTTTTCCGGACTAAGTAAAGTATTTATGAAAAATGAATACTTTAGTCAATCGTGACTAAAAGAGTTCTCTCTTGTATTTTTTTATACATTTTCAACCTCAAGATACTGAATTTCTAAAAAAACACCTTATGGAGTTTCCTTTTCATTTCTTTTCCAAACTCTCTAATCTTAAAAAATAAGTCAAGATACCCCTTCATTGGACTTGTAGAATGCAAACAATGTAGGACTCATCAATCATGATGAGACTGAACCACTCCTTCCTAGGGGTCATTACAATACGTCGAAGGACTCGTCCAAAGGATGATCGTATATGAAAAGCATATGGTATCCTCGTCAAACTTGTGTAGAAATAAAGAGGTTCTTATCAGTAATAGTGGGATGAAATGGGATAGGAACATTCATCTTTTGTTTCTGAAAACGCAGTATGTCAGCCTTGAACATGAAACTCTATCATTGTTTTGTGTGAGGGTTGGGAAATCCATTTTCCTCTCATTTGATCATACCTCACTAAATGTATTCATATTGGTCTATGGTCCTGTTTTGAGTCAAATTCTGGAAATTTGAATGTTGTGTCACCAATATGTTCAAGAGAATTTAAACCTTAGTTACAATTACTTTACAGTCTTCCTCAATCACATTTGCCATCCCTGAGGTAGTCCTAAGTCAATCCTAACTTTTTATTCAAAACTTGCCATGTGTTTTGTGTGGTAGGTCCTCCACCAACAGGTCGCTTCCTTTCGACTTCATCTCATTATCTAGGAAGTTGATCTAGATACCTCCCTTAGTACCTTGGAGCCTGCATGCCTCAATGTTAGGTTTATCTCTTTCAAGGAAAATTTATCATCATTGGCCTTCGATTAAATGATTCTGTGAGTGTTTGAAATCAAATCATTTATTCACACCTCGTAGATTGTACTAGATTTCCCTAAATGCCATTGTCTTTATTGATGATTCTACTCACATCTATTAACGATCATTATTAGTGGTTGGTAATTGGATGGTTTCTACCGTGCTCGACTTCAAGACATTATTCATATGGTTATATTTGTACTATGGATGGATAGGTATGAAGACCCTAGATATTGTCTAATATATCTAGGTTGCATGGGGTTTTGAGTATTCATGATTGTAACATGGATCCACAATGTATATCTAGTGGCCATGACTTCACCTTGATACCAATTTTTGTTTATTTCCATACTATACTTTTGAGATACTGGTACTCTAAGTATGGGAATGGCTGCCTCAGTGATGATCATAAAATAATATTAAACTATAATTCATTGATTTTTGATTTGCAGGTCTCTAACTGTTGATTCCTTTATTCATTAATTTGCATGATAAATAACTTCATCCATCATACCCTTTCTAAATTTGTACTTTAGGGGGGGATTTTTTACACATAAAATTGTCACTTTCACTATCTGATGAACTATTTCCATAAACCCCCTTGAAAAATGGAAAATATCTCTCCATGATGTATAAGAATCCTCATTTAAATACTTAAAAACCTTAATTTTGGAGAACATCATGGGTATTTAGTTTACACCCTACAATGACACATTTTTCATAGTAAACACAAAGTAATGTCATCACAATTTGCGTGTTCTAAGGCTCCAATGCTATTTTTATAGAGGTAAAAAATAAAAAGTAAATGAAGCCTCCTCTTATAAACGCTTCATGGTTGGTATATAATTTGATGTGGTTGAGACTGGGCTCATGCTCCCTTTATCCTGGACCTCCTCCCTACTATATTGGATTCATACCCTTCAATGTGGATCTCTCACCTCCCTTCATGGATATCTCAACTTCCACTCCTTTCTATAAGTGCAATGCACTCAAAGAGAGATGGGTTGTCATTCTAAACTTTTGAACTATACTTGAATTTTGTCCAAATATCCATTTTAGTTATTTTTATTGCAAGGGTCTAGATTAAGGATCATTGAAAGGAGGATTCTGTTATCACCTGGATTGACCTCAAGCTAAAGGGAGCCAATGCCAGGGTAACCACAAACCAATCTTAACCAAGTAGCTAGCCCTACTAGGTCGGGAGAGGGCTCTCTCCATAAGGATCTCAGTCAATATGACTGTCTTAGGTAAAGGATTTTAGGCTAGGTATAGTAACATGAATTTTTTGATTGGATTTTGTAGGGGTTTTGTTGGATCAGGAGGAGTTGGGCAGTTTAGGTTTGGGAAATTAGGTCAGAAATGCAGGGTGTTTTATGGGGCAAGGTAGGCATAGGCTTTAGCACTCTTGGGCTTGATGGGGTGAGATGTTTTAGATTGATGAGAAGTTAAGAAGGGCATGTGACAATCATGGATCCTTCTTGGACTGCAGAAAACATGAAATGGTGAGTGGTTTCCCAAGGCAAAGCACTGTTACAACGGATTCTACCTATCAAACTTGAAAACGTTCAACTAGAAGCAATGAAATGATTGATGTCATACATAAAACATATAAACATATAATAATAGAAGAAGAAACTATACAAGAACTCCATACCATAGGGATCCCATAAAAATAGCTACAATTCTTATTAATCTCCTACCAAACTACTTACAAAGGTGTACAATCAAGCTCTGAGCATCCACACTGAGTCCAACCAGTAAAATGACTAAGAAACTACATGATATAGGCCTCAAAACAATTAATCTTAGCCTCAGGGGTCGAATCCATGAGAGGGGGAACAGTTGCACAAAAGATTGAACTCATAGCTAAAGACTAGGGTGGTCAAACTGAATCATCCCTAATAGGAAGAAAACTGATTCATTACATGTCACTTAGGCCATTCATCTGATGTATCTACCCTAGGTAAAAAAAACACACTTTAATTACATCATAATTATGAATTAAATCAGTGAAAAATCAAAATCCCACAGGTGAAAAGTATTCTGGAGAGAAACGGTGAAAAATTTGGCTACCTGTCAAGTGCGCAGTGCCAATGTCAAATGCGCAGCGCCTGAAGGAAGTGCGCAGTGCCATCTTCAAGATGAGTTTTGACTACCTTCCTGGTGTCCAAATCTAGGTCAGGATAGTTCATTGGAAATATTATCTTGTCTAGTTTCCAAAAATGCCCTTAGTTTCCAAATTGAGCTTGATTTGCCCCTCCAAAACTGTAATCTCCCAAGACTGCTCAAACGCACAATGCCTAGCTCAGAAAATTGGTAGACACATGATTTTTAGGTGGTTTTTTTGCCTTTTACACCTAGTAGTTTTGACTTTCAAATTTGGAAACATGGTTTTCTTGAGTGTAAATGGTATTTTGAATCCAATGGTGGTGTCCATTCCTCCAAAATATGCCCCAAAAAAGTGTGCAACACCCTAGGTGCTGCGTGTTTGACCAAGGGACTGATACAAAAATTACCTGAAGAAAATAGGAAATGCTAAAAGTGCAACACTTTTTGCGGGCCACTTTTGGAGGCCTTCCCAGTGTCAAAATTGGGCATGGGATAGCTCGTTGGAAAGCTTGTTGAATCTACGTTCCAGAACATCTTGAAGTTTTCAATTTGGAACTCATTTTCCCTATCAAAAGCTCAATCACCCAAGACTGGTCAAAATGTGAGGAATGAAGCTACCAAAATGCAGAGTTTTGTTTCAGTCAACTTTTTGAGGTCTTCCTCAACTCCAAATTAAGCTCATGATATCTCATTGAAAATCCCTCCATGTATAGTTATCATTTGACGCATCAAAAAAGTATTTTGGACATTCCATCTAGGATAAAAATTGATTTTACCAAGGTCACTCTAGAAGGGCAGCAACTATCTTATGGCAAATGATTGTTTGGACATTTCTCCCAAACCGTGAGACTTGTGTAGAAAATGAAGGAGGTTTTTCTTCATGAGTCTATGATGGACAAAAACGTCTCTCAATTTCGTCAAATTCATCTTTTATTTCTCAGAAGCATCATTTGAATAAAACCTATCCCTATGTGTGGAACATGGGATTTGTAGAAATAAAGGGAAATGAAGGGGATGAGGGACTTCTAAATTCTTGAGAGAATTTAGGGAAGTAGGGAGGGATGTTATGAAGTAGGGTAAAGTGGAATTTCAAGGATTTAGTGAAGGGAGGGGGTCCAAAAGGGAAAAACACAGGCCTAACCTAGAAAAGTGTCAAATTGTAGCAATATGCTAGGGTTTGTGAAAAAATGATGAATTTGAGGGATATCAGTGATGGGAAGTGTTTTAAGAAGGTATACTTAGGATATAGGAAGGTTTATGAGCATCAAGATATAAGTTTTGTTGATGATTTTACCATCCAAGAAAAATTACCTTCAAAACACTAGGAGAGGGAAATGAGCCTTACCTAAGCACAACTGAAGCACAAACAAGGTGTAAGATGACCCATTGGAACATTAAATAATGATGACAACTATTTGAATGTTGGTACACTCAACTGAATGGTGACATGGAATAGTACTTGGAAAACTTTGGAAGGAGTGGGAACAATCCTAGACTTAGTACCTAGTGACCAAATTTTACCTGAAGACTCACTGAAATGAAAAAAATCTGATTTCGACACCCCAAGACCACTTTATAAGAGCATATTTGATCACTGGTGGAAGACTGCAAAGATTGACACTAACATTGGCCTTATTAGGGATGGAAACTCCTTGGAGGTGTCAAGAACACTGTAGACTAAGTGCCTAACCATGTGGGCCAAGACGGTCAAAAACACAAACTGAAATGCATGACTGAAAACTGACGACTTGACGACACAAACTGACTCTGAAACTGACTTGAAATTGACTAAAAAAAATGAATCAAGACTTAGTTGAAACAAGTACTTACAAAAGCAGTAGATCATCAAGATTTGAGGGCTTCAAATACTAATGACAACCACCTGCCTACTGAAGAAATATGTACAATCATGTGAAGTGAACCTTCCAATGTAACCAATCCAGCAGATGGCTACTCACTGAAATTTTGCTCTTACTTTCCTCAAGCAGGCATAACGATGTACATGTAGGCAACTCACAAGAACAACTAAAACCAAGACTTATGCTAATGAACCAGGCAACATTCATCTTCTCTAATGCTTGCAAAAGAATGTCGAAGGGATCTTGAAAATCCTGAAGCACTAGCTTGTCTTAAGATCCAGTAGAAAAAATACAAGTACTCCCTTCATTCTGATCTGAAAGAACAGTTGGTTGTCGATTGATAGGAAGGCATAAAGAAGTATAAGCTTCTGCTATCTTAGTGTTGGCTGTAAATTCCTTGAGCATGAGAAATTATGACACAATTTCTGGCATATTGTTTCTCTCAGGCTCATATTCCTTAATTTCATAGTCTAAGTCATTCTTAAATAGAAAAAATTCTTCAAAATTATCAAATTTGACAGCCCTATCATCTTCATGAAAGAAAACAATATATGTTCACTGATCTATAAATCTAATTTCAAGACTGTCCTCATTTTCAAAAGTGGAAGAAGCTTCACTAACACCTTCTTGACGATGTGAACACTGCAAAGCTACATTAGCTTGGGCTATAACATGACCTTTCAGGAGTTGATCTATCTCATCTTTAGACAGAGAAGATAGTACATTTTGTTTTCTTTTGCTAAAACAATAATTGCCTTCTTGAAATAACAATTCAAAACATGAAATAGAGAAGAAAAATCTGAATGATAGTCCTCAATTCCCTAGTCTTCTGAAATTTGAATACATTGTTTATCATCTTCATATGACATGGAATCCAGATTGTCATGTTTCTTATCGCACTCATCAGTCATATGAGGGAAAACTTCAAATAGTTCTTGAAGCTCAAAACTAACACTTCTATCTTTTACGATTGAGTTATCGAAAGAAGATTTTTCACTTACCTAAACAAAGATTTCATCTTGTTTTTCATAAAAGGACTGGATTACCCCCTCATGAATATTATTTTGGAAACTTGGAATGTGATCTCGGCTCATGGGAGCATACCTTCGAGCCAACGAATCCATTTTGATAACAATGAATTCACCAAGAAATTCTTTAGGCTACTAATTCTTGAAGAGTGGAGTTGCCATAAAAATTCTGAACCTTGGAATATTTCGACACTGGAATGAACCTCAGAATGAATCTCAAGGCTGAGAAGAGGCAATCCTAAGGCAACCACGAACCAAGTTTTCGATCTAGCATCTAGCCCTGCCAAAACAAAGAGGTCTCTCTCTTTTCCAACAAAATGTGGCTGCAATAAGTGAATCTTAGGCTAGCTATGAAGTATGGGGATTTGATTAAAATTTGTGGGTTGAAAACAGCAGGAGAGGGGATCATTGGGCTATGGAGCCGAGGCCAGTTTCTATCGGCAAACTTGGGGCAAAGTAAGTGCAATGTTCAACCAAGCAAAAGATGTAAATGAGAGAAGAAAAGAGGAGAAAGCCCACTTCCCTGTAGGCATCATTCGGCGGATGGATCTATAGTGGCAACATTAGAAGAAAAAGAAACATTGGGTTACTCAACAGAGCATCTAACCGAGGATGGATTTTGCAAAGATAACCACTATATTTAACAACAAAATCATTGTGAAAGGAGCATCATGTGTGGATGGAGTCCTAACACTTCCCTTAGATAATGTTGTAACAAGAATTAGCAGAAAAAAAAAAGTAAGTGAATTTACAAGAAAAACAAACACATGCTGGACATTAAACACTGTGATGGATCCTAAATCTAAAAGACAGAAACTGCTCCATTAAAAATAATATTCAGAAAAAGCTTTACACAGTCGAAAGCAGCTTTCCTCTACTAAAAAATTCAAACCCTTTACACTATGAAATTCATAAAATATATACAATTAGCTCATCCATGTACTGAGGGAGTTGAGCTCAACCATCTCCCTCAAGATAGAATCAGTTACATTAAATTTGGACCAAATTTCTTAAAATAGGGCTCAAAGATGAGCCCATATCTCTTGAACCATAAAAGTTGGTACAAAACGGAAAAAGGTTTTTGTAGATAAGGTCATGTTTGAGAAAAACCTCTCTCAAATTTTGGAGATTCATTTCCAGTTGCGCAGAATCGGTGCCACAAAAAATCTCTAAAACAGTAAATCATTAAATATTTAAATCTGTAAAAATAGGCTGTAAAGATCTAGTCAAATATTCCAATTCACAACACCTGTGAATAAACTGAATGTTATATGGCTCGTGGTTAACAAAATCCTCGTTGGGTTTTCCAAAATTACTTTCCATCTATTGTAAAATGGCACTGCACTATGATGACTAAAACAGTAAAACAAATACAAAATTTGTTGTGTTTTAATGTAGGCTTCAAATATCACTGCATATCTCCCACATAGTAACACCTGTGCATAAACTGAATGAGGCTTTTGTTACTTGGTATGTTATTGACAAAAAATTCTTTCACTTTTGTAAAATTCATGTCCATTACTTCAGAAACTGATTTTGTACTAAACTTGTCCCCGTGTGCAACAAATGACCTCAAAACATGCATAACCAAGAATCAATCATTCATTTCAATCATATCTTCTGATTCGGGAGCCGGTTTTGGGAGTGTGATATACCATTGGAAATATTTTTCTGAGCTGCTTCTGATGAGCATGCTTAACATATGATTTTCAATGAATATCATGTTCGAAACATCTCTGAAACCCAGACATAGTAAGAGCCCATTTTGATTCCTAGTGACACGTTGCGAATATTGGAACTAACAGATTCCAACATCATGACTTGGTTGTAATTATCCTTTTCTTCATTATTAATATAAATATTTGTTTCTTTCCCATATAAATTTCTTATGATGCTTATTGTAATATTCATTAATCACTTACCTATTTTATGGTTGAATAATTGATGTGTTATATTCTTTTATCACTTGTTTGTTTGTCTTTGCGGGTCTCTTATTGGAGCATCAAGGGAGAAAGATTGAAAGATACAAAGGAAAAGAATGAGGATCATCAAGAAGTATGAGATTTGCATCCTACTTACATCTATTATTTAATCATAAAATAGGGAATTTTTTCATGTGTTTGCTTGTTTGTTTGTTTCTAAACTTGGTTTCCAAGTCTAGGGCAATTTGTCTTGTCCACAACATAATATTTTTCTTCCAAACACCTTGCATCTATATATTGAAGTTCAATAATTCTTCCACTAAGTTCTTTGACACATGAATAACTCCATAATTAAAATGAACAATATTCTTAGTGTCATAACTCACACAATTTGGTACTATTATGCACTAAAGCACCATGCTTCACTAAATCTACTTTCAACCTATAACACCTCCAAATCAAAAACTTTTTTCCAAAACATGGTTTCACCTTCAAAGATGACCTTCTAAGCATCAAACTCAATCATAAGAGAAATTCAAAGAAGATTATTCTTGAAACCAATAACAAATCGAACATATCTTAATTTAATAACATCTCTTAAAGGCACTTAGAAGGAAATGGAGCAAACTCCTTTCACATAATATTTAGCATCATCATCAAGATCCACTTTCATACCTCCCTCATTCTCTTGAAACTTGTTGAATTCTATCCTATCACATGTATTATGCATTAAAGCTCCATTTTCTAGATATTATACACTGATTAGACATAATTTTATAAGAAAATAAAAGACCAATCATAAAGTAGTCTCAAGCTAAGAGAGATCCTCTTTAGTGATATATGAAGTATAAAAAACCTTTTCAAAGGATACATGAGTATTTGTGCTCCCATCCACTCAAGATATGGTAAATATGATAGTTTTCAAGGGTAGCTTTCATACACCCTTGATCTCAAGCTTTCCACTACATGCTTTACAAGATCCTTGGACACAATATTGAGAAATGTAATAGTTGATGGTTTCATCACCACCATGATGTCCAAACATCTGAACCCTAGCTCCTCTCTTGGATAATCAAGTTATAAAATAGATGTCCTCTATTTTAATTGAAAGGGAATGGGAACCAATTTGGAAACATTTCTTGTTGACATCACATTCCCTTACCAAGAGCTCTAAGAGCTCTGACTAAGCTCTTATTCCACGAGTTAGAAATAATTTAGCCAAAACACATCGTTGAAGTGCTAACATAGTGTTTGAGTCATTTTCTACTAAAAAATCATTAGTTTCAGGCTCCATTTCCCTCCATTCAATCACCATGATGGATTAGAACCCTGCTAAAGTCAACAGAGGAAACTACTAAATCATTAAAAGGTCGAAATGTTGAAGAAATTTCATGGCCAATTCTTAATTTTTTAAAACATAGTGATGTCATCGTGATTTTATCTTTGAACCTATGATCATCATAGGTCTAGATAAAAAAATTGTGATGATCTTCTAATACAACCTAGGTTTCTTAATGAGCCTCAATCCAAAAAATTAACGGTTAAAAATATAAAAAAAATTGAACTATGAAAATGAAGAGGAAGGAGAGGTCTCTTCCTTGAAAGAAATGGTGTCTGAAGTCATTCATTGCATTGATCACAATTTAATTTGAAAGTTTGAAGGTAAAAAAGGGTTTTAATCTCTGTAATTCATAAAAATGTAAAATGGTAAAAATTAAATGATTCATTGGGGTTTTTTTATTATAGAAAATTGGATTATTTTTAATTATTATTTTTACTATTTTTCCCCAAATTAGTCAATATTGAGTCCCTTTGTCAATTTTTGAGTGGATTTGATGATTTCTTGGCTTTAGTTTGTAGATGATAGGTTGAAATTTTGAAAATATAATTTAACTGGGAGAGTATATGTTTATCACCTTTTTGAGCTCATTAAAATTGTACAAAAAAGGAAACCCCTGGTGCTATCTTTAAGCCATTTTTTGACTCTCAAAATATGAATAAGGTAGCCAAGCAAGCTTGTTCTATTCACACTTGTAAAAGGATTCGAAGGAACATTTACCCAATATAATTTTAACCCTTTTCCAGACTAAGTAAATTATTTATGAAAAAGGAATACTTTAGTCAATAATGACTAAAAGAGTTCTCTGATGTATCATTTTATACATTTTCTCCCTCAAGAGACTGAATTTCTAACAGGGCGCCTTATGGAGTTTCCTTTTCACTTCTTTTTCAAACTCTCTAAACTTGAAAAATAAGTTGAGATACCCCTTCATTGAACTTGTAAAATGCATACAATGTAGGACTCACGGGGTCTTCATTAGGGGATAAATACCATACCACGTGGGTTCATATTGGGGGATATATATTGAGGAAAAAATGGCATAATATATTGGGGGATATATAGGGGGTAAAGAGTTTTTATATTGGTATGTATAAAAAATGGAGCTCAAAGTTAATGAAAAAATATAAACGGGTATAAAAAACATTAATGAAAAAATGGATACCTACAGTTTCTAGTGAATGTATGGGTTTTTCAAATTGGGAAGGTCTATTGGGTTCATATTGGTAAGGGGTTAAATAATTTGATTTTTTAGAGGTTTTTTCCAATATGTAGTCAAATTAGGGGTATTGTTAAGTATGCAATGAACACACATGATATGTCGGAGGTTCATTAAGTGAATCCTCCATGGTATGACTACTTTGAAGGACTCATTCGAAGGATGATATTATATGACAAGCATATGCTATCCTCCTCAAGCTTGTGTAAAAATAAAGACATGCTTACCAATAATAAAGGGGGGAATGGGAAAGGAACATTCATCTTTTGTATTTGAAAAGGAAGTATGTCACTCTTGAACATGACACTGTCACTTTTTCATGTTAGGGTTGGGAAATCCATTTTCCTCTCATTTGGTCATACCTCACTGAAAGTCTGCATATTGGTCTATGGTCCTGTTTTGAGTCAAATTCTTCCAAGTCGAATGTTGTGTCACCAATATGTTCAAGAGAAGTTCAACCTTAGTTAAAGTTACTTTGAATTCTTCCTCAATCACACCAGCAATCCCTTAAGTAATCCTAAATCACTCCTAATTTGTTCTTCAAAAATTATTATGCATTTTGTGTGGTAGGTCCTCCTGTAATGGGTCGCTCCCTATCGACTTCAACTCGTTATCTATGAATTTGATCTAGAAACCTCCCTTAATACCTTGGATCCCACATGCCTCAATCGTAGATTTCTTGCTTTCGAGGAAAATTTCTCATCATTGACATTCGATCATATGATTCTACGAGTGTTCGACTTCAAATCATTTATTCACATCTCATAGATTGTATTAGAATGCCTTAAAGTATATTGTCATTATTGAAGGTTCTAGTCACATCTATTAATGATCATCATTAATGGTTGACGTTGGTGTTGGAAATAATACTGAGAGGGGGGGTGAATCAGTATTATCAAGCAATTTACCAAATCTTCCTTATTTGATCTTTTGAATTATTCTTGCATATCAGTACCATAAAACAATGAGCATGAGTAAAGAAAATAGACAGTCACACCAAAGAACACAAGATGTAAGGTGGAAACCCAATGCGGGAGAAAACCACCTGCTGCAATATGTCTCTATCTTCTTTCAAGAAATTCTTTTTACAATGATTTTGTACTGGTGCAGTCCTTTACCAGCACGTAGGCTGCAACCTGCAGAGAGCTACAACTCTCTCTCGTTTTCCAGTTTCTCCTGGAAGGGAGCTACAACCCCCTACTTCTTTTCATGAAGAATCAAATGATCAACAAGTATATAACAGATACAGTCCACTACAGATATCAGATCAGTAATTACAGAAATAACCCAGAACACCTTATGAACAGAAATATACAGTCAACAGATCATCTTAAGACAGGGACGCATATTTTCTTTCTGTGACCTGCGACTGGACGCAGTCTACCTTCCACTGTTCTGCGTGCCGACGCACTGTTCCTCTATGCTTTGCTGCGACCGGCGCATTCAGAAACACTATCGCGCCGCGTCTTTTGCTTCAGAGACGCACCCAATAACACAGTCGCGCCGCGTCCTTGGCCTCAGAGACGCACCTGAGCCTTTACTGTACTGCGTCCCGGCGCACTTTCTCTTCACTGAACTTGCGTCCCTTCAGATATAAAAGATATGAGGACTTCAGAACTAACCCAAACACTCAGATCCACAGATCTGATCATGTGCCATAGAGATCACAGTCCATTAGAAGATTCGCCTTCATAGATCTGGACTAGATCTCACCAAAAGATATTCAACCAAGATGATGCTAAATCCAAATGAACTCCTTTGCTTTATATAGGCAAGCTTCTCCCCAAAACATGGAACAAAACCACGAGCCGACACCATAGAAACACAAAACCGTCGGCTAGATACCACATAAGAAACCCCCACGTGCTTTTCTCTGCCTTGAAAAGTGTGCACTGGGCGGACGCACCTCCTGAACGGCTGGCCTGTGTCCCTGGACGCGGTTTCTGTATGGTATATCTGCGGGGACGCACTTGCTGAACATATTTCCTGCGTCCTTCTTGATTTATCACCTGAATGGGTTTGCCATCAAGGACAACACCTGAATCATAATGCCAACAATCTCCCCCTTTGGACTTGATGGCAACCACATAATCTTCAGCTTCATTCTCCCCCTTTGACATCAGGGGCAAAGGGTATGCTCCCCCTATGCTCATGCATCTCCAGATCTGTAACCAGAAATCCATCATGAAGGAGATAGAGACATATTGCAGCTATTTCCAAGATCTCCTTCTCCATAATGCCAACAATGCATTATGTGCTCCCCCTGAGCCTATACCACCAATAGGAAGATGATCAACAGTAAGATGATGCATCAACAACCCCCAGCTTTTGCCTGAGGTATTCAAAAGTGTCCCTGGGCAATGGTTTGGTGAAAATATCAGCAACTTGTTCCTTAGAAGGAACATACTCCAACTTGACCTTCTGTTCAAGTACTTGTTCCCGGAGAAAATGGTACTTGATTGGTATGTGCTTGGTTTTTGAATGCATAACCGGATTCTTTGAGATGCTGATTGCACTTGTGTTGTCACATAAGATAGGGATTGGAGGAGTACAAGTGATTTGATAATCCTGCAAATTCTGCATCATCCAAAGGAGTTGGGTGCAACAAGATGCAGCAGCAACATATTCTGCTTCAGCTGTAGACAAGGCAATTGAACTCTGTTTCTTGCTGAACCAAGAGACCAGTCTGGAACCCATAAAGAACGCACCACCACTTGTGCTTTTCCTGTCATCCACGCTTCCGGCCCAATCTGCATCTGTATAGGCATGAAGAGTAAGATCTGTATCTCTAGGATACCATAAGCCATAATTTTGAGTCCCTTGAAGATATTTGAAAATTCTCTTCACTGCTTGAAGATGAGTCTCCTTCGGATTTGCCTGAAATCTTCCAACTATTCCAACTGCATGCATGATGTCTGGTCGGGTACCTGTCAAATATAGTAAACTTCCAATCATAGATCTGTAGGTTGGTTGATGTACTGCTGCAGATTCATCATTTGCACTGAGACTACATCCTGTGACCATGGGTGTACATACTGGTTTTGCATCTTCCATGCCATATTTCTTCAAAATCTGCTTGAGATACTTGGTTTGAGATAAAAAGATTCCTCCTTCCTTCTGTTGGATTTGCAAACCAAGGAAATATGCCAGTTCTCCTAGCAAGGACATTTCAAATTCTTTCTGCATGACTGAGGCAAAGCTTTGACTCATAGCTTCTTCATTGCTGCCAAAAATAATGTCATCTACATACACAACAAGTATTAGCAATTTGTCATTTTCAACTTTTATATACAGATTGCTATCTGCTGAACCTTTTAAGAAACCTTGTTGATGAAGATATTTGTCCAATCGGTAGTACCAAGCCCTTGGAGCTTGTTTGAGACCATAGAGAGCCTTTTTCAATCGGCATACAAGATTTGGATCATTTCCAAGAATGAACCCATCTGGCTGTTCAATGTATACTTCTTCTTCCAGGTCTCCATTCAAAAAGGCTGATTTCACATCCATTTGAAATACTTTGAAGTTCTGAAAACTTGAGAGAGCAAGGAACATTCGGATGGCCTCAAGTCTTGCAACAGGAGCAAAAGTTTCTTCAAAGTCTATTCCTTCTTGCTGCGCATACCCTTTACAGACGAGTCTGGCTTTGTTTCTAATTACTTCTCCATTTTCATTCAATTTATTTTTGAAGACCCATTTTGTTCCAATAACATTCTTATCTTTTGGTCTAGGAACCAGTTCCCAAGTGTTGTTCTTTTCGATTTGCTCAAGTTCTTCATCCATTGCTTTCACCCAACATTCATCTTTGCATGCCTCTTTCACATTTTGTGGTTCGGTGGAGGAAAGTAATGCCAAATAGCTTGAAGCTTCTGCAACTGTTCTTCTAGTTTGTATACCTGCTTCTTTTTGTCCCATGATTTGAGATTCTGGATGGTTCTTCTGAACATATCTGGATGGAGTCTTTTCTTCTATTCTTGTCCGTTCTTCTGCTTCTTCGTGAGGTTCTTCTTGAGATTCTTCTTGAGGTTCTTCTTCTTCATCATTCTGTCTTTGAGGGTAGCTCTCATCTTCTTCGATGTCTTCACGATGTATTTGCCTAGGAATATATCCCTTTTCATCAACCACTACATCAATGCTGTCAACAATTCTGCCAAGTCTTTTATTGTAGCATTTGTATGCTTTGCTATGTGGAGAATAGCCAAGAAGAATGCCTTCATCTGCTCTAGGATCAAGTTTGCCAAGCTGCTCCTCAGTATTCTTGATATAGCATTTGCTCCCAAATATTTTGAAGTGCTTTACCGAAGGAGTTTTACCACTCCAGAGCTCATGAGGGGTTTGAGTGCTGTTCACCCGGACATTTGTCTTGTTGAGAATAATAACCGCAGTATGTGCAGCCTCACCCCAGAAGGTTACGGGGGTTCCTGATTCATCAAGCATAGCACGAGCCATTTGTTGGATTGTTCTGTTCATTCTTTCAACAACTCCATTTTGCTGAGGCGTTCTAGCTGTAGAGAATTCTCTCCTTATCCCATGTTCATCACAGAAATCGAAAAATTCATTTGAAGTAAATTCCCCACCTCTGTCAGATCTGAGGCACTTAATTTTGTGACCTGATTCATTTTCAGCCAAGGCTTTGAAGGTTTTGAATTTTTCGAATGCTTCATCTTTGTGCTTCATAAGACCTAACCAAACAAACCTGGAGAAATCGTCAATAAATAATATCAAGTATTCCTCTCCTCTAGGTGTTCTTTTTCTGAATGGTCCACATACATCTGTATGTACTAGCTCAAGAGGCATGCTGGCTGATCCTTCTTTCTCTGGAAAGTTAGTTCTGGTTTGTTTTCCAAACTGACATGATCTGCATATGGTGTTGTCAGGAATTTTGATATCTGGAAGATCGCGAACTGCCTGATATTTGCAAGCTTTCCTTATTTGTGAGAAGCTTAGATGTCCCAACCTTCGATGCCATAACCAGTGCTCTTCATTCTTGCTTAGATAGCATTGTTGTTGTCCTTCATCAAATATGTATAGATTATTTGGAGTTCTCTTTCCTTTGAGAACTGTTTTACCTGTATCAAGATCACGAACAAGGCATCCATTTGATCTGAATATAACCTCGGTTCTTTGATCACACATCTGGCTGACACTTAGTAGATTATGCTTCAATCCATCAACAAACAAAACATTTCCAGCCTTAACATCTTCTTTTAAAGGAGCAATACCTTTTCCTTTTATAGTTGCAGGAGTATCATTTCCAAAAGAGACTTTCTTTCCCTTTTCTAAATTAGAATAAGACTCAAGTTTTTCTTTATCACCTGTCATATGCTTCGAACATCCACTGTCAATGTACCATAGATTTTCTTGTCCTTCTGCATAAAATGCTATCCCACATCTTTCTGTTTGAGGTTCCTTTATTCTCCATGTTTTGGCGCCTGAGGCTTGTTCCTTTTTCTGCTCTTGTACCTTTCTTTCCGGAAACCTGCTTCTGCATTCAAAGTCTTTATGTCCAAAATTATTGCAAATAGAACATTCAACTTCATTTTCAAGAGCTGAAAAGTTGTTATAGGTCCTTTTTGTAATCCCTGTCATACTTCTTTGTTTTTGAGCTTCCCTAGTCATGATTGTTTTATACGCAACACATTGAGCTGCTTTGTGACCAAAGTTATGGCAAGAAAAGCATTGTCCATTGAAGAAGCTTCTGCGATTATTGGATCTACCAGCCAACTGATTGTAATTTCTATTTTCATCTATTCTTGAACCAAATTGAGAAGATTTTACCTGTGGCTGGTTGTGGCTTTTGTTCACCCTTAAGCTGGATTGCCCCTGATAGTTTCTGCTTGACATTTGTCCCTGCTTTACCTGATGATCTTCCTTATGCTCTTGCTCATTTCTTCTTGCTGCATCAAGATAACTTTTTGAAGTGGATGCTTGAGAAGTTTCTCCATTATAGCCCAAACCTGTCTTATTTAGTGGAGACCGCTGCACACTGATAATCTCATCCAAAGTTTCAGATCCTTTGACAAACTTGAGATTAATAGTTTTTGTTTTCTCAATTTCTTTTCTAAGACCAACAATTTCACCTTCTAATTTTTCAAGATGTTTTTCCTTTTCATCAATTTGGAATTGTAGAGTATCAATAATCATGTTCTTTTCTTCTATGCATCTCTTGAGTCTAGTAATTTCATCATAAAGGTTATCCACATCTACAGCATCCTCATAATCATCATCTTCAAATGCCATTAACAACCTATATTTATTACCTTGTTCATCTTCATCACTGTTTGATAAGCCATCACTATCTTCATGGGTGTAGTAGCTTTTCTTGCTTTGTTTCTTGTTCCATCTAACTGGTTCCTTTCCTTTATCCTTATAAGAGCATTTTGCAGCATAATGACCTACTCTTCCACAAGCAAAGCATTTGAAAGGTAGCTTACCTCTGAACCTTCCAGAACCTCTTTGAAGATTTCTGACAAAATTTGATTCTTCTTCCTCTTCTTCTGGATCATGGCTTGCTTCATAGTAATCTTCTTTGCCTGATGCTTTAAAAGCAGCCTCCCTTCTGTCTGATGGTCCTCCCTTTCTCATTTCATAAGCAGTTAGAATTCCATGTAGCTGAGACATAGTAAGAACACAGAGATTTTCTTTTTCTTCTATTGCAGATACTTTGGATTCAAACTTGGGGGATAATGATCTTAGAATCTTTTGAACTACTAGAGACTCCTTTACTTCTTCACCCAAATTTTTCATACAATTTACAATCTCATCTACCCGAAGAAAATAATTAGCCACACTTTCATCATTATACATCTTGAGAGTCTCATATTGAATTCTGAGAGTTTGAAGTTTGGCTTGTTTTACCTGTTCATCTCCTTCATAGCTTGTGATCATTTTGTCCCATATTTCTTTTGCTGATTTGAAGTGCATTACCTTCATGAATTCTGTTTGGGATATACTTCCTAATAGAGTACTGACTGCTTTTGCATTTGTTTCATACTTCTTTTTCTCAGCTGGATCTGTAGGAGTAGCTGAAGGAAAAGCATAGCCTGTTTCTACAATGTCCCAAACTTCAGTACCAAGAGATTGAAGATATGCAGTAACTCTTACCTTCCAATAATTGAAGTTTGTCCCATCAAAAACTGGTGGCCTGATTGATGCTTCTCTCTCGTAGTTGCTCATGATGAACGATCTACCTTCAAGCGATCAAGCTTTTCTGAAGGACCTGCTCTGATACCAATTGTTGGAAATAATACTGAGAGGGGGGGTGAATCAGTATTATCAAGCAATTTACCAAATCTTCCTTATTTGATCTTTTGAATTATTCTTGCATATCAGTACCATAAAACAATGAGCATGAGTAAAGAAAATAGACAGTCACACCAAAGAACACAAGATGTAAGGTGGAAACCCAATGCGGGAGAAAACCACCTGCTGCAATATGTCTCTATCTTCTTTCAAGAAATTCTTTTTACAATGATTTTGTACTGGTGCAGTCCTTTACCAGCACGCAGGCTGCAACCTGCAGAGAACTACAACTCTCTCTCATTTTCCAGTTTCTCCTGGAAGGGAGCTACAACCCCCTACTTCTTTTCATGAAGAATCAAATGATCAACAAGTATATAACAGATACAGTCCACTACAGATATCAGATCAGTAATTACAGAAATAACCCAGAACACCTTATGAACAGAAATATATAGTCAACAGATCATCTTAAGACAGGGACGCATATTTTCTTTCTGTGACCTGCGACTGGACGCAGTCTACCTTCCACTGTTCTGCGTGCCGACGCACTGTTCCTCTATGCTTTGCTGCGACCGGCGCATTCAGAAACACTATCGCGCCGCGTCTTTTGCTTCAGAGACGCACCCAATAACACAGTCGCGCCGCGTCCTTTGCCTCAGAGACGCACCTGAGCCTTTACTGTACTGCGTCCCGGCGCACTTTCCCTTCACTGAACCTGCGTCCCTTCAGATATAAAAGATATGAGGACTTCAGAACTAACCCAAACACTCAGATCCACAGATCTGATCATGTGCCATAGAGATCACAGTCCATTAGAAGATTCGCCTTCATAGATCTGGACTAGATCTCACCAAAAGATATTCAACCAAGATGATGCTAAATCCAAATGAACTCCTTTGCTTTATATAGGCAAGCTTCTCCCCAAAACATGGAACAAAACCACGAGCCGACACCATAGAAACACAAAACCGTCGGCTAGATACCACATAAGAAACCCCCACGTGCTTTTCTCTGCCTTGAAAAGTGTGCACTGGGTGGACGCACCTCCTGAACGGCTGGCCTGCGTCCCTGGACGTGGTTTCTGTATGGTATATCTGCGGGGATGCACTTGCTGAACATATTTCCTGCGTCCTTCTTGATTTATCACCTGAATGGGTTTGCCATCAAGGACAACACCTGAATCATAATGCCAACAGTTGGTGTTCAGATATGAATTATGGATTTCACCCTTCTTCTCATTTATTTTCAACTTGGGCTTCATTAATTATTTCAAGGCTACCATGTAAAATCTATGAAGGCCATAGGTTCCCTACCCAACATTGATCATTCACAAAGTCCAAGGTCCAACAACCATAATAAATGGAGTAACAACAAATTGTAGTAATAATAGTTTGAATTCACAACAACTCGGAAATCCAATAAATCATTGACAACAATAGAAAAATTAATCATAACAATACAACTGACATAAATATATGCACACAATTAATCCTACAACACCTGATTAGGAGAGTGGTCCTAACTATCTGACCAGGTATGTGGTAGAGTGCAAAGATCACATGAAGTTCAGGAAACCGGACTTTGCATTAATCAAGAAGAAAATACAATAGAAGTATATTGTTACACCTCTCAAATCACCCTTGCGTTTGTGCTCTATTAACCCTTACTTATACATTGTATCATTACATAAATAGTATTCAACAAAATCATGAATTATGGTAGCCTTGTTTGCTCACAAATATATATTAATCATTTGAACATAAACATAATTCAAAAGATAGTAATCATGTCAATTTATTAGCTCCTCATCAGTTGAACATCGTTACAACCCTTGTCTTGGAAAAGAACTGCCAAATCACTAACAATCATTACGCTGACTTGTGTCTTGATGGTCATCATTATCTTAATTCTGCAAAGGAACTTTAGTGAGCAAGTCGTATAAGAAATGTTCCATAGGACTTTGTTTCATTGATCAATATTTCAAAATGATATGCCAAATGGATATACCTTCATTGTTCTGAGACATGAATGGACATCACAAAAGCTATGGAATGGATAAGGTGAAATGGATCAAAGTAAGTGAAAATGAGCAATTTTATCAACCAACATCTCCCCCCAACTAGCTTGGTTGCATGTCCTCGTGCAAATCATTTCCTACAAAGATCAGGGTTAGATTTGCTATGGTTGACGTGGAGCTATGTAAGATCATATTGTTTGGCCATTTCTACTCTGAGAGATTTAAACCCATCTGAGTGAATGATATCCTTCCACGGGTCTTCATCCACCTCATAAGCCGATCCATACTGCTCAGAAGGCAACCAAGAAAATGGAAAATTGGAATATCAACCCTATCCAACAGACCCCATAGCATTGTATGTAAATGATATAAAATGGAATTATTTTCAGTTCTCTGGAAAATTTGGGGGCTGAAAAAGGTTCTCACAATTGTACTACTAATTATGAGGGCATCCAATGCTTTTGACAAGCATCCTTTGATTCCTCCTTATAGGTGCAAATCTCCCTCATACACATGTCAACACACCAATGTTATATCCTTAACATATGGTCTTTTCATCCTTCCAGTTTAAGGAAACCTTGATGTATATTATAAATATCCATAGACTGGAAGTGCTCCATTTTGATAATAAGTGGGCAATTTTTTTGGCTTTCCTTGAATGTGTTGAAAGATTTATAACATTTAACTTGATTAATAATGAATGACATGAAGGCTCTTAACTGAATGTCTCCCACATACGGTACTGGAATGAGTGACTGATCAATTTCCAGAATGTAATTGTGCATATGTAACTCATAGAACAAATGTTTATTTATTTGATTGTGAGTTCTCAAAATCCTTAGCAACTACATGGAGTCTTCTATATCATGTCTTATCTCCTGGTGGGTACTTTGCAGACATAAAAAAATATATTTCTCATGGAGGAAAAGGGAATAACAGTTAGTAGGGAACATCTCATCATTGTCTGCCTTGAGTAATTGGACCCGTTCCTGCAACTCTTCAATCTTCTTCTATATATTTTCCTACTGCTACTTGGCCTTCTCCACTGGGGTGATATGATCAGCCACCACTCTTTCTTCTTGCTCCCAGATTTCCTTTACTCCTTTCCGATGAGCTTCTATGGGAATTGATCCACACTGAAAACTGGAAGCAGTGGCCCTACATTTTTGAATCTCTGCTATCAACAAGAACTCCCGAGCATCTACCACATTGAGAACTGACTAAATTTTCTTATATGTTGAGGTTGTCTCCTTATCCTCTATCTATCCCATGACCAAAGTTGTTCTATCGATTCTCGGGATTGTGGTAGCTTGACTAGCATAACTTTTTTGCTTTCTTTCCTGTTTCTGTGAACATATTACCTATTTCCTTAATTTAGTAATTTCCATTTTTAACTGAATGTTTTCTCTAAACAACAACCGATACTAGCTCTAGATAGGGTCTTTCCTTTCCACAAGCTCCTCGAAAAATTCTTTCTTTATGACAACCTCATTCATTTGTCTCTGGGCCGATATTATGTTTGGTGGAGTAGCATCAACAAATTCACTGACTAGTTCCTGCTTTACTACCACTTCCTCTACTCATTCAAATACTGGTACTTCTAGGGTGGTTTTGCCGCCCCCTTCTGCAAATTCTGGTACTGTTGAATTTCCCTCTAATTTCTCAAGATCCAATACTAATTCCTGCATAGTAGTACCATCAATATCTCCTTCTTGTAGTCGTTTTGAGGCCATAATCTCTTCTTTGACTTTCTCACGAATTGACACTGATTCTTATGGAACAATGTCAACAATGATTCTTTCTTCTATCTATTCAGTGGTTGACATTGGTTCTTATGGAGCAATATCAACAACAGTTTCCATTTCTATTTTCTCAAAAATCGACACTAGTTCTTGTGGAGTAGTGTCGAGGGTGGCCTCTTCCTCCATCTGTTCAACGGTTGACACTAGTTCTTGTGGAGCAGTGTCAAGGGTGGCTCTTTCTTCTGTAATTACCCTAGAAAACCTCAATTCTGAAGGAAAGGTCTTTTCTTTTGTTGCACAGGTAGGAGAGCGGAATTTCCTCACCCCTCTTAACGGGGAGGCCAGGAGTGGAGAACAAGGGGTAACATCCTCAATTTCCATTCTATTAACATCTTCTGCTTCAGTTTCCTCATCTCCACCTCCATTCCTCACATCATCTTTCTGGTTTATCATCTCTTCATCTGCCTCTTTCTCTACTCCCTCTAGTACTTGTTCCATCGCTTCCTCCTCCAACAGTTCTTTTTTGGCCCTTACTGGTATCATGGCTATGACTTCGTCTTCTGCTAGCTCAACCATCTATTTCCAAGTCACAAGGGTTTGTATTAGGGCATGTATCATCAATAATGTTATGATTCCATGATTTGTAAGTACTTCCAATCCTTGGCGAGACCGGCGCATAGGCCAGGCCATTAATTAAAGATTGTTCCAAAGGAAAAATGGAATATGTAAGGGATGCGCTAGGCGAAATCAAATATATGCTAAAAGATTAAAATGATACTTAAATAGGGTAGAGAGTTGACCTTCATAGGTAATGTATCATGTTATAAAGCATGAAACCTATTCCCAAGGTTGTGGTAGTGATCTCTGGTCATAACCTTTCCCTTTTTGTACCACAGTCTCCCTTGCCTGCAAGAATAATTACAGAAATTCTAGAATGGGTGTTTTTTGGGTGAACCACTTCTGGCCCCCTTGTGGCAATCTGCTGACAGTAGAAATGACTTCTTCTGTTATCTTACTTTCCAACCCCTCGACCCTGAAGCCATTCCCTTCCAAATTTAGCGCAAACTCAATTGTCACCCCTTCATCGAACCCCTGTAATATTTCAAAGTAAATGTGTCATCATGCATCCTAGAAAATATGCCATACTTTTGGTTGACTCCAAACCTGCACTATGTTTTTCGGTTCGTGTCTAATCGCTTGGCCACCCCTTCTGTCAATTGTTCTGTAGCAGCACTCATAGTAGCAGCAAGTCATTAAGGGGGTTGTTAGCCAATAAAGTTTGTGATAACATGGATGATTGTAAATTTGAGCGAAGGTTATGGTGAAATTGATGGTAACATGATTATGGTAATTATTCCAACACATTGGAAAAGATCGTATTTTAATGTCATCCTGCATATTCGTATGTGATACAATTTGCAATGCGCATGGGTATATGTGAAGGGTATGGTGAAGATATGAATGAATAATAATAATAATGAGTGGTTAAAGTGAGTTTAATAATAATGATGAGATTGCATCATTATTATTAAATATGATATCTCCCCCCAACTAAGGTATGTTCGTCCTCGGTCATGGTTGGTCATGTAATAAATGAAATATCAATCAAATACATAGATTTATTTGAGGATCTACCTGATCACTTACCTTAGCAGAGTATTAGCATCATTGGACTAACAACATCAGTGGAGTATCCACACCGGTGGAGTAACAAAACCTACAAGAAAGGGAAAGGAGCACTGCTAATGGAGTACATGATCTATGATTTGCTGCAGATCCAGTAACACGACTTCTAACCAAGCTACCCATACATATAGTATAGTAGATGATTTGGTGCAATCATTTGCTACCACGTTGACGGTGGAGGTACTCTATTTGTGCCCATATCAAAAGAAATCTATACTAACCGCTTCGGGTGTAGTATATACTTCCGACGATCTTTTGATTGTCTTCCCAGTTGATACATCAGAACATCCCCCATCACCTTCATCTATTTCTTTCCAGTTACTAGTCTGAGTCCGTAATGCCATCATCTCTTGATGCATTATTGATGAAGGTGCATCCATGTGTGTGATGTCCATTGTCATTTCAAAACAACTTAAGTCACCTGGAGTGTCCCCATCCACCATCACTTTGCGTGCTTGGGATGGGCAGTCATCCCAGCCTTTTTGTATGTATCACAATTTTCCAGTGACTCTTGTGGGCAAGACTTTCCATGTGGACATTGAGGTTATTGATGCCCCTCTATATTACAACATTCTCTTGGGTCAATATAGGTACACTTATGCCATGTCAGTCGTCGCATCTGCGGTTTTTCGCAAGATGTGCTTCCCCCATGAATGGAAGATCATCACCATCGATCAGTTGACATACTACGAGCCAGCATCCATAACCTCCCCTGAGTCCATTATCTCATTGGTGTCTGATAAATAGTTTGCCACTCCTCCCACCAGTGTTTCACTCGGAGTATACAAAGATTCCTCATTTTTTGGTGCTTTCCCTAGTCATCCCCCTCTCATCTCAAAGCCTAGCTCTTTGAGTGTTTGCATGTTATAAGTATCATGAGCTGCTCGCAAGCAGTCTAGTACATTTGAAAAATAACCAAATCCTTAGCCGAGCCATCTGGATCCACCCACCCAGGACCTCCTTCATTTTGTGGGTGCCTCTCCTATGTTCGCACTAGGATCTGTTCCTCCAAGTCTCAACCATCTAGGATTTGTTTCGTTGGGACATTACGCTGTAGGCTAGATACCTTTCTTGTTTCCTCCTCCGAGAATATTTTATACCTCTATCATGGCTTAACCAGTCCTCCCTAATATGACTTTTGGGATGCGAGGATGGTACATTAATTCCCCTGCAAGAACTCTGCCTGGTTAGATAAGACCATATCATGCTTTGACCTCGGTTCAACTGGTCCCTATGGCCCCTACCGCTGCTCTAGTCCCAACGCAACATCAATAGGAACCCAATCCTACTGTGAAAGAATCCATATAGGGGGGCAAAGCCAAGAGGAAATAACCTGAGGATAAGGCTCCATAAGCTCCTCTAACCCCAAAACCCACAAATATGTCAGCTTTATGCGATTTGTGTAAACTTGTTTGGCACACCACCAATAATTTTCTTCAACTTCCTCATCTCAAACCTTTGGTTCATGAAACATTCCCTGAATCAAATATCCCCAAGGTCCAAGTTACCTTACCAGGTCCAACCAAGAAACTCAGAATGTTACGCACAAATCACCCTTATGGCTTGTGCGATCATCATGGTCACTATTCCCATTGTTTCCCTCGTGTCAATGAATTTAGTGATTTCCTTCAAGCACTTTGCGAATACGAAGCCACTTGTATTGGATCACCTACTCTGCTACCTGTGGATTCTAGTACCACTAGTACACCAGAATAGGGGGAATATAGTCCCACCATTGTGATCCCTCCCTCTGATGTTGAGATGACAAACTCCATGGTCCATGTCCTTTACCTATCATCATCCTTGAGATCCTTGCTGGAAAACCTCTCTAAGGTTCCTGCACGTGTTTCTATCGAACCTCCTTCATTGGAAATCTAGGTCTCAACATCAGTAGATATTCTATCTACTAGCTCGTCATCTACCATTCTAGATGATGCATATGTGAACCTCCTTTCTCATGATGATGCACTAGGTACATCTGTCACATCAGGTAATCAGTCTTCTTCCCATTCGCCCATCTTCCATTCTAATGGGGACATCATGGAAACAATGTCTACCCTTGATTACCCTTGCACTTAGGCAAGGGGGCATATCTTTTGGAGTATTTTGAAGGCCATATCCTTCCTAATTCTCCCAATGCACTCTACCTCAAGAAATTTCACTCAGAGCATATCCCTTTGATTTGCATGTCTTTATTTATTTCATAAAGTTAGGTAGGTTACACCATCTCATCTGTTGTCTTTTGCACCTTTCAAATGGATCCATCATCCACACTATGTATCGATTCTATCGATAGTGTAAGTCGCTTCTCCAGGAATCTATCCTCGGTAGGTTGGGCCATTTTTACCCGCTTGCATACGTTAGTCCTTTCAAACAACATGTGCATTAGATCTACCACAAATAACCAGGCCAAATATGATGCAGTGATAGGTTTTTTATTCGATGCCCTCACTCATCGCATCCTTCATCTTCATGTTAATTTAGATTCCTTGCTACTTGTCATACAATTGTCATACAATTGAAATGTGTGTATCATGTGCATAACCAAGTCGTATTTAGAAAATATTTATGAGTTACATTGTTGGTATGTGAATTTGAAACCATCACTTGCAGTCATGTTCCTAGAGCCTAAAATAATTATGTAGATACCATTGCAAATAACATTCTAGATTGGAATTTATCACATGTATACCACAGAAGACTAACCATAAACACAACACATGGCGAGCCATCATCATCATATAAAAATGCATAATCATATTATGTATCACATAAAACATATAAGTGTTTGCAGCCCATAGCTCTAAATATATCTGACATGCCCATAGCATGTTACAAAAATAAAAACAAAAGGGACCCACATGTCCCCATATCTATTCACTATTCTTCAAATCCCATGTCAAAGGCTCTGCTCCACCTACACATAGATCACATACTGCCTGACCAGCCATTGCCATGCACCACATGATCCCTTTCTAGTCTGAGGAAAGGCATGTAAACTCATTTGTGTAGAAATAATCTAACTCATGCCATCCATGCTCAGAAACTCTGGTCAAGAGTACCTCACACCTACGGCATAAATCAGCGAGTAGCACACTATCCTCTGGACCCTAACATGATGATGACGTTCCCTGATCTACAGCCCCTGGCGCTGTGGTTCGTCCTGCATATCCTACCAGTTTTACTGGTGCTATGTCTACATACCACATATTTTATAATAAGTACCATATACATGTGATTAAAATATGACATGCACCATAAAAATAATAACTTAACACTTACCATCTACTTCCCATACTTGCCTGGGTGGAAGTGGTAGGTCAGGATCACCCTGATAGTTCATCCTGCTATAAGGACAATCATTAATGTAGAGGGGCATATGATACCATTGTATGAAAATTTAGGTTGGAACATCTGTCTGACTCCCCCTCCTCCTCCTCTCCATAGTAGCTACCCCTGGTGGTGCATCCTGGGCTCCTGTGGGCCCCCATATCAAATCTATACATGAGGATGGATGGTGGGTATTTTCTCAAAGAAGAATTCACACAACACTATACCAAATTCACAGTCACAATTGACCTGCCTCCTACATAGAATTAGCTGTCATTTCACTGACAAAAACATTATATGGTCCCACCCATAATAGGTCCCTACCAAAACATTCTCAACCAGCATCATCTAACCATCGGCGATGTGGTGGAACGTTTGACTGCCCAAAACCTATAGCACTACTACGGCAATAGCATGTGTCTCTACTCTATCTAGATCATTGATTGGGATGGTCGTGCCCTTCAAACACACACGCCCCATGGACAATGGCGCTCCACACACTCTAGTGTTCCTCCCACAAGGCAACGCTAGATGAATATCCCCAACCACCCCTATGGGAAGGAGTTTGGTCAAGAAATAAATACCTGTAAAGTGAGATCAATCTTGTGCCCCTGCATTACAAATACCTCCTGGACTATATCCCAATATCTCACAATCCTCGATAGTAAGGGCTCACCTTCCCTCATCAATGGGTTCTCTACTAACTTGAGAACCTCGTAGTGATCTAATGCCCCTCGAACCCCATGATCCCTCTGAATCGCAGATGGAAGGGTATCTAGACATTTCTCATGCCAGTTGATTCTTAACTTTGCCATACATGAAAAACACCACATGTCTTGTCAGTTCAAAGAAGAACACACTCGCCTTGACTGATCAACCTACAGCCCCCACTAGACCAACACGCCACCCCTCTTTCCAGCTCCAAATCGCATTTTTCTACCTAGAAAGTGTGATCTCACAGGTTTTCACCTATTTCCTACAAGCCACATCACATTTATGGGCCCAAAAACTGTGATCCGGCCAAGAAGATGAGCAAGGGTCTCCCAAGGAGCTATAGGGTGCCAAAAATCAGGAAATAAACCACTAAAATTGAAGAGATGAGTAAGGCCACCTACCTGAAATTTGTAGATCCTAATTCCGATGGTTGGTTTATCTATTACGATATCCACAAGATTTAGGGCCTCTTCCTCCTCTCCAAATTCACCACAACTCACTTAGCAAATTAATTCAAATTGGAGGTAAAACATCATTTTATAGAAAAACCCACAATTTTTATGTTACCCATTGCGACCAAACCGTAGCTTAGTTTGACGAATTGTCAACACCATTGAAAATTTGTCATCGAGTATTATAATAGGTCTTTCTCAATTTTTGATGATTTGACACTTCACCAGGAATTCATTTTTCCAAGAAGGGTCACTTCATCACCTCTTAAAATCGAATTTCTTCATATGTGATGCTTGTACCTTAGGGCCCACCTTCCCTTAATACTTTATGTCTTGTGTCAATTCTTGTCATGGGTAACCATTATCTACTCATGCTTTCATGGTCCCCACCAGGCCTATTCTATGTGGCAGCGCCATCGAGTCATCCAGTTGTTCAGAGCATCCACAATGAGTCACCTTTGTATCCATGGATTCTTTTTCACATCCTATTATATCATGTCATAGTATTCCATCCATATTTTCATACTTTTCATCGTGTGTTACCGATTCTTGCCTCTAGTCATAGTGTCCCCCATTCCCTCCGAAGTTGAGTCAGTCGATGCCAAGTCAACCATGCACTTTATGCTGTGACAAGGGAAGCCATTTGTTTGTCCCTCAGTCCCATTTTTTCCATTCTCCCTAGTGTCAGTCCATTAGTCACATTACTATTTTACCTCGTGCCTTAGTTGAGGATCCTCATTGCCTCACCTATGGCGGGCCCTATTTTGTCGACATCATCACACCTATTCCATAAGAATGCACTAGAGGGTGGTGTATCTTGGTTCTAGCTTCCACCCTTGTTCAGTGCATCAAAACAAGCAAAAGGGACTCATAATTTCCCTTTGACTTGGTTGCTTCATGTTCATGATTCATACACTTGATGGTCCAGTGATGCAGCAGATTGTACCAGTGATTCTCGGGTATGTGTGAGATGTTTCAAACCTCGTGATGGGGTAGCCCTTTAGGTAGCCCCCCACATGCCCATATTATGCTACAGCCTTAGATGCAGTTCTGGGGAGGTGATGGGTTCAGTTCCTACCAATTGTAGTGTTCATAGCATGCACGTCTCCTTTAGATGATCCATTCAGTTTTACGGAGCCCTTCCCTCTTCACCAGTGATTCTTCAGTTGTTCTACCCTCTCTCCCACCCATTTTTTGAGGGAAGGGCCATTATATCTCATGTACTCAGATGTTATTATATCTAGTCCTGGCTCATGTTTTTCTAGGCGCAGTATGTATATGGGACACATTGTATTATTTTCTATCTCATTTACGCCAGTTTGTCATGTAGCATTCAACATGTACTTCATTTCTTAGTTTTATGTTTCTAGGTGCACCATTACTTTTGTACTAAGTTATCTCGGCAGTTATATAAATGCCTCCCCCACCTCATTGAGATTCAGTATCACAATATAAAAGGATACTTGCATTAGTATCGCCCCTTTGTCACTATCTTATTTTGATTTAGCTCCATTGGTCTCTCTCTCTCTCTCTCTTTGACTCCACTTCTTTGTCTAGTGAATGTGTCCTTACAATGTACTTCGGTCATACGTTTTGCTCCTAACATTCGTACGTTGGGGGGCAATCTGTTATCACAAAAAAAATGATCATCTAGCCATAATTTACTAGATAGATTGAAGTACACCATGTAAGGCCAATTTTACCATAGTAAAATTGCTTTCACTGTGAGAAATGACTTAATAATCCACATTTGTTAAGCAAATTATAATTAAACCCATGAAGAATAATTAAATAAATCACTATTTATTTAATTATCTTCTAGGAATAATTAATTATACCATTGTTTAAATAATATTCCTTGTCACATTTGACCCAGTTTTGAAAAATAAATAGATAAATGATTTATTATCTTATTTTTCTCTAGGAATAATTAATTAATCACTAATTAATTATTATTCCCTGTCAAGTTTGACTAAATCCCTCATGAATAATTAAACAAATCATTATTTTTTTATTATTATTCCTTAACCATATTTCTTGAGATGATAAATAATTCATTTATTTATTTATTATTTCTAAATAAAAGTTTAAATACTTTTTCCCTCCTAACCAAATATGATAAAATATTCCAAGTGGTTATTTCTAGAATGGGATTAATAATATTTTATTATTGTTCATTATTCGAGGATAACCTAATATTTTTTTATAAATAGGAGGGTTTTCCATTCATTATTCACTTTTGATGATTTTCATTGTTGCACTCATTGTTGCAACTCTGATTATTATCACTATCACACACCATTTTTCTTTTCCATTTGAGCTCCCATTGAGATCAAACATTTTATTTGTTGGGGTTTACACATTATAGAGGAGATAGAATCTATCAAAAAGCTAAATACATTTAAGGATAGCCAAGAACCCATCCCATAAAGGGGGATTGTCAACATTTATTTGTTACCTTGATAGGTGTTGTTTAATAAAATATATTCTTTATATAGGGTTTCAATTGGATTACTAGAGTTACCCGCATTTATTACTATTTCATTTTGTTGTTTAACTATGATTGTGGCATTGATCAGAGCTTTGGCAGGTTTTGTTTCTATCATTTGCTACAGATCTACAATGTTTAGCAACCATTTCTATTGTTAGCATTGTTTGTCATCCATGGTCTTAGGTCATCTCTTTTCGTACACATATGAGAACAAAACACTATAACACCAATATCCAATAGCTTCTGCAATTCTTCCATGACAATGTTTTTGAAAGAAGGGTTCATCCTTCTTCGTGGTTGTTGAATAGGTCGACGTGCCTCTGTTATATATATATGATGGGTAAAAATATCAACATGAATTCCCTTCATATCTGCATATTCCCAAGAAAAGGCTTTTCATCGTGAAGAATTTTCAACAATTGTTCAATCTGGGAGGGCGAAAGATTAGGATTAATGTTTAACATTTTCCCTGGATTGATTTCTACAGGAATATTGTTATGAGGTGATGTGGCAAGAACATTTTGAATTTATGTTTATGGTTTAATAGTTTCCTAAGTAATGCAGCTCATAATAGACTCTAATAGTTGTTGAGTCGAACAAGAAATGGAATTGGGACTACTAATAAATGTAGTAATGGTATCATCTTTCATTTCATCCTTAAAACTAAGAGCTTCACCAATAGTGAGAATTGGTCTAAAATCTTCATTTTCAAACTCAAGATCATCCTTGGGTGAAGACTTTTTTGCTAAGGTAAATCTTAGTTTGACCGACAAACTTGGTTTTGCAGGTGGGTAAAGAACAAAGTTCTTTGTGATTTCTCCATTGGATATTACCATGTTTCCCGATCGACACCCAATATAAGCATCTACGGTACAAAACTAAGGCCTACTGATCCATGTGGATATTTGTGGCCACCCTCCTATTCCACTCAGAGCCCCACCATTGTTTCTTTCAGTTTTTCAGTTTACTTAATTGTATCACAATTTACTATTTTTGGTAGTTTTTCAGGTCCTGAACTTCCAAAGTCGTTTTGAGACCCTAAATGACATTTTTTTATTTGTTTTTTGTGATCCTTCAGGCTTGACCTGTGGATTTAGGAGCCGCAACCCAGGGGCATCTAAGCCATCAAAGTCACCCAGGGATCACACCTAGCATGGGCCACACCCCCCCTTAGCTGACTGGATTTTTCCATTCGGGATAAGATTACTTTTTTTCTTCTCAAATCCACCCCCCACGTCAAAGACTAGTGGGAAACCTACTGTGAGCAGAAGGATGAAAGTATGCCCTCACTGTTTTCAGTTGCACCCACTTGGAATTCATTCTGGGATTCCATCAAGGAGCAGTACTACATTTTCGGGAGCTATCAGGATAAATACATAAAGTGGACCATGTTGTGGCAGGGAAGGGACCAAGACATGCTAAATTTTACCAATGTTTTTCATACCCTTCACACGAAGTTGGGTATCAAGGATTCTAAGAAATATTTGGTACTCAAGTACTGTGGCTTCCTACATAGGTATATCCAGGGTGAGATGGAGTTCCTTAACATCTCCTTTCTTGGCATGGAGTATTGATGCACTATCAATATCGAGCAGAAGCTTAAACAGAAAAAGAAAGACTTTGGATTTGTGAATTCGAAGCAAGGGAAAGGTGCCCCCAAAACACGTAACAAAGGACAAAGCCAAGGCAGGGTAGCCTAGGACAACCTACGAAAGATGAAAGCAAAGAACAACACTGCGAAGCTGAAGAATGACATGGGAAAGTGGTGTGAGTTCCAAAGAGCTCCACTCACAAAACAAGCGAGTGTCAGGGCAAACAGTCACTGGTGCTTGAGCTGAAGGCTTCTGAATCAGATGCATGTTTTGGCTTTGAGTCAGAACCTGACCAGGGGAATAAGAAAGGGAAGTAGATTATCGATGCGGAGCCCAATTCCATCGTTTCCACCATGAAGATCCAGAAGGAGGAAGCTAAAGATCTAGAGGAGGAGTGCCTATTCCACTCCTAGATGTGAGTAAAGGGTTCCCCGCTATAGTTCATTGTCAAAAATGGGAGCCAAAAGAACCTCATTTCATCAGAGGTCGTGAAGTGGTTAGGCTTACTAACCATAGCACATCCACAACCATACACCATTAGGTGGCTTCACCAGGTACGGGATCTTCACGTCAACCAACAATGCCACCTTCCATACAACATCAAGTCCTTCATAGATGAGATATTATGTGACATTTCTCCTCTTGATGTTTGTGATGTATTATTAGGCCAACCATACTTGTGGAAGTGACATGTTGTATATGAGTCAAGGCCTCACGTTGTTATTGTTACCTTGCGAAATAAGTTGTACAGGATACCGGAGGTAGCACTACCTACCGCCATCTCTTTGGTTACTAAAAAACAATGCAGTAAGCTCATTTCCAAAACCGGGAAATGTGTTTTCCTAATGATAATCCCTCAGGGAAAGAAGAAGACGGTGGCCACGACCTCCAAGCAGGGTGCCTCCATATGACAACAACAGATGGACAAGGTCATGGAGGAGTACGAGGACTTCTTCACCTCGTCTGCAGGGGTGCCTCTGCACTCTCAGGTTAATCACTCCATCGATTTGACCCGAGGTGTGTAGTTTCCCAATGGACTAATCTATCGATGCTCTCTTATGGAGAATGATGAAATCAAGAGGCACATTCAAGAGCTGTTGCAGTATTGCAGAAGTATTTCTATTGGCTGAATCTTCGATAGGATGTCAGGAAGCACATCAAATCTTGCATTGCCTATGCCATTGCCAAACCGACCATCAAGAAGAAAGGCCTCTATTCTCTGCTGCCTATCTCTAGTCGAACTTGGGAATCCATCCCCACAGATTACATGTCATTCCTTCCTTCTACTAAGCAAGGCAATGAATGTGTTTTTCTGGTCGTTGACAGATTCTCGAAGATGGCAAGTATGGCGACCTACAAGAAGAATATCGCAGCAGAATCCACTGCTAAACTCTTCTTTGAATGAGTGAGGGTACATTTGGGATCCCACAGTCTATCATCTCAGATAGGGATAGCAGGTTCCTTAGTACATTTTGGTCCATTCTCTGGTTGATGCTGGACACCAAGCTCACTAAGTCCACAACTTTCCATCCCCAAACTGATGGCCATACAAAGTTCGTCAATAGGATGATCGTAGAAATTTTGCACATGTAAAACTCAAAGCATCCACGCACATGGAATGAGAGCCTACCTTATGTCCATTACAACTATAATCAGGCTCTCCATAGCTCGATTGGCCACAACCCTTTTGAGGTGGGCCTAGGATTCTAGCCAATATGTCCCATTGATGTGGTCATACCATTTGTAGTTACTCAGGCAGATTCGGCTCATGTCTAGTTTGAAGCCAATAAAGAAAACAACTTCATTAAGAAAATTTAGCAAATCCACCAATAGGTCCATGAAATATTTGACAGATTCAATCCTAAGTACAAGCATTGGCATGATCAACATCAAGTGGCACACAAGTTTCAGGTGGGCGATAAATTCTGGTTGCAATTTTAGAAGGAATGCCTTACCGAAGCCTATCGGAAACTCATACCACTTTGATATGGTCCTTACAACATTACCAAGGCTATGGGAGATAATGCATTTGTTCTCATCATTCCCCCATTCCTTGGCCTACACTGAGTGTTCAATGTAGACCGCCTTCGACCATACTTCCCATCATTGTTGGACATATCACACATTGCAGAACAACTCACACCTACAAAGTTAAATCTAGACTGCATGGAGCAAGCCACAACTAATTGGATCATGGAAACATATATCAAGAACAATATATAGCAAAGGATCCAAATATATTGAGTTGTAAAAGCATGCCAACTCCTTCACCAATGAAAATGGCTCGTCATGGACCAATTTTAGTAGAAGTTTCCTCATCGCATGGAGGAACTCAACCCGATGGGGACCATTGCTTCCTAAGGCGGGAGGAATGATCCAAGGGGATATTTGTGGCCACCATCCTATTCCTCTTGGACCCCCACCATTGTTTCTTTCAGTTTTTTAGTTTCCTTAATTGTAGAATAATTTACTGTTTTTGGTAGTTTTTTGGGTCCTGAACTTCTGGGGCCATTTTGAGGCCCTAAACAATGTTTGTTTTTGGAAAATCACCAGTAGTGAATATGAGTTTTCAACTTGATATTCGCTTCCAATAGTTTTAGTCCTCAGATAGGTATTTCTAACGAGGTATCGTATGTGTCAAACGGAGATCATATGCCAAAGTTACGACCCTGGTAAGTTGATGTACCAATTTACCCCAACGAGGCCCGTAGTTTGGCGTTTCATCTCCTAGGGTTAGGTTTTTGGATGTTTGGGGTTTTCTAATGTTCCTCACTAATAAATAGGCCCTCAAGCCTCATTTTAACACAGTTCAGTGGCATGTAGCTACCACATCTCTTCTCAACGATAAGCTACCATCACTGGAGCTAGTCTTACTTCCATTCTGTTTGTAAGCATATTTCAGTATCTGATATTAGTGAAATGAAGTGTTATTTCTGTTGCATCTCTATATTTATGGTTATATCTGTAATTTTTTGTGTTCCTATTTAAATTTGGATCACCTACCTAGAATCAAGGGATGCCCCCCGGATCAAGATTGAGCATGCAACACGAGAAGATCGATAGGGTATTGCCAAGAATCTATGGAGATAATTACATTTTCCAACTTCCCTACTAGTCTTATAGTGGATTGGTTAAGTTCTAGTACTATAGGGATAAGTTTAAGGTCGAGTAGGCCCAGGGTAAGTACAGTTGCTGATGTTATAACATTAATTGCAGCCCCAAGATCTACCAACACATTTGGGATATCAACCCCATTAATTTTCATTGTAAGAATTAGAATTATTGGGTCACTATACTTGACAGGTGTAATTTTCCCAACATTATGTCTGACAATTTTCGCATGATATGAATAATGGGTGGATCTTTTGGTTTTCTTCTGGGCTTTTCAAAACATAATTCCTTAATTGTTTTAACATAGATTGGCACATCCTTTGTTATCACCAAAAAATTAATCATCTAGCCTTAATTTACTAGATGGATGGAAGTACATCATGTAAGGCCAATTTTACCATAGTAAAATTGCTTTCACTGTGAGAAATTACTTAATAAATCACATTTGTTAAGTAATTTATAATTAAACCAATGAAGAATAATTACATAAATCACTGTTTGTTTAATTATCTTCTAGGAATAATTAATTAAACCATTGATTAATTAATATTGATTGCCATATTTGAGCGAGTTATGAAAAATAAATAGATAAATTATTAATTATCTTATTTTTCTCTAGGAATAATTAATTAATCACTAATTAATTATTATTCCTTTTCAAGTTTGACTAAATCCCTCGGGAATAATTAAATAAATCATTATTTATTTATTATTCCTTAACTATATTTCTTGAGATGATATATAAATCATTTATTTATTTATTATTTCTAAATGAAAGTTTAAATACATTTTCCCTCCTAACCAAATATAATAAAATATTCCAAATGGTTATTTCTAGAGTGGGGTTAATAATATTTTATTATTGCTCATTATTCCAGGATAACTCAATATTTTGTTATAAATAGAAGGGCTTTCCATTCATTATTCACTTTTGATCATTTTCATTGTTGCACTCACTACTGTAACTCTAATTATTATCACTTTCGCACACCATTTCTCTTTCCATTTAAGTTCTCATTGAGCTCAAACATTTTGTTTGTTGGGTTTACACATTATAGAGGAGAGAGACTCTACAAAAGCTGAAGACGTTTGAGGATAGCCAAGAACCCAAGCCATAGAGGGGGACTGGTAACATTTATTTGCTCCCTTCACAGGTGTTATTTAATAAAATTTATTTTTTGTATATCTGGTTTCCATTGGATTATTGGAGTTACCCACATTTATTACTATTTCATTTTGATGTTTAACTATGATTGTGGCATAGATAAGGAATTTGGCAAGTTTTGTTTCTATCATTTTTTGCAGATCTACAATGTTTAGAAACCATTTATATTGTTGAGACTATTTGTCATCCACAGTCTTAGGTGATTTCTTTTCATACACCTTTCAGAAGAAAATACTATAACATCCTTCATAGCATGAAGTAATGGAATCTTCAAAAATAAGTTCTGTAATTCCCCCAAAAACTCAAATTCAGACTGAGGAATTTGTTTTCTCAAGGACAACCTCTCAAGATAAGGTGGGCCTATCTGACGCCCTTGAGTGACAATTGTTTTGGAGAGGGGTTGTTGTTCCACAGTAATTTGTAATGCATCACCCCCAGTTTCCCTAGAGTGGTTTTTTGGTTCTGGTTCTATGACTTCATTGTCAGTGTGTTTAACAATTATCATTGAATTCCTAGTATTTACCACAGTGTTGTAGTGGCTACAACCACCCTCCAAGATTTTGGCCTACACCCAAATTCGAAGCCTCCCTTGAGAGTTTCACTTGATGGTTTCATACACTTGGTTTCACTCTATGAGCTCGTGTGAGCCTTTGCACCCACCTTTCTTGTTCATTCCACCCAAGCTTTTGCATGTCAATGTCAATGTCTTGTTTGTGACCATGTTCTAGTCATGCTCAAGGTCTTCGCTTCATGTGTACATGTTATGTTCGCTATGAAAAAATCTATCACACTCACACACGGAGTCACATTCACTGTCGTGCAAGCGTCGTCACAGACGATCAATAATCAATCATGAGTGTCGTGCTTGTCACTTGCACTGTCGGTCTATCATGTTGAATATGTGTGTCTAGTTGGTTTGAGTCGTCTCATGGTCAAGTCAAGAAGGTGTGTGTTTGTAAGATCAAATTTGCATATTTCACTCATTCACACACTTAGTCATTTTGCTGAAGTTGTAATACTAGACTCCCCTCTAGCATCCGAACCATCACCCTGTTATCGAATCGATCAACTGTCACCTAGAATAGTGTAGAAGCACCAAGCAAGTCTTTTCAATCTACGCTGCTCGCCAGCAATTCACTCAACCTTCATGTTGGCCACCTGGAGAGTTGGACCCAGCAGCCACCCCGGGACTGACTCCCTTCAAAAGTTGCGTAGAGGCTATTGAACTTTCCTATTCTTCTGACTAAAGAAATTGTGCAAACAGGACAAATAGAAACCTAGTTCCCATCCCTGTTTCCCTCATAAAATTGCACAGTTTTTCAATTCAGTCCTCCCGACAGTCGACCAACTGCTCATCCAGAAAATTGTGCAGTTTTCATGAGTAGGTCCTCTACTACTCATTATTCCACTCAGCTTAGAAATTGCACATAGATGATTAGTAGGATGGCCTCCTAGCCTCAGTGTAGTTTTTCTCACCAGCATCTCCAAGCAATAGACTGCTAGTTCCCTCCAGGAATTGCGTAGTTTCTATTGGCAAGCTCCCGGAAGTTGATTGCCTTTTCCCCTTGGGAATTGCGTAGTTTCTGCTACCAGTCACCCAAGAGCCAGTTGCTAGTTCCCTTTAGGAATTGTGTAGTTTTGGCTGCTAGGCTCCCGAATAGTTCCTCCAAACACTGCTCAAATCCTGTTTGCCAGTCCTCCCTGTAGCCCAACCTGTTCCTCCAAGAAATTGCTCAAATTGTGCTATCAAGCCCCGCTGCTCGCTCGTTCCAGAAAATGCACAGAGTTTTTTTGCCTTTCCTTCCTGCAGCCTAGACCATCCTTGCCAAAATTTTCACAATCTTTCCTTCCAGCCAAGCTAGACCTCGCGAACAGTCATTTCCAAATCAGTTTGCCCATCTTCATCACCCAGTGACTCTTGCACAGTTTTCATCAGCAGTGCCCAAAGCCATCATCCCACCTTGCAACCTTGCTATTTCTCCTAGTCACCTACATCCAAAATTATCACGTGTCATGGTAGACTAGGAGGTCTTTTGGATTTGATGTTGTCTCATCATGAGTGACTGCAGGTACAAGTACACTAACAAACATGGCACAACAACGAATGGGATGAACAAAGGGAACACATGCAGAAGGACATGTTCAGCAACAGATGAATGAATGATGCATGTGAAGAGATGTTCTCATGAATGAATGGTCATGAAAATATGTGCTCATGAATGGATGGATGAGAAAACATGTAAGATGTGCTCACGGGCGGATGAACAAATTAGCATGCACCTTTCGCAAACATATGAGCCTATCAAGACTTCCATCATACAAGCAATAAGGAATGTGCCAAAGCAACATCAAGTGAACCAATGACCATCGAAGACTTCTCACAGTTTGCGATGCGGAGTGAAGCTGTAACACACCATGAAGACATCCATCACCCAGCAACACTGCAAGTCGACAGGCACTCCAGTAGTAGCACAAAGCACTGTCATGTCGAGTTGTGTCATGAGTCATGTTGTCCACATATCTACTATGGGCCATGTTGTCAATCAATGTAATGTAATGTGGAAGTCCAAGAGACCCACTTGTTGTGAAAAGAGTCATGTAAAGTCAAGTCATGGAAGTCAAATAGTCATGAGGTAATTGAATAGCCACAAGGGTCAGTTTCACCCTTGGCTATAAATACCCCCTCATTTGTACATGCAAAGGACTTTTCACCTCAGCTCCTCCCACATAGCCAAAAGAGTCTGTAATCTTTTCTTTGAGGAGTAAGTAGTGGCTCCAATGGCCCACGCACGCAGTTAGTGATGTATGTTGTAATGATTTTTCTTGGAACTTTCACTTAATTCATAAGCCTGCTAACAGGCCAGCACATTTTCACACATGTATTGTAACTTTCGTAAGACTAATCTTGAAAATTTGTAATGCATGTTGCTCTAACCTATGTTGAACACTTGAATTTATTTCACTTGTTGTAATACATAATCTATCAATGAAAATGTGTTGTATATGCTATTAGTGTTGTCTCACCCATGGTGGCTACCTCCCCAGACATCAAAAATACTTTTCACATAAAACTTGCTGTAACAACTGTTGCACTCATGTAGACTCATTCGCTAAGTGTTGTATGTGTTATCTTCCCTTATGGGTTGTGACTGCCACATCCATGTGGACTTCTCCTTCGGAAGTTGTGCATGTCCTGTTGTGTTGTGTGTTCCTAACAAAGTTGGACCTTCCTCCCAATTGACTTGGGACTCACTCTCACCCTCTCCCTTTACAGTGAAAGAACCATTGACACAAGTAACACTAGAAATCACCGAGCACATGAACATCACTTCTCAAAGACAAAGCATACCACTCTCTTATGCTGACAAGCAAGAGTTGAGGAAAATCCTTAAGGTAATGGCAACTAGGCCATCATACTAGATGGGACTCCCACAACAAACAGTGTGAGGTCTATTTGGGACTTCATACTATGGTGATCCCTTGAATGTTGGTAGGTCCAGCACCATCAACATTTCTAGCGGTAGAAGGAGGGAAGCCAGTTGTATATTGTTAGGCCCCTATAATACTACTGATTCCCCCATTACTATTGTCAGTGTATCCCTTATTGTTATTATTGTGCCCATATTGTCCCCATATTATTATTATTGTGCCCCTATTGTCCCCATATTGTTATTTTTGTGCCCTTATGTTATTACTGGTATGTCGGCTTGATTACATTGTGACCCTTTAAACTCCTATATATAGAAGGGAGGTTTAGTCATTTGTATCATCCAAGAATTATTCATTTGTGAGCTGGTTTCCTAACATTTGGTATGAGAGCTTTGGATTCTAGGGTTTCGCTACTTCAAACAGGTCATCGTGGAATTTTCGCTATAACATTTTTTATGCGAAATTTCTGGAGCTAAAAAAATAACCCATTTGGGCCGAAATTGTTCTGCACTTCAGATCTGAATTTCAGAGCTTGCCTCACTATATTTGCAAAGATATGATCTTAGGAAGTTGGCATTTTTGAAGACTCCTAAATTACATTCAAAATAGGTGACCTGGGGAAAATCATCATAACTTTTGTTTTGAGCATCAGATTAAAATTTCGTAAGAATTTTTAGAAAGAGGACAACATGTATCTTTCTATGTATCTGTTTCAGGTACTAAGGTCAAAATAGTGACACGTGGCACATCAAACAAGTTCTCTCTACTAAACTATTCTATAATCATGTCACCGTGGGAGATTTGGCATAACTCTTCCTTGGAGAATCCAATCTTGATCAGTCTTGTAGGGATAGAAAGAGGACTCAAAGGGCTACCACAGGACGATATTTCAGGTATTCAAGATCCTCAGTTACAGAAATACAACATATTCAATAATGAGATCTTACAAAGTGAAAAAAAGGTGTGTAGTTTTTTTTAAGTTTGCATAAGATTGGTTTGAAAAATTAGTTTGAAGGAATTCAAAGGGAATAGTGAAGAATTATTAGCATTAATTAATGCCCCGAAGAAAGAAAATGGAAACACCTAGTAAGCAACTTGAAAGCTCTAGCATGACTCGTGAAGAAGATGAAGAAATGCAACATGATATATCAAAATTACAAGACCAAGTACAACACATTTCACTCTCACTAAAGGTAAATGAAGCCAAGATGAATGGCGTGGAAGCTAATATGAATGGCATGTAAGTTAAGATGGATGGTGTGGAAGCTAAGATGGATCATTTAAAGAAAGGCATAGAAACTAAGATGAATGGCATGGACACTAAGACAAATGTTATGGACGATAAGATGGAAGAATTGATTCGAGAAGTACCCATAATTTTATTCATTGTAAGATAGTGAAGGAATTGAATTGCTTCCTATATCCAGCACCACAGTGTGAAGTGATGGCTGCAAATGGAGGAACCATAGATTGCTCTGGAAAGTGCCATAATATAAAGCTATCCATGGGAGAATATGTATTGAATAGCCCAATGCTTTCCATTCCAATAGGTGGTGCTGATGTTGTACTAGGAGTCCAATGGCTACAATAATTGGGTACAATAGCTTTTAATTTTCAAGAACGTTTCATGAAATTTTGTGTGGAAGGAAAGGAAGTTGAATTAAGGGGTATTGTAGGGAAACTGGGAAAGATAATCAGCTCTAACGGTATGACAAAGATTCTAAAGAAGGAACAATGAGGTGTAATTGCACAATTATGTTCACTAGAGGTTCCCACATCGAAATCATCTATTTCTCCAAATATCCAAAATGTCTTGGACAATCATTCCAAGGTATTTGAGGCTCCCAAAGGTCTCCCACCTATTCGTGATCATGATCATGCTATGCATTTGATTCAAGGAAGTGTTCCTCCAAACATCAGGCCGTACAGATATCCCTATGCCCAAAAGAGTAAAAGTGAACATATGGTTGCAGAAATGCTAGAGGCTGGTATAATTCAACCTAGTCAAAGTTCTTTCTCTGCTCTAGTAGTATTGGTGCACAAGAAGGATGGATCATGGCACATGTGTTCGGACTATAAGAAGCTCAACAAGCTCACTATTAAAGATAAATTTCCCAGTCCTATCATTGATGAATTATTGGATGAATTGCATGGATCAATTTACTTCACCAAGTTGGATCTTCATTGAGGATATCATCAAATCAGAATGAAGACTGAAGACATTCCGAAAACAACATTTAGAAATCATGAGGGTCATTATGAATTTTTGGTCATGCTTTTTAGCCTTACCAATGCACCTTCTACATTTCAAGGTTTGATGAATTCCATTTTCAAACCCTTCCTTAGAAAATTTGTGTTAGTATTTTTTGATGATATGCTAATCTACAGCAAGTCTTTGAAGGTTCATGTTGAACATGTTGATAGGGTGCTCAAACTATTGAAGGAGAAATAATTATATGCAAAAAGCTCCAAACGTTTCCTTAGAGTACAAGAGGTGGAATATCTGGGTCATATTGTATCTTATGAAGGTGTTAAGGTAGACCCTAGCAAAATTAAAGCCATTAAGGAATGGAAAATCCCCACATCCATAAAGCATCTGCGAGGATTTCTCAAGTTGACAGGGTATTATCACAAGTTTGTTAAGAATTATGGGAGAATAACAACACCTCTAAGAACATTATTGAAGAAAGATGCATTTTCATGGACTCCAGAAGCAACAAAGGCCTTCAAACATCTTAAAGGGGCAATGTGCCAAGCACGGATCTTAGCTACGCCAGACTTCACAAAAACCTTTATTGTGAAATGTGATGCTTCAGGAAATGGAATTGGTTCTATTTTAATGTAAGATGAAAAACCCATTGCTTTCGAAAGTCATCCAATCAAGGGAAAGTATTTACACAAAGCTATTTATGAGAAGGAAATGTTAGCAATACTACATGCACTTAAGAAATGGTGACCCTACCTAATGGGAAGGCACTTCAAGGTAAAAATGGATCAGATAGTCTTAAATACTTTATAGAACAAATATTATCCTCTGAAGAGAAACAAAAATGGGTCACAAAGATGTTGGGTTATGACTTTGAAATCATCTATAAAAAGGGAAGAAAAATGTTGTGGCAGATGCACTCTCCAGAAAGGATGAGGATGTTGAAGCATTGTTGTGCACCATTTCTATTATCCAACCAAATTGGATAAACGAAGGGAGGAATGGAAGAATGACGAAGAAGTGTGGGCACTCACTCGAAATATGCAACAAGATCCCAGTGCATATGATACATTTAGCTGGAAAATGATTTGTTACGGTACAAATATCGCTTATACCTATGTAAGAATTCCCAACTCAAACAAAAGATTCTTATGGAATTGCACACTTCTCCCTTAGGAGGGCACTCAAGATTTTTAAAAACATACCACAGGGTTAAGAAGGAATTTTTTTGGGATGGCCTTGTTGGGAATAATACTAAGAGAGGGGGTGAATCAGTATTATCAAACTAATAATTTTTCATTTCCATCAAATTCATATATGCTACTTCAGTTAAGGGAACTCGTGTGTACATGCAACTGTGTTAAGAGCAACTAGCATATATCCAATAAACTTATGATTCAGTTAATTCATCATATATTGATCTCTAATCAGTGCATCATAACCATATAAACAGTAACCAGGTGCAGTAAAAACAGAACAAATCATCACACATAAGAAACACACATGAACACCAAGATATAAGGTGGAAGCCCAATGTGGGTGAAAACCACTTGTTGCAATCGTCTTTGTCTTCTTTTTATAATAAGAGAATTCTATTTACAATTTTTGTACTGGTGCAATCTTATACCAGTACACAGGCTTCTACCTGCAGAATTCTACAACCTTCTCTCGTTCTCTAGCTTCTATTGGAAGGGAGATACCACCCCCTAGCTCTTGTACTAGCTAATATGATAACTAGTACATAGGTGTCAGCCTACAGAAGGCTACAACCTTCTCTTTTCTTCCAGGGACCATGTTTCATAAATTTTCAGACTGGATCCATCAACAAAATCATTCAATCATTAAATATATCTACAACAACCAATCTCCTTTTGAACCAACCATACCCGAATCAATCAATCATTCCATCACTCTAATTATTCAGAATATTGTCACCAGAATACAGTAACCAAAACCCAAGAAATAACCTAGAACACTGCAACAGCAAACAGAAGCAACTAAAACATATTTTATAAGGTATACACTATTTCCATGTGTCGAATCTACATGTATACACGCTTTCCTCTAAGCAAACCAGTGTACAGATCTGCAAATCAAATATACGTTGTTTTGATATGTAGAACCAGCATGTCTACGCTTCTTTTAAGAAGTGAACCTGTGTACAGATCTGTAAAAGATGACTTAAACATAAAAATTATTCTAGACTTCAATCATACCCAGATCATCATTTTTACAGACTACAACATGCGCCAGTTATTCAGATACATGATCAAACCACATAAAGATAATTCACTTCAAGTCTTAAGATCCTAATACATCATTAGATCTTATCCTTCATCAAGCACTAAGGTTCTTCCTCTGTTCATATCTAGCACGACACCATAAGCCCATAACCTGCATATTAGATCTCACACTATATCAGATATTCGATGCTTGCTTACTTGGCCTAACGATCTTCTCCTCCTTTTATAGTTTTATGCCTTTCTCAATAGCATGGACCAAAACCACTTCGGACCAATACCTTGGACCAAATACCTAGGGTCAATACCTCGGACCCGATACCTTGGACCAATACCATGGATCAAAATACCAGGACCAAAAACTTCGGACCAACCATTTAGTTTTCCAAGGTATAGACGCTTTTCCTTTTGTGAAAGTGCGTGTGTACGTATACGTCACTTGTATACAGTGAACCTGTGTGTATATGTGGTTTGGTCAATGGTGAACCTGCATATACCTCTCTTTCTTCATTCTCTATAGTCTGATCTGTAACTATATGTTGTTAACCTGTAGTACTATGATCTGTCATCTGAGTGAGTTTCTTTTTGAACTGATTCCTTGAAGTTGCCCTGCATTTCATCACACTTGTACACACTCTTATCATGCATTCTGTCACATCTGATATCTCTTCTGTAGATTCATCTAGTTACTATATACAAGTGGGTTTCCATCAAGTACAACACATACATCATAATTCCAATATTCTCCCCCTATGGCAACAACCACACCAACAACCACACCAAGTCACTCTCCCCCTTTGACATCAAGGGCAAAGGGTCATGCTCCCCCTAAGTGTATGTTGAATTCTCTGATATGTTGAAGTGTTGATTGAGTTCCCATGATCGAGTTCATGCTCCCCCTAAGCATAAGCAAAGTCTGCAAAAAGATGTTCTAAAGAAGAACATTACTCTATACATACATCACAATTGACTTTCCTATCACCAATGACTCATACATGCATTCATCTCCTAACCAAGTGGGGATATACCAAATTTGACTCATCCACCCACCCAAGTGGGGATATACCAATTGTTTATACATGACTGAAATATTACATCATCCTTCCCATGCATAGTGGGGGTACAAATTACATCATATGACCAAAAGGGACTCATCAAATGACTACAATAGACAGAGACTAATTATTACATCATGAGTCTTGATATGACCTTTACATTGAATGATATACGTGACATTTATAACAGAGACAAAATATCTTAAACAAGACCATGATAGTTACCAGCAACTATCATCAGCAGCATCTGTCAACAGCATCTGGACCAACAACCTATATATGTCCATCATTAGTTCCTAAAATATCATCAACCATCTTCTCCCCCCAAACCTATGCCACCTATTCACTGTCAGATCTGATCATTGCATATGTCAGTAAGAGATATCAAAGCATCATCATCAATATACATCGAGTGATCAACAACATTATGAGGATCAATATATCAGTAGATTGAAATCATCGTCAAATAGAGCAGATAATTGACAGAACCATAGCAGACCCCCTTTTTTCTGAGTCTGGCCCACTATTTTTCTTCAAACCAACATATACACGACTGTTTCCATAGAAACTCACGTATGTACGTGACTACACTTCATGAAACTCGCGTATAATCACCCTTCTCTGAAAAATAGGATTTAACAGTAGGATGATGTAGAACCTACTCCCAGCTTTTGTATGAGATATTCAAATGTCTCTCTGGGCAGTGGTTTAGTGAATATATCAACAACCTGTTCTTTGGAGGGAACATACTCCAATTTGACTTTTTGTTCAAGCACTTGTTCACATAGGAAATTATATTTGATGGGTATGTGCTTGGTCTTGGAGTGCATGACTGGATTTTTTTAAATACTGATGCCACTTGTATTATCACATAGAATGGAGATGTGTGGAGTACATGTGATTTGAATATCTTGCAAGGTTTGCATCATCCAAAGTAATTTTTGCAGCAAGATGCAGTAGCCACGTATTCTGCTTCAGCTGTAGATAATGCAATTGAGCTTTGTTTCTTGCTGAACCAAGACACTAACCTAGAACCCATATAGAATGCACCACCACTAGTGCTTTTTCTGTCATCAACAATTCCTGCCCAATCTGCATTTGTATATGCATGAAGTTTAAGATTTGTATCTCTAGGATATCATAAGCCAAAGTTCTGTGTTCCTTGGAGATATTTGAAAATTCTTTTGACCACCTGAAGATGTGATTCCTTTGGATTTGCTTGGAATCTTCCAACTATTCCCACTGCATGCACGATGTCCAATCGGGTACCTGTTAGAGAAAGAAGACTGCCAATCATGGATCTATAGGTTGGTTGATGTACTACTACTAATTCATCATTTGAGCTGAGACCAAGAAAGTAGGTAAGCTCACCAAGCAAGGACATTTCAAATTCTTGCTGCATTATTGAAGCGAACTTATGACTCATTGTTAGGCCCCTATACTACTAGTGTAACCCCTTATTGTTATTAGTTCAACCCACTTATTATATTGATGTACCCATGTAGTGCCCATATTGTTACTATTGTTCCCCATAGAAGCCCACTATTGTTATTATTGTGCCCTTACATTATTATTGTTATGTCGGCTCTGATTATGTTATGACCCCTTAGACTCCTATATATGGAAAGGAGGTGTTTTCATTTGTATCATCCAAGAATTGTTCATTTGTGTAATGTAAAGGAGGTTGCCCCCTCAAAGAGGTTGAATTCTAAGGTGTCGATCTCTCTTTTCTATCTTTTTGTGAGTTGGTTTCATAACATTTGGTATCAAAGCTTTGGATTCTAGGGTTTCGCTGCTCCAAACAGGTCATCATGGAATTTTCACTATAACTATTTTTTTGCGACGTTTCAAAAGCTAAAAAAAACCCCATTTGAGAAAAAATCGTGCTGAATCTTGGGTCCAAATTTCAGAGCTTTTCGTGCTATATTTACGGAGATATGATCTGAGGAAGTTGGTCTTTTGCAAACTCCTGAATTACATTCCAAATAGGTGACCTGGGGAAAATCGTCATAACTTTCTCTCTAAGCATCGGATTGAAATTTTGTAAGAAAGTACAGAAAGAGGACTGATTGTAGTTTCTGTATATATTTTGCAGAGCCAAAGGTTGAAACAGTGACTCGTGGCATGTCGTACAAGTTCTCTCTACTGAACTAGTCTATAATCAGGTCATCTTGGGAGATTGTACTTAACTCTTCCTTGGAGAATACAATTTGGATCAGACTAGTGGCATAGGAAAGAGGACACAGAGGGCTACTACAGGTCGAAATTTCAGAACTTAAAGATCCAAAAGTACAGAGTTACATTCGTTTCAAGATCGAGCTCCTAAAATCAAGAAAAAGCAAGATGAAGAAGTTTGATGGCAAGGATTCGGTAAATTGGATACTTCAGATGGAGCAATATTTTAATCTACATGGTGTACCACTGTTACAAAAGGTATGTGTTGCATCTTCATATTTAGAACCAGATCAATTTTTATGGTATGAAGGGCTTTTTTCTCGTAAACAACTTGTTACATGGTCAATTTTCACGAAGGAAATGATAACACATTATGATGATACAAAGAGCAACACCTTCTTTAGAGAAACACCACAACAATTGGAAAGAGTAAAAGGGCTTTGTGACATAGTGGAAAGAAAAATTATGGAAACCAGGAAGCATACCCCTCACAACTATAAATATGGAAGTGTTGTTTCTCCTAGCCTTCCACAACCTACAAGGGTTACACCACAACAATTGGAAGAAAAAAGAGAAAAAGGGCTTTGTTACAATTGTGATAGCAAATGCACTAAAGGTCATAAGTGTGCTGAGAAGAAATCATTTTACATAGAATATGAAGAGGAAGAAGAAAAATGTTCAAGAAGTGAAAGATCACGTCGAGCATCAAGAAATGAATCCGACCATATCTTGTAAAGGATTGGAAGAAATTACCACTCCTCAAACTCTAGAAAAGGACATATCAAGAAGAAAAAGGTTCAAGCAGTGAAAGTTCACATCGAGCATCAACAACAAGTTCTCCAACTTTTAAAGGATAATGCCACTTCAGTGCAAAATCAAATGAAACAACATGTAGATCAACATCATATTGAAAAATGTTTTGATGTAGGTGATTGGGTATTTTTACTGCTACATCTCAAGCAATCTATTTATGAGAAGGAAATGTTGGCAATACTACATGTACTTAAAAAATGGCGACCTTACCGAATGGGAAGACTCTTCAAGAATGAGGATGTCGAAGCATTGTTTTGTGCTATTTCTATTATCCAACTAGATTGGATAAACAAAGTAAGGGATGAATGGAAGAAAGACGAAGAAGTATGGCCACTTATTCAAAAGTTTCAAAAGATCCCAATTCAAACAATATTGCCAGAAATTGAAGAGGAAGGAAAAATCATATTGGAACTTGGAGCAATCACAGAAACAAGAACTCGACAGCTATGAAATCGATCAATTTCAGAGTATCTCATCAAGTGGAAGAACTTACCCGCTGAAGATCCCACATGGGAGGACAAGAATTTTATACAGAAGCATCAAGAACTACTCAAGCATTGAGGACAACTCTTTTTGAAGGAGAGGGGCATGTTAGGCCCCTATACTACTAGTGTAACACCTTATTGTTATTACTACAACCCACTTATTATATTGATGTATTCATGTAGTGCCCATATTGTCACTATTGTGCCCCATAGAAGCCCACTATTGTTATTATTGTGCCCTTACATTATTATTGTTATGTCGGCTATGATTATGTTATGACCCCTTAGACTCCTATATATAGAAAGGAGGTCTTTTCATTTGTATCATCCAAGAATTGTTCATTTGTGTAATGTAAAGGAGGTTGCTGCCTCGAAGAGGCTGAATTCTAAGGTGTTGATCTCTCTTTTCTATCTTTTTGTGAGCTGGTTTCATAACACTCATGGATTCTTCATTGCTACCAAAAATGATATCATCAACATACACAACAATTATTAACAATTTATCAATGTCCATCTTTGTATATAGATTGCTATCTGCTGACCCCTTTGAAAAACCTTGTTGATGAAGATATTTGTCAAGATGGTAATACCATGCACTTGGAGCTTGTTTTAGACCATACGAAGCTTTTCTGTGTTTGCATACAAGTTTTGCATCATTTCCAAAAATTAATCCTTCTAGTTGTTTAATATAGACTTCTTCTTCTAAGTCTCCATTAAGAAAGGCAGATTTTACATCTATATGGTATACTTTGAATTTATGAAAACTAGAAAGAGCAAGAAACATTCTGATGGCTTCAAATCTAGCAACGGGTGCAAAAGTTTCTTCAAAATATATACCTTCTTGTTGAGCATATCCTTTACAAACAAGTCTAGGCTGGTTTCTAATAACTTCTCCATTTTCGTTCAGCTTGTTTTTGAATATCCATTTAGTTCCTATGATATTCTTATCATGAGATCTAGGAAATAATTCCCAAGTATTATTCTTTTCAATTTTCTCAAGTTTTTCATTCATGGCCTTGACCCAACATTCATCACTGCATGCTTCATTTACATTTTGAGGTTGAGTGGAAGATAGTAATGCTAGATAGCTTGAAGCTTCAGCAATGGTTCTTCTAGTCTGCACACTTTCTCCTTTTTCTCCTAAAATTCGAGCTTCTGGATGATTTTTCTGAACATACCTGGACGAAGTCTTTTCTTATATCATTATATTTAATCAGGTGCTTCATTTGTTTCTTATTCAGAATTAGTGTGATTTGATGTGGGAAAATGATCCTCATCTTCTTCATAATCTTTGGTTTTTATCTGTTTTGGATTTTCGCATGCTTCATCAACCACAAGATCAATACTTTCAATAATTTTCCCAAATCTTTTATTGTAACATTTATATCCTTTACTTCGGGAAGAGTAGCCAAGTAGAATGCCTTCATCTGCTCTAGGTTCAAACTTACCAAGTTTTTCATCAATCCTTTTGATGTAACATTTGCTTCCAAAAACTTTGAAGTACTTTACAGTAGGAGTCTTACCATACCAAAGTTCATGTGGAGTTTGAGTGCTGTTTACCCGAACATTTGCTTGGTTGAGAATAGTGACGGTGACGAATGCAACTTCACCCCAGAAGGTCGTAGGAGTTTTAGATTCATCTAACATAGCACGAGCCATTTGTTGAACAGTTTTGTTCATCCTTTCTACCACTCCATTTTGTTGAGGAGTCCTTGCAGTGGAGAACTGCCTTTTTATTCCATGTTGTTCATAGAAGTCAAAGAATTCATCTGAGGTAAATTCCCCTCCTCGATCAAATCCGAGGCATTTGATTTTGTGATCTGATTCATTTTCAACCAAAGCTTTGAAGGCTTTGAACTTTTCAAATGCTTCATCTTTATGCTTTAGAAGACCTGTTCAACACATTCTGGAAAAATCATCAATGAACAATATAAAGTATTCTTCTCCACGAGGTGACTTTTTCCTTGATGGACCACATAAATTAGTATGAACAAGTTCAAGAGGTTTACTAGTTGGCCCTTCCTTTTCGATGAATTGAGATCTGGTTTGCTTAGCGAATTGACATGATTTGCATATAGTATTTTCAAGAATGTTAATATTTGGAAGATCATGAACAACCTAGAGTCTGCATGCTTTTCTTAATTAAGAAAAGTTTAGATGTCCCAATCTTCTGTGCCATAGCCAGTTTTCATCATTTTTTCTTAGATAGCACTGTTGTTGTCCTCCCTTGAGTATGTATAGGTTATTTGGAGTTCTTGTCCCTTTGATCATGGTTTCTCTTGTATCAAGCTCACGAACAACACATGCATTTGATCAAAACACAACTTCATTCCCTTGATCACACATTTGACTTACACTCAATAGATTATGCTTTAAGCCATCAACATACATAACATTCCCAGCTTTAACTTTTTCTTTAAAGAAAACATAGCCTTTACCTTTTATGATAGCAGGAGTGTCATTTCCAAATGAGAGACTCTTTTCCTTTTCTAAGGCATTATATGAGTGTAGTTTTTCTCTGTCACCTGTCATGTGTTTTGGGCATCCACTGTCAATGTACCATTGGTTTTCCTGTCCTTCTGCATACAAGGCTATACCACATCTTTCTGTTTACGGTTCTTTATTTATACATATTTTGGGATTTAATGGAGTTTTCTCCTTTTGAGCTATTTGCTGGAATTTACTCCTGCATTCAAATTCTTCATGGCCAAAGTTGTTACAAATTGAGCATTCTTTTTCATTTTCAAGAAGAGAAAAGTTATTATAGGAACTTTTCTTGATCCCTGTCACATTCCTTTGATTTCATTCTTCTCTAGTCATGATAGTTTTGTAAGCAACACATTGACCACCTTTGTGTCCAAAATTATGACATGAGAAACATTGACCATTAAAGAATTTCCTATGATTATCGAATCTATTGACCTGTTGATTGTAGTTGAAGTTCCTCCTACTAACCTGTTGATTGTAGTTTCTATTGATATTCTTTGAAGCAAATTGAGTATGATTTACCTAAGGTTGATTATGTCTTCTATTCATCCTTGAATTAAATTGAGCCTGATTCACCTGGTGATCTGCTTTATGCCTTTTCTAATGATTGTCAAACTGTTCACTACTCTTTCCTACATCAAGATAGCTTTTAGTGGAGGTTGACAGCTTCTGTGATTGAGATGTTTCTTCAGTATATCCAAGTTATGTCTTTATCAGAGGAGAGCACTGCACTTTGAGAATTTCATTTAAGGTTTCTGATCCTTTAGCAAATCTAAGATTGGGAGCTTTTGTTTTCTCAAGATCCTTTATTATACCCACAATTTCACATTCTAGCTTTTCATTGTGTTTTTCTCTTTCAGCAAGTTGGTATGTCAAGGTATCTATAATCATATTCTTTTCTTCTAAACAAATTTTGAGTTTACAAATTTCTTCATAAAGGTCATATTCATCTAAATCATCCAAAAAATCATCATCTTCATAAGCCATCAGAAGTCTATAGTCATTACTATTTTCATCTTCATCACTATTTGATAAACCATCACTATCTTAATGAGTATAGTAGCTCTTTTTACTTACACTTTGTTTTCTATTCCATTTTGTAGTTTCCTTCCCTTTATCATATTTATCTTTATGAGGACATTTGGTAGCATAATGACTGACTCTACCACAGGAAAAACATTTGAAAGGTAGCTTACCTCTGAATCTACCGGAACCCCATTGAAGATTCTTGACAAAGTTCGCTTCCTCTTCTTCTTTTGAAATATGTCCTTATTCATTAAGTTCTTCTTTTCCTTTTGCTGAAGCTTTAAATGCGACTTCTCTCATATCTGATGGACCTCATTTTCTCATATCAAAGGTAGTTAAGATTCTGTGAAGCTGTGTCATAGTAATAGTCTATAGATCCTGCTTTTCTTCTATGGCAGATACTTTTGATTCAAATTTAGCAGATAAGGATCTTAAAAAAATTTCAACTGAGGTAACTTCCTTTATCTCTTCACCTAGATTCTTCATGCAATTAACAATCTCATCTATACATAAGAAGTAACTAGCTACATTTTCATCATTGTACATCTTGAGAGTTTCATATTGAATTCTGAGAGTTTGCAATTTAGCACGTTTTACCTAAGAGTCTCCTTCGTAGCTTAGAACGATTTTATCCAATATTTCTTTGGCTAATTTGAGCTGCATAACTTTGACAAACTCTAATTGTGATAGAATTCCCAATAATGTATTGACAGCCTTGGCATTGGTTTCATATTTCTTTTTACCTGCTGCATCTGTAGGAATTACTGATGGAAATGTATATCCTCCTTCCACGATTTCCCAGACATCTGTTCCAAGAGATTGGAGATAGGCTATGGTTCTTACCTTCCAATAAACAAAGTTGCTCCCATCAAAGATTGGCGGTCTAATGGATCCCCCTCTTTCTTGATTACACATGATGATGGATCTTCCTTCAAGCGATCAAGCTTCTTCTGAAGGACCTGCTCTGATACCAATTGTTGGGAATAATACTGAGAGGAGGGTGAATCAGTATTATTAAACTAATAATTTTTCATTTCCATAATCAAATTCATATACGCTACTTCAGTTAAGAAAACTTGTGTGTACACGCAACTGTGTTTAGAGCAACTAGCATATATCCATCAAACTTATGATTCAGTTAATTCATCATATATTGATCTTTATTCAATGCATCAGAACCATATAAAAAGTAACTACGTATAGTAAAAATAGAACAGATCATCACACATAAGAAACACACATGAACACCAAGATATAAGGTGGAAACCCAATGTGGGTGAAAACCACCTGCTACAATCATCTCTATCTTCTTTTAATAATAAGAGAATTTTGTTTACAATTTTTGTACTGGTGTAGTCTTATACTAGTACGCATGCTTATACCCGCAGAAGGCTACAACCTTCTATCGTTCTCTAGCTTCTACTGGAATGGATCTACCACCCCGTAGCTCTTGTACTAGTTGATATCATTACTAGTATGTAGGTGCCGGCCTACAGAAAGCTACAACCTTCCCTTTTCTTTCAGGGACCACGTTTCCTAAATTTTCAAATTGCATCCATCAACAACATCGTTCAATCATTAAATATATCTACATCAACCAATCTCCTGTTGAACCAACCATAACCGAATCAATCAATCATTCCATCACTTTGATTATTCAGAATGTTGTCACCAGAATATAGTAACCAGAACCCAAGCAATAACCCAGAACACTGCAACAACAAACAGAAGCAACTAAAACATATTTTATAAGCTATACACTACTTCCATGTGTCGAACCTGCGTGTAAGCACACTTTCCTCAAAGCGAACCAGCGTACAAATTTGCAAATCAAATATATGTTGTTTTGATATGTAGAACCAGCGTGTATACGCTTCATTTCTGAAGTGAACCTACATATAGATCTGTAAAAAATGATTTAAACATAACAACTATTCCAGACTTCAATCATACCCAGATCATCATTTTTACAGACTACAACATGTGCCAGTTATTTAGATACATGATAAAACCACATAAAGATAATTCACTTCAAGCCTTAGGATCTTGATACATCATTAGATCTTATCCTTCATCAAGCACTAAGGTTCTTCCTTGGTTCAGATCTAGCACGACACCATAAGCCCATAACCTGCATATTAGATCTCTTACTATATCAGATATTCGATGCTTGCTTACTTGGCCTAATGATCTTCTCCTCCTTTTATAGTTTTAGACCTTTCTCAATACCATGGACCAAAACCACTTCAAACCAATACCTTGGACCAAATACTTCAGACCAAACATTTAGTTTTCCAAGGTATATGCACTTTTCCTTTTGTGAAAGTGAGTGTGTACGTATATGCGACTTGTATACAGTGAACTCGTGTGTATACACGGCTTGGTCAATGGTGAACCTACTTATACCTCTCTTTCTTCATTCTCTGTAGTCTAATCTGTAACTATGTGCTATTAACCTGTAGCACTATGATCTGTCATCTGAGTGGGTTGCTTTCTAAACTGATTCCTTGAAGCTTCCTTGCATTTCATCACACTTGTACACACTCCTGTCATGCATTCTGTCACATCTGATATCTCTTCTGTAGATTCATCTAGTTACCATATACAAGTGGGTTGCCATCAAGTACAACACATACATCATAATGCCAACAGGCCTTAAATCAGATATTCAAAATTTTGTGGTAGAATGTTTGGTTTTCCAAAAAAATAAAGTTGAAACAATTAAGACCCTAGGTCTATTACAAACTTTATCTATTCCAAGCCAACGTTGGGAGGAGGTTTCAATGGATTTTGTCATAGGTTTACCCAAGTCCGAAGGAAAGAGTGTCACCATGGTGGTAGTTGATAGACTTACCAAGTATGCACATTTTTTGTGCATTATCACATCCATTTAAAGCCAGTATAGTTTCCAATACATTTATGGAAACAATTGAAAAGCTACATGGAAACCCAAAGATTATTGTAAGTGATAGAGATCCCATTTTCACAGGAATTTTTTTGACAGAATTATTTTCTTGTCTCGGTACTCAGTTAGCTCATAGCTCATCTTATCATCCTCAATCTGATGGGAAAACTAAGATAGTAAAAAAATGTTTGGAAGGATATCTTCGTTGCTTTGTATCTAATAAACAGACACAATGGGTCAAATGGTTGCCTCTGGCAGAATGGTGGTATAACACTTCCTTCCATACTACAGCAAAAATGACCCCATTTATGGCACTTTATGGATATCATCCACCATCCATCACATCATATTTAAGAGAAAATTATAAGGTTCAAGCACTGGAACATCACATTGAGCATCAACAACAAGTTCTGCAACTCTTAAAGGATAACCTCACATTGGCACATAATAGAATGAAACAACAAGCAGATCAACATTGCAGCAAAAGAAGTTTTGATGTAGGTGATTGGGTATTCCTATAGCTACAACCATATAAACAAATGTCCATCAAGCAAGCTAAGTATAAATTATCACCAAAGTATTATGGTCCGTACAAGGTGTTGCAAAAGATTGGTACTATGGCATACAAATTGGAGCTTCCTACAGCTTCCCGAGTGTACCCAGTTTTCCATGTTTCATTTTTAAAGAAGGTTATAGGTGACAAGCTCCCAGTTCAAACAATATTGCCAGAACTTGACGAGGAAGGAAAAATCATATTGGAATCGGAAGCAGTCACAGAAATAGGAACTCGACAACTACGAAATCGATAAATTTCGGAGTATCTCATCAAGTGGAAGAACTTATCCGCTAAAGATTCCACACAGGAGGATGGGAATTTTATATAGAAGCATCAAGAACTACTCAAGCATTGAGGACAACAATTTTCAAAAGGAGAGGGTCATGTTAGGCCCCTATAATACTAGTGATTCCCCCATTACTATTGTCATTATATCCCTTATTGTTATTATTGCGCCCATATTGTCCCTATATTGTTATTAGTATGCCCCATAAAAACCCACTATTGTTATTTTTGTGCCCTTATGTTATTATTGTTATGTCGGCTTGAATACATTGTGATCCCTTAGAATCCTATATATAGAGGGGAGGTTTAGTCATTTGTATCATCCAATAATTGTTCATTTGTGTAATGTAAAGGAGGTTTCCCCCTCGAAGAGGCTAAATTCTACGACATTGATATATCTTTTCTTTCTTTTTGTGAGCTAGTTTCCTAACATTTATGGTTGAATATCCCCTCACACTCATTCATCAACCATTTGGTCAAGGCAGTAACTCGCACTCCCTATCACCTACATGCTAATATGTAGTTGGTCACTTCTCACCTCCTGGGATTGAACACGAGATTTTGTATGATCAACTTCTCTTTGTCCATCCCATCACTCGCCAGTTCGCGAAAGTAGTCAAACTAATCCCATGCATATAGAATCTTCCATATGCATCAAGGAAGACAAAATCCACTCCAATAGGAGTTGTTGTATCGTTGGTGGAAGAAGCCATCATTTCCACACTTGAAGATCTCATCGAATCTATTGAAGATGAAGAGGAACCTCCGATCTTCTGACAAGGCAAACAAGACACTCTTGTTATCTTGGGATCAAACTCCAGTACAAGAGGTAGAGGGGAAGCCAACAGAGGATGCGGAGGAAGAGATAAACACTGGACTCAGAGCAAGAATCATCGGATTCTGAAAGAGAGGAGGATGATGATGAAGAAGAAGAAATGGCTGACCCAAATCTTGAATGGATGACTTAAGGACCATTTGCTCTCCCATCCATTCTACATAATATTCCGAAGCGAGCGGAGAGAATGAACATGAAGTTCAACCCTAGCAACACGGTGAAGGCAGAAGATCACTTGGACAACTTCTACTTACAACTGTAGAGCCTTGAGGTACAATATGACGACGTAGCATGTAGATTGTTCCCATGTACCTTGGACAGTCACGCAGCTGCATGGTATCACGGCCTTCCACCAAACTCTATACAGAACTTGGGTGCATTCAAGCACATGTTCCTTGAAAAGTTTGTTGATGACAAGACCCTAGTCATGCTACTCAAAGAATTGGGAAGCATCATCATGGAGGGAAAAGAGAAGGTGAAAGACTCCAATCAGAGGTTTACGCACATATTGAACAAGTTTGTAGCAGACACTAAACCTCATGACTCCATCACAGTTGATTACTACAAGTCCGCACTGCTAACCAGCATTGTCGAGTTCATCAAGTGAGCTGCGAAACCAACACTTTTAGAAAATTGCGAAGAGGCTATTGCTATTGAAAAGGACTTGCGTGAAATTGGAGTCATCAAGGATGATGAATCTGTAAAGGACTTCAAGGATGCAAGCAAGAAGTCCCAAGAAATGGTGAGCAAAGGTAGAGACAAGGAAGCAACTGATATTGAGACCCACACTCGCCTTGTCAATAACTTGACTACAGAAGTGTCCGAGGTCAAACAATGGAAAACGGACACATTTGCAAGCAGCCATACACTTAGATAGAGACAAGAAAGCATCTCATCAAGAAACAATCGGTTCGCTCCCAAAAATGCGCAGAAGCCTGTGTTCCAGGTTGAGCAGTGTGCAGATGCTAATTTCTATTCTTTCCATATGAAGAACATGATCCCAAGAACTCTTGGTCAGACTAGAAGTGAGTCAGAAGCTCTTTCTACAGTCATACACTCGATGTGGAAAGCAATATGCAGTAGCATCTGGAAGACACTCATGATGATGAAGAGGTTGTACCTAATGAGCCATCAAGCTCTGGGCATGTGGTGAATGATTATCAGTGCTCATGAATGATGTCAAAGACAAATACTGAGAAGCAGCCCCAAAAGAAAACTGACAATTATAATCTTAGGAGTAAAGGGGCTCCCCCCACACTTGGGGAAATGCAAGAGAAGATAAGACTATTGATGAGGAAGGCTAATCCATTGGCCGCCCCAAAGCATAAAACACAAAACAAGTTCGAGAAGACAATGGAATACAAGAGTACATCCATGAGCAGCAAGTTGCAAAACACTCCACCAAACAACATGAACATCCATCCTACCCCGGACACTTCGGTAATTCTACCACCTCTGCACTACAAAATTGTTGATGACATGAAGAAACTTGAGTGAACATCAGTTTTTTTAAGTTAGCTAAGATCCAGAGTCAATGAGATATCCTACTACGTGCATTAGGGCAGACAGCAACGGGCAGCACAACCGCTACCAGAAAGGGAGCAAGCACACCTCCCGGATCACTTTCCACTATGCTCAATACACTCCATATGGAACAAGTGAACTCAGGTTTCCCTCCATTCCTACTATCTTTTGAAATTTTGAATTGCAATGTTCAAAACTGCTTGGTTCATTCTGGTGCATTAGCCAACATCATGCTGCTCTCCATTGCAAAGAAGATCAATGCATAATGGAGCGAGACCTCCGCACGAACCATAAAACTTGATAGAACATCAGTGCCAACCATTGGTGAACTTCTAGACATGATCATCCAACTATCTCACGATGGTCAAGTCCACCAATGCATTAACATAGTGGTTGTGGACATACTGGAAGCATACGGTCTACTACTTAGTAGAGACTGGTCTAGAAGGATAGACGGATATTTTTTTATAGATTGGTCTCACATCTGGCTTCCGTACAAGGGCAAGTGAAACCAAATCCAAGTGTTGTCCGAGAGGTACATGAGGCATAATTTCACTCCCCTGAATGGCAATAATGAATCGTTGGCCTTCGTAGATCTCATGTTTGGAAATTGCCTCCTTGAAATAGCATTGGGGTGTTATCCTCCACAACCAGCTCCAACCCCACCAGATGCACAGTTGTGACTCCTTCCTTGCCCAATAGATGGTAATGAAACTTGTACAGTTCATTGTACCAATAGTAGTAGTAGTACTAGCACATCAAGCGGTCCGTGTATAGACAAGTTGTGGATCATGTACCTTGACGGATCAAAGACAGGACGACTCAGGAGTTGGGTGTGTCTTAATTGACCCTTACAATAGGTTGCATCTAGTTGCAAGTCACTTGGAGTTTGAGTGCATGAATAACGTTGCTCAGTATGAAGCACTTGTGTTAGGCTTGAAGAAAGACATCAGCCTCGACGTGGTCGCACTCAAAGTGGTAGGTGATTTAAAGATATTGGTATGACAGGTACGTAACACCATTCACTGTTTATCACCGCATTTCAAAAGTTACCAGCAAGTGGTATGGTGACTAATCTCAAACTTCCAAGAATTTAATATCATTGTTGTACCACGTATGCATAAAGTAGCTGCCAATGCACTGGAAAATGAAACTTTGAGAATGTCACCAATTAGGGATAGATTTACTATCGAGATTTTGTACAAACCATATATCCTATACACCATAGCTAACTTACACGTGTTTAATGATGATCAACAGATACTAAACTTCATGGCCAATGCTGATGTACTTAAAAATGCAGCAATAAACGATGATGAGCACGAGCGCTCTCTACAAGCTGAAGATGGTAACAAGAAAGGCCACCTTATAAAAAAGGGTGTGGCAACATTGGAAAAGCTTTATGACTTGCAAGAATGTTTTCAGGGGCCAAGGAACAGAAAGACCCATAGTTCCACCATGAGGAATGAACTGATTAACCTGGGAACAGAACAAGATCTGAAGTTTGTCAATATTGGTACATATTTTACATAGCAAGAGCAGGAGGCCTTTATCCGCTTGTTCAAATAGTACCAAGATGTGTTCATGTGGACGTATGATGATCTGAAAAACTTATGACACGCAGATCATCCAACACATCATCCTGATCACAGAAGGGGTCAAGCCATATCAATAGAATCTGAGGAAAGTACATTCGTCTCTTGAACCCCTCATACAAAAATAGCTTACTAAGTTTTTGCATGCACGTATCTTATACAAAGTTCGTCATTCCACATGGGTATCAAATCTTCTTCCTGTACATAAGTAGTCCAGGGAAATCCACTTGTGTGTTGATTTCCAGAACGTAAACTTCGCCTCGGACAAAGATAACTAGCCTGTGATGTCTATGCACCATATTTTTCAAGTAATATCTAGGGCACAAATGTTTTCCCTTCTTGACAGTTTCTTAGGAGACAATCAAGTTCTGGTAGTAGAACTTGATAGACTCAAAACTACTTTTCGTACCAAGTGGGGTACGTTCGCTTACAAATGAATGTCATTTGGGATTGTAAATGCAGGCGCAAATTTCAGCACACCATGGACATTGCTTTTCATGGACTCATCAGAAAGAGCGTAGTGATATACCTCAATTATGTGACTATGTTCTCAATAAGATGAGAGGACCACATATGCCATCTGAAGAAAAATTTTGAGCGATGTCGGAGATATGGGATTTCCTTGAATCCCAAAAAGAGCGTATTCTCAATGTCAGAGCAGAACCTACTTGGACACATTATTGCCAAAATTAGGATCAAGGTGGATCTGAGCTGGGTCCAGACTATCACACAAATCCCTTACCCAGCCAACAAGAAAGCCATGTAGTCCTTCCTGTCAAGATAAACTTCCTCCAGAAGTTCATCTCGAATTATGCACAGATCGTTAAGCCCATGCAGAACATGATCAAGAAAGATGCAGTCTACATCTGGGGTAAGAGGGAAAAGTATGCATTCACCTAGATCAAGCAGGCCATTGCGGAAGCGCCTACACTGTATAGCCTAGACTTCAAGAAGGATTTCCTACTATACACCTTCGCCTCCAACAATTCACTAGCTGCAGTACTCACTCAAAAGGATGAGATGAATGATGAATGCCCAATATCCTTCATGAGCGCAAGCATGCAAGGACTAGAGATCAACTACCCTTCCATTGACAAGCAAGCTTATGTAGTTTACAAGGCGGTGAATCAATTCAGGCCCTACTTGTTGAAGAACCATTGCATAGTCTTCGTCCCTCACCCAGAAGTCCACACATTTCTTATACAACAAGAGCTAGGTGAATGACATGCGAACTAGATGATAGGCTTGCAACAATATGATCTTGAAATCAAGCTAGTTCACACGATCAAAGGGCATGGGCTTTGCAGACTTGCAGCTGAAGTAGTACATGCTCTAGAGAGAGAAGAAGAGCATGTCTGATGGGAGCAGGAAATTGATATGTATGATACAAGGCAATCAACACCCACTGAAGATGGAACCTCTTGGTATGAAGATGTGTGCCAGTACCTATAGCACAGCACTGTACCCTCTCACTTTTCCATTAGATAGAAGAGGGAATTACACCTTAAAGCTTTAACATATCAGTAAGTGCACAAAGTGCTTTACAAAAAACACAGTAATGGAGCTTTTCTCATGTTCCTAGAGGCACATGAATCAAAGAAGGTACTTCAATATCTGCATGATGGACCCATCGGGGTTCACTTTGTGGAAAACACCATTACATACAAAGTTATGCGAGCCGGTTTTTACTGGCCCACATTATTCAAGGATGGACATGCTTATGTCCGCAAGTGTCTAGTCTACCAGTGATGCGCCGGCAAAGCACAAAGATCAACAACCCAACTGCACCCAGTTGCAGCGACCAATCCATTTCAACAATGGGACTTTGACATCATTGGGGAAATTTTCCCGCATTCGTAAAAGCAACACCACTACATCCTAACAACAACTGACTACTTCACACAGTGGAAAGAAGCAGTTCCAATCAAACAAGTGAACAACCAGGAGGTCATCATCTTCCTCCAGCATAACATTATCTCACGCTTTCGCATTCCGATATAACTTGTTTTTGATAATAAAATGTACTTCTTGTCTTTGAAACTCTATGATTTTGCATTAGAGAATGGTATTGTGCTAAAGCATTCATCTAACTATTACCCTCAAGGAAATGGTCTGACAGAAGCCACAAATAAAAACCTCATTTGCATAATCAAGAAGACCATTTTCTCTGAGTAGCGTAACTGGCATATCACACTGACGAATGCATTATGCGCTGACTATGTGACACCCAAGCCCTGTCTGAATACCTCACCATACTTCCTGGTTTATGGTAAAGAAGCCATCCTTCCACTAAATAACTACTTTCTTGCACTTCATCTTTCCCAAGAATCCCAAGACGAGCCTTGAGAGCTAGTACAACATGGGATAGATGCTCTCCATAAGCTTCAAGAAGAAAGGATGCAAGCAAAAGAAAAATTCACACTCCACAAGAACCGTATCAAGAGATGGTTCGATAAGAAGTATGCAAGGAAAGCTAACTTCGATGTTGGTGACTTAGTTCTGAAATGGGATAAGCCCCATGAAGATAAAGGTAAACATACGAAGTTCCAGTCCCTGTGGATTGGTCTATATGCAGTCAACGAGAAGCTTGGCCTAGACACGTATTGTCTGCAATCACTTGAAGGGAGTATTGATAACCTTCCTGTCAATGGCCAAGATCTCAAGCATTATTTTTAGTATGTCGGGCCACACCTGTGCCATGTACAGTCTTCTTATTGCTTGTTTTTTCATCTTTTTTTCTTTACTTATTATCTTTGTTTTTACTTTGTTTTTTATGCTTACTATTTTTGTTTACATTTTTTTTTTGGCTTGATATATTACTATTTTTGTTTCCGGAAATAAGTGTTGGCAACTACTACATTCTGGCTTTAAAATAGAGTATGTGGCTGAAATTTGAAGAGACTTGTGACACTGTAGCACTTGGCCAGTCTTATGTCCATCTTCTTTGTGCTTGGTTATAACCTTTGGCTGATCAATTCTTGACGAAAAATATGAACTATCTGCAAGGGAAGTTTTGGTCAAACCATGAACCTGTGTCCACAACGTGAATCCCCATGCTTGTACTCAACCTTCTCCTCTATGTCTTCAAGCTCATCCAACTAGTAGAAACAAAGAAAGGGAAAATCTAAACGAGCAAACCTATGTCAGAGGTCTTACATGCTTCTCTGAAGGAACAACCTCTTCTGCTCTCAATAATTCAGGATCCCTCTTCCCCCAAAAGTAAATAAGTGCCTATGCACAGTCCTCTTGAAAAATACAAAGGTGAAAGAAGAGAAAGGCTTCCTGTGCGTGAACCATGCAACTCCATCGAGGTACTGACCAGGCTCGCTGGTAGTGGAGAAATGCATGTGTTCATGCGTGACTCTGTCGGGGTATTGTCCAGGCCTGCTGGCAGCGGAGCAACATCAGAGATGAAAACTTATACTCTAAAAATTTTCAACTTGCGAGCTAAACTACCCTTCCTGGATTTGAAACACTGTGATCAAGCTGAACTTTTTATTGTGTTTGACTGAGTGGGAAAAAGGTGAACAACATATGTCCATGGGGTAAGTGGGGAAGCCAAAGTAACCCACACAATGTTTCAATACTCCCTGAAAGACCAAGGCCCTGTGCTATCAATGAACCAAAATAGAGAAGCTAGGGTTCTACCAGTGTGTTTCCAAGTGTTCTAACAGCTACAACCACACTCCAAAATTTTGGCCTGCACCCAAATTCAGAGCCTCCCTTGAGAATTTCACTTGATGGTTGCATACACTCGAGTTCACTCCGTGAGCTCATGTGAACCTTTGCACCCACCTTGCTTGTTCATTCCACCCAAGCTTTTGCATGTCGATGTCGATGTCTTTCTTGCAACCATGTTCTAGTCATTCTCAAGGTCTTCACTTCGTGTGTACATGTTATGTTCACTATGAAAACATCTATCGCAATCACACATGAAGTCACATTCACTGTCACGCAAGCGTCATCATGGTCGATCAACGATCAATCACGAGTGTCATGCTTGTCACTTGAACCATTGATCAGTCATGTTGAACAATGTATATGGTTAGTTTGAGTCATCTCGTCATCAAGTCATGAAGGTGTGTGTTTGTAAGATCACATTTGCATCTTTCACTTGGTCACACACTTAGTCATTTTACTGAATTTCTGATGACCAAACTCCCCTCTGACAATCAGACCATCACCTCACCATCGAATCAATCAATTGTCACCTAGAAAAACATAAAAGCACCAAGCAAGCCTTTTCAATCTACACTGCTTGCAAGAAATTCACTCAACCTTCATGTTGGCCACCAGGAGAATCGGACCCAATAACCAGCCCGGGACTGACTCCCCTAAAAAATTGTGCATAGGCTATTAACCTTTCCTATTCTGCTGACTAAAGAAATTGTGCACATAGGCCAGACAGACACCCAGTGCCCATCCCTGTCTCCCTCAAAAAATTGTGCAGTTTTTCCAGCCAGTCCTCCCAATAGTTGACTGGCTTCTCATCCAGAAAAATGCGTAGTTTTCATGAGCAGACCCTCTACTACCCAGCAGTCTGATCAACTTAGAAATTGCGTAGAGATGATCAATAGGCTGGCCTCCAACCTCAATATAGTTTCTCTCACTAGCAACATCCAATAGCAAACTACCAGTTCCCTCCAGGAATTACACAGTTTTGGCTTCCAGGCTCCCACCTAGTTCCTCTAAAAACTGCGCAAATCCTGTCTATCAGTCATCCAGGCAACCTAGCATGTTCCTCCAAGAAATTGCACAAATTGTGTTCTCAAGCCCTGCTGCCTGCTCATTCCGAAAATTGTGCAGATTTTGTCTACCTTGTTTTCCCGTAGCCTAGACTGTCCCTCCCAAAATTTGTGTAGTCTTTCCTTCCAACTGATCCAAACCATGCAGACAGTCACTGTCGACTCAGTTTTCCCATCTTCATCACCCACTGACTCTTGTGCAGTTTTCAATAGCAGTTCCTGAAGCCATCATCCCACCTCGCAACCTTGCTGCCTCTCCCGGTCACCTGCATCCAAAATGATCATGTGTCATGGTAGACTAGGAGGTTTTTGGATTTGATGTCATCTCATCATGAGTGACTGCAGGTACAGGTACACCAACAAACATGGCGTGATGGCAAATGGGATGAACAAAGGGAGCACATTCAGAAGGACAAGTTCAACAATGGACAAATGAATGATGCATGTGAAGAGATGTGCTCGTGAACGGATGATCATGCAAAGATGCGTTCACGGATGCACGGACGAGCAAACATGCAAGATGTGCTCACAGACGAAAGAATGAAGTAACATGCACCTTTCATGAACAGATGATTCTGTCAAGCCTTCCAACATATAAGCAAGAAGCAACGTACCAAAAAACATCAAGCGAACCAATGATCATCGAATACTCTACGCACGTTGCCATGTAGAGGTGAAGTTGTAACACACCATGAAGACATCCATCACCTAGCAGCACTGTAGCTCGACATGCACTCCAGCAATAGCACAAATCACTATCATGTTGAGTTGTGTCATGAGTCATGTTGTCCACATCTCTACTGTGGGCCATGTTGTCAATCAATGTAATGTAAACTGGAAGTCCAAGAGACCCACTTGTTGTACAAAGAGTTATGTAAAGTCGAAAGGTCATGGAAGTCAAACAATCATGAGGGTAGTAGAATAGCCACAAGGGTTAGTTTCACCCTTGGCTATAAATACCCCCTCATTTGTATATGCAAAGGAATTTTCACCTCAGCTCCTCCCACATAGCCAAGAGAGTTTGTAATCATTTCTTTGATGAGTAAGTAGTGGCTCCAACACCCCGCACATGTGGTTAGTGATGTATGGTGTAGCGATGTGTCTTGGAACTTTTGCTTAATTCAGAAGCCTACTAATAGGCCATCATGTTTACACACATGTATTGTAACTGTTGTAATACTAATCTTGAACACTTGTAATGCATCTTGCTTTAACCTGTGTTGAACACTTGAACTTATTTCACTTGTTGTAATACATAATCTATTAATGAAAATGTGTTGTATATGTTGTTAACGTTGTCTCACCTGTGGTGGATACCTCTCTCGACATCAGAAAAACCTTTCACATAAAACTTGTTGTAACAACCGTTGCACTTGCGTGGACTCATCTACTGAGTGTTGTACGTGTTATCTCCCCTTATGTGTTGTGACTATTGCATCCATGTGGACTGTTCCTCCGGAAGTTGTGAATTTCCTATTGTGTTGTGTGTTCCTAAGAGAGTTGAAGCTTCCTCCCAACCGACTTGGGACTCACTCTCAGCCTCTCCATTTACATTGAAAAAACCATTAACAAAAGTAACACTAGCAATCACCAAGCACGTGAACATCACTTCTTGAAGACAAAGAAGACCACTCTCCTATGCTGACAAGCAAGAGTTGAGGCAAATCCTTAAGTCAATGGCAACCGGGCCATCATACCAGATGGGACTCCCACACCAGATGGTATGAAGTCTAGTTGGGACTTCATACCAAGGGATCCCCCAAATGTTGGTGGGTCCAACCCCATCAACACACTGGTTCAGATATAAGATTCAATTCATTGCATTCAGAAGTGGAAATACTATATGCAGGAAGGTTGAGTGTCTTAACCTGTTGGGCTCCTCTATTATTTGGGTTTGGGCTAGGTTGAATAGGACGTTGTCGATGAAGAGGAAGGTTTTTGGTGGAGGTATTAGAGGGAAGTTGTAGCTGTTGTGGTGGCATAGGCTGGGAAAATTGATTTGTAGGAAGAGGGGGTCCACATCAGCTCTGGGACTAGGAAGGAACTAGACCAGGTCGGGGTGGCCATGACTTCCATGGAATTTAATACTGATAATGTTGTGGCCCAAAGGTGGGAATGGTCTAGGTTGAGACCCAAAATTGAAATTATTAAAATATTGAGAAGGATCTTGAGTCATACCTTGATTCATATTCTGTGATCATGGTTTCCATGGATTCTTTGATCCCATAAAGTAAAGCTAGTTTAATTCCTCATTTTCTTCTTGAAAGACTACCTTTAGCCCAGGAAGAGATGGGCATGCACTTTTGATCCAAGACCTTTTTCTTCTAGATGTATTAAAGAATTACATGCATAAATTACATCTTAACCATATAAATTTAATGTGCACATGAGAGAAGAGGAGAAACACATAAAGCATGAAAGGAGACAACAGATTCGATAACGGAGTTCTTCCAATTTGTACTATGTCTTTGGGCCCTGCTCAATCAATGGGGAGGCCTTCATTCATTAAGTGGCATGAGAAAGAAGAGTACAATCATAATTTACAAAAAAGGAATCTTATACCTCCATTCTGGAAAATGGTCAAAAAATGGAGAGATCTGTTCTAGAAATTGGCATCACTATTGGGTTCTTGTCGTCGAGAGGTGCAAAATCGATATAAAACTTTCCCAGTTTTGACACTGGACCAAAACTGACCCCCTGGAAAAGGTGCTCAGGCAAGTTTCCACCCCCTGTCACAGTTCTACATAGGATTCTACCTCCTCTGTCTCACAAAATGTGGTGTGCTCCTCCCTTTGGGGCACTGTGCAAAAAGGTTGATATAAAGTTTCGGCGGGTGGATAAACCAAAGTTGATTGTTGTTACACTAGCTAAAACCTTCGGTTAGTTGAGGAGGGCTCAGGGGATCAAATCCCACCCCTCCATTTTTATTACAAAATCCGTTTGAAATTTATAGTCGGAGGCGGGTCTGTCGGTCCTGGTGGCCCGCACACCCCAATCTACATCGAAGACCCATTGTTTAAAGGTGAGGTGGAGGGGCAGCGGGATTGATAACCCACGCCCCCCACCATATATGATATGGTTGTTCATTGTGTGGCTCCAGGGTGGTGGGGTCATGGCCGCCCACCCTACTTAAAATATATATTTTAATTATTTCGGTGGTTCTGGGGGTGGTGGGGTCATGGCCGCCTGCCCCATTTAATATTTTATTTTTTTTATTTTTTTTAAATAATAACCACTGTCACTTTTGAGTTTTTCCAGAACCTTAGGTGTTACAAGAAAAATTAACGGGCCCACAAATTCACCCAGAACACTGGCCAGATTTTGGTGTCGAATTCTTGCCAAATTAGGCCCTCCTTAATCCTACCACATGGGTAAGTCAACCCACAACTTTGACTGCTTCTATCTTCTTCATACAGACTCAGATTGGAGTTCCATTCACACCATTGGAATCAGGGCGACGAGCACTTCGATCTAATGTCAAGTTAATCGACTTTCTGCCACTTTCAATTTTGAGCCTTTTCCATGCCACTGGTGTCTGGAGATCCACCTAGATCAATCCTCCCCATTAAGGAGCTTCTGGACTACCAAAATCGTTATCTGTCAATTGGAAAGTGAGGGAATTTTTCCCTCACTCTTTCTTTTTCTAGCCATTTTGCCTTGCTAGGGTGCATCCCTTTGAAGCCAACTTGAAGATATTCCACATCTCCCCATCGTGAATTCCTAGTTCTTTTGTCAAGGATGATATCTTTAGGAAATTCATCGAGATACTCTGGTGCAAAATTATCAACTGTAGGAACTAATCCCACCTCTTTGGTGTCCATAATCAATGGTGGCTCATAGAGCTTTAAGTTTTCCAAATTCACTATGGATTACATTTTCATATATGTCAGAAAATCGAGATGGAAGGCATTGCTTCCAATCTTCTACAAGATGGTGAATGGACCATATCAGGTTGGTCACAACTTCTTCCCTTCCCCCTTCATCCTATCCTTGCTGATATGGAACCACACTTTGTCACCCACTTGAAATTGATGGTCGACTCGGTGTTTTACATGTCGAGCCTTGTAGTGGTCTTGAATTTTCTCCAACTGCTCCTGTACTGCTTGGTGAATCAACTGGATCCACTGAATGAACCGCTACACTTTGTCCCTGTCATCACAGCCACTAGAGTAATCTTCCCTTCCAAAGACCATATCAAAAGGATCTTTGGGCAGGTAGCCAAAACATGTCTCAAATGGTGAACGATGTGTAGATGAGTGCACTGCTCGATTGTAGGAATGCCACATATATGGAAGATGTTGATCCAACAACTTAGGATGCTTCCCACAATAGCCTCACAACAAGTGTACCGCAGTGCGGTTGATAACCTCTATCTTTCCATTGGTTTGTGGATGAAATTTTGTGCTTCTTTTCAACTTGGTGTCCATCATCTTCCACAAGCTGGTCCAAAACTCTTTGAGAAAGCGAGAGTCCCGATTGACATAATCGATGTGGGCAACCTAAAATGGACCGAAACATGCTGAAAGAAAAGATAAGTAGTCTACTCTACAATGATCTAATTTTTTCAAGGCATTAAAATACACATATTACTAAAACGGTCAACGACGACATACAAATAGTCATGACTTTTTCTAGACAAAGGCAAATCTCCTACAAAATCCATCGACACACTTTCCCATGGATAACTCGGAATATGGAGTGGTGTGTAGAGCCCAAGTTTTCTATTAGAGTGCTTTGAAGCAGAGCATATCACACATCCCTTTACATAGCAAGTCACAATGTTCTTCATATGAGGCCAAAAGAAAAATATTTGTACATGACACAAAGTTTTTTCAACACTAAAATGACCAGACACAAGGGAGGTGTGGGCCTCTCGAATTACATGTACCCTTTCCCCTGTGGGTATGCATAATTTACCAAGGTGATACAACAATTTCCCATACAAGTGATAGTTCTCCACCTATGAACCATGGGTTAGTTTTGAATAAATATCCTTAAAGTCATCATCGTTAGCATATTGTGTAGCATAACTTTCAAAAGATAATGAAGCATTATGAAAAATAATAGAAGTAGAGATAGGAGGGCGAGATAACATATTAACCACTTTGTTGCTAGTACCCTTCTTATACTTTATTACCAGATGAAACTGTTGAAGAAAACCCATCCACCTGAAATGACGAGATTGCTGCAACTTGGTTTGTGACTGAAGATACTGCAACGGCTGATGATCTATATGGATGATGGTCTCCTTGCCGATCGGGTAGTGTTTCCATTTATTCACACTTTGGACCAAGGCATATAACTCCTTGTCATAAGTAGGATAGTTTATCACAACTTGAGAGAATTTCTCTGAATGGTAACATATTAGCTTCATTTGCTGCATCAATACAACTCCCATGGCATATATATTGGTGTCTATCTCGATCTCGAATGGCTCCTGGAGATCTGGTAAGGCCAAGACAAGTGCGGTGCTGATATTTTCTTTAAATGCTTCAAAGGACTTCTGCTACTTTCCTCCCCATTGAAAGACTTACTTTACACTTGTCAATGTGTGTAAAGGTGCTGCAATAATAGAGAAATTGGCAATAAATCTCCTCTAATACTGCACTGCACCCAAAAAGCTGCGAACCTCGATTACACTAGTAGGCTTAGGCCAATTTACAAGCTTCAACTTTAGGAGGATCAATTTTTAACTGAACACAACCAACAATATGACCTAGATAAACCAAAGAGGTTTTCCAAAACTCACACATTGACCATTTTACATAGAGTTTTTCTTTTTTCAATACCTCAAGAACCTTCTTCACATGGCATACATGTTCATTCCAAATTTTACTAAGGACAACAATATCATCTAGGTATACAAGTACAAATTCATGAATGAAAGGCCTAAAGAGATCATTCATGACCCTCATGAAAGTGGCTGGAGCATTGCAAAGTCCGATTGGCATCACCATCCATTCGAACAACCCCTGTTTGGTCTTGAAGGCGGCTTTCCACACATCCTGCTCTGCAATTCAGACCTAGTGATAACCACTACGCAAATCCAATTTGGTGAAATAGATAGAATTCTTTAACTGATCTAGTAAATCATCAATGCGTGGGAGAGGGTAATGAATTTTCACTTTTATTTTGCTTAGTGCTCAGTAATCCACACACATCCTCCATGTGCCATATTTCTTTGGCACTAAGACAATCGGTGAGACGCATGGAGAAGTGCTCGGTCTCATGACCCCTTGGTTCAATAGTTCCTGAACCTGTTTTTTGATCTCCTCCATCTCAATGGTTGACATCCTATACATGCCAATATTTGGTAAAGGAGTTTCATGCTTAGATATCATTTTGGGATTCATGCTACAAATGGATCTCATGTTAGATTTCCCTCTTCGGAGGTAATTCCCTTGGTTCCTAAAACATCTCATCATAGTTAGAAATTAATTCACATAATTCATTTTTATGCACATTATCACAACCCTAGGAAGCATCGGATAATTTTGCATCTTTCCCCCTTACAACCATAAGCATGCAAACCTTACTGGAATTTACAACCCTCTTCATTTGTCCTTCACTTACAAGGCTAGCATTGATTTTAGTTTGATGAGCCCTTACAATATATTCTAACCCATCTTTTGTAATTTGGTATTTGTTTTCATGACAGAAGAAGATTTCTTTTCTATCATATAGATATGGACTTCCTAACACCATGCCACAGATATCCAATGGCATCACATCAAGTTCTACCTCATCCACTAACTTAGAAGTGATCACAAATTTAACCTTTAATGCTTAGATACATTCAATTTTGCTTTATCATGTACCATCCAAGCGGGTAAGGTTTTGGTTGTGGTTTGGTTTCTAAGCCTAGCTTCTTTACCAAGGACTCCGAAATTAAATTTTATTGGGATCTGGTATCAAATAAAGTTTCCACTTTTGTATGATTTATGACAACTCTAATATGAAATAACTCAATTCTCTTTCATTCATTAGGAAGATACTCATCTATTGAACTAGTTCCTTCATGTGATTCAGAATTAACATGAGGTGTAAGAGTACCTTTTGTTCCTACTGCTATGATCAATGGCTCATCTTCAGAATCAGATCCAAGGTCTTGCTGCACATTTGCCACTGTCTTTTGCTTGCCTTTTCCTCCATACTTCTTTGGTCTCTTTTCTGGGTACAGTTTCCAACAATGATCGTCGTCATGACCTTCCTTTTTGTACTGAGTTAAATAAGGCCTTTATCCTTCACCTTTCTTGGTTGATGCGATCCTCTTCTCCTTTCCCTTTCCTTTCACTTTGGGTTTGCCATTTTGAGGTTTGAAAGGTGGCTTCTTGAAATGATTATCTCTTTCCTTTCTGCCCCTGTTCTCAAGATGAATGGCCTTTACACTGGCCGAGTCAATAGTAGTTGGTTCAAACAATAATAATGAATGTCTAATGTAACTATGTAGTGATCCAATATACTTAGTTACTACTTCAGGTGAGTCAAGCGCAATGCCCAAATTAAGTGCTTGTTTTCTAAACTCAGTAAAACTTTGAACATCCTAACCTCTGCCTTGCCTTAAGTATTGCCAATCCATTAAGGCTTTTTGCTTATAACCCAAGGGATAAAATTGTTCCTTTAATGCAAAAATGAAACTAGGCCATGAGGAAAGAATATTACCCACACTCTTACCACTTTACAATTTTCACTCCCACCAGATGAGAGTGGTGCTACTCAGCCGAAGAGAGGCTAGCTAGATCTTTGCCTCGTCCTCTTTGATATGTTGAATCCTGTAGTATATTTTAATCTGCCAAATCCATTTATTAAGATTTTTTGCATTAATTTCACCATTAAATATGGGAAGATCAAATTTGACATCTAATTTAAAGAAAGGTTTCTTAGATGCATCCCCTGAATTTCTATGATGATGGTGATTAGAGTAAGAAGAACTTTCACTCGTGGAAGGAGAAGGATGGGGGTTCTTCTCCACCATTTCCATGCACTGAACCTTGTTCTTCTATATTTCTCTCTTCTGCTTTCTCCAGCCTTGAAAGCAACTGACAAACATTTTATGTCATCGTATAGAAGGTTTTACGGAAATTGTGCTCCACTTCATGACGAGCCTCTTCATCTTCCATGTTTCTCCTTCGATGTGCATGCCCTACTTCGAGATCGAAAGACTTTAGTTTCCCTTCACCTCTTCGGAGCCTGTTTCTTGTTAGCATACAAACATGCAATTTACATCTACAAAGACTTGCTCTGATACCACTTTATCCAAAATCTTTTGCTTCTAGATGTATTAAAGAATTACATGCATAAATTGCAACATAACCATAGAAATTTAATGTGCACGTGAGAGACAAGGAGAAACACATAAAGCATGAAAGGAGACAAGAGACTTGATAACGGAGTTTGTCCAATTTGGACTATGTCTCTGGGCCCTGTTCACTCAATGGTGATGCCAGTTTCTGTAACAGAGCTCTCCATTTTTTGGCCATTTTCCAAAATGGAGGTATAAGAATCCTTTTTTGTAAATGATGATTGTACTCTTCTTTCCCATGCCACTTAATGAATGAAGGCCTCCCCATTGATTGAGAATGGCGTGGAGATGTAGTCCAAACTGGACAAACTCCAATATCAAGTCTCTTGTCTCCTTTCATGCTTTATGTGTTTCTCCTCTTCTCTCATGTGCACATTAAATTTCTATGGTTAAGTTGCAATTTATGCATGTAATTATTTAATACATCTAGAAGCAAAAGATCTTGGATCAACTAGTAGAATGGCTTTTCTCACATATTGCACAGGCTTCAATGGTGTTGAGTGGACATTCCTTCAGTGGGTGCTTCTTCCTACAATGAGGGTAGAATATAGCCATTTCTTTCTTGGATTCCATCTATTTATGTTTTTCCTGCCGAACATCCATCTATGAGGACAATGTGCTTATGATATTGTTCCTCAAATTATCCACAAAGTTCCCAATCTCTGCTTTCGTAACCCCACTACTGGATGTATTGAGAGCTCACATTCCTTTATGATGCCTTGCATCTCCATGTGAACATCTTTTTTTTTCTAAGTAATACTATTCTATTGATAAAAAAATAAAATAAAATAAAATACAGTGAGGCTTCGGCCTCTGTGGTGTTGAACAAAGTTATGTCAAAATTTAATCAAGAAGACAAAACTCGACTACCCACTGAGGGGAAACCAGTCTGAGTGAACCCATTGTAAAATGCCCACATAGGGGTCTCAATTCTTAACCTAAAAAGGCCCACACAAGGGTCTTAACTCAAAACCAATCAAAACGAGCCACATGGTTTGAAAAAATAGTAGAGAAAAAACCCCATGAAATAACCAGAGAGAGGCGAATGAAAACCTGGAAACTTGACCAACAGTCTATTTGGACCCCCTAGGTATCATCTAGTGGAGGCTCCTACACAATGCAACATGTGTACTCATACCAATCATCATCCTCTACTGACGTGCCGTACGGGATGCCACCGACTACTTGCGAGCCGGCCGAACTACCCTCGACTGCATGCTTGCCCGATGTGCCACCCAGGATGCCACCAACTTCTCGTGTGCCACCTGACCTACCTTCGATTGCATGCTTGCCTCCATCCATATCCTCACCATGCAGAATATTGTCATGACCAGCCTTGCTACTCTTCTCTGCCGTCTAATACTTGCTGTTGTTTCCTTTCTCTGGTTCACAACCATCCTTGTTCATCTTATCTGCCTTCTGTTTCTTGCTATTGTTCCTTTTCTCTAGTCCAAGTTCGTGGGTCTGAGCATCCTGCTCATCCTGTAGACTGATTTCTTCATTGAAGGTCATTGTTACAGTGGCAATAATATCAGGATGATGCAACGTACTCTGAAAGCGAAATTGGGTCATGTGGTGAGAGCGGTGAAGGGCGGTAGGGAGGTTGGCCGTTTGGGTAGCAACGTTCATTCTTTTGGCACCATGGGCCTGTGCCCAACCTCTACCACTGCGTGTGTTAGGGTGTCTACCAGAGAAATGACCTCTGGAATGAATAGTAGAAGCGGATGAGGAAGGAGTTGATGGTTCAGCAGTGGGCGTTAAGGGCAGGCAAATGCTTCCGCCATGACTACCACTTCTTCTGCCATGCATTTGATGGCGAGTACGTGGCATGGCTAGTTGACAATTGTTGGTATGGGACAAAATGACTATGTTTTTATTAGTGATTGCAGTAGGGGAGGTAGAGTTTACTTTGGAATTGATGAGGCTATTCAAAAGAGACGCAGAGGAATTCTCAGTAGAATTTAGAGCATAATGAGTGGTTTGGGAGAAATGGAAGCCATTCCCCAAATCAATACAGCTGAGAATCCAATAGCGCCTCCCTGTAATTGTGCGTGATCTCGATTCCACAGCATGAGGGGGGCAAGAGCAATTTAGTGGGGATGGGATGAATGGATTATGGCTTCCAGAAGCCATGGCCTTATGCCTACTACAAATTCCTCAACTTGAGCACTAGAGTAATGGTTCCTGTAGGTCGACTGTGGCTTGCCATAAATTGGCATGGAAGGGGACGTGGGTGGCCATGTGGCCTGGCTGCCTGCCGCCCTTATGTCTAATCTGCACTAGCAACAATTTAATCACCTGCATCTGGGTGTTCCTCTTCGCTTTGTACCAGTTCATTATATTGCTATAGCTAGGAAGCATTGGTGATTATGTTGAGCAAACCTGTATGTAGAGTTTGATCATTGTCCACCCCCAAATTTTCCAGGAGATCAACCACTTTGTTGCCTTCTCTTCTGATGTATTTGAAAGTGACTGCTTTGTTAGTGGTGAGCCATTGTTCTATGAGCTCTAATATCTCTACCAATCTCCAACTGCTGACCACTTTGTATGTTGGGGTCCCCTATAGGATCTAATTAGACATATTAATAAGAATCTGAGAGTCACCTCCAATTACTAAGGGGAAGAAGCTGTGTCGTTGAGCTAAAAGAAGCTCTTGCCATAGCCCCTCTAGCTCTGCAGAATTGATCGTATCCCATCTAATCGAGCCCAGGAAAATTAAAAGAGGTTTGGCTTTGTGATCCCTGAATATTCCTCCATATCTTGCTCTACCTGGGTTACATTTGGAGGCCCCATCGAAGTTTAATTGTATCATATTATGTGGCGAAGGGATCCATTTGTTTGGAATATTGTGATGTAAGGATGATTTACTATGTTTTTCCTGTACCTGGTTCCAGTTTGTCCATATATTCTGCTCCTGTGGAAGGGAAGGAAAGTCCTCTTCATTCCAAGTTTGGAGCATTAAAGTTTCCTGAAGGTTGTTGCAAAAGCTGCTCCATAGGACTTCTAATGGTGTACATTGATCTTTGAAGATGCGATGGTTCCTTTCTTTCCATATAGACCACATAAGAAGACCTGGGATGATTTTCCACAAAGAGTTTAACAGTTTGCTCTTGTATGGATTGATTGCCTAGCTACGAATGGTGTTGGTAATATCCTCTTTAATTCTTCCTTCTTTTGGGCATCTAAAACTTGCTTTTTCCCAAAGTCTATTTGCCAAATTGCAAGACTTCATGAGGTGTTGGATGGTTTCTTCGTGTTGTTTATAGTTAGGGCATATGGAGGGCCCATGGAAACTTTTTTTTTCCTTAGATTGTCCCAAGTGAGTATTTTCTTTTGATATAACAACCAAAGGAAAGTAGAAACTTTGGGCCAAATGTTGGGGGACCATACTTTGTCCCAGAGAGGATCCTTGACTGTTTGATTGCCAATTATTAGTTTGTATGCCTCTTGAGTGGTAAAAGTTCCACGTGCATTATAGCCCCATCGTATTATGTCCTTCTTGTTAAAAAAATGAACTTTACTATTGATAAGCTCTGTCTCCAAATTCTTATGAATAGACTATGTTCCTTGCCTGATGATGTGAGCCATGCTTATCCATTGTTTGTATCCCTGATTGAGAGTAGGCATCTAGTGCTAGCTAACTTTATCCATCTGATGCTCTTCCCATTCCTGTGTTTGGTGAGGTCTGATCAGGTCACTCAGTTTGGGTCTCTGCTGCCAAGAGTCATCCCAAAAATGTGCATTGTTGTCATCCCTTATTTCCTAGAAACTATGTTGTTGGATTATAGCTTTGTGCTAACTGGCCGCATTCCAAATTAAGGAACCTTTTCCCACTTCTGTGAGTCGAATTAACTCATTTGTCAGTCAGTTGTTTGCATATTTGGCAGTCCAGAGGATGGCCCAGGGTGTGTGCAGAGCAGAAATCCATTTCCACCATAATATTGCTCCCATGACTGCATTGTTGTGTTGAGGATCTCGGAGCCCGGTGCCCCTAGAAATTTTTGGAAGGGAAACCGTAGCCCAGTTGACTAGTGCTCATTTTCTATTTTGTCTCGATGATTCCCATAAAAAAATTCGCTGTAGATTTTTTATTTTCTTAAGCACCCATTTTGGTGCTGCCAAAACAAAGAATAGATAAAGAGGCATGGATTGCAAGACAACTTTGACTAATACTAGACAATTGGCCATATTGAGGGCTTTATAAGTCCAGGATGAAAAGCGGGCTTCCAATTTTTATAGGAGAAATTTCCAAGAGGAGTGCTTTAATGCAGATTCAGTCATGGATGCACCCAGATATTTAGAAGGGAGAGAGGCAACCAAGAATCCAAAAATGCGTGCTATAGAAGATTGAGTGATGGAAGGGATATGAAAGGAAAAGATTTGGGATTTAACATTATTAATGCTAGCGCCAGAGGCTTCAAAGAACTCATTCAGAAGGGATTTTAGTTTAAGGGCTTCTTGAACTGAGGGATGTCCAAACAGCATGATATCATCCACAAATTGTTGGTAGGTAAAAGCAGGGGTATTGGGGAAGGAAATACCTCTAAGTTGCTGTGATTGAAGAGCATTTTTGATACTTCCGCCTAGCCCTTCCTCCATTAAGATAAAAAGAAAGGGGGAAAGAGGATCTCCTTGTCGGATGCCTCTAGAGGGATGAAAGGGGGTAGGAGGTATGCCATTGACGAGAATGGAGAAAAGAGTAGAGGATATAAGACTCATAACCCATCTAACCCAAGGAGGGGAGAAACCAAAGGCGATCATCATCTTTTGAATGAAAGTCCAACTTAACTTATCAAAAGCTTTTGAAAGGTCAATTTTAAGGAGCATACCTAATTTTTTGAGCTGCTTCAGGGAGTGTATGATCTCATGGGTGAGAATGATGCCATCTGTGATTTGCCTCCCTTCCACATATCCCGATTGTTCTGGCGAGATGAGCATAGGTAGCAGTGGCTTTAGGCGAGAGGCAATAACTTTAGATATGATTTTGTATATGACATTACAGAGAGCGATAGGCCTGAATTTTTCTGAGTTAGAGATTGATCTTCTTTGGGGATAAGAGCAATAAAAGTCACGTTCAAAGAGGGAAGCATCTTGCGTATAGCCCGAGATTTTTCAACTACCTGCCAAACCTCCTCTTTAATGAAATCCCAGAAGTTATGAAAGAAGTTTGAGGTAAATCCATCTGGACCAGGTGCCTTTCCTTCCTTGAGCTGTCGCATAGCAGAATCGACTTCCTATAGAGAGATTGGACAAAGGAGAAGCTTATTCTGTTCTTCTGTTATAATTCTTAGAATGTTCTGTATAATCTTCTCTATAGCTGGTTGTCGGTCAACTTGTGGTTCTTGATGCACTCGTTTGAAATATGTAAGAAGCTCTTGTTCTATGTCCTCATGGTTTTCCAAGCATACTCCTTGCTAATTCTGAATATGAGTGATATTATTGTGCATTCTTCGTTGTATAGTGGTGTGGTGAAAAAATTTTGTATTTCACTCTCCCTCCTTAAGCCATCTGACTCTAGATTTTTGTTTTTAGAGTATCTCCTCTTTCTTTTCTCTTTCTAGTATTTGAATATGAAGGAGATTTTCCTACTCTAAGAGGGCTTTAGTTCTTCCTTTAGTAATTATTGTCTGCTGGAGTCTTTTCATTTCCTGAGCTAGAGCATTCTGAGCTCGAAAGATATTGCCAAAGGTCAGTTGATTCCATTGCTTGATGTTCTTTTTGAGATGTTTGAGTTTTTGTTGGAATTGATACATTTTTTAACCTTCTGGGGGACTGAAGCATTTCCAAGCTGTATGTATCAGATTGTTGAAGTTTGGATGCATCAGCTAGAAGGCTTCAAAGCGAAAAGGTCTTCGAGTGTTATTCCTGGGTCTTTGCCATTGGAGCAAAATAGGCCAATGATCTGAGCCAGAAAGAGGTAAGATCGAGGCTGAAAGATCTCCTCCAAGATGAATGGCATTGTCTGAAAGCATAAATCTGTCCAGTCGGGAGGCGATTTGTTGGGTACCAGTTCTTCTATTGTTCCATGTGTAGATACCATTATTGAATGGCATATCAATAAGCCAGTTGTTTTGTATGAAATTCCTTAAATGGGTACTATCACTGTCCAGTTTGTTCCTGCCTCCGCTTTTTTCTTCCAGTTTAGTAATCATATTGAAGTCTCCTCCTGTTATCCAGAGCGGATGTATTCTGGTGGAGTTGATCAGAGTTAATGTATTCAGAATGGCTATCTTATTCACTGCTTCCTGGGGGAAGTAGACATTGGTGAGGTGACCATGCACATTTGTCCCTATTATATGGAAAGTGGCTTGAATGAAATGATGACTCGCATGGATGTTAGTAAGCATGATAGCTCGCTCATCCCAGGCTATTGCTAGTCCTCCTGATGCTCCTAAGGCATCCACTGCTACTGTTTGACTGCCTAGCCATGCTTTGGCAAGAGTTTGGCCAAGTGTGGTAGAATTACATTTTGTTTCTTGCATGAAGAAAATTTGAGGTTTCTCCTGCTGAATCATGTTTTTGATCATTCTGTATTTCCCAGGGCTATTTAGCCCTCTTATATTCCAAGATGTGAGCTTCATATTTCAGTATTGGGTAGGGGACTGTAGTACTTTGTAAGCTTGGAATATCTTCCTGATTCCACCAGCATTTCCCCAATGCAGATGGTTCTTTGGAGGTCTGTCTTTCTCCCTCATTTCTTAGTGTCTTTAGGAATATTTTTCCCATCCCATTGACTTCTGGGTTGGATACCTAGAGATCTTTGCTGATGTGCTCTGGAAAGGATAACTTCCAAGCTTTCTAGCTATCTTTCTGGGATTTTGTCAAATTCTTTTTTCCTACAAGCTTGCTCTAGGCTGAATATGTCCAGATCTCCTATGTCTATACTTTCAGGCTCTTCTTCCATGTGCTTGGCCTCACTGCTTTCCGCCACAAAGTCTATTGAAGCGGTGGTCTCTTGCTGAAAAATGTCAATATCCATGCCATGAGGTTTCCAGATCGGAGTCATACTGGGCGTGGAGGTGGTGAGATCTTTGGATTGCGAGGGCTTTTGAATTTTCCCTGAGCCTGTGGGGTTGACTTTAGAGGTTACCTTGAGAGGCTCTTTGGAGGGCAAGGGGGACTCAAGGTCTGTCGGAGCAGGTTGAGCTAAAATGTCAAAGCTGTTACTGGTGGATGGCATTGAGGTATTGGTGGAAGGATTTTTAGGGTTTGATGCAGGTTTTTTGTGGTTCTTTTTGTGATTGTTTACCTTGGTGAAACCTTCAGAATCAGGTTTCTCTGAGGAGGTATAAGTTGGGGGTTTCACATTTAGCGGGCAATCATGAAAGAGATGGCCATGGGCATGACATTTTCTGCATCTGAATGGAACATGTTCATAATCTATTGACTGAATCCACTCAAAATCATCATGATATAGACTTACCGTATCCGGAAGAGCTTTGCTTAGATGCATATAGACACAAATGCGGGCATAGGACGTATATCTTCTAAGTTTTGTCTCCTTCGCAATTTTAATGAACTCCCCCAGTCCATTTCCAATGTCTTTCAGTGAATCTTCATCCCAATATTCCAGTGAAAGGGAGTAAAGATGGATCCAAACTGGTGCCCAGCTTAGATCCTCTTTGTCCAGGTTGAATCTCTCAATCTAGTCTCTCAAGTATAGACCAGCAGCATGAAGAAGTAAGGTCCTCCATTGATTACCCTATTCTGGTCTTCTATATAGTTGAAGACCGCCGTGAAGAAGCGCTTTGGGTCCCAGCTACAGTGTGATTTGCCATTTTGGTTTCCATTTAGCTGCAATCCAACCGTGCAGGGCTTTCTCTGTGGGCCAAAAGCCAATAAGTTTCCCGATTAATGCATGATCCTTCATGAACTGGATTTTGGTATTGATTCTTTGACTTGGTAGTTCAATCTTTAGTCTTTCCGCTGCAACAGGTTTGCAGGTTGTCGAGGTTGCTTTAGGAACCTCATCCATTCCTGCGTTAGCTATCTGTGCATTCTGATTAGTTTCCACTTCTTCCTGTGGATTTTTGTGTTTGCCTTGATTTTTCTGGTTTACCGGCTTTATTCGATTTGTGGTTTGATAATTTCCAATTTGAATCTGAGGTTCTCTCTGATTGTTGGGGGGAGGCACTGTGTCCCCCCCCTAGAGGTTATCCATGATGAATACTCTATTCGTTGTCATCTGTTATTTCCAGTGTTGCTGATAAACTGTTGCAAAGGCACTATGGTATGAGCAGGTCTGCCATTGTAGGGTCTGACAAACCCTAAACCACCATCGTTCCGTCGTCTCCCCGCGATCCCATGTATTACATATAAACTTGAAATATTGTTGGCATAAGTCTAGTTTTTTATTAAAATTCATGAGGATCTCCACGTGAACATCTTATACACAACTCACAGATGGTGTTGAATTCTTCCTTTGAGATATCCCCTTTTCCTACCACGTTCAGAAGTTCTAGGGATTCTTCCCTTAGTTCTTAGAGAAAGATTATCTTTAAAATATCCTTATCCAAATCACTATGGTCTAATATTTGCAAACTATATTTAAAGTGTTCCACAAAGTCCTCCATATTCTCATCCTCTTTATGCATAATCTTGAAGATGTCATCTTTAATGTCTCGAGAGTTGCAGTAGTCCTGGTATTTTTCAAGAAAAAATTGCTTCATGTCATCCCATGTTCTAATATATTTTCCCCCTAAAGCCATAAACCATTGCAGAGTTGTTCAATTTAAGGTAGCAGGGAATACATTCAATTTCTTAACATCAGAAATATAATCATATCCTCGACAGGCAACATCGAATGCAAAGAGGAATTTGTCTGGATCTACGGAAGAGATACCATGGAAATTAGGTAATGTTGTTAAAGGAATAGACTTCATGGGTGCATCATCTCTAATATCTCTAATTGGGAATTTGATTGTAGAATTTGTTTGAGCCATGAATATCTTCCAATATTCACTTGGGATTTCAACAAGTTATGATTATTCTACAATGTGAGGTTGATTTTGTTTGACAAAACTCCCTCGATCAAACGGTGGATTTAGTTCCCTTGAGTCTCCTTCCTCTTCTAAACTTGCAATGCTAAATTCCTCGGATCCTCTACTTCCTACTTCTTCTTCCCTAAGTTCTGCTTCTGCTATTGGGGGAGGCTCTTGGTGCAGGTGCATGTAAACTGGGTCAATTTTTTATTAGAGGATTTAGTTTGCAAAGATAGGATTTAATTAATTAATGTATTTTTCCTATAGTTTTTAGGAGAGAATGATAATTCTTGTAAATAGGAGAATATTCGAGAGTATTGTGTAAGGTTTGAGAAGATTATGGATTAGTTAGCTCTTATCTAGGGATAAGAGATAAGATGAGAGATGTCAGGGATCAAGATATATATTTTAGGAGTTAGTCTAGGGGATCTAGAACCTATCTTGGGTTCTAATCCATTTGTATAAATTGAGGTGAGCCTATTAGGCATGTATGTAAGTAGAAGTGTGTGAGTAAGTGTGAGAAATGAGAGGCAAATCATTGGGCCTATAGTTCTCTTGTAAATATTTTATGTTTTAATGAATTATTTCTAAATATATGTGTATACCTATTATTTATTTTAGTACTTTTTTTGTGTTTGACACTATGCTTATTTTTACCTGCGTCAACTCTAGTTGTGAAACTAATTGGCCTCTAGATCTCCTATGAAATCTAACCTTAATGGTGGCTCATGATGATGCTCCTAAATTAGATCTTGAATTGATTTCTTAGATGTAGGTAATTCTGCCTAGATCTTTCCTTCCTCGATCTCTTTTTCGGGGTCTTCATCTGTCTCTTTTGTTCTTTTCTTTGTTCATACAATCTAAAAGCAAAGGAAAAACATATAAACAAATCTAAGGCTCGGGTCCTGGAACAGGTTAAAAAACTTGCTTGACCAAGACAAGAGGGTTAGAAACTTACCTGACCAAGACAAAAGGAAGAAAAGTAAGCAATCCAACAGTTTAAGCTTGGACCCTGCAAGAGGTTTAGTAATGACTTTGCCTAACCAGGGTGAGAGAGTGTTCCTAAAATCAAAAATTAGGAAAAAAAAAACAATCACAAAATATAAAGGTTGGGTCCTGAAAGAGGTAAGAATTACCTAATTAGGACGAGAGAGTGTTCTTATGGTCAATACTAGTTGTACTTTTGTGCCTTGGATAGCCTCCCCGACACTAACACCAAAATGTTGGTGTTCATATATGAATTATGAATTTCACCCTTCTTCACATTTATTGTCAACCCGGGGTTCGTTAATTGTTTCAAGGCTACCATGAAAAATCTATGCAGGCCACAGGTTCCCTACCCAGTATTGAGCATTCACAAAGTACAAGGTCCAACAAGCATAATAAATGGAGTAACAACAAACTAATTATAGTAATAACAAATTGCAGTAACAACAATGTGAATTCAGAACAACTCGAAAATCAAATAAATCATTAACAACAATAGAAGAAGCAATCATAACAATAAAACCAACAGAAATCTATGCACACAATTAATCCAATAGCACCTGACCAAGAGAGCGGGCCTGACTCTCTGATTAGGGTTGTGGCAGAGAGCGAAGATCAAACAAAGTTCAGGATTTGCATTAATCAAGAAGAAAATAAAATAGAAGTCTATTGTTACACATCTCAGATCCCCCCTACATTTCTTCTCTATTAACCCTTACTTATACATTGCATCATTACATAAATAGTATTTAACAAACTTAGGAATTATGGTAGCCCTCTCTATTCACAAATATACAATAATCCTTTGAACAAAAACATAATGCAAAAGATAGTAGTTATGTCAATTTATCAGCTCCTCATCGGTTGAACATCGTTACAGCCCCTATCCTGGAATAGCACTACCATCTCACTAATAGTCATTATGTTGATTTCTATCATGTTGGTTGTCATTATCTTGATTTTGGAAAGGAACTTTAGTCAGCAAGTCGTATAAGCAACATTCCCCTAGGACTACGTTTCATTGATCAATATTTCAAAAAGACACTCCAAATGGATATACCTTCATTGTTTTGAGACATGAATTTACCTCACAAAAGCTATGGAATGGATAAGGTGAAATGGATAAAACTAAGTGAAAATGAGAAATTTTATCGACCAACAGTTGGTAATTAGATGGTTTCTACCATGATCAACTTCAAGACATTATTCACATGGTTATATTTGTACTATGGATGGATGGAGATGAAGACCATGGATTTTGTCTAATATATCTAGGTTGTGTGGGGTTTTAGGTATTCATGATTGTAACATGGATCCACAATGTATATCTAATGGCCATGACTTCACTTTGATATAGATATTTGTATATTTCCATACCGTACTTTTGAGATACTAGTACTCTAAGTATGGGAATGGTTACCTCGGTGATGATCTTAAAACAATATTGTATTGTAATTCCTTGATTTTTGATTTGCAGGTCTCCAACCATTGAGTCCTTGATTCCTTCCTTTGCATGATAAATCACTTCATCCATCATACCCTTTCTGATTTTGTACTTTAGGGGGGATTTGTTATAGACAATTTTTTCACTTTCACTATCCTATGAACTATTGGCATAAACCGCCTTGAAATATGGAAGAAATATCTCCCCGTGATGTATAAGAATCCTTAATTAAATACGTAAAAACCCTAATTTTGGAGGACATTGTAGGGATTCAGTTTACAACCTACAATGACACATTTTTCATAGTAAACAAAGAGAGATGTCATCACATTTTTCATGTGTTAAGTTCATAATGTTTTTTTTACAAAAGTAAAAAATAAAAAGTAAACAAAACTTCCTCTTCTAGAAGCCTCGTGGCTGGTATCTAATCTAAATTGGTTGAGACTAGGCTCGAGCTACCTTTATCCTAGACCTCGTCCCTACTATAGTGGATCCATACCACTCATTGTGGATCTCTCTCCTCCGTTCATCGATATATGAAATTCCACTCCTTTATATAAGTACAATGCAATCAAAGAGATATGGGTTTCCATTCTATACTTTTGAACTATACTTACATGTTGTCCAAATATCCATTTGAGTTCTTTTGATTGCAAGGTTTATGATTGAGGATCATTGCAATGAGGCTTCAAACATCAAGGCAATTCTCCTTTTCTTCATTGTTAATACAAATATTTGTTTCTTTCCCATATACATTTTTAATGATGTTTACTGTAAGATTCATTGATCACTTAAATAGTTTATGGTTGAATCATTGATGTGTTATATGCTTTGATCACTTGTTTGTTTTTTTGTTTGTAGGTCTCTAATTGGAGCATCAAGGGAGAAAGATTGAAAGATAAAAAGGACGACAACGAGGATCATCAAGAATTTAATAAAGGCATATGAGCTTTACATCCTACTTACATCTATCATTTAATCATAAATTAGAGAATTTTTTCATGTGTTTGTTTGTTTGTTTCTACACTTGGTTTCAGAGTCTAGGGAGCTTTATCGTGTCTGCAGGATAAGATTTGTCTGCTAAACACCATCCTTCTCTATATTGAATTTCAAAAATCATTCCACTAAGTTCTTTAATAAGGAAGAACTCAATAATTAAAATGACCAATATTCTTAGTTACATAACTCACACAAGTTCATACTATTATGCATTAAAGCACCATGCTTCACTAAATCTACTTGCAACATATAACACCTACAAATAAAAAACATTTCTCCAAAACATGGTTTCACCTTCAAAAATGACCTTCTGAGCATCAAACTCAATCATAAAATAAATTGAAAGATGTTTCTTCTTGAAACTAATAACAAATTAAAGATCTCTTAATTTAAGAACATCTCTTAAAGGAACTTATAAGGAAATGGGGCCAACTCCTTTCACAAAATAACTATCATAATCACCAAGTTCCACTTTCATACCTCCCTCATTCTCTTGAAACTTTTTGAGTTCTATCCTATCACATTTCATATGTCGTAAAGATCCATTTTCCATAAACTGTACACAAATTAGACACAATTTTAGAAGAAAAAAAGGACCATTCAGAAAGTAGTATCAAGATAAGAGAGATCCTTTGTAGTGATATATGAAGTATACAAAGCCCTTTCTAATGTATAAAAAGTAGAAACGCTTTCTAAATTATATACTTTATATATCACTATTTTCTACTTTTGACAAAGGGTTTCTACTTTGTAATGATATATGAAGTATACAAAACCATTTCTAATGTATAAGCGCTTCTCTCAAGTAACCTAAGGTTTCATACTTAGAAACCTTATCAAGATCAAGCACCTCTTGTAAGTACACCATAGGTTAAATACTAACTCTCCCTGACACATATATTGATATTGACTACGAAATATCTAGCACAATGTTGAAATTTTCCACACTAGGGTAATAATTTAATGCAACTTAGAAATTTTCACCTTTTTTCTAGCCAAGGTTTCCAGATCCTAATGCTATATTTAATTTTCATCCATATAGTTTTTATGAAATATGCATGGAAATAACAACTATGGACAATATTTTACCTCTTAAAAACCCTAATCCACTAGGAAAATCAGGAGAAAAAATATCAAAGTGTGACAACAAGTTTCATCCCTTTAGGGAAATATTGTCATGTATAAATTGGATTTGAAAGTTACTTATGATAGATGTAATTATGACAATAAATCTTCCTTATGTTCTTCAATATTAATATTAAATAACTAAACAATTTTATCCTTAACTAATGTCAAATTAACAAAACATAAAAGTGTTGGACATTACCAAACCACGAAGAAATATATGGTTCAAAATCAAGTTTGTAATAGATATAATTTTGGAGAGCCAAATTATTCATAAATGGGCATCAATATGAATTTCATGTACATACCATAGCGTCATCGTAGGGATAGTATAATCCTCTGGCTCTCAAAAATCCTATCTAGGGAAAAACAAGAAAAGCTTAGCTACACCAATGATTCTTCACAAGCTAGCATCAACATTAGCAAGCCTCCTTGGCAAGATCTCTCATTTTCTTCTTGATTGCAAAATGTACAACCATAGGGTTTAATAAAAAAGTATTAGTTTGAATTTATACTAGGGATGAAATCCTAACCATAATAATTTATATTCTCCAAAATCTCCAAGCAACCATAGCACCTCCAAGACAAGAGAGAGAAAGTACAAAGAGAAAGATAGAGAGAGAGAGAGATGGGTGTTCCACTTAGTCACATATTTAACATGTTTAATCAAGCATAATAATTATGAAATGAATATCTCTTCATCTATATATATGAGAGGTAAGGGAGGCCCAAAAAACTATTTGGGCCTAAACCCTTACAAGCAACCTACAAAGCCACAAGTAGGATCACACATGTGGATTGTTGCACTCAAAGAATGCACATGCTAATATCAATGTTGATGTCATACACAAGAAACAATCCAATGCAAGGGAACTCTATGATACATGTCCAATGCTCCTCCTCCAAGCCTTTAAGGACTCCAATGGTCCCCTTAATCGATGTGCTCCACCAATTCCACTCCCCTTATATGGACATTGTTACAACCTAGGTGTCCATAATTAAACTCCACGCCTACATAAAATTATCTAAGTTATCCCATGATGTTTGTGGATCAATACCCTAGTCCTCTGAATGAATGAAAAAAACTCCTCTAATGAAAGGAGTCCTCTAAGCAAGAAACCTTCTCCATGTATCCATCATATAGAATGTCACCTAATTGTTTGAATATATATAATTCCTAAAGAAGAATATCATGTGAGAAAACACTAACCGATTAAGACACCTCAAATGGGAAAATTTGTCACATTCCATCTAGGTATTAATCATGCACATGTACCCGAAGATCTCACAAAGAAACCCCAAATATGGTGTTATAATTTTCCACGTAACCACAAAGCTAACATCAACATGTCACGGAATTACTTAAATTCCCAACATTTCCAACATTTGCTGGGCTAAAATTGGTCAGGAATCAAGGAGATGCAATTCAAGCTCTTTAGAACCATAATCTTAATAATTAAAGAATGTAATTGGAGGGTTCTTTAAGGCCTCTAAATTAATCGAAAAGTTTAAATTTATTGCAAAGTAACAATCGTAATGATTTCAAGAATTGATAATTTGCAGATTCTATTGGAGGTCATGGAAATCAAGGTAATTCAACACTTCTCTCAACATAAAAATAATAGTAATCCTAATAATTCTTATTAGTGTAATCAATACAAACATTATATAATAATATGTGATTGAATCACTTTATTGTGTAATAAATAGTTCATAATATATAGGGCGACATAATAACAAAAATATGTAAGGTATGTTGTAATGTAGTTTGGATATAGTGACATTAGTGAATACCCTTTGTAACTGTTATCACTCAGGTTGTCCCTTTTGACTCCTAAAGGGATACGGCCGAGGTAACCACAAACCAACTTTGGACTGCAGGCCCTAGCCTACCTGCAGTCAGAGAGGGCTCTCTCTTTATGATTTAGCTTTGTTGATAGGGATGATTTTAGGCTAGATATAATACACAGGGGTTTTGATTGAGTTTTGGTGGGAAAGTTGACACTTTCAGGTAGAGAGGCAGAGTATAGTCTTAATAATTGGGTGTGGAGTCGAGGAGGGGAACTGCCGGTGCATTTTCTTAATAACAGTGAGCGAAAATGGAGCAAGATATTTGAGGTTTGAAGAAATCTTCAGGTTTAAGGGATGAACTGAATGCTAAAGAAAGAGAGGCAGTTAAGAATCTCTCCAACAGATTAGCAGAGAAAATAACAGGGCGCTACCTAGGGGCAGTTAAGAATCCCTAGATAATTGGCCAACACAGGTGAATTGGGGTAAACATGAGCCGGAAGGAATTCAATGTTCATAACCAATTATTTTTAGAGGAAAACATCAAGAAACAACAGAAATTGAGCATAGAGAGTATTTAAACTAATTCTAGGCTATTCCTTTTTTTTGCTATTTAGATAATGGCAAACACATAAACAGAGATAAGAGGCACTTATTGCTTCAGGCCGCAGCGCAGGAATTCCATCTTCAACTCTGCAAAACATTCATCAACAACAGACAGTTCGCTCTCCAAGCTTTAAGCAATCTTTGATTACAGAAAAATTTAGGTATACACAGCGAGTCTCTAGTGAAAATTCTCAATTGACCAACCCTTAAAACTATACAGAGGGTGGTATATATAGGGCAAAAACTCTCTGCAGAGTTCCTTTATTACATCTTGACCTAATTAGGTCATAAAAAATGACTACTTGACCTAATCGTATCCTGAAATAAATACAAAAAATATCTCGGGCCGTGCTCAGGGCCGATGTATCAAAACTGAATAAATGATGTTGTCCTTGGTGGCTTGCTGCAGTGTTTTCTACAATAAATGAGTATGGGTTTCTGATTCCTTGCTGTCCTGGTGCTTTGAATGCCTTGATGGTGGTTTGAAGGCAAGGATGGGCTGATGCTTATTGATTTGACTTTCTGGGGGCTTCATCAATGTTCAGGTGCCTCGAGCCCCTAAAAAATCTTGACTGATACTCTCTGGAGTCTTTTCTTCCACTAATACTCTCTGACAAAATCTGGGCTACGGATCTGATATGTTGCGGGTCTAATCACCAATAAATGGCCGTTGTTCAGCCTCTGTATCATCTGGAATGATCTTCTTCTCCTTTTGGTATGCTCTGTGAAGAAAACAGATCATTTTTGTGCCTTTTCGGGCTTCCTGGGGCCGCAAGGTGAGAAGATTCCTTAAAGATTCCTTGAAGATTCTCCATTTCGGCATAAAAAATCCTGCGATGAGCGATTTGGCGCAAATCGCTCATCAAAAACTGCCTCAGAATTGGATTCCGGGGCTCCGAAGTGCGACTTTTGCGCCTCTGTGCCCAAAAAGTGCTGATGACATCAGCATTTGTATGGCGGGTGATGTCAGCATGACGTCAGCAGGGCGACGTGGCGGGGTGACGTCAGCAGGGCGACGTGGCGGGATGACGTCAGCATGACGTCATCATGTACAGACGCTGACGTGGCAGGTACGGTGGCGGGGACACGTGGCAGTGACGTGGTAGGAGGCCACGCAGGCTGGTGACTCATCGGGTGACTAGACAGGGGAGTGACGTGGGCATGTGACTGTGTAGGGGGTGACGTAGGCGGTGACATCACCAGGCAGGAGGCGGTAAGCGGTATGTGGCGCACCGCTTTTCGGGGATGGCGGTTTCGGAGGGAGCGGCTCCGCCACACCCCAGAGCCTAACGCGTGGCGGGAGTATGGCGGCAAAACCACCGAACTCCCGGACGCTAAAGTTCGGGCGGTTCGGGGATGGGGCGGCCCGCCCACCGTCGATCTGCGGGGCTGTGGATCGGACGGCTGGCAACGAACACGAAGGAACGACGGGTTAAGTGCGAGGTATATGCGGAGTATATTCGTTTTTTCATATTTGCGTGGGTGGGTTAAAAAGTTAGGGAAACGGGTTTTGTTGGTTTTTACAGGCGCGGGCTTAATACTTATGCATAAAAACTTTGGGTTAGGGGTGGAATATGGGTTTTTTACAGCGTTAGGGTGAAACTTTACAAGGGGAAAGGTGAAAACATGGGTTTTTTGGGGGTTTTTAGGGTTAAGGGAGAGGTTAGTGAATTCTAGCCTGAGTACCTCCAACTAAAAAACTGCCTTAAACCGAAAAATGGATTGCTTATCAAAATTGGAACACAGCAGTGGCACTTAGACTAGCACACTCTTATGGACACTTCTTTGGCCATCTGTAGCAAATATGGAGCATTGCAGCATGCATAGTACGACATATTTGGCATGTAAAAGTGTCGATCATGAAAGATGATTAACCTGCTGCAGCAGGAGGCTAACAGTGGCTCCACTTGGGGATGGCTTTTCCTTGTGGAAAGCCAAGAACAGTAGGTCAGACTGCCTTGTATTCAATTGTTGCTGTGTTCTGCAAATTTCCCTTGGTTGGCTGCCTTATTGATCCTACCTACCTACCTACCCTAACAAATACTTACTTTGCTGTTAGGTGAAGTGAAATAGCCAATGCAGCCACTTAAGCAATAATAACATGAGTGGGCTTTGCTGCTTGTGCTTGCTAGTGAGACCAACTGAGATTTTGCAATTTGTTGTGGCTTTGTCAATCTTTGAGAAGATCAGGAAGCTACTGACCTCCTTTGCGGTGTTTAAATACTGTACAAAACTGTCCTGCAACATATATATACAATTTCTAGGCTGAATTAAAGAACTGTACAAAGGTTAAGGATCGCTACCATTCCTCGGAGTCAGGAGATCATCGACAACTTGCTACTGAGCCTTGCAGCCTGTTAATGGAGAAGAGCACTGATCTCTTTCATCGTTATGCCTGCCAGCGGATAGGTCACTCGGAACTTGCAGAGGTACTTGTAATTTATCACAATCTGGCTCGAATAGGACTTGACTGATCTGTGCAGGCTGCTGGTCTTCTTCTTCTTTGAACAACTCAGACGGCTGAAAACAAAGAGGCAGGGGATCCACTTGGATCATTTGGTCATATGCTGCTGCTTCTGTGTCCTCCTCAATCTGATATTCAATGGCTCTTTGGGGCTGCAAAACTAGAGGCAATACCTTTGGAACAATATCTTGATTAACCTCCAGACGGTCAATAGCAACACGCAGTGACACTTGATCATATACAGCATGATAGTTATCCTTTATAAATTGAAAAGATTCAAAACAAAAGGGTAAAGTTCCTTCACTGAAATCAACACACTCTGCGTTTTCTTCCTTTTCTTCATAGCTGAGATGGGCATGCTGATCATTGGGTTCAAGTTGTTGAACCTGAACACTACTTCCTACCAAAATGGGATCTGATTCCTCTGCAAGGCTGATGTGGTCGTTAGGCTCATAATCATCATCATACAGATCATATTTGGGCAGACAGTTGAAAGAAGAGAAGCTATTATATTCACACAATATATCAGGAGAATGCTCCATCATGTATGACTGGATGAATATGTCATCTGTTTTGTCGCAGGTTTGTTCGTGAATGTCACTACTTTCCTGTTGCAAAACAGATCTGTTCTGGTGCTCTGAACATTCCACTTTCATTGTGATCAGCTGCATCATTTCCTCTGTCTTTTGTAACACACTATGAAATCTTTCTTCTTGCTCTGCTTTGCGCTGTTCTTCCCTCCTTCTTATATTTGCCTCCACGTCCACAGCTATGTCCTGCATCTGTTTCAAAATGGACGGGCATCTCTCTCTTAAACATAATTCCATCTCTGTGTCAAATGCTCTAGGATATTGCAATAGAGCTAGATCAAGGGGAGGTCTTATATTTAAAGGCATGGACTGATAAACTTGATTGAATCTGTTTGAAAACTGCTGAACAGATTCATCTGGATGCCTTTCTAAATGATTGTATTCTTCGATGAGCACGAAGAGATTACCTCTGATCATCCATCTACCAAGGAAAAGCTTGGCACACTGCTGAAACTTAGAGATGCTCGCATCAGGCAACGCTTTAAACCAAGTCCTAGCTTCGCTTTGCAAAGAAAGGGCAAATAGTCTAAGACTGACATCTTCATCTTCCACTTCAAATGTATTAAGATAATCTTCAAAAGCCTGGATATGTTTCTATGCAGTAATACCATTCTCTCCATCAAATCTAGGGAGGTATTCAGGATGATTTTCCGGCAAAGGACCAAGCACATGAGGCAAAATGAGCGGCTTATATCTTTCAGGAACTTTACGAGGCACGGGAGTATGTACAGGAACTAGAAGATTGGGCTCTATTTTTGTTTCCTCCTTGGCTGTATGATGATCTTCAACAACATTTGAAAGCTGCTGCTCTGATGTGCAAGGAGGCTTTTCAACAACCTTTTCCAAAGGAAAAACATAAAAATTTGACGTAAAATCGTTTTTAAAGTACAATATGCACAGCAAAATCTGGTGCAAGAGAAAGAACATGATCTCTTGGATGATAGTCCAAGTCAAGAGCCTGATCTGCTTATATAATTCCTTCGGGTTCATTTCTCCAGCGGAGTCTTTATTATGAGGATGATGTGGAGTCGCCAGGTGGATGAATCAACCTTGAAGTGCCTGATCTCTGTCCACCGTCACAGATCAGATCTGAACATGAAAAGCCCTGAAGAAAAGGAACATTTTCTCCAGAAAACAAGGCGAACTGGTCCAAATTGAGGATTTACTCTAATAAACACATGATTCACTCCCCAGCGGAGTCGCCATTATGTTATCACTCAGGTTGTCCCTTTTGACTCCTAAAGGGATACGGCCGAGGTAACCACAAACCAATTTTGGACTGCAGGCCCTAGCCTACCTACAGTCAGAGAGGGATCTCTCTTTATGATTTAGCTTTGTTGAAAGGGATGATTTTAGGCTAGATATGATGCACAGGGGTTTTGATTGAGTTTTGGTGGGAAAACTGACACTTTCAGGTAGAGAGGCAGAGTATAGTCTGAATCTTTCAAGCCATTGGGCGTGGAGTCGAGGAGGGGAACTGCCGGTGCGTTTTCTTAATAACAGTGAGGGAAAATGGAGCAAGATAGCCGAGGTTTGAAGAAATCTTCAGGTTTAAGGGATGAACTAAATGCTAAAGAAAGAGAGGCAGTTAAGAATCTATCCAACAGATTAGTAGAGAAAATAACAGGGCGCTACCTAGGGGTAGTTAAGAATCCCTAGATAATTGGCCAACATAGGTGAATTGGGGTAAACATGAGCCGGAAGGAATTCAATGTTCATAACCAATTATTTTTAGAGGAAAACATCAAGAAACAACAGAAATTGAGCATAGAGAGTATTTAAACTAATTCTAGGCTATTCCTTTTTTCTGCTATTTAGATAATGGCAAACACATAAACAGAGATAAGAGGCACTTATTGCTTCAGGCCGCAGCGCAGGAATTCCATCTTCAACTCTTCAAAACATTCATCAACAACAGACAGTTCGCTCTCCAAGCTTTAAACAATCTTTGATTACAGAAAAATTCAGGTATACACAGCGAGTCTCTAGTGAAAATTCTCAATTGACCAACCCTTAAAACTATACAGAGGGTGGTATATATAGGGAAAAAAATCTCTGCAGAGTTCCTTTATTACATCTTGACCTAATTAGGTCATAAAAAATGACTACTTGACCTAATCCTATCCTGAAATAAATACAAAAAATATCTTGGGCCGTGCTCAGGGCCGATGTATCAAAACTGAATAAATGATGCTGTCCTTGGGGGCTTGCTGCAGTGTTTTCTGCAATAAATGAGTATGGGTTTCTGCTTCCTTGCTGTCCTGGTGCTTTGAATTCCTTGATGGTGGTTTGAAGGCAAGGATGGGCTGATTCTTATTGATTTGACTTTCTGGGGGCTTCATCAATGTTCAGGTGCCTCGAGCCCCTAAAAAATCTTGACTGATACTCTCTCGCGTCTTTTCTTCCACTGATACTCTCTGACAAAATCTAGATTGCGGATCTGATATGCTGCGGGTCTAATCACCAGTAAATGGCCGTTGTTCGGCCTCTGTATCATCTGGAATGATCTTCTGCTCCTCTTGGTATGCTCTGTGAAGAAAACGGATCATTTTTGCGCCTTTTCAGGCTTCGTGGGGCCGCAAGGTCAGAAGATTCCTTAAACATTCCCTGAAGATTCTCCATTTCGGCCTAAAAAATCCTGTGATGAGCGATCAAAAACTGCCTCAGAATTGGATTCCGGGGCTCCGAAGTGCGACTTTTGCGCCTCTGCGCCCAAAAAACTGTTGATGACGTCAGCATGATGTCAGCATTTGTACGGTAGGTGACATGAGCAGGGCGATGTGGCGGGATGATGTCATCATGACGTCATCACGTACGGACGATGACGTGGCAGGTACGGTGGCGGGGACACGTGGCAGTGACGTGGCAGGAGGCCACGTAGGCTGGTGACTCATCAGGTGACTGGATAGGTGAGTGACATGGGCATGTGACTGTGCAGGGGGTGACATAGGCGGTGACGTCACCAGGCAGGAGGCGGTAAGCGGTATGTGGCGCACCGCTTTTCGGGGATGGCAGTTTCGGAGGGAGGGGCTCCGCCACACCCCAGAGCCTGACGCGTGGCGGGAGTACCGCGGCAAAACCGCCGAACTCCCGGACACTAAAGTTCGAGTGGTTCGGGGATGGGGCGGCCCGCCCATCGTCGATTTGCGGGGCTGTGGATCGGACGTCTCGCGGCGGACACGAAGGAACGACGGGTTAAGTGCACGGTATATGCGGAGTATATTCGTTTTTTCATATTTGCGTGGGTGGGTTAAAAACTTAGGTAAACGGGTTTATGTTGGTTTTTATAGGCGCGGGCTTAATACTTATGCACAGAAACTTTGGGTTACGGGCGGAATATGGATTTTTTACAGCGTTAGGGTGAAACTTTACAAGGGGAAAGGCGAAAACATGGGTTTTTTGGGGGTTTTTAGGGTTAAGGGAGAGGTTAGTGAATTCCAGCCTGAGCACCTCCAACTGAAAAACTGCCTTAAACCGAAAAATGGATTGCTTATCAAAATTGGAACACAGCAGTGGCACTTAGACTAGCACACTCTTATGGACACTTCTTTGGCCATCTGTAGCAAATATGGAGCATTGCAGCATGCATAGTACGACATATTTGGCATGTAAAACTGTCGATCATGAAAGATGATTAACCTGCTGCAGCAGGAGGCTAACAGTAACCACAGGAGTTCACCTCAAAGAAATTTCATATTTAGACTTAACTTTGTTGGATATGGAACTCCCTAGGATCTAGCCTAATTACTATTATGATTGATGACATGCAATACGATAAAATAAATTCTAAAAGATAAACATGCAACATGCAAATGCAATTCTAAAGTAAATTCCTATCTAGGATAAATAAAAAAGAAAAGTACGGAATCGAGTAAAACAAATGTTGCCATAACCATGAAGAATTTTAAATTAATTATAAATAGATAAACTTCATATAACTCATTGTAAAATAGCATTATCCTATCAAAAATGCTAAACGCTAATTCCATATCACTCTTTTCGGCACCCTTAAAAGAATAAAAATGAATAGATAAACTAAATAAGCATTTAGAATATAATTGCATACATGAAAGAAAGAAAAGTCTAAGAAGTAACACATACACATAATAAGAAGTAACACATACACATAATTAATTCCCCTCAAAAAGTGGTTAATGGGTTTTTCGTATTAAAAACATAAAAGTAGTTTCTTTTAGTCTAGAATGAAGAACTCCCTTTTACATCATGTTTATCTTATTTAAAATAGAAGATAAGTTAAAAATTAAAAAAATTGATTCACTGGCTCCAATCGATTGGAGTTTGATTAGATCAATTGAAGTTTGTATTTCTCTTTAGCATTGTACATTTTAAAAGCATCGATAATATCACTAATTCAATCTATTTGTGAAAATTAATGTTGATGAAATAAACCATATTAAGGAAATGTTGCTTCTTAGTTGATTGATGTGATTCTCCACTTTAGGTAAATTAGGTTTTAGCCTTTAGATATTTCTCAAATTAATTATCATGTATTTTTTAATTTCTTAATAGTTGATCCATAAATTATTATGGATATTCCATTGGCTAGTTCCTCACAATAAATCTGATAAAATTTTACTTAAAAAAAATACAAAATCTACACTACGAGGGTTTATTTCTCTTTGGATTTCCAGATCTGTAAATTATTATTTATTTCATATGCATGAAAATTATACTTCGGTAAAAAATAGAGGACAACGAAATAAAACTCACAAATAATAATTGGCACAATATATATCTTGGGAAACCCTTTCAGGGGAAAAGCTAGCTAGAAGGTGTCATCTCTCTACTCTCTTTTTCTAAATAGAAAATTGGTGCAAGCAGAAAGAAGTTAGGTATGCGGCCCATGGGATACTATAGTGCACAAATCCTCTCTTTTTACTCTCTCTCTATCCCTCTCAGCTACTTTTCTCATCTATGGAATAAAATTCCATCGAAAAGAATGGAACCCCTTTTCCTCCTAGTGGCCCTATTATAACACATCCCGATAGCCTACTACCAATTATTTTTTATTCCTTCAAATCTTAATTGGAGTTACAATATTGAATCTTCTAGAGTATTCTTCATCATGGTCATGTGTCTAACCAATTTTCCATGAGTAATTTTATAGACGTGGGTCGTGGCATCATCTCGAGTTATGGTGGTAAAAGAAGGAAGGTCAACTTTTGAGTGGCATAAATTTTTTGTACATAATCCAATTGAGGAAATTCATGCATCATTGGAAAGGTATCTGTGTGTATAATAGGAAAAAAAGGCGTTTCACTAAAGAAAAATAAAAATTATGCCCAAAAAATATCATTTGATGCCTTAAAATTCTTCTAAAAGGTTTCAGGTTGTAATTTGTCAAATTGGATCTTGTCAGTAAAAATGGTCCTATGAGTTGGTTTCTCCACTTTTTCCACTTTAAAAGAATCAAGATGGATGAAAAGTAATATAATAATCCAATATGAATCAACATTAACCATAAAGTAATTACAAATCATATATATCATCAGAAATGGTATCTTCTCGCGCTTAGTGAACTAATCTTGTTGTGATAAATAATCCATGGAACCTGAGGAATGTAAATTATGTTTAGATATAACTTTTACCATGATATAATAGGATTTGGTAACTCCATTAATTTATGTTTTCATATTCTCAAAACCTTCCTTAGCTGGGCTCTTCCAAATATCCAAGAAATAATTAATATATTCAATTTTATCTTTAGTTAAATATGGTGCTTCTAGATCAAATGTATTCATATAGTCTTACCACATTTTGACATAATCAAATTTTAATTGCACTTCATGTAATTTTATATGCCAAGAGGTGTTTCTAAAGATATAACATAGTGTCAATTTTCTTTTAAAATATTTTCACCTTTCCATATAACTTTCTCTAAATAACATTCAACTTGTCTTGAATTCTAATAGAATAGTTAAGAAAAACTAGTGGAATCACATTGACAGGTTTGATAATAAATTGTTTCATTTTCTTTCTTTGTAATGCTCTCATGTTGTTGTTTCATTTTCTTAATTATTTATCCAACTACACACATAGTTGCTTCTATAAATGATAAACCTATAGACACTTTAGTTTCTTTAGTGAATGATAAACCTATATACACTAGGGCTTCTAGTCCAACTCCTTCAACCTTTAATTCAACCACTTCAGAGGTAAAAAATGAAACCTCTTTATTGACAAAAAAAAATCCTTCTCTCCTAATATTGTCTCATAATATATTTGGTCCTTCTATCAAAAGTGAGGTTATTAGAGATATTTTATATCCATATGAATGGTTTTAGGTAGATCTCCACAAGTTATGAGTCTATAAGTACTCACCCTTTGGAAGTTTAGAGGAGTACTCATTTTAATGGGTTCAAGAAGGAGTATTGTTGTTTCCTCTTAATCAAGTCAACTCTACCATTTTCCTATTCCTTATTCTATATTCTTCTTCTTTAGCTTTATTCTTATCCTTTTCTAGTACCTTTTCATTATCTACTTATTTTTGGGATACTTTTTTATTTGCAAACTTTATTCCGTGATCCTTTCTTCTCACTTCCTTAGCTTTCTCTTACTATTGTGCTACTATAACATTAGTGTGATATTATTCCTTACTTATTGTTTCTTCTCTTGTTTTCTTCCTCTAATTTCTTCTTATTTTCTTTTAGGAGCAATGATCTCCTATGTAGAAATTCCATAAAATGTTTTTCCCTTTCCAAGGCTCTTTGTTTTTCCTATGCTTCATGCTTATAGGGTGATGCAAATTTTATTTATCATGATTTCTAATTGGATTAGGATCATGTCTCCTAAACCTACATTATTTTAAGGTGTATTCCTATATAACATTGGCTTCCGTCTTTGCAACATATAATTACTTAGATCACACATCCTAATATAAATAGGTTATGCATGACAATAATTCCACCACTAACTTCGGATCATGTCTTTATAACCTATCTTCTTTAAAGTTGTATTCCAATATAACATTGGATTCCATATATGAAAACATAAAATTACTCATGTTGTACATTCCAAAGTAAAGAGAATATGTAGGGAAAAAATCCATCTATTCCTTAATGATGCATTCAAGCCATCGAGAATGCTTTGATAAGTAGCCTCCCTTATCACTAACATATTAAGGACCAACATGGGAAACAAACATGGCTACTTAGTTTCCCCACATATCCTGATATCTATTAAATGCTTATCTACGTACCAATATCCTATCTCACTCAACATATCCAAAGCTTCATCAATTAATATGGGAGGCTTCTTTATAGAAAATGATTTCATATCAATGATAAAAGAAATGATCAAAAATAAAAGTAAAATGTATCATGTAAATATGTTTCCATAAAATTTGGCAATAAACCTATACAAGTGATTCTACAAGATTCCAACAAACCCTTACCTTTGAATTTATTTCTCTTTCACATTATATCCATAAGATAAGCTAGCATGTAAAATTTAGGGGATAATCAAATTTAGAGAACTAAAACTTTGATAGATATTTCAATCGGTTGTGAGACAAAAAGTGTGTAGTTCAATGGTAACTAAGAGACTTTGAAATCTTGAGAATCCTTTTCTCCATAAAATATACTTATAAAATACATGGAATATATGTATGACTCCCTTAAGTTGATACATGGATAAACATCAATGCTTTTTGAATTAATTTTTTTCCTTTGGTCTATCATGTCTTTAAAACATTTTTGCAACTTTTCCTGAACCCTTCTACCCATTAAAATGACATTTGGACTCCATATTGAACATGTTCATTGTATATTTGGTGATCACTAGGTCAAGAATAATCTGTGCATTGTCCTATATCATCTATAACCATTATCTCCTCTAGTATGACAAGTTTGATGACCCAAAGAATTAGTTATATGCATAATAATACCATATGTATTACTATTGCATTATGCATGAAATACTTCATAATCCCTAGGTCAAATTCTTTGTCATTTTCCTCATTTTGTATTGGGGAAACAAAAATAGGTAGGGAGAGTATTTTTACCCTTGAAAAAATTGAAATAACTTTGAACATTAAGAATTTTTCCAACCCTGGGTTTCTTGAAACATCTGAGTAGATTGGTATTTAGGCCCCATGGGTGCTACCTACATGTTTTAGAGGAAATACCTATTATGTAATTGTTACCTCCTCCATATATATTCCCTTGATCTATAAACAATAGGGATAGACAATTCACTAGGTTCCTCCTAGATATAATATCTCAAATTCCTTGACATGTAAGGAAGGGTAAGAAGGAAGAATGAGTGCATACAATTTTATTCAAGGTAGTTTTCAATAATAACTAGCTTAGTTGTAGAATATCATACTCTAGCTCCTAATGATCTTCATTTAAATCCCCAAAGCCTATATCATGCACACATAAGACACCAAACACCCTAGATCTAGTATTCATAACAAATATTATGTTAGAGAGATAATATATCTATGTCGTATTATATAAAGAAATCCATATTTAAATAAGGAAACATGAATTGGAGTGGAAATAATGAAATATATATTATAAGTGAAACACATATACCTTGAGTGAAATTTTTGTTCGTCATGGATTCTTGGCTTCAATCTCCTCCTTGATCTACACTCATAATAAATAAAAACTCCTAAATGTAAACTCATTGCAAGAAGGATTTCTTGAGATCTTAGTAGCATGTAGTTACATGTCTCTCTATGTATATTCTTCCCTTGGGAATGAATTCATTGTATATAATTAATGAGGAGTTTAGGGAATGAATCTATACCACTAGGTTGTATTGAATTCAATGTCCAATACAAGTTTCTAGGCAATTAGATGAGGTAAACCAACCCTTCTCAAACAGATCTCCTTGAAAATGAGCAATTCTAGAAGTTTGTAGGGTCATCAATCCCTACTTTGGTGCATAGAATGATCATCACTCCTTTTAAGAGAAAATACTAATGAATTGTTCATTTTCAACGTATTAGGAGGGATGATCTAATCAATTTCTCTTTCCTAGAGAAAAATATTAGTGATTTAGCATGGTGACACCAAGATGTCTATTAACTAGAATCTCATGGTGGAAAATAAGGTTGTAACATATTTCCCCTAGTGCATGAGGTCAGAAGAGAAACTAATGTAAAAAACACATTAAAATAAGACAAGAATCATGGTGAAACAAGGAAGGAAAGAAATATCAACGAACCATTTATAACCTACAAGCACATAAACCAATAAGATAAATCCCCCCATGTAGGCATAATCATGCTCAATAAAAGAAAAGTATGGCTGCAAGTAAAATACATTGTATATCCAAGTAATAATATGCAATACCATGGCCACAAAAATATGTATGGTGGATCTATGTCATAAAAAAATATCATATCCATGAGAGAGTATAATATGGATCTATGTCATAATATACTTGTGCAAGACATCAAACACAAATGAGAGTTCCCCAAGCAATAGTCAAAGTATGTATCATAATGAAATACTCCATTATAGCTTGGGAAGGGTGTCATGAATGAATGATATGCCTCCAAAACCAAGGTATTTATCTGAACCTTGATGGTATGTGATGAGTGCCAATATTGCAGCAAGGATGCTGCAAGTCATGAGCTACCAACCTTACTTATCAACCCGGGGTTCGTACCAACTTGGAGGTGGCAGTGTTAAATGCACAAGTAAAAGTGAAGGTCTTGCCTGTTGTCACTATTCATCCGGCGAGAGACCCCAAGGGTTCCAAGCTAGACTTTTGTTATCACTCAGATTTTCCTTGAAGTTGTCAGATGAAGGAAAGGGGTCCGAGGTAACCACAAACCAACTTTTAAGTACAAAATCTAGCCAATATGTACTCAAAGAGGGCTCTCTCTTTATGATTTAGCTTTGTTTAATATGATATTAGGATAGTTATGAAAGCTTGGGGGGTTTTTATTTTGTTTGGTGGTGGAATTCAGGAGTAGATGGGTAAAACAGAGTATTTCAGGCCATTGGGCTATGGAGTCAACTAAAGATGGCTTAACTAGATTGGGTTGATTCAACAAAGGAGGGCTTCACAAGGCAAGATAGCTAAATAGGAGACACATGGTAACTTGAAAAGGTGAAATGGTCTCGAAAGGGAGGAAGGGAAGTTAAGAATCCTTCAACAAATTTCAAGAGGAGGGAAAGTGGGTGATCATTAACAAGAAGAAATTAAGAATTTCTTATTAAATGACCACAATGATAAACTAAGAAACAAGGAGCAATTAATAATTCCCTGCCTATGATAGTTTAGATGAAAACATTAAGAACATAATTGATAGATATGAAACACGTGAAATATTAAACCAAAAAACAGTAAAACATGAGATACAGAATACTTATTTATCCAGTGTTTGACACATGAATCCTGTGAAAGTCCTTTGATTTATTACTTCTTCCAGCCAACCATAAAAAAGTTGTCCAAGAAAACTTCTATTCCAAAATAATGAATTTATAAAAATGTCTAAGACTCCACACTAAGTACTCTGAATGAGGAAGTACTTATACAAAAATTTACAACAAAACATCTCTTAACTGAGAGAGATATATTCTAGGAAAACTAAATATATTTTACATAAAAGTAGAGACAGATGGTCTTGATGATAGAAATTGAAAGTCAACTACTGACTTGTTGTCCCTGTTTTTGTGAATGAGCTGGAGGCAGGCCCTATGATTGAGCATCTTGCTGTCTTGCTTATAATTCTGTGCTAGCTGATTGCTTTTGAATTTTGACTGATACACTTTAACCTATTCTGATACTCTTTACCTGCTTTATCCTCATTCATCTTCTTTTACCAAAATTGACTATGGTAAATACTTTACTTTACTTTTTACCAACGTAAATCATAAAATGTCTATCATATCTGTCCACAAATCGTCCCTTGGTATCCTGGTCCTTTGTAGTTTCCTGAAGATTTCATCAACCTCAATGTATTTTACAAAATTGGGTTGTACAGGAAACAAGTGTTTCAATTCGTGCACAACATAGAAAAGGTTCTCCAAACTATCATAAAGAACTCTGCCTGTAGCTAATGCTTTCGGTGCAGACGAACTAGAAGAGGAACTGGCTTGGTTATTTGCATACTGATCCAATTTGTTGATATAATCCTCATGCCTCATTAACTTATCATTGATAACAAAAGGACTTGGAAGTCCTTCACTCTGTAAAATGCCAAACTTTTCCATAAATTGATCTATGTCTTCTTGCATATTTTGACATTTTCTTTCCAAGTTCTACATTAGAGTTCTTTTGGTTAAGACTTTCTTGATTTCTAGGATGGTTCCAGTTCTGTCCTCAATATTCAGCTGTTCTAATTTATATCTATTCCTGCTGTTTAAAATTTTTATTAGCCTGATAGCTTCCTCAGGCTTACCTCCTAAATCTTCCTTGGTTTTGGAAATCTCTTAAAGAGCAACTTTGACTAGTTCAATCTATTCAAAAATTATTTGAATTGATGACCACACATCATTGATTGATTGAGTGATGTTGGTCCATAAAATTTTCCTAATATCTGTTAAAGGCTTTTCAAAGGTGAGATCCTTTTCTAGTGTTTTTACTTGTTGAGCCAAGCCTTTATTTTTCCTCACTTCTTCAGTGAAATTGATCTTTCACACATCATACTTCTGCTCTAAGGTGACAAATTTTTCCTTTACCTTTTGGAGTTCACAAACTTGGAGTTTCATCTCCTCCATGGACTTGATTAATTCTTTAGTGCTCTGACCTGAAGTTCCTACTTGTGCTGTAGCTGTATCTATAGCTGTTGCTCCAATAGTCTCAGTTGTAGCCAGAGGGACATTAGGTGCAAGAGCTGTTGCAAGTGTAGAAGGGAGTGTAGTGGAAACCACTGGTACTACATTTTGAGGCTGAGAGGTCGACTCACTCTGCCTTCTTTGTAGTTTTTTCTCTAGTTCCTGCTCTGTCTCCCTTAATTGCTCATTTAGCTTGAGGACCAAGTCCATGAGCTCTTCTTCATTATTCTTTTCAACTACTTCTGCAGTCTATGGATGCATAAGTGGTGGCAACTTTAACTGCATTCTCAAGGAAGCTATGTCTTCATTTTTCTTCTTTATCAGGGCCTTTGCAGCTTTAACATCCTTTGGGTTATGACAGAATGCAATAATCAAATCCTCCATTGATTTAATTCTGTTGTCCTTTGCCTGTGAGGAGGCTCTTTCTAACTGTAATTAGGCCGTGGTATTGTTCAATGAATTCTCCAATCTGTGTACCATCATGGCCTTGCTTGTCAATGTTGAATAAACCATTTCCCCTGTCTGCCTATGCAATTCTATTTGATCTATGGGGTGAATGTCCTTGGCCAAGACCTCAAAATCAGTTTTGAGGTAGTCTGCAAGTGCTTGGGGCTGCTGTACTTTAGGCTTAAAAAAGCTCATCTCCATTTTTCCTTCCTTGATGTCATAAGCTGACATCAACCTAGTTTGATTGGTAGGGACTATCGCCAAATATTGAGTGTAAGTTTGGGCCTTTAGTTGTTCATTTTTGGCCTTTATTTCCTTCAATTTTTCTTTGATGTCCAAGGACTTGTTAGATGAAGGCGTGAATGATGAAACTTCAATACTTTGTTGTCTTTCCAGCCCCTATCTTTCTAAACTAGAAGGTGTCCCACCTTCTGGGAATGTATGCTGGCTGTCTGCACCTTCTTTCCTCAAACTCCCTGTGGTTTCTTCAAAGAATTCTTCTTCTAAATGCGGATTTAACCTGTGCCTTTTAGCACCAAGCTGGTCTGAAGTACCATTGGCAGGGATAGCTGCTTTCTTGTCTCTTTTTAAGATCTTTTCCTCATTTAGAGGAGTCTGTAGAACTGGGGGATCTCCCACATTAATTTGAGGTGGAAGGGACTGAGGTGGGGCCTATTCTTCTAAGATTTCAGGCTGCTTTGACATGCTTGATTGCCCTGATACTGGAGTACTGGTTCCTTGTTTTTTCCCTATGATGGTTCTACAAGGGGTGCACTAGTTTCCTGTGAGTGCCTTTGAGAAGTATCTGCTGTAGAGGCACTAGTTCCTGGTGTTGGCTTCTGAGAAGTCCCAACTGGTACCCGTTCAAAAGTGTCCAGGTCAAATCTCTTTTCTAGGCCTTTCATTACATTTTCTACATTGACCTGATCACTATCCATCTCAACAAGAGTTCCTTCCCTCCATTCATCCATATTGGCATATTGCTCAATTTCAGGGATTCTGTGATGAAAATATGGTGATAACCTATTTTTCATTCTCCTATCACAAATGAAGTTATGTGGGTCATATTTCCAACCAAAACTTTTATTTAATTTCATGTGTTCTAGGATTTATTCTGCTGCTTTGCCTGCTTCTCTATTTTTGTAGATAAATGGGCCTAGGTGATCCTTGATTCTCAACTGTGCTTTCTTCTTGGCCTTGGTAAAGTGAATTTGATATGATTTTATCATTTGTCTATAATACTCCAATGCAAACAACCTCATTGGAACATATTTTGGTAGTTTGAATGGAGGAAGCTCACAACTGTTTATCCTGATCTCTGTGTGATTCTGGTATAAGTACCAGTCACCTACCTTGTACTGTTTGGATAGCTAAAGGATTCTTTTGATTTCATCACTAATCCTAGGAGGAGGACTTCTTGTCAGCATGGTGGTCACTGGGTGGAAAAACTGGTCAATGAATTCATTTTATGAATAAGGACAAGCAAAAGAATGGGAAAAGATAGAAGTCCAAAATATGACTGATCTTGGATTTCCCTTTGTATCAAGTTTATTCACAGAAAATGGGAACTTGTCAGATTGATGATAGAGGATGAGGTGATATATGAATGTTGAGTACTTGAATACTTTCTCATTTTCCAGTCTCATGAACTGGTCATGGATTTTCTCAGCAATAAATGTAGCATAGTTGTACTTGATAGCAGGGGGCAGACTAGGGGTAAAAATGGACATAAATACTAGGGTCAATTCATCCACATACTCACTAGTTTTGAATCCCATGAGTGCAGCTATCATATCAACTAAAATTTTTCCTGTCTCTGTGAAGAAAGCTAACAAATAAGGATGAGGATCTTTGGGTTGATGCTCCTTATCCACAAAAGTTTGACAAAGGCGACTGAGTTCAGATTGGGATAGTTTAGATGATTTTTCAAGCAAATCTCGAAGGGAAATGGGGGTGAGGACTTGATTAGGATGAAACTGAAGCATCTCATTGATTGAGTCTACAGTAATTGTAAAGAGGATAGTTTGATTTGGGGACATTACTACTCTGAGGTTGGGATCATAGTTGGCATGACACTAATGGATAATATCAAGAAAAATGTGCACAGAGGGGAGAAAATACATTGGGAGATTGGATTACCATAGTCCTATGGCATCATAGCCATTCATGAAATTATCCCATCATTGGCAAAATACTTTTAGGTGGTCTTTGTCAGTTTCCAGGTCTTTTATTTGAAAATATTTATCTGCGAGGGGAAAATAATCTAAATCATGGTGGGGGTAGTAATAGGTGCTATATTGATGGCCACGGGGGTTTCCATTTTAGTTCTTGTGGATTCAAATATGAAACTAAGGTTCTTATGTGAAATTGGTGAAAATATAGGGTCTAGGGAACTTGAATTTTAAATGCAGTAATTGAATTATGGTGAAATTTGGGTTTTTTCTAATTAATTGTAGAGGAAAGTAGATATTCACAGGGTTTCTGGATGGAAACTGGAAAATACCTGTTTATAGATTCGGGTAATGGACTGCAGGTACACTGGGTGTGAATGGCGAACTTGGAGAGATGTCAAACTGCAAGCTTGAGGGTGGCTGATGGTTGGGTTCATGGGCTGGTTGATTTTCAATGTTCAGGTTGCTGCATGCATGCATTTACAGAATAGAACAACAAACTGATTTCATTTGTTTTTTTATGCAAAGTCAACTTTTGGCGGGTTCGGGATTTGGATGGGTGGCGTAAGCGGGAGAATGATTTGACATTTTGTCAGTAGAAGGAAGCGGTAAGCGGTTTTCATCGCACCGCTAATGGAGGGGAGGCGGTATTTGGGCGCAACCGCACGATTCCATACAGCGCTTGACACGTAGTGATGGCACTGTTTAGAAAACCGCTTGCCATCACACACTAAAGTTCGGTTGCAGAGGGCCATGCGATATGCACGACAACCTTCAGATCTAAGGGATCTGATCGGACAGCTATTAGGGAGGTGAGGTGGTGGAAAGTTTAATGGAGCGTGGGCCCAACATAATTTAAGGTTTTTAGTTGCATCGGGGGTGATGTGATTGGTCGGAGCAGTTATTAATTAACCGTGGGGGTTAATTAATCCTTTTATTAACGTGGTGGGGTTGGGGTTCTTAATTAGTTACGGTTTAACTAATTAATCCCAATTATTAACTCTATTATGGTTATATTTAACTGAGGGGCAGGATATATAAGAATTTTGGGTTTTTACATAGTTATAATAATACGAGAGTGGGTAACCTTTATAGGGGAACTATACATTAACATTAATTAGTAGTTAATATGACCAAATGAATGGAAAAAGCGCTAAGTCTAAACATTTTCATGTGTATATTTAAAACTTAGGCTAAGTGAACATGAGGGTTTTTATGTAAAATGGTTTATTTTCCCTAAGTAAAATATGATTTTACTTAGGAAAAGATTTATTAAGGGAATGAATGATTTTATGAAGGGGTTTAAGTACTTAGGCATTATAAATTATTGGGCCGAGGGTCCGGTCCCTCCAAAAGTCAGAGAAATGCTCTGAGCCCCTCTAACTTTGATAGATACCTTGGCACTTAGGGGAAATTAGTGAAAATTTAGGGGAAATGAGAAGGGAAGTTAATTATTTTTTACTTTGCTTGCTTGATGTGCCTTCCATGTGATACATGCCTTTGCCTTGTGATGAAAGTAAAAGATTTACACATTTAGACTCTTCATTCACCACATATTATTCTGCAACATCATCTACTTACCCTACCTACTTTAACCCACCATTTTCACTTCTTTATTAAGGTGCACTTAGACTGGCAAACCCTTATCAAACTTTCTTTTCTTTTACATGGTGATACCTATCTAAGTCTACACTTATTACATCCAAGGGCTCAGATTAAACTGTTGAGCTCCTTTTTTCACTCTACCTATCTACTTATCTGCCAAGATTACACTGTTTGGTCAGATCTTTATTCTCTACTTCTAAAACATGAAATTGAAATATGAACTAGCCAAGCTTAAACTGTTTGACTATTCATGAATTGTGGCATAAGTGACAAACTGCACACAATTTTTATTATACAAAAGTAAAAAAGTAGTGGCATTTAGACTTGCACACTTTCCTGGTCTTTCTTTTTGTTGGGGTTCATTTTCTTTCATTTTTTGACCATCTTTTTATTCTTTTCACCCTTTGATTTTTCTTTTAGGGTATACCCTCTTTACATTTTTTAAATTTTTTGATTTTTTACAAATATGGAAAACCTTTGCAACAAGTAAAGGTATGAACATATTACAAAGCTAAACCAAGTCAATCATGAAATATGACACCTATTGGTATAGGGGCATAACAATGGCTCCACTTGGGGATGGCTTTCCCTGGTGGAAAGTCAAGAACAGTAGATTAGAGGCCTCTGAATGACTTTGACTGTGCTCTGCAATCTTCTTTTGCTTGCTGCTTTATTGTATGTATGACAGTGATACTTCTGAAGCTTAGGGCCTTCTCTTTGGGCTTCAACTCCAAAACTTTACTGTCCAATCAACACTCTGAAATTAAAAAGGATATAATATGTACATGGAAAACATGGTAACATTAGTAAGTTGGATCAAAGTAATGCTTTAACATCCGACCATTGACTGCTCCTCTTCTGCTTCTGTACCATCTAACTCTTTAAGAAAATATGCATTGTTTCCTTTGAAAGCATAGATGATTTATGGTCCTTTCCATAGGAAGTCAAACTTCCCATGTTTCCCCTTGTCCTCTCTTCTAGAATCCGATCTTAACACTTTATCTACAAGGTAGAAATCTTCTGCCTTGGTTCTTCTGTCAAATATCTTCTTAAGCTTCTCATGCAACACTTGGGATCTTTGGTACACCTCCTCCTTGGTCTGCTGCAAATGGATAGTCTGGTTTATCCTTCTTTGATTATAATTAGGTTCCACTTGAGCTTCTTGGAGTATTTTCATGACAGGAACTCCTAGTGATGAAGGAAAAATAGCCTCCATGCCATATACTAATTCATAAGGACTGGTTCCAATGGACTTTTTGGTTGTAAGCTTGTCTGCCCACAGAGCAATGATCAATTTTTTGTTCCAAGTTTTCTTATTTTGTTCCAACAGTTTTTTGATAATATTTACTAGACTCTTGTTGGAAGATTCTACCAATCCATTCCCTTGAGGGTAGTAGGCAGTGGAATGGCCCAATGTAATGTGATACTTGTTACAGAAACTAATCATTTTCTTTGACTTGAAGGCTGCAACATTATCAGTAATGATTTTAGAGGGGCAACCAAACCTGGACAATATATTGGTTTCTAGGAAACCTATGATCACTGTGTCATTGGCCTGTCTGGAGGGAATGGCCTCTATCCATTTAGTAAAATAGTCTGTGGCAGTGAGTATCCATTTGTGTTGGCCTGAAGAGGGAGGATGGATTTCCCCAATGAAGTCAAGACCCCATTGTTGAAAAGGTTTCTCGGTGGAAATGGGTTTTAGGGGTAAAGGTAACAACTTTCTCTTGCCTTCAAAGATTTGACATTTATGGCAAGAAGTTACAAATTTCTTCACATTTGCAAACAAGGTTGGCCAATAGAATCCAGCCCTTAGGATTTTGTCTGTAGTTGACTTCCAATAGAGATGTACACCACAGTCTCCTGCATGAAATTCTTAGAGAGCAAAGTCAGCTTAATTTTTTAATAAACAATTTAATAAAATTCCTTCATGATTTTTCCAAGAAAGAGTATTATCTAAGATTCAAAACTTTGTAGATTTCATTTTTAAAAACCTATTCTTGGTTCTTGATAACCCTGGAGGAGCCTGCAAGTTTTGTAAAACATAAATTACATCAGCATACCAAGGTGAGTCGTAAAGGCCTAGCTGATTTGTGGAGTCGCCATCTCCTGCTCGTTGTCCAGTTCATTTATGTCAAGGGCTTGAAAATTAGTTTCTGGCATGAGTTTGGCCAATCCCTGACCTTTTATCAGTTTTGTAGGTTTTATCTCTATATCATACTCTAAGATGGTGGCTATCCATTTTCCTCTTTTGCCCTCAATTCCATCCTGAGTTAGGATGTCTTTGACAACTGTGTTAGGAACATAAGCTGTCACATGAGAGTATAATATGTAAACTCTGAAGTCTTTAATGGCTTTTACCAATGCAAAAGCTTGTTTTTCCATTATTTTTTATTTTAATGATGCATCTCTGAGCGCTTTACTAAAAAAGGCTATAGGTTTTTCACATCCTTCATCATCCTTTTGTAATAGAACTGCAGCTATGGTGTGATCTGATGCAAAAGAAAAAATGATAAAGTCTCTATCAAATTGTGGACTGGTGAGGATCGATGTTCTGGTTAAGGCCATTTTGATTTCTTCAAATGATTTCTTGGCCTCTACTGTCCATTTAATACTTGAATCCTTTTTTAGCATGTTATTTAGTAATCTAATGAGTTCTGCTAAGTTAGAAATGAATCTCCTTAAAAAATTTATCTTCCCTAGGAAAGCTTGAAGTTCTTTAATACTTCTTGGATGAGGTATCTGTAGAATAGTTTCTATTCTAGAAGGGTCAATTCGAATGCCATCTTTGGAAATGATGTGACCTAACAACTTACCCTCCTCCAGACTGAACAAGGACTTCTCTGGATTTAAAGAAATTCCAAATTTTCTGAATTTTAAAAAAACTTGCCTAAGATGGTCCAAATGCTGTTGATCTGATTTAGAAAAAAAAGTTAGATCATCTAGATATATAACAAGAAAATCATGAATTTCTTTGGCAAAGGCAATGTCCATTTCCCTTTGGAAGGTTTCTCCCGCGTTTTTTAGTCCAAATGGCATTTTGATGTACATAAAAGTGCCCCATGGTGTTGTAAAAGCAGTTTTCTCTTGGTCATTAGGATGAACCAAGATTTGGTTATATCCTGAAAACCCATCTAAAAGTGAAATTCTAGAAGAACCCACTACCCTTTGCAAAATATGATCCATTTTTGGTAAAGGATAGTTATCTTTAAGAGAGACCATATTCACATTTCTCAGATCAACACATAGCCTTATTTCCCCAATTTTCTTCCTAGTAGGCACCAAGTTAGACACCCACTCTAAAAATGTAATAGGGGCAATAATCCCTACTTCATACATGCGTTTAATTTCTTTTTCAATTAATGGTAATAACATAGGGTTAATTCTTCTGAGTTTTTGCTTAAAGGGCTTTTGATTTTCTTTCAGAGGTATAGTATGTTGGATAATAGAGGTGTCATAGGATTTCAAATCCTTGTAACTCCAGGCAAAGACATCCTGGAATTCCCTCATAAGTTCAACATATTTTAGCTTCTGATCAGGAGGTAAAGATTTTGACAGTTTTATCAATTTTGGATTGTCCTGAGTACCTAAGTTGTATTCTTCAATATCTGCTTTTAATGGTTCCATTTTAGGTTTCTTTGGAATGTCATTGGAATCAAATAGATCTTCTAGAGGAGTCAATACTTTAGGTAGATGATTGTCCTTTAGGTTGATAACCTCTGTTTCTTCTTCAATTATTTCTTCTAGATCCATTTGTTTCAGGTCTTGAACTTATTTTTATGTGAATTTTGTGGGATGAAGCATATTTAATGAACTTTCTTCTAAAATTTTTGTTTCTACCTCATCTATTTGATTAGAACTAAATAATGTATCAACGTATATATTACTGTTAGAAAATTCTTCATCTAAAGTTAAAAAGTTATTGATCTGCTCATCACTATCAAGAACCTGCTAGTTCTTCAGATTATTAGGGATGGCAGGTCTGTGCCTAATCTCAGCAGTATACTGATGATTAGGTTCAAAATGTAATTTGCAGGTGCTTGCAAACATATATAGGCTATGGGATTGCATGTTGTGTTTTCTAGGAATAGTTGCGAGCTGAGTTTCCAAAAAAGTGTTGAGAATTTCTATGACTGTTCCTCTATAATATCCTAGTCTAGGATCCCTAGTTGAGTAAGTTCCTTTAATCTATTTGATTATTAATTCTGAATCTCCTATAACAGACACTCTGATTTCTCCTATTCTTTTGACAAGTTTAAGACCCAACAAGAGAGCCTCATATTCTGCCATATTATTGGTGCACTTAAAATTTAATGTGTAAGCATGGCCTTCAGCATGATCATTTTCTAAATTGTACACCCAAACTCCTACTCCTGCCCCTAGTTTATTGATTGAGCCATCAAATTCTAAGTGCCAAAGGATTTCATGCTCATAATTGGTGTCTGGGGTAGTAGGAGCTTGTTTAACAGTGGGATCTGGTTTTTCGTTTTCATCTGATTTTTCTTTGTTATCTGATATTTCCTAAATATGAACACTTGATTTTTCTTTTTCAATTTCTTTTGGTTCTGTTCCTAAAACTTCTAAAGTATTGGAAGGATTGGTTTCTACATTGTAAAGGATGAATGAGTCCATATTAGAGTGTACTGAGTATATAGGGAAATTTTTGGGTCTTTCCCGACTACTTACAACATATTTCATCAATGTTTCTCTGTATAGTTTCTTTGGTTGTCCAAAAACCGATATAGTAGCATATGACATATCCAATTGAAGAGATCCCTGAAGCTTAGCACCCTAGGATCTGGATAATAACATGCCATATTTCGGTGGTATATCTGCTACCACTATATCCATTAAGATTGTTTTTGTAGGGTATTGAACCAATGAGACACACAAGTCTTTTATCAATCTTAAACATCTCACCTGACTAGAGTCAAAAGAAAACAAATCTTTGTATGGTCTAGTGATGTCTAGGTCTAGCTTTTCCATTATAGACTTGGGCATTAGGTTGTGAGACGCCCCAGAGTCAAACATGGCATTGTGAAGAATCTTATCATGTATGTTTAGGCTTACATAGAAGGGAGGAATTCCTCCTTCTAATGGTTTTCCATTCACTTCTAGGCCAAAGATTAATTCAGGCTGGTCAACGAAAAGATTAACTGAGTCTTCAATTCCAGTAATTTTCAGTGACTTATTTATTTGAGTTCAGTAAGCATCATGTTTAGCTAATTCACATAATGGGATGGCAATTTTCAGCTTACCTATTATAGTTTCCAGATTAAAGGGTTTTTCTATTTGTGCTTTTGGATTTCGAACAACAATATTCTCTCGATTTCCTGTGTTTTCTATGTTTTTCTCCTTTTCAGAGTGGAATCATGATTTTCTGATTCTCCTAAATCAACTTCTGGAGGTTCTTCCACAGTTCCCTTAGAAGGAAGGGGAGTGGAGGACTGTTTGTTGTTTGGTTGATTATCAGAGACATCTTCAATTATGGGGTTAGAAGGAATAGTGTTTGATCTAGAAAGAATATGTACAGGTGTGGTGACTGTCTTACCTTTTTTGGGCTGATTTGGAACCTTTTGTTTGTTTGCTTCAGGGACATCAATTCTCCTACTTCTTAGGTTGTATTGCTTGTGAACCTCAAATATGGTTGTGTCATAACCCTCCCTAAAGTTGAATGACTCCCCTGATTGAGTTTGAAACTGTTTAAGTATGTGGGCCTCTTGATCCTCTTGGGTTAAGAAAACTTCTCCTTCATTACCAAGTCCCATCAGATTAATTTGAGTATCTTCTTTTGGTTCTCCAGAGTTGGAAGCTTTTGCATAATTCTTCTGGAAAGGGGGTCTGATATTTTGGTCATGACCATTCTTCCCAATGTTTGGGTTTTGATTTTTCCTGAAATTAGGATTTCTCCTGTTATAGACATTTTTGTGCCTTACAGCATGGAGCATGAAATGTCAATAATCTAAGGGATACAAAGTCCCTAAACATGTTGTTCTTACCCTTAGAGGAACAAGGTCAGCAAACCACAGCACTGCAAATCAGTTCTCCACTGAAAAACACTCAAAAACAGGTCAATTTTGGATCAAAGCAGCTGCTCCAAAGGCTACCTGCGCTGCATAGCAAGTGCAACAAAGGCTACCTGCGCTACATCGCAAGTGCAACAAAGGCTACCTACGCTGGGCGTACTTTGACATGTGGAGGAATCTTTCTCTCAATGTGCCAGTGCCCAGGAAGCTTCCAAAAAGACACTTGATCATAAGATTCGCCTAATGATGAGTTAAGAGCTTCTAAAACTCCAAGTGGAAGGTAGAAACTCCGAGTGAAGAACTGAAGAACAACTGGAGTTGAAGAGGACAACAAGTCACACATCAAGCTGGCTTATCTTCACTCCAAAACTCTATATAAGGATCTCATCCCATGGGATCTGGAGGCCGGAATTTAGTGCAAAGAATTGATGTTGGTTTGCAGTTGAGAGTATTGGGTGATTGCTTGAGGGAGGTGAAGAAGAGATTTCTCTCCGTCGGGAAGGTGATGCTGGATTGGACCTCTCATGGTTGTATCACCGCCTGAACCTTACTTCCATATATTAATAAATCTTTTGAGGTTCTTCTATTCGCATGTGTTTCAATGGTGTATTGTCTTACTTGCGTCTTTGATTTATGCTAATCCTTGAATCGATTATGAATGCATGCTTCTTGTAGTTTCCTTTCTTCGTCTTGTTTGCAGGATCTCGTGTAGCTGGGCCCGTGAAAAGACTTGGAGCTCGGAGCAAGCGGCAATCAAAGGAGATTGGATTGACCATTTGCGCAAGACATCGGTAAGTGGATCTCTTCCTTTTATCTCTTGCATGTCATAAAGAAGAAACTTTAGATAGCTTTGCTTTCAGCTGTTGCTAAGGAACTGTCACCCTTAGAGTGGGTTAGGGTCATTCCGAGTTGGATACTTTCCCCCACAACAGACTGGCGACTCCGCTAGGGATCGTGTCTTGTTGGTAGCTTGTGTTTCTTGTTATTCATTTCTTAAACAAAAGAGTACCGAATCGAACTGCATGCGAGTCCTTCGAATGCAAAGTAGAGGGCAGCTACTCTAGCCCAGTGCTGGGCATGTTTATGATTTGAAGAGCTGATCCACAAGGACTCTTTTTTGCTCTTTGTGATAGTGTTCATCTTCCTTTAATCATCCTCTAGAGTATACTTGACTGGTAGCAACTGATTTGGCCAAAAACCGCTCATTTTTGAGCAAACTGTGAGCCGGAATCTGAGATAGACGAGAGTTGTCTCATCAGTGCAGCTGCAACAAAGGCTACCTGCACTGACATCGCAGGTCCCGAAGGGGCTACCTACGATGCATCGCAGATTGATAGTGCAGCACCTGCGCTGATCCAGTTTTGCCTTGTGCAACTTGGATTCTCCACTGTCTGTTGCCCAGTTTTCAGTATTGTTTTTGCAGCCTGTTGTCAACCTGTATACCCAGCTGAAACCACTTCTCTTTGCCTTCATTCCGCCTCAGTTGTATGAAGAAACCGTGATTTTTCTTATTATATTTCTTGCTGTCATTCACAGTTTCCCATAGCGAAAGTGGACTAGTCTTGCTATGACCTCTTGGATCTAGACCTATGAGAAAGTGTCGTTGTGATTCTAAGAGCTAGTTTATTGTTGTTCATAGCTACTTGAGCATTTGCTTTCGTTATATGGTTCGAATTTCAGTATTTCTTGTGTTGAAACGAGTGAAATCTTAAGGTGTTCTTTTGATTGTTGGACAAACACTTGTTGCGTTCGCTTGAAATTGAATTCGAAATTATACAACAGCTTTCTTTTTGTAATACATCAACATTAAGGAAGAAGAAAAGAAATACTTGCATTGTGCATGTGCATTTTGACAGTTTGCATGTCGATTTAGGAAAAGTGCATCAGTGTGTGCTCTATGATCTGTTTGAAAAGATGATGTCTTTCTTTTCCTTCAGTAGTTAAGGTTTTCATAAGTTGAAAGAATTGAAAAAGCTTGCTTATCATTCTTAGACTGCATTTAGGAGTTGTATCATACATCACGTGGTGATCCGTAAAGGCAAACTGCTAAGCAAGATCAACCTAAAAAGAACTGAATTTATCTAACAACGCTTTGAAACATAACGAAACACAGTAGAGGTCTAGGTAGAGACGTGAACTGGCGTCGTTAAAAATAGTGACTGTTGATCTCTACGAAGGTGGGTGATTCCTCCTGAGGGACGATAGCACTAATACGAACTTGTGCCCCCACGTACCATCGCGTATATTGGGGGACCCCTATAGAAACAAAGCCTTTATCCATAGGAAGCCGTGTCGGCCGCCCTACTGATCGCGATGCAGTGAACACAGCATTCACGAAGATCGACCACTCGTACCGTAAAACGTATTATGTGGTTTCGCGAAAGGTTTGGCACACCCTTGCCTAGAACTCCAGAGTAGTTTCCTTTGGCCTTTTTCAAACTCTATAACTGAAAAAGTCCATCCGAGCATTTGTCACTTCGGGCTCGTTAATACATCGAAGGAGACTAGAGTCATCTTTAGCTTTTTCTCGACTCTTAAAAAGTGAAAAAGCAAGTTGTGTCTAAAAGCGTCGTCATAATAAAATTCATTTTAAACGGAACATAATCACCTCCTATTCCTGCGTTGATCTTCGAAGTTAGTCTTTTGGCATCGTAAGTTCTTGTAGAATCGCTAAGAAATCTTTTGGATAGACTAGATATGTCTGAACAACCGTCGACATCTAGGACTGTGTCGTCTGACACAGCAGCAGCAGAACCTCCTGCTGCTACTCCAACGATGTTCGCTGGTATACCATGTGTCCCGGCAAATTGTCAACAACAAGCCGGAGTCCCATCAGGGACGACAATATGGTTAGTTCCTATTTCTTCATCCGGATTATCATCTGGTACTTCTTATGTTGAAACTCGACAAATTGATCCAATGTGTCTTCAAAGGCCAATTTACCCTTTAAGTACTGGATTTCCACCATGTGGAGGGCAGTATGCTCTTTCATTGTTCCCTCCTAGAGAACAACCATATGAGAGTTTACAACAAGGATCAGGTCAAACTGGAATTACATCCAGCGGTCGGGTACCAATGCTGCCTCAACAATCAGGAGTTGCATATTCAATGCAACTGGTACACCCTCTGTCGAATATTCCCACCACACCTGCTATGGAGAATGCGTCGCAAGTACAAGCGCTACCTGTTGTAATACAACAACCTCTTGTCTCAGCGGCTCAATCACAATCTCAGGGTAGTGCCTCCTTATCTGGAGCGACTCAGGCTCAAACAAGTACTGTGACTCCTCATCTTGGTCAACCATCCAGTATTGGTCAACAGCAAATGGTCCAACAACCAGAGCTGGTTCAATCTCAACAACCGCCATTCCAGCAATCATATCAAGGACCTGAGCAACAAGTCTTTGTGAGTAATGGGCAACCATGCTATAATGGTTATGCCCATCAACTTTGTCAAAGTTGTCAGCATTATGCTGGTCTGCAAAGACCCATTGCTCAGGCGATACCATCTTATCCTGGATATGCTTCGCCGAACCTGAACCAACAGTTGCCTTTTGTAGCAACTCTAGAATTACCAGATCTAAACCGGCTGACGAATGATCCAATTGCTTATGCCCCTAGGTGGCCAGCGATTCCGCATAAACTTCCATCGGACATTCCTAAATTCAATGGAAATCCAGGTGAAGACCCGTCGAATCACGTCATGACTTTTCATCTGTGGTGTTCATCAAACACCCTGAATGATGATTCGATAAGACTTCGCCTCTTCCAAAGGACATTGACAGGTCCAGCGGCTAAATGGTACATTGAATTGCCAAGAGCCTCTTTTGACAATTTCAGCTCCTTAGCCACGACTTTCTTAACCCATTTTCAATTACCGATAAGGTATGAAACAGGAACAGAACTCCTTACCAACTTCAAACAGACAACGGCCACTCACATATCTGATCATATACATGAGTGGCGACGTCGTCGTAGGATGGTGAAAACTTACGTTCCCGATCAGCTGTTAGCTGAATGGTTTATAAAGTCGTTACTTCCAGCTATAACGGAAGATGTGGCCAAGGGGGGAGTCGTAACAGAGGAGCAGGTCATTGCTCGTGCTCAATATCTGGACTTAGTATATACTCAGTCTGGCACGCTCTACGACAAAATACCTGACGCCCCCAGACCTGAATTTTCAATTCCTCCCCCTCCTAAATCGAATACTGACTCTCACGCCAGTAATGGCGTGACTGGCAAACGCAAAATTTCTAGTCAAAATGCAAATGAGGAACTTCTTGCCTCAGAAGTAAATGCCATGTCGACCGACAAGGGCAAACAACTGAAGCAACCAGGGGGCAAGAAGAAAAAGAAAAGGAAAGGGAGACCCCCGACAGGGTGTCATATATGCGATGAGGATCATTGGACGAAAGATTGTCCACATATAGCTGAAGTTAAGAAACTCTTCAAGAGTTCAAAAACCCCAGCAGTATTGACTGATCCGTTTCCTAATCCAAGACAAAATCTGGTTGCTAATCAAAATGCTTCCCGATCCCAAGTGCTTATGTTGTCCACCTCAAAGCAGCAGAATAATGCTTTGACAAGGAATAAAGATCACAGGAATCCAAAGCAGTTGAACAACAAGGCAAATAAACAACCTAGTAGTTCAACAACAACTTTGACCAAAGTCATGCCACCCATCATTCCTGAACCAATGATAAAGTCGCCAAAGGGAGTAGTACACAAATCGACATTTAATCCTCGTGAAAAAATAACACAGGATTATAATATAATAGAGGACCTGGCTCAATCGTCGTCCGCTATGTCAACGCCTGAGGTAGCGCAAAATTGCACCTCCCAAGAGAAAGCTTTATTATCAGCCATAGGTGGGATAGGCCCAATGGATTCCAATCTTGTGGCCTTTGATCATAAAGGATATGACCCTCAGTTACCAGCTCAACAAGCTTTCCTTATTAAAGTGAAAGCCCTCAACAAAACTGTTCATCGAACAATTATTGATGAGGGGGAATCTACATGTCTTATGTCGATGAGTTGCTGGAAAAATTTAGGCTCACCACCCTTGTCGAAATCGTCAACGACATTAAAAGCATTTGATGGACGATCATACACTCCATACGGGATTTTAAGTAACTTGCAAGTTGAACTAGGGGGCAAAACAGTAGAAGTTGATGTTGAAGTAATCGACGGAAACCTCGATTACAACATCCTACTGGGAAGGCCTTGGATATATGCCATGGCTGCAGTTGTGTCGACCTACTTCAGGAGGATTGTATTTCCTTTTCAAGGAAAAATTACAATCGTCGACCAACAAACATTTCTCCCCAACAGTTCTCAAGTTACGGGAAGCAGCACAATGATCCATGAAAGTAATCAATCGCTTCAAAATATTGGAGTAGGTCTCCTAAAAGACCCTGCCTTAATGGGTACTTTTGCCCTACCGCCGGCGAGTAATCTGGCGGAAGTAGCCACAGTGGAAACCTACAATATGAAATCTTCTATATCCAACGGATTCGGAAGATTCCTAAATATTTTGTCAGCATGGATCATCGCCCTAATGGAAATACTGTAAATACATGGGCCCCGAGGACGATTCTTATCTCATGTCAACCTCGTTAAAAAATGAAACAAGGAGTCATGAGGATAGTTCTTTTACTATGTCAACCTCATTAAAAAATGAAACAAATCCCCTTTTCAAAATTCAAAGGTAAACCTTCATTCCAACCACCAAGTTGAATGCAATGAAGCTTGGGGGGCACCCTCCTTTGACATGCGTTATTATGATGATGGGGGCATGCAAAAGAACGAGCAGTTTTGGCATAGTTCATGCTCGTTAAAAAATAAACATAAGCATGTGAGCAAGCTTCCCCCCAGAGTTCAAGCTCATCCAGAAAAAATGAACTGGTAAATAACCATTTGAGACCGTAAATTCATCAGCCATAAAAGCCTTGGTCGTGTTTGTGCACCGTCACCTCCACTTTTCATTTGGCCGATCATTCACATCCACTTGATTGTTTACCTATTTTGAGGAACAGCTGCGAAGAGTGATCCCACCTAGCCATCCTTGTAATACTGCCGTGATTGGAAAATTCCAACCTGTACCTGGAATCTGCTGCTATCCCTGTTTATCACTCGTTCCTCAAAATACGAGTCTTCTTTGAGCTCTTTTCACTGACTCGTAAAAAATGAAAAGTTTGCCGAGTTTTGGCCTTCCAGCTCGTTAAAAGGACCGGAAGAGCTATCCCTCCTCTAGATTTTAATCTTTTTGGACCTGAGGGATTATTGCACAAAAAGATCGAGCGCTTGTCTAGTTCGGCTCGATAAAGCTATCAAACATTCATCCCTTCTGTATTGTTTTATACTTTTTCGGACTTAAGGGATTAGATGACGAAAAAGGACCCCTGGAGTCTAATTTATGTACACTTTTCAGACTCTCTAAAAATGAAAAGGACCGAGTTGTCTTTGTCGCTGAGCTCGTTAAAAATATTAGATAGCGACAAACTTGTCTTTGGACGAGAACGAGTTTCCCTATCGCTAGTCTCATTAAAAACATAGCGATGGGCTTGCCCGAAGGGCAGGTTATAGAACAAGCATATGTTATCCTCCTCAAGCTTGACAAAAATAAAGAGGTACTGGTCAGAAATGACTGGGGAAAAATTGGGAAGAACCTCAAAGCTTAATGGTAGCAAGTCGCTCTTGAACATGACACTTTTGCCTCCGTAAATATCGGGTTGGGTTATTATCATTCACTGGTCCCTTCACCATGGTCTCGCCATACCATCCATACATGGGGTAATGCTACCGATCCATCACATTAGTGTCGTTATATGTTCAAGAGATGTCATTCAGAAAGTGTCAACCGGGTCCCATCCACTACCGTACATCATCTTCCATCCTTCCATGACTGCCACCCTGAAGCATATTTCACAGATCGTTTTCACCATCATCACTAGCTCCGTTCCGTGTCATTGATGTGGGATTCATTAAGGCCCTCCTTTGACGGATCACTTCTTGTCGACATGAGCTCATTATCCAAGAAGTTGGTCTAGGAACACCCCCTCAGTACTTTGAAGCTTGCATGCCTCAATGGCAAGTTTCTCACTCCCGGCGATAGGTATACATTAATGACCTTCGACCAGGAGACTTTGCGTGGTGTTCGACGTCAGATCCTATATTCACACCACGTGAATTGTGCTGCAGTACCTTGAGGGTCATCATCATTATCGGTGATTCCTCTCGCGCTTGTTAACAGTTTACATTATTGACTGGTAATCAAGCGATGTCTTTCCATGTTCGACTTCAAGAAATTCTCACATGGATCGACTTGTACTAGAGTGAAGATCGGACAAGTTTGAAGACCCCGGATCTAGTTTCATCCATCCGGGCTGCGATATATATTCAGGAGATAAAAACATAGCCACGTGCAGCAGATGATCATCCTACTAAAAAGGATGATAATTAAAAGCAGAGAATTATCAGTCTATTATCAGACGATCGTCTGTTTATGTACAGCAAATGTATTTATAAAGCTGAGCATGGGAAATGCCCGCATCAGCTAGATCATGAAAAGAAAGTATGAAAAGATAATGTATTGTATTGTATTTTGTTACAGGTCACCTCCCGACGATTGAATGAACTTCGGATCCTCCTAATAAAGCATTTCACCCGATAAACGACCTCATACTTTAGGGGGCAACTGTTATAGACATTTTTGTGCCTTACAGCATGGAGCATGAAATGTCAATAATCTAAGGGATCCAAAGTCCCTAAACATGTTGTTCTTACCCTTAGAGGAACAAGGTCAGCAAACCACAGCACTGCAAATCAGTTCTCCACTGAAAAACACTCAAAAACAGGTCAATTTTGGATCAAAGAAGCTGCTCCAAAGGCTACCTGCACTGCATAGCAAGTGCAACAAAGGCTACCTGCGCTGCATCGCAAGTGCAACAAAGGCTACCTGCGCTGGGCGTACTTTGACATGTGGAGGAATCTTTCTCTCAATGTGCTAGTGCCCAGGAAGCTTCCAAAAAGACACTTGATCATAAGATTCGCCTAATGATGAGTTAAGAGCTTCTAAAACTCCAAGTGGAAGGTAGAAACTCCGAGTGAAGAACTGAAGAACAACTGGAGTTGAAGAGGACAACAAGTCACACATCAAGCTGGCTTATCTTCACTCCAAAACTCTATATAAGGATCTCATCCCATGGGATCTGGAGGCCGGAATTTAGTGCAAAGAATTGTTGTTGGTTTGCAGTTGAGAGTATTGGGTGATTGCTTGAGGGAGGTGAAGAAGAGATTTCTCTCCGTCGGGAAGGTGATGCTGGATTGGACCTCTCATGGTTGTATCACCGCCTGAACCTTACTTCCATATATTAATAAAGCTTTTGAGGTTCTTCTATTCGCATGTGTTTCAATGGTGTATTGTCTTACTTGCGTCTTTGATTTATGCTAATCCTTGAATCGATTATGAATGCATGCTTCTTGTAGTTTCCTTTCTTCGTCTTGTTTGCAGGATCTCGTGTAGCTGGGCCCGTGAAAAGACTTGAAGCTGGGAGCAAGCGGCAATCAAAGGAGATTGGATCGACCATTTGCGCAAGACATCGGTAAGTGGATCTCTTCCTTTTATCTCTTGCATGTCATAAAGAAGAAACTTTAGATAGCTTTGCTTTCAGCTGTTGCTAAGGAACTGTCACCCTTAGAGTGGGTTAGGGTCATTCCGAGTTGGATACTTTCCCCCACAACATCTCCCTGTGTTGGTTTGCTGGCCATCCCAAGGAGCTTTCCTTTCAATTGTCTCCACTCTGTCTCCTAGTCTATCCATTCCTTTAATTATGGAATCTAGCTTTTGTTCAAAGGGTGAGGCTTCTTCCTTTAATGGTATTCTCCTTTCACTCCTAGCCTTGGTTCTTTTAGATATCAGATTGGCTTTGACACTGACTGCTATGCTTTTCATATCTTCCAAAGTATGAGGGGCTCGTTCTCTCAGCTGGAAAGCCATATCAGAATCAAATCCGTCTGGGAATTTGATTAAGGCTAAATTAGGTGGGGGTCTAAGATTTTGAGGGATGGCATTATAGACACTATTGAATCTAGTGCAATAATCCTGCACAGTTTCTTGTGTTCCTCTCTTTAGGTTTTCGTATTCAGATAGAATCTGAAGAGGGTCTTTCTTTTTCTCCCATTGGTTCAGGAATTGTCTATAGAGAGTTGCTAGACTATCTATACTATTTGATGATAAACCTCTGAACCAGGTTCTAACTTCCCTAGATAAACTCTGAACAAATATTCTCATTTGTACATCATTAGTATCTATTTCATAAATTTCAAATTAATCAGTCATCTTTTTGGTGTGTTGCTAGGCTGTATAGGTACCAGTGTCATCAAAAGTAGTGATTTTACTTTGGTAATCCTAGGGAATGGCACCTAAGTTTGCTGGTAGTACCAGGGGGCATATATGTTTGCCATTGCTGTAGGTAATGGTGAAACAATAGCTGGAGTTGGGATAATAGTGGGTATTTGAGTTGTGGACGGAATGCTGGATGTGATGGTTTGCTGTGGAGTGGTTTGAGGTTGAGACGTATGAGGAAATGATGATGAACTTGCAGAAACACTAGTGATTATAGAGGGATTAGGTGTTCCTTTAGTGGTAAGATCAGATTGTGGTGAGTTCTACAAATACCTATCAATTGACAAATTGGCAACTTGGAGCTCTAATTCTCGGATGAACTCTGGGTCTTGGACTAGGTCTACTAATTCGGAGTCAGATGATGTTCTAAAAAAAGAGGTCTCAAAGTATTCATCAAAGTGTTGGTCTTCGAGGTAAATCCACCTAACAGGACAGGATGAAGATCTGAAGGTGGGTCTAGGACTAACAGAACTTTCTTGTCTCCTAAGAATTCTAGGGATCATATTGGGGTTCTCAAACACTTGTGGTGGATTGGGATCAGGGTTAGCTAATGAGTCCTTTCTGAAGCCAGGTTTTTGGATTATGTTTTTGATTTTCTTAATTGATATCAAACAAACAACTTCTATGATTTATTTAAGATGCTTTTATATTTAGGGTTTAAATTTTCTTAAAGATGAGGAATTGTCTTCCCCAGCGGAGTTGCCACTATGCTATCACTCAGATTTTCCTTGAAGTTGTCAGAATAAGGAAAGGGGTCCGAGGTAACCACAAAACAACTTTTAAGTACAAAATCTAGCTAATCTGTACTCAGAGAGGGCTCTCTCTTTATGATTTAGCTTTGTTTAATGAGATATTAGGCTAGTTATGAAAGCTTGGGGGGTTTTGATTTTGTTTAGTGGTGGAATTCAGGATCAAATGGGTAAAACAGAGTATTTCATGCCATTGGGCTATGGAGTCAACAGAAGATGGCTTAACTGGATTGGGTTGATTCAACAAAGGAGGGCTTCACAGGGCAAGATAGCTAAACAGGAGACAAATGGTAACTTGAAAAGGTGAAATGGTCTCGAAAGGGAGGAAGGGCAGTTAAGAATCCTTCAAAAAATTTCAAGAGGAGGGAAAGTGGGTGATCATTAACAAGAAGCAATTAAGAATTTCTTATTAAATGACCATAATGATAATCTAAGAAACAAGGAGCAATTAAGAATTCCCTGCCTATGATAGTTTAGATGAAAACATTAAGAACATAAACGATTTTAAAAACAGAATGCAGTAAAGCACTTTCTGAGATATACTTTTTCATTCATAATTTAGATATGAAACACATGTGAAATATTAAACAAGAAAATGTAAAACATGAGATATAGAATACTTATTTGTCCAGTGTTTGACACATGAATCTTGTGAAAGTCCTTTGATTTATTACTTCTTCTAGCCAGCCATACAAAAGTTTTCCAACAACACTTCTATTCCAAAATAATGAGTTTACAGAAATGTCTAAGAATCCACACTAAGTACTTCGAATGAGGAAGTACTTATACAAAAATTTACAACAAAATATCTCTTAACTGAGAGAGATGTATTCTAGGAAAACTAAATATATTTTATATAAAAGTAGAGATAGATGGTCTCGAAGATAGAAACTGAAAGTGAATTGCTGACTTGTTGTCCCTATTTTTGTGAATGAGCTAGAGGCAGACCCTATGATTGAGCATCTTGCTATCTTGCTCGTAATTCTATGTTGGCTGATTGCTTTTGACTTTTGACTGATACTCTTTAACCTGTTCTGATACTCTTTACCTACTTTATCCTCATTCATCTTCTTTTACCAAAATTGACTATGGTAAATACTTCACTTTACTTTTTACCAAGGTAAATCATAAAATGTCTGTCATATCTGTCCACCAATCATCCCTTGGTATCCTAGTCCTTTGTAGTTTCCTGAAGTTTTCATCAGCCTCAGTGTATTTTACAAAATTGGGCTATACAGGAAACAGGTGTTTCAATTCATGCTCAACATAGAAAAGGTTCTCCAAACTATCATAAAGAACTCTGCCTGTAGGTAATGCTTTTGGTGCAAACGAACTAGCAGAGGAACTGGCTTAGTTATTTGCATACTGATCCAATCTTTTGATATAATCCTCATGCCTCATTAACTTATCATTGATAACTGAAGGACTTGGAAGTCCTTTACTTTGTAAAATGCCAAACTTTTCCATAAATTGATCTGTCTTCTTGCATATTTTGACATTTTCTTTCCAGGTTCTACATCAGAGTTCCTTTGGTTAAGACTTTCTTGATTTCTAGGATGGTTCCAGTTCTCTCCTCAATATTCATCTATTCTAATTAATACCTACTCCTGCTGTTTAAAAGGTTTATTAGCCTGAAAGTTTCCTCAGGCTTACCTCCTAGCTCTTCCTTGGTTTTGGCAATCTCTTGAAGAGCAACCTTGACCAGTTCAATTTGTTCAAAAATTATTTTAATTGATGACCACACATCATTGATTGATTGAGTGATGTTGGTCCATAAAATTTTCCTAATATCCGTTAAAGGCTTTTCAAAGGTGAGATCCTTTTCTAGTGTTTTTACTTGTTGATCCAAGCCTTTATTTTTCCTCACTTCTTCAACGAAATTGATCTTTGACACACCATACTTCTGCTCTAAGGTGACAAATTTTTCCTTTACCTTTTGGAGTTCAGAAACTTGGAGTTTCATCTCCTCCATGGACTTGATTAATTCTTTAGTGCTCTGACCTGAAGTTCCTACTTGTGCTGTAGCTGTATCTATACCTGTTGCTCCAATAGTCTCAGTTGTAGCCAGAGGGACTTTAGGTGCAAGAGCTGCTGCAAGTGTAGAAGGGAGTGCAATGGAAACCACTGGTACTACATTTTGAGGCTGAGAGGTTGACTCACTCCGCCTGCTTTGTAGTTTTTTCTCTAGTTCCTGCTCTGTCTCCCTTAATTGCTCATTTAGCTTGAGGACCAAGTCCATGAGCTCTTCTTCATTCTTCTTTTCAACTACTTCTGCAGTCTGTGGATGCATAAGTGGTGGCAACTTTAACTGCTTTCTCAAGGCAGCTATGTCTTCATTTTTCTTCTTTATCAGGGCCTCTGCAGCTTTAACATCCTTTGGGTTATGACCCAATCCAATAATCAAATCCTCCAGTGATTTAATTCTATTGTCCTTTGCTTGTGAGGAGGCTCTTTCTAACTGTAATTGGGTCGTGGTATTGTTCAGTGAATTCTCCGATCTGTGTGCCATCATGGCCTTGCTTGTCAATGTTGAATAAACCATTTGCCCTGTCTTTTTATGCAAATCTATTTGATCTATGGGGTGAATGTCCTTTGCCAAGACCTCAAAATCAGTTTTGAGGTAGTCTGCAAGTGTTTGGGGCTGTTGTACTTTAGGCTTAAAAAAGCTCATCTGCATTTTGCCTTCCTTGATGTCATAAGCTGACATCAACCTAGTTTGATTGGTAGGAACCATCTTCAAATATTGAGTGTAAGTTTGGGCCTTTAGCTGTTCATTTTTGGCCTTTATTTCCTTGAATGTTTCTTTGATTTCTAAGGACTTGTTAGATGAAGGCCTGAATGATGAAACTTGAGTACTTTGCTATCTTTCCAGCCCCTATCTTTGTGAACTAGAAGTTGTCCCACCTTCTGGGAATGTATGCTAGCTGTATCCACCTTCTTTCCTCAAACTCCTTGTGGTTTCTTTAAAGAATTATTCTTCTGAATGCGGATTTAGCCTATGCCTCTTAGCACCAGGCTGGTCTAAAGGACCACTGGCAGGGGTAGCTACTTTCCTGTCTCTTTTTAAGCTCTTTTCCTCATTTATAGGAGTCTGTAAAACTCGGGGATCTCCCACATTAATTTGAGGTGGAAGGGACTGAGGTGGGGCCTGCTCTTCTAAGATTTCAGGCTACTTTGACATGTTTGATTTCCCTGATACTGGAGTACTGGTTCCTTGTTCTTTTCCTTGTGATGGTTCTGCAAGGGGTGCACTAGTTTCCTATGAGTGCCTTTGAGAAGTATTTATTGTAGAGGCACTAGTTCCTGGTGTTGGCTTCTGAGAAGTCCCAACTGGTACCTGTTCAAATGAGTCTAGGTCAAGTCTCTTTTCTAGGTCTTTCATTACATTTTCTACATTGACCTGATCATTATCCATCTCAACAAGAGTTCCTTCCCTCCATTCATCCATATTGGCATATTTCTCAATTTCAGGGATTCTGTGATGAAAATATGGTGATAACCTATTTTTCATTCTCCTATCACAAATGAAGCTATGTGGGTCATATCTCCAACCAAAACTTTTATTTAATTTCATGTGTTCTAGGATTTTTGTTGCTTCTTTGCCTGCTTCTCTATTGTTGCAGACAAATAGGCCTAAGTGATCCTTGATTCTCAACTGTGCTTTCTTCTTGGCCTTGGTAAAGTGAATTCGATCTGAGTTTATCATTTGTCTATAATAGTCCAATGCAAACAACCTCATTGGAACATATTTTGGTAGTTTTAATGGAGGAAGCTCACAACCGTATATCTTGATCTCTATGTGATTCTGGTACAACTACCAGTCACCTACCTTGTACTGTTTGGATAGCTGAAGGATTCTTTTGATTTCATCACTAATCCTAGGAGAAGGATTTCCTGTCAGCATGGTGGTCACTGGGTGGACAAACTAGTCAATGAATTCATTGTATGAATAAGGACAAGCAAAAGAATGGTGGGAGATAGAAGTCCAAAATATGTCTGATCTTGGATTTCCCTTTGTATCAAGTTGATTCATAGAAAATGGGAACTTGTCAGATTGATGATAGAGGATGAGGTGATATATGAATGTTGAGTACTTGAATAGTTTCTCATTTTCCAGTCTCATGAACTGGTCATGGATTTTCTCAGCAATAAATGTAGCATAGTTGTACTTGACAGCAGGGGGCTCACCACGGGTAAAAATGGACACCAATACTACGGTCAATTCATCCACAGTCACTAGTGTTGAATCTCATGACTGTAGCTATCATATCAACTAAAATTTTTCCTGTCTCTGTGAAGAAAGTTGACAAATAAGGAGGAGGATCTTTGGGTTGATGCTCCTTATCCACAAAAGTTTGACAAAGGTGACTGAGTTGAGATTGGGATAGTTTAGATGATTTTTCAAGCAAATCTCCATGGGAAATGGGTGTGTGGGATGAAACTGAAGCATCTCATTGATTATGTTTGCAGTAATTGTAAAGAGGATAGTTTTATTTTTGGACATTACTGCTCTGAGGTTGGGATCATAGTTGGCATGAAACTGATGGATAATGTTAGGAAAAATGCACACAGAGGGGAGAAAATACATTGGGAGATTGGATTCCCATAGTCCTATGGCATCATAGCCATTCATGAAATTATCCCGGCATTGGCAAAATACTTTCAGGTGGTCTTTGTCAGTTTCCAAGTCTTTTATTTGAAAATCTTTATCTGCAAGGGGCAGATAATATAAATCACGGTGGGTGTAGTAATAGGTGCTATATTTACGGCCACGGGGGTTTCCATTCTGGTTCTTGTGGATTCAGATAGGAAACTAGGGTTCCTATGTGAAATTGGTGAAAACAGAGGGTCTAGGGAACTTGAATTCTAAATGCAGTAGCTGAATTACGGTGAAATTTGGGTTTTTTCTAATTAATTGCAGAGGAAAGCAGATATTCACAGGGTTTCTAGACGGAAACTGGTAAATACCTGTTTATAGAGTTGGGTAATGGACTGCAAGTACACTGGGTGTGAATGACGAACTCAGACCGAAGTCGAACTGCAAGCTTGAGGGTGGCTGACAGTTGGGTTCACGAGCTGGTTGATTTTCAACATTCAGGTTGCTGCATGCATGCGTTCACAGAATATAATGACAAGCTGATTTCATTTGTTTTTTTATGCAAAGTCAACTTTTGGCGGGTTCGGGATTTGGACGGGTGGCGTCAGCGGGAGAATGATTTGACATTTTGTTGGTAGCGGGAAGCAGTTTTCATCACACCACTAATGGAGGGGAGGTGGTATTTGGGCGCGACCACGTGATTCCATACAGTGCTTGACACGTAGCGATGGCACTATTTAGAAAACTGCTCACCATCGTGCACTAAAGTTTGGTCATGGAGGGCCGTGTGATATCCGTGGCAACCGTCAGATCTAAGGGATCCGATCGGACGACTATCGGGGAGGTGAGGTGGCAGAAAGTTTAATGGAGGACGGGCCCGACATAATTTAATGTTTTTAATTGCATCGAGGGTGATGTGATTGGTCGGAGCAGTTATTAATTAACCATGGGTGTCAATTAATCCTTTTATTAACATGGCAGGGTTGGGGTTCTTAATTAGTTACGGTTTAACTAATTAATCCCAATTATTAACTCTATTATGGTTATATTTAACCGAGGGGCGGGATATATAAGAATTTGGGGTTTTTACATAGTTATAATAATATGGGAGTGGGTAACCTTTATAAGAGAACTATACTTTAACATAAATTAGTAGTTAATATGACTAAATGAATGGAAAAAGTGCTAAGTCTAAACATTTTCATGTGTATATTTAAAACTTAGGCTAAGTGAACATGAGGGTTTTTATGTAAAATGGTTTATTTTCCTTAAGTAAAATAGGATTTTACTTAGGAAAAGATTTATTAGGGGAATGAATGATTTTATGAAGGGGTGAATATTGATGAAGGGGTTTAAGTACTTAGGCATTATAAATTATTGGGCCGAGGGTTCGGTCCCTCCAAAAGTCAGAGAAATGCTCTGAGCCCCTCTAACTTTGATAGATACCTTCTCACTGAGGGGAAATTAGGGAAAATTTAGGGGGAAATGAGAAGGGAAGTTAATTATTTTTGACTTTTCTTGCTTGATGTGCCTTCCATGTGCTACATGCCTTTTCCTTTTGATGAAAGTAAAAGATTTACACATTTAGACTCATCATTCACCACATATTATTCGACAACATCATCTACCTACCCTACCTACTTTAACCTAGCATTTTCACTTCTTTATTAGGGTGCACTTAGATTGGAAAACCCTTATCAAACTTTCTTTTCTTTTACATGGTGATGCCTATCTAAGTCTACACTTATTACATCCAAGGGATCAGATTAAACTGGTGAGCTCCTTTTTTCACTCTACCTATCTACTTATCTGCTAAGATTACACTGTTTGGTCAGATCTTTATTCTCTACTTCTAAAGTATGAAATTGAAATATGAACTAGCCAAGCTTAAACTGTTTGACTATTCATGAATTGTGGCTTAAGTGACAAACTGCACACAATTTTTATTATACAAAAGTAAAAAAGTAGTGGCATTTTAGACTTGCACACTTTCCTGGTCATTCTTTTTGTTGGGGTTCATTTTCTTTCATTTTTTGACCATGTTTTTATTCTTTCCACCCTTTTATTTTTCTTTTAGGGTATACCCTCTTTAAATTTTTTAAATTTTTTTATTTTTTACAAATATGGAAAACCTTTGCAACAAATAAAGGTATGAACATATTACACAGCTAAACCAAGTCAATCATAAAATATGACACCTATTGGTATAGGGGCATAACAACTCCTATAGAGTCAGAAGAAGATTGATTCTTTGATGGAAGAAGAGAAAATTTATTCTAAGAGAGCTACTCTACTGCAGTAATGAGGAAAACAACATGTAATGCTAAATCACACCATATCCTAATTAACCATTTAAACAGCTATGCTAAGAAGAATTGCTAAATCAACACTAACCTAATGCTGCTATCTAAGTTACAGAAGTAAATAACATCAAACCATACTAATGTGTGAGTAAGAAAACTAAACTAAATCTTTTTTCACTTTTTTGGTTTTCTTTGGTAAAACCAAGCATGCAATTTAATTGTTCTTGTGGATGTGACAGGAGGATGGAAGGTGGTTGAGCATTGATTAAAGGTTTAGGGAGTGGTTGGATGGTGTGGAAGGGTCCTAGGAGGCTTTTTGTGACTTCCTAGAGGTTCCCCATCAATTCGGCATCAAAACAAGTCCTTTCAGGAAAACCTATAGGATGTACTAGAAACCTACGGGATGATCCTGTAGGAATTACAGGAAGCCAACAGGATACAACAGAGAGCTAATTGTGAGGTGTTGGAGGTGTTGGGAAGCTAGAAAAAGGTGTGTGAGGTGTGGGATAGAGTGTTAGAAGGTCTAGGAACACTCAAGAGTCAATATCCAAGAGAAGAGATGGCTAGATTCACTCAATGTGTCTAGGCGGATTTCAATGAAAAAGGACAAAAAAACTAGTGAGGGTGATGGTGGAACAAGAGATGGTTAAGGTTTATGAGGTGGGAGATGGATGCTGGTGATGAAGCCTAGACCTCCTCTTGAAGTAACTGCAGTTCTTAAAACATGTGTGTCTTTCAAAAATTATGCAACAAGATACATCTTCATAAAGTAGAAAAGCATGAATCAGTTTCCCATATTATGCATGAAGAACATGTTGAAGGAAATGAGAACATGAGTGAGATCTTATTGCAAAAATAGAGTAATGGAAAAATATGACAATGAAATGAACCAAATGTTGAATCAAGGCAATAAACTCCAAAGCTCATGCAAGAACTAGAAATCTGTGTTTTTGGGGCTGCTGAAGGGTCTCTTCATCAAGTCATGGTCCCAGAGAGAGGAAGTGAGGCCGAGTGATGGTCTCGTTGCAGGTGTAAGGGATAATCGTTCAAATCCAGAAATGATTTCCTCGAGCACAGGTGGAAGTTCTTCTTCTATTTCCCTTGGAGTTTCAGTGATCCGCTTCCAACTTAGATATTCTACTAAAACAACAGAATTGCTAAAATTACTCGAAAATTATCTGAACTTGACTTACCCCAGAACCGAAAGAAAAGCAACATCGTTGTTCATCAACTTCTTGCATCTACCTTTCTCCCAACCTTTATCACGTTAATTCTCCACTGTTGATCCTCTTTCTAAGATCTGACGGTTGATGCTTTACCCGCTTGCAAACTAGCCGGGTGATCCTCCACCATTGATTAAGCCCGCTTGATCTAACGATTGAGGCCTAATATCACGTGGAATTCTTGCTGATGTTTATCAAGCCGAGAGCACGTGAGAAAAGCAGTTTCTCCATGCTATGTGTCGGCTGCTAAATGGAATCGTGTGACTATCCCAAAATACCGCTTACCTCCTTGAGCCCACGCGAAAAAAGCTTTCACCTATGAAGACTTCTTTATTCCTCTATTTAAATTCAGTGCTTGTTTACACGTGACTACCATAGATCTAACAGTTATGTCGATTGATGGTTCTATGCTTCTTCGGGTTCCCTCGCGAACTTATCAGACTTTTCCCCTTTCGCTATGATTTTAGCACTTCCGCTAGGTTTAGCTCTTCTCTATGGAATTTAGAGCTTAGCTAACTAAATCTTTGTGGTTCGAGACACATTCGATTTAAATTAATACATAGTGAAAGATGAATTAAACACGATAACACTAGATCATACAGAACTCTAATTTTACAGGCTAAATAGGAATTTAACAATACACAGAGATATTTCGAAGGAATTCGACCTCCGGGATTTAACCTTTCATGGATAGAATACAAAAAGATACAAAGATATTTCAATTCTATAATAGTCTAATTCTCCATAGCCAAATCCAGCTAAATCCTCTTACAATAGTTTAACTTACATAAATACTTTACATCCAACAATCCGATCCTCAATCAATGGTTTGAATCTATCTAATCCTAGAAAAATACCTAAACTGCTTGATATTTTCCTCGAGATTCTCAAATAAGTCTGAACTACTTGGATTAATTATGAAATCATTTAATAACCTATATTCTAGCTCAAATCCTATCTAGAAGACTTTGTAAATTGACAGCTAAAGGATCCCACTCCTTTGCTTGTAAATTTTTTTTGGATTTTTGGAATAAATGAAGCCTTTTGTCTTCAAACCTCCCGCTCTTGCATCACCAAGGCACCTACAGACAACCTTGTGGTGATCGCTTTTCTCCTTGCTAACCTGCTAACTGAAAGAAGGCACAAATGGAAGCAAACTAACATACCACCAATCTAATCTACATTGTTGTAATGGAAATGCAACTACTTAAGCAAATGAACAATCAAACTATGAATCTATGCTAACATAAATGTACAATAAAGAGGAGCCTTGGCTACTAGGTGTTGGCTTATTGGGCCCTGACCCAGGTTTGGAAGAGTTTTTAGCCAAAAAAATCCCACAGCTACCGACCCTTTCGGCAATAGCCTGCAGAGCATGGACTGAGGTCTCACCGAGGTAGCAGGGGAGGGTGCTGGAACTAGGTTTCCACACCCTTGGGATGTCTTTATGTGGTCTGGAGAGGGTCGCGAACCGTCCCGTGACCTCGCACCACTTCTGTACTACTTATCGGACTGTAGGTGTACTTTCTTATTACAGAAATTATTATAGATCTGATCTTCTTGTTATAGTCTTTTAAGAAAACATTTAACAATAAACCTAGTGTGTGAAATTATAAGAAAAGATAAGCTCAGATAATAGATGCATAAACCAGAACACAATAGATCCGCAATATTTCAGCAAACAACTTATCTTTATTAACATCTTCCGCCAATACAACCAGATCTGCCCTACACACTCAGCTGTAGGGGTCCGTGCACATAGCTACGGACTCTACCAGGCCTCTGCGCACACAGCTGCAGAGACTCTATCTATATACCAACACCCTTGACTCAAACTTACAAACGCAGAGAATATTGCCTTCACAAACCCATAAACATCAAGATCCAAAACCAAAACTTTCCAAAAAACTAACTTCTAGCCATAGAGCCTTGCTCTATTTATACATTCCCATGGTCCGTAGACCATGGGTAGGCCGACTCACATCCTATTATTTTACATTATTCTTGGGTGGACAACCTTTTGACTTGACTCATTACAATTCATGCTCCGAGCACTTCACGGAGTCTTTACCATACTTTTACCCCAAAACTATGGGCTTTGAGCCCAAAAACCCTTACACGGGCCCTCCGCTACCCAACAGGCCCCCAACACAATCAATGTGACTCGTCCTGAGTCACTCAGCTAGTGCAACAATCTTTGCGCAGAGGTCATTCAGCAAATTTTGTGCTTCGATTACCCTGGCAACAAAATCTTCCGCCGCTTGCTTTATCCATTCTACGCGAGCCACCGATGCATCATCATCAGATTCCGTTGCCTGCCTGGGTTCTGATGGTGCCTGCATGTGTGCTAACTTTCCCTCAATGTTGGTGAAGACCACGAAGGCTTCATCAAGCCAAGGTTGGATGCATTATTTGAGTACTACCTCCTTCTGCTGAGCGGCGTAAACTTGTGCCTTGAGGCCTTGGGCCTCCCTCATTTTGGCTAGTCGTTGTGTTATGGCGACCGTTTGCACAGTCCCCCAAACTTCATCATACACTTGCTATAACTCTCGTGGTTAAACTTCTACCTATTGTAGTGTTGGGTCATCTTGTAGGGATGTGAGTGTAAGGAGGGACTGATCCAACAATCCCGAGCAATCTTGGACTATGCACTTTATGACTTCCAATCTTGCTTGAATTTCGCTGCGTCACTGTTCACGAACTTCTGGGGGTGTGGGTGGTTGTACCTACAACCGTAGCTCCGCAATTTGCAAATTTAACTCCCACTAAGCTTTTGTGGCCTCCTATCGGGCCGCACAGAATCTTGCCGCCATGTGATGGATCTTATCGATTATTGGAAGTTCCGCTGGGACAGCCGACTCTTGTACCTTGCTGCAAGCCTTTGCCATGGCCTGTTCCACTTCCTGGTTGCGGACAACCAACTCATCATGCTATAAGCTAACCTGCTCTAGATTTTCCTTATGCTCTATTAAGATTTGGAGGGCGCAGCCTTCCCTGGCACACAGCTCAGTGGTTACCCCATCCTGTAGTTGGTAGAGGGTTTCGCGAGGCAGAGCGATCAAATTCAACTACCAACTTCTCATGTCCCCCTTGGCTTTGGCTAGGATAACACCTAATAGCAATACTAAAGTGTTCATTGTGTGACTACGCACTATCTGCTTGGCTACGGTTATATCATATGTGAGGTTTGGGAACATCCCTCCCGAGGGTCGCACCTATAATGCCTGCAATTGCGCTCTGAGCTCCCCCAACACAGTTTTCTGCTCCGTCATCAGCTCCTCTAAGGCACCAGCAGTGACATGGTGCGCTGGTTCACTGCCGTGAAGAAATTCTTTCTCCAAGGGTTTTGTTATTTTTGACTTCTTGCGTGCATGTGGCGATTCCTTACTGCACAGCCTTTTGCCTTGGGGCAAATTTGTGGTAACGTCCGTGCGTTCCTATGTCTCTAATTCCTTCTACATGTCATATTCTGAGGACATTCCATGATCCTCTGTGAACATGTCAACAAGTACCTCTTGGGACGCCTCTTACAGCGAAGCGGCCTGTTGTCCCTGACGTGTCCTTTCTACCAATTTAGTGAGTCGCAGTTAGATTTCCTTCTTTTGCTGTTGTGATGCCATATTTTCTAATGCGGACATGTCCGGGGTGCACATTCCATAAGCCAAGCTGCCAATACCTCGTAAATTGCATCGTCTGTGGCAATGAATGGGAGCTTGACCCATGTTTGCTTTGGATCCTTCCACACCCGGATATATAGGTTGTGCATGTCTACTTTGAACTTGACTGTGCTAGGCAACCTGTCGTAGACTGTTGGGGACATCCGTGGTCTGCAAGTGATCCATGTCCGGATACTCGCTTCCATGAATATCCAAAATACCTTGATCTCCCAGACCCTCATGGCATCCTTCATAGCCGAGAGCGAAGTAAAACGCACTGCTTCAGGTAGGGTGTGCTCAACGCTGGGAAACTGGCTACCCTGCGGAAATTCTCCTGCAACCAGAAGGATTGATAGTAGCAACCATGCATAATGAAAAGTCTTACCTTTCTCCTATGCTTCCTTACAATTGGTCAGAAATTCATCGCATAAGAACTATGCCCAGTTGAACTGGACTCCTTCTGCACACTGCTCTGTAAGCGCAATAACAGGGGCTGGCACCTCATCTACGTGGCATTTTCTCATGAGTTTACTAGCTAGTAGCTGGGTGGTGACTCGCACTCCTCAGTTGTTGATGCTCGCTATTACATAACCACACTTTCCTTTTTCCATCTTATATTTAGCCTTCATTGTCTCTGCAAGAACTACTTCGCTACTTATTCTAGCTATGTCTGTGGGGTCGTTCCCTTTAATCAGTAGGTGAGTAATCTGGCGTACTAAATCGGCTGTGATCGGAATTGGCTCTTCGAACCAGAGATACCCATCATGTTCCAAATAGAGTAGATGTCGGATCACAAAAATGGTGATGGTTGCGCAGTGATAGTGGGGTATCCACCTTAGATGAAGTAAGCTGGCCTTTTCCATGCCCAGTAACCATTTTCACGGTAGTAATTTGCTCCTATAGCTAAATCGGGCACTATTAGATCTTTTTTTGCTATTGTAGCTTAGAAAGAATGGAAAATTCATCATATGGATGTCAGAACTGCTTTTTTAAATGGAGTTTTGAAAGAAGATGTTTACATGTTTCAACTAGAAGCCTTTTCTGTTAAAGGGAAAGAACAAAAGGTTTGCAAACTAATGAAGTCTTTGTATGGCTTGAAACAAGTGCCACGAGCATGGTATGAGAAACTAATTGAGCATCTTCTAAAGTTAAATTATAAACATTTTGACCTAGATGATCAGGGAAAATTTTAAGGATGGAAATTTATCTCAAAGTTTAGAAACCTTGGTGAATCCCACTAGTCCATAATATGAAATCTATAAAATGTTTGGAGATATTTTTGTAAAAATATTCAAATTTATAATATTCTTATATAGTCTATATATAATTTTTTGGCGATTTTTAGGGTAAAATAATTTCATTCTATCAAATTTGGGTGAATCATTTTTACAAAAAAATGGAAATTAGCGAATCTTTTTTTTGGAAAAAGTATAGAAAATTAGCCCATGGGCGAATATTAGCCCCTAAAATTTTCCCTGTAGATGATGCAACTCTTTTCGTTAAGAAATTTGGAAGATCAATTGTATATCTAGTTGTATATGTTGATCATTTTATGATCACAGGAAACAATGATGAATATATATCATCGATTAAGAAGGAATTGAAAAAGGTTTTTGATATGACAGATTTAGGTTTACTTCATTATTATCTTGGAATTGAAGTTGATCAAAAACCACAACATATTTTCATCTCTCAGAAGAAATATGTTGGTAAGTTATTGAACATATATAGTATGATGGATTGTAATCTTGTCGCTACTCCAATGGAACAGAATTTGAAACTCACTTCAGAAGAAGGAAAACCATTTGAAGATCCAACAAAGTACAGGAAACTTGTTGGAAGTTTGATTTATTTATCTATTACTCGTCCTAACATAACCTTTGTTGTTGGAATACTTTCCAGATTTATGCATCATCCTTGTGAGGGGCATTGGGTAGCAAAAAAAAGAGTTCTGAAATGTTTAAAAGGATCCCAAACTTACGGCTTCAAATACTCCAAAGTTTCATACTTCCATCTTGCTAGTTATTCAGATTCTGATTTTGATGGAGATAAGGAGAATGGAGTCTCTACTTCTGGTTATTTGATGAATCTTGGATCAGCAGCCATCAGTTGGAGATCACGCAAGCAATCTATCTTTATTGATTCTACCACCGAAGCCGAATATGTTGCAGTAGCTCAAGCCACTAAGGAAATCATTTGGCTTTGGAAAATACTTGAAGATTTGCATGAGAAACAAAAAGCTTCAACTCATCTATTTGTCGAAAACTTTTCTGCAATTCAATTGGCCAAGAATCCAAAGTTTCATGATCGAACTAAACATATCAGCACCAAGTATCATTTGATTCAACATCATGTAGAGACCAAAATAATTCATCTGACACATTGCCCTACTTCAGAACAAATTGCAGATATTTTTACCAAAGCATTAGGATGTGAGAATTTTGAAAAGTTCAGATGTTTACTTGGCATCTCAGATATCCCTTCGGCTTAACAGGGGAAATGTTAAACTAATCCTTCGGGATTTGTTTGTACAGTCTAGGATTAGTTAGGATTAGTTAGTATTTTTCAGTTTTTCTCGTATAGAGGAGTTATCTAGACATAACCGTCTTCTCTATTTTTTTTATCTGTATAAATTGCTTATCTTTGATAATGAATAATATACGATTGGTCTTGTCTTGGTAAAGTTCATTCCAGGCCTGATAGGGAAAACAAAGAAATATTTTCATTTCATTGGCACTCCCAAAATATAACAATGCATCTAGTGTCATGTCAAATGATTGGAGACAAATAAACCCCTGCTATCTAACTATCTAGACAAAGCTTTGACGACTTTTCCCAAGTTTTCAATTATGTGTATTTCTAACTGCTATATATTAATCCTTTTTACATAAATTTGCAGATATGACATAATTCTTGGATATTTAAATTGTATTGTATTTTTGGAAAGTTATGTTTAAATTTTTAATTATATGTATTTTATATATTTTATTTTTATTTTTCAATAAAAATTTGGCGGGTACCATTTTTGTCTATTTAAATTATATTTTTAAATATATAAATAAATTTAACAATTTTTAATATTTAAAATACATAAATTATATTATTTCATTTTTTCAATAAAAATATCGTGGGTACCATTTTTGTTTATTTAAATTATATTTTTAAATATATAAATAAATTTAACAATCTTGAATATTTAAAATACATAAACTAGGGAACTTCTTTATGAAAATCAAAAAATTTTGAAGAAAGGGAGGAGAGTGGAGAAAGTGTTGAAGGTAAGGGAGTAGGGTTAGGGTTCCGGAATGGTTAGCCTCTGGCAAACCTGAACCCGGGATATGGTTCAAGGGGAGCCTACAACCATCCACACCAAATCAGAACAAGTGAGAGTGTGGAGACGACAGTAGGACGGGGGACAGAACTCAAGCAGGGCTGACAGAGAAATGACAGACGTGGGTGGGAGGGGAGAGATCCCCCCCTATAAAAATGTAGCAGCAAGCGAGACAAGTAGGACTGGAGCACATGGCGGCATAGGGAAATGAAGCAAGGACACACCAGTTATGGGAGCTCGTTGGCAAGCGGGGTTGGGTAGCAGATGCCTACCCAGAGCGACGAAAAAACCCAGGTTTGTAATCCCTAACAACAAACTTGAAGAATATAGAGGATACATGAAAGATCATGCTTTGATTTGTAAGTTTGTGGGGACCTAGCCATCTGAGAAAGATCTGGCCAAATGGATACAACAAAGATGGAAGCCCAAGGGACACATAGATATAAAACTAGGTGCAAAGGGCTTTTTCACGGTCATTTTTGCTAATCTGGAAGATAAGGAGAGGATTTTTTAGGAAGGACCCTACTTCCTGAACAATGCTGGTCTATTTATGAGGCACTGGGAGGAATGGTACAACCTAGACAAGGAAAAAATGCTAGCGGCACCTATATGGGTTAGGCTATTTGGACTCTCAATTGAGTTCTGGGATCCAGAGATTCTGGAAGGTATCGGAAACTCAATTGGGACATTTTTCAAAGTAGCTAGACCACCAGAAGAGGAATATATACATCCTATGCCATCATCTGCGTATACATGAATATCACAGAACTGCTTCCGGAGTATATTGAAGTGGAGTACCATCATGAGGTCTGGCAACAACCAGTGGATTATGAGCATATCCCATTCCGCTGTAGAAGATGCCACGAATATGGCCATCTCTTCAAACAATTCCCTATGAATGCATCTGGAGTAGTAGCAAGAAAGGGAGAGGAGGCGAGGAAGGAGGTAGAGGTAAGCAAGGAGGATGAAGAAGGTTTTACAGAAGTTCCTATCCGAATGAAATCTCAAAATGGACTGATTACTCTAAAACCATCTGTTAAAGCAGTAACCCAGGAAAACCAAAACAAGTTCGGGGTATTACAAGAAGAGGAAATGGAAGCGGAAAGGGAAGACAGTGACGAAGAACCAGCGGAACCTCTAAAGGGAGACAGGGGAAAAGATATAATGCAAATAAATCTAGAACAAGAGAGGGAAGGTGAGAGCATGGGAACCCCTCAAGACCAGACCCCAATGGAGATAGATCCCTAGAAGGACAAAGGGAGTGAAGAGGAACAAGTCATGAAGAGACTTTTACATGAATGGAGGCATCTGGATGAAAGATTCATACCAGAAGAACAAAATAAATTATACAAAGACATGTTCCAAAAATACAAGGAGAAAGGAGGGGTAGCCATAACAAACAAACCAGAACAGTTAGGATCGCAAGGAGGACAAAGCACAGAAATGGGTAATGCAGGAAAAGGCAGAAGAAAACGAGGAAGAAGACCTATGAGCGAGACCATCCAAATGGTTGGCGAAATGTTGGTTAACTCAGGACGAGTCATACCTCTGTCAGAGGTATTCCAACAACCCCTCAAACTGTTAAAATGATAATTACAACATGGAATATTAGAGGGCTGAATAGTAAGGGGAAACAAATATATTTGAGAGACAAATTGAAAAGAGATAATCCCAGCATAATGATAATCCAAGAAACAAAGATTAGTGAATAGAAATTGAAAGAGATAGTGAGAAAATTTAAGCCACAATATCAAATAATGGCTCAGGATGCCATAGGTAGTGCAGGGGGCCTGGCAATTCTTTGGAACCTAGAGGAAATCCAATTTGAAAATTGGGTAAGCGTGCCTCGAATTCTTTTGGGAAAATTCAGGAATATAGGCTCACGGGAATGGGTCCTTCTCACTGGGGAATATGGTCCTCATTTAATGGGAGAACGCGGGATATTTCTTCAAAACTTGGAAAAAATCTGAAGTTTCTTCCCAGATTCTCCATGGATCATAGGAGGTGACTTCAACATGATCACATCCCTAGAGGAAAAACGAGGAGGCCTGAGAGGACTAGATTCGGACATGGAATCCTTTGGTGATATGATAGCGGAACAAAAATTGGTTGACATACCCAAAATAAATGGGATTCACACACGGAATAACAAAATAGGAGGCATACACCAAATTGCCTCAAGACTAGATAGATTCTTAATATCTGAACAAATAATAAACATGGATATATTCATTGAAGCAATGATTCTACCTGGAATGGGTTCTGATCATACTAGAAATCGACATTAAAGCTAGCCCAAAAAAATGCCCTTTTAGGTTCGAGGCCTTCTGGCTTAGAGATTAAAAGTTCATGACAAAAGTGGAAGAATGGTGGAAACAAAGCCAGCAAAGGGGAAGAAGTAGAATGCAGACCTTCCAATTAAAATTAAAGGAACTGAAGGAGCGAATTAAAAAATGGAACAAGGAGGAATTTGGGAACATCTTCAAGGATCAGTAGATTCTAGACCAGAAAATGAGGAGACTGCAACAAGAAATAATATCAGAAGGCAGAAGCGAGGAATGGATTAGAGAGGAAGGGATATTGATAAGCCAAATTGAAGAACGAAGTAAATAGGAGGAGATTCTATGGAAACAAAAATCAAGAGTGAATTGGTTAAGAGAATGGGAGAGGAACACGAAATTCTTCCATCAGGCCATGATTCAGCAGAGACAAAGAAATAGAATCTTCTCCATTAAAAATGAAGACGGACTCTGCCTAACACAGCATGAGGAAATGGAGCAGACTCTCGTTGGTCACTTCAAAGACCTCCTTACAGAACCCCAAGAGGATCGAAGAGAAGCTATTAGGAGAATTTGTAATGAAATCCCAAGTATGATCACCAGAGACCAAAACCTAGCTCTTATGAGAGCTGCAACCCTGGAGGAAGTGGAAGAGATTATGAAAGGGATGAAGAAGAATAAAGCTCCGAGACCAGATGGATTCATAGTGGAATTCTACCAAGCGGATGGAAATTCTTGGGGCAAGACATTTTGGATGTGGTAGAGGAGTCAGGGAGAAATCAGAAGGTATGGCCAGGCCTAAACTCAACTCTCTTGTCTCTTATTCCTAAAACTGCTAAATCTGAAAATGCCCAAGGTTTTAGACCCATTGCTCTATGTAATGTAATATATAATATTATCGCTACTCTTATGGCCAAAAGATTGAAACCAATACTTTCAAGCATTATCTCTCCGGAACAGACTGGGTTTGTGGAAGGGCAGCAAATTCTAGATGGCTTGGTATCATCTCAGGAGGTTATGTGTTCCTTGAAATATAAGAAGGAAGCAGGAATGATGATCAAATTGGATCTCTCAAAGGCATATGACCGGCTGAACTGGGAATACCTTAAATCGGTATTAACGACCTTCAGTTTTTGCAATAGATGGATAGAGTGGGTTTCTGATATGATCTCCACACCAAATTTCTCTATTCTTCTGAAAGGAACGCCAACTTCGACCTTCATTGCCTCAAGAGGATTGAGGCAGGGGGATCCTCTTTCCCCATTCCTGTTCATCATTGCGGCGGAAGGACTGGGAAGATATATCAAAAAAGAATTACGGGAGAGGAAAATCAAAGGGCTAAGGCTATGGGGGAACAACTTGCTGATTACACATCAACAATTCATGGATGATATCATGTTATTTTGCGTAGTCTCTCTAAGAGAAGTAAAAGGAATAAAAGGGATCCTAGACCTCTTCATGGAAGCTTCAGGTACTCAAATCAACAAGGAGAAATCTTGCACTTTCTTCTTCAATACTAAGGGTAATGTCAAAACTTACCTAACTAGAATTCTGGGTTTTCGCTCGGGGGACTTACCCACAAAATACCTAGGTACCCTGCTAGCCCTTACTCCTTTAAAGATGGCTAATTGGCTACAAACCATTGAGAAACTCCAGAAATGTCTGGCGAAAAGGTCCTTCTGATCTCTGAACATAGTAGGAAGAGCAGTGCTGCTCAAAATGGTCTTACAAGCAATCCCAATCTACCCACTTTCAGCAACAGCAGCCCCCAAAGGGGCATGTGCCAAAATGGTGGGGATATTCAAAAAATTCATCTAGGGAGGACTGAAGCAACAAAAGAAATGGGCTCTGATATCTTGGAAAGGCCTGAAAAAGAGTAAAGAAGATGGGGGATTGGGATTGAGAGATCCTTACACCTTGAACCAAGTAATGGGGGCGAAGCTCTAGTAGAGATGGATGATGGGAGGAGGAGACCTATGGAAAAGAATCTGGACACAAAAATACAACATGCCCACAACAACAGAACAAATCCTAAGACTTGAGGAAACACCAAGAGGCTCGACAATATGGGACCTGGCCTGTCAAAATAGAGATATAGTATGCAAGCATGTCTTCTGGGAAATTCGAGACGGAAATTTAGCCAAATTCTGGGAAGAAGCTTGGAAACAAAGGGAGAAAATGAATGGGGTGCAAGGTCTCAAAAACACATGCCAGAGGGCAAAAGAGGAAGGACTGAATTATGTAAGTGAGTTCTGGAATGAAGAAAGCCAAGAGGCATCATGGAGAACTTGGAAGAATTCGAAATCATGGGATAGACATATTGATACTGAACAAAGAGAGCTGTATACAAGAGAAATGAAGTCAAGGAGAATAGCTATCAGAACAGGTCCAGATATACTGAGATGGGGTCATACAACAAAGGGAACCTTCACGATCAAAGAAGCCTACCAAATAACCACGTAGCAAGGACAAGACGAACTGGCACCCCTATGGAAACAAATATGGCAGAGTAATTGGTGGCCAAAAGTGACTCTTTTTTTATGGCTTGTAGGTAAAGGACGTATTTTGACATGGGATTAGCTTGAAAAGCGTGGATTCCAAGGCCCCCCGAGATGCAGCCTATGCAAGTAGGATCAAGAAATGCAAGAACATCTTCTGAATTCTTGCCCTCTAGCCTAGCAGCAATGGGAAGAAATCAGAAGACTCTTTGGGAGGACAAATAGAGATCGTCACAACATTAAAGAAACTATTAGACAATGGGGGAGAGGTCAATTCTTAAGCTCGGTGGTTAGAAGAGCTTGGAGTCTAGTCGTGGGAATGAATATGTGGATGATATGGAAAGAAAGAAACTGGAGAATATTTCAAAACAAAGAGATGTCTCCAGAGCTCGTCTAGAAAAGAACCCAAAGCCATATAAGAGAAACCATTTTAGCAGAAACTTGGAACCAAGAGGATTCGAAAACAACTCCAGAGGAAGAAATGATCCTAACCAAACTAAATTTAGAACAGGGAATGGTTTCTCCCCAGATGTGGAAAGCTCTTGAAACAAACATCCATAGCCCTATCCATTTCTCGTGCCCCTCTGAAGGCTTCATCAAACTGAATTTTGACAGGGCCTCCAAAGGAAACCCGGGGCCAGTAGGTCTCGGAGGCATTTTCAGGGATGACCAAGGACAGAAAAGATGGGTGTATGCAGACCATGGTGGTATCATGAGCAATAATGAAGCAGAACTAATGGCAATTTATCAAGGATTAAGAATAGCAATTCGAAATGGATACAACAACCTGGAAATAGAGGGCGACTCAAAGCTGGTGATAGATATGCTTAGGAAACTCAATAATGGCAAGGCTTGGGAAAAAGTGGAGAAATGTTGGAGGATGGCTAGCCTAATCCAGGATCTGGAAACTCATAAAGAGAATTGATTATAAGATCATAAAACATGTTAGAAGGGACGGTAACAAGGCAACGGATTTCCTAGCTAATTGGGGGAGCAATGGACAAGGTGGCAAGCTAGATAGTATATGGCCAACACATCTTGAGGAGCCCAGATGGGAGCCCCTCAAAACAATCATTACCCAAGATTACCATGAGGACACGAACTCAAGTTAACAGATACAGGTGGCCCCCGATTGGGGTGAGAGAAGGGGAGAGTACATTCAGAATGACAGTGCAGGGGAGAGGTCGGTAAGACCGGCCACCAAATGCCCTCATAATAATTCAAAGGGAAGCAGGGGCATCATGCATGCCTGAAGGAATCCTGAGGCACAGAGGTGACAGGAGAGTGGGGGAAGATGAAGTAGGAAACAACGGCGGAAGGGTGATGGGATGCAGGACAGGTGGGAAAGGGTTAATGAGGGTGGCTAAGGGGGGAAGAGAGATCAGTGTGTAGCGAACAAAGGAGGAGAACAGAGCTGAGTAGGAGTTAGATTCTTCAATGGTCAAGAAAAAGTTGGGTGGCTGTAGAGGGTAAGATGGCACGCCTAGGTCAAGGAAGGGGCCGTGGAGGAAGAGAGCAGCAGAGCCAGTCAGGCAGAGACGAACTGATGACCTCCACACCAGCATATCAAAGGCGTAGTAGCAAAACCATGAGGAAGACAGTGCAAGAGGCTACACATGCATATAAAGAAGGAACAAACGTTGACATTCGTCAGCTCATACAGGAAATGGAAGAAAATGTCATGGAAGGAGACTCTGAGCTCAAAATGGAGGAATGGGGAGATCTCATCCCTAATTCGGGGAACACCAGAGGAAGGATGACACTCTACAAGCAAGCCCTTGATCCGGATTTAAACAGGAATGCAACAAATTACAGAGATAACCATATACACAAAGATGCAGCGGAAATAATACTTCATTTCATTAATGGAAAATACTGAAATATGCTTACAAACAGAAATGGCAATAAACTAGCTAGGGCGATGGTAGCTTATCTCTGAGAAGAGATGTGATGGTTACATGCCTCTGAACTGTGTTACAATGAGGCTCGAAGGCCTATTTATTGTTGAGAAACAATGGACAACCCTTAACATTCCAAAACCTAACCCTAGGAGATGAAACGCCAAACTGTGGGCCCCGTTTGGGTAAATTGGTACATCAACTTCCCGGGGTCGTAACTTTGGCATACGATCTCCGTTTGACGCGTACAATAGCTCGTTAGAAAGATCTATCCGAGCACTACCACTTTGGGAAGGGCAACATGGGTCCATGGACCCATGTTGCCCTCAGATTTCCCAAAAAACGTCGTTTAGGGCCTCAAAACGGCTCCGGAAGTTCAGGACCCGAAAAACTGCTAAAAATAGTAAGTTGTGCTACAATTAAGGAAACTGAAAATGTTGAGAAAGACAATGGTGGGGATCCAGGTGGACTTGGCAGGTGGCCACCAATATCCACCTGGATCATTCCTCCCCCCTTAGGAAGCAATAGTCCCCATTGCGTTGAGCTCCTCCATGAGATGAGGAAACTTCTGCTGAACTTGTTCCCTGGTGAGCCACTTGCCCTGCTGAAGGAGTTGGCCCGCTTTGACAACTCGATACAGTTGGATATTCTGTTGGCGAGTGTTCTTGATCTGTGTGTCCATGATCCGATCAGTTGCAGCTTGTTCCATGCAATCTGGATTTAATTCTGTGGGTTTGAGCTGTTCTGCAATGTCGGATGTGTCTAGCAATGGTGGAAAGTATGGCCGAAGGCGGTCCACATTAAATACTGGGTGCAGGCCAAGGAATGGGGGAATGCTGAGCTCAAATGCATTATCTCCCATAGCCTTAGTAATGGTGTAAGGACCATATCGGAGTGGTCTCAATTTCCGATAGGCTCCAGTAAGGCGTTCCTTTTGCAAATGCAACCAGACTTTGTCGCCCACCTGAAACTTGTGTGGCACCCGATGTTGATCATGTCGCTGCTTGTACTTGGCATTTGATTTCTCAAGAATGTCATGGACCTGCTGGCGAATATGTTGGATTCGCTCAATGAAGCTGGTGGCCTTATCTGTTTCAGACTGGACATGAGCTGAATTCATGTGAGTAGCTGCAAGTGGCATGGCCACATCAATGGGGCATAGTGGCTGGAATCCCAAACCCACCTGAAAAGGGCTATGGCCAGTGGAGCTGTGAAGAGCTCGGTTGTAGCTGTGCTGAACGTAGGGGAGGCTCTCATCCCATGTGCGTGGATGCTTTGAGTTATACATGCGCAGAATGTGCACAATCATCCTATTGACAACCTCCGTCTGGCCATCAGTTTGAGGATGGAAGGCTGTGGACTTCGTGAGTTTGGTGTCCAGCATTGACCAGAGACTGGACCAAAAGGTGCTGAGAAACCGACTGTCCCGATCTGAGATGATAGACTGTGGGATCCCAAAGTGCACCCACACTCGTTCAAAGAAGAGTTTAGCAGTGGCTTCTGCTGTGATATTCTTCTTGCAGGCCATCATAATGGCCATCTTTGAGAACCTGTCGACGACCACAAAAACACAGTCATTTCCATGCTTAGTGGAAGGAAGGCCTGACATGTAATCCATGGAGATGGATTCCCAAGGTCGAGTAGGGGTAGGCAACGGGGTATAGAGGCCTTGCTTCTTAATGGTCGGTTTGGCAATGGCACAGGCAGTACATGATCGGATGTACTTCCCAACATCCTGTCGAAGATTCGGCCAATAGAAATAGTTTTGCAGTACTGCCACTGTTTTCTCGACCCCGAAATGCCCAGCAGCCCGACTGTAGTGTGCTTCCCAAATCATCTTGGCACGCTCGCTTGAAGGAACACAGAGGTGACCGAGGTGGCATAATAGGGCATCCTGGAGGTGAAAATCTGCAACCTGCCGACCTTCCAAGAGTGTCTGGTATGTGTGGCCGAATTCTGGGTCGCTTTTGTAGAGAAGTGGCCAATCAGAAGTCTCGTGCCCGCAAGAGTTGAGCACGGTGGTTAGCGCCATGATCGGTGGTCGACTGAGGCAATCTGCAACATTATTGGTGCTGCCCTTTTTATACTTGATATTCAAGTGAAACTGTTGCAGGTATGTAGACCACTTCTGATGGCGATCATTCTGCAATTTCCCTTGGGTCTGTATGAACTGCAGAGGTCGGTGGTCTGTGTGGATGACCGTTTCCTTCCCCAAAATGTAATGCTTCCATTGTCGGCAGGCCTGTACAATGGAATACATCTCTTTATCATAAGTGGGGTACTTCCAGACTGTGTCTGAAAGTGTTTCACTGTGATATGCCACTGGATGTCCATGTTGAGTAAGGACTGCCCCAATAGCATAGTCAGAGGCATCTGTCTCGACCTCAAATGGTTGTTGTAAATCTGGTAACGCGAGCACTGGTGCCGTGCAGAGGCGATCCTTCAACTCCCTGAATGACTTCTGTTGAGATTCAGACCAAAAGAATTTTGCTTTCGCCCCGCCCTTGGTGACTTGACTCAAGGGCCAAGAAATATGAGAAAATCCCAACACAAACCTGCGGTAGAAGTTGGCAAGACCTAGAAAGCTGCGGAGCTCTGTTAGAGTGGTTGGAGAGGGCCAATCCCGAATGACTTGGACCTTGGCTGGATCGACATGCACCCCCTGTTCATCAATGATGTATCCCAGATACTGAACCTCGGTCATGCCAAAAGTGCATTTCTCCAAATTGGCACATAGCTTGTGTTGCCGCAGTGTTTGGAGAACCTGTCGGATGTGGTGGAGGTGCTCTTCCCAACTCTGGCTGAAGATCAGAATGTCATCCAAGTATACTACTACAAAGGAGTTGGTGAATGGCCGCAAGATGTCATCCATTAGCCTCATAAAGGTTGCAGGAGCATTCGTCAATCCGAAAGGCATGACCAACCATTCGAAGAGGCCCTCCTTGGATTTGAAGGCAGTCTTCCACACATCTGAGGGTTCAATTGGTACCTGGTGATATCCTGACTTCAGATCGATCTTGCTGAAATATTTCGCCCCCTTTAGTTGGTCTAGGAGGTCATCAATCCGCGGGATCGGGTACCTATTACGGACAGTGATCTTGTTCAGCGCCCGATAGTCAATACAGAGTCTCCACGTCCCATCCTTTTTCTGTACCAACACTATCGGGCTCCCACAGGGCGAAGAACTCGGACGGATGTGACCTTTCTGCAGGAGCTCTTGAATCTGTCTCTTGATTTCATTGTTCTCCAGAACGGAGCGCCGATAAATTGGTCCATTGGGTAGTGGCGCACCTGGGGTCAGATCGATGGAGTGCTTGACTTGACAGTGCAAAGGAACCCCTGCCGGGGAGGTGAAGATGTCTTCGTACTCCTCCACAATCTTGTCCATCTGTAGCTGCCGTGCAGAGGAACCCCGTTTGGAGGCCGCGGCCACTTTCTTCTTCTTCCCTTGAGGGCGTATCATCAGGAAAACAAATTTCCTGGTTTTGGAAATGATCTTACTGCATTGTTTTGCAGTAATCAAAGAGATGGCGGCAGGTGGTGCTACCTCTGGTATCCTGAACAACTTATTTCCCAATGTAATAATAACAGCACGGGGCCTTGATTCATACACAGCATGTCGCTTCCACAAGTATGGTTGTCCTAGTAATACATCACAAACTTCAAGGGGAGCAATGTCACACAATACCTCATCCGTGAAGGGCTTGATGTTGTATGGAAGGCGACACTGCTGGCTCACGCGAAGATCTCGCCCTTGGTGAAGCCACCCAATGGTGTATGGTTGTGGATGTGCTGTGGTCGGTAAGCCCAACCGCTTCACGACCTCTGCCGAAATGAGGTTCTTTTGACTCCCGCTATCAACAATGAACTGTATCGGGGAGCCCTTTACCCACATCTGGGAGTGGAAGAGACGCTCCTCCTCCTCTGGATCTTCGGGTTCATTTTTCTGGATCTTTGCGGTAGCAACAGTGGCGCTGGGATCCGCATCAATGATCTGCTTCCCTTTTTCATACCCCTTATCGGGTTCTGACTCAGAGTCGGAACATGCATCTGATTCTGAAACCTTTAGCTCAGCCACCAGTGACTGCTTGGCCCGACACTCACTTGTGTTGTGAGTGGAGCTCTTATGGAACTCGCACCATTTTCCAGTGTCCTTTCTCGGCTTCGCGGCGTTGCTCTTTGCTTGCAGCTTCGGCTGGTTGTCTTGGGTTGTCCCGCCTTGGCTTTGTCCTTTGTTCTGTGGTTTAGGGGCACCTTTCCCCTGCTTTGGATTCGCAGATCCAAAGTCTCGTTTCTTTTGTTTAAACTTCTGCTCGACCTTGACAGCATACCGGTATGCTGCGCCGAGCGAGGGGATGTTTAAGAACTGTATTTCTTCCTGGATGTACTTGTGCAGGCAGCCACGGTATTTGAGTATCAAATGTTGCTCCGAATCCTTGATACCCAACTTTGTGCGAAGGGTATGGAAAAGATTGGTGAACTCCGGCACGTCTTGGTCCCTTCCCTGCCGCAGCGTGGTCCACTTTATGTATTCATCCTCATAGCTTCCGACAGGGTAGTACTGCTCCTTGATGGCATCCCGGAACGAATCCCAGGTGGGTGCGGCTGAAAATAGTGAGCCAGTACTTTCATCCTTCTGCTCGCAGTAGGTTTCCCACCAGTCCTTGACGTGGGGGGCTGCTTTGAGAAGAGCAAAAACAATCTTTTCCCGACTCGAAAATTCATGAACAGAAAAATAACCCTCTAGCAGATTTAACCATTTATCTACGGCATCGGCGTCTATCTGACCCTCGAATATGGGGATTTCAAAATTAACTTGTACCTTAAAGGGTGTGGCGTTTCCAGAGGAGCTACTGGAAGCCGATGCGCCGCTTCTGGGTAGCCGCTGAAGGATCTGCGCAAAGCTGTCCATCATCGCGTTCCGTTGTCGCTCGAGCGCTTCTTCGAGCAAGATTTTGATGGGATCTCCTGCCCCCTCGTCTTTCTTCTCGTCCGCCATGGGAGGCCGTCGGGATTTGCGAGGCTGGTCTTGCAAAGGTTCAACCAGTTCAAGCCCTAACTCCTTATATCCCGACCTTGTTGGGGACATGCAAAGAAAAACAGAGAAAAAGCAGACCGCTCTGATACCACTGATCCGGATTTAAACAGGAACGCAACAAATTACAGAGATAACCATATACACAAAGATGCAGCGGAAATAATACTTCATTTCATTAATGGAAAATACTGAAATATGCTTACAAACAGAAATGGCAATAAACTAGCTAGGGCGATGGTAGCTTATCTCTGAGAAGAGATGTGATGGCTACATGCCTCTGAACTGTGTTACAATGAGGCTCGAAGGCCTATTTATTGTTGAGAAACAATGGACAACCCTTAACATTCCAAAACCTAACCCTAGGAGATGAAACGCCAAACTGTGGGCCCCGTTTGGGTAAATTGGTACATCAACTTCCCGGGGTCGTAACTTTGGCATACGATCTCCATTTGACGCGTACAATAGCTCGTTAGAAAGATCTATCCGAGCACTACCACTTTGGGAAGGGCAACATGGGTCCCTCAGATTTTCCAAAAAACGTCGTTTAGGGCCTCAAAACGGCTCCGGAAGTTCAGGACCCGAAAAACTGCTAAAAATAGTAAGTTGTGCTACAATTAAGGAAACTGAAAATGTTGAGAAAGACAATGGTGGGGATCCAGGTGGACTTGGCAGGTGGCCACCAATATCCACCTGGATCAGCCCTGCACGTGTACTGAGTGTTGAGATGCTTGCTTGCAAAGGCGCTGGAGCAATTACCAGGCGAAATGGCAGAAATCACCGAGGGTATGCCAAATATTAAGAAAGATATGAAAAACCTACAAATCATCATGATTACGCAAGACAGTAAGCTGGAGGAAATCCAGCAACAATTGAAGAAGCTATCTCCAGCACCGAAGGACTCAACGGTAGCACCTAAAAATGTGGAAGACCGAAAGGAGTAATTCATGTAGTTTTTAGTTTGCTTATTTTTGAGGATAGCACTTTCTTTTCAATAGTTTTATGTCAGGTTGGAACATGTTTAGTGACTTTTGTTGCGAGGTTTACTTAGCGTGGATTGAAAGACTTATTAATTTTTGCTACTGGATGGCCTATAATACCTTTAGGTGGCCAACAGACTTGGTTTCCCATATGGGCAAGTTGAGGCCACCAAAATGTTGTATATGGATCAACTTGATTTTATATAAATAGAAAAAGACAGGCACCACCGCACCTTACAAAAAAAAATACATAAACTACATTACTTAAATTTTTCTTGATGGTAAAAGTTGTTAAAACTAGCAACTGTATTGAGAAGCTTCCAGATAGGATGAAAGAAGTTAAAAAAATATAAAATTTCAATAGTAATGGGAAGGAAAATGTAAATGCATGGAAATGTATATGATTTAACGAAATACATGAAAATATTTTAATAGAAATTGTAAAAAATAAAGCCAATACAGTTATATAAATGAAATGATGGTCAATATGTGCCATTTATTTTACAATACTTTTCACATTATCAAATTAAAAAAAAAAAAAAAAAAAAACAAAACAAAACAAAACAAAACAAACAAACAAACATGTAGTAAGATTTATCTTATTTTATGATGGATATTCTTAATATCTAAATATTTTTTGTTATAATATTATAGGTCAATGCCAGACTTATTAGTACCAAATGCCTAAAAAACTATAACTTGTTTCATATTAAACTTGTTTATACCATTTCTTATCAATTTATTTAAAAGGGTGAAAAGAACATAATTACTTTGCAAAGAAATATCAATCTTCGATTTGTGAATACTGCTAAGAATATTCTAAAATATTCCATAGAGATTAAATTCCTCTCATCCATTTAATAATTATTGATAGTTAAATTAAAATGATGGTAGTCCTATTCCAAAATAGACATGTCTATGGTCATAAATATAAGAAATGAAAATATGGAGGAAGAGTACAAATGGCAAAAGTTTGGAAGACAAGAAAGGTTCTTTTTTCTTCCTCTTTTTTAAAATTTTGATACGTACCAATTCTATCATATAAAGTGTTATTTTAATTAGAGAATAATGAAGGTAATGAGTGGGATATAGAATTTACATGAGGATTTGAATTTGGAAATGGTAATTCTATGTTAAGCTTTGATGGTTATTGTTGTTAATGGTCAATATTGCCTTGTGTAATGTCGTGTTTTAGAGATTGGTGTACTGTTAAATCCTAGGCGATGCATAATGGCAACTACTTATGTCCACCCCTTGTTACAAGGGTGACTAACATGATTTGAATGGGCAACATCACAAATCCAAAGATTTTAGAGCTACAGTTGTAAGAAATGGAAATGACTTTCCCAATGACTTTGTTTGAGGCCTATTACAGCCTAATACAAGTTGCTTGTTAATATTATTTAGATTTTACATTTATGGGGTAGGTTCCAATGTTGTTAAATTATTTAAATATAGGAATGTTGTGTGTTTTCCTTTATGTGGCTGATGTAATAATTTTTAATGTTCCTGTACAATTAAACTTGTGTCATAGTTCTTATTTTTCCCTCAACATAGAGGGTTTTTCTTTGGCAGTAGTTAGGGTTGTCGGGGAAGGGTTTTATTTTGTAATCCAAATGTTTATATATGTATAATTAATATAATTATGCAGTAATGGAAACATGCATATTGTTCGTTTTTCAAATTTTAATGTATAAGACCCTATAGAAGAGTGTCATGTATACAAGGTTTACACGCATTCAACTATAGCTCATATAATTTATAGATTTTGATATTGGTGTTTTTATGAACTTGTAAATAATAATATTAAACCCAAGGGATAATTATTAATATTAAAATCCAAGGCATAATTTGTAAACCCATGGGATAATATGAAAATCAACTATGGTCAACCATGGTAAACCATGTTTATTTAAGAGTTTATAATATTTATTTTAGGGTTTTTATACATTGGGTTAATATTATTCCCTCAAGTTTAATATTATTCCCTTGGGTTTATAGTTCCTTGGGCTTTTAGTATTAATCCCTTGGGTTTATAGTCCCTTGACCTTTTAGTATTAATCCCTTGGGTTTATTATTCCCTTGCGTTTATAATACCAATCATGCTAAACCATGCTCAATCATTGTCAACCATGGTCAACCATGGTCAATCATGGTCCAACCTTGCATTGTGACAAAGTTTATCTTGATATGAAAATCAATCATGGTCAACCATGGTCCAATGTTGCACTATGACAAGGATTGGGTTAATATTATTCCATATGGTCAACCATGGTAAATCATGTTTATTTAAGGATTTATAATATTTATCTTAGGGTTGGTATACATTGGGTTAATATTATTCCCTCAAGTTTAATATTATTCCCTTGGCTTTATAGTCCCTTGGGATTTTAGTATTAATCCCTTGGGTTTATTATTCCCTTGCATTTATAATATCAATTGGGGTAAATCATGCTCAATCATTGTCAACCATGGTCAACCATGGTCCAACGTCACAATATGACAAGGATTGTCTCAATATAAAAATAAACCATGGTCAACCATGTTTATTTAAGGGTTTATAATATTCATCTTAGGGCTTATATATGTTGGTTTTATAACATTTATTGCTTGGGTTTAATATTATTCCCTGGGGTTCATAATCCCTCTGGGTTTTAGTATTAATACCTTGGGTTTATTATTCCTTTTAATTTATAATATCAATCCCTTGGGTTTATTAATATAAGGGTTCATATTCGTAAGGTTTAATATTATTCCCTTGGTTCAACTGTGGTCGAGAATGCTCCAACGTCTCATTGTGGCAAAGCTTGTCTCATTATGAAAATCAACCATGGTCAACCGTGTTTATTTGAGGGTTTATAATATTTATCTTAGGGTTTCTATACCTTGGGTTTATATTATTCCCTTGTGTTTAATATTATTCCCTTGAGACTATAATATTAATAATGGTCAACCATGATCAAACATGGTCAATCATCATCGACTATGATTAACCTTGGTCAACCATGTTCTATAAAATTAATTGTGGTCAACCACGATCACTCATGGTCGACCATGGTCCAATGTTGCACCGCGATATGAAAATCAACCATGGTCCAACATTGCATTGTGACAAAGATTGTCTCGATATGAAAATTAATCATGGTCAAGCATGGTCCAACATCGCATTGTAACAAGGATTGTGTCAATATGAAAATCATCCATGGTCAACCATGTTTATTTTAGGGTTTATAATATTTTTGTTAGGGTTTATATACCTTGAGTTTATAATATTTATCGCTTGGGTTCATAATCCCCTCAGATTTTAGTGTTAATCATTTGGGTTTATTATTCCCATGCGTTTGTAATATCAATACCTTAGGTTTATTAATCTAAGGGTAAAATATTCCTAGGGTAAAATATTATTCCCTTGGTTCAACCACGGTTGAGCATGGTCGAATAATGCATCATGAGAAAGATTTCTCAATATCAAAATCAACCATGGTCAACCATGTTTATTTAAGAGTTTATAATATTTATGTTAGGATTTATTTATGTTTGGTTTATATTATTCTCTTGGATTTAATATTATTCCAGTGGGTTTTATAATATCAATAATGCTCAACCATGATCAATCATGGTCAACCACAGTCCAATGTCACATTATGACAAAGATTGTCTCAATATGAAATCATCTATGTTCAACCATGGTCTGATGTCGCATTATGACAAATATTGTCTTGATATGAAAATCAACCATGGTCAACCATGGTCCAACGTTGCATTGTGACAAGGATTGTCTCAATATGTAAATAAGCCATGGTCAACCATGTTTATTTTAGGGTTTATAATAATTAGCTTAAAGTTTATATACATTCAATTTATAATATTTATCACTTGGGTTTAATATTATTCCCTTGGGCTCATAATCCCTTGAGGTTTTAATATTAATCCCTTATGCTTATTATTTTCTTGGGTTTATAATATCAAACCCTTGGATTTATAAATCTAATGGTTCATATTCCGAGAGTTTAATATTATTCCATTCATTCAAACATGGTCGAGCATGGTCCAATGTCCCATTGTGAAAAAGATTCTCTCAATACGAATTTCAACCATGGTGAAACATATTTATTTAAGGGTTTATGATATTTATCCTAGGATTTATATACCTTGGGTTTATATTATTCCCTTATTAATCTAAGGGTTCAACCGTGGTCAAGCATTGTCTAATGTTGCATTGTGACAAATATTGTCTCAATATAAAAATCAACCATGGTCAACCATATTTATTTAAGAGTTTATAATATTTATCTTAGGGTTTATATACCTTGGGTTGATATTTTTCCCTTGGGTTTAATATTATTCGCTTGGATTTATAGTCCCTTGGGCTTTTAGTATTAATCCCTTGGGTTTATAATATAAATCATGGTCAACCATGACTGATCATGGTCAACCATGGTAAATCATGGTCGACCATGGTCAACCATGTTTTATAAAATCAATCGTGGTCAACCATAATCAATCATGGTCAAGTATGGTCCAACCTCGCATTATGACAAAGATGATCTCAATGTGAAAATAAACCATGGTCAACTATGGTCCAATGTCGCATTCTAATAAATATTGTCTTGATATGAAATCAATCATGTTCAATCATGGTCCAACATTGCATTGTAACAAGGATTGTCTCAATATGAAAATCAACCATGGTAAACCATGTTTATTTTATGGATTATAATATTTATGTTATCATTTATATACCTTGGGTTTATAATATTTATCCCTTGGGTTTAATATTATTCCCTTGTGTTCATAAACCATAGTTTATAATATTTATCCCTTGTGGTTTTAGTATTAATCCCTTGAGTTTATAATATCAATGCCTTGGGTTTATTAATCTAAATGTTCCTATTCCTAGGGTTTAATATTATTCCATTGGTTCAACCATGGTCAAGCATGGTCCAATGTCCCATTACAACAAAGATTGTCTCGATATGAGAATTAACCATGGTCAACCATGATTATTTAAGGGTTTATAATATTTACCTTAAGCTTTATATACCTTGGGTTTATATTATTTCTTTAGGTTCATAATTTCCCCTTATTAGTCTAAGTGTTCAACTATTGTCGAGCATCGTCCAACGTCACATTATGACAAAGATTGTCTCCATATAAAAATAAACCATGGTCAACCATGTTTATTTAAGGGTTTATAATATATATGTATATTAGGGTTTATATACATTGGGTTTATATTATTCCCTAGAGTTTAATATTATTTCCTTGGGTTTGTAATCCCTTGAGCTTATTACTCTCTTGGGTTTATAATATCAATCATGGTCAAGAATGATCAATCATGGCCAATCATGATTGACCATGGTCAACCCTGGTCAACCATTTTTTATAAAATCAATCATGGTCAACCACGATCAATCATGGTCAACCATGGTCCAACATTACATTGTGACAAATATTGTCTCAATATGAAAATAAACCATAGTCAACCATGGCCCAATGTCTCATTATTACGAAGATTGTCTCGATATGAAAACTAATCATGGTCAACCATGGTTCAATGTCGCATTGTGACAAAGATTGTCTCAATGTGAAAATCAACCATGCTCAAACATGATCAACCATGGTTCAACACATTAAATATATTTATATTTAAGATTTCCTAAATACTAATATTTATTATTTTCTAAATACTAATATATCAAATATATTAATATTTAATATTTAATATATTATATTATATTAAGGCTTATAATATTGGGTTTGATATTATTGTTTATAATATTAAGTTTATAATTACGCCGTAAGGCATTCCCTCTGGAATCAACACCCCCAGCTGCTACCGTGGACGATTATGGACCATCGATTATCTATGTTAGACGATAGAAGCATCTTCTGCCGTCAGATTAACCAGCAACTATACATACCTCCACGTGGTAACCAGCAACTATACATACCTCCACGTGGTTACTAACTCCGGCGAAGATCGATACAGTTACATGGACGCTCCTTCTGCTCTGTATCCTGCAGAGCCCGTCGCCACCATTCCTTGGGTATAGCGCCTGGTTTTCCTGATCTATCCACCAAAAGTTTAGGATTGATAGACTCAGCGCCTGATTTCGGAATGGTTTCATTCTCAAACCTGGCTCGGGATATCAGGTACTGGACATCACAATATCCCACAATCACCCACTTTCAATGGAGCAGCACAAGCACCTGGGGGGCCTCCTGGCAGTTTTTGATCTCTGCAATGGTAAGTTATTTGCTCCTAACTGCAACTTTATGGCACATAATGAAGAAAAAAACATACCCAATTCGCCTTGGTCCTATTCCCGCAATTCACAACATGATAATACTCTCTCTTTCGGCTCTTATGGTGGTGGGTTCCTGGGAAGCTACAAGCCTTGAGATGGAAGAAACATGGTGGTTGTGGGGAAGGCCATATGCCTCTAAACAGTCGATATTCTGTTTCCCAATAGGTACGTGCCCAAAGGGAAGAGTCTTCTTCTGGTCATATGTGTTTTATCTAAGCAAATTTTATGAATTCATGGACACCATTATCCTTGTTCTCAAAAAGAGGCCCTTGAACTTCTTCATGTTTATCATCACGCAGTAGTGGTTGTAATGTGCTTTCTGTGGTTGGAGTATTCACAGTCCCTACAGGTGATTGCATTGATTACGAATGCATCAGTGCATACTATCTTCTGTGTAGCATTGGGTTCCAGCCTCCATGGAAGAAACTTGTCACGAATTGCCAGATTGTGCAGTTCTTGTTCAGTTTCTTGGTTTCCATTGTGTTTCTGTGGCTACATTTCACTGGGGATGGGTGTGCTGGAATGGGAGCTTGGATTTTTAATGCTCTATTCGATGCATCTCTATTAGTACTCTTTTTCAACTTCCATAAGCGGCAATACAGGAAAGGTAAAATGAGGGTAGGCATAGCAAGGATGGTGGAGTGACATTCAGATGGTGTTTTGTAGCAGAGGGCCCGTTCTCAACCCCCCATTTTAAAATTTGATCATGACAAGGACATGAACTTGTTGTCCAATGACATAATTCACATGTAGTTATTAGTAAGTTGGTGATTCCTTATCACAAGTTGCCAATCAATTATATTCAGGAAAGTGACTGAAATCTAAAGATCGATACAGTTACATGGACGCTCCTTCTGCTCTGTATCCTGCAGAGCCCGTGGCCACCATTCCTTGGTTATAGCGCCTGGTTTTCCTGATCTATCCACCAAAAGTTTAGGATTGATAGACTCAGCGCCTGATTTCGGAATGGTTTCATTCTCAAACCTGGCTCGGGATATCAGGTACTGGACAACACAATATCCCACAATCACCCACTTTCAATGGAGCAGCACAAGCACCTGGGGGGCCTCCTGGCAGTTTTTGATCGCTGCAATGGTAAGTTATTTGCTCCTAACTGCAACTTTATGGCACATAATGAAGAAAAAAACATACCCAATTCGCCTTGGTCCTATTCCCGCAATTCACAACATGATAATACTCTCTCTTTCGGCTCTTATGGTGGTGGCTTCCTGGGAAGCTACAAGCCTTGAGATGGAAGAAACACAGTGGTTGTGGGGAAGGCCATATGCCTCTAAACAGTGGATATTCTGTTTCCCAATAAGTACGCGCCCAAAGGGAAGAGTCTTCTTCTGGTCGTATGTGTTTTATCTAAGAAAATTTTATGAATTCATGGACACCATTATCCTTGTTCTCAAAAAGAGGCCCTTGACCTTTCTTCATGTTTATCATCACGCAGTAGTGGTTGTAATGTGCTTTCTGTGGTTGGAGTATTCACAGTCCCTACAGGTGATTGCATTGATTACGAATGCATCAGTGCATACTATCTTCTGTGTAGCATTGGGTTCCAACCTCCATGGAAGAAACTTGTCACGAATTGCCAGATTGTGCAGTTCTTGTTCAGTTTCTTGGTTTCCATTGTGTTTCTGTGGCTACATTTCACTGGGGATGGGTGTGCTGGAATGGGAGCTTGGATTTTTAATGCTCTGTTCAATGCATCTCTGTTAGTACTCTTTTTCAAATTCCATAAGCGGCAATACAGGAAAGGTAAAATGAGGGTAGGCGTAGCAAGGAAGGTGGAGTGACATTCAGATGGTGTTTTGTAGCAGAGGGCCCGTCCTCAACCCCCCATTTTAAAATTTGATCATGACAAGGACATGAACTTTTTGTCCAATGACATAATTCACATGTAGTTATTAGTAAGTTGGTGATTCCTTATCACAAGTTGCCAATCAATTATATTCAGGAAAGTGACTGAAATCTAAATATTTGTTATATTATTACATTGCAAATAAACGTTTATTTCTTGCAAGGGAGTGTCATTTTAAAAGTTGTTGAGATGGAAACTAATCACTGACTGTAGGCATCAAACTTATGTTGAATATGCAGGCAACAGTATATTCTACAAAGAATTCTGATGTATGTCTTTCCTTTCTCAGCAATGTCCACAGGAATGTGTGATTTCATCTATATGAGGACATTAGTGAATGTGTTTTTCGTTGATGCATCCAATTTGGCGTGGACGGTATAGTTTTCTATGAGAAGCCTCTGCTACAATTTGAAGTATAGCAGATTTCAATTTCAAATAGTCATCCAAAGTATTGTAAATTTGATGAGAGATTCTTGCATAAGCTTTCACTTAAAAAGGCTTGGATGTCTGCACTGAAACTGTGTGAGTGCTATTTTTTTGGGGCGGGGGTAAGGAGGGGGATTATATGCACCATGATTGTATAGCACTGAAAATTTAGTCTGGTTCAATTATCCTTTCACAATGAGAAAAGCTAGGAACCATTGTGAGTCCATATTTGGAAATTTTGGTACTCTGTTCCATATTTGCTTAATTTGTTGTACTCTGTGCCTACCGGATTGTGGTCTAGCCCAAGTAGTAAAGTGATTGGCCTTCTATTAAGTTAGATGATGCTGAGTGTAAATTCTGAGTGACTTTTACTGTAGATGTGCCCCTCACAGCCTTGTATCTTAGCTAAAAATAATCTATAAAAATCATTCTCCAAACTAAAAACAAATAAAATATATACCTCTATATAATCGTGGTACTCTGTAATCCTTATACACAATATAAGGCAACCGAAGTGGGGGCATCTGAAAGAGTTGCACAAAGAGATAAAACTATGTGAAGCTGCTCTACTCTATGGAGACGTGAATACCATTTCACTGGGCCAAGGCCTTGAGGTTGGTCATTCAATTGAATATTTTTCTATAACAAGATTAATACATTATGACATTGCAAATAAACATTTATTTTATAAGGGAGTGTCATTTTAAAAGCTGTTGAGATGGACCCCTCTGTTTTTTTTCTTTTTCCCTAGATTCACTCTTTTTCTCCGCTATTTCTCATCCTTTTTCATAGCCATGTACAAGTGAATTTCCGTCTTCTTGTTTTTTTTTTAAAGTTAGAGATTAAGAAATTGAAATTGTTTTTTTTTAAGTTCGAGATAAAAAAAAAATTGAAATTGTCATAAAAATCTAAAGAATTATAAAGAATTATGAACTATTTATCAAGCTCATTTCTATAATGTCAAACATTTTTGTCTAAAATTTGATAATAAATAAAGATAATGGCCAAAACATAAATCATAAATCATATAATGGTATTAAGCTTTCTGAATAAGAAGAGCTCATTGCACCAAAATTCACCATACAACCAACTTTCCCTTTTATCCCACAGTTGGGAATACCTCTTTGTAATTTCTTCCATGTCTACCATAGACATTGCCATCACTTCTACATTAGTGTTCTCTCTAGTTCCTATATTTCTTATTGGACAACCAAAAATTCTTACTTTCTGAAGTGTCTTCAGATCCATATAACTCTCTGGTAATATATTTAATGTTGTACATGCCATTATAGTAAATATTTTAAGTGAAGCCATTGCACCTTTCTCTATTACAGGCAACTCCTTTAATGTAGGTAGCCAAGCAAGAGAAAATCTTTCCAGAAGAGGAAATGCTCCTTTGTGACCAAATTCTGTTGGAAACTTACTTGCTCTAGGACATTCAATGATCTCAAATTGCCTCAAACCCTTGAGTTTATGTAGATGTGGAAGTTCTTCCAAGAAATGACAACCAACAAATTTAAGATAGCCCAAATATTGAAAGTCATAAAAATTATAATCCATTTTAACCAAGTGAAAGTATTCTAATAATACCAGTCTTCTCAATTTTGACATGTTTCTTATATCGTTGGGTAGAATTTCCAGCTTCAATGTGAGGGAGTTCATTTGAGTCATCTTTCCCAGTGTGCCCTCACTAATAATTTCGCCATTATTTTGTAGTTGTAATGTTTTAAGTTGTGTTAAACTTGCCAAATTGTTGATAGAAGCTGTTTTTTTTCCATCTGGTATCCTTATCTTTCTTCCAAAGAACCTTGCAACCATAAGTTTCCAAATGCTCCAAAGAGGTAAGCCCTGAGATACTGGGAGGTAGAAATTGCAGATCTCTACATCCCTCCAAGCTTAATTTCCTTAAAGATCTCAGCATATGGATGGCGGACGGTAATTCTTGGATGGCAGAATAGGAAAGATCAAGGATCTCCAGATTTACAAGACTGGTAAAAGATGCAGGTAACCTATTGATGGGTATGTGTCTTAAACCCAAATATATTAGCTGCTCCAAACACCCAAAACTCTTTGGCAATGATTTCAATGACGTTCCACTTAAAGAGAACGCCTTAAGGGATATCATACTCCTGACACCCTTGTTGGGATCTTTGTTAAATATGGATTTCCACTGAGAAGCAATGAGCATATTTGTGTAGACGATGTGATTAAGCGGAATGCGGCCCAAACACTCATTTTCATTCACAGCTGTCAAACCCTTACCCACACGGTAATAGAAATTTTCTTCCTCCTCTGCGATTCGGATTGCCATATCACGCAGGGAGTCATGCACCTTGAAACAGAGTACTTGCCCATCAAAGTCTCTCATCATTGGCTCGATCAAACAACGATCTGCTAAAATGTTGAGATAATATCTTCCCAGCTTGAATGGATCATAAGCGGGTCGATGCTCATGTTCCAACGTCTTCTTGGCAAGTAAGCCTTCCCCTATCCATACCTGAATCGCCAACTGGACATGAACGACTGTGTCTTCCAAGATGTTTGCAGCTACACATAAAAAGCACAATTGCAGGTCAGCATCCTCATAGCCGAGTGCATCATAACTCAACCTAACACAATTGTACACACTGTCCACGTTTGGCAGCCTTTGGGCAGCCCATTCCCACTGTTGTGGATGAGTACTCCTGGCCATTGCCCTGCCAACCACTTTGATAGCAAGGGGAAGCCCTCTGCACATTTTACACACAAGCTTGGCTTTTCCCTCTTCTATGTTTGCTGGCAGATTTCCATATAAAAAGCATAATTGCAGGTCAGCATCCTCATAGCCGAGTGCATCATAACTCAACCTAACACAATTGTACACAGTGTCCACGTTTGGAAGCCTTTGGACAACCTATTCCCACTGTTGTGGATGAGTACTTCCGGCCATTGCCCTGCCAACCACTTTGATAGCGAGGGGAAGCCCTCTGCACCTTTTACACACAAGCTTGGCTTTTCCCTCTTCTATGTTTGCTGGCAGATTTCCATTATTATATGGAAAAGTGTGACAAGCAAACTCTCATCTTCCGACAAATCCTCCATTGTTGTTGTGTATTTATCTACGACACCTGTTTTTAAGAGTGAAACGCGATCCCTGGAACTGACAATGACTTTGGAGGTGGAGTGGTTCCTTACAGGGCACAGTACACCTAATTCCTCTAACAATTCTGTAGCATTCCATCCCCATACATCATCTAAGAACAGAATAAGCCCGGTGCTCTGGTGCACTGTCTGATTCAACCATCACTTTACCTCTTCTTCGTTCATATTTTCGCCCAAATTTACATTTTTTTGTGTGGCTATTTGGGTACAGAGTGCATTTCTAAGACTTGTAAAAGAGGGACTTTGGGAAGCAGTGAGCCAAAGTAATAAACCATCCTTAGAATTACTGCGTACCTTTTGGCTATTGAAGAGCGTCTTCAAAAGAAGAGTTTTTCCGAAACTTTTCGAGAATCGAAAATGCTTTATCCTGTCCCACTATAAGGGGCTCTTTGATCAATTTCATCTTTGCAGAGCCTGTTGGAACAACAGGGCCATGGGAAGTACTTGAAGAAGAAGAGCTCATTGCACCAAAATTCACCATACAACCAACTTTCCCTTTTATCCCACAATTGGGAATATCTCTTTGTAATTTCTGCCATGTCTACCATAGACATTGCCATCACTTCTACATTAGTGTTCTCTCTAGTTCCTATATTTCTTATTGGACAACCAAAAATTCTTACTTTCTGAAGTGTCTTCAGATCCATATAACTCTCTGGTAATATATTTAATGTTGTACATGCCATTATAGTAAATATTTTAAGTGAAGCCATTGCACCTTTCTCTATTACAGGCAACTCCTTTAATGTAGGTAGCCAAGAAAGAGAAAATGTTTCCAGAAGAGGAAATGCTCCTTTGCGACCAAATTTTGTTGGAAACAAACTTATTCTAGGACATTCAATGATCTCCAATTGCCTCAAACCCTTGAGTTTATGTAGATGTGGAAGTTCTTCCAAGAAATGACAACCAACAAATTTAAGATAGCCCAAATATTGAAAGTCATAAAAATTATAATCCATTTTAACCAAGTGAAAGTATTCTAATAATACCAGTCTTCTCAATTTTGACATGTTTCTTATATCGTTGGGTAGAATTTCCAGCTTTATGAGTGACAATGTGAGGGAGTTCATTTGAGTCATCTTTCCCAGTGTGCCATCACTAATAATTTCCTCATTATTTTGTAGTTGTAATGTTTTAATTTGTGTTAAACTTGCCAATTTGTTGATAGAAGTTGTTTTTTTTCCATATGGTATCCTTATCTTTCTTCCAAAAAAGCCTTGCAACCATAAGTTTCCAAATGCTCCAAAGAGGTAAGCCCTGAGATACAGGGAGGTAGAAATTGAAGATCTCTACATCCCTCCAAGATTAATTTCCTTAAAGATCACAGCATATGGATGGCGGACGGTAATTCTTGGATGGCAGAATAGGAAAGATCAAGGATCTCCAGATTTACAAGACTGGTAAAAGATGCAGGTAACGTATTGATGGGCATGTGTCTTAAACCCAAATATATTAGCTGCTCCAAACACCCAATACTCTTTGGCAATGATTTCAATGACGTCCCACTTAAAGAGAACGCCTTAAGGGAGATCATACTCCTAATCACCCTTGTTGGGATCTTTGTTAAATATGGATTTCCACTGAGAAGCAATGAGCATATTTGTGTAGACGATGTGATTAGGGGAAAGAAGTCAATCTGTTCTCGCTCAACAAAAGCCGAATGCGGCACAAACACTCATTTTCATTCACAGCTGTCAAACCATTACCCACATGGCAGTAGAAATTTTCTTCCTCCTCTGCGATTCGGATTGCCATATCACGCAGGGAGTCATGCACCCTGAAACAGAGTACTTGCCCATCAAAGTCTCTCATCATTGGCTCGATCAAACAACGATCTACTAAAATATTGAGATAATATCTTCCTAACTCGAATGGATCATAAGTGGGTCGATGCTCATGTTCCAACGTCTTCTTGGCAAGTAAGCCTTCCCCTATCCATACCTGAATCGCCAACTGGACATGAACGACTGCGTCTTCCAAGATGTTTGCAGCTACACATAAAAAGCACAATTGCAGGTCAGCATCCTCATAGCCGAGTGCATCATAACTCAACCTAACAGAATTGTACACACTGTCCACGTTTGGCAGCCTTTGGACAGCCCATTCTCACTGTTGTGGATGAGTACTCCCGGCCATTGCCCTGCCAACCACTTTGATAGCGAGGGGAAGCCCTCTGCACCTTTTACACACAAGCTTGGCTTTTCCCTCTTCTATGTTTGCTGGCAGATTTCCATATAAATAGCACAATTGCAGGTCAGCATCCTCATAGCCGAGTGCATCATAACTCAACCTAACACAATTGTACACACTGTCCATGTTTCGCAGCCTTTGGACAGCCCATTCCCACTGTTGTGGATGAGTACTCCCGGCCATTGCCCTGCCAACCACTTTGATAGCGAGGGGAAGCCCTATGCACCTTTTACACACAAGCTTGGCTTTTCCCTCTTCTATGTTTGCTGGCAGATTTCCATTATTATATGGAAAAGTGTGACAAGCAAACAACTTCCAACTCTCATCTTCTGACAAGTCCTCCATTGTTATTGTGTATTTATCTGCGACACCTGTTTTTAAGAGTGCAGCGCGAACCCTGGAACTGACAATGACTTTGGAGGTGGAGTGGTTCCTTACAAGGCACAATACACCTAATTCCTCTAACAATTCTGCAACATTGCATCCCCATACATCATCTAAGAATAGAATAAACCCGGTGCTCTGGTGCACTGTCTGATTCAACCATCGCTTTACCTCTTCTTCGTTCATATTTTCGCCCAAATTTACATTTTTTGTGTGGCTATTTGGGTATGGAGTGCATTTCTAAGACTTGTAAAAGAGGGACTTTGGGAAACAGTGAGCCAAAGTAATAAACCATCCTTAGAATTACTGCATACCTTTTGGCTATTGAAGAGCGTCATCAAAAGAAGAGTATTTCCAGATCCACCCTTGCCAACAACACCAGCTTTTCGAGAATCGAAAATGCTTTATCCTGTCCCACTATAAGGGGCTCTTCGATCAATTTCATCTTTGCAGAGCCTGTTGGAACAACAGGGCCATGGGAAGTACTTGAAGAAGAAGAGCTCATTGCACCAAAATTCACCATACAACCAACTTTCCCTTTTATCTCACAATTGGGAATATCTCTTTGTAATTTCTTCCATGTCTACCATAGACATTGCCATCACTTCTACATTAGTGTTCTCTCTAGTTCCTATATTTCTTATTGGACAACCAAAAATTCTTACTTTCTGAAGTCTCTTCAGATCCATATAACTCTCTGGTAATATATTTAATGTTGTACGTGCCATTATATTAAATATTTTAAGTGAAGCCATTGCACCTTTCTCTATTATAGGCAACTCCTTTAATGTAGTTAGCCAAGCAAGAGAAAATGTTTCCAGAAGAGGAAATGCTCCTTTGTGACCAAATTCTGTTGGAAACAAACTTACTCTAGGACATTCAATGATCTCCAATTGCCTCAAACCCTTGAGTTTATGTAGATCCAGCATGCCAGGGTTGATTAAATTTCGAAAGTCAATTAAATAGTCAAAAGTTTTAAAGTTGTTGACTAGATTTGTAGAGTAAGTGAAATAGTCAAAAGGCGCTTTAAGTGACTGCCAGAATCAAAGGTTGTTTTCGAATGAGCACGAGCTAGCAAAGCCGCCCGTGATATTTCCGGAGGCGTTTATCGAGGTGGAGGAATTGCCTGGACCGCCAAAAGTGATCGGATCCGGGCAAAAAAATTTAAAAAAATTACATAAATCCTTCACTTTGAAGATATCCCCGTTGGAATCTCCCTGAAACATAACATATGATAAAAAAAACATCAATAAAGAAACAAAATTGCATAAACTTTTGACTTCTTTCTTCTATGCTATTGTTTCTCATCATTGCCTTACGGCGTTTTCTTTGCAACATGTGGTGCAAATGCTAGTATAGCATATATTAAGTTGATGCCTACTGCCTATATCAATTATATTTGTTAATGTGGTTGTGCTAGCTCACATTAATATTAACTTTAATAACGCCTACACAATTTAGTTTTACAAGTGAGAGAACCGATCATCTTAAAGTTTATTACTTTGTGTACAAAGAACATATATTAGTTGAGATCACTCTTAATTCCGGATCTATTAAGTATCAAGAAAGATAAAATCTCTTTACAGTTTCAAGAGATTTGATGCCTATCACTTCTTGGTAAATCCATAATTAAAAATAAATCTAAACTGATTTAATTATTAATTATTAATTTTATGATTTTATTTTATTTTATTATTAATTTTATATAATTCTAGTGAATCAAAATATTTCATTTTTATAATTACCAATTATTATATTATATTATATTTTATCTTTTTAATTCATTTTTATTCCATTTTTGTTATGTTGACCCATCAAAATATTAAACATTATAACATCCCTGAAAAACACCTTCCAAAGTATTTAAACAAACCTACATTGGGAAAAATAAAGTGCATAACTCTCAATAGTCTGTTAGGAACTTTGGTATCAGTTACTCACCTGCACTGCGACCTTTTCTTTGCTCAACCAATTGGATGGGAGCAGACTAGATATATGGCATGTTAGGGATTGCAGTATCTCCAAATTTTCAAGGAAAATTGTGCGTTTCATTGATCATTTCATATATATTGAGAAAAATTCTTCAACATGTTTACTAACTGCTATAACTTTAAACAAGTGATCTTTGTTCGATATTAGTTTACGATGTTGCCTCTAAACAATGTGGAAAGAAATTCGGTAGTGGACATGTTAAAACTTGAACTGTAAACAAATAATAAGTTTGTTGCCTATAAACAATCTGGAGAGAAAATTCGGTAGCTGACATGACAAATAATAAGTTTGTCTAAATGCCATCACCATATCCCATTTCTGGAGCTCTCTTTAACTAATCTACATCTCAAGTTACCTAGGCTTACATCCATTTATTCATTTTGCATATATGGTCCACTGAATTTCATTAATTCATTTTGTGTATATGGTCCACTGAGTTGGGGTGTGGTGTAATTTGAGATCCAATTTACATCTTAATGACAAATAATAAGTTGGTCTAAATCCAGCTCTTTGATCCCTAGGTTTACTTTCATTTATTCGTTTTGCATATATGGTTGATTGAGATACAATTTACATCCTATATTTTAAAGTATAGAATAAAATATAAATTCTTATAGTAATTTTAAAACAATGTAAAATAATATTTTATTAGTATGTTGAGAGGTTGTTTAATTGAATATATAGGAGATGTTGTAGTGATATATTAGATGAAGCTTTAAATTAAAAAAATATGAGAGAGACATTGTGGTGGCTGTAAATGGATGTAAACATCTAAATCTCAATTTAATATGGGAGAGATGTAATGTCCATAAAATGAAGCATTACGTCCAAAATTAATAATAATAATAATAATAATATGTAAAGTTGGTTGAATAAAAAAGTAATAAATCTATTAGATTCAATTTGTTATAGTGTAAATTTGTTCTTATTAATAAAATAAAAAATATTTTTTCTAATAAAAATTATAATACATATATCACATTAAAATAAATTCAAATAATAATGATTCATATTTCAAAACATATAATTAATAATAATAAAAAAATTAATGAGTTTAATTTATAAACTTAATATTAAAAATAAAATTATTTTTAAATATAAAAACGATATATATAGAAATATCCATTTAGCCTTGTAAATTAAAATACTAGTTCAAATTTGTATTCATTATTTCAATTTTCCATATTTAAATTCAATTAATAAATATATAAAAAACTTAATATTTACAATAAACACATATATCTCTATACACACTATAAATATCATAACAAAATAATAATAAAGTATGTCATATATATATTTGCATCCTTTACTAGTAAACCTCCTCTAGGGGTGTACAACCTGTCCTCCTCTCCATAAACTGGGTCATAGTAAGAGGATTTGAACCTTGGATCTTTTACTTTTCAGAGATTTCACATTACTTTGATTACCAATTGAGTTGCCCCCACGATTTATATTAACTATTTTTTCGTAAGTTAGATTTTTTATTACTTCCGGAATTCAAGATACATCATTAAAAAACAAATCGATCTCAATTCACCACATGGTAGGGAAACCAGATTTCTTGGTTGGTAAAAAGAGAGATAAAGTTTCAAGAAAAAGAGACATCAATTTATCATGGCGGTGCCATACAACAACAAGAGTAAATACCTAACAACGTACTTAGGAATCTAAGGATGTCACACGAGCAAGGTTCATTGCACTTGTACCAGGTGGTGTAAAGGGCATCAGCTCAAATTGTAGGTGAATCTCCATGTACGCCACGCAAGCATTCAATCTCTCCAAACAAGACCATTGATAATGTTGCACCCTATGTGTTTCATTCACGCATGAAATGATATCATTTATGTCCTCATGTTTCTCCTTTAAAACTTAGCCTAACACGCTTCAACTAGCATTGTAAAGTGATGGAATGCATGTATTCGTTACTTCTTCCCCTTGTATGACAAGGTCAACAAGCCAATTAGAAACCTCCTTCATAATTTATGAATTTGAGTAGGCATGAAGGTCATTAATGGCATAGTTCTCAAGATGACAAATTTTCTCTCGAATGCTAGGAGAATTCACTAAATGATAAATGGAAACCACTTCTTGGGCCTAGGTCTCGGCACACAATTGACCTTGTTGGTCACATCCACTAGCCCCTCAGTGGCTTCACATCCTATGTTAAGGCATTAAGGTCAAGAGATAGGGGAACCAAACACAAGACCAAGATCACAACCAACTCCCACAACAAGAAAACCTACCACTCACAGCCCCCCAACTACTAACAAGTGGAAGAAGAGATTCCTGAGATCCCCAAACCACCCCTAAATGCTCGTGAGCCAAAATAAGATTGACTCCCAAAATCCCTTCCCTACATGAATTCCAAATGACCACACAAACCAAGGGTGAAAAATACAAGGCAAAGATGACCCAACAAACTGAGCACTAGGGGAATAAAGTTGAAAAAAACCCAATAGGTGGGAGACAAAGCTAGAAAAGGAATGCGCTGCAAGATTCAACAGAGACCCTAATACCTTAAGACCCAATGAACAGTACGCAACAAGAGAAAATCACGAGGACCGCGAGCATAGAACCAGCACTACACACATAATAAAAGATACAATGCATGTAGTAAGGTTGAGACTAATACCCAGAAAATGATGTCCAAGAATGTCATGGTGGACAAAAACCTAGACCTTCGAAACTAAGTGATGGAATTCGCAAACTCCAATAAGAAGTGTGGCCGACCCTATGGCGTCCTCACTCTATGCTAGGACAACATGAGGACCTTGAATGCTAACACCACCCACACCCCCAATGAGAGATCATAAGATAAGATAAGATAATTATATTTATGTCCAACTAATGACCACAAAGTAGGTCAAAGGGACTGTTGAGTACAGTAAGGGAGAACCAAACGGTCTCCTATAAAAGATACAATGCATGAAGTAAATCAATATCTCGCCCTAGCGGAGAAGATCCAGGACCTAATAGGTCTAAGGATCAGACCCATCTCTCCTAACATCTGAGACTAAATGAATAACACTCAAAAAACTCAACAATGTCTGTTGGCCCGATGAAGAGCTGATGGAAAGTGTAGACTGTCCACTAAATCGTGTCCTGGGGGCTTCACGCGCGTTGAATGTTGGAGGACATAATCTGTCTCCCAAGAGAAGATCTGAGACGGAAATGCTGTTGAGATCTCTTGTAGCAGGGTGAGGTCCCATGGATCCTCACTAATCTGGAGTCTAGATACGTACTGGTTTCAATCGATCTCTTGGTGCCCCTGTCTAAAAGTAGTACCCTGAAAAATGTTGTGATCCTGTGTGTGGAGTTTGGTCTAATGGGAGGTTGAAGAATATGCACTTGGAACCTAAGAGCCTCCTGCATATATAGGGCCAAACATCTCTGATCGGGGTATGTGAAAAAGTCGGCGAGGGTCCGAGAATCTCTAAACAAGCAATGAAACCTTCATCTGATCTCGTAGTAGACAGAGCATCCAAGGATGAAGTGCACCTCGGTCTCTGCTTCGTGTAAATGACATACCTCCCAGAGTATGTCTAGTCTATCCGCCTAGTGGTGAGTCTCTACCCGAAGTCTATGAGAACCTACTCTGAACTGGCCTAGAGGAATGCAAAGAGCACGCATCAAGTGGTGAAATGTGGGCCAAAGACCTTTCTCTCTCAACCACTTGAAGTAAAAGAAATGGAAAGACTATATGGGTCAATGCCACTACTACACCATTGGCATGTGACCCTACAATGGAAAGGCCAATCTTTACTCCATATATTAGACCAATTGTCTCTCATTAGAAGACCATGCAACTAAGAGGGAAATAAAATCCCACTAACCACTTATTTCATTGAGGTTAAATCTCTACAATCCATGTAATAATTATTGATAATTAAATTCAAATTATAAAAAACATATTCCACAATAAACACACCTATCCCTATAAATATTTATTTTAGTGTGAAAAAACTATAGTATTGTATTAATAAAAACCAGTACATATATGCATATTGAGAATACCATCAAATGATGTACATCATTTAAAATAAAAAAACAGATCATAAAGCATTCAACCCCATACCACACATGTTCCACTTATCAATCATTGGTGATGAAACTGAAATTAGCAAATTAGATACCCATTGCCTGTCCCAAACAGCAAAATAATGAAATTAGCAAATTAGATACCCAGTGCCTGTCCCAAACAGCAAAATAAGAGAAAGCTCAGGTATATAAAAAAAAAAACAAAACATAGTAAATCATAACAGTGCAGCCATAACCTATCCATATAAATATGTTAATATGCTCAGTAATAGAAAAGCCAAGAAATTAGATTTATTAGTGCGCGCAGAGTATGGATACAACAAAGAGGACTACAAATCATGCGAAGTCATTTTCTGATGGTAAGCAAAGAGTACATAAGCAAGACATTGCAGTGAAGCATATAAATAATGCATTGATAAGAAAAGCCCAGTAAAAGCGTTCGAGGAAAAGCGTTGGTGCAGCTAATGAAGCAAGAGTTCCAGAGAGGCATAGAAAACAAAAAATTAAGATGACAGGACCTTGCAAGCTCCTAAGAAAGTTTGAAATAGCAAGAAGGTTCAGACATATCACTCAATTTATTTTATTGCCGTAGATTTGTTTGCATACAATTAGGAAAATGTGGATGAAGATGAGCAGGCAATTTCCATGTGAGAAGCAAAGATCACAGAGATAATGGAGGAAAGAATTGTGGGTAGTATCTAAAGTAAGAAGACATGAGAATACAAAATGCAAAAGCTTGGAAGAAGCCACATCTATCTTAGAAAAAGTATTGATTCCAAGCACACAACCATTGCATGTATGCACGTGACAGTTCACGCACAAAGTTAACACATTTGAAGTGTTTGGCTATTGGGTGTTTGACCATTAAAGTGTTTGGGGAGTTTTATTTGAAAAGATGGTTTTGAATTGAAAGGACCTTATTGAAAAATCGTTTGTTTTGAAAGGGATTTTCTTGTAGACCGAAACAAAGGGTATCTTTTTTAAAAATCGGGCCACTGTTAAATGATTATCTCCAGCCCATAGTTTCAAGGCTCAGTACGGTGTGTTGCATCTCCCCATTCATAATTACTTTATTCAATGTTCAGAATGTTGAACCTTGCATGCGTTCATTCAATCATTAAAGATCACATAAAATCCAATCATTCAATCATTAAAGATCACATTCAATCATTAAAGATCACAGAAAATCCAATGTCATTGTAGTAGGGAAGGTTTCTCATCAAATCGGTTGTTTTTCAGTTTATTTGGTATGGTATAATTTTAGGTGAGATTGTTATTTTTGATTATTTAAAATAAGTTTTTAAATGTATAAATAAATTTATTATTTTAAAAAATTTGAGACATTTAGATTTATTAAAATTACAAGTTTGTTGTGTACTCTAATCCTTATTTTACTAGAAATCAAGCACAGATTTCTTATAATCACAAATTAGATTATGACCACTCTGTGTTTTAACTCTTTTTTGTGCAGATTGACTGGCAATTTTACTAGAAATCCTGCACAGATTTATCATAATCTCAAGTTTAAACTGTATTCTAGGTTTTGGCCCCTTTTTAAGCATATTGTCCTATCTAATTTGTGAATCTACCAGAATAAAAAATAAAAAATATTAAAGAAAATAACACGACCAACTTACAATACGGCAGTTCATATTTCAGACTCCATTGAAACATAAATGCTTCTAACATGCAAAGGAAATAACAGTTTTCTTGCTGCTAAAACTCCAAAATCAATTTTGAAGGAAATATAAATGCAAACAAACTGCTATACTCCCAGCATGTCAGACTGCATTTATGTTTCAATAGGATCTGAAATAAAACTGGCCCTTACAATACAACCATTCATAATTACTTTCTTAAATAAAATCCGGAACCACCCTTCAAATGCTGAACCTCGCATGTGCTCATTCAATCATTAGATCACACAAAATCCAATGTTGGAAGGTCTCCTATCAAATCTGTGTTCGTTATCATATGCTTTGAGTTGCAATGCATCGTTGGCCCTTGAATATCAAGCATGAAAGATGATGGAAATGTATTCAGAAACCACGATCACATCAGAAAAAGAGAGAAGTTTGTCGGCGTTGCGCAAACACAGAAATCATTGCATCTGCGCGATATAACAATGCATCCAATGTCATGTCAAATGATCGGAGACAATCATTGGCTTAATATCTACCCTAACCCTATCTAACTATCAAACCAATCATTTGACATGACAAAATTAATATTAATAATGCCGAGACAAATTTTAGTTTGTTAGTGACAGGACCCCAAGTAGATATATGGCATGTTAAGGATTGCATTGTCCAAATTTCCAAGGAAACATGTGCATTTTCATTGATCATTTTCAGGAAAGCTATGGATTTTCATTGATCACTTTCAATATCTTTAAAGGTAAATTTTCCAGGGTTTTAACCTTTTAAAGTGCTTTTGCAATAATTATTTACACAAATGGACCATCAACGAGTTCTCTCCTTGCAGTACCTTTCCTATTTGATGAACATCAACACTTTTTCTTCTGTTTAGGAAACTTGTGTTGTTTTTTATTTATTGGTAACATTTATTTTATATATTGCCCATAAAGAAGACTCGGTGGTGGACATGTTACCACTTCGAATTGTAAAAACGTTTGTCTAAATGCCATCACCATATCATATGATGATGTCTACTTACTCTCTTTTAGGTAACCTACATCTCAAATTGCCCAGGCTTATATTCGTTTTACAATTATCCAGAGTTTTAATAATTTAATATGAGGATGTAGCGAGGAAAAAAAAAATAAGGTTAATTGGCCATTATCTTACTACGAAGTATTGTGTAAATCATATTGTGTAAATTATGAAAAGTAAGATTCAAACCAATAAAAAAAAGGTTTCTTTATGGTAATTTTGTAAGTATTGTGTAAATCATATTGTGTAAATTATGAAAAGTAAGATTCAAACCAATAAAAAAAAGGTTTCTTTATGGTAATTTTGTTTGTATTTTTTTTTGTAGGCTGGGGTAGGACCATTTTTTTACATCAATCAATGTTTTTACATCCATCTCACAAATTTACAACAACCTCTCAATATACCATCACTCGCCTGCCTAGGCAGGATTCGATCTTGGGTGGCGCACCGAACTGCAAATTTGTTTGCAAGTTTCGTGGTTTGAACATAAGACCTCCCCTCTACAAATGCACCGCCTTACCGTTAGGCCACGAGTTTTTAATATTGTCATAAATAACCTAATCAAATGAGTTTACTTATTTATTTTCAATCAGTGATCTATGTGATGATGTCAATATTTTTAATAAAATTATAAATATTTAAAAAATAAAAAATTATAACATCGTTATTACATCCAAATAAATTTAAACAAACTAAATAGTTGCAAAACACCTATTTTCTTCCTTAGAATTATGTTTATGTTATCTTGCTATGATTGTAATATATTGTCATAAATACCATGTTCAAATAAAGTTATTGTAATTTTGTTTTTATCAATAAAACTATAAACAATTATTTCCAAAAAAACATAACATACACATCACATTAAAATCAATTTAAACAAGAGCTAGCCCTCCTCTAGAGTTATGTTTATGTTATCTTCTCGTGATTTTAATATTGTCATAAATAACCTAATCAAATGAGTTTACTTATTTATTTTCAATCAGTGATCTATGTGATGATGTCAATATTTTTTTATAGAAATTGCCATAGTGTGTAAAAGTGAAAATCATGTCTCCATGGAGTTCTACAAATTTTAGAAGATACTCTCTTATAATTATTTTTCTTAATTAAAATCATATAATTTTTTTAATTTATTGAAAATAACATACTCTAGTGTACTATGAATTACCATAGTTCACTTGACTAAACATTAATAAAATGATCTTATTTTACCTTATGTGAATGAATGAAAAGATATTAAGTTTGGTGAACACTATCATGAGTTGATATTATTACTCAACTGAGTAAGACAAAACTATAATGGTATTAAACCATGTCATAGGTATGAAACAACCATCTCTTCTTATTATAAAAAAATTAAATTATGATATATATTTTTTAAATAATTATTAAAAAAATATTTTATCATATTTTATTATATAAACTCTAAAAAAAATAACAAATAGAAAAAAGCATCCTACCAAATAGATAAGTGTGGAGAGACACGAATGTGTGCAGAAGGTGGGATTTTGTATAGAAGGGAAAGTGTTGTGTACTAGAAACATGTGTGGATGAAAGTGTGTATTGAGTGAAGGTTAAATATTTACTATCCAAATTCAAAAAGCCCAATTCTAAAATATACATTTCTATCAACATAATATTAAAAAAAAATTATGTCGTAAGGTGTTCCCTCTTGGAAGAACTCCCAGAGTTGCCACTCTACACTCTTTTGTACCATTACATCTAATGTTGGACGATTGAAAGTTTTTCCACAATAAGATCTCATTGTATTAACTGTCAACTAAATCTTGATTTGTACAACCATTCAATTTGTTTATCTTTATTATAACCCATGAACATATTTCTATCAATCATGCAAGAGCCATGTTCTCCAAGTATTTTGGTTCATCCTTCGAATCTTCTCTTCATCGCCTCGCAACTTCCGCTGGTGCAACCCTTTCTTACCATTTCCATGGATTGGTTTGTTAAAACTATCCATTTTATCTACATCTACTATTGGTGGTAATGAAAATGATGAAGGCTCCTCAGAAGTGGAGATTACGCATCTGTAGCATATTTATTACTTAAGAAATGTGGGTTGTGGAGCTCTCGAGAAACCTAAAAAAAAAGTCATTCTTTCACTGTATGAGATCCGCTCGTAGAGCCCAACAAGCAGTTCAGCTCGTGTGAGATTCAGGATTGACAAAAGACTAGGTAAGGAATATCATTACTAGAACCCCAAGAATTCTTACTTCCAATGTTGATCACCACTTGAAACTGAAGATTGAATTCTTGAAAACATTGGGCCCCACTGCACAAGACTTAGAAAATGTATCGATGATTACTAGAGCACCCACTCATCTTATTGTCAACGTTGATAGCCAAATGGAACCCAAGATCAAGTTCATGAAAACATTGGGCCTCACTGCATAAGACTTAGAAATTGTCATATCATACAGACCTATTTTTCTTTGCTACAATATAAAAGAAACTCTTCATCCCAACATTCAATATTTTCAAAATCATTTTGGAACAAAGGTTGATGTCTTGAATGTTTTGAAATGGGCACATTGGGTTATGGCTAATAGTAAAGGGCCTGAATCTTTCAAAAAGAAAATAAGACATTTAGCAAGTTTTGGCCTCATGAAGGATGAGTTCAAGGAGCTTGTTAGGAGATCTCCATCCATACTAAATGCTTTTGAGGAGAAAATGAATAAGACCACGGATTTTTTCATAAATACTGTAGGACTTCCAGCAAATTTTCTTTTGTCAAATCCTAATTTCCTGAATTATAGTTTGGAATGTAGGATCAAGCCTTGCCACAAGGTGTTCAAATTTATAAGAATAATGTAACCCTCCAAGCATCTTCCTAGTCTAACTATTGCTCTTATTTATCTAACCGAAAGTTATTGGAAAAGTATGTGAAGTGCGGTCCTCATGTTGTGAAGTTACTTGAAATTTATAGTGTCAAGCTTGTTGATATGCACATTATCCAATGATTTTTCCCTCATCTAAAAAACTACAAATTCAGGGATTCTAATTTTTTTAGAGCTGGATTGTGTTGCACTTCTCGTATTTAGTGAAAGAGATTCGAGTACATTAGCCAAGATATCATGAATTTGTTATGACCCTGTTAAGAATTTGTGATGACACACTCTGTTCAGGACACGGGTTTCATTTTTGTCCAGTTCACTATTTCACATTACAATCACAATCAACAAACACTATTGAAGAATACGTGGTTGTAGTGTAATGAGAACGCCACTATTTCACATCACAGTCACAATTAACAAAAATATTGAAGGATACTGAGTTGTAATTTAACGAGAATGCAATAGGTAAAAAGCTTATCAATAGAGAGTGATGTTGTGTTTTTATGTAAGTTGTGTGTTGATGAAAAACCATATCTATGTATATTAGGAAGGCCAAAGAATCCATTTCTATTCTATTATTATGTGTTAATATGGTTTGGAAAGCATTTGGAATTGTAAGCATGGATTACTATGAAGAGATTTTGGAGCTTTTAATGAAACTTTATTAAAATCTTGGAATTGTAAGCATTTATGATTCTTGCAGACTAAGCCACTTAATTTTATTACTTTTGTCAGATCACATCTTCTACATTTGACCTGCATATCCCTTCTTACACTGAATATGACATTCTAATGGCTGGAACGATAAAGTATCTTTTATGCAGCTTTGATTTTGATATCTGGTATTAAATGATGATGGCATGAGTGATATGTTTTTTGTATTTTAGGAGAGAAGTTGCTTTAATACATTTATGGATTTCAATACGTTTGTATTTAGCTTTCTTTCATACTATGCTTTCTATGTTATTTATGGATTTCTGTTCAGTGCTTTTGTATTTAGTAGACTCTGCATTCAATATATGCTTCTTCTCATTTTCTCATTAACATTTCCACCTTATAATGGATTCCCTTGGAAGTTGTTATGTGTCGCAAAATATTGATTGTCCACAGTTGCACTCACTTGATGCCCCTATCTACAGGTTTTTTTTCTAATTATTTATGGTCATGATCCTTTAACTACATATATTACTCTTTTGGTAATTATGAAACCCAAATTTATAAATTTTGTTGACATTGTAGGTTGCTTAATGATGATTTTTGGGTTTCTTCAACTATTGCATGTCCTTCCATTGAGTTGTTGGTTTGTGACTTCCTCTTATTTTATTTTGTATGCTGAAGACTAGTATTATAATTTTAGGTTGGGATTTCCTCACTTAACATAGGAATATGTCTCCATTTGACTGAACTTGAGATTATAGAACCTCTAATGATATCATTAGAGCTAAAAGGATGTGGTGTTCTGTCTCAGGAAGGTATTGATTGTCCACAACTGCACTCAATTGATGCCTCTTTCTGTAGGTTTTCTTAAAAATTATGTATGGTCACGCTCCTTTAACTACATATATTAGTGTTATGTTAATTATGAAACGCATATTTATAAATTGTGTTGACATTGTAGCTTTCTTAATGATGATTGCTTTGATGCTACAACCATTTCATGTCTATCCATTGAGTTGTTGGTTTTCATCTCATGCACCTCAATTGGGCTAGAGGGGCTGTTGGCTTTACAAAGACTCTCCAATTTGGAACTTTTAGATTTGTCTTACACATTTTTGAAAAAATTATAGCCAATCATTGATTCTTGTCTCCAATTAAAGGTTACTTCATAAACTTAAAGTTAACACTCCTAGTTTTTTTTGTATACATTCTTGTCAGTTTCCCAACCTATCATTGAGTACCTTTTTGTCACAAAATTTAACATCCTTTTTCTCCCTTGCATATTCATTAGGTTTTGAACCTTCAGGCTTGCAAATATCTTGAGAATTCAACATTGATTCCACTATATAGGGGAAGAGAACTTTTGAAGCTTATTACTGTTGTCATACTGCGTCATCTACATTGAACTTGCATCTTCATCTTCATCTTCTATAGTGATGAAAGCCACCACTCCATATATTTTTTACAATTTACAAAAAGAACAAAAGCGTCCAACTTCATATCAGCTACTGAAATATAAATAAGTTATGTTTAAGACGCTCAAAAATACTATTAAAACTTAGTAGATTAGCAATCTTTAATAGGTCAAGAACCCACAAAGAAAAAATAACTCACTGAGTATGAAATCAAATAAACATAAAATGGTTAACGACATCCATATAAATCCCTCATCAATATGGAAGTAGGATTTGTACAAAATCTAGATTCATTATAGTACAATCTTAAGATTCTTCAGGTTGGAAAGAAGAGTACCTAAATAAAAGATAACATAGAAGAGAATATTATCAAGAGAAAAAATCTTGATGCATAAGTGACACAAAATTTGTCAGTTTAGTATGAACTCTCATCACTTACCAATGGAAACAAGGAGATAGATATAAATTAAGAAAAGTCTATGCTTCCTTTCCAGGCAAGGAGAAGTTGATGATGAAGTGCATGTGATGTTGTGATGTGTTCTATATCAAGAAGGATGAAAAATTAGAAATATAGTTTGAATTAAAAGGACTTTGTTGAGAAATCATTTGTTCTAAAATGGATTTTCTTGTAGACTGAAGCAATTTTAAATCAAGGCACTCTTAAATGATAATCTGTAGCCCATAGTTCCAAACCTCATGGTGTGATGCATCTCTGCATTCATAATTACTTTCCTCAATGTATCTTGCAACCACTGTTCAAATTTTGAACCTTGCATGTGGTCATTTAATCATTAAGATCGCACAACATCCAATGTAGAATGGAATGTTTCTGGTTATTCTTCATAGTTATTTGGTATTATATGAGATAATTTTGGGTGAGATTGTGATATTTGGTTTTTTTAAATTAGATTTTAAATACATAAATGAATTCAAAGTTTTAAAAATCTTGGGGCATTACGATTTATTAGAATCACAAGTACAATTTTGAACTGTGTAGCCTAACTCTTTGAAGTTTTGGCCCTTTTTCATATTTTCCCAAAATTTTACTCGTAATTAGGCATAAATATGTTATAATCAGAAGTTAAACTAGCACAACTACATTAATAAACTTGGTTAATATACTCCTTAGATGTCAACTTAATATATGCTATATTATAAAGCTAATATGTTAAATTAATAAATTAATATTAAATTAAAATATTAAATATTGTTATTAATATTTATTAATATAAATATTGTTAATTAATATAAATAATTTTAATGATTTAAATAATAAATAAATCATTATTAAATACTTAATTCATTCATTATTACTAATTAAATATAAATAAATATTTGATTAATTATTAATAAATAATTCTAAATTAAGCACTAAAATAGCTATGGTTGACCATGGTTGTCTATGATTGACCATGGTTGACCGTGACAGATATTATAAACCAAAGGAAATAATAGACCCAAGGAATTGATATTATAAACCGAAAAGAATAATAAACCCAAGGGATTAATACTAAAACCCCAAGGGATTATGAACCCAAGTGAATAATATTAAACCCAAGGGGAGAATATTATAAACCCAAGGTATATAAAACCTATGATAAATATTGTAAACATGTTGATGGTGCTAGACATGCCAACATTCAGGGGATCACCCCGGTATGAAGTCCCAACTAGACCTCACACCGTTTGGTGTGGGTGTTAGAAATAATGCTGAGAGGGGGGGGGGGGGTGGTGAATGAGTATCACCAAATCAATAATTTTTTCATTTCCATTATCAGATTCATATACGCTACTTCAGTTAAGGCAACTCGCATGTATACGCAACTGTGTTTAATGCAACTAGTGCATATCCAGTAAACTTATGATTCAGTTATTTGATCTTTAATGAGTGCATCAGAACATTATTAACCATATAAATAGTAAACAGGTGCAGTAAAACAAAAAAAATCATCACACATAAGAAGCACACATGAACACCATGATATAAGGTGGAAACCCAATGTGGGTGAAAACCACCTGCTGCAATCGTCTCTATCTTCCTTTTAATAAGAAACTTCTTTTTACAATTTTGTACTGGCGCAGATTCATACCAGTACGTAGGCACCCACCTGCGGAAGGCTACAACCTTCTCTCATTCTCCAGCTACTACTGGAAGGGAGCTACAACCCCCTAGCTCTTGTACTAGTTGATGTACTAGTACATAGGTGTTGACCTATAGAAGGCTACAACCTTCTCTTTTTTTCTAGGGACAACGTTTCATAAATTTTCATAATGGATCCATCAATACAAAACAATCACCACTGCAATACAACCATCAACTATGAATCACCCAACAACTGAATCACTGAAACCCTGTCATCAAAACACAATCACCAGAACACAGAGCAGAGCCCAGAACTCTGTAATAACCACTAGAACCAACAACAAACTCAAATATCAAATCTCATAATGTATATGCTACTTGACTGTGTCGAACCAGCATGTATATGTTGTTTCACCAAAGGGCCCGCATACAGATCTGAAAATAATTACTTATACCTTCGCTGCAATTTTCAACTTTAGATATACCTAGAACATAGGATATAAAGGATAAGACATGCATCAGTATTCAGATCTATTCATGATCGTACCATATAATGATAATGCATTTTTGTCTTCATGATCCCAATCCATCAACCTTGATCAACCGCATAGGTGCACCCTTGGTTCAGATCAAGCAAAGCATCACAAACCCATAACCAGCATACAAGAACTCACACTTCATCAGATATTCATTACTTGAATACTTGCCCTTTGGTCTAATGATCTTCTTCTCCTTATATAGGTTTAGGCCTCTCTCAATACCATGGTCCAAAACCACATAGGACTAATACCTTGGACCCAGTACCTAGGGTCAATACCTCAGACCAAATACCATGGACCAAAACTTAGTTTTCCGACATGTACGCTTCTTTCCTTCTGTGAAAGTGCATGTGTAAGTTATACACGCCTTTATATATAGTAAACCTGCATGTATACACTACTTGGTATATAGTGAACCTGCATATATACGCGACTTGGTATATAGTGAACCTGTGTGTGTACACGACTTGGTATATAGTGAACCTGCGTATACCTTTCTTTCTTCATTCTCTGAGTCTGAACTGTGATCTGTCATCTGAGTGAGTTGCCATCAAGGACAACACTTGATTCATACCTATATCATAATGCCAACAATCTCCCCCTTTGGACTTGATGGCAACAACAACATCAAGGCACTCTCCCCCTTTGACATCAAGGGCAAAGGGCAGACCAAGATATTTTATCCCTTGAAATGCATTCCGTTGTCCACACTCCCTTGAGCACATGCTGAAATCTTTGATTGAGCTCCCCCTTTGTATATGCTAAGATGTATCAATTTGTCCATGCTCCCCCTGAGCACATGCCGAGTCTGAGCAAGACCATGGTAGTCATCAGCAACTATCATACACCATATCATCTGCACTATAAGCATCTCTCATCAACATCAGTGACCTGTAACCTACAATATCATTCTCTTGACCAACCAACAGTAAGTAGCAAGATGTATCATTTAGCCACATAAGCATTATCACCAAAGTCTTCTAACCATATTGCCAACAATGCCAACAATTATTCGAAGCATATGCTCCCCTGAACCTCTGCCAACGAACACATACCATGAATAAACCATATCAGACTTCTTTCCCTCAGTCTGTCCTGCTGCTTTTTCTTCAGAGCTCCATATACGTGACTCTACAGCCTCTAACTCTCGTATATACGTGATTTCTCTTTATAATATCTGCGTATGCAAATTGGAAAACTGAAGGTCTACACTTTCAGTTTCCCCTGTGTCTGTTATGTCTGCTAATTGAGTTATGCCACATCTTTCTGATTCTAATTCTATCTTATTCAATACCTAGAATTGCGATGATGTATGATCCTTTTGCTTTGGTGTCCGAATTTTGCTCCTACATTCCTTTACTTTATGTCCAAACTTGTTACATGCATAACATCTTACATGTTTCATATTCCTTTTATTGCAATCATTAGCTTTGTGACCAAACATATTGCAAGCAAAACAATATCCCTTAAAGTACCTGGAACATGATGATCTTTCTGTGTCATGGTCTTGAACCATTCTTCTTCTGCATCTGGCTGCAATATGTCCAAAATTATGACCTACATAACATTCAACATTATTCATTTGAGGAAATAACCGACTATCACTTCCATAGTTAGGAGCAAAAGATATTCTTTGAAGAATTTCTTTCCTTGGTTGTTGTTGGGGTTGACCACATATCTCTTTGTTGATCATTTCAAATTTTGCATTAGAATTCCTTTCCTCACCTTGTGAGCTAGATTCACCTTCAACAGTTTCATAAAAGTCAATACCAGTTTTGATAGTAGGGGCTCTTTGACTACTAAGAATATCATCCAAAATGTAAGTACTGTCTTGAAATTGTAACAGTTTATCCTTTTCTTCTGATTTACCTTTTAAGGTATTTACCTCAACCTGATGTTGTTCTTCCTTTTCCAAATATGCTTCTTTATGTTTTCTTCAGCATTTCTTCCTTCTTCCACTTGTTGCCTTAATTCGAGCACTTCATGTTCTTGTTCTTCAAGAGCTTCTTTATTCTGCTTCTTTGATTCTTTAAGATCTTATTTTAGAGAGAGCATCTTAGATTCAAGTCTCTAAATTGTTATGCTCTGATCTTTTACTACATCCTGCAGCTACTCCCTTACTCTCGTTACTATTGTTAGTGCCTAGATTTACCTATGGCTGAAAAGGTAGGATCCAGGGCCAACATCAAACCATGCTCAGCCTCGTAGCTAGCCCTAGGAGGATAGGAGAGGGCTCTCTCAGGGTCAATCTCAGAAAAATATAATCAATGGGCTTAAGATGATTGAAATAAAACTAATTTTAGGCTAGATATGAAATACAAGGATTTCATTTGAGTTTTTTTTTGGGGTTTTGTTGGAATCAAGGGAAAAGCAAATTTTGGGGTGTGAGGATTGAGGCTCAGTTCTGCAGAGATCTCGATGGGGCAAGGTAGGAGATCATTTTGGCACTTAAATTTTAATGAGATGGAGGGTAAAGATAGTTGAGGTGTTGAAGAGGGCAAGGGAAATCATGAATCCTCCCCAAATAGCTGAAAACATCAAACCACTAAAGAAAACCTCAAGTAGAGCATTGCACTTTCAATGAATTCTACTTACACTCTTGTTTGTTTAGTTTAGAAGAAATAAGATAGATGATGACATACATAAACAAAATTCACAATTACAAAGAGAAGCACTGTACCAATACAAATTGCCACATGAATCCCAAAGAGTGCTACAAATCTTGGTCTCAATTCCTTAGCCAAAATACTGAAAATGAATGTACAATGAAGCTCAAAGATTTCTCAAGAGTCCAACCATGCTAATGACTGAAAAACAACATAATATAGACAAACCATAGCTCATCCTAGCCTCTAGGGGTTGAGATCACATCTTCAGGAGCTGATCCAACTGATTCTAAACTAAGAACAAGAAATTAGGCCATGAAATTGCCTGCCTCTATAAACTAGGGAACTGATTCATTTAGTTTCAAACAACTTTTTAACTGATGAATCTACCTCTACAAGTGAAAATAAAACATATTTAAATCATAATCCATCAATTTTTATCAAATTACATCATAAATTTGCCATTAGGAAAGTGAAAAAGTCAAACTAGGCGAAACTGGGAAAAAAATAGAGCAAAACTTGGTCAAACTGACAATTTTTCCTCTACGCGCCGCGCCTGATTCTCTATGCATAGTGCCTGTTTGGACCCACTTTTGGAGGCTTTACCAATGTCCAAATGAGCTCTTGGTGTGCTTGCTGGAAAGGTCTGCCTGTCTACTTTCAAACCCAAGTAGAATTTTTCAATTTGCCTCCATTTGCTCCTCCAAAGGTCCATTCTCCCAACACTTCTTCCTGTGTGTCAAAATAGGGGCAGTGAGGTCATTTTTTGAGTGTTTTTTGACATTTTGAGGGCTCAAAACCTGCCAAAATTTCTTGGCCATAGGTAGGCAAGCACAACTTTCCATGAGAAATCCAGAAATGTAATGCTTTTGTGATTTAAAGCCCTCTAAAAAAAGCGAGCGCCACGTGGCGCGGCGCATAGGGAGGAAAACTCTGTTTTTTGTGCTAAAAATTTACAAAAATGCAAAAATTGATCCAAATTTCTTGAAATTTGGGCTGAGTCTTCTCTATTAAGTGTTGTGATGGGACAAGGAAGCCTTAGCCAAGATTTGAAGTCCTTCATCCTATTTTTTCCTTTTTGATGCTCTCTTTAGCTTTGCTTTCAAATTCCTGATTCTTGCTTGGCACAACAAGTTCCGGGACAAATAATGATATGAAAAATTTCTAAGCATGTTCTTCTCATTTATTGCCTTGTCCAACTTCCTCTCCAAGTGGGTATTGACTCTTTCAAGCCATGACTCACGATCAACATTGATCTCCTGCTCCAATGAAGTGAACTCTATCCTCCTCCTTCGGGCACTTTGGCGGTTTTGCCGAATGTTCTGTAACTCCATCACCACCTATTGATCTTAAAGTTGCTTGTTCCTTTGCTCCAAATACTGTATAGTCGACTAGGCTCTATCCAAGTTGGTGGATAAGGCATCAATGTCTGCCTGCTTGTCCTTGATGATCTGTCTAATGTTTGCACTTTCTAGGCCCATGTCAGTATCATCACCCTCAATGAGGATGAAATCAGTCTCTCGCTCACCTAATGGTCCTTCCTCCTATAGAGGCCTCTTGCCTCGGTCCTGAACCTGTTGTGCTAATAGAGGAAGCGAGGTCCCTTCCACCCCAGGGGGAGATAACAGTCGCTTCGCTACTGCAAACAACCGTCTAGTGCCTCTTTGATAAGAGATGAACACCGGCACACTAGCGGTCTCATGGCCCTGCTAATAAGAGGGTCCACCTGTCTCATGCCCAACCTCTGAAGGTCCTTGTGAAGCTCTAAAAAACTCACAAGAGATGAAGTCATCCCATGTGATGCCCTGTAAACCAAGCTGATGAACAACCACAATTTTGATGAGAGAAAAATGATAAAGACTGTTAAACTACTGCTGAGGGGTCTTGTGTTGCACAACAGTGGTCATCCTTTCTATATTGCGGCATATAAAATAAGGAATGTTCATCATTCGCACCCAAGTGAAATGCATCAGCAGCCTAACGTGATAAGCATACAAGCGGGAGAACCGGCCCTCACAGGTGAAATACTTCATGATGAGTTTCATTAAAGGAGCATACTCATTCTTGAGAAACAGAAAAGGAAACACTCTCTTAACCTGCCATAGAAAACTAGGTTTGATGTATGGTTCATAGTGTTTCTGGTCAATCTTCTGTCTCTTATTCCATGGTTCTCCAATGTATGGTATGCTGGTTGCCAATGAAATGGTTTCTGGTGTTAATGTGAAAGTAACACCGGCAAGAGTGGCTTGATCACCATGCAAATGCAACACAAATAAGCGAGCCAACTCACGATGAAACTAAATATGATCAACCTTCTCGCAAAATTCATAACATGACTGATTTTGGAAGCAAAAGAGAGCAAGAGGGCAGGCCTACAGCTCGGTAAGAGTGGTAGGTTCTTCTCTGATATGTCTGCCACCTCTATGAGGCCTCCTGGGTGCATGTCCCTCCGTGGGTGAATCACTTTGGGTCTCTTCTTCATAATCATATGAAGGATGAGATGTCATAATTGCTGATAGAAAAATTGGCTTGGAGAAATAGGTGCTGAAACTATGTTGGATTGCCTTTGATGATTGTTTCACCTCTGCTACCAAGGGAAAACAATGAAACAAGGGACTGTTAGGAGAGGGAAAAATAGCTGGAATTTTGGGATTGTTGGGACAAAGTTAGCTAAGGAAAATATGGGATGTTTGGGAGGTTTTGTGTAAGGTTAGGGTTTGGGATTTTATAATAGGAAATTTGGGAAAGGGAACTTGGGATAGGGGATTAGTGAATTTAGGGGGTAGAGGAACTTAGGGAAACATGAAAACAGGGAAAAATGGGGTAGGGAATGATGGAGGGAAGATGAACTTGGTAGCAAAATAGATTTTCAAAACTTTAGGCAGTAATTTTTGTTTGAGGAATTTGTAATGGTAGGGTTTGATTATTTGTTAAAATAGCCACCACATCAACCATCATAACATAATCACCAAACTTATATAAACAACAGAGGTGAAGCTCAACCTACTTGGAACAAGGTGAACTCGTGTGATTTTGGCGATTGGAGGTCGTTCTGGTGATTTTCGGGTCCTCTAGCTATATGCGCCGCGCAGCATGTCCAATGCACCGCGCCCCACCTATGCACCGCGCCTGTGCTAAAATGAACTGTAGACTAACGCCCAGTGCGCCACGCCTGATGGGTGCACCGCGTCGGTCGATTTGGAGTGAATTTCACCCAAAACTCCCACAATCACTTTGCTTTGTTTTCTCTTGGCTCTTGGAGTGCAAATGAGTTTCAAACACTTGGAGGAATGACTTATACATGAGCTTTTCAAATTTAATTTGCCAAAACCCACTTTCATAATGTTTTGCCAATCACTTTATTTACAAACTCTGTTTTTTGGACTTTTCACTTCTTTTTAGCTTTGCAATGAACCATATGACCTGAGCTTTGCTTGCTTTGCAGGTGTTGGAGCTTTTTAGGCTAAGGAAAGAAACCAGGGTGCAGATGAAAGAATTTAAAATGAGGAAAACAAAATTTCCATGATTTTGTACAATAAATACTAAATACTCAGTTTTTTCCTCAAAACAAAGTTTTGTACAATAAATACTAAATACTGTGTTTTTTCCTCAAAACAGAGTTTTGAGGAAAAACACATTTTCAAATGCTTGGTGATAAAATTTATTGATGTTGCAACCTCCTCATGGCCTGTTGGCAATTGTTGGACATTTTAACACATTTTTTTGACGAAACCGTAATGAAACCCTAGACTTAATTGACCTTGAAACCCTAAAGACAACTTTTGCAATTTTCAAGATAAAAATAAGACTGTGTGTGTTTCTAAATGAACAAACATGAGCCAGCAGGTAGATAACATGAGGGAAACTGGAGGAATGCCACTACCGTCAGATGATCTATGCACCTAATGGAATGCAAATGACAAGGTGGGACACCTAACATGAAATGCAACAAGAGGATTTGATCTCTAACGGAGGGATGACAATATCAACTCTAACAACTGTCTCCAGCTGATCTTTTAATATGGTAACTTCTTCTGTTTCTACATCCTTAGTTTCATATGCCATGAGAAGTCTAATGTCTTCATCATTATTGGATGAGTCATTACTTTTATCATGAGTATAATAATTTCTATTACCTTCTTCAAACATCTTTCCTTTGTTATGAGGGCATCTAGCAGCATAGTGACCAACTCTACCATAAGAAAAAAAATTGAAAGGTAGCTTAACTTCGTACCTTCCAGATCCCCGTTGAAGATTATTGACAAAATTTACCTCATATTCTTCTTCTGAAATGTATCCTGATTCACTGAGTTTTTCTTTTCCCTTTGCTGATACTTTAAATGCAGCTTCTCACATATTTGATGGTCCTCCTTTTCTCATTCCAAAAGAAGTTAGGATTTCGTGAAGCTGCGTCATAGTGATTTTCTGTAAATCCTCCTTTTCTTCTATGGCAGACACTTTGGATTCAAATTTAGCAGACAAGGATCTCAAAACTTTCTCAACTAAGACAACTTCCTTAATTTCTTCACTGAGATTCTTCATACAATTGACAATCTCATCTATACGTAGGAAGTAATTAGCTATGCTTTCATTACTATGCATCTTAAGAGTTTCATACCATATTCTGAGAGTTTGAAGCTCAGCCTATTTTACCTGATCATCTTCTTCGTAGCTTAGAATGATTTTGTCCCATATTTCTTTGGTTGATTTGAGCTGCATGACCTTGACAAACTCTGATTTTGACAAACTTCCCAATAAGATAGTAATAGCTTTGGCATGGAGTTCATATTTCTTTCTATCTGCTGTATCTGTAGGAATTGCTGATGGATATGTATATCCTCCTTCCACGATTCACCAAACATCCATTCCAAGCAATTGTAGATATGTTGTGGTTCTTATCTTCCAGTAGACAAAATTTCTCCCATCAAAGATTGGTGGTTTGATGGTTCGCTATCTTTCTTGATTACTCATCCTGATGGATCTTCTTTCAAGTGATCAACCTTCTTCTGAAGGGCCTACTCTAATACCAATTGTTGGAAATAATAATGAGAAGGGGGGGGGGGGGTGAATCAGTATTAGAAAATCAATAATCTTTTCATTTCCATTATTAGATTCATATACGCTACTTCAGTTAAGGCAACCCACATGTATATGCAACTGTGTTTAATGCAACTAGCATATATCCAGTAAACTTATGATTCAATTAGTTGATCTTTAATGAGTGCATCAGAACATTATTAACCATAAAAATAGTAAATAGGTGCAGTAAAACAGAACAGATCATCACACATAAGAAGCACACATGAACACCATGATATAAGGTGGAAACCCATTGTGGGTGAAAACCACCTGCTACAATCGTCTCTATCTTCCTTTTAATAAGAAACATCTTTTTACAATTTTGTACTGGCATAGGTTCATACCAGTACGCAGGCAACCACCTACAGAAGGCTACAACCTTCTCTCACTCTCTAGATACTACTGGAAGGGAGCTGCAACCCCCTAGCTCTTGTACTAGCAGATGTACTAGTACGTAGGTCCTGACCTACAGAAGGATACAACCTTATCTTTTCTTCCAGGGACCATGTTTCATAAATTTTCATACTTGATCCATCAATACAAAACAATCACCACTGCAATACAACCATCAACTCTGAATCACCCAACAACTGAATCACTGTGTTAACACTCAGGTTGTTCCCTGCCTCCAGAAGGGAATACGGGTGAGGTAACCACTAACCAGTGTTTTAGCTGCAGATTCTAGCCAACCTGCAACTAGAGAGGGCTCTCCCTTTGTAATTTAGCTTTGTTTTGAAGTATTTTAGGCTAGTTATGATGCACAGAGTTTGGTTTTAAGTTTGTTGGATGGTGATCTCAAATAGAGATGCGATGCAAGTCCAAAACAGTTTATACCATTGGGCAAATGGGGTCAATGATGATGAACTGCTGAAAGTGTTTTCTTTGATAAAGGGCAATGCTACAGAGCAAGATAGTAGATCTTGGAACAATTTTGAATCTAGAAATTGGTGGAATGAAAGCCAGTGGATGAAGGGTAGTCAAGAATCCTTCATCATGCTGGCAGAGGGAAGGTGCTTGAATATTATCAAGGAGCAGTAAAGAATTCCTAAGTAATATTCAAAATGAAAGGACTAGTGGAAACAGGAGCAACTAAGAATTCCTATTTATGACTAATCCTGAAGAAAACATAATTAATACTAGAGATTGAACACAGAGTGTATTTAAACAAATTCTGGGCTACTCTTTTTCTATGTTACTAAGATTATGAAACATATATGAAATTTTCAAACACAGAAAACCCAAAACACGGTTTAGAACAACTTATTGATCCATAGAAAGACACATGAATTTTGTAGCAGGTCCCAGAATCATCAAATCCACATTCAGACGGTCTAGCAATAGTGAAATTCAACAACCTTTGTATTAGACAGTCTTAGAATTTACAGTGCAGTCTAGAGAGAAAATCACCAACCCCAAATACATCTTATGGGGAGGTATTTATACAAAAAGGAGATACAAAATATCATGTAGATAAGCTATTTGAGTAATTACTTCTTTCACCCTGTTGTGGAGGTAAATCCCCTTTGCGGACAGAGGCGATCCCTACTAGCCTAGACCGGGTCTAGCAATAATCAAACAATGCTATCACGCAAGTCCCTAATTGCAAATACAAAGTGGATGGTGAGAACCTACTTGGATTCCAACGCTAGTGTTCGTAGAAGAGATGTCGCCCTCGTTCCTTTGCTTTGGCCGGTCACGATCCCCACGATCTCCGTGATTGGACACCTGCACATGCAAAGAACAACACGAAAACAAGCATAAAATCTAGTAGATGCAATTATATATCAGTCAGAAAAGATATAACTCAACATCAATCATAGGACAATGAGAGTGGAACCATAATGATAGTCATCTATTATTAATAAGTAACAAAGAAGAATACAACCATTGTTTTGACGTCAAATCCTCCTTTGGCTGGGTAGTCAGCTACACAAGTCTTTCAAAGCTTGTTGGGATGGGAACAATCTTCTCTCTCTTTGGTGACAAGAATCTCCTCACTTAGATTTGGCTTTATGGGTGCAAAGAAGGCTCTTGCAGCTTCAAACTCTCTATCACTATGCTAGTACTGGAGCTATTGTAACTATGACTATGACTATGACTAGCTTGCTCAAGGCATAGAGGCAAGCTTTTATAGATAGAGAAGAAAGAGATAGTATCAACCACATTATTCATGGGATTGGCTTTATCACTTGGAAACTTCCATGAAAGGTGGCAAACCACTTTCCTTTCTATGGAGATTCGAAGCCAAACCATCCTAGCTCAACATAGATTGAGTTGGTGAATGGGTTGAAGAGAACCTTCGGGAGTTTGGTGGTTAAAAACTTTACCCAATTCGGTTGGCGCGAGTGCGACTCTGAGACAGAGCGCCAATAGCGCGCCCTTTTTAGAGGATTTCCCTCATTGGCGTGGGCAGCAAACTGCGGACCCGCGCTAATGCAAAAAGAGTTTTTTTCATAGAGATTTGGCAGGAGATGTCTTCAGGGCAAATGAAGCTCATACTTAGAGGAATATGATGCAAGTGGTTTCAGGTCATGTCACTTCTCACAGGTCCCAGAATGAGTCCTCCAGTGTGTGGGTGAGGGGCAAAAGGGACGGTGACAAATGGTGACAAATTGCTGTGTAACAGATGCCCCCTAAAGCATGAGGCCCAAGACAGAGAGGGGTGAAATGCTTTACAAGAACATGTGTGACCGAAAACACGGCTGCCGGAGAACCTGCGTAAAGAAGTACAATTGATATCTCAAGTACATGATGTATGTGGTATGGTCGCAGCCATCCATAATAGAGTACATAATGATCTAGATCCAAGGTATGGACGCAGCCATCCATAGAGGATCGATAAATAGACTCAGGCATGGTCGCAACCATCCAGTGAATGAGTCATGTAATGATCATAATAAGCCACAAATCGCAGCCTGGATCCCAATAGACAAAATCCAGGGTCTTGCGCTCCATCTTGACCCGAACAGAGTACAAGTTCAAGCATGCGAATACATGAGTTGAAGTCGAACATGCATGAACATCGTCTGATTACCAGCCAATGATGAAAACTGCTAACAGATGTGAGAGGTACCACCAATAATGACAATGGTCCTCAAGGTACTATAGGTACAATCTATGGCGTGTGAATCAATGAGCTGGCGTCGAACACCCGTAGAATCATCCGATAGGAGGCCAATGATGAAAACCTCTCGTCGAACACAAAGAACCTGCCATTGAGGCATGCAGGCTCCAAGGCACCGAAGGGAGTCTCTAGATCAGCTTCGTGGATAATGAGTTGAAGTCGATAGGAAGTGATCTTGATCAAAGGTGGGCCATAATGTTTCCCACATCATTGACACGAGACAGAGGAAAGATGTTGTGGTGATTCAGAATTATGTGAGGTATCATAGGGAGGTTGTAATTCTGCAGAGGTCAACTTCTCTTGAACATATCGGCGGCACGATAGTGGACTTGGCAGTATTTGACATCAAATGAGCATAGGTCATGGTGACAAAGAAATGAGCAGATGAGAGGTCAAATAGGATCACCCAAACCCACGGAGGCTAATGTGAAACAAGATGAGATGTTCCCACCCAGACACGAACGCAGAGTAGTGCCATGTTCAAGAGCGACATACTGCCGACACGACAATGATTATGGATCCATTTTCCCCACCATTTCTGGCGAGTACCCCAGTTATTTTTAACAAGCTTGACGGGGATAGCATATGCTTGTGGGCGTCAGTACGACGGAATCCAATGTCATTAAGTTTTAACGAGTCTGACAAAGGAAAAAATCGACGGCTTTTCATGTTTAAAGAGTTTGAAAAGATAGCAGAAAAGTAAACTCCAGTGGGGTCCTTTTTTGTAAAGTTGTGTCTCTCGAGCCTGAAAAAGTATAAAACAATGCTTGAAAGAACCGTCCGACCATTACGATCGAGGAGTACTTTTCATGAGTAGTGATATCGATCTGAAAAAGTAAAAAAGCGATCAACATCACGTCGTTTCGTAACCATTAACGAACCCGAAACGACAAGGGTCCGACGATCTTTTCATTTTTACACGGTCGGAAAAGGGTTTAAAGACGACCGCCTCTTATTTATGTTTAACAAGTCAAGAGGGAAAACCTGACAATCTTTTCATTTTTAGCGAGTCAGAAAAGAGCTGAAAGATGACTCCATAGTGACTTTTTCGTGTATTTACCGAGTCCGAAAAAGTACAAAATACAACTCGTTTCACCATCGAAGTTGCAAAAGGGACCTGTCATAGCACCAAAAGCAAGCGTAAAATCCATTTTCGACCAAAAATATATTAAAATATTCAAAAAAGAACTCTTTAACCCTAATTACAAGTCAAAAAGTCTATAAATATGGTGAAAATGTAAAAAATAGAATTACTTTTACTTTTTACCTCTTGCATAGTAGTGGTGGTCCATTTGGGGAGAAAACTTCGAGTAGCGATTACCGCCAATCCGTGCAACCATTTGAGATTCCGCCAGTTTCAGGTAAGAGGCGCTTCCCTTAGCTCCATTTTCATACTCTTTTTATGCATTTTGTTCCCGGATTGAGCCTCCGCAAGGGGGATTTCAAAATTTAGGGTTGCGCCCCATTGGCGCGGGTATCCGGCACGGGTCCGCGCCAATGGGGTGATTTAGCCAAAGGTGTCGCGCTATCGGCGCAACTGTTTTAGAAACAGTCGCGCCAACCGTGCGACCTAACTTTCTATTTGAATTTGCCCATCATTTTTGAAATTTGTCTGGTTTGTAAGCCTACCAGGGTTTCATTAATGACTTATTCATCCTTGTGGGTGCAGGAAACAAGCAAAAATGGTGGTGGAATGGAAAGAAAGGGAGCATGATGCCGTAGATGCCTTGGCCATAGCGGATGAGGGGCGGGCCAGATCGTGAGACCATACTTCTAGTACCCTGGGAATGCTAGGACAATCGCGAAGAAGATGGTCCTCCTTGCATAATCCACAAGGAAACTTGACCTTCTGCGGAGGAGCGGAAGGGGGCCTGACTTCAGGTGTACTCGAGGGGGTAGCTGCACTTGTAACCTCTCCCTTAGGAGCCTTCTTCTTCTTCTTCGCCTTCTTCTTCTTCTTCTTAGCCACCTGGTTACTTGAATCTAGACTTTCACCAGGTGAAGTAGAAGATGAGGACGTAGAAGTAGGTGTAGAAGGGGAGAGGTCCACCTTAGAATCAACATGAAGTTGTTCAGGTGGAGGGACTGATTGATCAGTAGGTGAGACGGCAGGGACCAAAGAGGTTGAGAACAACCAAACCGGCAACCCAATAGTTAACCCTGGGAGGGACAACGTCGCCATATAAGGAGCACCAACATTTCCAAAAGGAGCAAAATGACCAGGGTTCCCGTCAGAGGGGATCCCTGGGTTGGTGAACCCCAGAAAAGTTGCCATCGAGAACGAAAAGAAGCCTACTCAAGCTAACGCAAACAAGATCTAACCGGGTAAATGTGAACGTGGTTGAATAAATTTTAAGACAAAGGAACTAAACTTGACCTTTTCATGTTTTAAGAGTCGAGAAAAGGACAAAAAGGTGACTCTAGTCGCCTTCGAATGTTTTGTGAGCCCGAAGTGACAAGGGCTCAAGTGAGCCTTTTCTTTTAAGGAGTCCGAAAAGGATCAAAAGTGACTACTCTGGAGAGCTAGGAAAAATGGTTTACCAAACAAATCCGTAAAACTGCATATACACCTTGGCAGTCATATGAAAACCAAGGACTTCCCGTACGACAGTCAATCTTCCCGAATGCTGTGTTCGGTGCGTTACGGCTTGTAAGGCGGCAGACACGGCTTCCTGTGGATAAAGGATGATAACCTAGTGGGGTCTCCCCATATACTCGACGGTACGTGGGAGCTCAAGTCCGTGCTAGACCACTATTGAGTCACAAAAGGAGGAATCACCCAACCGTAGTGTGAAACAACAGTGACTAGGTTTAACGACGCCAGAGCACGTCTCTAGCCTAGACCTCTAAATAGTGAGCGTTATGTTCCAATGCGTTTTTAAGTTCATTCAGTTCATTTTACGGTTGATCTTGAATTAGGTTTTGGTTTTCAGGTCCTACCGTATGAAATCTCTCACAATTCCCTAAATGCAAGCTATATGCCAAAAAGTATCATTTCGTTCGATGAACACTAACTACGAGAGAGTTGAGAACTTTTCAATCAAACAAAATGACCATAAAGAATCAAGAACCACTCTAATGCAGCTAATGGCAATAAACGAAACTTTTCTTTGATGTCACTAATCAATGAAAAGCTCTAATTTCCATTAACTAATTCAACGCAAAAGAGACTGTTCGTTTTCTTTTCAATGGCAAAGTGCACTAAACAAATTTTGAGAGATAATAACACCGAGTAAAAGAGACAAACTTCACTTATTGAGAATGCAATCAAGTCCCCAAAACACCAAGGTAGTCTTTCAGAACCAAGAGAAGATCTCAAAGACCTCAATGGGCCATGTAATCTAAGCCCAAAATGAAGCCAAGCGAAATCCAAGCAAAAAGAAGAGAATCACTCGAACAACGCAATAAAAAGTTTAACAATCACTGAACAAGTGCAAGAGAGTAACCAAAAAGTTGACTGGACCAACATAAGACCAAAACTCCTAAGGAAGGCCCGATGCACAAAGCCACTAGATGCCCTAGGGCTAAAATGTGAAATCGGTGAAAAATGGCAAACACCCAAAGTATGCAAATGTAATCTATGCACACTTTTCATTCATATCCTGAAAATGAGAATTCTAATTATGCAAGTGTGATCTATGCAAGAGAATTCTCAAACACACGATGATTCTAATGTAATCTAATAACCAATCAAGTGCAAATCAAGAAAAACGGGTGTGAGTTCCACAAACCTCCAAGTAATGATCAAAGGAAATCAAATTAATAATTTGCCAAAAAAAACCCAAAACCAGTCAAACAAGACTCTGACACACTCAAGTGATTGAAAAAGGTGTAGCTAGACACAAAACCCAAGCTTGGAAGGCTGCAAACAAGCAAACTGGAAAGTTCACAGGCCTGGCGCGACTGTCAGGTGGAAAACTAGCGCCAATTGAGGATTGGCGCGGGCTATACACTGGCAAGTGGCGCCAATTGGCGCGACTGTCATGCAAAAAAGAGCGCCAATCAAGTTTTCTAGCTTAAAAATAATAAAAAAGCAGTCCAAGGCTTGGTTGACAGTATCCAGACAGACCAAGCAGCAAGAGACAACAGAGCATCCAACCTAGAAAGCTATCTAAGCAAGAAAAACAAGAGAACCAAAGAGACAAGACAACTCCAAGTTGTTTACAAATCAAACAACAAGCTAAGTCCCCAGTGGAGTCGCCAAATTGTTGTGGAGGTACATCCCGTCTGTGGACAGAGGTGATCCCTACTAGCCCAGACCGGGTCTAGCAACAATCAAACAATGCTATCATGCAAGTCCCTAATTGAAAATACAAAGTGGATGGTGAGAACCTACTTGGATTCCAATGCTAGTGTTCGTAGAAGAGATATTGCCCTCATTCCTTTGCTTTGGTCGGTCACGATCCCCACGATCTCCGTGATTGGACACCTACACATGCAAAGAACAACATGAAAACAAGCATAAAATCTAGTAGATGCAATTATATATCAGTCAGAAAAGATATAACTCAACATCAATCATAGGACAATGAGAGTGGAACCATAATGATAGTCATCTATTATTAAATAAGTAACAAAGAAGAATACAACCATTGTTCTGACGTCAAATCCTCCTTTGGCTGGGTAGTCAACTACAGAAGTCTTGCAAAGCTTGTTGGGATGGGAACAATCCTCTCTCTCTTTGGTGACAAGAATCTCCTCACTTAGATTTGGCTTTATGGGTGCAAAGAAGGCTCTTGCAGCTTCAAACTCTCTATCACTATGCTAGTACTGGAGCTGTTGTAACTATGACTATGACTATGACTATGACTATGACTAGCTTGCTCAAGGCATAGAGGCAAGCTTTTATAGATAGAGAAGAAAGAGATAGGATCAACCACATTATTCATGGGATTGGCTTTATCACTTGGAAACTTCCATGAAAGGTGGCAAACCACTTTCCTTTCTATGGAGATTCGAAGCCAAACCATCCTAGCTCAACATAGATTGAGTTGGTGAATGGGTTGAAGAGAACCTCCGGGAGATTGGTGGTTAAAAACTTTACCCAATTCGGTTGGTGCGAGTGCGACTCTGAGACAGAGCGCCAATAGCGCGCCCTTTTTAGAGGATTTCGCTCATTGGCGCGGGCAGTGAACTGCGAACCCGCGCTAATGCAAAAAGAGTTGTTTTCATAGAGATTTGGTAGGAGATGTCTTCAGGGCAAATGAAGCTCATACTTAGAGGAATATGATGCAAGTGGTTTCAGGTCATGTCACTTCTCACAGGTCCCGAAATGAGTCCTCCAGTGTGTGGGTGAGGGGTAAAAGGGATGGTGACATACGGTGACAAATTGCTGTGTAACACACCCACCCTTCAGAAGAAGTAAATGAGAGAAATGAATGCCACGGTAAATGTTGGTGTGCTGGCTGTTTAATTTGTCAGAGATATTTGACTTTTGGAGTGAGTGAGTCAGCTGGTAGTTGCGTCTTTACTTTGCGTTACTGCGTTTGCTGCCTTGCTGTTTTGTTGTGTTGCTGTCCTGGCCTTGTCATCGGTGCTTGGTCTTTCATTAATGAGCGCCAATCACAATGTGACTTCCTCCTTTTGTTGTCTTCATTCTTTGACAGGTGGCTTGTGTATTTTGAATTTGCTGACCTGTAGCTGATCAGAAAAGGAAAAAGAATCGAAAATTACCTTGGTAAAATCTTCAACATTCCTTACCACCCATTCTTCTATTGGCAACCGATGTCTTTGTATTTTTATTAGTGTTTCATCAGCTTCAGTATATCTATAGAAGTTGGGCTGGACCTCAAAAAGGTGATTTATCTCATGTTCAATGTAGAACAGATTTTCTAATTTGTCATATAGACTCTGTCCGGAGGGAGGCCCTGTTTCTTCTGAGGTGCTTGAGGATGTTGTAATTTGATTGGAAACATAGTTATTTACCCTGTTAGCATATTGTTCATGTGATAACAGTCTTCCACTGCTGGTTAACAAGCTGGGTAATCCTTTGCTCTATAATGTTGCAAACTTTAGTTTAAAGGCATTTATTTCTGCCTGCATTTCTTGGCACTGTCTTTCTAAAGTCTATACAAAATTTCTTAGGGTTAGCACCTTTTTCACCATCAAAATGGTATTTGTCCTGTTCCTGATATGTAGTGCTGCCAGCTGCTCTTTGGTATGAGTGTTCAAAATTGAATCATTCTATTGGCTTGCTTAGGCATATTTCCCAATGATGCTCTAGCCTTTTTAGTCTCAAATTGGGCTATGCCTATTAATTATATTTGCTCATGTATAGTCTGAATTGATTGCCATTGGTCAGTGATAGACTGGTCAATTTTGGCCCACAAAATTTTCTTGATTTCAGCTAGATTTTTATCTAGAGTAAGCTCTTTTTCTAAGGACTTTATTTTATTGTCTGAGGGCTTTATTTCCCTTGTTTTCTTAGCCACTGTTATCTTGGACTTGTCATAGCTTACTTCTAGCTTGGCCAACTTCTCTTTGGCCTCTTTCAGCTCTGTCATTTGAACTTCTAGCTCTTTGACTGCTCTCATCATTTCTTCCATACTCATGCTAGATTCTGATGGTGTTGTTGCTACTACTGCTGAAGCATCCGTGGTTGATGTACCTGTTGTTGATGCTGGAAAGATAGGAGGAATTGCTGCTACTACTGTGGGAAAGGCAGTGCGGACCGTTGGAGCTATTACAGGTGGCTAGGAGGTTGACTCTCCCTGCCTGCCTTGCAATGCTTTCTCCAGTTCTTGCTCCATTTGAATTATTCTTTGGTTCATCCTAATCAGCAAATCCATTGTATCTCCTTCTGGCTTCTCTTTTGCAAGTTCTGTAGTTTTTGGGTGCATGGTTGCAGGCAGCCTCAGTTGCTTTCTGAGTGCAGCAATATGTTCTTCCTTTTTTCTTATGAGGGCTTTGATGCCCTTGGCATCCTTAGGATCATGCCCTAGCTCAACAATAATTTCCTCCAGGCTCTTTATTCCGTTGTCTTTAGCCAAGGAAGATATTCTTTCCAAATCCAATTGGGTAGATGTATTTCTCAATGATTCCTTCAATTGGTGGGCCATCATTGCCTTGTCTGCTAGTGTAGCATAGACCATTTCACCTGTTTGCTTGTGTAGCTCAATTTGATCCATTGGGTGTATGTCCTTGCGAGGACCTCTAAGTTTGTCTTTATGTAATCTGCAGGCTGTCTGTGGCTATGGTACCTTAGGCTTGAAATGACTTAAGATCATTTTCTCCTCCTTAATGTCATAAGCTACCATTAATCTCTGATGTTTGGAGGGTGTTATCTTAAGAAATTGATCATACAACTGTATTCTCAATAACTCATTTTGGGCCTTGATTTCCATGAAAGTTCCTTTAATACCAGATGGTTGTGGACTTTGCTTCCTGGAGGAGGATACCTCCATACCATGTTGCCTCTCTGCTTCTTGTCTGTGAGAGCTAGTGGATGTTTGCTGGCTATTTTCCCTCTCCCTCCTTGGGCTCTCTATGATTCCTTTACTAATCTCCTCTCCAATTTGAGGATCTATTCTCTGTCTTTTGGCCTCTGGCTGTTGTGTTGACCCACTTGCAGGTGTGGTCTCTTCCCTGTCTCGTTTCTTACTTCTTTCCTCATTGAGAGGAGTTTGAAACGGTGGAATCTGTGGTGCCTCTGTCTATAGTGGAGGGGCTTTCCCTTGACTATGTTCCTTTGAGGTAGTTGGCTGGTCTATCATTGTTTCTTGCTCTGTATCTACTACCTCCATGCCCTTTGTTGTTCCTGTTGTTGGTGTAGACCTTTCTTGGGCAGCTTGTGGAGCTGTAGCAGTTGATATGCCTTCTCCGACTTGTTGTGGCAGTTTGAATGACACCTGCTCAAAAGAATCCAAGTCAAGAGTCTTTTCCAAATCTTTCACATTTTGCTCCATTATTTCTTCTTGGGTGAACTCTTCAACTAGTGTGCCTTCCACCCACTCATCTTGGTTGGAAAATTGTTCTATCTGTGGGATTTTGCAATGTTCATAGGCTGACAGCCTATATTTTATTTTTTTGGCATTGATAAAGCCATTTCAGTCATAAGGTACCCACCAAAAACTTCTTTTTAACCTGAATTTCTCCCCCAATATTTGATCAGCATCTTGCCATCCTTCTTTTTTGTTCATGACAAAGGGGTCTAGTTGGTCTCTGAATTTCAACTGAGCCTTTTTCTTGGTGCTATGGAAATGAGCTAAATCTGAATTGATAGCCTGTAATATTCCAAGGCGAACAGTCTCATTGGCACATATCTTGGCAGTCTGTAGGGACATAGCTCACAGCCATATATCCTGATGACAGTGTGATTCTGGTAAAAGTACCAGTCACCTATTTTGTAGCTTTTTGAGAGCTGCAATATTTTTTGCATGTCATAGGATAGCCTAGCAAGAGGAGTTCTCATTAGGAGAGAAGAGACTGGATAGACAAACATGTCAATGAACTCACAGTAAGAGTAGGGAGAGTTGTGGACTTCATGAAAGACTGAGGTCCAAAAAATCATAGACCTCTTTTCTCCTTTAGAGTCCAATTTTTTGATGGGGCATTGGAAATAGTCTGGCTGATAATACAGGAATAGATGATAGATGTAGGATGAATACTTGAAGACTCCCTCCCTATCTAGCTTCAGTAGATGGTCATGTACCTTGTTGGCAATGAATTTGGCATAATTGTATTTGACAGCAGGGGGCTATCCTAGGGTAAATGCAGATAGTAAGACCAATATAGTTTCATCAATATGTTCACTTGTCTTGAAACCTAGAACATAGGATATCATGTCAACAAGTAATTTACCCACTTCATTGAAACATACATAGAGAAAAGGAGGTGGCCCTGTAGGCTGGCGATCTGCTCTCATGAATACTTGGGCAATTCGGGCTATCTCTGAGCTAGAGAGTTTGGGACCTTCATCAAGCAAGAATTTCATAGAGAGAGGGACCAGAAGCTGACTTGGCTTGAAGTTTAGCATTTGATTGATGGAGTCAGGAGTTATATGAAAGAGGATGCTCCCAGATGGAGACTTAACTGCCCTTTGATTTGGTTCATAGTTTTCACAGCAGAGGTGAATTATCTCATGGAAGATATTGACAGAGGGGAGGAAGTATATGAGAAAATTTGATTCCCATATTCCATAAATATCACTGTTTTTCAAATAATTGTTTCTCAACTCACAAAATGTCTGCAGGTGGTTTCTGTCGCCAACCAAGTCTTGGATTAGGTAGTCCCTATCAACTAAAGGTAGTGCTTCTAATTCCCTGTGGGGTGCATTGAGAGGAGTAATGTTTAAAGCTGTTGGAGTTTCCATCGCTCAATTCTATGAGTGTGAATTTTGAAACTGGGGTCTCTCTGGATGAAATGAGTGGAACAGCAGTTTTGGGCCTGTTTCTGTGGACTTTTACAGATTAAATTGGGCTGAATGAACTGATGACGTGAAAGTGACAGTGAAAAAGATAGTCTGCTGAGTTTTCTTTAGTGGAAACCGAATATGGGCAGCTCTAGGATTTTTCCTTTGGCGTTCACAGAATGGAGTAAACTCGAGTTCGAGTCCACGGGGAAACTTTGCAAAGGGAGACTGCTTTAACAGGGTTTCTTAGTGAAAAGTTGGAGAAAATTGTGGTTATGGTGCACTTTCTGCGGGCGTTTTGATTGGTTTTAACTTAGATTTCGGAGTTATTAAGAAATTTTAGTAGAGGAAAGTGAAAAACACAGGGTTTAGGCACGACTGTGAGTAAATACCTGTTTTGATGGCGCGGCGAGCGATTAGCAGGGGCAACTTGAGCTGCGGGGTCGAGCTATAGAGCAAATTTGCAAGGTGATGGACTGTGCACCTTTGGTGGCGGATTGGTCGTAAAATCACATGCAGATGTCTCCACTAGCGCACAAATAGAAATAAACAAAAAACCATCTTTTTTGCGACTTTTAACAAAATTTGGGCCTTTTTGGGCTTTTGGCACTTTTTTATGATGATGTCATCATGACGCATTTTTTCCGTGTAGCGGATACAGAGGATGACGTGTCAGTTGACATGTCCGATGACGTGGCGGATGACACGGTGGCAGGGTGGTGATGTCAGTAGATGATATGGCCCTGATATGGAGCAGTGGCGGGTGACGTGGATGGCAACGTCATCGGGTGACGTGGGCTTGACGTTAGGGGGTAGGCGGCGGGCGGTAAGGGGTATTCCCCGCACCGCCTTTAGCCCATGGTGGTTTTGGAGGAGGGGGCTCCGATCACGCCGGGAAGCCAACGCGTGGCAGGGGTACAACAGAAATACCACCCATCCCCCGGATGCTAACTCTCGGTAGATGAGGGGCTTTGATATTGTTGCCAATCGTTGGATCTACGACGCTGGATCAGATGGTGGATGGGTAATGCAAGTAGCGGGCATTCAGAACATAGGAACCCATAACTTATTTTATTATTTAATAATATTTGTAGGGTTCTAAACTTTGGGTTATGGTATTTTGTGTGGTTTATACAGGCGGGAATGGTTATTTGTTTAACCAAACGTCAAACAAATCCCATTTTAATGTGCGCAGGGGGGTTAATCTATGGTTTATGAGGGGGGTTTGAGCGCAGTTATTTATTTAACCTGGTGTTAAATAAACCCGGATGTTTGTTAAACATGGAGGGGCTATTATTAAGGTCCCAAATGGACTAATAATCCCCGAACATTTGAGATAAGGCTATAGTTGCCAGGGGTGGGGATATTATCTATTTTTGGGTTTTTAATATAGTTTTTTGTAGAATAGGGGTAGGGAAAATGATAAAGGAGCTAAATAATAAAGTTAATGTTAATATGATTTTATGGATAGGTAACGCTAAGTTTATAGAGTAATAACTTAGGTTTTTAGGGAAATGAAGTAAAATGGTAAGATCTTTTACACAAGAAATGTGGCTTCTTTTAACTAAGTAAACTCAGAGCTCAACTTAGCATTTCTCATAAAATGAAATGAAATAGGACTATTGGGCAGATCCCAAGGTCCTTGAGGGGATATCAGTAAATGATTTCTAGGGAATGAAAGGGGAAGTTAGTCATGCTTCCACTGTTCTACAACCAAACAACTGCCATGGTACTTGTGTCATTGATGAGATGAGTCTTTCTTGACAAGACAAACTAGTGATCAAAAACTTGCTTCTGCAACCTCAAACTGCCTACCCAGCGTAATACACCTAGCATTTTTTCTTCCTTTTGATTGGGTGCATTTGGACTAGCAAACCTTGATTTTTGTCTTTTTCTTTTGAATGTCTTCCTATCTAAGTCTACCCTTATCTCTTCCAAGGGCCCATATTAAGCAGTTGGGCTCCTTTGTTTCTCTACCTATTTACTCATCTACCAAGCTTACACTGTTTGGACAGATCTTTATTCTCTATTCTAAAAACAAGTAAATTCAAACATGATCTAACCAGGATTGAACTGTCTGGCTATTCATCAACTGTGGCAAGAGTCCACCAACTGCACATACTGAAACTCTTCAAAAATGGAACAGTAGTGGCATTTAAACTAGCACACTTTCCTGGTCTTTTGGTTTGGGGTTCTGTTGTGCCCTACAACAACCCCCCATTTCATATCATCTGTATTTACAAATAATCAACGTATGAAATGGGTCCCTTTTAGAAATTAATTGGTATTAATGAATTTGTTCGAAAAAGGGATGATAATCAAATAAGTATGAAAAATGAAGCCTTTTTCGAATAACAATGTTACCAAAATAAAACAATCTTTTGTTATTGCGATAAAGCGATCGCAAGATCGCATATCGCAATGACAAGAGAGGCGCACTTAAACGGCACTTTGGCCTTTGCCGATGCGATATCGTTATCGGCAATCGGCGGTATTCATGGCATACACAAAAAGAGCACATATCTCACACCCCGATGCGACGCTATATCGGCGATCGGCTATCGGCACTGCCTCTTATGAGAAAACGCGTCAAGTTATAAACCCCGACCCGATGCGATATCGCTATCGGCCATCGGCGGTATCCCATGCATTTTTATAAGGCGCCCACCTCTTTCCCCGATGCAATGCGAATTCGCTATCGGAGTTCGGCAAATCACTTAAATTGTATCTGGTAATGTGTTCATATGCTAGTCCAATGCGATATCGCAATCGGCGTTCGCCAGGGCTACTTTCAAACGATAATGTAACAACTCTCCCCCCATGCGATGCGACATTGTTCATCGGTAATCGGCATTTTCAAAAGTTGATTGTTTAAATCCGGTTGATAAGGCGCAGATTTCAAAATGCCGTTAAATGCAGGGATAAGGTAATGCATGCGTATTTAATAACCTTGCCCCTTCGATTAACGAATACTTGCGTCTAAGGCATATCATATCTGTTGCACGCGTTGGGTGGTCATTCAACTGAATAACAGCGTAAATGGTCATTTAATGGGTAGCAAGCCTTAAAATCACCATTAATGCATATGCAATCTCTTACCAGTGATTGGATCCGCAGCCACTTTTTGAAGATTAATAGCGCCACGCTTCAAGTGATATATACCTTTCCAATTATGCTTTGTCTTCATTATTCCTCGTGTTACGATTTCTCTCGCACTTGTGTAGAGTTCGTTTGTTGAAGAAAGCCTGAACATGATGGGGAAGAAAAATAAGAGGAGTTCTGGTTCTACTACAACATCTGTTGCAGGTCAAGCTGCTCCAATTTCAAAGAAAGGCTTAATCTTGGACACTACGTGCGCTGGTCTTCATAGAACCACATGGCAAGGTACATATAATCTGTTGGAGGCCGAGCAACCAAAAGTAACAGTGAGAACGGCTAGTGTAGATGTATTAAGGAAGTCTGATGCAACGCTCAAAGACTTGGCCGACTCCTTTTTACACAGAATAGCGGCCAGAGAGCAGGTTCTCCCTTACACAGACGTGGTGCGCTGGGCAATCGAAGAAATCCCCATCACTGATAGAACTTTCCATACAAGGGACGGAAGGATTTTCGGGTCATTCAAGCCTGATGACCTGAGGTGAATGTATCATCTGCCTGAACCAGAGTTAGTCTACAACAGAACCTTCGTGGAGAAATTCGCAAAAGAAAATGAATCACCATCCGAACCCCTCCGAGATTGGAGGCAGAACCCAGCCAAGCACAAGCATGAAAGTTCGGGTAAGTACTCCAACGTTTCTTTGGCCTCTCCCTATTGCTATGCGGGGATTATGATGTGTAGATTGTGGGGATTACATGACTCTGTTAATATCAATATTGACATGGTTCCCCTAATGGAAGCGGCTATCAATTATATAATCATGGACTGGGCCACTATTCTTTCCGATAAATTGGTCGTAGCTGTTCGTGAATTCAGAAACAAAACTATAGTCTCCGAAAGGAAAATCCCTCCATTCTATTATTCTGCTTACATTATGGATACCCTGTGTCTTAATTCTGAGTTTCCTGTCCTCGGTTGGAGATGGACCACCCAGGATCCAACACCCATTCATTTATACCATCAGAAATTGTGGAAGTCCTCTTACAAGGACCACTTGTACCAAATTTGTAATGGTTTCATGGTCCCCATTTACTATTCTATTTTTGACAGACCCATTTCCAGAATTTCTTATGAAGCCTCCTTTGACTTACCTGCCGTAGCGAGTTGGTTTGGGGAAGAGTATTTCTCCTATATCAAAGTTTTTGGGAGTAAGGCTAGGCCACATGTCCTCCCTTTGTATATCCCAGACAAGCTGTTAGCCCGGGAAATCTGCTACCAGATTATGGCCGACAGTGTCACACAAACTCTCAAAGAAGAGAAGAAGAAAGGTTGGCCCTCTTTTTCTTTAAGAATTGGGGTTTTTACTCTGCTTAATTACAAGCACGCAGAAAAAGAAGCAGCAAAAATCCAAGCTTTATCCCTGGCCACTCTCCCAAGCAGACTCTATGATCCAAAGAAAACTGCCTACATTGCCCTAGAACAAGCAAAATTAACAAAAGTTGATCATCAAGAGGATACATTTGATGACTTGTTCGTAGGTGCCGAGACAATAAGCCAAGTCAAACAGCTTGCCATAATGAAATACAACGATGAGGCGTTGACTGAGTTTAATAAACTTAGGGAGCAGAGGTTACAAACTCTGCCCCTAGAGTTATTATCCACAACCCCAGCGTCTTCCTCAAGCGAGCCTGGTCGGCAACAGATACATTCACCTCTGGTTACAACTAAAGAACAGGATAAACAACAGGAGGAAAGACAGAAAAAGCTGCAGGCTGAGAGGCAGAAAAAGGAGCAGATAGAAAGGCAGCAAAAGACACAGAGGGAAGAAGAGCAGAGGAAGAAGAAGGAAGAAGAAAGATTAAAGAAAGAACTAGCAGATAGGCAGAAAAAGGAATTGGAGGAGCAGCAGCGGAAAACACGAGAGGAGCAGCAGCGAAAATCACTTGAAGAACAGCAGAAGTTAGAACAAGAGAAAGAACGGAGCAAAGCCCATAAGCAATCTTCCATTGATCCTGAATTGATTAAACAATGGAATCAATTCGATTCCATTATCAGTGGAAAGGAAGGCTCCAAAGACACAGGCTCCTCTAAAACAAGCAATGCGCCCGATATCACTTCTTCTCAGGTTCTAGGAGGAACCAGCGGCCCACCCATTTCACAGGATGTTGAGATTATCAATAAGGACCCTTCCGATCAAATTGTTCTCCAGGTGGAAGAAATTCCTCCCCTGGATATTTTCTATAGCCCAAAGCATAAAGCCGTTATCAAGCGCTCTAAGAAAAGACGAAGGCTTGATCAACCTTCTATCTTTCCTGAGCAAACAGTCACGGGCAATATGGTCTGGAAGGAGGATTTGGATCCCTCCGATGATCTAACAAAGCTGTCGCAATTCGCGGGAGCTTATTCTGCAGCAACCATCGACAAAGCATCGGAGGTAAGTCTTCTGTTGAAGACTAAGGACCATGAAATATATGCATTACAGGCGGAGGTAATTGAGGCGAAAAACAAAGCAGCACAGGTGGAAGAGCAGTTGCTGGCTCAACAGCAAGAGAACAATTTGTTAACCCAGCAACTGCAAATTGAAAGACAAAGGATAGACCAAAGTGAAACTCAGAAGGCAAAAGAATTGTCGGAGGCATTGTCACAGTTGGAAGCATCAAATGAGCTGATGATGAAATCAAAAGATGAGCGAATAGCTCAACTATCAACACAGCTCGAAGGTATCAAGAGCACACAGAATGTGAAAGTCTTCAGAGCAGAGGCAACTCAAATAAATGGCGCATTACTGTCTCAGATCAGACTTTTATGTCAAAAACTTGCTAAGGCTGAGCAATTATGCGAAATATCTACAACAGTGTGTGAGCAAATAGAGAAGGCCAGGAATGAGTTAGATCAAGCCGAAGAAGCCATATCCGAATACGTTGAGTGGCAAGACACTCCAGAAGGGAAAGCGGCGAATTTGTCCCGAATCCATGAAACGTATAAGGACATACTCTTCACTGAATGGAATACTCAGGTAATGAAGGCAGAAAGGGCGGCTTCCAGGTGTAAAATAATTGCCAGCAATATGATCAACCTAGTCAATGATACACTTTATTTGGCGAACATGATCTCCAAGTGCACACCTGGAAGCATAACAACAGCAGGTATGCTTGAAGAATCAAGTTATCCTGACTTGGAGGAACAGAGGAAATTAATTACCGGAGTAAATACTTTAACCTCTGATGCATATTGGCTCTTTCTAATTAAGCCACATACTCAAAGGTCTACTCTTAAGTGTTTAACAGATGCCCTCGGATACCTGATCCTCGACATTCAAGATGCTACATATGATGCTCAGCTAACTTCGCGTCTCAACACTCCACCAGAAGTAGAGCCAATGCTGGCGATATGTCAGCTAAGGAGTAAAGGCAAAGAACCCATCGAATGAAGCATTGCCGCCAACTGCCAGATTGCCAAAAAAGATGGAACAAACATTTATTGATGCCAATTTAATAGCTTTTCAGTTGTTTAGATATTTAGATTAGTATAGTATTTATAGACCCTTTCATTGTTTTGGAGAGGGTCGTAAAATTTTGTAATAAGACTTAAAGGCTGAAGTTTGCACTATTGTGCTTCAGTCTATATTCTTTTTGTGAAACTCGACCAATGGTTCTGAATTTTGATCAGAAGGCTGTTTTATACAATTGCGCACGACTGTCTGTTGTTTGGAATGCTTTCCGATTGGAAGGAAGGACTGCGACATAGTGATTGATGTACTGGATTGATCGATCAGCTTACATGGTACTATTATCTGTATCTGTGTTCTTTCTGATTATATGAATTGTTGTGTTATTATCTTTGCTATTGTTGAATGCATGTATGCGATATAACAGCGAATCGTCATTTCGCTTCACTATTGAATGTTTGTGTTGATTTGTTATCTCTTTCACTCATGCATGTATCAATGATATGAATGATTAAGCGTAGTAATTCGCTCTAATCGCTCTACATAACTAATTATGCAGAGCAATGTTTAAATGATTCAAACGTCTATGCTTAAAGTGTTAGAGTCATTTATATGCCTGCCTTAAAGCACAGATCATCAAACGCTACGCTTTGCCTAGTAATAAGTCCCGGGATCCGATTATAGTTATTACATTTTGTTTATAGTTTAGCTGTCCGCTCATTACCATCTTATCTCATAAGTCATTCATCCATCCCATTCATTTATACTTCTTGGGAAACTGGTCCCATTATCCCCAGTCGGAACCACTATTCCAAACGGAAAAGGAGCTGCATTAAGGTCCGGACCGGGTGGTATCCCCTTTGTTGTGGCAGCGATTTTCGAGGCCTCAACAAAATTGGCGCTAGAAGGAGGGCCAACTGTGAATGGCAAGCCGACCCAAATCGGCAAGTCATTCTAAGAGTAATTCTCCCTCCAAATCTCCTCGTTCTTCTCAATTGCATGCTGGTTCTCCAGCCCATAACCAAGAAGAAGAGGAATCTATCACCACTGCTCAATCCCATCATATCCCAGAACAACTAAGTCTTGAATCTCCTGAAGTTCAGTCTCTAATCCATAAACTTCAGAGCTTCTCGATCTCACCACAGAAATCTGAGATATCAGAAAGCAGTGCGACTTCGCAGTTCAACCTCACTCATCCTCTTACCAGACTTCAGAGCGAAAAACTTGGTATTGAACCTACTGAGTTTCCTTTACCCAAAAGGAAAAAGCCAAAGAAAAACACTGAAGGATCCGACAGTGGGGATTTTTCTTCCATTTCATCTCCTCATCTGCAAAGTCAACCACCCACCCCTCCATTACAAGTTGTTGTTCATCAGGGAACAGGAGCCTCAATATCCCAACCTATTCACTCTTTAATACCTCACCAAACATCTGGAACCCCGACAGTAGTGACAACCACTGTCGCTAGCATAATGGCAGATCCATGGACTAGACCGGGTGCTTTCAACATGCCTGGACCATTACATGATCTACCAGATGCTCCCGAAAAATGGCTGCCTAAATTTAATCCAGATAATGGAACCCAAGCCGAAGAACACATCAACAACTTCATGTTAGCAGTTAATCTAAAAGGAGTGACAGAGCAAGATGTCGTAGTAAGACTGTTCCCTTATACTTTACAAGGATCAGCAGGATCCTGGTATTTTTCCTTACCCTCTGGTTCGATTACCAGTTGGGTTACATGCCAAGAGCAGTTTCTCACCAAGTATGGAGACGACCGGTCCCTAGCAACTTTAATAAATGACCTCTCCAATTTAAGAATAGAGCACAGGGAACCAATAAAAGAATTTAATGCTAGATTTAATAAACTACTGAATAAAATCCCTACCGCTTCTAAACCGAGTGAGCAAATCCGAAGCGAATGGTACATCACTGCCCTACCCGCCAACATAGCTATCTTTGTTGACAGGGCTGGCAAACCTACCCTAGCTGAAAATATGAAAGAAGCACTTACAGTTGAAAAGCGCATCAATGCTCTTGAAAAGAAAGCTGCTCTAGAAGATAGAAAAGCTAAAAAAGTCTCGTTTAAAGAAGATTCCAAGAAGAAAACCCCCAAGGACCCATATGACATGGAAGGTTTACAGAAGGTCCTTAAAACATTGTCTAATGAAATGGTTGAGATTAAAAAGCAAGTGGCCGAAACTTCAAGCAAAAGACCATTTAGGACTTTTAAGAAATCCGAATCAAAGCCACCTAATGTTATATCTAATGCCGATTCAGACCAAGAAGAAGAGGAAGAGGAAACACCTCCACAGACCGATGATGATGAAGAAGTGGCTGAATGTCACGGAATGTGGGATTTTATACTCCCAAACTCTGATACTGAGAATGAAGAAGAAGCCTTCCCGGTTACTACTAGAAGTAAAATTGCTTCTGAACTCCCCCAGGCAACTTCAAAGAAGAGGAGCGCAGGCGCTACTACAGCAAAAGAAAAAGTTCCCCTAAAGAAGTCACCTGGGGTAGTTCCTTCAAATCAGCCTTCAACTTCTAGTTCTCCTTCAACATCCAAGACTCTAGTAGTATCTGATTCCATGGAATATAACATTGTCGATGATATGAAGAAAACCAAGGCAAATATAACCATGTTTGAACTCAGTAAACTGAAGCATCAGCAAAAGCTACTTCTTAAAGAGTTAAATGCTGTTCCCTCTATTCCCCTTCCCAGTGCAAGAGCTGCCAACGATTCAGGCCAGCCTCCTGCAGGCATGGTTGAAATTACCGATTCAGTCTTGATCGGAGATAAATCAAATTCTCACACTCCACCCTTCCTGCTTACTTATGAGATTTATAATAGAAACCTACACAACTGTTTAATAGATTCAGGGGCCTCATCTAATATAATTCCAGCTTCAGTTTGTTCTAAGCTGAACATTGAACCCCAGAAATCTGCAATTCATATTGTACAGTTGGATAGAACTAAAGTGCAGGTGGTGGGAGAAATTAATTCTGTGACCATCAGGTTGTCAGCCGACCCCAGAATTGTCCAGAGAATTGACATTTTAATCGCAAACATACCTGAATTTTATGGTTTGATTTTAAGCAGAGATTGGTCCGAAAAACTACATGGGTATATTTCCACAGATTGGTCACATATGTGGCTTCCCTACAAGGGAAAGCCAAATCAGATAAGGATCGATCGTGAGAAACATATGACCCACACAGTTACTGAATTCGAGCAAGAAAACCAACCTGTCGCATTCAATAATAACATTTTGGGGAATTATTCGGCAGAATCATTCTTTGGCAACTTTGTTGCCCAACCATCTCCTTTTTCAGTCAATCATTTTACATCTCAAATAGAAAAGTTTTCACAAACTGATAGGTCCAGATGTTATAATGATGCTGAGAAAAATGTAGATACTTTTGTTAATATTCCTTTATTTTGGTCTCTGTATTTTGATGGCTCTAAGTCCCCTGAAGGTTCAGGAGCTGGATGTATATTGGTTAGTCCGCAAGGAGAAAAGACAATGTTGTCTTGTAGGTTAGAGTTTGAGTGCACTAATAATACAGCCGAATATGAGGCTTTAATCCAAGGATTATATAAAGCAATCGGTTTGGAGGTACGATATCTAAAGGTTTTCGGCGATTCGGAAATCATTGTCAAACAGGTTAGAAATGCAATTCATTGCCTTTCGACTCACCTTAAACATTACCAATCGCTCGTTCAAGAACTTACCTCACACTTTCTTGCATTCAACATTTCTTCTATACCTCGATCTCAAAATGCAGCCGCAGATTTGCTAGCCAATGTAACTTCAAAGCTTCTACCTTCTGAAGACTACAGCCTTGATAGATTTTCCGTAGAATTACTTTTCAGACCTTCAATTCCCGACAATGTCACTAATTGGAGAGTATTTAATCTTGACGATGATATTTTGCAGTTTTTAACTTCTGAGAATTCTTATGATAAGCAAGTTATTGAGGAAGATGATCACGATTCCCAGATGAAAGGAGTGCCCAAAGAAAATTCGATCCCCAAACCAGTGGTAAAATTAGAAGACCTTTATGATATTAAAGACAGGTTCAAACCTATAATTAACACAAAGCTTCAAAGTTCTACCCTTAGGTTTGAATTAATAAATCTAGGAACCAACGAGTCTCCTCAAAACATCAATTTAGGAACAGGACTATCTCAGAACGAAAAGGAAGCATTCATTAAATTGTTGAGAAAGAACAAACAGTTTTTGCTTGGAAATATGATGACTTAAAGACATACGATACATCTATTATCCAGCATACCATTCCTATGCTTCCTGATAAAAAACCAATTCAGCAAAAATTAAGAAAAATACACCCAAATTTGGAGAGCCAGATTAAGTCGGAGCTTAATAAGCTTTTGAAAGCCAAAATTATTTTTCCAGTCCGACATTCAAACTGGGTCTCTAACATGGTGCCAGTCAGGAAGAAAAATGGCGACATTTGAATTTGTATTGATTTCAGGAATTTAAACAAAGCGAGCTTAAAAGACAACTTCCCATTGCCCACTATGGAGCAAATTCTCCAATCAGTGGCAGGTTCTGAATTGATGTCTTTTCTAGATGGTTTTTCAGGGTAAAATCAAGTTCTGGTACACCCCGATGACTAGCTCAAAACTACATTCAGGACAAAATGGGGAACCTATGCATATCAGAAAATGCCTTTTGGTCTTATAAACGCCGGAGCGACATTTCAGAGAGCTATGGACATAGCCTTCAGAGGGTTAATTAATCGATCAGTAGTCGTCTACCTAGACGATATTACTGTGTATTCTAGAAAGAGAGATAATCATTTGCACGACTTAAATCAGATCTTTCAGAGATGCAAAAGATATGGTATTTCTCTAAACCCAAAAAAGTCCTTCTTTGCTCTAGATCAAGGAAAACTCTTAGGGTTTATAGTATCCAAAGATGGTATTTATATTGATCCTGATCGGATTAATGAAATTTCTGAAATCCCTTTCCCACATAACAAGAAATCAATGCAGTCATTTTTAGGTCAGATTAATTTTGTCAAACGATTTGTTCCAGATTTTTCACAGATTGTATTACCACTTCAGACAATGATCAAGAAGAATTCAGTCTTCAAATGGGGATCAGAAGAAAAGCAAGCTTTTGATGTTATCAAACAGTCAATAATCAATGCCCCAGCTTTGAATACCCCGAATTTTTCTAATCATTTTACACTATATACTATCGCATCCAACACTTCATATGCTGCAGTACTCACACAATTGAATGATAACAACCTAGAAGCACCCATATCATTTTTTAGTTCAAATCTTCAAGGTGCCGAGTTGAATTATTCAGATGTGGAAAAACAAGCCTTTGCTGTGTTCAAAGCAGTCAAACATTATAGACCCTTCCTTTTGAAAACCCACACGAAAGTAGTAGTTCCTTTCCCAGCGGTAAGACAACTACTAATTCAGAAAGAATTGGGTGAAAAGAGAGCCAATTGGGTTACAGCGCTTCAAGAATATGATTTAGAAATAAAGCCAGCAAAGATTGTTAGGGGCCAAGGTTTTTGCAGGATATTGGCAAGAGCATCAAACATTCACGAATCAAGCGATGAAGATCAGATTAAATCCATCAATCAGATAAGTCTCACTGATTCTGAATCTCAGTATGCTGATTTGATATTTTATTTGAAGAACGGTTACGCTCCTCCAAATTTATCTTACAAAAATAAAAGGGCCATTAGGTTGAAAGCTAAGAACTTCACTCTCATTGATGATGTGTTGTTTAAACAAAATTATGATTCTATCCTGCTAAGATGTCTTGAGAAAACTGAAGCACTAAAGGTTCTGCAGGAGCTACATGATGGACCAGCTGGAGGACATTTTGGAGCCGACACAACAGCTCATAAGATTATTCATGCTGGATATTATTGGCCTACTCTATTTAGAGATTGCCATGAGCACGTAAGAAAATGCCTTAATTGCCAAACATCTGGTGGAAGACAACGAAAGCCCGCTTTCCCTCTGCAACCTGTCAACATTGAACAGCCATTCGAACAATGGGGATTAGATATCATCGGGGAAATTACTCCACCATCTTCCAAACAACATAGGTATATCCTTACCGCTACTGATTATTTTACTAAATGGGTAGAGGCTATTCCTTTGAAGGCAGCAAATTCAGAGGCAATCATCGAGTTCATCGACCAATTCATCATTACCAGGTTCGGTGTTCCAAATGCTCTTGTTTTCGATAATGCTTCTTATTTCTCAGGAAACGCTATATATGATTTTGCTATTAAAAGGGGGTTTAAACTGAAATATTCTTCCAATTACTATCCCCAGGGAAACGGTTTAGCCGAATCTACTAATAAAAACCTCATCAAAATCATTAAGCGAACTGTTGAACAGAATCATAGAAACTGGCATAAATCTTTGGTCTTTGCATTATGGGCTGATAGAATAACACAAAAGGCTTCAATAGGGACCTCTCCTTTCAATCTGGTATATGGAAAAGAAGCCGTGTTGCCTACAAATCTTGTTCTTCCATCTTTAGCCCTAGTGCAGTTTATTCAAGAGACTCCGTCTTCTTCTATCCAACTTAGACATGACCAAATTCTCAAATTAGAAGAAGAAAGGGAAAAGGCCAGAATCACTCATGCCAAGCATCAACAAATCATCAAAGCATCTTTTGACTCAACATCATCCTCTTCCAAACAACTTCAAGTTGGTGACTTAGTTCTCAAATGGGACAAGGCCCATGAGGATAAAGGCAAGCATACCAAATTTCAGAAAATGTGGCTTGGACCATTTCAGATCTGTGAAATGATAGGCCATTCAACTTTTATATTGCAAAGCTTATCAGGGTTGAGAGATTCTCTCCCCGTCAATGGCCTGGTCCTGAAAAAATTCTTTAACTGAGAAGGTAACCCCTTCTCCTTTTTAGATTTGCATAGTTCGTAGGATTAGTAAGAAATAAAACTGTAGAGTACCTACATTGACCTTTTGTTGTGTTTGAGAAAGCTGTCTTACAGAAATAATATAAATACTTGTTTCTAAATAATAGAATCCTCACTCAAAAGAAATAGTTTCTAGGAAATTAGATATCCTTGTGTTCTGAAATTTTAATCTAAATTTTGAAGACTCCTCTCAGGAGGTAAAAGTTCTGAATCATTTTCTGTTTCCAAAATAGTCTCCAAAGGTTATCTGTTAAAAGAAATAGAGGCTAAACCATTTTTCAGTATCTTCAACTCTTCACTTGTCATCCATCGGCTCTTAAGGAGAAAATTGTTCACCCCATTCACTAAAGGATGTGATTATTCAGAGTGTAATTCTAAAATATAAAAGATTAAAGATAAGAGGTCTTATCATAAGCCTGCTTACCATGTTCATAGGGAAATAGCTTAACTGACATTACCAATACTGCCTACCAAAACAGGGTAATGGCTTGAAATTTCAAGACAAGGGGTCTCATCACGAGCCGGCTTGATCAGTTAACTTATTACCAGTGAATGGCATTGTCATAAGCTGGCTACCAAACCAGGACAGTGGCTTTTTATCTTATTTATTACAAAGAAAAACAGATGAAGAAGTGAAATATGAAAACATTTTATGGATTCGTTCTGTTAATCACACTCTTATGTGAATGGAAAAGTAGACAATATTATGGTTAAAAGGTATCCCTGTCGAGACTATAAATGTCTGCTGGCAACAGAGGCTCTACCTATGACAAAGGAGTTAATTATAAAAGCTGATATGGGAAAGTTTTCTATTTTTATCATTATGAACCAATAAAGACTTATTTTAGAAACTTTTTATGTATTTGGTTTCTTTAAACTTAATGGGACGAAGTTAACAAAATAGAATTCACTTTTGTCAGAACACATGAATATCTAGTTATATTAGAAATTTCTCCTTCTGATTGAGTTTCTATTTATGAAAGGCTTGAATGTTTATGTTAATTTCAGAGATAACTGGTTCTACCAACGAATCGCCAATTGTTGTGCCCTACAACAACCCCCCATTTCATATCATCTGTATTTACAAATAATCAACGTATGAAATGGGTCCCTTTTAGAAATTAATTGGTATTAATGAATTTGTTCGAAAAAGGGATGATAATCAAATAAGTATGAAAAATGAAGCCTTTTTCGAATAACAATGTTACCAAAATAAAACAATCTTTTGTTATTGCGATAAAGCGATCGCAAGATCGCATATCGCAATGACAAGAGAGGCGCACTTAAACGGCACTTTGGCCTTTGCCGATGCGATATCGTTATCGGCAATCGGCGGTATTCATGGCATACACAAAAAGAGCACATATCTCACACCCCGATGCGACGCTATATCGGCGATCGGCTATCGGCACTACCTCTTATGAGAAAACGCGTCAAGTTATAAACCCCGACCCGATGCGATATCGCTATCGGCCATCGGCAGTATTCCATGCATTTTTATAAGGCGCCCACCTCTTTCCCGGATGCAATGCGAATTCGCTATCGGAGTTCGGCAAATCACTTAAATTGTATCTGGTAATGTGTTCAGATGCTAGTCCAATGCGATATCACAATCGGCGTTCGCCAGGGCTACTTTCAAACGATAATGTAACAACTCTCCCCCCATGCGATGCGACATTGTTCATCGGTAATCGACATTTTCAAAAGTTGATTGTTTAAATCCGGTTGATAAGGCGCAGATTTCAAAATGTCGTTAAATGCAGGGATAAGGTAATGCATGCGTATTTAATAACCTTGCCCCTTCGATTAACGAATACTTGCATCTAAGGCATATCATATCTGTTGCACGCGTTGGGTGGTCATTCAACTGAATAACAACGTAAATGGTCATTTAATGGGTAGCAAGCCTTAAAATCACCATTAATGCATATGCAATCTCTTACCAGTGATTGGATCCGCAGCCACTTTTTGAAGATTAATAGCGCCACGCTTCAAGTGATATATACCTTTCCAATTATGCTTTGTCTTCATTATTCCTCGTGTTACGATTTCTCTCGCACTTGTGTAGAGTTCGTTTGTTGAAGAAAGCCTGAACATGATGGGGAAGAAAAATAAGAGGAGTTCTGGTTCTACTACAACATCTGTTGCAGGTCAAGCTGCTCCAATTTCAAAGAAAGGCTTAATCTCGGACACTACGTGCGCTGGTCTTCATAGAACCACATGGCAAGGTACATATAATCTGTTGGAGGCCGAGCAACCAAAAGTAACAGTGAGAACGGCTAGTGTAGATGTATTAAGGAAGTCTGATGCAACGCTCAAAGACTTGGCCGACTCCTTTTTACACAGAATAGCGGCCAGAGAGCAGGTTCTCCCTTACACAGACGTGGTGCGCTGGGCAATCGAAGAAATCCCCATCACTGATAGAACTTTCCATACAAGGGACGGAAGGATTTTCGGGTCATTCAAGCCTGATGACCTGAGGCGAATGTATCATCTGCCTGAACCGGAGCTAGTCTACAATAGAACCTTCGTGGAGAAATTCGCAAAAGAAAATGAATCACCATCCGAACCCCTCCGAGATTGGATGCAGAACCCAGCCAAGCACAAGCATGAAAGTTCGGGTAAGTACTCCAACGTTTCTTTGGCCTCTCCCTATTGCTATGCGGGGATTATGATGTGTAGATTGTGGGGATTACATGACTCTGTTAATATCAATATTGACATGGTTCCCCTAATGGAAGCGGCTATCAATTCTATAATCATGGACTGGGCCACTATTCTTTCCGATAAATTGGTCGTAGCTGTTCGTGAATTCAGAAACAAAACTATAGTCTCCGAAAGGAAAATCCCTCCATTCTATTATTCTGCTTACATTATGGATACCCTGTGTCTTAATTCTGAGTTTCCTGTCCTCGGTTGGAGATGGACCACCCAGGATCCAACACCCATTCATTTATACCATCAGAAATTGTGGAAGTCCTCTTACAAGGACCACTTGTACCAAATTTGTAATGGTTTCATGGTCCCCATTTACTATTCTATTTTAGACAGACCCATTTCTAGAATTTCTTATGAAGCCTCCTTTGACTTACCTGCCGTAGCGAGTTGGTTTGGGGAAGAGTATTTCTCCTATATCAGAGTTTTTGGGAGTAAGGCTAGGCCACATGTCCTCCCTTTGTATATCCCAGACAAGCTGTTAGCCCGGGAAATCTGCTACCAGATTATGGCCGACAGTGTCACACAAACTCTCAAAGAAGAGAAGAAGAAAGGTTGGCCCTCTTTTTCTTTAAGAATTGGGGTTTTTACTCTGCTTAATTACAAGCACACAGAAAAAGAAGCAGCAAAAATCCAAGCTTTATCCCTGGCCACTCTCCCAAGCAGACTCTATGATCCAAAGAAAACTGCCTACATTGCCCTAGAACAAGCAAAATTAACAAAAGTTGATCATCAAGAGGATACATTTGATGACTTGTTCGTAGGTGCCGAGACAATAAGCCAAGTCAAACAGCTTGCCATAATGAAATACAACGATGAGGCGTTGACTGAGTTTAATAAACTTAGGGAGCAGAGGTTGCAAACTCTGCCCCTAGAGTTATTATCCACAACCCCAGCGTCTTCCTCAAGCGAGCCTGGTCGGCAACAGATACATTCACCTCTGGTTACAACTAAAGAATAGGATAAACAACAGGAGGAAAGACAGAAAAAGCTGCAGGCTGAGAGGCAGAAAAAGGAGCAGATAGAAAGGCAGCAAAAGACACAGAGGGAAGAAGAGCAGAGGAAGAAGAAGGAAGAAGAAAGATTAAAGAAAGAACTAGCAGATAGGCAGAAAAAGGAATTAGAGGAGCAGCAACGGAAAACGCGAGAGGAGCAGTAGCGAAAATCACTTGAAGAACAGCAGAAGTTAGAACAAGAGAAAGAACGGAGCAAAGCCCATAAGCAATCTTCCATTGATCCTGAATTGATTAAACAATGGAATCAATTCGATTCCATTATCAGTGGAAAGGAAGGCTCCAAAGACACAGGCTCCTCTAAAACAAGCAATGCGCCCGATATCACTTCTTCTCAGGTTCTAGGAGGAACCAGCGGCCCACCCATTTCACAGGATGTTGAGATTATCAATAAGGACCCTTCCGATCAAATTGTTCTCCAGGTGGAAGAAATTCCTCCCCTGGATATTTTCTATAGCCCAAAGCATAAAGCCGTTATCAAGCACTCTAAGAAAAGACGAAGGCTTGATCAACCTTCTATCTTTCCTGAGCAAACAGTCACGGGCAATATGGTCTGGAAGGAGGATTTGGATCCCTTCGATGATCTAACAAAGCTGTCGCAATTCGCGGGAGCTTATTCTGCAGCAACCATCGACAAAGCATTGGAGGTAAGTCTTCTGTTGAAGACTAAGGACCATGAAATATATGCATTACAGGCGGAGGTAATTGAGGCGAAAAACAAAGCAGCACAGGTGGAAGAGCAGTTGCTGGCTCAACAGCAAGAGAACAATTTGTTAACCCAACAACTGCAAATTGAAAGACAAAGGATAGACCAAAGTGAAACTCAGAAGGCAAAAGAATTGTCGGAGGCATTGTCACAGTTGGAAGCATCAAATGAGCTGATGATGAAATCAAAAGATGAGCGAATAGCTCAACTATCAACACAGCTCGAAGGTATCAAGAGCACACAGAATGTGAAAGTCTTCAGAGCAGAGGCAACTCAAATAAATGGCGCATTACTGTCTCAGATCAGACTTTTATGTCAAAAACTTGCTAAGGCTGAGCAATTATGCGAAATATCTACAACAGTGTGTGAGCAAATAGAGAAGGCCAGGAATGAGTTAGATCAGGCCGAAGAAGCCATATCCGAATACGTTGAGTGGCAAGACACTCCAGAAGGGAAAGCGGCGAATTTGTCCCGAATCCATGAAACGTATAAGGACATACTCTTCACTGAATGGAATACTCAGGTAATGAAGGCAGAAAGGGCAGCTTCCAGGTGTAAAATAATTGCCAGCAATATGATCAACCTAGTCAATGATACACTTTATTTGGCGAACATGATCTCCAAGTGCACACCTGGAAGCATAACAACAGCAGGTATGCTTGAAGAATCAAGTTATCCTGACTTGGAGGAACAGAGGAAATTAATTACCGGAGTAAATACTTTAACCTCTGATGCATATTGGCTCTTTCTAATTAAGCCACATACTCAAAGGTCTGCTCTTAAGTGTTTAACAGATGCCCTCGGATACCTGATCCTCGACATTCAAGATGCTACATATGATGCTCAGCTAACTTCGCGTCTCAACACTCCACCAGAAGTAGAGCCAATGCTGGCGATATGTCAGCTAAGGAGTAAAGGCAAAGAACCCATCGAATGAAGCATTGCCACCAACTGCCAGATTGCCAAAAAAGATGGAACAAACATTTATTGATGCCAATTTAATAGCTTTTCAGTTGTTTAGATATTTAGATTAGTATAGTATTTATAGACCCTTTCATTGTTTTGGAGAGGGTCGTAAAATTTTGTAATAAGACTTAAAGGCTGAAGTTTGCACTATTGTGCTTCAGTCTATATTCTTTTTGTGAAACTCGACCAATGGTTCTGAATTTTGATCAGAAGGCTGTTTTATACAATTGCGCACGACTGTCTGTTGTTTGGAATGCTTTCTAATTGGAAGGAAGGACTGCGACATAGTGATTGATGTACTGGATTGATCGATCAGCTTACATGGTACTATTATCTGTATCTGTGTTCTTTCTGATTATATGAATTGCTGTGTTATTATCTTTGCTATTGTTGAATGCATGTATGCGATATAACAGCGAATCGTCATTTCACTTCACTATTGAATGTTTGTGTTGATTTGTTATCTCTTTCACTCATGCATGTATCAATGATATGAATGATTAAGCGTAGTAATTCGCTCTAATCGCTCTGCATAACTAATTATGCAGAGCAATGTTTAAATGATTCAAACGTCTATGCTTAAAGTGTTAGAGTCATTTATATGCCTGCCTTAAAGCACAGATCATCAAACGCTACGCTTTGCCTAGTAATAAGTCCCGGGATCCGATTATAGTTATTACATTTTGTTTATAGTTTAGTTGTCCGCTCATTACCATCTTATCTCATAAGTCATTCATCCATTCCATTCATTTATACTTCTTGGGAAACTGGTCCCATTATCCCCAGTCGGAACCACTATTCCAAACGGAAAAGGAGCTGCATTAAGGTCCGGACCGGGTGGTATCCCCTTTGTTGTGGCAGCGATTTTCGAGGCCTCAACAGGTTCATTTCTATTATCTTTTCTAACCAATTCATTCTTCTTGCCCTTTGATTATTCTTTTAGGGCATACCCTCTTTTCATTTTTTAATTTTCTTGCTTTGTTTACAAAATATGGAACCTTTGCAGCATGCAAAGATGAACATATTTGGCCCTTCTATAGTCAATCATGAAAAATGAAACCTATTGGTATAGGAACATAACACACTTAAAACCTATCATCAAAACACAGTCAAAAGAACACAGAGCAGAGCCCAAAACTCTGCAATAGCCACTAGAACCAACAGCAACATCAAATATCAAATCTCATAATGTATACGCTACTTGGTTGTGTCAAACCAGCGTGTATACACTCTTTCACCAAAGGGAACCCACGTACAAATCTGAAAATAATTAATTATACCTTCGCTGCAATTTTCAACTTCAGATATACCCAGAAGATAAGATATAAAGGATAAGGCATGCGTCAGTATTCAGATCTATTCATGATCATACCATATAATGATAATGCATTTTAGTCTTCATGATCCCGGTCCATCAACATTCATCAACCTTATAGGTGCACCCTTGGTTCATATCAAGCAAAGCATCACAAACCCATAACCAGCATACAAGAACTCACACTTCATCAGATATGCATTACCTGAATACTTGCCCTTTGGCCTAATGATCTTCTTCTCCTTATATAGGTTTAGGCCTCTCTTAATACCATGGTCCAAAACCATGTAGGACCAATACCTTGGACCCAATACCTAAGGTCAATACCTCAGGCCAAATAACATGGACCAAATACCAAAATACCATGGACCAAAACTTAGTTTTCCAACATGTACGCGCCTTTCTTTCTGTGAAAGTCCATGCATATGTTATACGTGCCTTTGTATATAGTGAACCTATGTGTATACACTACTTGGTATATGGTCAACCTGCATACATACACGACTTCGTATATAGTGAACCTACGTGTGTACACGACTTGGTATATAGTGAACCTACATATATACACAACTTGGTATATAGTGAACCTACATATACCTTTCTTTCTTCATTCTGTGAGTCTGAACTGTGATCTGACGTCTGAGTGAGTTGCCATCAAGGACAACACTTAAGTCATACCTATATCATAATGCCAACAATCTCCCCCTTTGGACTTGATGGCAACAACCACACCAGGTCACTATCCCCCTTTAACATCAAGGGCAAGGGCCAGACCAAGATATTTTCTCCCTTGATATACATTATACTATCCATACTCCCCCTGAGTACATGCTGAAATCTCTGATTGAGCTCCCCCTTTGTATATGCTAAGATGTATCAATCCGTCCATGCTCCCCCTGAGCACATGCCGAGTCTAAACAAGACCATGATAGTCATCAACAACTATCATACACCATATCATCTGCACTATAAGCATCTCTCATCAACATCACCAACCTATAACCTGCAATATCATTCTCTTGACCAACCCAACCAACAGTAGGTAGCAAGATGTATCATTTAGCTACATAAGCATTATCACCAAAGTCTTCTAACCATAATGCCAACAATGACAACAATTATGCCAACAATTATTCGAAGCATATGCTCCCCTGAACCTATGCCAACCAACACATACCATGACTAAACCATATCAGACTTCTTTCCCTGAGTCTGTCCTGCTGCTTTTTCTTCAGAGCTCCATATATATGACTCTACAGCCTCTAACTTGCGTATATACGCGATTTCTCTTTATAATATCTGCGTATGTAAATTGGAAAACTGAAGGTCTACACTTTAAGTTTCCCCTGTGTCTGTTATGTCTGCTAACTGAGTTATGCAACATCTTTCTGATTCTAATTCTATCTTATTCAATACCTAGAATTGCGATGATGTATGATCCTTTTGCTTTGGTGTCCGAATTTTGCTCCTACATTCCTTTACTTTATGTCCAAACTTGTTACATGCATAACATCTTACATATTTCATATTCCTTTTACTGCAATCAATAGCTTTGTGACCAAACATATTGCAATCAAAACAATATCCCCTAAAGTACCTGGAACATGATGCTCTTTCTCTGTAATAGTGTTGAACCATTCTTCTTCTGCATCTGGCTGCAATATGTCCAAAATTATGACATACATAACATTCAACATTATTCATTTGAGGAAATAACCGACTATCACTTCCATAGTTAGGAGCAAAAGGTCTTCTTTGAATAATTTCTTTCCTTGGTTGTTGTTGGGGTTGACCACATATCTCTTTGTTGATCATTTCATATTTTGCATTAGAATTCCTTTCCTCACCCTGTGAGCTAGATTCACCTTCGACAGTTTCATAAAAGCCAATACCAGTTTTGATAGTAGGGCATCTTTGACTACTAAGAATATCATTCAAAATCTTAGTACTGTCTTGAAATCATAATAGTATATCCTTTTCTTCTAATTTACCTTTTAAGATATTTACCTCAACCTGACATTGTTCTTCCTTTTCCAGATATTGCTTCTGTATGTTTTCTTCAGCTTTTCTTCCTTCTTCCAATTGTTGCCTTAATTCGAGCACTTCATGTTCATGTTCTTCAAGAGCTTATTTATTCTGCTTGTTTGATTCTTTAAGATCTTCTTTTAGAGAGAGGATCTTAGATTCAAGACTCTGAATTGTTATGCTTTGATCTTTTACTACATCCCACAACTGCTCCCTTACTCTGCTTACTATCTCCAGATATCTTTTAATCTGGAAACTTCTTCTGTTTCTACGTCCTTATTTTCATATGCCATGAGAAGTCTAATGTCTTCATCACTATTGGATGAGTCATTACTTTTATCATGAGTATAATAACTTCTATTACCTTCTTCAGACATCTTTCCTTTGTTATGAGGGCATCTAGCAGTGTATTGACCAACCCTTCCAAAACAAAAACATTTGAAAGGTAGATTACCTTTGAACCTTCCAGATCCCATTGAAGATTCTTGAAAAATTTACCTCATATTCTTCTTCTTAAACGTTTCCCGATTCACTGAGTTTTTCTTTCCACTTTGCTGATACTTTAAATGTGGCTTCTCTCATATCTGATGGTCCTCCTTTTCTCATTTCAAAAGTAGTTAGGATTCCATGAAGCTGCGTCATAGTGATTTTCTACATATCCTCCTTTTCTTCTATGGCAAACACTTTGGATTCAAATTTAGCAGACAAGGATCTCAAAAATTTCTCAACTAAGACAACTTCCTTAATTTCTTCACCCATATTCTTCATACAATTGACAATCTCATCTATACGTAGGAAGTAATTAGCTATGCTTTCACTACTATGCATCTTAAGAGTTTCATACCATATTCTGAGAGTTTGAAGCTTAGGCTGTTTTACCTGGTCATCTCCTTTGTAGCTTAGAATGATTTTGTCCCATATTTCTTTGGCTGATTTGAGCTGCATGACCTTGAAAAACTCTAATTTTGACAAACTTCCAAATAATATAGTAACAACTTTGGCATTGAGTTCATATTGCTTTCTATCTGTCGTATCTGTAGGAATTGTTGATGGATATGTATATTCTCTTTCCACGATTCCCCAAACATCCATTCCAAGTGATTGTAGATATGATGTGGTTCTTATCTTCTAGTAGAAAAAATTTCACCCATCGAAGATTGGTGGTCTGATGAATCCCTCTCTTTCTTGATTACTTATCCTAACAGATCTTCCTTCAAGTGATCAAGCTTCTTCTGAAGGACCTGCTCTAATACCAATTGTTGGAAATAATACTGAGAGGGGGGGAGGGTGAATCCGTATTAGCAAATCAATAATATTTTCATTTCCATTATCAGACTCATATATGCTACTTCAGTTAAGGCAACCCACATGTATACGCAACTGTGTTTAATGCAACTAGCAAATATCCAGGAAACTTATGATTCAGTTAGTTGATCTTTAATGAGTGCATCAGAACATTATTAACCATATAAATAGTTAACAGGTGCAGTAAAATAGTGTAGATCATCACACATAAGAAGCACACATGAACCCCATGATATAAGGTGGAAACCCAATGTGGGTGAAAACCACCTGCTCCAATCGTCTCTATCTTCCTTTTAATAAGAAACTTATTTTTACATTTTTTTTACTGGCACATATTCATACCAGTACATAGGCACCCACCTGCAGAAGGCTACAACCTTCTCTCTTTCTCTAGCTACTACTGGAAGGGAGATACAACCCCCTAGCTCTTGTACTATCTGATGTACTAGTACGTAGGTGCTGACCTACAGAAGACTACAACCTTCTCTTTTCTTCTAGGGACCACGTTTCATAAATTTTCATATTGGATTCTTCAATACAAAACAATCACCATTGTAATACAACCATCAACTCTGAATCACCCAACAATTGAATCACCAAAACCTTGTCATCAAAACACAGTCACCAGAACACATAGCAGAGCCCAGAACTCTGCAATAACCACTAGAACCAACAACAACATCAAGTATCAAATCTCATAATGTATACGCTACTTGACTTTGTCGAACCAATGTGTATATGTTCTTTCACCAAATGGAACCCGCGTATAGATCTGAAAATAATTACTTATACGTTCGCTGCAATTTTCAATTTCAGATATACCCAGAACATAAGATATAAAGGATAAGACATGCGTCAGTATTCAGAACTATTCATGATCATACCATATAATGATAATGCATTTTAGTCTTCATGATCCTGGTCCATCAACCTTCATCAACCGCATAGGTGCACCCTTGGTTTAGATCAAGCAAAGCATCACAAACCCATAACCAGCATACAGGAACTTACACTTCATCAGATATTCATTACTTGAATACTTGCCCTTTGGCCTAATGATCTTCTTCTCCTTATATAGGTTTAGGCCTCTCTCAATACCATGGTCCAAAACCATGTAGGACCAATACCTTAGACCCAATACCTGGGGTCAATACCTCGGACCAAATACCATGGACCAAATAACATGAACCAAAACATAGTTTTATGACATGTACGTGCCTTTCCTTCTGTGAAATATGCGTATGTTATACACGCATTTGTATATAGTGAACCTACGTGTATACACTACTTGGTATATCATGAACCTGCGTATATACGTGACTTGGTATACAGTGAACCTGTGTGTGTACACGACTTGGTATATAGTGAACCTGCATATATATGCGACTTGGTATATAGTGAACCTCCGTATACCTTTCTTTCTTCATTCTGTGAGTCTGAACTGTGATCTGTCATCTGAGTGAGTTGTCATCAAGGAAAGCACTTGCGTCATCCTATATCATGATGCCAACAGTGGGAATCCCATCCGGTATGATGGCCCAGTTGCCATTGTCTTAACGATTTTCCTCAACTCTTTCTTTTCAGCATAGGAGAGTGGTTCGCTTTGTCTTCGTGAAGTGAGGTTTGTGTGCCTGGTGAGTGTAAGTCTCACTTGTGTCAATGGTTCTTTCACTCTCGAGGGAGAGGGTGAGAGTTAGTTCCAGGTCAATTGGGAGTAGTACCAACTCTGCTAGGAACAAACAACACAATAGGACATGCACAACTTCTAGCAGAGAAGTCCACATGGATGCGGCAATCACAGCATACAAGGTGAGCTAACACGTATAGCACTCACGGAGCAGTCTAAATGAGTGCAACAGTTGTTACAGCAAGCTTCATGTGAAAGGTTTGTCTGATGTTCGGGAGAGTAGTCTACATGGGCAAGATAGCATTAACAACATATACAACACATTTCCATTAATAGATTATGCATTACAAAAAATGAAGCAGGTCATATGTAGAACACAAGTTAAAGAAACATGCCTTACAAGTGTTAAATAACAATCTTACAACAAATAAAATATATGTGTGAAAATGTGCTGGCTTGTTAGCAAGCTTCTGAATTAAGCGAAAGTTCCAAGACATAGCGTTACACCATACATCACTAACCTCGACTGCAGGGCGTTGGAGCCACTACTTACTCCTCAAAGAAAAGATTACAAACTCTCTTGGATATGTGGGAGGAGGTGAGGTGAAAAGTGCTTTGCATGTACAAATGAGGGGGTATTTATAGTGAAGGGTGAAACTAATCCTTGTGGTTGTTCGACTACACTCATGGCCATTTGACTTCCATGACTTTTTGACCTACATGACTCTTTGTTCAATAAGTGGGTCTCTTGGACTTCCACGTTACATCACATTGATTGACAACAAGCCCATAGTGAAGATGTCGGCGACATGACTCATGACGTGACTCGACATGACCTGACATGACAATGTTGGTACATTCATGTTGCTGGGTGATGGATGTATTCATGATGTATCATAGCTTCACCTCCGGATGGCAAAATGCGAGGAGTCTTAGATGGTCCTTGGTTCACTTGATGAAGCTTTAGCATGTTGTTCCTTGCTGGCATGCTATAAGGCTTGACAAGCTCATCTGTTCGCGAAGGTACATGTTCATCATGTTTGTTCGCTTCGCATGGTTCATTTGTTCATTTATTGGTTAACCTATCATTCTACATGTGCTCCCTTCGTTCATCCCATTTGTCATCTTTCCATGTTCATTCGTTTACCTTTACCTGTAGTCACTCATGATGAGACGCATCAAATCCAAAACCTCCTAGTCTACCATGACACATGGTCATTCAGATGAAAGTGACCGGGGGAGGCAGCAAGGTTGTGATGCGGGATGATGTCTGCAAGAAAGTGCTAATGAAAACTACACAAGAATCACTGAGAGATGGAGATAGGCAATCTGAGTCAACAGTGATTATCTGAATGGTCTGGCTCAGTTGGGAGGCAAAATTGCGCAAATTTTGGGAGGAATAGTCTAGGCTAATGGACGGCAAGGTAGGCATGCTCTGTGAAATTTTTAGAATCAACGGGTAGTGGGGCTAGACAGCCAGATTTGCACAATTTTCCAAAGGAACGGGTCGAGCTGCATGAAGGGTCAATAGGCAAGGATTGCATAGTTTTTCTGGGGAACTACTCGGGAGGCTGGCAGCCAAAATTGTGTAATTGCCAAAGGGAACTTCCAGTTGGTTGCTGGGGTCACTGGTAGCCAAAACTATGCAATTCCTAGAGGGAACTACCACTTGGCTGCCCAGGATACTGGCAGTAGAAATTGTGCAATTCCGAGAGGGAACTAAAAGTCTAGTACTAGGGGCTGCTGGCAAGGAAAACTGCGCTAAGGCCGGGAGGCCGGCGTGCTGATCATTTCTTCACAATTTCTTAGCTGAGTTGATTGATGGGAAGTGGAAGGCCTGCTCATGAACATTGTGCAATTTCTGAGATGAACAGTTGGTCGACTGTCGAGATGACTGATTGGGAAAATTACGCAGTTTTCTAAGGGAGCAAATGGCAGGCACTTATTGTCTGTCCATCTTATCTGTGAAATTTCCTCAGTCAGTTGAGAAGGTGAGGGCAGTCGCCTACGTGAAAATTTTGAGGGGAGTCTGTCCTAGGGTGACTGCCGGATCTGACTGTCGGGGTGGCCAGCATGAGAATTGATATTGCTTGCGGGTAGCGTAACTTGAAAAGATTAGCTTGGTGCTTCTATGCTATTCTGGTGACAGTCGATCAAGTCGATGGTAGGGTGATGGTCTGGCTATTAGAGGGGAGTCTGGTTGTCATAACCTTCAGTAAAAGGCTAAGTGTGTGAATAATCGAAATATGCATAGGTGATCATACGAACACACACTCGCATGAATTGATGACGAAATTACCAAACCATCTAAACACACATGTTCAACAAGATTGACCGACGGTGTATGTGACAAGCACAACACTCATGATTGATTGTTCATTGATTTAGATGATGCTTGCATGATAGTGAATGCAACTCTGTGTGTGAGTGTGACACATGCTTTCATAGCGAACACAACAAGCACATACGAAGTGAAGACTTTGAGTGTAACGAGAACATGGTCGCAAGCATGACTTAGACATCAACATGCAAAGACTTGAATGCAATGAACAAGAAAGGTGGATGTAAAGACTCAGACGAGCTCACGGAGTGAACCGGAGTGTGTGGAATCATCAAGTGAATTTCTTCAAGGGAGGCTCTGAAATTGGTGTAGGCCAAAATTTTGGATGGTGGTTGTAGTGGCTACAACACTTGGAGACAAACTGGTAGAACTCCAACTTCTCTGTTTTAGTTCATTTCTAGCATAGGGGCTTAGTCTTTCAAGGATTATTGAATCACTCTGTGGGTTACTTCAGTTTCTCCACTTACCCCATGGACATACATGGTTCACCCTTTTCCAACTCATTCAAAACAACCAAAATTTTAGCTTGAATCTTAGTGTTTCAAATCTGGGAAGGGTAGTTTAACTCGCGAGTTGAAGATTTTCAGAGTATAAGTTTTCATCTCTGGTGTTTCTCTGCTGCTAGCAAGCCTGGATAGTACCCCGACGGAGTCACACAGGAACACACACATTTCTCCACTACCAGCGAGCCTGGTCAGTACCCCAGTGGAGTTGTATGCTTCACCTCTCTGTGCAAGAAGCCTTTCTCTTCTTTCGCCTTTATATTTTCAAGAGGACTGTGCATAGGGACTTATTTGTTTTTGGGGTGGAAGAGGGATCCTGACTTTTTGAGAGAAGAAGCGGTTGTTGCTTCAGAGAATCATGTAAAACCTCTGACATAGTTTTGCTCATTTAGATTTTCCACTTCTCCGTTTCTACTAGTTGGATGAGCTAGAACACATAGAGCAGAAGGTTGAGTACAGGCATGGGGCTTCCCAGTGTGGACATAGGTTCACGGTTGGACAAAATCTTCCGTTGCAGATGGTTTGTAATTTCCGTCAAGACTTCATCGGCTAAAGGTGACAACCAAGCATAGAGAAGGCGAACACAAGATTAGCCAAGTGCTGTAGTGTCACAAGTTTCCTCAAATTTCAGCCACATACTCTATTCAAAAGCCAGGAAGTAGTAGTTGGCAGCACTTATTTCCAGAAACAAAAATACTAATATATCAAACAAACAAAATAAACGTGAGAAAAAATAGTAAAAAGAATCAAACAAATAAAAAACAAAGATAATAAGCAAAGAAAACATGATGAAAACAACAAGTAGCAAGCAGACTATGTACATGGCATGGGTGTGGCGCAACCTACTAAAAATAATGCTAGAGATCTTGTCTATTGAAAGGAAGGTTTTCAATCCTCTTGTCAAGTGATCACAAATGATACGTGTGTGGGCCAAGCTTCTCATGGACTGTGTACGGGCCAATCCACAGGGACTGGAACTTCGTATGCTTGCCTTTGTCTTCATGGGGTTTATCCCATTTCAGAACTAAGTCACCCACATCGAAGCTAGCTTTCCCTGTAGACTTCTTATTGAACGACCTCTTGATACAATTCTGGTGGAGTGTGAATTTTTCCTTTGATTTCATCCTTTCTTCCTGAAGCTTATGGAGAGCATCCACTCTATACCAAAGTAGCTAGAAAGGCTCACCTTGGGATTCCTGGGAAAGCCAAAGAGTAGGCAAGTAGATATTTGGTGGGAGGATGGCTTCTTTATCGTAAATCAGGAAGTATGGTGAGGCATTCATAGAGGGTTTAGGTGTTACACTGTTAGCCCATAGTGCATTCGTCAGGGCGGTATGCCAGTTATGCTGCTGAGAGAAAACGGTCCTCTCGATTATACAGATGAGGTTTTTATTTGTAGACTCTAGTAGACCGTTTCCTTGTGGATAGTAATTTGAAGAATGCTTTAGCACAATACCATTCTATAATGAAAATTCCTAGAGTTTCAAGGATGAAAAATAAGTTGCATTCTCAAAAACAAGTGATACCGGAAAGCTGAAGCGTGAGATGATATTCTACTGGAGGAAGCTGATGACCTCTTGGTCGTTCACTTGTTTGAGTAGAACTAATTTTGAGGCACGAATTGATAAACCTGGGAACAAAATAGGATCTGAAGTTTGTCAATCTTGGTACATGTTGTACACAGCAATAAGGACAAGCCTTTATTTTCTTGTTCAAAAAGTACCGAGATATGTCAATGTGGACGTACGATGACCTGAAAACTTATTACATGCAGATCATCCAACATATCATTCCAATTGAGGAAGGGGTCAAGCCATATCAACAAAAGCTAAGAAAAGTACATTTGTCGATTGAACCCCTCATACAGAAGGTGCTTACTAAACTGTTTTATCTGAACTTAAATAGTAATGCAACCAATTACAAAGATAACCATAAACACATATAGCAACAGAAATAATACGTCATTTCATTAATGTAAAATACTGAAATATGCTTACAAACAGTAATGGAAATAAACCATCTAGGGCAATGGTAGCTTATCTCTAAGCAGAGATGTGGTGGCTACATGCCTCTAAACTATCTTACAATGAGGCTCGAAGGCCTATTTATTTTTCAGAAACAATGGAAAACCCTTCACATTCCGAAACCTAACCCTAGAAGATGAAACGCCAAATTGTGGGCCCCGTTTCTGGGTAAGTTGGTACATCAACTTCCCTGGATCACGAATTGGTCATATTATCTCCGTTTGATGCACATGATAGCCAATTGGAAAGATCTCTCTGAGGACTACGACAGAAAAGACGATATTTTGATAGAAAAATCAATGGCAGTAGATTTACCAAAAACGTCGTTTAGGGCCTCAAAACAGCTCTGAAAGTTTAGGACCCAAAAAACTGCTAAAAATAGTAAATTGTGCTACAATTTAGGAAACTAAAAAGATTGAAAGAGATAGTTGTGGGGTTCCAAATGGGATAGATGGGCGGCCACCAAAATCCACCTGGATCATTGTTGGATGCAAGGATCATATACAAAGTTCAAAATTCTACTTGGGTCTCCAAAATTGTGCCTGTACGAAAGAAGTCCAGGGAAATCCGCTTGTGTGTCGATTTTCGGAACGTAAACCACACCTTGGACAAAGACAACTACCCTATGCCATCTATGGACCATATTTTGCAAACAGTATCTGGGGCACATAAGTTCTCTCTCCTTGATGGTTTCTCAAGATAGAATCAAGTTATGGTAGCTCAGAACCTGATAGACTCAAAACCTCTTTCGTACTAAGTGGGGTATGTTCGCTTATAGACGAATGCCATTTGGGCTTGTAAATGTAGGCGCAACATTTTAGCACACTGTGGACATCGCCTTCTTTGGACTCATTAGGCATAGCATGGTGGTATACCTTGATGATGTGACTGTGTTCTCCATAAAGCGAGAATACAACGTATTCCATCTTCAGAAAAAAATTTAGCATTGCCGAAGATATAGGATTTCCTTGAATCCCAAGAAGAGTGTATTTGTTGTGTCAGAAGGAAACCTCCTCGGACACATTGTTTCCAGGAGTGAGATCAAGGTGGATCCGAACCTGGTTCAAGCCATCACACAGATTCCTCACCGAGTCCATAAGAAAGCAATGTAGTCCTTCTTGGGCAAGATAAACTTCCTCCGGAAGTTCATCTCAGATTATGTGCAGATAGTTAAGACCATGCGGGACATGATCAAGAAAGATTTAGTGTACACCTGGGGTAAGAAAACAAATTATGCATTCACCTGGATTAAGCAGGCTATTGCCAAAGCACCTTCACTTTACAGCCTAGATTTGAAAAACGATTTCCTGCTATACACCTTCGCTTCCAATAACTCACTAGCTACGGTACTCACTTAAAAAGGTGAAGCTAATTATGAATGTACCATCTCTGTCATGAGTACAAGCATGCAGGGACCATAGCTTAACTATCTCACCATTTACAAATAAGATTATGCAGTTTACAAGGTGGTAAAACACTTCAGGCCCTACTTGTTGAAGAACCACTGCATAGTCTTCATCCCCCACCTAGCAGTCCGTACATTGCTAGTACAACAAGAGCTGGGAGAACGACGTGTGAACTAGATGGCAAGTTTTGAAGAATATGATCTTGAAATCAAGCCAGTGCACACGATCAAAGGACATGGGCTCTGCAGACTTGTAGCTGAAGCAGTGCACACTTTGGAGAATGAAGAAGAGCTCACCGGTTGGGAGCAGGAGATTGAAATGTACGACATAAGGTGAGCAACACCCATGGAAAACAAAACCTCTTGGTACACAGATGTATGCCAGTACCTTCAGCATGGCACCATACCCTCTCACTTTTATATCAAATAGAAGAGGGCATTGTGCTTGAAACCCTTAGCATATTAGTCAGTGCATGGAGTGCTCTATAGAAAGCATAGTAATGGAGTTTTGCTCAGGTGCTTGGAGGCACAAGCATCAGAGAAGGTACTTCAAGATCTGCATGACAAACCTGCCAAGGGTCACTTTGCGAGAAATACCACTCCACACAAGGTTATGTGAGCCAGTTTTTACTGGACCTCATTGTTCAAAGATGCACATGCTTATGCTCGCAAGTGCCCTGTTTGTCAACAATGTGCCAACAAGACACGAAGATCAGCAGCTCCACTGCACTTTGTTGCAGTAATTGAACCATTCCAACAGTGGGGCCTAGATATCATAGGGGAATTTTTCCCTCATTCGTCAAAACAACACCACTATATCCTAATAGAAACTGACTACTTTACACGGTGGCATGGTTGAACTGTGGGTCTTACTGTTCCTTGGCCCTTGGAACCATTCTTGAAAGTCATATAGATTTTCCAATGATGCACACCTTTTGTGATAATGTGGCCCTTCACGTCACCAGCTTCTGCTTGTAGAGAGCGTTCGTGCTCGTCATTGTCTATTGCTGCATCTTTGAAAACGTCAGCGTTGGCCATAAAATGTAGTATTTGTTGATCATCATTAAACATGTGTAAGTTAGTTATGTTGTTTGGGATAGATGGTTTATACAAAATTTCAATAGTAAATCTATCCTTAATTGGTGACATTCTCGAGGCTGCATTTGCTAGTGCATTGGCAGCTGCATTACGTGCACGTGGTACAACAATGATATTAAATGCTTGGAAATTTGAGGTTAGTCGCCATACCTCTTCTTGGTAACCTTTGAGATGTGGTGATAAATAGTGAATGGTGTTACATACCTGTCATACCACTATCTCTAAATCACCTACCACTTTGAGCATGACCACATTGAGGCTGATGGATTTCTACAAACCCAATACCAGTGCTTCATATTCTGCTACATTGTTCGTGCACTCAAACTCCAAGAAACTTGACACTAGATGCTTCTTGTTGCAAGGGTCGATCAGGACACACCTAGCTCTTGAGTCGTCCTGTTTCTTTGGCCTGTCAAAGTACATGGTCCAAAAGTCATCGATACACGGACCACTTGATGTGCTAGTATTGTTTCTTCTATTGTTGCTACTACTGCTGCTACTATTGATACACTGTGTTGTACAAGTTTCGTTACCATTAGTTGGGCAAGGAAGGAATCCCAACTGTGCCTTTGGTGGGGTTGGAGCTGGCTATGCAGGATAACACCCCAATGTTGTCTCAAGGAGGTAATTGCCAAACATGAGCTCTGCAAAAGCCAATGGTTCATTTTCACGATTGATGGGAGTGACATTATGCTTCATTTACCTCTTAGATTCTACTCGGATTTGGTGGCACTTTCCCTTGTATGGAAGCCACATGTGAGATGAGTCTGTAGAAAAATATTTGTCTAGCTTACTGGACCAATCTCTATTGAGTAGAAGGCCATATGCTTCTAGTATGTCCACAACAACTATGTTGATGCATTGGTGGACTCGACTGTCATGGGACAGTCGGATGATCACGTCTCATAGTTCACCAATGGCTGGTACTGATGTTCTATCAAGTTAGATGATTCTCATAGACTTTTTTCTCCATTGTGCATTGATCTTCTTGGAAATGGAGAGCAACATAACGTTCGCTTCCATGCCAGAATCAACCAAACAGTTGTGAACATTGTAGTTGAAAATTCAAAACATAGAAGAAATGGGGGGAAACCTTAGTGTTCTTCTTCCATCTGGAGTGTATTGAGCACAGTGGAAAGTGATCCGGGAGGTGTTCTCACTTCCCTGCTAGTAGAGGCTACGTTGTCCGTCACTGTTTGTCCCAACGCGCGCAATAGGATATCTCGCTGGCTCTGGATCTTAGCCAACTCGAAAAAACTGGCGTTTGCCCGAGTTTTATTCATATCATCAAAAGTGTTGTAATTTAGAGGTGGTATACTTATCGAGGTGTCCGGGGTGAAACGAGTGTTCGTGTTATCCGGCTGGGTGTTTTGTAGCGTGCTGCTCATGAATGTGTTTTTGTCTTCCGATGTCCTCGCAAACTTTCTTTGTGTTTTCTGATTTGGGCCAGCCGGTGGATCAGTCTTCCTGATCAATAGCCTAATCTTTTCTTGCATCTCCCCAAGTGTGGGGGGAGCCCCTTCACTTCTAATATTGTAATGGTCAGTTTGCTTTCAGGGCTGCTTCTCAGTGTTCGTCTTTTCCATTGTTTGCGAGCACTGATACGTGTTCACCACATGCTCAGAGCTTGATGGCTCATCAAGTGCAACCTCTTCATCATTGTCCATGTCTTACGGTTTCTCCTGCATATTACTCCCCACCTCAAGTGTATGACTGCAAAAAGCATTTGTGACTCACTTCTAACCCAAACAAGAGTTCTCAGGATGATGATCTTTATGGAAGGAACAAAATTTCAAATCGGCACACTGTTCAAGTTGGAACACAAGCTTCTACGAAGTTTTTGGAATGAATGGGTTGTTTCTTGATGTGTTGCTTACCTATCTTTGCCTAGGTGGGTGACTGCTTGCAAATGTGTTTGTATTATAATGTTTGAGTTCGTACATTTCAGTGGATAAGCTCTTGACAAGATGAGTGGGGGTCTCAATTTTGTTTTCTTCCTGTTCTCTACCCTTGCTCACCATTGCTTGGGACTTCCTCCTCACATCCTTGGAGAATTTCACCAATTCATCATCATTTATGACTCCTACTGAACGCAGGTCTTTTCAACAATGACAACCTCTTCAGAGTTTTCCAATAGCGTTGGTTTCACAGCTTGCTTGACGAATTGCACAATGCTGGTTGGCAGTGCAGACATGTAGTACTCAGTGGTGATGGAGTCATGAGGCTTAGTGTCTGCTACGAACTTATTCAATATATGTATAAACCTCTAATTGAAATATTTTACTTTCTCTTTTCCCTCCATCTTGAGGCTTCCCAATTCTTTGAGTAGCATGGCTGGGTTCTTTTCATTAGCAAACTTTTCAAGAAACATTCGTTTGAAAGAACCCTAGTTCTGTATGGATTTGGGTGGAAGGATGTGATACCAGGTAGCTACACTATTGTCAAAGGTACATGGCAACAATCTACATGCTACATCATCATAACGTAACTCAAGGGTTTGGGGCTCTAGGTAGAAGTTGTCTAAGAGGTCTTCCGCCTTTACCATGCTGTCAGGGTTGAACTTAATGTTCATTCTCTTTGCTCGCCTCAGCATCTTGTGCAAGGCGACAAGGAGAGCCAATGGTCCCTGAGTCATCCATTCAAGATTTGGGTCAGCCATCTCTTCTTCTTCTTCATCCCCTTCCTCTCTTTCGGAATTTAATGGTTCTGGCTCTGAGTTTGTTGGTTCATCTCCATCTCCACCTCCTCCGCTGACTTCTCCTCCTCCTCCTGGTTCGAATTCTAATCCCAAGATCACAAGAGTGTCTTGTTCACCTTGCTAGAAGACCAAAGGTTCTTTTCCATCTTTGATGGCTTCTGCCAAAGCTTCAAGTGTGGCAAGGATTGCTTCTTCCACCGATGACACAACAACTCCCATGGGAGTGACTTTTGACTTCTTTGATGTGTATGGAAGGTGTTGTATGCCTCGGATCAATATGACTCCTTTCGAAAACTAGCGAATGATGGGATAGATGGAGCAAAGTTGTTGATATGGAATATCGTGTTCAATTCTAGGAGGGGAAGAGTAACCAACTGCAGAGTCGCATGTAGGTGAGTGTGAGTTACTACCTTTACCAGATGATTGATGAGTGAGTGTGAGGGGAATTTAAGCCATGTACAATCGGCTGCCCTCCTTCTAGTGCCAAAAATGTTGATGGTGTTAGACCCACCAACATTCAAGGGATCACCCTGGTAAGAAGTCCCAACTAGACCTCACACCATTTGGTGTGGGAGTCCCATCCAGTATGATGTCCTGGTTTCCATTGTCTTAAGGATTTGCATCAACCCTTGCTTGTGAGCATAGGAGAGTGGTTCGCTTTGTCTTCGAGAAGTGAGGTTCACGTGCCTGCTGAGTGTAAGTGTCACTTGTGTCAATGGTTCTTTCATTATCGAGGGAGAGGGTGAGAGTGAGTTCCATGTCGATTGGGAGCAGTCCCAACTTTTCTGGGAACATGCAACACAATAGGAAATTCACAGCTTCCAGTGGAGTAGTCCACATAGATGTGGCAGTCACAACATACAAGGTGAGATAACACATACAAAACTCACGGAGCAGTCTAAACGAGTGCAACGGTTATTACAGCAAGCTTCATGTGAAAGGTTTGTCTGATGTCATGGATGAGACAGCATTAACATCATATACAACACATTTCCATTAATATATTATGCATTACAATAAATGAAGTAGTTAAGATGTAGAACATAGGTTAAAGCAACATGCATTATAAGTGTTAAGAAACAATCTTACAAAAAATACAATACATGTGTGAAAACATGCTGGTTTGTTAGCAAGCTTTTGAATTGAGCGAAAGTTCCAAGACACATTGTTACACCATACATCACTAACCCTGAGTGCAGGGCGTTGGAGCCACTACTTACTCCTCAAAGAAAATATTACAAACTCTCTTGGCTATGTGGGAGGAGCTGAGATGAAAAGTCCTTTGCATGTACAAATGAGGCGATATTTATAGCCAAGGGTGAGACTAACCCTTGTGGTTTTTCAACTATCCTCATGAAACTTCCATGAGTTTTAGACTTACATGACTCTTTGTTCAACAAATGGGTCTCTTGGACTTCCACGTTACAACACATTGATTGACAACAAACCCATAGTGAAGATGTGGGCGACATGACTCGTGATGTGACTCAACATGACTTGACATAACAATGCTGGTACATTTGTGCTGCTAGGTGATGGATGTTTTCATGGTGTATCATAGCTTCACCTCCTCATCCCAAAATGCACAGAGTCGTCAATCGTCCTTGTTCGCTTGATGAAGCTTTAGCATGTTTTTCCTTTCTTACATGTTGGAAGGCTTTACAGGCTCATCTATTCTTGAAGGTGCATATTTGTCGCGTTTGTTCACTTTGCAAGCTTTGTTCATTCATCCGTTGGTGAACTTATTATTCTGCACATGCTCCCTTCATTCATCCCATTCATCGTCTTGCCATGTTCATTGGTGTACCTGTACCTACAGTCACTCATGACGAGACGACATCAAATCCAAAACCTCCTAGTCTACCCTACCATGACACATGATCATTCAGATGTAGGTGACTGGGGGAGGCAACAAGGCTGTGATTTGGGATGATGCCTTCAAGAAACTGCTGATGAAAATTGTGCAAGAGACACTGAGAGATCATTGGAGAAAGGCAATATGAGTCGACAGTGACTGTCTACAAGGTCAGGCTCAGCAGGGAGGCAAAATTTCACAAATTTTGGGAGGAACAGTCTGGGTTGCTGGAGGGAAAGGTAGGCATGATATGCACATTTTTCATAATGAATGGGCAGCACTGCTGGGCAACCATATTTGCACAATTTTCCAGAGGAATAGGTCGGGCTGCATGAAGGGTCAGCAGGCAGGGATTGTGTAGTTTTTCTAGGGAATTGCTTGGGAGGCTGGCAGCCAAAACTGCATAATTCCCAGAGGGAACTACCAGTTAGCTGCTAGGGTCACTGGCAGCCAAAACTATGCAATTCCTAGAGGGAAATTCTAGTTGGCTTCCCAGGGGACTAGCAGTAGAAACTGCGCAATTACCAGAAGGAACTGATAGTCTACTGCTAGGGTCTGTTGGCAAGTAAAAATGTACTGAGGCCAAGAGGTTAGCCTGCTGATCATCTCTACACAATTTCTAAGCTGAGATGATTGATGTGTAGCAGAAGGCCTTCTCATGAACATTGTGCAATTTTTGAGATGAACAATTTGTCGACTATCTGGATGACTAACTAGGAAAACTGCACAATTTTCTGAGGGAGACAGGGACGGGCACTTGGTGTCTATCTATCTTGTCTATGAAATTCCCTTAGTCAGTTGAGCAAGTGAGGTAAGTAGAATTTGTGAAAATTTTGAGGGGAGTTAGTCCTGGGATGACCATCGGGTCCAACTATCGGGGTGGCCAACATGAGAGTTGATTGGATTGATTACACGCAACACAGCTTGAAAACACTAGCTTAGTGCTTCTGCGTTGTTCTGGTTGACAATTGATCGAGTTGATGACAGGGTGATGCTCTGGCTGTTAGAGGGGAGTCTAGTTGTCAGAACCTTCAGCAAAAGGCTAAATGTGTGAACAATCGAAAGATGCATAGGTGATCATACGAACACACGCTTTCATGACTTGACGACAAAACGGCCAAACCATCAAGAAAAACATGTTCAACAAGACTAACCGATGGTGTATGTGACAAGCATGACACTCATGATTTATCGTTCATTGATCGAGACGACGCTTCCGTGATAGTGAATGTGACTCCATGTGTGAGTGCGATAGTGTTACACTAAAAAATGTCACCATGACCACTTACAGTTAGTATGGCTCAAATCAACAGTCATGCTACCCTCTTAGGCAAGTCTTATGCCTCTGCTATCCATCTCAAACTCAAAGAAGAGAGAAAGTCTTGTCAAAAATATGTTTATCTCTGGGGTCGTAGGTTCTCTCTAGCCTTACCTGCGGGGACGCTCACAATGTTCACAAAAGGTGCGTCCTTGGACGCTCTGTATGTTAAGGGACAGGTGCGTCCTTCTGTAAAAGGCAAAATGCGCGAGTTTCATCTTAAAAAAGTTACTTGTGGTTACTTCTAGAACTTTCTAGAGGTCGGTTTGATGAATTGGATGCGCCTCCAGTTGGTTCATGTATCTCTATTAAGGAGGAACTTATCCCATCAATAAGGGAGCTATCCCACCCAAAGAGGGGGATTATCCCATTGATGGTGGACCTGAATAACCTCTTTACAGCACTATAAATAAAGACATTGAGCCAGAGGGAGGGGAGGTTGAAGCTATACATTTTCTTTGGGTAAATGCTGCAGGAATTAGGACTCCCATTTAGAACCTTGTGAGGAGAGATTGTCTTTGCTTGATTCTACTTGGAAGTGGGTGAGCTTTGTCAAAGTAGAGGAAAACCCTTGATGGACCCTGGGAGGAACTTGCACAACACCAAGGCCAGGTTGTAAGAGTTTCTTTGTTTCGTTATTAATACAAACTGGTTTATTTTTCTCAATAGCTTGTGTTAATGAGTTATTTCATGTGTTCCTTGGTCTGCATGTTGAATATATGTTTTATTATATGAAATGCAAGTGCTTGGTAATTGTTTGATTGTTTGTGGTTGCAGGAATTGACTTGAAGGAGGAGCTCATCCGGATCGGCAAGGACGGACTACAACAACCGCGTTTTGGAATAAGGTAAGCCTAAACACTTGTAGTTTTCATGTTTTAAAAGGTATATTTAGAGAAAGATCACTCCATTTTGTCTTGTTTGTCGCTAGAGAGTTTAGACTCCTAGGGAGGTCAGTTGTGTCCGCACAAACGACTTTTTCAGCCACGACAAATTGGCGACTCCACTGGGGAATCCATTAATGAGAGAGTCTTTTCCTTTGTGTGAACTTTGCTCTGTGAAAATCACTTTTATTTTCTGGTTTTTGACTGTGAGAATTAGTATTTGGGTGGCTTAGCTTTAGATTTAGTTAGATTTGGTTTTTCTCAACTTTTCCAGAAGGACGCACCCTCTGAGTACTGCACAGTGCGTCTTTGGACGCGCTGTTGCCGTTTGCACAGAGCGGGCCCGCACCTGTTATAACGGGTTGCCTGCGTCTTCCTGTAAAATTTAGGAAAATTCCATTTTTTGCTTTAATTGCTTTTAGATTTTGATTTTTCTTAGTGTTTTCTACCCAGATCCTTTAGTACCCTGTCAAGAATTTTCACCTGAACTTGTTTTGTGAGCTTTGAGTGTTTTAGTGGATTTCAACGAAGTTTAGGCCTAGGGTTTGATTTTTTAATAGGTCTTGTAGTGACTTTGACGGTAGAAAGTTGTCCAGCCTTAGATCTCTCTGGTTAGTCAGCCTTCTTAGAAGTCGGGCCTGTCGTAAAGTCTCCTTGTGTGAGCAGCTTGCCATTTAAGTTGTTTTGGGTCAAATTTCGAATTACTTGTTTATAAAGTGTTGATTTCCATTTTACAAAAGAACAAAAAGATTGGCGTTTTGTTTTGACTAGTTTTTGGTTCTGCAATAAGCTAGTCCTTGATTTGATTGTGATCAAGTAAAACACCTTAGAATAATCATTGTTGGTTTTGGCCTCGTTAAGATTGCTTAGAGTAAATTTACCTTTTAGTTTGCTTATGAGTGCATTTTCATAGATTTTAATAGTTGTTAAGATTGATTTTTGGTTATATTAGATTTATTTGCTTTATTAAAAGAAAAATACAAAAACATCTTCTTTAAAAGTCTTGTTTCAAGTAGCTTTTTGTTTTTGAAAGAGAAAAAGAGTTTTTTCGTGCATGTAAAGAGCGGTCATGTTTTTTATGCTTGGAAAAGACAAACGAATTGTTTCTTTGATTGTCTTCAATTAAGAAGTTGCTTTTATAAAGATTGCATTCTCTCAACTTTTTAGTTAAGCAATTCATCGAAAAAGTAAAGTAGTGGGTAAATCATCCTAGGTGCATTTTGTAGTGGTTTCGAGTCGAGTCAACACACCACTGGTTTCACTTCCATCACCTTTTGACTTAAGAAACAACCTTAAAAGTAACGCTTAAATTAAAATCAATCTAGTAATTTTTATTTTTCTAGGGCTCTGAAACACCAACATAGCTTAGGCTAGGGTCTTGGAGTAGGTGAGTACTTAACTCTCCAAGACTACAAAACCAAACAGATAGTTTATCTTGAGTAGATTAAATCCAATTGTTTCAGTTATACTCTGGGAAAGCTCCTCTTAAAGGAGAAGCACGAGCTCGTGTCCGAACCAGTGAGGGGATCATTCCTCCCTCGTTGGGAACGACGCCAGACAGTACGTATTACAAACGGTAAACCTCGGATTAACCATTGTCGAGGAGCCAGGGGTCACTTATCGGTAAACCTTGGATTATTGTCAAGGAGCCGGTAAGGGGATTGAGCTTGTTACTCTGCCCTTGCGTGCTGTCGGAGTTTAGACTGTTCCCCCAGGTGTAATTGTTGTGATTGGTAACTTTAGTGACCATAATCTTTAGGGTTCTACCGAGGTGACGGTGGAGGGAAGGTCCCACTGTACCTGGAGCAGACGTCGGTTATACTCACTTGGATTTTCCGGGGGGTTCACTTCACTTCGAGACGGTTAAAGTGGAGGAACTTGTGCCGGTCTATTCATTAAGCAGGTTGCCGGGGTAACTGTTCCACCCGCCATTTCTGTACTGAATCCTACGAGGTTGGGCCTAATCACCAACTAGCGCTTTTGGTCCGGAAGACTACTGTTTGTGTGTGGTTTGACGCTCTAGATTATTTAGGCGTGTGCTTCAAATTTGTTTGCTTCTTTAGAAGACTTTAGGTGGTTTGATTTGAAATTTTTACTTTGTTTTCGTGTGTTGTAGTTAAAAATCTTTAATTGTGGCGGAATTACCGAGACAGTCCCGTAGACTTCGGGGCCAGTCTCCTGAAGTTGTTTCTGTGGCCGAATTGTTGAGAAGATCCCGTAGACTTAGGGGATCCCCTCCTCGAGACGACCCAGGTAATTTAGAAGGGTCAAAGGTCCTTGTAACTCCTCCTAGTGACAGTAGAGTAGGTTCACCTGAAGAAGGAGAATCTTCCTTGGTAGTCCATCCAGATTACCAAAGTTTAGAAACAGGTTACAATCCCGAAACTGTTACAGTTTCCGAGCTTGCTGGTAGTTTTTCATCTGCCAGTGAAACAGGCGAAGAACCTGAAATTTCCGAACCTGTTACTCCAACTTCTAGTGTCCCTGATTCACCGAGAATAGAAAGAATTATCACCGAAAATCTACCTTCTGGTTTGATTGCTATAGAAGAACTTGCTCCAGAAGAAGATATAGGTGTCTCTCACCTTGAAGGTCAACTAACTATTGATCTAAGGGAGCGTGAATCCATCTTTTACAGTCCTCCTAGAAGTACTTCTTGGTACCTTGCGTTAACCAATTTTTTAGACAACTCAGTCGGTTTTTCCACACCTCGTACTCCTTTTCCACCGGAGGTATTCATACTCCCGTAAATATGTCTGGTCAGTCGTCCGTGTTTACACAAAGTCCTGAATCTTTTTTACACGGCGGTCCTTCTGTTCCCACTGGGTATCAGTCACTTTCTGGTACCTTTGCGGGGGCATCTCCTCAACCCATTGATCATGGGTTATTTGCTGGAAACAGTGGTAATATACCATTGGGTGTAGGAGACATTTACATGATGTCAGGTTCAGTTCCCGTTTCCCAACCTCAAGGTGGCCAATTACCGCCTGGGGGGCAACCGCAGTTAACGCCTGGGGGGCAACCTCAAGGTACACAAATCGTGTCTGGGGGGCAACCTCAAAGTCAGTATGTACCTATGGTGCAATACTTGCCTCAAGGTCAACCTCAGCCTCAATATGTACCCCAAGGTCAACCTCAGTATCAATATCAACCTCAAGGATGGCAACCTCAAGGATGGCAACCTCAAGGGTATCAACCCCACAGTTATCAACCTCAAGGGTACCAACCTCAAGGTCAAGGTCAACCCCAGTATCAGTATTTACCTCAAGGTTATCAACCTCAAGGTCAATACTCAAGTCAAGGTTATCAACCGCCTCAAGGTCAGTCATATGTTCCAAGTATGGGAACTGCACCTTACAATTATCAATCCTACCCTCAATCTGGTTATGGATCTCAGTACCCTCAACCTGTTACGGGTCAGTACCCTGGAATGTTAGTGTGGGATCCCTCACAGGGTCAACAGGTGTTGCAGCCAAGTGTACAGATGCTTCCTCAAGCTGGACAACCCGTAGTTTCTGGTCCAACCCAGCAACCGCAACCTGTCCAGCCAAATGTTCAAACTTCTGTAGCTTCGGTAGTTACTCAGCCGTCAATTGCACCTAGTACTCCATCTCAAATGGCTGCTGCAACTATCGCTACATCTACCATACTTACTTCTGGAGTATCGACGGCTCCAGTTTCTACTATCCCTGTTACCACACCTCAGATATCTTTACCGTTGTCTGGATCTACGATTCAAACCACGGTCCAGATGCCTGTAGGTCAGCCTGGTATAAGTACGGTTGTGACTACTCAACCTCAATTTGTTCAACCTCCGTACCAGGGACAGTACCAACCTGGGCAAGCTGTCCCACAACCGGTTTACCAGTATCAACCGTATCCTGGGTACACTTATCAACAACCTCAACAACCCCAGTACGGTCCGGTTAATCCTGGTTTTCCAGGAGGATATAATATCCCAAATGCGACTCCTGTTCCTAGTTATCCTGGATATCCTCCTCCTGGGGCTGGTATTGTGACCCAGAGTTTTAGAGATCCTAACCGGCAGTTACCGTTTATTGCAACTTTGGATTTACCAGACTTGACGCGCCTAACGAACGATCCAATTCAATATCTTCAGTTCTGGCCGCCAATGCCAAATAAGTTGCCCAGTGATATACCCAAGTTCGAAGGTAAGTCTGGAGAGGATCCGTCCAATCATGTGATGACTTACCACCTCTGGTGTGCTTCGAATTCTATCTCAGATGATTCCATCCGCTTACGTCTTTTCCAGCGTACACTCATTGGTCTCGCGGCCAAGTGGTACATTGAGTTACCACGGGCCTCTTTTTACAACTTTAGCCAGTTAGCTACCTCGTTCTTAACTCACTTTCAGTTGCCGGTCAGATACGATAACGGCACGGAGTTATTAACTTCACTAAAACAATCGACGTCCACGTATATTTCTGATCACATTCATGAGTGGAGACGTCGAAGGCGATTAGTGAAAGTTTTTATCCCGGACCAAATCTTAGCTGAATGGTTTGTCAAATCATTATTACCGAAGATTACTGAAGATGTCGCTAAGGCCGGAGTAGTTACTGAGGAGCAAGTCATTGCTCAGGCACAATACCTTGACTTAGTTTACACTCAGTCGGGTACGTTACACGAGAAAATTCCGGATCTTCCAAAGTCGAATCAAATCGCTGCTGCTCCTTCGGGATCTCATGCCGCTGATGGTATGATTGGTATCGTGACTACGAAGAGCAAGAAGAAGTCTTCCAAGGCTTCAACTACTCCAATTATCACTTTGCCTGATTCTCCGACAGGAGAGTCTTCTCCTGAACTCACCGCCGACATTCACGCTGTAGAGTCATCTACGGCCAAATCAAAAAACGGTGGAAAGAAGAAAGGAAAGAAGAAGGCTAAAGCAGACAAGGCTCCAAAGGAGAAAACTGAAAAGTCGGAAACCAATGACGAAAAACGCAAACCTCGATATCCTTGTCTTATTTGTGAAGAGGATCATTTTACGAGAGATTGCCCTCATCGGGCCGAGGTTGTAAAAATAGTCAAAGGTTCTCCCACTCCTGCTGTGTTAAAGAATCCATTTCCAGAGCAGGAGAATAAGATGATAGGTTCTTCTTCGAATGCCAGTGAAGAACCCATTTTGATGATGTCTCATGTGAGGATTGCGACTCGATCGCAAGATTATGGTAGTAAGGCTCCTGTTGATGGCAAGGAAGCAGAATCTTCTCACTCTAACCCATCAACCTCAGCTCCTGGTTCCGATCCACTACAGATCGAAAAACCTAACCCAGACTTAGTGATTAAGCCGCCCGCCAAGGGTGTACTTCGAAGGTCTGCTTTCAATCCACATGCGAGAGCAGCCCAGAATTACAACATTGTTGAGGACTTAGCTGTTTCACCTTCAGCAATGTCGGCACTCGAAGTGCTGCAATCATGCCCAGCACAACGGAAATTGCTTTTGTCGGCTATCGGAGCTGTCGATGTTCAGGACCCGAACCTAATGATCTTTGATCTAGAAAATAGTACACCACGTCTCCCCCATCAAATGGCTTTCCAAATTCCAGTGATAGTCAAAAACAGGCCTATTCATCGGACTGTGATTGATGAGGGAGCTTCTACGTGTATTATGTCGATTCAATGTTGGAGATCACTTGGTTCTCCTTCGTTGAACCAATCCCCCACCATCCTTAAGGCCTTTGATGGCCGTGGGTTCCGTCCGTTTGGTATTCTACAAGAATTGCCTATAGGGGTTGAAGGTAAAACCGTTAGTCTGGATGTGGAAGTGGTTGATGCCCCTCTAGACTACAACCTTCTTTTGGGTCGAAGTTGGTCATATGCTATGACAGCGGTCGTTTCATCGGTCTTCAGAGTAATTAAGTTTCCACATAACGGTAAGATCGTGACTATTGATCAGCTGACATACTTTTCATCCGACCCAGCCTCTTCAGAGAGTATCCAGCATGTTGGTAAAACGACAATCCCTTATAGGGATGTTGGTGTAGGTTTAGTTAAGGATTCCGGTTTACTGGGAACTTTTCCTCTCCCTCCACTCAGCGCAGATCCTTCATTTGCAACCATTCATATGATTACATCAGAAAACATTATTTATGATGATCCTTGGTTCGTCCCATCTGACTCTGAGATAGACTCACTCGGTGATGTTATGCCTTTGAGTCCATATGAAATTGCTTATGAAGCTCTCATGTCTTTTATTGACTTTCATTCAACCGAAGTCGACCAAATGAATGTGGTCAGTGAAGAGTCACTTTTCACCTCACCCTTAGAACGGATAACGTTTCCCGAAGTCGTGTCATCTGACGAACAACTTCGCGAAATCCTAAGTGTAGACGATCTACCATGGGAAGATCTCCATCACAGATCTTCGTTTTTACCTAAGGATGATGCATTTGAAAATGATTTTTCATCTATCTTTACCGCTGAATATGTCAAAGACGCTCAGGATCCAACGAAACATTCTGATTCAGAGTTGAATTTAGGGAATATTTCTCGTACTATTCCCATTGATATTTCAGTGAAGCCCGGAATCGAGGAAAACATTCATATAGGTGCCGCATGTACTGAAGAAGAAATCCAAACTTACAAGGCCCTATTCCAAGAATTCCGCGACGTGTTTGCCTGGTCTTACGAGGAAATGCCGGGAATTGATCCTGCCATTGTTATTCATGAAATAAAGACCTACCCGGATGCTAAACCCGTCCGGCAACGGTTGCGTCAAATTCACCCTCGAAAAGCGGCTGCGATTAAAGCAGAAGTCGAAAAGCTGTTGAAAGCAGGTTTCATTTATCCGATCCCGTTAACGGATTGGGTATCGAATATTGTTCCGGTCAACAAGAAACAAGGAACAATAAGAATCTGTATCGACTATAGGGATATAAATCGAGCTTGTCCAAAAGACAACTATCCTACGCCTTATATCGATCAAATTATTGATGATTGTGCCGGAAGTGAAATGTTTTCCTTCATGGATGGTTTTTCGGGCTATAATCAAATCAATATTCTACCTGCCGATCAACCAAAAACGGCATTCATTTGTCCATGGGGGACATTTGCTTATTGCAAGTTACCTTTTGGGCTTAAGAATGCCGGGGCCACTTTTCAACGGGCGATGTCTTATGCATTTCATGATATCAAGCACATTGTGCAACCCTATCTCGATGATTTGCCTGCTCATTCTTTACATCGAGCTGATCACCTTGTCCACCTACGAGCAATCTTTATGAGGTGTAGGCATTATCGAATTCGGTTGAATCCCCACAAGTGTGTTTTCTGTATAGAAACAGGTCGATTGCTGGGATTTGTTGTTTCAAAAGCCGGCATTCGCGTCGATCCCTCGAAAGTCGAAGCTATCATCAAATTGCCTCCTCCTTCGAGTTTGCGCCAACTCCAAAGTTTGCAAGGGAAAGCGAACTTTTTACGCCGATTCATCCCAAACTACGCCGAGGTCACTAAAGGTTTTACACGGTTGTTGAAACAGAATGCACAATTCTTTTGGGACGAGATTGCCCAACAATCTTTTGATGCACTTAAACACGCGTTGACCCATGCACCGTTATTGCATCCTCCCAACTACAACCAAGACTACTTCTTATACCTCGCAGCTTCGCATTCCACCATTGGAATGGTGTTAGTTCAAGAAGATGAATTCGGAGCGGAGCATGTGATATATTATCTTAGTAGGACCTTGAATCCAACTGAGCTAAAATATTCGCATGTGGAGAAATTGGCCCTGGCAGCCGTTCAAGCTGTCCAGCGTTTCCGTCACTACATTCTTCTCCGCAAAACTACAGTTATTTCGGATTGCAACCCTATGATTTATATTTTGACAAAACAACTGCTAGGGGGCAAGTACTCTAAATGGATTGTTATCCTGCAAGAGTTCGACTTGGAGTTCGAGAAGTCCAAGTCTAAGAAATCCTTAGTTTTTGCGGAATTGATGTGTGATTTCCCGAGTGCTGACACAGAGACTGTGGCAGAGGAGTCCATTGCGGACGAATCTTTGTTTCTTATCAGTACTGTAGATCCGTGGTACGGGGATATAATCATTTATCTCCAAACCCAAACCTTTCGGCCTGAAGCTTCCAAAGCGGAACGTCGAAAAATTCGGTTTCAATCCCAGCCATACAAAATTATTGGAGATACACTTTATCGCCGGGGGGCAGACTTAGTTTTTCGACGTTGTTTAACTCACGAAGAGGCTGAGAGGGTTTTGAATGATTGTCACTCTGGAGCATGTGGCGGTCATATGTCTGGGTATGCCACAGCTCAGAAGGTGTTGCGCGCTGGTTATTTCTGGCCGTCTATGTTTAAAGATTGTATCATTGCAGTCAGGAAGTGCCACAACTGTCAAGTGTTTGATCGCAAGATGCGCGCTCCACCTGCTCCTCTCCACCCTATAATTGCCGTTGGTCCATTCGCCAAATGGGGTATCGACTTTATTACTTGTAACCCTCACTCGGCCGGGGGGCATGCGTATATCATCCTTGCGGTTGATTATTTTACTAAGTGGGCCGAGGCGATGCCTACATTCGACGCAAGCGGCAAAACAGCTGCAGTTTTCGTATTCAATCATATCATAACTAGGTTTGGTGTCCCACAAGCAATCATTACTGACCATGGGAGCCATTTTCGAAATGTCATGATGACTGAGCTTACAAGCCAGCTTGGTTTGCGCCACGATAGCTCTACTCCTTATTATCCGCAAGCCAACGGTTTGGTTGAGTCTATCAACAAAGTTCTAGTTACCATGATCCGACGAACCATTGGTGTTCATCGGTCGAATTGGCACAACATGTTATTTTCAGCGCTATGGGCATACCGAACCTCAGTGAAAAATTCAACAGGGTTCACTCCTTTCCAGCTAGTTTATGGCTTGGAAGCTGTGTTACCCATTGAATGCGAAATCCCATCACTTCAAATGGCTGTCGAATTACTTCCAGCTACTTCCGAAGAGGAGACACGTTTATTGTACTTGGCTAAATTAGATGAGACTCGACGTGACGCTACATTGGCAATCGAGACTCACGCGAAACGAATGAAAGCTCAGTATGATAGAAATGTAACCCCTCGAAGTTTTTCGGAAGGAGACCTAGTACTATTATATGATCAAGCTAACGATAAGCTAGGTGCCGGAAAATTCGTTCCCATGTGGCATGGGCCCTACATTGTAAAGCGAAAGCTAGCAAAAGGGGCTTATGAGCTAGTTGACTTTGATGGGGACTCTTTGGGTAAACCCAGAAATGGACTTTACCTAAAGAGGTATTATGCTTAAATGATGGGAATGGAGAAATTTTTAGATAGGTTAGATTTTCTTTCTAGCTAGCAAGTGTGTTAGTTTAGTCAGTGTGCTTAGCTTAGAGAGTGTGGTTTTTCGTCGTTATTCTGGCTTATCTTGGTTTTACTCTTGATATTGCAGATGTCGACGCCTCTCCAAACATATATTGGATTTGCTGATGGTGCTTGTCGTAGTACACGGAACATCTCTTCCGCAGCTTGGGTTATCTATTCGCCCTCTGACGAGTTAGTTTCTATGCATGGGGTAAGCCTCGGTCAAACAACGAACAACATTGCAGAATACAGTGCAGTGATTGAATTATTATCCGAATCTATTTCATTTGGAATTCGACGTTTGACAGTGAGGTTAGATTCTGAACTTGTTGTATTACAGCTTAATAGAGTTTATGCCATTAGGAATCCTGTGTTATTAAGGTTGTTTTTGAGAGTGCGTCTCTTGGAACGTGAATTTGATTACATTGAATATCAACATATTCCAAGGTCTTTGAATACATTAGCAGATGCAATTGCTTCTCGAATGTTGGACAGACATTTACGATAATCATGCAAGTAAATTTAAAAACATTTCATCACATATGTTAAACAAGATAAGCCGGTAATAGTGATATATATAGATAGAGTGTGTCAAAAAATATATACATCGTCTTCGATCATAGGTTGAAAACACCTTATGATCGGCAAAATGATAGTACAAAAAGTCAAAATGTCACATGTGACTACAAAAGTGACTAGTCAATCACTGGTGGTGCTCTCTGTATGACACCACTGCGCGGGCTACCTTACGCAAAAATCTCCTAAACGGTCCAGGGACCGCGACTACGAAGCGCTGAAGCCGGGTAGGAATGTCATCCATAGTAGTCTCAGGTATATCTGCCGTGAGACGCTCTAGATCATGCTCCAACTCAGCTAGTACTTCCGCAGCCGCGTCCTGTGGGGCCGGTACCGGTGCAGCTGGATGTAGTCTATCAAAAGGCCGGAGGTTGGCTGGACGCTGTGGACCAACATCTGCATTTTGAAAATTTTACTGTTAGTTTTGAGACGATATATATGAAAAATAAAAAATACATAATTAGAGAACTTGTGAAAATAAAAGTACCTCTGTCATCCCATTGTTCTCCCGGTGGAAGAACCATGTCCGGATCACCTCTAAAATCCACTCCGGCATACGGAAAGTCCTGTATCGAAAAAACCTGGTCCTCTAACCAGTGAAAATAACTATCTGAGAATCGAACCACTGTCGCACCCTCGTCAGGATGCCGGGCCATCACCGCAACCCATCGTATCAGCTTTGGCTCCCGAGGACCCAAGATATCAACAGTGAGTTGCTGAGGGATCAGCATTGGAACTCTCTCCAAGGCAAAGCTCACGACTAGAGGCCCATATCCAAAAGTCTTTAGTCGTCCGTTCTTTGCCTTGGTCAGTTGGCTCTTCATATGAGCCGACACAGCTTCACACCAGTTGAAAATGGTGCCTTGGTAACAGTCAATTGCCATCCGCATTTGGGATCCGGAAGCAATGTGTAAAGCGGCCGCGCCGCAAATTCTGGTAACCGTGAACGCTATGACTTTGAGTTCCGGCAAAGTGATGTGTTTTATCTCTATGCCTTTTGAATGGTGAGCCCCAGGTGTGCACCACTCGCCGCGGAGACTATCAAGGGATTGGCCACCCGGCCTAGTCCCCGCAAGACTGAGTTGCTCACCTCTGTTCGGCAAGCCAGTGAGAAAGTATACATCCGAGGGCTCTATCTCGAGCTGGTGCCCTCCTATGTAAAAGCATTGTTCTTGAACGTTCCATCGCTCAACCAGCCATTCCAAGAATCTTACCTGGCCCCTCATGCCCGGTATGGTCCAATATTTGTATAATCCGCATGCTCTTAGGGCATCCAGGGAAGGTTGATGATTTATTGCAACTTCATCATCCTCTACATGCTCTCTTTCTCTCCAATCTAACATGGTTAATACCCTGCACATCAAAAATAGCAATTAGAAATTGATTTGGGAATTTTTGGTGGTTTTTTGAGGGAGTTGGGGTTTTGAAATGCGCACTTCTCGGAAGACGCACCCCAGCTTTGTAGCACAGGGCGCCCGGACGCGGCTGGCCTAAAGGCGGGCCGCGTCTTCCGACCTTTTTCCCGTATGAGAAAAAGTCGGGGGACGCGGGTCACCCGAAGGGCACCCGCGTCCGCCGAGAGGCGCATTCCAAAACCAAAACCCCCCCAAAAAATGAAACTAAGACCTAAAAATTGATTCTAAACGGATAGAAATGCAGAGTAGGATGTGTAAAATACCTGGATAAGACGGCGTTCGATTCCGACGGTCGGATTTTCCGCAGCGACCACGGGAAGTTTCTTGTCAAAAGCTCCTTTTTCAACCTCAACAGTGAAACGGTAAAAATGACATGGTAAAAGGTCTTTTTATAGGTTTTTTGGATGAATTAGTTCATTTTTTACCATGAAAAGATGTTTTTCGATGTATTTTTGCCTATTTTAAACAGGTATGAGTAATGTGTTGCTTTTGTGCAGGACAAAGGGGTTTCGAGGGAAATTGTAATTTTTCACAAACAAAAATATCAGAGTCATCTTTTAAGCCCTTTTCTGACTCCTAAAACATGAAAAGATCGCCGAGCGTTTCTTTTACACTCGTTAAAACGGAATTAAAAGACGGTCCCCTTTTAGCTCTTTTCTGACCGCAAAATCAGGAAAAGATTGCCGGGTTTTTGTCGTTTCAAACTCGATAAGGAAATAAAACGACGTGTCCTTGATCGCTTTTTACTTTTCAGGTCAACGACACTATTATGAAAGTACTCCTTGGTCGCAAGATCAAGCGGTTCCCCCAGGTATTATTTTATACTTTTTCGGGCTTGAGGGACACAAATATACGAAAAAGTTCAACGTGGAGTCTCCTTTTGTTTTTTCAGACTCTCTAAAAATGAAAAACGCCGAGTTTCTCCTATACTGGACTCGTTAAACTTTTACAGTAAAGGACCTGTTCAATTACAAACAGGAACGAACCACTCCTTCCTAGGGTTCGAATTTAAACTAGGTTGGACTTGTCCGAAGGATGAGCTTATAATCAAGCATATGTTATCCTCCTCAAGCTTGTTAAAAATAAAGAGGTACTTGCCAGAAATGGTGGGGGAAAAGAGAGAAGAATGAACCTGTTTGTTACCTTTTGTCTCAAAAGAAACTTTATTACCACTCTTGAACACGACACTTTTTCATTCACCTGGGTTGGGAAATCTTTTACCTCACAGTTGACCAAACCACTTTGAAAGTCTTTAACCGGGTTCCGGGGATTAACTTTGAGTTATTCGTCACCAAGCCATCTGTCGTGTCGTTATGTGTTCAAGAGGTCTGCAAGCAAAAACTTTCATCTGCAAAATACTTGTCATCCATTTGACCATCCCTGAGTCAGTCCTTACAGCAACATTTCTTCAACTTGAACAATGATTTCGTGTTGCGGGCTTGCCTGCAACGGGTCGCTTTCTATCGACATCGACACATTATCTAGAAAGATGACTTAGGAATCGACAACACCTTGAAGTCTGCATGCATCAATGGCAGGTTTCTCGCCTTTGACGTCAGTTTACATCATTGACTTTCGATCAAAGGATTCCGTGAAGTGTTCGACATCAAAACATCTATTCACATTTCACGGGTTGTGCTTGGTACTTTGAGAACCATTGACATTACTGGTGGTTTCTCTCACGCTTGTTAACAGTTTGCATCATCGACTGGTAATCAAGTGGTTTCTAACATGTTCGACATCGAATCATTTAATCACATGGCTAGAATCGTACCAATTCGGGAAGTAGAAGTGAAGACCCTGGATCTAGTTTCTACCATCCAGGCTGCGAGGAGTTTTGTATTCATTATCTATGTAGACTAATCATAAACAGATGGCTGCGTCCATACTGTGTCTACAAAAGTCTATAAAAATGATGTACTGCAAGATCATTCCTGTATCAGAATAGTTAGTCCATTAGTTAAAGTTTTGAATCTGAGTATGGGAATGCCTACCTCAGTGATGATATAATCTTATCCATGTATTTTGTGTTGAAAATTGCAGGTTCCAACCAGGCCATCCACAAGACAATCCTTGAAATGATAAAGCGCTTCACCCTTCCTAGAATTACAAAACCCTAAATCTATTCCAGGCTTCGCACTTTAGGGGGCAATCTGTTACACTAAAAAATGTCACCATGACCACTTACAGTTAGTATGGCTCAAATCAACAGTCATGCTACCCTCTTAGGCAAGTCTTATGCCTCTGCTATCCATCTCAAACTCAAAGAAGAGAGAACGTCTTGTCAAAAATATGTTTATCTCTGGGGTCGCAGGTTCTCTCTAGCCTTACCTGCGGGGACGCTCACAATGTTCACAAAAGGTGCGTCCTTGGACGCTCTGTATGTTAAGGGACAGGTGCGTCCTTCTGTAAAAGGCAAAATGCGCGAGTTTCATCTTAAAAAAGTTACTTGTGGTTACTTCTAGAACTTTCTAGAGGTCGGTTTGATGAATTGGATGCGCCTCCAGTTGGTTCATGTATCTCTATTAAGGAGGAACTTATCCCATCAATAAGGGAGCTATCCCACCCAAAGAGGGGGATTATCCCATTGATGGTGGACCTGAATAACCTCTTTACAGCACTATAAATAAAGACATTGAGCCAGAGGGAGGGGAGGTTGAAGCTATACATTTTCTTTGGGTAAATGCTGCAGGAATTAGGACTCCCATTTAGAACCTTGTGAGGAGAGATTGTCTTTGCTTGATTCTACTTGGAAGTGGGTGAGCTTTGTCAAAGTAGAGGAAAACCCTTGATGGACCCTGGGAGGAACTTGCACAACACCAAGGCCAGGTTGTAAGAGTTTCTTTGTTTCGTTATTAATACAAACTGGTTTATTTTTCTCAATAGCTTGTGTTAATGAGTTATTTCATGTGTTCCTTGGTCTGCATGTTGAATATATGTTTTATTATATGAAATGCAAGTGCTTGGTAATTGTTTGATTGTTTGTGGTTGCAGGAATTGACTTGAAGGAGGAGCTCATCCGGATCGGCAAGGACGGACTACAACAACCGCGTTTTGGAATAAGGTAAGCCTAAACACTTGTAGTTTTCATGTTTTAAAAGGTATATTTAGAGAAAGATCACTCCATTTTGTCTTGTTTGTCGCTAGAGAGTTTAGACTCCTAGGGAGGTCAGTTGTGTCCGCACAAACGACTTTTTCCGCCACGATAGATAGATTCTTTCATAGCAAACACAACAAGCACATACGAAGTGAAGACTTTGAGCATAACTAGAACATGGTCGCATGCATGACTTAGAGATCAGCGCAGAGACTTGAATGCAATGAACAAGCATGGTAGACGTAAAGACTCACATGAGCTCATGGAGCGAACCCAAGTGTGTGCATTCATCATGTGAAACTCTTCAAGGGAGGCTGCGAAATTGGTGCAGGCCAAAATTTTGGAGGGTGGTTGTAGCTGCTACAAGAAAACATTAAAATAAACATGGTTGACCATGATTCACAATGGTTGGATATTATTTACCATGGTTGACCATGATTGATATTATAAACCCAAGGGATTGTTATTATGAACCCAAGGGAATAATAAGCCTAAGGAATTAATACTAAACCCCGAGGGATTATGAACCCATGGGAAGATTATTAAACCGAAGGGACTAATATTATATTCCCAATGTATATAAATCCTAAGGTAAATATTGTAAACACTAAAATAAACATGGTTGACCATGGTTGATATTCATATAGAGACAATCTTTGTGATAATGCAACACACCATGGTTGATTTTCATATCAAGAAAATTTTTGTCACAATGTGGCATTCGACCATGGTTGAGCATGATTGACCATGGATAACCATGTTTGAATTTATAAAAGGTGGTTGACCATGGTTGATTTTCATATAGAGACAATCCTTACGACAATGTGATGCTGAACCATGGTTGATTTTCATATCAAGACAATTTTTGTCACAATGTGACATTCAACCATGGTTGAGCATGATTGAGAATATATAAAAAAGACTCACACCAAACAATATTTACATGCCTCCTCACATCATCACCCAACCCACAAACTAGGAGTCCTCAACACATTAGCAACCAGAGCCCTCAGAATCTCTGACAAAGAACACCTAGAAAAAGAAAGAAAACAACTTATTAAAGTTTTCCTAAAAAACGGATACAACAAACATCAAGCTGTCAAAGCCATAAATAAGGCAAACACTCGACCAAATAAAAATAAGAATTTTGATAATATAATAGGAAAAGTCAACCTCCCTTACATACTAGGGACTATAGACAAAATCTCCCGCATCCTTAAAAAGAATAGAATTCTGACCACCTTCAAACCCTTAAACATTATCCATAGCTGCCTCAATCCTGTTAAAGACAAAATTGATCCTAAATGTCACAAGGGTGTCTACTTAATTCCCTGCTCATCCGGAAAGCCCTATATAGGTGAGACTGGGAGATCCTTTAACACAAGAATCCAGGAACACTTAGCTGACATTAAACATAATCGATCCAAATCATCAACTTTAGCTGAACATTCTGATAAAAATAAGCACCAAATTAGTATAAAAGATACCCACATCTTAGCTAGAAGTGATCACTAGTTCGTAAGGAAATTTAGATAAGCCATAGAAATTAGCAAGCACCCTAATAACCTCAATAGAGACGACAGATGGACCATAACCGAAACCTAGATTCCAATCCTATCATCCAAATTTGCCCCTCCTAACTATAATTCTCCTCTAATTAACCAAGAACAAATAAAAATGATTTAATCCATTATAATTAAAAATAAATTATGACCATACTAAAATATAATTTAACAAGAATTTAAAAAAATAAACAACAATTTAAAATATCTTAACTATAAAAATTCTACAACTAGGGTTATATGTATTAGCCTTAATAAATAATTGCAACATATAATTAAAATAAATTTAATTAAAATTAATAAAAAACAAAGTAAAACAATTACAATAAAACATAAATAAGAGGATATAAATTAATACAACTATGACCCTAATAAAATAATAATTCAATAATAGTTTTAATCCCTAATATCTTAAATATAATTAATATAACAAAAAATAATAGAATAAGTAAATTATAATTAAAACAAATAGAGCCTTGATAAATAATTAAAATAAATATAATTAAAACAAATAGAATAGGGTAATATGTATTAGCCTCAATAAATAATTGCAACATATAATTAAAAGAAATATAATTAAAATCAATAAAATACAAAGTAAGGATATAAATTAATACAACTACGACCCTAATAAAATAATAATTCATTAATAATTTTAATCCCTAATATCTTAAATCTAATTAAAATAACAAAACATAATAGAATAATTAAATTATAATTAAAACAAATAGAATAATTCAAATAATAATTTAATAAATCCTAATATCTATCGGGAATGCATCTATTATCTATATGTTAAACTGAATAATAGGACCAGTCTTTCATTAATCTTTCTCATCTTGAAGATGAACCACCATTGCTGGTTCGAAACGTCAATCAAAAAGAAACATAATGTGATGAATTCGGGAGATGATCTACACAATTATGAAGTTCACAGAAACCTCCAAGACAAAAGACTCACCCAATACGGAAGGGAGATAATGAAAGAAGTTCGTAGATTTGAACGATATAGATTGCTCTTAATGAAAAAGAAGATTGATCTTACATTCTTAAAGATATGCAGAGATTCATCAATTATTCCAACCTTTGCCAAAATCAATCATTCTCTTATAAGCCAACACAATAATCAAATATTCATTAAAGCCAGCATTGCTCTTATTCGAAGTGAAATCATAAAAACTAGGTATGAACTCAGCACTTTATCCCAAAAAACTTATAATATTCATACAAGTTTAGCTAATTTAATCAAACTAGAGTTATGTGTATTAATTGACTCTGCTCCAGCATTAACAACTGTTAGGCTGGAACAACTAACAAGCACCAAACAATCTAAAAAATTCAACAAACTCGTTGACAAAAAAGCAAATGCCCACAATGTATCTAACTCCATCTCTCACTCTAAAATCAACACTTCACATATTTCCTCATTAAAATATCTAATCAGTCATAATCTTTTTGTCAATAACAGTAATCAATCTTCAGAAAACACTGGATACCTACCCACAAAAGACCTAACAATAAACTCAATTCCCAACAATGATAATCTCCACAACAACCATGCAACAATAAAGTCCACATAGCACAGCACACCCCTTTCCTCCATTCAGAACACACCCCTCAGCAAACCATCAATCGTAACATCTACTCCCACAATACGCAACCCAGCCCCCTCGCAATTCACTCAACACACACCCCACAACACATAGACCGCGTAGTGTATTCTAGAATAGGGCTACAGCAATACGTCCCTCCAGCCTACGCACCCTTCCCAGCCTACATTGTCTCCCACGTGATTAAAAAAACACTACTCCAGCAATGTGTCCAAGCTCCAACCTACAGATACATCCCAGCCCACATTGTCTCCCACGTAATCAACAACACTCACTTAGCACATAACCCGCAATACCACGCAGTCATATGAGCTCCAACAACTGCCACATGGACTCCAGTAACAAACTACGCACAATGGAATGCTTCCTCCCACGCAACACAACACGCCCCTTAACACCCTGCTCCAGCCTACACGTCCATCCCAACCAACGCTGTCTCCCACACAATTAACAACACACGGCTCCAGTGTTACGCCTTTGCTCCAACATATGCTTCCATCCCAATCCGCGTTGTCGCATATGGCTCACTTCTCCACACCATCACCCAAGCCCTCACAACCTGGATCAACCCTCATAATAAGCAACCCATCCCCCACACATCCTACAATGCACCAAAACATTAATATTGAACCTACATCACATACCAATAATAATAATAACCCCAAGAATAACAACGACAATCTGGTCATAAATCTATCTAACCTCCAACTAAATGAACACATCCTCAACTTATTAAGAAAAGGTTTAAATTTCTCCATCACCCCTTGCAAGATCCCTATTGAAGACATTCTGTGCAATATTGAATATGGCATCAAGAACCTTCCTGACACCATAAAAGAACAAATTAGACAAGACTGTTCCATCACTCTTAGGAAATCAAAACCCCCCAAAATAAACATCAGCAAACATGAGTATCTTTCTCTCAAAACCTTGAACTCCAACCCTGATATTGTAGTGTTGAAAGAAGACAAAGGAGGAGCCACCATTATCATGAACAAAAGTGACTACAAAGCAAAAATGCTAAATCGTCTAAACAATAGTGGCTGCTACAGAAAACTCAATAAAGACCCATTAAACATGATCTCCAAAAAAGTATGCAACCTAATCAAAACAAGTAAGATACAAGACAACAAAAATCTCATAGTTAACAATCCATACACACCTAGAATCCAAATATTCACAAGGAAGGCATCCCTCTTAGACCAATAGTAAACACCATTAATGGGCCCACATACCACCTAGAAAAACACCTAGCCAAAAAACTAAAACCTCTAGTGGGAAACACAAAATCTTTTGATGCCATGGAGGTCATCTGCAAACTGACAGATCCTAACTCATCAAGGATCATAGAAATTTGCCTAAGATCAACCTTTTCCAGCTTCATGGAAGATGTTTATGAACAAACATGCAGAGTTTCCATGGGGTCGCCTTTGTCTCATATTATTTCCAATTTATTCATGGAGGACTTTGAAAACAAAGCCCTCATGAGCTCACCCTTAAAACCTAAATTGTGGAAAAGATATGTGGATGACACATTTATCATATGGCCTCATGGAAGAGAAACCCTAGAAACCTTCAAACAACATCTAAACAGCTTATCCCCTTCCATAAAACTCACTATGGAAGTCGAGGTCAACAAAAGCCTCCCTTTCCTTGATACCCTCATCACTAGGAATGATGATGGCTCTATATCCCACCAGGTATATAGAAAAAGGACTTACACCGAACAATATTTACATGCCTCCTCACATCATCACCCAACCCACAAACTAGGAGTCCTCAACACATTAGCAACCAAAGCCCTCAGAATCTCTGACAAAGAACACCTAGAAAAAGAAAAAGAACACCTTATTAAAGTTTTCCTAAAAAATGGATACAACAAACATCAAGCTGTCAAAGCCATAAATAAGGCAAACACTCGACCAAATAAAAATAAAAAATTTGATAATATAATAGGAAAAGTCAACCTCCCTTACATACTAGGGATTACAGACAAAATCTCTTGCATCCTAAAAAAGAAGAGAATTATAACCACCTTCAAACCCTTAAACACTATCCATAGCTGCCTCAATCCTGTTAAAGACAAAATTGATCCTAAATGTCACAAGGGTGTCTACTTAATTCCCTGCTCATGCGGCAAGCCCTATGTAGGTGAGACTGGGAGATTCTTTAACACAAGAATCCAGGAACACTCAGCTGACATTAAACATAATTGATCCAAATCATCAACTTTAGCTGAACATTATGATAAAACTAAGCACTAAATTTGTACAAAAGATACTCACATCTTATCTAGAAGTGATCACTACTTCATAAGGAAATTTAGAGAAGCCATAGAAATTAGCAAGCACCCTAATAACCTCAATAGAGATGATGGATGGACCATAAGCGAAAACTGGATTCCAATCCTATCATCCAAATTTACCCCTCCCTAACTATAATTCTCCTCTAATTAACCAAGAACAAATAAAAATGATTTAATCCATTATAATTAAAAATAAATTATGACCATACTAAAATATAATTTAACAATAATTTAAAAAAATAAACAACAATTTAAAATATCTTAACTATAAAAATTCTACAACTAGGGTAATATGTATTAGCCTTAATAAATAATTGCAACATATAAGTAAAATAAATATAATTAAAATTAATAAAAAACAAAGTAAAAAAATTACAATAAAGCATAAATAAGAGGATATAAATTAATACAACTATGACCCTAATAAAATAATAATTCAACAATAATTTTAATCCCTAATATCTGAAATATAATTAATATAACAAAACATAATAGAATAATTAAATTATAATTAAAAAAAAGAGCCTTGATAAATAATTAAAATAAATATAATTAAAACAAATAGAATAATTCAAATAATAATTTAATAAATCCTAATATCTGTCGGCAATGCATCTCTTATCTATATATTAAACTGAATAATAAGACCAGTCTTTCAATAATCTTTCACATCCTGAAAATGAACCACCATTGCTGGTTCGAAACGTCGATCAACAAGAAACCTAATGCGATGAATCCGGAAGATGATCTACACAATTATGAAGTTCGCAGAAACCTCAAAGACAAAATGATTGACCATGTTTGACTTTATAAAACATGGTTGACCATGATTGATATTGTTAGATAATCTTCGGCAAAATCACATAATCAATCTTTTGTCGACGCGTTTCGAACCAACCAGTGTGGTTCATCGTCAGGACACGTTGAAGAACCAATCCAGCTTAGCGTGATTAAATAGAGTGTGCAGAGACTCCAACAGCTATAATGCTAACGGCTAATTTTGACCTAATGATCTTGGTCAAACTACTAAAATAGTTAATTAATATTTCGCGAAAAAGCTAAAATAGGTAAATAAAGGAATCCATTTGGTAATTTAAAATAAATAGGTATATTCTTATTATTATCCTAAATATTAAGAGAATACCTATTTTAATTATGATGGTCATTATATCCCATACTATATATTAATTAATCTATATTTAATTATTATTCCAACATAAAATACACGTAAAGGTAATCAATCCCTATTATTTTTAGAATTTAGTTATACTAGATAATTGTGTGATAATTATTTAATGGTCTTTGGTAAGTTAGATCTTCACTATTCTGTTCTTATAATATATTTATTATTTAAATATATGGTCTAAAACTAATAAGTTATATAAAATAATATTTTCTTAATAATTAATAAATCCAAACAAATTGTTAACCATTATTATTCCTAGAATTTAGTAATATCAGGTAAATACCATAATTTAGGGTTGTTAAAATCAAGTCTATTAATAATAGTATAACTAATATTATGGTATATCATAATTAACCTTTAAACCTAACGGTCAATAATCAATATTAGATCAATATTATTTATTCCAATAAAATATTAAAGGTAACTAAGACCATAGGTAAATATACTATTACTTACAAGATAAATACCATAATCTAGGGTTGATATGTTTATTACTATAACTAATATTATTGGTATATCATAATTTATCCTTTAAACCCAAAGGTCAATAAATATTAATTTGACCTTTGGGTTTAAAGGATAAATTATGATATACCAATAATATTAGTTATAGTAATAAACATATCAACCCTAGATTATGGTATTTATCTTGTAAGTAATAGTATATTTACCTATGGTCTTAGTTACCTTTAATATTTTATTGGAATAAATAATATTGATCTAATATTGATTATTGACCGTTAGGTTTAAAGGTTAATTATGATATACCATAATATTAGTTATACTATTATTAATAAACTTGATTTTAACAACCCTAATTATGGTATTTACTTGATATTACTAAATTCTAGGAATAATAATGGTTAACAATTTGTTTGGATTTATTAATTATTAAGAAGATATTATTTTATATAACTTATTATTTTTAGACCATATATTTAAATAATAAATATATTATAAGAACAGAATAGTGAAGATCTAACTTACCAAAGACCATTAAATAATTATCACACAATTATCTAGTATAACTAAATTCTAAAAATAATAGGGATTGATTACCTTTACGTGTATTTTATGTTGGAATAATAATTAAATATAGATTAATTAATATATAGTATGGGATATAATGACCATCATAATTAAAATAGGTATTCTCTTAATATTTAGGATAATAATAAGAATATACCTATTTATTTTAAATTACCAAATGGATTCCTTTATTTACCTATTTTATTTTTTTCGCGAATTATTAATTAACTATTTTAGTAGTTTGACCAAGATCATTAGGTCAAAATTAGCCGTTAGCATTATAGTTGTTGGAGTCTCTGCACACTCTATTTAATCACGCTAAGCTCGATTGGTTCTTCAACTTGTCCTGACGATGAACCACACTGTCTGGTTTGAAACGCATCGACAAAAGATTGATTATGTGATTTTGCCGAAGATTATCTAACAATATTATGGATCACAGAAGTCTAAATTCCTTAATGATTGATATTGCTGACCATAATTATCATCTTGAGGCAATCTTTTTCATAATGCGACATTGTACCATCGTTGAGAGAATGATTGATTTTCATATTGAAAAAATCATTGTCACAATGCGATGTTGGCCAATGGTTGACCCTGATTAACCATGGTTGACCACAATTGATTTTATAAAACAGGGTTGAACTTCGTTCAGTAATATTAAACCAAAATGACTAATATTGTAAAGCTAAGCTATATAAACCCGAAGATAAATATTATAAACACTAAAATAAACATGGTCGACCATCATTGATTTTCATATTGAGATAATTCTTGTCACAATGTGATGTTGTACCATGGTTTATCGTGCTTGACCATGATTTATTTTCAAATTAGGAGAATCTTTCTGACAATCCGACATTGGACCCTTGTTGAGCATGGTTGACCATGATTGACGATGTTTCATGATGGTTGATTTTCGTATTAAGACAATATGGGTCAAAATGTGATGTTGGACCAAGGTTGACCATGGTTGTCATAGTGTGACATTGGACGATGAGACAATCTTTGACACAATGTGACCATGGTTGACCATGATTGATTTTCATATTGACACAATCTTTGTTGAGATGCTACATTTGACCATGGTTGACCACAGTTGACTATGCTTGATCATGGTTGACCTTAATAGATATTATAAACCAAAGGGAATAATAAACCCAATGGATTGATATTATAAACCCAAGAAAATAATTAACCCAACGGATTATACTAAAACCCCAAGGGATTATGAACCCAAGGGAATATTATTAAACCCAAGGGACTAATATTATATACCCAAGGTATATAAACCTTAAGATAAATATTGTAAACACTAAAATAAATGTGGTTGCCGATGATTGACGATGGTTCGATATGATTGACTATGGTTGACCATGATTGATACTATAAACCTAAGGGATTGTTATTATAAACCTAAGGGAATAATAAACCCAACGAATTAATACTAAAACCCCAAGGGATTATGAACCCAATGGAACATTACCATACCAAAGGGACTAATATTATAAACCCAAGGTGTATAAAGCCTAAGATAAATATTGTTAACATTAAAATAAACATGGTTGACCATGGTTGATTTTCATATAGAGACAATCCTTGTCAGAATGCGATGCTGGACCACTGTTGACCATGCTTAACCATGGTTGATTTTCATATCAAGATATTTTTTGTCACAATGTGACGACTGACCACGGTTGAGCATGACTGACCATGGATGACCACGTTTGAGTTTATAAAACATGGTTGACCATTCTTGACCAAAGTTGACCATAAGTGACCATAGTTGACCATGATAATCATATTGAGACAATCTTTGTCATAATGCGACAATGGACCATGGTTGAGACAATGATTTATTTTCATATTGAAACAATCTTTGTCACAATGTGACATTGGCCAATGCTTGACCCTGATTAGATATTATAAACCAAATATATAGTAAATATCAACGGGAAACACCATATTAGAGAATGGTGTTATCAGAGTTTTTTAAATGTGTCTCGAAAGGAATTCTCGGATATGCACTACCTCTGATATGTGGGAGCGAAAACAATGATGTTGAATGTGCGTTCTCCGACAATCGCTTTATTATATAGTTCCATAAGTTATATGGCTATTTAATATATTTATTTCATTATTCAAAAAGACCACTTTATGGATTGGACTTTGAATATTCGAGATTTCAAATGAATTCGTCTAATATCAAAGCTCTGATATCTATTGGGACAGGGTTCCCTGGGTCCAATTTTGTTAAGATGTTGTAAAATCTCTTCATTTTGAGTAGTGGAGCGTGCAGCGTGCAGGTTAGCAGGAGTTAAGGGGTCTTAGGAAGATCAAAACCCCTTAAGAAAAAACTATATAAAGAGGTGTCTTAGGAAGCCTAAGAAATAAATTAGTAATATTTGATATGTTTTGAGTCTGTAAGTGTCATATCTTTCTATAGTTGGGCAAAGGGAAAGGCTCCTGTAGCTGTGTGCACGAAGACCTTGGTAATTTTGCGACTAAGTGTGTGGGCCCTTGCAGCTGTGTGAACACAATACGAACATATAAGTATTGAAGAAATGGAATAATAAAAGAGTATTTGCAAAAAATCTGTGTCTAAATTGTATATTTATGTGTTTTTTTTATTTACGCTCAGTTGAATGCCATTTATCTGTATTATGGTCTTAATTACTCTATGAACATTGGGATCTATTTTTATCTATTGTTTTATACATGACTAGACTCTTAATTGAAGTTCATAACTCTATTTAAGTTTGGGGATTTCAAGTATAAGGGTTTGTGAAGGTCAGATCGGGCCTGAAACTGAAGAAATGCCTTAACCCCATATCACGTAGCCTTCTGGATGCAGAAACCTAGTTCTAGCATCCCCAATACTGCCTTGGGTGAGACTGCAACCTGCATTAAGTAGGTTGTTTCCGAAAGGGCCAGTAGTGTAGGGTTAGTGAAAATAATTTTGAACATGAGTCCAATCCCCCTCATGCCAACAAATGGTTTTGTTTCCAGGACCGAGATCTATCTAAGGGATGTGGGATGTGGCATAACTAGATACCAACTAAGAAATAAATTGGGAAGTGGATAAATCGGAAGTTGCACGAGTTTGTAGCTCAGGAGAATCAGAATCTACATTGTCAAAAGAGAGGTGGTTATAGAGGTATCCCTACATAGAAGTTGTCAGGTTCCTATCCCAATAGGAGTCATAATTTTGAATGACTAAGGTTAAGCCTTGTAATATTGTACATACCTTTGCTTTCTGCAAATGTTTTCCATATTAAAAAATTAAAAATTAAAAAATGTACAGAGGGTATGTCCTAAAAGGAAAATCAAAGGACAAAAAGAACGAGAAAAGGTCAAAAAATCAAAATATATGAACCCCAAAAAACAAAAAGAGACCATGAAAGTAAGCAAGTATAAATGCCACTACTATTTACTTTTATAAATAATAATGATTGTGTGTAGCTTGTTATGCATGCCACAATCCATGGTAATCAAACTATTTAATCTTTATTATATCATGCTTTGAATTTTATGTTTATAGTTGGAGAATAAAAATCTAACCAAATAGTTTAATCTTGGCAGATCATTAGATAGGTATGGAAAATAAAAGGAGCTCATGAGTTTAATCTGAGCCCTTGGATGATATAAGGTTAGAAATATATAGTTTGGTTTATTAAAGAAAAGACAGAATAAGGGTTTGCTAGCCTAAATGCACCCAAATAAATGAAGAAAAAAATTTAGAATAGGTAAATGGGTAAGTAGAAGAAAGGTTACCGAACTACAAAGTTGATTGGATCAAAACACATGCATCATGCTTAGACTCATATTTTAATATGTATGATCAACTGTGAAAGAAAAAACAAAGGTTTGCAAGTTAATGTGATTAACTCCCCATAATTAATATTTCGCCTTTAGTTACTAATTTCCTATCCACAATTATGTTCTAGTACTTTAAATTCTACAAGTCAAAGAGGCTCAGAGCATTTCTCTGACTTTTCATGGGATTGGACCCTTGGCTTAATGACTTACGAACACAAGTGCTAGAATCCCCTTCATAAAATCCATTCCCCCCTCATTTCCCTAATAAAACTCATTTTCCTAAGGTTAAAATTCCTTTTCCTAGGAAAAGCAAAAACAATTCCATGTTAAAACCCTTTTCATTTAAAAAACCCAGAATAAGTACTTTATCCTAAGTGCCAAATGTATGAAATAAAATGCGCATATTTTACATTATGCTAAGGATATAGTCACTCTGCTCATCACTTGTGATATTAATTTTTAACTTTATTATATAACTCCTCGATGAAAGCCTTTTCTCGTATATTAACTAAATCCCTATTTAAATAGCCCCAACCCTTAGTTTTAATAGAAACTAATACATTTACCCCATATCCTGACAAAACCCACTTAATTTACCAAATCTTGGTAAACTTAAGTTAATTCTGTCATTAAGTTCCACCCGATCCCCTAACCTCTTGATTAACCCCATGATAATCACAAACCAGTGTGATTAAGGCCCCTGTCCCCCCCCCTAAACTCTCGTTCATTTCCCTCGTGCAAGTTTTCCACCCGACTATTGTTAGATCGACTTCCCACTCATCCAACGGTCCACAGCCATATCGGTCGTGCTTGATGGACAAACGTTACGCACCCGATAAAGTGGTTTTTCCCGACCCCCGAAGGCTACGTGTCAAGCTCTAGACTATATTGAGTGACCCCTCCCGAAAAACCACCCTCGCCTCATAAGCAGTGCGATGGCTTGGGAAATCGCCTCGCCACTCAACCTGCCAAACCACCTACTGTTCATTCGAAATCACCCACCAAAAAATAACCGTTGCTCCATAAAAAGGCCGAGAAGCCCTTTTTCACCCCTTTTCACTCATTTTCTCTGTGAACCAGTATGATTCCTGAAAATGCTGAAATCACCATTTGAACTCCGAATTCACCCCTAAAGAAAGTTGCAGAGACCCCAGTCAACCTCTTCGTCCATACCAAATTCATTAAGACCTCTACAATTGCTTTGAACTCCAAAATTTGCAGATTTTTCACCCAATTCTAGGTATTTCACCACAAGTTACCACTCGCCCTTTCAAATTCAGAAATGCTCAACCTTGTACAGTGTTTTAATTAAGTAAATTTAGTTGAATAAATACTTTAAATCTAAAAAACCACAACTGAACCCTCTGAAAAATCCCAGTTCCTGTGAGAAACTTCCGAATAAACTTGTAAAGCCAAATTTAAATCCACAAGAACTAAATTATGGATGCCCTTGTTGCCTTGGATGTTAGACCTGTCACAACTCCCCATTTGGACATTGACCACCTTCCCTCGGTTGACAGGGATTTCTAAATTAAGGATACATCTACCTAGGACCTCCTTCTTAAAATCCATTGTTTAAGTAGGGACAGATACCTCAACCATACTGATGATATTGGCCTTTGGGAGTCAAATTTGCCCAAATACCAGTTCCCACAGGTACATGTTTTCCTTGAAATTTTCCACCAGTGCCACGCCTGTTACATACCCAGCCTGAGAGCTATTATGTCCCCTGACCAAAAGATTCTATTCACCATTACAGCTAATTCCATAAATGAAATGTTGCAACTCCAACCAGGACCAACCCTGACTCCACTCTCAATTGGACTTTTGTTAGACCAATATTCCAAGTTAAGTCCCTCTAGGCTGGCTCAATTGTTCCAAGATTTCATCGTAGAAGAGCAGCACATTCCTAAAATTCACCCCCCCCCCCCATATATTTATGCCATGTTCTCTAAAAGGGGAAAACAAATAATCACCATGATATCATGTGTCCTAGGTTGCATCGCTGATGAATTTGTTGATGAACTTGTCCTGGCCTTCATGTCAATCTATACCCCAGGACAACCTCCTGATGTTTTGTACAATTATGTTCAGTTCATAGCTGAGAGAATGCATGAACCATTCACCGGGATGCACAATGAAAGAGTGTTCAAATACTCATCTGTCCTCTACCATATGTTCCTATATTATCAGCTAGACAGATTTCCTTTTCCCCTCCAGAAGCTAGATACCAAAGGCTAGCCCAGGTCTGTCATTTTTTGGACCCCACTGTTCGATAAGTTTGAGTCACCATATACCTATTCAAATTTCATAGATTCTTTTGCTCAACCAGTCATGACTATGCTGAAAGGAAGCCCTCCACCCAAGATAAGTCCAGAGATCAAAATGGTCCTTTAGTTGTCTAAACAAAGCAAAGTGGGAGATTGGTACCTTTACCAAAATCACACAAAGATAAGAATTTATGGTTGCCAGCTTGCACCATATAAACTACCCAAATACCTCCCCATGAGGTTATTTGCTCTAGAGTACTATAGACAAATAATGAACTTCGATGAGATAAATCTTGTCTCGGCCAAGAAAAGATCACAATTCAAAGTAAAAAACCAGGTAGGCCCCTTCATCTGCAATTCTAGAGAGGCAGGGAAGGATGCAGACCAAATTTTGTAGCAAATGAAGTTCCAAAAGAGTTTCATGTGGAGGTATGAACCTCAAGAATTTATGACCAGATTGAGAAAGAAGGCCAAGTTGGGTCCTTATATTCACCACCCCATACTAGAGATAGAAAGATATGAAAATCATTCTGAGTGGGTGGAAAACACTCTTGTAGATAGAGACAGTACAAAGGTAGATGTAGAGAATGCCTTATGTGACTTAGAAAGATAGTTTGATGAGAGCTCATTTCTGTAGGTACCTGAACAACAAGAGCCAACCATGAGCACCCTTCCTATCATGCAGACTTCTTAGAATGAGGAAAAGAACCCCAAAAGGACCAGGGCGGAACCCTCAAGTTCAGGAATGGGCACATCAAATATACAGTATGGGACTGTTCAAAGCAAAAGAATTAGGCTAAATACTATTTCAAAGCAGGAAGACACAGAAGGCTCAGTAGAAATAACTGATACTGAGTCGTACAAAAGTAAAGGCATAACTCTATTTGAGGAAAAACAGGGGCCATCTACATCACAGACCCAGAATTTGGAAAGACAACTAAGTGTAGAAGTATCCTCATTCAATAGACCAAATGATATAAAAGATAGATATAAAGAGATTAAGATGAGAAATGAGAAACTAAAGGCCCAAACTTATGCCCAGTATCTCAAACTCACACCTACCAATCAGACAAGGTTGATGTCAGCTTTTGACATGAAGGAGGGAAAATTACAGATGTCCTTCATAAAACCAACTGCACAACAACCAAGGAAATCACCAGATTACAAGAGAATGGACTTTGAGGTATTGGCAAGGGTTATTCATCCCATTGAACAAATCGAATTGCACAAACAGGCTAGAGAGATGATATACTCCACCCTCACGGGTAAACCCATAGCTTCCCATCAGTTACAGAATTCATTGAGCAATATCTCAGCTCAATATCAATTAGAGAAGGCCTCCTCACAAGCTAAGGACACTAGAATCAAGTCTTTGGAAGACTTAGTGATTGAATTGGGACATGATCCCAAAGATATCAAATCCACTGAACAACTGATTAAGTGAAAAAATGATGACATTGCTACACTGAAAAACAATTAAAGATACCTCAGCTGCAACATCCCCAAACAGGAGGTCTTAGAGAGCGAAACCAAACATGAAGAGTTGATGGACTTGGTCCTTAAACTTAGTGATCAGTTGAAGGAGACAGAGAAAGAACTAGACACTTTAATTCAATTGAAACAAAGCGATATTGCCACTACATCTGCAAATTTCATCCCAACAGTCTCAACAGCAGTCCCTTCGATGCTGGCAGCCTCGTTGGCTCCCACAGCTCCCATGCCTACAACACAACTAGTTTCAACAGAGTCTACATCAGCAACAGGTGCATCAGGAGAAAAAGCAACAGAGATCGTCAGAGCCATGGAGGAAATGTCTATTCATGCTACAGAAATGAATAAACTGAAAGAAAAGGTGACAAGCTTGGAAACAGATTGCAAGCTTTCCAAGATCATGCACAAGGAATAAGTGTAGAAAGTTGCCAAAATGAATGAAATATTAAAGGCCATGGAGAAAGATCTAACACTAAAGGAACCCCTTGGGTAAGCTAAGGAACTATTATGGGCCAATATCATTGACTCTGTCAATGATATTTGGCCATCCATTCAAGTAATATTTGAATAGATAGACCTGATAAAGATAGCTACAGAAGCTACCCAAAAGTCAAGGAAGAAGTAGGAGACATGCCTGAAGATGCAACCAGACTTATCCAGTTCCTCAACAATAAAAACAAATATGAACTTCAGGAATTGGATATAGAGGATAGGACAGAAACAATTTTGGAGGTAAGAAAGGTCCTTTCCAAGAGAAACTTAATGTTAAACTTGGAGGACAAGTGTCAAAATATGTAGGTAGTAGTTGACAGATTTATGACCAAGTTTCAAATTTTGAGAGAGAAAGGGTTACCCAGTCCCTTGATCATAAATGACAAGCTCATGACACAACAGGATTATGACAACAAAATCAGAGAGCTAGCTAAAGAACAGGTGAGTACATCATCGATAAAGGAATTGCCAACAGGTAAAGTTCATTACTAGATATTTGAAAACCTATTTTTCCTCCAGCATGAGGTGAAACACCTATTCATCAGTAGGCCTACTTTTTCTAAGTACACCAAGTTAGATGAGATATATAGAAGGATGTTAAAAATCAAGTTACCTGATGTAGAATTATTGGAAAAATTGATTGATTTACTATAGTGAAATCTAGTAAAAGGGTAATGTATAGTGAGCAGAGTAAAAGGTAAAGACAGGTCAGCATAGCTAAAGAGTATCAATGCCAAAGAGTATGAGACGAAAGCCAAAAGTAAATAAAGCCTCCAGCGTGAAAGTTCAAACAACAAAGAGCATAAAAGGTTACAAACCAAACTATAAAGGCCAACAACACCACAATAAAAGGGACATCCTGAAAGCAGTTCAATAGTTGTCTCTATTTTCTTGCAAGAAGATATTTGTATTTCCTAGATTAAATCTCAAGTTAGTTTGAGATATTTTGTAATACATTTTTGTATAAATACTTCACAAATCGAAGTATGTAGGGGGGGTTCTTAGACATTTGTATAGACTTTTTGATCAAAAGACTGTAAAGCTATTATATCACTTAATGTACCAGCAAGCTGGATTAATGAATAAAGACAAGATATTTCACAAGATTCATGTGTAGAGTTAATTGCAGACAAATATTTTCTTATATTATTGTTATCTTTCTTAAATTTTTCCCATAATCTTTAATGTATATCTAAATCTGAATGCTATAACTGGAGTATTATCTGAGAATTTGTTTAATTACACTCTGTTTTAACAGTTAGGCATATGAATGTTTTCTACTGATATGTAAGTTAAGGAATTATTAATTTCTCCTTAGTTTAGGTTGTCTCTTTATAATCTATAGCAAAGGATTCTTAAGTGCCCTTTGTTTTTTATTACCCTCTTTTCCTTGTTTAAATCCTGGTCTGAGAATTCTTGGTTCCTCTCTCACCCTGATTCAAACCATTTCACCCCTCTGGCCCAAAGACTTGTATTCTAATATGCTATCTTGCCCTTTGAACATTCCCTTTAGTGAGTTAATTCCAATTATATTGCCCTTCTGTTGACTCCATACCCCAATGGTCTAAAGACATCATTCTATCCATCTGTTTTAAGGATCCCACCATCTGATCTTCAATATAAGTCAAAAAACCCCTAAACATTCAGAACTAGCCTAAAATCCCAGCAAAAAAAGCTAAATCATATAGAGAGAGCCCTCTCTGAGCCATAGGTTGGCTAGAGCCTATGCTTAAAAGTTGGTTTGTGGTTACCTCGGTCATTTTCTTTCTTTTGATAATTTCTAGAGAAAATCCTGAGTGATAACAAAGTGGCGACCATACTAGGGAAATCGAATCCTCAGTCCCAATAAAGCTTTAATAAAATTCTAAATCTACATTCTGAGCCTCTTAAAGTCATTTGTTAGAAATTATCTTGAAAAATCACACAAAAACAATTAATTTTTTTGAAATTCTGGCTTCCAGGAAAACTCATTTTACTATGGCTAATCCAGACCCAAACCCTGCCTCGGTAGTTGATAATCCCAAATTAATTTCAAGAAAATCCAAAAAAGAAGAAAGTTCAGTTAGCAAGACACCATTAGTTAAAGCTAGTTCATGTCCTGATGAGTGGTTATTTTTAGAGGAACTCCCCTTTGATGTGCCATTTGATCTTTCATTATTTAGAACAAAATCCGAAAATGCACTCATTAAAACTGTTCTAGATCTTGATTTTATTACAAACCTTGAAGTTCAACAAGCCAACAAATCCATTTATGAATACATTCTGAAATCTCCACAATTATCCATTAATACTGCTACAACCCCTGAGCTTTTTAAATAATCATCCATTACTTTTAGTTCAACTTTATTCCCTTCAACTTCATTAATAATACCTTCTGAAGTCCATTTTTCACCACCATTTATACCTACTCTCCCTCACCAACCTATCATTACCCATTCATCACCTACTAGTCATGGTTCTTCATCCACTACCTCATCATCTCCAAGTACCTCAACCCCACATCTTAGCCCTTCCCAACTTAGAGCAATGGCAAATAAATATGCTCCTCTTGCTTTGCCTAGCCAACTTGGTGCTATGCTAGCACAATACCAAACTAAAATTGTTCAATTTGATGGCACATGACTTTACACTGCATAGCAACATGTCAACAAGATAACAAATTATTTTGAGTTGCACGAGATTGACACAGATAATGTTCAAATGAGACTCTTTGCTCAGACTTTAGCTGGTGATGTTAGGAAATGGTTTAGAGCATTGCCTGCTAATAGTATTGATAGTTTAGATGCATTTCATCAGCAATTTTTGAACAGATGGGAAAAGAAAAAGAATCTCCTACAAATCCTTTCAGAATATGAGTATTAGAAGAGGCCCTAATGAAATTGTTCAAGGTTACTGCACTAGATTCAATAATATATATAACGCCATCCCAGTTAATCTTAGACCCCCACCTAACTTAGCATTAATAAAGTTCCTTGATGGTTTTGAGATAGATATGGCATACCAACTTAGGGAAAGAAACCCCCCAACATTAGAAGAAATGCAAAGTGTAGCTGTTAGTGTTGAAGCCAATTTGTTAGCTAAAAGGGCTAGAGTTAGAAATGAAAAAAGAGGAACTACTAAGGATGAAACTTCACCATCTGACATTAAAATAGATATTTTAGCCAAAAGTATGGAAATACTAATGGATAGAATAGAGAACATAGAAACTAAACCCCAATGGGATAACCAACAAGTGTCTCCAGTTAGAAACCCAAATTTTAGAAAAAACCAAAACCAAAACATTGGGAAAAATGGACCAGATCAGAACATTAGGCCTCCTTTTCAAGAAAATTATGCAGAGACATCCCATCCTGAAGATCTAGAACAAGATACACAAATTAACCTAATGGGAATAAATGATGAGGACACTATTTTTATAACCCAAGATGAGCAAGAATTGCATATGCTGCAGCAATTACAAATACAGTCTGGAGAATAATTTGATTACAAACAAGGATATGATTCTGCCATCTTTGAAGTACATAAACAATATAATCTAAGAAGAAAAAATAATTTTGATGTCCTTGAACAAACCAAGAAAACAATACAAAGTCAACCCAAGAAAATAAAAGAAGCCCCTGTTTCAAAAATTCTCCAAATTCTCCCTGGGCAGAACCCAAATTCTTCTAGCCCCACAATTGTAGATATAACCTCTAATCAACCTTCTGTTGATCCACCATCCACTTCAATTCCACCTAAGGAACTAGTGGACAAAGCTCAAAACATCAGATCTGAAAATCCACATAAGGAGATCCCCAATAAAGGAAAAGAAGACAAGCCTACTCAAGTCCCTACTGCAAAAATTCAAAACCTTCAAACAAAAAAAGTCTCTTTTCCATTCAATTTGGGAGCAGAGATAGCAAAGCTAAAGATTTCAGTTCCTTTAACAGAACTAATCAAGAATGAAACATACAAATTAAAGATAAACTAGACCTTAAACATTGTTGAAAATGAGGATTTTGTCAACCTGTTTAATGACCAACCAGAACTCATATTTGGTCCAGATGTTAATGGAAAACCATTAGAAGGAGGAGTTCCACCTTTTTACATCAGCCTTAGTATCCATGACAAAATTCTTCAGAATGCAATGTTGGATTCTGGGGCCTCTCACAACTTCATGCCCAAATCAGTGATGGAGAAAATAAACCTATACATTACAAGGCCTTACAAAGACTTATTTTCATTTGACTCCAGTCAGGTACAGTGTCTAGGATTGATCAAAGACCTGTGTGTCACTTTAGTCAAATATCTTGCCAAAAGCATCCTCATGGATATTGTAGTTGCTGACTTCCCACCAAAGTATGGAATGTCGTTATCGAGATCATGGGGAGCCAAACTTCAGGGATCCTTACAACTAGATATGTCATATGCAACAATCTTTGTTTTTTGACAACCTAAGAAACTATACCGAGAAACCTTAATGAAATATATGGTAAGTAGTCAGGATCAGCCTAAAAACTTTCCCATCTACTCCATACACTCAAATATCGATTCTTTTATCCTGTACAATGCTGATCAAACACAAGAAGAAATTTCAAACAATACTAATACAGAACCAAAAGAAATCGCAGTTTCTACACAAAATGAAACTAACCAAACTAGAGAACTTTTCAACAAACAAGATGGTCAAATTGCTGTAAATGATGAAATGTTTGTTGCAGCATATAGTGAAAACTATGATCATGAGATATTATGGCATTTAGAATTTGATGGATCAGTTAATAAGTTAGGAGCAAGAGCAGGAGTGTGGATATATAATTTGGAAAATAACCACTTAGAAGGCCATGCATATAGATTGAATTTTAAATGTACCAATAATATGGCTGAGTATGAAGCATTAATTTTAGGTCTTAAGTTAGTTAGGAATCTAGGAGCTAAAATAGTTTCTATCATGGGAGACTCTGAACTAATTATAAAACAAATTGATGCTGTATATATGACAAAGGAACCTAGATTAATTTTTTATAGAGGAACTATCGTAGAAATAATTAATACTTTCCTAGAAACAAAGCTTGCAGTAATTCCTAGAAAACACAGTATGCAAACCCATAGTTTAGCAATGTTTGCCAGCACCTACAAATTACCCTTCCAATCTAATCATCAGTACACTTTTGAAGTTAGACACAGGCCTGTAATTCCAGATAATTTGAAGAATTGGCAAATATTTTCTAATGACCAACAGATAAATAACTTTTTACTTTCAGAAGAAGAGTTTGTAAATAACAATATAGATACCGATACATCCATAGATCCTCACACTAAGGATGAGATAGAAGGGGATGAACTAGATAGAGTCAACTCAACTAAATTTACTAAACCAGATGTAGATAACTTAGAGAAAATTAAGATTGATGAAATAATCAGTGAAGAAACTGAAGTAATTAATCTCAAGGATAAATTCCTACCAAAGGGATTAACCCCTCTGGAATATTTATTTGATTCAAATGATGTTCCTAGGAAACCTAAAATGGAACCATTAAGGTATGATATGGAGGAATGTAATATAGGCACCAATGAAAATCCTAAACTGATCAAACTTTCAAAATCATTACCTCTAACTAAAAAAGTGAAATACATTGAGTTGTTAAAAGAATTTTAGGATGTCTTTGCTTGGAGTTATGAGGACCTCAAATCCTATGACACCAACATCATCCAACACACAATTCCTATTAAAGAAAATCAAAATCCTTTCAAGAAAAAACTTAGAAGGATCAATCTTGTCTTATTACCTACAAATGGAAAAGAAATTAAGAGGATGTATGATGCCAAAATAATTGCACGAATCAGATTTTCTAATTGGGTCTCGAACTTGGTGGCAACTAGAAAGAAAACTAGTGAGATCATACTCTATGTGGATCTCAAGAACCTTAACAAAGTATCACTGAAAGACAATTACCCTCTCCCCAAAATGGACCACATTTTACAGAGAGTAGTTGGATCAACCAGAATCTCATTGTTGGATGGGTTTTCTGGTTACAATCAAATCTTGGTTCATCCTGATGACCAACCGAAAACTGCTTATACTACTCCTCGGGGCACATTTATGTATGTGAAAATGCCTTTTGGGCTAATGAATGCAGGAGCCACTTTTGAGGGGGTTGTGGATATAACCTTTGCAAAAGAAATTCATGACTTCCTTGTGATATATCTAGATGATATTACTATATTTTCAAAATTTGACAATCAACATTTGGATCATCTAAGACAAGTTTTTATTAAATGCAAGAAATTCAGAATCTCCTTGAACCCTAAAAAGTCCTTGTTTGGGTTAGAAGAAGGAAAGTTGTTAGGTCACATAATTTCACGAGATGGTATAAGAATATAATCTGCAAGAATAGAAGCCATCTTGCAAATACAACACCCTAGGAACATTAAATAGTTACAAGCTTTCTTAGGAAAAATTAATTTTCTTAGAAGATTTATATCTAATCTACCAGAGTTAATTAGATCACTAAACAACATGTTGAAAAAAGACTCCACCATAATATGGACAGTTGAGGCTAAAAAATCCATTGAAGATATTAAACTAGCCTTAACTAAAACACCTATGTTAATTAGTACTAAATTTGACAGAGATTTCATCTTGTTTTCCTTTGCTTCTGAGCACACAATTGCTGCAGTTCTATTGCGAAAGAATGAACAGGGTTATGTACAACCCATTGCCTTCTTTATCAAAGCCCTGAGAGATGCACCCTTGAAATGTAATATAATGGAAAAAAAATCATTGGCTTTAGTCAAAGCCATTAAGGACTTTAGGGTATACATCTTATATTATCATATAGTAGCCTACGTTCCAAATTCAATAGTCAAAGACATCATAACTCAGGATGGTCCTGATGGAACGAGGGGAAAGTGGATTGTTACTATTTTAGATTATGATATAGAAATCAAACCTACGAAGTTAATCAAGGGCCAAGGTTTAGCCAAGCTCATGGCTGAATCGAACTGTCAGGCCTTGGATATAAACTTTATTGGAACAATAGATAATGAAGAGGAGATCGCGACTCCACTAATCAGCCAGGCCTTTATTGAATCACCTTACTATGCTGATATTATTTATGTTTTACTGAACTTACAAGCTCCTCCTAAATTATCTAGCACTAAAAGCAGGTTTTTGAAGATGAAATCCTTGAAATTTTGTACATTAGACAATGCTCTGTTTTGGAGAGATCATGAAGGTATTCTTCTAAATTTCTTATTAAAAGAAGAATATGATAAAGTTTTACAAGAGAAGGTGGGCCAGTGAATGGTCAAATGCTAAAACATTACCTTGAACCAAGTTACTATTTTTCATTTCCCATTTGTACATATTCTATTTTCAAAAGTCTAGTTTGGAGTGGATGGTGATATTTGAAGTTGAAGCCCGAAGAGAAGGCCCTAAGCTTTAAAAGATTTACCGTCATAAGTATCAATAATGAAAATGCATAGAAGAACACTTTGCAAGGTAACATCAGCAATAATTCAAAGGCTATTGATCTTCATTAGTTCTTGATATCTTTTCAAAATATGTCATCCCCAAGTGGAGCCACTGTTAGGTTCCTATACCAATAGGAGTCATAATTTTAAATGACTAAGGTTAAGCCTTGTAATATTGTAAATACCTTTTCTTTCTACAAATGTTTTCCATATTAAAAAATTAAAAAATGTAAAGAGGGTATGTCCTAAAAGAAAAATCAAAGAACAAAAAGAATGAGAAAAGGTCAAAAAATGAAAATATATGAATCCCAAAAAACAAAAAGAGACCTTGAAAGTGAGCAGGTCTAAATGCCACTACTATTTACTTTTATTCATAATAATGATTGTGTGCAACTTGTTATTCATGCCACAATCCATGGTAATCAAACTATTTAATCTTGATTATATCATGCTTTGAATTTTATGTTTATAGTCAGAGAATAAAAATATGACCAAACAGTTTAATTTTGGCAAATCATTAGATAGGTAGAGAAAATAAAAGGAGCTCATGAGTTTAATTTGAGCCCTTGGATGATATAAGGTTAGAAATAGATAGTTTGGTTTATTAAATAAAAGACAAAATAAGTTTTTTCTAGCCTAAATTCACCCAAATAAATGAAGAAAAGATGTGAAAATAGGTAAATGGTTAAGTAGAAGAAAGGTTGTTGAACTATAAAGTTGATTGGATCAAAACATATGCATCATACTCATATTTTAATATGTATGATCAACTGTGAAAGAAAAAACAAAGGTTTGCAAGTTAATGTGATTAACTCCCCATCATTCATATTTCCCCTTTACTTACTAATTTTCTATCCACAATTATGTTCTAGTACTTTAAATCCTACAAGTCAAAGAGGCTCAGAGCATTTCTCTTACTTTTGGCGGGACCGAACCCTCGACTTAATGACTTACAGACACAAGTGTTAGAATCCCCTTCATAAAATCCATTCCCCCCTCATTTCCCTAATAAAACCCCTTTTCCTAATGTTAAAACACTTTTGCCTAGGAAAAATAAAAACAATTCCATGTTAAAACCCTTTTCATTTCAAAAACCCACAAAAAGTACTTTATCCTAAGTGCCAAATGTATGAAATAAAATGTGCATATTTTACATTATGCTAAGGATATACTCACTACGCTCATCACTTGTCATATTAATTTTTATCTTTATTATATAATTCCCCAGTGAAACCCTTTTCCCATATATTAACTAAATCCCTATGTAAGTGCCCCAAACCCTTAGTTTTAATAGAAACTAATACATTTACCCCATATCCCAACCAAACCCACTTAATTTACCAAATCTCAATAAACTTAAGTTAATTCCATCATTAGGTTCCACCCGATCCCCTAACCTCGTGATTAACCCCACATTAATCACAAATCGCCATGATTAAGGCCCCTGGCCCCCCAAAAACTCCTGTTCATTTCCCCTGGGCAAGTTTGCCACCTGACTGCCTTTAGATCAACTTCTGCTCATCCAATGGTCCACAGGCATATTGGCAACGCCCGATGAACAAACGTTACCTGCCCGATAAAGTGGTTTTTCTCGACCCCCCGAAGGCTACGTGTCAATCTCTAAACTATATCGGGTGACCCCTCCCGAAAACCGCATTCGGATCATAAGTGGTGCGATGGCCTATGAAACCGCCTCCCCGCTCAACCTGCCAAACCACCTAATGTTCATTCGAAATCACCTGCCAAAAAATAACCCTTGCTCCATAAAAGGGCCGAGAAGCCTTGTTTCACCCTTTTTCGCTCATCTTCTCTGTGAACCAGTATGATTCCTGCAAACGCCAAAATCCCCATTTGAACTCAAAATTCACCCCTGAAGAAAGTTGCAGAGACCCCAGTCGACCTCTCAGCCTGTACTAGATTCATTCAGACCTCTGCAGCTGCTTTGAACTCCAAAATTTGTAGATTTTTCACCCAATTCCAAGTATTTCACCACAAATTACTACTCGCCCTTTCAAATTCGGAAATGCTCAGCCTTGTACATTATTTCAATTAAGTAAAATTAATTGAATAAATACTTTAAATTTAAAAACCCATGGCCAAACCCTCTCAAAAATCCCAGTTCCCGTGGGAAACTTCTGAATAAACCTATAAAGCCAAATTTAAATACACAAGAACTAAATTATGGCTACCCATGTTGCCTTGGATGTTAGACCTATCACAACTCCCCTTTTGGACCTCAACCACCTTCCCTTGGCTGACAGGGATTTCCAAATTAAGGATACATCTACCCAGGACCTCCTACCTAAAATCCATTGTTTAAGTAGGGATAGATACCTCAACCACACTGATGATATTGGCCTTTGGGAGTCAAATTTACCCAAATACTAGTTCTCATAGGTACATGTTTTCCCTGAAATTGTCCACTAGTGCCGTGCCTATTACATTCCCAGCCTGAGAGCTATTATGTCCCCTGACCAAAAGATTCTATTCACCATTACAGTTGATTCCATAAATGAAATGCTGCAACTCCAACCGGGACCAAACCTGACTCCACTCTCAATTGGAGTTTTGTTAGACCAATATTCCAAGTTAAGTCCCTCTAGACTGGCCCAATTGTTCCAAGATTTCATTATTGCAGAGTAGCACATTCCTAAAATCCCCCCCCCCCCCCCCATATTTTTATGCCATGTTCTTTGAAAGGGGCAAACAAATGATCACCATGATATCATGTGCTCTAGGATGCTCCACTGATGAATTTGTTAATGAACTTGTCCTGGCCTTCATGTCAATCTATAACGGAAGGCAGCCTCCTGCTGTTTTGTGCAATTATGCTAAGTTCATAGCTGAGAGAATGCATGAACAGTTCACCAGGATTCACAATGAAAGAGTGTTCAAATACTCATCTATCCTCTACCATATGTTCCTATATTTTTTTTTTCTCCGTGAAAACTAGCTAAGTCATGTATTATATATACAAGTAAAAATTACAAACAGTAAGACATGTCTTCCAGGGCCTGTGGTAGCACCCTGGGAACCTTGACCATAGTTCTAAAAGCTCCCTTGCTGGGGTAGCTTCGCCAAAACCATTCAGACATTGCCATGACATCAAAAGCTCCCACACAGGGGCAGCACCGGATCGACTTTTTGAAACAGTTCCAGACAAGTTCAGACTCCCTGAGGAGCAGCAGAGTGTAGACCCAACACATTCTTGCCCACGCAGGGGCTTACTACCAAAATAGACTGACTCACAGACCAGACAGAAGTGAGCATGACAGAGGCGCTCATATCAGCTATCAACTTAGACCATTTAAAATTAAGACTAGACCAGAGACTAGTCAAAATTACACACGGCGGAGATGTAAGCATCATCTGCCAGCAAGCAAAACGAAATGACAAGAGAAAAATACCCGCGGCTGCGCTAATCCTGGAGACGAGCTGAAGGTGGAAGGAGGGCCGCGAGCTGGGCATCTGCCTCTTCAGCAAGGCTTTTGTCTTCAACCACGTACGCCCAGCCATCACCCTCTGCTCGTCCCTCCCACATCTTCCTCCATATCTCTTCGTCGACGCCTGGAGGGGGTGGCCCCACTGGAGGAAAGGTGTCTTGCGAGCCTTTATCTTCCATGCTTCCAGCTTCAGACGCTGGAGGCACCATAGCTGAGCCCTGTTCCGCCGCCTCTTGTTCTCCTCTGTCAATTTCCTTGCCCTTGCCTTCCAGTTGCTTCTCCGGCAAGCTCTGAGGGGGGTCCTCCCCATTGCCTTCCGGAATTTTTGTAAACATGACTGATATGTGGGCACTAAGCCCTGGGTTGTCCTCAGAGCTTTGCAGCGTGAATACCACAGAGCCGAATGAGGGAAGCTCCGGTTTTCCTTCATTAGGACTCCCCACCTCCAAGAAATGTCTAATGGGGAGCGGGGTAGCCCTGGCTCTCCTATGACAATAACAGCAGCAGCAGTGGTGATGCTCATCTGCTGCAGGGGCTCTTGAGGAGGAACCTCTCGCTGGACCTCTCCTGCATGACTGTCGTTCTCGAATTTTGACCATGGTGAGTCCGATTCTTCTTCTGTATGCTTGCGGGTGAGTTTGGAATCGATGGCAGAACCAATTGCTCTCCAAATCTCTCTCTGGTACCCAATCTTCACTCTGAAATCCTCCCCTTGGTAGCAGATTAAACCATTTCCAGAACTGTCGTTGCAATTGTGCCAATTGCCTACGTCTGCTAGACCAGCAACCAGAGTGGCAATAGCCACGGGTATCCAAGCCTCCGGGTGATAGAGACTGCCATCGCCGAGGCCCTCTGTGTTTCCGCCTCTTCCAGCTCTTCTCAGACAATAATTCCTTGCCCGATCCATCGTGCCTGTAAAACTCTGCCTCATTCCCTCGATGCAGGCGCACATTAACTTCCTTCTGCATTTCCATCTACCATGCTTCCTCGCCATTAAATGCATTAACGCAACAGGGGCTTCATTTATCAGCTGACGGCCTTCTCCTGGTGGCCGTGGTGTTAACACGGGGCAGCCCATGCGTGGCATGTGGCTCGCCCGTCCTTCCCAGTCCGCCACCCGCATCCGGGGCTTCATTGTCCCTGTGGATGAGACTTTCACATTCCTGTTTGCGTTGATTGTTTGGAATGATGTTCAGGTGTCCCTCCAGGAAGGGCTGATCTGAGTCTACCCCTATATTGGCAAGAAGATCAGCTACCTTATTACCTTCTCGTTTAGTGTGATGAAAAGAGATGGCATTGTAGTTGCAAATTTCCTCAGCCATGCAGCTGAGTCTGGCCTCGAGTCTCCAGCTATTGGCTATTTTCCTGGCATGCGATCCATTCTGAATTCGAATGGCCATGTTTAAGAGAATTTGGGAGTCTCCTTCCACAATTAATGGTTGAAGATTATGTCTCCTTGCTGTGAGTAATCCTTGCCACATGCCCTCCAGCTCTGCTGAGTTGTTGGTGTCCCAGCCTAAGTTGCCAAAGTAGATCTGTTGCAGAGTTCCTTGGTGATCTCTGATGATTCCTCCAAATCCTGCAGGGCCAGGATTGCCCTTAGATGCTCCGTCAAAGTTGAGCTTGTATGAATGTATAGGTGGGGCTTCCCAGCTTCCATTCTCCTTGCCGTTACAGTTTGCTGCTTGCTGTGTAGTTGGCCCTTGTGGCATTTGCAGTCCCCAGTTTGTTAGAATGTTTTTCTCATTGTCTGCAGTGGGGAGATCTTGTTGGGTCCAAGTCTTCAGTAGCATGGTTTCTTGGATGTTGGCGTGCATCCTGTTCCATATGTCCTCCTTATTCGAGCTGAGGTTTTTGAATATGCGCCTATTCCTTTCCTTCCATATATTCCATAGAAGAATGCCTGGAATTATGTTCCACAGGTGGTTGAGCAGTCCACTATTGTAAGGGCTTTTTGGCCATTGCCGTATGGTGTTTATTATGCCTCCCATTTCTCTGCATCGCCTTTGACTTCTGAATTCTACCTTCTCCCACAGTTGAGTAGCTAACGGACATGAGTCCAGAAGATGCTGCAAGGTTTCTTCACTCTGAAAGCAGTTGTGGCATACCGAGGGTCCATGGAAGTTGCGTTTCTGCAATTTGTCCCATGTAAGAATCTTTTTATGCCCCACCATCCAAAGAAAGTGAGTGATTTTGGGCCATGTTTTGAAGCTCCAAATTCTAGCCCAGAGAGGATCCGGAATGATGGGGGGTCTTCTAAAAGATTGTAAGCTTCAGAAGTGGAGTAAGAGCCTTTGGGAAGATAGCCCCATCTGAGAATGTCCTCATTTATGTTGTGCCTGATGCTCCTTTTTTTCAATTCGGTATCAAGGGCTGCTGCTTCCTGTGTACTGTTGGTGTTGGATATTTGATTGCTAGAAAGCCATTTCCTGAAGCCCGTTCCCGATTCCGGATTCCAGTATTGGTGAACTTTGGCTTGCTGCTGCTCTTGCCTACCTGGGATAATGGCCGTCGGTACAACATTGGATAGTTTAGGTAGTTGGTTCCATGCGTCGTACCAAAATCTGGCATGTTGACCGTTCCTTATTTCCCAGAAGCTATGTTTCTGAATCAACTTGTGATGCTGTTTGGCCGCATTCCAAATGAGTGAACCTGTGCTTGTGGGCGTGAATCTAATAAGCTCTGCTTGTGGCATGTTGTTGGTGTATTTGGCGATCCAAATTTTGGCCCATGGTTTGTCCGGATTTGTTAACCATTGCCACCAAATTTTGGCGGTCATGATAATATTGCTGTGCTCAGGGTCTCGGAGACCAATACCTCCTTTATGCTTGGGCTTGCAGGTGGTGTCCCATTTTACAAGCGCCCATTTACGGTTGGTAGCTGAACTTCCCCAAAGAAAATTGCGCTGCAGATTTCTCAGTCTTCTCAAGACCCATTTTGGAGCGGCTAGGATGGAAAACAAATAGAGGGGCATGGCTTGAAGGATGGATTTTAGGAGCACAGCTCTACTTGCTAAATTGAGGGAGCGATGCGTCCATAAGTTAAGTTTGAATTCCAGTTTCTCAATGAGTCTTCTCCAAGCTGGTTGCTTTATTGCAGAGGCTGTGAGAGGCGCTCCCAGGTAAGTGGAGGGGAGAGAAGCAGTTTGAAAACCCAGTATGCGGGAGACAGCACGTTTTACAGAGGGAGGGGTGTGGAAGAAGAAAATGTGGGATTTGGTGTTATTGATTTGGGTTCCTGAAGCTCTAGAGAAGTCGTTGAGCAGAGATTTCAGACATGAGGCTTCCTGAGCAGAGGGATAGCCATACAGCATGGTGTCATCCATGAATTGCTGATGGGAGGAGGCAGGGGAGTTGTGGATTGAGATTCCCCGTAGTTGATTGGCTTGCCGAGCCTGCTTGATGTGCCGTCCTAGGCCCTCCGCCATTATCACAAATAAGAAGGGGGATAAGGGATCCCCTTGCCTAATGCCCCTGGATGGTTTGAAGGGGCGAGAGGGCAACCCATTGACAAGAATAGAGAAGTGGGAGGAGGAAATGAGGCTCATTATCCATCTTACCCAAGTGGCACAGAAGCCAAAGGCTCTCAGCATGTTCTGAATATAGGCCCAGCTAAGTTTGTCGAATGCCTTGGATAAGTCAAGCTTGAGTAACATGCCCGCTTTTTTGGAGAGCTTGAGCGAGTGAATGATCTCATGGGAGAGAATTATACCATCCATAATCTGTCTGCCCTCCACATAGCCAGATTGCTCGGGTGAGATGATCTGAGGGAGAAGGGGCTTGAGTCTGTTGGCTATGACTTTGGTAATGACTTTGTAGAGAACATTGCAAAGAGCTATGGGCCTGAATTTGTCAGGGGTGGTGGAGTTCTCTTCTTTGGGAATGAGAGTGATGAAGGTGGAGTTAAGAGATGGTAGCATCCAGCGAAGGGCCCTAGATTCCTCTACTATTTGCCAAATCTCTACCTTAATCATATCCCAGAAAGCATGGAAAAAATCAGTGGTAAAGCCATCAGGGCCTGGAGCCTTACCTTCTTTAAGCTGCGCCATTGCTTCATCCACCTCTTGGCTGAGAATCGGGCTCATGAGCAGATCGTTTTGCTCCTCCGTTATTATCCTGGGAATGTTGCTTGTGATTTTCTCGATAGCTGCCTTCCGATCCATTGTCTGTTCTTGGTGAACTTGTTTGAAGTGATTGAGGAGGGTTTCCTCTATTTTCTCGTGCTCCTCCTCTTTACCTCCCTCCTGATTTTGGATGAATGAGATCTTGTTGTGCATTCTTCGTTGCACTGTTGTGTTATGAAAGAATTTGGTGTTGCGTTCCCCTTCTTTAAGCCACCTAATCCGCGATTTCTGTCTCCAATAAATTTCTTCTTGCTTCCTTCTTTCTTCAAGCTGATTGTAGATATGCTTTTCTTTTTCCAGGGTTGCCTCTGTGTGCCCTGAATTGATGACTGTCTGGTGGAGTAGTTTGAGCTCCTGATTGAGTTGCTGTTGTGCTTCAAAAATGTTCCCAAAGGTATCCTTATTCCATTGTTTGAGGTGGCCCTTCAGGTACCTTAATTTCTGTTGAAGTTGGAACATTTTGGTGCCTTCTGGAGGAACAAAGGAGGCCCATATAGTTTTGACGAAGTCCTTGAATGCCGGGTGGGTTAACCAAAAACTTTCAAATCGAAATGGCTTTCTGGTGCTGTTCCCCGGTCGTTGCCATTGCAGGGCTATTGGCCAGTGATCCGACCCTGAGTGAGCCAGAATCTCCGCATTGAAATCACCCCCGATGTGCACTGCATTGTCCGAAATCAGAAATCTGTCCAGCTTGAAGGCGATAAGGATGGCTTGAAGTTTAAAACATTGGCGAATCTCGCTAATCCCTAATATGCGAATTATTCAAATTTATAGTTATTTTTTATATAGTCTCTATATAATGTTGGCTGTCTAAAATTTGGGCGAATCGTCTGGAAATTGGCGAAGGAAAAATCATGGAAAATTAGCCCACTGGGCGAACATTAGTTTCCATGCTTGGAGGTGATCTGATGTTTCCCCTTTCTGTGATTGCTCCATGTGTAGATTCCATTGCAGAAGGGCATGTCAATGAGTGAGGCGTTTAGGATGAAATCCTTGAAGTGTTGCACTTCAGGTTCCAATCTGGTTCTTCCCCCTGTTTTGTCCTCGATCTTGGTGATCATATTGAAATCCCCCGCTACAATCCAGAGAGGGTGCTGTCTGTTGATGCTGAGGGCCTCGATAGTGTCGAGGAGCACTTTTTTACTGCCACCATCCTGTGGGAAATAGACATTGGATAGGTTCCCATGAACCTATGTGCCTACAATGTGAAAGGCAGCTTGTATGAGATGATGGGAGGCATGGAAATCTGTGAGTGCTATAGCTTGAGTGTTCCAGGCTATGGCGAGCCCTCCCGAAGCTCCAGTAGCATCCACAGCCACTGAGTGGCAGCCCGGCCAGGCCTTTGAGAGTATTCGACCCAGAGTGGCGCTATTGCATTTAGTTTCTTGGAAGAAGCATATGTGCGGTTTCTCCATCTTGATCATGTTTTTGAGCATTCTATATTTTGCAGGGCTGTTGAGCCCTCTAAGATTCCAAGAGATGAGTTTCATTGATAACTGAGTTGAGAGGGGCTGAAGTATTTCGTAAGCTTCGCATAGTGGCCTGAATCCACTAGGACTTTGCCAACCTCTATTGTTCTTTGAAGAACTGTTTTCCTTCCTCTTTTTTTGAAATCTTTTGGACGCAGTCTACCATCCCAGGTGCTTCCCGCTTGAATTCCTAGCTGATGTTGTTGGTAGGCTTTGGAGATGACCATTTCCAACTTTTCTAGATCAGTTTCAGTGATGGATTCATACGCTTCTTTCCTGCATGCCAACTCTAGCTCATTGATATCCAGTCCATGAAGGTCTACATTTTCAGCTTCTTCCTCCATTATTTCAACAACATTGGTGTCTCCCTGTGTGGTCTCTGAAGTCTGAGCGGGCTTCAATCTCCCATCTATCTCCATGTTCTTAGGGGTATTCATCGGGTCCTCCTGATTCCTGGTTAGAATGGTTGGAATTATAATAGGGGATTTCGAGTTGGGAGGGGGGCTGGAGGGGGGGGGGGCGGCTTGAGGAGGATGGGAGATCGGATTTGCTGGGGTTTTCCAGGGGCTGGTCTTCCGGAATGTCGTTGAGGGTCTCAAAACTGTTCTTGGACGCTTGATCTTTGAGGTTATTCTGCTGAGACTTTTGCCCATTGGCATTTTTCCTGTGCGAGCGCCTTCTGCTTGTTACTTTGGTGAACCCGTCTTGATTAGGCTTGGCTGAGGGGTTCTGAGACAGATCTGGGACATTTAGAGGACAATCCCTAAATAAGTGCCCAAGAGCATGGCATCTTCTACACCGGAAGGGCACATGCTCATAATCCAAGGGCTGGATCCATTCTTCATCCCAATGGGAGAGTGTTATCGACTCTGGTAGCGCTTCATTCAACCTTATGAAGACACATATGCGAGCATATGATATGAATCTGCGTGATTTGGTTTCTTCAGCCGTCCTGATGTATTCTCCCACGCCATTTCCAATTCTCCTGAGTGAGTCTTCGTCCCAGTATTCATCAGGGAGTCCATACAATCGAATCCATACTGGTGCCCAGGTTAGGTCTTCCTTATCTGGGTTGAATCTGGGTTTCCAGTCTCGCATGTACAGACCCACTGCATTGAAGAAGTGTGGGCCTGTTCATAGCACTCTGAGTTTGTCTTCAACGTAGTAGAAAATGACTGTAAAAAAGCCCTTCGGTCCTAGTTGAAGCAGGACATCCCCCTTCGGTTTCCATTTGGCAGCTATCCAACCATAGAGGGCTCTTTCCGTAGGCCAGAAGCCTATAAATTTCCCTATGATGGCATGCTCTTTCATGAACTCTATTCTGGCATTTATCAGGTGACCTTGTAGTTCGATTCTGGGCCTTTCTGCAGCTACAGGTTTGCAGGTGGCTGAGGTGACTTTTGGCGCCTCCTCCTTGTCTTTTTTCCTTTTGTCCTGCGGTCCGTTGTCCTGGCCTTGCGGATCTTCCGATTTGTTGTTCTCTTGCTGTGTTGAGCCATCACTGTTCAGGATCTCCCTGCTGATCGATCTGAAAAGGAGGTCATTGTCCTTCTCCTGCTGCATTGGGGAGGGCCCTGTCGCCCCCCCCTGCGGTGCTTCCATGGCGCGTGACTGGCGCAGTACTGATGCTCTGTTTTCTCAGAGCTTAGATTAGGTAAGGATTGCAGGAGACTCCGTCGTCTGGTAGCGCCGTCACGGGTTGCAGAGGAACCCTAATCACCTTGCAGAGCTCCGAATCTTGTGTCTTTAGATATTGGTAATTCACCATATGTTCCTATATTATTAGTTAGACATATTTCCTTTTCCCCTCTAGAAGCTGGATACCAAAGGCCAACCCAGGTCTGTCATTTTTTGGACCCCACTCTTCCATAAGTTTGAGTCACCATATACCTATTCAGATTTCATAGATTCTTTTGTTCAACTAGTCATGACTATGCTGAAAGGAAGCCCTCCACCCAGGATAAGTCTAGAGATCAAAATGGTCCTTTAGTTGTCTAAACAAAGCAAAGTGGGAGATTGGTACCTTTACCAAAATCACACAAAGATAAGAATTTATGGTTGCCAGCTTGCATGATATAAACTACCCAAATACCTCCCCATGACGTTATTTTCTCTAGAATACTATAGACAAATAATGAACTCTGATGAGATAAACTTTGTCTAGGCCAAGAAAAGATCACAATTCAAAGTAAAAAACCAGTTAGGCCCCTTCATGCAATTCTAGAGAGGCAGGGAAGGAGGCAAACCAAATTTTGTAGCAAATGAAGTTCCAAAAGAGTTTCATGTGGAGGTATGACCCTCAAGAATTTATGACCAGATTGAGAAAGAAGGCCAAGTTGGGACTTTGTATTCACCACCCCATATTAGAGATAGAAAGATATGCAAATCAATCTGAGTGGGTGGAAAACACTCTTATAGACAGAGACAGTACAAAGGTAGATGTAGAGAATGTCTTATGTGACTTAGAAAGACAGTTTGATGAGAGGTCATTTCTGCAGGTACCTGAACAGCAAGAGCCAGCCATGAGCACCCTTCCTATCATGCAAACTCCTCCGAATGAGGAAAATAACCCCAAAAGGACCAGCAGGGAACCCTCAAGTTTAGGAATGGGCACATCAAATATACAGTATGGGACTAGTCATAGCAAAAGACCTAGGCTAAATCCCATTTCAGAGCAGGAAGACATGGAAGGCTTAGTAGAAATAACTGATACTAAGCCAGGCAAAAGTAAAGGCACAACTCTATTTGTGGAAACATAGGGGCCATCTACATCACAGACACAGATTTTGGAAATACAGCTAAGTATAGAAGTATCCTCATTCAGTAGGCCTACTGATAAGGAGAAGGATATAAAAGATAGATATAAAGATATCAAGATGAGAAATAAGAAACTAAAGTCCCAAACTTATGCTCAGTATCTGGAACTCACACCTACCAATCAGACAAGGTTGATGTCATCTTTTGACATCAATGAGGGAAAATTACAGATGTCCTTCATAAAACCAACTGCACAACAACCAAGGACATCAACAAATTACAAGAGAATGGAATTTGAGATATTGGCAACGAATATTCACCCCATTAACCAAATTGAATTGCACAAACAGGCTGGAGAGATGATATACTCCATCTTCATAGGTAAATCCATAGCTAACCATCAGTTACAAAATTCATTAAGCAATATCTCAGATCAATATCAATTTGAGAAGGCCTCCTCATAGACCAAGGATACTAGAATCAAGTCTTTGGAAGTCTTAGTGATTGAATTGGGGCATGATCCCAAAGATATCAAAGCTGCTAAAAAACTGATTAAGAGAAAAAATGATGACATTTCTGCACTGAAAAAAAAATTGAGGATACCTCAACTGCAACATCCCCAAACACGAGAGGTCTTAGAGAGACAAACCAGACAAGAGTTTACGGACTTGGTCCTAAAATTTAATGATCAGTTAAAGGAGACAAAGAAATAACTAGACACTTTAATTCAATTGAAGCAAAGTCATACTGCCACTATATATGCAAATGTCATCCCAACGGTGTCAACAGAAGTCCCTTTGATGCTGGTAGCCTCATTGGCTCCCACAGCTCCCATGCCTATAGCACAACTAGTTTCAACAGAGTCTACATCAGCATCAGGTGCATCAGGAGAAAAAGCAGCAGAGTTGGTTATAGCCATGGAGGAAATGTCTATTCAGGCTATAGAAATGAACAAAATGAAAGAAAAGTGTACAAGCTTGGAAAGAGATTACAAGCTTGCCAAGATCATGCACAAGGAAGAAGTGCAGAAAGCATCCAAAATGAATGAAATATTAAAGGCCATGGACAAAGATCTAACACTAAAGGAACCCCTTGGGCAGGCCAAGGAACTATTATGGGCCAATATCATTGACTCTGTCAATGATATTTGGCCATCCATTCAAGTAATTTTTGAACAGACAACCCTAATAAAGATAGCTATAGAAGCTATCCAAAAAGTCAAGGAAGAAGTAGGAGACATGCCGGAAGATGCAACCAGACTTATCCACTTCCTCAACAGTAAAAAAAAATATGAACTTTAGGAATTTGATATAGAGGATAGGACAGAAACAATTTTGGAGGTAAGAAAGGTCCTTTCCAAGAGAAACTTAATGTTAAACTTGGAGGACAAGTATCAAACTATGCAGGTAGCAGTTGATAGATTTATGACCAAGTTTCAACTTTTGAGAGAGAAAGGTTTACCCAGTCCCTTGGTCATAAATGATAAGCTCATGACACAACAGAATTATGACAAAAAAATTAGTGAGCTAGCTAAAGAATAGGTCAGTACACCATCGATAAAGGCATTGCCAACAGGTAAAGTTATTTACCAGACATTTGAAAACCTGTTTTTCCTCCAGCATGAGGTGAAACAGCTATTCATCACTAGAATTACTTTTTCTAAGTACACCGAGGCAGATGAGATATATAGAAGGATGTTAAAAATCAAGTTACCTAATGCAAAATTATGGGAAAAATTGACTGATTTACTATATTTAAATGTAGTAAAAAGGTTATTGTACAGTTAGCAGAGTAAAAGGTAAAGACAAGTCAGCATGGCTAAAGAGTATCAGATGAAAGCCAAAAGTAACTAAAGCCTCAAGCGTGAAATTTTAAACTACAAAGAGCATAAAGGGCTACAAACCAAACTATACAGGCCAGCAGCACCATAATAAAAGGGAAAACATGAAAGCAATTCAATAGCTATCTCTATCTTCTTGTAAGAAGATATTTGTATTTCCTAGATTAAATCTCAAGTTAGTTTCAGATATTTTGTAATAAATTTTTATATAAATACTTCACAAATTGAAGTATGTAGGGGGGATTCTTAGACATTTCTATTCACTTATTGATCAAAAGACTGTAAAGCTATTATATCACTGACTCGACCAACAAGCTAGATTTATGAATAAAGACAAGATATTTCACAGGATTCATGTGTAGAGCGAAGTGCAGACAAGTATTTTCTCATGTTGTTGTTATCTTTCTTAAAGTTTTTCCATAGTCTTTAATGTATATCTAAATATGAATGCTATACTATACTATTATCTGATAATTTGTTTAATTACACTCTATTTTAACAGTTAGGCATATGAATGTTTTCTACTGATATCTAAGTTACGGAATTCTTAATTACTCCTTAGTTTAGGTTGTCTCTTTATAATCTATAGCAAAGGATTCTTAAGTACCCTTTGTTTCTGATTACCCTTTGTTCCTTGTTTAAATCCCGGTCTGAGAATTCTTGGTTGCTTTCTCACCCTGATTCAAACCATTTCACCCCTCTAGCCTAAAGACCTATACTCTACTCTATTATCTTGCCCTTTGATCATTCCCTTTAGTGAGTTAATTCCAATTTTGTTGCCCTTATATTGACTCCATATCCCAATGGTTTAAAGACATCATTCTGTCCATCTGTTTTAATGATCCCACCATCCGATCTTCAATACAAATCAAAAACCCCCTGAACATTCAGAACTAGCCTGAAATCCCATCAAACAAAGCTAAATCATATAGAGAGAGCCCTCTCTGAGCCATAGGTTGGCTAGAGCCTATGCTTAAAAGTTGGTTTGTGGTAACCTCGGTCATTTTCTTTCTTCTGATAACTTCTAGAGAAAATCCTGAGTGATAACATAAGTACAGAAAGTTTTATTTTCAATGTTCCCTTGTGAAAAACACGACTGGATGTCCAAATTAATAGATAGCGAACCTACTCGGAAGCACGCCGATCCTATTGTGTGGACTCCAAAATTAGTCAAACATCTTGAAGGATCTAATTATAAGGTTTCAAGGGTTGTCTATTACTAGATTAATAGTATCTTGGATGGCTTGATTATTGAATTTTCAATCGATACATCGGTGTCTTATAGTGAAGTTGAACACCAATTTTTCAAAGGTCCAAGAGGTATGTACCTTAAATTGCTAAAAACTTGCATTAAAATGCTTTTGTTCGAAAAAGGGGTTACGAATTTACATTAATGTTTAAGAAAGGTCAGACTAGATCTACGTGAAGTGGGAAGTGATTTAGATTAGATCTAGACAAATTCATCGAGATTGAATACAATCCCTTATTGGGAGAGTCTGAAAATGAGGAAGAAAGAAGTAGCCCTAGTACGCCCAGAGGTGCAGTGTAGTCAGTAGATCAAGGTACTTATGGAATTCCACATCCATCCACTCCACCTCTACCTTCACCTCCGCCTCATAAACCTACACCTCCACCTCCACCTCCATCTCCATTGTTCAACATGGCTAATACAATGAAAATGTCTATATTCAGGGGTCAGGGATTAGAGGATCCCGATCAATTTTGGTTCATCATAGAAGATGTATGGAAAGCAGAGCAGGTAAACTATGATGACATGAATAAATCGAAACTAGTAACAATGCTGCCGGACAAAGTTCTTACCTAGTACATCAGATACAGTACGACTCATCCGTCTGCTTCGTTAGCTAACACAAAGGATGTGCTAAATGCATAATTTAGGAAGCCCAATTCGCAATCTGAGTGTGTGACCAAAATCAAGGAGATTAAGAAGAGGATTAATGAGTCCGAGTGGAATATAGATCAATGATTGACGTGCTTATTGAGCAATGCTAATCTTCAGATTTCAGATGAAAAACATAGGGATTGGTACATAGCTTCGCTATTAATTCACTTAAGATCTTGTTATCGGAACAAAATATTGGGTCTCAGGCCAAAGCATTGGAAATCATGATGAAGCTAGAAGCTTCATCGATCCAAGACACAAATATAGGAGTTCAATAGATCCATTCACAGTTAGCAAGCCTGCATATGGAGTTGCAAGATCTAAACAAGGGAAATGAGGTTAAATCAGAAACACATTTTGAAGTTTGGTGCAAAAAGTGCAAGGCTAAAGGTCATCATAAAGATCAGTGCCTTGTATTCCGAGATTATATAGCTGTGGGAGGTCCCAACCCACTGAAGCCCAAACCTTCCGATGGATCAAGCATTAGCGCAAATTCCTGGTGTACCATCTGCCAAGTGTCAGGATAACATTCGACAGATAATTTTCATCTATTACAGAAGTTTATACAGTCTCCAAAGAAACTATTTTGTAACTTTTGTAAATTGGTTGGCCATGATGAAAGGAATTATCAAAGCTATGAATTAATGATGGAAAAGACTCCACTCTATAGAATGGAGGTTCAAAACCATGCACAGAATGACTAAAGCTCACCTACGTCTCATGGAGGATTCCAAGGACAGGGAAGTGGATGAGGAGGAGCTGGAAGAGGTCAACACCAGATCATTTTCTACAACTGTGGAGAACCAAGTGTTGGCTTGTTGGGGCCTGACCTAGGTTTGGAGGTGATTTAGCCAAACAAATCTTGGTACTACTGGCCCTTTCGGCAATAGTCGTGAAGCGTAGACTGAGGTCTCACCCGATGTAGTATGGGAGGGTGCTAGAACTAGGTTTCTTCACCCTAGAGATGTCTAATGGTTTCAAGTGTTCTGCGGCTCGACCTTGTGTGCCCGTCGCTATGCGCACTTACTCGTACCTTACTGCCTGAGATGTTGCCTTCGCGCAGCCCTACTCGGGGGCCGAACAATGTTATTACCAAGTCTTTACTAGTAGCTCGACATTAGTTGATTAACCTAGCTTATTTGTTCACTTTCAGTTATACTTAACAATAATCACAATTCATACAAGTGCACGTAGTAAATAAACAGTATAATTGCAAATGAGATCAAACATATAATAACACAAGAACAGATACACAGAATTCAGATAAAACTTCTCTTTATTATTCTCTTCCTTCATTTACAGACTCTATTCCGCCCTGCGCACTCAGTTGCAAGGGTCCGCGCACTCAGCTGCGGACTCTACTAGGCCTCTGCACACTCAGCTGCAGAGCCTCTTCCTACTACTACGACCCAAGACGCACTTAGACTCTTCTTCTATGCTTCACTATCTTATTCTATCCATTCTATTCTATCATGATCTACTCTCTTTACAACTTAGAGCCTTGCTCTATTTATACAATCCCTATGGTCTATGGACCATGGGTAGGCCGACATTACATTCAAACCTAGTGTGGACAGTCCTATGACTCTAACATACATTCCGCACCTGCAATTCACAGGGCTTTACAATAGTATTACTCAAAACTTGGGCTTTGAGACCCAAAACATGCTGTGGGGGGATTCCATGCCCAACAGGCCCCCAACACAAACACCGTGACTCGCCCTCACGTCACTCTGTCGGCACGACGATCTTGGGGTGGAGTCCCTCCAACTATTCTCAAACATTCCTGATGTCCGTAGTGTACTGAGCTACTGCTTGCTGAACCTGCTGCATCCTTTTTCTAAGACCTTCATGGTCAGTGTGCTGTCGTGCATCTGTGCATGCATCCCTTGAATGTGTGCAATCTCCCCTTCAATATTTTTCGTGATTGTGAAGGCCTCATCAATCGATGGCTAGACGTGCTCTTTGAGAACTACTTCCTTATGGCACGTGGCGTCCACCTACTCCTTTAATTCCTTGGATTGCGGCATCCGCGCAAGCTGCTAAGTGAGGACTACTATCTGTGAAGTTCCTCTGATGCTGTGATACTACTACTGAAGTTCGCGTACCTCTGTCTCCAGCCATTGGATGTTGGGGTCCTCCTGCAAAGTCATGAGGACCTCAAGTGCTTGTTCCAACATGTCCGTACAATTGCGCACTGCACCTCGAGTTTCTTCCATCCCTGCTGCAATAGTGCTGGCGTGCTGTTCTTTGATTTCCAGGGGAGTGGAAGGCTGAGCCTTCAACTGCAGCTCGATGATCTAAAGATTCAGCTCCAACTAAACCTTTGTCATCTCTTCTCTGGCGTCGCAGACTCCACTTGCCAAAATGTGGATCCGCATTTCTACTGGTATATCTGCTATGATGGCTAGCTCTGGGATGCGTCAGCAAGTGTCATCTACCATGTGCACCAAATGTTGATTCTGCAACACCAACTCGTTGTGCTGCAAGCTGAGTTGTTCTATGTTAATTTTCTGCTTGTTGAGGACCTAGATTGCATGGCTCTCCCTAGCTCGTAGCTATGCCATTATCCCATCTTGTAATTGATACAACGTTTCCCAGGGAAGGGCAGCCAGGTTAAGGCTAAGGTCTTTCATCATGCTAAGCAACAATTGATCCATTGCATTGGACGACACTAGTGCTCCTTTTGGCAACACTATTGTGTTTGCCATCCTTGTGCGCAACATCTGTTCTGCTACTGAAGTTCTCACTGTGACGCGTGTGGACAGGGTACCTTCTTGAAGGGGCCAAACCAGTAACTCCTACAACTACGCCCTGAGGGCCCCCAACACAGTCTGATGCTCCTGCATGAATTCCTAAAGTGCTTCAACTATGACATTACGAACTGTCTTGCCAATGTCATGGAGATCACCTTCGGTTAAGGTGATTGGGTCAATGGCCAACTTCGAGGCCTTGACCTTCTTCCTTGGGCCCGATCTCTCTACAATATGCAACTGCTTTAACTGTGTGGATACGGCCCTTGGGTCCATGCTCCCTTTTGTTGTTTCTGTTTCCTCTGTCTCATACCCTGAGGACGTTGCTTGGCCCTCGTCTGCCTGTGTTTTTGTTGCCTCTACTGCCTGCGTTGTTGTTGCTGCTTCTGCGAGCTTCTTCTGCTACGCAACCTTTTGTGCTTCTTCGCACCCTGCACTTACCTCAGCTCCTTCTTTTTTGTTCCGCCCTTTTTCTGCTAATTGAGTGATGCGTAGCTTAGTAACATCCTTTTTCTTCTAGGTTGCTACCTTCTCTAGTTCTGCCAGGTCTGGAGCACGCCATTTGGGAGGCCATGTCCACAAGATAGTAAAAATCATGTCGTCAGTGGCTATAAATGGTAGCTTCGTTCACTGCTTTGTTGGATCCTTTCGCGCCTTGATATAGATGTTGTGCATATCAGCTTTGAATTCTGCAAAACCTCTACATACTATTATTCATTGTAGGTGACAGACGTGGCCTCATATTGATCCACTTCTAGATGTTCGCCTCCATGAGTACCCAAAATTTTTTTATAACTCTCTACAATGTTGGGGAACTGACTATCCTCCGACAGTTCTCCCACTACCAACAATATGGATAAGAGCAACCATGTGTAGTGGAAGGTCAAAAATTCCTCGCAGAGGAATTCGACCCAGTTGAACTGGACCATCTCCATGCACTACTCGTCCAGTGCGACCACCAATGTCGGTACCTCATCGGTGCAACACTTCCTCATCACTTTTTTGGCAAAGAGTTGGATTGCTATGCGCACCCCTTTATCCTTGATGCTGGAGATGACGTAACCCCTCTTCTTCTTCTCTATCTTATATTTTGCTTGCATGGCTTCTGCAAGAGTCAAATCACTTCCCTTCTTGGCTATAGTCGCGGGGTCCTTTCCTTTATAGGGGAGCCAAGAAATCCAGTGAATGAGGTCTGCGATGATGGGAATAGGCTCTTCCAGCCATAAATACCCATCATGCACTAGGCAAAGTAGCTTCCTGATGACGAAAATGGTTATGGGCGTGCAGTGGAAATGTGGTATCCATAATAAATGCAACAACCCAACCTTTTCCACACCGCGCAGCCATTTCCGTGGCTGTAATGTGATCACTGCCCCCTCAGTGTTCTGCTTCATTAAGTTCCCAGTCTCTAGGTTCGGGACTTCTTGCTGTCAGCGAGGTCCCAGTCTTCAAATTTCATTGTTGGTACGCTACCTAGGTGCATGCCCTCAAATACAATGTCGTCGGGGAGGAGCAGGGTCTGGAGTGAGCTTTTCGTTTCATCCAAGTTCTTCGGCACTTTGGTTTTTCCTTTCCACAGAGGGATATACACTGGCATTTTTTTTGCAGAGCACAATGGTTGGATATCCTCCTCCACTTCTTTTTCTTCTTCCACTGCGGCGATCAGGGCCTATAAGTCTTCTTCTTCCTCATCTGTTTCTATTGTGGCTGCTTTCCCCTTCTCTTCCATGGATAGTTTGTTGTGCCACAGATTCCTCAAGGACATGTGTACTGGACCCATTACCTATTTATCTTTCTTGGGCCGCAGTGTTCGTGGTGATTTTGGGATTTCTATCACCACCCCAATGCCTTCTAGGACATCCCCTACCATTTGGGTCTACTTGGTCTCACCGATGGTTACCTCTTCAATTCCCAACCCATCCTTAGTGGTTGTCATCATCTCTACACTATATTTTGTCTCTCGTGATATTAGGGGCTCAATTATCACTCAGCTCTCAATGCTCCATGATCTGCTCAAGCACTCAATTCTCAAATGTCCAAGTGTTGTTCACTGGCTAGCCCTATGAGTTTTATAGCACCTTTCAAATTTGAATTTGACCGTTCCCCCCAATTTCGAGCCATTAATGCTTTCTTGGTAGCATATTTTCCCAAATCTTGCCCATAACTCGCATCTTAAATGCCCACTGCCCGCTCCATTTGGCCTCAAATCGAACATCCCATCATGAACAATGACACTAATGGTCACTTCCCAGCTAACCCACGTGGCAGAACAGCCCTCCATGTGCGGTCACGAACCCTGTGACATTCTGACTCTACGCACATCTCCTATATCGCGCAACTCCTAGGCAAAATATTTTATAGTCCCACACTCCCTTTCAATTGCCTAGATCACTAAGGCTGTTCTTCCTATAGCTAGTCAGGTGGTCGCACCACCCGTGTCAGGCTCCATCCCATCCTCCATCCTGGTTTGCAAAGAATCCTCATCTCCCATTGTGGTGATCAACATTGTGCACTCTACTATTTGCAATGCACCACCTTGGTTACTGTGTTTGGCGATATATGGTCCCAGCCACGGCAGCAGACTAACCAACTCTCGGCGATAGTCCTCTAATTCGTCAGTATGATTGTATGCACCTTGCCTTGCCATCCCTAGTTTATTAATGAGAAATGATTCCTTTATTTCATTTTCCAGCCTCTTGACCTCTACATCCATTAAAGAACTTTTCTCCCTTAGCCGTACCTGGTCTTTTTCAAGTTCATGAAGTCTAAAGTTTCCCCGCTAAATTGTTTCCTAAAGTCTTATATGTTCGGCTTCATGTAGCTGTGTGATTTCTTCATTCCAATCCACACAGATTGTTGTATCTTTAGGTGTTGTTACGCGCAAACTCAGCTTCGCATGCTCCACAAGGATTTCAGCCCTTGTTTCATACTTTGGCTTCGGAACTGCTCTTGCAGTCAAGGTTTTGCACATGGTCCTATAGGCCCATCGATCCGCTACTACACGCAGGTCCCAGTCAGTGTGTTTCACATGGTGGACCCTATTCAACACTATGCACACCTTGTCAAAGGCTTCCCTGCGGATAATCTTTGGCACACTTCATCTTTCCTACTTCTTCTTGTTGTTCCTATTTTCGATCGTGAGAGCAGTGTGCATTCGTGCGGGCTGCGTACCATACGCCTATATCCATCTGGAAAGGTGGTCACGCAGGCTGTTTCGTCCATCATGCCTAGCTTCCATCCATATTTGAGGCTTCCCAAATCGTAAGCGCATCATCTTTCTGAATTTGCACCAACTCTCAATACTTCCCTGATGAGTATCCCACCACCTTGCGGGCATAGCGTGCAGTGCCCATTTTAGAGCATCAAACCATTGTTGTTCTGGCAATTCTCTTTCAAATTTGTTTAGAAATTCATCCACCACTATTAGCCTGTCATACATAGGTAGATCCCTCACCTCTATTGTTACGTAGCGTAGTGATCTTACCATCATATTGCAATTGAGCTTGGTTACCTCGTGTAACTAGTTCTACCATCATTCTATTTCCTCATCTGAATCTGATGTGGAGGAGATTTGGCACTCCCATGAAATTATACCATCGGTGGTAGGATTTAGCCAATCATGTTCCAAGTGGTTATCTTGTAGATATAGTCTATCTCATCATCGCTCTTGTCGTCATGCACTGGCTCTATGTAGCACGCTCCTTCTGCAGGGTCTAAAGGTACCACTATGCGTAGTGAATTTTTCTCAAAAATCATTTTGTGCTTCTTTAGATTTATCATTCCATTCATATCAATGGCCCAATCTATTCGCAGTAGCGTGGGATAGGGATTGTTGTCATCGAAAATCTCTATCACTTCGAAATCTGCAAGCACGCTCACACCTGCGATGTCTACCATTATTCCCTGCAATCATCCCATCGGTAGGATCTTCTGCTGGTTCACCATTTGCAATTGAATAGGGGAACATTGCAATGCGGTCCTACCCATGTGCTCCCATGTCTGCTTTGGCAGAACATTTGCGTCTGATCCTAGATCTAGAATTACTTGATCCATTTCATACTCCCTGATTTGTGCAGTCAATCACATTTCCCTTCCTATTCGCGATGTATGTTTCCCAAGCTTCCAGACTACGCGAGGTTCTCCTAACCCAGCGCACCTAGTGATAAGTTCCTGCAATCCTTTCACATCCTTGTTGTCGTGCAACAATTTCATACATGCCTCCAGAAAGGTAGTGATCATTGAAGGATTGATCTCTGGCTCTAGATGATCCTTACTACCTGAAGTGGAGACCTCTATGAAGCTCTTCTTCGCTTCCATCAATGTCTCCTTCATGCACTCCAAATCAAATTCAGGTTCCTTTGTAGGAGCCTTGTGAACCCACGCACTTTCTTTAGGCTGCTTACCTTTGTCATCTCCTGTCATGATACCGCTTCGGAGCACTATGTTTACATTCGGGTCCTCTTCGTGCGGCTCAGACCTCATCATTTGCAAATTCTAAGTCAAGGGAGGCTGGAGTATCCCTTTATCACGCAGCCTCACTATCAGTGTAGGGTAGTCCTCCATCTCATGATCAAACTGAGTACAATATAAACATGATGCTCTCATCGGATTTGTACAATCACAGGCATAATGCCTTGGCCCTCCACAATTGTAACAAATCAACTATCTACGACCCCTTCCTGGGCCCATTCCTCCTCGACCTCGTCCGTGCCCCTGAAATCCAGCACGTGCCATCTTTGCATTTGGATCGAGGGCTCACGTTTTGGTCTACACTCTGTAGGCAGGAGTCTGATCCATCATTAGTTCATAGCTCCTGTAGGTGCGCTCATCATGGCCTACCGACCTGCAGAAATTACAAAACAATTCTTGGGACATCTGTGTATACTTCTGTAATATATGACAATTATCCGTAGCATGTTCTCCTCCTATCTAACAACTCGTGAACCATAATGTAGGAATCGTGCTTGGTCCTGCTTGTGCCTCTGGCCTTCATGGCATTGACCCTCCTCCCGCCAAGTAGTTCGCGAAGACTGGACAATGGTCCTTGTCATGCCCCTAGCATTTGCATTTTATGCACCATATCTCCTCGTGCGCTTCTGGGCGATTTGTCATGTCTTGTTTCAAACTCTACATTTCCAAACATAAATTTTGCAGTTGCGCATGGATTTGTTGGACTACCAGGCTAGGATCTTGTATTGGGGTCTTGTGCAGTCTCATTGCAATTTCCAAAGCTTCGACCTAGGTGGATAACTTCTACTGCGACAACGCCATCCTTAAATGCAGCGTTAGAGATGCTACAAACCACGCGCAGTGTTGTCCATCTGTCAAGGTCATGTTGGCTTCACGAATCATACTCTTGAGTCTGTCATCCAGATCCCATGGGCTCTGGCCTAGAAGCATCGCGATTTCCTTAAACCTGATAATCGATTGTCTCCAATTTTGGCCTGCTGAATTCCCTATTCAGCGCAGCCTGGATATCTGTGATCCCCGCTTTTGGATGGTCATTAGAATGCTTAATGTACCATGTTAGTGTGTGATCCTGCAATGCGCTTACCAGCGTTGCCTTCTTTATATTGTCATCTACGACTCCTTGTGCTTCCCATATGGCTTTTACCACGAACCAAAATTGGTCCAGATCTTCATTCCCTACTCCTCTAAATACCGGCAATTTTATCGCGCTTACCATATTGAACTTTGGTGGTGGTGGAGTTGGTGTGGGTGGATATGGAGGTGAAGATGGTGAGACTGGTGGTGGTGTAGGTGGAGGTGGTGGTGGAGTTGGTGTGGGTGGATATGGAGGTGAAGATGGTGAGACTGGTGGTGGTGTAGGTGGAGGTGGTGGGCGCAGAATTTGCTGCCTTATTAGACTGACCGCGCTTCTCGGAGAAACTTTTGCGAGCTCTTCCTCGCTTTCCCGCCAAGGAAAAATCAAGGGGCTAGTTTCTATCTCTGCGCTACCTTCTTTTCTATAGATCCTCCCACTTCGTGTATCCCCAAACATCAATTTATTCACATAACCCGCTTTTCACACAATAGCATCTTAATCCAAGTGTTCAAAGATTTAATGTACTTACCTCACAATCCTTTGAAGAAGCGTCGTTCCGCCTCACTGTAGCTGACTGTCTTGTCAACTATGAACTCGGTTATAAATCCTCTTATAATTCGATTGAGCCAATGGTCCACAGTGCACGTGATCTTATCTTCCGATGCTTCTATTCTGCGCACTAATTCTGGAGTCCACAAAATCGGTTTGTCAAGCCTACACCTTCCCTAACTGTCTGATAGCTTCACAATCCAGTCATACAACTCAGAGGGGAAGGATGCAAAGAAAATTTCGTGGATTTCCATATATAAGTAGTGCTCCAACCACTATTCTTTTGATACCCGTGGATTCCTATTTTCCTGTGCCATAAACTCATGAATCCTTCTGTCCAACCACCCTTCAATTTCTTTCTTCGTCGGATTCTAGTGACACGACATCAGACATCCCTTATGTAGATCCTGGTCCTGACAACAGAACCATTTTTTGGCTTGTTGGGGCCTAACCTAGGTTCGGAGGTGATTTAGCCAAACAAATCCCAGTACTATTAGCTCTTTCGGTAATATTCCACACAGTGCGGACTAAGGTCTCACCCAAAGTAGTATGGGACCATGCTAGAACCACGTTTCCGCACCCTGGAGATGTCTGATGGTTTCAAGTGCTCCACAGTTTGACCCTGTGCACCCATCGCTATGCGCACTTACCCGTACCTTGCTGCCTGAGATGTACCTTCGCACAACCCTACTCGGGGACCGAACAATGTTGTTACCCAAGTCCTTACTAGTAGCCCGATATTAGTTGATTAACTTAGCTTATTTGTTTGCTTTCATTTATACTTAATAGTAATCACAATTCATACAAGTGTGCACAATAAATAAACAATATAATTGCAAATGAGATCAAACATATAATAGCTCAAGAACAAATACATAGAATTTAGATAAAACTTCTCTTTATTATTCTCTTCCTTCGTTTATAGACTCTATTCCACCCTATGCACTTAGCTGCAAGGGTCCGCACACATAGCTGTGGACTCTACTAGGCCTCTGTGCACTCAGTTGCAGAGCCTCTTCCTACTACTATGACCCAAGACGCACTTAGACTCTTCTTCTATGCTTTGCTATCTTATTCTATCCATTTATTCTATCATGATCTTCTCTCTTTACAACTTAGAGCCTCGCTCTATTTATACAATCACTATGGTCTGCGGACCATGGGTAGGCCGACATTACATTCAAACCTAGGGCAGATAGCCCTATGACTCTAACATACATTCCGCGCCCACAATTCGCGGGGCATTACAATAATATTACTCAAAACTTGGGCTTTGAGCCCAAAAACATGTTATGGGGGGATTCCATGTCCAACACCAAGACACTTTGTGCCCGACTATTAGAATCCAATGCACCCTTCTTGTCAGTAATGTCATCAATTTGATCATGTTATAGAAGATTGCCCATATTAATAGTGAATATGCATGAGAAGAAGAACCAATAGCCAATGCAGAATATTTAGATGATGAGATAGGATTCGTGCAAAGACAATCTAAGTATCAATATAGTCACGCGAAGCGGTCTAGCCACTAATGAAGACAAGGTCGAAGGAAATCAAGCAGTATCAGATCTGTGGTTTCGAAAAGTTGGTGAAAAGAATGTTGGATTTGATATACATAGAGAAAAAGAGAAGTTCATGAAGGAAAAAAAACCTTTTATGGATCCAGTGGCTTCTACGTCTCAAAATCAGCTGCCGCTAGTCCCACAAAAGGAGAAACCTAAAGAAGTTACTATGATGCAGGATTCATATCCCACAGTGTTAAAATTGTTTTTGCAGACTTGCATGGAGTTATTATGAGATCCGGAGGTAGTTGAAGGACTACAAGAGTTGATAGATAACTACCCTAGCAAGGATAAGCCATTAACAGAACAACGCATAGTCAATAACGTGAACCGAGGTAAGAATAGAATTGGTAGGGAGATGTTGTTGACAACGCAAGTTGGTGATTTTGAAATGGAAAACGTAATCCTAGACTTGGGCTCTGATGTTAACGTACTGCCAAAGAAAACTTGGGAACGTATGGGGAAGTCTAAGTTACAATGGTCACCAATTCAGTTGCACATGGCAAATCAAGAAAAGATAATTCCAATGGGTCGTCTGCATGCAGTAACTGTAGATATTGAAGGCACAAGAGCAGTGGTAGATATTGAAGTTATTGAGATAGTCGATGAAAATAATTTATGCGTAGCGTCGCTCAAGATTTATTGGGCCTTTGAAATGAACACAATCATTAATATAAAGAAGTGAAGCATGGTATTTTAAAAGAATGATCTTCGAGTAATTGTTCCGTTGCATCCAGCAAAAGGTGCGCAATACACAAAACCTAACCATGATTATTATGAAGATGAAGACATTGAGCACATATATAGGATAACTGTGTGAAACTAAGATTGGATCAATCCTATTGTGGATGGAAAGATCAGTTTGGAAAATGACAATTCTTTCCAATCAAATTGAAACGAAGGGTTAGAAAACTAGCAAAATCAGTTGCATGAGGTCTCTACACTGTGATGTAATTGACTTACAAAGTCGCTACACTGTATATTTATTGAGGTACGTAACTTGCCTCATTATTATGGCTTTGATGATGTCAATATGTTTCTTGACCATTTTGAAAGGGACGTAACAAAGGAACATCGGGTCTAGGCCTTAGATCTAGCATTGAGGGCTATGCCTGCAAGATGGTGGGGTACGCAAAAGGATAATTTTTTTGACTAGAAGGAATATCGTAGAATGATGAGATTAAGATTTGGCTATGCAAACATCCAACTCACTGTAAAGTACATAGGAAGAGATGATTTGTGCAAACATCTAACTAGATGACCTAAGGCGTGGGGTGAGGTACCTCAACCAAAGTGGGTGGATATCTTTATCCATACCTTGGATTTTATCCCAAAGAATTGGTATTTAGAGATGTAGCTATGACATGAGACTACTTATTGGGATGAAAGGAAGGAGAGTTTCTTGCAAAAATTCAGTTTCGAAGATGGGTTCAAATGCATTGATGAAGCACTTTAGGAGATTAAAGAAACAATCTTTCGAACACACGTAGAGACTATCACTTGGATACAGCCTGACTGGAGTACGCATCTACAACATGCTTTGGAATGTTACAATGTTAGTACAGAGGAAGACAATAAGGATCCACAAAATATTAATATCCCTGAGTCAGAGTGACAATGCGGAGTTGCTAGACCTGATGTGAAGATCCCTAATATCTCACAACTTGTGCGCACAAAATAGGTAAATATTGGCTCAGAAGAAAAACCAAAATTCATGAACATTAGCAACTATTGGGATGAAGACACAATGGATAAGGTCATTGAATTATTACACGAATATCAAGATTAATTCCAATTTAGTTCCCTGACTTGAAGGGGATAGTAGGAGATTTGGGTATGATGAAGATTAATCTAAAACCAGAAGTGAAGCAAGTAGTGCCCATATCGGTTGAATCCCAAATATAAGGAAAAGTTAAGACAAGAACTCGATAAGATGCTCGCAGCAGAATAATTGAGCCTCTAGAAGAATCAAAATTGGTAAGTCCTATGGTAGTTCATGAGAAGAAAATGAAGGGTGATATCAGGATCTACGTGGACCTGTGGAAGTTAAATGATGCATGTGTACATGATCCATTCCCTACGCCGTTTACAGGTGAAGTTCTAGAAAATGTTGGTGGATAGGAAGCTTATTCATTCACAGATGAATTTTTGGGATATCATCAAATTAATATTGCGCCGGAGGATACACAAAAGACTACCTTTGCTACAGAATGGGGGCCATTCCAATATACAGTCATGCCTTTCAGACTAAAAAATGCTCCTGCGATGTTCTCAATGGTGGTAGTCACAACATTCAAGGAATTCATTCATAAATTTTGGAAAACTACTTCGATTATAGTGTTTGGACTAGTAAAGAAGCATGTCTCTAGCATGTGCCTGATGTTGGATAAATGTAGAAAGTATCAGATTTACTTGAATCTAAAGAAATGCAATTTTTGTGTACCTTACAGAATACTTTTAGGACATGTTGTCTATAAGTATGGATTGATGGTAGACCCTACTAAGATTGTTGTAATTATCAATTTGGGCCCCCTTAGGAATGTAAAATAGCTACACATGACTTTGGGTAATATTGGGTACTACAGGAAGTTTATTAAGGCGTATGTGCAGATCACTACACCCATGAAGAAGGTGTTAAAGAAGGATGATATGTTTTGCTGAGATGATGACTGTAAGAAGAGCTTGGATACTTTGAAGGAAAATATTGTTACGGCACCAATCCTAGTATTCTTGGATTGGAAGAAGGAATTTTATGTCCATGTAGATGCATCTTGTATAGCATTGGGAGCCATCTTAACTCAACCAAGGGCAAGAGATATCGATCACCCGGTTACCTTTGCAATTCGAAAGATATATAAGGCAGATAAGAACTATTCAACCATAGAGCGAGAAGGATTGGCCATGGTTTATGCAAAAAAAAAATTCAAGAATTATCTGCTCGATGTGCACTTTAAAATGTACACAGACAATTCCACTTTGAAGTACCTGGTCAATAAGCCTGTGTTGGGGAGGAAAATTTGTAGATGGTTTCTTCCTTTCTAGGAGCATGATTCTGAAGTGATAGTTAAGCCCGAGAGATTGAATGTTGGACCTGATCACCCCTCTTGAATCGACAATGGTGAAGATGCCACAAATATTGATGAAGGATTACCTGACACGAAACTTTTTACTGTCAGGGTTTTGGATGATAATTTTGCAGACATTATTCATTTTTTATCTACTGGCATATCTCCTTAAGGTTATACGACATAGAAAAAGAAGGAATTAGTTATCTGGGCTGCATATTTTTCCATGATTGTAGGACAATTATATAAAATGGGGTCGAATGAAGTTCTACACCGATATGTGCCTGAATATGAAAGAAAATATTCTAGTTGAAGCACATGGTGGTGTTGCGGAGGACGCTATATAGGCAAGTCAACAACATAGAAGATCCTGCGAGCAAGATTATGGTGGCCTACGGTACATAAATATTCTAAGGAGTACTAAATTGCATGAGATGTGTGTCAAAGAACCAAGAGGCCATCACGAACGGATGAGCTGCTGTTAAATCCAAAAGTCACACTGCAAGAATTTGATAAATGGGAAATTGACTTCATTGGATCTATTCATCCTCCAGGGAAGAAGACAAGAGCACATTACATTATCACTGTGACAGAGTGCATAACCAGATGAGACAAGACACATTATGTGAAGAATTGCGGCACAAAGAGTGTTGTGCAACTTATATTCGATTCTATTCTATCAACGTTTGGATGTCTGAAGATTTTGATGAGTGACAAAGGTTCATACTTCTTAAATGAGACAATTACAGCTTTAACAAAAGAGTTCTAGATGTACCAAAAAAATAGTACATTGTATCATTCCCAGGCGAATGGAACTGTTGAAGCTTTCAACAAGAACTTGGAGAATTCCCTAACAAAAGTTAGAAATGTTAATAGGAATGATTGGAATGTGTGCATACCAGCGATTATATGGGAATATAGGATAACCTATAAGAAATTGACTGGGGAAACACCATTTCGACTAGTTTATGGACAAGAAGCAGTGATGCCGCTGGAATACATAGTGCCCAGCCTCTGGATCACAAAAGTCACTGACATGGAAGATTGCTATGTAATGAAGGAACGCCTAGCGCAACTAATTATGTTAGAGGAAGACCGCTTTTTGGATGAATTTCATCAACAGGTGCAAAAATCTCGAGAAAGGCATGGCATGATCAACACATTAAGCAATGTACTTTCAAGAATGGAGATTTTGTTGTGATGTATGACAAGAAGTTTACAAAATTTCCAGGGAAGTTTCAAATGCATTGGCTAGGACCATATATCATTAAGGATATTTCGGATGGTGGTGCAGTTCAGCTCACAAAGCTTAATGGGGAAGTGTTTCTTCACAGGATTAATGGGAGAAAATTGAAGGTTTACAAGGACATTTCCACCCCTCTGCAATGACTACATGATAGCAGGAAATTATTAGTGCTTCTAGCACTTGAAAGAGAGCGCATGACTATAAACTACTCTGTCAGGGAAAAAAATATCGAAGAAGGAAGGTTGCATGATGTTTTGGAAGATGGAGCAGGTGGAAGTTGTGACGAGGTAGATGTGCCATAAGGAAGGATCCCATTTAGCCGACCTAGAAAGTGACCATTGGAACATCTACAGTTGATTTGATAAGGAATTTTCCATTAAAAGGAGAGGGGGGAATGCATTTAAGGCGCAAATCTGGGAAACTATACCGCCAAATTTTCATTTATGAGGACGATTTGAGGGGGAACAGATAGTTTGAACTTGAATTGGGTTATAAATATTGCACCTCACTCCACATCTGGACATTTTTCTTCTTGATATTTTTCTATGTGTTTTTGCGCTTAAAGAGCCGAGTATGTTGCTGCATGTCTGGTTACATGAGTTGGGAGGAAGTTAAGCAAGATTTTTTGAAGAGAGGATTAAGGAACATTATGACTACAACACCTCCATTCCATGCTACCACACCTAGGTCGTTGAGGCCAAAGCCTACTGCCTTTGTGGCAAGAGAGAAAAAGCTAGAAAACCTCAATAGACCTCGGTTCGATAATCGCCGTGGAAAATTCCAACCGAGCAGAGACAAAAGGGAAAAATGGATAAAAACAAGAAGCCAATGGAGCCATGGGACTTGGACAAAGAAGAGATTAATGAGGGGTTTGTGGATATCAGCATAGAATGAGCAGAGCTAATTTCTTGATTTCTATCATATATGCCACCATGGCAGTCAACCTCAAAAGTGACTAAGGATCTAGACTCTGTCAAATTTAAGGTATTCACACCATTTCTACCAGAAGAAGTACCTAATGAAGGTGAAATGTTGGCCAAGGTACCCTAGCTCCGCATGAAATATTCGGATTTGGAAACCATGAGAAATTTCCACAGCTGGAACCCAGTAAGTATCTAAAGGTAGTGTACTATGAGGAAGTGGGCCTCACACGACTTGAACCAATGAAATGGGTTGTCGGTATTGAGTGTGCAAGATTGCTAAACATGTTGTACATCCCACACTTTAGCCAAAGCATCATTAACACTATTTTTGTGTGCCATTTGTCGATGGTGGTCCATGATTGCTGCCTCTACATGGGAGAGCCCATCCCAATTGATGACATGTTGATATAGAGAATGACAACATTGCCCTATCAAGGTGTGAACCCTGCAAATGCTTTTGTGGGGAAGTCACAGGAGAAAAATATCACAGATCAATGAAGAGTGACTTTAGATTGATCAAGAAGTCTTGGGGTTATACCGTTAGCTCCATCAATGATGAGGCTATGCAGTTTGTCGTCTCTATCTTGGTAGGAAATATCATGAGGAAGTGTTGTGCAGATGAAGTGCTAGAACCATTGGTATCCTTGGTTGCACAGTTCAGAAAGAGGGTTCATTTCAATTGGGAAAAATACCCGTGTCAAGAATTCCTAGATGATTTTCGTGAAGTGCAGGAGGAGGGAAAAGCATCCCATTATGCATGGCTCTTATTGTTGATTTCATTGATAGCTTGGAGGACACTAGATGATTCATAGTTCCCCACTACAAATCTAGAGTTGTGCAAGGTTTCTATATTTGCCTCATTGTGGGAAACAAAGGACCTTTCTTGCGTGATAGGAAATAAGATGTTTTGGGTATTATTCGAAATGGATCTTTGAATGATGATCAACCAGAAGCCAAGGTTGTCACCAAGCCTATTCATAGAATATCAGTGCATCGCTGACTTCAAGGCCAATTTCCACCTTGTGTATATCCACGCGAGACATGATTTGATGAAGACTTAGATGGAGTTACATTTTTTGGTCACTGAGGAAGATATCTCCCAGATAGTCCTTAAGTGGCCAACTAACTGGCTCCTTCTGACAAACATTGTGGAGGGTGCGACAGAGACTAGTCAAGATTCACTGAAGGAAACGAAGAAGGTGAACATTTACCTAGACAAGAGTACCACACAGGAACCAGAGTGTGAACAAGAAGAAGAACAACATACAAAAGAACCTGATCAAGGTGTTGAAGGCCCCTATTTAGACCTGAAGGACATCGATTATCCATTTAATATCAAACATGGGAAGAAGACTAGTGCGGGAGGCGCACGTAAGAAGAAAAAATCTGATAAGTCTGTCGGCCTGGAGGCCATGGTCCTCACTAAGGCAGAACTTGATGAAATTGGGGATACTATTAGGTCCGCGATGGAAGATATCTGGGGCCACATCAAAGAGAAGTACTAGTCTGTCTTGACGAAGGTCCAAGAGGGCCTCAAAGAATAGCAGTTTCCGGCAAGCCAGGTTTAAGCAAGCGTGGTTCAAGCAAGCTGGTCTCAAGCGAGCATGGTACCAACGACATCGAGTAGTGTGCAGTTGGTACTCACTTTAGAGCTCCGTGTTGTACCCCTTCCTGATGGATATTTACACCTGTGTAATGTTGAGGATAGGGAGAGCATACAACCGCTTAATAACATGAGTATTAACCTCACAACCCTCTGTCTGCACATATTGCATGAGCTACACCAGGGTGTAGCAGATGAGATTAAGGTGTGAGAGAAATGAGCTCTCATGGTGATCAAAGGTGCAAAGATCACTAGTCAGCAGATGTGTGATTAAAAGAACAAATCTCTCCAAGATCATGATGAGGCAGCTTCGAGAAGGGTGCAGCCAGAGTAGGCCATTTCTAGATTATGCAGTGAGATTCCTGAGCTCCAAATTTAGTCTGAGGCTACTTTCATAAACAAAGTTTAACAGATGGCATATGCATTCAGAGAGTCAAAGGTGCAGGTGGATAAGGTTCATTTTGATCTATGGATTCAAATTACTATGCTTCAAATGAAGTTATAACCCACCATGCCAGCAGAGATCCGAGAGCAGCGCGAGGCTTCCATCAGAACAGACAGGGGAAAGCTCAACACTGTAGTCAAGGGATGTAGCCAACTATTTGAAGAAATATTGGAACTGTGGGCCCCACTTTAGTAGGACCCTCACGTTAATAATATTGAAGTAGAAATCTGGGATAAGCAATTGCATTATGATGAGATCAAGGCAAGGGCACACACCTTAGCATCTGTGCAACATTTCTCCTAGTTGAAAGAAGGGACCTCCCTACAAGCACAGATCAAGGAGTTGTGGAAGAAGATGCAAATTATCACTGCACGGATGCATCCATGGGAAGAAGAGGCAAGGAAACTCTCACAAACTATGGAAGGCATGCTCAAAAGTATGCAGAAAATGTAGTGGACAATCGGCTTAGTAGCAGAAGGACTGATTACAGAAAAGTTGGTCGAAGAAGCTCGACAGGCTACAACACAATGCACGGAGGTGCTTCACCCCATGAAGTCTTCGTTCAACAACCTGAAAGCAAAGATAAAAATCATACCAGTGGAGTGACTCGAGGATGAGTCACATCTTTGTGTTGGGGGTCTATTGGGACGCGGCCCCCTAGGTCCAATTTTGATAAGATATTTTAAAGTCTCTGCATTTTTTGGTCACTGAGGAAGATATATCCTAGATAGTCCTTAAGTGGCCAACTAACTGGCTCCTTCTGACAAACATTGTGGAGGGTGAAACACGGACTAGTAAAGATGCACTGAAGGAAATGAAGAAGGTGAACATTGACCTAGACAAGAGTACCATGCAGGAACCAAAGTGTGAACAAGAAAAATAACAATGTAAAAAAGAACCTGATCAGGGTGGTGAAGGCCCCTATTTAGACCCGAAGGACATCGATTACCCATTTATTATCAAACAGTGGAAGAAGACTTGTGTGGGAGGCGCACGTAAGAAGCAAAAATATGATAAGTCCGTCGGCCTGGAGGCCATGGTCCTCACTAAGGTGGCCTTGATGAAATTGGGGATGCTGACAGGTCCACGATGGAAGATATCTGGGGCCACATCGAAGAGAAGTACCAGTCCATATTGACGAAGGTCCAAGAGGGCCTCAAATAATAGCAGGTTCGAGCGAGCCAGTTTTAAGCGAGAGTGGTTCAAGCAAGCTGGTCTCAAGCGAGCATGGAACCAATGACATCGGGTAGTGTGTAGTTGGTACTCACTTTAGAGCTTTGCGTTGTACCCCTTCCTGATGGATATTTACACCTGCATAATGTTGAGGATAGGGAGAGCATGCAACCACTTAATAACATGAGTATTAACCTCACGACCCTCCCTCTGCACATATTGCATGAGCTACACTAGGGTGTAGCAGATGAGATTAAGGTGCGAGAGAAATGAGCTCTCATGGTGATCAAAGGTGCAAAGATCACTAGTTAGCAGATGTGTGATGAAAAGAACAAATCTCTCCAATATCATGATGAGGCGGCTCCAAGAAGGACGCAGCCAGAGCAGGCCATTTCCAGAGTATGCAGTGGAATTCCCGAGCTCCAAATTTAGTCTAAGGCCACTTTCATAAACAAAGTTCAACAGATGGAATATGCATTTAGAGAGTCAAAGGTGTAAGTGGATAAGGTTCATTTTGATCTACGGATTCAAATTACTATGCTTCAAATGAAGTTATAACCCACCATGCCAGCAGTGATCCGAGAGCAGTGTGAGGCTTCCATCAGAATAGACAAGGGAAAGCTCGACGCTGTAGTTAAGGAATATAGGCAACTATTTGAAGAAATGTTGGAACTATTGGCCCCAATTTAGTAGGACCCTCAGGTGAAAAATATTGAAGTAGAAATCTAGGATAAGCAATTGCATTATGATGAGATCAAGGCAAGGGCACAACCTTAGCATCTGTGCAACATTTCTCCCAGTTGAAAGAAGGGACCTCCCTACAAGCACAGATCAAGGAGTTGTGGAAGAAGATGCATATTATCATGACACGAATGCATCCATGGGAAGAAGAGTCAGGGAAACTCTCACAAACTATGGAAGGCATGCTAAAAAGTATGTAGAAAACATAGTGGACAATCAGCTTAGCAGCAGAAGGACTGACTACAGAAAAGTTGGTCAAAGAAGTTCGACAGGATACAACATAATGCAAGGAGGTGCTTCACCCCGTGAAGTCTTCTTTCAGCAACCAGAAAGCAAAGATACAAAGCGTACCAGCAGAGTGACTCGAGGACGAGTCACATCTTTGTGTTGGGGGTCTGTTGGGACGAGGTCCCCTGGGTCCAATTTTGATAATATATTTTAAAGTCTTTGCATTTTAAGGAGTGGAGTGCATAATGTGCAGGTTAATAGGAGGCAAGGGATCTTAGGAAGGTCAAAACCCCTTAAGTTTTTGTATTTTTTTAGTTTTGCACATGGTTTGCATACCATGGTATTGTAATAGAAAAATGTATATAAAGAGGTGTTTGAAATCAATCAGTCAGATTTGATATGTTTTGAGTCTGTAAGTGTAAGATACTTTTGTAGTTGGGCGAAGGGGCAGGCTCCTGCAGTTGTGTGCACAGAGACCTTGGTAAGTTCATAGATGAGTGTGTGGGCCCCTATAACTGTGTGCGTAGGGTCTGAACGTATATGTATTGAAGATTTGGAATAATAAAAGAGTATTTGAAGAAAATCTATGTCTGAATTGTATATTTATGTTTTTTCTGTATTTACACTCATCTGAATGACATTTATCTATATTATGTTCTTAATTACTCTGTGAAGATTTGGATATACTATTATCTATTATTTTATGCATGACTACACTCTTAGGAGAAGTTCATAACTTTGTTTAATTGAAAGTTGCTTTAAGTTTGGGGATTCCAAGGATAAGGGTTTGTGATGGTCAAATCAGGCCCGAAACTAAAGAAACACCTTAACCCCACATCACATATCCTTCTGTATGTGGAAACCTGGTTCTAGAATTCCCCAATACCGCCTCGGGTGAGACTGCAGCCGGTGCTAAGCGGGTTCTTGTCGAAATGGCCGATAGTGTAGGGTTTTTTTATTTTAGCGCAACTAACTTTGAAATTAGGTCTAAGCCTCCTCAAGCCAATAATATCAAATCTCTTATATTATATTATATATATATATTATTTTCAATATGTCTTTCTCCACTTTTGTCAATAAGCCAATTCATAATATAAAATCCACTTTGTAATATAAGACTTGGTCTTGGTCTCAAGGACTATTTAATGAATGAAATAAATATTTTACAAATAAAAGTATAAATAAGGAAATAAAACCTATAAAAAAATGTAAAATACATTATATCCATATCATTAGGCCAAGGCAGTGAAAAATATCCAATCGACAATTAGGCGCCATTTACAAACCAAATGTCCAAATGAGATCAAACAAGTTATGATAGGAAGATAAGAACATATCAAACTCATTGAAGTAATCCAAACCGTCAAAATAAAATATTAGTATGAACAACCATTAAATTAAAGGGTCCTTATAATGAGAATTAAGTGAATAATGGGGGGGGTTATGTTTTTACCACAATAATGACGACACACTAGGAAGGAACAATTATCTCTGGTTAAATATAATGAGCTTTAATTTACCTAAAGGTTAAAAATACTGGAGTTAACAAAACCGTCTAACACTAAATCATTTTCATGGGTCCTACATAAATATATTAAGCAATATAAGTTTGAAAAGATAAGTACTCAAAAGCAGACTTAGGTAAAAATTATGGATCCAAATTTTGGGAAATGTTTGTTTTAAAATTACCTCTTTTGAGAAATAGAAGAAGGTAGACATAGGAGTTTTTTTGATAAATAATATATCCATTGTTATGAATGATCCCTGACATCGCTTCATTGCCAGCGAGCCTGAATAGTACCCCGATGAAGTTGTATTTTATGCCATACAAGCCTAGCCCCGCTACCAGCGAGTGTCGATAGCTCCGGCAGGTTTACTTGTATTTCCCATGCTTCGTATTTTAATAACCCTTTTGATAATTTCATTTGCAAGATTCAGTTTATGATGTATTTGAGTGAAAGAGCTGAGATGGAAATAGAGACTTATGTTAATGGATATAATACTTTCATAATGTTGACTCCAAATTCTTTTCCCGCGACTATCAATCAGAGGTTTTATAAAGTAGAGGGGTGGGAGCAATCCATTGAGTTAAACTTAGGCCAATTATTTCCTTGAAAAGGTAAACACTATCACTTATAAAGGATGTGTGTTCCTCCATGAAAAATATTTAAAGCGAGAGAGCTTTATGCTTGCATAAAGATATACCTTTAATGATAAATCAAATTCACTGAGATAGACAAAGTAAAGATTTCCCATGTATGCCAATCATTGTTGGGTGAGTAGAAGGCCTTCCACATGAATCATGGCAGAGTCAACAAAGTCAAATCAGTAATGGAAAAAATAAAAATAGATCTAGACTAAAATGCAAGAAGAAAACAAAAACTCTAATCATGTCAAAATTGAGGAAAGGAGAAGTTGAAAGACAAGCTGAAATTAAATTAGAGAAACAAACCCAACAGGACTAATTATAAGAAAGTCTCAACATAAGAGTAAAATAAGATAAGCATGTGAACATTCATTCTATGTTGAGATCTTAATAAATTTTATCTTGAAGAGTTATAAGAAATGAGTCTCTCAAAATGTAAAGGGAAAATAGGAGTGTTGAGAGATATTAAGCTAATGAGAAGTCTTTGTTCGCTACAAATTTTCTTGTTCCAAAGAAAAATCATACATAAAAATATCTTAACCATATTCTAATAAAAGTAATGCTTTAATAAAATAGATTAAATGTTATGAAACTCCCCGGTTTAGCTGATTCGATGAGGATCATTATTGATTCGCCCGAAAACCTCAAGTCTCCAAAATCAAGCCAATGAAGACCTAGAAAAAGAAACAAAACAAAAATAATAAATAAACTTGTGAAAAAATATAAAATCAAATAAAAAATGAAGATGAACTTGTTAATTCATACTTGGAAGAATTTTGACTGTAAGTTTAAACTCATGAATCTTCGAATTCTCCCATGCATTTATGTTATGAAACCAGCTCAAGAAAAAGATAGAAAAGATAGATCAACGCCTTAAAATTCAGCATCTTCGAGGGGTCAACCTCCTTTACATTACATAAATGAGCAATTCTTGGATGATTCAAATGACAAAACCTCCTTTCTATATATAGGAGTCTAAGGAGTCACAATATAACCCAGCTGACCTAACAATAATAATATAAAGCCACAAAAATAACAATAGAGGGATTCTATGGGGCACAGTAATAAAAATATGGGGACAATAGGGGCACAACAATAATAATAAGGGATACAACTACAATAGTAATGGGGTAATCACTAGTATTATAGAGACCTATCATGCCCCTCTCCTTCAAAAAAAGTGTTGTCCTCAATGCTTGAGTAGTTCAGGATGCTTCTGTATAAAAAATGGCATTGGAAAGAGGACACAGAGGGCTACTATAGGTCGCAATTTCAGAATTGGATGATCTGAAATTACAGAGATACATCAGATTCAATATCAGGCTCCTACAAAGTGAAAAAAGGTGTGTAGCTTTTTTTAAATTTTTTCATAAGCTTAGTTTGAAAAATTAGTTTGAAGGAATTCAAAGGGCATAGTAAAGCATTATTATCAATAATTGATGCCTCGAGGAAAGAAAATGCAAACACCTAGTAGGCAACCTAAAAGCTTTGATACCAAATGTTATGAAACCAGCTCAAGAAAAAGATAGTAAAGATAGATCAACGCCTTAGAATTCAGCCTCTTTGAGGGGGCAACCTCCTTTACATTACATAAATGAGAAATTCTTGGATGATTCAAATGACAAAACCTCCTTTCTATATATAGGAGTCTAAGGAGTCACAATATAACCCAGCCGACCTAACAATAATAATATAAAGCCACAAAAATAACAATAGAGGGATTCTATGGGGCACAGTAATAAAAATATGGGGACAATAGGGGCACAACAATATTAATAAGGGATACAACTACAATAGTAATGGGGTAATCACTAGTATTATAGGGACCTATCAATTTCTCAAAATTTTCATATGTTCAAAATCATCTACTTCTTTAGTCAAAAATGTTAAGTAATGAACCTTCAAATTTCATCCTCTTTAAATTTACATTTAAGGACAAGAGTGGTGATTATGAGCATTTCAGAAATACTCATTGATCCAATATTGTCAAGCCATAGTGATTCCTTAAGATTTCTCTATGTATGATTAAAACATTTTTTATCAATGTGACGAAGTTCTGCAAACACAAGTGTTTATGATGACTATATAAGAACTTTGATATTTTATAAGACAATTTACCATAACATGAAAGGGTATGCCAAGAAAATCTTGGATTCATTATTTGATTATTAAAAATATGAAATAATACAACAGTAGTACAAAATGACAAATTAGTGACTAGGCGACTAAAAACATTAGTCACCACAACTTTCCCAAGTGAAATACTACAAAAAATGAGCAATCTTAAGTTACCAAACTAAAAACGACTAACATAAATCACTAGATTAGTCGCAGGTTAAAATATATGACTAGATAATAAGAAATACAACCAAAAATGACTAACATGAATGACTAATTTAGTCTAGGAACAAAAATACGACTACCTAACAAGTACTACAATAATATGAATCAGTTGTTTATGTTAGTTATTTTAATTGTGTTAAGCAATTTAAAGTTACAAGTGATAGAGAATTGAAAGGTTTTTAAATATTGTCTTAAAGGTTATCATTCCTTAAACACTTATTCATCCTCACATGGTGTATAGCTGAGCCAACTTTGCAATATTTATCTCTAATAATTTGTAATTTTAAAAATATATTTTTAATAAAAAAATAATTGTTTTATGTATTTTTTAAAAATCTATTCATTGAATCTAATTGGATCTACTTCCAATTTGAAATTAATTTGAAGAGAAATTTTAACTTTTAAGACTATAATATCAAATAAAAACTACTTTAATTTCATATTAACCAGCCTAGATCCATCTTAACCTTGGATCTATCAAGCACCGAGAGGTGTCCAATCTATCAAGGTAAAAACTTCTCTTTTTAGTGAAAAACTTGAGGAAATGCTTGCACCTTAAGATATTGGATCCCTCTCGGCACTTGATAGATCCAACATTAAGATTGATCTAGATTGGTTATATAATACATATAATATTTGTATTTTTATTTATGTCTCTTTTTTATTCCCTCTCTCTATCTCAGCCCCCAAACATACACACCCTCCCTCTCCATCTCTCTCTCTTCGCATTTCCCCCCTCTCTATCTCTCTCTATCTCTCTATTTCCTCCCACTCTCCTCTCTCCCTCACTCTCTCTCCATGGCTCCCATGTCACCCCATCTCTCTCCACCTTTCTCCCTCTATGTTTTTCTTATTCCCTCAATCTCCTGCCCCCATTAATCCTTCTCTCTTTCTTCATCTCTCTCTTCCTTCCTCTCTCTCCCTTCTCTCCCACCTCCCTCTATCTCTCCCCCCTAATCACTCTCCCTCTCTCTCTCTCTCTCTCTCTCTCTCTTCTATCCAACTCTATCACTATATCCCGCCCCCTCTCCTTCTCTATATTCCCTCCATCTCTCTCCCTTCCCCTTCTCTCCCTATCTCTCTCCTCTCCTCTTCTCTCTCTTACATCCTCTCCTCTCTTCCTCACTCTCTCTCCATATTTCCCTTCTCACTCCCTATCTCTGTATATCCACCTCTATCTCTCTATGTATTTTTTCTTTCCTCCCTCTCCCTCCCCCTCCAACTCTCTCTCTCTCTCTCTCTCTCTCTCTCTCTCTCTCCCTCTCTTCCTCTATCCTTCTCTCTCTTCCTTCCCCTCGCTTCTTCTCTCCCACCTCACACTCTCTCTCCCCTAGCACGCTCTCTCTGCACTCCAATTTTTTCACTATCTCCTGCTCTCCCCCATCTCTCTCTCTCTCTCTCTCTCTCTCTCTCCACCTCCAACTTTTTCACTATCTTCCTCCCACTCTCCTCCTCCCCCCAACCCCCAACTCTCTCTTAAATTTTATCACACTGTATTGTGTTTAAGAAATTATCTAAACTAAAGAAACTTGATTGGTTTTAAAATATTAAACCTATATTTTGGATCAATCATGTCAATGAAAATAAAATAATGACAAACTTAAAAAAAAATGCACTATATTTAATCTATTATTGCTAGTCACTTTGCTTGCTCTCATGCCTTGGATCCTTAGTTAAGATGGATATATGTTAGTTCTTTATATATATTTAGCTAAGATGGATCTATATGGTTCTTTAACCTGCATAGATCCATCTTAGCTTAATTTTATTAAAACCTTAATTAAATTTCTATGGGAATATTTTTAGCAGTCATGAGGATAGAGGTTTTAGATATGTCTCAAATTGTAACATTTTCTGATCAGGTGGTCATGTCCTAAGTGTCGTAAAAATTCTCAAAATTTAAAGTGCTCAGAACTGGTTCAAAGTTGAACGATTGGAAATTGCTCATCCTCCCGATTCCGGCGCCGCAAATGGTTCGAAAAACGGTCGCCGTATGAGGAAGATATGGCAAAAAGAATAATTTGTCCAAAACATTAGAAAATTTAATTTTTCAAAAAAAAATTAAAAAAAGAATATTCCACAGAATATTCCTTGGAATATTCCAGGGAATATTCCCTTTTCAGCCACCAATCAGAAGCTGCCATGTGGCAGGCCTGGAGGGCGCCACGTGGCCCAAAGATGACGTCAGCATATCATGAGCGCATGTCAAAACTTTTGGGTGGTCGGATGGGGGTTCGAACCCACGACCTCCATATTACAAGCGGACTGATTTACCGTTAGACCACACGAGCAAGACTTGGAAGGCTAGTGGACTGAAATATATTTAAATTTAAAATTATGGATGGCGGGAAACCAAAGGGGGCCAGCCCCCCATACCATATGACCTGGAGCCGAGAACCGAGGGCTGACTTTAACCTTCGGCGCGAAATCCGATGTTAACCGCCACCCGAAATTTGTGGTCACATGCGCATTTATTAAACTGTAGTTACAGTTGGCAGATTAGTTGGTGGTGGCGCCATATTTGGCGGGCTTAACTAGCCGTAACTAAAGTTAACTAGAGTTTTTTTAGGCCAAGCTGGCAGTTGGGAGTAAATGGCCATAACTTTGGCTAGGAAAGTCGGTTTTGGACGAATTTCTTTTTGATTTTGGGTAATTTCGACCTTATGAAGCCATGGGTGCAGTTCTTACAGCCATCAGAGGTCATTTGCAGACATTTTTAAGCCGTGGAAGTTCTAGGAGCCACCAGGGTCCAGTATTGGGAAGATTGTACAGGGTTGCAGGTACCCATTGGAGGTGATCCAACAGTCAATCCTGAAGGATTCAAGTGTTATGAATCCATTTATACCATCTATTTCTCCTGTAGATGCTTCTATTCAGCTGTATTTTCAATTTGATCATTTAATAAAAACAAGGACAAGCCCGGTTGGGAGCTTTGGACCCAGCAGACGTAGCCCTGGAGGGGGTGCACTGCTTTATCAACTTCTTTTGCATTTGTGGTTGATTTATTTTGCAGAAAAAATTCATTTTTATGTGTTAAATAGTAAAAGGAATTAACTCTGCTATGCTTAAATGAGTCATGAACAGCTGAAACTTTCATGTGTTTTCTTTCTGCAAGACATGGAAATCTTTTAAACATGTTTAATTCTGAATTGAATACCTTGCAAACAAATTTCAAGTAGTTTCAAATTTAGATCAAGTTGGTATCAGAGCTCAGGGTTTTTGTGCAAAGATCTTCTAACTGTCTTGCAAAGTATTGATGCTTACCAGGTTGAAACTTAAAAGAGGGGAAGGACAGTTGACTAGAGAACGAGAGAATCCTCAGTCAAGGAAGGCCAGAGAGCCATCACCTCCACCTTCAATTTCACCCTCAAGAGTCTCAGCAGAAGCTTCAAGGATGTCTGAACATGAAGGAGAAATTCCTATAGAGACAGATCCAAGAGAAGAAGAAAGAGTCTTCAGAAAGGCTTTCTTGGACCTCACTAAAATGGTGAGGATATTGTACCAAGAAAGAAATGAGAAATTGGCTGGAGAAGGGTCCAAACATCCACATGAAGGAGAGGGCTCTTCAGGAGGTAAAAAGGATGATGATCATTCCAAGAAAGGACATGGAGGAAATGGTGATCCACCACCCCCATCTTCACCTTCTTCCTCTTCATCCTCATCTTCTTCTGTTCATAAGCATAGATCCTCTGGAAAAAGTCCTTTTTTGAAGCTTGATGTAAAATTCGAATTACCTATGTTTAATGGTGAAGTGAATGCAGAAAATATTGACAACTGGATTAGGCAGTTGGAAGTTTACTTGAGGATCCAAAATATGCATGATGATGCCACAAAGATTCAGTTGGCTTCTTTGAGAATGGATGGAGCAGCCTTGGTCTGGTGGGAGGCCAAGACTAAAGAGGAGATCAAGAAATTTGGTAAGGTTACCTTAACATGGCCTGAATTTCTGTTAGCCATTAAAAAATAGTTTTATCCTCTTGCTCACATGCAGAAAGCCATTATGAACTGGCAAAATTTCAGACAACTTAAGGGTCAGAGTGTCCAAGACTACACCCAAGAATTCAGGAGAAGAGCTCTCTTGTTAGGGGTAGATTTACAGACCCAAGAAACCTTGCTGAAATACATTGGTGGCTTGCATAGCTACCTTAGACACACCATCTTGATGTTTAACCCTACTAGCCTGGACGAGGTTTGTGTCCAAGCTACCCATTTAGAGGCAAGGGGAAAAAACACATTTGAAGAGGGTATAAACAAGCCCCCCAAGGGGAAAAGCAAAGAGAAAACCTCCAAGGGAAAAAGCAAAAAGAATGCATCTGTCAAATAGGAGAGTGAGAAAGTGATCTGTAAACACTGTTCTAAACCAGGCCATGAGGAGAAAAACTGTTGGAAATTACATCCTGAAAAAAGACCTCAATCTAACAAATCCAAAGGGAAACAGAAAACTGCTGCTACAACATCTACACCACAAGATCTAGGGGAAGATTCAGGTGATGAAACCAAAATTGCAGCCATGCGTTTGAAAAACTTGAAGGGAAAAGAAATTGAAACTCAAGCCAGCACTAGTACCTCAAACTGTCATGTACAAGCTCCTAATGAGGAAGAAAGAATTGAACTGTTTCATGTAAGGGTGATTTCAAAACATACTAAAATTGACACACTTTTTGATAGTGGGTCACAAGCAAACCTTATATCAGAGGACTTGGTCAAGCAGCTTAAACTTGAGACTGTTCCACATCCGAAGCCATATCCACTTGGATGGATTTGCAAGGATGCAAATTTACAAGTTTCAAGAAAGTGCACATTGCGCTTTGCAATTACTGCACATTTTATTGACACAGTTGAACTTGATGTGGTACCTTTTGATATAGCAGGAATTGTTTTGGGAAGTCCTTACTTGTTTGACAGGAAAGCTATCTTTCATCGCCATGAAAACAAATATCATCTTTTCAAAGAGGGCAAGGAGTTCATTGTTAGAGCTCATCGCAAGAAGACAAATATAGCGATGGTGAATGCAGGACAGGTAAAAAGGCTGGTCAATTCAAGTAAGAATTTTGTTCTTCTTATGATTAAGCCCAAGGTTGATGTGAATCATGAGTCATTTGACAATTGTGATCCAAAACTTAAATCAGATCTATATGATGTAGTTGATGCATATCATGAGATGTTTCAGGAGCCAACAGGTTTGCCTCCTAAGAGGGAGATTCAGCATGAAACCCATTTGCATCCAGATTGTCATCTTCCAAACATAGGCATGTACCGCATGTCTATTATGGAGAATGCTGAAATAAAGAAGCAAATCAAGGACTTGTTGGACAAGGGTTTCATAAGGCCAAGTACTTCGCCATGTGGGTCACCGATTGTATTGATTCCAAAGAAAGATGGCACTTGGCGTATGTGTGTTGATTTCAGGGCCGTGAACAAGATAACGATAAAGAATCGTTACCCACTCCCAAGGATAGATGATTTGCTAGACCAGTTGAAAGATGCTCGATATTTCACTAAGTTAGACTTGCGTAGTGGATATCATCAAGAAAGAATTGAAGAAAGTGAGATTTGGAAGACAACCTTTAAAACCAAACAAGGACTCTTTGAGTGGCTTGTGATGCCGTTTGGTTTGTGCAATGCACCTGCAACTTTCATGCGGGTAATGGATGATGTCTTGCGTCCTTTTCTTGATGATTTCATTATTGTCTACTTAGATGACATCTTAATTTTCAGCAAGTCTAGAGACGATCATGTCATGCATGTTAAGAAAGTACTTGATGTTTTGAAGAAGAATCAGTTATTTCTTAAAATGTCAAAGTGTGAATTTGGAAAGACTTCTTTGGTTTATTTGGGACACATAGTAGGAGGAGGTGCTTTGAGAATTGATCATGCTAAGATTGAAGCTATTGTGAAATGGCCTACTCCCAAATCCATAACAGAGGTAAGAAGTTTTTTGGGTGCAGCTCAATATTGGAGGAAGTTTATCTCTAACTTCTCTTCTATAGCAGCTCCTATGCATGCAGTGACAAGTGTGAAGCATGCTTTCCAATGGGGAGGCAAGCAGCAAAAAGCTTTCGAATCTTTGAAAGAGAAGATTAGTTCAGCTCCAGTCCTTGCATTACCGGATTTGAGACAGCCATTTGAGATACAAACTGATGCTAGTGATTATGCTATGGGTGCAGTTCTTCTACAGCATGGTAAGCCTATTGCTTTTCATTCTGAAACTTTTAATGGTGCTGTTGTAAATTATCCTACATATGATAAGGAGTTGTATGCGTTGGTACAAAGCGTCAAAAAGTTGAAACACTATTTGATGGGCAAAGAAACTGTTATACATACCGACCATCAGCCCTTACAGTACTTGCAATCACAAAGCAAGTTACAACAGTCACGACACTTTAGATGGATGGGCTTCTTGCAACAGTTCCATTTGGTAATAAGGTACAAGAAAGGTACTTTGAATAAGGTTGCTGATATGCTTTCAAGGCCTATTATCGGTGCTGTTACTTTACTTAAGAATGATTCCATTGTACATGACAGTTACATAGAACAATATGCATCTGATGATGACTTTAAAGATGTGTATGCTAACTTGAGTAAAGGGAATCATGTAGAGGAAAATGATTATCACATGCATAACAATTTGTTGTTTCATTTGGGCAAGTTGTGTATACCACAGGGGGAGAGGATAAATTTCATAAGAGAAGCTCATTCTTCTCTTATTGCTGGCCATTTTGGTGTGAGCAAAACAGTTGCACATCTAAAGAGGTATTGCTATTGGCCTCGCATGGTAGATTCTGTTTCAAGGTTCATAAGAGGTTGTTCATTATGTGCTACAAGCAAGCCTTGCAATAGGAAGCTTGGTTTGTATACTCCTTTGCCGGTACCTTCTAGACCATGGGAGAGCATCTCTATGGATTTTGTAGGAGGTTTGCCAAAATCTAGAAAGCAACATGATTATTTATATGTAGTAGTTGATCGTTTCAGCAAAATGTGTATACTTATGCATTGTACGAAAACTATAACTGCTGAACAAACTGCTGAATTATTTTTTCATCATGTATGGATTCACTTTGGTTTGCCTACTTCCATTATTAGTGACAGGGATTCCAGATTTGTGGGGAATTTTTGGTCCAACCTATGGGAGATGATGGACACAAAGTTGAAGAAAAGTACTGCTTTCCATCCGCAAACAGATGGACAAACCGAAGTTGTAAACAGAACCATTGTGCACCTCTTGAGAGGTTATTGCAGCAAGCATCCCAAGCTTTGGGATGAACATTTGCACTACATACAACATGCTTATAACCGTGCCAAGCACTCTTCCACAAACACCTCACTGTTTGAAGCTTGTTTTGGTTACTTGCCAAAATCACCTCTTGATTTCATTCTTGAGAAAGATGTCACCATTGAGGGACATAGTGATATTGACAAAGCTCGGTCATTCATTGAGAGAATTCAGCAAATACATCTGCAAATTCAAGAACAGCTTGAGAAGAGTCAAGGCAAGTACAAGGAAAGACACGACAAGCATAGAGTCGATCACAAGTTTCAAGAAGGGGATGAGGTATGGTTGTACATTAGTAAGGAAAGGATGCAAGGAGAAGGTAAAAAGCTGAAGCCTATTCTTTATGGTCCATTCAAAATCCTCAAGAAGGTTGGAAATAATGCTTTTCAATTAGATTTGCCTTCCTACATGCAAATGTATTCTGTTGTCAATGTGGAGAACTTACGTTTGTATGAACCTCCTTTGATTGCTGATCATGAAAGTGCTGTTCAGCTGCCATCTATAGAAGATTTCTCGCCATAATTCTTAGATGAGCTGAAAGAAGATACAATCCTTGACAGAAGGACACACACTTCAAGGAGGGGCAGTGTAGATTATGTTTGGGTTGGTTTCAAAGGCAACAAACCGAACAAGGCAAAGTGGATGGAGGTGGACAGAGTGAGGGAGTTGTACCCTCACCTCTTTAACAGGTATTTGAAGGCTTTTGGGGTCCAAAAGCTTCCTAATGGGGAGGCGTGATCAGGTGCTCATGTCCTAAGTGTCATAAAAATGCTAAAAGTTTAAAGTGCTCAGAACTGGTTCAAAGTTGAATGACTGGAAATTTGCTCGTCCTCCCGATTCCGGCACTGCAAACAGTTCGAAAAACGGTCGCCGTATGAGGAAGATATGGCAAAAAGAATAATTTGTCCAAAACATTAGAAAATTTAATTTTTCAAAAAAAAATTTAAAAAAGAATATTTTGCAGAATATTCCTTGGAATATTCCCTTTTCAGCCACCAATCAGAAGCTACCACATGGCAGGCCCGGAGGGCTCCACGTGGCCCAAGGATGACGTCAGCATATCATGAGCGCATGTCAAAACTTTTGGGTGGTCGGATGGGGGTTCGAACCCACGACCTCCATATTACAAGTGGACTGATTTACCGTTAGACCACACGAGCAAGACTTGGAAGGCTGGTGGACCGAAATATATTTAAATTTAAAATTGTGGATGGCGGGAAACCAAAGGGGGCCAGCCCCCCATACCATATGACCTGGAGCCGAGAACCGAGGGCTAACTTTAACCTCCGGCGCGAAATCCGATGTTAACCGCCACCCGAAATTTGTGGTCGCATGCGCATTTATTAAACTGCAGTTACAGTTGGTAGATTAGTTGGAGGTGGCGCCAAATTTGGTGGCCGCTCCATATTTGGTGGGCTTAACTCGTCGTAACTAAAGTTAACTGGAGTTTTTTTAGGCCAAGATGGCAGTTGGGAGTAAATGGCCATAACTTTGGCTAGGAAAGTCGGTTTTGGACGAATTTTTTTTTGATTTTGGGTAATTTTGACCTTCTGAAGCCATGGGTGTAGGTCTTATAGCCATCAAAGGTCATTTGCAGATGGTTTTAAGCCGTGGAAGTTCTATGAGCCACCAGGGCCCAGTATTGGGAAGATTGTACAGGGTTGCAGGTACCCATTGGAGGTGATCCAACAGTCAATCCTGAAGGATTCAAATGTTCTGAATCCATTTCTACCATCTATTTCTCCTATAGATTCTTCTATTCAGCTGTATTTCCAATTTGAGCATTTAATAAAAACAAGGACAAGCCCGGTTGGGAGCTTTGGACCCAGCAGACGTAGCCCTGGAGGGGGTGAACTGCTTTATCAACTTCTTTTGCATTTGTGGTTGATTTATTTTGCAGAACAAATTCATTTTTATGTGTTAAACAATAAAAGGAATTAACTCTGCTATGCTTAAATGAGTCATGAACAGCTGAAACTTTCATGTGTTTTCTTTCTGCAAGACATGGAAATCTTTTAAACATGTTTAATTCGTAATTGAATACCTTGCAAACAAATTTCAAGTAGTTTCAAATTCAGATCATTTTCCCTTTTAGATTCAATTAAAAAAGTGTTATAAAATTAGATTAAAATAAAATAGTTTTTACTATTAAATAAGTTATGGTTTTTTGGCATGTGGTATTCATAAGTCATAATATTGGTCCATGGCATTGTAACAAAGTCTATTTACAAGTTAATATCCATGGTAAAGTGAGGGTAAATATCCATGGTTAACAATCTTGTCATATTGTTATAAAATATTTTGATTGTAAAAAAGTTATGAGTTTTGGGCATGTGGCATTGATAAGCTATGGCATTGTAACAAATATTATTCACAAGTTCATAACATCAATGAAAACGTGGAGGTGAATATCCATGGTTAAGAATCTTATCATATTGTTATAAAATATTTTGATTGTTAAATAATTTATGTTTTTTGGGCATGTGATATTGATAATCCATGGTATTGACCTATGGTATTGTAACAAAGCCTAATTTTTACAAGTTAATAATATCTACAGTAATGTGGGGGACCGGGGTGAATATACATGATTAAGAATCTTATCATATTGTTATAGTTGTGAAATAAGTTATGGTTTTTGGGCTTGTGGTATTAATAATCCATGGTATTGGCCCATGGTATTGTAACAAAGCCTATTCACAAGTTAATAACAAAACCAAATTATAATAAATTAAATTTATTATTTTTATTAATTTAACTTTTTATTATTAATTGAGCCAATATTTAAATGCTTACACTCATCCCCAATATCACTTTTAACTTCTTCTTTTTAATTTAGCCTCAAACACAAAAATAAATATTTCTTATTTAAGATAAATCATTCAAACCAATTGCAATTTATATCTTTTATTTTTCTATTATAAATATTTCTTTTATTTTTTCCAATATACATATTTCTTTTCTTTTTCATTTCAAGTTTAACCCCGGGTTTAAATAAAATGTTCACAAGTTACAACATCACATTTTAGCATTGCATTTTGCTTTGCCTTGTAGATATCTACGTGGAAATGCCAGAATAAATATTTATTTTCTTTTTCATTTCAAGTTTAGCATTGGGTTCAAATAAAATGTTCACAAGTTACGACTATCTTGATCTAGTTAGGAAGTATCTTGGCAAGGTTCAAATGTTCACAAATTTTGGGAGCTACGAACAACTCTCTAGTAATGGTGTAATTGGTGAAAGGCCACTAAAGTCCAAACTATGTGGATATATGGAGATAGATCTGCAAGGGTGAGATAAAGGTAGTCTGGATCAGACTTCCTTAAGTCCTTTCTTGGGGGTTTCCTCCCTACATTGGATCTCTCGCTGAAAACTCCAAATCCATCACCGTTCTGTGATTTTCTTGTTATATTCTCATTTATATTCCCATTTTGATAGATCACACTTTTGCAATTGCATATCTACAGTTAACTCTATGCCTTTATAAACATTGGTCGAGTCAACCAAAAACAATGGCCACTCAAATCGATCTGAATGGCAGTGGATTAAACAAGTGAAAATATGTCAAGTTCTGGTAAGTGCTTTGGTTAAGCTTTCAGGTTCCTATACATATGTTAATTGTATAACTTCAGTCTGGGTAATTTGTTTTACATTTAAAATTGTCAAATACGTAGAAGTTAGTTTACATGTAGTTTAGATGAGAAGGAAATTGTCCTAATATAACATGTAAACTTCATACTACTTACAACTGATGCTATTGTATCGTATTGTGCATATGTTAATTGCATAACTTCAGTCTGGGAAATTTTTTACATTTAAAATTGTCAAATATGTAGAAGTTAAGATGATAAAATATTTGTCTTAATCTAACATGTAAACTTCATATTACTTACAGCTAATGCATATTGTATCTTATTGTGCATATGTTAATCATATAACTTTAGTCTCATTAATTCTTTACATTTATAAATTGTCAAATATGTAGAAGTTACATTACACGTAGCTTAGATGAGAAAAAGTTTGTCTTAATATAACATGTAAACTTAATATTACTTACAATTGATGAATATTGTATCTTATTGTGCATATGTTAATTGTATAACTGTAGTGTGGGTAATTTTTTACCTTTTAAATTGTCAAATATGTATAGGTAATTTTTTACATTTCAAATTGTAAAATATGTAGAAGTTACATTACACATAGCTTAGATGAGAAAACATTTGTCTTAATATAACATATAAACTTCATATTACTTACAGTTGATGCATATTGTATGTTATTGTGCATATGTTAACCATATAACTTCAGTGTGGGTACTTTTTTACATTTAAAATTTTCAAATATGTAGAAGTTAGCTTACAAGTAGCTTATATCTTCACACAAATAAAATATCAGAAATATGGTAGGGGAATGAGTAAGCATTTTCACACTACTTTAAAATTTCACCTTAGTTGGTGAATAGAACTAGTTCAAAACTATTGTTATTTTTGGTGGAGTATTTAGTTATTAACCCAAGATAAAAAAAGGTTAGTCTCTTAAATGATTGAAAAATGCTATTTCGAATGTTATATTGAAGTTACATTTCAGGTAGCTATATCTATCCTGACGTAAATATAATATTCCAAATTCATTTTTTTCACACTTTTCAACATTTTAAAGGTTTTTCAAGTTTAGTGTGATTATGGAATTAAATATTCGATATTGTTTAAGACATCTCCTATTTGCAACATTTTGAGTGCTTTATAATTTAGGAAAGAGACTTTAGGAGAAATCTTGAATTGCATGCTTGTTTCCATTATGCATCTAATATTTTCAATTTTTTCAAGTGAATAACCCAACATCCTGTGTTGAACATGAAGCAAGTACCTCAAAAATTGGGGAATATTAGTTATTCTATTTCCAGAGGGGGATAGATCCAGAGAAGGCAGCGACATCTATCATAAATGGATTTTCCTAGATTTTATTTAATGATATCTCACTAGAATTTTCTACCGAAGTAAATCAATTGATGAGTTTGAAGCTTGAAGGTAGTGTTGAATAGGTGTTTCAAGATCTCTCTATAACACTATCTATCTACATGATTCTAACACCATGATATGATGTCTTTATAACAATATTTTCCAATGTCGGGTGGTTGATGTAGATAGCTTTCTCGTGCCCTACAGGTAAATGGTATCATTTAGCTTTCTCATGTTCTACAGGTAAATCATATCATTATATTTTCTATAACATCTCAAAATGTGTTCAAATTTTGTCTCAGATAAGGAAATATGTATGTACTCTTGAATTTATCCATTTTGTAATAAGATCAAGAATAATTTTTCATTGCAAAGGATTGGGATCTACCATGTAAGTTTTCTCTACTACATGAAATTCTTGATTTGTTAGATCCCAACTAGTTATGGTTGAATTTGTTTTTGTTATAACGAGATTAAAAATAAAGTTGTCATTTCAATCACTAGAATATGCCATGTAAGATTTCTTCACTACATGAAATTGTTGATTTGTTAGAGCCCAAATTATTAGGATTATGAAGAGTCCTCTTTCATGAGAATATTTATGAATGCTCTATTCTTTCTCAAAGAATTATAGATTACAGAAAGGTGGAAAATAAATGAGATGCAACTGAAGGGTTTCTGTTTTAAAATACATGGAGGGAGTATAAAATCATTTTCAGTTTCCTTCAAATATTTTGGAGCACCCACTAAAGTGCTTCATTTTCCTCCTAGTTAATTCCCTTTCTACTATCCCAGTGCTTCTAGAAGCCCTTCTCCAAAGTGATCTCTTAACTATCTTGGAGGGAAAGTGATTACTTGATTGGAACCCACATATTACAATTTGATTAGGACCAAGGGATGAGAAAGATTCATATTATTCGATCTCTTCTGCAAGTTAAAATAATATTGAACAATTAGCTTTTTGTTTAATTGATATGACAATCACTTCAACATTTGTTATAATTTTTAGTCCTTTTTCAATGCAATTTTTTCTTAAATTTGTGTTCTCAATTAAGGAAATTAAAGAAAAGTTGAAAATGATGCAAAGGAAGGATTTTTCTATTTTAGTTCCTAACAATACCTTGCTAATGTGAAGGGGTTGGTATTTTCTTGACTCAAGATTAGCATTTGACTTCCTATCATTCCTCTTAATTTAATTTATTTCACATTTATATTGTTATCCTTGAAGTTGGTGATCTACTATGTGTGTAATAGGAAGTATTAACTATTAAGCACTCTCAAAGGTGATATTGATGGATGACTAACTTTAAATGTCCCTACTTGACACTCTAGTATTACATGATCATGCAAATAAATTATTAATCAATATTAAAGGGATGATGTTTAACATGCAGTGTTTCTTGGCTTGTCATATAATTACTACATTTTGGCCCCCAAAAATACATTTAAGTCTACTTATTGGTTGTTACTTGTGGAGCTTCCCTTTGGCTCAAAAAAGCATCTAGGATAAATGTCCATTGCATTGGCATTGAAAATCATCAAAGAGGACTTCACCAAAAGAAGTAGAGGACATGGGAGAAATTGGTACAATGAGTGGATAACCACTATAGAAACACCAAGGCACCATAATTTCTTGTGTAATTAGATTCACTCAAAATTAACTAGTCTCAAAAAGTACATTTTTTCGAATATGTTCATGTATACATAAATACTCAAAACGCAATTTGAGACTAATTATTCAAACTAATAATTATCTTATAGTCATAATTTTATAATTAAATAGTATAATATGATTAATATTATAGGAAACAACTATAGGGTCTAGCTGTGAGTGGCACTATGACAATATATGTACACGTCTCATTGTATTAGACAATAATCTTTGAGAGTGTGATATCCATCCAACGAAATGTACTACCAAAGGCCATTGTGGGATTGAAATTTTTTCTTTTAGTGGACCGTGGTGATATATTTTCTTGGGCCTTAGTGTTCTTCATCCCTAAGGTTTTGACACTGCTCACAACTAGCGCCTTCATTCAACCAAGTGAGGTACTCATCTTGGAAAGTTGAATAATTTTTTCTCCACAATCCAATATGATGTTGTATCAATCTCATGATCCTAAAAACATAGGTCATAATAGAGAATGACTTTTAACGTGGGCAAAATCATCTCCAAATTTAAGGAACATGACTCTTTTAGGACAAGCAATAAGGATATTTTTTACACTGATTTTTTTTTTTATCTACTATCTGATATTCTTAACATGTAACTTAATTGGTATGATTGTGCCTAATATTTTCTTTAAGGTTGAACACTAAGTTACTAAGGTGTTATTTTCTATGGTAAGTTTTTTTTTCTTTGTTTATATAGGTCATCTAGCTACATAGTGGCCACTATCACCCAATTAAAAACTATTGCCCAACAAAAGAAAACTTGTTTGAGTTTCTTACTATTCTAGGGAAAAAAATGGCATTGACATTACTGATGTTGAGGTATATGTCATATAAATCCTTTTTAGTCTACTTTAGTTTATATTCTAATGATCATCATCTTTGATGTATTATACTCTGCATTGTATCTTCTTTCATTTTCAGAATATAAAGTCAATATTGATGGTAAGAAGCAGCAATTGAAGAAAGAGAACAATAACACTAGAGTGAAAAATGTAGAAAGAGAGAGAAGATAACTAGTCTAGTTATGCCCTTCAATCCAATATCTCGCATGAGACACACACATACAGATTGATGGTCAACTCTTTAGAGTTGGTGAATTTAGATACAATGCCTTGGAAAATAATGATAATGTTTTGAAGTGATGAAACACGATTTCATGTGTGATTTGTAGTCCAACCAATATTAAGTTGAAAACTTGTATTGTAATACGTGAAATTTCATATAATATAATTTACATGGTTGAAATTATTTATAGTTGTATTTGATATTATTTAATATTGTAATAAACATATGTAACTTTGTGTTTTCACATTAGATGAACATGTGCATTGTATGAAACTTTTTTAATTTAGTCACAAAATCGTACTAGTTAATTTATTTTGACTAATAATGAACATATAAAATCAATTTAAAACTACAAAATTACTAGTTCATATTGATTAATGATGAACACAAATAAAATGAATATATGACTAAATTAGTCGTTTATAATAACTATTAATGAAAGTAAATGAAATGAATATAAACTACTAAATTAGTCATTTATATAATGAATATGAAACTACCAAAAAAGATAAATGAATACTGCAAATTATAATTTGTGATTACAAATGACGACAAATTTTTTCATATATATGATTATTAGTAGCTAATTTACAGTATCTTATAACATGACGAAAAATTAGTCATATTTCTTTGGTCATTAATTGGTTTCAAACGATGACTAAAATTTGCATATATATGACTATTATTTGTTAATTTACAATGTCTTGTAACACAACCAACGTTTTGGTCATTTTTTTTGGTTATTAATTGGTTTTGTCAGATGATCATACAGTAATATATTTTGTTATATATTTGGTCATTAATTGTGACAATTAATGACTAAATTAATGACCAAATTAATGACTAAATATACTACTAGATGATAAAATTACAACCAATTAATGACTAAGTTACAAATGACAAAAAGTTGGTCGCATTATAAGATACTGTAAATTAATTACTACTAGTCACCGACTGAAAATGGTCGTTTATATGTAAAATTTAGTCATTTTTTAGTAACTAATTAGTCATTTTGTACTAGTGAAATAAATGCAAATAGAAAAACAATATAATCTAAATTAATCTATCCCTTATTTCTAACTGAATAGAAGGACACATGACTAGGTATAGTTATACTTCCAATGTAACCATTCTCACATTCTAACTCTTCCATGTATGTACAGGTCAAACGTTAGTAACAATAATATAGTTAAATGAATAAAAAAAATGAATATAGTATGTAAACTAATTATTAATATATTTACAAGAAGAAACTTATTTATAATCACCTTCTCTTGAAATGCCCTTTCCAGCTGAGTATCAATTGGATCATAGAAATCCAGATGGATTTCCATTGATGATTGGGAGAGGTTCAAAAGAGAAGATAAGTCCATTTTTTGGAAATGGACTTTTAGATACAATGGCCTACAAAAATTTTCCAGTCTTATGTGCATATGTTAAACTATTAATAATATTCTGTGAAGGAAAACGTTCCAAATGTCTTTCAAATGGGTCAATGGAGTATGGATGGAAGTTTGCTAGTTTCAATGGAAGATCATTAATTGAATTAGATTGTTGGTCATATTGTGAAGATACACTCTCTTGTTGGCAATACGTTTGAGATGAAAGAAGCAAGTGATAAGAAATCAACATCAATTTAAATTGGAAGAGTAATAGATATTGATGTTCATGATTTTGATTTGAAACTTCATTTTCCCCTTTAGGTAATGCATCAATTAGGTGTTCAATATTGAACTACTCAATATACCAACATAAGATATCAAAAAAGTGAAAAATTAAAATAGAAAACAAATTTGAAATCAAAAAAATAAGTGAAGGAACAAAAATGAAATGAAACCATAATTTACACTATTGTTACAACTAACGTTACAACACAATTGGGATTGATTTGAAGTGATTTCCTCTTCACAAGAATTGGATAGAATAATGGAATTTGAATGATCGCCAATACTAATTTATGAATTAGAGAAAGGGTCGGGAATATGAATAGAAGTGAGAATTTGATGATCATAAAAATCATAGATTGGAATGGTTCTTGAATGCTGAAATCATGAGTATGATTAATTGTTTCAAAATGAGAACTAGTTGAAATAATTTTTGAGTTGATTTTCTCTTAATTTTTACATATGAATTGACTTTGATCATGAGGATATAATGTATAAGAAGATAAATCAACACCCTCAATGTGAGAGTAATTATTGTAAGTGACTTCAAGCCATTCATTAAAATTATCTTCACTCCCATCCGATGTATCAAAACAAGAAGGAATATGGAGAACATGTTCATTAATTCCAAAAGAATGATCAATGAATGATTCTTTATCTTGATGAATACTAATTGGGAATTCATTTATATCAGCCTCTCAGTTTTCTGAAACAGCATTAAAGTATAGAGGAGATAAATTGCTATCATAAAAAATATAAGGATAGAGGTGAAAATGAGAATCAGAAGCAATGAATTTAAAAATATCTCTATTTGTGAATTCTTGTGCATTTCCTTCATTGCAATTTTCAAATTCCAGATCATTTACTTGGCTAGTTTTGCTTTCATACAAAATATTGTTTGGTTGCCATGAATTTGTTTTTTGATTAACATGATCAAATTCAGAAATTTGTACAACAGATCACATATTATTGGAAACTTCAATTTTTTCTTGTACTTGTTGATTTATAATATGTTTTTCTGAATTTAACTTATAGTGATTTTCAGATTTCATGGCATATGGTCCTTGAAGTTCATTATTTATTTCTTCTTGTACTTGTTTATAAAATTCTTGCAAGCTTTTTTATAATGGTTCATCAACATGATTATCATTAACATTGTAAGAAGTGTGCACTAAATTTAGGAATTTATCATACATGGTTGAGGCCACTTCATCATGATTAATATGCACCTCTATATTAGATTTTTTGATAATATTACCAGAAGCTGAAGGAGAGTCATCAAACCTTGCAATTGTTACATATGGATTTGAAATGGGAGGAACAAAACAAATATATTCAAACCAATCGATCATTTCAATTTCTAAAGGTTTATCTTGAGCTTTGAATCTCAAGCAAATTAATTGAAATCTAATAATAAAATCTTAGATTCATTTTCAAATCTTCGTAAATCTTCGAATTCATCACATACATGTTCATAATCATAATCATCAAATTTATAAAGGAACATTGTGATAAATTGATCCCAAATGTGAATAGAGACAACTAGAAGAGATTGACACCAATATCTTTCTTTTCCTGAGAATGTAAGAGTAAAGATCTTGCATAGAATACCTTCATCAATATCATGAAAAGTAAAATTTGAACCTTTTTGAATGAATTGTAAAGCATGATTAAATACAGAAGTATTCCTCTTACCATTAAAATTTACCTTTCACAAGTGTCTTACTATTTATGGTGGAGTATTGGCAAATTCACGTCCAGAGATATGACTCAAAATGGGAAGTTTAATAGGAGGCGTTGTGATTAAATAAAACTTTAAAATACAAAAAATCCAAAGGAAAAAAAGTCGTCACACCCTCCTTCTAGCGCCAAAAATATTGAAGGCTCGGAAATCTCTTTCTACAACATTATAAGGGGACCACCCAATGGGGAACTTATAGCAACTCCTTTTCCATTGAAATGGTGGTTCCGACTGGTTAAACTAGCTCCAGTTACCTTCTCTCTATCTCCACTGGCTTAAATATGACTTTCACCTAGCAATAAAGAAGAGACATCAAATCAGGCCTCTTATTGATGAGGCAAGAAAACAATCCTTAAGCTGATTTGGGGCTCAGGAAATCCATAACTAAATTTTTCCTCTTTGATAAAAGGACTTCTCGTAATGTAGAATTAAATCTAAATGCTAATAAGTCCTAGAATGTAAGCAAAAGAAAATAAGTCCTAAGCCTGTCTCGATTAGGAAGATGTAGATCTAACCCAACCGAGAGCAAGATAACTAATTGAATGGAGATTTAAATATGTCTAGATTATCGTAAATATCAAGTTAAAAAAGTAATTTAGTTAGTTGATATTATGATTACCAAACATATCATGTGTAAAGATCTTTTAACCAGAATTATTAATCAAAAACACTTAGGAAGTAGTTCACAAAAATGATCATGATTAGTAATCCAAAAACTCGACTAATTAAACAATAATATTATTGTTTTTTAAGACAGAATTAAATGGCTAATCTCTGAGTAAGTAGTTACTTAGAAATCAAAGTTCAGTACATAAGGGTAGAGATAAACAACATATAATTGCAAAAAATCACTCATATAGACAATAGTGCACAAATATGACTAAAAATCACAAATCTCTGCTATTATAAAATGAAACTAGTATTAAAATAATATTATCTTGAATACCAATATATTAAGTCCAATTACCTTGCTCTAATCTCCAACAGTCCTCTACAACTCATAAACTCTGCTAATGAAATAGTTGTTGCAATAGTGCAAACTCTACTCATCATACATAGTTCATATATGTAAAAGATAAATCTCTCTATTCCTCATATCTGAGATTAAACTCTCCGCTGCTCTATAACCCTAAATCCCAATTATAGTAATTTTTTTAGAATCCCTAATTGTAGAGTAGAGAAGGTATTTTTCCATGATTCCAATCCCCTTTAACTCATCCCAATGATGAGAAGTTATACATGATTTAGAAATAATAACAATTTCCCCAAATCTCTCAACAGTAGAGTTAATTATAGCATAGATGGCTTTAATTGGAATTTTGACCAAAATGTAGATGAGCATAGTGGAATAGATTGCTTAGCTTGGTTTGCGTAGATAAGGATGATCTCGCTTATCTCCCGCTTGTTTCAAACTGATAGGTCAAATTACATGTGAGGAACAAACAATTCCAGAGATTTATTCTATTATAATATCCCTTTACCATATGGAGAAATTTCATTGGTGATAGACTAGATCTATTTCAAAACTGGCCTTAATCAGAAATCTTTGTTATAAGAGAAAACAAAATTAGCAATAACGTAAAAAAACTTTGTAAACAAACTCTAATTATGCCCAAAACCAATAGAAAAATCAAGCGATTTTATAAATTAATATGATAGAGACCCCTAGAAGTGACAAGTGGCAAGCATTAACCGATATTGGGAGATGGACATCGGAGGTTTTAACTATAGCTACATCATAGAAATTCTGATATTTAACAGATGCAATATAAATATTAAGATGTGGTTTATACGCCCATTAGATCCAGAAATATATTGATAATTAGAAGTTTAACTTTATCATAGATTTACATAGTGTGATAATTAACAAAAGTTACAATATGTGTGTGGAACTAGGATTTTAATTAGTTCATTTAAATAACTACATCGGGTCTGTAAAGCTAACAAGTGGCAAGTGGAGGTGTATATTGGAAGATTCAAGAAATCAAAGATTTTATGATTGTTACCATATAAAATGTTCTGATGTAAGGATCAGATGTGATGTTTGATTAGACCATCATTAATACACATATCGGGTCCATATATCATATCCTAGAAGCTATCAGAAGTCGAAGGGTAGTGAATTGGAATATCGACGATGGAGAGATTATTGGAGATTGGAGCGGGAGGTTGTATCTCTATCAGAGATCGAACAGAGTGTTGTATTAGAGATAGGAGATCGGAGGGATATGTTGTATTGACATATCAGTGGGAAACACCATATCGAAGTATCGGAGAAAGGTGTTATCGGAGGTTTTTAAATGTGTCTCGAAAGGAAATCTCCAATATGCACTATCTCTGATATGCGAGAGAGGAAACAATGATATGGAATGTGGGTCATCTTACAATCGCTTTATTATATATTTCCAGAAGTTATATGGCCACTTAACGTATTCATTTGATTATTGAAAACGGCCACTTTATGGTTTGGATTTTGAATATCGAGGATTTGAAATGAATTCCTCCAATATCAAAGCTTTGATAACAAAGGTCCAATATTAGATTTGATATATGCATTATTTTCAATAGGTATTTCTCCTCTTTTATCATTAATCCAATTCATAATATAAAAGCCACTTTGTAATGTAAGACTTGGTCTTGGTCTCAGGGGATATGTAATGAATTAAATAAATATTTTACAAATAAAAGTAAAAATAAAGAAATAAAACCTATAAAACAAAAAGGTAAAATACATTATATACATATCATTAGGAAAAGGCACTGAAAAATATGCAATCGACAATTAGGTGCCATTTAAAAACCAACTGTCCAAATGAGATCAAATGAGTTATGATAGGAAGATAAAAAAATATCGAACACATTGAAGCAATCCAAACTCTCAAAATCAAATAGTAATACGAACAACCATTCAATTAAAGGGTCCCCATAATGATAATTAAGTAACTATTGGGAGCCCATGGGGCTTTGGATTGACAGTGAATGGGTGTACTGTTAAGGCACTTCTTGCAATAGGTCACTGGTTCAAATCCTCGTGGGTGCTTAGGTAGTATTATATAGAGAAAAATTAAAAAATTAAGTAACTATTGGGGGGGTTGTGTTTTTACCACAACAAAAACCTAAGATAAATATTTAAACACGAAAGAAAACATGGTTGACCATGGTTGATTTTCATATTGAGACAATCCTTGTCACAATGTGATGTTGGACCTTGCTTGACCATGCTTGACCATGATTGATTTTCAAATCGACAGAATCTTTATGATAATGCAACATTGGGCCATGGTTGACCATGTTTGATTCTCATATTGAGACAATATTTGTCACAATGTGACACTAGAACATGGTTGACCAAGATTGAATTTATAAAACATGGTAGACAATGGTTGGCCATGGTTGACCATGATTAACCATGATTAACCATGGTTGATTATGGTTTACCTCAGTTTACCATAATTGATTATAAACTTAAAGGAATAATATTAAACCCTAGGAATATGAACCCTTATATCAATAAATCCTATGAATATGGACCATGGTTGACCATGATTGACGATGGTTCACGATGGTTGATTTTCATATTGAGACAATCTGTGTCAGAATTCAACGTTGGAACAAGGTTGACCATGGTTGTCATAATGTGACGTTGGACTATAGGGACTAATATTATAAACCGAAAGTATATAAACCCTAAGATAAATATTGTAAACACTAAAATAAACATGGTTGACCATGATTGACCATGGTTGACCATGACTGATATTATAAACCTAAGGGATTGTTATTAAAATCCCAAGGGATTAATAAAAAAACTTCAAGGGATTATGAACCCAAGGGACTAATATTATAAACCCAAGGTATATAAACTCTAACATAAATATTATAAACACTAAAATAAACATTGTTGACCATGGTTGATTTTCATATAGAGACAATCCTTGTGATAATGTGACGTTGGACCATAGTTGACCATGCTTAACCATGACTGATTTTCATTTCAAGACAATTTTTGTCACAATGTGACATTCGACCATGTGTGAGCATGATCGACCTTATAAAACATGTTTGACCATGATTGATTTTCATATGGTTAACCATGGTTGATTTTAGTGGTTGACCACGGAATTGAACTGGTGACTTCACATCAAGGAATGTCTCAAGAGAGCCCCTGATCACCATCTATCCAAGACCCCGTGGACAATAATTAATAATTATTAATAGTTTCTATTAATAAATATTAACAGTTTCTAATTATTATTAATTATTAATTATTTTAATTATTAATTATTAATATGTATATTGTTTTTAATTTTTAATATTAATATTTATATTATTTGTTTATTGGCTAATTCATAGTAATTAGTAATGAATAATAATAATAATAATAAAATTATTAATGCTATTATTTATATAATAATAATAAATGTGGTTGAATATGTTGAAATTGCTGCACATACTCATCTGAAAACTTTTTTGTCTCCATATTCATTGATTAGCACGTGCACATTTTTATCTTTATTAGTGCTTCGATAAGCATGTCAAAATGGGTTTACAATAAATGATTATTTAATACTCCCATCGAAGTTTGAGGTAGTAAGTGTTTCCTATATTTTCATCATTTGATGGTTTTTAAAGTGACTGAAAGAAAAATTAAATTTGAGATTACATAATGAATTTAGAATTAAAAAAAAAAATAGTTATATATATATAAAATGAAATTTAATTTCATTGGAGAAAATATGTTATGGTAGATATATAGAAACCACTATTCAATTAAATAAATAAATCACAAGTCCTCATCAAAGGAGAGATATTGCAATGGTTTTCTTACTAAGCGATGAAGATCTAGTTGTACCAATATAATTGAGGTAAATATAAAGGTTGCGTAACAAAGAATTGTTTTCTATTTGACCTTTTGCTAAGTTGTTTTTTTTTGTATGGAGTAATTTCCATTGCGACATCATTCTTGTGTTTAGTGAAAAATTATTGAGTGAACATCTATGGAGTTAAAGTGCCATAGATAAATGTATGATCATGTGTGAACATCATTCTTGATAAATGTATGATCATGTTTTGTTTTTTTTTTGTTTTTATATAAAGTTTGGTATGAGTCTCATAAATCTGACCATTGAAATCAACCCCGTATACACTCTCATATCACAAAATAAAACATGAAAAACTGAGATTGTTTATCTGGAACAAAGTTTGCAGTGGTTCTCTTTATTATACACACTAAACATATATTTGCACAAGGTTTTTTAGTAAACATATCTATGAATGAGAGCATAGAAATGTTGAGCTTCCACATAATGTGATCTGTCAGCTTATTTACAAATAAAATACCTGTTTTTACAAATAGCTCTATGTGAAGTATGTTCTTTTTGTTGAGATTAAAGATGAAATGTCTTAATGGAGTGACGGTTCAAACCAAACCTTAGATTAGGATTTTGTTCCTTATTTCTAGGGTGTTGTTTCAACTTCCCTAATTGTGTGTACATTTATATATTTCTCATGTAATGAATGTAAGGCATAGTGTGTTCTGCAGAGGTAGTGTCCAAGTGGTGTTCAACACCTGTGAGCTGCTCAAGTTTGTTCAATAAATTTGATTCTTATATTTTTGACATTGTATCAGAGCTACAAGGAGGAGGACTGCCTGTAACCCTGAGTGGAGGAGTTCAAGTGAAGGATATGAGGTAGAAATTAAACTAGCGCATTTTTGAAGGCGATCAACGCGAGATTCCTGGCCATAGTCCCGTCGAACCCATTCTGGCCTTATGTGATTTTATTTTCGAGAGCAACGCGAGTGGACCATTCTCTAAGCACACCGACCATGTCATGTGAGAAGAGGACGGGTCTTGCTTCGAGGTCGATGTCCCTTACCTATAGCTTTGAGGCCGCAGGAGGCTGGAGGCCGTCCGGACAGCGGAGGAGGAGGCTACAGGAGGCTAAAGGGAGCCGGGGCTACTGTGGAGGAGGCTACGACTACCAAGGAGGAGGCCGCCATTTTTCTGTGCTGTCATGCAGGAGGCTGCCATTTCTGTCGCTTCTTGGCCTGTGGATGATCTGGGCATGAATGACCTACACATTTAATGAATTGGGAACCGAGAGTTGCACCCTCAATGGATAGATCTGATCCGATCTTATAGATCCAATAGAAGAAAATAATAGATCTGGTCTTATAGATCTGATCTTCCTTACGATTCGTTGGTGGGAAATTGCAGATGGTAATGAGTGGCTTTTTTAAGTTAAGGATCCGTGAGTTGCACCACCAGTGACTGTGAGGGGAAGCTGCAATAGAAGGTTGCAACAGAAGGTCTCACTCAAGGATGGCTTTGATGTGCTAATATCCATCGGTCCATTGACTCCCAACAGAAATCCCAAATGCATTACTGTGTCCTACAAAGAAGACATAAAAGTTGTTTGTGAGCCAGAGTTGAAGTTGAAGCAAGATTGCAAGAGCAGTTGAATGGCTTTTCCTTATAACGATCTCTTCTACTGCGTTGGCGTGTTGGTCTACATTGATGATGTTGAGTCACCGAGTTGACTCTTCAATTTTGGTCTGCGAATTCATTGCCTGCAGGGTGTGAAATTTGGCAGCTCACTCAAATTGGATATGGGAAGGTATGCTTCTAGTATGCAAGTATTTGAAGAGGCATAATTTCATTTCAATTGATTAATTTAATTCTTTAATTAAAAAAGAGGGGCTTATTATTTGAAAAAGGGGGCGATTTTTTTTTCCAAAAAGAAGGAATTGGAGTGATCTCTTAAGAAAAAAGGATCTGGGCTCAGTTTTCGTTGGATTCAGAATTTTCAATAGTTTTGAAGATCTGGGTTTGTTTTTTTTTAAGTTGTTGGGGTTGAAGTTTCCTTTTATTCAATATGAACAATCAGTTAGTAGAAGCATACCTCAATGAGAATAACAAGCAGGATGGATTCAATTATTTTGGTTGGAAATTTAAGTTGCAGACCCTACTTGAGGGACACAATGCATGGGCAATTGTGAACAATGATGAGGTGAAGCCGAACGTGCTTGCGGGAGGAACAATAACAACAATCAAGACTAGGACAAGCAGGAGACTAAGGCGAGAATGCTCCTAAAATTGTTGATTAAAGATTGCATTATTCCCCATATCCATGATTGCAAGACTACACCATAAATCTGGAAGATGCTCAAGGATCTCTATGAAGTCAAGAACACCAATCGATTGTTGTTCTTGAAGAGCAAGATTCTCTCTATCAAGATGGAGGAGAATGAGACAGTTGTAGCATTTATCCCGGGGATCAAGGAGCTCAAGAACAAGTTGGGTGACATCGGTGAAGCTGTGTCAAATACAAATTTGGTCATGATTACCATGAATGGTATGACTAATGAGTATGAGATATTCATCACTGGCTTGAATGCAAGAGAAAAAGTCCCTGTGTTTGAAGCATTGACAAGGATCCTCATGCAATAGGAGGAAAGGCAGCTGACTCATAAACCTCAGAGTTCAGACCTGGGCCTAATGGTGAAGAAGAAGCCCTTCAGAGGAAAGCCAAATGTAGCAGAGAAGAGCAGTGCAATCGCACAGAGAAATATGCCCCCACCTCAAGGTACATCTTTCAATAGAAATGACTCTGTGACCAAATGTTTTTATTGTGGTAGAACCGGTCATATAGCCAGATATTCCTTGAAGAAGAAGTCTGATGAAGGTAGAAAGAGACATAAACAACATGCAGGTCATTTTGTTGATGAGGAACAAAGTCAAAACCTCAGACTGTTCACATCTAACTCTACTTTTTCGGCTAAGGATGATGAAGTAGATACCTACTTTGTGGACTCAGGTGCATCCATCCATATGACAGGGAACAGAAATTGGTTTGAAGACTTCAAAGAGACCAGCAGTGGAGCAAACATCTATATTGGCGATGATAGAGGGTACGAAATCAAAGGTTATGGTAATATTCCTATTGTTTCTCTTGATGGAAATATTATAAATATTCATAATGTAATGTATGTACCTGGGATAAAAAAGAATATGATCTTTGTCTCTATGGTAACTGACCAGAATCTCAAAGTAGAGTTTTATAAATCATATTGTGTTATTAAAGACTTGTTGGATCATATGAAGCCTATTGCATCAGGTATTCGTGTGGGAGGATTGTACAAGATAAATGTCAAAAGCACACCACATCAGGCATTGACATCATCTGCCATGACTACAGTGGACTTATGGCATCAGAGATTCGCCCATATTAACTTCAATGATCTGCTGCTATTATAGAAAAGAGGTATGGTCGAAGGTATTCCTGTTTTAAAACCTATCTATATTGATTGTGATGCATGTGCACTTACAAATATGCATACAGATGAATTTCATGTGAATGATGATAGTAGGAAGAGAGATATACTCAAGCTGATACACACAGATTTATATAAGCCTACGCAGACAAGGTCATTAGGTGGTGCATACTATTTTTTATTGTTTATTGATGACTATACTAGATTTACTTGGGTGTATTTCCTCAAGAAGAAGATCCACACTTTTGAATACTTGAAGGAGTTTAGACATATGGTTGAAAAGCAGATAGGTAAGAGCCTCAGGATTCTCCACTCGGATCAAGGGGGAGAGTACAAGAAAGCTTATATTCTCAAATACTGCAAAGATCATGGGATACAACAATAGTTTATAGTACCCCACACTCCTCAACAGAATTGGGTTGTAGAGAGGAAGAACAAAACCCTTGTGGAGTGTGCTCAGAGTATGTTAAAAGGTAAGAATCTTTCTAATGGGTTTTGGGTTGAAGCGATTAATACTACAGTATATCTAAAGAATAGGAGTCCAACAAGAAGTTTAGATTTCAAAACTCCTTTTAAAGATTTATTTGGCTATAAGCCTGCACTTAAGAATTTGAGAGTTTTTAACTCTAAAGCCTTTGCTCATGTCCGAAAGGAAGATAGAAAGAAACTAGATTCAAAGGCCATAAAATTTATTTTTTTTGGGTATTGGACAGAATTTAAGGCTTACAAACTGTTTAATCCCTCTACTCATAAAGTGTTTGCGAGCAGAGATGTAGTGTTTCATGAGTAGGTTAATGATGGAAGCCATGTGAGTGCTAATGAAGAATGGCACGTGCCCTTGTTGGTGGAAGAAGGAAGTTATGAATTAGGTGACAACAATGAGCAGCAGTAGCAATAGCAGAAGTGGCAGCAGCAGGAAGGGAAAGAAGATGATGTAGCTGTCAAGCCAAGTCCAGAAAATGATGATCAGACAAGGTTTGAAGCTACCCTGCCACTCAGGAGATCAGGTAGGAAGGTTCAGTTTCTAGCAAGATATAGGGAAAATGCTTTTATAACTAGTATGACGAATGTTGTTGAACCCTCTTGTTATAAAGAAGCTAGTTAATATAGTGAATGGAGGGCTGATATGGAAGAGGAATATGAATCAATCCTCAAAAACAAAACTTGGGATTTAGTTAAACTACCTGAAGGCAAACAACCCATAGGATGCAAATGGTTGTATAAGACTAAATTTAAATTAGATGGGAGCATAGATAAATATAAAGCTAGGCTAGTTGGAAAGGGGTATTAGAAGCAAGAAGGTATAGCTTATGATGAAACATTTTCCCCTGTAGCTAAACTAAACACAATCAAAATGATAATTGCTTTAGCTACCAAACACCATTGGATGATTCACCAGCTAGATGTTAAATCTGCTTTTTTAAATGGGGACTTAAAAGAAGAAGTCTACTTAGTGAAACCTGAGGGGTTTGTCAAATAGGGTGAAGAACATTTAGTTTGCAGGTTGAAGAAAGCATTGTATGGACTAAAATAGGCACCCAGGTCATGGTATGACAAAATTGATTCATTTTTCCTGCAACATGGTTATAAAAGAAGCAAAAATGACCCTAATCTTTATACCGTGTTTGATAAAGAGGGAAGGATTGTTTTGATTTCTTTATATGTAGATGATCTAATCATTACAGGGAATGCTGACAATCTCATTAGAGAAATCAAGGAGCAGATGTCACAAGTCTTTGAGATGAAAGACCTTAGAGAGATACATTATTGTTTGGGTTTGGAAGTGTGGAGGGATTCTGGACAAACTTTCCTGTCACAGATTAAGTATGTCAAGAGCTTACTGGAAAATTTCAAAATGGATCAATGCAAAGCTGTAGCAGTACCTTTACAGCAGAACTTAAAACTGCAGAATGATGATGGATCTAAGGAGGAAGATGTGACTTTGTATAGACAGTTGGTTGGGAATCTAATCTACTTGACTACAACTAGGCCAGATTTGGCTTATGCAATCATTGCATTGAGCCAATTTATGTCAAAGCCCCTTAAGATTCATTGGGTCGCAACAAAAGGTATTTTAAGGTATCTCTAGGGAACATTACATTTTGGTATCGTTTATACTAATTCATGTGATGTTAGATTGAAAGGTTTTGCAAACTTCAATTGGGCTAGAAATGTAGATGATAGATGATCCATAATAGGCTATGCATTTAGCATTGGATCTGGGGTCATTACATGGAGAAACAAAAAGAAGAACACAATATCCTTATCTTCTGTGGAAGTTGGATATCAAGTTATGTGTGCAGCAACATGTGAAGCAGTTTGGTTGAGAAGACTTATCTTTGATGCTGGAGAAGAACAAAAGGTTGCAACAGTGATCAAATGCGACAACCAAAGCTCCATCAAAGTTGCAAATAATCTAGTATTTCATAAGAACACAAAGCATATTGATACACAATTTCATTTTGTCAGGGAGAAAGTTCAGTCAAAAGAAAGCCATATTGAGTATTGTAATAGTTGTGACAATGCTACTGATATTTTTACCAAACCTCTTAGTAGAATCAAGTTTGAGTTGTTTAGGGAAGTCTTAGGAATATCTATGAATCCATTTCTCCATTAAGGGGGAGTGTTGAGATTAATGATGAAATGTCTTAATGGAGTGTCGGTTCAAACCGAACCTTAGATTAGGAGTTTGTTCTTGATTTCTAGGGTGTTGTTTCAACTTCCCTAATTGTGTGTAAATTATATATATTTCTCATGTAATTAATGTAAGGCAGAGCGTTTTCTACAGAGGAAGTCTCTAGGTGGTGTTCCACACCTGTGAGCTGCTCAAGTTTGTTCAATAAATTTGATTCTTATATTTTTGAGTCTGAAACAATTTACCATTGAAATGAACGTCGTATACAATTGACTCCTCAATGTTAAAATTGATAAAAGTATGATCATCTCTTTTTTTATATAAATTTTAGTACAAGTGTCATAGCACTGACCATTGAAATTAACTGTGTATACACTCTCATATCACAAAATAAAACATGAAAAAATAGATAATATGAACCAATAATCCAGAGTGTTCGTCTGTAATAAAGTTTCCAACAATGTTCTTTAATTGAAAAAAAAACTCCTAACGAAATCAAATGTTCTCCACACCTCACAGCTTGGATATTTCCTATTGAAATCAAGTTTTTGGTATACACAACTTCCTCAATTAACCCAATTTTTATATGTTCTTGAGAATCTTACACCAAGAAGCGTCGATCACCCAACAAGATTTCAATCTTTGACAACTCGTCTACTTGCCATGTTTTGCCAAGATTATTTCCTGTCATTGAGGAAAAGTATACGATATACAAAGTTATCATTCTTGGAACAAACATATTAAAGATGAATTTCAAATTGAAAAGATTCATTTTAAATGAAAGAAAAAGGTTCCTATATTGTCATTAAAATGGATTGTAAATAGAGGGAAGAGGGTATCTGTTAATGCAATCCTTCTACATGTTATATGTCAATGCAATCCTTGTTCGAAACATTGATTCCAACCACCTGACTCATTAAATGCTCAACTGTCTCGAGAGTTCAGGAGATGGTCTGGAGTCTTCTGGAGACTTCAGGTATCATCTAGAAGAAGCTACTGACAACCAAAATAGCAAAACTTCTCCATTGTGTATAAAAACCCCTGTTTGGTAATGGAATGGAAAAGTTGTGTGTTTTTTGTTCAATGTTCATGCTACATTCTCTGATATGGTATCAAAGCCACATTGAGTGTTGAGAGCATGATGGTGTGTGAGCTTGTGAGAGACCAGTGTTGAGAGCATGAGATCGATATGTGAGAAGTGTTGAGAGTCTTTTGCTACAAGTGGTGTGTCTATGAGAGTTTTGCTGCAACTGTAGCTGCAGAGAACATGCAAGGGTGTGTCGGTGGATAGTTGTTTAGTAGAGATTGCAACTAGAGATTGGGAGAGTCGGTTGCGAGTGACTTTGAGAAATCGCATTATTGCAGAAGGAGTTGTGTTCGTGCCGAGGTCTGGTTCTAAAGGCTCATTGGAGGGATCGGTTTGATGTAAGGGAAATCGAGTGGAGTATTCCTAAGAAGGATTTGCTTACCAAAGTGCTGGTCAAAGGAGCCTCTTGCTGAGAGCTTGGTTGTGGCTCTTGCGTCCTGCAGAGAGTGTTGTTGTTGAATGGATTAGTGTTGTCGATGTTGAATGGATTAGTGTTGATCTTTTTTAATGGTGCTCTTATATATATTTATTAACTAATTTCATATGGTGTTTTAATTGAGTTTGAAGTTTGTGAAAAAATGTCGTTCTCATCTCCTTTTTAAGATAGGAGTCTATGGTAAAATCATGGTATTTTTTGAAGTGTTCAAGTTTGAAATTTAAAGAAGAGTTGCGGTCAAGTATCAAGTAAAAAAATAAAACAGTTAAAAAGTTCAAGATTGAATTAAATTAGTTTGTTGTGGTTGTACGTGAGGGGTTTAATTGATATTCTGACTTTTTTTATGAAGAGAGATAGATGAGTTGTGTAGTCATAAAAGTTGTGGAGTGGTGAAATTTGGGTTTTTTTATGTGTTTAAAAATAAATTAAAAAAGGAAAGGAGAATTAAAAGAAAAAAAAAAAAAGGTTTTTTTGGAAAAAAAAAGGGACAACCATATTATCGAATAACATTAGATAAAATTTTATGACTTATGCTTGAGGGTTTATATGTGTGAGGAAATTATTTGTGAAAATTAATACTTTTTTGGTGGTTGGTACTTGGTGAAAATGAGTAGCATGGCTAATGTATTGGTGAAATCTTATTTATCTGACTCTAACAAGTTAGAACAATGTAAACTTTGAAACGGGAACTATAAACTCAAAACGAGAACTCTCGCCGAAAAACCTCATAAAAACATCAAAAACAGTGCTAAAAACAAAAAGTGTTGATGCTAGAATAACACTTTTTTTTTTCTAGGGTAAATTTTCAACATGTTTTAAAAATGGTGGTGAAAACCAATTTTTTGTGCAAAATTGTCCAAAACCACCCTCAAAACGAAAAGTGTTGACGCTGGGATAACACTTTTTTTTTCAAAGGTAAAATTTCAACATTTCGAAATAATGGCGTAAAATATTTTATCATGACCCTGAAAACATTAAAATTTAAAATGAAAACATAAAATAAAATTAAAAATTAAAATAATGAAAAAAAAAGTTAAAAAAAAAAATAACAAAACATAAATTAAAATATATACTAAAAACAAAACATAAATTAAAAAAAAAAAAAAAAAAAAAAAAAAAAATCAAATATGTAAAAAAAGACAAAAAAATCAAATATCAAAAAGAAAAAAATATCAATCATAAAAATGTAAAAAAAATAAAAAATTAACGATCAGAAATAAAAAACTAAACAAGAATCGCCCCTCCGCCCACCCGACGCCGGTGGTGGCACGGCCCTGGGCAGAGGGTCTGCATGCAGGCCCTTCGCCCAGGGCCACGCCACCACAAGCGGCGGGCGAGTAGAGGTGCCACAGGGTTTTATTTTTTAATGAAAAAAAAAACCGTTAAAAAAAATCAAAATTTTTAATAATATTTTTTATTTTTAAATTGTAAATGTTTTAGTTTTTATTAAAAAATCAAATTGTTTAATTTTTTTTTTATTTTTTAATAATTTTTTTTATAAAATATTTAAAAACTAATAATAATAATTCGTTTAAATCTTTTTTTTTTCTTTTTGTTAATAATTTTTGTTTAAAAAAAATTAATCTTTAATTTTTTTGTTTTTAAATAAAAAATATAAGCTTAATAAAACAGTTTAATTTTTTTTTTTGAAAATAAATATATATTTTTAAAATTTTCATATTTTTTTGTTTTTTTAAATGTTTTTAATATTAATTTTACTAGTTGAACCGAGGCGACGGTGAGAGTTTCGAACTAGGGTTCACGGGTGTGCAGGCCTGACAGAGTCGACGGTGTCAGGGATCGGCCCCTGTGACGAGGGACGGAAGCCGTAGACAGGGTTTCGGCCTTTCTGTCCACAACGACTCTTAACCCAGGTATTTCTTTAGAAAACCACGTTTTAAATCTAGCTGATAAATACTGATCGGGATGGACGAGACTGGGGGGGGGGGTGCAAACCCCTCCTTCAGAAATGTAGTGATGGGTGAAACCAGTGCAGAAGGAAACCTCAATGGAAACAAGGAAAACATAGCCCCGGTAATGGGCAATATCTGGCAAAAGAGGATGAAAGGTAAATGCCTTCCTCGAGCTCAGAAAAAACCTAGGTATATCATACCCTTTAATAAACTGGAGGAATACAATAGCTATATGAAGGACCATGCATTAATCTGCAAATTTATTGGCTACTGGCCTTCAGAAAGGGAGCTGAACAGATGGATAGAACTGCGATGGAAACCCCGAGGCCATATAGATCTGAAACTAGGAGCGAAGGGTTTCTTTACGGCCGTATTCACGAATCTGGAAGATAAGAACAGAATTTTTGAGGAAGGGCCGTACTTCCTGAATAATGCTGGTCTGTTTATGAAACACTGGGAGGAGCGGTATAACCCTGAAAAAGAAAAGTTAATGGATGCTCCGGTATGGGTTAGGCTGTTTGGGTTACCGGATGAGTTCTGGGACCCGGAAATCTTGGAAGGTATTGGAAACTCAATAGGTAGTTTCGTGAAGACTGCAGAGGCCACAAGAAGAGGGAAGTACAATGCCTTTGCTAGAATTTGTGTCTTCATGAACTTAGCTGAACCTCTCCCGGAAAATATTGACCTGGAATACCATGATGAAGTCTGGACGCAAGCGCTCGACTATGAACACATCCCCTTCCGTTGCCGGAAATGTCATGAATATGGCCACTTATTTAGGAACTGTCCATTGAACAAAGAGGAAGGAGAGAGGCCAGGAAAAGATAGAGCAGCAGATAGAGAGGAAGGCTTTCAACAAGTCTTTAGAAAGAAGCGACCAAATAAGGAAAACCTGAAACCCAAAACGCAAGAAACCCCCAGCACTATCAAAAGCCAAAATAAGTTCCAGGTATTGCAAGATAATGCGGAAGGGTTCGAAGTAAATCTGAATGACGATGAAGAGCCAGAGAACTCGCCAATGGAGGTTGCCCGAGAAGAGAAAGAGAAAACAGAAAGTACATACAAACCAAACAAGGAACAAACAGAGGAAAAAGAGACAGAGGAAACAATGGAGTCGCACATGGAAGTTGAAAACCAAATGGAAAATGAGGCTGAAGAGGAAAAGTTAATGAAGAGACTGCTACAGGAGTGGAAGTATTTAGATAGCAGATTTATACCGGAGAAACAAAAACAGTTATTCAAAGAGGCCTTCCAGAAATACAAGGAACGGAAGGAGGAAAACATGGAGGAACAAATTGCAGAGGCTGGGGAACAGCAGAAAGAAATAGAGGAAATGGGAAATTTGGGAAAAAGCAGCAGGAAAAGAGGCCGGAGAACGCTAAATGAAACTATACAGTCAGTGGGTGAAACACTGATCAACTCTGGTAAAGTGATACCTCTGTCAGAGGTATTTTTCCCCGCCCTCCAAAAGTTTTAAATGATTGTTGTTAGTTGGAATATTAGGGGCCTACACAGTAAGGGGAAGCAAAGATATTTGAGAGATAAACTCAAAAAAGAAAAACCCAGCATTATAATACTGCAGGAGACTAAAATTGAGGTAAACCAGTTAGAAGAAATAATTGAGAGAAATAGATTGAATTACAAAGTCATGGGACAGGATGCCATAGGCGCGGCTGGAGGATTAGCAATATTGTGGAACCCAAATGAGGTACTTCTGGAAAAATGGACTAGCATGCATGGAATCTTAACCGGGATGGGAAGGATAGTGGGGACCAAGGAAACTGTAGCCGTCACAGGGGTATATGGACCCACAAACCCTGCTGAAAAAGAAAACTTTATCAACAGTCTAAAAGCGACCCGACAACTTTTTTCTGGACAACCTTGGATCATTGGAGGAGATTTTAATCTCATCCGATCCCTGGACGAGAAAAAAGGGGGTGTCCGAAGGCTGGATCAATTCATGAATAAGTTTAATGAACTGATAGAAGATCTACGAGTAGTGGACATGAAAACCATCAATGGAATCTATACATGGAATAACCGAAGAGGAGGTAAGAATCAAATTGCTACAAAACTAGATAGATTTTTAATATCTGAAGATATCCTGAACAGAGATATCTTTGTCGAAGCCAAGATCATCCCCTCTTTGGGCTCAGATCACTGGCCAATCAGATTGGAAGTGGACATTAAAAAGATCCAGGGTAAGAGACCGTTTCGTTTCGAAGCATTCTGGTTAAGGGATCCGAACTTCATCAAAAAGGCAGAGGAATGGTGGAACCAAAGCCGAGTGCAGGGTAGAGGAAGGATGCACACGTTTCATCTAAAGCTGAAAGACTTGAAGATAAAGATTAAGAAGTGGAACAAAGATGAATTTGGCAATATCATAGAAGACAAGCAAAAATTGGAAAAGGAAATGGAGGATATCCAACAGAAAATAATTGTGGAAGGCAGGACTGAGGAAAGCATCGCCACAGAAGGGGCTCTACTGGGCAAAATGGAGGAAAGAAGAAAACAAGAGGAAATCCTATGGAGGCAGAAATCTAGAGTTAAGTGGCTGCGCGAAGGGGAAAGAAACACGAAGTTTTTTCATCAGGCAATGGTTAAGCACAGACAGGGGAATAGAATTCTCTCCATTAAAAGGAATAATGGTACAAGGGTTGTAGAACAAAAGGAAATCGAGCAAACTTTAGTCGAGCATCATAGAGGAATTCTCTCCGAACCCCAAGTAGATAGAGAGAGAGCTATACAGGAAATCTGCACTGCTATTCCCAGACTAGTTACGGAGGATCAGAACAAAGCCTTAATGAGAATGGTTACCTTGGAGGAACTGGAGGAGACAGTGAAATCAATGCGGAAAGGTACAGCGCCAGGCCCGGACGGCTGTACAGTCGATTTTTACCAAGCTGGCTGGCATTTTCTTGGGAAGGAAATACTAGAGTTGGTAGAAGAATCAAGGGTGCAACAGAAGGTATGGCCAGCTCTTAACTCAACCTTCTTTACTCTAATTCCTAAGGGTGAAAACATGGAGGATGCTAATGGCTTTAGACCAATAGCTCTCTGCAATGTAATATATAAGATCATAACTTCTCTTATTGCCAGACGATTAAAACCCTTGCTAGGGAGCTTAATATCGGCGGAGCAAACTGGTTTTGTGGAGGGGAGACAGATCTTGGATGGTTTAGTTGTCTCTCAAGAAGTCATCCACTCCCTCAAAGATAAAAAACGGAAAGGAATGATGATTAAGCTTGATTTATCCAAAGCCTATGATAGGCTCAACTGGAGATATCTTGAGAGAGTGCTTGCATGTTTCGGCTTCCACAAGAGATGGATTACTTGGATCCATAATCTCATCTCGTCTCCAAACTTTTCAATTTTAGTCAATGGAAACCCATCGAATACGTTTAATGCCTCCAGAGGTATTCGTCAAGGGGATCCACTGTCTCCTTTCCTGTTCATTGTGGCAGCAGAGGGTCTAGGAAGGTATATTACTAAGGAAAAAGTAGCCAACAGATTAAAAGGCCTTCGCTTATGGGGAGACAGACTCCCCCTCACGCATCAACAATTTGTTGACGATATAATGCTCTTTGGGGAGCCAACTGTTAGGGAAGTCAGACATCTGAAGAAAATCCTTGACCTGTTTGCTGAAGCATCGGGACTAGAAATTAACAGGGAGAAATCATGTGTTTTTATCTTCAACACGGTGGATCAAGTGAAGACTCATCTCATCAGAATTCTTGGCTTCAAAAAGGGTGAACTCCCTACCAAGTATTTGGGGAACATGTTAGACTTCACGACAAAAAGATTGAAAAACTGGCAAGGAATCTTAGACAGAATGAGGAAAAAAGTCTCGAGCTGGGCTTTCAGGGTCCTGAATATTGCGGGCAGAATTGTTTTAGCTAAATCAGTATTACAGGCTATACCTATTTACCCCCTATCAATAATGGCGGCCCCGAAAGGAGTTTATGGGAAGATAAGAGAAATCATCAGAAATTTCATTTGGCGAGGGTCGGAGGAAAAAAGGAAATGGGCCCTGGTGGCCTGGAATCAAATTACAGAGAGAAAAGAGAAAGGTGGATTGGGATTAAAAGACCCAGAACTGCTTAATCAAACCCTGGGAGCTAAACTCTGGTGGAGGTGGGTACAAGGGGGAAACGACCTCTGGAAATCAATATGGAGAACAAAATATAGAATGTCAGACTCTCAGTTAGATATTCTAAGGCAAGAGGAAATGCCTCGCGGATCTGCGGTGTGGGAGCTGGCCAGCCAGAATAGAGACATTGTTAAGCAACATGCTTTCTGGGAAATCAGAGGAGGCAATGAGGCTCACTTCTGGGATGACAAATGGCAGCAAAGGGAAAGATTGACAAATATACAGAGCCTTCAATCAATTAGGGATAGTATTGAGGGGAATAGATCAAGTGTCAAGGATTATTGGAAACCTGTCACCATGAATGACTGTTGGAGATCATGGCAGGATCCCACAGAGTGGGATCAAAGCCTCAATCCAGACCTACAGATAGCTTTCAAAAAGGAAATGGATTCACGGAAAATCAGGGTAAGGGAAGGAAAAGATATACTACGCTGGGGTAACACCATGAAAGGACTTTTCTCAGTAAAGGAAGCCTACTATCTCGCAAATCCCCTCAATATCAATGACGGACATCAGGGATGGAGGAAAATTTGGGACCTAAACTGGTGGCCCAAAGTAACCATTTTTGCTTGGATCGCTTTGAAAAATAAAATTCTTACTTGGGACTGCATCCGGAAACGGGGATTCTCGGGACCGTCGCGCTGCTACCTGTGTAACAAACAAGAAGAAAGTAGAGATCATATCATGATTCAATGCCCGTTTATCAAACATCTATGGTCCTGCGTCAAACATACCTTTAATAAACATGGGGTGGAGATTAGCGATTTCAACGAACTGGTTCTTCATTGGAAAGAGGAAACATTCAAATGCAGAGTCATACAGAGAGCTTGGAATCTTGCTTCAGGTTTTGTAATATGGCTGGTATGGAAGGAACGTAATGCTAGAATCTTTAAAAGCATTAATAAAGAGCCGGCGAAAATTTGGGACTAGGTGACAGAGGCTCTACGAGAAACCATTCTAGTAGAGAGATGGCAGGATGAAGATTGGAAAGCAGATTTAGAAGAACAGGAAATTTTACGCAGACTAAATCTGAAATTGGAAATGGTGCAACACCAATTCAGAAAAGGGCAGAACATGCAGACTAAAAGCCCAGACAAGTTCACTTATCCCAGGGATCAATTCGTCAAGCTAAATTTCGATGGGGCCTCTAAGGGTAATCCTGGAGATGCAGGGTTTGGGGGTATATTCCGTGACAGTAGCAAACAAGTAAGATGGATATATGCCGACTGGGGAGGCAATATGACTAACAATGAGGCAGAATTCTGGGCGCTCCACACTGGATTGAGAATAGCTATCAGAAATGGGTACTCTAACTTAGAAATTTCGGGGGATTCCCAAATTGCCATTGAAATGGTCAAGAAGCTCAGGAATGGCAAAGGATGGGACAAGGTGACTAAGAGCTGGCGCACAGCAGGTATCGTTCAGGAGATAGAGGGTATGATCAAAAGAATAGATTACTGCATCTTCAAGCATGTCCGAAGAAATGGTAATCAACCCGCCGACTGGCTGGCCAACTGGGGCAGCAAAGGACAACAGAGCAAGATTGATAGCCAATGGAGGAATTCGGCGGCTAACAGGGAATGGAAAGATCTAAACACGCTCATTAAGGCCGATCATGATAGCGCCATCGGGGATTACACTCAGATTAATGAAGGACATCAGTAAACGGCAGAGACACGATCGAACTACAGCCGAAGTTCGATTGCTGAAGGTGACGGTGTTATCGGGGAACACTCTTCAATTAATGCAAGATAGGACCAATTGGCAAAGTTATGATCGAACCATGACCAAAGCTCGATTACATCAGGTGCTAAATGGCATACCAATACACACAATGATGAAGCACGATGTGAAAGAAGGTACAGTGGCGGCAGAGGGGATGAGTACCAAGGAATTCGCAGTCGATGCGGTCATTAAGACGCATTGGATGAACGGAGAAATTAACGAGGTGCCCGGACACAGAGAAGCAAATATGAGTATAGATGGAACGTTTGGCGATAGTGGAGTACGGGATCCAGCTAGGGCGAGGCCGAGAACCCAAATCTGGACACCATTATATATTCACCACAATAGAAACAGGCAAATTATAGAGAACGGGAGTCAGGGAAACAACCACCTTTACGGGATAATTCGGAATTGTCTGCAGAGTCTCCATCGGAGGCAGTCGAAGAAAGGAAGTATTATGAGAAGAAGGAGCGGCGAAGCTGTAAGAGAGATGGAGCCCCGTCCGAGAGGCCGCGAAGCAAGGGAGCGGAAGGAAATTGAGGAAGAACGGGAGCAAGGAAGGGGCAAAGGCCTCCTAAATCGGGATCCCCCAATCACAATTTGGGATACAGAGGATGACTCAGACGGAGATGACGAAGGCGGCTCTGGAAAAAGACCCAAGGAAACACAAAGGAGGAGTTATCAGGGCAGTACGCCCCAAACGGAGATGAAACCGCCCAGGCAGCCAGTTTCTGAGGAAAAACGCTCGGGGCTCCGGAAGAGGGGTCGACCACCGAGCAGCGGACAAAGCAGAACGAGGAAGGAGGAGGGAGACTGCGGAAAGACCGAGTTTGAGGTTGGCGAAAACTCGGGCAGACGGCAACAGCGACAAACAAAGCAGAAAAGGACTGTCATGCACCAGATACGAACGGCAGAAAGGGCGTTTCAGAACAATGCAGACCCCGATATTCGCAAAATTATGCAATTTTTGGAGGAGGAGGCCATCCAAGAACAATCAGCAGACGAAATGGAGGAGTGGGCTTCAATCCTCCATGACCCGGGACATACTCGTGGGCGCAGGACCCTGTTTAAACAATCCCTCCATATGTATTGGGTTATGAAAGGCCTGATGGCGAAGGCCCTGGAACAGGTAGCCAAAGAAATGGCGGATCTGCTCCAGAAAAAACCAGAGATGAGCAGGGAGCTAACCCATATTCGCAGAACCCAGTCACAGCAAGAGGAGAAACTGGACGAGATACTCTGCCTACTGAAGGGCGAGCGTCAAGACCCGGTTCAGGAAGATGGTGTGGAGCACCCCGCGCAAGGAGACGACCGCCCGGTGGACACGGCAAATGCATGAAGACAGATATGTTTAGTTTGACTACTGATGGTCCCGATTTTGTTTATAGCGTTTTAAATGAATAGTAGATATAATAACATAGTTCTGAATAGGGTTTACTGTAAATTTCAAAACAGTTATGCTGTGCTGGCTACTTTGGTTAGACGGAGAGCCTATTACTTTTGGGCTGGACTGAAAAATTATAGATGGGTTTACCCGGTTTCCCCTTGAGGGCGGGCATCTATGGTTTGAACGATGTATCTTTTGTTAAAAATTTTCAGAAATAGAATGAGTACTACCGGAGCTTACAAAAAAAAAATATTAATTTTACTAGTTTTTTTTTTGGGGGGGCCCGGGGGGGACGGGGCGGGTTAATTTTCTATTTTTTTTTTAATCTAGTTTCTTCTTTTTCTTTTATTTTTTTCTTATTTTTTCCTCTCTTTTTTTCTAGGTTTTGTTAATTTTTTTTTTTTTTTTTTTACTTACTTAATTTTATATATTTTTTTTAAATTTTGTTTTTATTTTTTTTGCAAATTCTTTTATGGTTTATGAGATAATTTATTTTTTTTAACATTTTTTATTTTGTTTTTTGTCTTTATATATATATATATATATATATATATATATATATATATATATATATATATATATATATATTAAAGCAATCAACATTTAAAAAATAAAATAAAACAACTTGAAAATTCATTAAATAATTATAATTTTAAAAAAATTGGACACAATAAATTTTAAAGTTTGAAAAATAAGTCCTCTAAAAGAAAGGTATGCTGCATCAACATGTTTCAAAATCAACATCAAAATCACTAACATTTAAAAGCAAATATTTATATTTGATACATAAGAAAAGTTAAAGTGTCAAAAATATGCTCCCAAAAAAAAGAATTGTATTCTGCATTACCACTTTTCAAAATCGGGTCACGTTTTTACTACCCCTATGAAACGGGTAATTGTATCGGTTATTTAAAGTGCCAAAAACTATGCTCTAAAAAAAATATGTATGTTCTGCATCACCCCTTTTCAAAATCGGGTCAATTTTTTGCTATCTCTACAAAATGGGTAAGAGTATGAGTTCCCATTTCAAAGTTTATATTGTTTTAGATGGTGAAAATTATGCAAATTGGAAGTTTAAGTTGCAAACTTTGATGGAAGGCTACAATAAATGGACGATTGTGTCTGGAGCTAAAGTTAAACCAATGTCTCCTCAAGCCACAGATTATGCAATTCAAGATTGGGTGCGACAGGAAAAAAAAGGAAGGTGATTTTGCGGATGTCCATTAAGGACAATATTATTCCACACATTAGAGATTGAAAAACATCCAAGGAGACATGGGACACTCTCAAAAATTTGTATGAGATGAAGACTACAAATCAAATATTGTATTTAAAGAGTATTCTTCTTTCAATTAAGATGGAATAAAATGAAAGTGTCAGTAATTTTATTTCTAGAATTAAGGATCAAAAGGATGACTAAGTGACATTGGTGAAACAATATCTAGTACAAACTTGGTTATTGTGACATTAAAAGGAATGCTTGATCAATATAAAAGTTTTATCACTCGTCTTTTAGCTAGAGTGAAGGCTCCTACTTTTGATGAGTTGGCAGGTACATACTTATGCAAGAAGAAAAGCAGAGAAGAAGCCTTAAACATAAATCACTCAATTCAGATTTATCATTGTTGGCTAAAGGGAAATGGTCCTTCAAAGGCAAACAGTGGGAGAAAAATAAAGGCAGAAAGCCACAGGTAAAAGCATTTCAAGGTACACCTTTACCAACGACAAATTCCAAATCAAGTAGAGATGATGTGTGTTATTACTATGGAGAACCTGGCCATTTTGCTAAGAATGGCATGAAAAGAAAGTCTGATCAATTTAAACAAAGAAAGCATTCAGGAAATTATGTTGATAGAGATGAAACAATTAGTCATGAATTTAGCAATCTTAAATTGTTTGTGTCCAATGTTTCTTTATCAGCAGAAACTGATGATGATAATGCTTGGTTTATAGATTCTAATGCATCAACTCACATGTCATGATGTTAATAATGGTGGACACATCTATTTAGGAGATAATAGGTCACATGAAATTAAAGGATATGGTGAGATAAGTGTTATGATTCCTAATGGACAAGAAAAACAAATTCAAAATGTGGTGTATGTTCCAGGATTAGAGAAGAACTTAATTTCTGTCTCTACTATTACAGATCAACATTTAAATGTTGAATTTGTTAAGTCACATTTTTGGTAAAGGATGTGCAGGACAACTATAAGGTTGTTGCAAAAGGAATGAGATTTGGAGGATTATACAGGTTGGATGTAATGAAGAATGCACATCAAGCTTTGGCATCAACATGCATGTCAAATATAGAGCTTTGGCATCAAAGGTATGGACACTTAAATCATAATAACCTACTTCTACTACAAAAGAAATTGATGGTAGAAGGTCTTCCAAATATTAAGGGTGAACACTTCGAATGTGAAGGTTGTGCAATAGGAAAACAACATAGGGAATAATTGCTTGTGCATGAAAATAGAAGAAAACATGAAATAGTTGAACTAGTGCATACTGATGTATGTGGTTCAATGCAAACTAACTCACTTGGTGGAGCATATTACTTTCTTATATTTATTGATGATAGAATTAGATACACTTGGGTGTACTTTATAGGAAACAAAAGTGATGTGCTTGAATACTTTAAAGAATTCAAGAGTATGGTTGAAAAGTAAACAGGAAAGAGCACTAAAATTATTCGATCAGATAAAGGTGGTGAGTATGCCTCGGGAGTTTTTATCAAATATTGCAAACAAAATGGAATTATGCAACAATTTATAGTACCACATACACCTCAGCAAAATGGAGTAGTTGAGAGAAAGAGTAGAACATTAGTTGAATGTGATCATAGTATTTTTTAAAGTAAAGGAATTTCTAATAGCTTTTGGGATGAAGCCACTAATACAACTGTATATCTTAAAAATAGAAGCCCTAGTAAGTATCTTGAGCACAAAAAACCATTTGAAGCATTTTATGGTTTTAAACCTAAAGTTAGTCATTTAAGGATATTTGGATGCAAGGCATTTTCTCATACTCCTAAAGAGGATAGGAGAAAGTTAGATGACAAAGCCATCAAATGCATTTTTATTGGATATTTTACAAATCAAAAAGCATATAAAATATATGATCCAAGTACTCACAATGTCTTTGCAAGTAGAGATGTTATATTTCATCAGCACGCAGATAAACAAAAAAAATAAGATGAACATAATTTATGGTAGCCTCCTTATGTCAGCTTTAAGGAAGAAGAAGTTATGGAATTATCTCAAACTCAAGAAAGCATGGAAATTCCAAAAGACATGCCAAGAAGTCAAAGTCCACAAAGAAGTGATGAAGGCACTCCACAGAGAAGAAGAAGAGGAGAAGGTACTCCAAAGTGTAATGAATCTCTAAGAATGTCAACAAGACAGATTCAAACCCCTATGAGGTATAAATATTATGCTTTAATGTCTCAAGTAATGAATTTTTTGAGCCTTTAAATTATGAACAAGCTAAAAATCATAAAGAATGGATGGAAACTATGAAAGAATAATATCGCTCTATAATGAAAAATGAAACTTGGTAATTAACAGAATTACCTAAAAATAAAGTTCCTATAGGATCAAAATGGTTGTACAAGACAAAATTTAATGCAGATGGTAGCATAGACAAGTATAAGGGAAGATTGGTTGCAAAAGGTTATTCACAAAAATAAGGTATAGATTATGAAGATACATTTGCCCCGGTTGCAAAAATGAATACAATCAAAATAATAATAGCATTGACAACTAAATATAATTGGAAGGTACATCAATTAGATGTGAAGTCAACTTTTCTAAATGGTGACTTAAAAGAGGAGATTTATCTTGTTCAACCAGAAGGATTTGTAAAGAAGGGACAAGAACATCTTGTATGCAAGTTAAAAAAGGCCTTATATGGACTAAAACATGCACCTAGATCTTGGTATGAGAAAATCGACAAATTCTTCTTTCAACAAGGATTTAACAAAAGAAAAAATGATCCTAATTTGTATGTCAAGACAGATAGAAATGGAGATATAGTATTACTCTCTATATATGTTGATGATCTAATAATAACAGGGAGTGCTGATAAATTGATTAAAGATATAAAAATGAAGTTATCACAGGAATTTGAGATGAAGGATCTTGGTTAGATGCACTATTGTCTAGGTCTTCAAGTATGGAGAGATCATGGAAGGACCTTAATCACACAAAAAATTATATATAAATGAAGTACTAAAGAGATTTCATATGAATGGATGTAAAGCAGCAAGTACTCCATTCAAACAAAATATCAAATTGAGAAGTGATGACGGAACAAAAGAGGTGAATGGAACATTATATCGACAATTAGTGGGATGTTTGAATTATCTCACTACCACTAGACCATACATTTCTTATGTAGTAAGCATACTTAGTCAATTCATGGCTAAGCCTCATGAAATCCATTGGTTAGCTACAAAAAGGGTCCTTCGATATTTAAAGGGAACTATCAATTTTGGTATATGAATATACTAATGATTGTAATGTTGGGTTGACAGGTCATTCTGATTCTGATGGAGCTGGAACTCGAGATGACAGGAAATCCACCACTCGATACGTCTTCAATATAGGATTGGGATCTATATCATGGAGCAGTAAGAAACAAGCAACAATTTCCTTGTCATCAATTGAAGCAGAGTATAAAGCATTATGCAATGCCATCTGTGAAGCTATATGTCTCAGAAGAATACTTGAAGATGTTGGTGAAGGTCAACAACAAACTACAATGATAAGATGTGATAATCAAAGCACCATCAAATTGGGGAACAATCTTGTATGTCATGCAAGAACAAAGCATATAGAAACCCAATATCATTTTGTAAGAGAAAAGGTCCAATCACGAGAAATTGCCTTAATATACTGTAATAAAAATGAGAATGTAGCTTACATATTCACTAAGCCTCTTCTGAAGGAAAATTTTGAGTTTTGTAGAAGTAAGTTATGTGTTATAGAAAATCCAGATTGTGTTGTAAGCCTAGCTAAGACTTAGACCAGAAGGCACTTCAATTAAGAGTATTTATGTGTCTTACGCATTGTGTTATAGGGTATTTTGTACATTTATCTTATGGTTGGAATAAAGGGGGAGCGTTGGAAACATTAATTCCAACCACCTGACTCATTAATGCTCGAATGTCTTAAGAGTTCAGGAGATGGTCTCGAGTCTTCTAGAGACTTCAGGTAGTGTCCTGAAGAAGCTAGCGACAACCAAAATTGAGACACTTCTCCACTATGTATAAAAACCCCTGTTTGGTAATTGAATGGACAAGCTGTGTGTTTTGTGTTCAGTGCACACAAGTCGTCGATGCTTGGCCTTGATATATGACAACATGTACCATAGGCAACTAGCTCACGTGTTCCCAAATATATGTAGTGTCATCCTTGAAGGCTCCATGTCATAATCACTTACTCCTAAGTTTCTCCCCACACCATCTATTATCACATGGCCTCCACGATGAATGCAAAAATGTTCGAAGTATTTCTTTAAATTGGACATCTTAAGTTTTGAACCCTTTCCCTGGAGCTTCGCCTTCAACATATTGTACACATAAATGAGTTTTTCACATAGGGGAAGAACCTTGGGTACCAATTTTTTTCCGTTATTCTTCAGTGCCTCAATTCCAAAATCTATAAGACAATTGCCGAGAGAATACTCAACAAGCACATCCTCATCTTCCCTCTATTGATCGCAAGAGTACCCTTCTTGGCTCGGGCCAATGTGGGTTTGAATGAGGTGGAAGAGATTGAATTTCGCAGATCCCCTGTCAGAGCTCACTATCAGTGAAAATGAATTGCCATGGACTCTGAGAATATCCTTGGCCATATCTATGGTGATCAGAGTTTTGTTGTAGCCCATACCTTTGAGGTTGTAAACCTTGACATTTTGTCACATTTTGTAGTGATTTATGATGTTGCCTGCAAGCCATGGAGGGGGGGAAAACAAGAAATGTTGACGATTAGTATATCGATTTCAAGTGGTGAAATCCCCTATTTTCGAGGAGCTTGTCAAGAATATGTGAGTAGAATTCATCGAATTCAGCTCTCCCCTCTCTTACAGATGGGATGTAATATTCAACATGATTCGTAGGCCATATGTTTCTTATCCGAACCCAGATTTCAATAGCCATATGTTTCTTCTTCGAGCCCATATTTCAATAACACTTTCAACTCAAATGTAACATTCTCCTCTCTTAAAATCTCATGCCTTCTCACCACAATCACCACGAGGAGATGGCTCTTTAAGATCTTAACCGACATGATCACCATGAGGTGGGGGCTCTTCTCATTCCAGATGTTGTTGTGGTACACACTGCATCGATCACCATTTAACAAATTAAAAGAATATCTTTTATTGAAACACTTCAACCTCACTCTTGCCCCAGTTCTGGATCATGCATTCAAATGAAGCATATACCCAATATATTCTTCCCAAATTCAATCCCGCCCACCCATTAAAGAAAAAAGCCAATGATGCCCCATCCACCTAAGGGCTTATATAGGAACGCCTACGGTGAATTATGGCCACTCTAAAGATGAGGTGGGGTGCCCAAGAATCATACTTTGAAGATGAGGTGGGGTGCCCAAGAATCATACTCTGAAGATGAGGCGGGGTTCTCAAGAATCACAAACTATGAGGGTCTCCCTCCAAAATCTAATAAAAAAAGTGTAGTTTAACTATTATATGTTTTGGTCATTTTCAGAGCAGATTTACTCATCAATTTTCTTGAAATCCAATGCAGATTTATCTGAATCTCAAATTTGATTCATGTACTTCTATTATTTAGCCTTTTCAACTCATATGTCCCATCAATTTTGAATAGAAAAATTAGAATACATAACTCTAACTTATAAAATTATAAAAAAATTAAAACAAACCAAACAACTATAAAAAAAACCTAAAATACAACCATACATAATTTCCTCGATAAAATAAAATCATGAACCACCCTTCAAATGTTGAACCTTGCATGTTCTCATACAATCCTTAGATCACACAAAATCCAACGTCAATGTAATATGGAAGATCTCCTATTGAATCTGTTCTTTGTCATAAGCTTTGAGTTTCAATGCATCTTTGGTCATTGAATGAAGGTGATAAAAGTGTATTCATAAAATACGATCACATCAGAAAATAGTGCACTTGGATATATCCAAGTTTATGTTAGTAAATTGATAGATTAGATTAGATAATATAGTTGATTTGGATATAATGTTTACATTAGTAAATTAATAGATTAGGTAGGTTGGCTGTGAGAGTTTGTTGAGAGATTTTCTCAAAAAGCAATTCCTGGTTTCAAATTTGTTGGATTTCATGAGCATTATTTATGTGGTTTTTAATTTGACTTTGATTACAATATATCAATTGTTTGTGTGCACCATATCTTCTCTGCCCATTGCTTTGTTGGTATCAGAGACATTATGGGCTTGACTCCCTCAAGGAAAGGATGAGAATAATGGAAAAATTCTGAATATTACATCTTTGTAAATATATATTAGTAGAGGTATGTGAAAATAATTTGTTCGGTGTGAGAATAATTTGTTGTGTGGATATTTGATTTGTCTATGTAATTTGGGTGTTCTTTTCGGTGGAGTAAGTATTAATGAATAACAAATTGAAGGGGGTGCATACCGCCGAGAGGAAGATCGTTTCCAAGAGATTCATCATCACATGAGACATTCACATTTTTTTGGGGTTCCATAAAAAATCTGTGTGTTGATGGTTATATGCATTGAAGGCAAGCTGTATTTTAGACTAGAGGCGCATGGGAGTTTTTCTTTACTTTTTCAGAAGCGTTTATAATGTGGGAGAAATGGTCAAATCTGCTCACTGGAAACTGCCCTGATCAAGCATATGTAGAGGAGCATGGTTCAAATTTGAGATGATGGAGAGTTCAATCGAGTATTGTACCAACAACAGTGTCGTATTTTGGTTGTCTTTACGTGGAGCGTGCGTTAAACGACGCAGTCGATGACAGTAAGGATTGGCACTTCTAAAATCCCATGATTGCCTTGTAAATTCTAACAATTTTCTTCGTTGATTGCTCCACTTGAACTATGTTTGTTATGGCGTGCATGGGGGCTTCTTAGTATTCTGAATTCAACACTTGAGTGTTTTTTCAAGCTCTACACGTCAGATCCCCTTCCGGTTGGTGGTCAACAAATTGCTGTGAACAGGTTTGGAGGATTATGTGCCAAGACATGTATATGGATGTCCATGTAGTGATGAATATGATAAATTACTGTCTGGCACAATGGATGCGATGGTGGGGTACTGTTAGCTATTGCAGTGCAAGCGTGGGACAGAGCATTTGTATTGAATACTGGTGAATGGATGGTTCCCATCTATTAGTTACAGGATTGGTGCAAAATGGTCCACATGATTGAGAGTAGGTCAATACCATTTTATCAATTCCTTTCACATGCTAATTGAAATTTGGGCTGTAAAGTCAGATTCCATTAATCAGCATTGGCTTGGATATTATGGAGACCTCTACGCACATAGAATTTAATGCAATGAATCATATGAAAACTGTATGAAGTTTTTACTACCATATCAAAATTACGGTTTTCCTCCATCGAAAATATGGGAAGGTAGTTCATTTTATAAGTATTGAGAGCTCTATGTTATATATGCTTTTTTTGGGTTTGTAAAAAAGTGTAGAGCCAATTATTGAATAACGCTGCATAAATCAAATTAGTGGTTTTTGGTACTCTGAACACTTAAACACATCACTACTTTGATTTTGTTTACATATTGTTATGGGTTTTTGTCCTTGGTTCTTGGAAACCCTTGAACAATGGTTACATGTTACAATATGAGATCCATGTGTGTGAAATAGGTTAACTTGTTTGATCAATTCTTTAACACATTCAGTTTTTATATTGTATGCCTAGAAACTAATGGATAACCGAAAGAGAAATATCAGATAGATGGTGATTGATCTATAGGATGGTTCATTACTTGATAGCTCTTATCGCAGAAGCGCGGATGAGCAAATTTTTCAATATTGTTGATATTGCAAATTTATTCAAAAATGGTTGGAGGTAATTATGTCTTAAATGAGTTGAATGGCAAGCACGAATGTTGTAGAGGTGAAAAGAATGTTGAGTGGAGACCTCGGGGTGAGGATAAGTGTCGAGGAAGACCAGTAAGATAGATGAGACATGTTAATTGTAATTTATGTTTGTAATGATATAAATGTAAACATTAAAGGGGGCACTTGGAAATAATGCTTACATTAGTAAATTAATAGATTAGGTTGGTTGGTTGTTGGAATTTGTTGAGAAATTTTCTCACCAAGCAATTAATTGTTTCGAATCTGTTGGATCTTATGAGCACTATTTATGTGGCTTGTAATTTGGTTTTGATTGCAATATACAAATTGTTTGTGTGCACCATGTCTTCTCTACTAATTTCTTTGTGTTGCATGATATGTTGTCTCCATTGGGAAAACACACAAACCTTTGCATTTCGTTGGCACTCCCCAGATATAAAAATGCATCCAGTATCATGTCAAATGATCGGAGATAAATAAGTGATGCAGGAGCATTCAACCCAAGAGAAAATTATTGTAATTAAGTAAACATAGGGGGTCATGTATTTTAAGGAAGTTGGATTCCTAAGTGTTGAATTAATGTAATATTTAGGATTTTGAGTGCATAGAATAGAAATGAATAAGACAAATTTGTGAGATGCTTTGTAAATTTTCTCGATAAATGAGAACATAAGTGGTTAATAAAGAAAAAAGAGTTAAAAGTCAATTAGGACTCTTAAAACAGTTCCATGATTCGAGAAACGAGAGAGAGCTCTTAGGAATTAAATGGAGATTAGAAGTGGACATAGAGGATAGAGGGCATCCAGGAGTGAGTTCAGTAGATTTAGGAATCGAACCAGAATTAGTTCAAAGAACCTTTCTGGTATAAATGTAAGCCTACGAGCAGAGTAGAGGGGAGGCCACGATATTGAAGATCAAGCCTGTGAGAGACAGAGAGTCTCGAATGTAATAAATTGTTCATATTTATATACAGAGGTTCATTTTGGTACTGTGTAAATGTGTGAAATAAGTGTGTAATGATTGATTATGCTTGAATTCGTAGGTTCTGTAACAGAGGTTGCAGGCAGAGTTCTGAAGAAATACGCAGAGGAGAAGAACGATTCGGAGGAATCGTAAGGGATCATTGAATCCACTTGGATGATCAGAGTGAAGCTCTGAAGAGAAGGCGATGTAAGAATTCACAGAAGACAAGCTTAGGAAGAGTGCGCAGTGAAATAGCAGAAGACCGAGAACCTTTGAAGAAACCTGAACCACAAAGGGAAATTGAAGAAATAGCGTAAAAACATAAGTAAACAGAGGAGCGGAGAAGTGAAGTATCGGTGCATATGAACCGTTAGATCTCAAAGATCAACGGTCATCGCATAAGAGGGAGTGCGGGAGATAACTAGTTAAAAGGCTGTTTTATAAGCAAAATGGTATTTCAGGTGGCAAAGAAACCACAAGTGGTATTGAGCGTTGAGCGCCCGTTCGCATACATATCACACCATGTAGCAACGGAGGCGAGAGGGGAAACCCCTTTATCGAGTGGTTAAACCCCATGCCTATTGTCTATCCGAATTCATGGTAGACTGTTGGATCTACTAAGTGTAGATCAACGGTGGAGGACTATCGGCGACTTTACATCGGGAAAGAATATCCACCGTTGGATCGAGAACTGATCAACGGTCGTGATCTAATTGCAATCGCATTAGACAGAGGCCAAAGGTTGGTGGGCTGTGAAATGTTGATATGCTGATAGCGATAAAGCGTCGATCGACGATCGGAGGTCGGGGCGATCGGAGCAGCGCTGAAGAATGGTTGGAAGGTGCGGACCCGATGGAGTGATAGTGGCGAGTGCATAATATTTGAGATCTGTTATATGTGTTCAGAGCAGGTTTCCTCTGTGTTCCATGTATTTGCGTTAAAGTGTTATGCTGAGTCTTTTAAGGCTAAAACATATATTATCATCCTGATAGTCGCATATCAGAGCGAAAGGGGTGATGATATATATATATATATATATATATATATATATATATATATATATATATATATATATATGTGGTGTGCCCGTGGAGGAGCCCAATTGCGGTAAAGGTAACCTCAAGATCTGTGTAGAGGTCGTACTGAGCCAGAAAAAGGTGTGTTTTGCATATAATTCCTTTGTAATTGGTTATAAAGGAAAATAGCGTCGATGAAAGGTTTTATGTGTAAATATATATGTAACCAATGTTAAAAGGGGAAGGTTACGTATATATAAAGGGTTAGCGAAAGCTTAAAACTAAGGTTTTTAAGGGTTTTAAAGTCCCGATAGAAAGGGTTTAATGGAAGGCTTTAGTACAGTCATAAAATGAAGGCTTGAGGGGTGATTAAGTCCTGATAAGTTTATATGGACTAAGCGTTAGTTTATGTTGGCATTAGTAAATCATTCCGCATAGGAATTGATTAAAGGGGCCTTAACCATTTGTGGTTGATGATTTGACTCCTTTGAGAGTTAATTACCTGGGACAAATGTGTGGATGCATTTTACATGCATACTGTGGGTGTAAGTGGGGGTAACCCTGGCGTCATTAGTGGTATCAGAGTAGATTAAAGGAGCTCTGTGTGAAGCATTTCTTAAAAGAATTGAGAAGAGAGTTATGTGTTAAGGTGTTTATGCGGGCAAGAGGAAGGATCAGATTCTAATCTGACAGACAGTAAGCACACAGAGGTGATGTGTAGCAGAACTTGCAGATGCAAGAGACAGAGGAAATCCATTCAAGATACAGGTGGAATGGTGAAACAAGATCATGCTGAGATCTTGAAGGTGAGATGACATGTTTGTTTTAATTTGATTGAAGATTGTGGTTGCAGATGAAACATCTCAGCAAAGGACAGCAAGAGAAGCTATGAGAGGAGAACCAGATGTGTTCTTGAAGGCAGAGTAAGGAAAACACTCTGAAGGAGAAGTGGCAGTGAACCTGAAGAATCCAACAAGAGGTTGGATAGAGAGAGAGGATAGCTGAAGTGTTCTCAAGAGATTGCAAAAGCCTAGAAGGAGCAAAGGTGTTTCTCAAGAGGAGGTTCCAGAAAGAGGACCGTGCTTACCAAAAGACTGAGTGAGGAGAGCTTAGTCAGATAACATTGCAGTGAGGAGGACTAGCTGTTGTAGAGTCTTGTCGCAGATGAGTAAGGAGATTATGAAGAAAGAGGAGAAGAATATGACTACTGATAGTCATAGCAAAGGTTCAGAGAGAAGCCATAGTAGAAGAAAGATGAAGAAAGAGGATGCCAAGGCAAATGGCAAGAGGACGAGTCAAGAGGAAATTGACAAAGAGATTGTAGAGTTAAAAGAACAACTCAATGCATTACGGAGGATACTAGAAGGAAGCTAGAGACTAGGTTGGGTCTTGAGGAAGAAGTCGGTGAAGTGGCATAAGTTGCAGAGAAGGCTACATCAGAGGCAAGTAAGGTGGTTGATGGAAGAACTCAAAGAAACTGAGTTGGAAGTGGAAGAGTCCATTTGTGAACCAGAACAGGGAGAAATTCTAGGAGAAACTAAAGATGAAGACTGGAAGACTGAAATTTCAAGTGAGACCAAAAGGTCTGATGATTTTAAATCTAACAATTTGTGTATGTTTGCAGGTGAAACATGTGAAGGAAAATTCGCTGATATTGTCATAAAGGAGAAAGAAGACAAGCATAATCTAAATTCTGTTCCGGAGGAAGATGAGATAGATAGGTCTCATATACAGTTTGGGGAAGATATCAAGCAACCAAGTGAAGGGTTTGAGGAGATTGAAGAAGACACCATCGAAGAATTTCTAAATCATATGAAGGATTTAGAACAACAGGAGATATGATGGTTGAAACATCAAGTAGGACCATAGGGTCTTATGTTTTTAACACTGATAGTTTGTCTTTGGATGCAGAACAAATGCAGGAGAATATTAATGAAGATGGTGAGACAAGGATAACTCTGGGAGAAGAGTTACAGAGGGACAACAAGGCAAAATGTGTTGAAGAAGAAGAGACTATGTTAGCTGAAAACATAGTAAAGGATCATCAATTCAGCATGATGATAGGCACAGTGGAAATAGCCATGGAAGCTATTGAGACATTCAGGAAAAGAGAAGGACATCTACTGAAAGATGTTAAGAAGGAAGAAACCTATGCAAAGGATTTAACCTTGGGAAAGAGGACATCTAATGATTGATCAATAACAAATGAAGGTATGGAAAATTGTGTGAAATTTTCAAATTCTACTCTAATTGAAATTATTGAGTTATATAGAAAATTAGACTTTAAAGAAGGGAAATGGAAAAACAGAGGATAGATGTTCAAGATAGATTGCTAAAAAAGGAAGACAAAAAAATTGTCATGAGTGACAATCATAAGAAAAAGGAGATGGTAATGAAAGTTCAGCAAATTGACACTGCAAAAGAAGGAGTTCACTACAATGGACAAGAGCAGGAAGACATCATTAGAGCAGATGATGTGGAAGAGTGACTAGTTGAGAGTCTTATGAGTTCTTTTGAGAATTCAAAACAGCATACTGATGTGCTGACAGAGGAGAAAGAAATAGAGCAGCAAACTGAATTGTTGCCAAAGGAAGATAAGGGACAGAAGTCTTATGTTTTTTATTTTAACAAGTGCTTTGTGAGTGTAGGTTTTGTTGCAAATTCTAGAGGAAATTTGGCACATATGAGCAGCCCAATAAATATGAAAGAAGAAGATTCTATTGAAGAATTTAATCCATGGAACAGAAATGCTAAATTGCTGGAGAGAATGCTGGAAAGTCGTGATTCAGTGCAGACAGAAATAATCATGAAAGAGGGTAAGGATGAAAGGGAGGTAGTTAGCATAGCAAACAAAGCAAAAGTTTGAACAAGAGCAAAAGAAGAAGAAAAAGTAAACCAAGAGCTACAAAGTGGAAGTAATCAGCAATAGTTTGAAGAATTAGTGGATATCAACAACAACTTGAAGCAAAGAGAAAGAGGAAGAAGTAAGTGGCAGAGTATGGACAAGCTTAGGAAGAGTGAAGCTCTAAATAGAAGGCGATGTAAGAATTCGCAGAAGACAAGCTTAGGAAGAGTGCACAGTGAAATAGCAGAAGACCTAGAACCTTTGAAGAAACCCGAACCACAAAGGGAAATTGAAGAAATAGTGTAAAAACATAAGTAAACAAAGGAGAGGAGAAGTAAAGTATCGGTGCATATGAACCGTTAGATCTCAAATATGAATGGTCATCACATAAGAGGGAGTGCGGGAGATAACTAGTTAAAAGGCTAGTTTATAAGTGAAATGGTATTTCAGGCGGCGAAGAAACCATATGTAGTATTGAGCGTTGAGAGCCTGATCCCATACATATCACGCCATGTAGCAATGGAGGCAAGAGGGGAAACCACTTTATCAGGTAGTCAAACCCCATGCCTATTGTCTATCTAAATTCATGGTAGACCGTTGGATCTACTAAGTGTAGATCAACGGTGGAGGACTGTCGGCGAATTTACATTAGGAAAGAATATCGAATGTTGTATCAAGACCAATCAATGGTCGTGATCTAATCGCAATCGCATTAGATAGAGGTCAAAGGCTGGTGGGCTGTGAAATGTCAATAAGCCGATAGCGATAAAGCACCGATCGACAATTAGAGGTCGGGGTGATCGGACCAGCGCTGAAGAATGGTTGGAAGGTGCAAACCTAATGGAGTGATAGTGGCAAGTGCATAATATTTGAGATCTGCTATATGTGTTCGGAGCAGGTTTCCTATGTGTTCCATGTATTTGCATTAAAGTGTTGTGGTGAGTCTTTTAAGGCTAAAACATATATTATCATCCCGATAGTCGCATATCGGAGGGAAAGGGGTGATGATATATCTATATATATATATATATATCTGTGCGTGTGTGTGTGTGTGTGTGGTGTGCTCGCGGAGGAGCGATCCCCGATTGCGATAAAGGTAGCCTCGGGATTTGTGTAGAGGCCGTATCGAGCCAGAAAAAGGTGTGTTTTGCGTATAATTCCTTTGTAATTGGTTATAAAGGAAAATAGTGCCGATGAAAGGTTTTATGTGTAAATATATATGTAACCAATGTTAAAAGGGGAAGGTTATGTATATATAAAGGGTTAGCGAAAGCTTAAAACTAAGGTTTTTAAGGGTTTCAAAGTCCCGATAGGAAGGGTTTAATGGAAGGCTTTAGTACAGTCGTAAAATGAAGGCTTGAGGGGTGATTAAGTCCCGATAAGTGTATATGGACTAAGGGTTAGTCTATGTTGTCATTATTAAATCATTCCGCATAGGAATTGATTAATGGGGCCTTAACCATTTGTGGTTGATGATTTGACTCCTTTGAGAGTTAATTACTTGGGACAAATGTGTGGATGCATTTTACATGCATACTGTGGGTGTAAGTGGGGGTAACCCTGGCGTCAATAAGCCCCTCTTATCTAACTATCAAACCAAACTCATTCACAATAATATTAAATTTAATAATGCCAAGACAAAATTTAGTTTCTCAATGGCAGGACCCATCATCATTAATTCCCAGACAAAATTTAGTTTTATCAGTGACATGACCCATCATCGTTTGAAGATCATATATTAGTTTAGATGATATTAATTCTCGATTTATTAAGATTTTGTACTTTTAAGAGATTTGATCTTTTCAATTTTTAGTAAATCTAAAATTAAAAATAATTTTATCTAATTAATTATTAATTATAATTATAAATATAAATAAAATTATTAATTTATGTTTTTATTTTATTGTTAGTTTTAGTTTTATATATATATATATATATATATATATATATATATATATATATATATATATATATATATATATATATATATATTTTGCAAAGTTAAAATATTAAACATTACAACATCTCTATTACACTAAACTCAAAAACACATATAAATACAATGAACTATCTTCCATTATCAAAACACTACTTAATTCTTGTAGACCTTATATTTCGCAAAATAAAATGCATGACTCCTCGATTCTCTGGTATCAATAACTCACTTGCACTATGATATTTTCTTTGCTAAACCAACTGGGTGGGAGTAGATATTAGGCATGTCAAGGATTGCACTAAAAAATGTGCATTTTCATTGATCATTTCATATATGTTTAGAAAAAATATTCAACATGTTTGCTAACTCCTATAACTTTAAACATGTGTTGTTTGCTCAATAATTCTTTATGATGTTACCTATAAACAATCTGGAAAGAAATTTGGTATTGGACACTTTAACACTTGAATTGTAAACAAATAATAAGTTTTTTGAGCATAAACAATATCATTAAATTAAAACTGATTTTATTATAGGCCATCTATCGAAGACAATGTGACTTCAATTCACCACAAGGGAACCAATCTATATTCACCACAAGGGCAACGAGATCTCTTGACCGGTAAAATGAGAGATAAAGTTTCAACCAAAAGAGACATCAATTTTTCATGGTGGTTCCATACCACAACAAGACTAGCTACCTAATATCTTACTGAGGAATCTGAGGATGTTAGAAGAGCAAGCTCCCTTGCACTTGTACCAAGGTGCACAAAGGGCCTGAGCTCACATTGGAGGTGACTCTTCAAGTAGGCCAAATGAGGATCCAATCTCTCTTGATAAGACCGTTGATAATGTTGCACCCTCTGGATTTCATTCCAGGTGGAAGTGATATCATTTTGTCCTCATGTTTCTCCTTTAAAACTCGGCATGACAAGCTTCAACTACTTGTGTAAATTGATGGAATTCCAATTAGAAACCTCCTCCATAATTTTTGAATCTGAGCAGGCATGGAGGTCATGAATGGCATAGTTCTCAGGATGACGAATATCCTTGTGAATGTTAGGAGAATTCGCTAAATGATAAATGACAACCACTTCTTGGGCCTAGGTCTGGGCATGCAATCACCTTTACTGGCCACATCCACTAGCCCCTTGGTGGCTTTGCATCCTTTGTAAATGCATTGAGATCAAGAAAAATGGGAACTAGACACAAGACCAAAACCACAACCAACTCCCACAACAAGAAAAGCTACCACTGATAGCCCTCACACCTACCCCCAACTACTAACCAATGGAAAAAGAGATCTCAAGATCCCTTAACCACCTTGAAACACCAGTTAACCAAAATAAGATCGACTCCCAAAATCCCTACCTTTCTTGGCTACCGAATGGCTAGACAAACCTAGGGTGAAAAATCCAAGGCATAGCTGACTCAACCAGCAGACCACTAGGGAATAAAGCCAAAAAACACCCAATAGGGGGAAGACAAGGCTAGAAATGGACTTGACAACGCAAGATTCAAGAGAGACCCTAAGACCTTAAGACCAAATTAACAGTAATGCAACAAGAGAAATTCATGAGGGCCACCATCACAAAACCAACACTAGACACGTAATAAAAGATATAATGCATGTAGTAGGGGGGAGACTAATACCTAGAAACCCTTGTCCACGAATGTGAGGATCCACAAAAACCTTGACATTCAAAATTGAGTGATGGCACGTGCAAACTCCACTAAGCATTGTGACCAAAACCATGGTGTCCTGACTCTCTACACTAGGACAACTTTAGGACCTCCAATGCCGACACCACCCACACCCCCAATCAGACACCTTGCTCTCTTAGCAATCGAAAGTAAAAAAATGGAAAGCCCACATGGATCATTGCCACTGGTATGCCATTAGCGTGCGACCCCACCTTAGAAATGCCAAGCCTTACTCCATCTATCACACCAAGGACAATTGGTTGTTCTCGGTTCCAAACTTGACTATGCAACTAAGAAGGAAATAAAATCCCACTAAAAACTTATTCCATGGAGATTAAATATCTACCATCTACCTACTAATTATTGACAATTAAATTCAAATAATGAAAAACATGTACTCAAATAAACAGCTATCCCCATAAATATATTATTATAATCAATAATAAGATAAATATACTATTATACTCTATAATAATAAAAAGGCAAGAAATTATATACTATTATACTCAATAAAAACAAAGGAAAGAAATTAGATTTAGTGTTAGTGCCCTCAGAGTTTGGATACAATGAGGAAGAGGACTCGCTAAGTCATTTTCTAATCGTAATCAAAGAGTACATAAGCAAGTGCACCGAAAGATACGACATTGTAGTGAAGGATATAAATAATGCATTGATAAGAAAGGCAAGTAAAAGAAGCCAAATATATCTTTGAAAAGTGTTGATTGCACACAACCATTTCTTGTATGTGTCGGTGGATTTCTTGTTGTAGATCTCAGTGAGAACCTCTGCACGTGACAGTTCATGCACAAAGTTAATAGTTCATGCACACAGTGGTTGTTGGGTGTTTTACCATTAAAGTGTTGGGGGCATTTTATTTGAAAATATGGTTTTGAATGGGAAGGAATTTATTGAAAACTCGTTTGTTTTGAAATGGATTTTCTCAGAGATCGAAACAAAGAGTATATTTTTGAAAAAATAGGGGCACACATAAATGATAATCTCCGGCCCATAGTTTCAAAGTGTTAGAGATAATGGAGAATATCTTAGAATAGTGAGTTGGTTCACGACACCTCAGGATAGCAATTAGTTTCTATTTCTTAGGTTATGGTTCTAACTTCCCTAAATATATGATTTCTATATAATGTGTGATGTACATGGACAATGTAGAGTGTTCTGCAGAGCCAGACTCTCCTGGTTCAGACTCTCTTTTGTAGAGCTGATGAGTGGGTTCTTTTTCATTAATTCCAAGATCACTTTTTAACATGGTATCAGAGCTACAGGATGGAGGAACCTATACGCTGAGTGAAGGATTTTAAAGGTGCAACTAAGGAAAAATTGTCACGTGGTTTGGAGGGCTAATTGCACCGATCCCACTTTGAAACTTCTATTCATTTCATTTTGGACAACCGTCGCTGGATAATCCTGGATAGTCACGAAGACCTTCGTGGATCCGTGGTGCTAAATTGCGTCGACTGTGCAAACCAAAAACGGGTTGCGTGGAGGCCAAGAGAAGGTTGCGTCTTGGCGGTGGCTACCGAGAGAAGGCTGCGTGGAGTCTGAGGTCTGCGATGACCCTATACATGGAGAGGGTGCACAGACTGCAAGGGATCAGCCAGTGCTAGAGGCTGTTGACAATACCAGAAATTAGACTCGCGGAGATCAAAGATTTCTGTCTTTGACACAGATCTAGGGTAAATCTAACATATATTGTTTTTACGTGTCAATTTTTTTTTTAATCGCCAAGATGAATAATCAAATGATTAAAGCATACTTGAATGAGCATAACAAGCTCAATGGCTCCAATTATGAAAATTGGAAATTCAAGATGTAGACTTTGTTAGAAGTGCAGAGTGCTTGGACGATTGCAAATGGGAATGAGCAGAAGCTAGCAGTTGGATCAGCATCAATCCTAGATTAGGAGAAGCGACAAGGTAAAACAAGGACACTGCTGAAGATGTGAGTGAAAGACTACATCATACCACATATCAAAGAATGTAAATTAGCAAGCGAAATTTGGGTAATATTGAAGGATTTGTATGAGATCAGGAATACAAATCGTCTTTTGTTCTTGAAGAGCAAGATCTTATCCCTGAAGATAGAGGAGAATGAAACAGTTGTTGCCTTCATAGCAAGGATCAAAGATCTGAAGAACAAATTGGCATTCATTGGTGATACAGTTCCAAATACAGATCTTGTAACAATTACCATGAATGGTGTGACCGATGACTACCAAATGTTCATCACTGGGATAAATGCAAGAGAGAAGATCCCAAAGTTTGAAGAACTAGCAGGAATATTAATGCAAGAATAAGAAAGAAGATCGACTCTGAAGCCCCAGAGTGTTGATCTTGCTTTGATGGTGAAGAAGAACTTCTTCAAAGGAAAAGGAAATTCGCAATAGAAAAATAGAGGAAACTCACAAAAAGACCAAATCAGACTCAAGGTATGCATCTGAATAGAAACAACTCTCTAATTAAATGTTTTTATTGCAGAAAACTTGGTCATATAGCTAAGGAGTGCAGGAATAAGATATATCATGAATAACAACAGAAGAAGAAACGACATGCAAGTCATCTCACGAATGATAATCATGAGGAGAACTTCAGATTGTTCATGGCAGACTTTGATGAGAATGTTGATGCAGACATCTGGTATGTAGATTCGGGAGCATCAACACATATGACAGGGAACAAACAATGATTCAAATATTTTAAAGAAATCAACGACGGAGCACAAATCTACCTAGGTGGAGATAGAAGTCATTAGATCAAAGGGTGTGGGAAAATTTATGTCATTTTACCTAATGGTACTATAAGACAAATTCAAAATGTCATGTATGTGCCCAATGTAACAAAGAACTTGATTTCTGTATCCATGATTACAGATCAAGATCTTAAAGTTGAATTTTTTAAATCTAATTGTTATATTAAAGATCTGTTAGATGCAATGAAGACTATTGTTGCAGGAATTCGAACAGGAGGTCTGTACAAATTGGATCTAAGACCAGCACCAATTCAAGCTTTTACAAAAATGAGTTTGACTACAGAAGAGATGTGGCATCAGAGATTTGGTCATATCAACTACAACTATTTGTTGTTACTTCAGAAAAAGGAAATGGTAAGAGATCTTCCTATGTTAAAACAAGTGCATAATGGTTATGATGCTTGTACATTAGGAAAGATGCATAGAGAAGAATTCCCTGTTGGAGTAGAGAATAAACAAAGAGACATACTTGAATTAGTGCATACAGATCTTTGTGGACCCATGCAAACAAAGTCATTAGGAGGTGCACTGTATCTTTTATTGTTTATTAATAATTGCGCAAAGTTTTCTTGGATATATTTTTTGAGTAAGAAGAGTCACACATTTGAATACTTTAATCAGTTCAGAAACATGATTGAAAAGCAAACGGGGAAGCATATAAAAATTCTCCACTTCGATCAAGGGGGAGAATACATGAAGGAAGATCTTATCAAGTATTGTAAAGACCATGGGATATTACAACAATTCACAGTACCTCGTACTCCTTAGCAAAATGGAGTAACGGAAAGAAAGAATAGAACATTGGTGGAATGTGCTAGGAGCATGTCGAAAGGTAAGGATCTTTCGAATGGTTTTTGGGTTGAAGCATTGAATATTGTAGTTTATTTGAAAAATAGGAGTCCTACAAAGAGTCTTGAATTTAAAACTCCTTATGGAGCATTATATGGATTTAAGCCTGTAGTAAAACATTTAAGGGTGTTTGGGTCTAAAGAATTTGCCCATATTCCAAAGGAAGACAGAAGAAAGCTAGATTCAAAAGCCATCAAATGTACCTTTATAGGGTATTGTTCACAATATAAAGTTTATGGATTATTTAATCCCTCTACTCACACGATTTTCGTTAGTAGAGATGTCATATTCCATGAGCAGGATCATGAAGACTCTGTTAAGCACAATGAGGAATGGGATATTCCGTTCTTGGTGGAAGAAGAAAGCGAAGGAAACAATCAAGATCAGTAGACAAAGGCAGAAGATGAGCAGTAGCAGATACAACAGCAACAACAACAGTAGATGCAGTAGCAACAGCAGCAGTAGCAGCAGTAGAAGCATGAAGGAAAAGAAGATGATGTAGCTATCAAGCCAAGTCCAGAAAATGATGATTAGACAAGGTTTGAAGCTACCCCACCACTTAGGAGATCAAGTAGGAAAGCTCAATTTCCTGCAAGATATAGGGAAAACGCTTTTATAACTAGTATGATGAATGTTGTTCAACCTTCTAGTTATAAGGAAACAAATGAATGTATTGAATGGAAAACAGCTATGAGAGAGAAGATCCCAAAGTTTGAAGAACTGTCAAGAATATTAATGCAAGAATAAGAAACAAGATTGACTCTGAAACCCCAAAGTGTTGATCTTGCATTGATGGTGAAGAAGAACTTCTTCAAAGGAAAAGGAAATCCGCAACAGCAAAATGGAGGAAACGCACAAAAAAGACCAAATCAAACTCAAGGTATGCATCCTAATAGAAACAACTCTATATTTAAATTTTTTTATTGCGGAAAACTTGGTCATATAGCTAAGGAGTGTAGGAAGAATATATATCATGAACAACAATAGAAGCAGAAACGACATGCAGGTCATCTCGCGAATGATAATCATGAGCAGAAATTCAGATTGTTCATGGCAGACTTTGATGAGAATGTTGATGTAGACATCTGGTATGTAGATTCAGGAGCATCAACACATATGACAGGGAACAAGCAATGGCTTGAAATTTTAAAGAAATCAATGACGGAGCACAAATCTACCTAGGTGATGATAGAAGTCATCAGATCAAAGGGTGTGGGAAAATTTCTTTCATTTTACCTAATGGTACTATAAGACAAATTCATAATGTCATGTATGTGCCCAGTGTAACAAAGAACTTGATTTCTATATCCATGATTACAGATCAAGATCTTAAAGTTGAATTTTTTAAATCTAATTGTTATATTAAAGATCTGTTAGATGGCATGAAGACTATTGCTACAGGAATTCAAACAGGAGGTATGTAAAAATTGGATGTAAGACCAGCACTAGTTCGAGCTTTGACAACAACGAGTTTGACTACAGAAGAGATGTGGCATCAGAGATTTGGTCATATCAACTACAATGATTTTTTATTACTTCAGAAAAAGGAAATGGTAAGAGATCTTCCTATGTTAAAACAAGTGCATAATGATTGTGATGCTTGTACATAGGAAAGATGCATAGAGAATAATTCCCTATTAGAGTAGAGAAGAAACAAAGAGACATACTTGAATCAATGCACACAGATCTTTGTGGACCCATGCAAACAAAGTTATTAGGAGGTGCACTGTATTTTTTATTATTTATTGATGATTGCACAAAGTTTTCTTGGATATGTTTTTTGAGTAAGAAGAGTCACACATTCGAATACTTGAAGCAGTTCAAAAACCTGATTGAAAAGAAAATAGGGAAGCATATAAAAATTCTCCGCTTCGATCAAGGGGGAGAATACGGAAGGATGAGCTTATCAAGTATTGTAAAGACCATGGGATATTACAGCAATTCATAGTACCTCATACTCCTCAGCAAAATGGAGTAACGGAAAGAAAGAACAGAACATTGGTCGAATGTGTTAGGAGCATGTTGAAAGGTAAGGATCTTTCATGTTGAACAGGAATATGAATTTATAATCAGGAACAACACTTTGGAGCTGGTTGAACTTCCTAGAGGGAAACAAACCATAGGTTGTAAATGGTTGTATAAATCCAAGATTAATGCAGATGGAACCATAGATAAATTAAAAGCTAGATTGGTAGCAAAGGGTTATTCACAAAAAGAAGGCATTGACAATGAAGAAACCTTTGCCCCTGTAGCTAAACTAAATACCATCAGGATGTTGATTGCTTTAGCTACTAAGAAACATTGGATGATTCACCAACTAGATGTAAAGTATGCATTTTTAAATGGAGAATTGAAAGAGGAGGTTTATTTAGAGCAACCTGAGGGGTTTGTCCAGAAAGGGAAAGAACATTTAGTCTGTAGATTAAAGAAAGCTCTTTATGGACTAAAGCAAGAACCCAAGTCCTGGTATGAAAAGATTGATTCATTTTTCTGCAACTTAGCTACAACAGAAGTAAAAACGACCCTAATTTGTATACCATGAAAGATGAAAAGGGGTGCATAGTGTTGATTTCCTTGTATGTAGATGATTTAAATATTATAGGTGGTGTTATTTCTCTAATCAAAGAAATCAAGCAACAAATGTCACAGGTGTTCGAAATAAAAGACCTTGGTGAATTAAGATATTATTTGGGTCTTGAGATCTAGAGAGATTCAGGACAAACATTTCTGTGCCAGGGTAAGTATGTCAAAGGTCTACTGGAAAGATTCAGGATGGATCAGTGTAAGCCTGCAGCAATACCACTACGGCAGAACATCAAACTGCAGAGTGAGGATGGCTCTAAAGAGGCAAATGTGACACTTTATAGACAACCGGTTGGGATCTTAATCTACCTGACCACTACTAGACCAGATTTGGCTTATGCAGTCAATGTGCTAAGTGAATACATGTCCAAGCCACTTGAGAGTCATTGGAATGCAATGAAATGTGTTTTGAGGTATCTACAAGGTATTGTAGACTATGTCATTATTTATACGGATTCCTCTGATGTTAGATTGATAGGATTTACAAATTCAAACTCAGCTGGAAATGTAGACGACCGCAGATCCATAACAGGCTATGCATTCAGCATTGGGTCTAGGGTGATTACATGGAGTAGCAAGAAACATAACACATTTTCCTTGTCTTCAGCGGAAGCAGAGTATCAATCTATGTGTGCAGCAACATGTGAGGCAGTTTGGTTGTGGAGACTTCTCCAGGATGTCGAGGAAGAACAGAAAGATGAAACAAAAATCAGATGCGACAACCAAAGTTCAATCAAACTTGCTAATAATCCTGTGTTTCACAAGAACACTAAACACATTGATACACAATTCGACTTTGTCAGGGAGAAAGTACACTAAAAAGAAATCCATTTGGTATATTGTAATACATGTGATAATGTTGCAGACATTTTCACTAAGCTTCTTAGCAAGATTAAGTTAAAAATGTTTAGGGACATGTTAGGCATATTAATAAATCCCTTCTCCATTAAGGGGGAGTGTTAGAGATAATGGAGAATATCTTAAAATAGTGAGTTGGTTCACGAGACCTCAAGATAAGAATTAGTTTCTATTTCTTAGGTTATGGTTCTAACTTCCCTAAATCTATGATTGCTATATAATGTGTGATGTACATGGACAATGTAGAGCATTCTGCAGAGCCAGACTCTCCTGGTTCAGACTCTGTTTCGTAGAGCTGACCAGTGGGTTCTTTTTTATTGATTCCAACATCAATTTTTAACACAAATCTCACGGTATGTTGCATCTCCCCATTCCTAATTACTTTCTTCAATATACCTTGCAACCACTATTTAGAATGTTGAACCTTGCATGCGCTCATTCAATCATTAAAGATTACATAACATCCAATGCCATTGTAGTATGGAAAGTCTCTTGTCAAATCTCTTGTTTCTTAAATTCATCTGGAATTGGATTATGACATAATTAATCATTAAAGATCACGTAACATCCAATGTCATTGTAGTATGGAAGGTCTCTCGTCAAATCTCTTGTTTTTTAAGTTCATTTGGAATTGGATTATGACATAATTTTGAGTGAGGTTATTATTTAAAATAAGTTTTTGAATGTATATTAGTGTAGATCTATTTTAACTAGAGATCTACCAAGAACAAAGAGTGATCAAATCTCAAATTTGAAAAAAGATTTACAGGTCAATAGAATTATTATCTTTTAGTGCTTGGTAAATATGCAATTAAAATACATCTATAATGGTAAATTTTCATTGTTTAAATTGTATTTTTAAATATTTTATTATTATCAATATTGTAGACTAAAAATTGAATGAATTACACATTTTCTTCCTATTAAAAATAATTATATTATTTTACCTTTAATTACTTTTTCCTTTGGAGCATTCAAATATTTTGCTAAACTAAATATTAATACACACATTATTATATATATAAACACACTCTTTATATATATAGAGAGAGAAAAAGAGTATATCCTGAAATATATTAGTTAATATGGATAGTCAAACAATTTATTTAAGATAGACATCGAAATATTTTATTTATTACTTGAAGTGAGAAAGTGAAATATCATATAACTAAGTATAATGAAAGTGAAATATCAACAACTAAGTTAATTGTTGTGTTAGTGGATTTTTAATTGTTTATTTATATGGTTATTTGAGTTTTGTTTTTGTTTTGGCTCACATTAGCAAAATATATTTTTATTATTTTTTGAGGATGTGACATACTTACACAATACTAGATTGTAGAATGAGCCTCTCTGTTCAAAAATGGATTCAGAACTCTAAAAACTTTAGGGTTTTTTGATTTGAGTTATTTAAAATAAGTTTTTTAATGCATAAAATGGATTCAGCACCTGAAAACTTTAGCGTATTTGGATTTGTTAGAATTATAAGTTTGAGCTGTGTGGTCGAATCTTTTTATGTTTTGGCCATTTTTCATATTTTCTGGTCAATTTTACTTGAAATCAGGCACAAATTTGTTGTAATCACAAATTAGATTACGGCCACTCTGTGTAGTCCAACTCTTCTATGTTTTAGCTCCTCTTTGGACATATTTACTCTTCAATTTTTCTTGAAATCCTGCTCATAATTTATCAGAATTTCAAGTTTAAATTATGTTCTTCCAAGTCTTTTCAAACATATTATCCCATCAATTTTACATAAAAGAATTAAATTACATAACTCAAAACTGTAATTTTAACAGATATATATATATATATATATATATATATAAACTAACAACCTGAAATACCACCCATCATAATTACTTTCTTAAATAAAATCCGGAACCACCCTTCATGCTGAACCTCGCATGTGCTCATTCAATCATTAGATCACACAAAATCCAACGTTACAACCGTTCATAATTACTTTCTTGAATAAAATCCGGGACAACCCTTCATGCTGAACCTCGCATGTGGTCATTCAATCATTAGATCACACAAAATCCAACGTCAATGTAGGATGGAAGGTCTCCTATCAAATCTGTTCGTTGTCTAATGCTTTGAGTTGCAATGCATCGTTGGCCCTTGAATACCAAACTTCGAGATGATGGAAATGTATTCAGAAAATACGATCACATCACAAAACAAAAAGAGAGAAGTTTGTGAAATCATTGGGCAAACACATAAATCATTGCATTTGCACTCTCCGATCTAACAATGCATCCAATGTCATGTCAAATGATTGGAGACAAATCATTGGCTTAATATCTACCCTAACCCTATCTAACTATCAAACCAAACTCATTCACAGTAAAATTAACATTAATAATGCCCAGACAAATTTTAGTTTGTTAGTTTGTTAGATATATGGCATGTTAAGGATTGCACTAATGTCCAAACTTTCAAGAAAACATGTGCATTTTCATTGATCATTTTCAGGAAAGCTATGGATTTTCATTGATCACTTTCAATATCTTTAAGGGTGAATATTCCAGGGTTTTAACTTTTTAAAGTGCTTTTGCAATAATTATATTTACACAAATGGACCATGAACGAGTTCTCTCTTTGCACTACCTTTCCTATTTGATGAACATCAATACTTTTTCTTGTGTTTAGGAAACTTGTGTTGTTTGGTAACATTTGTTTTATATATGTTCCCAAAATAAAATCTTCAACCTGTTTGATAACCCCAATAACCTGTAAAAACATTTGTCTAAATGCATAAAGAAGATTCGGTGGTGGACATATTACCACTTCGAATTGTAAAAACGTTTGTCTAAATGCCATCACCATATCCTACGATGATGTCTACGGACTCTCTTTTAGGTAACCTACATCTCAAATTACCTAGGCTTATATTCATTTTCCAATTTTCCAGTCTTTATAATTTAATATGAAGATGTAGTGAAATAATAATAATAAGAAGAAGATAATGTTTATTTAATTTAAAAAATAATAAAAATAATAAATTAATTGAATTGAATTTATTATATTGTAGTGTACGGGAATAGGTTAATTTGCCATGGTCATATTATGAAGTATTGTAGTTGCAAAACTACTAATCCCAGGCTTAAAAATATGTTATGTTATCTTGTCATGATTGTAATACATTGTTATAGATAACCTAATCAAATAAATTTATTGTAATTTTTTTTCATCAATAAAATTACAAATAAATTAAAAAAGAAAATAATAACATGCACATCACATTAAAATCAATTTAAACAAGTGGAATAAGCGCAAAGCACCTAGTCCTATTTTAGAAATATGTTTATATTATCTTGTCATGATTGTAATATATTGTCATAAATAACTTAATCAAATAAATTTATTTTCAATCACTAATCTATGAGATGATGTGTAATACTCCATAATAAAAACAACAATAATAAATAAATAAATAAAATAATATTAATATGCAAGTGAATAAATAATAAATAATAAAGAAAATATAATAATAATAAATAAATAAATAATAAATAATAAGGAAAATATAATAATAGTAAATAATAAAGAGAATATAATAGTGGTAAACAAATAAAATAGTAAATAATAAACTCTAGTTCTAAATAACTATATATAAAAGTAAACTATAAAAACAGTAAGAATAAGTAGAGTTACCAAAAAGTATAAAATAATAAAATAATAAAGAATTAATTTAAAAGAAATATTAAATTAAGTCAAACTTAAAATAAGAAATAAAGTTTCATGTTGACACATAAATGTGTGCATGCTGTCTCGTTTCCATTTTTTTGTCTATTTAATAGACGATGATCAGATTCATCCATTCTCTTGGTAGAAAAGTGTTCTTAGACAAAGGACTCCTTTGCAATAGTACGTTGATTGAGGCCTCGGGGGTGACCAGTTGTAAAAAGATTATGTGCTTACAGTTGGTTGGAGAGTCGTCCTCAAAGACCTTGTTGCAGTTAGTGGGATTCAGATAGTGTTCAATTCAAAAATCACAAGTAAAGAATGTCGTCATTACAGGTAAGCCATTTGTGCTCGTGTTTTTTGAAAATTCTATGCTAAATAGTTGTGCTTTGATTATTAATCACATAATTCGATATAATTATTTATCTATTTTAATTATAGGTTATCACATATGGTATTAGAACCAAATTACAACCCTTGAAACTATGAGCCTTGTCATACATGTTTGATTTTAGTAAAAAAAGCTATATGTAAATTGAATTCTTAATATGGTTAAAAATATCTATGATATTATTTAATTAGTTACAAAAATATCCTGATATATTGTTTTGACCTGAGAACCATACTATTTAATAAAAGTAATTTCATTTTTCTTATTAAAATAAAAATAAAAAATAAAAAAAAATAGATGTGAAGATAAATTTTTATAAAATATAATATTAAAATAATAATTAAAAAAATATTTTACTATACATTTGAAAATATTTTTTTATAAAATACAATATTAAAATAAAAATTATTATTGTTAATAAATCAAATTAAATAAAAAAGTATATTTATATGTGTAATTTATATATGTCAAAATAATTACTCATTGTTTAAAATTTGCATGTCATTATAATCGAGTCCATTGGCTTATGCTCTCTTTTAAAGTATACATTACTAATTTGATAGAAGGGCATTAGAAAGTTTGAATTAACAAGTATCATTGTTAATAAAACAAATTGAATAAAAAAATCTATTTATATGTGTAATTTATACTCAATGTTTAAAATCTGCATGTCATTATAATCAAGTGCATTGGATTATGCTTTCTTTTAAAGTATAAATTACTAATGGGTTGCATATGAATATGTTTAAATTGACCAATTTAAATTATTTGTGATATATTCAGATTGATATATAAATACATAAAGTTTTTTTAATGTAATATTTTGAAAATATAATTTTTAGAAAAAATGTATAATTAATAATTTAAGTGTAAAATGAAAATATATAAAAGTAGGTATATTTTTTTTATAGAAGTTATCAATTTTAATTAAAGTAGCTAGTTTATAGATAATAAGGTAAATTTGTGCGATGAATGTTCATATTAAATATAATATATATAAAAATTTATCTATGAGTTAATTATTGTTTGTGATATTGATATTATTATATTATGGCCAAATATGTTGAGTCGTTATGTAATGTCAACCTGATTTAAATAAAATTATGAATTAAATAAAAGTAATATTAAATATAGAGCGTATATCATGTAAATAAACATTATATAAATATAAAAAAATAATATAAAATATAATATATAAATAATTTTGGTCAAAGAAACCAATATTATTTGACAAAAGTTGTATTTTTAATATTTAAATCACGATATAAAAGAATTATTTTATTTAATTAAAAGGAAAAATGAAATTACCAAATCTTTTTTTAAGGTTATTTTATGATGATGTGAAACTCATATACGTGATAATTTGAAATAGATTGGGATGAATGATAAAGAGATTGTGGTTATTTATTTTCTACCTAATGTATGCTTCTCTATTAAGTTAGGATGTCAATTTTATTCACTATTTGGATTTCTTTTGATATAGCTATTAATGTTTGTTGATACAAGTAGATTAAAGTTACATTTGACTTATGGAGAATTCTCTGAACCTTATTGGCATTAGTTTTAGAATAACTGATAATATCGTGTCCCTTATTAAAAAATGTGAGTTTTGATGTTGTGTCAATTATGACTTGATATCATCAATTAATTGTAGATGTACCAAGTTGTCTCATGGTGTCCATCCATAATAGGTCATCTAAAATATAAATTGTTGATTATTTTGATAATGCTTACTATATGTATTTATGGGTTGGCAGAAATAATGTGATCATGTGCCTATGTTGTATCCTAGTTGCTAGCATTTTATTTTTTTATGGAATTGATGTAAGAGTTTGACCTTGCAAGGGTGTACATTTGTGTGATTTTGGGTTGTCATGTATGGTTGGGAGTATCATTTATATAATGATATAGATGCAATTTGTATGGTTGAAAATATATATATGATTGAACTTTTATAGTCATTAGGGCATATCAAAATATTAATTGGTCAACATTTCTCCGAGGATGTCACCTCCTGAAATTTACTAATGGTGTCTATAACCCAGGTAAATAGTCAACTTCCTAGTTAAAAGAATCAGGAAAGATTATTGAAAAGTAATTGGTATCTTAATGAAAACATATCATTAACAGAATTTGTGAGATACCCTAGATCCTAGATGGATGTTGAATAATATTATTTCATAGTTGGTATTCATTGTTCATATAAGAAAATGAAATTGATTCATGATAAGAATGTGTATAGTGTATTATTGCTCTATATTTGAGGTGTATTGAGATTATTCTTATATTTATGATGTTATGGTGTGAGGTTATGTTGATGTGTGGTTCCATTTATTATGTGATCTCATGAAATATATTTGATGAAACTATGTTGATGTTATAATGTAGGATGATATTTCATGATGTGAAGCATGTGGTAATTCCATGAATATTTTATGACATGCATGAGTATGCAGTTCTTTATTATTGAGAATGTTTTGATTAACAATGATGTTATGATACAATGATAACATGCAAGAGTTAGCATGTGGATTATTTTCTATGATACTATGATTATAACTAATGCATTGGTTTGATGTTGAGATGTGGTGACTGTTAGGAACTCCATAAATGGGTCAAAAGGGTTGGGTTATTTGATGATACCATGGCAACCCATACCTGCGATGGAGAATATGTAACACCGTATGGGTTTGGGACATACTCAGTCAACACTATATATGCCAGTGGTTCCCTTATCTTGTATATCTCTTTATGGATATATCTTGAGGGGTTATGGGACCATCTCAAGAGGCGAAGTGCCTGATATTAGAGGTGAAGCACCTGATAATGGATTGACATGCCGAAGTCTGGTGGGGGTGTAAGGACTTTGATGCCTCAGGTTGTGCACCTTAGTGAGTGTGGAGGGAGTGGGCTAGTCTTTCAAGACGCCTAGAGTACTGAATTGGGTGCCTGCCTTGGGGCTGATGAGGTCTGAGTTGAGTGCGATCCTTGGGGCCAACCTTGGGATATGGTACATGCCGATGAGGCTTTATGTTTAGTTCCGAAAGTTGGGAAAAATGACAGAGATTTCTTGGGATTTCCCTGGCGATGTGAAAATGTTCGATGCCTGCTAGTTATAATAGTTTAGTAGAGCATATAGGGGAAATGTAAAGTAATAAATAACTAAATAAAATAAAATAAAAAGTTAAAAGATTCAACTTAACTTCGGGACAAAGTTTCTTAAAGAGCAGGAGTATCTGATCCTTGTAATAACAATAATAATAATAAATAAATAAAATAAAATAATATTGATATACAAGTGAATAAATAATAAATATTAAAGAAAATATAATCATAGTAAATAAATAATGAATAATAAAAGAAATATAGCAATAGTAAATAAAATATAATTATAGTAAATAAATACTAAATAATGAAGAGAATATAATAATAGTAAACAAATAAAATAGTAAATAATAAACTAGAGTTCTAAATAACTATATATATTAATAAACTATAAAAATAGTAATAATAAGTAAAGTTAACAAAAAGTAAAAAGGAATAAAATAAGAAAGAGTTAAATTAAGAGAAATATTAAATTAAGTAAAACTTAAAATGAAGAAATAAAAGTTGCATGTTCAAACATGGAATGTGTGCATGCCGACCCCTTTCAATTTTTTAGTCTATTTAAATGTGGAGGATGAGATTCATTCATTCCTTCATCCATTAATCTATTGGGAGAAAATTGTTATGAAACAAAGGACTCTGTAACAGTAGTACGTTGATTAAAGGCTCACGGGTGGCCAACTGTAGAAAGATTATGTGTAGCTGAGCCTATGGTTGGGTAGAGAGTCGTACCCCAAAACTTTGTTGTGGTTAGTGAGATTGAAATAGCATTCAACTCTAAAATCACAAGCAAGGAATGCCATCACTACAAGTAAGTTGTCTTTGCTCATGGTTTTGGAAATTCTATGTTGAATAGTTGAATAGTTGTGTGTTGATTATTAATCGCATAATTCGATATAATTAGTTATATATCTTAATTTTGGGTTGTTACATGATGTCAATTTTCAATAGAAATTGGCATAGTTTGTAAAAGTGAAAATGGTGTCTCCATAAAGTGATGTAAATCTGAGAAGATAGCCTCTTATAGTTATTTTTCTTAATTAAAGTGATATCATTTTTCGAATTTGTTGACAATAATATAATCTAGTAAATTTTGAATTAGCATAGTTCCATTGACTAAACATTAATAAAATTACCTTATTTTATCTTATATGAATCAATGGCACAAGATATTAAGTTTCGTGAACATTATCATTAGTTGAAATTTTTACTCAAATGAGTAAGACAAAACTCGAATGGTATTAAACAATGTCATAGCTATGAAACATTAATCTCTTCTTATTATCAATAAAGATGAAATTATGATAATTTTTTAAAATAATTATCAAAGAATATTTTATGATATATTATTATATAAATTCTAAAAAAAAATAACAAATAGAAAAAATTATCCTACCAAACAAATAAGTGTGCATAAGGTAGGAATGTGTGCCGAAGAGGGGGTGTGTACAAAAGGGAAAGTGATGTGAAGGAGAAGCATGTGTGGATGGAAGTGTGTACTAAGGGAAAGTTAAATATTTACCATCCAAATTCCAAAAGCCCTATTCCAAAATAGACATTTCTATCAACATAATATTTATATAAGTAAATTTAAAAATATATATATAAATTAAGTTTATTAGTAGATAATATTATTTGATATATTATCACATTTGAAAAAAATATAATTTCCTATTCTCGAATCCAATTTAAATTCAAATTTGAATTTAAACTTGCTAACTATAATCACACTGAATTTTAATTAAACGTTTGTTTGGAGTGAGGATTCCAACTCTAACATCAAGAAGTTTACTCACTAAGTCCAAAATTAAAGTCACAATACTATTAAATAATTGGTATATATGAAGGCAACTAATTTTAATTAGTAAAAGCCCTGTGTTATAAAAATTGATATAAAGAAAATAAATTATGTATTTTTTTCTAATACGATCTTTTTTATTTCTTATCTTTTATTTAAGTAATAATTATATGAATTGTAATTGGAGGAAGTGACAAAAGAACAAACTGTGTAAGGGATCGGGGAGACGGATGGCGAGGCAGGGATTCGACCCTGGTCCCCTAGGGCTAGGGCCTAGGTAGCCTAGGTTTTCCTGCAAGTTGACACGACGGTACGGCAGGTGCGATGCTGGCAGGCACAGAGGGAGTCGGGAGCATATGCGGTCAAGCGGTCTGGGCACCGCGAGTCAAAGGAGCTTTCATGCAGCCGGGCGGGTTTTTGGTTTTTACAAAGGCGGTTTGAAGGAGTGGATACCGAAACCCCGTGAACTTACCTTGAAGCTGCTTCGACTTTAGTATGGTAGGCGTTTTTTAGTTTGTGCAGGCGGTTTTTCAGCTGGCATTTTCGGGTGACGGTTGGCAGTTTTTACCATTTTACGGACTTCAAGGATTTTTACAATGGTTATTGCTAGCGAGACGGTGGAACTCGACCCTTCACCAGAGGATGTGCTCACTGTGTGGGGAAAGGACTTAACCGAACAGAACATTGGAGACCTGATCGATAAACTCGAAAGGAATGGAGCTGGAGCGGCTCTGACGGCTGGTTCTAGGGCAGCAGACTTCGCTAAGGGATTGCTGGAGGAAAGCTGGGACATATCGGGCATTCTGGGCGTCGAAGGCAGGAGAAGCGAGAAGGAACCCTCACTGTTAGGGTCGAGAGACAAAGGGTCTGTAGCACCGGCCGGTAAGTCATCATCTCCAGCCAAGATTTTTTGTCCATCAGGGGGATTAGAAGACATTATAAACTCTGTCCAAAACAGAGGGGTGTGGAGATCGGTTGAAGGTTTAAATGTTTCAGGGAAGGAGATCGGGAAGGGTTCTTTTTCATCTGTTGTAAGAAAGGGGCTTTTCGCTGAAATCCCTCCTCTAGGATCTGAAGGGTCGGCGGGACTGCCCTCCCGAGCAGACGGCCTAGCCACGCGAGGAAAGGATTCTTTTATTCCGGTGGACGGGACTACTCAGAGGAAGGTTACTCCGGCGTTTGACATATTAGGCAGTCCTGTCGAGGGCTTGGTCAAAGCCACCTCAACGGATGGGGACGTGCATGGCACCAAGCAGGATGTGGGGACCCAAAGGGTTGAGGGATCTCATGATCCAGAGTCCGGGGATCAGAATGCACACCCGGAAGTAACAAGGGTTGGGGAGAAACGAAAGAAAGCAAAACCGTTAAAGACTAAAACCCTTTCTGAACTCGTTCTTGGTATGGATTTGCAAGTGAATGGCGTCCTTGAGCTCGCCGAAGTTACCTTGGTGGGCAGAATCAGGGGTCGGCCCGTCTCCGGGAAAGATCTCAGACAGTGGGCCTCGAGTCAGTGGGAAAATACCCCAGCGGCTTCATGCAAGATAAACGCTCTAGTCAAGGGCTGGTTCATGGCACGATTCAGTAATAAAGAAGCTATGGAATGGGTTGAAGGAAAAATATGGGAATTTGGAAACAGACCGGTGTTCTTTAAGCGATGGACACCGCTTTTCGACGCTGCAAAAGAGAAGGTTGAAGAGTTTCCTGTCTGGGTAAGGGCTCCGAGTCTCCCTCCTTATCTTTGGGCGGATTCTGTCTTTAAGGCTATTGGGAACCATTTGGGAACATATTTGGACGCAGACAGATCTTACCTTGAAAATTTCGAGATGGGGGTGGCAAGGATTCTGGTGAGGTTAAATCCAAAGGAGGGTTTGGCGAAAACCATTCCGCTGCGTTATGGAGAGTACGTGGTTGAGCAGCCTTTGGACTATGAATTACTCCCATTCCGCTGTCATTGCTGCCATGAATATGGGCATCTGGCCCGTGATTGCCCACTGGGTAGGAGGAAGAGGAGGACCTTTAGAGATGATAAGGAATGGGAAAGGAGCAATAGGCGGGTCGGTAGCGAGAAGGAGGAGGTTCTTCCAGAAGGTAAGCCCGTGGATGAGCAATCGAAGCAGACATCGGAAGGAAGAGACAAGGATGCCGGAGACGCGAGGGACATGTTAGCGGACCATACAATCCTGGATCCCTCTCCTCCTGTTCCGGACGCGACCGCACCGGAAGATCAATCGGGTATGCTTCTTCCTAAACATACCTCTGTCTCTGATTATGAATCTGTAGAAGGGGGGGTCACAATGAAAGAAAATGCTAAGACTGTCATGCAAAATATTGAATCTATTACGTCTGTTCTTCCCTCCTTAAACCTGAACTGTGAGGATTTCCCCCCGTTGATACCCGATGTTGGAACCTCCTCCGGTGGCTGCCAATATAACCTTAGATCTCATAGCAAAAAGTCGGGGTGCTCCAAGGAACTTCTGGATCCTGTTGGAGGTTTGGGCACTGAAACTCCAAAATCATACCCAAAAAAGAGCAGAGGAAGAAAATCTAATTTGTCAAAAACACAAGCTAAAGCCGTTTTTGATGTAGCAGATGGAAAACAAATGACAATTCCCGGGGCGCTTAGAGCAACAAAACCCCCAAAATCGGTTATAAAATGATTTGCCTTTCTTGGAACTGCAGGGGGTTAGCTAGTAAACCTAAAAAACTAGCCTTAAAAGACCTTATTGCTCGAAACAATCCTGACATAGTTTTCCTTCAAGAAACTCTGGGGAAAAGTATGGATGTTGAATCCTCTTTGGCTTCTCTCCTCCCAGGATGGGTATTCATAGCTGCAGACGCTTGTGGGCATTCAGGAGGTCTAGCCATGGGGTTTAAAAAGGGAAGATTGAAGGTTTTAAGCTCCTGGGGCCTCCCAAATGTGCTGGGATTGGAGGTGATATCTCCGGATTTTGACATCCCTCTCCTATTTGTAAATGTCTACGGTCCTTGTCAAGGGCGGGCCTCTTTCTGGAACGACCTTCTCACAAAAGATTTGTTAAAAGACAGAAATCTTATCATCGGGGGAGACCTAAATTTCTCTTTAGGAATGGCTGAAGCATGGGGGCCTCTTGCGAGGGAGGATCCATTGACTGATTTCTTCTCAAATATTATTTTCTCGCATCATCTGATTGATGTCAATATCATAAAAGCCAAACCTACTTGGAGGAATAGAAGAACGGGGGAAGACAGAATAGCGAAAAGACTAGATCGTTTCCTTATAAATGAAAGATTGACTTCCAGTATTCCTCTGTTCCGTCAATGGGTGGGGGATGGAGGGAATTCAGATCATTTTCCAATTTTTCTGGAGTTTTCTAAACCTCCACCAAAGCCTGCGGCGCCCTTCAAATTCAATGCTTCCTGGCTTCAGGAGGAATCTTTCACAAAGCTCTTTAACGAGACCTGGAGACATGCAAGACGGGAGGATTCAATGAATAAAGCTGGCCTTTTCTTGGAGAACCTTAAAAGACTGAAAAAAGCTACTATTGAATGGGCTGCAGATAGAAGGAAAAAGCAAGTGGAAGAATTAGTGAGAATTGATGAGGCATTAGGGCCTCTAGAAGATCCAGAAAACGATTCCTACTCATCTCAGGAGGCGAAAGAAAGTATTCTGGTTCTGGAAAAGAAAAGGGCAAAGATTCTGTTGGATAGAGAAGAGGAGTGGAGATTAAAAAGCAGGGCTATATGGTTGAAAGCAGGGGACGAAAATACCAAGTTTTTCCATAACTATGCAAAAGGGAGGAAGAATGCAAACACGATATGGAAGCTAAGAGATGCTGAAGGCAGAGAGGCTTCCTCTTTTGAGGAACTGTCCTCTATGGGGAAATCACACTTCCACTCACTCTTCTCGGACCCGGGGGATATTACATTGCCCGAAATCATCAGAACTGCCCAGGCTTTCCCTAGGTTTGTGGAGGAGGAGGATGCGGATGATCTTTTCAGAGAAGTGACAAAAGAAGAAGTAGAAAGTGTAATAAAGGCTATGCCAAGAGACAAAAGTCCAGGCCCCGATGGATGGACAATAGAACTTTTTACACATTTCTTTGAATCAATTGGGGCTGAGCTTACTGAAGTAGTCGAAGAATCAAGGGTAAAAGGGGAAATTTATGGTCCTTTCAATGCAACGTTCATAGCACTTATCCCAAAAACAGAAGATCCTGGTTCTTTTGAAGATTTCAGGCCTATCTCTCTGTGCAATACCATTTATAAGATTATTGCTAAGATCATTGCAGTTCGCCTGAAACCCTTTTTATCTGGATGCATTTCTAAGGAACAATTTGGTTTCTTAGATGGGAGACAAATACATGAAGCAATAGGGGTAGCCCAAGAAACTATCCACAGTTTAAGACAAGCAAACAAAAAAGGGGCAGTACTAAAAATAGATCTATCAAAAGCTTATGACAGAGTCAGGTGGATGTATTTAAAGCTGCTGCTGACACATTTGGGTTTTCAGGTGGGTTTCATAAACTGGATCATGGGATGTGTCACCAATGTAAACTTTGCTGTTTTGATTAATGGAGCTGCCTCTAAATTCTTTAGAAGTCAAAGAGGTTTGCATCAAGGATGTCCACTTTCTCCCTTGCTCTTTCTACTAGCAGCGGAAGGATTGAGCAGGCTTATGACAAAGGCAAAACAAGCAGGTTTGGTAAAAGGTTTGGAAGTTGCTGTCAACCTGTTTATTACTCATCTGCTCTTTGTTGATGATATACTGCTTTTTACTAATGGGAACATAAATGAAATTTTAGAAATAAAGCACATTCTTGATCTGTTTCTAAAGGCAACAGGGCTTCAAATAAATGAGAGGAAGTCTCAACTTATTTTTGAAGGGTTCAACAGACAGGAGGAGAATCTGATTGCAGGCCAGCTGCCTTTTGGCACATGTAATATGGAGCAGCCCTTCAAATACCTGGGTTTTTGGCTAAAACCATCTTCTTACAGAAAGCAAGACTGGAATTGGCTTATAGCGAAGATTGAACAAAAAATAACCCATTGGAGTTATAAGTGGCTCTCAAGGGCGGGTAGGCTTACTTTGGTAAAGGCGGTCCTCCAGGCTATTCCGGTATTCTGGGCTGCTCTGACTTGGATTCCAAAAGGAACTCTTCACAAAATCAAGCAGATATGCAGTAGGTTCTTATGGTCTGGATCAAAGGAAGACTCTGTACTCCCATGGGTGGCATGGGACAAAATAGCAAGACCAAAGGATTGGGGTGGTTGGGGATTGAAAAGCCTCACAGATTTCAGCTTGGCACTAGCTGCAAAATCAGGTTGGCGGGTTATCACTATGGAAAACCTTTGGACAAAGGTGGTAAGGCGGAAGTACATCGACCCCACACCCCTGGAAGATTGGGTCAGAAAGCCAAATAAAAAAGGAAGAAGCTGTTCCGTGATTTGGAAAGCCACTACGGAGGCCTTTAGGATAATTGAACAAGGGTTAGCTTGGAGAGTGGGGAATGGAGAAAATGTTAGGATTGGAAGGGATCCTTGGGTTGGGTGTAACGAGGGTTTTGCTCTCTCCCCTGGTTTACTAAATCATCTGGATGAGATAGGTATCAGGAACCTAAGGCAGATAGCATCCTTGGATCAGTACTCCATTTGGGGTCAGGTTTGGAGGACTGAGGTCGAGATTGGAATTGATCCTGTTTGGAGGGAGGAATGGCAGGCATTCATCCAAGAACTTAGAAGATCAAATATAAGAATTTCGGACAGATCTGATACACTGGTTTGGGCACATGCAGAGACTGGCTCATATTCACCAAAAGCCGGTTACAGTTTTCTGATGAAGAACAAAGGATGGAACCCGCCAGTCTGGTGGTCAAAACCTTTATTTAAGTTAAAATGCCCCAAAAAAGCAAGAATTTTTTTCTGGTGTGCCTTAAATCAAAAGATCCCTACATGGGAAGTTTTGCAAGCACGTTTCAAACAAGGTCCGGGGAGATGCCCTTTGTGTTTTGCAGAATCTGAATCCATCTCTCATCTGTTCATCTTTTGCCCTTTCACCAAACAGGTATGGGCTGAAGTGGAAAGACTGATCAATATAAAAATCAGATGGGAAGGTGACTGTTTACTCACAGCAAGGGAATCATGGTGGAATCGCTTTCAAGAGAAGAATTTAAGAAACTTACCACCCATTGTCTGCTGGGGTATCTGGATTACTAGAAACCGAAGCATTTTTCGTGAGCAGTTGACTCCGGGGACAGCCATAGCCATCCAAAGCAGTGCCATCCTTGACAGTATTCCTATCAAGGAGGCCCCCACAAATGCTGCCCCGCGGAAGGAACCAAGCATCAGAGAAGGGATCCCGTGGGCTTTCTTTGATGGGGCCGCCCAAAACGATTACACAGGGGCCGGATTGTGCATTCACCTCAGTAGCACTCATTCTCTCAAAGCCTCGGTGGGAATTGGAAGGGGGACAAATAACTTTGCTGAACTCACTGCCCTTAAACTTCTCCTATGTTGGCTTGTTCAAAAACATATCCTCACAGTTCAGATTTTCGGTGACTCGTTAAATGTCATAAACTGGGTATTGGGGAAGTATAGATGCCAAAATTACTTGTTATTGCCTTTACTTGAAGAGATCCAAACTTTAAAATAGCAGTTTAATGTTTTCTCAATTGCTCACATATACAGGGAATTCAATGAGGAAGCGGATAGATTTTCTAAAGAAGGCTTGCGGCAGCCTGTGGGTGTTTGGAGCATAACAGAACAGGAAAACGATGAGATCCGTGTGTCGGATCAAGCTCCAAATATATAATCTGTCTATGAAGATGCTCCAGTATTTAACTGTTATTATCCCGCTAGCGAAAGAATGTGATATTCTCTCAAACAGACTTCACTCCTATGTTTTTTGTTTTGATTTCAAAAATATGCTCTGGTTTAAAGAGCGAACTACATGCTGATCAAACCTTTCATGGTTTTGATCCTGGGCTGTTTTCCATATGTATGGAAGCCCAGGAAGATCTACGGCCTCGTTTTTTTGCTGTGACATGCACTTCAGGTATGGCTGAAAAAGCCGATCTCATTTTGAATTTTGTTGAGTCCTAAAGGGACGTAAAACACTTCAAACAGAGGAGCCCCGGCTCCTAAACAGACAGGTTAAGCAGAATGTTTAACTCAAACGTATTGTAACTTTTTTATATCTTATAAGAAAGTTCGTTTTTTCCTTGGAAAAAAAAAAAATAATTATACCAAGATTTTTTTTGAATTGAAGAAGTTATCAAAATGCTCTACAACCCTAACAAACCTGAGACTCTACCATGCCCTAACCTAAGCCAGAAACCTGCTTTCCTGATGGTTCCAGTAGCGCAACCTGCCTATGGGCCGCAAGACAGGTGGGATGATAGAGGAAGTTGGAGGGGGAGAGATCCCCTCATACCGGGACACTGCAGTAGGTGATTCTCCCATAAACCAAACACCCAGTCGCAAGCCCAAGAAACAAACTAGACAAATGGCCTTGTCCTCGGGGCGCATTAGTAGGCTCAAAGCAGAGGAAAATGCCTACCATGTGCAGCAGAGAAACTGAGATTCATCATCCCGATGAACAAATTGGAAAGATATAGAAGCTTCATGAAGGACCACGCACTGATCTGCAAGTTCATAGGAGTGTGGCCAATGGAGAAAGACCTCATCAAGTAGATGCAACAAAAATGGAAGTCCAAGGGCCATATCGAACTCAAGCTAGGAGCTAGAGGCTTCTTTACAGTAACCCTCTCAAACCTGCAAGATAAAGAAAGAATATTCGAAAATGGCCCCTACTTCCATTATAATGCTAGTCTGTTCATGCAATATTGGGAGGAATGTTATGACCCCAACAAAGAGAGATTCCTAGCATCCCTTGTATGGGTAAGACTATTTTTCCTCCCAATGGACTTCTGGAATCCATAAATATTAGAGGGCATTGGGAATATGATAGGAGAATTTTTCAAAATAGCAAAAACAACAAAGAGGTTGATACACATCCTATGCGAGAATATGTGTATATATGAACATAGCCGAACCCATACTCGAATCAGTGGAGCTAGAATACCATGAGGATGTCTGGCAGCAGACCCTAGACTATGAGCATATTCCATTCAGATGTCGAAGGTGACATGAATATGGCCATTTATTCAAGGAATGCCCACTGAACTAGGAAGAGATGGAGAACAAGGACAAGTAGCAGAAGACCCCACAGGAAGGAAATGAAGGGTTCCAAGAAGTTAAAACTAAGAGGAGGCAACCAAAGGGACTCCATAACCTAGAAAAAGAAACCCAAGCCCAGTCGAGTAGTAAAAACATATATGAAGTATTACAGGTGGAAGAAGAAGAGGAAAACGAGACTCAACCCGTGGATTGTCAGGAAAAAGTAAAAGAGAGAAACTCCAGTCAAGCAAAAACAACACCCAGGTGGAAATCCAAAAGAGAACTCACAGAAAAAGATGAACATGTAGGGATGGAAACCACTATAATGGAAATTGACCCAAGAAAGGGGGAGGAGCTTCGTATGGAAGAAGAAGTCCTTAAGATATTTCTGAATGAATGGAGACACTTAGATGAAATATTCATCTCGAATGACTAAAAGAAACTGTACAAAGAGACTTTTCAACAATACCAAGCTAAGCAAGGACATCGACAGGTCGAGATCGTAGAAGAACTAGGAATGCACCAGGAAAATCCCCAGGAGTACCAAAACAAAGAAAAAGGGGGGAAGAAAAGAGGTTGTAGAAACCTACAAGAATCAATACAAATAATGGGTGAAATGTTGGTGAACACAGGCAGGGTGATACCACTATTAGAGGTGTACCAAAACTAAATAAAGTTTCCCAATGATAGTAATATCCTGGAACATAAGAGGCCTAAACAACAGAGGAAAACAAAGATACTTAGTGGATGGTCCAAGTCCGGGTGTGACAAAGGACCTTTCCAAGACGTTTTACTTTCGTGATGTGTTAAATTTCATTTTTAAAAGAACATAAGTGAATATATCTACATGTTGTAAAGAAGAGGAACATGTCAATCATCAACACATGAAAACATAAGTCATTGATAACAGAGTTCGTCCAAGAGGGACTACGTCTCTAGGCCCCGGTGTCAAGATGGTGTATGCTGCTGCATTAAGTGTTGTCAATAGTGATGATGTACATAAGAGGTGATGTCGCTATCATACAAGGAAAATGACCTCACGCAGGAGTGGCTCCAAGAGATGTTCAGCTACAGGAACTCTCAGTCAAAAGACTCCTATCAGTATGACATAAAACTCATGCATGATGATCATCCTGCCAACATGGCATAAAAGGGATCTCAATGCAAACATGCATGATGACACATGAGTATCCCATCAACATACGACAAAGGGATCTCAAAACACAACATGACGAATCATGACAACAAGTACATCACACAAATGATTCCACATCACATCAAGCAGGAATCATGAAAACGAGTAAGAAACAGTATCCCACATCAAGCATCAAACAAGCATATGTGCAGCATAATGCATAGCAAAAGAAGTACATGAACACACTGCATATACCTCATATACAGGGGCCATCTGAAAAAGTGGATGTCAAACTACTGAAGCTAGCCATACCATCAATCTTGCGGCGTCAAATCTCATGGAAATCGTTGCTCGCACATGAACGCTGACACCTGCATTCCACTTAGAAAAGTGGCCGAAAAATAGAATGAGAAAATGGAAAATATGAATGCACCATCAGATTTGTGGCATCGAATACTGCAAAATCGACTGTCAAATTTCTGAATTCTGAGAAAATGAAAATCTCGGGCTTAAGGAATCTTTTAGATTCCCCCTAGATTCCTCAAAGATTCCCTCCTCTGGGTTCTCTGCAAATTTTTTGCTCATATCAAGAAATTGACTATGCCATCGGGTTTTTGTCGCCGAGAAGTGTAGGATTGACATAAAATTTGTCCAATTTGGACACTGCAAAAATTTCACCCTGCTGAGAATTTTGCCCAATCATGGTTCCACTTGCAAATAAATTAATTAAAAAATTTGCCTCAATTTCCGTGCCCGCTCCTGGTTCCTCCATGCCTGGCACACTTGGAAAAATGAAGGTTTATATACATTGTCTTGGGTAGATTATTCAATAAAGTGGTTGTAGATGAGTTGGTTTGGAATCTTGAATTGGGTGGAGGAGGTTGGGTGGTCAAATCCCAACTCCTCCCCTTTTCTAACCACAAATTCATTTACTATACCCACATTTTGATTTTTTTTTACAGCCGCATTAATTTTTGATGTGGTCGGGTCTACCTTGTGCGACCTGCCCCTTAACCTCCATCGTACAAATGTGTTAGATGGGGGTTGTTTTATATTAATGGTTGGTTACGGTGGTTGTACATGGTATATGGTACATTTCATGGGGCCGCTGCATGGTGGCGGGCCAACCCACGTGGCCGGCACAGGCTCGGTACCTGCCAGCCTCCCATTTATGTGGCATATGGTAATGATTTTGGGGGTGTGGGCTGGGTCCACCGGAGGTGGCCCGCGCCCACCCCATATATTAATATATATATGCAACGAGAGTTTGGTTGGAGGTCTGGTGGGGTCATGGTTGCCGGACTATTTAAATATTTTTTTCGTTATTCGGTGCAGGGTTGAAGGAGGGCCGACAGGGGTCATGGCTTGCCACCTCATATTATATATATATATATATATATATATATATATATATATATATATATATATATATATATATATATATATATATATATATATATAGATATATATATGAGGTGTTTTTTCAAACCTTTAGAAAATAAGGGCTATTGGGAAAATTAACGAGGCCACAATTTTGACCACTTTCGGGAGCTAGGTTTCTTGCCTCAGGGTTAGTCAAATTGTAGGACACTTAAACTTGTCCCACAACCCAACTTTGACCAAAACTTTGACCTGCTCATTCGCCCTCATACGAGCTCGGATTGATGAACTGTTCACACTATTGCAATCAAGATGACGAGATCTACGCTCTGGTCCTGGTTCGAAATCATTATGATCACTTTGATTTTCAAGCTTCCATAAGCCCTCTTTGTCCTGTGTGTGTCTCTAGAGCCACCTAGATCAATCCTCCCCACTGAGGAGCTTTTGGTCCTCCAAAATCATGAAAAATAATTTGCAACGTCTCTGTCCCTTGTCCGCATCACAAGCGTCCTGAAAAGGTATCGCTTCTATCTCCTTCACCTTTGTTCTTCGGAGCCTTAAGCGATGAGCTAACACCTGCTCTCTGCAACCTGTAGTACATTGTTTTGCAAATTACATGCTTGACTTTCATGACCAACTAATGACCCAAGCATCCCACACTTGCCACAAGTTCATAACACATACTTGGTGGTCAAGTTTACATGGAAACAATACCCCAACTATGAAAAACAAGGCCAACATATCATTGTTGCTCCAACAAGTGACGAAACACATCATCACTACATCACATGATTTACAAAAACAAGTCCAAACACTATTGTTTCTTTGACAAGTGATGGAAAAATGATATCACTTTCACAGTTTATCATGCAACACAAAATAAGACCAGACATCATTGTTGTTGAACAAGTGATAGAAAACACATCATTACCTTTACATTTTAAAATGCAACAAATGATTTACAAAAGCATGACCATGACAAGCTAACATATCTAGAAACCATTTTTCACTTATCACTGTGAATGGGTCATCCCCCTGTGGTGGTGTTACTTGTCGAATAATCGTTTCACCTAGTTCATGCACCGATGCTTTGTCTTTAAGGCGCTACTCTGGATGGAGCCTCCAACATGTGGCTCTTTGATGGCCACTCCTATCGCAATGACTACAATAGAACTTTTTCCTCCAAGCCTACTTAACATGTTTCTTTACCTGCTGTTATTCTTTTCCAACACTTAGAAAATGTATGGTTATGTAATCCACAAAACATACATGTTTTTCAATCCCATTTCTTACGTTCATCTTTAAAAACATGATTATAATCGAAATGAACATTCGAATATTGAAATTGGTTGTACCTTTGCTTGCTGTCTCTGATGTAATTATGGCAATGAGAGCTTACCTCAGCTCTTTCCCTACAATGGACACTGCCATGGGATGATGGGGATGTGTTCCCATCATTCTCTTTCCTCGAGAATTTTTTACGATGCCTCGGAAGCATATGACACCTTCGAGCATTCTCCCTTGGTATATCTCAAACCTGCAAATTGAGGTCTCTGCACAACCTCCAATGGTTGAGTGATGCCTTGGTTATTAACACCAAGTTCTTCTTCCTCCTTACGCCTCGTCCTGCTAAGGAGCATCATGTTTGCCCCTATAATTGGGATCTCCACATCTCCAATAGAAATCATACTATCTGACAACAAAACCAAAAGGAAATCAACATCTTTTACCTCCTCTGTCGATTTGGAAAGAAATGATGAGGGCTTCTCATCATTTGTTGTTGGTGGTTCGTTAGCTGTTGCGACACATTCCCCAACTTCCTTTCTGACATACCCAGGTCCTGTATGATGGGGTAATTCTTCTACTTTGATGGGGTTGACAATGCCTTGGCCATTAATTCCCAAGCCTTTTCCTTCATACCCCATTCTCTTCAACAGTTTGGAGCCAATCCCTATGGTATGATTTTCAAAAACAACGAAATCATCATCAGGGCACATACATGAATTCAAAGCAAACTATGTTTCTCCTCTTTCTCTTAATGTAGATGAATCTTCAATTCAACGTTCTCTATTTGAAGATTTTCGGTTGTTGTGCTTCAGTTCTTCCAGGGCCTCTTCCATGGCTCGCAACTGAAGCTGCAATTGCTCCTTTTCCTCTGTCTCTTTCTGTAGATTTTCATACATGATTTCCACCCTTTTGGAAATTTTGGGCATGGTCTCGTACATCACTTTTTCATCCTCTATCGTTGCACGTTCCATCGTTCACCCTTGCAATGCACTTCCACGCAAAGATCGCTCTAAGACCACTTGATCCAAGTTTGGGTGTGACAAATGACCCTTCCAAGATCTTTTACTTTCGTGATGTGTTAAATTGCATTTTCAAAAGAGCATAAGTGAATACATCTGCATGCTGTAAAGAAGAGGAATATGTCAATCATCAACACATGAAAACATAAGCCGTTGATAATGGAGTTCGTCTATGAGGGACTACGTCTCCAAGGCCTGGTGTTAAGATGGTGTAGGCTGTTGCATTAAGTGTTGTCAATAGTGATGATGTACATAAGAGGTGATGTCGCTATCATACAAGGAAAATGCCCTCACGCAAGAGTGGCTCCAAGAGATGTTCAGCTACAGGAACTCTCAGTCAAAAGACTCCTATCAATATGACATAAAACTCATGCATGATGATCATCCCGCCAACATGGCATAAAAGGGATCTCAATGCAAACATGCATGATGACACATGAGTATCCAATCAACATATGACAAAGGGATCTCAAAACACAACATGACAAATCATGACAACAAGTACATCACACAGATGATTCCACATCACATCAAGCAGGAATCATGAAAACAAGTAAGAAACAAGATCTCACATCAAGCATCAAATAGGGGTCTGTGCAACACAATGCATAGTAAAAGAAGTACATGAATGCACTGCATATACCTCACATCCAGGGGCCATCTGAAGAAGCAGATGTCAAACTGTTGAAGCTGGTCGTACCATCAATCTTGCGGCGTCGAATCTCATAGAAATGGTTGCTCGCACATGAATGCTAACACTTGCATTCCACTTAGAAAAGTGGACGAAAAATAGAATGAGAAAGTGGAAAATCTGAATGCACCATCAGATTTGTGGCATCGAATAGTGCAAGATCGACAGTAAAATTTCTAAATTCTGAGAAAATGAAAATCTAGGGCTTAAGGAATCTTTTAGATTCCCCCTAGATTCCTCAAAGATTCCCTCCTTTGGGTCCTCTGCAAATCTGCTGCTCAGATCAAGAAACTGATTGTGTTATCGGGTTCATGTCATCGAGAGGTGTAGGATCGACATAAAATTTGTCCAATTTGGATACTACAAAAATTTCACCCTCCTAAGAATTTTGCCCAATCATGGTTCCACCTGCGAATAAATTAATTAAAAAATTTGCCTTGATTTTTGTGCCCGCTCCTGGTTCCTCCATTCCTGGTGCACTGGGAAAAATGAAGGTTTATATACATTGTCTTGGGTGGATTATTCAATAAAGTGGTTGTAGATGAGTTGGTTTGGAATCTCGAATTGGGTGGAGGAGGTTGGGTGGTCAAATCCCAACTCCTCCCCTTTTTTAACCACGAAATCATTTACTATACCCACATTTTGAATTTTTTTGATAGCCACATTAATTGTTGACGGGGTCAGGTTTGCCTTGTGCGGCCCGCCCCTTAACCTCCATCGTTCAAATGTGTTAGATGGGGGTTGTTTTATATTAATGGTTGGTTATAGTGGTTGTACATGGTATATTGTACGTTTCATGGGGCCACCACACGGTGGCGGGCCAGCCCACGTGGCTGGCGCGGGCTCGGTACCCTCCAACCTCCAATTTATGTGGCATATGTCAATGGTTTTGGGGGTGTGGGACGTGTCCACTAGAGGTGGCCCATGCCCACCCCATATATTAATATATATATATGCAACTGGAGTTTGGTTGGAGGTCTGGCAGGGTCATGGCCGCCGAACTATTTAAATATTGTTTTCATTATTCAGTGCAGGTTTGAGGGAGGGCCGGTAGGGTTCATGGCCCGTCGGCCCATAAAAATTTGGATTTTAATGCGACGCAGTTGGGAAGGGAGGTGGCGGGGGTCATGACCTGCCACCTGATGTATATATATATATATATATATATATATATATATATATATATATATATATATATATATATATATATATATATATATATATATATATATATATATATATATATATATATATATATATATATATATAGATATATATTTAAATGAGGTGTTTTTTCAGGCCTTTAGAAAATCAGGGATATTTGGAAAATTAACGAGGCCACAGTTTCGAACACTTTCGGGAGCTAGGTTTCATGCCTTGGGGTCGGTCAAATTGTAGGACACTTAAACCTAGCCCACAACCCAACTTTGACCAAAACTTTGATTGGCTTGTTCTCCCTCATACGAGCTCGGATTGATGAACCATTCACACCATTGCAATCAGGATGACGAGATCTACGCTTTGATACTGGTTCGAAATCATTCTGATCACTTTGAGTTTCGAGCTTCCATAAGCCCTCTTTGTCCTCTGTGTGTCTCTGGAGCCACCTGGATCAATGGAGTGACTGAAGAAAGAAAAACCACAATTCATGCTTCTCCAAGAAACTAAGATCACAAGAGAAAAACTAGAAGAGATCCTGAGTAAGATGAAACCTCAGTATGAGGGAATGGAAATAGATGCAAAAGGAAGTGCAGGAGGGATAGTTTTTTGTGGAATCTAGCAGAAGTAATTGTAGACTATTGGATAGGCATGCAACGCATCCTCATAGGTCAGTTCTGCCTCATAGGAACTAAAGACTGGTTCCTGCTCTCAGCAGTTTATGGCCCGCACATCCCAATTGAAAAGGAAAATTTCCTCCAAAGGATAAATACCCTAAATAAAATGCATGATGAAAAGCTATGGCTAATAGCAGGTGACCTCAACTTGATAACATCGATAGAGAAGAAAAAAGGAGGAATTAGAAGGGAGGATCTAGAAATGTAGAAATTCAGGGATATCCAAGAAGAGCTTCACTTGGTGGATATCCCAACAATTAATGGAAGATATACGTGGAACAATAGATGAGGAGGAAATAGGCAAATAAAGTCTCACCTCAACAGATTTTTGGCAATAGAAGAGCTCATCAGCAAAGAAGTCTACTATGAGGTAAGAATCCTACCTTGCTTGGGCTCGGATCATTGGCCGATTATATTAGAAGTGGACATGAAACAAGGGCAAACGAAGAGACCCTTCAGGTTTGAAGCCTTTTCGTTAAGAGACTCAACCTTCACTGGAAAACTGAAGGAATGGTGGAAAGAGAGTCAGAAAGAAGGCAGAAACCTAATTCATGCTTTCCAACTCCGACTCAAAGATCTTAAAGGTAAAATAAAAAAATGGAAGAGGGAAGAGTTCAATAACATACATCAAGATCAAGAACTAGTTCAGGCTAAGATGAGGAAAATGCAACAACAGACAGTTAAAGAGGGTAGATATGAATCCCTAATAGAGGCAAAAGGACAACTAATAAATAAATTAGAGGAAAGAAGGCAACAAGAAGAGATCCCATGGAAACAAAAATCAAGAATCCAGTGGTTAAAGGAAGGGGAAAGGAACTCTATATTTTTTCACAAAGCCATGATTTAGTATAGGTAGCATAACAGAATCTTCTCCCTAGTAGATCAGGAAGGAAATCACCTCATTCAAAAGGAAGATATGGAAAACTTGATAGTTTACCATTTTCAAAGTCTAGTGACTGAACCCAACATTGATAGGACAGAGAATATAAACAGACTAACTTGGAATATTCCCCAACTAGTGAGCAAGGATCATAACCTGGACCTTCTAAGGGAAATCTCCAAGTCTGAGGTGGAAGAAGTAATCAAAGGCCTTGCGAAAAATAAAGCACCAGGCCCAGATGGGTTCATAGCTGAGTTCTTTCAGGCTGCGTGGCCGTTCATGGGAGATGATATTGTGTAAATAGTGGAGGAGTCCCGATATAATAAAAGAATGCATCTGGCTCAGAATTCTACCTCTCTTGCGCTCATTCCCGAAACCGACCACTTGAAAGAACCACAAGGTTTCAGACCAATAGCGCTCTACAATGTAATTTACAAAATCATGGCCACAATCATGGTGAATCGCCTCAAACCTATCCTACCTGGCTTAATCTCTCAAGAACAGAAAAGCTTTGTCAAAGGGAGACAAATAGTATATGGAATTGTTACGGCCCAAGAGGCAATTCACTCCCTTAAGAGCAAAAAAACTAAAGGGATGTTGGTAAAATTAGACTTATCGAAAGCCTATGGCCGACTAAGCTGAAAGTACTTACAGGGCATACTAAAGGTGTTTGGCTTCGATTCAATATGGATAAGCGGGATAATGTCGATGATATCGACCCAGTATTTTCAATCCTTCTCAATGAGACGAGCACTAAGGTGTTCAATGCAACCAGACAGCTTAGACAAGGTGATCCAATATCCCCGTTCCTGTTCATATTAGTCGTTGAAGGCCTAGGAAGGTATGTAAAAGAGCAAGTGCAAAGGGATCAATTTACAGGCCTTAGAATGTGGGGCAATGATTTGTCATTAACACACCAACAGTTTGTTGATGACATAATGATGTTTGGGCAAGAAACCCTCAAGGAAGCCAGAGGTCTGATGGAAATCCTGAACAACTTCATGAGCACCTCTAGGACGGAGATCAATAACGATAATTCAAATGTATTTTTCTTTAACACTACAGCCCCATCTCAAGCCTTCCTAGCAATAATCATGGGATTATGCATTGGTAATCTCCCTTCGAAATATTTAGGAATTTTGGTAAGTGACCACCAAACTAGAGTAGCAAACTAGAAGACTTTTCTGGCGAAAATCCAAGGGAGAATGCAGAACTGGACCTTCAGAACATTGAATATGCCAAACCGTGTTATACTTCTGAAAGCAATGCTTCAGTCGATTCCGATCTACCAATTATCTAGTTAAGTGGCCCCCAAAATAGTATGCCAGGGGATGATTGACATTTAAAATAAAATATGTTGCAAGGGCCCAAAACAGAAGAAAAAAAATGGGCCCTGCTATCATGGAATTGGCTCAGAAAGCCATTAAAATAAGGATAACATTCTCAACAAGGTCATGGGGGCAAAGTTATGGAGGTGATGGATTCAGGGAGGAGTAGATCTGTGGAAGGAAAATCTGGGGAAGGAAATATGGAATGCCAAGTTTGATCGAAGGAAGGCTAAGAGTCTAGGAAAACATCAAGGGTTCAGCCATATGGAATTTAGCATTAGAAAATAGAGAACTTATAAGAACCCAGAGCTTCTGGAAAATAAGGGAAGAAGACAAAGAAAAATTATGGGATGAAGCATGGCAGCAAAGAGAAAAAATTTATAGTATACCTAATCTAGAGGTCATATGTCAATTCACCAATAGTCCGACAAATCAGACAATGAAAAACTTTTGGAGCCTAGACACAGGAGAACACTAGAGAAAATGGAAATAGAAACAAGACTGGCCGGGCGCTCCTGAATCCACCCAATGGGAAACATATGAGAAAGAGATGGAAACTCGGAAAATTGCAATCTCGGAAGGGCTAGATATAATAAGGTGGGGTATAAAATCAAAGGGATGCTCACTATTAAAGAAGGCTACTATTTACAAGCAACACACCACCTACAACAGGGGCCACCTATATGGGACAGAATCTAGCAAGATAAATTATGGCCAAAAATTTCTTTCTTCTTGTGGATAATTCGGCATGGGAGAGCACTCACTTGGGATCAAGTCTAGATAAAAGGCCTACAGGGACCATCGACCTGTATCACCTGTGAAGGACACTTAGAATCAATGGATCATCTAGCAAATTCTTGCAGCTACAGCAAAATCCTCTCGCAAAACCATGAACAACTCTTCGGCATTAGTGACATGGATCAATTAAGCATGAAAGCAATAATGGACAAATGGAGAAGAAAGCCTTACTAAAACCCGATATTGAATCACACTTGGCGGATATCATTGGGATTCTTACTCTGAGTATACTGGAAGGAAAGAAACAAAAGAATCTTCAAAGGGGAAAATAGAACAACGATAGAATTATGCAGAATGATAGTCTAGAACATAAGAGAAATGATTATAGCTAAGAATTGGTACACAAAGGAGAGGGAAACTAACCCCCAGGAAGGATGAATCATGGCAGGACTAAGCATAAAACCCAGCATGATGAATCCTAAGTCATGGAAACAGAATCCCCCTCATTATGAGTCTGCGATCATCTTCATGCGGCCTCAGAAAGACTTCATTAATCTTAAATTTGACGAAGCTATGAAAGGAAACCTGGGGGAAGAGGATCTGGAGGAGTGTTCAGAGATGAAAAAGGCAATACTATCCGTCTGTTTGCTATGGAGTGTGGAACTGTGAGCAACAACACAGTGGAGCTCCATGCGCTGAAGCGGGGGTTGGAAATAGTAAAGAGGGAAAGTTTCCAAAGACTCGAGGTGGAGGGAGACTCGAAGGTAGCAATAGAAATGGTAAAACAATTTCAGCAAGGAACCACATGGGAGAAGATCAGCCAAAGTTGGAGGACGGCATGACTAGTCCAAGAAATAGGAAAACTAATTCGAAGGATAGACTACATTGTTCCGACGCATGTCCGCAGATTAGGTAATGTGGCAGCAGATAACCTTGCCAACTAGGGGTGCAGGCTAGCAAGCAGAAACCTTGATATAAGGGGATAGGAGCTAAGCCAAATGGAAGGGATGATAAGTTTAGAGGAAATCCTAAAAACCAACAAGGAGAAGGGAGAAAACCCCTGATTGGGGTGCAGTAGGCAAGAAGAGGTGACGGAAGGTGAGGGGGGTTTGTAGGGCATGGGGGGACGAGGTGAGAGCAAGCACCCAGCTGGCTCGAAGGACACAGGTGGAAGAGGACGATGTGAGGCCACAAGCATAGGTGGGGTAGCAGGTAGTACATGGACGTGGGGCAGTAGGCAGTACAAGGTTAAGGTAGATGAGGACGAGGGTGGAGGTGGGAGATGGCGACCTAGTGTCAAGTGTGGGAGCGAGCAGGTAAGAGCATCTGGCAAGTGGCAAGGTGGATGGAGTGAGCCCACAAAAGGAGTAACCGACGGTAAGTGTGGAGTTATGAAGGGCAATTATGGAAGTGTCAGGGAAACCCCATCCCGAGTAAATCTAATGAGGGAATGGGTGTGGAAGGAGGATGAAGACACATGGAGAGTCCTTTGGATGGCAGGCAAGGAAGCTGGACAGAGAAAAAAAGGGAAAAATAGTTAGGAGAGGAGGCATTTTCATGTAGAGAGCGAAGGCAGGACGTGTTGTGGAAGGTTGTGGAAGTGGGTTGGAGGACGTTGATTTGCAACCAGGTTTTGTCGGCAATATATGGTATGTTATCTCAGCTCCCACTCTAGACTACATGGTAAAAATGATTTTTAGAGAGGATTACTGGTTAGTGACTATGGTAACTCAGGACGAAGTAAGAGTAGACACCTATTTCATTCGGGGCTTTGGATCGATCACATGGAGTGATTTGGCCTGGAATGCCATCGAGGTGAGGGGATTCGGGAACTCTGTAATGGGTTTTTGGGTAGATAGGTCTCGAGGGATGCTGGCCTGCTGGGACGTCCTCTGGGGTTTTCACAATGGAGGTAGGATGAAACCTATCGCACCGGTACGGTGGAGTCTGTGGCATGGGAAGGAAGGAGTTATAGTCTTGGGTGGGGGGACAGTTGCCTCCTAGGAGCCTACAATAAGGTTGCATAATGTCTGAATCGATTTGAGCCCAATCTTGGGTGAAGGCCGAGGGTCCAAAAGTAGTATCAGGAGTAGCAACAGGGATAGGGAAACAACAATGAACCGGGATAGCAAAACAACAAGGTGAAAATCCCGGTCTTGGTGATGCGGGAGCATCCATCCAAAAAGGAAATTATTGTAAATAATAGAAATAGGGGTCATGCATTAGTTAATTAGATATTCTCAAATAAAACTAGGAGAGCTTTTAGGCATAAAGGAGTGGATGTGGATCATTAAGGGATAAGGATAGCTTTTCTATTTTAGAATAGGAAAAAGACAAAATAAAGCTAAAAAGATGCTTTTGCCATATGTATGCATTGCATGAGCTTTAGTTAGGATTTTTAGAGCATGCTAATTTAATAAATTAAGAAGCCTCCAAGGCATTGAAAAAGTGTGTGAGGAGTGAGTGTGAGAAGTAAGGAAGTGTTCTCAGCCTTCGGGCAGTTTGTAAGAGGGCCATAGATTTGCATATCTGGCCATATATGTGTATACTTGTTTATGTAAATATGAATATGTGAATTCAGTCATGAATGAACTTGTTTGCCTTAATGAATTCTGAGATGAGTGTGCTTGATGGATATACAACTTGAATTTGAATGAGGTGCTGATGGCTCTTATTTTCCTATGCGCTATAATCATGTATATTAATCGTTGAAGGCTTGAATTCTGGTTGCGTGTATGCCTCTGTCTATACCAGGAGTTTTAATGGCTGTATTAATTGATTGTAATGGATTTCCTACTTTAAGGCGGTCTTGATTCTTCAAGGCGCATATGGTTTGATGTCGGAATTGTTCTTGGAATCTCCATTCGATGGTTTCAGCGAAGAAAAAATCAAGGACCATAAGACCCAACCTCGAGGTGATAATATATGCGGCGTAGTTCTCTGCTCATTGAAATATTCAAGCATCCATTTCTGTTTGGATAAGAATCGATTCTATGTACTAATGTTATGCAGTTAAAAGGCGCATGGTCAATTTTATGAGTGTTCGTATGAGACTTACATCGTGGCATTATTAGTGCTCTGTTCATAAAGACTGTGGCGGTTAGAAGGGAGTTATATTGTAATAGAGCCGAATTGAGGAGCGATTTAATATAAACCCGTGTGTATCGCCAGACCCGATTACAGCTCCGAATGGAGGGAAGTGTGAAAGGTAAGTTCAGGAATTGGAACGTCTTGATGTAAGTTACCTGCTGTGGATATGCGTAAGTGAATACTTTGGAAATTCGTCATTTATATGTGCCTTCTATATGTTTAATTGACCGAATTATTAAAGGCTGCGTACAAGGCACTGAGACTGTCATTCGGAGGTGGAGCTACTACGGAGCACCTGTTAGTTATTTCAACTTCCGAATAGCGGAACCACAGAACTGTTAAACAGTGCATAGGAGAGCCATCACGATTGGTGTCTGCGTCGATTGGAGGGAGCAGACGTATGTGTGTTTACCTGCCGAAGGTGCTATGTTATAAATGTGCCTAACTTACGAAATATGCCTGTTATAACTGCCGAGGAAGCTATATTCGGTTGAGTGCATTCTCCATCCATAAACCATAAGTGTTATATTTATGTATAGCCTCCGTTGCAGTGCGATATGAATTGGATATAATTCATCCGAATTGGATTTAATATGCACATATGTGCATGCCTGCGGTCAGGGTAAGACTCCATTTATAATATTGTGTTAACTAAACTCTGAGGTAAAGCGCACCCTTTTAAATTGTGCTCAGCCAATATATTTTGAGATTGATTATGGAATATATGCTGCTGTGGGTGTGGAAATTGTTCGTGGAAATTGAGTGCGTGAATTGGATTTGATTCTGGAAGATTGGTTTTGTAATTCATGAAGATTACCATATTATGAATTAAGCTTCCAGAAATTAAGTATATACTCCGGCGTGTATTGAAGCGAGTGTTTTATATGCATGGGTGGAGAAAGATCCTGGTAGAAGTGGCCTGGGAGAGGCCTGGGCTGCATCACTTGGCCCTCTAATGGGAACTAGAATATGGATGCCCACAAAATTATTCATTTTGAGAATAAGTTTCCCTTCATTTGGGTTAGGGATAAGTAGGGGAGAAGATACTTCAGTAGGGAGGAGAAACAGAGAAACCCCGGGGGCATTGGGGAACTGGGTTCTTCAAAATCCAATAGAGAACCACAGTAATGAAGTGGAGGACAGAAGCCTCAATTTCCTTGAGGAGGATGGGGGGAATTCAGGTGATAAAGAGGGCCACTACAATTCTCTAAGCTGGGAGCAATTGGAAAAGCTCAGGCTAGAGAAGCCTATGTTTACTCTGTTCAAAATAATTCTAATTGATAAGGAATTTTCACTAGTTCATGTTTTAGGTAATATAGCTACCAGAGTGCAGCAAACCCTGATGTTTCAGAACTCACATAGTGCTCCAGCCCAGGAATAGATGAGCTACCCGGGAGAAGAGGTATTAAGCTGTAAGGAGAGTAGGATGGCAAAGGAAGGAAAAGAAGCGGGAAAGGAAGCAACCTCCAACAGAGGACCAAGCAAAAGAGGAAGGAAGATCGAGAAATAAAATATGCAGAACCTGATAAACACGTATGTGGTTAGCACACTGCTGGAGGTGAAAGCACAAATATCCAAGTGGGAGAGGGAGCTAAATGATATTATAGCAAATCAGGAGATTGAGGTAAAAGAATGGGAAACCATGGTTAAAGACCCTGGGAATATCGGAGGATGGCAAACATCGTTCTCAAAAATAATTTAATAGTACTAGGTCATGAAGAATACCTTGGCCCAAGCAATGACAACATATAAGGAGCGAGAGGAAGAGGAGGAGGACAAACCAGCTGAGGCTACTATGAAAGATCTGCAGAGGGAGATTGTAGTTGTCCAGATGCAATTGTACCAAAACAACCTCACCGTGAACAAGATTGAATAGAGCATACATGACATGAAGAGAAGCGAAATCCTAGGCTAGTGTGAAAGCCCCAGCCCCAGTGGACTCATAAGATGAATGAAGTAGAACTTCAAATAGAATTTTGTTTAAATGTCGGCTAGCATTTACTATTTCAATTTGAATTTTATAGTAGATAAAATTGCCAATGTAGCCTGGATGGTCATGAAAACTCTCTTTAAATTTTGGACAACTTTCGACACAGACAGGTGGCCAACAGACCTCATTTCCTGCGGGCAGGTTGAGGCCACCTACAAATTTTGTTAAAGATAGACTTATGTTCAGAAAATATTAACAGAAAAAGGATCTACAAGCTTACACAAAAAAAATAATTATAACAATAAATTCAATATTGATTTTGTATTAGTTATATTTTAAATGCGAATTTTTAGTTATATATATATATATATATATATATATATATATATATATATATATATATATATATATATATATATAATCATTTTTTTGTAATTTGTTAGGATTATCATAGCCTAGTAGATTATGAATTATCATAGTTTCATTGACTAAAGATTAATGAAATTATTTTATTTTATTTTATGTAAATGAATGGCACAAGATGTTAAGTTTGGTGAACACTTTCACTAGTTGAGATCGGTACTCAAAGTGAATAAGAAAAAACTAGAATGGCATTAAACAATATCATAGCTATGAAACAATTATATGTTCTTACTATCAATTAAAAATTAAATTACATAAGAAGTGTGTGGAGATAGAATATGTACCTAGTTGCGGAAGTGGGGATGTGTGGAGTGAACATGTAAAAGGAGAAGCATTGTGTAGGAGAAGCATGTGTGGAGGGATGTGTGTGATGAAGTTTAAATATTTACCATCCACATTCTGAAAACCCTATTCCAAAATAGACATGTCTATCAACATATTATTTACATAAATGAAGTTTAAAAAATATTATAAATTAAATTTATTAGTAGATAATATTATTTTAAATATTATCACATTTGAATTCAGAAATATAATTCCCCTTTCCCAATCCATTTTAAATCCAAATTTGAGTTCAAATATACTAACTATGGTTAGCATGAGATTGAATTTTAATTTAAAATGTTTGTTTTGACCTAGGATTCCAATGTTAACAATAAACATTTTCTTACTCAATGTAAAGTGAAAGTCACTATATTATGAAAAAGGTGATCTATATGAAAGAAACTTAATTTTAAGTAGTAGAGAACCTATATTATAAAAATTGATATAATGAAAAAAGATTATATAGTTTATTTTTAAAATTATCTCTTTTATTTGTTAGTTTTTGTTTAAAGTAAAGATTAAAATACTAAATTCAATATTAATTTTGTATTAGTTATATTTTAAATATAAATAGTTTTTTTAATGTCAAATATTAGAGTATATATATATATATATATATATATAAAGGATCAAATTCTTATTGTATAACTGAAATGAAATGAAATTGAATTTCCAGCTTTGCTCATTTTATTGAGTGTTTTTTTATGTATTGCATTAAAAAGAGTTCGTGTTTGCAGAAGATATTATGTGTGGGATGGAGGCGTCCAAAAGAACGTGTGGCGCGGAGAATGTGTCTGGAGGTGTTGTGTTGGGTCCCTATAATACTAGTGATTACCCCATTATTATTGTAGTTGTATCCCTTATTAATATTGTTGTGCCCCTATTGTCCCCATATTGTTATTACTATGCCCCATAGAATCCCTCTATTGTTATTTTTGTGGCTTTATATTATTATTGTTAGGTTGGCTGGGTTATATTGTGACTCCTTAGACTCCTATATATAGAAAGGAGGTTTTGTCATTTGAATCATCCAAGAATTTCTCATTTGTGTAATGTAAAGGAGGTTTCCCCCTCAAAGAGGCTGAATTCTAAGGCGTTGATCTCTCTTTTCTATCTTTTTGTGAGCTAGTTTCATAACATTTGGTATTAGAGCTTTGGATTTTAGGGTTTCGCTGCTCCAAACAAGTCATCGTGGAATTTTCACTATAACTTTTTTTCTGCAACGTTTCAGAAGCTAAAAAAAAACCCATTTGAGAAGAAATCTCTCTGAATCTGGGGTCCAAATTTTAGAGCTTTTCGTGCTATATTTGAAGAGATATGATCTAAGGAAGTTGGTCTTTTTGCAGACTCCTGAATTACATTCCAAACAGGTGACCTGGGGAAAATCGTCATAACTTTCTTTCTGAGCATCAGACTGAAATTTCGTAAGAAGGTACAGAAAGAAGACGGACTGTAGTTTCTTGTATATCTCTTTAAAATCCAAAGATTGAAACAGTGACTCGTCGCACGTCGTACAAGTTCGCTCTACTGAACTATTCTATAATCAGGTCATCTTGGGAGATTGTGCATAACTCTTCCTTGGAGAATCCAATTTAGATCAGACTGGTGGCATTGGAAAGAGGATAGAGAGGGCTACTATAGGTCGCAATGTTAGAACTGGATGATCTGAAATTGTAGAGATACATCAGATTCAATATCAAGCTTCTACAAAGTGAAAAAAGGTGTGTAGTTTTTTTAAAATTTTTGCATAAGCTTGGTTTGAAAAATTAGTTTGAATCGGTAATTGATGCCCCGAGGAAAGAAAATGCAAACACCTAGTAAGCAACCTGAAAGCTCTAGCATGACTCATGAAGAAGAGGAAGAAATGCACCATGATATATCAAAATTATGAGACCAAGTGCAACAAGTGTCACTTGCACAAAAAGCAACAGAATCTAAGATGGATGATTTAAGGAAAGATGTAGAAGCTAAGATGGATGGTTTAAAGAAAGTTGTAGAAGCTAAGATGGATTGTTTAAAGAAAGGCGTAGAAGCTAAGATGGATGGCATGGAAGCTAAGATGAATGGCAATGGATGCTAAAATTGATGGCATGGATGATAAGATGGAAGAATTGAAGATAAATATGAATAAGTTGCTACAAGAAATGGTCACTTATGATGAAAGGGTAGTAAAGGAAACTCATGATGAGAACAAAAGAAATGTTAATCATGATTCCTTAGACTCTAATGTTGGATCAAAGACCCACCATATTCCAAAAATCGATATGAGGAAGTTTGATAACAAGGATCCCGCAACATGGATATTACAGATGGAGCAATTTTTCGATCTCAATAATGTGCAAAACACACAAAAGGTACGTATTGCAACTTTATATTTGGAACCAAATCAGTTTGTATGGTATGAATGGCTTCTCTCTCGTAAACAAATTATCACTTGGACAATTTTTAAGGAAGAATTGACAACACATTATGAGGATACAAAAAGCAACACCTTTTTTAGCTAATTGATAAGTCTCAAACAAAAGGGTTCAATAATGGAGCACATTGAGGAGTTCCAAAAATTGAAAATAAGGGTAAAAAATATTCTAGAGGAGCATAGGATTGATGTGTTCATAGGGACTTTAAAGGATAATATCCAACATGATGTTTGCCTTTGGGAACCTGATTCATTAGAAAAGGCATTCAAGTTAGCAAGAAAAATGGAAAGCAAAATTATGGCAACCAGGAAGCATACCACTCACAACTATAAAGATGGAAGTGTTGTTGCCCCTAGTCTTCCACAACCTATAAGGTAGACACCACAATAATTGGGAGAAAAAAAGCAAAAGGGCTTTGTTACAGTTGTGATAGCAAATACACTAAAGGTCATAAGTGTTCTGAGAAGAAATTATTCTACATAGATTGTGAAGACAAAGAAGAAAAGGAGCAAGAAAGGTCAAAAGAAGAGGATATACTCTAGGAACAAAGCCTAGATAAAGAAGAAATGAATCTGACCATATCTTGTAATGCATTGGCGGGAATTACCACTCCTCAAACCATCAAGATAGAAGGACAAATCAAGAAGAAAAAGGTAATAGTGTTGATTGATCTAGGAAGCACCCACAATTTTATTCATTGTAAGGTATCAAAAGAATTTAATTGCTTCTTATATCCAGCACCAGAGTGTCAAGTGATGGTTGCAAATGGAGGAACAATAAATTGCTCTAGAAAGTGCCATAATATCAAGCTATCCATGGGAGAATGTGTATTGACTAGCCCAATGCTTTCCATTCCAATGGAAGGTGATGATGTTGTACTAGGAGTCCAATGGCTACAATCCTTGGGTACAATAGATTTTAATTTTCAAGAACTTTTCATGAAATTTTCTGTGGAAGGAAAGGAAGTTGAATTAAGGGGTATTGCAGGGAAACCGGGAATGATAATCAGCTCTAACAGTATGACAAAGCTTCTAAAAAAGGAACAAAGAGGTGTAATTGCGCAATTATGTTCACTAGATGTTTCCACATTGGAATCATCTATTTCTCCAGATCTCCAAAATGTCTTGGACAATCATTCCAAGGTATTTGAGATTCCCAAAGGTCTCCCACCTATTCGTGATCATGATCATGCTATTCATCTGATTCCAGGAAGTGTTCCTCCAAACATCAGGCCATACAGATATCCCTATGCCCAAAAGAGTGAAATTGAACGTATGGTTGTAGAAATGCTAGAGGCTGGTATAATTCAACCGATTCAAAGTTCTTTCTCTGCTCCAGTAGTATTGGTGCTCAAGAAGGATGGATCATGGTGCATGTGTCCAAATTATAGGGAGCTCAACAAGCTCACTATTAAATATAAGTTTCCCATTCCTGTCATTGATGAATTACTAGATGAATTGCATGGATCAATTTACTTCACCAACTTGGATCTTCATTCAGGATATCATCAAATCAGAATGAATAATGAAGACATTCCGAAAATAGCATTTAGAACTCATGAGGGTCATTATGAATTTTTGATCATGCCTTTTGGCCTTACCAATGCACATTCAACATTTCAAGGTTTGATGAATTCCATTTTCAAACCATTCCTTAGAAAATTTGTGTTAGTATTTTTTGATGATATACTAATCTACAATAAGTCTTGGAAGGATCATGTTGAACATGTTGACAAGGTATTACAACTATTGGAGGAGAAACAATTATATTCAAAAATATCCAAATGTTTCTTTGGAGTACAAGAGGTGGAATATCTGGGTCATATTGTATCTCATGAAGGAGTTAAGGTAGACCCTTGCAAAATTAAATCCATTAAGGAATGGAAAATCCCCACATCCATAAAGCATCCTCGAGGATTTCTTGGGTTGACAGGGTATTATCGCAAGTTTGTTAAGAATTATGGGAGAATAGCAGCACCTCTAACAACATTATTGAAGAAAGATGCATTTTCATGGACTCCAGAAGCAACAAAGGCCTTCAAGCATCTTAAAGAGGCAATGTTCCAAGCACCAGTCTTAGCTACACCAGACTTCACAAAAACCTTTATTGTGGAATTTGATGCTCCAGGAAACGGAATTGGTGCTGTTTTAATGCAAGATGAAAGACCCATTGCTTTCGAAAGTTGTCCAATCAAGGGAAAGTTTTTACACAAAGCTATTTATGAGAAGGAAATGTTGGCAATACTTCATGCACTTAAGAAATGGCGACCCTACCTAATGGGAAGACACTTCAAGGTAAAAATAAATCATGATAGCCTTAAATACTTTTTATAACAAAGATTATCCTCTAAAGAGCAACAAAAGTGGGTCACAAAGATGTTGGGTTATGGCTTTGAAATCATGTACAAAAAAGGGAAGCAAAATGTGGTGGCAGATGCACTCTCAAGAAAGGATGAGGATGTGGAAGCATTGTTGTGTGCCATTTCTATTATCCAACTAGATTGGATAAACGAAGAAAGGGAGGAATGGAAGAATGATGAAGAAGTGTGGGCACTTATTCGAAAGTTACAACAAGACTCCAGTACGTCTGATACATTTAGCTGGAAAAATGATTCGTTATGGTACAAAGATCACTTATACCTCTGTAAGAATTCCCAGCTAAAACAAAAGATTCTTATGGAATTGCACACTTCTCCCTTAGGAGGGCACTCAGGATTTTTAAAAACTTACCATAGGGTTAAGAAGGAATTTTTTGTTGGGTATACGGCCAAAGTCCCACATTGACTAGAAGTGGGGAGGATCATGGGTATATAAGGATGGAAAAATATCTCCATTGGTATGAGGCCTTTTGGGGTAAAGCCCAAAAACAAATCCATGAGGGCTTAGGCCCAAAGTGGACAATATCATACCATTGTGGAGATATGTGGTGTCCAGAGTCCTAACAAGTGGTATCAAAGCCATGCCCCAAAGTTAGCCAAGTGGATGAATCCTCGAAATGCTGAACGAAGGTGGCGGGCCCCGGTAATATCACGATGGGATCCGTGGATGAGCTCGGTTAGACAGGCGATGTGCTCCGGATTCTTCATGGACGTGTCTTGGTCCCAACACGGTGAAGAGGAGTTGACCTGGGATAGAGCAAGCTCTCGAGGCAGGTGGTGCTTCCATGTAAGGTGTGTGCTTCCAACGCATTGGAGCGGAGAATCCTGGTTGGTAGAGAGTGGACGGATGGATAATCGTTTGAGGGGAGGATTGTTGGGTATACGACCAAAGTCCCACATTGACTAGAAGTGGGGAGGATCATGGGTATATAAGGATGGACAAATATCTCCATTGGTATGAGGCCTTTTGGGGTAAAGCCCAAAAACAAATCCATGAGGGCTTAGGCCCAAAGTGGATAATATCATACCATTGTGGAGATATGTGGTGTCCAGAGTCCTAACATTTTTTTTGTAGGGCCTTAAATCAGATATTCAAAAGTTTGTGGCGGAATGTTTAGTTTGCCAACAAAATAAAGTTGAAACAATTAAGACACCAGGTTTATTACAACCTTTATCCATTCCAAGCCAACGTTGGGAGGAGGTTTCAATGGATTTTATCACAGGTTTACCCAAGTCTTAGGGAAAGAGTGTCATCATGGTGGTAGTTGATAGACTTACCAAGTATGCACACTTTTGTGCATTATCACATCCATTTAAATCCAGTACAGTTTCTACTGCATTTATGGAAACAATTCAAAAGCTACATGGAAACCCATGGATTATTGTAAGTGACAGAGATCCCATTTTCACTGGAAATTTTTGGACAGAATTATTTTCTTGTCTTGGTACTCAGTTAGCTCATAACTCATCTTATCATCGTCAATCTGATGGGCAAACTGAGATAGTAAACAAATGTTTGGAAGGATATCTTCGTTGCTTTGTATCTGATAAACAGAAACAATGGGTCAAATGGTTGCCTCTGGCTAAATGGTGGCATAACACTTCCTTCCATACAACAACAAAAATGACCCCATTTATGGCACTTTATGGATATCAGCCACCATCCATCACATCATATTTAAGAGAAAATTCTAAGGTTCAAGCAGTGGAACATCACATCGAACATCAACAGCATGTCCTCCAACTCTTAAAGGATAACCTCGTGTTGGAACATAATAGAATGAAACAACAGGTAGATCAACATCGTAGTGAAAGAAGTTTTGATGTAGGTGATTTGGTATTCCTACGGCTACAAACGTATAAGAAAATATCCCTTAAGTAAGCTAAGAAGGATAATAAATTATCACCAAAGTATTATGGTTTGTACAAGGTGTTGCAAAAGATTGGTACTATGGCATACAAATTGGAGCTTCCTGCATCTTCTCAATTGCACCTAGTTTTCCATGTTTCATGTTTAAAGAAGGTTATAGGTGACAAGCTCCCAGTACAAACAATATTGCCAGAACTTGACAAGGAAGGAAAAATTATATTGGAACCAGAAGCAGTCACAGAAAAAAGAACTCGACAGTTATGAAATCGATCAATTTCAGAGTATCTTATCAAGTGGAAGAACTTATCCGTTGAAGATTCCACATGGGAGGATGAGAATCTTATACAAAAACATCCAGAACTACTGAAGCATTGAGGACAACACTTTTTTAAAGGAGAGGGGCATGTTGGGTCCCTATAATACTAGTGATTACCCCATTACTATTGTAGTTGTATCCCTTATTAATATTTTTGTGCCCCTATTGTCCCCATATTGTTATTATTGTGCCCCATAGAATCCCTCTATTGTTATTTTTGTGGCTTTATATTATTATTGTTAGGTCGGCTGGGTTATATTGTGACTCCTTAGACTCCTATATATAGAAAGGAGGTTTTGTCATTTGAATCATCCAAGAATTGCTCATTTGTGTAATGTAAAGGAGGTTGCCCCCTCGAAGAGGCTGAATTCTAAGGTGTTGATCTCTCTTTTCTATCTTTTTGTGAGCTGGTTTCATAACATGTTGAAGTGGATATGGAAATACGGAAGTGCGCAAGGGGATGTGCCTTCAAAATTAATTTGTGTATACTATTAAAAATATTCTAGAATACCCCTGATCGAGGTGGCTGCCCGAGGACATAGGCCAGATATGGCTGTCAGGAAAATACCAGGATGGGTATAGCCCACCACAACCCAGACACTCATGGCGATGGGTGCAGTGACGTCCCGCATGAGGAAGTACAGGATGGAAGGGACAAGTGGCAGCGAGTGCTAGGGTAGTGACAGAGGTGGGAAGCACAAGACAGGAGGATGGATGGGACAGAGGAGGAAGGAGGGGGAGTATAAAGGAATGAAAGGTGATAGGAAGAGTATTGTTTTGAAGGAGAGATGAAGAATGACGAGCAAGATCAGCTCAACAACCTATAATGGCACCTTCGAAGTGGCACCGAGTATGTAATCTAGCCATTTTCGTTAATTTAAATGCTACCTGTGTGTTTACATGGAAGGGGAATGAGAGGTTCTAACAGAGAGGAAGGAAGGGAAAAAGGAGGGAGAGATTTCGACATGCAGTGAGGGAAGGGGAGTGAGGTCAAACCTATACATGGTATGGCGAGGGACCACCAGGGAGCGGAATATGAGGGAGGCCAGGCCATTAATTTAGCCAGCCAAACCCGTAAGGTGGAAGGAGAGAAGGGAGATAAGCAAGTGAGAGGCAGGGAAATTGCGAGGGATGGAGAAGAATGAAAGGCGCATAGGACAGAGGTGAGGGAGAAGGGAAATGAATTGAGGGTAGTAATTGTATGGTTCGTGGGACATGAGGGTAAGGCTGTAAGTGTCATGCGAATTGAGCACCTGGACTCTAACCCTAGGAATAGAGCATAGAGAGGCAATTTCCAACAAGGTAGAGGGTATATTGCATGGCAGGGGAGTGACGATGTTAGCTCTAGTGGAGAGGCTATTGCATGGTAGGGGAGAGGTGTTGTTACCTCAGACAGAAATGAGGTAGCAAAGCAGAGGGCAGAGGGGCATTGGGGCAGAGACAGGGGTGGTAGGAGATGCAAGGAAAGGGGCAGTGATAGAATGGTGGAAATGCTGGAAAATGTAATACATGAGCTAACTGGAATGTTTTGTGAACAGGTGAGCACAACAGGTGACATGACTAGACCAGCCCGTTGTAGAGGACGTGGCAGAAGGGGAAGGGAGGAGCCTCAGGGTGCTGACCCATGTATCTCGAAACCCAGACATGGAAGAAAGCTAGTAGAAAGACTAATCCATGAAGCAGTGACAACGTATAGAGTAGGGACAGATGCAAGCATCATGAAGATCTTAGAATACTAGGAGGAACAGATAAAAGAGGAGGCAGAGTCAAAAGAGGAAATGGATGCATGGCGAGAGGTAATCCTCGACCCAGGAAATATGAGGGGAAGACTAACTCAATTTAAGCAGACTCTATACCTATATTGGCTCATGAAGAGCCTGATGGGGAAGGCCATGGAGCAACTATCAATGGGGATGGAAATGACCCTCCAGGACATGCCAAACTACAAGAAGGACCTGAAAACCATATAGTTTCAGTTGTGCAAGCAGGAGATCCACCTAGACCAAATCCAAAGGCATATCCCTTGTATCATCGAGCTGGAAGATGCACCAAGAGACTGAGCTGATGACCCACCCCCAGTCGACTCAGCCTGAGAGGACCAAAAGGATAGTCAGGTTCGTGACTGTCTTTTAGTTTTTAGCGGATATCATTTACTTTTATTATGTATTCTTATGATAGATAGAAACTCAGACTTGTATTATGATATAGGTGTATATATAGCTTGGGTAGATCGCCTTAAACTATATGATTTTTGGATGGCATATAACGTGGATAGGTGGCCAATAGACTTGGTTTCCCACTGGGCAAGTTGAGGCTACCTATCTTATCTATGTGGTGTAAACTTGTTTTTCATAAATAGAAAATAGAAGGTCCTACCAAGCATTACAAATATATATATATATATATATATATATATATATATATATATATATCTATATATATATATATATATATATATATATATTCTAGAATATTCTATAAAATCTAAATCTTTACCATCCACATTCCTAAAGGCCTATTCTAAAATTGATATGTCTATCAACATAATTATTTATATAAGTGATTTACTATATATATATAGATTATAAATTAAATTTATTAGTAGATAATATTACTTTATATCTCATCACATTTGCATTAGTAAATATAATTTTCCCTCCTTTAATCCAATTTAAATCAAAATTTGAATTCAACCCTACTAATTATGGTCAATGTGAAAGTGAATTTTAATTGAAATGTTTGTTTCTAGCGGGGATTCCAACACTAACATCAAGAAGTTTACTCACTGCAAAACGAGATTATGAAAAATGCGATATATGTGAAAGAAATTTAATTTTAAGTACGAGAAAACTTTTGTTGAAAAAATTGATATAAAGAAAATAAATTATGTAGTTTATTTTTAAGGTGATCTCTTTCATTTGTTAGTGTTTGTTTAAAGTAAGTATTATAAGAATAAAGCTAATATTGATTTTGTATTAGTTATATTCTAAATATAAATATTTTCCTATTTGCTAATATAACAAATTAGAGTATATACAAAAAGAAGACCATAGAAGACCATAAAGTGAAATACAAAAAGTAAGAAAAGAACTTATTTCTGGCCTTTCTCACTCTCCTTGTTATTGAGTATGTTTTTCATGCATTGCATTAGAAAGAGTTCATGCATGTGTTAAAGGAGTGGTATGTGGGATGGAGGTGTGTAGAAGAAATGTGTGGAGGGGGCAATGTATGAAGTTGTGCTAAAGTGGGGATGTGTGTTGAAAGAGGAACATGTGAAAGGGGAAGTGCCTTCAAATTTAATTTGTGTCTACTATTAAGAATATTCTACAATATTCCATCAAGGTTAAATCTTTACCATACACATTCTAAAAGCCATATTCCAAAATAGACATGTATAGCAATATAACTAATTATATAAGTGAATTAAAAAAATATTATAAATTAAGTTTATTAGTAGAGAATATTCTTTTATATCTTATCACATTTAAATTTTGAAATATTCCCTTCTCTAATGCAATTTAAATCGAAATTTGAGTTCAAAACTATTAAATATGGCAATGTGAGACAGAATTTTAATTGAAATGTGTATCTCAACGTAATATTTCAATGCTAATATCAAGAAGTTTACTCGTCACTACAAAGTGAAAGTCACTATATTATGAAAAAAGTGATATACCTGAAGGCAATTTAATTTTAAATAGAAGACTTGTGTTGTAAATTTTTTATTTTTTGTTAATTATGTTATAAATATAAATATTTAGTTATTTATTAATGTAAAATTATATATATATATGAAAAAAATTATATTCTTATATAGAATACAATATATTGTAATACAAAATTAAGAAAAGAACTTATACCTAGAATTTTTAGTTTTATTGGTTTTATTAATTTTGTTTTTTTCTTGCATCCCATTAAAAAGGGTTTATGTTTGTGCTAAAGAAATTTTGTGCAAGATGAAGGTGTGTGGAGGGGGAATATGTGAAGAAGTGAAAAACTAAATAGATGTGTAGAAGGACAAATATGGAGAGATTTAATTCTCAAGGTTAAGGTTTTTTCTTACACTTTTCATACTTCAAGTTTTACGACATTTGGTCTTAGTTTACTATTCTAGGTGAGTGATTTACCTTTTGTATGGTCTTCGATTTTTTATAAACGTTTTTTTTAAATTCATTAATATATAAAATATCATTACTTATGGGCTTAGATCTATTCAATCTCATACTTACTCTATGATTGCAATCACGTTTCAAAGAACACTAATACCTCTCAAACATAAGTACCTCAAACTCTTTCTCGATTGTTCCAAATGTTCCCTTTTTTCCTTATGAAAAAATAAATATCTCATCAAAATAAGCTACAACTACTTTCCATCATCTTTTCAAAATGTCGAGTTCATTACCTCATGAATGCACCAATGAGATTAGATATAGTAAATGGCATAATAAGACACTAATATAATTCATCTCTAGTTTTTAAGGAAATTCTCCAATACCACTTTTAGAACCCATATTTGGAGGTAGTAGCTCCTCACATCAATCTTAAAAAGAAACTTGGCTTTTCCAAAGTAATTTAATATTTCATCCATCCTTATCACTAGATATATATATCATCAAAGTTTTTTCAATAGTAGTCGAGTTCATAAATTGCCTTTATTTGCCTCATTTCTTCCTTTCTTGAACTCATGTTTACTCCTATAGGCTCTTCCTTGTTCTTGAATTCCTCAAATTGTTGTTATCTATGTGTCTCATTTTAGACTACAAAGACCTCAAAAGTTGCAATCATAAAAACATCCATTTAAATTTATACAAATGTCCACAATGAAGTCAATGTTTAAATATAAACACCATTTGAAACCTTAATCACTATTCCATTTAACTTCTATAACAACATATATATTAACCTAAAAATTCGCATCTTTATTTTGAGGTTATTATGGTTCAATCCAATAAAAAATGGTACTTATAATTCTTGGTTTTCTTTATGATATCCTTAATGTCATATATTTCTCCCATGTCATGGTCTTGTTTCACAATGTTATGATTTTCCCTTGCCTCTTTAAGAATGATGATGATAATTACACAATTGAAATGAGAAACTTGACATTCTCCAATAATTTTTCATGTTATATCTACACAACTAATTTTTACCAATAAAAATAATTTACAATTATTAAAACACTAGTTTCGGCCATATCACCATTATCACTAATAAAAAATCAAAGGAAATCTACAACTACATGGGGAAATCTCATGACATGTGGAAAGGAGAACCAATGGAAATTGTTGTACATCTATAAAAAGAATAATACTTCAAAAAGAGAAGCAATATCCCTTAAGTAAAATTAGAGCCACATAAATATGTCAAAAACATCATTTGCCATAGGTTAAAATGTTGTAACAACCTTTTTTCTACCCTCTTGTAAATGTCTTTATGAATTTTAATTCATGTAACAATGTGTAAAATGTAAGATATGGTTGATTTGGAGGAGTAGAAACGAATTGAGATTGAGGAGGAGGGGTTGTTTATGTAGAGTTTAAACCCAAAGCCAAGCCACTTGATTTATTTTACCTATTGATATCCCTGGAAAATTAAATGGTTTGTTGGTGTAGCCATTGAAGTGTGTATGGGTACAACAAGGGATGTGCCCATATTGTCCTTAATCTTGAGGGACTTGTTGACGAAATTAACACGCAAGAGAGGACGTGAAGAAGGAGTTATTGGCAGAAGGAAGACGTGGGAGCATTAATAAGGAATGATTGGGCAGAAGGAGAGAAGATAATTATTTAGTTTTCCCGCCGACGTGAGTGGAAAAAAGCGGAGCCATCGCAAGAGAAGAGGAGTGGAGCTTATGCGTTGGAGAAAGAGTTTTTAGGAGTGCATCATAGAAATTCCTTTGCGATAATATTAGGGAATCAGTTGCTATATTTTGGTGATACCCTATCTATATATTGGTGTTAATTTGACCAAGAGAGCTTAGGGGAAATATTGATTCACTCGGTGATTTTATTGGGGCTAAGAAAACACCCCTTTAGAGTGAGATTAGGATCCTAGACTAAGAGAACTTTCCCTAAATATTGGTTGAGTTCATGTTATTGATTTTGAGAGATAGAGTGAGCCACTGAGGTACTTACTACTTGGGAGGAGTTGGTAAACCACCTAGAATTGGACTCCTCTTCTTGATTACATGTTTGACTAATTATTATTGTGAATACCCTTGAACACTGAACTCCTTAGAATATGAATCTAGCTCAGGTGTGCTTAGTTGAAATAAAGGTTGTAGTGCACTTAACATATGGTTGGGTGGAGAGTTGAAGTTCCTCCTCTAGTTTCTTGTAACACCCCTCCATTGATGTAATGGTTTTCTTTTAAGTTTAAATTGTGCTAGTAGGCATAGTGGACAAAGGCCATGAAAAAAATTGATATGTTTATGTAAATAAATAAATTGAATTAATAAATAAGCAGAGGGTGTCGGAAGTACTTGGGAAGGAAACACTCGAATATGGGATACTTGCCAAAGAAAACAAAACAAAATATCATTGGTAAATGAGATTGGAAAATTCATTCATGATAGAATTCTAGATGGAAATCTAGATAAGCTTCATGGATGGGAGAGAAAAATACATCAAGTTTCTTAGCTAGAGGAAGAAGTTAAGCTTGGAAAAAAAGCATAAAAGCATCACGGGAGAGAAAGGTGATCTTTTATGGGAAAAGCCTAGAAAAGTGGATAAAAATATCCACAAAAGAGGGACGCCGCTAAAAGAAACCTTATCATGAAAGAAGGGAATGAAATACCCATTGAAGGGATCAACAAGAGGTTGTTGATCTTTGGGGGCAAGTACTCTCCACTTGGGGGAAGCTAGAAGCATGATTCATGGTTGGGTGGCGAGTGTGTTTACTAAGTACTATCTGACCTCAACAATTCTGGTCAGACCTTTTGTGCATACTTATTTCTGAAGTATGGTTACAAAATAATTCTAATGTTTTTGAATTCTAGAATTGATATGATAGGTAAAAAATTATGGGTTTATAAGTTTATAAATGTAAATGGTGATTTATATGAATTAGGTGGTTATGAATAGTTTAACTACAATATTGTTGGAAATATGTTTATATCATGTTATTACAAATAGAATAAATGAATCATGTCTCTACCGAGCTAGGGAGACAGGGTAAGGGAGATATGATTAGGTAAGCCTAAGAATTATATGCCCAGAATCATTAAAGATTACTTAATAACTTAGAAATAAAACAATTATCAATCCAGTCTCAATGGTGCTTCATAAGCTATAGGCTATTGTCCAAAGTTATGACAATTCGATGCCATCTATATATATATATATATATATATATATATATATATATATATATATATATATATATATATATATATATAGATATAGATACGTGAATTTATTAAAAGCTATCAATAGGCTGAAAATTAGGTAATGTAGGATATACACAGGAATAGTAGTAAAGATTAAGGCACAAGTGAAGTGCTTATTAATAAAATTGAATGGGGAGCCTAGATCAAAAGATCTGCATCTACATGTGGGAGTAAATTGGCACAGTGGTGTCCTAGATACCAAATGAGGTGTGGGTTGTACAAGTTCAACCTAGATGAACCAAACATATTATATATACTGTTAGAATCTGTTACAAATGGTTTTGAATTAAAAATCAAGACTAAATGATAAACCGGGGAGACATTGCTAAACAATGATGATCAAGTTAGAATTTGGGGAGGGTCCTTTGATAACAGATAGAACTCTCAAACACTTAGTGAAATTCCTAGAAAAAAAAAAAAATCAAGTTCGAAAACGAATAACTCTCAATGGAAGTGGTATTTAATCTTATCATGACATTTCCACTTCCCTTTATTGTGGCCCTTCCATCATAATGGTGATTTGGTGTTTGTGTTGCTAAAGGAAAGGAGTTATATTCTCACAATTGGGATTAACCATGTAAGGATAAACCCAGGCTAGGGTTTGGATTCCATCAAACGGTTCACAAATTACACAAGAAGAATAAATATTGGAAAATGCAAGAATAAAATTGTGATACCTTCCACTATATTCAAAAGAAAATAAAAGGAAGAAGTTGGATTTGATGGAAGAAGACAACGTCCCCAAATCGACAAAATTCGAGAGTAAAGGAATTTGAAAGTGGAACTATAATCGTCAAAGGAAAATTGTTGTAAAACAACGCACAACCGAGTAACACCAGTGATTACTTACCCACAGATAAAAAAAGAGAGGATGAGTGAATGGGAATAACTTGTTACAGGAAACCGTGGTTGCTCATTAAGAGACATATTCCCTATCTATCCAAGTGAGAAACCATATACTAAATCTAAACTTTATTAAAAAAAAAAAAAAAAAATCTAATTGTACACTTCCAAAAACATGGTGTGGAAACATGATCGAATTAGCACAAGAATTAATATGTATGTTGCGAATGAAAAATGATGAATGTAATGCAAGAAATGGAATCTGAACTGACACATATGTACATTTAATTCAATGTAAGCCATTCAAATTAGTAATCAAAGCATAATCATCATAACAGCATTTGAATATAGATGAGACTAATGACACGATTCTAAACATAGAGAATTTAACCATAAATGGGAATAATAGAAGAAAAATTACCAAAACTATCATTATGGTTCCGAGTTCTGTATAGCAAATTTTACTATCTCCTTCCCTGGAAAAGCAATATGTTCGAGTTAAATTAGGGGCTTTAGAGAATCACCGTTTTAACTTAGATTAAAATCCTGGAGAATAGATCCAGTATTGTATGCAGTAGTAATATTCCTTTACAAAGGAAAACCCCCTTTCTAGAGAATTGTTCCTACACAGTTAATCAATCACAGATAATGAAAAAAAAATTTGTTTACAACATGATAAGTATAGTCTGCAAATCATTCAGATAAAGAAAGCAAGTATGCCAAAAAAAACCCATTTCATATCTGGAAATGTATTTGGAGGACGACACCAACCTACACAAGTCAATGAAATGTTAGATGAGGATGGAGAAAATCTATAGGAAAAAGACAAAAAAAAATAATGCCAAAACTTTACCTGGAGTAGGAATATTGTCTGGAAAGAAACCCCAGAGTTTGGTAGAAGACTTTCCACCAGAAGAGTTGGATAAAAACCCATCCATCATTGAACCAAAACCTGACCCATGAAAGCAAAAACAATACCTGGAGAATAAAATAGAGTTTAAACTATACATGGAAATTGGCTTTGAATGTTCACCATAAATCAAGGCTACAAATAGGAAATTAAATAACAGAACTTGTCGAACTTGGCCTCGTCGTCTCACTTGGTCCCAGACTCACAAAAATATTCTAGTGTTGAGATCGTTGGAGTCGAACCAATGGTCATTTCGCGAGTGTAGCCCAGAATGGAACCACCATTCAAGTAAAGAGCAGACCAATCCGGAATGACCATCTACTTGACTGGGAAGCTTCTATAGTTACTCATAAATAAACCCGAGAAAGAAAAACACACAAAGGTGTGATGCACCCCACATTCACTTGATACAAATGATAAGTAGTGAATAGTTTGACAAAATAAAACAATGAATCCAGTAAATCAAATGTGTAACTCACCGCGAGGCCGTGTGCCACCAAGCCCTCGTCTAGGTGCTAACTGGAGGAAATGGGACTCAGCTGGAAACTGCCGAAAGACATCTCTCACATTAACACAAGGCGAAGGAGAGGGAGGAAACCATTTTTGTAAGGTTAGGTTTGTAAGAATTCATGTACATCATTGGATCAAGCAAGATTGATCTTGGTCATCCATGTAATGACTACATACCAATCCTTACATCTCCCATGTGAAAGGTGAGGGGGATCACATGGGCATGCCCAGGTGGCTTGTTACGATCGGGATATTATTCCAACACAAGACACATGTAAAATGCACAAAGGACTCTGACTTTGGGAATTATCGCAAAGGTAATAAGGAACCTTGAATTGGGCACCAAATCTATAGCCTAGAGGTTAGGTAGAAACAAAAGGGTTACAAGGTAAGTAATTTGAGGCTTTTAGCATAGGTTCCATACACCTACATCACATGTCCACCTTAGATCACACCTAGCACTCCATTATTATGGTGATCATACCCAAAATAGTAACCATGCTTGTATGTTTAAGTTAAAGGGTAGAGGTATTTGCTCCAAAGCCCTACGAGCATATATGCTAAGGGTTGTTTCTCTTAAAGAAAAATAAATGAACATAACCTAACTGAAAAGCTACAATGATATATAGTGATAAATGAGTATAAGTCTCACTTGAAATAATTTAGATCCTTTTCTATCATTTAGCTAAGTATCGTTTCCTTTAAAAAAAAATATTATCTAGACATGTGACATTTCTATCCACCCAAGTTAAATTAGATAAGAGTTTATTCTTGTATATGTATTTATTGTGCTATGAATGACTAATGAGTAACTTTGTAATTCTTATCGAATATTGTTTGAAATATTAGTGAAATGGTTGATCAACTAACCTAATTATCCATAGTGATCACGATATTTCTTGAGTTATGAGGTTACAATATTTCTAGTTAGGTGCATGATAATGCATGATTGTTAGATATGCACTTGTGTTGTTAATGAAGGTATATGTCTTCCTGTGTTTTTCAAATAGGTGTTTGTATGATTATTCTCTAGTATGAGGGATTACAAATCCCTGATTTATTGATATGTTATTGAACAAAAGTGACATCATATGCATATACCTGATTATTTGACTTGAGTTAGCTGGTTATTAGTACTTGCAATTTCATTATATGATATCCGAGGATATATAGATTTGTTGTTGCATAAAGGTTATTGAAGGCCTATGGTTAATGTGTTAAATGAATGTTTTATAAAACCAATAAAAAGTTGTGGCTCATGCAATGCCATGGTGGTATATCATAACTATCAAGGAGTCTTAACGACTCATAATTAATAAGTTGTTGTTTAGGTGATATATATGGCTTGTTGGAGGTCTAATATGGATTTCTAGTTTATAAGGCCACCTGTTTGACTCCTTTTGTCATGGATTAATACAGGAGGTGATGTATTATCTATATATATATATATATATATATATATATATATATATATATATATATACATCAATGGATCTGGTGATATAGATATTGTACTCACTGTACATGATTATCAATGTGTTGTTGTGTTTACGTTATAATTTAGATTCAATTGTGGTTTTTTGAGTTCTGTTTCTATTGGAGGCATGTAGATAGTGTCAATTCCTTTGTCAGAGCTATGCTCGACACCTAAAATGATTGCACCAAGATGAAAGCCTCAATCATCTCTCAATAATGGTGTTGAGCCTTGCTTAGGGCCCATAAGAGCTTTGTAGAGTCAATCAAGTATTCAAGACATCCATGTCTAAGCTATAGGATTCAAGCTTGTGTATAGGTCACATAAGAAACATAATTTTTATAAAGGGAAATGTGGATATATCAAGGATTTGAGGGTTTATTTACTCAAGGATTTCCATTAATATCCTTATCAACTTACTTTTTAATAATCGTACTTAAGAAAAATTATTGTTGTGTTGGGTTCAATATAAGGTAATTGTAGAGATTGGTGTGGGGCTAATAGAGAGCGTAGGATGAGTAAACCCCTGTAACCATACATGGAATTTTTTGTTGCACCATGCCTAGTTTGGCTATAAGTCTCCTTCACATCTCGGTGTGTTAGTGCTGTGTGGGCTAACATGGAGGCATAGTAGGAGAGGATTCTTGCTAAATCCCAAAATTTCTTATAACAAGAGTTAGTTGATTTACATGGACAAACAAGACCCAATGGGACCCAAGTTTGAGATGAGGTGGCAGATGCCACATAGGCTGGATATGGTCATGTGGGATGGCACATGTCATTCTATTCGACTTGGATTGATGGTGTCGTGGTATAGTAACGACATAACATATGTAAGTGAGAAATGGTCTTATAAGATGGCTAAGGGGGACCAATTTTGTATGACACATGGCATTACTAGAGGATGCCATGTGGTAGGGTGATGTCAAAAAAACATGGTGGAAATGGGTGACATGGAAGGTTATGCTAGTGTGGCACCTACGTGGCACGTGGTAGTGGTTCTACGATGCCACCTATATTGGGGTGCCACATGACACTAGTGTGGAGTTCTACATGACCAAGGACCATGTCATTGCAAACCTTTGTTCCATGACAGTGCTTTGTTGTGTCCCCTATGAAATGGGGCATGTTGTCGAGGTTAACGAAAGGCATGGGATGGGAATATTTCTGTCACATAACATATAAATTCATTATGCACTACACCTAGGCTATCAAAAGGTTATAGTAAGGCTTGGAGTTGTGTCATGGTGGTGTGATAGCATGACAGGAAAAATACCTCGTCTCGGGAAACAAAGAAGGAGACGACTCATGACAAAGAATTCATTGTGATATGTAGACTTCATATAATCCATTTTGAAGTAAATTAAATAAATCATAAGTAAAGGATCAAACTTGTGGGACCGAGATCCAAGTAATGTGACGAGTTCCATATGGTATTATCCATGGCTACATTAGTTCCCTAAGTGATGTGCAACTACCTGTGTAAAGTGGTGTTGCCACATGGGTACCACGAGGCAAGACCTTGCCTATGTGGAAGAAGTTAAATGGCTAGACTTCAAATGGCCATAACTTTTGATCCAAGAGTCATATGGAGACAAAAATTATATCATCAAAAAGCTCTTAGTGAGCTAAACACAATGGTGATATCCAAATTTAATTATGCTAACTTTGAGAGAAGGAGAAATTTTGTAAGCCCATTTCATGATGAGACAATGGAGTGGGTTAATTAAAAGTTACACCTTACATTCAGTCTGGATTAGTCCAATGGTGGTAGGAAGCATTACAGAGTGGTATCATATCATCCAGGTTCAACACTTAGACTAGATGGGTTCAAGAACAAATGAAATGAAAATTCAATGTTCAACATTGAACCTATGGAGGTTTGCATGCAAATAATTACAATTTTATTGGATAAGCATTTTATCCTTATATTGTATGTTATAAAGGACAACATATGATTTTAAAATCACTGATGTTATGGTTGCTAATTTTTGTAAAATATTGATTTTAACCCACTGATTAGTATGGGTATAAATGTGTTGATATGCTCTTTTAGTTTATTCTCTTGAAATATTTTATTGGCCAAGATAACTTCAAAGAGGGACAACAAAATTTTTGGTCACTTATATAAGCCCTTGTGGGAAAAAGCTTGAAACAAAATTTCAATTGGATTTTATAAATCATCCATAATGTGATAAGTGATCTAGGGTTTTTAAAGAAAAGCCTTAGAAATATGTTAATAATTTCAATAAGAGAAAAGCCATTATATTGGATTCAGTGTTAGTGGATGAGTTTAAGAAAAGCCAAGAAATTGGATTTAGTGTTTGTGCACACAAAGTTTGAGTACAATAAGGAAGAGGACTATAGATCATGTGACTTCATTTTCTAATTATAAGAAAAGAGTACGTAACCAAGTGAATTACAAGATACAACATTGCATTGAAACATATAGATAATGCATTGATAAGAAAAAGACGAGTAAAATAATTCAAGGAAAATACTTTGCAGGGGCATCTAAGTAAGGAAGAGTTCCAAAGAGGCATAGAAAATTAAAAATTATTATGATAAGACTTTGCGGGTTTTTAATAAACTTTTAGAGAATGTTTGTATGATGAAATTGCAAGAAAATTTGGATATATTAGTATAATTTTTGGCAAATATTACTATTTCCTAATATGAAAATTGTAAAATGTTTCAGGATATTTTGTAAAAACATTTAAATTTTTAATGTTTTTATATATAGTTTTTATAAATTTTGTTGATTTTTAAGAGAAAATAATTTTATCCTATGAAATTAAGGCAAATCATTTAAAAATAATAATAATAATATAAAAATGAGAAAAGATTAGTCCATCCCCTAATAGATTTGTATGAATAAAGACATTGTGAATGAAGATAAACATATCATTGATTGAAAAGAGCAATTTCAAAGTGACTGTTGTTACACGTCCATTGAAATCCACAAATAAAAATTGATATTATTAAGTAAGATCACCATTTATTTATACAAACCAAGGACAGTTTCTAGATCTCAACTATCTGGTGGTTTTGTTAACAGTAACACAAAAATTGCCTAAACTATCAATTCTAATCCAATAATGTTACAATATCCCGAAGGATTATTTAACATTCCCCCCTTTAATCTGAAGGGATATCTGACATCCCGAGTAACATTCTTAGTTTTTCAAACTTTTCTCATCCTAGTGCTTTGGTGAATATATCTTCTATGTGTTATGAAGTAGGAAAATGTGTCAAATGAATAACTTTAGCCTCTACATAATGTTGAATCAAGTGGTACTTGGTGTTAATTTTCTTTCTTTGATCATGACACTTTGGATCCTTGGTCAACTGAATTGGAGAAGAATTATTGACAAATAAAGGAGTTGAATCTTTCTACTTCTCCTGCAAGTCTTCAAGTATCTTGTGAAGCCAAATGATTTCTTTTGTGGCTTAAGCTGTTGCAACATATTCAGCTTCAGTGGTAGAATCAACATGCATAAATTGCTTGTGTGACCTCCAGCTAATGCTTGTTGATCCAAGATTCATCAAATAGCTAGAAGTAGAGACCCCATTCTCCTTATCACCATCAAAGTCAGAATCTGAATATCTATTGAGATGAAAATATGCAAATTTGGAGTATTTGATGCCAAAAGTTTCATTTCCCTTCAAGTATTTCAACACTCTCTTTGCTGCATTCCAATGGCCTCCACAGGGTTGATGCATGAACCTAGAAAGTATCCTTACAACAAAAGTAATGTCAAGTCTAGTAGTGGTTAAAAAAATAAACTACCAACAAGTTGGATTATCAAATGGACTTCCTTTAGTGGAAGTAAGTTACAAATTATGTTCCATAGGAGTAGAAACAAGGTTAGAATCTTGCATTCCAAATCTGTTTAATAGTTGTCCAAGGTACTTCTTTTGAGAAATAAAAAAGTGTTTGGGTTGTTAAGAAACTTCAATTCCCAAATAATAATGCAATAGACCCAAATCTGTCATGTCAAATATTTTCTACAACTCCCTTTTAACAAGCGTTATATAACCATCATTGTTTCTTGTGATCATCAAATCATCAACATAGACAACTAGATATATAACTGATTTTCCAATCTTTTTGACAAATAAAGTTGCATCATCTAGGTCAATTTTTTTGTAATTTAGCTTAAGGAGGTGTTCAGTTAACTTTTCATACCAAGCATGGGATGCTTGTTTCATTCCATATAATGCTTGACCAATTTGCATACCTTATTTTCTTTGCCTTTGACAACAAAACCCTCAGGCTGAAACATGTAGACATCCTCTTTCAAATCTCCATTCAAAAAGGTTGTTTTCACATCCATATGATGTATCTTCTATCCTTTTTGTGGTGCAAGTGAAAATGGAGTTCTCATTATGGCCCATTTCATTGTAGGAGAAAAAGGATTTGTATAATCAACACCTTCCTTCTCAGCATAGCCTTTAGTTACAAGTATGGCCTTGTATTTGTCAAGTGAATCATCTCCTTTATACTTGACTTTATAGACCCACTTATGACCAATAGTTTTAATGCCAATACGTGGATCCACCAACCTCCATGTGCCATTTTTAATAAGAGAATCATATTCTTTTTTCATTACATCCTTCCATTCATGAGAAGTAGTTGCTTCTTCAAAACAACTAGGTTCACTAATTGTGGAATAATTACAATCATAAGAAACATTACCCATGGAAGGACTTCCTATCTCATAATCATCATATTTACTTGGAAGTTTGCGAATACGAGTGGATCTTCTCAAATATTGTTGAGGTGGTTGTGAAGACTGCTCATCCTCAAGTGAAGATTCTTCACGAACACTTTCTGATTTCAGAAATAATATTATCTTCCAAATTTTCCTCAGTAGAAACATCTTCATGAATTAAAGATAGTAAACCCACACACTGATCAATAATGGGAATTCCCCACTCAGTATGTGGAACTATATTTTCATATTCAAAATAAATTTTCTTGGATGCAAATTTCTCTAAATGAGTAAGTTGTTTATTGATAGTAGATAAATATTTTGTAGATTCTAAAAAAATGACATCTCTGGAAAGAACAAATTTTATGTTTTCTTCATCATATAATATGTATGCTTTTGAAGTACTGAAATATCCCAAAAAAATACACTTCCAAATTTTGGAATTTAATTTTTTTCTTTGAATCTTAGGAATAAGCGCATAACAAGTAGATCCAAAAACCTTTAAATGTTGAACTACTGGTAACCTATTGTACCAAACTTCATATGGTGATTTGTCCTTACCAAACTTCATATGGTGATTTGTTATTGAGGACAGAAGAAGGACATCTATTTTTAATATATGCTACACAGAGTACTGCTTCTCCCCAAAACATTAATTTGACATTTTTGAAAAACATCATTGATCTAACCATGTTAAGCAAAGTCCTATTCATCCTTTCTGTAACAAAATTTTGTTGTGGATTATATGGAATAGTAGTTTTGCGTTTGATGCCATTATCTATTAAATATTGTTCAAATGATGTTGAAGTATATTCACCTCCATTATCAGTCCTTAAGATACCAATATTTTGTTGAATTTCATTTTTAACCATAGCATGAAAAGTTTTGAACATATCAAAAACTTGTGACTTTTCCTTCAAAAGGTAAACCCAACACATCCTCGAATAGTTATCAATAAGGGTGATGATATTTATTTCCATTTGTAGTTGGTACATGCACAGGTCCACCTAAATCAGAATGTATGAGACTTAGTTTTCTGGAAGATCTAGAAACAGAACTATGAAATTGTTGTTTATTGTGTTTCCCCAAGATGCAAGCATGGTGTGATCTTTCTTGGAATAGCGGGGAGACCATTAATGCCCTTCTCTTTCATAATTTAAATGTTATTATAGTTGATGTGACCAAATCTAGCATGCCATAATAAACTTGAAGAAAAAATATTATCTTGCTGCACTAATAAAGTTGAATTTGTAGTGGACTGTGTAATAGACGAATTACTAATCAATTTCAGCAATGTACCTTCTTCAACACCAGTCATAATCACTTAATTATCACTTACTCTATGATTTCAGTTGTTCCATCAAAAATATGGATTGAATCTCCTTTTTGTCTGATATGAATGAGAGACATTAAGTTCCTTTGAAATTAGGGAATATAACGAACATCCTTTAATATGTAATCTGTGAAAATGTGGAATTTTCAATCTAATTGATCCAATTCCTCATTCAGACTTATGAGCAAAACAAACAACACCATCAACATTATCATTGAAACTTTCAAAAAGATATTTCTGGAATGCCATATGAAAAGTAGCACCTAAATCTAAAATCCAACTGTCTTCCCATGAAGAAAATGCAGTATTAAAAACATTATCAATATTGAAATTGGAGTGAGCAGCTATATAATGAGCAATGAGCAGATTCATTTGTTTTACTTTTTTCAAAAGGTGGTTGCTTTGTCTTCTCATTAATTTGTTATTTCTTTTCATTAATAATCTTCTCCCAAGGAACCTTGCAATTAACTGAACTATGGCCAATTTTTCCACGCCTATAACATCTAATATTTAGTTTATGACACTGGAAATTCTTTTGTGTCAGGTCATTTTGTTGTCTATCACCTTGATTGTTCTTATTAACCCTCTGCCTCCCCCCTACATGCCTCTAAAGTTGTTTCTACCTCAGCCTATAGGATTCTTGCAACCTTTTGAAGACTCATTGTGTGATTTATGTTCCTTTTGTGCATGGCACAAGGTTTTTGTATTAGCATTAGAAACAGACTCTTTCTTCCCAAAAATCTTTTCTCTTTCTGCAATTTTATTTACTAACTTATCAAAAGTAATATCCTTTAATTGTCCACTAGCTTGAGAGATTCCAAGTAGTGAGAGTATGCAAGGTGTAGGGCTTTGATGAAGGTAGTTAATTGTAAGTCTACTTTAACAACTGTGGCTTCTATATCATGGAAAATAACCTTTATTTTAGAAGCCAATCTCATTGGATCATCGTCCTTCATCTCCAAATTAAATAATTTCAATAACAACTGAATAATCTCTAATTCCGAATGTGAATCATAGAGTTCCTTTAAAATGTATAATGTTGTATATGATGTCTTACAAGAATGAATGTATCTCCTTACCTCTTGTGAGACTGATATTCTAATCATAGAATAGACTTTATTGTTCTTGACTTCTCATATGACACATTGTTTGTCATCTTCATGTTCTGGTGCAATTTCATTGTAGTCTCTATCCTTTTTTGGTTCTGGTGCAATTTCTTTATAGACTCTGTCCTTTTTTCTTTAACAAACACATTGACAAAAACAATTAAAAATCAATGCACTCATGAGTTTTCTTATGCATTCTAGATACTTTTGTTTCAGAGCAAAGACAACTTCAACCAAAAAAATTCTTTAAATAAAATAAAAAAATTATTGAACTATGTCACTCTTTGCTATCAACGGTCTTGTGGCAAGGCCTTCACAACAGACATCAATGTAACGATGATCAACCAAATCCAAGCGATTTTAGTTAATCACAAGGAAATAAAATTTACGACAAATAACGAGCCCGAGATCAGTGGGGACAACAAAAGAGATTATTGCACATGCCAAATCCAAATAATGGTTTGGATAGGCTCTCATGTATCCAACGGTGTATGGTGGCACAAAACTTCCGAAGTTTAACCAGACAAGTGGTCCCGTCGAAAGGTTTCAAGAAAACTGCCTATCGGTTGATCAACGACTCCAACCTACTATGGGGGCACTCTCAAAGATTTATAATACCACCTGCAGTGATGTTGTGGCAGGTTTGCAAAGCCACCAAGGTCTCACGCATAGTCAACAGAACGCGGTCCCACGTACCAAAACATCAATGGAGTTCAAACGATACTCAATGGATTATTACTTTGGTGCCATCGAAGCCTCCCCGCTCTGATACCACAGTTACAGGCTCATTGAACTCGACAAATAAAAACTGATATTATTAAGTAACAAACCGAAGACAGTTACCACCAGATCTCAATTGGTGGTTTGCCACATGTATCTCAGAAAAAGTATTGATTATGAGTCGGTGGATTTACAGTTTTTGATCTCCTTGAGAGCCTCTCCACGTGACAGTTAATGCACCAGGTTAATTCTTTTAAAGTGTTGGACAGTTGGTGTTTGACCATGAAAGTGTTGGGTCGTTGGTCATTTTATTTAAAAATATAGTTTTGAATTGAAAGGACTTTATTGAAAAATCGTCTGTTTTGAAAGGGATTTTCTTGTAGACCGAAACAAAGAGTATTTTTTTTTAAATTGGGGCACTCTTAAATGTTAATCTGCAGACCATAGTTTCAAAGCTTAATGTGCGTTGCATCTCAGCATTCATAATTACTTTCCTCAGTCTATCTTGCAACCACGGTTCAGAATGTTGAACCTTGCATGTGCTCATTCAATCATTAAGATCACATAACACAACATCCAATGTCACTCTAGAAGGGAATGTTTCACATTATTTTTCATATTTATTTGGTATTAGATGGGATAATTTTGGGTGAGATTGTGATGTTTGGATATTTAAAATGAGTTTTTAAATATATAAATGGATTCAATCTCTCCAAAATCTTGGGGCATTAGGATTTGTTAGAATCACAAGTTTGAGCTAGGTAGTCTAATTTTTTTAAGTTTTATCATTTTTCCATATTTTCTGAAAATTTTACTTGGAATTAGGCATAGATTTGTTATAATCAGAAGCTCTATGTAGTCTAACTCTTCTATGTTTTTCTCATTTTCTAGAGAGATTTACCCGTCATTTTTTCTTGAAATCCAATACAAACTTATCTGATTTGAAAGATATATTTCTACTATTGACTTTTTCAATTCATGTCCCATCAATTTTAAATAGAAAAATTAAACTACATAACTCAAACTTATAATTCTTATAAACTTCTAATAAAATAATCCAAAAATATTAAAAAACAAACAAACAACAAACCAACAACTTTAAAAGACCTAAAATACAACCATTCATAATTTCCTTAATTAAATAAAAACCACCCTTCAAATGTTGAACCTCGCATGTGCTCATACAATCATTAGATCACACAAAATCCAACGTCAATGTAATATGGAAGGTCTCCTATCAAGTCTGTTCTTTGTCATATGCTTTGAGTTGCAATCCATCGTTGGCCTTTGAATGAAGGTGATAGAAGTGTATTCAGAAAATACGATCACATCACAAAAAGAGAGACGCAGTTGCATGATCTGTTGTCGGCGTTGGGCAAACACAAATCTTTGCATTTCGTTGGCACTCCCCAGATATAACAGTGCATTCGGCGTCATGTCAAATGATTGGAGACAAATAAACCCTTGCTATCTAACTATCACAAACTCATTCAGTGATATTAACTTTAATAACGTCTGAGACAAAATCTAGTTTCTCAGGACAGGACCGGTCATCGTTAATGGCCGTACAAAATTTGGTTTTATCAGTGACATGACTCATGATTGTTCAAAGATCACATATTAGTTTAGACGATCTTAATTTTAATAAAATCTTTTTATATTTTCAAAAGATGTGATATTTTCAATTTTTGGTAAATCTGGAATTAAAAATAATATAAACTAATTTATTCGGTGAGTGTATATGGTTCAATGAGATACAATCTACATTTTATATTTTAAAGCACAAAGATCAATTTTTATAACAATTTTATAATGTAAAATAATATTTTATTATAATGTATAAAGGTTTTATAATTGAATATATAGAAAATGTTGTAGCTTTATATTACATAAAATTTTAAATAAAAAATTATATGTGAAATTTAGTGGTTATAAATAGGTGTAAACATTTAAATGTCAAGTTAACATGAAAAAATTGTAGTGTTTATTTGATTCAATTTATTATATTGTAATTTTGTTTTTATTAATAAAAAGAAAAAAATCCATTTTTTTCTAATAAAAATTATAATATACCTATTATATACAATAAATTTAAATAATAATGATTCGTGTTCATAAAAATAAGGACGATAATTCAAAACATATAATTAATAAATATATAAAATTAAATAGATTTAATTAATAAATTTATTATTAAAAATAAAATTACTTTTATTTATAAAAATGATATTTATATATAGAAATATTATTATATTAATTGTTTATTATTATTATTATTATTATAATTCATATATGTACTCATTATATTTCAAATTTTCATATTTAAATTTAATTAATAAATATATATAAAAAACTTAATATTTACAATAAAAACATATATCTTTATATATATTATATATATCACAATAAAAAAAGATAAAACATGGCATTGATATATATAAGAATGTGCATAGATTTATTTTAACTTTAAATGTACCAAGTGATTAGAGGTTTGTATCTTGAGAGATCCAATCTCTCTCTATCCTAGATCCAAAGTTAAGATAGATATATAATGGTAACAAAACATAATTTCAACTCAATTAAAAAAGTAATAAAAATAATAAATGGATTCAATTCAATTTTCTATATCTTAATTTTGTGTTTATTAATAAAATTATAAACTTTTTTTTCAAGAAAAAAATCATATTAATAACTATGGTATTTCAGAACATAGTTAATCAACATATAAAAAATTAACGAATTTAATTAGCAAACATATAATTACAAATAAAAATATTTTTATAGAGATGTGAAAGATCTATAAAATATAAATACTAATTATAAATTAAAACTCATTTTATTATATAAATTAAAATAATGATTTATATTCAGAACTAATTTTTTTAATGATAGATTAAGTTACATCACTTATAGACAACCTATAAAAAACAAATTGATGTCAATTCACCAAAAGGGAATAGATGTGAGTTCACCACAAGGGCCAAATCTCTTAGCTAGTAAATTAAGATAAAGCTTCAACAAAAAGAGGCATCAACTTTTCATGGTGGTTCCATACCACAAGAAGACTAACTACCTAACATGGTACTCATGAATCCGAGGATGTCAAAGGAGTAGGGTCCCTTGCACTTGCACCAACTTGCACAAAGGGCTTGGGGTCACAATGGAGGTGACTCTCCAAGTAGGCCAAACAAGCATCCAATGTGTCTAGACAAGATCGTTGATAAGGATGCACCCTCTCAAGGTGGAAATGATATCATTTTTGTCCTCATGTTTCTCCTCTAAAACTCAACCTCACAGGCTTCATCTACGAGTGTAAATTGATGGAATGCATGTACTGGTTCATTCTTCCCCTTGTATGACTAGGTAAGGAAGCCAATTAGAAACCTCCTCCATAATTTTGGAATCTCAATAAGCATGGAGGTCATTAATGGCATAGTTCTCAAGATGATTAATCTCCTCTTGAATGCTAGGATGATTAGCTAAATGATGGAAACAACTTCTTGGACCTGGGTATGGGCACTACATCGGCCTTATTGGCCACATCCACTAGCCCCTTGGCAACTTATCATCATTTGTTGAGGCATTGAGTTCAAGAAATAGGGGAACCAGACACAAGAGCACAACCAACTCCCATAACAAAAAATCCTGCCACTCATATCCCTCACACCCTCCCCCAACTACTAACTAATGGAAAAAGAGATTTTGAAGATCCCCTAGAAAACACAAAATTCACTAGAGACCCTAAGACCTTAAGACCCAATGAACAGTAATGCAACAAGAGAGGGCCACCATCATAGAACCAACACTAGACAGGTAATAAAAGATACAATGCATGTAGTAGGGGGAGACTAATACCTAGAAAAAGTTGTCCAAGAATGCAAGGCTGGACAAAAACCTTACCTTCAAAACTGAGTGATGGCACCTTCAAACTCCACTAAACAATGTGACAGATCCCATGGTGTCCTCACTCTCTAAGCTAGGACAACCTTAGGTCCTAGAACACCAACCCCACCCACACCCCCAATTAGACACCTTGCTCTCTCACCGATCAGAAGTAAAAAAAATGGAAAGCCACTCAATCCCACACTTGAAAAACTTTGCTCCATCTATCATACCATGGACAACTATTTAACTAAGAGAGAAATAAAATCCTACCAATACTTATTCCATGGAAATTAAATTTCTATCATCTACTTAATAATTATTGTTAATTAAAGTCAATTATAAAAAAACATACACCGAAATAAACTTACCTCTCTCCATAAATATACTAACATACTCAGTAATAATAAAAAAGAAAAAATAGATTTAGTGTTAATGCGCGGGGAATTTGGATACAACGAGGAAGAGGAGTGCAAATCAGGCTAGTCATTTTCTGATCGTTAGCAAAGAGTACATAAGCAAGCTTGCACTGGAAAATACGACGTTGCAGTGAAGCATATAAATAATGCATCGATAAGGAAAGGAGAGTAAAAGAAGCCACGTATAACTTTGAAAAAGTGTTGATTCCACACGACCATTGCATTTATGAGTCGGTGGATTTCCTGTAGTAGATCTCATTGAGAGCCTCTGCACGTGACAGTTTATGCACAAAGTTAACACTTTTAAAGTGTTTGGCTCTTGGTTGTTTGACCATAAAAGTAATGAGGGCGTTTTATTTGAAAAGATGGAAAGCACTTTATTGAAAAATCGTTTGTTTTGAAAGGGATATTCTCGGAGACCGAAATGAAGAGTATCTTTTTGAAAAAACCGGGGCACTGTTAAATGATAATCCCCAGCCCATAGTTTCAAAGCTCACGGTATTTTGCATCTCCCCATTCGTAATTACTTTCTTCAATATATCTTGCAAACACTGTTCAGAATGTTGAACCTTGCATGCGCTCATTCAATCATGAAAGATGACATAACATACAATGTCATTGTAATATGGAGGGAAAATTTCAGGGTATTTCGATTTGGCTTTATTTAAAATAAGTTTTGAAGGTATAAAATGGATTTAATATTTTGAAAATATTGGAGTATTTGGAATGTTACATAACATACAATGTCATTGTAATATGGAGGGAAAATTTCAGGGTATTTCGATTTGGCTTTATTTAAAATAAGTTTTGAAGGTATAAAATGGATTTAATATTTTGAAAATATTGGAGTATTTGGAATGTTTTTTAAAGGGGAGCTATCTCTGAAAAGCACATATCTTATTATATAGTACATTATCATTACAACATCCTTGTTTCAACAGACCTCAACACATCATGTATAAATCCCTATTGAAACCTTGGTGGGGAGGTTATTAATGAACAGTCCCAACCACCCTAGATAACGCCCACATACCAGGTATTTGGATTTGTTAGAATTACAAGTTTGAGATGTGTAGTTTAGTGTTTTTAAGTTTTGGCCTTTTTCCATAATTTTTAGTCAACTTTACTTGAAATCAAGAACATATTTGTTATAGTCATTATGACTACTCTCTGTAGTCCAAGTCTTCTATGTATTGACTTTTTTTTGGGCATATTTACTCCTCATTTTTGCTTGAAATCCTGGACATATTTATCAGAATTTCAAGTTCAAGCTATGTTTTTTTAGGTTTTGACCCTTTTCAAACATATTGTCCCACCAATTTTACATTAAAAAATAATAAATTACATAACTCAAACCCATAATTCTAACCAAATAGAAAAAACAAAAAACCTAAAATACGACCCATCATATTTACTTTCTTGAATAAAATCTGGAACCACCCTTCAAATGTTGAACCACGCATGTACTAATTCAATCTTTAGATCACACAAAATCTAACGTCACTGTAGTAGGGATTGTCTCCTATCAAATCTGTTATTTGTCATATGCTTTCAGTTTCAATGCATCGTTGGCCTTGAATACCAAACACATCACAAAAATACGATCACATCACAAAAAAAATGATCTGTTATCGTCGTTGGGGCAAAGACAGAAATCATTGCATTGCCTTCGCACTCCAAGATGTAACAACGCATCCAGTGTCATGTCAAATGATTGGAGACAAATCATTGGCTTAATATCTACCCTAACCCTATCTAACTATCACACCAAACTCATTCTCATTCACAGTAAAAGTAAGATTAATAATGCCTGGACACAATTTAGTTTCTTAGTAACAGGGCCCCAAGTAGATATATGGTATGTTAAGGATTGCACTAATGTCCACATTTTCAAGGAAACATGTGCATTTTCATTGAGCATCTGCAGGAAAGCTATGGATTTTCATTGATCACTTTAAGGTTTTAACTTTTTAAAGTGCTTTTACAATAATTATTTTTACACCAATGGACCATCAGTCCAAGGTTTTAAATTTTTCAAGTGCTTCTACAATAATTATTTTTACACAAATGGACCATCAACGAGTTGTCTCTTTGCAGTACCTTTCCTATTTGATGAACGTCAACCCTTTTTCTTGTATTAAGAAAACTGGTGTTCTTTATTTATTTGTAACATTTATATTATATATGTTCCCCAAAACAAATCTTCAACCCGTTTGATAACTCCAGTAACTTTAAATAAGTGAAATTTGTTCAATAATACATTGCCCATAAACATTTTGGAAAGAACTTCGAATATGCTATCTTTGAAACTCTACTTTAGGTAATCTCTTTCTTTCATTACTTAGAACAAAAGGAGGATACATTGAAACTCTATTTTAGGTAATCTCTTTCTTTCATTACTTAGAACAAAAGGAGGATACGTTGAAGCGCAAATGAGATCGACTCTCAGCAGAGCGATCAATGTTCAGGCGTTGGCATTCCAGCCCGAGAAAATAGAGATCTCCATAAATACATAGATTGAATTTTAATTTAAATGTTTGTTTTTAGTGAGGATTCCAACATTAACATCAAGAAGTTTACTCACATGGGGTAAAGTGAAATTTGTTATAATATGAAAAAAGATGATACATGTGAAAGCAACTTGATTTTAAGAGAAGACCCTTGTTATAAAAATTGATATAAAGAAAATAAATTTTGTAATTTATTTCTAATAAGATTTTTTTTATTGGTTAATTTTTGTTTAAAAATTTATAATAATAAATTTAATATTTATTTTGTATTAGTTATATTTTAAATATAAATATTTAGTTATTTCTTTATATATATATATATATATGAATAATAGTTATTTGTTTATATATATATGACTGAAAAGAATCAAATTTTTATCGTATAATTGAAATGAAATTAAATTAAATTAAATTAAAGATAATAAATTAAAATATAAACAATAAGGAAAAAAATATACACAATTTTTTTCACTCGAGGGGTTTTATTGAGTGTTTTTCATACATCGTATTAAAAAGAGGAAGAGGTCATGTCTCTTCAAGAGAAATGTTGTGTAGGATGAAAGTGTGTAAAGGGGAGAATGTATACAAAGGTCTCAAAGTGGGGATGTGTGTGGAAGGGGAAGTGCCTCCAACTTTAATTTGTGTATATTATTAAAAATATTCTAGAATAGTATATGAAGTTTGAATCTTTACCATCTACATTTTGAAAGCCCTATTCCAAAATAGACATGTCTATCAACATAATTATTTATATTAGTGTATGTATGTATATATATATATATATCAATAAATAATTTTATTTTAAATCTTATCACGTTTTCATCTATAAATATAATTTTCTCTTCTCGAATCCAATTTAAATTTAAATTTGAATTTAAACTTGCTAATTATGGTCAATATGAAACTCAATTTTAATTGAAATGTTTGTTTAGACTAAATATTCCAATGCTAACATCAATAAGTGTGTTCACTAAGTGCAAAGTAAAAATCACTAGATTATAAAAAAGGTGGTGTATGTGAAAGCAATTTAATTTGAAGAGAAAGAAAACTTGTATTGTAAAAATTTATATAAAGAAAATAAATTATGTAGTTTATTTTTAATATGAACTATTTTATTTATTAGTTTTTGTTTAAAGTAAGGATTATAACACGAAATTCAATATTGATTTTCTATTATTTTATTCTAAATATAAATATTTACTTATTTGCTAGAATATATATATATATATATATAGTACAACTGAAATGAAAATAGAAAACAATAAAGTGAAATACAAAAAGTAAGAAAATAACTTATATATGAACATTTCTTTTTTTCATGCATTGTATCATAAAGAGTTCATAAGTGTGAGGAAGAAGTACTATGTGGGATGGAGGTGTGCAAAAGAAGTGTCAAAGCGGAGATATGTGCTAAAGGAGGAACATGTGGAATGGGAAACACCTTCAACTTTAATTTTTGTATACTATTAAAGAATATTCTATGAAGGTTAAACCTTTACCATCCACATTCCCCAAGCCATATTTCAAAATAAACATGTCTATCAATATAAATATTTATACAAGTGAATTAAAAGAAATATATATTATAAATTAAATTTATTAATAGACAATATTCTTTTATATCTTTGAATTTGGAAATATAATTTTCCCTTTTCTAATCCAATTTAAATCCAAATTTGAATTCAAAGTTGCTAACCATGTTAAATGTAAAATCAAATTTTATCTAAAATATTTATTTCAAACGAAAATTGTAATGCTAATATCAAGAAATTTACTTATCCAATGTAAAGAGAAAATCACCATATTATAAAAAAGTGATCAATGCAAACGCAAAGTCACCCTATTATTAAAAAAAAAAAAAGGTGATCTATATGAAGGCAATTTAATTTTAAGAAGTCTTGTGTATAAATTATGTAATGTATTTTTAATATGATTTTTTTTTGTATCCGTTAGTTTTTGTTTAAAGTAAAGACTATGAGAATAAATTTAATAATTACATATATATAAATGAAAAGAATGAAATTTGTATTATAGAAGTGAAATGAAATTAGAAAAATAAAAGTAGAATACAATAATTTGAAATAATAAAAAACACCTAGAGTTTTTCTCTTTGCTAGGTTTATTGAGTGGGTTTTTTCTTGCATCGCATTAAAAAGGGATCATCTGTGTGCCGAAGAAGTTGTGAGGGATGGAGGGGTGGGGTGCCAAAGAAATGCCTACACTGCTTAAGTGTGTGAAAGTGCAGAACTCCGGATGTATGTGAAATGAGGAACATGGTGAAGGGGAAGTCAATTTAACTTTATTTTTTTATACTATTAAGTATATTCTAGAATATTCTATGAAAGTTAAATTTTTATCATTTATATTCCAAAAACCCTATTTCAAAATAGATATTATAAGTGAATTTTAAAAAATATTATAAATTAAATTTATTAGTAGATAATATTTTTTTGTATCTTATCATATTTGAATTTCGAAATATAATTTTCCCTTCTCTAATCCAACTTAAATCCAAATTTGAATTCAATTCATAGTATGACACTGAATTTAATTGAAATGTTTGTTTCAACTAACACTTCCAACGTTAAGTTCAAGAAGTTTAGTCACTCATTGTAAAGAAAAAGTCCCTATATTATGAAAAAAGTGATATCTCTTAAGGAAATTTAATTCTCAGTAGAAGAAGACTTGTGTTGTAAAAATTATATGAAGAAAATAAATTATATAATTTATTTTAATATAATTATTTTTTGTTTAAAGTAAAGATTATAACAATAAATTAAATATTGGTTTTGTATTAGTTTTTTTTTCCCTAGGTGAAATGCCAATTTTATTCAAAGAACAAAATTACATTTTTGCAAATACTAAAAAAGTCCATTCATATCAACCTATCATCGGATGCCCAAGAAAGCACATAAAATAAAAAATAAATTTTGGGCGTAAGTGTGAAGCACTTAGCTACCCTTTTCTGTCTTTCTTTTTCTCAACTTTTTGCCATACTCCTTCATTGGAAGTGACAATTATAATTACCAATTGATTCTCTTCCACCTTCAAGGAAACGTTTTTGTCTAAGTCCAAACTCTCAAATGCATGGAATATTTCGTTACCTCCTAACTCCTTTTCAGTGGGGGTCTTCTCGTTTTGTTTCTCTGGAAGTGTAGTTCCTACTACTTCAATACCATTTGAGCTTTGAACCATTATTCCTTCCTGCTCAACTCCTATATCCACTAATATTACTTGCGGATTTTGATCATCCACAATTTCCATTTTTTCTTCATCCTCTTCTTCTGAGAGACGCTTCTTTGAGAACTCCCATCCCTTTGGATTTTGTGATTGTTTCTTTTTCCTTTTTGAATCTTTCTTTTCTAGTGGACACGTATTTTGTAAATATCCCATTTAAAGACAGATACATCATCTGAATGACATTTTTTAAAATATAAAGGCTACGTCCACTTAAGACTATTATGAATTAAATGAATCTCATTAAGTAAACCATTACTAAGGTCTACCTATACACATATCCTAGAAAATGTAAAAATTCATTCTGAGGGTATATCCAAGTCTCCCTTTACAAACTTCCCCAATGTATTTCCAATTCCTTCTAATACTTGGTGATGCTAAAACAAAAGGGGAGGTTTTTAAATCTAACCCAAACTGGAATTTTGGAAACAACCATTGTATTGGCGTAAAACTCAGAAATCATGGGGTTCTAAAAAGGCTTGCTCTACCCCAAAACCATGGTCCCTCTTTTAAGGAAAACTATATATCCTTCATTGTATCAAATTGTACAACAACAAAAAATACTTGAGCATAAGTGAATATCACAGTTTGGAGTCTAGGTAGAGAATACCCTCTTATGTAAGTCCTCCAATTTTGGCCAGAAACCATTGAATATACAAATAATTTCTCAGGATTAGAGACTGGTGAAAATATGCTTAGCCTATGGAAGGTTAACTTCCATAGTCAGAGTGTGATTCATCTGTTCCATGATGTAATGCCCAAGTATATTGAGGATTTTATTGTATTTATTTTGTGTCTCAACCTTTATTTTTACAAAATCCTTAAACGAAGTTGGTCCCTATGAGTTACTATTTCCTGGAAAGCCTCCCCGCAACCACAGATTTATGATGATGGAGGAATTTCGTCTAATGCCATAGTCTTGCAATAGAGTGACATATTGCAATGATTTACCTGTATAAATAAAACTTTGTGACTTCTTTAAAATTCCCAACTTACCTTGGAACTTCTGCTTCAAATCTTGCACTAGATCCCCAGCCCGAACCCCTATAAGGACTAATTTCCCCTTATAGGGTTTTCGCAAAAAATTGAAAAGATACCTCCATATCCAGATCTACTTGATGACTCTCGAAACGACTTTTTTGGATTTGGATCACTTACCTTCAAAGTTTTAAAAGAGATCCTAGAAAACTCCTCCAAATCAAGCAGACCTCGCTCAATCTCCAACAATCCCCTCACTATCCTTGGTAGTTTCATGACCTTACCAGTTCCCCACAACCTCGCTACCCTAAACTTATCCAGATCTATGGGAAAAAGGGATTGGGCCACCACTGTGTCGCTTGGCATGAAGGCCACCTGATCCATAGAAGCCATAGCTCCTCCCTCTTGATTGGCCCTCCTCTCAAAAACCATATCTGAAGATGCATCGAATATTTTCTATTGCCCAATGATATATTCTAGCCGTAACCACTCAAGAAATGCTAATCTACAACACTTGTGATCCCATTGCACAGCGCTGCAAATTAGGATTTTTGCGGCCTATGAAATCATATACATTTGGCTATCTCCTTCATAAAAAACACAAATCCACAACACCTTGCACTAAAAATATCCAATGCTACCAAAATCCTACTTGTGAGCAATAAGAAACCTCTACAAAGCATCGCCCAGGATAACCCTAGCATACGAGATCGCCATCGCTCCCTTGTCCTATGTTTTTCATTAGCTATATTCTAAAAATAAATATTTAGCTATTTGTTAATGTAATATATTTTGATACATTATTTTTTTTAAATTAAAATAATTAAATTCTTATTCATAACTGAATGAAAGTAGAAAAATAAAAATAGAAGACAATAAATTGAAATACAAAATGTAATAAGGGACGAAACTTGTACCTGGACTTTTCCACTCTACTCTGCCTTTTATTATAAAGAGTTCGTGCATGTGTTGAAGAAGTATTGTTTGGGATGGAGATGTGGAAAAGAAATGTGCAAAGAAGGGAATCTATGCGGAGGTGTGGAACTGGGGATATGTGTAGAGGTGTGAAACTAGGGATATGTGCGAAAGGAGGAACATGTGGAAGGGGAAATGCCTTCAAATTTAAGTTGTGTATAGATCCCTTATAAACCATGACACGTGCAAAAAAAATATCATCCCAACATAGATCTAAGGGAAACCTTCATTCAAGTTAAATGTGAGTAGCTAATATCGCAGGTCTTAGAACTAAATGTAGAACCAAATATCATGAGTTTTGTTCCTTATCAGGAAAAATGATCAAATCAAGTTCCTTGTAATAGAAATGTCAATCTGTCAATTCTTCCCACTCAACCATCTCTCTAAGATGGGATCAAAGTGTCCTCCTTTGCACTAACGCTATTACCACTTCCAAAAAAATATATCTATACAAATATATTGAGAATATAACAAAGAATATGTTTTATTTATTTTGAATTGTTAACGGATCAAAGTTATTCTCAATACCCATCTAAAGGAAATTAAAATATCACACATTATCTTCATAGAATTTACTTGTACCCTCTTGGGGAGACTTTTATTAATCTAATCTTGAAGATTATATCATTGAAACCACTAAGTATAAAGGTCACAAGAGTAATGTGTAGTGGAAAGTAAGATAACATTATTGACCCATTCATTTATAGAATTTATTACATGTAGTTTCTAGGCAGCTTCCATCCATTATTATTATTATTATCATCCATTGATTGCAGAATTTAGATTGAGATATGGGCCTAAATTATTGATTTTTTGTGATCCCACAGAAACAACATCTCTATTCAAGTGAAAAGTAAGGTGGCCACTGTGAGGTTAAAACTAATGACTATTGTGAGAATAAAGATACCAATCTACTTTCTACTTACCATAAACATAAACATACCCCGATTTTCAATTCTAAGTCTTCAAGCACAACCTCATTCCATGGGAAACTTCTTTACCATTCAGGACACAATAATCAATATATGAATTTATATGATTGTTGCAAAAAGAAATGGACACATACATTGTGATGGAGATTCATCCATTTAACTGGTGATAAACAACATTTGATTTATTGATGCCCACATAAAAAAATTATGAATTGCTTGACCATTTCAAACAAGCTTTTCAATATAGAACCAAATTCAAGTCATATATCAACGATAACAAATATTTTTTGGTCATTCTCTATTATTAATAACATAAGTATACTTCAATATTGAAAAGTGGACACACAATAGGCAACCCAAAAGTTGTGATCATTTTTACAAAATCAGTTATCTCATCTCAATCTGTTTATATTACCCTAGCTACTCTAAAACCTAATCAATAACAATAAAAAACACAATAGCTATATTAGTAACATAAACGATGATGAGGAAAGTATTTTTGATAGGTATGACAATCATTAAATATATGATGTTGGATGTATTAGGGTGGGATTGATACTATAAAAGAAGATATTTTCAGTGAGAGGATGGAGGATTTAAACATAGAGAAGGTAAAATCGCGTAAAGAGAGAGGTAGGTGGTTGCTAGGTGGAAAGTTCTAGGCTCCTACTGAAGGGTATGATTGTAAGGGGTGTTGCCATTTTGCATGATAGTTTAAGAATCTCTGTGAGGTCCACTGAGTGGTTAGGAGAAGGCACCCATGTGAAATTATGAACTAATTTAGCCAGCCATAGGTGAATAGTCTAAATACCAAGATCCTTTATCAAGCATACTCAATGACTTGCTCTAAAAGGTGCAACTCAGGTCATTTCCTCGGACATCCACATGTTGTCCTCCTTCAAAGGAGAAACCTCTCTAGTCATAATTGATGAGGTTGTTCCAAAATATCTAGGTTGTGAGTAATGGACCACATGTTCACCATAACTATCATTCCCATAGGAATTCACATCCCATTTTCCATATGCCAATCCTACATGCATACACAAGCCCATGATAGGAGAGGCCCTACTCGATGCATTCTTTGAAACTATTTCATTGCCTCTTGTAGATAAGGAACTTCTTTTATATCGTCCTCACACAAACTTATATTGATAAAAAATTTCCACACTTAATCTATTGAATTTCATATCCACCTCATACAAATAATGTGGCTCAATTACATCGAGTTTCCAAGATGAAAAAACTGAAAAAGAAAACAACCCAAAAGCATCTTAAGTAAGGAAACTAAAACCATCCACTCTTTTGCAAAATGTCCTCTAGTCTCCTTCATCCTCTTCTCATAGAGAGAATGGAAGGATTACTTCTATAATAACCCAAGGTACCCTCCACTTTCTGCAATGACTTCTTAGCCAGATATTCGATAACAATAGATATTTTCAAGGATGAAACCATGGACCATAAAAGAATGTATTTGACAGGAACAAAGTTTGCAGTCTATATGTCACACTTCAAGGAGTAGGATGTTTGTTAAGAAAAAAATACAAATGACATTTAAGTTGTGAACAAACAAAAAAACAAAAGTATAAGTAATTTAAATAATGGAAACTTACCTGGAATACAATCTTCATTCCATTTAAAAATATTCATATTGTTCGTAATTTACCCTCTTATAACTGGATAATGTCAAATCTAGACCTCAACTTGAAATATTTCCAACTCGTCCAATTCTAAGCTATGGAAAATGATGGAATAGTGCGCCGATTAGGAAAACAAACTCCATGGGCAGATTTTTCATAAGATTTTGAGCTAGCTACTCTCATGAGTTGAATGAAACCAACACAATTTTAGAGCTGATATTAAATCTTAGAATCCTCATCCCAAAAAAGAAAATTTTCATGAATTTTTCCTTTAAGGGTTCTGATGATTAAAACCCTAGATTAAAAGGAAACTCAAACCCAACACCATAATTTTGAAAATGATATCAACGATAACACAAATTTCCCACATTTAGTTGACCGTTTAGATATATTGGAGGTAAAAATAATAAAAGGCAGTGAAAAACTAGTAGAAGGATCAATGGTTGGAATATTAAACATTGGAAAGGATGCAACTGTTGGATTTTCATCTATACAAACTACCATCTACATTAATTAATGAACATCATCCATCTCATCACCAGTTTTGGAAGTGATAAAATGTTCTAGCATAATTTTGTTTTAATATAGTAGAGCCATGCATTTGTATATAAACTTATATTATTATATCCTTATAATTTTTTTTTTAACTCGAAATGATATCTTTGTATTTATTTTTGGCCGGACTCAAAAGGCTACTTGGAAACTTTTATTTTTTTCTAATTAAAAAAAAATCTATATTGTTAAATCCAATCATGTTAGGTATCAATGTTTTATTTTATTTTCTTTATTTCATTTTATCATGACTATTTTTATAGTAAATGTCACATTTGACCATAGGTAATTAGTCCAATCAACCTTTGCAACCAATCAAAAAATAGTTTTCTTTTTTTTTGAAAATTCACATTTTGAAGCTAATACTAGTTAGTCCTTAAACAATTCACTCTTTGATTCGGATTGGATCATTATATTGTTTTTCATCCATCTTTATTTTTTTAGAGTGGAAAAAGTGGAGGAATCATCTTATAAGACCATTTTTACTAGGAGGACCCAGTTTGGCAAATCAGTGTTTGAAACCTTCTCGGAGCATTTTGAGGCATCAAACAAATTTTTTGGGGGGCAAGACTTTATCTCTTTAATTAAACACTTATTTTTTCATATTATACACACATATGCCTTTCCAAAAACACAATAATCACCTCAATCGAAATCTGTATGCAAAATTTATGCCACTCATAAGTTCACCTTCTTGTTTTAACCACCATAATTCGAGAGGATGCCACGTCAACCTCCATTATTCATGGAAAAAGGGCTAGCCATGTGATTATGATGAACAAGACTCTATAAGAGTCCATATTTTAACTCTTATTAAAAATTAAGGTAGTCAAACCTAAGCAGGCCACTCAGAGGAAAAGGGGTTCAATTCTTTCTAATACAATTATACCATAAATCAGAAAAAATAGATGAGAGAGAAAATATAGAGCACAGATAGAGGATTTGTGCATTGTAGTATCACATGGGCCACATTCCATACTTCTTTGTACTCCCATCAATTTTTTATCTAGAGAAAGGGAGCAGAGCAACCTTGCCTTCCAGGTGGGTTTTATCCCCAAATTGTTTCCTAGGTCATATTTGGTGTCAATCATGGTTTGTGATTTTTTATTTCATTGTTATCTATTTTCTACACAATCTTAATTTGCATGCATAATCAATTAATCGAAATCTACAATCCATAAATCTAAAGAAAAAGAAAACCCTAATAGTATTGATTTCATATTTTTAAATATAGTTTTATAACATTTGTTGTGATGAACTATCCAATGGAGTATCCATGGAATTTTATGCATCATATTGGTATTAGAGCAAGATTATTTGGGTATATTTTGGAGATTTTCTTGGGATCTAGATCGGCTAATCCAAAAGTTGTAAAACCCTAGTCATGGGTGACAAATTTATGAATAACCCTCATGGTCTTGCAAAGGAGAGGGTTTTGCAACTAGAATCATAGTCATAGATATAAACTATAATGTAAATATCCTTAGTTTGGCCCTCAGAAATAATATTTGTCCATTTGGAGAAGATGGGGGTTCTAATACACAGGTCATATCATAGGGGAGATCAAGTGATCAAGAAGAAATAGAGAACTTGCTAAAGAGAGGAACCAAAAAAGATCAAGTTCCATGAAAAAGTGATAGTTCCTATTCAAAATGAAAGTAAAGGTCAATATAATTTTATACCAAGGTGAGATCGATGATCTTAGAAGTGTGTTCCATATTCTCAGGTTCCTAAAATTTGAAGTGTGTTTCATTTTCCATCATTTTGAGGAAGAATAACATATTTCATTTATGTGCTTGAAATTAGAGGGTCATCCCCTGACTTGGTGGGAAATCGACACAAAGACCTTGAGGTTAGAAGGAGATCCTCTAGTGACTAAGTGGGAGGACTTAAAAACCCTCATAAAGTCATAATTTTACCCTATTAGGTATGTAGAGGACTAGTGGTGCTCGTGGCACTTCTTAAAGAAAAACATGGCCATAATGTTGAGTAACGCCCCAAAGAACCAAGATGTACTCCTCAAGTATTTAGGGGATTTACACATCCATCTATGGATGAAAGTGATGTAATTCAAGCCCGAATTAGTGGATAGGGTTTTGTACAGGCACATTACCTCGAGAACATAGGCCTAAATAAAGGGAAATCAAGTGGATCAAAGTAGAAGGATCAAAGGGATGCTTCTAAAGAGTGGAAGAAGAAGTGGAAAGGAGGGGAATATAAAAAGACGGTATCCATACCACACCAGTGCAAATATCCTATAAACCATTGCAACATTAATGGGCATATAGAGGAGAAGTATTGGAAGTTGTATCCAGATCTTAACCTGAAGAACAAAAGGAAATAGAAGAAGAAGAAGGATCCGATGACCACTTATTCTAGCAACTAGTTTGAAAGCAACTCATATGTGGATGAGAAAATTGTTTGTATGCCAGTACATAAGGAGGTGAATCTGAGTATCCTTTAGCTATAAGAAGAGAAAGAAATGACTAAACTCTTCTAGATAAAGATACAAGTCAAGAACACAAAGATTAATACTCTGTTTGACTCAGGATCACTCACAAATCTCATTGTAGAAAATCTAGTTAACAAATTGGGATTGGAAGTTCATCATCATCTAAGCCCATATCTATTTGGATGGGTAACTAAGGATGCAGAGTTGAAGGTTAAAAAACAATGCAAAATTAGATTTTTCATTAATGTTAATTTTATTGATGAAGTAGAACTAGATGTAGTTCCAATTGATGTATGTGGAGTCATGTTTGGAAATCCCCTACATGTACATGCGAGATGCAATATTCATGCAAAGATCCAACTAGTATCAACTTGTCAATCCAAGAAATTAATCGTTTCCTATGCAAGAAGTATGTTTTACTATTTTTAAGAGCAAATATGTGTGTAAAAGAGTTTGTACGAGGTAAGGCATTGCTTGAGTGGTGTACTAGGAAACATAAATAAAAATTATAAACGTTTTTATATGCATATAGGGATGTGTTCTGGGAGCCTAAAGGGTTACTTCCCAAGAGGGAAATGGAGCACGAGATCCAGCTATTGTCATACTTCCCATTGCCAAACATTGAGTTGTATAGGTAGTGTGTTATAGAAATAAGTGAGGTGAATAAAAAGTTGTAGTAGCTATTAGAATAAGGTGTTATTTGAATGAGTACATCACCTTGTGGGTCACCCATTATCATTGGGGAAAAGAAGGATGGGACTTGGCATATGTGTATTGATTACATGGCGTTGAATGAGATCACACTCAAGAATAGGTTTCCTATAACCATGATAGCTGATTTGTTGGATCAGTTGCAGCAAGCAAAATACTTCACCAAGCTATACTTAAAGCTTAGATATCACCAGGTTCGAGTTAAAGATGAAGATATCCTGAAAATTTCCTTCAAAACTAGGAAAGGTTTGTATGAGTGGTTAGTAATTCCATTTGGCCTATGCAATGCACCAACTACATTTATGAGCTTAATGAAGGATATATTGCACCCATTTATAAATTCATTTATTATTTTCTATTTGGATGATATACTAGTATACACTACTAGATAGGAGGATTACATCGCACATTTGAGGTTGTTGGTTCCTTCATTTTTCGTCATATTCTAGTGGAAATTGGTTACGGAAAAGAGAAAGAGGGAACCAGAAAAAGAGTGGCTAAAGTGATTAGAAATCTGTGATGGAAAGAAGAAAGTGGTAGGTGGAAGAAATATAGATGGACCAAGTTGTTCTCTTGGAAATTTTCAAGTGAGCATGAGTTAGAATGGATCAGGTCAAAGAATAGCTAAAATAGATTGTGTCGAGCCATGGGAGTTAAGTTTGACCACTTTAAGGGACTGGATTGCTTGATAACATCAAACAGGCCAAAGTTATATAATAAGTTGCAAGGTGAGTTGTGCAGACATAAGAATATGAGAAAAGGGTTGAGATGCTGCTAAAATTTAGACTCATGCTATAAGCACATATTCATGCATTTTGTAATAGAATCTATGGCGGAGTGGTATCTATAATATTTAGTTGTAATGTTGTAGATATATGATTTTAATTCTTGTTTGACTTGATAATAATAAAATGGAGATTGTTTGTAGAGGGATTTTTTGTGAAATGCTTGTATTTATGTGTGATTATGTACCTATTTAAAAAAAAAAAAATCATGTTCTGAGCGTATACACAATGTATTTTCAATTCACTCTCCTGTGTATTGAGTCTTAATATGCTTTGTAATGCTTTAATGGTTGATTTTGTATACAATTAACGAATGTATATACTCATCTTCTAAAACCCCAACAATATGTAACAATCCAAAGTAAATATAAAATTAATTTCCTAATTAAAATCAGAATCAACAAATAAGTACATACCTATATTATCTGTGATCAATGTTTGCCAGATGACAACAAGGTTTTGGGGACGACTCTCCACCCAATCGTAGGCTCAATTGTGCAAGGATTTGCTACAACTGGCCACCCCCGAGCCCTCAATCAATGTACTACTGCCAGTGACTCCTAAGTCTTAGAACTCCATTCTCCGAAGAGAATGCAAGATAGAATCTCGGAATGATGGAATGCAAGAATGCCTCTCATCTTCCTCACCATCTATTAAATAGAACAACATTGGAAGGGGAACCACATGCACACACTCCATGTGTCTACATGCAACTTTCTTTTGATTTTTAGCTTTCTTGTTTTATTTCTTTACTTTTCTTTTGATTTTTAGCTTTTCTTGTTTTATTTCCTTCTTTTCGATAGTTTTCTTGTTTTATTTCTATTTATTCTTATTTAGAGTTTTAGTATGGTTATTACTATTTTTATTTTTATTATTTTTATTTATTTTCTTTGTATATATTTTTAATATCATTTATTATTTAACATTTATGATTTATTATTTTTATTATTTATTATTAAGTGATTTATTTATTATTATTTATTATTTCTATTATTAATTATTAATTATTTTTATTATTTATTATTTATTATTATATTATTATTTATTATTCTTATTATTTATTATTTATTATTAAGGGGAGGGATATTACATACTCTCCCCCTTTAAGGAACTTCATCCCAAAGTTATGTTGAATTATGTATTATGCATTATTTTTATTATTTATTATTTATTATTTTATTTACTCCCTGTTGCCAACACCCTCTGCTAAACTAGTATAACCAGTAGGCATCGAAAGTCCGCAACACCCCGGGAAATCTCAAGGAATCTCTGTCCTTTTTCCCACTTTTGGCACCAGGCTAAGCCTGACCCGGTCTGTATCCTAGTCCAAGGCTGGCCCCAAGGCTCGCACCTAACTCAGACCTCATCTACCCCAAGGCAGACATCCGGTCCGGTACTCAATGACCCCGTGCATCTGGCAAGGCTGGCCCACTCCCTCCACAACTACTAAGGCGCACAGCCCCAGGCATCGAAGTCCTTTACATCCCTTCCAGACTTCGGCATCCCAATCCAATAACAGGCACCAAGCCTAGAACATCAGGCACTTGGCCTCCTCAAGATGGTCCCATAGCTCTTCAAGAGCTATCCATCAAGAGCTATACACAAGACAAAGGAACCACTAGCATATGTAGTGTTGATTGAGTTTTTTCCCTAGCCCATATGGTGTTACTTATTCTCCCTCGTGCGTATGGGCTCGCACGAGATCATCAAATAAACTGTCCCTCTCAGCCCATTTGTGGAGTCTTGTGAATCATATGCATCCAATGCATTAACCATACCATCATAGTATCATAGGAAATAATCCACATGCCAACTCTTGCATGTCATCATAAGAACGTTCATCTTTGTTAATTGCAACATTATGAATAATAAGGAATTGCATGCTCATGCATGTCATAGATTTGTACGGAACTATCGCATGCTTCAGTTATACCATCAACATAATTATATTAAAGACATATCATGACTTCTCATAAATGAACCACATGTCAATAATCCTCATATTATAGCATCATAATTCCTATGCCACGTTATGCATATCATATCCATCATGAGTATTGAACATTAAATACCTATCATCACTTAGTAAATGAATATGTCAATATATCTTGACATAACATCATAATACCTCTGCATATCGCTACTATCATATGGATACCTTATCACTATAAGAACCATATGTACATCATTATCTTGCTACCATGATAGCATGAAACATCATCAATATGTTTTCATCAAGTTGTCAATTACTTTTCAATAATCAGTTCGACTTCTTTCTACTAGGTAGTTGATTATTTACACCAATGGTATAGTCATCTAAGTACATTGTTAAATTTCACATGAGCCTCATCATCTTGAGTCTTAATCTCTCTTCATATATTCTTCCTAGTGATAGCATCATTATTTAAGTCATCTATCTCAAAATTAAAATCCTTTGATTTTACATCCATTTACACTTTGGCTTACTGATTCCAATACCGTTATATGAAATTGCATATAAACATTTTTTCATCATGATTTAATTTTATATCATGGTTAATTTACTTGCAAGGATTTATTAATCCATGTTGACTTATTTAACAATCAACACTTCATCCACATAAATATTTTCTGATCTCGTCAAATTCATAATGTTCGTATCTCAATACCACTTGATTGCTTTCTCATAAATTCAGTTTCATCAAGTTGGGCAAAAGACTCTTTCTTATTAAATAGTATCATTATTACAAGGTTTTGGGGACGACTCTCCACCCAATCGTAGGCTCAATTGTGCAAGGATTTGCTACAACTGGCCACCCCCAAGCCCTCAATCAATGTACTACTGCCAGTGACTCCTAAGTCTTAGAACTCCATTCTCCCAAGAGAATGCAAGATAGAATCTCGGAATGATGGAATGCAAGAATGCCTCTCATATTCCTCACCATCTATTAAATAGAACAACATTGGAAGGGGAACCACATGCACACACTCCATGTGTCTACATGCAACTTTCTTTTGATTTTTAGCTTTCTTGTTTTATTTCTTTACTTTTCTTTTGATTTTTAGCTTTTTTTGTTTTATTTCCTTCTTTTTGATAGTTTTCTTGTTTTATTTCTATTTATTCTTATTTAGAGTTTTAGTATGGTTATTACTATTTTTATTTTTATTATTTTTATTTATTTTCTTTGTATATATTTTTAATATCATTTATTATTTAACATTTATGATTTATTATTTTTATTATTTATTATTAAGTGATTTATTTATTATTTCTATTATTAATTATTATTTATTATTTATTTTTATTATTTATTATTTATTATTATTTATTATTTATTATTCTTATTATTTATTATTTATTATTAAGGGGAGGGATATTACACAATACACCTAAGTCCTAACAACACTTCGGGTGATACTTTCTTCTCTTACGGAGGACAGAAAATGCTAGTGCAAAGATACAGTACAGTGTATCCCTTAGTTGGCTCCCTAAAGAATAAACCTAGTCTTTGTAATAATTATTCACCAACAAATGGTTTTGTCGTCAAGACATGAAAATTAATTAGGGTTTTCTAATAATGGTGAGTAGGATTTTAAAGAGGAGTATTTAGGAGTGGTGGGAGGAAAAGTGTGATACTTTCATTATCCAACAAGCACAATTACAAAAAAATAATTTGGTCTTGGTTCGTGAAGAGACCTTTTTGGCTGAGCCTTCTTCTGATGAGTACAAGATCTTTTTGGCTAATTTCCCTAAGAAGTTGTATCAGTGGTTGCAAAGGTTGCATAATTCATTGAGAGATCAAAGTTATGTTGGATATATCGACATTGGACTATATCAAACCCGGTTTCATTACACCAGCTATATCACGAGTTTACTAGAGTTTTTCATTTCTAGGTACAAGCTACCTTGGAGGGATACATTATTGAATTCGCTATAGAGAACCACCAGTCCTTTTCAAAAGTATAAGTGGTGTTCATATTTGGGTTAAAAGGATGATTGTTAAAGTAAATCTCATTGTGAATCAAGGACTTATTGGTGGAATAAAGATTTCTACCATTTCCTCTAACTAATATGGCAACTTAAAACCCTGACAATGGGGGCGGGGATCTTGGGGGAGATGATGACCTATTGTGAAAGCTAAGGGAGAGATGTAATGGATGGGAAAGAGAGTTGGAATGGAAGATATTTTAGGGCAGTGATAGGGGCATGTATATCTGAGGAATGGAGGGAAAGAAAGATGAGAGAAATTTCGATACAAAGAGATTTGAAGCTGATAGGAGAAGTGATGTCCGAATCGGAGTTGTGCAAGGGAATATTGATAGGAAATGAGAGATATAAGAGAGGAAGGGAAGCTGGAGGAGGTGAGATATGAGGTCAAATTCAAGGATATGATGTCCACCAGGACTCGGGTGTAGCCCAGACACAGACCCAAATATTGGGGTAACCAATCCCAGTACGCTTGCAGATGAAGAGATGCATTTTGTGATGCACAATTTATTCCATGAGGAAAATCATTACCCTCAATTCAATTTTCTGTAAGGTAGCATCACATTTGGTTCTCCTTCATCCCTTCCCATTTTGTTTTATCAAAATTCGATAAGTATTTTTTCCAAGCTTTTTAAGACTTTGAAGTTTCACAAAGTAGATATAGTTAACATTTCTTCTAGTAGTAATAGAAAAAACTTTGGAAATATTTCTCAATTTGGTCCAAGAGGATTTGTTTTAGTTATTCCAAGCTATATTCCACTAGCTGGAAATCTAGCGGGTTCTTTCACTCGATACCATGATTTTTGGGACTAAGGGAATGAGGATGTTGAGAAACATTGGTATTTATGTGAGGCCATTTGGGCATCTAGGGAAACCCCTCATGCGACCAAGTTAGTTGACTTTGAAACTACAATGAGGGGAAGAGATCTTAAATGGTATAAAAATTTCACACCAACCATTCAAAATTTAACTATGGATATACTAAGAGAGGATTTAATTAAGGAATTCAAACTGCCTCAAATAGACAAACATCATTTAAATGAGTTGCAGGATATTAGTAATAATAAATGGGATGTCGGTAATCATGATTGGCATTAGACCCAAACCTATAGGTGTTAGTCAACGATCACATCACCAGAGATAAGGATCCATGAGAGGCAGTTAGTACATGTCGTGAAACACACGGGGAGAATTTGTTTATCCAATGTCCAATAATATCCCCCCCAACATTAGTTTGCTGTGTATGGAACTCATGACCTACACTATTATACCACTTGTTGGGAATGATGATTGTCATTAGATGAAAACCCATAGGTGTTAGTCAATGATCACATCACTCAAGATAAGGATCCGTGAGAGGTGGTTAGTCCATGTTGCGAAACACACAAGGAGCGTTGGTTTATCCAATGTCCAATAGGGTAATATGCATGGGAGTGTATGCATAGGTCCAAAGATGTTGTATGGAAATTAACTCATCCTATCTATATAAATAAAAAAAAATAATGGTTTATTCAAGCTTTACTATCCTTGACAATAATAAATCTGACGCAATAGAATATTAACTCCTTACAAGAAGTCTTAGAGAAAGCAATGAAAATTAAAGTTATGGCAGGATATGCTAGCTAATTTAAACCAAGCTCTACTTTTAATGATCCTACCTTGAAACAATTAGAGAATCAGATTTTTGTTATGACTGAAAGATTGAAGGAAATAAATACTACAAAACCTACTCATCCTTAGGTTTGGTTAAAAGAATGCTACACGAAGGGAAATCATGTTACAAAATGTCTGAGGTTGTGAGGTGCAAGACCCTATAATGTTCTTCTAGGACCCCCTAATTCATAGGTAGATCCTTAAGGAGGAGTTGCACAAGTATCATCAACTATCCCTTTTTTAGGGGCATACTTAGTATCATGATTTTCCAAACCAACAAGGTACATCCTCCAATGAATATTGTGATATTTTTAATTCTTATGGTCATTCGTCTCGATCGTGCCCTATAGTGTAGAAGTATTCCAATGTGCCTAATTTCATTTTCTATTATTTCTATGGATCTCCCACACATAATACTGACCAGTGCAGATCTTTAGATGCTTTCGTTAATTGGTTGGATCGCTCTTCTTTCTATAAGAATGAGTTCACTCGCAGAATAGGAGGTACATGGTTTTATAGACATTTTTGTGCCTAACAGCATGGAGCATGAAATGTCAATAATCTGAGGGATCCAAAGTCCCTAAACATGTTGTTCTTACCCTTAGAGGAACAAGGTCTGCAAACCACAGCACTGAAAATCAGTTCTCCACCTGAAAACACTCAAAAACAGGCTATTTCTGGATCATGTCAGCTGCTCCACTGAGCATCTGCGCTGAATGTCAACTGCTCCTCCTTGTACCTGCGCTGAAGGTCAAAATCAATGAAGGCTACCTGCGCTGGGCAAGATTGGCCAAGTGGCACAGTCATTCTGCAAGGTGTCAACTGCCCAGGAAGCTTCCAAACTGACACTTGGTTCAAGGAATTCGTCCTATGATGAGTAAGAGGGTCTTGATCTCCAAGTGGAAGCAAGATTCTCCAAGTGGACTCAAGAACTGAAGATTAACTAAAGTGGGAGAGGACACTAGTCAGCTTTATGCCAGCCTCAAGCTGACTCATCCTTTCTCCAAATCTCCTATATATAGAGCTCTCTCATGAGGTCTAGGGAGGCGGGAATTTTGTGCAAGTAAGGAAGTGCTGTTGGTTTGTGTATAGAGCTATTGGGTGTTTTTCTTGAAGGAGGTGAAGAGGAGATTTCTTTCAGCTGGGAGGTGTTGCTGGATTGGGCCCATTGTGGTTGTAACTCTCTCAGAACTTTACTTCTATTATCAATAAAGTATTTGAGGTTCTTCTATATGCATGTGTCTTTATGATGAATAGATGCTTGTATATTTGATTTATGCTAATCCTATAATCGATTATGGATGTATGCTTCTTGTAGTTTCCTTTTCTTGTGCTTTTACAGGATCTGGGTGCAGCTGGGCCAGTGAAAGGGCAAAGAGCTAGGAGCAAGCAGCAAGGAGTGAAGACTGGATCGACTATTAGCGCAAGATAACGGTTAGTAGATCATCCTTTTCTTCCCTCTCTCATCTCATAAAGAAGAAACTTTGAATAGCTTTGCATTCAGTTGTTGCTGAAGTACTATCACCTTCAGAGTGGGATAGAGGCATTCTGCATTAGATACTTTTCCCCCCAACAAATTGGCGACTCCGCTGGGGAGCGTATCTTGTTGGTTTGTTGTGTTTCTTGCTATTCATTTCATAAACAAAGGGAGTACCGAATCGAACTATGTTTGAATCCATCAAACACAAAGTAGAGGGCAGCTACTCTAGCTCAGTTTTTGGGCAAGTTTATGATTTGAAGAGCTGATCCAAAAAGACTCTAATAAGCTCTTAGTGATAGCTTTTCATCCTCCTTTACATCCCTTAGTGTGTCCTTGACTGATAGCTTCTGATTTGAGCAAAAACTGTGAATTTTTGAGCAATCTGTGACCCGGAAACCAAGACGGACGAAAGTCTCGTTCTTCATTGCAGGCTGTACAAAGGCAATCTGCATTTTAGCGCAGTTCCCGAAGGGGCTACCTGCGCTGAAGGTCAAACAGGCAGTGTTACACCTGCGCTGGACCAGTCTTGGCTTGAGTTACTGAGGTTTCCTGCTGTGTCTTGCCTTGTTTTCACTATTGTTTTTGTTGTTTGTTGCCAGTCAGTGGGCCTATCTGAAACCATCTTCCTTTGTCATTATTCTGCCTCAGTTGTATAAGGAAACTGTATTTGTTCTTTTGTATTTCTTGTGTCATTTACAGTTTCCCATAACGAAAGTGAACCAGTCTTGCATTGACCTCTTAGATCTAGACCTGGGATTAAGTGTCGTTCTGATCTTAAGAGTTAGTTTATTTGCTGTTCATAGCTGATTGAGTTTGTCGCTTTCGTTATATGGTTTGAATTTATATATTTCTAAGTGTCGAAACAAGTGAATCGTAAGGTGTCTTTTGATTTTGGACAAACTTGTTTGCTTCCGCTTGAAATTGAATTCAAAGTTATACAACAGCTTTCTTTTTGCATTTCATCAACATTAAGAAAGAGAAAAGAAATACTTGCATTGTGCATGTGCATTATGGCAGTTTGCATGTTGATTTAGAAAAGTGCATTAGTGTGTGCTCTATGATCTGTGTGAAAAGGTGTTATCTTCCTTCTCCCTCAGTAGTTAAGGTTTTCAAAGTTGAAAGATTGAAAAGCTTGCTTATCATCTTAGATTGCATTCAGGAGTGTTTCTATACATCTCGTGGTGATCCATAAAGGCAAACTGCTAAACAAGATCAACCTTAAAATAAATTGAATTTACATAACAACGCATTGAAACATAACGCAAACATCTAGAGGTCTAAGCTAGAGACGTGTTCCGGCGTCGTTAAACGTGATATCGTAGCGTTGAGTGGTTGGGTGATTCCTCCACGGTGAAGCGATAAGTATCAATACGGACTTGTGCTCCCACGTACCGTCGTGTATATATTGGGAGACCCCTATAGGATCAAAGCCTTTATCCATAGGAAACCGTGTCGGCCGCCCTACTGATCGCAATGCAGTGAACACAGCATTCACGAAGATCGACCACTCGTACCGTAAAACGTATTCTGTGGTTTTGTGAAAGGTTTGGCACATCCTCTGCCTAGAACTCCAGAGCAGTTTCTTTTGGCCTTTTTCAAACTCTATAACTGAAAAAGTCCATCCGAGCATTTGTCACATCGGGCTCGTTAAAACATCGAAGGAGACTAGAGTCATCTTTAGCTTTTTCTCGACTCTTAAAAAGTGAAAAAGAAAGTTGTGTCTAAGCGTCGTTATAAAATTTATTTTAAACGGAACATAATCACCTCCTATTCCCGCGTTGATCTTAAGTTGAGAACATGGAACGCCCCAACCAAGGAACTCCACATGATGGAAATCCTAGTCCATTCTCCTCTTGGGGAGAAGTTGGTGCGCCCCACATGGCCACATTGTCGCTTCCAGGAATGACAATTGGCCTGCCTGTTTGGCTATTCTCAACTAGTGTAGTTCAGAACACCATGGTTCCTGAGTAGTCGAGTCAACAGTTAGATGAGTCTAGAGCCTCCCACCAGCCTTCTACTTCCTCTAACCCTTCCTCCAATCCTTCATCTTCAAAAGGTAAAGCTGGCAAAATCCAAGCTCCTACGGAGAAGAAGGAAAAGAAGAAGAAAGAGAAGAAGAAGAAGGAGCCTAAGGCGACTGGGGGCAAGCAAAAGACATCTGACAAAAACCCACACACAGCACAGACCGGGCCTAAATCGCCATGTGTCATATGTAGAGGAGACCACTTCCATAGAGATTGTCCCTGTATTCCCCGGATACTAAGGGACTAGTCCCCTCGTCTGCACAATTCGGGAGCATCAACCTCTGATAGCCATGTTGACTGCTTACCGTCAACCAGCGAAAGTGAAGGTTCGAGACAAAGAGGGGGAGCAAGATCCCCCTGCAAACTGTGTGAAGGCGGTCACGCCATCCACCGTTGTCCCTTCTTAGACGAAGCGAAGAGAGTTTTGGAAGATCGTCTGGTTTCTCCGGTAGTACTTCCTCCTGGATACAAAAAAGTCGTGCCAAGTCCTTCGTTGGTTGAGAATACAGCTGGCCCACTCAAGTGGTCAGCTAAAGCGTCAGTCATTGAAAATGAACCTACTGAATCCAGACCAGACGAAAGTCTAAAGGTCGATACGGCAGTTGACCCGGTTCCTCCTTCAGAGGTTTCATCCTCAAATGACACCATCACTGAAGATTCATCTTCAAATGACACCCTCACGGAAGAGAATAAGGATGACACCATCCAGATTCTTTTCATCAACACAGATTTTGATGAGCATCAGGGCAATGCGCCCATTCCTTTATCGTAGTAAGGAACATTATCAGGATCGTATCCGGCCGTGTATTCGGTCCCACCACCAAGCAACCTAGTTGTATCCTTTGATTGGAACCAACTGGGCAGACCCCGGTTACCAACCAGTATACCATTCAGAATCATAGTCCAAATTTATAGAATGGTGATGGCTGGAACTATCATTGATGAAGGGGCATCTGTGAGTATCCTTTCCTCTGTTGCTTGGAAAGCACTGGGTTCCCCGGCGCTTTTGCCTGAGATAAGAAATCTCTCGGGCTTTGATAAAGGAACCAGTCGACCATTAGGGATCCTCCCCAATGTGCCTGTTACATTGAAAGGGAAGACCGTTAATTTGAACGTGATGGTCGTTCAAGGACCCTTGGATTATAACCTACTCCTTGGACGTGACTATATATATTGCATGGGAGCTATAGTCTCCTCACTCTTTAGAGTAATTTTTTTTCCACACGAAAGAAAGGTGGTCAAGCTCGTAGACCAACTTTCATTTCCGGGATCACGCATCGCAAATAGTCAAATACCAATCCTCAATGGTCTATTCACCCAAGAAATGTCTCCACCCCCAGTCCTCCTTCCCGATGAATGCGAGTGATTTGGAAAGATAGAACTGGAACCCAGGGGGCATGCATCCTGGTCTGCTTCGGGCAGAGGAAACCTTGGGTATAAAGTAGAATTTCCGCGAAAGAATATGACTAGTCCGTACCCCGTCCGTGGATGGAAGACGGGTTGTTCTAGAATAGGGTTCTTTTGATAAGGTTATTTGTCTGACAAAGGTCATTCAACTTTGTCTAAACAGGTAGGCTACCAAGGAAAGAGATTCTATTGCGGCAGCAAATGGTAACCATCTTTGGGTAAAAGGCAAGCCTCACCCATTAAAACTAATGTTTTAGAGGATAAGTAGGGGCAGCCTCCAAAGAAAAGGATTCCTTTGCTGCAACAAGTAGTAACCATCTTTGAGTAACCTAATGATAGACATCGCCAAAGAAAGAGTTTCATTTGCGGCAACAAATAAAACCATCCTTTGGGTAACCAGAAAGAGGCAAGCCTCACCCTTTAAAACAAATGTTTTATCGGATAGGTAGGGGCAGCTTTGAAATTGTACCTTATACCTGGGGGCATGCAAACCTTTTGGAGTGTAAGCAAAGAGTGGTCATTGATCGTTTCCTAACTTACATAAAGAAAGGATGGGGGGCAAAGGTCAAAAATTGCCAAATTTAGAGCATAGCTTATGTGAGGTGCAAGCTCTATAAAAATTGGAATCTTGCAGGAAGACATTTCTTATCCTATGACTGGTATATCGAGTAGTTTTACCGCGGAATTTATGCTCGTTAAAAAATAGAAAAGCGAGATCCGAGCAGTTTTAGCGTCATAGTTCATGCTCGTTAAAAAATAAACATAAGCTTTTGAGCAAAGAGTTTCCTCCAGAGTTCAAGCTCATTAAAAAATGAACCTATTCCGGTAAATAACCATTGTGATCGTAAATTTATTAGCCACAAAAGCCTTGGTCGTGTTTTCACTTGCCACCTCCATTCCATTTGGCCTATCGTTCACCTCCATATGATTGTTTACCCATTTTGAGGAACAGCTGCGAAGAGTGATTCCACTTAGCCATCCTTGTGACACTGCCGTGATTGGAAAATTCCAACCTGTACCTGGAATCTGCTGCTATCCCTGTTTATCACTCGTTCCTCAAAAGACGAGTCTTCTTTGAGCTCTTTTCTCCTGACTCGTAAAATATGAAAAGTTTGTCGAGTTTTGGCCTTCCAGCTCGTTAAAGTGACCGGAAGAGCTATCCCTCCTCTAGATTTTAATCTTTTTGGACCTGAGGGATTATTGCACAAAAAGGTCGAGCGCTTGTTTTATTCGGCTCGTTAAAGTAATCGAAAACTCATCCCTTATGTATTGTTTTATACTTTTTCGGACTTAAGGGATTAGCTGACGAAAAAGGAATTTTGGAGTTAACTTTCTGTGCCTTTTCAGACTCTCTAAAAATGAAAAGGACCGAGTTTTCCTTGTCGTTAGACTCGTTAAAATGATTAAATAGCGACAAACTTGTCTTTAGACGAGAACGAGTTTCCCTATCGCTAGGCTCATTAAAACATAGCGATGGGCTTGCCCGAAGGGCAGGTTATAGAACAAGCATATGTTATCCTCCTCAAGCTTGACAAAAATAAAGAGGTACTGGTCAGAAATGACTGGGGAAAAATTGGGAGAACCTCAAAGCTTTGATGGTAGCAAGTCGCTCTTGAACATGACACTTTGTCCTCCGTATCACATCGGGTTGGGTTGTTTCATTCACCGGTCTCATCACCATGGTCTTCGCCAAACCATCCGTATTTGGGGTAATGCTACTGATCCATTACATCAGTGTCGTTATATGTTCAAGAGATGTGTTCGGAAAGAGTCAACCGTGTCCCATCCACTGCCATACATTATCCTTCATCCACCCATGATCGCCACCCTGAATCATATTTCACAGATTGTTTTCACCTCCACTAAAGTCATTAGCTCCGTTCCGTGTCACTGATGTGGGATTCATTAAGGCCCTCCTTTGACGGATCGCTTCTTGTCGACTTCAGCTCATTATCCAAGAAGTTGATCTAGGAACACCCCCCCAGTACTTTGAAGCTTGCATGCCTCAATGGCAAGTTTCTCACTTCCGGCGACAGGTATACATCAATGACCTTCGACCAGAAGATTTTGCATGGTGTTCGACGCCAAGTCCTTTATTCACACCACGTGAATTGTACTGTAGTACCTTGAGGGTCATTTTCATTATTGGTGATTCCTCTCGCGCTTGTTAACGGTTTACATTATTGACCGGTAATCAAGCGATGTCTTTCCATGTTCGACTTCAGCGCAATTCTCACATGGATCGACTTGTACTTAGAGTGAAGATCGAACGAGATTGAAGACCCCGGATCTAGTTTCACCCATCCGGGCTGCAATATATATTCAGGAAATATAAAGACATTTGATATGTACATCATTGCAGCAGATGATCATCCTACTCAAAGGATGATAATTTCAGCAGAGAATTATCAGTCTATTATCAGACGGTCGTCTGTTATGTGTACCAAAATGAATTTATAAAGCTGAGCATGGGAATGCCCGCCTCAGCTAGATCATGAAAGCAGAATGAAAAATAATGTATTGTATTGTATTTTATTGCAGGGCACCTCTCAGCGATTGAATGAACTTCGGATCCTCCTAATAAAGCGTTTCACCCGATAAACGACCTCATACTTTAGGGGGCAACTGTTATAGACATTTTTGTGCCTAACAGCATGGAGCATGAAATGTCAATAATCTGAGGGATCCAAAGTCCCTAAACATGTTGTTCTTACCCTTAGAGGAACAAGGTCTACAAACCACAGCACTGAAAATCAGTTCTCCACCTGAAAACACTCAAAAACAGGCTATTTCTGGATCATGTCAGCTGCTCCACTGAGCATCTGCGTTGAATGTCAACTACTCCTCCTTGTACCTGCGCTGAAGGTCAAAATCAATGAAGGCTACCTGCGCTGGGCGAGATTGGCCAAGTGGCACAGTCATTCTGCAAGGTGTCAACTGCCCAGGAAGCTTCCAAACTGACACTTGGTTCAAGGAATTCGCCCTATGATGAGTAAGAGGGTCTTGATCTCCAAGTGGAAGCAAGATTCTCCAAGTGGACTCAAGAACTGAAGATTAACTAAAGTGGGAGAGGACACTAGTCAGCTTTATGCCAGCCTCAAGCTGACTCATCCTTTCTCCAAATCTCCTATATATAGAGCTCTCTCATGAGGTCTAGGGAGGCGGGAATTTTGTGCAAGTAAGGAAGTGCTGTTGGTTTGTGTATAGAGCTATTGGGTGTTTTGCTTGAAGGAGGTGAAGAGGAGATTTCTTTCAGCTGGGAGGTGTTGCTGGATTGGGCCCATTGTGGTTGTAACTCTCTCAGAACTTTACTTCTATTATCAATAAAGTATTTGAGGTTCTTCTATATGCATGTGTCTTTATGATGAATAGATGCTTGTATATTTGATTTATGCTAATCCTATAATCGATTATGGATGTATGCTTCTTGTAGTTTCCTTTTCTTGTGCTTTTACAGGATCTGGGTGCAGCTGGGCCGGTGAAAGGGCAAAGAGCTAGGAGCAAGCAGCAAGGAGTGAAGACTGGATCGACTATTAGCGCAAGATAACGGTTAGTAGATCATTCTTTTCTTCCCTCTCTCATCTCATAAAGAAGAAACTTTGAATAGCTTTGCATTCAGTTGTTGCTGAAGTACTATCACCTTCAGAGTGGGATAGAGGCATTCTGCATTAGATACTTTTCCCCCCAACACATGGTATAGAGGAAGAATAAATGGTGGAAGACAACAAGTTAGATTTTATAACTACGATGAGCAAGGACATGTAGCCAGGGACTATTCGCTACCAAAAATACCATGGTGTTTACACTACTATGTTAATACTCATGCAATAGAAGATTATCCTAAACTAATAAATCGATGGAAGGAGCAGAACTGACAGAGAGGAACTAGTCTAATTAGTGCACATCCCTAGAAACCAGACTTATCCCAGTAGCTAAACATTAATATTTTTACCTGAGGAAGCACTAGGACTAGTGTTGATAAGGATTCTTCTGAAACGCCTACAATTGAAAAATATGAGCCCTCACAAACTAAATATGATCATGTTAAACACAGGAGGTATTATAAGGATGTTGCAGATATCTTTAGGGATATAGCTTCTTCCTCTCATATTCCTAAAATTATGGGAACAGAAAAGGTACAAAACTTATTCTTTGACAAACTATCACCATTTATTCCTCGAATTTATTCAGAATTTGGATATCTTGTTACAATGTGGTTTTAGTTAATTTTTTATATCCTGAATGATGAAAAACTCTCACATCAATGATAGAAGAAGATGAAGGGCTTCATGAGACATGAGGAGTTATCCAAAAAGCCTATCTATAAAAATTTACTATAGAATTGCAATTGAAGGGTCAGGCACAAGAAAAGGAGAACAGGGAGAGAATCCAAAATCGATGCTCAAATTGTGGGGTATCAAATTAAGGACACTATGTTGGATCTTTGTTTGATGATAATATTTTACCTAAGAAGATTTTGGAGGCATTGGGAAGGCCTAAATCAATGTTCTCTCCAATTTAATTGTGGATGGCCAATCAATATGCATCTTTCTCATTCGTCACTTAGAATATGTAGAAGTGGATGTTGTTGGTGTAAAAACTTATGCAAATTTCAAAGATATTGATATCATTGGATATAAAGATCCATATCTAGACCTATTAGGATTTGACTGGGATTTTGAAAATTGTTATACAGGAACTTGACCTCCTCATCAGCTTAGAGGAGAAAGATAGCTTTGTTAAAAACATGACCTAATTCACAAGCCTATTTGCCAAGGTAACGCACCCTAGAAACATGCAAGAAGAGTCAAAAAACTCTCCATGCACTAGCCAGGGGTGTTAGTCCCTAGGTTAACTCATCTTTTTGCCTAAATGGCATCGTTACCCAATATTTGTGAGATTCCAGAGGTTAAAGAGCGGGTTGACTGATTGACACGCCACTTTTCACTCAAATTTCAGCCTGAAAAGTAGGAAACATCTACCTCCAACCTAACTAAGGACATTTCTATTCCTAATGGAGCCTCATGGAAAGGGAAAGAGAAATAAACTGAGGAAACATCCAATATCTTTCCTCGATGGGACTCATGAGAGAATTGGCAAGGATGAGCCTCTCATCATCTATATATTGGAGGCGTGGGCATTGTGATGGAGGTCAAATGGTTTTCAAATAATTGTTGAAACTTTGTATGAGATATAGTTGTTATGCTGCCAAGAGGTTGAGAGAGAAAGAGAGCGGAGCTTGAGGACTAGAGGAATTTTGATCCAACCAAGATGGTTGTAATCATTCTTCTTCAATCTAATAATATAGATCTGTTGATGTGTTGTCTACTTGATGGTGTTGGATGTGATCAATGAATTTGTTTGCCTTATTGGCTTCGGACTAGACATGAGCCGAAACTACTTGAGTAGCTGCAAATGGTATGGCCACATCAATGGTACATAGTGGTTCGAATCCCAAGCCCACCTGAAAAGGGTTGTGGTGAGTCAAATTGTGGAGAGCACTGTTATAGTTGTGTTGGAAATAGGGGAGGCTCTCATCCCATGTGCGTGGATGATTTGAGTTGTACATGCACAGAATGTGTACAATCATCCTGTTGACGACCTCTGTCTGGCCATCAGTTTGGGGATGGAAAGTTGCGGACTTAGTGAGCTTGGTGTCCAGCATCAACCAGAGACTGGATCAAAATTTATTGAGGAACCTGCTATTCCGATCTGAGATGATAGACTATGGGATGCCAAAGTGTACCCACACTCGTTCAAGCAAGAGTTTGGTAGTGGCTTCTGCAGTGATATTCTTCTTGCAGGCCCCCATAACAGTAATCTTTGAGAATATATCGATGACAACAAAAACATAATCATTGCCATGCTTAGTAGAAGGAAGGCCCAACATGTAATCCATGGAGATGGATTCCCAAAGTCGTCTAGGGGTAGGCACCAGAGTATAGAAGCCTTGCTTCTTGATGGTGAGTTTGGAAATGATATAGGCAGTGTAGAATCTGATGTACTTCTTGACATCCTGTCAAATATTCGGCCAATAGAAATACTTCTGCAGTACTACCCAACTGTATTGCGCTTCCCGAATCAGCTTGGCATGCTCACTTGAAGGAACACAAAGGTGTCCCAGGTGGAATAATAGGACATCCTAGAGGTGAAAATCTGGAACTTGTTGACCCTCGAAGAGTGTATGGTATGTGTGGCCAAATTTTGGGTCGCTTTTATAGAGTGGCTAACCAGAAGTCTCGTGCCCACAAGAGTCAAGCACAGTAGTTAACGCCATGATCGGTGGTCGACTGAGGCAGTTTGAAACATTATTGGTTCTTTCCTTCTTGTACTTGATATTCAAATGGAATTGTTGCAAGTATGTGGACCACTTCTGACAGCAATCATTTTGCAACTTCCCTTGCATTTGTATGAACTACAGGGGTCGATGGTTCGTGTGGATGACCATTTCCTTCCCCAAAATGTAATGCTTCCACTGTCAGCAAACTTGCACAATGGAATACATCTCTTTGTCATAAGTGGGATACTTCCAGACTATGTCTGAAAATGTCTCACTGTGATATTCCACTAGATGTCATTGTTGAGTAAGGACTGCCCCAATAGCATAGCTAGAGGCATATGTCTCGATCTCAAATGGTTGTTGCAAGTATGATATGTGAGCACTGGTGCAGAGCAGAGGTGACATTTCAACTCTGTGAATGCCTTCTGTTGAGATTCATACCAAAATAATTTTTCTTTTGTTCCTCCCTTGGTGACTTGACTCAACGGCCAAGTGATATGAGAGAACCCCAACACAAACCTGTAGTAGAAATTGGCAAGACCTAGAAATATGTGGAGCTCTGTCAGAGTGGTTGGGGCTGGGCAATCCTAAATGACTTGGATCTTGGCTGGATCCACCTGCACCCGCCGTTCATCAATAATGTATACTAGATACTGAACCAGGGTCATGCCAAAAGTGCATTTCTCCAAATTGGCACATAGATTGTGTTGCCGCACTGTTTGGAGAACCTGTTGGATGTGGTGGAGGTTCTTTCCCAACGCTGGCTGAAGATGAGGATGTCATCCAAGTATATGGTGAGCACCAGTATTGAAGCAATGATGTTGCAACTCCTGGGACTCCCTACTTTACTTTTGTCAACCCGGTAGTTCGTAACAAACATGGAAGTGATGATGTTATATGCACAAGTACTAGCTCTTACAGCACACTGTCACTTGATCAGCTAGCGCAAGTTTGCTAGGAGCTTAAGCAAACTTCTATGAGTTCTCAGAAGAAGCCTTTAACTATGATGGAAGGAAGCTAACTCAAAAGAAACTGGTCTACTTGCAGAAAGAAGATGAAAGCTGAAAGGAAACGCAAACCCTAGCAAACCCTAGTTTCACCCACTAACCCTACTTGTGCAAGAAAAGAGATGGAAACTATTGAAATGGATGCCATTGACTATTGAAAAAGTGAAATGCATGTATTCAAGCTACTTCTGAAGGAGAACATGGAAAAATCATCTTTTTGTACTTTTGAGCAATTTTATGCAGAATTATTATGCTCGTGTTTTAACTATTTGTTTTTGTGCAGAGGTTTAGTGGCGCAACGGAATGGAGTGGGTGCTTGTATGAAGTTGGAAAGGTGTTGAGAGGACCTAAGGAGTCCGTAGCACCCTTATAGATATTTCCACCGTGATCAGACATCAAAAAATCGCTCGCATGAACTTCTACAGGAGGCTGCAGGGGATCTACACGAAGTTCTACAAGAAGAGGCAGAAAGTGGTTTTTAGAGGGTTGGAGGTGGAAAAACGGTGGGAAAGTGGAAATAAAGGATGGATAGAGATCTTAAGGGGTCTAGGACCTTGTGAATGAATATCAGGAGTGAAGGAGATGGTTGGATTTGTTCAAAGGTGAAGGAATCGATTAGGGCAGTTTGGGAAAGTATGGCGAATGAGTGAAGGAAATCTTGAGAGAGGGACTGGAGCAGGTTGTATGATGGAGGAAGGATAGGCTGGAGTGTCTTACAGGTGTTCTGTGCACTTCTTTTCAAAACTGACCCAAGCAAAAACCAAGAAAACAAAGTTTACCTATTTTTGACCTAATTCTGACCTAAAAACCAAAAAAGTGTTGAATAGAACTTTATGGAGAGGAAGTTATGCAAGAAAGCTATGGAAATTGAACAAGAACAGATCTAAGCATGTAAACACAACTGATATCAACTTCTCCAACTCGAAATCTAACACTAGCAATTGCATTGGAAATCAAAAACAATGTTTTTGTGGCAGCAAGAGTGCCTTGTTCTCAATTCATGGTCCCAAGGAGGGAGAAAGGAGATCAAGGCATGCTTGGTAGCCGTTTTGTGGATATTTTTCTGTTATCAAACTATCTAATCAAGCTGAAGCAAGAACAACTATCTTAATCATTAAAAAAACCTAAGTAACAAAGAAAGATTTAACCTAAATAACAGAAATTATTCTATGAATGCAAGAAAAACACATAGAAGTACAAAAAGGAGGTACTAAGCACTTGGGTTGGGCCCAAACCCAAGAGCTATAGCCCCCTAGGAGAGATCAGTGTTAGCTCAAAGCTAGATTCATCTTCATTGATAAAAAAAATAATAGTTACATCACAAAACTGTCTGCAAAAAGAGCTCGAAAATGAGCTGAGTACAAGCCTGCACTAAAGTGCGAAAATAGACTATCAAATGGCTAAAATCTAACTAAAATCTGACGAACAAAACCAAGGCCCTAAGCCTTCTTATTTATACAAATGGGGACCTCCAACAGTCCTCCTAAAATCAAGGAAATTGGCTTCCTAGAACTAAAGATAACAGCAGTCCTATTTGACTTGCTTGGCTGCCCCTTGGCTTTGTGCTCCGAGTTTTTGATGGAGAATTCGAGGTAAGGGCTCATAAATGAAGGGGACACCCTCCTACAAATCCTCTCCCTTGTTCTTCCACGAATTTGGCTGCCAAATTCTCATTAAACCTTTGTTTTTTTCTCAAAATTGACCAAAAATTTGCATAAAACACACATTAGACTTTTGGCATAATGACTAACCCAATTCACTCTATTAGCATAAATATAATCAAAAACATGTAATAAACTAATTAGAATGGTGGATTAAGTCGAATTAAGAGGTAAAATGAGCCCATATAATTACCCATTTTTGGGGCTCATCATCACCCCCCTACTGAAAGTGTTGCTCATCCTCTGAGCAACTAATCTATCTCTTCATCTTTGATGGCCCTAGTGGCCTCCCTATCATCCCAAGCTTCTGATATGGTCTACTCATGTGTGCCATAAAATTCTGCCTTCTTGTCCATGTCCTTCCACTGCTCCTCCTATTCTGCTTATTTGAATTCTTGTGCTTTTCCTGGCCTTGAAATACATGGAGGCCTGCCTTTTTCTCTTTCTTTTGGCTTAATTGGTGTGCTCAGGGCAGTGAGACCAGCTACTACCTCTCTTTGCAGAGTCTTAGGGGACCCTTTCCTTTGTTTTTCCCCTACTTCCTCTTTTTCTCCTCCTTCTGTCTCTTTTTATTTCTTTGTTTGCTTTGTTTCTTCCTGTTCTATCTCTTCATCCTTCTCCTCTTCTATTTTAGTTTCTTTCTTCTCTTATTCTTGTCTTGATAAGTCATCAGTTGCTTCATTTTCTGTTAGGGGACCTTCTTGCTGTTGCTGCCCTCCCAAAATGGACAACCTATCTCCCTTATGAATTTCCTGTTGCTATAACTACTTTTTCAACAGTTCATTTTCTTCTTGTAGCTGGGCTCTTTTACTGCTCTCTATGTGCCTTACCATGGCCAACTCTCCTCTTAATTCCTTTAGCTTGTCCTCCATGTGGTGTTGAGTGTGTTTTTTTTTTTTTTAAACAAAATGCTTAGGTGAGAAAGCAGGAAGAACTGAAAACAGAGGGATAGCTGAATTTTCATCTTTTTCTAAAACCAAATAAGGAATTTCCCGTGTGCTTCTCCTTACAACATCAAATTGCAATATTTCTCTTTGTTTTAAACTACTTTTATCCTGAATTTGAATCTCTGCTTTTGAAAAGAATTTTTTTTTCTTTTACAGAACAGAGGATAAATAACACAGGTTCTTTTCAGAGAGTAGGCAGATATGCAAATTCGTTTTTTTTTTTTTTTCACACAGGCTGGTTTCTACGGTTGCATGTATTTTCCTTACAGTAGAATTTGAGAAAGAAGGAGACAGACTTCGAATGCAGAGAAGAAAACAAAGAACTGTGTAGAACTCAGGGAAAATATGCAGGCAGACTTTTAAGCTTCACTCTCCTTTTTTCAATCCACTATTGTGTTTTTAATCCACCACCTTATTCAAATAAGTCATATGCAGAGAGGTTTCCCGAGCCTAGCTCATTTCTAGCTCGAATTTTAACAAAAATCTCGGGTTTTCCTTCTACAGAGTTGTTCTCTGCCCTTCCTGTAGAAATATTTCGACTCTTATAGACTTTGTTTTCCGTTCCTATAGAGCCCGATAAGCAGGAGGGTTTTGAAAAATGGCAGATAATGACTCGTTCGCTGCTATGGAGGTGGTATAGAGCTTGTCGCAGCTGCGAGGACGATGATAAAATGGAAACAAAGGTGTTGAGAGTATTTCAAAGAGGAATTCTTACGGCTGTTTATGGAGACTTCTAGTGATGGAGGGTGAGCTGGCCAAGTGTACGTTGGCCCCATGCAGACCTTTTGTCCCTACTGTAGTAATATTATGAAACTGCATGTTTTCTACCCGTGATCACTTGCCATCATTGGCACTTGAGGTCAAAACAACTGCCACTACCTGACTGTTATATTTTTCCATGAGTTGACTAGACACATGTGCAACATGATCTCCAGATGAGTGCGATTGAACTAGCTAAGTGTGTCTAGTTAATTGGCCACCTTTCTGGCTTAGTCCAACCATTTCATTCATTTATGAAGTTTCGAATCATACAGATGCAAATAGAGGAATTGGTTTAGACACTTATCTGTAAGTCGAAATGTGTGTGTTGCTTGGTTCTTTTGTTGCTGCATGCTCATATTCAATTGCTGCATTCCTATATCCCTTCTTATATATGCTTTTTGTTGTCTGATGTGTGGTTATTTGTCTTGTGTAGGTATCCTCTGGCTGGATCTAAGCTGCAAGAGTCTGTTTCAACCTTCAGATTTGCACCCTCATGCTGTTGATGCTAGATTTTTGCAGGACAGTGACTTGTTTTTTCCATAGCTCCCAAACGGTAGATTGGATTGACTTGAAATTTTTTGAGCATGTTTCTATCATCATTATGTACCTCCCATAACAAAATTGTGGTCAATGGATGCACAAATTTCGAGAAAAATTGAAAATGGATGAAGGTGATGGAGGCTGATTTCTTGGAAACCGTGCACTGGAGTTGGCTGAACTTGCTTGGGCATGTTTCCATCATCCCTATACAACTCCCCATGAAACAATTTTTTAAATGGATGCCCGGTTTCCAAGTTAGGGAAAAAACAAATTTCTACTTTATGTATTTTTGTATCAAAGAATTATGCAATTTTTGCACAGTAAGAAAAAATGATCTTGGGCTATAATGTAGAATTGGAATTGATGGGAGAGAGGTTTGAATATTGCAGGGGGATTTAATAAACCCTTTATGAAGCTTTCCTGTTCCCCAAATTGCTTTTGAAGTCCATTTGTAGCTCTCTTTAATTTCTACAGGATCCTCCTGTAGAAAACATGGTTTTCAAAAAAGAAGCACAGTGAGGTGGAAAGGATGTCAAGAATGATGGAGAAGGGTGAGAGAAGGTTGGATAGGTGCTGTTATTAGTTTCAGAGCTTTCTTGGTAGTTTTTTTTTCTTCCTGAATTTCTCTTGCATACCTGCAGTACAACTGGAAATTCATTTTTCTTTTTTCTTTTTCTCTTTTTTTTTTGAAAACAACTAGGGCGCCTCAAGGAGGTTTTCACCCTAATTGCCTGCCCTAGGCACCTCCAAGGGAGGTTTTCACCCAGGGATATTATTCCTTTTTTATTTTCTCTTATTTCTAACCCATTAACCGCCTCATGGAGGTTTTCAATCAATGAGCCAATCTGAGGCGCCTCCAAGGAGGTTTTTACCTTAGATTTTTACTTTTATTTTTCTCTTATTTTTCATTTTTTTCCTTTTTCTATTTTTTTTTTTTCTACCCTACCCTGCTTGAAGAACAAAATTATTTTCAGGTATAAGAACACTTCCAATGGAGCCATGTGCACATCGATATGATAGACAAAATGATGTGGAGGCTTGAAATGCATGCTTTGATATGTATCCAGATTTCAGAGACCAAATGATTTGACTTTGAAGGGATCAAGCATAGTTGAGGAGGAGAGTACTGCTGCAACTGAGTGACTGTTTGGAACCATATTTCAATATAGCTGTGATGTCCTTGGTCCTTTTGCTGATCTAGATCATTCTTCATGTCTTCTTCTATCATGACCTTCACATCTTCCTCTTTTTGATGATTTTTCTCTTGAATACATGGAGGATTTGATGGTAACCATGAGGGAGCTCTCTCGATATCTAATTTTGATGTCTTATGTTCATAAAGTGTAGGCCATGGTCCTTTGATCTCCTCTTTCGAATATTCTTTTGTTGGATGTGGTCCTTCAATGCTTTCAATATAATCTCCTTTTTGCAATACTATTCCTGAGCTATGGTGAATATCATTGAGCTCAAGAGGAGTTGTTTGGAAGTTTTGTACCTTAGCTTTGCAATCGGGTTGAGCTACTCCAATGTGCAAGTTTGGATCGCCACTATATACTTGCTGGGCCTGTCTGTTATTCAGGTTTGGGTTCGGTTGAGTAGGTATTTGGGGTTGCCTTGATGGAGCAGGAGGTAATGGTTGCGGTTGAGCAGGTGGTGGAGGCAAAGGAGCAGGAGGAGAGTTGTACTCGGGCCTCCACACCTGATGAGGTGCATTCCACTAAGGCTATGGCCGAGCATAAGAGTGAAACGAATGAGCAACTGGAGAAGCGTGGTATTGAGGTGGATACGACCAAGGAGGGGGTGTGGACCAGGAAGGATGAGCAGGGGGACCCCAAGAAGGCATGGAAGTGGCTTGATAGGGGTTGTAATAGGTCTGGGATGTCCCTTGCATTCCCTGTTGGTAAGGTCTAGGTCCATGTGGCCTCCTTTGGTTCATGAAATAGAGTGGTTCAATGGCTCCTTTGGCCCTCTGATATGCAGCTTTAATTCTGGGCAAGGAAGGGCACTGATTCGTAGGATGGTCTTCTTCACAGAAAAAACACACTTCTATGGAGTGCAATGGACATTCATTCCTAGGATGCTTTCTAGTGCACCTGGGACAAAAAATGGCCAAAGCCCTCTCTGCTTCCTCTCGATATATTTTGATATGCATGGCAAGCATCTGCCTCATCTTGCTCTTGAAATATTCCCACATGTTTCCAATTTCACCTTCAATGGATGAGTTGGAAGAAAAGGTACTGCTCCCAACATTTTTGTTTTCAGCCATTGGCTCCAGAGGAATGTTTTCTTCTTCTTCTCCCCTATAGGTTCTTCAAATATGTCTTGTTGTTACCTAAGGGTGTTTCTTGATTGCAGCCACCGAAGAAGAGAGAAGGTTGGCTGTGTGAAGCAGTGGGGGTGTTTGGCAAGCATTTTTCTAAATTATCTCTACTCCTATGAGGCATGAAAGGAAATCTTTTTGGTTGGTGTTTGTTTTTTTTCTTCTTGTACTTGCAAAACTGAAATAGATTGAAAAGAAAACTGCAACTAACTAAAATCCATCTTACTGAAATGAAAATGTAGAATTGAAATGAAAGCAGGAAAGGGCTAATCTATGTTGTTGAAATGAAATTGCAGAATTGAAGTGAAAGCAAGAAAGGACTAATCTATTTTGTTCAAATGAAATTTCAGAATGGAAATGAAATTAGGAAATAGTTAATCTACACTTGTTGAAATGAAATTGCGGAATTGAAATGAAAGCAGGGAATGTCTAATTTACTTTTGCAGAATTGAAAGGAAAGCAGGAAATACCTAATCTATGCTTGCTGAAGTGAAATTGTAGAATGGAAATGAAACAACTACTCTACTCTTATTGAAATAAACTACTTAGCAGAAGGTTGCAGTAGAAAATAGAAGAAAAGCAGTGATCAAAAAATACTCTGACGCTTCCCCGGCAATGGTGCCAAAAAGATGGTGAGCTCCAATATTGTAGCAATGATGCTGCAACTCCTGGGACTCCCTACTTTACTTTTGTCAACCCGGTAGTTCATAACAAACTTGGAAGCGACAGTGCTATATGCACAAGTACTAGCTCTTACTGCAGGCTATCACTTAATCAGCTAGTGCAAGTTCCCCAGGATTGAGCCAACTTCTATGAGTTCTCAGAAGAAGCTTTTAATTGTGATGGAAGGAAGCTAACTCAAAAGAGGCTGGTCTACTTGCAGAAAGAAGATGAAAGCTGAAAGGAAACACAAACCCTAGCAAAACCTAGTTTCACCCACTAACCCTACTTGTGCAAGAAAAGAGAGGGAAACTATTGAAATGGATGCCATTGACTATTGAAAAGGTTAAATGCATGTATTCAAGCTACTTCTGAAGGAGAACATGGAAAAATCATCTTTTTGTACTTTTGAGCAATTTTATGTAGAATTATTATGCTTGTGTTTTAACTATTTGTGTCTGTGCAGAGGTTTAGTGACGAAACGAAATGGAGTGGGAATTTGCAGGAAGTTGGGAAGGTGTGGAGAGGACCTAAGGAGTCCCTAGTACCCTTCTGGAGATTTCCACCACAATCAGACTTTGAAAAATCGCTCGCATGAACTTCTACGGGAGGCTGCAGGGGATCTATAGGAAGTTCTAAAAGAAGAGGCCGAAAGTGGTTTTTAGAGGGTTGGAGGTGGAAAAATGGTGTAAAAGTGGAAATGAAGGACGGATAGAGATGTTAAGGGGTCTAGGACCTTGTGAATGAAGATCAAGAGAGAAGGAGATGGTTGGATTTGTTCAAAGGTGAAGGAAGCGATTAGGGCAGTTTGGGAAAGTATGGCGAATGAGTGAAGGAAATCTTGAGAGAGGGACTGGAGTAGGTTGTATAATGGAGGAAGGATAGGCTAGAGTGTCTTACAGGTGTTCTGCGCACTTCTTTTCAAAACTGACCCAAGCAAAAACCAAGAAAACAGAGTTTACCTATTTTTGACCTAATTTTGACCTAAAAACTAGAAAAATGCTTAATAGAACTTTATGGACAGGAATTTATGCAAGAAAGCTTTGGAAACTGAACAAGAATAGATCAAAGCATGCAAACACAACTGATATCAACTTCTCCAACTCAAAATCTAACACTAGCAATTGCATTGGAAATCAAAAATAGTGTTTTTGTGGCAGCAAGAGTGCCTTGGTCTCAATTCATGGTCCCAAGGAGGGAGAAAGGAGATCAAGACCTGATTGGTAGCCTTTTTGTGGATCTTTTTCTATTATCAAACTATCTAATCAACCTGAAGCAAGAACAACTATCTTAATCATCAAAAACAACCTAAGTAACAAAGCAAGATTTAACCTAAATAACAGAAATTATTCTATGAATGCAAGAAAAACACATAGAAGTACACAAAGGAGGTACTAGGCACTTGGGTTGGGCCCAACCCCAAGAGCTACAGTCCCCTAGGAGAGATCAGTGCTAGTTCAAAGCTGGATTCATCTTCATTGATCAAAAAAATAACAGTTACATCACAAAACTGTCTGCAAAAAGAGCTCGAAAGTGAGCTGAGTACAAGCCTGCACTAAAGTGCAAAAATAGACTATAAAATGGCTAAAATATAACTAAAATATGACTAAAAAAATTGAGGCCCTAAGCCTTCTTATTTATACAAATGGGGACCTCCAACAATCCTCCTAAAATCAAGGAACTCGGCTTCCTAGAACTGAAGATAACAACAATCTTACTTGACTTGCTTGGCTGCCCCTTGGCTTTGTGCTTCGAGCTTTTGATGGAGAATTCGAGGTAAGGACTTATAAATGAAGGGGACACCCTCCTACAAATCCTCTCCCTTGTTCTTCCATGAATTTGGCTGCCAAATGATCATTAAGCCTTTGATTTTGTCTCAAAATTGACCAAAAATCTGCATAAAGCACAAATTACACTTTTTGGCATAATGACTAACCCAATTCACTCTATTAGCATAAATATGATCAAAAACATATAATATACTAATGAGAATGGTGGATTGATTCGAATTAAGAGGTAAAATGAGCCCATATAATTACCCATTTTTGGGGCTCATCAGTATACCACTACAAATGAGTTAGTGAATGGCCGCAAGATGTCATCCATCAAGCTCATGAAGTGTGTGGGAGCATTTGTCAGCTGGAAATGCATAACCAACCATTCAAAAAGGCCCTACTTGGCTTTGAAGGCAGTCTTCTGCACACCAAAGGGTTCGATTGGTACCCAGTGATATATGGACTTCAAGTCGATCTTGCTGAAATATTTTAACCCCTTGAGTTGGTCCAGAAGGTCATCAATCCATGGGATCGGGTACTTATTCCAGACAGTGATCTTGCTTAGCATCTAATAGTCAATATAGAGTCTCCAAGTCCCATCCTTCTTCTATACCAACACGATCAGGCTCCCGCAGGGCGATGAAATAGGTTGGATGTGACCTTTATGCAACAACTCCGGAATCTTCCTCTTGATTTCATCATTCTCCATAATGGAGTGCTGATAGATTGGTCCATTAGTCAATGACACACCTAAGGTCATATCGATGGAGTGCTTGACCTGACAGTACAGGGGCACCCCTGCAGGGGAGGTGAAGATGTCCTCGTACTCCTCCACGACCTTGTACATATGTTGTTGTCACACGAAGGGGGCCTGTCTGGAGGTTGTGGCCACCATTTTCTTTTTTCCATGAGGGCATATCATCAGGAAAACAAATTTTCTGGTTTTGTAAATGATCTTACTGCGTTGTTTTTCAGTAACCAATGAGATCATGTACAACTTATTTCCCAAGGTAACAATAATAACATGATGCCTTGACTCATACACAACATGTCACTTCCACAAGTCTGGTTGGCCTAATAATACATCACAAACATCAAGGGGAGAAACGTCACATAATACCTCATCCATGAAGGGCTTGATGCTATATGGAAGGTGGCATTGTTGGCTCATATGAAGATCACGTCCTTGGAGAAGCCACCTAAGGGTATACGGTTGTGGGTGCTGTAGTAGGTAAGCCCAGCCGCTTCGTGACCTCTGCTTAAATGAGGTTCTTTTGGCTTTCGTTGTCAACAATGAACTGTAGTGGGGAACCTTTTACCCACATCTAGGAGTGGAAGAGGCACTCCTCCTCCTCTGGATCTTCAGGTTCCTCCTTCCTTATTTTCGTGGTGGCAATGGTGACGTTGGGCTTTGCATCAATAATATGCTTCCCTTTGTCATTCTCCTTATTTAGTTCTGACTCAAAGTCGTAACATGTATCTAATTCTGAAGCATTCAGCTCATCCACCAATGACTACTTGGCCTGACACTCACTTGTATTGTGAGTGGAGCTCTTATGGAACTCACACCACTTTCTCGTGTCCTTCTTCGGCTTCTCGGTGTTGTTCTTTGCTTGCAACTTTGGCAGGTTGTCTTGGGCCACACCACCTTGGCTTTGTCCTTTGTTCTACAATTTGGGGGCACCTTTCCCTTGCTTCATATTCGCAGATCCAAAGTCTTGCTTCTTCTATTTAAATGTCTGCTCAATCTTGATGACATATCAGTGTGTCGTGTCGAGTGAGGAAATGTCCAAGAACTCCATCTCGTCCTGGATGTACCTGTGTAGGCAGCATGGTACTTGAGTACCAAATGCTGCTCAGAATCCTTGATACTCAACTTCGTGTGGAAGGTATGAAAAACATTGGTAAACTCTAGCACATCTTCGTCCCTTCCGTGCCGCAACATGATCCATTTTATGTATTTATCCTCATATCTCATGACAAGGTAGTATTTCTCCTTGATGGTGTCCTAGAATGAATTCCAAGTGGGTGCGGCTGAAAAAAGTGGGGTTGAACTTTCATCCTTCTTCTCATAGTAAGTTTCTCACCAGTCCTTGACGTGGGGTGCGGCTTTGAGAAGAGAAAAAGTAATATTTTCCCGGCTGGAAAAATCTTGAATAGAAAAGTATACTTCTAGCATATTTAACCATTTATCCATGGCATTTGCATCTATTTGGCTCTAAAATATGGGAATGTCAAAGTTACTTGTACCTTAAAAGGCGTTGAGCCCCTAGAGTGTCTGTTGGATGTGGATGTGCTGTCAGTGGGTAACTGTTGAAGGATCTAGTTATCCATCATTGCGTTCCTTTGTTTCTTGAGGGCCTCCTCGAGCAATAATTTGATAGGATCTCTTGCTCCCTCATCTTTTTTTTTTCCCCCATGGGCAACCGTCGGGGTTTACAAGGCTGATCTTGCAAAGGTTCAACCAAATCTAGTTCTAACTCCTTATTTCCCGACCTCGTTGGGGACATGCAAAGAAAAATAGAGAAAGAGCATACCACTCTAATACCACTAATCTAGATTTAAACAGGAACACAACAAATTATAGATATAACAAAAAATACAGAGATGCAGTACAAATAACACTTCCTTTCATTAATATCAAATACTTAAATATGCTTACAAACATAATGGAAATAAGACTAGCTCTCGATGGTAGCTTATCTCTAAGAAGAGATGTGGCAGCTACATGACCCTGAACTGTGTTGCAATGAGGCTAAAAGGCCTATTTATTATTGAGAAACAAGGAAAACCCTAAACATCCAAAAACCTAACCCTAGGAGATGAAGCACTAAACTATGGGCCCCATTTGGTTAAATTGGTACATCAACTTCCCGGGGTTGTAACTTTGGCATACGATCTTCATTTGATGCGCATGATACCTCGTTAGAAAGATCTATCTGAAGACTACAACTTTGGAATGACCAACATCAGTCAACAACCCATCTTGGTTCCATTTTTCCTTAACAACGTCGATTAGGGCCTCAAAATGACTCCGGAAGTTCGGGACTCGAAAAACTGCCAAAAATAGTAAATTGTGCTACAAATAAGGAAACTGGAAAACTAAAAGAAACAATGGTGGGGGTCCAAGTGGAATAGACAGGTGGCCACCAATATCCACCTAAATAATAAGTAGCTTAGATGCATGTTGTTTCATATCTTTATGTATGAATGCTTTAATTACCAGATTTTATATGCTATAGGATTACTCTCTGTCTTGTTTATGTGCAAGTACTGATCTAGGAGCTGGCATAGGGGTCTTCCACTTTGCTATATTGGGTTCTCGAGTAGTGTTGCACCAAGGACTAAGGTAATCTCTCTTCTTTGCTTTGATTACTATGCATTGATATAGATATATGTATGCTACTTTGTGAAAAATACAGTTAATCTAAAACGTTCTTCCTTGGATACTGGGAATATATGTGTATCGGCGCATTAGAAGATCGAAAGATCGAAGGTCAGTGCATCAGGAGATCGAAACTCCAGAGATCGGTGTATTGGGACATTGGAATGTCATAGGTGGACATATCAGCAATATAAGAATATCGAAGGTGCGATACATCGGAGAAGGTAGTATCAGAGGTTAGAGTATATCAAAATCATGGAGATCAGTGTATCAGAACATCGACATATCAGAGATCACAATATCAAAACTTTGTCAAGTGAGGAACCTTTAAAATATTGTGATATCGATAAGTGTCGATAAGCCTTTGAAAGCACCAAGGAATGCCAAAAGAGAATTAACAAAGGATTTCTGTGCAAAACCAAGGTTGAAAGCTCCTCCTCTCTATCCCCTAGCAGGACACATGATCACGTGTGATTGGCTTCGACAAAGACACATGGAAATGTCTAATTGACTTCATTAGGTACACACGGTAGCATTTGATTGGCTCTGACAAGGTACAGTGGTAGTTGATGTCAGCATTATGTGGCAATACGGTAGGACACGTGGTAGGCATATTGAACCTTATTGGGTAGGGTAATGGGCCAGAACTAGGTGACACGTGTCACCACTAAGGAGTCGCCATGTAGAGTGATGACATCATATTGGAAGTCAACAATTCGAGGTTGAAGACATCAAAATTTTAGAACGGTTGAAGTTTGGAAAATTTTTGATATAAAAAGGTTTTCGATAATGGGTTGGTGATGGTTGTGAGAGATCAAAGAACCAAGGGTGCAAAGTAGTTGACAAAGGGAGAATGGCCACTGACAGGAGTCTGAAAGCTTAGCACCTTAAGGCTAAGCGGTGGGTCAAGGCAGCAGTCCTATGGTGAGAAGCATAGTAAGGGTTAAGCAGAAGGAGCTCAACAATCAGAGGATTAGGATATCAAAACTTCAGAACAATTGGTTATTGAAAAAGTTTCCAATAGAGGGAGCTTCCGATATTGGGTAGGCTCTTGGTCATGTAAATACATAGAGCCAAGCACGTAGAGCGGTAGCAAAGGAAGAGTGGCCCTGGCAGGAACATTGCACTACTATGAAGTTGCGGTGTGGAATTTCTCCAATAGAGCAGTATAGAGAGTTAAATATGTATGGGTTAGCAGCTGCGTGTTGAATGCAGAAACTATCAAAGATCGTTGGGTCAAGGCAACAAGGACCATGATCTTCGGGAAAGAGTGTTGGGTTTTCCTTGAGGTAAGACAAGCCATATTTGTGATCTGATATGCATCTTCAGTGAGTTAAATTGATGTATGGGACTCATGAAGAAGTGTGCAGGTCATCTAAGAATTAATTTCTTGACATTGAGCTCCACGTAGTCAGGCGATGAAGGACTACAAGGTCGATCATTGTTTCTGCACTGTGAAAAGAAACAGACAGGAGACGCAATAGCAAAAAGGAAGGTTGTGCCTAAGTCCACAGAGAAGCCATGTTGAGGTACAGATAAGAATGTGCGAAACCATGGATAAGTATGGAGAGCCTGAATCATAGGCTATCTATTCATAGAGAGGATTGTGCTTAGTGGAGTGTGTAGGTGGACTGAGAATTCATTCTCAATATGGAGAAACTATCGAGTGCCCACTCTCATGGTTAATGTAGTGGTAGATATCAAGTCATACGTGGCAGCATAATGGTATAGCCATGTCGAGGTACACTTTCACAATGTGAATACAGGACATAATGGCATCATCCATCGGGGGCAGAAGAGGAACAAAACCTAGGAGCTCATATGAGCAATTTTGGGGAAAGAAGAATAGTTGCAAGTGAGATAAGTGGAAAATATTTGTGTCAGTTCATTGCTATGTAAGGTTGATTAAGAGCATGTTTTGCAAAGAGAGGTAGAGACTACCTATGCAGAGGTAAGAGACCCCGAGAGCAAGTTTATTGTGTGAAAGGTGAAATTTTCATATGTGCTATGCATGTTGGGAATAATTTTCCTATGTGTTATGTGTAGGACAAAAGTTTCATGTGCGATGTGTGATCAAGGCTGAAGTTTCCTATGCTATGTGAGCAAGGCTATATTTTCTTTTGTTGTGAGAAAGGTCGAAGGTGCCTGTGCTGAGAAGAAGGTCAGGAGTTATGTGTATGCATTTTGGAGAGAAAAAGGCTGAGAGCTGAGTGATTGTTGGTGAAGAGAAAAGAACGAAGCTATGTGGATTGCAATGAGTGATCGTTGTTGATAAAATCAGTGAGTTGCTGCAGAGTGAGCAATGTGAGAAGAGAAAACAAAGTTGTTATCACTCATAGTGGCTTCCAAATTACAGAGAACATTCAGTTCCTATTTGAGTGTGGGTTGGTGCATGCATACAAACAGTTGGTGCTTCCATCTCTAGTGGGTGCTTAAGAAGGCTTGGGGGTTGGTGCCTCCTACAAGTTGGCTTGAAAAAATCCAATGACTTGCAAGTTGGTGCTTGTGAAAAATCTATTAGGTTGGTGCTTCATATGGTGCTTCTGGTAAGCTATACAGGTGTCTACAAAACGAGGGAGTTGGTGCTTCCTTCTAGTCATTGCTAGAAAACAATCAAAGGGAGTTGGTGGTTCTTGTTAGTGGGTGCTCACAAAATATATTGATGTAACAGAGTAGGTTCTCTTATTTACAACAATAACAACAACAATCTTTGGTGGTTTTTTTTAAAGGTTTCCACATAGAAAACTTGTGTCTCATGTGTATGATAGTCATGGTGTGTATACTTGTATGTTGATTTAATGTTTCTTCCACATTACATATTGCTACTGATTATATGGATGGGTTCCAAGCTTGAATAAGAAAATTAAATAGGCATAAAAGTTTAAAATTAGCCATAATATTGATTCACCCCCACTCTCAGTAATATCATTGTTTCCAACAAACTTTGTTTTCATCATCATCATGCCACCCCCAACAAGTTTTAAACGACTTGAATCTACTCTTGGAAACATAAACTATTACTGTAGGTGTTGGGAACAGGATCCCCCAAGGATAGTTTTGGGGCTAAAAGCCCATGTTTTGGGTCAAAATTTGTAATAAAGTTGTAAAGTCTCAGCATTTTGTGGTCGCAGAGCGCGAAGGTGTTAAGAGTCATAAAGGGTTGTCCGCCCTTATTTGGTAAAGTGTAAATTTCGCTGTAAAGATCTACCCATGGTCCGTGGACCATGGGATTGTATAAAAATAACTAAGTAAGTAAGCTCTAAGTAGTCATACGTTTTTGGTAGAGGAGAAGGCTTGGAGTCTTGGTGGGAGAAGTCCAAGTTTCGGATCATAGCATAGGTAGAGGCTATGTAGTTGAGTGCGCAAAAGCCTAGGGTGGAAGTCCACAACTGAGTGCGCAGACCCCTATCGTTGTGTGCACAGGGCAGATAGAGTCTGTAATCATCTGAAGATATCAATAAAGAGAAGCATTCTACAAATTCTACATCCTTGTTCCTGTTAATGCATCTGGTTAAATTGTGTTTTAGGTTTATTTTATAATGTTTATGTAATGTGCGAATATATGTGATTATATTGGGTAAATGAATGCAAGTAAGAATATCAGATTACGCAACACTAATTGTGATTATTTAAGAAGATAAGTAAAACACTTAAGATAACTTAGAAACCTATTCAATATGTCGTCACAGCAGTGCGAAGGTCAATCGTACTCCTTCGCAGAGGTACTAAAGGCGAGAATAAAGGGCTAGACTGATAGAGCCCTAGAACTTAATGACCTGCACAAAAGCAGGAACAGAGGGAATAAACCGACATCACAACTATCTCAGGGTGCAGAAACTTGGTCCCAACATCCCCCCATCCTGCTTCAGGTGAGACTTCAGTCTACGCTCCACGGGCTAATGCTGAAAGGGCCAGTAGTGTAGGTATTTGTTTGGCTACTAATGTTGAACTTAGGTCAGGCCCCATGCAACCAACAAATGGTTCCGTTGCGGGACCGGAATCTGCATAAGACATGTGTGATGTCGTATCATTGGAATCCAACTAAGAAAAAGATTGGAGAATGGTTGGATAGGAAGATCCATGAATTCATAGCGTAGGAAAACAGAAATCTGTGATTGACAAAGGAATAGTGGTTGGACAGGTACCTGTATACAAAAATTCACGACATCCTTTTTTGTTCCTTTTCAGTTGAGCTATACGAATGGATCGTGAAGATAGCAGATAGCCAAGGAAGTTGGAGACTTCATGGTCCTATTGTCTGGACCCCAGAGTTAGTACAGAAACTAGAAGCCTCTAAGGATAAGATCGCCTGCATTGTCGATGATTGGCTCGATCGCATCATCTGAGGATTTGTGAATGAATTCGTGGTCGATACCTCATTTAGCTATAGTGAGGCGGAGCGATGCTTTTTCAAAGGTCCATGAGGTAAGTACTTAAAGTCTTTAAATACCTCGATTAAGATGTTACTGTGCAAAAAATGGGTTATGCAGCTACCTTGATGTTCGGAGCTATACGAAGCGGAAAGACTTACAGGAACGAAGGGAGAAAGGGTCCTAAATATAGTTCATTGATTTCACCTCCACTAGGTGACGAAGAGGGAGTAGTGCAGGCTTCTTCGCGAAGTGTAATTTAATTAATAAGACAAGGATTCACGTGACTTCCACCTCCACCCACACCACCTCCAACTTCACCACCATCACCTGCGACTTCACCCATACAACCACCACCTCCACCGCAGCTCAGCATGGAAAATTCAATGAAGTTGCCTCTTTTTAAAGGCTTGGGAAATGAGGACCTGGACTAGTTTTGGTTTGTTGTGAAAGCTATATGGGAATCTCAGGGAGTTATAGATGATAACATGAAGAAGGCAACATTGGTTAGTGCTCTGCAGGATTACACGCTAACCTGGTACATTAAGTAGTCTAATGATAACCCAAACACTGAAGTGGCAGACATCCAAACCGCATTGAATAAAGAATTCAGTAGGCCTAAATCCGAGGCACAGTTGATTGTGGGGTTCAAGGAAATCATGATAAAACTAGGCGAGACACCTTAGAAATTGGATCAGAGCTTGAAATGTAAAATCCTCGAAGCTAATATGAACTTAAAAAATGGACATCACCACGAGTGGTTCGTCGCTTTGCTCCTGCCACACCTCAGGGTTGTGCTGTCACAACAAAAGATTACGACTCAGGTAGAGGCCTTGGAGATTGCGATGAGATTGCATGATACATTGATGCAAGTTTCGAATCTAGGGGTTCAATAGATCCATGCACATTTGGAAAATCTTTGTCTTGAAATGCAAAGTTTGAAGGAGGATAGAATAGTTCGACCCGAGATGCACGAAGAGGTATGGTGCTCGAAATGTAAAGGTCAGGGGCATGACAAAGACCATTTTCTGGTCTTTGCAAACTATATTCCAAGAGGAGGATCGATGCCTTTGAGACCAGAAGACCAAGCAAGACCAAGCGCAGGGTCTGCGTTGTGGTGCGATATATGTCAAGTAGTAGGAAAACATACGATAGATAATTGTCATTTGTTGCAAAAGTTTGTACAAACATCGTAACAACTGTTTTGCAACTTCTGTAGGTTGCTACAGCATGATGAGCATAGCTGCAAAAGTTATGAATTGATGATAAACAGAACACTCGACTATAGGGTTCAGGTAGAAATGCAACCCCATGACCAGGGCGCAAGGATGGCACGAGCAGGCTTTGAGGGGTGCAGACGAGGCCAAGGCGAAGGAGGACCTGGAAGAGGTCGGGGACAACTAATTTGCTACAATTGCAGAGGACGAAGACATTATGCCTGCGAATGCACTAACCCTACGCGACCATCGTGAAAATATTGCACTCAGTTTGATCATGAGACAGAAGACTTTCCTACGCGGATAGTGAGGATATGCGACAAAGGGGCGCCACCACCTCAACTGACTTAGAACCTGCAAATGATGAGGTCTGAGCCTCGCGAAGAGGATCCGAATGTGAATATAGTGCTCCGAAGTGGAATTGCAACAGGGGATGATAAGGGGAAAAAACCCGAAGAAAATGCATGGGTTCGTAAAGCTCCAGTGAAGGAGGCTGAATTTGATTTGGAGCGCGCACACGAAATGTTCATGGAAGCAAAGAAGAGTCTCATTGAGGCCTCCATCTTAGGGAGCAAGGATAAGCTAGATCAGGAAATGGACCCTTCTATGCTTAAAAACTTTCTAGAAACCTGCATGAAGTTGTTGCACGATAGCAAGGTTGTGAAGGGATTACATGAGAATAAATAGATGCGCTAGAAACACCCCAGGTGAAGCACACGTGGTATGAAAGATTCCTAAGCATAAAAAAAGGACAAGACAAGAAATGAGATTGATTGTGTAGATAGGAGAATATGAAATGGATCAGGTTATTTTGGATATGGGGTCACATGCGAACGTCCTACCAAAGTAGACTTGGGAGCGGATGGGAAGACTCGCATTGTAGTGGTCTCCGATTTAGTTAAGGATGGAAAATCAGTAGAAGATCATCCCCATGGGGAAGCTATAAGGGGTGATTGTAGATATTGAAGGCGTAAGCGCATTGGCTGATTTTGAAGTAATAGAAATTGTGGATGACAACAACCCCTACCCTGCACTCCTTGGCATTAATTGGGCTACTGACATGAATGGGGTAATCAACCTAAAGAAGCAAAAGATTATATTTGAAAAAAAATCGCTCCGCATAATAGTACCCCTAGATCCTGCTGAAGGATTGCACTCTATTGAACCAGTCCACGATTATGAGAGCGATGACAATTTGGACTGTATATATAAGATAACGACGCAAGACCAAGATTAGGTGAATCCAATAGCAGATGGACGAATTACATGCGATCACGAGAGTTCCTGCACCTCAGACTCTGATGAATAATTAGAGTGTTGGCAGAATAGATTACACGAAGTAACCACACTCAGCTGTAACATGATGACCCGGTCACTGCATTGTGTGTCGTCAAAGGTAAGAAATCTGCCCACTTACGATGGCTTGAATGACATAGATGTATTTTTGGATGCATTTGAGAGGGAAGTACCAAAGAAGCAGTGCTTCCAAGCTTTAGACTAGGCACTGCGCACTACGCTAGCATGGTAGTGGGGTACGCACAAGGGTAGCTTTGACGATTGGTGCAAATGTAGGAGGACGATGAGAACACATTTTGGGAAACCAAAGGTGCGAATGGCAGACAAGTATGACGAGAGAGATGATCCATGTGCACACTTGGCCAAATGGGCTCAGGCTTATGGAATGAAGCCCCAACTGGAATGGGTGCACTTGTTCTGCCACACCTTAGATGTCATCCCGATGAACTGGTACTTAGAAATAGAGCTCCACCATGGTACAGCTGAATGGGATATTCTACGTGAAGGATTCACAATGACATTCAACTTTGAAGACGGGTTTCACTGTATTGATGAGGCGCTACAAGAAGTGAAAGCAATAATCTTTAGGATACCGCAGGATCCTTTGGACATGATTCAACCCGATTGGACCACTCAGCTAAGCCACATGTTGGAATGCTATAATGTGACTATTGAAGAAGAAGATGAGGATCCGAGGAAGATTAACATCCCTGAAACAAAGGGTCACTATGAGGTTGAGGGACCGCAAATTGAGAATCCTGATATAACTACGCCACTGAAAAAAAAAATAGGTAAATATTGGTACAGAGGCAGAGCCCAAATTCGTGAAGATTGGAGATTACTGGGATGATGCAATGGTGGATAAGGTAGTTGAATTGCTCCGCAAATACCAGGATTTGTTCCCTACCAAGTTTATGGAGCTAAAAGGGATAATAGGAGACCTGGTCATTATGAATATCATGTTAAAACCCGACGTGAATCCGGTTATGCAAAGACCTTACAGTCTCAATTCGAAGTATAAGGAGAAGGTTCGCTTAGAGCTAGACAAGATACTCGCAGTAGGCATCATTGAATCCGTAGAAGAATCTGATTGCGTAAGCCCAATGGTAAGCAGAAGGATGAAATAAGGATATATGTAGATCTCAGGAAGTTGAATGATGCTTGTGTACATGATCCTTTACCGACTTTGTTCACTAATGAAGTGTTGGATAATGTAGGTGGTTAGGAGGCGTATTCTTTCATTAATGGGTTCTTTGGGTATCATTAGATTAAAATCATGCTAGAAGATAGAAGCAAGATGACCTTTGCGACTGAGTGGTGTTGTAGGGAAAAGTATCCGACTCGGATGACCCTATCCCACTCTAAGGGTGATAGTACCTCAGCAACAACTGTAAAGAAAACTACTTAAGGTTTACTTCTTTATGAAAGCAAGAGAGAATGAAGAAATGCACTAACCGTTGCCTTGCGCTTAATGTCGAATCCAAACTCTTCTCTTTGCTGCTTGCTCCCAGCTCCTTGCTCTTTTGCTGGCCCAGCTACAATGAGATCCTGCAAAATAACAAAGAAGGAAACTACAAAAAGCATGCAATCATAACTGATTCAAGGATTAGCATAAATCAAATATACAATTATCACAATACATCATTGAAACAAGTGCATATAGAAGAACCTCAATAGCTTTTATTAATGGAAGAAATAAAGTTCTGAGAGTGTTACAACCATTGAAGGCCCCAATCCAGCAACACCTCCCAGCAGAAAGAATTTCTACTCTTCACCTCCTTCAAGCAATCACCCAATAGTTCTATAGTGAAACCAACAGCATATCATTACTTTGCACAAAATTCCAGCCTCCTGAGCTCATAGGAGAGAGCTCAATATATAGATGAATTGAGAAAGGATGACTCAGCTTGCAACTGGTGTGTAGCTGCCTTGTGTCCTCTCTCTCTTCAGTTGATCTTCAGTTCTTGAGTCCACTTGGAGAAACAGAGCCTCTGACTCATCACAAGGTGAAATCCCTGATCCAAGTGTCATTTTTGGAAGATTCCAGAGCAATGACTCAGTGTGCCACTTGTCCCATCTCGCTCAGCGCAGGTGGCCTTTGTTCTACCTGCTTTGCAACGCAGGTACACCATGGAGGAGTTGAGTTTCAGCGCAGAAGCCTAGTGGAGCACCTGCTTTGATTTCAGGATTGCTTGTTTTTGAGTGTTTTCAGGTGGAGAACTGATCTGAGAGTTGTTGGCTTGCTGACCTTGTTCCTCTAGGGGTAGGAACATCATGTTTAGGGACTTTGGATCCCTTGGATTATTGACAATTCATGCCCGATGCTGCCAGGCACAAAATTGTCTATAACAGATGCCCCCTAAAGTATGAGGTCGTTTATCGGGTGAAATGCTTTATTAGGAGGATCCGAAGTTCATTCAATCTGCTGAAAAGTGTCCTGTAATAAGATACAATACAATGCATTATTTTTCATTCTTTTTCATGATCTAGCTGAGGCGGGCATTCCCATGCTCAGCTTTATAAATTCATTTTGGTACATAGCACAGACGATCGTCTGATGATAGACTGATAATTCTCTGCTGAAATTATCATCCTTTGAGAAGGATGATCATCTGCTGCAATGATGTACATATCAAATGTCTTTATATCCTGAATATATATCGCAGCCCGGATGGATGAAACTAGATCCGGGGTCTTCAATCTCTTCCGATCTTCACTCGATGTACAAGTCGATCCATGTGAGAATTTCTTGAAGTCGAACATGGAAAGACATCGCTTGATTACCGGTCAATGATGTAAACCGTTAACAAGTGCGAGAGGAATCACCGATAAGGATGATGACCCTCAAGGTACGGCAGTACAATTCACATGGTGGGAATAAAGGACTTGGCGTCGACCACCATGCAAAATCATCTGGTCGAAGGTCATTGATGTATACCTGTCGCCGGAAGTGAGAAACTTGCCATTGAGGCATGCAAGTTTCAAAGTACTGAAGGGGTTGTTCCTAGATCAACTCCTTGGATAATGAGTTGATGTCGACAAGGAGCGATCCGTCAAAGGAGGGCCTTAATGAATCCCACATCAGTGACACGGAACGGAGCTAGTGATTGTGATGAGGTGAGAACAAACTGTGATGTATGATTCAGGGTGGCGGTCATGAAATGGATGAAGGACAATGTATGGCAGTGGATGGGACACGGTTGACTCTTTGCAGAACAACATCTCTTGAACATATAACGACACTGATGTGATGGATCGGTAGCATTACCCCAAATGTGGATGGTGTGGCGAGGACCATGGTGATGAGACCGGTGAATGAAACAACCCAACCCGATGTGATACGGAGGACAAAGTGTCATGTTCAAGAGCGACTTGCTACCATTAAAGCTGTGAGGTTCTCCCAATTTTTTCCCCAGTCATTGCTGACCAGTACCTCTTTATTTTTGTCAAGCTTGAGGAGGATAACATATGCTTGTTCTATAACCTACCCTTCGGGCAAGCCCATCGCTATGTTTTAACGAGCCTAGCGATAGGGAAACTCGTTCTCGTCTAAAGACAAGTTTGTCGCTATTTAATGAATTTAACGAGTCTAACGACAAGGATAACTCGGTCCTTTCATTTTTAGAGAGTCTGAAAAGGTACATAAAGTCAACTCCAGAATTCCTTTTTCGTCATCTAATCCCTTAAGTCCGAAAAAGTATAAAACAATACAGAAGGGATGAATTTTCGATTGCTTTAACGAGCCGAACAAAACAAGCGCTCGATCTTTTTGTGCAATAATCCCTCAGGTCCAAAAAGATTAAAATCTAGAGGAGGGATAGCTCTTCCGGTCGTTTAACGAGCTGGAAGGCCAAAACTCGGCAAACTTTTCATATTTTACGAGTCAGAAGAAAAGAGCTCAAAGAAGACTCGTCTTTTGAGGAACGAGTGATAAACAGGGATAGCAGCAGATTCCAGGTACAGGTTGGAATATTCCAATCACGGCAGTGTCACAAGGATGGCTAAGTGAAATCACTCTTCGCAGCTGTTCCTCAAAATGGGTAAACAAACATATGGAGATGAACGATTGGCCAAATGAACGGATGGAGGTGAGACTGCAAGAACACGACCAAGGGCTTTAATATGGCTGTCAAAGGTTACATTTACCAAGGTTATTTACTGGTTCATTTTTTCTGGGTGAGCTTGAACTCTAGGGGAAGATTGCTCACAACTTATGTTTATTTTTTAACGAGCATGAACTATGTGCTAAAACTGCTCGGATCTTGCGTTTATTTTTTAACGAGCATGAACTGTGTGCTAAAACTGCTCGATTATACCAGTCTTAATACAAGGAACGCCTCGGGTGAGGTAGTCATATTTAAGGAGCTATACCTCACTAGTTACTCCAATTTGGCAAGTTTTAACTTTTGCCCCACATCCTTTCTTTATGCAAGCTGGAAACGGCTAATCCTACGAGTTTAACGGGTTAGACCTACAGGTTTAAAGGGAGGACCTAAAAATTTAAAAAATAAATAGTCGTCCCGTGCTTGCACTCCAAAAGGTTCGCATTCCCCCAGGTATAAAGTATAATTTCAAGGCTACCCCTCCTCTGTCCCACCTCTGTTTTTCTACTTGTCGTCTTGCTATATTTTTAACGATACTTGTCTTCTCGTTATTTTTCGGTGCCGACGGTACTTGTCTTCCCATCAGTTCACTTTTAGGTTTTTGCAAGATCGCAACAGATAAAACATTGGTGTTACGGAGGGAGGCCTGCCTCTGACTTATTATCCGAAAAATAGTTATGTTCGCTGCCGCAAACTAAACCCCTTTTTTTCGGCGATGTCTATCACTAGGTTACTAAAGACGGTGACCACTTGTTGCAGCAATTTCATCTCTTTCTTTGGAGGCTGCCCCTACTTATCCTTCAAAACATATGTTTTAATGGGTGAGGCTTGCCTTCAAAGATGGTGGCTACTTGCTGCCGCAAATGGTCCCCTTCCTCGGTATCCTACTTACCTAGACAAGGGGAGCGAGAAGCTGATTATCTCACTCACATAACTTTGACAAAAGAACTTTATCCTAGAACAACCCTCTCTTCCATGCCGGACGAGGTACGGACTAGTCATATTCTTCTGCGGAAATTAACTTTATACCCAAGGTTTTCTCTGCCCAAGGCAGGCCAGGGTGCATGCCCCCTGGGTCCCAGTTCTTTCTTTCGAATCACTCGCATTCATCGGGAAGTAGAACCGGGGGTGGAGGCATTCCTTGAGTGAATAAACCGTTAAGGGATGGTATTTGACTATTTGCGATGCGTGATCCTGGAAATGAAAGTTGGTCTACGAGCTTGACCATTCTTCCTTCGTGCGGAAAACACATAACTCTGAAGAGTGAGGACACTATCGCCTCCATGCAATATATATAGTCTCGTCCAAGGAGTAAGTTATACACCAAGGGTCCCTGGACGACCATGACATTCATATGAATTGTCTTCCCCTTCAATGTAACGGGAACATTGGGGAGAATCGCTAACGGGCGACTGGTTCCTTTATCAAAACCTGATAGATTTCTCATCTCAAGTAAAAGCGTCGGGGAACCCAGTGCTTTCCAAGTAATAGAGGAAAGGATACTCACAGATGCCCCTTCATCAATGATAGTTCCAGCCATCACCATTCTATAGATTTGGACAATGATTCTGAATGGTATATTGGCTGGTAACCGGGGTCTGCCTAGTTGGTTCCAATCAAAGGACACAACCAGGTTGCTTGGTGGTGGGACCGAATACACGGCCGGATACGACCCTGACGATGTTCCTTCCTACGATAAAGGAATGGGCGCATTGCCCTGATGCTCATCGGAGTCTGTGTTGATGAAAATAATCTGGATGGTGTCATCCTTGTTCTCTTCAGTGAGGGTGTCATTTGAAGATGAATCTTCAACGACGGTGTCATTTGAGGATGAAACCTCTGAAGGAAGAACCGGGTCAACTGCCGTTTCGACCTTTAGACTTCCGTCTGGTCTGGATTCAGTAGGTTCATTCTCAATGACCGACACTTCAGCTGACCACTTGATCGGGCCAGCTGGATTTTCAACTATCGAGGGACTTGGCACGAGTTTTTGGTATCCAGGAGGAAGTCGTAACGGTGAAACCGGACGATCTTCCAAAACTCTCTTCGCCTCATCTAAGAATGGACAACGGTGGATGGTGTGATCGCCTTCACACAGTCTGCAGGGTGATCTTGGTCTCCCTCTTTGTCCTTCACTCTCGCTAGTTGACGGAATGCAATCAACATGTCTATCAGAGGTTGATGCTACCGAATTGTGCAACCTGGGGGACCAGTCCCTTAGTATCCGGGGAATACAAGGACAGTCACGGTGGAAGTGGGTCCCTTTGCAAATGACACATGGCGATTTAGGCCCGGTCGGTGTAGTGTGTGGATTTTTGTCAGATGTCTTTTGCTTGCCCCCAGTCGCCTTCGCCATAGGCCCCTTCTGCTTCTTTTCTCTCTTCTTCTTTTCCTTCTTCTCCATGGGAGGCTGACTTTTGCCGGCTCTACCTTGTGAAGATGAAGGATCAGAGGAAGAATTGTAAGAAGTGGAAGGCTGGTGGGTAGCTCTAGACTGGTCTGACTGTTGATTCGACTGCTCAGGATTAGTGGTGATCTGAACTACATTAGTTGAAAAGAGCCATACAGGTAGGCCAATTGTCAATCCTGGAAGTGACAATGTGGCCATATGAGGCGCACCAACATCTCCCCAAGAGGAGAAGGGATTGGGACTTCCACCAAGGTGACTTCCTTGGTTGGTGGGCTCCATACTTTTCAACTGAAAGATCAACGTGGGAATAACAGGTGATTATGTTCCGATTAAAATAAATTGTATTAACGACGCTTTAGACACAACTTTACTTTTTCATGTTTTAAGAGTCGAGAAAAAGCTAAAGATGACTCTAGTCTCCTTCGATGTTTTAACGAGCCCGAAGTGACAAATGCTCGGATGGACTTTTTCAGTTATAGAGTTTGAAAAAGGCCAAAAGAAACTACTCTGGAGTTCTAGGCAGAGGGTGTGCCAAACTTTTCGTGAAACCACAGAATACGTTTTACGGTACGGGTGGTCGATCTTCGTGAATGCTGTGTTCACTGCATCGCGATCAGTAGGGCGGCCGACATGGCTTCCTATGGATAAAGGCTTTGTTCCTATAGGGGTCTCCCAATATATACACGACGGTACGTGGGAGCACAAGTCCGTATTAGTGCCACCAACTCTCAGGAGGAATCACCCACCTTCGTAGAGATCGACGGTCACTACGTTTAACGACGCCAGAACACGTCTCTACCTAGACCTCTATGTGTTTGCGTTATGTTTCAAAGCGTTGTTAAGTAAATTGGATTTATTTTAATGTTGATCTTGCTTAGCAGTTTGCCTTTAAGGATCACCACGAGATGTATGTAACAAATTCCTGAATGCAGTCTAAGATGAGAAGCAAACTTTTCAATCTTTCAACTTTGAAAATCTTAACTACTGAGGAGAAGAAAGGCAAATCTTTTCACACAGATCATAGAGCACACACTAATGCAAAATTTCCTAAATCAGCATGCAAACAGTCAAATGCAAAATGCACAATGCATGTATTTTCTTTTCCCTTTCTTAATGTTGATGTATTACAAAAAGAAAGTTGTTATATAACTTTGATTTCGATTTAAAGTGAAAACAAACAAGCTTGTCCAAAATCAAAAGACACCTTAAGATTTACTTGTTTAATCACTGGAAATACATGAAATCAAACCATAATGACGAAAGTAAAAAAAGACTAATCAGCTATGGACAGCAAACAAGCTAACTCTTTAGACCAGCAAAATGCCTAACACAGGTTCAGATCTAAGAGGCCAAAGCAAGACTAGTTCACTTTCGTTATGGGAAATTGTAAATGATGTAAGAAATACAAAATAACAAGTACAATTTCGTTATATAACAGAGGCGGAATTATGGCAAGTAAGGTTGGTTTCAGAACAGGTACAAGACTGGTAACTGGCTGCAAAATCTATAGTGAAAACAGGCAAGAAAAAGGGAGGAAACCCCAAATGCACAAGGCAAAATTGGGCCAACGCAGGTGCTGCACAGCCAGTCTGGCTCTCAGCGCAGGTAGCCCCTTCGGGACCTGCGTTGCAAAGCAGGTAGCCTGTGTACTACCTGCTTTGGAAAACGAAAGTTGCGTTTTCTCAGTTTCCGGGTCACAATTTTCTCAAAAATTCACAGTTTTTGCTCAAATCAGAAGCTATCAGTCAAGTACACACTAAGGGATGACAAGGAAGATGAAAAGCTATCACTAAGAGCTTACAAGGATCCTTGTAGATCAGCTCTTCAAATCATGAACCTGCTCAGAAATGAGCTAGAGTAGCTGCCCTCTACTTCGCTTTTGATATAGTCAAAAGCTTTTCGATTTGGTACTCTTTTGTTCAGGAAATGAATAGAAAAATACTACAAACAATCAAACAGATACGATCCCCAGTGGAGTCGCCAGTTTGTTGTAGGGAAAAGTATCCGACTCGGATGACCCTATCCCACTCTAAGGGTGATAGTACCTCAACAACAACTGTAAAGAAAACTACTTAAGGTTTACTTCTTTATGAAAGCAAGAGAGAATGAAGAAATGCACTAACCGTTGCCTTGCGCTTAATGTCGAATCCAAACTCTTCTCTTTGCTGCTTGCTCCCAGCTCCTTGCTCTTTTGCTGGCCCAGCTACAATGAGATCTTGCAAAATAACAAAGAAGGAAACTACAAAAAGCATGCAATCATAACTGATTCAAGGATTAGCATAAATCAAATATACAATTATCACAATACATCATTGAAACAAGTGCATATAGAAGAACCTCAATAGCTTTTATTAATGGAAGAAATAAAGTTCTGAGAGTGTTACAACCATTGAAGGCCCCAATCCAGCAACACCTCCCAGCAGAAAGAATTTCTCCTCTTCACCTCCTTCAAGCAATCACCCAATAGTTCTATAGTGAAACCAACAGCATATCATTACTTTGCACAAAATTCCAGCCTCCTGAGCTCATAGGAGAGAGATCAACATATAGATGAATTGAGAAAGGATGACTCAGCTTGCAACTGGTGTGTAGCTGCCTTGTGTCCTCTCTCTCTTCAGTTGATCTTCAGTTCTTGAGTCCACTTGGAGAACCTTGCTTCCACTTGGAGAAACAGAGCCTCTGACTCATCACAAGGCGAAATCCCTGATCCAAGTGTCATTTTTGGAAGATTCCAGAGCAATGACTCAGTGTGCCACTTGTCCCATCTCGCTCAGCGCAGGTGGCCTTTGTTCTACCTGCTTTGCAACGCAGGTACACCATGGAGGAGTTGAGTTTCAGCGCAGAAGCCTAGTGGAGCACCTGCTTTGATTTCATGATTGCTTGTTTTTGAGTGTTTTCAGGTGGAGAACTGATCTGAGAGCTGTTGGCTTGCTGACCTTGTTCCTCTAGGGGTAGGAACATCATGTTTAGGGACTTTGGATCCCTTGGATTATTGACAATTCATGCCCGATGCTGCCAGGCACAAAATTGTCTATAACAAGTGGTGATGTTTTTAGTAAACTATAATACCTTTCAGATTGAAGAATGCACCTGCGATTGTTTCATGCGTAGTCATTGCTGTGTTCAAGGAATTTATTCATAAGTTTCTAGAAGTGTACTTTGATGACTAGACTGTGTTTGGGCTGGTGAAACACCATTTCGCAAGTTTGTGCCTAATGCTAGATACCTATCAAAGGTACCAGATCTCGCTCAATCTGAAGAAGTGCCTATTTTGTGTTCCTTTTTGGACTTTGTTGGGTCATGTGATTTCTAGACAACGACTGATGGTAGATCTCGCAAAGATCGCGGTGATACTTAACTTGGAAGCGCCAAGGAGTGTGAAATAGTTGCACGCAACCTTAAGACATACTGGGTATTACAAGAAGTTTATCAAGGACTATGCCGATATCACTGCGCCTATGGAGAAGTTTTTGAAAAAGGATGTCATATTCTATTGAAACAAGGATTGTAATAAAAACTTGGATGTATTAAAAGAAAAGATGGTCACCACACTGATTTTAGTCTTCCTGGATTGGAAGAAGGAGTTTCATGTACATGTCGACGCATCATGTATAGCACTAGGAGCAGTGCTGACACAGGCTAGTGGAGGAGAATTGGACCATTCGATAACGTTCACAAGCATAAGGTTATCCAAGGCCGAGAAGAACTATTCCACCACCGAGCGTGAGGGGTTAGCCATGGTATACGCGCTCCAAAAGTTTAGACACTATTTGTTGGGTGGCCATTTTAGGATGTATACGGACCATTCCGCATTGAAATACCTAATCAATGAGCCTGTGTTGGGGGGAAGAATCTGTAGGTGGTCGTAATTTTTCCAGGAGTATGATGTTGAAGTTATTGTGAAGCCTGGATGACTAAACGCGGGACCAAACCGTCTGTCACGCATGGAAACAGGGGAAGATCCCACTAGTTTGGAGGAGGGATTGCCTGACACGCAACTATTTGTTGTGCATGTCGCAGATGGTCACTTTAAAGACATCATACACTTCCTAATGACAGGAACTGCCCTAAAAAGTTACATTGTCCAGCAGAAGAAGGAGTTAGTGGTACACGTGACAGACGTTTATGTCATTGCTAGGCATCTGTACAAAATGGGGTTTCATGAAATATTGCAATGATATGTACCGGAGTTTGAAAGGAGTAGTATCCTTATGGACACTCATGGGGATGCCGAAGGATGTCATTATGCAGGAAGGGTGACCGCATAGAAAATTCTACGCACAGGGTTGTGGTGGCCAACCCTCCATCAGGATTCAAAAGCTTACTGCAAGGTGTGTGATGTATGTCAAAGGACAGGCAGGCCATCATAGAGGGATGAGTTGCCTCTGAATCCACAGATGACATTACAACCCTTTAAGAAATGGGCGATAGATTTTGTGGGACCCATTCAGCCCCAAGGGAAGAAGATGGGAGTGTGGTACATTATCACCGTGACAGAGTATTTGACTCGATGGGCAGATGCACAACCTATGAAGGATTACACAGGTGCGGCTGCTGCGAAGTTCTTCTTTGAGTATGTACTGACGTGATTTGGGTGTCCAAAGATTTTGATGAGTGATCGAGGTACACACTTTTTGAATGAGACGATCAGCGTGCTGATGGAGGAATTTCAAGTTTATCACTAGAAGATCATGCCTTATCACCCACAAGCTAACGAAACAGTGGAAGCATTCAATAAAGTGCTAGAGAATGCACTGACCAAGGTTTTCAATGCTCAGTGAAGTGATTGGGACCTGCACATACCCACAGTACTATGGGCCTATCGGACGACATGCAAGAAGTTGACTGGACAGACACCCTTTAGGCTTGTATATGGTGTTGAAGCAATGATTCCCATGGAATACATTGTGCCTAGTCTGCACATAGCGGCACTCATAGGTATGACAGATCATGGAGCCATGGAAGAGAGGTTCGCACAGTTATCTGAGCGTGAGGAGGAGAGATTTCTAGCTGGATTCCACCAACAGGTCCAAAAGCAGCGCAAAAAAGCATGGCATGATCGACACATTATGCTGAGAACCTTTAAGGTAAATGACCTGGTTTTGTTATATGACAGTAAGTTTGATAAATTTCTAGGGAAATTTAGAATGCACTGGTTAGGGCCCTATGTCATTAAGGAGATTACTGACGGTGGAGCGGTTCAGTTGGTTAAATTGAATGGAGATTCCTTCCCATGAAAGGTGAATGGTAGTAGATTGAATCCATACACCGGTGGTCTAGTTATGTGACTATATGAGAGTAGCATAGTCTTAGCGCTCCAAACACCTGAAAGGAGGTGCGGGACTATAAACTACACTGCCCAGGTTGGGGAGTTGCACGATTGGAGGATTGTACGAAGCAAGGAAGTGTCACAGGGTTAGCGACAACGTGAAGGAAATCATGTAGGTCGGCTAGAAAGTGACTGTTAAAGTCACTGTTCATGATTTGATGATAGAAATGTGGCCAAATGGAGCAGGCGGCCGACATTTAAGATGGAATTTATGGATCAAATCCTTGAAAATATGCCGCCAATCCGGCATTAATGTACTGAATGTGGGGGAATGGTCAGATTTGAATACAAAATGCCCTATAAATTATAGGTGGCTACCCAGTGAAAAACACTTGGCATTTTGAGAATTGAGCTCTTAGGTGCACATGAACAGAAAATTCTTCGAGCCTCTAATAGGGAGTTCGACGTTTGAGCAATTACTAGAGATGACACAAGCATTGTTGAATAGCACCATGTCGACACCTACAATAGTTATGGACACTGAAGAAAAGACAACTGAGGAGGCTGTGCCGAAAATAGTTGGGGAGGCAGAAGAAGCTACTCTAGAGGTTATCGAAGTATTAGCGGAAGTCCCCAAATCACCACAAACACCGAGGCCAAAGACGGCCCCAACCAAGGAGAGTGCGAAGGATAAAAAGGGCAAGCAACCTGCAATACCAGTGCGTGCATCGCTGAGAAGAAATCCATCGAAGGACAAGCCCACCACACAGGAGAAGGGAAAAGCCATCAATCTAGAGCTGGAGGAGGAGGAAATATAAGACATCCCAATGGATGACGAGGACTTGGGGATAGATGTGGAGGAAGTTGAAGCCGGGGTGCTGACCTATCACTCGGTTACCTGAGTACATCCCTCCGTGCAAGGGCAGTACTAAGGTGCCAAAGGATATCGATGAGAGCAAGGTCCCCTTGCAAACCCCTCTACTACTGGATGAGATTGTCTTCGAAGGACGCGCTTGGGGTGGGTTCCTCTATTAATGCTCGAAGACTGGGACTTAGCTGACCATGCGAAGTTCCCACACCTGGTAACTAAGCAGCTAATGCGCTGCATTATTGACACGACCACTGGGATGACCACATTGGAGCCATGGAAGTGGCTCAGAGGAGTAGACAAGGCAAGTCTGCTCAACCTGCTATGGGTGCTGCACTACAACTGCACCTTGATTACAGTATTGGTCATCAAGCAGATGCTATTCTTGGTGCATGATGCGTGTTTGTGGCTGGAGGAGCCAATACCCATCACTGACAGCTTGATCCATAGGATCATGCAGTGGCCCTACACAGGTGAAAATCTGTCCATGATGTTTGGCAGAAAAGGTGGCGAGCAGGCCCTCGCAGAGGCCATGAAGGAGAAATTTAATCTTGTAAAGAAGTCACACAAATATGCCATATCCAGTGTCAGTGACCCTATCATAGAGGTGGCCACACAAATTTTGGCAGGGAAGGTGATGAGGAAGTGTCGTACTGATGAGGTGTTGGTGCCTGTCATCGCGCTAGCAGGCCAGTGCGCCGAAGGAGTCGAGTTCAATTGGGCGCACTATCTCTATGGTGAGTTCCTTGCGAAGTGCCGCGAGGCACAGGAACTCAGCAAGACATTCCATTATGTGTGACTCTTGCTATCAATTGTGCTGGTAGCATGGGAGTTGCCAAAAGACAGTCAATCCCCTTCGGTCGCACCAGACCTACTAGAAGCAGCGAAATATGCTTTGTTGTGGGTGACCAAGGATGCGTACCGCATCAAGGACAGCAAGATCTTATGGATCTTGATGGAGACGAACATCGAATGGCCATCAATCACAAACCGCAGTTGTCACCTATGGTGCTTGTCAAACTAGAGGGCTACGCAGAGTTAAATCCGATTTTCACCATGTGTCCATCAGGGCATGGAAGGACCCTACGCATACATGGTATGACTTGCCTTACCTAGAAACGTATGACACCATTGATTTAGTACTTAATCGATGGCCGGTAGAATGGCTCACTACAACAGACTTGGTGGTAGGACCGAACAAGTCCATCGTGCAACACAAGAAGGAGGAGGAAAAGCTCCAGATGAAACAGCTGTCTGAAAAGAGAAGGAAGGAGGTCGCTAATAAGGCCCAGGTGGAGCATGATGCTGCTCAGTAGACGGAGAAACAAATAGGTGGAATAGAGAAGGGCTCTGATAAAGGCGCGAGGTCGCCTTCGCCTGAGACAGAGGAAGATATGGATGAGTAGTCAGAGCAGCACGATACGGACCCACAAGTGACATCCACCTGCATCAAGCATCCAAGGGAGCAAGAGAAAGGAGGGTCGAGGAAGAAATCCAAGGCCACTAAGACGTCGTTGGACCCAATCACCCTCATAGAGGGTGATTTGCATGACATTGGAGACATGGTGTGGGATGTCACTGCAGAGGCCCTACAACAGTTTGAGCAGCAACAACAACTAATATTGGGGGCCATCCAGACAGGTCTGCAAGAGCTGCAGACCCACACGTCACAAGCTGGCACGGTGTCCACCAGTCTTGCTATCAACACTTCAGAAGCTGCCGAGATGCTGCACACGAAGGTCTCCAACGTGATAGTGCTACCTGATGGAGCACTGACCATGAAGAATGAAGCTGACAAGCCCACTATCAGCACCCTCAAGGGAGTAGGGTCGAATTTGGCAGCGCTCCACCCACTACAGGATGGAGTGATCATGGAGCTGAGGGCCCGTGAACACCACACTCTACAGGGATCAACAAGTAGCAGGTTAATAATGAACAAATGGCACGGCAGAGGGATTCTGCCATCACTATCGTGACCAATGTGACCGACCAAAAAAAGCAAATAATTCAGGTCATAGAGGAGGCATGTCGAATGGTCCTGGAGTTCGCCATTCCTGAGGAAGAACTAGTCGAGTTGCACGTCTACAAGCTGGCTATAGGAGTGTGCAACGCTAGCATAGAGATGGCGAGGGTTCAGTTGGAGTTGAACCTGTAGATCACCGAATTATAGTTGAAGGCCCAACCTTCAACTCAATTGGAAGTAAAGGAGCAGCATTCAACCGCTATCATAGAGGAAATAACGGCAGTTGACAGTGCAGTAGCATACTGCACATAACTTTTTGAACAATTGTTTGAGGTCCTGAAAAGCTTGCAGGAGGACACTAATGTACATTAGTTAGAGACAGAAGCGTGTGAACTGCAGCAACGCTATGATGAGGTAAAAGGCACAGCGTGAACTATCGCGCTCACATAGAGACTGGCAAAGCTACAGGAGGCCAAGCACATGAAGGAACAGGTAGATGGAGTGCAGCACAAGGAGGCAGTTCTAAAGTCGCGACTAAAGCCCTAGCTAGATGAGGCTTACGTGGTCATAGCCTCTATTGAAGGAAAGCTTGCGACTCTACAAGCAAATCAGCAGCATCTTCAAGCCAATAGTTCAGGAGCAGTGACCAAGCAGATGGCTATAGAAGCAAAGGATGCGGCTGCACAGTGCATTGTTGAGGTTGCAGTCATACAGGTTGAGCTGGGAAGTCTTCGTGCTAAGATCTCTGTGCCCACAGAGTGACTCGAGGGCAAGTCACGATGTTTTTGTTGGGGGCCTATTGCGAACGGGATCCCCCAAGGACAGTTTTGGGGCTAAAAGCCCATGTTTTGGGTCAAAATTTGTAATAAAGTTCTAAAGTCTACACATTTTGTGGTCATGGAATGTGAAGGTGTCATGAGTCATAAAGGGTTGTCCACCCTTATTTGGTAAAGCGTAAAGTCAGTTGTAAAGATATACCCATGGTCCGTGGACCATGGGATTATATAAAAAGAGCTAAGTAAGTAAGCTCTAAGTAGTCATAAGTTTTTGGTAGAGGAGAAGGCTTGGAGTCTTAGTAGACAAGTCTAAGTTTCAGATTGTACTGTAGGTAGAGGCTCTGCAGCTAAGTGCGAAGAGGCCTAGGGTGGAAATCCGCAGTTGAGTGTGCGGACCCCGTAGCTGTGTGCGCAGGGTGGATAGAGTCTGTTATCATCTGAAGATATCAATAAAGAGAAGCATTCTACAAATTCTATGTCCTTTGATCCGGATTTAAACAGGAATGCAATAAAATACAAAGATAACCATAAAGACAGATATGCAGCAGAAATAATACTTCATTTCATTACTGTAAAATACTGAAATATGCTTACAAACAGAAATGGAAATAAACCAGCTAGGGCAATGGTAGCTTATCTCTGAGAAGAGATGTGGAGGCTACAAGCCTCTGAACTATTCTGAACTATGTTACAACGAGGCTCAAAGGCCTATTTATTATTGAGAAACAATGGAAAACCCTTCACATCCCAAAACCTAACCCTAGAAGATGAAACACCAAATTGTGGGCCCCGTTTTCGGGTGAGTTGGACAACCAACTTCCCGGGGTCGCGAATTGGTCGTATTATCTCCGTTTGATGCACATAATAGCCCATTGGAAAGATCTCTCCAAGGACTACGACGGAAAAGATGATTTTTTGGTAGAAAAATCACTGAAGGTAGATTTCCCAAAAAATGTTGTTTAGGGCCTCAAAATGACTCCGGAAGTTTAGGACCAAAAAAACTGCTAAAAATAGTAAACTGTGCTATAATTAAGGAAACTAAAAAACTGAAAGAGACAGTTGTGGGGGTCCAAATGGAATAGGTGGGTGGCCACCAACATCCACCTTGATCATTTTATTTCCATTTCTGTTTGTAAGCATATTTCAGTATTTTACAGTAATGAAATGAAGTAAACCAGCTAGGGCAATGGTAGCTTATCTATGAGAAGAGATGTCGAGGCTACATGCCTCTGAACTGTTCTGAACTGTGTTATAATGAGGCTCGAAGGCCTATTTATTATTGAGAAACAATGGAAAACCCTTCACATCCCAAAACCTAACCCTAGAAGATGAAACGCCAAATTTTGGGCCCCGTTTTGGGGTGAGTTGGATAGCCAACTTCCAGGGGTCACGAATTGGTCATATTATCTCTGTTTGATGCGCATAATAGCCTATTGGAAAGATCTCTCCGAGGACTACGACGGAAAATACGATTTTTTGACAAAAAAACCACTGAGGTAGATTTCCCAAAAAAGGTTGTTTAGGGCCTCAAAATGGCTCCAGAAGTTTAGGACCCGAAAAACTGCTAAAAATAGTAAACTAAGCTATAATTAAGGAAACTAAAAAACTGAAAGAGACAGTTGTGGGGGTCCAAATGGGATAGGTGGGTGGCCACCAACATCCACCTGGATCATCCTTATTCCTATTAATTCATCTGGTTAAATTGTGTTTCGGGTTTAATTTATAATGTTTATGTAATGCACGAATATATGTGATTATATTGGATAAATGAACGTAAGTAAGAATATCAGATTACGTGGCACTAATTGTGATTCTTTAGTAAGATAAGTAAAACACTTAGGCGGAATGCATGGGGTAGGGTTTGATCCGGGAACCCTAGGCCGTAGGCCTAGGTGATGCAGGTGGCGCAGGGAAGGCTCTGTCGGTACGGGGTTTGGAGTAGCTGGCGGATACACCGAGGACGGTTTAGGCGGACAACTGGAGAAGGCGACAGCTGGGGATTAGGACTGCAAGCGTTTTGGTTCCGGAGAACGGGGTTTGCGGTTTACGGCTGTTTCGGTATTATTCCTTTGCGATTTCTCTGTGGTGAAATCCCTCCTGGCGGTATTTCCTTTGCGGTTTTTTCTTGAAACGGTCAAAACAGAGGCGGTTTCTGCAGCTTCTCATCGGTTTACGGCTGTAAGGCGGTCTCAGAGTTTTACGGAGAGTATTTACCATGGTAAAACAAAGCGAATCGGTTGATCTTGACCCAGCCCCGGAAGACATTCTTACGGTCTGGGGAAAGGAGGTCACGGAGAAAAATATCAATGAGATCTTAGGGCATTCAGTCAGCCATACGTCCGCATTGTTCCCGGGTGGAGGTCCGTGGCGTTCAAATCCGGCTAAAGGGTTATTGGAAGAAAGTTTGGAGCTCGCTAGCGGTTTCGGAAAAGGAGGCAGGGTTTCGGAGGAGTTAAACCCTCATGCAAGGTCGGGCTCGCTGAAAGACAAGATTAGTACCTCGCCAAACAGTAAGTCCCTTTCCCCTTCAAAAATTTTTGTTTCGTCGGGCGGTCTTGAGGACATCATCAATTTTTCCCAAAATAAAGGGGTGTGGAGGACTGTGGGGGGTGTTCAGTGTGCTGGGAAAGGTTCGGGAGATAGGAACAGCCATCCGGCTGTTAACAGAACCCTCTTTACAAAAGAATCTTTGCAGAGTTTTTCAAAGGAGGAGGAGGCTCTAGCGGGTTTTTGTAAGTCTTCGAATCCGGGGGTTTCCGCAAACCCTTTTGTTTCTGGAAAGGCGGAGGCAGGCGGCTTTACGGCATCAGGTGAAGCGGGAAGTCCTGTGGAAGGTTTGATTGAAACCCCATCTGGCAATGAGTTTCAAAGAATCGTGGAAGATGGAAATTTCCATCAAAGGGATGAAGGAGGTTCGAACCCTGACTCAGGAGGTAGAGAATCAGAGCCGGCACCAGAGAAGGTAGGGGAAAAAAGAAAGAAGGCCAAACCGTGGAAAAAGAAGCGGGTCACAAACTTGGTTCTAGGTATGGACGTTCAGGTCGAGGATGCTCTGGATGTGGCAGAATGTACCCTTGTGGGCAGAGCAAGAGGGAGGTATGTCTCTGGAAAATTTTTAAAGCAGTGGGCAGAGAGTCAGTGGTTGGAGACCCCGGCAAATTCTTTCAGGACCGCCACGTTGGTAAAGGGTTGGTTTATGGTTAAATTCGATAGTAAAGAAGCTATGGAATGGGTCGAGGGGAGAAACTGGGCATTCGGGAATAGGCCTGTCTTTTTTAAAAGATGGTCTCCTCTGTTCGATGCTTCAAAGGAGAAGGTTGACGAAATCCCTGTATGGGTCAGGGCACCAAATCTACCTCCGTTCTTATGGGTGGACTCAGTCTTTAAGTCAATTGGGAACCATTTGGGCACTTATCTGGATGCTGATAGATCTTTCCTGCATACCTTTGAAAGAGCGGTGGCGAGGATCCTCGTAAGGCTTAATCCGAAGGATGGGCTTGCTGAATCAGTTACATTACAGTATAAGGACTATGTTTACGAGCAGATCTTAGATTATGAACTTTTTCCCTTCAGATGCCACCGCTGTCATGAGTACGGGCATTTGGCGAGGGATTGCCCGCTGGGGAAAAGAAGAAGGAAGACGCAGAACAAGGAAGAGGAATGGGAGGGAATGCTGGGGAAATCCGAGGTTCAGGTGGAGGCAAACAGCACTGAGGTAGATCATCAGAAAGAAGATCCTATCCACCAGTCGGAAGAAGGCGTGCCGCGGGAGGAGGAGATTCCGGCTCGTGATGCAGAGGTCCAGCCCCACAAGGAAAAGCCAGAGGCAGCTCTGGTCGCCCCATCTGAGGAAGCCCCATCCGGTATGCAGTCTTCTCCATTAATTTTCTCTGTAAATTCTGAATCTTTTAACGGTGATATAGCGTCGGATTTCCCTATGGTTCCAAATTATGATGATCCTCTACAAAACATTGAATCACTCTCAGAAGCTATTCCTTCTTTAAAACTGAACTGTGAGGATATTCCTAAGAAGAGTCAGGTTTTGGGTAGTTCGTCTTCTGTCCGACATTATAACCTCAGATCTCACAATAAGAGACCCGCTTTCACCCATGATATCCTGGAGACGGTGGGTGGTCTTAGTCCTGAGACGTCTAAGGGCACCTCTAAGAAAGGCAGAGGGCGGAAATCTCTTTTTTCAAAAGCTCAAGTTAAGGCAAAATTTGATGTGGCTGACGGGAAACAAATGTCGATTCCTGGGGCGCTTAGAGCAGCAAAAACCCCTGAGACGGTTATCAAATGATCTGTCTTTCTTGGAATTGCAGGGGTTTAGCTAGTAAACCCAAAAAACTAGCTCTGAAAGATTTAATCACTCGTCACAACCCGGATTTAGTTTTCCTCCAGGAAACCCTGGGCAAAAGTGTTGAAGTTGAAACCATCCTGCGATCCCTCTTTCCGGGTTGGGTTTTCACTGCTCTAGATGCTGCTGGTCATTCTGGAGGTCTTGCCATTGGTTTCAAGGAAGGAAGATTTAAGGTTCAAAATTGTTGGGGTCTGCCCCATGCTCTTGGTATGGAGATCCTCTCTAATGATTTTGATCAGCCTTTGTTGTTTATAAATGTGTATGGACCCTGTCAGGGTAGGGTCCCTTTTTGGAATGACTTTTTTTCTAAAGAGCTGTTAAAAAATAAAAATCTGATAATAGGGGGTGATTTAAATTTCTCTCTGGGGATTGCAGAAGCCTGGGGGCCCTCTGCGAGGGAAGACCCGTTGTCAGATTTTTTCTCAAAAGCTCTTCAGACTTTTAATTTGATTGATGTAAATATTATAAAGGCTAAACCGACTTGGAGGAACAGAAGAACGGGAGAGGGGAGAATTGCAAAAAGATTGGATCGTTTTCTCATTAATGAACCGCTGGCTTCATATATTCCTCTGTTCAGGCAATGGGTGGGTGAAGGGGGAAACTCGGATCATTTTCCCATCTTCCTTGAATTCTCAAAACCCCCTTCAAAGCCGGCCTCACCTTTCAAATTCAATGCCTCTTGGCTTCAGGAGGAGTCTTTTCAACAGCTTTTCAGGAATACCTGGAGACATCCGGGGCCAAATCCTCCGGATAATAAAGGAGCCCATTTTATGGAGAATTTAAAAAGGCTTAAGAGAGCAACCATTGAATGGGCTTCAGCCAGAAGAAGGAAACAAAATGAGGAGTTGGTTAAAATTGACGAGGCTCTAAGTTTGCTGGAAGATCCTGAAGCTGATGCTTATGTAACCCAGGAGTCGAAAGAAAAAATTTTGGCTTTAGAAAAGAGTAGAGCAAAGATTTTGTTGGACAGAGAAGAGGAGTGGAGGCTGAAAAGTAGGGCCATTTGGTTGAAAGCTGGGGATGAAAATACAAAATTCTTCCATAACTATGCAAAGGGCCGGAAAAATGCAAATACTATATGGAAGATGAAAGATCCTGAAGGAAGGGAGGTGTCTTCCTTTGAGGCTGTTTCTTCCCTGGGTAAGAGCCACTTTCAATCCCTCTTTTCTGATCTTGGGGGGATCTCTTTAGCCGAAATTATCAGAACAGCCCAAGCTTTCCCTAGGTTCGTGGAAGGGGAGGAAGCTGAAAATCTCTATAGGGAAGTGGCTAAGGAGGAAGTAGAGCATATTATAAAAGCAATGCCAAAAGTTAAAAGCCCGGGCCCGGATGGCTGGACTATAGAGCTGTTTTCTCACTTTTTTGATCTTATTGGTGATGAGCTTACTGAAGTTGTGGAGGAATCAAGAAAGAAAGGAGAAGTCTATGGCCCTTTTAACTCTACTTTCATTGCCCTCATCCCGAAAAAAGAGAATCTGGATTCTTTTGAAGATTTCAGACCTATCTCCCTTTGCAATACCATATACAAGATTATAGCAAAAATCATTGTGGTACGTCTGAAACCTATTTTATCTGTTTGTATATCAAATGAGCAATTTGGCTTCCTGGACGGCCGGCAAATTCATGAAGTGATAGGGGTGGCCTAGGAAACCATCCACAGCATCAGACAAGCAAAGAAAAAAGGGGCAGTGTTAAAAATTGATCTTTCCAAAGCCTATGACAGGATCAGCTGGTCGTATCTCAGGTTATTATTGACACATCTTGGATTCAAGGTGGAGTTTATAAATTGGATTATGGGGTGCATTACAAATGTAAGTGTCGCTGTATTGATAAATGGGGCTGCCTTTCAATTTTTCAAAAGCCAGCGAGGTCTGAGACAAGGATGCCCTCTATCTCCTTTGCTCTTCCTCCTGGCTGCTGAAGGCCTCAATAGACTGATATTAAAAGCCAAGCGATCAAGTTTGCTCATAGGTTTGGAAGTTGTTATTAACCTTTTCATAACTCATCTCCTATTTGTTGATGATATATTGTTATTCACAAATGGGAATATAAATGAAATAAAAGTTCTTAAAGACATCATTGACCTGTTTCTGAAAGCTACAGGACTTCAAATCAATCCCAGAAAGTCTCATTTTATCATGGAAGGCTTCAACAGGCAAGAGGAGACTGCAATTACATCCTACTTGCCTTTTGAAACCTGCCATATGGATCGGCCTTTCAAGTACCTTGGGTTTTGGTTAAAGCCGTCTTCATACCGAAAACAGGATTGGCATTGGTTAGTGGCAAAAATTGAACAAAGGATATCCCACTGGAGCTTCAAGTGGTTGTCAAGAGCTGGTAGATTGACTCTGGTAAATTATGTTCTCCAAGCCATCCCGGTTTTCTGGGCAGCACTGACTTGGATTCCCAAAGGGATTATTCATAAAATCAAGCAGATTTGTAGCAGATTTCTGTGGTCTGGTTCTAAGGAAGACTCAGCGCTTCCCTGGGTAGCATGGGATAAGATTGCTAGACCAAAGGAGTGGGGCGGGTGGGGAGTAAAGCAGCTAGTGGATTTCAGTCAATCTTTGGCGGCAAAATCAGGCTGGAGAATTGTTAAGGCGGAGAACCTTTGGACTAGAGTAGTCAGAAGGAAATACATTGATCCAGTACCACTTGAAGACTGGATCAGGAGTCCAAACAAGAAAGGCAGAAATTGCTCGGTCATTTGGAAGGCAACCACTGAGGCGTTTAAAATTATAGAACAAGGCTTAGCTTGGCAAGTGGGGAACGGAGAAAATCTGCGGATTGGAAAGGATCCATGGGTAGGGTGCAATGACCTGTTTGCTTTATCTCCTGGGCTGATTGCACACCTTGACGCAAAAGGCATCAAAAGTTTAAATCAGATAGCTAGCATGGAGTTATCGTCCATCTGGGGACAGGCTTGGAAATCAGAAGAGGACTTGGACATCGATCCCATTTGGACTTGGACATCGATCCAGGAACTAAATCGATCAAATGTCAGACTAAAGGACAAACCAGATTCACTAGTTTGGGCACATGCTGAGACTGGTTTTTACTCCCCAAAGGCCGGCTATAACTTTTTGATGAAGAGAAAGGGATGGGACCCCCCGGTTTGGTGGGCGAAGCTTCTGTTTAAATTGAAATGCCCCAAAAAAGCCAGAATCTTTCTCTGGTGCGCCTTAAATAACAAGATTCCTACTTGGGAAATTCTACAAGCTCGCTTCAAGCAGGGGCCGAGTAGATGCACATTATGTCGGGTTGCATCTGAATCCATTCCTCACCTATTCTTGGACTGTTCTTTCACTAGGCAAGTCTGGGAGGAAACAAAAAAACTTTTGAACATTACCGCGAGATGGGAAGGGGAAGATCTATCTGCTGCTTGGGAATACTGGTGGTCCCACTATCCTGAGAAAAACCTGAGGAACCTTCCTCCTATTGTCTGTTGGGGTATTTGGATTGCCCGGAATGGATGCATTTTTAAAGAAAAAGCCACCCCAGCGGATGTCATTGCAATTCAAGCCTCAACTATTTTTGCTAGCATTCCTGAACCGGAAAGTCCTTCACCATCAAACCAGCGAAAGGAATTCATCATCAGAGAAGGCATCCCATGGGCTTTCTTTGACGGGGCAGCTCAAAACAACTCCGCTGGAGCCGGAATTATTATCCATCTAAGTCCCTCACATACATTAAAAGCCTCAGTGGGTCTTGGGATGGGCACAAACAATTTCGCTGAATTATCAGCCCTAAAACTTCTCCTTTGCTGGCTCATTCATAGAAATGTCCTCACAGTTCAGATTTTTGGAGACTCTGCAAATGTTGTAAACTGGGTTAATGGGAAATTTAGATGCAGAAATTATATGTTGATGCCACTGTTAGAAGAAATTAAAAATCTTAAACTTCATTTTAATGCTTTCTCCATTGATCATATTTACAGGGAAAAAAATGAAGAGGCAGATAGGTATTCTAAAGCAGGTTTACAGTTGATTTTGGGTTCGTGGAGGATAACAGAGCAGTTTCAGGATCAGATCCGTGTGTCGGATCTCCCCCCATACATATAATATATCTCTTTTTTGTCTGAATATGCTTGCAAATTCTCTTGAAGCAGGAGAGACAGTTTAATTGTTTTTTGATATTATGTATTGGGTTGTTTTCCTCACAAAAAGGAGACCCAGAAACTTTGAGACAGTTTGGACTATTATTTTTTGATATGGCTGTACAGGCCGCGTTCAGGAGAACTCTTAGTCTCTTGTTAAAAGACATGGTTTGAAGGCACCACAGAGGAGATTTGAATATCTCTATGGTTCAAGCAAAATTTTGTTGAATGTTCATTCATTTGATTGTAACTTTTTTATTATGCTAATAGAAAAGTTCGGCTTTTTTTCTTCGGAAAAAAAAGTAAAACATTTAAGATAGCTTGGAAACCTGTTCAATACGCCATCACAGTAGCATGAAAGTACCTGAACCGCAAGTTAGGGTTGCGCGAAGGTCAATCGTACTCCTTCGCAGAGGTACTAAAGGCCAGAATAAAGGGCTAGCCTAATAAAGCCCTAGAACTTAACAACTTGCGCAAAAGCAGGAATAGAGGCAATAAACTAACATCAAAACCATCTCAGGGTGTGGAAACTTGGTTCTAGCATCCCCCCATACTGCTTTGGGTGAGACTTCGGTCGATGGGTTGATGCCGAAAAGGCTAGTAGTGTAGAGATTTGTTTGGCTAACTAACACTAAACCTAGTTCAAGCCCCATGTAGCCAACAATAGGTTCATATGAAAATATGCTTCTATCATTGCTCCATTTGAGAGACTTCTGAAGAAGTCTGAATCTTTTGTGTGAACTTCTAATTGTGATGTTTCATTTGAGACAATAAAGGAGAAACTAGCAAGTGCTCCTATCCTAATTTACCTTGTCTGGAATAATGAGTTTCATGTACATATTGATGCTTCCTGAACATATCTTCATGGTATTCTTGCACTATCAGGAGAAGGGAATTTGGATCATTCCATATACTTCACCAACAAAAATCTATCTAATGCAGAACACAATTACACTATGATTGAGCATGAAGCCTTGTCAATGGTATATTCTCTTTAGAAGTTTTGCCATTATTTGTTGGGAGGTCATTTCAATTTTTTTTACAGATCATTTAGCCTTGAAGTTTCTGGTCAATAAGCCTGTTTTGGAGGTAATAATTTGTTGGTTTTTGCGGCTATTTCAGGTCACTATGAAACTTGGGCATACCAATGTGGGACCTTATCACCTTTCTCACTTGGAATGAGGATAATTTAGAGGTTCTCTTGATGATCAACTCCCTGATGCTAATTGTTTCGAGTTGAAGTTGTTCTCGACTATTTAGAAGATATTGCATTTTTCTTAACTAGTTGTTGTCCAGAAAATTATTTTGCAACAAAAAAGAGGCATATGGTAGTTAGAGAAGCTTATTACCAACTTATTGCATGAAAATTATATACATTGGACCTTGATATCATTCTTCATAGGGTGTTTTTTCATCCAAAAAAGAGATAATATTTTGTGGGAGTGTCATAGTGGAGTTGCGGGAGGCCATGTCGGAGGAAAAGATATGGTTTATAAGGTACTACAAGTAGGGTTATGGTGGTCAACAATTTTTAAGGATTCCAAGGAGTTTTCCAAGACCTATGATGTTTATCAAATGGTTGGGATACCTTCTCATCAAGATGAACTTCCACTACATCCAGTTTGAGCATTTTCGGATTTTAGGAAGTAGGTGGTTGACTGCGTTGGACCTATCAACCCTTGTGTGTGACATTCACAAGCCATATATATTATTACTACAACCAACTACCTCACAAGGTGGGAAAAGGCTACCTTGGTCAAAAATTATATTGCTAGTACTACAACTCACATCAGTTTTTAAAATATCATTACCAAGTTTGGCTACCTAAGAATTTTAATTGTTGATCAAGGAACTCATTTTATTAATGATATTATCACAACTCTAACTTACAAGTTCCTTATTCATCATCACAAGATAAGTCCTATTATCTCTGCTATATAATGCTGATTTTTCAAGGTCAAAGACGAGCTTGGTCTGCTTGGTTGAGCATAAAAGGAACCTCATAGTGGTCATTTTCCCTTTCTTCCTTCACTCTGCTTATTCTCCTTCACCTCTATTTCCTCTGTTTTTTCTCTAAACTCGCTATAAACCCCTTTTACTTTAAGCCTCAAACACAAAGGCTTAAAACCATCATAGAACCTCATCCTTGTAACCCCACGCACTCATAAACCCCTCTCTTAATGTCAACCATTAATTTCCTCCCGCCGATCCAATGGCTCCTGTCGCGCCTGATGAAGCAACCTGCGCGATCAAATCCCCACCGTCAGATCATCTCCGCCGAGATCTGACGGCCTTCACACTTATCATGCCCGCAACTCACCCAAAAATTAGCACGCGATGAGAGTGGTTTTTCTCTCTCATCCGCTGCTACGTGTCGGTTGCTGAGTGGAATTTCTCGGTCTTGTCCTTTTACCGCTTTATGCCCAAAGGCGATGCGATCAATACTATTTACCGCCTAACCTATCTGCCTGCCCATTAAACTCCCACACAACTTCATCACATGATCACCGTTCAATCTATCTGCCCAAGATCCTATGGCCCTCATTCACCCCGCTCCTGCCTCCGCCGATATTCTCCACTGAGCCATCTCTGTCGTCCATTTCTTCCATCTGACAGCCAGCCTTCCCCCTCGTCCAACTCGTCCACTCACCCATGCAGTCCACGTCCCTTGACCACTCTGTTTGCCCGAAGGAGGAAGGTGACCAGCTTACCAGTACCAATCACAATTGCTGCCCAACAACCATATTTAACAAATAGCATGGCCAAGGGTGAAAAGGAAAAAGCACGACCCTGTAGCTTCATTTATCAGTTATGTAATTTCACTGGTATGAGCACTCCAACTACCTAAGAGGACAGTACAACACCTGCAAAGGTCAGATTCATCCACTAAAGCAAGTAAACACACTCAGAGACTCCATCAAGCAGTTAAATGTGGTTGGTGATCAATTATGACCTCTCCATACCTAAATGGCTAAGAGCCCCTATAATGTAAAATCTATAAATACCTCAAAGAAAGATGTAATTGGGGTTGATGGTTGATGTTTTGATGTAAGGTTCAACTTCTGGAGACTATAGATATTTTGTCACTTGCAGCATCTCGTCTTTATTTTCAGCTAATACAAGCTTCTTTTGCTATTAACTTCTCACTTTCCATTTTCTTCTGTTCTAAGTTGTGCTTGATATGCTGAGTTCTTGATCTTTAAGGTTTAGCACTAGAAAGTTGTCATCCTATCTATGTGTTAGATTGTTGAATGTATCATTGAATAAGTTATTCAGGTTTCTTTTTATCTAGTGCCAGAGAGCTGTCATCCTATTTGTGCATTAGTAGATTAGATTTACAGGCTTCTTTACTGGTTGTAGCCAGCCATCACATGGTCTTGTGCATCTGTTGGTGTGGTCAATATTCTTCACATTCACCCAATCTCTAAACTGTGAGTAGTTGGTGGTCTAAAGCCTTGTAGTCTGGGGGTGTTCACACATGTCTGGAGTGAAACAAAGTAGAAGTGGTTATCTGGCTTGGACAAGCATCATTCCTTCCACTCGTCCATTGCAACAATAAGTTGAATTTATATGTTACCAGGCATCTATGAGCTACAACCTAGGAGAGTTTTTTGGAATCCTAACATAATTGGAGCCGTTGTCGAGGAGAGGAGATTGAAGCTTAGCTTCCCTGTGTGAATGACACAAATCTAGCTTTGATGATGGACAAAGGCTGGACACATTTCTGGTTGTAATCATCTATCTAGCGACTCTACTGGAGGACCAACCTTTTAGTGACTCCACATCACATTTATGGCTTAGTTTGTCAGGCATACTCAGAGAAATCATCAGAAATCACCAGCTAACCTAGTACCTAACCCTGAGAATATTATCAAGCAGAGAAAGACATCACAAAAAGGAGCATCAGGATCAGGTAAACCTAAACAATCTTATGTATCTCTGCAAGAGAGGGTTGTAACTGAGCATGTTCGTTTTTAAAATATAGATCCTAGCATTACCAGTGAAGAAATACTCTCAGAGATTCATAAAGCTCCTCGTTCAATAAGTTCCCCTTTGGATCTCAATCCAAAGAAAACCTCCCTTCCAGTCCATCATATTTCTTTAGCCCTGTCATCCGTTTCTCAGCTCCCTACCTTCCAAACTGCCAGTACCCTTCCAACTACCCCAATCATGGCAGGCCCACAAGCACCCACCAAGATGGAAAGAATCATAGCTACTAGGTATGGACCCCTGGTTCTGCCTATTCCTTTGAATGCCATGCCTGCAGGAGAATACCAGAAATACATGCCTAAGTTTACTAGTACAGAGGGAGTAACAGGTGAAGAGCATCTTGAGTCTTTCTATAGGTATGTTGATAACTTAGATATAAATGAAGATGATGTGTAGATGAGAGTATTTGTCCAAAGCCTTGATGGTGAGGCTCGAAAGTGGTTCAGAGAGCTGACCCCTAGGTCTATAGTAGATATTGAAGCATTAGATGATGTGTTTTTAAAGCATTGGGGAGATAAGAAAGACTTTCTATACTACCATATTGAGTTTGGAAACCTCAAGAGGTAAAATGGGTAATCATTGTCTGACTTTAATAAAAGATTCAATCGTATGTATAGCAAGATACCAGCTGAAGTAAAGCCTACCCCCACCTCTGCCAAACTCACCTATGCTAATGCCATTGATTCTGATTTCTGCCTGTTGTTAAGAGAAATAAGATGTGCCACTCTTGTTGAAATGCAAGATGAAACCTTAGAGGTGGAATATAATATCATGGCCGTGGAGAAACTCAAGGGTCATGCTGATAGAAGGAGGCAAAGAGGTGAGGCTTCTTCCTCTTCTTCATCTTCAGAGCCTAAAATAGACAAAATGACCAAGATGATAGAGTCATTGGCTGCTGAAATATCCAAGCTGAAGGTTGAACAGAGTTTTGGGAAGGAAAGGTTGCCTAGCACATTTTCTCCTAGAAATCCAAATCCATTCAGAAGAGCAAATGAACAAATGCAGACCATTCAAAGAGGCAAAGAGGCCAGTGAAGAAAAAAGGGTTAAGACTCCTTTCCAGAACGTAGTCATGGAGGAGGAACAATTTGATGAAGAGGATGAGATTCACTGCATGGAAGACAAGGGCAGTGGTGCCTTTTTGACATTGGCTGCCTATGAAGAGTCATACTCAAAGACCAGACCAATCAAGAATGGGATAGAGAAGCTGTCCTACAAACTAAAGATTAGCAAAGATACAACTTGAGGTCAAGAGAAAGTAATTTGAAAGAGAATCCTGCCTAATGAGCTATTGTCCCCATAGAGCAGCAGATCAACAAATAAAAAAAAACCAACAGGTGATCCAGTCATCCTCAAAGCACCAGTTCAAGAGGTAAGAGGCCCTGACAAGTCCCCTTCCCCTTTCAGCTTTGAATCAGAAGTCTAGAAGTTAAAAATATATGTACCTCTGATAGAGCTTGCAAAGAGTGAGGTCTTTAGAAAGCCTATCCTTGATGCCCTTGACCTAAAATCCTCACAAGCCTCCAATGACTATGTGAATTTGCAAGATCATAAACCTACAGTTGTGCTTTGCGCAATGGCTGAACCCTCTGATAATAACTCCCCGTCATTTTATTTCTCCTTGACCATTCATGAGAAAACCCTCCACAACTGCCTGTTGGACACAAGTGCGAGCCATAATCTGATGCCCAAAGCTGTCATGGAAGAGCTAGGCCTTGACATCACCAGACCTTATCATGACTTATTCTCCTTTGATTCAAGGAAGGTGAAATGCCTTGGATTAATCAAAGACTTGGCTATCACCCTAACTCAGCTGCCCATGAAGAGCATGATGATGGATATTGTGGTAGTAGATGTCTCCCCTAAGTTTGGCATGCTACTTTCCATAGGGTGGATTAGGAGGTTGGGTGGGACATTACAAAATGACTTATCTTATGCCATTGTCCCAGTTTTTGGAGGGGAAAGTAGAAGACTATATAGGGAAGCCCAGCTGACCTACATCATCAGTGATGAGAAGAATCCTACTAATCATCCTATTTACACTGTGGACACTGATTTTGGAGCATGCATTCTCCAAATTCAAGAATCCCAGAAAGCCTCAGTGTAGCTCAAGAAACCAATATGCCAGGCCATGGAAGAACAAGGGAATGAAGTTTGGGATATGTTCTTTGATGGAGCATGTTCAAGGGAAACTGCAGGAGCAGGAGTGGTATTGGTACCTTTAAAGCAAGAAAGCACATATCTATCTTCTAAGCTGATTTTTCAAGTCACCAATAATATAGCAGAGTATGAGGCTTTGATATTAGGCTTAAACGCTGCCAAAGACCGAAGGATCAGAGACATAAGGGTGTTTGGAGATGCTGATCTCCTCATTCAGCAGGTGAACAAAATGTTCCAAGCAAGACACCCAAGGCTGAAAGCATACAGAGATGAGGTATGGAGAGTTAAAGATTCTTTTGATAGTTTTTGTATCTCATACATTCCTAGAGTCAAAAATTAGCTTGCTGAATCCCTTGTTGTGTCTGCTATCATGCTCATCCCTCCCATGCCCCCCAGATTGGTTTATAAAGTCCACATACAATATAGACCATCCTTGCCTGATAATGTCAAGCATTGGAAAGTATTTGAAGATGATGATGAAGTAAATAGGTTTCTGCAAGTCATTGATGAATTCTGTTAAATGCAAATTGACCAAGAGAATGAAGCCTTGGAGGAATGTCCCCAGCCCCATCTAAAGAACATAATTTGTCGAGACAACATTTTTTAGTTGCCTAGAAATTATATACCTAAAGGCCTAGTTCCCCTGGAGAAGTTGTTTGACCAGAATGATGTGCCTCATAAGGTTACCCAAAAAGAAGATCAATCTGCAGTCCATAGGCATAACATAGGGAGCCCAGATCATCCAAAATATATAAATATGTCCACCCATTTGTCTGCTGCCCAAAGTTCTGAATATTGCACCTTGATGAAGAAATTTGCTGATGTCTTTGCCTGGGAATACAGTGACCTTAAAACTTATGACAAAAAGATCATCCAGCACAAGATCCCATTGGAGAAAGACACCATTCCTTTCAAGCAGAAACTGAGACCCATAAATCCTTTTCTCCTTCCCTTAATTGAAAAATAAATCAAGAAGTTGTTGGCTGCCAAAATCATAGTCCCTCTGAGATATTCAAAGTGGGTAGCCAATTTGGTAGTGGTGAGGAAGAAAAGTGGAGAAATCAGGTTGTGTGTTGATTTCAGGAACCTGAACAAATGCTCTAAGAAAGACAACTATCCCCTAGCCAAGATGGAGAATTTGTTGCAGAAGGTCTCAGGAGCCAAAGTGATGTCTTTCTTGGATGGATTTTCAGGGTATAACCAGGTTGTTGTACATCCAGATGACCAAGAAAACACTGCTTTCACCACTCCTTGGGGAACTTTCATGTACTCTAAGATGCCTTTTGGGCTAATGAATGCTGGAGCCACCTTTCAGAGAGCTATGGATATAGCATTCATAGGAGAGAAGGACAAGTTTGTCCTTGTCTACCTAGATGATATAGCAGTATACTCTGGCAGCCATCAAGATCATTTGTAGCATTTGAAGAAAGTGTTCCTAAAGTGCAGAAAGTTTGGGATATCAGTGAATCCCAAGAAGTCGCACTTTGTGTTAGAAGAGGTAAGACTGTTGGGACACATTGTTTTTGCTGCAGGTGTCAAAATTGACCTAGAGAGAGTGAAAGCAATACAAACCTTGTTTGTCCCAAGATCGAAAAAGGATATCCAATCCTTTCTGGGAAAAATAAATTTCGTAAGGAGGTTCATCCCTAATTTTGCAGAACTGGTAAAGCATATCACCTCCATGCTGAAAAAGGGATCAGATATCAAATGGACTGGTCTAGCAAGAAAATATTTTGAAGCCATCAAGAGAGCTATTATGGAAGCTCCCACTTTGATCAGCCCAGACTATAGCAAGGAGTTCCATATTTTCTCTTTTGCCTCAGGTGACACCCTTGCAGCAATCCTATTACAACAGGATAATGTGGGTTTAGAGCATCCAGTGGAATTCTTCAGCAAAACATTAAGGGATGCTGAACTGAGATATGATATCATTGAGAAGTAGGCCTATGCTCTTATCAAATCCTTAAAAGCATTCAGGATATACATTCTGCACTCCAAGGTGATTGCATAAGTGCCCTTTTCTTCAGTAAAAGATTTCCTAACGCAGCTAGATGATGATGGAAGAAGGGCTAAATGGATTGTAAAGCTTATTGAATTCAACATAGAATTGAAGCCCACCAAGCTTGTCAGAGGTCAAGGCCTTGCCAAGCTAATGGCTGAAGAAAATTGCAAGATGCTGGACATGAATTAGATAAGCACAATTTCAGAAGATGGACAGACAGAAGAAACAACTAAACTAGGGCAGAACCAATCATTGGCAACTTGTGAATGGTATTCTACAATAGCTCAATTTTTGCAGAAGCTAGAAATTCCTCCCGGGCTAATTTCAAGCCAAGCTAGAACTATTAAGCTCAAGGCAACCAAGTATTGCATTCATGAAAACTTGCCATATTGGAGGGATCCATCTGGAATCCTTCTAAGGTGTTTGGACAAGGAACTATCCATGGGGGTCATACAGTAGTTCCACTCCATCATTTGTGGAGGGCATCACTATTGGAAAACCACAACCCACAAAATCCTCCAAGCTGGGTATTATTGGCCCATGTTGTTTTCTAATGTATTATCATTTGTAAAATCTTGTGACAGATGTGAGAGGTTTGAGGGAATATAATAGTTGAAGTCATTGCCCTTGAAGCCAATTCATTCCAGTGGTCCTTTCCAATAGTGGGGTTTGGATTTTACAGGAGAAATCAATCCTCATTCTAGTGGCCAGCACAAATGGATCTTAGTAGCCACTGACTACTTCACTAAGTGGATTGAGGCCATCCCTACTAGGAAAGTTGATCACCGTGTGGTCATGAAGTTCTTAACAGAAAATATTTTCACCAGGTTTGGCTGCCCACACAAATTGGTTACAGATAATGCAGCAGCTTTCAGGTCAAATGAGTTGGTTGACATGTGTGACTTAATGGGCATTAAGCTGGTGCATTCCACCTCATATTACCCTCAAGGTAATGGCCTAGTAGAATCATCCAATAAGAGCTTAATAAGGAAAATAAAAAAGTTTTTGGAGAATAACAAAAGAAACTAGGATTCCAAGCTAAAGTATGCATTGTGGGCTGACAGGGTGACCACCAAGAAATCCACAGGTAATTCTCCATTCAAGCTGGTATATGGCATTGAGGCCATTTTCCCAATTCAGCTGACCCTCCCTATGGCTAAGTTCTTGCAGGAAGAGCAGAATGAGGAAAATGACATGGCTAAGAGGATTAGTGACTTGGCAGAAGTACATCATATGAGAGATCAGCTAATTGAAAAGTTCGTAGCACATCAAAAGAGAATCAAGGAAGCCTTCGACAGAAAGGCAAAGATGGATAATTTTTAGGTCTGGGACTTGGTGCTCAAATGGGATGCACTAAAGGAAAAGAAGGGTAATCATGGGAAGTTTGATGCTCTGTGGACTGGACCATTTGTCATTGCTCAGATCCAGGGGAACAACACTTTCATGCTACAAAGTATGGAAGGAAAGATAGTTTTTGATGGCCCAGTTAATGGGCGATTTTTGAAAATTTATGTTGTTTAAGGTCTTCAGGCCTTAATGTTGTAAATATGTTGTTTTATCAGGTTTTAGTGTAGACATAATTAGACTCCATGCCCAACAAAATGCTAGGAAATTTTGCTAAACTGGTTTTTGTAAGGAAGCAGTGATCTATAGTTCTTGAGACCTCATAGGGAGGATCTCATCCCTAGAAGGAGCCAGTGTTAGCTTTGCTATACAACGCTGATTTTTCAAGGTCAGAGACGAGCTTGGTCTGCTTGGTTGAGCCTAAAAGGAAGCTCATAGTGGTCATTTTCCCTTCCTTCCTTCACTCCGCTTATTCTCCTTCACCTCCATTTCCTCTGTTTTTCCTCTAAACCCACTATAAAACCCTTTTACTTTAAGCCTCGAGCGCAGAGGCCTAAAAACACCATAGAACCTCATCCTTATAACCCCGCGCGCTCATAAACCCCTCTCTTAATGTCAACCGTTGATTTCCTCCTGATGATCCAACGGCTCCTGTCGCACCTGATGAAGCAACCCGCGCAATCAAATCCCCACTATCAGATCATCTCCACCAAGATTTGACGGCCTTCACACTTATCGTGCTTGCAACTCACCCAAACATTAGTGGGTGGTGAGAGTGGTTTTTCTCTCTCATCCGCTGTTACGTGTCGACTGCTGAGTGGAATCACTTGGTCTTGTCCTTTTACCGCTTCATGCCCGAAGGCAGTGCGAACAAAACTGTTTACCGCCTAACCTATCCGCCCGCCTATTAAACTCCCACGGAACTTCATCGCCCGATCATCGTTTGATCTATCCACCCAAGATCCAATGGCCCTCATTCAACCTGCTCCCACCTCGGCCAATATTCTCCACTGAGCCATCTCCACTGTCCATTTCTTCGATCCGACATCAAACCTTCCCCTCATCCAACTCGTCCACTCGCCCATGCAGTCCACGTCCCTTGACCACTCCATTTGCCCGAAGGAGGAAGGTGACCAGCTTACCAGTACCAGTCACAGTTTCTCCCCAACAACCATATTTAACAAACAACATGGCCAAGGGTGAAAAGGATAGAGCACGACCCTGTAGCTTCATTTATCAGTTATGGAATTTCACTGGTACAAGCACTCCAACTGCCTAAGAGGACAACACAGCACCTGCAAAGATCATATTCATCCACTGAAGCAAGAAAACACACTCAGAGACTCCATCAGGCAGTTAAATGTGGTTGGTGATCAATTATGACCTCTCCATACCTAAATGGCTAAGAGCCCCTGTAATGTAAAATCTATAAATACCCCAAAGAAAGATGTAATCAGGGTTGATGGTTGATGTTTTGATGTAAGGTTCAACTTCTGGAGATTGTAGATATTTTGTCACTTGCAGCATCTCGTCTTCATTTTCAGCTAATACAAGCTTCTTTTTCTGTTAACTGCTCACTTTCCATTTTCTTCTATTCTAAGTTGTGCCTGATATGCTGAGTTCTTGATCTTTAAGGTTTAGCACTAGAAAGTTGTTATCCTATTTATGTGTTAGATTGTTGAATGTCTCATTGAATAAGTTATTCAGGTTTCTTTTTATCTAGTGCCAGAGAGCTGTCATCTTGTCTGTGCATTAGTAGATTAGATTTACAGGCTTCTTTACTGGTTGCAGCCGGCCATCACATGGTCTTGTGCATCTGTTGGTGTGGTCAGTATTCTCCATATTCACCCAATCTCTAAACTGTGAGTAGTTGGTGGTCTAAAGGCTTATAGTCTGGGGGTGTTCACGCATGTCTGCAGTGAAACAAAGTAGAAGTGGTTATCTGGCTTGGACAAGCATCATTCCTTCCACTCATCCATTGCAACAATAAGTTGAATTTATATGTTACCAGGTATCTCCGAGCTACAACCTAGGAGAGTTTCTTGGAATCCTAACAAGTCCCTACTATTGGGTTGTGTTATATTCTTTCCACGTAGTGAATAGGGTGTTTGAAGGGCACCCGTAACCCCACTTTATGGGGTCCAGGGCAGTGCCCCGGAAAAGTTTGGTTTTGGACCCCATGTTAGGTTGGGTGGACCCACCTATGGTATTGTGCATGATTTTTGCACATGTTTTTTGGACGTGATGGTTTTTGGTCCATGGTATTGGATGCAATGGTTTTTCGTCCATGGTATTAGACGTGATGGTTTTTAGTCCATGGTATTGGATGCTTCAGCATGTATAAATATGTATTGTAACATTGAAAGGAAAATAATGAAAAATCAAGCTGGTAGTCGCGGTTTTGGGATCCAGGGGAAAATCTCTGTTTATATGTGTTTTGTGTGTTATGCTCTCACATTGTGTACTTTTCTATGTTTTAGAATTCGTATTCAGGTAATTTCTGTATGGGGTTAAAACCTACATTTGGTATCAGAGCTATTTTAGCTTAAAGGGGATGCCTTTGTTGTTGAGGGGTTTCACTCGGGCCTGTGGTACACCTTGTTCAGTGGGAGATTGATGTGATAATACTGATTCACCCCCCCCCCCCCTCTCAGTATTATTTCCAACAATTGGTATCAGAGCAGGTCCTTCTGAAGAAGCTTGATCGCTTGAAGGAAGATCTAACATCATGAGCAACTACTAGAGGGAAGCATCAATCAGGCCACCGATTTTTGATGGAACAAACTTCGTATATTGGAAGGTAAGAGTTACTGCCTATCTTCAATCTTTGGCTACAGAAGTATGGGACATTATAGAAACAGGGTATACTTTTCCATCAGCTACTCCTACAGATTCAGCTGAGAAGAAGAAATATGAAACAAATGCAAAGGCGGTTAATACTCTTCTAGGATGTCTATCTCAATCTGAATTTGTGAAGGTTATGCAATATAAATCTGCAAAAGAAATATGGGACAATTTTGTTTTGAGCTACGAAGGAGATGAACAGGTAAAACGTGAAAAACTTCAAACCCTCAGGATTCAGTATGAGAATCTCAGAATGTATAATGATGAAAGTGTGGCTAACTATTTCCTTCGGGTAGATGAGATTGTTAATTGTATGAAAAACTTGGGTGAAGAAATAAAAGAGGCTATTGTGCTTGAAAAAGTCCTAAGATCATTGTCCCCCCAAGTTTGAATCTAAAGTGTCTGCAATAGAAGAAAAGGAAAATCTACGAACTCTTACTATGTCTCAGCTACACGGAATTCTAACTTCTTATGAAATGAGAAAAGGAGGTCCATCAGACAGGAGAGAAGCTGCTTTTAAGGCTTCAGGCAAAGGAGACTACTATGAATCAAGTCACGTGCCAAAAGAAGAAGAAGAATCAAATTTTGTCAGAAATCTTCAACGGGGTACTGGAAGGTTCAGAGGTAAGCTACCTTTTAAATGTTTTGCTTGTGGAAGAGTAGGTCATTATGCTGCCAAATGTCCTCATAAGGATAAGTTTGACAAAGGAAAGGAACCTGCCAGATGGAACAAGAAACAGAATGCAAATAAGAAAAGCTACTACACTCATGAAGACAGTGATGGTCTATCAAATAGTGATGAAGATGAACGAGGTAATCACTATAAACTTTTAATGGCATTTGAAGATGATGATTACATGGATGCTATAGATGTAGATAGTTTTTATGAAGAGATTTCTAGACTTAAGACATGTATAGAAGAAAAGAATATGATCATTGATACTCTACAATTTCAAATTGATGAAAAAGAAAAATATCTTGAAAAGTTAGAAGGTGAAATTGTTGGCCTTAGAAAAGAAATTGAGAAAACAAAGGCTATTAATCTTAAGTTTGTCAAAGGATCTGAAACTCTGGATGAGATCATCAATGTACAACGTTCTCTGCTAAACAAGACAGGTCTCGGGTATAATGGAGAAACATCTCAAGCATCCACCTCAAAGAGTTATCTTGATGCAGCAAGAAGGAATGAGGAAAAGTACAATGGAGATCACCAGGTAAAGCAGGGACGAATTACATCAAGAACGAATAAAGACTATCAGGTAAACCAAGGGAAATCTGTCTTAAGGATGAACAAAAGCTACAACCAGCCACAGGTAAAATCTTCTCAATTTGCTTCAAGAATGGATGACAATAGAAATTACAATCATTTGGCCGGTAGATTTGATAATCGCAGAAGTTTCTTCAATGGGCAATGTTTCTCTTGCCATAACTTTGGTCACAAAGCAGCTCAATGTGTTGCATATAAAACAATCATGACTAGAGAAGATAAAAAACAAAGAAGTATGATCGGGATTACAAAAAGGACCTATAACAACTTTTCGGCTCTTGAAAATGAAGTTGAATGTTCTATTTTCAATAACTTTGGTCATGAAGATTCTGAATGCAGGAGCAGGTTTCAGCAGACAAAGGAATAAGCGTCAAGCACCAGAACATGGAGAATAAAGGAACCACAAACAGAAAGATGTGGGATAGCCTTTTATGCAGAGGGACAGGAAAATCTATGGTACATCGACAGTGGATGTTCGAAGCATATGACAGGTGATAAAGAAAAACTTGAATCATATTCTGCTTTAGAAAAGGGAAAGAAAGTTTATTTTGGAAATGATACTCCAGCAGCCATAAAAGGAAAATGCACAGCTCAGTTAAAAGAAAAGGTCAAAGCTGGAAATGTTTTGTATGTTGATGGCTTGAAGCATAACCTTCTGAGTGTCAGTCAGATGTGCGATCAAGGAACCGAGGTAATATTTCGATCAAATGGATGTAGCATTCGTGATCTTGATATAGGGAAAACAATGATCAAAGGTAGAAGAACTCCAAATAATCTATACATATTTGAAGAAGGACAACAACAATGCTATTTGAGCAAGGATGATGAACATTGGTTATGACACCGGAGGTTGGGGCATCTAAGCTTTTCACAAATAAGGAAGGCATGCAAATATCAGACAGTTCGTGGTCTTCCAGATATCAAAATTCCAGACAACACTATATGCAAATCATGTCAGTTTGGTAAGCAAACCAGAACCAACTTCCCGGAGAAGGAAGGATCAGCCAGCAGGCCTCTTGAACTAGTCCATGCAGATGTATGTGGTCCTTTCAAGATGAGGTCACCTCGAGGAGAAGAATACTTGATATTATTCATTGACGATTTCTCCAGGTTTGTTTGGTTAGGACTTTTGAAGCACAAAGACGAAGCATTCGAAAAATTCAAATCCTTCAAAGCGTTGGTTGAAAATGAATTAGGTTACAAAATTAAGTGCCTCAGGTCCGACAGAGGTGCGGGGTTTACCTCAAATGAATTTTTCAATTTCTGTGAAGAACATGGGATAAGAAGGGAATTCTCTACAGCTAGAACTCCTCAACAAAATGGAGTGGTGGAAAGGATGAATAGAACAGTTCAACAAATGGCCCGTGTTATGCTTGATGAGTCCGGAACTCCCGCAACTTTCTAGGGTGAAGCTGCATATGCTGTGGTTGTTATTCTCAATAAAACAAATGTCCGAGTGAACAGCACTCAAACTCCTCATGAACTCTGGTATGGTGAGACTCCTTCGGTAAAACACTTCAAAATCTTTGGGAGCAAATGCTATATTAAGAATACTGATGAGAAACTTGGCAAACTTGAACCTAGAGCAGATGAAGGCATTCTTCTTGGTTATTCTCCACACAGCAAAGCATATAAGTGCTACAATAAAAGACTTGGAAGAATTGTTGACAGCATTGATGTAGTGGTTGATGAAAATGGATACATTCCTAGGCAAGTAAATCATGAAAATATCGAAGAAGATGAAGACTACCCTCAAAGACAGAATGATGAAGAAGAAGAACCTCAAGAAGCACCAGAGGAACAGATAAGGGTAGAAGAGAAGATTCCATCCAGGTACGTTCAGAAGAATCATCCAGAATCTCAGATTTTGGGGCAAAAAGAAGCAGGTGTACAAACAAGAAGAACAATTGCAGAAGCTTCAAGCTATTTGGCATTACTCTCATCCACTGAACCACAAAATGTAAAAGAGGCATGCAAAGATGAATGTTGGGTCAAAGCAATTGATGAAGAACTTGAGCAGATCGAATAGAACAACACTTGGGAGTTGGTTCCTAGACCAAAGGATAAGAATGTTATAGGGACAAAATGGGTCTTCAAAAATAAGTTGAATGAAAATGGGGAAGTAATTAGAAACAAGGCCAGACTTGTTTGTAAAGGGTATGCGCAGAAAGAAGGAATAGATTTTGAAGAAACTTTTTCTCCTGTTGCAAGACTTGAGGCCATCCGAATGTTCCTTGCTCTCTCAAGCTTTCAAAAGTTCAAATTATTTCAAATGGACGTGAAATCATCCTTTCTGAATGGAGACTTAGAAGAAGAAGTATACATTGAGCAGCCAGATGGTTTCATTCTTGGAAATGATCCAAATCTTGTATGCAGATTGAAAAAGGCTCTCTATGGTCTTCAACAAGCTCCAAGGGCTTGGTACTATCGTTTGGACAAATATCTTCATCAACAAGGTTTTTCAAAAGGATCAGCAGATAGCAATCTTTATATAAAAATTGAAAATGACAAATTGCTGATACTTGTTGTGTATGTAGATGACATTATCTTTGGCAGCAATGAAGAATCTATGAGTCAAATCTTTGCCTTGGTGATGCAGAAAGAATTTGAAATGTCCTTGCTTGGAGAATTGACATATTTTCTTGGCCTGCAAATCCAACAAAATGAAGGAGGAACCTTAGCGCATAAAGGAGGATAAGTTCTTTTGATGGGTCATAATCTTTATGCTTGAATAATAGTATCTTTGCATGATTTTGATCTGTTATATGAGGCGCACTCTTGATCTATAAATCTGACAATCTGGGTTAATTAGTGTCTGAATATTTGAAAGAAAGAATTATCCTTTATAGATCTGCACGCAAGTTTCAGGTTGTTGAAGTAGCGAATATCTTTAAATTATGATCTAGCTGCCTCTATCTATTGCTGCAGTATTCTGGGTTCAGAATTTGGTATGTGGTTACTGTTACTGTGTTCTGGGTACAGCTGTCAGAGAAGTGTTTACTTGATTCAGTGCTAATTGGGAAAGGAGATTGTTTGATGCAGATATACTTGATAATCGATTGATGTTCATGGATCCAGTCTGAAAATTTATGAAATGTGGTCCCTGGAAGAAAGAGAAGGTTGTAGCCTTCAGTAGGCCAGCACTTACGTACTAGTATCTTGGCTAGTACAAGAGCTAAGGGGGTTGTATCTCCCTTCCAGGAGAAGCTGCAGAACGAGAGAGGGTTGTAGCTCTCTGCAGGTTGTAGCCTGTGTACTGGTAAAGGACTGCTAAGATACTAGTACGTAGGCGCCGGCCTACAATCTTCTCTCCTCAGGGTACCACGTTTCATACATTTTCAGACTGGATAGACCTGAAGCACAACACATAATCTGAAAGGCCACGTTTCATCCAATTTTAATACTCGACCCATTAATATCATTGAAGCACATAATCAATCAATCTTTTGAATCACCCAAACACTAGATCAATACATACATAAGGATAATATATGTGTTAGCACCCACATCTAGTCCATCAGATCACATAAATATGAGCCATTATGATCCTGATCCAATATTAGTTCTCATCCATCAATACTGAAGCTAAACACAATCAACCAAACAGGATATGCAGAATAGTGACACCTTTAAACTATCATCAGAACCCATCAACAACCAGAACCACCTGTGACTTCAAATATCATAGCTCAAATTGTATACGCTACTACAATGAACCAAACCTGCATACATACGCGCTTGCACCAAAGCCAACCCGTGTACAGATCTATAAATATTCAAACATGACTTGCAGCGATTTCAAACTCAAGTTATACCCAGTTCAGATCATCACAAGCGTCAGTATACAGATCTAGAATAAGCATAATCAAATATATAGAGATAGTTCATTTCAAACCATTTGATCCCGATCTATCCTTAGATCTTGTTTTCCATCAACCGGTGAGATCCCTCTTTAGCTCAGATCCAGATCTGCACCATAACCCAATCACAGTATTCCAGATCTAGCACTTTATCAGATATTCAATAATTCAGATGATGCTTTGCCAAATTATCTCCTTCCTCTTTTATAGCCTTAGTCCTTTCTCAATACCACAGTCCAAAACCATAGGATCAAAAAACTGTTGGACTAATACCATGAACTAACCATGAAAGTGCGTGAGATCAACACTTTTGGATGCAATACCACGGACCAAAACCATAGGATCAAAAACTGTCGGACTAATACCATGAACCAACCATGAAAGTGCGTGAGATCAACACTTTTGGATGCAATACCACGGGCCAAAACCATAGGATCAAAAACTGTCAGACTAATACCATGAACCAACCATGAAAGTGCGTGAACTTTTCTCTTGCATGAAGGGAACTTTTCTCTGCATGAAAGTGCGTAAACTTTTCTCTACATGAAATAAACTTTTTTCTGCATAAAAGTGCGTGAACATTTCTCTACATGAAATAAAATCTTCTCTGCATAAAAGTGCGTGAACTTTTCTCTACATGGAATAAACTTTTCTCTACATAAAAGTGCGTGAACTTTTCTCTACATGGAATAAACTTTTCCTTGCATAAAAGTGCGTGAACTTTTATCTACATGAAGGAAACTTTGTTGCACTATAATTTATCAAATAAATTTGCTGCACTATAATTTATCATTTGTGTGATTTGCCATCAAGGACAACACTTGTCTCATAATGCCAACAGAGATCTGCGAGATTGATTCTGGTGGTGAAAGAAGATGGCAAGCAGTGGAAAGATAGATATTGAGAAATTTAATGGTCAGAGTTTTGAGTTTTGGAAACTCAAGATGGAGGATCTGTTGGTGGATAAAGATCAGTGGATCACAGTAGATTGGAGTACTAAACCAACAGGAGTGTCTGATGAAGAATGGAAGAAGTTGGATCGGAAGGCAAAGAGCATAATACGATTGTGTGTCTCAAATTCAGTATTGTTGAATGTATCAGGGGAAGCTATGGCGAAGGCTTTGTAGGACAAGTTAGGGACTTTGTACCATTCTAAGTCTCTCATGAATAAATTGTTCCTGCAGAAAAAGATATATAACCTAAGGATGAAAGATGGATACTTGGTGACAGAGCATCTGAACGCATTTACTACTGTGGTAAGTCAGTTAGCATTTGTTAAAATTAAAATTTCAGACGAAGATAAGTGCATTAGTTTTTTTTGTTCTCTACCAGATTCGTGGGATAGTTTGGTTATTGCAATAGGTAGCAATGCAACGGCCTTGTAGTTTGATGAAATAGTCTCAGCCTTGTTGATGGAGGAGATGAGACAGAAAAATATGGAGAGCCAGAATGGTGATGCCTTGTCTGTATGAGGACGGTCCCAGAATAGAAACAAAAATAAGTCATCAAGTGGGAGATCTAAATCTAGAGGGAGATCTAAATCTCTAGGAAAACCTGTAAAGGTGGTGTGCTGGAAATGCGGAAAGGAAGGCCACTTCAAAAGGGACTGTAAATCTAAATCTCCTGACAAAGGAAAGGGATCTGATGAGGCTCCTTCTACAGAGGCAAAAACCACCTCAGATGAAGGTGGGGATGTGTACTAAGCTTCTTCAAGTACACATGTATATCATGAGGCATGGTTGATTGACTCAGGTGCATCCTTTCAATTCACTCCCCATAGAGAGTGGTTCTGCGAGTATGAGAAATATGATGGTGGTGATGTCTTCTTAGGGGATGATAGGAAGGCTAGAGTCATTGGTCGCAGAAAAGTAAAGTTGAAGTTGCAAGGTGGAAAGGTTAGAAAACTTCTGGGTGTTCATCCTATTCCTTCATTGGCTAGAAATCTGATTTCTGTAAGCAAGCTGGATGATGTAGGTGTAAAAATAGTGTTCGAGAAGGACACCTACAAAATGGTTCGAGGAGCACTGGTATTGATGTGGGGAGTTCGAATTGGAACTTTGTACAAGCTGCAAGGTAGCACTGTTATTGATGGGTGCAACAGTTCTGTGGTTCCTGAAAGTGGAGCAAAAAATCTAATGGTCTCTGGAGAAAAGACCATGTTGTGGCATCAAAGGCTTAGACATATTGGAGAGAAGGGCCTTTGAATACTTCATGGTAAGGTATGGTAGAAGGTATGAGTAATAGCTCTCTGGATTTTGATTTATGTGAAAATTGTGTATATGGGAAGCAGAATCGGGTGGGTTTCCCCTCTGGTAGTAAGAGGGCGAAACAGATATTGGAGCTTGTGCACAGTGACGTGTTTGGACCTGTGAAGGTTCCATCACTGGGTAAGTCTGTGTACTATGTATCATTTATAGATGACTTCTCAAGGAATACATGGATATATTTCCTTAAGAAGAAATCTGAAGTCTTCGACAGGTTTAGAGAATTTAAGGCTCTAGTGGAAAACCATAGAGACAAGAAGATAAAGACGTTGAGGACAGATAACAGTGGAGATTTTTGCAGTAAGGAATTTGAAGAATACTGTAAGAAGTGTGGTATAGCACGATAGAAGACTACTCCATATACACCTCAGCAAAATGGAGTTGCAGAAAGAATGAATAAGACGTTGATGGAAAGGGCAAGAAGCATGCTCAGTGGTGTCGGGTTAGGACAAGAATTCTAGGTAGAGGCAGTGGATACTGCATGTTACCTGGTCAATAGGTCACCTTCATCAGCGTTGGAGGATAAGACTCCTCAAGAGGTATGGACTGGTAAGAAACCCTCTCTTTCACATCTGAGGGTATTTGGATGTGATGCATATGAACATGTTCCAAAGGAGAAACGAACCAAGTTTTATAATAAATCTAAAAAGTGCATCTTTATTGGGTATAAGGATGGTTTAAAGGGTTATTAGCTTTGGAACCCAGTAACAAGGAAGGTTGTGTACATCCAAGGTGTGGTGTTCAGAGAGGTGAAAGATGTTATTAAACATGAAGTCCAACCAAAGGAACCTGAGAAGATAGAGTTTGAGCTAAAGGAGGAAGAATCAAACTCTACAACAGAAGAGGAATCAAAAGATGAAGAGCCACAAACTCCAACTCTGAGAAGATCAGTTCGAGAAAGAAGGCAGCCAGAAAGGTATAGTCCATCTGCTTTCTGTGCAAATTTTTCTTTGTCTGTTACTGATGATGATACCAGAACTGTGAAGGAAGCAGTGGACTTAGAGGATGGAAAACTCTGGAAAGAGGCCATGGTTGATGAAATGGCATCTTTGCACAAAAATGAGGCTTGGGATTTGGTGAAGTTGCCAGCTAGAAGGAAACCCATTGGTAATAAATGGGTGTTCAAGAAGAAGACAAATGCAGAAGGAAAAGTGGAGAAATACAAAGCTCGGTTGGTAGCAAAAGGTTATTCCCAGGTGCCAGGAATTGATTTTGGTGATATTTTTTCTCCTGTTTCCAAGGTAACTTCTATTATATTACTTTTATCTGTTGCTGCTGCTTTTGATTTTGAGGTAGAATAGATGGATGTGAAGACAAAATTTCTTCACAGGGATCTGGAAGAGGAGATCTACATGAGGAAACTTGAAGGCTTTGCGGTGAAGGGTAAGAAAGAACTAGCATGCAAATTAAAGAAGTCTCTGTATGGGCTAAAATAGTCACCAAGGATGTGGTATCAGAAATTTGATACATTTATATGGGGACTTGGCTTCACCAGAAGCAAAGCAGATCACTGTGTGTATTTTAAATTAACTGGTGACCATGTTATTTATTTGGTCTTGCATGTGGACGATATGTTGCTAGTTGGAAATGACAAAGAAATTATCCAGGATTTGAAGACCCAATTGTCCTCTGAATTCGACATGAAAGATCTCGGTGCTGCAAACTATATTTTGGGCATGGAAATTAAAAGAAATCGGGAAAAAAGGAAGCTTTGGTTAAACCAGAGGAAGTATGTCGAGATAATACTGTAGAGGTTTAATATGCAGGATAGTAAACCGGTGAAGGTTCCTATTCCTATAGGTGTGAGGTTATCTTCTGAACAATGTCCCAAGACACAAGAAGAGGAAGAGGACATGTCCTGTGTTCCATATGCAAGTGTAGTCGGTACCCTAATGTATGTAATGGTTTGTACTAGACCAGACATTGCACATGCAGTGGGAGTATTGAGCAGGTTTATGTCAAAACTAGGAAAGGAGCATTGGACAACAGTGAAGCGGGTTTTTAGGTATTTGCGTGGCACTAGTGATTATGGTCTGTGCTACCAAGGAAGACTAGGATTGGACAGAGTGTTGGATATTCATGGCTTTGTTGATGCAGACTGGGCTGGAGATCTGGATTAGAGAAGATCTACAAGTGGGTATGTGTTTAACCTATTTGGAGGTGCAGTCAGTTGGATGAGTAAGAAACAATCTGTAGTGGCACTATCAACTACAAAGGCAGAATACATGGCAGCCACTCATGCAAGCAAGGAAGCAGTTTGGTTGCAGAGATTGTGTTCAAGTATGGGGTTAGTACAAGAAGCTATAAGGATAGATTGTGACAGCCAAAGTGCAATTTTCTTGGCAAAAAACCCTGCATATCATTCAAAGAAAAAGCACATTGATGTTGAGTATCACTTTGTGAGGGATATGATAGAAGACAAAAAGGTGTTGTTGGTAAAGGTGGACACTTTGAAGAATACTGCAAATGCATTGACAAAATCTGTGACCTCTGAGAAGTTCTCTTGGTGTAGAGAGACAATGGGCATTTCAGGGCTGGGAAAATGACTAAGCTCTCTTGGAGCCCCCTGTGGAAAGAAAACAAGAAGTGGGAGAATGTTGGGTTGTGTTATAGTCTTTCCACATAGTTAACAGGGGGTTTGAAGGGCACCCATAACCCCACTTTATGCGGTCCGGGGTAGTGGCCCAGAAAATTTTGGTTTTGGACCCTATGTTAGGTTGGGCGGACCCACCTATGGTTTTGTGCATGATTTTTGCACATGTTTTTTGGACCCGGTGGTTTTCGGTCCATGGTATTGGTCGCGATGGTTTTCGGTCCATGGTATTGGACGTGATGGTTTTCGATCCATGGTATTGGATGCTTCAGCATGTATAAATATGTATTGTAACATTGAAAGGAAAATAATGAAAAATCAAGCTGGTAGTCCCGGTTTTTAGATCCAGGGGAAAATCTCTATGTATATGTGTTTTATGTGTTATGCTCTCGCATTGTGTATTTTTCTGTGTTTTAGAATTTGTATGCAGGTAATTTCTATACAGGGTTAAAACCTACACCTACCATCCTTAGGCCAATGGTATAACGTAAGAATTCAACAAGATTCTAGACAAGAGTCTCGCCAGAAAAAATCAGGAAATAGAAACGATTGGGATGAAAGAGTTCCTGCAAGACTTTAGGAAGAAAAGAGTGCTAACAGTTTGCACAAGTACACCCTGTTTAGGTTGGTGTATGGGAAAGAAGTAGTCATTCTTGTGGAATTATTCATCCCAACTTATACATTGCACAAGCTACCATAATGACAAATGATGATTTAGTTGTGATACGACTCTAAGAGTTATGGGAATTGGATGAGCACATATTTATGGAAAATTTTCATCAAACTGTGGAGAAGAAGAGGTAGAAGGCATGTCTTGATCATCACATTAAGAATAAATATTTTTTAATTGGATATCAAGTCCTTCTTTATGACAAAAAGTACCTGAAACATACAGGAAAATTTGTCTGCTTTGGTTGGGAGCATTCATAGTTGCAGAGATTAAAGATTTGAGAGTTCTTCAACTTGCACAACTTTATGGTATTCTTTTGCATGGTTGGGTGAATATTGCTTGCATAAAACCCTACTATGGTCCTTAATTCATATATTTTTATTGCTCTTTGTCTAGGAACATAGGTTAGGATTTATGTTAATATTCAATTAGTCTTTTTAGTCTTGATAGTTTATTCTTAGTTTCTTTCAGTTGTGTCAATGCTTTCTTATTTTTCTGTTGCGTTATACTACAATTGATTGTGGTAAGGGAGATAGACTATAGGTCATCTAATTGTTAGTCTAAGTCATATAATTATATGTCTATTATTTCGAGTCATCCCTTCTATAATAGTTAAATATATTGAGTTGGAAATCACTTTTTGGTTTCCATCCATTGTATTATTACCTTTTTTAGCCTATCTTGTCTAGTTTAATGGTTGCTGATATGTTTTCTTGGGACACGAGTGTTGGAAATTGGATAAAACAATGCTCGTCGTGTGTTTCATGACATGGACTAATATCCTCTTATGGATCCTTATCTCATGTGATGTGATCATTGACTAACACCTGCGGGTTTTGGTTTGACACGAATCATGATACCCAACAAGTGGTATCAGAGCGTAAGTAACAAGTTCAATACACGCCTATCTCATGTCGGGGGGAGACGAAATCTCCCTGTGTGATTCTTCACATGGACTAACCACCTCTCGTGGATCCTTATCTCTCCTTATCTCTGGCGATGTGGTCATTGACTAAAACCTCCAGGTTTTCGTCTAACAACAATTGTGATTCCCAACAATGGGTTTCAATTGTAATCAATTTCTTCAATCAAGATTGATTTGGTAATTCCTTTCCTCACCTACCTCATTTAATGCCTAAATGGGAAATCAAATATTGGGATTTTATATGAATTTTTATAAGTATCTACCATCATGTCCATTTCATTTATTTTATTTCAAGTTATTTCTTGAATCTATGCCCTAGAATCTAAGTCTGAGTCTTTAGTTTTGAATTTCCACCATCATCCTCCTATTCACAAAGTGTATTACTGGAAGAATCAAGATGGGTTTTGGTCTCAAGTATGCCATTCTATATGAATTATACGATCCACATGTCCATCCTCTTGAAGACCTGCATGAAAAATATGAAAAGGTTATCCTGGTTGATAACGAATTCACTGATGGTGACCTCTTTCCATCATTGAAGCCCGAGGTGTATATGGAATTAACCCCAACAATGTCTGGCAGTTTTTTTCCACAGATAAAACCTTCATTCAAGTTTCTATGAGAGTCTACCCTACATATACTTTGGAAGTTATCCTTGTTCAACACTATTGAAGAACTTTCTCACTGTACAAAGTTTTTAATAACCGAGTTCATAATATTTGCTTTGGCTAGATAAAGAGGACCCTATTCATGTCAATAACATCCATAATTTGACAAGGTTATTGATGGAGGGCCAATATGTCTCTACCACATTCTAAGGGGGATCCAATCATAGTAAGGATATGGGTCCTGCTAACCTGTATCATATGTATGGTATGAAGTACCAAGGATGAGGACCTACAATCGATCCTATCAACAATGAGTAGATTAAGTTCGCTTGTCATCTCATTGTAGGGAAGATCACTCATCGTTATATAAAAGGGGAGTGTAACCTTGACGATATCTATGTTGTTGAATCATGTATTCAGGTCATTCATCTCAACTCGTGTAAGTACCTTTTTGATGAGTTTTTCCAAGCTTGAAAGGAAGTATATAAAAAGCAAGGTTATTTTATTTATGGGTACTTGATTGTTGCTTTCACAATGTATAAATGGCATGCTCCTGATGGTTGTGTTCTCCATGCCCCCTTAGATAGAAAATCCATAGCCCAAACTTTTGACCCTTTGAAGAGTTGTTTTGATTCTACCAATGTTTATTTTAATGAAAATGAATTTGGTACTTGGTATAACCAGCTTATTGAAGCCACCTAGATTATGAGATTTCTCATTTCCATTCGTGATAAGCATGCTTACCATATATAGTTTGGTATTAACCATCACCATTGTTATGTCCTTCCTGAGTGTGCGAACAAGGATACGTTCTACACCCTCTCTTTCCCATATTATATTTCACGGGAAGCTTTCCACAAAGAGGTTATCAATTGGCCTAGAGTTCAATAGATCATTAAACCTGATGGAAACTATTATGCTCCTAGTTCTCTAACCCAACGAGACAAAACAAAAATTTTTGCTCCATCATCCCGCACGCATTATACTTCACCAACTTCTTCTACTTATGGTCTAGAAGACCAACAACCTTTACATAACATGCTTCACTCTCATTATGTTCTAACCCTAGTTTCCACTTCTATCCCTACTAAAGTTGTGCCACCTACAAGTACATCCATTCTTGTTGTCATTCCCCTACAAGATAACATCTTTTGATCTCATACTCTTCCCATGGCTTCCTCTGTGACACCATATGTTGTGACAATTGGGTCCACTATCCCTTATAATACTCGAACAAATCTTCTTGGGTTAGAATTATCTAAACTTATACAACTTGATAATGATGAACTGCCTAAAACTATTGTACCAACTCTCATAATGGAAGAATCACAATATTCTACTCTTCCACCTACAACTCAACCCAACATAGTACCTTCTCCATAGGAGAATGAGCCCCCCTATATTGACTCAGATATGTCATCTACCCACTCCACCAATGATAGAACTATTGAGATTCCTCAAGATATCACAAGTTCCATTACAGCTTGTCGTGTCCCTTCCCAAGATGCCTTGTCTAAATTCATTCAGTAGCCAGACAATTGCAAGAAATTGTTGTAGATGTGTGCTTAACTGCTTTACATTATTTTTCTACTTCTCTTTGAGATTCATGATCTTGTTTATCACACCATGAACAAGAGAAAAAAGGGACTCCAAATATTTCAATGCAAGGACAATTTGATAAGTTTGTTGCTAATGGTAAGCCATTGTAAGAAAGATTTCCTTCCAACGATACTACCTCATTTATAGACCTTTAGCAGTGGTCGACTTGCTAATTATTTTAGTTCATAAATGATTCATTAGATCAATTGGAATAGCACATGGACACCATAAATAAAGCACAATTAGATATTATAGAGGCTCATCACCAGTTGCAACAACAACTTATTCAAGTTACGAAGGAGAACGATCAATTCTAGCAACAAAAGGACAAGGTTGAGAAAGATATAGTTGATGTGAATGATAATATTATTCAGATTTGGCCTTCTTCGTTGGAGAGAAGTATTACTTTACCTAAGGGTATTTCATCCTATGAGCCACTACAATGCTTAACCTTGCTTGAAGATGCTTGGACAACTTTAGTTGCTGACAATAAATTGCTTCAGGGCACTATTTTTGAGTTGTAGAATAAGATTCATGATCCAACATAGGAGTTTGCTCATAATATGTATTTTTCTATTGATTAAGGGTCCGCTCTTCGATCCACCCTCGAGATTCATACACAAACAGGTGCAAGATTGGACATGTCTCTTAACTAAACACAATAATCTAATCTATGAGTTGTTAGATCAAGCTAAGAAATTGATGGAGGATGCCCTTGCTATTACTGATCCCATTGAGAAGTAGAAGATATTTGACCATATTACCAAGAAGGATGTCTAAATCACCTCCTTGGAGGATGAGTCTCATCAAGCCAAGGAAGCCATTCAAGATTTTAAGCCCACTAACTAGGATCATTATTTTCAGTTGCACTAGCTTAACTTGACTATATAGAATGAGTGGAAATATTTGCTTGTCGTGCTACCAAAGACCCCAAATGTTGCCACTATTCAAGATTTTGTTGATCATGGAAACACTTTGTTGGGAAAGCGTCAAGAAAACCTTGACAACTATAACTCTTTTTGCCACTCAATTCTCAACACTATACTTAAGTTGGGTCTTTCATTTGAAGGAGAATCGTATGCACAAGTGAAATATTGACTCAGGGGTGAGTCAATAAGCTGTGGTCTAGGCTTGTTGGGTCCTTCATGTTTTGGTCAATTTTGAGTAAAAGGTGGTTGAAGAAAATAGAATGGGAAATCCAGAAAAAGAGTGATCAAATTGATAAAAAATTTGCAATGGAAAGAAGAAATCAGCAGGTGGAAAAATGATAGATGGACCAAGCGGTTATCTTGGAAATTGTCAAGTGAGCACAAAAGAAGGATTGGAATCATCAAGTGAGCATGAGTTATAATGGATCATGTCAAAGAATAAATAAAATTGATCATGTCAAGCTGTGGGAGTTGAGTCTGAACACATCAAGGGAGTGGATTTCTTGATAGCATCAAATAAGCCAAAGTTATAGAAGAAGTTACAAGGTGAGTTGCACAGACATAAGAATATGAGAAAAGGGTTGACATGCTGCTGAAATGTAGACTCATGCTATAATCAAATATTCCTACATTTTGTAATAAAATATATGGGGGAGTGATATATGTAATATGTAATTATAATGTCGTAGATCTATGATTGTAATGCTTGTTTGGCCTGATAATAATAAAATGGAGACTATTTGCAGAGAGATTAATTGTGCAATGTGTGTGTTTATGAGTGATTATGTACCTATTTAAAAAAAAAATCAAAGCTTATGCGTAATATCTTTTTTATTTTCTCTCTTGTGTATTGATTCTCGATCTGCTTTGTAAGTCGGTTTAATGGATGTTGTTGTATATAGCTAGCGAATGTATCCACTCACCTTATAGAACCCCAACAATACACTGAAGGCCTAGAAACGTTTTGGGTGTGGCTTTCTTCCCTTGCAAAGGATAAAAAATTCTGGTGCAAAGCTAGAATATAGTGGATCCCTTTGTTGTGTCCTTGAAGGAGAATCCTAGTCTTTGTGATAATTATTTTCCAATAGATGTAGGTGCTGGAGACATTAAATAAGCACAAATTTCTTGAAAATATCAAGAAGTGTCAGTTTTCACAGTAGTCTTTGGTGTATCTAGGGTATTTGATATAGGTGGAGGAGAGATGAATATAGATCTTTCCAAAATGGAGGCCATCACGAAATGACCATTTCCTACTAATTTTTTTGAGGATTGGAATTTTTTTTTAGGAAACACAATGCCTAAGGAAATTCATAGCCTCATTTTCAATATTAACAGTGCTACTCCACACCATAACAACAAGTGGAAAGAGTTTCCAATGGGAAAAGGGTCAGCATAGGACCTTTAAGGAGCTAAAGAAGAAGATTAGTCAAGCACCCGTTCTAGCATTAACAAACTTGCAGCAACCCTTCGAAGTGGAGACAAATGTGAGTGGGTATGTTCTAGGAGAAATCTTTATGTAGGGAGGAAGGCTTGTATGCTACCATTCTAAAGCAATTCATGGGTTAATTCTTAACTACCCTTCTTACGACACAGAGCTTTATGCCTTATTTCAAGCTATAAAGAAGTGGAAGCATTATCTGATCAAAAAGGAGAAAGTAATACACATAGATCACTGGCCATTACAGTACTTGCAAGACCATAGTAAGTTATAACAAACCACACATTACAAATGGATGGGGTTTCTATAGTAGTTTCATTTACTGATCAAGTATAAGGGAAGCATAAATAAGTTGGTTGACACGCTTTTAAGGCCATCCACATCAAAGGTAATAGCTTTGGGAACTCTAATGCACATGGATCCACTCACCCATAATGCATACAAAGAAGAATATTCAAAGGATGGGGACTTCAAAGAGGTGTTTCAACAGTTGTAGAAACATATTCATGTGCATGATGGTGACAACGCCATTGATTACCATCTCCAGGATGGGTTACTCTATAGGTTGGATAAGTTATTTGTTCCTAAAGGTGACTATTGGCAGCTAATCAGAGAGGATCACACCTCCAAGGTTGCAGGGCACATTTTTGTGGGTAGTACAATAGCCAACTTGTAGAGGTGTGTATTGGTCCAGGATGCAAGAACACGTCGCTAGGTTCATAAGAGGTTGTATGCTTTTTTGTACCAAAAAGCCTAGTAATAGGGAATATGATCTATATCATCCCTTACCTGTACCCACATTCTTGGGAAAGCATTTCCATGGACTTTATTGGAGGTTTACGAAAAACCAAGAGGGGACATGACTACTTGTTTGTTATAGTTGAGAGGTTCAACAAGATGTGTGTTCTGAGGCCCTATAAAAAGACCATCAATGGGAAAGAAGTAGAAAACTTGTTCTTTGGACAAGTTAGGGTGCACATCGAGATACCAAGGAGCATTATTTCTTTGGGATACCAAGGAGAATCATTTTAGACAGGGACACAAGGTTTCTTAGTGCATTTTAGATTACATTGTTGAAGAAGATGGGCACAAAGTTGAAGAGGTCTACAACATTCCATCGTCAGAAAGATGGGAAAACAAAAGTAGTCAAGAGGAATCTGATGCATCTTTTGAGGTGTTATAATTAGAAGCATCCTAAGAGTTGAGATGAAAATTGGTATATATGCAGCACTCTTATACTAGAGAAATCCACACCTCTACTAATAAGTCCCCATTTGAAACTTGTTTTGGATATTTATAGCCTTCACCTTTGGATATTGCATATGGGAGGTAATGAGGAGTGAGGGAGGATATTACAGGGGATTCCTTGAGGGTTGAAAAATGTGTTGATAAGGTCATCAAGATCCATATATAGGTACAGGAGACATTACAGAAGTCACAACAGAAATACAAGGCCATGCATGATTAGCATAGAATAGAGTAGTCGTTCAAGGTGGGATACATAGTATGGTTGCGGATGAACAAGGAGATGCTATAAAGTCCTAGTAATAAAATAAAGGCTCAACGATATGGTCCCTTTGAGATACTGGAAAAGGTGGGAGATAATTCCTATAGACCCAATCTACATGTGCATTTACTCAAGTGTGAATGTGGAGAATCTGAAGCTTTATGATCCTTCCATGCTAGATTAGGAAGAATAACAAGTCCTAAAATATATGGAGGATTGGAACCAGATAGATAGAAAGAGTTGAGAGATGATAAATTTTTGTATAAGAGGTCCAAAACTATAAGATAAGGGTAGCATGAACTTTGGAAGATTGGGTTGAAAGGACACCTTTCAAGAAAAGCTAAATGGTGCACTCGAGAGAAGGTGGAGGAAAAGTTCCCTCACCTCATTAAGTAGAAGATTTTGGGGACCAAAAGCCTCCCAAAAAGGTGAGGTGTGATCTATATTGGATCATTATAATGTTCGTCATCCATCTTAATGCTTCTAGAGTGGAAAAAGTGGAGGAATCAGCTCACACGACCATTTTTACCGGTAGGACCCAGTTTGGAAAGTCAAGGTTTGAAACCTTCTAGGAGCATTTTGAGGCATCAAATGATGTTTTATCGGGGGTAAAACTTTTCTTCTTTAGCGTGACACCTTTTTTCATATTTTTCACATAGATACATTTCCAATGTTGCAAGAATCACCTCAATTTAGCCCATATTATTCATGGAAAACGGGCTTTCCACGTGATTATGATGAAGAAGACTCTATAAGAGTCCATATTGTAAATATGGTTAATAGTTGAGGTAGTCAAACCTAACCACTAGTAGGCTATGGGGATGTGTTATAACTGGGCCACTGGGAGGAAAAGGGGTCACATTCTTTCTTAGTTCATTTATTCCATAGATGAGAAAAAATAGTTGAAAAGGATAGGATATAGAGAACATAGAGAGGAGTTATACACTATAGTAGCCCATAAGCCACAAGCCATACTTCTTCATACTCGCAAAAATTTTCTGTTAAAAGAAAGAGAGCGGATTGGTCTCACCTTCCAGCTGGGTTTTCTCTCAAATGGGTTTCCCAAGTCATACCTTATGTCAATCATGGTTTGTGAGTTTATATTCCATCATTTTCTCATTTCTAAATAATGTTAATTTACATGCATACACAATTAATCGTAATCTACATATCCAGAAATCTAAAGAAAAATAAAAACCCTAATAATGTATTTTCTGATTTTTAAATATAGTTTTATCAAATATATTATGATGAACTGTTCGGTGGAAAACCCACGACAGTTTACGAATTACTCTTCTCAAGATTAAGTAACAATGTATTAATTCTAAGTACATTAGAATACATTTTCAAGTGTTCCAAATGATTATGTTATGTTTGTTTGTTTTCTTCTTTTTTTAATTAAAATATGATCAAAATCAAATCAAATCAATTTTCCATCATATTTTCATGAATGTATCAATGGAATCAGATATCCTAAATAGCATAATCAACCACCAATATATTATTCTCAATCTTAAAGGTAATTTTATACTGATATATTATTCTTGGCCTTCAATGTAATTTTACATGTCCCCTTTTATTAGAATCCATATATTTAGAATTGGTTGTTCTTCAAAACAATGTTTAAAATACCTTGACATATCAAAGAAATCCAACATATCATCCATATTCATAAATAGATATATATTTCACCAAAAGTTTGTCGATGGTACCTAAGTTTATATGTTTCTTATATTTTCCTCCTTTCTTCCTTTCATGGACTTGTGAATTCTCTTGAACTCCTTATATTTTTGTGATCTATGTCCACATATATAATTTGTAGTTATAAAATATTTATAACTAGAAATTGCACCACATGTTGCAATCACAACGCCGTAAGGCAATGTTGGAAATTTCAGGTGATTTCAAACACAAAAGACTAGAGAACAACGCTCAGATATAATGTTGGGAATTTTTCTTCTAAAATTCCAAAATCAAAACAAACACAACACAGAGAATGATACTCTGCTAGGAATTTCTGATAATTCCAGAACAACAACAAAAAATCACATGAACAGAGGATAATACTATGTTTTACAACACAGGATCTTTAACACAAGATCTTGCTGCAGATGGAATTTTAGCTTGCTGAAGATAGAGTTTCCGCAACAAACATAAAAAACTTCTATTCATTTGCAATAAACCAACTGTTACAAAACGTCTTCCTCACATAGAGGGATTTTCACAACTGCTGTTACAAAAGCATCTTCCTCACACAGAGGGATTCGCTAGAGATTATGCTGAAGAGCATCTTCCTCTTAACCAGAGGGATTCACCAGTCTATGTTGAAAAGCATCTTCCTCTTGACAGAGGGATTCACCAAAGACAACAGATCTTCCTCTTAACATAGGGATTCACCGGAGACTGTGCTGAAAAGCATCTTCCTCTTTAACAGAGGGATTCACCAGAGATTATGCTGAAGAGCATCTTCCTCCTTTTTTCACAATGGACAATAACCAAAACTTCACGTTGTTGCATGCTCCCCTTCATTGATTACAATCGCACTGCTGCTGTGCCTCACTTGCATTTCAGATGCAAACAACAAAACTGTGTTGTTGTGTTTCTACCCTTTCTCACAGCAGACAACCACAAAACAAATTACATTCAAATCTGCACTGTTGTGTGTTTTTCCTTTTCTGCGCTGCTGCGTCTATTCTGCTGCACTGTTGTGCCTTCTTTGATGTGTCTACTCTGCACTGTTGTGCATTCCCATTACATTTTTCTTCTCCAATATGCTGCGTCTTCTCCTCAATCTCTGTTTTCTACACTGCTGTGTCTTCTGCTCTGCACTGTTGTGCCATTCCTTTACAATGGAAAAACTTTTCTTCATGCTGCTGCGTGGGTTACAATTTTTTTTTTTAACGAACACAAGAACATTACATATATATTTACAAAAAAAACTTGCATACGTTTTCTTGTCCCATACTCCCATGGATAAAAAACAATAAAATTAAAGACCTTTTACCAACATTCTACAAATGCAGTAAATTCCATTAAATTACTTCACTGGCAAACTGGCGGTCTTCTGATTCAATCTGAATGATTTAATGAACAAGAATGGAGTCCCATGCTGTGAACTGATCGAGGCTGTCCTTCTCATCCTTGGCTGAGCTGCTCTTTAATTGCTGTATCTGAGAATTCGATGTGCAAGAGCTGGATTGCAACCTGCTTCTTCACGTGCCCAAAAATCGGGCAAACTTGAACATGAGTCGTTGGATTAAACAAATGGACGGCTGAGATTTGTTTGACAGAAGGTGTGATCTGCAATGGCTCAGGTCGCATCGCATCACGAACTCAGGGCGGAGGCTTAACGCGCAATGGCTAAGATTCGCGATCTGCGATCGCGTCGCATGATCACATCGCATCGCAACAGCAGGGAATAAGTAGAAAACAAGGGACGCAGCTGGGGATTAATTCGATTTGCGATGAGACGTGATTTGTGATCTGCGATGGATCGCATAGCAGGGAACTCCAATGGGGTTAAAGTTTGCGATTTCTGTTCAACTGTTGCTGCAGTTGAAATTACATTCCAACACTCCCCTTTAATTTCAACTGTTGGGTTATCAGTCATACCCAGACACTTCATCAAAAACTCGAAACTTTTCTGCCTATTCGTATCAGCTTCCTTTCATCGCTTTCACTGTTGTGCTCAGGCGCTCCAATCATGTAATATCCTCTTTCTCTCCGCCTCAGGCAAGATTTCCAATCTTTGCATCTCCAAGCTATCCTGCAAACTTTTCTTCTCTGTTTTTATGGCAGATTTAATTTCATATCTTTCCCCTATAAGAAGATCTTCATCAAAGAATAATTGTTAATATAATTCAGCAATAATGATAAAAAATTACAGGCTCCCCCTAACTGTATGCATCGTCTCCTTTTGGCAGAGTCTTCTCAAAAGAAACTTAGATTGGCTGGGGAGCTCGAAGGACTTTCGGACTGTATTTCCTTCCTTCTCCATACTTGTGTTACTTTCTTCTTTTGCATGGGTCTAGCTTGCGTAGGAGCCCATGTTAAGTTACAATCATGTGCCATATGCCCAATGTTATGACATTTGAAACATTCTACATTGTTCATGAATAAGATTTCATGATTTCTTCCTATAAAATTGTTTCTTGGAGGTTGTCGAAGACCATAACATCTATCTCTATGAAATGCTCTACAGTCTTTTGCCATATGACCAAAGTTTGAACAAGAATAACAATAACCAAAAAATGAACTTTCAAACCTAGAAGATGGTGGTTTTCTTGATGTACTTCTGAATCTTTTCTGCCTTGAGATCCTTTGATGATTACTATTGCCTCTTGCCTCTTTGACATCATCTACATTTCTTTTTGGAGTTGGTTTTCTACTTGGAGCAGGATTTCTTCTATTGTAGCCTTGATTTTTCTCCTTGCCTTTGCTGGAACTAGGAGCATCACAATTTCTTTCTGCCTTCTTCACATCTCCTTTGCTTAAAGTATTTTCATTCTTGTTTGAGGGTTCACCTACATACCCGAGTCCTGATTTATCAAATGGAGATCTGTGATAGCTAAGCATGTCATCCAAGGCTTGAGAGCTCTTCATGATTTTGTTCATCCCTTCAACCTTTTTTCTGAGGAGGACAATCTCTTCTTCCAATCTTTCACACTCATTATTCTTTTTTGTAAGTTGTTCCTCAGTTTCTTCCTTGCTACGAGTAGCTTCAGCTGCTACTATTTTAAGGGAGATGATATCTGACTTCATTTTGGAGATTTCTTCATTCTTTGCTTGACTACTCTCCATTTTCTTTTCAGCTCCTTGTGCCTGCTTCCTGGCTTCTTGTAATTCAGACTTAAGGGAGGAGACCTCTACCTTGTACTGTCCAATCTCTTCTACAAGTTTGTTCACTCTCTTGTGCCTTTGTTCAAGTTGACTTGACAAGGTATCTTCCTGCATCTTTGCTTTATTCAATTCATTTTTCATGGATATGACTTCTTCATGATGCTTCCTTTTGCGAGCTCTTCATCCCTTTCTTGTACTTGAAGCTTGATGAGGTCAACCTTCTCATTTTCAGCTTCTATGATGGGTTCAGAATTCCCTTCTTGATTGATGGTCATGGTCAGTGCTCCCTTCGCGTGAAGGTCATGAAGTTTGTCCCATATATCCTTTTCTGATGAATATTTTCCTAGATTCTTCTTTACAGAATCAAGTAGCCCATCCAAGATTATCTTTGCTACTTTTGCATTGTAATCCTTGGATTCTCTATCCTTCCTGCTATCATCAATCACTGATCCCCAGATTTCAATCCCTTGAGACTATAAGAAAGTCCTCATTTTTACTTCCCATATATAATAATTCCCATTGAACCTTGGGGCCTCAAATAGAAAGCTTTCAAGTTGATTATCTTCTCTTTTATTAGTAGAGGGAGACACATTTTTAGCAGGATTGGTGAATTTCTTCTTTGACCTCGCCATTTGACTGAGTATCTAAAATAACTGACTGTCTTCAATAGTAACATAGAAAAAAAACTTTGAGAAATACCTGAATCCTTTCTTGACTGAGTCTTCACTCTGCTGGAGAAGCTACTGCAACAAAAGAACCTTCCTTCAGCTTCTTTGACACCTTCAAAGAGCCTGGGCAAGTTCTGATACCACTTGTTGGAAATTTCAGGTGATTTCAAACACAAAAGACCAGAGAACAACGCTCTGATATAATGTTGGGAATTTTTCTGCTAAAATTCCAAAAACAAAACAAACACAACACAGAGAATGATACTCTGCTAGGAATTTCTGATAATTCCAGAACAACAAAAAGAATCACATGAATAGAGGATAATACTCTGTTTTACAACACAGGATCTTTAACACAGGATCTTGCTGCAGACAAAATTTCAGCTTGCTAAAGATAGAGTTTCAACAACAAACATAAAAAACTTCTATTCATTTACAATAAACCAACTGTTACAAAACGTCTTCCTCACATAGAGGTATTTTCACAACTGCTGTTACAAAAGCATCTTCCTCACACAGAGGGATTCACTGGAGATTATGCTGAAGAGAATCCTCCTCTTAACCAGAGGGATTCACCAGTCTATCCTGAAAAGCATCTTCCTCTTGACAGAGGGATTCACCAAAGACAACAGATCTTCCTCTTAACAGAGGGATTCACCGGAGACTATGCTGAAAAGCATCTTCCTCTTTAACAAAGGGACACACCAGAGATTATGCTGAAGAGCATCTCCCTCTTGTTTTCACAATGGAAAATAACCAAAACTTCACGCTGCTGCGTGCTCCCCTTCATTGATTACAATCGCACTGCTGTTGTGCCTCACTTGCATTTCAGATGCAAACAACACAACTGTGCTACTGCGTTTCTACCCTTTCTCACAGCAAACAACCACAAAACAAATTACATTCAAATCTGCACTGCTGTGCATTTTTCCTTTTCTGCGTTGCTGCGTCTATTCTGCTGCACTGTTGTGCCTTCTTTGCTACGTCTACTCTGCACTGCTATACATTCCCATTACATTGTTCTTCTCCACGCTGCTGCGTCTTCTCCTCAATCTCTGTTTTCTACACTGCTGTGTCTTCTGCTCTGCACTGCTATGCCATTTCTTTACAATGGAAAAACTTTTCTTCACGCTGCTGCGTGGGTTACAATTTTTTTTTTTAACGAACATAAGAACATTACATATATATTTACAAAAAAAACTTGCATACGTTTTCTTGTCCCATACTCCCGTGGATAAAAAAACAATAAAATTAAAGACCCTTTACCAACATTCTACAAATGCAGTAAATTCCATTAAACTACTTCACTGGCAAACTGGCGGTCTTTTGATTCAATCTGAATGATTTAATGAACACGAATGGAGTCCCATGCTGTGAACTGCTTAAGGCTATCCTTCTCGTCCTTGGCTGAGCTGCTCTTTAACTGTGGTAGCTAAGAATTCAATGTGCAAGAGATGGATTGCAACCTGCTTCTTTGTGTGCCCAAAAATCGAGCAAACTTGAACATGAGCCGTTGGATTAAGCAAATGGACGGCTGAGATTTGTTTGACAGAAGGTGCGATCTGAAATGGCTTAGGTTGCATCGCATCATGAACTCAGGGCAGAGGCTTAACGTGCAATGGCTAAGATTCGCGATCTACGATCGCGTCACATGATTGCATTGAATCGCAACAGCAGGGAACAAGCAAATAACAAGGGACGCAGCTGGGGATTAATTCGATTTGCGATGAGACGTGATTTGTGATCTACGATGGATCACATAGCAGGGAACTCCAATGGGGTTAAAGTTTGTGATTTCTGTTCAACTGTTGCTGCAGTTGAAATTACATTCCAACATGCAAGAGCCTAGGAAAGAATAGCTTAGATGATGGAAGTAAAATTTTCATGCTAGGAAATAGTAGCTTAGATGATGGAAGTAAAATTTTTATGCAATTTTATTTAATTATCGACATTTGAGATGGGCATCTTAACCCTAAGAGTACAAACATTTTCAAATCCTAGGGGCTTGTACCCCACATCCAAAACTATGGTAAAAGATGCTTCTAGGATTTGTGCTCAAACTCGAACTCAAATTGATCAAGGAAATGGAAAGATGATGAAGTTGCCATCCAACCTAAATGAACAGGCTAAAGCAACCATTATTTTATTATGACTAGTTATAAAATATAACTAACTATTTTTTATAATTTAATAATAACCTAAAACCTTATTCCAAAATAAACCACTATTAACCTAAATATATTTAAATTTTATTTTAAAAACAAACATTTCGAATTATACTCTTATCCATTAATCTATTGTTAACTATTGTAAAAAATGGATTATGCCATAGTTCTTAATTTAAGACGCAACAAAAATTACACTTCCAAAAGTAATCCATTTCCAAAACTAGTCCCTTTCAGGGGTATAATATGAACCAACAGACATTTCGAGTTATTCATCATAAATGTGTACACTAAGTTGGACCCTGGCTCTGCTTGCGGACCAGTAATTCAGATTCGTTTAAATCTTCTTCCATGTTTCTCTCCATCTCATAAAAACGAGTATTAACATCACGCCGTTGTTAATATTTTACAAAAAATATTTAGCACTTTAGCAATTGCTCACTCACATTTATAATATGTCTGCATAATGATACCCTAAACGAACATTTCGTAGGTTTATGATTTAAAAGAAAATTAAAGTTAATATTAATATTAATGTCTAACACTAACCAGTTAGCTGACATGTCTTCCCATCAAGAATATTAACGGTTTTACCGCTATTCACGGCTCAAACATTCCAATACACTTCTCATGTTGTTCTTTCTCATTATCAAAAAATTTAACTGTATTTTTTTATTATAATAATAAATATAGAAACCGATTATAATAATAAATATAGAAACCTACGAAAATTTCAGGGAAAAAGCATGCTATTGTGCTAATTTAATTAATCACAAATGCAGGTTAAGTTAATGGAACTATAGTCACTGCGCAGTATAAAAAGACATTTACAACAAAGAATCTATTAAATAAAAAAAATCAAGAAGTCCACCGTTACATGTTTCTATATAAAGAGATTAGAAGGAAAGAATCTGCTAGCAGAAATATATACAAGTGTGATAAAAACAAATAGTAATAATAATATTAACTTAATATAATTTAAAGATATACAACACAGAATCCGTTACAAATCTAATGGCGAAGACTACCAATCTCTATGAAATGCTCTACAGTCTTTTGTCATATGACCAAAGTTTGAACAAGAATAACAATAACCAAAAAATGAACTTTGGTACCTGGAAGATGGTGGTTTTCTTGATGTACTTCTGAAGCTTTTCTGCCTTGAGATCCTTTGATGATTACTATTGCCTCTTGCCTCTTTGACATCATCTACATTTCTTTTTTGGAGTTGGTTTTCTACTTGGAGCAGGATTTCTTCTATTGTAGCCTTGATTTTTCTCCTTGCCTTTGGTGGAACTAGGAGCATCACAATTTCTTTCTTCCTTCTTCACATCTAGTTTTCTTAAAGTATTTTCATTCTTGTTTGAGGGTTCACCTAGATACCCGAGTCTTGATTTATCAAATGGAGATCTGTGATAGCTGAGTGTTATCACTCAGGTTGTCCTTAAAGCTCCTTAAAGGATACGGCCGAGGTAACCACAAACCAATCTTTGGATTGCAGGTCCTAGCCTACCTGCAATCAGAGAGGGCTCTCCCTTTAGGATTTAGCTTTGTTTTGGGTTGATTTTATGCTAGTTATGACTTTCTTGGGTTTTGTTTTGATTTTGGTGGGATGGGGGATTCTTTCAAACAGAGTTGGGATGTATAGTGTGAGAAGTTCATACCATTGGGCATGGAGTCGTGGATTAGGCTTGTTGTTGCGTTTTCTTGGTCACAAGAGGAATACAGAGCAGGATAGCTACACATAAAACAATATCAAGCTGGAATAAGGATGGAATGAAGGTCAGTGAATGAAAGGCAACTAAGTAGCTCTCATTATGCTAACAGAGGGAAGGTGAATGAACATTTATATAGGAGCAGTCAAGGATTCCTAAACAACATTCATATATGAAGGAACTAGCGTAAATATGAGAAAATCTGTATTCATATTCAGGACTAATTCAGAGGAAAACATAGATAAATCACAGAAATTGAGAACAGAATACAACTAAGTGAGGTCTGAACTATTCTTTCTTTCTGCTATTTAGATAGTGAAACAATGATGGCATAAACACATATAAACTGTAAACAGAGATAAGAAACACTTATTGGGCTATGTAGAAGCGTTAGGATTCCATAGTCACTCTTCAGTCATTAAAACACAACAGCCAGTTCATCTCCCAAACATTCCAACAATCTTTGATTATAGAGACTCTCAGAAAATACATTGCAAGTCTAGAGAGGAAGTTATCGACCAACCAACCATTTTTTCATAACAGAGGGTGGTTTAAATAGAAAAAATATCTACAAACAACAGATCTGAGACAGATCTCATCAAATAAATGCCTTTAACCTAATTTGTACATAAGTAAATGGTAGAAATATCTATCTAACAGTTGCGCTGGGGCAACTGGCATCTCAAAATATCTATTACAGTAGATCTTAGGCAGATCTGAGAAAAATGAGTGCTTTAATCTATTTTATCTTAGAAGTAAATGCTTAAAACATTTATCTAAGTGCTACGCTGGGGCAGCTACCTCAAAAATGGATCAACATCTGTCCTTATGGCTCTGTGCTGGCTCTTTTAGCCATAAGTGTGCTTTAAATTCACTCATATGCGCCTGCAAGTGGTTCTGCTGCCTTAAGTGGCCAAAACTGTGAGTTGGTGAGCCTTTATGGCTTAGAGCTGCTTTATTGACTTTGCTGGGAGGCTCTTTAATGATTTCCTGCTTCGGGTTCAAAGTTTCCATTGAACACCTTCACTGATACACTTTGTCGCATCCTGATACACTTTGTCACTGAATCTGGGCCTTTTCTCACCGCTGATACTCTTTAAACTGTCCCATCACCCCCTTCTGCCTTTTAATGCAAAAATAACTACTGCTAATGTCCTCCTTGGCCTTTGGAACGCTATCAGCGCTGGCCGATCAAAAATGCTACTAAAAAGGATGAACAACTGCTAACTAGCGGAAGACTGGATGCTGGAGGCACGCCGAGGCCAAAATCCTGCAATTTGGAGCTATTTCGGGCCTGGAGTGATCAAATATGGACTAAAGAATGCCATGTTTCTTTTGGAGGCGAGGTGGGCACGGGCGCCGAACTGTTTAAAAGAAAATGGCCCTTTTCCCTCTTATAAGGCAAAAAATGCTTTAAACGTGAAAATCCATCAAAATTGGGGCGGGAGCGATTACTGTTCATAAGATTGAATGCTGGCCGTTGGATCTGGCGCGGGCCGATCCAACGGCTGGCGCTAAATTGCATCGGGGCGGACCATTGGTCCCAACACATAAAACCTCCAAATAGCGATGAACCTGGCGGACCCGAAATGATTATAGGCCCTTTCTTTATGGAGATCGGGTCCGGCCCATCGGAGCTTTCATATCGGCGGATTTGGTAAAAATGGGTGAGTGGACCCGGCATACTATATGCTGCACTTTATTACTTTTCGGCTCCGCTGGTCGGAGCCATATAGGAGTGATGCGATTAAATATGGGCCATTGATCTCTGGGCCTAAATGGGCGGCTGAGATTAACTCGGCAATTCTCTATCGGCAGGGTCATGGGGTTGCCACATAGAAATGCCGAAACCCATCGGACCCGATAAGTTATACAGGCCCTCTTTATTTTATTTCGGGTCCGACCCTTCGGCGGGACCCAAATCGGCAGTTTTAACAGTGGAATGGGTCTGCGGACCGAAAAACCCTTAACACTGCATTTGATAACTCATCGGCTCCGCCAAATCGGAGCAGTATATGGGGCGATGCGAAGTGGGGGGCCGCGCGACAAGATCTGGGCCGTCAGATCTGGGGCCCGATCCAACGGTCCTGGATCCGTCGGCGGATCGGCAGTCGGAGGGACCGGGGGGCGGCACACATAGAATCGCCGAAATATGGCGGACCCAAAATCCTTTGCAAGCCCTTTATTATTTTTGAAATCGGGTCCAGCCCGAGCTTTCGGCAATGCAACATAGAGTTAACACATTAATCGCCCGAGGGCACATGTCTTCGGAGGGTTTCCAAATATGCTTGTTATATGCCACTTCCCCCTCCCGATAGCGATATTGCATCAGAGGGGAACCAAATAGATCCTTTTCTCATCGGAGCATGAATTTTATTAAAATAAAAAGGAAAAATGAATTCGGAGGGGTAGCCTTTGGTGTTTCAGATGGATTCTAAGGCATTGGAAGGGGTCCGATGGCCAAAAAGGGAGGATTTTTTCATTCGTAGAAGGCTTTTAATGATTTTTGCATGGGTTTTGGCAATTTTCATGCCTTGGAAGGAGTCCAAAGGCACTTAGGAGGAAAGTGATGTGGTTTTGAGAGGGGTTTAGTGACCAAAGAGGGTTTCATGCCTTATAAAGGCAAACCAAGGCCATAGGGATGATTTTTATAGATATGAAGGTAAACTATGCAAAGGAATGAGTCATTTTGCATTTGAAAGATGGTTAGAGGTGTCAATGAGGGTTCTTGCTGAGTTTCAGATAAACTTAGCAATTGCCGAGGATATATATGGTTATTTTTCAACCAAGGGGAAGGGATAAGTATACAGGGGAGTTATATACATAGTTTTAGTAGGGGAAGGGGAAATAGATAAGGAGTTACGTAATAAAGTTAGTAGTTAATATGATAGTGATGAGAAAAAGCGCTAAGAATGATGTCTTAGGCTATCAATGGGGGAAAATGACTGATAGAAGAAGTGTGAACATTCCTTGAGTGAAGCAGATCTCCACCAAGGCAAATGATATGGAGAATGATGAAACTAAGAGGTATCAAGCAGACCTTGACCTCTTTGGGGGAAGTTAGTGAGTGATTTGGGGGAGAGGAAGAAGGGGGAAGTTAGACATGCATTTCTTGAAGTCCTCCAACTAAAAAACCACCTTCAACTTGTGATATGATAGATATAACACTTGACAATATGAAATGGATCACAAGCCATGATTCTGCAACCACAAAGCTACCTACCCGACCTACTCACCTAGAATTTTCTCTTCTTTTTGGTTTTGGTGCACTTGAACTAGCATACCCAGCTTTTCAACCTTTCTTCTTGCTGTGCTCCTATCTACTTCTACACTTATTTCAGCCAGGGGCTCAGATTAAACTGTTGAGCACCCTTGTTTCTCTACCTATCTACAAACCTGCAAAGATTAAGCTGTTTGGACAGATACTTATTCTCTATATTCTACAACAAGAAATTGAAACCTAGGGAGGCCAAGATTAAGCTGTTTGGCCTACCCTTAACTGAAAACTGGTCAAAATGGATTACTTATCAAAACTGGAACAAAGCAGTAGCATTAAAACTGGCACACCTTCATGGATACTTCTCTGGTCATCTGTAGCAAATATGGAGCATTGCAGCATGCATAGTACGACATATTTGGCATGTAAAAATGTCGATCATGAAAGATGATTAACCTGCTGCAGCAGGAGGCTAACAGTGGCTCCACTTGGGGATGGCTTTTCCTTGTGACAAGCCAAGAACAGCACGTGAGAATGCCTTGATCCTCTGTAGTTGCTGTTAATTGAAAATCTCTTCCGTGCTAACTGCTGAATGACTAGAACTTTAACTTCTGAATGCAACACTCCTCCTTATCTGAAACACTATGAAAAATAAATCATCGCCTGCTTTCTTCTGTGTGCTTGATATTGCATACACTTTTGCTTGAGCACTGCCTTGTGAAATAAACACAAAAAGGGAATAAAACTGGAGCTCTTCTTTTCTTGTCTTTGAAAGGGTGCTGAAGTAAACTGAAAATCCTCCTTTCTTTTTGATACTGTTGACTTGAAGACTACAAGATGCAGACAGCTTCTCTTTAACATAAATCACTGTGATATGACAACGCTGCTCTTTATGTTTTGCTGAGATCACTGCAGAGACAGAGATTAAAAATAGAGGACTTGCATTGGCTGTGTCTTCACAAACTTTGTTGCTGCTCCTCTAACAATCGGACTGTTTATACAAAATAAAAACAAAAGTGCTGATATATACAAATATCAATGTACAACGAGATATATACAAAGCTGCGTTATGTTCAACAAAAGGGATCATGATAATGCTTCAACATATGACCATTTACAAGGCCTTCTTCAGCAGTGCTTCCCTCTACAGATTTGAGGAAATATGTGTTATTTCCCTGAACAGCAGAAATAACAAATGGCCCTCTCCAAAGGAAATCGAATTTTGCATGTTTTCCCTTGTCTTCTCTTCGTGAGTCCCACCTTAGAACTTTGTTGCCAACACAGAAATTCTCAGCCTTAGTCCTCTTAACAAACATCCTTTTGAGCTTTTCTTGTAACATTTGAGCTCTGTCATACACCTGTTCTCTGGTTTGCTGAAGGTGAATGGTCTGATTGATCCTGCATTGAATATCATTTGGTTCAGCTCGAACCTCCTACAACAGCCTCATAGTGGAAATGCCCAAAGAAGATGGGAATCTGGCTTCCATACCGTAAACAAGCTCATAAGGGCTCATCCCAATTGATTTTTTTGTCGAAAGCCTGTCTGCCCAAAGGGCATTGGTGAGCTTTTTATGCCAGTTCTTCTTGTTTTCTTCTAAGATCTTCTTGATAATAATGATCAAGCTCTTGTTAGATGACTCGGCTAAGCCATTACCTTGAGGGTAATAGGCTGTAGAGTGGCCTAAGGTAATGTGAAATTTATGGCAAAAATTGATCATCCTTTTGGATTTGAAAGCAGCGGCATTGTAAGTGATGATCTTCTCAGGGCAGCCAAATCTAGACAGGGTATTGCACTCAAGGAATTGGATAATGGTGGTGTCATTGGCCTGCCTGCATGGAATGGATTCAATCCACTTGGTGAAATAGTCGGTGGCAGTTAGAATCCACTTATACTGGCCTGAGGAAGAGGGATGGATTTCTCCAATGAAGTCAAGACCCCATTGTTGAAAAGGCTTTTCGGTTGAGATGGGCTTAAGAGGCAAGGGCAACAGCTTTCTTTTGCCCTCAAAGATTTGGCATTTGTGACATGAGATAGCAAACTTCTTTACATCTGCAAACAAAGAGGGCCAATAGAAACCAGCCCTTAAAATTTAATCAGCAGTGGACTTCCAATATAGATGTCCTCCACAGTCCCCTGCATGGAATTCTTTCATGACATTATTAGTTTCATTCATGGTCAAACAATTAAGCAATATGCCTTCATGATTCTTCCAAAATAAAGCACCATCTAAGACACAAAATTTCAAAGCCTTCATTCTTAAAAATCTCTTCTTGGTCCTGGACAATCCTGGGGGAGCAAACAGGTTTAACAATACAAAGCATATATCAACATACCATGGGGATTGCAGAAAGGTGTCACTGATCTGTGGAGTCACCAACTCCTGTTCATTGTCCAGTTGGTTGATGTCTAAGGCTTGAAAGTTTGTATCGGACATCAGTTTGGCTAAACCTTGTCCCTTTATTAGCTTGGTTGGTTTTATTTCTATGTCATACTCAAGAATGTTAGCAATCCACTTGCCTCTTTTGCCTTCTAGTCCTTCCTGGGTTAATATGTCTTTTACAATAGCATTTGGGACATAGGCAATCACGTGTGAATATAAAATGTAAATTCTCAAGTCTTTGATTGCTTTAACAAGGGCATAGGCCTGCTTCTCCATGATTTGGTACTTCAGGGGTGCATCTCTTAAGGCTCGGCTGAAAAAAGCAATTGGCTTTTCATTTCCTTGGTCATCCTTTTGCAATAGGACAACAGCTATGGTATTATCAGATGCAAATGAAAATATGATAAAGTCCCTATCAAATTGAGGACTTGTGAGGACTGGGGCTTGAGTTAGGGCAACTTTGATACTCTCAAATGCTTGCTTGGTTTCAAGAGACCATTTTACCTTGGCATCCTTCTTTAACATGTTGCTCAACAGTCTTATCAGCTCGGCTAGATTTGGGATAAATCTCCTTAGGAAATTGATCTTTCCTAGGAATGCTTGCAGCTCTTTTATGTTTCTTGGATATGGGATTTGGAGAATGGCCTGGATCCTTTCCGGATCAATTCTAATCCCGTCTTTTGAAATGATATGTCCAAGTAATTTTCCTTCTTCAAGGCCAAATAAAGACTTCTTGGGGTTCAAGAAAATGCCATATTTCCTACATGTTAGGAACACTTGTCTCAAATGTCTTAGGTGCTCTTGATCAGATTTGGAGAAAGGGGTAAGATCATCAAGATAGACAACCAAGAAATCATGGATTTCCTTGGCAAATGCAATGTCCATGGCCCTTTGAAAGGTGGCACCTGCGTTCTTTAGGCCGAAAGGCATTTTCACATATTTAAATGTTCCCCACGGTGTTGTAAAGGCTGTCTTGTCTTGATCATCTTGGTGAACCAGTATTTGATTAAAACCTGAAAAGCCATCTAGCGAAGAGATTCTAGATGACCCACTACTCTTTGTAGGATGTGGTCCATTTTGGGCAATGGGTAGTGGTCTTTAAGGGAGACTTGGTTTAGGTTTCTCAAATCTACACAAAGCCTAATCTCACCTGTTTTCTTTCTTGTGGGAACAAGATTGGATACCCATTCAGAAAATCTAATGTGTGCTATGATACCTGCTTCAAACATTCTTTTCACTTCTTTCTCAATTAAAGGGAGAAGCAAAGGATTGATTCTCCTCAGTTTCTGTTTGAAGGGCTTTTGATTTGGCTTTAAGGGAATGGTATGTTGAATAATTGAGCTATTATGGTGTCTTCTATGTTTTCTTCATCAAAGATGGTTGGTTGTAGCAATTTTCTAGTTGTTTGAGCTATTACAGTTTGTTGGATTTGGTTTATTGCTTGCAGTGGATCATCCATAGCATCCATATCAATGTTTAGGCCTGAAAACTCATGCTGTAAGGTAAGAAAATTGTTGATTTGAGCATCATCCTTAAACACTTGCCAATCTTTAACATTGTTAGGGACAACAGGCCTGTGCTTTATCTCAGTAGTAAAGTGGTGATTGGGCTCAAAAGGAAGCTTTCAAGTGCTAGCAAAAGTAGTTAGGCTGTGAGCATGCATGTTATTGCTTCTAGAAATCTTAGCAAGTTTGGATTCAGTGAAGGTATCAAGTATTGCAGTGGCAACAGTCCTATAAGCTCTTAGCCTTCTATCATTGGTAACGAAGTTGCCCTTTATTTGTTGTATGATTAAATCGGAGTCACCTAGAATGGACACCTTTGCAGCTCCTAGAGCTTTGAGCAGTTTAAGGCCTAAAAGGAGAGCTTCATACTCTGCCATGTTGTTGGTACATCTGAAGTTAAGTCTGTAAGCATGACCCTCTGCATGGCTATTATGTGTATTGTGAATCCATATTCCTGCCCCTGCTCCTAGCTTATTAACAGAACCATCAAACTTTAAATACCATGTGATTTCTTTCTTGTGGTTGACATTAAGAGTTTTAGTCATTTTAGGATTGGGCAGACCTAGGTTTTGTGCTTCATGTGGTTCTTCTTGTATGCTAGTTGCGCTGACTGTTTTGACAGTTTCCTGGGTATGAGCAACCGATTCTTGATTGATGCATGTTTCTTGTTCTAAAGGCAAAGGCCTCTAATTAGTTGGAGGACTTGTTTCATCATTAAACAAAATAAAATAATCCATATCAGAATGGATTGAATAGATAGGGAAATTCTGGGGCTTTTCCTCACTACTTACCACATACTTCATCAGTGTTTCTCTATACAGTCTCTTTGGTTGCCCAAAGACTGAAATAGTGGCATAAGAGAGGTCTAATTGGAGAGATCCTTGGAGTTTTGCTCCCCAAGATCTTGATAACAACATGCCATACTTTGGTGGAATGTCAGCAACCACCACATCCATGAGGATTGTCTTGTTTGGGTATTGGACTAAGGAGACACACAAGTCTTTGATGAGGCCTAAACACTTGACTTGACTTGAGTCAAAGGAGAATAGATCTTTGTAGGGTCTTGTACATCAAGGTTTAGCTTCTCCATTACAGCTTTGGGCATAAGGTTGTGTGAGGCACCTGAGTCAAACATTGCATTATGTAAAACTTTATCATGTATGTGTAGACTGACATAAAAGGGTAGAACAGCTCCATGTGCTGATTTTCCATCAACTTCTGGACCAAAAAGCAACTCAGGTGTATCATCTAAAACATTCACATCATCCCTATTCTCTGGCATTTGTCGTGATCTTTGGATTTGTTGCCTATACACATCATGCTTTGCAAGTTCAGATAAGGGGATGGAGATCTTAAGTTTGCTTATTTCTGCTTCTAAGTTGAATGGTTTCTCCAATGGAGTCTTTGTGTTGGTAATAGCAGATTTCCGCTTTTCAAGTGTATTTTATGCGTTTTCCTCTTGATTAGCAATGTTATGGTGAGTGATACCTTGCGGTATTTCTATTTTGGGAAGGCCTTTAGGAGTGCTATTTACATTTTCCTTCGAGGACGAAGGTAACAGAGGCTGATCATTAGAGGGCTGCATGTCTGGTGTGTCTGTTATATCCTCTATTGTGACTTCTTTCGAATCTGGGATTGTTTGTTTGGTCGGTTCTGTGGAAGCAGCTCTGTCCTTAATCTTCTTGGGCTGCTTTGATTCCTTCTGTTTGATGGGCTCGGTTACATCAATTGTTCTAGTTCTCAGTTTATATTGTTTGTGCACTTCATAAACAGCTGAATCATAACCTTGTTTGAAGTCAAAAGACTCACCTGACTGGGTCTGAAATTGATTAAATTCATGCTCATCTTGGTCTTGTTGAGTTAGGAAAATTTGTTGCTCACCCTTCAAATCCACCAAGTTCATGTGAGTTTCGTCTATGGCATCACTAGATGTGGATGCTTCTGTATAGTTTTCTTGGAAAGGAGGTCTTATATCATGGTCTGGGCTAGACCTACCAGCGTTTGGATTTTGATTTTTCTTGAAATTCGGGTTCTTGACAGTGTTAGCTTGCTGCCCGTCCCATGATGATTTCCTCTCAACACTCTCTACTATGTCTCCCAGCCTGTGCATCCCATTGATAATAGCATCTAGATTTTGATCTAAGGCTGAGGGCTCTTCCTTGAAGGTGGTTCTTCTCTCAGTTCTAGCTCTGTTTCTTTTGGCAATTAAATTTGCCTCCACGGTGACAGCCACATTTTGCATGTCTGCAAGGCTGTTAGGGGCTCTTTCTTTTAATTGGTAGGCCATATCTGGGTCGAATCCATCAGGGAATTTATATAAGGCAAGGTCAGGTGGGGGCCTTAAGTTTTGTGGGATAGCATTATAAACGCTATTGAACCTTGCACAATAGTCCAAGACTGTTTCTTGTGGACCTCTTTTGATTGTATCGTATTCAGCTAGTATGTGCAAGGGATCTTTCTTTTTCTCCCATCTGTTGATAAATGACTGGTATAAGGCTTCTGGGTCTGCTATGGAATTGGCTGGGAGTGCTCTAAACCAAGTCCTGACATAGCCTATCAAACTTTGGACAAAAATCTACATTCTCACACCATCATCGTCAATCTCATAGCTTTCAAAGTAATCCTGCATTTTCTTTGTATGCTGAAGGGCTGTGCAGGCACTTGTGCCATCAAAATATGTGATTTTAGTTTGGTAATCCTGAGGCATAGCCCCGGGATTTGCAGGCAGCTGTAAAGGTGCATATCTATTCGCCATGTTGGCAGGGATAAATGGAACAACAGGGATAAACGGAACAGCTAGAACAACTGGGATAATAGGAGTAGTAGTGGTAGTATGTGTAGTGAATGGAGGTGTGGAAGGAGTGCTTTGAGAGGTGGATGAAGAACAAGGGGAGCTAGGCGTTGAACGAAATAAAACTTTGACAGGGGTTGGGCCACAGCGTGGGTGAACTGCTTCAGGACTATTATTAGCAAAATCCTCTCTTCGCTCTAGCTTCCTGAGGTTCCTTGGGATTATATTGGGATTTTCAAAAGTTGCTGGGGGATTTGGGTCTAGATTTGACCTTGTATAACGTGAATTCTTTTTGGGAGCCAGCTTCTAGCTTGTTTTTTTGGGGATTTTCCTAAGAATATAAGGGTTAGAAAGAAACTTTTGAAGGTATGGTTCCTTCCCAGTGGAGCTTTCCACCTTGATTTGTGAAATTATCTGAGGATGTTCCCCAGTGGAGTCGCCATTATGTTATCACTCAGGTTGTCCTTAAAGCTCCTTAAAGGATACGGCCGAGGTAACCACAAACCAATCTTTGGACTGCAGGTCCTAGCCTACCTGCAATCAGAGAGGGCTCTCTCTTTAGGATTTAGCTTTGTTTTGGGTTGATTTTATGCTAGTTATGATTTTCTTGGGTTTTGTTTTGATTTTGGTGGGATGGGGGATTCTTTCAAACAGAGTTGGGATGCATAGTGTGAGAAGTTCATACCATTGGGCATGGAGTCGTGGATTAGGCTTGCTGTTGCGTTTTCTTGGTCACAAGAGGAATACAGAGCATGATAGCTACACATAAAACAATATCAAGCTGGAATAAGGATGGAATGAAGGTCAGTGAATGAAAGGCAACTAAGTAGATCTCATTATGCTAACAGAGGGAAGGTGAATGAACATTTATATAGGAGCAGTCAAGGATTCCTAAACAACATTCATATATGAAGGAACTAGCCTAAATATGAGCAAATCTGTATTCATATTCAGGACTAATTCAAAGGAAAACATAGATAAATCACAGAAATTGAGAACATAATACAACTAAGTGAGGTCTGAACTATTCTTTCTTTCTGCTATTTAGATAGTGAAACAATGATGGCATAAACACATATAAACTGTAAACAGAGATAAGAAACACTTATTGGGCTATGTAGAAGCATTAGGATTCCATAGTCACTCTTCAGTCATTAAAACACAACAGCCATTTCATCTCCCAAACATTCCAGCGATCTTTGATTATAGAGACTCTAAGAAAATACAGTGCAAGTCTAGAGAGGAAGTTATCGACCAACCAACCCTTTTTTCATAACAGAGGGTGGTTTAAATAGAAAAAATATCTACAAACAACAGATCTGAGACAGGTCTCATCAAATAAATGCCTTTAACCTAATTTGTACAGAAGTAAATGGCAGAAATATCTATCTAACAGCTGTGCTAGGGCAACTGGCATCTCAAAATATCTATTACAACAAATCTTAGGCAGATTTGAGAAAAATGAGTGCTTTAATCTATTTTATCTTAGAAGTAAATGCTTAAAACATTTATCTAAGTGCTGCGCTAGGGCAGCTGCCTCAAAAATGGATCAACATCTGTCCTTATGGCTCTGTGCTGGCTCTTTTAGCCATAAGTGTGCTTTAAATTCACTCATATGCACCTGCAAGTGGTTCCGCTGCCTTAAGTGGCCAAAACTGTGAGTTGGTGAGCCTTTATGGCTCAGAGCTGCTTTATTGACTTTGTTGGGAGGCTCTTTAATGATTTCCTGCTTCGGGTTCAAATTTTCCATTGAACACCTTCACTGATACACTTTGCCACATCCTGATACACTTTGGCACTGTATCTGGGCCTTTTCTCACCGCTGATACTCTTTAAACTGTCCCATCGCCCCCTTCTGCCTTTTAATGAAAAAATAACTGCTGCTAATGTCCTCCATGGCCTTTGGAACGCTATCAGCACTGACCGATCAAAAATGGTACTAAAAAGGATGAACAACTGCTAACTAGTGGAAGACTGGATGTTGGAGGCATGCCGAGGCCAAAATCCTGCAATTTGGAGCTATTTCGGGCCTAGAGCGATCAAATATGGACTAAATAATGCCATGTTTCTTTTGGAGGCGGGGCGGGCATGGGTGTCGAACTATTTAAAAGAAAATGGCCCTTTTCCCTCTTATAAGGCAAAAAATGCTTTAAACATGAAAATCCATCAAAATTGGGGCGGCAGCGATTAATGTTCATAAGATTGAATGCTGGCCATTGGATCCGGCGCGGGTCGATCCAACGGCTGGCGCTAAATTGCATCGGGGCAGACCATTGGTCCCAACACATAAAACCTCCGAATAGCGATGAACCTGGCGGACCTGAAATGCTTATAGGCCCTTTCTTTATGGAGATCGGGTCCGGTCCATTGAAGCTTTCATATCGGCGGATTTGGTAAAAATGGGTGAGCGGACCCGATATACTATATGCTACACTTTATTACTTTTCGGCTCCGCTAGTCGGAGCCATATAGGAGTGATGCGATTAAATATGGGCCATTGATCTCTGGGCCTGAATGGGTGGCTGAGATTAACTCGGCAATTCGCTATCGGCGGGGTCATGGGGTTGCCACATAGAAACACCGAAACCCATCGGACCCGATAAGTTATACAGGCCCTCTTTATTTTATTTCGGGTCCGACCCATCGGCGGGACCCAAATCGGTGGTTTTAACAGTGGAATGGGTCCGCGGACCCAAAAACCCTTAACATTGCATTTGATAACTCATCGGCTCCGCCAAATCGGAGCAGTATATGGGGCGATGCGAAGTGGGGGACCGCGCGACAAGATCTGGGCTGTCAGATCTGGAGCCCGATCCAACGGTCCTGGATCCATCGGTGGATCGGCAGTCGGAGGGACCAGGGGGCGGCACACATAGAATCACCGAAATATGGCGGACCCGAAATCCTTTACAAGCCCTTTATTATTTTTGAAATCGGGTCCAGCCCGGGCTTTCGGCAATGCAACATAGAGTTAACACATTATATCGCCCGAGGGCACATGTCTTCGGAGGGTTTCCAAATATGCTTGTTATATGCCACTTCCCCCTCCCGATAGCGATATCGCATCGAAGGGGGACCAAATAGATCCTTTTCTCATCGGAGCATGCATTTTATTAAAATGCAAAGGAAAAATGAATTCGGAGGGGTAGCCTTTGGTGTTTCGGATGGATTCTAAGGCATCGGAAGGGGTCCGATGGCCAAAAAGGGAGGATTTTTTCATTTGTAGAAGGTTTTTAATGATTTTTGCATGGTTTTTGGCAATTTTCATGCCTTGGAAGGAGTCCAAAGGCACTTAGGAGGAAAGTGATGTGGTTTTGAGAGGGGTTTAGTGACCAAAGAGGGTTTCATGCCTTATAAAGGCAAACCAAGGCCAAAGGGATGATTTTTATACATATGAAGGTAAACTATGCAAAGGAATGAGTCCTTTTGCATTTGGAAGATGGTTAGAGGGGTCAATGAGGGTTCTTGCTGAGTTTCAGATAAACTTAGCAATTCCCGAGGATATATATGGTTATTTTTCAACCAAGGGGAAGGGATAAGTATACAGGGGAGTTATATACATAGTTTTAGTAGCGGAAGGGGAAATAGATAGGGAGTTACGTAATAAAGTTAGTAGTTAATATGATAGTGATGAGAAAAAGCACTAAGAATGATGTCTTAGGCTATCAATGGGGGAAAATGACTGATAGAAGAAGTGTGAACATTCCTTGAGTGAAGCAGATCTCCACCAAGGCAAATGATATGGAGAATGATGAAACTAATAGGTATCATGCAGACCTTGACCTCTTTGGGGGAAGTTAGTGAGTGATTTGGGGGAGAGGAAGAAGGGGGAAGTTAGACATGCATTTCTTGAAGTCCTCCAACTGAAAAACTGCCTTCAACTTGTGATATGATAGATATAACACTTGACAATATGAAATGGATCACAAGCCATGATTCTGCAACCACAAAGCTACCTACCCGACCTACTCACCTAGCATTTTCTCTTCTTTTTGGTTTGGGTGCACTTGAACTAGCATACCCAGCTTTTCACTCTTCCTTCTTGCCGTGCTCCTATCTACTTCTACACTTATTTCAGCGAGGGGCTCAGATTAAACTGTTGAGCGCCCTTGTTTCTCTACCTATCTACAAATCTGCCAAGATTAAGATGTTTGGACAGATACTTATTCTCTATATTCTACAACAAGAAATTGAAACCTAGGGAGGCCAAGATTAAGCTGTTTGGCCTACCCTTAACTAAAAACTGATCAAAATGGATTACTTATCAAAACTGGAACAAAGCAGTAGCATTAAAACTGGCACACCTTCATGGATACTTCTCTGGTCATCTGTAGCAAATATGGAGCATTGCAGCATGCATAGTACGACATATTTGGTATGTAAAAATGTCGATCATGAAAGATGATTAACCTGCTGCAGCAGGAGGCTAACACTAAGCATGTCATCCAAGGCTTAAGAGCTCTTCATGATTTTGTTCATCTCTTCAACCTTTTTTCTGAGGAGGAAAATCTCTTCTTCCAATCTTTCACACTCATTATTCTTTTTTGTAAGTTGTTCCTCAGTTTCTTCCTTCCTACGAGTAGCTTCAACTGCTACTATTTTAAGGGAAATGATATCTGACTTCATTTTGGAGATTTCTTCATTCTTTGCTTGACTGCTCTCCATTTTCTTTTTAGCTCCTTGTGCCTGCTTCTTGGCTTCTTGTAATTCAGACTTAAGGGAGGAGACCTCTACCTTGTACTGTCCTATCTCTTCTACAAGTTTGTTCACTCTCTTGTGCCTTTGTTCAAGTTGACTTGACAAGGTATCTTCCTGCTTCTTTGCTTTATTCAATTGATTTTTCATGGATATGACTTCTTCATGATGCTTCCTTTTGCGAGCTCTTCATCCCTTTCTTGTACTTGAAGCTTGATGAGGTCAACCTTCTCATTTTCAGCTTCTATGATGGGTTCAGAATTCCCTTCTTGATTGATGGTCATGGTTAGTGCTCCCTTTCCGTGAAGGTCATGAAGTCTATCCCATATAACCTTTGCTGATGAATATTTTCCTAGATTCTTCTTTACATAATCAAGCAGCCCATCCAAGATTATCTTTGATGCTTTTGCATTGTACTCCTTGGATTCTCTATCCTTCCTGCTATCATCAATCACTGATCCCCAGATTTCAATCCCTTGAGACTATAAGAAAGTCCTCATTTTTACTTCCCATATATAATAATTCCCATTGAACCTTGGGGCCTCAAATAGAAAGATTTCAAGTTGATTATCTTGTCTTTTACTAGTAGAGGGAGACACATTTTTAGCAGGATTGGTGACTTTCTTCTTTGACCTCGCCATTTGACTGAGTATCTAAAATAACTGATTGTCTTCAATAGTAACATAGAAAAAAAACTTTGAGAAATACCTGTATCCTTTCTTGATTGAGTCTTCACTCTGCTGGAGAAGCTACTGCAGCAAAAGAACCTTCCTTCAGCTTCTTTGACACCTTCAAAGAGCCTGGACAAGCTCTGATACCACTTGTTGGAAATTTCAGGTGATTTCAAACACAAAAGACCAGAGAACAACGCTCTGATATAATGTTGGGAATTTTTCTGCTAAAATTCCAAAAACAAAACAAACACAACACAGAGAATGATACTCTGCTAGGAATTTCTGATAATTCCAGAACAACAAAAAAAATCACATGAACAGAGGATAATACTCTGTTTAAAACATAGGATCTTTAACACAGGATCTTGCTGCAGACAGAATTTCAGCTTGCTAAAGATAGAGTTTCAGCAAAAAACATAAAAAACTTCTATTCATTTACAATAAACCAGCTGTTACAAAACGTATTCCTCACATAGAGGGATTTTCACAACCGCTGTTACAAAAGCATCTTCCTCACACAGAGGGATTCACCAGAGATTATGCTGAAGAGCATCTTCCTCTTAACCAGAGGGATTCACCAGTCTATGCTGAAAAGCATCTTCCTCTTGACAGAGGGATTCACCAAAGACAACAGATCTTCCTCTTAACAGAGGGATTCACCGGAGACTGTGCTGAAAAGCATCTTCCTCTTTAACAGAGGGATTCACCAGAGATTATGCTGAAGAGCATCTTCCTCTTGTTTTCACAATGGACAATAACCAAAACTTCACGCTGCTGCGTGCTCCCCTTCATTGATTACAATCGCACTGCTGTTGTGCCTCACTTGCATTTCAGATGCAAACAACAAAACTGTGCTGCTGCGTTTCTACCCTTTCTCACAGCAGACAACCACAAAACAAATTACATTCAAATCTGCACTGCTGTGCGTTTTTCCTTTTCTGCGCTCCTCTGCGCTGCTGCGTCTATTCTGCTGCACTGCTATGCCTTCTTTGCTGCGTCTACTCTGCACTGTTGTGCATTCCCATTACATTTTTCTTCTCCACGCTGCTGCGTCTTCTCCTCAATCTCTGTTTTCTACACTGCTGTGTCTTCTGCTCTGCACTGTTGTGCCATTTCTTTACAATGGAAAAACTTTTCTTCACGCTACTGCGTGGGTTACAAATTTTTTTTTTTTAACGAACACAAGAACATTACATATATATTTACAAAAAAAACTTGCATACATTTTCTTGTCCCATACTCCCGTGGATAAAAAAACAATAAAATTAAAGACCTTTTACCAACATTCTACAAATGCAGTAAATTCCATTAAATTACTTCACTGGCAAACTGGCGGTCTTTGATTCAATCTGAATGATTTAATGAACAAGAATGGAGTCCCATGTTGTGAACTGCTCGAGGCTATCCTTCTCATCCTTGGCTGAGCTGCTCTTTAACTGCGGTAGCTGAGAATTCAACGTGCAAGAGCTGGATTGCAACCTGCTTCTTCGCGTGCCCAAAAATCGAGCAAACTTGAACATGAGCCATTGGATTAAACAAATGGATGGCTGAGATTTTTTTGACAGAAGGTGCGATCTGCAATGGCTCAGGTCGCATCGCATCACGAACTCAGGGCGGAGGCTTAAAGCGCAATGGCTAAGATTCGCGATCTGTGATCATGTCGCATGATCGCATCGCATCGCAACAGCAAGGAACAAGCAAAAAACAAGGGACGCAGCTAGGGATTAATTCGATTTTCGATGAGACGTGATTTGTGATCTGCGATGGATCGCATAGCAGGGAACTCCAATGGGGTTAAAGTTTGCGATTTCTGTTTAACTGTTGCTGCAGTTGAAATTACATTCCAACATGCAAGAGCCTAGGAAAGAATAGCTTAGATGATGGAAGTAAAATTTTCATGCTAGGAAATAGTAGCTTAGATGATGGAAGTAAAATTTTTATGCAATTTTATTTAATTATCGACATTTGAGATGGGAATCTTAACCCTAAGAGTACAAAGATTTTCAAATCCTAGGGGCTTGTACCCCACATCCAAAACTATGGTAAAAGATGCTTCTAGGATTTGTGCTCAAACTCGAACTCAAATTGGTCAAGGAAATGGAAAGATGATGAAGTTGCCATCCAACCTAAATGAACAGGCTAAAGCAACCATTATTTTATTATGAATAATTATAAAATATAACTAACTATTTTTTATAATTTAATAATAACCTAAAACCTTATTCCAAAATAAACCACTATTAACCTAAATATATTTAAATTTTATTTTAAAAACAAAAATTTCCAATGATACTCTTATCCATTAATCTATTGTTAACTATTGTAAAAAATGGATTATGCCATAGTTCTATTTAAGACGCAACAAAAATCACTTCCAAAAGTAATCCATTTCCAAAAATAGTCCCTTTCAGGGGTATAATATGAACCAACAGACATTTCAAGTTATTCATCATAAATGTGTACACTAAGTTGGACCCTGGCTCTGCTTGCGGACCAGTAATTCAGATTCGTTTAAATATTCTTCCATGTTTCTCTCCATCTCATAAAAACGAGTATTAACATCACGCTGTTGTTAATATTTTACAAAACATATTTAGCACTTTAGCAATTGCTCACTCACATTTATAATATGTCTGCATAATGATACCCTAAACGAACATTTCGTAGGTTTATGATTTAAAAGCAAATTAAAGTTAATATTAATATTAATGTCTAGCACTAACCAGTTAGCTGACATGTCTTCCCATCAAGGATATTAACGGTTTTACCGCTATTCATGGCTCAAACATTCCCATACACTTCTCATGCTGTTCTTTCTCATTATCAAAAAATTTAACTGTATTTTTTTATTATAATAATAAATATAGAAACCGATTATAATAATAAATATAGAAACCTACGATAATTTTAGGGAAAAAGCATGCTATTGTGCTAATTTAATTAATCACAAATGCAGGTTAAGTTAATGGAACTATAGTCACTACGCAGTATAAAAAGACATTTACAACAAAGAATCTGTTAAATAAAAAAAATCAAGAAGTCCACCGTTACACGTTTCTATATAAAGAGATTAGAAGGAAAGAATCTGCTAGCAGAAATATATACAAGTGTGATAAAAACAAATAGTGATAATAATATTAACTTAATATAATTTAAAGATATACAACACAGAATCTGTTACAAATCTAATGGCGAAGACTACCAGCGGGATTTTTTTCCTCGGGTCCTATCTTGTCAAGCCTGTGTTGCTAGCCAGCGTTTTTACCATCTGCAGAGCGACCTCTCACACCTCAATTGCGAATAATTCATGGTGCCCCGTGGATTCAGGAAGTGGTTGGTCGTGAACACTAAATTCTGTGGTGCATCCTAAAAATCGTTGTAACGCTCCCATAGTGTTAGAGCCACTCAGCCACTTTGTCCGAAAGACTGTAACTGAAAACAACAGAAGAAATCGGTGCACAGTTGTTACGAGGAGAAGAGAAGGGTAAACACAAAGACCTCTGCACTATGGACATATATCAGCCTTATAGAAACCCCGATGTGAAGGGAGCACAACCGCGATAGTGTAACCTCGCTTTCGCAACTTCTGCAAAGCGGGAGCAAAATCCAAATCGCCAAAATTTAAAAGAATCAGAGCAGGAGGGCATACAGGTAAACACAAAGACCTCTGAACTATGGACATATATCAGCCTTATAGAAACCCCGATGTGAAGGGAGCACAACCGCGATAGTGTAACCTCACTTTCGCAACTTCTGCAAAGCGGGAGCAAAGTCCAAATCGCCAAAATTTAAAAGAATCAGAGCAGGAGGGCATACAGTTGATTTCCTTTGACATACGACTGTAGTCTTCATAGGTGGAGAAGGTAATGATCACTCTCTTCACTCTACTATGAACAATTAGTTGCAAATGTTTCTTAAGAAATCTATTGGAGCTCTCCCACCGGTATAGAGCAGTTTTCTATGTTCCACATAATGGCCACCGACCCTTTCATGTCAAGGTCATCCATTTCTTCTGCTGCTTCTACCATATTGAAACCAGGAATTATTGTACCGAACTCAGGAACTACCAAACTCAGAGATAAAAAGAATAGGATAAATCTAACTGTTCCATGAAGCACGGAAACCCACCCCATCCTGTGCCACGTCGTGATGGAGCGGTTGCGGAAAACCAGGCCAAGGAAGAAGTTGTGGAGAACCAGGCCAATGAATTCAATCTCGCCACAGACAAATAGAATATAATAAACCCACACATTCCATGAATCACGGAGACACACTCCAATTCCATGCCACGTGATGGAACGGTCGCGGAGAACCAGGTCAGGGAATTCAATCTGACGGCGGACGTTCACTCAATCGTCTAACATTTGATCCGACGGTGCAAATATGTGCAGAGTGGCATCCAGAGGAGTTGTTTTCAAAGGGGAACGCCTTACGACATAAAAATGTCTACAAAGATCCATAGTAATGGTAATGTTTAAATGCATATACAATTTGAAATATTAATGTCTATTCCATTAAAGTTCTATAAAAACATATATATTAACTTAAAAAGACACATCTTTATTTTAGTATTATATTGTGATGTCTAATAAAAAATTTAATGGAGTCTACTAAAGAAAACATATGATTCTTGATATTATCACTATCATACATTGTTTCCATCTATTCCCCTTTATCATGAGATCATTTCACAAATGTTGCAATTGCCTCTTTACCAATGATAATGATAGTTACAAAATTTAAATGAAAAACTTGACATTTAGCTATATTTTTTCCTATTCTGGGAATGGTTGGTGTGTTGTTTCTCATTGCAGTGCAATTTTATGCCATCGTATTTCATTGTTTGTTGGAAGGGTTGACTGGGTTGTGAGTCGGGTGGCCCCTTGTTTCTTGGCTCATAATTTCAGGACCCTTTTCTTCTATTTCTGAGTCATTTTTGTGCCTGTTTCCAGGGCTATCCTAGGTTGACTTCTTACGAAACTGTTGGCGCCTTTGTGTGTTCGTCATTGTGGTTTCCTTGTGGCATCCTTCATTGGGGATTGTCATGTTTTCATCAATGTTTTTATGCTTGGGATTTTTTTTTGGGGTTCATCACTGCTAACTGCTACCACTTTTGCATTTTCCCTTACTTTGGTGTTGGTTTGTTGCTTGCCTAGTTATGGTTGGCCTTTTCATGGGGCTTTGTCACTTGCCGATTTGCTGATGGTTTAGGTTCGTTGTTTTTTGGAACTATGGAATGTGTTATATGTTGGCACTCGGTTGGGGTTGGCATCCCATGGTTTGACCCATTCGACAAGCTTATTTGTTGGGGTTTATTCACATTTTTGTAATGTATTGATGCCCATTTTGGGCTTTGTTTTCGTGGCATCTTTGGGGTCTCTCTTTGACAGGTATGTGTGTCATATATCTTATTTTTATCTGTTTTGTTTCCTAGGGTTTACAACACCTTTTGTCACTTATAGGATCTTAGATCCTAGTGAATGTACTACAAGTGTATATGAAAAATGTATTTTTTCTCATAGAAATATTAATGAAAATATTTTTGCATGTTATAGATGTATTGTAGCAGCTACAACCACCCTCCAAAGCTTTTCTTATGCTTCGATTTTAGAGCTTAACCATAACAACTCATCTCACACTGACCCAGGTATTCATGGTTCAAATGAGACTTATTCTTTTCATTTTGGCTTGTGTTTGCTTAGTTGGTTTTCTAACTCACAAGCTTATCTCCTAACTTGGTCACATGGCAGTTATGGGCTTGCCCTAAAAACTATGCAATTCTTAAGGGAAACTAGCCTTGCTATTTGAAATTGCATAGTACTCACTACCAGTGAGCCATGAGATCATAAAATGCACAATCATGAGGGGGAAACCCAACATTGAGCCCAGAAATTGCGCAACCCTCATTGAGCTCAGAAAATGCACAGTGCACTGAGTCGGAAGGTTTCCTAGTTGCTAGAACTGCATTGACTTTCCCGACAGTGTGCATGGTAAGTTTCTTTAGAAAAAAAGAAAAAAAGAAAAAATAAGAAATAATCCCTAAAAAATAGGGACCTATTTTTAGTATCCCAAAGGAGGAACTTGCGCCAATTTTTTTAAACATTCGCCAAGTGTCATTTTTTCCATGATTTTAGGCATGCGCATCATAAACCCTAATTTGTCTAAAATAATTTAATTGGTGCTTCTAGAGCTCATTTTCACATTCGATCTTGGAGCTCTAGCATTCCTGAGGAGATCAAGGAGCATTCAGTGCAATCGTCGTCGCTTTTCCATGTGATTTTTTCTTTTGTCATCTTTTTCCACTTTTTCCATCGCTTTTTGTTGTTTGTATTATGCAAGTATTGTTTCACTTGTTTCTCTGAATTGTTGTTGTCATTTTATCTTGTATAAGTGCTATTTAAAATTATAGATTGCCTTTCCTAAGTGTCGCATGAGTTTTCCTGTTTTTGAACAAATGGTCGTCGTTGCGGCGAATCTCCTCACATCCTTTGTTTTACTTCCATTTAATCAATTGCTACACTTGTTTCAAATGCATTCATCCACACATAATTAGCTCTACACTCAAATTCACACTATATCTTAGATCTGCTAGTTTTTTACACTTCCCTTGGGGAGATTTGGGTTCCCCTTTGCTGGATCTCACTTTTCACAGCTGGCACTGCGCAATCTGGAGGCTCAAGCCACAAGTGTGGGCTTTGGAATTCTGGAGAGAATAGCCTAATATGGCTCCAACTATGCACTATGTGGTTCTAGGAGCCAACCTCCTAGCTTGTCCACTGAGACTACACAATGTGCAACCTCTCCCAGTCCTTTGCCTAGGCTAAATTGCACATTGCGCAGTTCCAGTTATCAGGCTTCCACCTTAGCTCTTGGGACTAGGCAGTGCATAGTTCCCCAAGTCATCCAATAACCCTTGTCAAGAAAAAATATGCAATCCCTCACATCTAGTGCCCAACTTTCTGCTTAAACTTGCCTTGAAGTTGTTTAGGTTTTAAACTGAAATTGTATTGCCATGAGTGTCGTCTCTATCCCACAGGTACAGAAGTTGTTTAGAATCTATTCTCTAGTAATATTTAACATGGAATCCAAGAGATTTGCATCAAAGAAAACCACCAAGAGTAGTATTGGGGAAGCAGTTGAAAAGACATCAGTTGATTTACGAGTGTATGCAAATACTCAATGTTTATTAAGAAGGGAACAACACTAACATGGGAATAAATCAAAGACACTTTTGCAATCAACTTTGAGGAAGATTTAGAGGACCGACAAGTTTATCTTAGCATTTGAAAGTCAGGGTTATACAAGGTTGCATGCAGGTTGTTATTACTCAGGTTGTCCCTAAAGCTCCTTAAAGGGATACGGCCGAGGTAACCACAAACCAATCTTTGGACTGCAGGTCCTAGCCTACCTGCAGTCAGAGAGGGCTCTCTCTTTATGATTTAGCTTAGTTGAAGATGATATTAGGCTAGCTAATGAGTTAAAGGGGGTTTTGTTTATGTTTGGTGGGAAGGAGGATGCTTTCAAGTAGAGAGGCAATGCATAGTATGATAAGTTCAAACCATTGGGCATGGAGTTATGGAGTGAGACTGCTGGTGCATTTCTTGGTTACAAGAGGAATGAGGAGCAAGGTAGCTACTCATGAAACAATATTCAAGCTAAAAGAGATGGATTGGAGGCTAAGGAATGAGAGGCAACAAAGATTCTCTCAATCAGGTTAGCAGAGGGGAGATGAATGAACTCTATCTAGGAGCAGCTAAGAATTCTTAGACAACAGTCATTCATATGTGAAATAGGTCCAACATGAGCCTGAAAGGAATTCATATTTATACCTAAATCAAGAAGAAAACAATAAGAAGCCACAGAAACTGAGCATAGAGTGCAGTCAAGCAAATTCTAAGCCAATCTTTTGTTCTGTGACTTAAGCATGTATGAAATTGAGATAACAGAGGTGAGAGACACTTATTGATCCATATAGCAGCACATGAATTCCATCATCCACTCTTCAACCATTAACAACACATCAAACAGTCCATCCTCCAAGCTTTTAGCAGTCTTTGATTAAAGAAATTATACCAGATACAGAGTGAGTCTCTAGAGGAGTCATACCACCAACCAACCCTTAAAACAGTGCAGAGGGTGGTATATAAAGAACATAGCTACAGACTTCCCTTGAACAGCTGTCAAGGGGGAAAATATCTCAAAAAATATCTCTGAAAACAGATCAAAAGAGATCTTGTGCAGTTAATGTCATTGATCCTAATCTATGCTGGAAATAAATGCATAAAACATATTAAAACAGCTGAGCTGGGCAGCTGGCATCAAAAATGGACTGAAAGAGCGCCTTGAGCCATGCGCTGTCCTCTGTGTGATAACTGTGCATGGGCTGAGCAGTGCTGCCCAAAGGTGGCTTCATACATTGCCTTTGCAATAAATCAGCTTTAAAATCCCTTCTCTGTGTCTTCAAGTAGTCCTCCTGCCTTAAATGGCCATAATTGCAAGTTGGCGAGCCATTACAGCTCCATGATGTCTTGCTGAAACTGTTGGGGCCCCTTTTGCCTTCATCTTCTTCGAAAAGCAACACTGATACTTCCCGCCGCTTCCTGATCTACTTTGGTACTGAATCTGGGCCTTTTCTTATCACTGATACCCTTTAAACTGTCCCATCGCCCCATTCTGCCTATTAATGCAAAAAAAACACTGCTGCAAATGGTTCCCGCGGTCTTTGGAATGCTATCGGCGCTCTGGCCGATCAAAACTAGCCTTAAACTTTTGAAAAATGGTGCAAACAGGAGGAAAAAGTGTTGCCAACTGTGCCGAGGCCGAGACTGGCCCCCTGGAGCAAAACCGGGCTTGGAGCGATCCTAAATGGCTTAAGGATGTATGATTTCCCTTATTGGTTGTGGCGGGCGGGAGCACCGCAAACAAACCTTAGACAATGGCCATTTTATCATAATATGAAAATGCTCTCAAAACACTGCGAAATTGTGAAAATTTGGCGCTTAAGTGGACACTGTAGCAATCATTAAATCCTGGCCATTGGATCCGGCGCAGGCCGATCCAACGGCCCAGATCTCATCGCAATATCGCATCGGGGTGGACCATTGGTCCCAAAACATAGTGCCTCCGAAATGCTGCGGACCCGAAATTCCTTAACACTGCATTTGATAACCTTTTCGGCTCCGCCATATCGGAGCAGTCCCCTTCACTGCGCAACGGGCTCCTTTCGGACCCGAAATCCTTTTGTGTTGCGCCTTTATGTTATTTCGGCTCCACCAGTCGGAGCAGATTCATGGGGAGTGCCGCGATCAAATCAGGACCATTGATCTGGGAGGGCGATCCGACGGTCGGCGCTAAGTCGCATTTCGCTATCGGCGGGGATATGGGAGCGTCCACATAGAATCGCCGAAACACCATCGGACCCGAAAAGCTATATAGGCCCTTTATTATTTGAAATCGGGTCCGGTCCGAGGCTTTTGGCAATGCACCATAGAGTTAACACATTTTATCGCCCGACCTCTGACAGCGATATCACGTCTGAGGGAGGGCACCTGCCTTCGGAGAAATGCCAAATATGTTCGTTACATGCCACTTTCCCCTCCCGATAGCGAAATCGCATCGAAGGGGGAACAAATAGAGCCTTTTCTCATCGGAGCATGCATTTTATTAAAATGCAAAGGTATATGAATTCGGAGGGGGGATGAAAGTGCTTTGAATGGATCTCTAGGGCATCGGAAGGGGTCCGATGGCCCGAAAAGGAGGATTTTTTCAATTTTTTGAAGGTTTTTACATGGTTTGGGTATTCTTGTGCCTTGGAAGGAGTCCAAAGGCACTTAGGAGGAAAGTGGTGTGGTTTTGAGAGGGGTTTAGTGGGCAAAAGGGGTTTCATGCCTTCTAAAGGCAAACCAAGGTAAAAGGGGTGATTTTTTAAACATGTGAAGGACAATTATGCAAAGGAATGAGTCCTTATGCATTTGGAAGATAGTTAGGGGGGTGACGAAGGGTTCTATGCATCGAAAAGGGTCCAAAATGCATGAGAAGATGGTTTGAGGGGAGAAGTGAGGATTCTTGCTGAGTTTCATATAAACTTAGCAATTTCCAGGGATGTATATGGTTATTTTCAACCAGGGGGAGGGATAAATATATAGGGGAGTTATATACATAGTTTTAGTAGGGGAAGGGGAAATAGATAGGGAGCTACATAGTATTGTTAGTAGTTAATATGACAATGATGAGAAAAAGTGCTAAGTATGATGTCTTAGGCTATTAATGGGGAAAATGACTCATAGAAGCAGTGTGGTCATTCCTTGAGTGAAGCAGATCTTCACCAAGGTAAATGATATGGAGAATGATGAAACTAAGAGGTACCAAGTAGATCTTGACCTCTTTTAGGGAAATTAGTGAGTGATTTGGGGGAGAGGAAGAAGAGGGAAGTTAGACATGCATTTCTTGAAGTCCTTAAACTAAAAAACTGCCTTCAACTTGTGATATGATAGATATAACACTTGACAATATGAAATGGATCACAAGCCATGATTCTGCAACCACAAAGCTACCTACCCGACCTACTCACCTAGAATTTTCTCTCCTTTTTGGTTTGGGTGCATTTGAACTAGCATACCCAGCTTTTCACTCTTTTCTTCTTGCTGTGCTCCTATCTACTTCTACACTTATTTCAGCCAGGGGCTCAGATTAAACTGTTGAGCACCCTTGTTTCTCTACCTATTTACAAATCTGCCAAGATTAAGATGTTTGGACAGATATTTATTCTCTATATTCTACAACAAGAAATTGAAACCTAGGGAGGCCAAGATTAAGCTGTTTGGCCTTCCCATACTTGAAAACTGATCAAAATGGATTACTCATCAAAACTGGAACAAAGCAGTGGCATTAAAACTAGCACACCTTCATGGATACTTCTCTGGTCATCTGTAGCAAATATGGAGCATTGCAGCATGCATAGTACGACATATTTGGCATGTAAAAATGTCGATCATGAAAGATGATTAACCTGCTGCAGCAGGAGGCTAATAGTGGCTCCACTTGGGGATGGCTTTTCCTTGTGAAAATCCAAGAACAGCAGGTCAGACTGACTTGATCTTCTGTAGTTGCTGTTAATTGAAAATTTCTTCTGCGCTAACTGTTGAATGACTAGAACTTTAACTTCTGAATGCAGCACTCCTCCTTAGCTGAAACACTGTGAAAAATAAAGCATCGCGTGCTTTCTTCTGCATGCTTGATATTGCATACACTTTTGCTCGAGAACTGCCTTGTGAAATAAACACAAAAAGGGAACAAAAACTGGATCTCTTCTTTTCTTGTCTTTGAACAGGCTGTAGATGTAATGCTAAAAAAACTCCTTTGTTTTGATACTATTGACTGAAGAACTGGAAGCCTGAATGCAGCATTTTTAATAGAACTTGCTGTTATAAATAATAGCGCTGCCCCTTTACCATTGAGTGCATTTTAAAATATATCCAAATCTGCCTTGTGCACCCTTTGAAGTACGATCATGACCGGGGCAAAATTGATGTGCTTCTCTTTGAACTTTATTTCAAAAGAACAGAGACTTTGAATGTCACGTTCCTTTGGGTCTTTTCTTCGGGACTGCGCTCTTTTCTCAAAATCAATGCAAAGACAGAGCTTTGAAATGGGGGACTTGCACTGCTCTGCCTCCATAACTTTGCTGCTTGGTTCCAAGCAATCGGATTGCTTATAAAAACATAAAAGAAAAACGCTTATATGTACACGCATTAATATACAAATATATACATCAGAACCCTGTATCCCTTAGATCACTGGATCAAGGTAATGCTTCAGCATGCGGCCATTCACAGGGCCCTCTTCAGCTGCGCATGCATCTAGAGGCTTGAGAAAATATGTATTATTTCCTTGAATAACACTGATGACAAATGGGCCTTTCCACAGAAAGTCAAATTTGGCATGCTTTCCCTTGTCTTCTCGTCGTGAGTCCCACCTTAACACTTTATCGCCAATAAAGAAATCCTCAGCCTTAGTCTTCTTGTCAAACACCTTCTTCAGCCTTTCTTGTAACATTTGAGCTCTGTCATACACCTGCTCTCTGGTTTTCTGAAGATGAATGGTCTAATTGATCCTTCGTTGAATATCATTTGGTTCAGCTTGAACCTCCTGCAACAGCTTGATAACAGGAATGCCTAAAGAAGACGGAAATCTGGCCTCCATGCCATATACTAGCTCATAAGGGCTCATCCCAATGGATCTCTTTGTTGAAATTCTATCTGCCCATAGGGCATTGGTGAGCTTTTTGTGCCAGTTCTTCTTGTTTTCTTCTAAGGTCTTCTTGATAATACTGATCAGGCTCTTGTTGGATGACTCGGCTAAGCCATTACCTTGAGGGTAATAGGCTGTGGAATGGCCCAAGGTGATATGGAATTTATGGCAAAAATTGATCATCTTTTTGGATTTGAAAGCAGCGGCATTGTCAGTGATGATCTTCTCAGGGCAGCCAAATCTAGAAAGGATATTGCACTCGAGGAATTGGATAATGATGGTGTCATTGGCTTGCCTACATGGGATGGCCTCAATCCACTTAGTGAAATAATCGGTGGCTGTTAAGATCCATTTATGCTGGCCTGAGGAAGAGGGATGGATTTCTCCAATGAAGTCAAGACCCCATTGTTGAAAAGGCTTCTTGGTTGAGATGGGTTTCAGAGGCAAAGGGAGCAGCTTTCTCTTGCCTTCAAAGATTTGGCAATTGTGGCATGAGGTGGCAAACTTCTTTATATCTGCAAACAAAGTGGGCCAATAGAAACTAGTCCTTAAAATTTTATCAGCAGTGGACTTCCAATATAGATGTCCTCCACAATCCCCTCCATGGAATTCTTTCATGACATTGTTGGTTTCATCATCAATCAAGCATTTCAGCAATATTCCTTCATGATTTTTCCAAAATAATGCACCATCTAGGACACAAAATTTTGAAGCCTTCATTTTTAAAAATCTCTTCTTGGTTCTGGACAATCCTGGGGGAGCACATAGGTTTAACAATACAAAGCAAATATCAGCATACCATGGGGATTTCAAAAAGGTGTCACTGATCTGTGGAGTCGCCAACTCCTGTTCATTGTCCAGTTGGTTGATGTCTAAGGCTTGAAAGTTTGTTTCGGACATCAGTTTAGCTAAACCTTGTCCCTTTATCAGCTTGGTTGGTTTTATCTCTATGTCATATTCAAGGATGCTTGCAATCCACTTACCTCTTTTGCCTTCTAATCCTTCTTGAGTCAATATATCTTTTACCGTAGCGTGTGGGACATAGGCAATCACATGTGAATATAAAATATAGATTCTGAATTCCTTGATGGCCTTGACAAGTGCGTAGGCCTGTTTTTCCATTATCGGGTATTTCAAAGGGGCATCTCTTAAGGCTCGGCTGAAAAAAGCAATTGGCTTTTCAGCTCCCTGTTCATCCTTTTGCAAAAGGACAACAGCTATAGTATTATCAGATGCAAATGAAAATATGATAAAGTCCTTATCAAATTGAGGACTTGTGAGGACTGGGGCTTGGGTTAAGGCTAATTTAATGCCCTCAAATGCTTGCTTGGCCTCTAGAGACCACTTTACCCTGGCATCCTTCTTGAGCATGTTGTTTAGCATTCTTATTAGCTCAGCCAAGTTTGGAATAAACCTCCTTAGGAAATTTATTTTCCCAAGGAATGCTTGTAGCTCTTTTATGTTTCTGGGGTATGGAATTTGGAGGATGGCCTGTATATTTTCAGGATCAATTCTGATCCCATCCTTTGATATGATGTGGCCAAGTAATTTTCCTTCTTCAAGGCCAAATAAGGATTTCTTTGGATTCAAGGAAATGCCATATTTCCTGCATGTCATGAAAATTTGCTTAAGATGTTCGAGGTGTTCTTCATCAGATTTGGAAAATGGGGTTAAGTCATCCAAGTAAACAACTAGGAAGTCATGTATTTCTTTTGCAAATGCGATATCCATTGCCCGTTGAAATGTAGCACCAGTGTTTTTAAGTCCAAATGGCATCTTTACATATTTAAATGTTCCCCATGGTGTGGTAAAATCCATTTTGTCTTGGTCGTCTGGGTGAAGAAGTATTTGGTTGAAACCTGAAAATCCATCTAGCAAAGAGATTCTAGAAGCTCCCACTACTCTCTGCAATATGTGGTCCATTTTGGGCAAAGGGTAGTGGTCTTTCAAGGAGACTTGGTTTAAATTTCTGAGATCTACACAAAGTCTGATTTCACATGTCTTTTTTCTTGTAGGAACCAGGTTGGACACCCACTCAGAAAATCTGATAGGTGCTATGATGCCTACTTCATACATCCTCTTTACTTCTTTCTCAATCAGTGGGAGAAGGACAGGGTTTATTCTTCTCATCTTTTGTTTAAATGGTTTCTGATTCGATTTCAAGGGAATTCTGTGTTGTATTATAGAGGTATCGTAGGATTTTAAATCCTCATAGCTCCAAGCAAAGACATCTTGGAATTCTTTGAACAAATCCACGTGCTTGGGCTTTTGATCAGCTAGTAAATTTTTGGACAGTTTGATCATTTTCGGGTTCTCTACTGTCCCAATGTTATGTTCTTCTATCTCAATGTTTATGGGTTGCAATTTTGGCTTTTTGGGCACATCATTTGCATCAAACATGTCTTCTAGCGGGGTGAGGCCAGCAGGCAGAAAATTATCTTTCAAATCCATGACTTCGGCGTCTGTTTTATCTATTTTCTCCAAGTGCATTTGTTTCAGCTCTTCAATGTTAGCATTGTCAAAAACAGTTGGTCTCAGGATCTGTTTGGCTGTTACAGCCTGTTGATCTTCGTTTAATGCTTGTTGTTGTGGGTCCTCCATGGTATCCTCATCGATGTTTAGGCCTGCAAATTCATGTTGTAAGGTAAGAAAATTGTTTATTTGAGCATCATCCTCGAATACTTGCCAGTCTTTAATGTTATTTGGGACAGCAGGCCTATGTTTTATTTCAGCAATGAAATGGTGATTTGGCTCAAAGGGAAGCTTGCATGTACTAGCGAAAGTGGCTAGGCTGTGAGCATGAATGTTATGATTCCTTGAAATCTTGGCAAGCTTGGTTTCAGAGAATGCATTGAGTATATTAGTGGCAGCTGTCCTATAGGCCCTCATTCAATTGTCATTGGCAACAAAGTTACCTTTCACTTGTTGGATTACTAGGTCGGAGTCACCTAGAATAGACACTTTTGCAGCTCCCAAAGCTTTTAGCAATTTAAGGCCTAAAAGGAGAGCTTCATACTCTGCCATGTTGTTGGTGCATCTGAAATTCAGTCTATATGCATGACCTTGTGCATGATTGTTATGAGAATTATGAATCCATACACCTGCCCCTGCTCCTAACTTATTAACAGATCCATCAAACTCTAAATACCATGTGATTTCTTGCTTGTGGCTAGTCTCATGAGTTTGAGTCATTTTAGGATTGGGCAGATTTGAAAATTCTGTTTGGGCAGGTTCTCCTCGTATGCTAGCTGCATTGGTTGTTGTGGCAATTTGTTGAGTATGTGCAACTGCTTCTTGATTGATGTGTGCTTGTTGTTCTAAAGCTAAAGGCTTGTCATCATGCAGCTATCATCGTTAAACAAAATAAACGAATCCATATCAGTATGGACTGAGTAGATGGGGAAATTTTGGGGCTTGTCCTCACTACTTACCATGTATTTCATGAGAGTTTCTCTATATAGTCTTTTTGGTTGCCCAAAGACTGATATAGTGGCGTAAGAGAGGTCTAATTGAAGGGATCCTTGGAGCTTTGCTCCCCAAGATCTTGATAGGAGCATCCCATGCTTTGGAGGGATGTCAGCAACTACAACATCCATGAGGATGGTCTTGTTGGGATACTGGACTAAGGAGACACACAAGTCTTTGATGAGGCCTAGACATTTCACTTGACTTGAGTCAAATGAGTATAAATCTTTGTAAGGTCTTGTAACATCAAGATTCAGTTTTTCCATAACTGCTTTGGGCATAAGATTGTGCGATGCCCCTGAGTCAAACATTGCATTGTGCAAGATCTTGTTATGTATATGTAGGCTGACATAAAATGGTAGAACAGATCCATATGTTGATTTTTCATTAACTTCTGGACCAAACAGTAGTTCCGGGGCATCATCTAGAATATTAACATCATCCTTAATCTCTGGTATTTGCAGTGATTTTTTTGAATTTGCTGCCTATACACATCATGCTTGGCAAGTTCAGAGAGGGGGATGGATACCTTTAATTTTCCTATTTCTGCCTCTAAATTAAATGGCTTATCCAATGGAGTCTTTGCGTTAAAAATGGCAGATTTCTCTTTTTCAATTGAAATTTCAGTGTTTTGCTCTTCTTTGCCATCGTTTGGGAGAGTGATTGCTTGCGTTTTTTCAGTGATGGGAAGGCTTTTTGGAATACTAGGCGCATTTTCCTTTGAAGGAGAATGTGGCGAGGGCTGGTCAATAGAAGGTTGTTTTTGTGTTATGTCCCCTACGGCTATTTGTTGCGTGTTGGGGACAGTTTTATCAGCATTTTCTTCGATGGGAGCCTTACCTTTAATTCTGTTAGGTTGTTGTTTTTCTTTTGGTTTGATGGGCACGGGCACATCAACGGTTCTGGTTCTGAGTTTATATTGCTTGTTTAGCTCATAGACAGCTGGGTCATAGGCTTGTTGAGACTCGAAAGACTCTTGTGTTCGGAATTGCATCTGATGAAAATCATCACCGCCTTGGTCTTCTTCGGATAAGAAGACAAGCTGGTCATTCTTTAATCCCATAAGATTTATGTGAGAGTCTTCCAAAGGATCATTGGAAGTGGAAGCCTCTGTGTAATTTTCTTGAAAAGGAGGTCTTATTTCACGGTTTGGGCTAGTTCTTCCAGTGTTTGGGCTTTGATTCCTTCTGAAGTTTGGGTGCCTTACAGTGTTGGATTGTTGTCCTTCCCATGATGATTTCCTCTCAACACTTTCTACTCTTTCTCCCAGCCTTTGCATGCCACTGATAATAGCATTAAGCTTTTGATCAAAGGGTGAAGGTTCTTCCTTAAAGGTAGTTCTTCTTTCGGCTCTAGTTCTGTTTCTTTTGGCAATTAAATTGGCTTCTACAATCACAGCAACATTTTGTGCCTCTGCAAGGGTTCGTGGAGCCCTTTCTTTTAACTGATATGCCATATCAGGGTCGAAACCATCAGGAAATTTGTACAAGGCAAGATGAGGGGGAGGCCTCAAGTTCTGTGGTATGGCATTATATACATTATTGAACCTTGCACAGTACTCCAAAACAGTCTCTTGAGGGCCTCTTTTAATTGAATCATATTCTCCTAGTATGTGCAATGGGTCCTTCTTTTTCTCCCATCTATTGGTGAAGGCTAGGTAAAGCTCATCAGGAGTAGTTATGGAATTTGCACCAAGTGATCTGAACCAGGTTCTTACATCACCTGTTAAACTTTGAACAAAAATTCTCATTCTTATGCTATCATCGTCTATTTCGTAGCTCTCAAAATAGTCTTGCATCTTCTTGGTATGCTGGATGGCTGTAGAAGAACCCGTACTGTCAAAAAATGTGATTTTAGATTGGTAATCTTGAGGCAAAGCCACAGCATTAGTAGGTAGCTGCAGGGGTGCATATCTATTAGCCATGTTGGCAGGGATAAGTGGAACAACCGGGATAAACGGAACAACTAGAACAACTGGGATAATAGGAGTAGTAGTGGTAGTATGTGCAGTGAATGGAGGTGTGGAAGGAGTGCTTTGAGACGTGGATGAAGAACAAGGGGAACTAGGGGTTGAACGAAATAGAACTTTGATGGGGGTTGAGCCACAGCTTGGTTGAACTGTTACAGGAGTAGAATCAGCAAAATCCTCTTTTAGCTCTAATTTCCTGCGGTTTCTTTGGATCAAATTCGGATTTTCAAGAGCAGCTTGAGGATTTGGGTCTGGATTTAATCTTGTATAGCGTTTCTTTGTCTTTGGAGCCAGTTCTAATAATATTTCAGGGGAATTTTCTTAAGCAAAATTTGGGCTACATGAAACCTTTGCAGGTCTGATTTTATCCCAGTGGCGCTTTGCCAATTGATTTGTGAAATTATCTAAGGAAGTTCCCCAGTGGAGTCGCCATTATGTTATCACTCAGGTTGACCCTAAAGCTCCTTAAAGGGATACGACCGAGGTAACCACAAACCAATCTTTGGACTGCAGGTCCTAGCCTACCTGCAGTTAGAGAGGGCTCTTTCTTTATGATTTAGCTACGTTGAAGATGATATTAGGCTAGCTAATGAGTTAAAGGGGGTTTTGTTTATGTTTGGTGGGAAGGAGGATGCTTTCAAGTAGAGAGGCAATGCATAGTATGATAAGTTCAAACCATTGGGCATGGAGTTATGGAGTGAGACTGTTGGTGCATTTCTTGGTTACAAGAGGAATGAGGAGCAAGGTAGCTGCTCATGAAACAATATTCAAGCTAAAAGAGATGGATTGGAGGCTAAGGAATGAGAGGCAACAAAGAGTCTCTCAATCAGGTTAGCAGAGGGGAGATGAATGAACTCTATCTAGGAGCAGCTAAGAATTCTTAGACAACAGTCATTCATATGTGAAATAGGGCCAACATGAGCCTGAAAGGAATTCATATTTATACCTAAATCAAGAAGAAAACAATAAGAAGCCACAGAAACTGAGCATAGAGTGCAGTCAAGCAAATTCTAATCCAATCTTTTGTTCTGTGACTTAAGCATGTATGAAATTGAGATAACAGAGGTGAGAGACACTTATTGATCCATATAGCAGCACATGAATTCCATCATCCACTCTTCAACCATTAACAACACATCAAACAGTCCATCCTCCAAGCTTTTAGCAGTCTTTGATTAAAGAAATTATACCAGATACAAAGCGAGTCTCTAGAGGAGTCATACCACCAACCAACCCTTAAAACAGTGCAGAGGGTGGTATATAAAGAACATAGCTACAGACTTCCCTTGAATAGCTGTCAAGGGGGAAAATATCTCAAAAAATATCTCTGAAAACAGATCAAAAGAGATCTTGCGCAGTTAATGTCATTGATCCTAATCTATGCTGGAAATAAATGCATAAAACATATTAAAACAGCTGAGCTGGGCAGCTGGCATCAAAAATGGACTGAAAGAGCGCCTTCAGCCATGCGATGTCCTCTGTGTGATAACTGCGCATGGGCTGAGCAGTGCTACCCAAAGGCGGCTTCATACATTTCCTTTGCAATAAATCAGCTTTAAAATCCCTTCTTTGTGTCTTCAAGTAGTCCTCCTGCCTTAAATGGCCATAATTGCAAGTTGGCGAGCCATTACAGCTCCATGATGTCTTGCTGAAACTACTGGGGCCCCTTTTGCCTTCATCTTCTTCGAAAAGCAACACTGATACTTCCCGCCGCTTCCTAATCTACTTTGGTACTAAATCTGGGCCTTTTCTTATCACTGATACCCTTTAAACTGTCCCATCGCCCCATTCTGCCTATTAATGCAAAAAAAACACTGTTGCAAATGGTTCCCGCAGTCTTTCGAATGCTATCGGCACTCTGGCCGATCAAAACTAGCCTTAAACTTTTGAAAAATGGTGCAAACAGGAGGAAAACGTGTTGCCAACTGTGCCGAGGCCGAGACTGGCCCCGTGGAGCAAAACCGCGCTTGGAGCGATCCTAAATGGCTTAAGGATGTATGATTTCCCTTATTGGTTGTGGCGGGCGGGAACACGGCACACAAACCTTAGACAATGGCCATTTTATCATAATATGAAAATGCTCTCAAAACACTGCGAAATTGTGAAAATTTGGCGCTTAAGTGGACACTGTAGCAATCATTAAATCCTGGCCGTTGGATCCGGCGCGAGCCGATCCAACGGCCCAGATCTCATCGCAATATCACATCGGGGTGGACCATTGGTCCCAAAACACAGTGCCTCCGAAATGCTGCGGACCCGAAATTCCTTAACACTGCATTTGATAACCTTTTCGGCTCTGCCATGTCGGAGCAGTCCCCTTCACTGCACAACGGGCTCCTTTCGGAACCGAAATGCTTTTGTGTTGCGCCTTTATGTTATTTCGGCTCTGCCAGTCGGAGCAGATTCATGGGGAGTGCCGCGATCAAATCAGGACCGTTGATCTGGGAGGGCGATCCGACGGTCGGCGCTAAGTCACATTTCGCTATCGACGGGGATATGGGAGCGTCCACATAGAATCACCGAAACACCATCGGACCCGAAAAGCTATATAGGCCCTTTATTATTTGAAATCGGGTCCAGTCCGAGGCTTTCGGCAATGCACCATAGAGTTAACACATTTTATCGCCCGACCTCCGACAGTGATATCGCATCGGAGGGAGGGCACTTGCCTTCGGAGAAATGCCAAATATGTTCGTTACATGCCACTTTCCCCTCCCTATAGCGAAATCGCATCGAAGGGGGAACAAATAGAGCCTTTTCTCATCGGAGCATGCATTTTATTGAAATGCAAAGGTAAATGAATTTGGAGGGGGGATGAAAGTGCTTTGAATGGATCTCTAGGGCATCAGAAGGGGTCCGATGGCCCGAAAAGAGGATTTTTTCAAAATTTTGAAGGTTTTTACATGGTTTGGGTATTCTTATGCCTTGGAAGGAGTCCAAAGGCACTTAGGAGGAAAGTGATGTGGTTTTGAGAGGGGTTTAGTGGGCAAAAGGGGTTTCATGCCTTCTAAAGGCAAACCAAGGTAAAAGGGGTGATTTTTTAAACATGTGAAGGAGAATTATGCAAAGGAATGAGTCCTTATGCATTTGGAAGATAGTTAGGGGGGTGATGAAGGGTTCTATGCATCGGAAAGGGTCCAAAATGCATGAGAAGATGGTTTGAGGGGAGAAGTGAGGATTCTTGCTAAGTTTCAGATAAACTTAGCAATTTCCAAGGATGTATATGGTTATTTTCAACCAGGGGGAGGGATAAATATATAGGGGAGTTATATACATAGTTTTAGTAGGGGAAGGGGAAATAGATAGGGAGCTACATAGTAGTGTTAGTAGTTAATATGACAATGATGAGAAAAAGCGCTAAGTATGATGTCTTAGGCTATTAATGGGGAAAATGACTCATAGAAGCAGTGTGGACATTCCTTGAGTGAAGCAGATCTTCACCAAGGTAAATGATATGGAGAATGATGAAACTAAGAGGTACCAAGCATATCTTGACCTCTTTTAGGGTAATTAGTGAGTGATTTGGGGGAGAGGAAGAAGAGGGAAGTTAGACATGCATTTCTTGAAGTCCTTCAACTGAAAAACCGCCTTCAACTTGTGATATGATAGATATAACACTTGACAATATGAAATGGATCACAAGCCATGATTCTGCAACCACAAAGCTACCTACCCAACCTACTCACCTAGCATTTTCTCTTCTTTTTGGTTTGGGTGCACTTGAACTAGCATACCCAGCTTTTCACTCTTTTCTTCTTGCTGTGCTCCTATCTACTTCTACACTTATTTCAGCCAGGGGCTCAGATTAAACTGTTGAGCACCCTTGTTTCTCTACCTATTTACAAATCTTCCAAGATTAAGCTGTTTGGACAGATATTTATTCTCTATATTCTACAACAAGAAATTGAAACCTAGGGAGGCCAAGATTAAGCTATTTGGCCTTTCCATACTTGAAAACTGATCAAAATGGATTACTCATCAAAACTGGAACAAAGCAGTGGCATTAAAACTAGCACACCTTCATGGATACTTCTCTGGTCATCTGTAGCAAATATGAAGCATTGCAGCATGCATAGTATGACATATTTGGCATGTAAAAATGTCGATCATGAAAGATGATTAACCTGCTGCAGCAGGAGGCTAACACAGGTATCCCATCTTCCCTTGTGCAAACATCATCATTTGTATTGTCTCAGATACGAATGAAAAAACTATGGCATTCAGGAATGCTAGCGGGAAGAACCTTTCCACCTTCAGGGTAGAAGAATTTTAGTTGATGTATCAGTTTCCCAAGCCAGTGAAGCACATGGACTCAATTTTCTATGCGATTCACAACTATGCAAAGAAAAGAGACATTTTCAAGCGTTGGGTGAAAGAGCCATCGAAGTTTAGACAGACACCCACTCATGTATATAATACAAAGTCCCTTAGGAACGCTTACCAGTACTTAATCATCTTTTCTTGCATAATATATGGCCAAGAGAGCACAAAAACCCTTCTTTAAGGGTGGGTGGTCTTACTAGACTGATTGGTGATCAATGGGAGACCATTCAACTGGTCAGATCTGTTGGATCAAAAATTGAATTCTCATGTATCATGGGCTCAGAATCCACCCAAATATGAGAAAACAAGGTTTTATATGTTTGCATACTTACTGGAAGTAATTTGTGCACAACGATAGTTCCCTGACATGAATTGGACATGGACACAATGAGAGACTATCGTGAACATCTATTACAAGTTTCTTTCCGGCTATAGTTATCAAGGACTAATGGCAAGGATAATTGACCACGTTATCATCCCGCTATACAAGCTTATATTTGAATAATATCGACCTTGAATGTCCTAAGAAGCAATGGTGGTGATAGTAGACATTGTGGATTGGTATGCCTCACTAGGTGGCACCTTCATCAAAGTGTTTAGTGAAGAGAAGCCTTCACATTTCTTAACAAGGTATGCTACTTACAAACTAATCAAGCAAGAAGTATCATACAACCTCACTACGGGGTTGTTAGTACCACTGCATAGGAAGAAGAAAGCATCATGGCCCACTCTTCTTTTATGGTTCGAGTTATAAGATATTACGAACTTGAAAGTTGTAGATGTCGAGGTTTAAGGACTTAGTGAAATTTGATTTCGTCACCAAGAAAATTAATTTGTATGATGTCAATAATATTTGCAAGGACCAGTGTATAAGAATTTACTTTTTGTGGATCACCAAGGCATTTCATTGGCTAGAAGAGGACCCTTGGAGATACTGCTATAATGCCTCTAGACTCAATGAGTCAGTCAGTATAGTAAGGATTGTAAAGGCTTCTCCACAGATAACAATAGCTCTGAAAGAAACAACAACAATAGTAGAAGACAACAATCCAGTGGAGGACAAGGGAAAGAGGAATATTGTTGACAATCCAGAGGGAGAGAACAGCTGCAAAATGAAGGTAGAACCTATTATTGTGAAGGTAGCTTTGGCAGCTAAAGAAAATAGGGAGTAATGTATGAAGAGAGAAGAGTGGAGGAAGAGAGAAAAGAAGAGGTTGTAGGAAGCAGAACTGAAGTTGCAGAAGGCAGAGAAGAAGTTCAAGGAAGAACAAGAGTTGAGGAGGAGATAATGAGAAGAGAATCAGAAGTAGGTAGAAGAACAAAGGCAAGGTGCGATGACAAATGAAATCGTGTCGATACAAGTTTAAGAACCAGAATAGCCAAAAATTGAGGAGGAAGGTAAATAGATGCAGGATCGAGAGTTTTTTCTGTTGGGTTGTGTTATATTCTTTCCACGACTAACCCACGTAGTGAACCAGGGGGTTAGAGGGGGGGCGGAGCCCCCCCTTCATTGCGTTGATTGCGTAGCGGGGGCGCGGCAAGCCCCCCTATCTGGGGGGTTTGAGGGGGGGGGTAGCCCCCTTACGGGGTTCGGGGCAGCGCCCCGGGAATTTTTTTTTGGACCCTATATTAGTTTGGGCGAACCTACCTATGGTTTTCGGTCCATGGTTTTGGATGCGATGGTTTTCGGTCCATGGTATTGGATGCTTCGACATGTATAAATATGTATTGTAACATTGAAAGGAATATAATGAAAAATCAAGCTGGTAGTCCTTGTTTTGGGATCCAGGGGAAAATCTCTATGTATATGTGTTTTATGTGTTATTCTCTCGCATTGTTTATTTTTCTGTGATTTAGAATTCGTATGCAGGTAATTTCTGTACGGGGTTAAAACCTACATTTGGTATCAGAGCTGTTTTGGCTTCAAGGGGACGCCTTTGTTGTTGAGGGGTTTCGCTCGGGCCTATGGTAGACCCTGTTCAGTGGGAGATCTACGAGATCAATTCTAGTGTTGAAAGAAGATGACGAGCAGCGGAAAGATAGAGATTGAGAAGTTTAATGGTCAGAGTTTTGAGTTGTGGAAACTCAAGATGGAGGATCTGTTGGTGGATAAAGATCAGTGGATCACGGTAGATCCGGGTGCTAAACCAACGGGAGTGATCGATGAAGAATGGAAGAAGTTGGATCGGAAGGCAAAGAGCACAATATGATTGTGTGTCTCAGATTCAATATTTCTGAATGTATCAAGGGAAGCTACGACGAAGGCTTTGTGGGACAAGTTAGGGACTTTGTACCAATCTAAGTCTCTGGTGAATAAACTGTTCCTACAGAAAAAGTTGTATAACCTGAGGATGAAAGATGGAGACTCAGTGACAGAGCATCTGAATGCATTTAATACTGTGGTAAGTCAATTAGTGTCTGTTGATATTAAAATTTCAGATGAAGATAAGTGCATTAGTTTGTTGTGTTCTCTACCAGATTCGTGGGATAGTCTGGTTATTGCAATAGGTAGCAATGCAACTGCTTTGCAGTTTGATGAAATAGTCTCAGCCTTGCTGATGGAGGAGATGAGACAGAAAAATATGGAGAGCCAGAATGGTGATGCCTTATCTATACGAGGGCGGTCCCAGAATAGAGACAAAAATAAGTCATCGAGTGGGAGATCTAAATCTAGAGGGAGATCTAAATCTACAGGAAAACCTGTAAAGGTGGTGTGATGGAAATGCGGAAAGGAAGGGCACTTCAAAAGGGACTGTAAATCTAAAGCTCTTGATAAAGGAAAGGGATCTGATGATGCTCCTTCTACAGAGGTGAAAACCACCTCAGATGAAGGTGGGGATGTGTACTTGGCTTCTTCAAGTACAAGTGCAGATCATGAGGCATGGTTGATTGACTCAGGTGCATCCTTTCACTTCACTCCCCATAGAGAGTGGTTCTGCGAGTATGAGAAATACGATGGTGGTGATGTCTTCTTAGGAGATGATAGGAAGGCTAGAATCATTGGTTGCGGAAAGGTAAAGTTGAAGTTGCAAGGTGGAAGGGTTAGAACACTTCCGGGTGTTCTGCATATTCCTGCATTGGCTAGAAATCTGATTTTTGTAAGCAAGTTGGATGATGCAGGTGTAAAAATAGTGTTCGAGAAGGATACCTGCAAGATGGTTTGGGGAGCACTGGTATTGATGCAGGGAATTCAGACTGGAACTTTGTACAAGCTACAAGGTAGCACTGTTGTTGATGGGTTCAATAGTTCTGTGGTTCCTGAAAGTGGAGCTGAAAATCTAGTGGTCTATGGAGAGAAGACCATGCTGTGGCATCAAAGGCTTGGACATATTGGAGAGAAGGGACTTCGAATACTTCATGGTAAAGGTATGAGTAATAGCTCTCTGGATTTTGATTTCTGTGAAAATTGTGTATATGGGAAGCAGAATCGAGTGAGTTTCCCCTCTGGTGCTAAGAGGGCGAAACAGATATTAGAGCTTGTGCACAGTGATGTGTTTGGACCTGTGAAGGTTCCATCACTGGGTAAGTTTGTGTACTATGTATTATTTATAGATGACTTCTCAAGGAATACATGGATATATTTCCTTAAGAAGAAATCTGAAGTCTTTGACAGGTTTAAAGAATTTAAGGCTCTGGTGGAAAATTAGGGAGAGAAGAAAATAAAGGTGTTGAGGACAGATAATGGTGGAGGGTTTTGCAGCAAGGAATTTAAAGAATTCTGTAAGAAGTGTGGTATAGCATGGCAGAAGACTACTCCATATACACCTCAGAAAAATGGAGTCACAGAAAGAATGAACAAGACGTTGATGGAAAGGGCAAGAAGCATGCTCAGTGGTGTCAGGTTAGGACAGGAATTCTGGGCAGAGGCGGTGGATACTGCATCTTACTTGGTCAACAGGTCACCTTCATCAGCATTGGAGGATAAGAATCCACAAGAAGTATGGACTGGTAAGAAACCCTCTCTTTCACATCTGAGGGTATTTGGATGTGATGCATATGTACATGTTCCAAAGGAGAAACAAACCAAGTTGGATAGTAAATCTAAAAAGTGCATCTTTATTGGGTATAAGGATGGTTTAAAAGGTTATAGCTTTGGAACCCAATCACACGGAAGGTTGTGTACAGCTGAGATGTGGTGTTCAGAAAGGTAAAAGATGTTATTAAACATGAAGTCCAACCAAAGGAGCCTGAGAAGATAGAGTTTGAGCTAAAGGAGGAAGAATCAGACTCTGCAGCAGAGAAGGAATCAGAAGATGAAGAGCCACAAACTCCGGCTATGAGAAGATCAGTTCGAGAAATAAGGCAGCCAGAAAGGTATAGTCCTTCTGCTTTCTGTTCAAATTTTTCTTTTTCTGATATTGATGATGATCCCAGAACTGTGAAGGAAGCAGTAGATTCAGAGGATGGAAAACTCTGGAAAGAGGCCATGGTTGATGAAATGGCATCTTTGCACAAAAATGAGGCTTGGGATCTGGTGGAGTTGCCAGCTGGAAGGAAACGCATTGGCAACAAATGGGTGTTAAAAGAGAAGACAAATGCAGAAGGGAAGGTGGAGAAATAAAAAGCTCAGTTGGTAGCAAAAGGTTATTCCCAGGTGCCGGGAATTGATTTTGGTGATAGTTTTTCTCTTGTTGCCAAGGCAACTTCTATTAGGTTAATTTTATCTGTTGCTGCTGCTTTTGATTTTGAGGTAGAACAGATGGATGTGAAGACAACATTTCTTCATGGGGATTTGGAAGAGGAAATCTACATGAAGCAACCTGAAGGCTTTGCGGTGAAGGGTAAGAAAGAACTGGTATGCAAGTTAAAGAAGTCTCTGTATGGGTTAAAACAGTCACCAAGGATGTGGTATCAGAAATTTGATACATTTATACGGGGACTTGGCTTCACCAAAAGAAAATCAGATCACTGTGTGTATTTTAAATTAATTGGTGACCGTGTTATTTATCTGGTCTTGTATGTGGATGATATGTTGCTGGTTGGAAATGACAAAGAAATTATCCAGGATTTGAAGACCTAATTGTCATCCAAATTCGACATGAAAGATCTTGGTGCTACTAACTATATTTTGGGCATGGAAATTAAAAGAGATCGGGCAAAGAGGAAGCTCTGGTTAAACCAGAGGAAGTATGTCGAGACAATACTGCAGAGGTTTAATATGCAGGATAGTAAACCGGTGAAGGTTCCTATTCCTGTAGGTGTGAGGTTATCTGCTGAACAGTGTCCCAAGACACAAGAATAGGAATAGGACATGTCCCGTGTTCCATATGCGAGTGCAGTCGGTAGCCCGATGTATGCAATGGTATGTACTAGACCATACATTGCACATGCAGTGGGAGTATTGAGCAGGTTTATGTCAAAACCAAGGAAGGAGCACTGGACAGTAGTGAAGCGGGTTTTTAGGTATTTGCGTGGCACTAATGATTATGGTTTGTGCTACCAAGGAAGACCAAGATTGGACAGAGTGTTGGATATTTGTGGCTTTGTTGATGCAGACTGGGCTGGAGATCTGGATCAGAGAAGATCTACAAGTGCGTATGTGTTTAACCTATTTGGAGGTGCGGATAGTTCGATGAGTAAGAAACAATCTGTAGTGGCACTATCAACTACAGAGGCAGAATACATGGCAGCCACTCATGCAAGCAAGGAAGCAGTTTGGTTGCAGAGATTGTGTTCAAGTATGGGGTTAGTATAGGGAGCTACAAGAATAGACTGTGACAGCCAAAGTGAAATTTTCTTGGCAAAGAGCCCTGCTTATCATTCAAAGACAAAGCACATTGTTGTTTAGTATCACTTTGTGAGGGATATGATAGAAGACAAAAAGGTGTTGTTGGTAAAGGTGGACACTTTGAAGAATATTGCAGATGCATTGACAAAATCTGTGAGCTCTGAGAAGTTCTCTTGGTGTAGAGAAACAATGGGCATTTTAGGGCTGGAAAAATGACTAAGCTCTCCTGTGGCCCCATGTGGAAAGAAAACAATAAGTGGGAGATTGTTGGGTTGTGTTATATACTTTCCACGACTAACCCACGTAGTGAACCGGGCAGTTAGAGGGGGGGTGGGGCCCCCCCTTCGTTGCGCCAATTACGCAGCGGGGGGGTGGCAGCCCCCCCTGTCCGGGGGGTTTGAGGGGGGCGGGTAGCCCCCCTCTACGGGGTCCAGGGCAGCACCCCGAGAAAATTTTTTTTGGACCCTATATTAGGTTGGGCGAACCTACCTATGGTTTTCGGTCCATGGTTTTGGACGCGATGGTTTTTGGTCCATGGTATTGGATGCTTCGACATGTATAAATATGTATTGTAACATTGAAAGGAATATAATGAAAAATCAAGCTGGTAGTCCCGGTTTTGGGATCCAGGGGAAAATCTCTGTGTATATGTGGTTTATGTGTTATGCTCTCACATTGTTTATTTTTCTGTGATTTAGAATTCGTATGCAGGTAATTTCTGTACGGGGTTAAAACCTACATGTTCAACATATTGAGCAATTGATTGAAGTGACAAACATGGAGTGGGAACAGGAATCACAACATGAAGATCTTGACCTGATGTTGAGAGCACCAGTCTCCACCACCTCGAGTAGCATAGCCAGCCCTAAGCTAGAAAGGAGATGTTGTTCTCCTTGATGATGATCTAGTCATGGATGTGTACAATCTATCATTTGATGAGTTCCATAAGAGGATTGTACAAGCATAGATGAAATATTTTCTGAATGATCACGTATCACCTGGAGTCATCAAATAAAAGGTGATAGTGTCGGACACCAGGAAGCATCCAAATTCCATTTCCAAAGCCATTTTGGCCTATGCAGAAGCAATAAGCTCAAATGTTCAGTATCTGACAGTTGAGAATGAAAAAATAGCAAAGAAATTGCGAGTTGTGAGGAAAGAGGAAGAACAACTTAATGAGCCTCGTTATTGCAAAAATATTGTTGCAACTCCCAAGGCTACCGACTTTAATTATCAACCCAAGGTTCGTACAAACTTAAGAGGTGTCAGCACTATATGTGCGGCATACAATGTGTCATTCCTCTGCTTTCATGATGTAATGGAGTGCATGTACTGAAGTCAAATCCTAAACTAATTGCAAAAAATGAAATATTCAAAATGGAACCTTAACCTATTGCAAGAAAGAAAGTACAAGGAAAGAGATGGAAATTCAATTCTAAATCACACCATTCCCTAATTAACCATTTAAGAAGCTATGCTAGGTAGAAATGCTAAATAAACATGAAACAAATGCTACTATCTAAGTTGTAGGAGTAAGAAGCATCAAACAACACTAATGTGCATGTAAAGAGACTGAACTAAATTTGTTTTTGCTTTTTTTGTCTTTCTATTCAAAATCAAGTCTGTAACTAATTGCTTTTGTGGATGTGGCAGGTGAATTAAACATGTTTGAGGTTGGATGGAAGGGATATGAGATGGTTGGATGGTGTGGAGGACCCTTGGGAGGCTTTTGGTGACTTTCTAGAGGTTTTCCATCAATTCAGCCTCAAAACAGGCCATTTCCAGAAAACCTACAGGATGTACTAGAAACCTACAAAATGATCCTATAGGAATTACAAGAAACCTACAGGATACAACTGAGAGAAAAATGTGAGGTGTTGTAGGTGATGGGAGGCCTAGGAAAGGTGTGTTATGGGTGGAATGGGGTGGGAAATTCCTAGGATCACTCAGAACCCAAAACCAAAGTCGGGAGATGGATGGATTCGCTCAAAACGCTTGTGAAATGATGAAATTGATGAGGGTTTAATGACCAAGAAAATCAAATCCAAATTGGATGGGACAAATTTTTTTATTAACTAGGATGTCTTAGGTCCCTATTCCAAGTTTAATCACTCAAAAAGACCTATGTTAATCCATTCTAAAATAATACAAAACATTAGTAGTTGAAAATCTAGAAATTCGAGAACTAGTAAGCTAGTAAATCTAAAAAATGCCTAACCAAATTAAGTGTAAATGCAATTGGATAATTTTTGCTATGAACTAGATTTTTTTTTTTATCTAATGCAAGTGGAATCAATTTGATTGAATCTCGTTAGCATGCTCTAAAAAAATAGCAGAAATTTATTGTTTTTTGCCAAAAAGGAGGTCCAACAATCTAGATTTGGGAATAAGAAGACTAATCCAAGCATATCAATGATTCCTATGAACTTCCAAAGCTTTTCCAAGGATGAAATAGTTCTTTTGATCCTGAAAAATAACTTACATCGACCATTTAACTCAATCCTACAACAAGAAATCATTAATTCTAAATGCAAAAATAGAAAGAAATAAAAACAAGAGATGCATGTGAATAAGCAATGAAAAGAAGGAAAGAAAATGATACAAAAGGGCTTTGAGTCTCTTGGGATGGCCACATCCAAGGAAAATCAGAGACCTATGGAGGAGAACAAGATTTAGAAGCTGAACATGCCACCAATATTCATTATTTTCATCAATAGAATTACATCCCTGCAAGAAAATACAATGGAGCTGCAAAAATACAAGCTCTCTCCACAACAACACTAATGAAAATATCCTCCCTAGAGGAAAATTCAACTTGGTACTTATAAAAAATGATTAGGAATCATTCCCCATGAATGAAGAAAGCTTTCCCCACCAAAATCCCTTGATTAGTGGATCTAGTCCCCAATACTAGGACTTTGCATTAAATGGCAGGGAACACATTCCTAAATTTTCTCAATCATTCCCTAGAGGAAAATTTGACTTGGTGCTTATAAAAAATGATTAAGAAGCATTCCCCATGGACGGAGGAAGCTTTCCCCACCGAAATCCCTTGATTAGTGGATTTGCTCCCTTGATTGGTGGATCTTCTCCCTTGATTAGTGGAACACATTCCTAGATTTTCTCAATCATTGGAATTCTACAATTTGTGCCATAATTCCATAATATCTTGTTGAATTATTATTTATTATTGATCCTCCAGTAGTAGGGAGCAAGTCCCTAAATTATCTCCTCCTCCAACTCTTCATAATCTGCCCAATATTCTCATAATATTCCACAAAAATAAATAATATTAGGCACAAATATTCAATTATTCATAAACAGTCCTAATGAATATATGAAAGTTAAAAATAAATTATCTAATGCAAGAAGAGAGGTTTAATGTGCTGAAGGATGGTCATATGCCTTAATTTATGTTTTAAATTAGACGCATGGGCCTTAATGTATGTCTAATTTATAGGTCCATCACAACTTTCAGCAGTGGCGCAGAATGCAGTTTCTGCATTGGGGGAGATGAGAACAATGATACTTGCTAAAGTATAAACCCTTGGAGAAACCATGTGGAAGCTCTATGATGGATTTCTCACCATTCATAAATGAGTTGTCCATTTGCATGGCCTACAACATCAGAGAAAAGAGTTTGTTAAAACTCTAAAAAACATACATGCTTACACCGCCTATGTATATGAATCGATAATGTGGTTCAAAGGGGACCCGCTTGACTTAGTGAAGAAGATGAAGACATAGACAATGCTAAAGAAAGTGGAGGTTTGAATGTTGATTTAGAACAACAAGCAGCTCGCTTCATTCATTGGTAGCACACAAGCCTCATATGTGCGGTTGTACAATAGTTTGGATGTCTTGGTGAGAACACACAAGATCCCATCAATCAGTTCTCTTACCAATGCTAAACCCAAGAACCAAGTCCGACAGGACGTCGAATAGTAATTGGAGCAACCAAGACAAGAAGCCACCAGGGAAGACTTGGAGTTGAACACACACAACATGCAAAAGTTCATCAGTGGTCCTGTCAAGATCAAGAAAATGTTGCTCATGCTTTAGAACAAGTTGGATACAGGTTCCAAGACAGTGTAACCAGATGCCATGGAGGCTAGAGTCCACTTCGAGAAAGACATCATTAAGAAGTTTGGGGACATCATCACACAGTACCATGCTTAGCAGCAATATGTGACCGAGAAGTAGCATGTGGATATTGTTGAGTTGGACTTCCCCCAAACTCCAGAATCATAGTGTTGTGCCTTGTTAGGTTGTCTCTACCCTATTTTTTCTTATATGGGTACGAGTAGAAAATGTAATATTATTTGTAATTATGTTGTAAGTGAAATTCCAAGTGTCAATATTGGAATATGAAAAATCATCATGTAATGTAATGTGTCCTTTTGTAAAGGAGTTGAAGAGTCATGAGGGTAGTCCAAAGGTCACAAATGGGAGTTGAAGAGGTACCCACTCTTGTTATAAATAGAACCTCATAACTCATGTAACAGGATTTTGGGAGCCAATATTTTTGCTAGGATTAGGATTAGAAAGAGCTTGGGAGTATTTTCAAGAGCCTTGGCTTCTCCATAGCATAGAGCGAGTATACGTCTTTGGAGGAGCAGTGTTCTTGACTATAATGTTCCACTATTGGGGCTAGTGGTCATACATGGTGTATGTTTGGATGGAACTTCGAGTTATAATAATAAAATTAGAGCGATCATGCTTTCATGTAGATGTTGTTAATATAGTACAACTATTATTGTTGTATTGGTAATGTATGTTATTTAACTTACACATATGCTTATGAACTAATTTTTTTCATTTGTATGAACCCTGTTGAATGCATGTTGTCGGATTGACTTGTCACTTTAACTTGTGGATTATTCTGCATCTTAGCTTGTGATGTCATTTTCTCGTGTGTTCCTTTCAAGATGCATATTGTTATAGGCTTCCAAGGGGCACACTTCCTTTTCCCTTCATGTGTTGCAACCTTCATGCATTATACTTGACTCTCCGTAGGGTCACACACTTGCTCTTACCCAAAGTTATCATACTTTCCTCTGTGTGTTTTTGCAGTCAAGGCATTACATTACCACCCACTGTTGGGACTCCTTCTCCAAATGATGTAAGGTCTAGTTGGCACTTCATATCAGGGAAATCACCTGAATGTTGGCGGGTCTAGCACCATCAACATTTCTAGCACTAGAAGGAAGGAAAAATGACAAGCTAAGCCCTTGAATTTTGTTTTGAATTTCTGCACACATTTGATGACTGCATCCCAAATCATAATCCTGACATGTTTTTCTAACTCTAAAAATTTGAAAGTGTCAATGAGAATTTTAAATGACTTGTCTAAATTTAATTTCAATGGCGAGAGTGGAATAACCTTGCTTAGGCACGCAGTTGCTTTTCTTGGTTTTTATGATAAGCATGACATCTAGTTTGAGGATGTTTCCTGTGGGTTGTTTTCTCTCACGTTCAAATGGCGTGAAATAAATGGTTTCACACATTTCCTGTAGCCTCCATACACTCTTTCAAATAGCTTTTTGGTGAATCATTTTGTGCTTTCATTCTTTATGATAGTAAAGCCCTTAATAGAAAAATTTCAAAATTGCGAAAAACACCTAATGAATCTCTTCAATATTTTTATGATTATTTTATTCATTACTATTTTTAATTTCCTGAAAATGAAGTTGATTGGGAATTTTTAATTAGAATATTTAAATATCTTGTTCACATTTCTGAAAAATCCACATGAGATAGAATCTTTTGAACATCTCTCGACATACGTCATTGTTAGAGCTTCTAAATTTTAGGCAGACAAGGTTGTTGTTCCAAGTGACCCTCCATCCCCTTCTCATCAAACATCTCTAGCTCCACAAGTTAAGGTGGGATAAGTTGATGTTGGCATTATGTTTCTGGTATGGCTATATGTTACATATGTTGTACTTGATGGCAACTCCCGTGGCAAGGCTCTCAATATGATGAAAATTAAGAAGTACGCAGGAAATTAGTTCAGAAGGTGCGTACCCGCAGGTACACCATGCAGGGACCGCATCCAGATACGCAGGCCAGCCGTTCAGGAGGTGCATACCCCCAGTGCACTCATTTCAAGGCAGAGAAAAGCACACGTGGGGTTTCTTATGTTTAATCCTTGGTATTTAGCCAACGGTATTTGTGTTATTACGGTTTCGGCTCGTGGTATTGTTCCATGATTTTAGGAGGAGCTTGCCTATATAAAGCAAAGGAGATCACTTGGCTAAGTATCTTTTGTAATTGAATATCTTTAGATCTGAAATATTGGGTTATGGTCTTAAAAGCTTGATCTATATGAAAGGGAAGTTGAAGGCGAATCTGTGAAGGGTGATCTCTCGAGCGCATGAACAGATCTGAGCAACTGTGCCACTCTGGTGGACTACCTATTCGGCCCTAATCAGAAGTATGCAGGTGTTTAACAGAAGAGCTGCGTGGGTACGTAGAGCAAAAACAGGAGATCTGCGTGGGTACACAGAGCAGAAACAGGAGACCTGCGTGGGTACGCAGAGCAGAAGAAGGAGAGCTGCGTGGGTACGCAGAGCGACTAAGGTTCAGGTGCGTATGCATAGTAAAAGTACACGGCGTGATAGTATTTCTGGATGCGTACCTACAGTAACAGTACGCGGCGCGATAATGTCTCTGGGTGCGTACCTGCAGTAATAGTACGCAGTGCAGTTGAAGGAACAGTGCGTGGGCACGCAGTGCGGCAGAAGGATCTCTGCGGGTATACGCAGGAAAGCAGAAGGTGAACTGCGTAGCGACGCAGGCCACAGAAGGGAAAACTGCGTATCTGTCTTAAGATGTTCTGTTGATTGAATTTTTCTGTTGATAAGGTGTTCTGGATTAGTTCTGTTATTGCTGATCTGATAACTGTAGTGGACTGTAACTTTTATGTACTTGATGATCATTTGATGCTTTATGAAAAGAAGTAGGGGGTTGTAGCTCCCTTCCAGGAGACACTGGAAAATGAGAGAGAGAGAGTTGTAGCTCTCTGCAGGTTGCAGCCTGTGTACTGGTAAAGGACTGCACCAGTACAAATCCATTGTAAAAGAAGTTTCTAATTTGAAAGAAGATAGAGACATATTGCAGCAGGTGGTTTTCACCCACATTGGGTTTCCACCTTACATCTTGTGTTCTTTGGTGTGACTATCTGTTTTTCTATGGTACTGACATGCAAAAATAATTCAAAGAACAAATAAGGAAGATTTATTAAAAGAATTAGATAATACTGATTCACCCCCCCCCTCTCAGTATTATTTTCAACAATTGGTATCAGAGCCAGGTTCTTCAGAGAAGCTTGATCGCTTGAAGGTAGATCGTTCATCATGAGCAACTACGAGAGAGAAGCATCAATCAGGCCACCGGTTTTTGATGGGACAAACTTCAATTATTGGAAGGTAAGAGTTACTGCCTATCTTCAATCTCTTGGTACAGAAGTTTGGGACATCGTAGAGACAGGCTATGCTTTTCCTTCAGCTACTCCTACAGATGCAGCCGAGAAAAAGAAGTATGAAACAAATGCGAAAGCAGTCAGTACTCTATTAGGATGTATATCTCAATCAGAATTCATGAAGGTAATGCACTATAAATCCGCAAAAGAGATATGGGACAAAATTGTCACGAGCTATGAAGGAGACGAACAGGTAAAGCGTGCTAAACTTCAAACTCTCAGAATTCAGTATGAGACTCTCAAAATGTATAATGATGAAAGTGTGGCTAACTATTTTCTTCGGGTAGATGAGGTTGTTAATTGTATGAAAAATTTGGGTGAAGAAATAAAAGAGGCTATTGTGGTTGAAAAGGTCCTAAGATCATCGTCCCCCAAGTTTGAATCTAAAGTATCTGCAATAGAAGAAAAGGAAAATCTTCGAATTCTTACTATGTCTCAGCTACATGGAATTCTAACTGCTTATGAAATGAGAAAGGGAGGTCCATCAGACAAAAGAGAAGCTGCTTTCAAAGCATCAGGCAAAGGAGATTATTATGAAGCAAGCCACGTCCCGGAAGAAGAGGAAGAAGAATCAAATTTTGTCAGAAATCTTCAAAGGGGTTCTGGAAGGTTCAGAGGTAAGTTACCTTTTAAATGCTTTGCTTGTGGAAGAGTAGGTCATTATGCTGCAAAATGTCCTTATAAGGATAAAGGAAAGGAACCTGCTAGATGGAACAAGAAACAGAATGCAAATAAGAAAAGCTACTACACTCATGAAGATAGTGATGGTCTATCAAACAGTGATGAAGATGAACAAGGTAATGAATATAAGTTGTTAATGGCATTTGAAGATGATGATTATATGGATGCTATAGATGTGGATAAACTTTATGATGAAATTACTAGACTCAAGAGATGTATAGAAGAAAAGAACATGATCATTGATACTCTACAATTTCAAATTGATGAAAAGGAAAAACATCTTGAAAAATTAGAAGGTGAAATTGTTGGTCTTAGAAAAGAGATTGAGAAAACAAAAGCTATTAATCTCAAGTTTGTCAAAGGATCTGAAACTTTGGATGAGATTATCAATGTGCAGCGGTCTCCACTAAACAAGACAGGTCTGGGCTATAATGGAGAAACTTCTCAAGCATCCACCTCAAAAAGTTATCTTGATGCAGCAAGAAGAAATGAGCAAAAGAACAATGAAGATCATCAGGTAAAGCAGGGACGAATTACAAACAGAAACTATCAGGGGCAATCCATCTCAAGGGTGAACAAAAGCTACAACCAACCACAGGTAAAATCTTCTCAATTTGGTTCAAGAATAGATGAAAATAGAAATTACAATCAGTTGGCTGGTAGATTCGATAACCGCAGAAATTTCTTCAATGGACAATGCTTTTCTTGCCATAACTTTGGTCACAAAGCAGCTCAATGTGTTGCATATAAAACGATCATGACTAGGGAAGCTCAAAAACAAAGAAGTATGACAGGGATTACAAAAAGGACCTATAAAAACTTTTCGGTTCTTGAAAATGAAGTCGAATGTTCTATTTGCAATAACTTTGGTCATGAAGACTCTGAATGCAGGAGCAGATTTCAGCAGAAAAAGGAACAAGCCTCAAGCACCAAAACATGGAGAATAAAGGAACCTCAAACAGAAAGATGTGGGATAGCATTTTATGCAGAGGGACAGGAAAATCTATGGTACATTGACAGTGGATGTTCGAAGCATATGACAGGTGATAAAGAAAAACTTGAGTCTTATTCTACTCTAGAAAAGGGAAAGAAAGTCTCTTTTGGAAATGATACTCCTGCAACTATAAAAGGAAAGGGCATTGCTCAGTTAAAAGAAAAGGTCAAGGTTGGAAATGTTTTGTATGTTGATGGATTGAAGCATAATCTTCTAAGTGTCAGCTAGATGTGTGATCAAAGAACTGAGGTTATATTCAGATCAAATGGATGTCTTGTTCGTGATCTTGATACAGGTAAAACAATGATCAAAGGCAAAAGAACTCCAAATAATCTGTACATATTTGAAGAAGGACAACAACAATGCTATCTGAGCAAGGATGATGAGCACTGGCTATGGCATCGGAGGTTGGGGCATCTAAGCTTTTCACAAATAAGGAAAGCATGCAAATATTAGGCAGTTCGATCTTCCAGATATCAAAATTCCTGACAACACCATATGCAAATCATGTCAGTTTGGAAAACAAACCAGAACTAACTTTCCAGATAAGGAAGGATCAGCTAGCATGCCTCTCGAGCTAGTACATACAGATACATGCGGTCCATTCAGGAAAAGAACACCTAGAGGAGAAGAATACTTGATATTATTCATTGACGATTTCTCCAGGTTTGTCTGGCTAGGACTTATGAAGCACAAAGATGAAGCATTCGAAAAATTCAAATCCTTCAAAGCTTTGGTTGAAAATGAATCAGGTCACAAAATTAAGTGCCTCAGATCCGACAGAGGTGGGGAGTTTACCTCAAATGAATTTTTCGATTTCTGTGAAGAACATGGGATAAGAAGAGAATTCTCTACAGCTAGAACTCCTCAGCAAAATGGAGTTGTGGAAAGAATGAACAGAACAGTCCAACAAATGGCTCGTGCTATGCTTGATGAATCAGGAACTCCCGCAACTTTCTGGGGAGAAGCTGCACATGCTGCGGTTGTTATTCTCAACAAAACAAATGTCAGGGTGAACAACACTCAAACTCCTCATGAGCTCTGGAGTGGTAAGACTCCTTCGGTAAAGCACTTCAAAATCTTTGGGAGCAAATGCTATATCAAGAATACTGATGAGCAGCTTGGCAAACTTGAACCTAGAGCAGATGAAGGCATTCTTCTTGGTTACTCTCCACATAGCAAAGCATACAAATGCTACAATAAAAGACTTGGCAGAATTGTTGACAACATTGATGTAGTGGTTGATGAGAAGGGATACATTCCTAGGCAAGTTCATCATGAAGACATCGTAGAAGATGAAGGCTACTCTCAAAGACAGAATGATGAAGAAGAAGAACCTCAAGAAGAACCAGAGGAGCATACAAGAATAGAAGAGAAAACCCCATCCAGATATGTTCAGAAGAATCATCCAGAGTCTTAGATTGTGGGGCAGAAAGAAGCAGGTGTACAAACAAGAAGAACAGTTGCAGAAGCCTCAAGCTATTTGGCATTACTCTCCTCCACTGAACCACAAAATGTGAAAGAGGCATGCAAAGATGAATGTTGGGTGAAAGCAATGGATGAAGAACTTGAGCAAATCGAAAAGAACAACACTTGGGAGCTGGTTCCTAGACCAAAGGATAAGAATGTTATCGGAACAAAATGGGTCTTCAAAAAAAAATTGAATGAAAATGGAGAAGTAATTAGAAACAAGGCCAGACTTGTTTGTAAAGGGTATGCGCAGCAAGAAGGAATAGACTTTGAAGAAACCTTTGCTCCTGTTGCAAGACTTGAGGCCATCCGAATGTTCCTTGCTCTCTCAAGTTTTCAAAACTTCAAAGTATTTCAAATGGACGTGAAATCAACTTTTCTAAATGGAGACTTGGAAGAAGAAGTATACATTGAACAGCCAGATGGGTTCATTCTTGGAAATGATCCAAATCTTGTATGCAGATTGAAAAAGGCTCTTTATGGTCTCAAACAAGCTCCAAGGGCTTGGTACTACCGTTTGGACAAATATCTTCATCAACAAGGTTTTTCAAAAGGATCAGCAGATAGCAATCTTTATATAAAAGTTGAAAATGACAAATTGCTAATACTTGTTGTGTATGTAGATGACATTATTTTTGGGAGCAATGAAGAAGCTATGAGTCAAAGCTTTGCCTTGGTCATGCAGAAAGAATTTGAAATGTCCTTGCTAGGAGAACTGACATATTTCCTTGGTTTGCAAATCCAACAAAAAGAAGGAGGAATCTTTTTATCTCAAACCAAGTATCTCAAACAGATTTTGAAGAAATATGGTATGGAAGATGCAAAACCAGTATGTACACCCATGGTCACAGGATGTAGCCTCAGTGCGAATGATGAATCTGCAGCAGTACATCAACCAACCTACAGATCTATGATTGGAAGTTTACTTTATTTGACAGGTACCCGACCGGACATCATGCATGCAGTTGGAATAGTTGGAAGATTTCAGGCAAATCCGAAGGAGACTCATCTTCAGGCAGTGAAGAGAATTTTCAAATATCTTCAAGGGACTCAAAATTATGGCTTATGGTATCCTAGAGATACAGATCTTACACTTCATGCTTATACAGATGCAGATTGGGCTGGAAGCATGGATGACAGGAAAAGCACAAGTGGTGGTGCGTTCTTTATGGGTTCCAGACTGGTATCTTGGTTCAGCAAGAAACAGAGTTCAATTGCCTTGTCTACAGCTGAAGCGGAATATGTTGCTGCTGCATCTTGTTACACCCAACTCCTTTGGATGATGCAGACTTTGTAGGATTTTGAAATCACTTGTACACCACCAATCCCCATCTTATGTGATAACACAAGTGCAATCAGCATCTCAAAGAATCCTATTATGCATTCAAAAACCAAGCACATACCAATCAAGTACCATTTTCTTCGGGAACAAGTACTTGAACAGAAGGTCAAGTTGGAGTATGTTCCTTCTAAGGAACAAGTTGCTGATATTCTCACCAAACCATTGCCCAGGGACACTTTTGAATACCTCAGGCAAAAGCTGGGGGTTGTTGATGCATCATCTTATTGTTGAATCTTTTCTGATTGATGGTACAGGTTCAGGGGGAGCATATAATGCATTGTTGGCATTATGGAGGATGTTCAGAAGGAGATCTTGGAAATAGCTGCAATATGTCTCTATCTCTTTCATGGTGGATTATGGTTCTTTGTTGCAGATCTGGTTCATATTCAGGGGGAGCATGTTCTTAGGGGGAGCATACCCCTTTGCCCTTGATGTCAAAGGGGGAGAATGAAGCTGAAGATTGTGAGGTTGCCATCAAGTCCAAATGGGGAGATTGTTGGCATTATGTTTCTGGTATGGCTATATGTTACAAATGTTGTACTTGATGGCAACTCCCGTGGCAACGCTCTCAATATGATGAAAATTAAGAAGTACGCAGGAAATCAGTTCAGAAGGTGCGTACCCGCAGGTACACCATGCAGGGACCGCGTCCAGATATGCAGGCCAGCCGTTCAGGAGGTGCGTACCCCCAGTGCACTCATTTCAAGGCAGAGAAAAGCACACGTGGGGTTTCTTATGTTTAATCCTTGGTATTTAGCCGACGGTATTTGTGTTATTATGGTTTCGGCTCGTGGTATTGTTCCATGATTTTAGGAGGAGCTTGCCTATATAAAGCAAAGGAGATCACTTGGCTAAGTATCTTTTGCAATTGAATATCTTTAGATCTGAAATATTGGGTTATAGTCTTAAAAGCTTGATCTATATGAAAGGGAAGTTGAAGGTGAATCTGTGAAGGGTGATCTCTCGAGCGCATGAACAGATCTGAGCAACTGTGCCACTCTGGTGGACTGCCTATTCGGCCCTAATCAGAAGTACGCGGGTGTTTAACAGAAGAGCTGCGTGGGTACGCAGAGCAAAAACAGGAGATCTGCGTGGGTACGCAGAGCAGAAACAGGAGACCTGCGTGGGTACGCAGAGCAGAAGAAGGAGAGTTGCGTGGGTACGCAGAGCGACTAAGGTTCAGGTGCGTATGCATAGTAAAAGTACGCGGCGCGATAATGTCTCTGGGTGCGTACCTGCAGTAATAGTACGCAGTGCAGTTGAAGGAACAGTGCGTGGGCACGCAGTGCGGCAGAAGGATCTCTGCGGGTATACGCAGGAAAGCAGAAGGTGAACTGCGTAGCGACGCAGGCCACAGAAGGGAAAACTGCGTATCTGTCTTAAGATGTTCTGTTGATTGATTTTTTCTGTTGATAAGGTGTTCTGGATTAGTTCTGTTATTTCTGATCTGATAACTGTAGTGGACTGTAACTTTTATGTACTTGATGATCATTTGATGCTTTATGAAAAGAAGTAGGGGGTTGTAGCTCCCTTCCAGGAGAGACTGGAAAATGAGAGAGAGAGAGTTGTAGCTCTCTGCAGGTTGCAGCCTGCGTACTGGTAAAGGACTGCACCAGTACAAATCCATTGTAAAAGAAGTTTCTAATTTGAAAGAAGATAGAGACATATTGCAGCAGGTGGTTTTCACCCACATTGGGTTTCCACCTTACATCTTGTGTTCTTTGGTGTGACTATCTGTTTTTCTATGGTACTGACATGCAAAAATAATTCAAAGAACAAATAAGGAAGATTTATTAAAAGAATTAGATAACACTGATTCACCCCCCCTCTCAGTATTATTTTCAACAATTGATAACTCACCTGTTGATCTACACCATCTCCTCCTACCCCACTTACTCAAAATTTCAGCGCAAAGTTTGACTTTGACTCTGATGGTTGTGATGAAGTGTTATCTCCTTTTCCTCCATCCTTTGGTCCCTCTAATCCTCCGGGTGTCGATGTGTTGTGTTCACTTGTCTTAAAACTCTTTTGCGATTTTCACGAGGATCAAGTTCTGAATGGAGTTGGTGTTGAACAGCCAACCTGCAATATCATTTTTAATGAGTATGTGTGGGATTCTGAGCAAGAATCTGCGGTGACGGATGACCTTGTTCTATGTGCACCTCTTCCACATTATCCTGACATCTTCCACGATTATGTCATTTCTATTCAATCTTGTGAACATTCATTTTCAGATGTTTCTATTTTCGATCATTTGCAGAACACATGGAATTCTATTTTTTCATTTTAATGTGGAGAGGACAAATATGTCTTCCCTGATCCTCCCAAACTCTCATCTTACCTTTCTAGAAACAAAGAGGGTGAAATTTCTTGTTCTCCATCATCCCCTCTTTATGATTTTTCAAGTCACGAGGATGACATTATTATTAATCTTGAACTTTATGATCGTGGTTGTCATGATCTTTTGATTCACTCATCATATAACAATTTTTCTTCTTCCACTATCAATATTTGTAAGCCATTGGTCTTTGATGATCCATATTCTAATGAATTGGAACCTCCCCAAGCTGTTGTGCCACTTTAGCTCGAGCTTATGGTTATGTCAAGTTCTCGTAGCCTTGAGGTCAGTTCCATTGTTGATCAGAAATGTGTTGAATCTATCCAGGCTCCTCATTACTCTATTGTTCACATTGAAAATAAATTTATCTTACCAGCTTCACATCCTCTATTTGTATCACATGATCATATCGCTCAATCATTGGAGGAGTCGTACAGAGCAAGCACTATTGCAAAACAAAAATTTTCTTCTTTCTTCATGTTTGCTCGTTTTTCAAGTTCGAAAGTGTGTACCTTCTTGTCTTCAACTCGCAATGTGTTAGGACACCATGGTACATCTGTAGAGTGCCTTTCATGTGCTTTTCATTTTTACTTTTTTGTAGGTTCATTCAAGATTTGAACGTTCTAGTTTATATTGACTTATCTTTATTGTTTGTTGGTTTTCTTGTATATATTTTTTGACATTCATGCTCTCTCCTACATGGGCTAATCAATACACCAATGACTACATTGGAAGTATCACTTTATGTGAGTTGGCTCATGTTTGCTTAGGTTAGGAGTAGGAGTAGTTTTTTTCTTTTCCTTTTTGTTTCCTTGATTTCCTTTACTTTTTTTCGCTTTTACTCTGCTTCTTTCCTTTGTTTGTTTTCTTTTGTATTTGCAGGTTAGTTTTTGCAAGAAACTATGTTTCACATCTTAGATAAGAAGGGTGAAGTTCAAGAGGAACTTGTACTTATATCAACACTTAGTTATCTGTCTATTCCCTCTCTTTATGTAAATATTTCATTTCTTTTAGTCAAAGATACCCTGATGGAAAATACATTCCTTTCGGAGAGTCATGGAGAAATCACAATGCTTGCACTTTTAACTAGTACCGCATACTCTAGTCATTTTCTATTTTCGATTAACCATTGTCAACTAAGTAAAGTACAGTAAGGAGAGGGGGAAAACCTTAACAAGTATGTCATAGGTATATATAAATATCCTTTTTCTGAAAGGACAACCTCTTTTGCACTCAATAAGTCTGGATCCTTCTTCCACCTCATGGAATAAATAAGTGCATATGCACAATTATTTGAACAAATGAAAATGAAAAAAAAGAAATAAAGGGTGAAAGAAGAGAAAGGATTCCTGCATAGACAATTGAAGCATGTAACTTCGTTGGGGTACTGTCCAAGCTCACTGGTAGCAGAGAAATGCTTTTGTTCCTGAAGTGACTCCGACAGAGTATTGTTTAGGCCTACTAGCAGTGGAGCAACACCAAAGATGAAACTAAAAGTATGACAATTTATTCTACTTGTGCATCTATATACCCCTCATCCCCAATTGAAAAAACTCAGTTTGAATTGGATTGGTATGTGTTCTATCGATAAATAGAATGGTAGGGACTACATCTTTAACTCAAGTTAAGTGAACAAGCTATGATAATTGAAAAATTGAACAATACTTCCAAAAGAGTTAGACTCGCTTTGCATGAGACAAGGTCCATACAGAGAGCTAGAGTTCTACTAGTGTGTCACTAATTTTGTAGCGACAACAACCACCCTCCAAAATTTTTCCTCTGCTTCGATTTTTGAGCCTTCATTCTTAACCATAGTAGTTCATCTCACACTAACCCAGGTATTTGTGCTTTGAATAAAACTTATTCTTTTCATTTTGGCTTGTGTTTTCTTACTTAGTTTGCTTTCTAACTCACAAGTTGATGTCATAACTTGGTCACACAACAGTTCTTCGCTTGCCCCAAAAACTGCGCAATTCTTGAGTGCAACTAACCTTGTTGTTGGGAATCACACAGTCCTAGCTGCTAGGGAGCCTTGAGCTCAGAAAATGTGTAGTCATGAGGGGGAAGCCCAACACTGGGCCCAGAAATTGCGCAACCCGCACTGATATTAGAAATCGCAACCCTCACTGATATTAGAAATTGTGCAGTGCACTAAGACGGAAATTTGCCCAGTTCTCAGAACTCTGATGTATTTTGTGGTAGTGTGCATGGCAGGTTTCCTTGGAGAAAAAAAAAATCCTTAAAAAATAGGGATCTGTTTTTAGTATCTCCAAGGAGGAACTTGCGCCATTTTTGGAAACTTTCACCAAGTGACACTTTTTCCTTGATTTTAGGCATGCACGTTGTAAACCCTAATTGTCCAAATCTACTTAATCGACACTGCTAGAGCTCACTTTCACATTCAATATTGGAGCTCTAGCATTCCCAAGGAGATCAAGGATCCTTGAGTGCAGTTATCGTCACTTTTACGAGTGAGTTTTTCTTTTGTCGTCTTTTGTTGCTTTCTCTATCACTTTTTGTTGTTTGTATTGTGTAATTGTTGTTTCACTTGTTTCTATGGATGGTTGTTGGCATTTTAACTTGTGCTTAACTTGTAGAAGTGTTGTTTCAAGTTATAGATTTCCTTTCCCAAGTGTCGCATGAGTTTTTTTGTTTTTGCACCAATGGTGGCCATTGTGGCAACTCTCCTCGCATACTTTGTTTTCATTCCATTTAATCAATTGTTGCACTTGTTTCACATGTATTCATCCACACTTAGTCAGATTTGCAATTAACTTGATACTATCTCTCAGATCTTCTATTTTTTCACACTTCCATTGGGCAAATCTGGGTTCCGCTTGGTCGGATCTCACTTTTCATAGTTGGCACTTCACAATCTGGAGGCTCAAAACACAAGCTTGGCCTCTAGAATTTCACAGAGCACAATCTAAGCTGACTCCAACTATGCACTATGCAGTTTCAGGAGCCACCCTCCTAGCTTGGCCACTGAGACTATGCAATGCACAGTATCTCTGATGCCTTTGCCCAAGTTGAACTCCTCATTATGCAATTCCAACCATCAGGCTTCCACCTTTGCTTTTGGGATTTCATAGTTTTGATAGTCATCTAGTCACCCCTGTCAATAAAAATAGTGTAATCCCTTACACCTAGTTCCCAACTTGATGCTTGAACTTGCCTTAAAGTTGTTTCAGTCTTAAACTAACATTTTCTTACCATGAGTGTCCTCTTTGTCCCACATGTATAGAAGTTGTTGAAAATCTCTCCAACAGTCACAGTTAACATTGAATCCAAGAGAGTTGCATCAAAGGAAACCATTGACAGAAGTATTGGGGAAGCAGTTGAGCATACATCAGTTGATTTACGAGTGTATGCAGATACTCAGTTGTTTATTGAGAAGGGAACAACACTAACATGGAAACAGATTAAAGACACTTTTGCAAAGGACTTTTAGGTAGATTTAGAGGACTGGCATGTATATCTTTGCATCTGGCAGCCAAGGTTATACAAGGTTGCATGCAAGTATCCTATCTTCCCGTGTCCAAACATGATAAGCTGGATTGTCTCACATACAGATGAACAAGTTATGACACTGAGTAGTGCTAGCAGGCAGAAGTTTACACCTCTAGGGTATAATACTTTCAGTAGATGTATCACTTTCCTAAGCCAGTGAAGCGCATGGACTCACTTATCTATGTTACCGATAGCTACGTGAACACAAGATACATTGTCAAGCACTGGGTGAAAGGGTCATTGAAGTTTAGATAGACACACCCATGTCTACAACGCAAAGTGCCTTAGGAAGGCTTACTGGTGTTTGATCATCTTTTCTTACAGAATATATGGTCAAGAGAGCACATAAACCTTTCCTGAAGGGTGGGCGATCTTACTCGACTAGTTGGTGAGTGATGGGAGGCCATTCAACTGTTCGGATTTGTTGGCTCAACAATTGAAGTCTCATATGGCTAAGGTTCAAAATCCACCCAAAGATGATCAAGCAAGGATTTATATGTCTGCATACTTACTGGATGCAATATCTGCAGAGTAGCAGTTCCCTGGCATGAACTGGACATGGAAACCACGAGAGATTGTCGTGAACATCTATTGCAAGTTTCTTTCCAACTGCAGTTATCTAGGAGTAATGGCAAGGCTAATTGAAAACTTTATCCTCTCGTTGTACAAGCTTATATTTGAACAAGATCCACCTTACATATCCTGATAAGAAATGGAGGTGATAGTAGAAATTGCAGATTGGTATGCCTCACTAGGTGGCACATTCATCAGATTGTTTGGCAGAGAGAAACCTCTATATGTCTTACCAAGGTATGCCACTGACAAATTGATCATGCAAGAAGTATCATACCGCCTTGCTACAAGGTTGTCAGCAGCACTACATATGAAGAAGAAAGCGCCATGGCCCACTCTTCCTTTACAGATCGGATTATATGAGATTAAGAACTTGAAAGTTTTTTTATTAAGACTTTTCTAATCCATAATGAATTAAGAAAAGTCTTTCAGTAGAAATCACATAAGAGAATTTTTTGGTTGACACATTTCAAACCAAAAAGTGTGGTTCATCATCAGGACAAGATGAAGAGGCGAACCATGAAAAAGGCTTAAATAGAGAGAAATGTAGAGACCATAATTTCAAGTAACGAATATATTTGAACAATAATATTTAAATTATGAAATTAATTTAATAATATATTAAATACAAATATTATTAAGTAATAGCTATATTAAACAGCTATTTTTTGAAAAATAATATTTAAATTATGATATTAACTTATTAATTTATTAAAAACAAATATCAATAAGTAATAAATGTCAAGGCTAAGAACATATTGAAAGTTGCAGATTTTGAGGCTAAGGACATAGTGAAATTTGAGTTCATCAACAAGGACTTTAATCCATATGATACCCACAGTATTCGCAAGGACCACTGTACGAGAGCTTACTTTCCATGGATCAGTGGGGCATTTCACTAGCCAGAAGAGGACCCTTAGAGGTATTGTTATAATTCCTCCAGACTCAATGAGTCAGTTAGTATAGCAAGGACTCTAAAGGTTGCTCAACATACAACAGCAACTCTGGAAGCAACAACAACAACATCAGAAGGCAACAATCCAGTACAAGACAAGGGAAAGAGGAAGATTTCTAACAATCTAGAGGGAGATCAAAGCTGTAAATGAAGGCAGGCCCTATTATCATGAAGGAAGATTTGGCAGTGGAAGAAAAGAGGGAGCAACAGATGAAGAGTGTAGAGCGGAGGAAGAGAGAAAAACAAAGGTTGTAGGAAGAAAAACTGAAGCTAGAAGAGACGGATAAGAATCTGAAGGAAGAACATGAGTTGAGGAGGAGAGAACGAGAAGAGAAGCATAAGAGACATGATGAACAAAGGCAAGGTGCGATTATAAAGGAAATATCATTGATACATGTTGAAGAACCAGAACAACCAACAACTAAGGAGAAAGGTGAAAAAATGGAGGATTGAGAGCTTGATCAATAGATTAAGCAATTGATTTAAGTGACAGACATGGATTTGGAACAAGAGTCATGGAATGAATATGTTGACCTAATGTAGAGAGCACCACAGGTCATCTCTCAGTCTCCACCACCTCCAGTAGCAGAGCCATCCCTGAGCGAGCAAGGAGATGCTTTTCTCCTTGATGATGATCTGGTCATGGATGTGTACAATCTATCATTTGATGAGTTCCATAAGAGGATTGTACAATCATAGAGGAAGCACTTGCCGGATGGTCATGATCACCTACATTCATCAAAGAAAGGGTGATAGTGTGGGACACCAAGAAGCATCCAACTACCATTACCAAAGCCATCTTGGCCTATGCATAAGCAACAAGCTCAAATGTTCAGTATCTAGCGGCCAAGAATGAGCAACTGGAAAAGAACTTATAGGCTGCCATGAAAGAGGAAGAACAACACTGAGCAACAACATGGAATGCAATTTCCACATTGTGGGAGATGAGAACATTGATAATTGTTGAAGTATCATCACTTGGAGAAACCATGCGGAAGCTCTATGACAAATTTGTCACCATGCATAAATCAATTGTCCATTTGAATGATCTACAAAAATAGAGCAAAGAGTTTGCTAAAACTCTCAAAAACATGCATGCTTCCATCACCTATGTACAAGAATGGAAATTGTGGTTCAAAGGGGCCCCGCTTGACTTAGTGAAGAAGATGAAGCCATAGGCAGAGCTGGAGAAAGAAATGGTTTGAATGTTGATTCAGAATAAAAAGCATCTCTACTCATTCATTCGCATCACGCAGTCCTCATATGTGTGGTTGTAGAGTAGTTTGGATGTCTTAGTGAGAACACACTAGATCCCTTCAATCGGTTCCCTCACCAATGCGAAACCCAAGAACCAAGTCCAATAGGAGGTTGAAGAGTATTTGGAGAAGCCAAGACAAGAAACCACTAGGGAATACTTGGAGTTGAACACACACAACATGGAGAAGTTCATCGGTGGTCCTGTCAAGGTCAAGACAATGTTGCTCATGCTTCAGAATGAGTTGGATACAGGTTCCAAGATAGTGTACCTAGATGCCATGGAGTCTAGAGTCTGATTCCAAAAAGAAATCGTTAATCAGTTTGGTGACACCATCACACAGTACCAAGATTGGTACCAATATGTCATCGAGAAGCAATAGGTAGAGGTTTTCGAGTTGGACTTCCCCCAAATGCCATAATCATAATCTTGTACCTTTTTAGGTTGTCTCTACCCTATTTTATCTTATATGGGTACAGGTGGAAAATGTAATATCATTTGTAATTATGTTGTAAGTGAAATTACAAGTATCAATATTGGGATATGAAAAGTCATCATGTAATGTAATGTGTCATTTTGTGAAGAAGTTGAAAAGTCATGAGAGTAGTCCAAAGGTTACAAAGGGGAGTTGAAGAGTCACCCCATCTTGTTATAAATAGAACCTCATAACTCATGTAATAGGATTTTGGGAGCCAAGATTTTGGCTAGGCTTAGGCTTAGAAAGAGCTTGGGAGTATTGTGAAGAGCCTTGGCTTTTCCATAGTGTAGAGTGAGTATACTTCTTTGGAGGAGTAGGTGTTCTTGATTGTAATGTTCCATTATTGGGGCTAGTGGTTGTCAATGGTGTATGTATGGATGGATTTTCACTTATAATAATAAAATCAAAGCCAACACACTTTCATGCATATGTTGTTAATATAGTAGGATTATTATTGTTGTATTGGTAATGTATGTTATTTAACTTACGCATATGCTTATGAACCTTTTTTTGCATTTGTATGAATTTTGTTGAATGTGTGTTGTCGGATTAACTTATCACTTTAACTTGTGGACTATTCTGTATCTTAGCTTGTGATGTCGTTTTGTTCATGTGTTCCTTTCAAGCTGCGTACTATTATAAGCTTCCAAGGGGCACACTTCCTTTTCCCTTCGTGTGTTGGAACCTTCATGCATCACACTTGACTCTCTGCAGGGTGACACACTTTACTTTACCCAAAGTTATCATACTTTCCTCTGCACGTTCCCATGGCCAAAGCATTACATTACCACCCATTGCTGGGACTCCTACTCCAAATGGTGGGAGTTCTAGTTAGGACTTCATATCAGGGAGATCCCCTAAATGTTGGCAGGTCCAACACCATCAAAAAGATGCTTAACAACTTTTATAATAAGATAAATAACTAATAATTATGAAATCACTACTTTTTACAACTATCTACGACTATCGGTAAGAAAAACTAAGGGATCAATAGTTTTTACCATTAATGATCACTATTAATAAGAAAAAGCTAAGGGAAAAATATAGCTCTAATGGAAAATCTCATGAAATGGGACGAGGAGCACTAATGGAAACCCTTATACATCTATGAAACTTCTCATGGTAAATTTTGAAATTTTGAAATATATGAAATCAAGTCATTAGAAAAGAATTCAAGCCTTCAAATAAATTTAAATAATAGAATTATGTGATGGGCAAGGAGAATTTGAAGAATGGAAATTTATTTTAAAATGTAAACATTGGTGAATCTTAATAGTCACTAATAAGCAAACTATAAAGTGTTTGGTGATAATTTTATAAAAATATTAAAATATCTAATGACCTTATATAGTCTTTATGAAATTTTGACAATTTCTAAGGTAAAATAATTTTATTATATAAATTTGGGACAATTATTTTTAGAATAAATGGAAATTGGTGAAACTTTTTTCGAGAAAAAAATGGAAAAATCATCTCATCTACGAATGTTAACCCCCAAAATTTCCTCTATTGATAAGAATATGAATTAAACAATACTTTAAAAGGGAATTGCTACCCCTTAAGTTAATTTATAGCCACAAGGAGATGTTAAACCTCTCATCTACTATATATTTTAATGGGTGTTAGTTCTTTCTCTCTTTTTCCTTTTCTTTTGAAGTACGAGACCATTTGTGATCGACATCACCTGATAATTATTAGATGTAAAGTACTAGTCTTTGGAAGAACTATAAGACTTGGTCAATGTTCATTTGATGGTCATTGACACCATTAAATGGGCTACCGCTCCTACCATATGGCTAGTGCCTCTTGATCCATTTAGGAACATAACAAGACAATCTATAGCTAAGGAACTAGAACGATTTTATAGAATTAACCCAAATCAAAGTGTAGCTGCAACCTAATCTCTGCCTTAAAACACTTTATTCCTCCGTTGTTAGGTCATTGTCAAGGCTACCTAGGATTGGATCACTTGCAAGTTCCAATATAATTGAGCTGGTACTTCCAACTCATACATTAGATTTTTTTGTAGTTATATGATTAAGTATTTAGTTACCCAATAATAATAATGAGTAAATTAATAAATAGACAAATTCATCCTTTTAAATTTTTTCTCAAACTTCATAAGATTTTTAAAGGAAATTAATTACACTTAATTAATAAAAACTTTAACCTTAAAACTTTGTATTTAAATATTTTCACTATTTAAATAAACGTGGATCATAAAATTTTCAAACAAATAAATAAATCAACAAAAATAATTCATCAAAATAATTGATTTTTTCCAATTAACTCACTCCATCGTAATAATGCTATAAGTAAACATTGCAGTGTGGTTAATAATATCTCATTACTAGCTATGAAATTTCCACAATAATGCTAAAAGTAAACATTGCAGTGTGGTGAATAATATCCTCATTACTAGCTATGAAATTTCCATTTATGTATTTTTTAAGTAGTAAAGCTATAACCTCGATGTGAAAGTAACTTAACTATGATTTTAATATAAATTTTCACGGTGGGTGGTTATTTAGTGTTTAATCCACTTATTAGCTCACTTTGAAATGAAGTTAATTAGTAGATGAAGCGATGAAAGTGATCAAAACAATATTTTTCATGAATAACGAAAAGGTGAATTTAATTAGTAGATGAAGCGAAGAAAGTCATCAAAACAATATTTTTCATGAATAACGAAAAGTGCATAGGTTGGGAAAGTAATCAAAGAAATCTTGAAAATGGCCATTACATATTTTTAAAAATACCATGGTGTAAAAGAAAACGGTCCTATTATTTCTAAATAGTGGGGATTATATGACATAATATTATAGGTAAAGCTTACTATTTGTAATCAAAATTGTAATCAATTAAAAATTATAAATGTTATTTGAAATCTTTATATGTGAGACTCTTTGAATGTGTTCTTATTAGTCCCTGCCTCCAGCATGGGACTATAGCGATCGATCAATAGTTAAATTCATATTAGTTTGCCTTGAATAAACCTCTTACCAAATTTTAATCAAACATTTTTGTTGGCTATTTTGTTTCATCACAAGTTAATCAAGCTTTTGTATTGGACCTCTTATTGCTAATTTCACGGTTTTTTATCTATTTATTTTTTAGGGAAAATAGAATAACCAAAGTTTCAAATAAAATGTACAAGGGTTTAGTAATATATCCAAAGTTCTAGTTTTCAAAAGTAAAATGTGCAAGGTTCACATAAGATATCCAAAGTTTCATTATTCAAGATATCATATAGAAACATGTGATGCCAGATGTCTGACGGCTGTCCACAGTTCTCCACGTTTGCCCACATGTATCCAAGTGGCATCCTTCCTCTATCACTGAGACTAAGAGACGTGCTGTAAGACCTACTGGTTACTGGTGTCCTGCAAAGGAGAGAGTTTCAGGAGCAAAGCAGAGAGTTTCAGGAGAGTTTCAGTTTCAGGTGTCAAGGAGGAGAGTTTCAATTTCAGTCAAGGAGGAGAGGAGGAGTTTCAGTGAGGGAGGAGTTTGCGAAGGAGGGTGGAGGAATTTCAATTTCAAGGTTTGCGAAGGAAAGTGGACTTCTTGCTGGTGGGGATGGGTTTCAGATGGAGATCAAATTCCACGTAAGGTCTAGCATGCAAAATGGAAGGGGTTTGCAGAGGGTATCTCTGTTCTGGTAATTTCTGCTCACTTACCTCTTGTTTTCTGCGCAACTTTACCTTTTCTGGAACCGTAAAGGTTGATATACTGCAATGGTTTTACAGAAGTGGGAAAACCCTGTTTCCATATTTAGATGGTTTTGTATCAATCGCAGCTACAAAAGTATCTATTCCGCATGGTAATGTTAGCAATGGTATTTTCCTGTTGTTTAGTCCTCGCCTGAGATTGGAAAGGAATTATTGAAAATGTTTAGACTTCAACAACAACTATTCGTCCACAACAAGCTTGCTTATTAAAGAGAAAAGGGGTGCGGCTCAAACAACTGATTACCTCACAATATCGATTTCGTAGGGGGAGAATTCTTATGATCTGCTCTTCTCCATTGGAAAATTATTCTTATCATTAGGAATGCATTGAATCAACTGTCTCCTGAAGGCTTCCTATAGATAAGTGAAGCCTATGATATTTATATGACCAAGCTACAGCAGCCCAGCCAAGGTACGAAGAGAGTTAGACACAAAAACTTGGGCTCGATTCTGGCCCTAATTTGTTACAATGCCCAAACGAGAAGAATAGGTAAACAAACACAACGAAGCCATGTCTGACAGGCCCTCTTTATCTCGCTCCATGTCTGAGTCTAACAGGTCCTCTTTATCTCTAGCATTCTGGTAATTTCTACTCACTTACCTCTTATTTTCTGCACAACTTTACCATTTCTGGAACCATAAAGGTTGATATACTGCAATTTCACTGCTCTTCTCCATTGGAAAATTCTTCTTCTCATTGGGAATTCGTTGAATCAACTGTCTCCTGAAGGCTTCCTGTAGATAAGTGAAGAGTATGATATTTAGATGACAAAGCTACAGTAGCCCAGCCAAGGTACGAAGAGAGTCAGACGCAAAACCATGGGCTCGATTCTGGGCCTGATTTGTTACAATGCCTAAACAAGAAGAATAGGTAAAAAATCACGACAAAGCCATGTCTAACAGGCCCTCTTTATCTCTCTGCATGTCTGAGTCTGACAGGCCCTCTTTATCTCTGGCTTTCCCTGTTATTTTTCATAACTTTACCAGAGGCGTATAGAGCATTACATTCCACTATGTAGCATTTAGGGCATGGTTCATAAGGCAGAAAGAAGATGTATCCGCAACTCAGGAACTAACCTCACTCAAAAAGAAGGCCAGGTATTACCTGAGGCAAAACCCTGAACTCTGTGAAGGTGATTCTGGGCCTGAAATGAAGCCAAGATTGGGCTTCAAACCCAGTTCCTCTTGTTTGTTCTTGATATTCCAAGAAAAGCAGGTTCTAGAAAGGCAGGTTACCCTGAGCTCTGCGAAGGCAATTCTGGGGCTGAAAGGAAGCCAAGACTGGGCTTGAAACCCAGAGCCATTTTTGGTTGCTACCCCTTGGAATGTTTCTCTCAGCATGAATAGGTAAACAAACACGACGAATATATGTCTGATAGGCCCTCTTTATCTCACTCTGTCTTTCCATGTCTGACAGACCCTCTTTATCTCATTCTGTGGGAGTTCAATCCGTATTGTCAAGAGTGCAACAACAGAGACACGTTGGACATGCAAAAGAGACGGAAGTAGAGACCTTAGGTATGCAAGAAAGACGAGAGGCTAGGAAGTAGACACGTTGGACATGCAAAAGAGATAGAAGTAGAGACCTTGGGTATGCAAGAAATACGAGAGGCAGGCAGGTGGTAAAATTGTGGGCCCACAGGGTTTTACATGTTGAAATATATTTTTGTATTATACATTTTTTTTGCATGTGTTACAAGTGTCTTCTAGTTTCTTTTTTTGCGGTTGGGGTGAAAGGTGAGGACAAAAAAGGTCTCTTAATAGTGTGTTATTGTATTGTACTAGTTCTTTTATCATTGACACCCCAGATGTCTGATTTTCTTTTGGCCTATGGATACTATTCGTTGCATTATTATATTTTCTCATTAAGTGTTTTTGTCTTGACTTGCTCAAATACTAACCTTGTAATGTTCAGGTCATTGATTGCAAATTTGTTAGCAGCAAATCACTGCAAATCAGTGTACTTGAAATCACAAAAAAATGGCCTTTGGGTAATATATTAAAGTTCTTTTTCTCTTTGAGTTATTTTCTCCAGTTTTATGCTTAATAAAGATCTCAGTTTAAAAGGAGGGTCATTGCTTGTAATTACTATGTAAAATTGTTTCCCAGTCATCCAAAGTTTATTTTCCATGTTTAGTTCCCTTCTTTCTAGAAGAATATATTTTCACATTCTTATAAAAGTACACAATTTGGTAATATTTTGTTGTACAAGAACATTTTTTTTTTAATGGATCCTTCTACCTTTGCTCAGTGCATTGGCTTTGAGACTAGCAAGTTCATGAATTCACTCAACATGTGTCCCTTGTATTTGTGAAATTAAGCTTCCCAATAATCCAACGAAGACTACTCCACTCCCTTTGCTTCTGCAAGATTCCTCTGCTCTGGATTCTCACATAATTGTGGCCACATTTTACCTTGATGAAATTTATTTTCAAAAGAAACTTGCATGTTCATGGTTGGGGAAAACAAAGACCACAGAACTTTGCCTGGAGGTCACAATTTATTTTGAAAAAACTCGAAATCTCAGGAATTGCAATTAAAGAAGCCACACACGTTTGTTATCAGTTAGTTATTAGTGATAATATAAAGGTCAATGAGTGAAGTAAGTCTCAGATTGACCAAATTTAACTAGAAATGAGTCAGGATCATGTTGTTTGTTGGGAATTTCATGGGGTAAAACGAGCATTCATTGAAAGATTAATTTCTATTTCTCATTACTTTGTAAGGCTGCTAATCATTCTCCATTTTTATCTCTAATGTAATGGGGCTTGATCTTAGCCCTCTCTCAATGGGGGTATGGGAATTCCTTGGCCTCACCATTGTAATTAACTTAAACTCTTTTGTTTTCTTCATGAACGAGGTCATATGGCTGGCTGTCATTTCCTTTCTTTTGTGCGAGTATTTGTGAAGACAAGGTTAGAGGATCAATTCGTGGTGCAACAGGGTACATTGGGTGCTATTGGTCAAGACAATTTTAGGGGAAGAGATGAAGAGAAATTCAAAGGCCGCTAGAGTCCATGTAACTCCAATTATCTTCGGTGTTATTCATTTTTATTTCTTTTTACTTTCATTTGGCCAATATTTACATGAGTACTCCGTTTTGCCTAAAAAAACACATTGATATGAGAAACTTTGTTTTGTGTTTCATGCAAGTGCATTATTACGAGAACCAACTAGTCCATGTGGTGTTCTTGTGGTTACGGTGAAAGGTGAGGACTGAAAAGGTCTCTTAACAGTGTGTTATTGTATTGTACCAGTTCTTTTATCACTGACACCCCAGATGTCTGAGTTTCTTTTAGCCTATGAATACTATTCATTGCATTATTAGATTTTCTCATTAAGTTTTTCTGTCTTGACTTGTGCAAATACTAACCTTGTAATGTTTAGGTCATTGATTGCAAATTTGTCAGCAGTAAATTACTGCAAATCAATGTACTTGAAATCACAAAAAAAACTGGCCTTTGGGTAATATATTGAAGTTATTTTTCTCTTTGAGTTATTTTCTCCAGTTTTATGCTTAATAAAGATCTCAGTTTAAAAGCGGGATTTTTGCGTGTAATTACTATGTAAAAAATTTTCCCAGTCATCCAAAGTTTACTATCCGTGTTCAGTTCCCTTCTTTCTAGAAGAATATATTTTCACATTCTTATAAAAGTACACAATTTGGTAATATTTTGTTATACAAGAACAATTTTTTTTCTAATGGATCCTTCTACCTTTGCTCAGTGCATTGGCTTTGAGACCAGCAAGTTCATGAATTCACTCAACATGTGCCCCTTGCATTTGTGAAATTAAGCTTCCCAATAATCCAACAAAGACTACTCTGCCCAAAATCTTAGGAATTGCACTTAAAGAACCCACTCAGGTTTGTTATCAGTTAATTATTAATGATAATATAAAGGTCAATGAGTGAACTAAGTCTCAGATTAACCAAATTTAACCAGAAATGAATCAGGATCATGTTGTTTGTTGGGAATTTCATAGGGTAAACCGAGCATTCATTGAAAGATTAATTTCTATTTCTCATTATCGTGGAATTCGTCATCGAGATGGACACCCTGTAATGGTAGACGTACGTGTTTTGATGGTAGACCATGCTTAAGGCATCATCTTTTACATAAAATTAGCTACATCACTGGCACTTCTCTAGCACATTCTGAATTTGTGAAAACTCATCTTTATTTTTTTGAAAATCTGTGTTCTTTTTTGAAAATTTGTGTTCGTTGTCTTGCCTCTAAATATAGAAGTTGACCCAAAGTCACCATACCCTATAATTCATTTCAGATACCGTTTTTCAAATAATCTAGCTATATATCATATGTGAAATCTAGGCTTCCAGTGAAGTTCTTTGTTTGTTGCTAAATGATACATAGAGGTGATTTCTGTTTTATTTTGTCACTGAGATTTTACAATGATGAAATGACATCTAATTTCATTTTATCACTGACGTTTTACGATGATGAAATGACATCTAAATGTAGCAATATTTCATATTGCATTGTAGAGCCTTGTTACAAAAGGAGAGAGATTTACCAAAGTTAATGGTACTTCTGCAAAGTAAAGGTGATATTTACATGCTAAGATCAGAAGCAAACACAGATAGATTCCTTGACACATCGTAAAATTTTGTGGGCTATTTTAGTGATATAATTATTTTATGTTGTAGATTTTCTCTATATATGTCAAGGGACCATTGTTGAGGTAGCAACAAATATTTTGCATTCTCACCTTCAGTATAACACTGAACAACTATCTACAACCATTTTAATGTTGCAAAAGATATCTGAACTTGCAAATGGTATGCAAGAAACCTGCTTCTGCTGCTTCTTGTCATAAAATTTTAAACTGTCTTGTGGTAGCTTTATAAAGGACATATAGAAATGCTTGTGCAAATAATTTGGACACTTCTTATACCAAATATTTTACTTGAGAAATGTTGACAGGAAGGAAGGCATTGGTTGAGCTTGAGATGGATCATAACAGGGAGAACAAAAATGGAAAAGAAGACTTTAATTTGGGTATGTATCCTTGTGGTCTACTTCCCCTAATTTCCAGTTATAGAGAATGGAAACCATTATGAAATGATAATGTTCTTTTGTCTTCTCTTTTCAAGGGACTGATCTTGCTTTTCTTCAAGCAATCCAACTATTCCCAAAATATAGTCATGATTATGTTGGTATGTGCATGTACAGTAGCAATTAGTAGATTTTCATCCTTGTAGAACTGTCTTGATTTTCTGTTCAATGTGTGTTTATTAGTCTATTTTTTTCATAAATTTTTCATTTGGGTTTTTTCCTCTATTCTTCCAAGTATCTCTCATTTCCTGCGATATTTTCCCTTGTTGAGATTCCAACACTTCCACATGTTTGAAAGAAATCTCAATTACATTTCTTTGTTGGGAATTCCTCTATTCCTTTGTTTTTACTTGTTTACTGAGGCATTTTATTTTGAAGAAAAAACATATAAATTTCTTTATAGAACAATTCAATAAATGAATATCAATATATACTCCGATGGACACATCTATCCCTACTTAATATTCCACTAGTGAAGCTGCTAAATAACCTAGCTACCTATTATCTAGCCCACTTGGGAGCACCCACGATGCCAGATTATAGGTTCCGCAAAGGAAAACCTAAAGAGGTGGACCCCATCAAGCTTTGTTCGTAGTCTTTTTACTATAATGTCGTCTTTCCTGAGTTCATATTTCACCTCTCCCTCCCTTCTCCCGTTCGTAGTTTGATGGTAGGTAGTCAGTCACAAAGACAGAAATAGAGGTGGGAGCATAACTATCAAATGCAACGGGGAACAAACATTTATGCAAACTAAAGCAGAGGTGGGAGAATAGCCACCAAAGGCAACGGGGAAAAACATTTATGCAAACTAACTTGCTGGACTGTCATTCTTTACAATTCCTGGACTGTCCCACTTTACAATTCCTCGGTAGGGTAGCTTCGAGGAGAATTTCACTTTATGCAAACTGGAATGGAGGTGGGATGATAACTGTCAAAGGCAACTGGGTACAAACATTTATGCAAACTATCCTGCTTTAGGAAGAGCTTGCAAACCGATGAATGTTTCTTTACTTACAAGTTAAAGTGTAGTTTTTTTGCTTCACTTTTTTGCAAATGCAAACTTGCAAATCTGATATCTCCAGAGTCTCTATATTTCATATAATGTCCTTGAGATGTTTAAATTCTGCAGGAACTGACATCCATTACCCACTGTCTTTCAATCTTTTCAACTAATTGCTTCTTGCTTACCATTAAATATTCCCAAAAACTCAGTTCCATTCACACTTAAAACCTGCTTGGGGATAAGCCTTCATTGAAGTACAAGCCCCGAAAAGCCACAGCCGGACACTATTAGCCATAGTAAGTTCATACATGTTCATCTTTATACATTGAATACCATTTTTTATCAATGTAGTAACAATCTATATGGAATCCATTAGCATAACCGAACTTACTCAACTGGCAGCGTTGTTTCTTTTAGCGCTTGTTCTCATGACTCTTCTGATTATGGACATCCTAAAAGTAGAAGTAGAAAGGAAAAAGAAACCGAGAAACAACCACTAACAACAACATCTCGAACAGGAACCCCAACTCCTGTTCCCCAACTATCAATCATGGGGAGCATACGAATCTACGACAAGTCCTTGGCTATTAGACTATTCATCCAGTGCTTCTGCCTCTACAACATCCATGCCAGGTAATAGAAATCCTCAAAAAATTTCTACATAGTCATCAGCTTTTACCTTAACACAAGTAAATCTATCACGTGTTGCACATGGGGGGCCAAAATTGCTAGAAAATCATGTAGAATTAGCTAAATAATATGTAGGCTGGAGATGCTATTACTGTTGGATTTGGTGCAGTTTATGCTGGTGCAAAATTTTTCATTATTGTAATGAATATTTCCTTGAAGCCTATTAAGAGAAATAATGCCTATCCAACTGTTAATCATATGATATTGTCCACTACAACTTCTGATTGATATTATATCACAATCAACTTAACAATTGCAAGGCTGAACTGTTGCATTCAGTGTAGTTTATGCTGCTGCAAAATTTGTCATTACTGTAATGAATATTGCCTTGAAGGTTACCATTGCAACTTCTGATTGATCTTATGTCACAATCAACTTAACAATGGCCAGGCTAGAAAAACCATGGATGAGATTGTTTACTACAACAGAACCAAGAAGTTGAAGCCTATTGGACTGAACCGCTAAACTTGACTGAAAGTCACTACTATATCTTACACTCTAAAATTGTCCATAGAAGAAATTGTTAACTACAACAAAACCGAGAAGTTGGAACCTATTGGACTCAACTGCTAAACCTGACAACCGATGTCCTTTATTGTTTATCCAAGCAGTTAATTGGGTAGATGAAAGTTAGTGAAAGTAGTTGTAACTTCGAAAAAACATCTAATCTAGTCATTTATGATTGGCAACCAATGAAACTTTTGCAATCTAACACCAGGATTTTATTCGCGATTTGCCTCTGATGTCAGATAGATCATTTAATTCGTGATTTGCTTTTGGTGTCACATACATCATTCCTGCACCGATTGCTGACATTCCAAAATTTTATCAATTTGCATATCGAGTTCCGCAAATCTACAAATCTGATCTAAAAAAATAGTCATTTATCAAGAACAACCCCCAATCTAACAACTCTACCAGTTGGTAGATGTCTCTGGACCAGCTTTTCAAGAAATCTTCTGCATCTCCCAACTTCTAAAATAGAAACACCCTCGATTTGACGGCTCTACCAGTTGGTAGATGTCTCTGGAACTTTTCAGCTTTTCGAGAAAGCTTCTGCAATTGTATTGTTCGACTTGCACTGTTCGACTATGGTATGTCTTCTAATCTGTCTCTAGAATTAAATTCTGTTTTCTTTTGATATTTTCATCTATACTGATGTTCAAATTGAATTTTGTACGATTCAGGTCTACTACATCGGCTTTCCTCCTTTATCAATATGTCAACATCAGAAAGAGAATTAATATGTGAACATCGGAAAGAGAATTATGTCTTGCAAATGAACAGTTCAATCTTCAAGTACGTTTTCTTTCAAAATAATTGTCTCTATCTCAACTTAATGCAATGCATACATGTTCATGGTATATGTCTCGCACTACGCATTCGCCACTGACATATTTTAGTGTGATTTCATAACAGCTACATTACCTAGAATAAAAGCTCTATCATCAACTCATAAGCACAACATGCCCTGAAACAAAAAACAAGTCAACTATCTTCAGATATCATGGAGCATCATTTCTGTATGGAAGAAGCAATAATCTATTTTTGTGATATGTAACACTTAATGCTACTCTAAATCTACTTTTGCTTCTCCTGCATGGACTAGTTATATTATTTTCGAGTGTCAGAGATGGAGAAAGTTCACTACCTCTTGATATTGTGAAAGACATATCTAAAGTATTTCATTTTCTTAAACCAAAAGTCTCCATAAGTACAAGAATAAATTATATTTTAAATACAGTTTCTTTCAAAGATTATTCACTGTGAAAATTTCTATTTTAGATTAGCATTAGTCCATTTTACGTTAGCATTAGTCAATAACATAAAATGTTATTACATTTTTCATGAAAAAGATTTTAGATTGCTTTGAAATTATAGACTATGTCTGAAATTTGGATTGGTTTTATAGTAAAAACTATGTCTTAAAGGTCCTTTTTTTAAAAGCTCTGTCTTTAGCTTGATACATTACAATTTGTCTTTACCTCTATACATTACAGTTCCAAAGCACTAAACTGCTACAGCTTTTGAAGTCTAGTTTAATTGGACAACCTTTGAGGTCCATCTTTATTTGATAGCTATGGTCGTGTCAAAGAATTTCTTGGGCTTACACAATCTTGTGGTTTAACATTGTTTAGGATTTCTCTGCACCATTTTTGCACCGTTAACCTCTGTACCTTCAAATGTATATGCATTTCACTTTTGTTAACTACTGATTTCATTAGTGATGCAATGTTTTGCATATATAGACTGCTTGGTATCTGCTCAAAAATGTTAATGGCATATGTCCTTGGAAGTAGTTAGGCCCAACCTAGACCAAATTCCTGGTCCTACAGAAGCCCAATTCACGTCCCATGCCTACAATATAAAACAATAGTTAAGCCCACTGTATCCTGCTCACCTCACCGAACTCAGCTCGTAATATACATGAGCTAAGACGTAACCTCCCGAGTCATAGATCTCTCCTTGCTCTATAAGCAACAAAACCTCACAACATAAATATAAACTACCACAAATCAAGAATACATTTCCTTCTTTCAATTAACTATTCTTGGTTATGTCCTTGGAACTGAAAAGAACAAACTTGGAACAGTTTCCTTTGTTGAGGGTGATTGTATTGTTTTCTGTGTAGTCTCGGTCCTTTCCAGGTCATCAATATATCCAGGCACTATTCATGCTTCTAGCACCCCGGCAGGGACTACTGCTACGACAGTCGCTCCCTTGTTATACTAATGAATGAGTTGAAAACAAATTTTGAAATAAAGAAAAAGTTTAAGTAACCTTAGAGGATTTATTCAAAGAAACAATGCTTTTTATTATGGATGTTGATCTTTATGAATGTAATTATTTTGTGTATATGAGATATCAAGATAAACCATCTAAATATCATCTCAAATTTTATGATATTAGGGATGAAAAATGCTATTTCTTTTGCATGAAATGAAAAGGTATAAAGAGAAGAAGAATAAAAGGTCAACAATTGATAAATGTTTAGAGCATGGACTCTTAAAATGAAGAAGTGAATATCACTTCTTGAAAATATATATATATATATATATATATATATATATATAGTAGTTATATATTATTTATTTGTAACACTAATTGGGTTCGGTTTGGGTGGTTGGGAATAATAGTTGTTATATTCGTAATCTACATTTAAATCTAAAAAGTGACATGTTAAGCTCTCGAAAAGAGTAATCTATGTGCTTCTCTTAAATGCGTATATAATGTGGCACTAGCACGGTACTAGTAGCCTCACCCTTTCCCTCACGTTAAGAGATAGGATGATATTGGATTTCAGAATTTTGTGGTTAATTAAATTATTATAAATAAATAATTACTATTAATAATTATTATACATAAATAATGATTATTAATTAATTATTTATTTATAAGAATAATTAATTATTTAAAACCATTTCTTATTTTTTAGGTTTTATTATTATTATTATTTATAATAATAGTTAATTACTCAATTATTTGTTTATAATAATAAATTAAATTATTATAAATAAATAATTATTATTAATTATTATTTATAAATATAAAAATAATTATTATTATTATTGTGAATTAATTAATTAATTAATATTTGTTTGTTTATAATAATTAATTAATTAATAAGAATTATTTAGAACGTTTTCTTCATATTTTTATTAATTATTATCATTAATTTAGGTTTACTTTAGACTTTATTAGGTGTATGAATTTTATTGTTAGGATTAGGTGACTTTTTATTTTGTTCATTTATTACTTAATTTTTTCATATATCTATTTGTTCATCTTCCAATAGCTCTTCTATCATTCATTCACAGTCCTTATGATGGATCCCCTTTGGGATTCGAAACATCTACAAATTATGATTACTAGTGTGGATATTCCGAAATTAATTCAACAGATAGGATGATTTCTTTCCCTAGATTATTACAATGTCCAAAATTTTATTGTGGAAAAAAAATAATATTTATTTGTAATTACAAAGAAAAGAACTTATGCTTGGAATTCACAAATTTATCATTTGTCATTAGGGGAATTTTGAGGTCTAAAATGGGCCTCCTAAGGAAATTATAAAATAATAGTAGAAAAAATAAAATAAGATTAAATTACATCATCAAATTTTAGAGGAAAGAATGAAAAAACTATTTTTTCAATTCATATTTTCAACTTATCTCGCTATGAGTTTACTCAAATTTCAAGTGGGAACACTTGTTGGATGGAAATTTTGATTCTTCATCCAAGGAGTACCCACATTGCATAATTTTGATGGACCCTACTACATGAAAAATGAAAAATACATGAAAAGTGTGATTGCAATCACGATTTTTCATGTATTTCTCATTTTTCGTGTAGCAGGGTCCATCGAAAGTATGCAACATGGGTACTCCTTGGATGAGGAATTAAATTTTGCATCTGAAGAGTACTCCCGCTCGAAACTTGAGTAAAACCTTAGGGGGATAAGTCGAAAATATGAGTTGAAAAAGTAGTTTTATTATTTTATTAAATTTTATTTTTTTACTTTTTTAATCCAAAAAATGTGAATCATCACCCATGGTTGACATCATCATATTGAATCCTACTGGTTCTTATTTTGGTTGTACATTTTTTTTAGGAGAACCATTTTGGAGCTCAAAAGTCCCCTAATGAGTGGAGATAGTGGCAGAAATTGATATGGAAGAAAATGGCATTTACATCATTAATAATGAAAAGATAGATTGGTTGATCCATGAAAATTGTGCTTCCATGTATGATATATATGAAGATACTCATGTTGCACCTCTCATTAATAAGGCATAAACACCCATATATAAAGACAAAGACAAATGGTCTCTCTTCTATATCATTGTTTTTCAACTTAAATGATATTTTAAACAAATGTAATACATTGGTCCTAAGGTATGGAAGACATATTATTATTATCATTATTATCCAATTTTAAGGTCACAACCAAGCCAGACACCAAATTGGTGTATGATACCCCCTTGTTTGTGGGGCAAGGGACCCGCCGCCGCGCAGTAATTTGACTGCTAAGTCTTGAAGGCATACATTCTCTACTCCCCTCTAGTTTTGAACCTGTGATCTCTTAGGAGGAAACACATTCTCTTAACCATTAGGCCTTGTTTATTAACTAGAACTATTTGTCTCTTTTTTGTGATTATAATATGTAGGATTTCATATACACTATTTAGTATATTACTTTATTTATTTTTTTGTATATTGTTAGGTGAGATATTCCTACAACTATTAAATAATTTTCCTTTCACATATCGAGGATTGTGTGCTCTTATATATATATATATATATATATAGATATTATAGCGAGTATCACATAATTGGTGCATGTTTTAATGCTCATATTGTATGTTATATAAAATGTGCAATGATTTTTGAATTCCCTAAATTTATGGATTAACATAATTGATGCATGTTCTAATTCTTATATTATATTTAATAGACAATGTGGAATATTTTTTTAATGTCGCATATGTGGAATCAGTAGATATCAAATTTCAAATAAGGTACCCCACAACGTTTTCATCATATAGCCACAATTCCACATTTGAGCAATTACTTATGTGCAAAAACTCAATACAATTCATGGATTGTCATGTGCGAAAGAGAAGTAAATATGGTGTTATGTGAATACCTTGAGATAGTTCTTATATAAATCTAGGAAATATGTCTCATTTTAAAGAAGAGCCTCATAATGTTAGACTTCTCTGGAGCTAGTGGTGTTAATCCATTTGGAAACTTCAAATACATTTACTTATTTTGGTCAGTTTATGTTATAAACAATAACTTTCTTCCTTTAATGTTTCTAAAGAGGGATCATATAATTTTGTCATTGATTGACCTAGGTATCTTGTTTTCGGAACATTCACAACATACCAATTCATTTTTTTTTGTGACATAACCTTTATGTGCAAGGAATTAGTTATTTTTAATTTGAAATAACTAGGCAAGTACAAAGTTAGAGATATCAACATATTTCTTGAAACTCTTATTGATAAACTTCTAATGTTATGGTCAATATCACTGTGTACCCGTCTCTAAACTAATAAGTCAAAAAAAAATTCAATTACATGGAGTGCTTAAGTTGACAATTCATTGACGAGTGTGGAAGAAAAAATGAGTGAGACAAAAGTGTTAACTTTGCCAAACTTTGGAAACGTGTTCCAAGTGGTTTGGAATGCCAAGTAAGCAATGATTAGAGGTGTGCTTGGGTAGGAAGGAAAGCTACTTGCGCTCTCCAATGTCAAGTTATTCAATGATACAAAGAAGAAATAATTCATTTATGATCAATAATTTTACACCATTATTGAAGGAAATAAATATCATTTTTCTAAGGAATGTGTTGTTTACATTGACCATTAAGCATTGTAATTAAAAACCAAGTAATGTTGAATCCTCAACACATTAAATAAGTTGATGTGTTGAAAATCTACTTATTTATGCTTAAACATAATTCCATCCTTCATATGCATTATAGGCCCAGCTAAACCTAATAATCCTAATCTTAAAAGAAAGGTGGTGTTTTAGCAAAAAAAAACAAGGTGCTGCTTCAACTCAACTTAGTGGAACCATCCTGATCTTAAATGAAGGAATCATAATATATCTCCTATATCTTAAGTGGCATCGTGATATGAAAGGTCATTTAATGAAGGAATCATAATATATCTTCTACATCCTAAGTGGCATCGCGATATAAAAGGTCATTTCTCCTTCCTACTTGAATTCTTGTTTGAAAGAGAGAGCTACCTCATTACCTATCAAAATAATTCGCTTTGAGACCTTGAAAGAGTGATGCAAAAGTTCAAGCCAAGTTGATAATGCTTTAAGCAACCATGAATGTGGAAAATAGTAGAATTGGATGAAATGAAGAGCATGTATAGAAAAGAAGCATATGTTATTGAAATGTTAAGACCAAATACCATGGAGCTTAAGACCAAATTCCATTCTTCAATCTATTTATCGAAGAAGTATTACTGCTTAGAAATCATAAATTTGTAGCGTGAGATTATTAATGAAGGAGCAACTCATAACAAAGTTTTCATAATAGTGGCTTGATAGGACATTTTTCATGGATAAGACTTGGGAATTGATGGAAAAGCACCACTACGAATTTGCCGAAACATGAAGAAATGGGTTGAAAGTTGTAGAATTGCCCAACAAGTAAAGGGGAAGAGTCAACATATTGTTATAAAAACCATTTTTAAAATCGTAAACACCATGGAAGATATCATCATGGATATGGATTTTGTGTTGAAGTTGCCATATATATATATATATATAAACTCTTGAAAATGAAAGCTTATTCTTTATGAGGAAAACTATTGATATTCATCTATGCATATCATTAATGAGCTATGTACATTAATTAACAAAATTCTATAACAATATGCTAAAATGTTCAATCTCGAAAAAGCCAAAACTATTGGGTTTAACATTGGTGTGTAGAGTTTGAGTATAACAATTAAAATGTTCAATACCAAAAAAGCCAAAAATATTGGGTTTAACATTAGTGTGTAGAATTTGAGTAAAACCATTATAAAAAAAAGTTATGAAAAATGTTTTCAAATTGTTAATGACACATTACTGAAAAAAGTGACAAATTTTGACAATTTTATCTAAAGCAATTTGACTATCTTTTTAAGAAGAAGCAATTCGACCATTTTTCTGGAGCAAATAAGAAGAAAGAATGCATAAAGCAAGTGCAATAAAAGTCTAATCTTACCATGAAACTTATAAATATTGAATTGACAAGAAAAGACCACCAAAGAGATTTGAGAAGGAATAAGCAAAGAGAGTACATAAGGAAGTGCAATAAAAGTTCAATGTTACAATGAAACTTATAAATATTGAATGGATAAGAGAAATTTGAGGAAAATACCTTGTCGTAGGCATATGAGAAAGAAAGGGTTCTGAAGAGGCACAAAAATACTTGAAGTGGATATAGAGCCTTGCAAGATTCTAAAGAAAATTACCGAAAATGTTTCTGGTGAAATTGCAGGAAGGTTTGGACTTGTCACTTCTTTTCTCTTTTTGTAATAGACTTATATGTTTTTTTACCAAAAATGTTTGTGGTGAAATTGCAAGAAGGTTTAGACATGTCACTCAATTTATTTTAGGTTATTGTAATAGATTTATATGGTGACCAGGTCATTGATTGAAAAAAAGAAAAAGGATAACTTCCAGATTGAAAGGAAGATGAGACCACAGAAATATTGGAGGAAAGAAGTGGGGTAGAATCAAAAGTGAAAGGCCAAAAGAATACTGGGTTCGCCCGAAAGGCACAGGCTTGAAATAAGCCACATGTATCTCGGAAGTGTGTAGGGAAACACAGAAGCAGTGCATGGGATTAGAAGTTCACTCTTTTGCGTTTTTGTTTGGGTATCTTTATTTTGATGGTAGATTTGGAAAATATCTTGAAAATTGACTGATAACAACCCGGTCAAACAATTCACCTCATTCCTGTCCATAAATTTCCAAGATATTCTTAAACTCTGCTTGCATTCGGAATCAGTTCAACACTTTTTTTTCAAGAGAATGTGATGCAAGAGCATCTTCCTTTTTTCCCTCGCGGGTGTGATTCCATTTCATCGCAGAGAACGTGGGAGAGCATCGGGTTCCTCACCGGTCGAATTCTTGACCTTCATTAGCGGCTGGATGCAATTAGTTGATGCAAAAAGGGAGACTCTCTTTTGCCCCCACTGGCCAACTTATACATGGTTATCTCAATCATGAGATATCACAATATTTAATATTATAAATTTATTTTTTTAAATAGAAAGGGGGAGGTTTGGTTTGGTTCATACAAATTTTATAATTTAATATTAAGCACAATTATGTATATTTTTAATTGAAAAATATTTATTCTTTATTATATATAAATTTTATTGCATTTTGAACACTCAAAATATAAATTATAGATTTCAAAATATTTTAAAATTTTGAAATTAAAATTAATTGTTTAACTTCACTTTTATCCATCAAATTCCTCATTTCAGTCATCAAATTCAGTGTAATATGGAAAGTCTCCAATCAAATCTGGCCTTTGTCATATACAAGTTTCATTGCATCTTTGGCCCTTCCATCCCAATTTGAACATGGTAGAAATATACATTTTAGTTTTAGTTTGGTCATCTCTATTATAGATTTTAAAATATTTCAGATATTTGAAATTGAAATTATTTGTTTCATTTTTATCTATCAAATTTCTAAAATATTCTACAATTTCAATTAATTACGTTCAAAATGTTAGTCTATTTAAACAATCAATCATAAACATTTCATCTAATTACAAGATCAATCATAATAATATATACAGGTCAGGTCTCTAAATTTTAGTCCAATTAAATGATCAATCATAAGAATATATACAGGTCTCTTGTCAGTGTAGTGCAAAGACAGAAGGCTTTGTAGCTCTGCATTCACTCTCCCAGATCTTCTGTCAGGGCAAAGGAAGGGAAACAGATAAACCACCGTTACCCAATTATCGACCAAACTCATTTGCAATACTATTAACTTTAACAATACTGAGAATATGTATATATAATAAGTGACATGACTCCATTACTGTAAAGCTTACTTTTGTGCCTTCAAAAACCATATTCATGATATTAATGAATTCATCTTCGCTAAAGTGAGAGTTACTTGACTCCCGTAGACCCTACATTTGACACAATAAAGCTTATAACTCTTGGATGGTGTGATTGGAATTTTGGTAATGGAGAAATCACCACCAGTAGAGATTTGATATGTTCAGGATTCTAATTATGTCCATGAAATCCATAACATGTGCATTTTGATTGAGCACTTTAACGGAAATCTATAACATATGCATTTTTATTGCTAATTTTCAATGTCTAGACGGTCAATCTTCCGAGGGTTTCAGCTTCTTGTAAGTGCCTCTGCAATCATTACTTTTACACATGTGAACCTGAATTGGTCCCCTTCTTGAAGTACCTTTTCTCTCTCATGAACATTAACACACTCTTTTGGTTTAAGGAATCTTGTGATAAATTTTAATTAGGGTAACGTTCAATTCACAAGTTCCAAAGAAATCTTCAACATGTTTGCTAATTCCTATTCAGGAAGATAAATCAAATTCAATATTCGTTTACTATGTTGTTCATATACAATTCAGAAAGAAGTGGGCATGACAACATTTGAGTTGTAAGCAACAAGTTTGTCTATACCATTACTACATCTCATTTTTCGAGCTCTTTTTAAGTAGCCTAGCTCAAGTTCATTACTTTCATTTGCATGTATATGCTATGCTCAGTTATGGTTGTAATTCATTGTCCAATTTAGATGCTACGTTAAAGTACACAATATAGACTCTTAAATTAACCCAAAAAAATACTAAATAAAGCAAAATCAGAGTACACAACACAAATTCTTAAATTAACTTTAGCAATTTATTTTTCTATTATTATATTTAAAATAAGATCAAAAATCAAATCATTATAAAGTCATTCTTTTTATTCTATTATAATAAGGTAAAAACCAAATCATTATAGAGTTATTTTCCTTATTATATCATAGTCTCATAATGTTGCTAATTGGCACATAGTTTACTTTATTTCAATTTATTACATCAAGAGGCCCTTTACAACTCAATATAGGGTAGATGTCAAACTTAAATGTTTAACATTAACATTAACATTTAACAAACTAATTAAATAAAAGTTTGCTTAAATTATAGTGGGAAGCAATTGATAGTAGATATGTTATTTACTTGAGTATAAGTTATTTTGTAGTATTTTGTTTTTGGATGATTTTCGTACAAAGCTTAAGAACAAAAAATCACTACACAAATATCTAAAAAACATGCATGAATATTGCAACCATGTACATAAATTATGGCATAAAATATGTTATCCACATGGCATTGTATTATGCAAATGTTGCAATAAGGCCTTCAAGTTATGGTCCAATCAAATGTGTGAGAATTACTATTTTTAATAATATTGAAAAATAAATATTTAATTTTCAAAGTTAAACATTATAATTCCATTGGTCAATGCTAAACTAATAGTTATCAACAAACGAATCTATGGTTAGAGTCTTGCTTTGGCAATGACTAATAATGATTGCATAACCATATTTAAATTTAATTAATAAGCACATAAAAACTTAATACTTACAGCAAGTTTCTTAACCATGGACATTAGCCCCTACTTTAACATGGATATTATTAACTTGTAAATAGGTTTTGTTACAATACCATGGTTTATCAATACCACATCTCAAAAAAACATAACTCATTTCACAATAAAAATAAATAAAATGTAAAATATTTTAGACATTACATATAGCATTGATTACATAGAATGAAAATTCTCCATCATTATGTGTTTTTATTATTCTGTATTTTTGTTTCCAATTTGTTTTGTTTTTTTTAATAACACTTTAGTTGTTTTTTAATGTTTTGTTTTTTCTATACATTTTTTAAATTTTTGTAAATGTTTAATTGTTTTAGCTTTTTAAATTTTTTTTGTTTTGTTTCTTTTTTATAAATTTTGATACTAATTGGTTATAATATTTTAATTTTTTGGGTTGAACCTCTTTTTTTAGCAATTTAATTTTATTATGTTATTTTGATTTTTTTTGTTGAGATATTTTTTAATTTTTTTTAAACAATTTTGTTTTTTCTAGTTTTACCTAAAAAAATTTGTGAATTATTATTTTTCGGAAAAAAAAAAAAAAAAAAAAAAAACAAAACAAAAGAACAAAAAAAAAAAAAACAAAAAGCAAATATTATCATTTTGGGTATAAAATTCATACTATTTTTTAACTTTACGAAAAAAATAAAAATTTTATTACAAAAAACATTGCGAAGAAACACAAAAATTACAAAATTGGAAAAAACTTTTAAAACATACATCTTAAGAAGGGAAAAAAAATAAAATAAAAAACAAACAAAAAAAACAAAACAAAAGAAGATAAGATGAATATGGATACTTGAGATAGAAGAAAATTTAAAGTGCCAAAATTATGCCCAAAGAAAAAGGTTGGTGTTGCATCAACGCTTTTCAAAATCGGCATGAAAATCACCAAGATTTAAAAACAATTGCCCATACCTAATACATAAGAAAATTTAAAGCGTCAGAAATATGCCCCCAAAAAAAGGTTGATGTTGCATCAACATTTTTCAAAATTGGCATGAAAATCAATGACATTTAGAAAAAAATACCCATGATACTTAATACATAGGAAAATTTAAAGTGTTAAAAATATGTTTATAAAGAAGAGTTTGATGTTGCATCAGCATTTTTCAAAATTGGTATGAAAATCATGATTTGATGCGACCTCTAAAATAATGAGAAGTTGGTACAATTCTCATTAAGTTGGTAACTTTGTTTTCGGTACAAGAAAGCAAATTTTATTGCAACATATTTCTATTACTAAATAAGTCCTTGCAAGGAAACTAAATGAAATACCTATTGATACATTAGATGAAGAGACTAGGGTTGAATTAGAAGGATAACCTACAAAAGCACAATGTGAAGAAAATACCCAAGAAGGGAATAAAAAGGAAGAAGAAACTAAAGAGATAAATGAATCAAATGAACATGTTTAACAACCAAATAAATAAGAACTAATAGCTAAGGTTGAATCAAAATAAGAGCCTATATAAGCACATGAATAAAATCCCTCAGCGGAGCATAAAATGGAAAAAGAAGCAAATGGGTTAAATGACTCAAAGGAGCCACATGTTGAATGGTCAAATAAGGAAAAACTTATTGATAAAGCTGTTATATTGCCACCCGCACCACTTATAGAAGAAACAATTGTCAAGGAAAGAACATGAGTATTAACAAACTTACTATGGATCAATATGGAACAAAAAATGAAACCAATATGAAGGCACATGAAGGATCAAAAGTAATGTATGGAGATATCAAAGTACATAGTGAAGACATAGAACCTAAGGAGAAACCATAATCAAGGTCAAAGAGGAAATACCACAGGGAGGCCCCACATCCACATTTTACTACGATCAATCGATGCTCATGCATGGCACCAATAGACTATATTGCATAGTAGGTCATATTATATGGCTTCTTCCCATTTTTTAGGGACAAAATATGTGAAAAAGAGTAGAATGAAATGTAACTAAGGAGGACAATATGGGATGTCTAGGGAGGTGCACTAGTCAATAATGAATGTAATGTGGTCATGATCATGAAATAGACCCACTTAGTAATTGATGGGAAATAAATAGGTCCATTTAATAGCTAAGATGAAATAATATAATAATAATAATAGGTAATTGGTAGACACTTGTAAATATTCATGTAAAAAATATAAATACACATAAATATCATGGTATTATATATATTAAATGTTGGATGTATTGTTTTGTATCAAACATAGTTTGTGGAGTGATTCCTTCCATAAGGAGTATTTGATGGTGTTATCATATCTTAATGCTTGTTCTATATATTCTTATTTTCTTTATAGTATGAATGAATTTGATATTTTTAAAGTTTAATGGTTTTTTTTTTAAGTTAAGGGTGGTATTATCTCTTATAATTGTCAATTTTACTACAAATCCAACTATGTTATTTATGGTGTGAATGACATGGTACTTTCTCAAGGCAGAGATTTAATCTTCATGGTAAAAGGTTTGTCTTAAACCTTTTATACATCAATTTTTACTAAAATTCATCTTAGTTTCCTTATTCCAAGTGAATTATCTACATTTTGTATAGTTTATCATTTGTTGTAAACATTTTGTTAAAATTCACTAATATATGAAAACTCATCACTTATGGGCTTAGCTCTATTTAATATCATACTTACTCTACAACCACAATCACATTTCAAAGGAACACTAATATCTCTCAAACCTAAGTACCTTGAACACATTCTCAAATATTCCAAATGTTTCCTTTTTTTCTTATTAAAAATCGAAGATGCCATCAAAATAAACTATAACAACTTTCCCATCATCTTTTCAAAATATCTAGCTCATTGCCTCATGAATGCACCAATCAAATTAGATTTACTAAATGCAATAACAAGCCATTACTATAACTCAACTCTCATTTAAAGGAAATTTTCCAAGACGCCTTTTAGAATCCATATTTGGAGGTAGTTGCTCCTCACATCAATATTTAAAAAAAAAGAAAAAAATACTTGTAATGTCCAAAGTAATTTAAGATCTCACTCATCCTCATCAATAGATATATATTTCACCATATTTTTTTTCAATAATACTTGAGTTCATATTTTGGCCTTATTTTCCTCCTTTATTTCTTTTTTGGACTCAAGTTTACTCTTATAGACTCTTGCTTGCTCTTCAATTCCTCATATTCTTGTCAATAATGTGTATCTTTTTAGAATACAAAAACCTCAACAATTGTAATCATAAAAAAAAATCCATAGAAATATCTACAAATGTCAACAATGATGTCAATGTTTAAAAATAGACTTGTTATAGCGGCTACAAAAACCCTCCAAAATTTTTCCTTAGCTTCACTTTGGTGCCTCCCTACCAGCCATCGTTAGTAGCACGTCTTACACTGAGCAAGTACATAGGCACCAGTTGAGTTTCAATGGCCTGCTAGCCTGTGCATGTCAACTTGTTTGTCTCCAACCACGGGCTGTCATTCTGAACTTAGGCAATTTTCTGGCTGAGATGCTCACTTAGAAAATTGCGCAATAATGGAGGGGAACCAGCCTTCCCTCTAGAAATTGCGCAATCCTATTGGGCTCCAAAAATGTTCAATCCAGCCAGGCAGCCTTCCCTCCAGAAACTGTGAAATCAAGCCTAGCACTGAGCTTCAACTCAAAAATTGCGTAATTCTGACTAACGACCAGGGATTTAGTCCAGAAATCGCATAATGCATGACAAACAACCAGTCTTTCTTAGCCCAGAAACTGCACAAATCTCATCCCCGGGCTTGTAGTCCATTGCATGTGATTTCAGGTTGATTAGTTCCCTCCAAAACTGAGCAATCTTGATTTGCATGCATGCGCTGCTTTTCCCGAAAAATCAAAAAAGAATCCCTAGTTTTAGGGATCTATTTTTAGCAGCTAGAGGTTACATGCAAAGATTATTTTAGAAACTTCCCTCCAAGTGTTGCTTTTTCCTAGATTTGTGGCATGCGCGTCATAAGCCTCATCCTCTCAAAACTTATTTATTCAACATTATAGAGCTCATTCCTCACATCAATTTTGGAACTTTGACATCCCACATCGCATCTAGGAGTCTTCAGTGCATTCAACTCAACTTTTTCTGGGTAAGTCTGCTTTTCACATCATTTGCTGCTTTTATGTCACTTTTTTTATTTCGCTTTGTATGAATGTTGTTTTCTTGGTTTTGTTGAATGTTTGTTGTCGTTTTAATGTATGTTAGCTTGTAGAAGCATTATTTCAAGTTTTTCATTGCATCTCACTGTTGTCACATGCATGACATTGTTTTTGGACTAATGGTTGTCGTTGCGGTGACTCGCTTCACACACATGCTTGATTTCCTATTTTATGAATCTTGCAGTCACTATTTGCATGCATGATCATTCACTCTTGTTTACACTTAGCTTTGTGATGCATTCAGAGCTTTTCATGTTTTCAGTTGCTCGTCAGCAGGTCTGGGTTGCCTTTGTCCAGACCTTGCCTTGCCGAGACAATAATGTGCATTTCTGAGAGTGAAGGCTCTTACTTCCCTCTAGAAACTGTGAAAATATTTCCAGCACTGACCTCTAGGATTGCATGGTGCAATTCTAGGAGGCAATGCTTTGTTGGCCCCAGAAATTGCGCAATGCAGTTTGTGGGTTTGCATGTTATTGCTAAATAAAATTGTGCATTACATAGTTTCAGTCCTCAGTAGGCCAGGAGGGATTGTGCATTGTACAGTTCCATTAGTTAGTTAGCCTCTTGGAAGCTTGGACTGTTCATTTTTCATTTTTGGCAATTAATCTCCAAGCCTCCCAGTGAAAATTGTGCAATCTTCATTGTCAATCACCTGAGTATGTTGCATGCTAGTCCTCAAATTTGTTTTGGTTTTCAACTGATAGATTTCTTGCCATGAGTACTGTTATGTCCCCAATTGTTGCAGGTGTTCGTTTGTCTCTCAGCACTTTAGGTTCAATGGCCTCCAAGAAAGCAATTTCAAAGGACACTATCGAAAGTGAAACTAGAGATGTAGTTGAAAAAGTGTCTATGAGCTTGCCCATTTACGATGACACCAAGTTTTTCATAGACAAGGACATCAAGATGAAATGGAAAGACATTAATAACACATTCTAAGACACATTTGAGGAAAATTTGGAAGACCACAGGGTTTATGTCAATATTCACAAGTTTGGCTTGTACCGGATTGCATGCAGGTATCTCGCATTTCCATGCGCGGACATGATCCACTGGATTGTCTCACACACCGATCTTGAGACAATGGTGTTAAGCAGTACCAACAAGACTGAGCTTTCTACCTTCAGGGCAAAGGACTTTCAGCATATGTATCACTTACCACAGTCGGTGATCGCAGTGGAGAAACCCTTCAACAAACCCAACAGCAGTGCAAACTCAAGAGATATGTTAAAGAGCTAGGCGAAAGAACTAGCCAAATTCAGGACAACACCCAGCCAGGTTTACAAGATGAAGATACTGCGGAAGGAATATCAGTACTTGGTCATATTTTCATGCTACTTATATGGCCAAGAGAGCACAGAAACCTTCCAACGGAGTTGGATGATTAGGTTGGACCAACTGGCCAGTGAAGGAATACCTTGCGACTAGTCCGACATGTTGGATCTAAGGTTAAAGGAACAAGTGACAGAAGCCCGACATCTGCCCAAAGGTTAGCAAGCAGAGATATACATGTTTTCTTACATCCTGGATGTTGTTTCGCGGAGTTATCACACAATTGGCATACCACTTTGTCACCCTGATGTACAAAATTATATTTGAACATGATCCACCTTGCATGTCGCATGTAGTGATGGAAGCATTGATCGACATAGTAGATTGGTATGCCTCACCCCTTGGAACCTTCATACAGACGTACAATGCGGAGAAGGCTCTGCATGTTTTATCAAAGTTTGCGATGGACAAGCTCATCATGCAAGAGGTTTCATATCACATATCAACACGGTTTTCAGTGAGACTACCTAGGAAGAATAAGGCACCTTGGCTCGCTCTTCCTTTATGGATCGAGTTGTACAAGATACGAAACCTCAAGAATGCTGAGGTTGAGACAGAAGAGTTCAAAAAATTCACCTTTCGCACCAGAAGTTTCAATCCATATGACCCACATTACTTGGTGAAATACCATTATAGAGAGTGTGGTTTCCTTAGATCCAGGGGGTGTGTCATTAGCCTGAGGAAGACCCATGGAGATATTTCTATCACTTCTTTGGGCTCAATGAACTAGTCGGCATAGCTGTAGAGTGGTTGGAAAAGCAGAAAGAAGTAGCATCTTAGGGAACACCATCATCAGTAGCAACAAAGGGTAGCATACCTGTGCATGACAAAGGTAAGAAAAAGGTTTTTGACAACCCAGAGGTAGAACAAAGCTGCAAGTTCAAAGCAGATCCACTTGTGATGAAAGAAACTTTGGAGACTAGGGCTAAGAGGCGACAGTAAGAGAAGAGGATCGCGCAAAGGCTAAGAGAGAAATTGAAGATGGAGGAAATGGAAAAGAATTTACAGGAGCTGAAGCAGAAACTCTGGGAAGAATAGGAATTGCGTAGAAGAGAGAAGGAAGCATAGCAGAGACAAGCACAATAGAGGGTGCAACATGCATAAATTGATGAAAATTCACTCATACAAGTTATAGACTCATCTGAGCAACTGCCTCAGGGCAGACAGGGAGAGCAGTCGCAGGAGCAGGACTTAGCTCAAGAGATTGAACAGATGCAATAGCAATTGGATACGAACATGGTGAAAATAGACTCAGATAAGGATATTGACCTCATGCGTTAGAACCAATAGGTCACCCCACCGACTTCGCCAGATCCAGAATCAGAGCAAGTCCCAAGCAATCAAGGAGACATAGAGATCCTTGAAGACAATCCAGAAGCAGAGATTCACAACATATCCTTTGACGAGTCGCAAGACAGAGTTGTGTAGTCATGCAAAGTGCCCACTTCGGATGTTCACATATCTCCTACGTATTTTGAATAATGAATGATCGTATACAATGTGTGCAAGCATCCATTAGCATTGATCGATGATAGCAGAGCATATACTGAAGCCACCGGCTTGAGTGTTCGATTCTTGATAGCAAAGAACGAGCGCATGGCTAAGGAGTTATAAGTGGCCAAGAAGGGAGGAGAACAGGTTGCATCATCTTCCAGCGTAGAGTTGAAGAGAAATATAATTGATGAAGTATCGTCCCTCGAGACAGTCATGTGGATGTTGTATTCCAGATTTGGCACCGTGCATAAGTTGGTTATCCATCTCAACGATTGGCAGCGGTGCTATGCTAGGAGAGCACGTGTCTTGTCAAATTTGTACACTTTTGTCGACCACATGCAAACATGGAAAATGAGGGAGCCCCATTGCATTTACCAAATATGATGAAGCCAAAGGCGATAGATTTGAACGCACACATCTAGAGTCAGATCCGAAACTATGAGGAACTCACACAACTTATCACCAGTTTGTAGGCTTCACATGCACGGGTGTTCAGAAGCATGGATGTCATTGTGCGCACACACGCGATCTCATCTATTGGCACACTCACTAAGGCAAAGTCAAAGAACCAAGTTTGATTGGAGCTGGACATGTACTTTGATGAGTTGATGCGCGTGGCCACCAACGCAGACTTGGAGATCAGCACAGACACTATGCATCAGTATGTTGCTGCTCCAGCTGCACTCAAGACTTTGATGAGCATGTTACTAGATGAGTCAGATAGAGGCGCCAAATCAGTGTACCCAGATGCAACGAAGGTGAGAGTTCGCTTTCAGTAGGATGTCACCATTGAGCACGTGGACACCATAACAGACTCCCAAGCTTGGCATCAGTTCGCCACTGTAGATCATTATGAGGATGTCAAAGATTTGGTCTTCCCACAGTTGTCTGAGTCTTAGTGATAGCTTGCATGGCTTGCTCAATCCTATTTTGTCTCACATGGATACATGTGCAGATTCTAATGTAACATCTTGTAAAAGTGAAAGACCAAGTGTCGATAATAGAATGTAACAGTCATGTAGTAGTTGAAGAGTCATGAGGGTAGGTGAAAAGTCACAAAGGGGAATTTCAAGGGTCACCCCACCCTTTGCTATATATAGAACCTTATAACTCATTATATAGGATTTTGGGAGCCAAGCTTCCTATAGGTGTAACTTAGAGAAAGCGTGGAGTGTATTGTAATGAGCCTTGACTTCTCCACAGTGCAGATCTAGTATATCTCTTTGGAGGAGTAGGCGGCAGTGACTTTAACGTTCCATTGTCAAGACTAGTGGTTGGTCATAGTTGTATGTATGATTGGAGATTTCATTCTCTTAATATAATAGAGCCAACACATTTCATGCATATGTTGTTATTGTATTTCAACTATCTTGGTTACTCTAATGATATATGTATTTGATGTTCACGCATGTATGTATAGACTTTTCTATATATGTTTGTATGAATCTTATCGAGATATGTTGTTGGTTTAACCATCACTTTGGATTGTTGACTAACCTTCTTTCCAGCTTGCGATGTATCTCTCCCATGTGTTCCCTTTCAAGCTATGTGTTGTCACAGGTTTCCAAGGGGCGCACTCATACCCCCATTACATGTGTTAGACCCATTCATGCACCTTCCTTAACTTGCTACGCATGTCACACCCTTGCTACCAATAGGGACATCTTGCTCACCTTTGCGTGCAACCATGGTCAAGGTGATACCATACTACCCCACTGTTGGGACTCCTACACTAAATAGTCTGAGGTCTAGTTCGGACTTCTTACCGGGGAGATCCCCTAACATGTTGGCAGGTCTAGCACCATCAACAAGACTCCATTTAAAACCTTAATCTCTATTCCATTTAATTTCTATAACAACATATATATTAACCTAAAATATCACATCTTTATTTTGAGCTTATTATGGTTTGGTCCAATAAAAAAAGATACTTATGATTCTTGGTATTCATAATAATATCTCTATTTTCATATCCCATGTCATGCTCTTGTTTCAAAAATGTTATGATTTTCCGTTGCCTATTTAGCAAAGATGATGCTAGTTACACAATTGAAATGGAAAGCCTGACATTCTCCAATAATTTTCCATATCATAGCTGCATAACCACTTTTACACCTAGCAAAAACACTCACAATTATTAAAACACTAGTTTAGACCATACCACCATTATCACGAATAAAAAGCAAAGGAAATCTACAACCATGTAAGGAAATCTCATGACATGAGAAAGGAGCACAAATGGAAATTGTTCTTTGTTTATCAAAATACAAAATATAATGAAACTTATCATGATAAAATTTTAAAATTGAAATATATATGATTTAAGTCATTGAAAGAGGATTCAAACCTTGAAATAGTTTAAACTAATTAAACTAATAAATATGTACAATGGGAAATTGAATTAAACAATATTCCAAAAAGGGAAACAATATCCCTTAAGTAAATTTAGAGTCGCATGAAAATGTCAAACATCCCATTTTCCATAGGTTGAAAAAGGTATTGGATTTTTTTTTTCATACATTCAAAATAAGAGAAAACCATTTGTGTCTTACTTTACCTAGCTATTGTTGCATTTAAAACAATAGTCTGAGAAGTCCATAAAATTCCATTGTTGCATTTAAAACAATGGTCTAAAAAGTCCATAAAATTCCTTAGTGGCTTGGTAAATATTTATTTTATAATCATTAACACCCCTAAATATACTAGCACTCCTACCAAACAATAAAATTCCTTAGTGACTTGGTCAACCCCTAAATATACTAGCACTCCTGCCAAATGATAAAATTCCTTAGTGAATTAATCAACCCCTAAATATGCTAACACTCCTACCAAACGATAAAATTCCTTAGTGACTTGGTCAACCCCTATATATACTAGCCCTCCTACCCAATGATAAAATTTATTTCATAATCATTAACGCCCCTAAATATACCAGTACTCCTGCAAAATGGCCTAACAAACCCAATCATAATTAATAAATCAAACTCATTTTATATACACACTCTAAACCCCAAAATTATATCAACCCAATCTCCTTCTTGAAACCTTATATTCCTCCCTAAATAAGTCATCATCAAAGCTACCAATTTTTAGATGAACCAACACAATCGAACTTACTACCGTACATCATAGTCGGAGGAAAAAATACCATTTTGTAATTTAAGAGCATGCCAAGGTCCAATAAAAAAGAAGTTAAGTTGCCATCAATAAAACAAGCATACCTTCGAAACATTTTATTCATATTTTCAAAAAAGATAGATTGTCATCATTTCGAAAAGGAAATGTCAAGAAATCTAGATCATTACCGCTGTTTTATTAATATATTCGAAATGAACACTAAATATTTACAAAATACTTATAATGTTCTTGCGTTTAATTTATAATTACCAAGATGTTTTTTAATATGTATTTGTTTTTTTTGTGAAGAGGTCTATTTTATATCTTAGTATGAGGAGATGTGTAATTCTTTCAATACATATTTGGTTAGTTTTAGTTAAAGTATTATAAAACATTAATAATCTCAATCTTACTATGCTAGTTCTATCTGTTGCCCCCAGGGAAGTTTTACAACTCAATATGAGAGACATGTGTAATTTCTTCTATGTTTAACATCAAGTTGTCATCCATGTTAATTAAATAAATTATTTGAATCTATATGTTAATTAATTTATTACAATATCAATTTTTTGTATACCCATGTTAATTAAATAAATTATTTGAATGTCTGTTCTAATTAATTTATTACAATATCAACTTTTTGTATATGTATATATAGAAAGGGTTAAAAGATGATAATAATAATAATAATAAATTAATGTTGACCATAGTAAAATATTTCAATACCAAAGAAATAGACCAAAAATTATTAAAGTAAAAAAATTAATAATAATAATTAATAAGAGAAATATGTACCATTCATTTAATAATTAATATAAAAATAATATATGACATTTAAAAAATATTAATAGTTGTAATAAAGTTTAATGTGAGTCATAAATAAAATATTTCAATGTCAAACTATATATATACATATATTATTATTATTATTATTATTATTATTATTATTATCATCATCCAATTAGGGTAAGTTAATAATTGGATCTAGGTTGGTCAATTAATTTTAAATATGGCTGTGAAATCATTACTAGTCCTTGCCAAGACACAACCCTAATAATTGATTTGTTTGTGGATCATTATTTGTTTAACATTGACCAATACAAATTATAATATTTAACTTTGAAAAAGATTTTTCTTTTTCAATATTATACCCTAATAATTTATTTTTTTGTTGATCACTATTATTTTAACATTTACCAATACAAATTATAATATTTAACTTTGAAAAGAAATAATTTTTTTCAATATTATTAAAAAAACTATTTTTCAAACACCGAATTGGACCATAACATGAAGAATGTTATGTGGATAACTACCTTACATATTTTATGTCATAAATTATGGATATGGTTGTTGTGATTTTTTATTCTTAAGTTGTGCACGAAGACCATACAAAAATAAAATCCTTCAAAATAGCTTATACTCAAGTAAATAACATATTTACCATCAATTTCATCCCACCATAATTTAAGTAAATCTTTGTATAAAAATGGATAGTAATAAGATGTAAATTAATAGACTTACGAGGACCTCCTTCCCATCATTATTTATAAATAAAAGGGGGGGCTAGTCCCCTGTAGAAGCTATATTAGGCCTAAGTGTACATTATTTACAATATATACATATCACATCAATCTCCATCAAACCGATATACAATCACAATGTTACATAATAAGCTGCAAACGCAGCGCGACAACAAAGAGAATCGAACACGGTCGAGGTGCGAGAAAGCTGACTGCCCCGACCGCTGTACCGTGCACTCATGTGCGCCTTCCCATCATTATTTATGTTTCTGTCATCACTTATGTTAAAGTAAAATTTCAAATGTGTAGACTTACTAGTGGTTACTATCCACCAAATTTTATGTAAGTTCTTCGGCACCACTTCACATCTTAATTTACTAGTTCATATGAAAGCAAGACTATAGGATGATTTGTGTATCAACCACTATTAATTTAGCATTGGCAAACCTAAATTATAATTTATTATGCAATATTTCCCATAGCATAATGTATCACTTGAGTTAGGGAGACTAAGTTACCATCGAAAACAAAATTATAATAAAAAAAAATTAATTTTTATTTTTTTTATCACTTTTAATTTTTTATTATTAATTGAGTCAAGATTTAAATATTTATACTCATTTACTATTGCTACAACATATATTACTTATAATTTTTTATTATTTTGTAATTGCATCAATATATAAATGTTTTACAAACATTTACGTCTACACATCTCTCCTATCTATATTACAGTGCCTCTTTTTATTATTTTGTAATTGTGTCAACATATAAATGCTTTAAAAACATTTACATCTATACATCTCCCCTATATTCCGTTGTATAACGCCTCCTAACATAATATAATAAAAAATATATATATAAAAACAATAGGAATAGGAATAAAAATCTTATAATTCAAACACTTCAATTAGCCTTACCATTCATGGTCATTTTTCAAGTGAATATTCTTGGTCATCTTTCAAGTGGTCTTATATTTAGTTTTCTTCCAACTATATCATTAAGCTTTTGGTTATTTAATGATAAGAGATATATTTAATAATATTATAGAATAAGTAAATAAGCAATAAAGGTTTTTTAGTTATTAAATAAGAATAAAGGGTAAGTTAATAAGTAGAAAGTTTTTCTTTAAAATTAAGTATTTCTAATAAAAATTTAAATTATCAAAATTTAAAAGAAAATATAAATTCATAAAATTGTTTTTTTAATAAAAGTCATATTTTATATTTTTTTCAAAAGGAGTAATACATTTTAAATATTCTAATTTATGAAGTATTGAATTTTTTTTAAATGTCAATTTTTTAAGTGTTTTTTAAATTTATCTTTTTAAGCATCTTTTAAATATCTTTTTCTTTTTCTATTTTGTTTTCCAAATGTTGTTTTGAGCATTTTTCTCATTTTTCAAATTTGTCTACGTTTTTGTTTTTTTTAATATTTATTTTTAAACATATTTTCTATTTTTTATTCTATTTTTAAAATTGAAATTTTGAATTAACTTACATTATGATTTTGATGAGAAATACCCTTACAAACAAAAACCATAAAATGTAATCTAAATCTAAAATAAATATTAATATTATAATAATAAATAGATAAAAAAAAAAAAAAAAAACTTAGCATATATATATATATGAAAAAATCAATTGAAAAAGAAAAAAATTACATTAAAAATTAAAAAATACCTTTTTCTTAATAGACAAAATTTAAAAATAAAATTAAGTTTTCCTCCTAAAACCTATAAAAGAAAAGATTCAAAATCCAAAATAATAACCCAAAAGAAAATCTAAATACAAATAAAGGAAACATATATAAAAATTAAATTAAATTAAAAATAAATAAAATAAATAAATTTAAAAGATATTAATATAATCATATAAACTAAAAGCCAGGAGTTTTTAACCATTGTGAAAAGATCAATTCCTATGGGAGCTTCCCTGGAGCCATGGGAGCACCTTAAGATAATGGTCGAAAATGTGATTGCGCCCTAAGAGACTATAATAAATGGTTTCATGATCTGTGCACACACAAGTGGATCAATGTCCACCCTTATGACCCCCTTTATTTCTTTGGGGAGAGGGGTGATCTATCACCCTGAGAATCAACAGGGATACCCCTTCTCCTAGGGTCTAGGAATCACCACAAATAACCAAGCATAAGCCTACACGCTTATGCAAGGGCTCTCTCTGGCTATGAAGAGAAACATTCAAGATCTCATTATCATTGGTGATTTTTCCATTCTTTTGAACCGCCTCATCAACTACTATCTTCCTTATTACAACAAACTCCAAGCTATTGTAAAAAGGATCTATCGTATGCTAGGAAGCTTTCACTCCAAATCATATATTCATGTCCATAGGCACAACAACAAGAAGTTGTACCTACTCATGAATGAAAGGGTCCATGTAGCAGAAGGAAACCTTAAAGTGGATGGGGTTTTAAGCTTAAACCCAATTCCTTAAGATTGCCTACAAAACATTTTTTGCAAGTCTCAGTTTTTATTTCCTCTTTTTTTGGAGAATCTACAAGCTAGCATTTTTAGCTATAATAACTCTATGCCTACCATAGGGAATAGTTTTGGATCATATTTTATAAAAAAATTTCTTACTACAGTGTTGATCAATTTAGACCAAAAGGAATCATCAAAAACAATCAAGTAGAAGCATATGCGCTTATGCAGGGTCTCTCTCTGGCTACGAAGAGAAATATTCAATATCTCATTATCATTGATGACTCTACCATTTTTTGCACCTCCTCATCAATGTCTCTCTTTTATCTACCATCAAAATCCAAGCTATTGTAAAAAGGATATATCATATGCTAGGAAGCATTCACACCAAAAAATTAATTTGTGCCCATAGGCACAACAACAACTAAGTGATTCTCTACTTGATTGAGAGGGTAAATCAGCAAAAGGAAACCTTAAAGTGGGTGGAATTCTAAGCTTAACCCAGTTCTTTAAGCCTATTTACAAACCATGTTTTGTAAATGTCAATTTTTAGTTAGTCATTTTTTGAGGATCCACAAGCTAGAACTTTTAGAACATTGTAATGCCCCTATGCCTACTCGAAGTGATAGTTTTGGATCACAATATAGAATTTTGTTGCTTACTACAATGTTGATCAGTCTAGACCAACAAAAAGTACATATAAAAGTTGTATAGTTTTACTACAATACTTTAAGTTCAAAAATAAAATACAACTGAAGAAAAAAAAAAAAAAAAATTCTAAAATATTTATTTTTAAAAAATTAATACCCAAAATAATAATAATAATAATATATATATATATATTAAAAATAAATTTAAATTAAATAATAGAATGGATGTGGCGTATGGATCACCCCAAGATACAATTCCATTTGCAACTATAATATGAGAGGGGAGACAAGCCACCAACTCCTACATACATTTGTGCTTTGTTGTTATTTTATTTTTTTCCATTTTGTTTGATTTGGTTATTATATTTTTTTAAAATATAATTTTTGTATTTATTGTTTTTGTAAATTTCAAAAATGAGATTTTTTTAGTTATTTGTTTTATTTATCTCTTTATGTTGTATATTTTTCATTTTTTTGGTTTTTTTATTTTTTAATTATTTATAAAAATATTTTTTAATTATTTTTTATTTACTTTTTAAATTTTTTTAAATAATTATGATTAATGTTAGATAAATTTTATATGGTCTATTAGAGTTTAAGAATGTAAAAGATCAATTAGAATTCTTTAGCATTTTATTTTTATGTTGAGAAAGAAGTGAAATAAGAGTTCCTGGATCACCATAATTTTGTTGAATTAAAAGGTAAAGAAAGTTGGTAGTATAACGAATGTTTTGAAAACTAGATTCAATGTGAGTGTAAGATGGACGTTCTAAGAGAAAATATTTTTCATCTTCAACTCTCTTAGAATAGCATAGGTGACAAACTATTTCATCCCACGATTTTGTTGACTTAAAAGGTAAAGAAAGTTGGTAGTATAACAAATGTTTTGAAAAGTACATTGAATGTGAGTGTAAGATGGACATTCTACCAGAAAATGTTTTTCATCTTCAACTGTCTTAGAATCTCATAGGTGACTCACTCCTTCATCCCACGGCTTTTTGAGAATTGACCAATGCCTAGTTTTAGTATGAAGCTCATGAGAATTTGTTCTTATCTTGGCAATATTAATTTTCTTCTAAACATTAGTTAGGACAAAAATAATTTTGGTTTTGGAGATTGAAAATGATCACCTCTTTATAATATCTTAGTTTCTTTTTTTTCTTTAACTCTTCATCACCCCATAATTTCTCCTTAAATTTTCAATCAGTAATATTTTTAATAATATTTATATATTACAAGATAATATCCTCCTTTATTCCCAATAATCCAACCAAGACAATGCAGAGTAGAGATTTGATAGGTTCAAGATTGCAATGATATCCATGAGATCTATAACATGTGCATTTTGATTGACCACTTTCAAAGAAATCTATAACATACGCACTTTTATTCATCATATCTAATGTCGTAGAGGGTCAATTTTCCTAGGGTTTCAGCTTCTTGTAAGTGCCTCTGCCATCATTATTTATACACTGCTTCCCTTCTTGAAGTACCGTCAACTGGTCCCCCTCTTGAAGTACCTTTTCTCTCTCATGAACGTTAACACTTTCTTGTGTTTTAAGGAATCTTGTGATATTTTTGAATTTTTTGTAACGTTCAATACACGATAAATTAAATTCCATATTCCAAAAAAATCTTCAAAATGTTTGTTAATTCCTATTCAAGACGATAAATCAAATTCAATATTCCTTTACAGCGTTGTTCATGTCTCAGTTTTCGAGATCTTTTTAAGTATGCCTATATCTCAAATTACTTAGGCTCACGTCCATTACTTTCATTTGCATATATGCTGTGCTCAGTTATGGTTGTAATTCATTATTCAATCTACATGCTACCTTAGAGTACACAACATAGACTCTTAAATTAACCCAAACACACTTTAAAAAAACTTTAGTACACCACACAAACTCTTAAATTCTTAAATTAACACCAAAAATACTAAAAAAGGTAGTGCATAAAATAACTTATTATTATTATAATTAAAATGATATTAAAAATCATATAAAGGTATTTTTTATTATCCTTGCAGCAAGGTAATGGATATTGCAATAGGTTTTTGGTTAAACTCATATTAGTTTAGGATTGGCCAAAAATAATTTCAGAAAAATTTATATTATAACATTACACATTGAAATATATGATTTTTTAAAAATAATTTAATTTATTTATGTTCAATTTGATTGGTTATCAAATTGATGTTATTTCCCCTTGCTTCTATTAATGTGCCCATTACCTCTATTAATTAACCACAAGTACATAGATCACATCAAGGTATAAGATGGACCTTTATGATACAATTTGTTTTGGGAAGGTGATAAAATTATTGCTAATGAGTATAATCATTTTATATTCCTATTTATAAAAATGGCCAATGATTAATATAATCTAATAAAAAAGATATTATTTAAAATTACATATATAATTTAAAATGATTATTTAAAATCACATATGTAATTTAAAAAGATTTATTAATGGTATATGAGAGATATATTTTTATTTTTACATTATATTTTTAAGGGGTAGAAGTCACTTAGATTTTTGTGCGAACTTAACCACATATGATAGATTTTACACTATTAATGAATGAATGATATTCAAAATAATAAAATGTTTGTAATACGAATAAATATAAAATTTCCCATATTCACAAACCAAGGTATAATAGAAATTTATGATAGGGCCTCTATACCCAAGTCTAATAATAAGATTTTCATAAGACCATATCCACAAACTATAAAAATCCAAATGTAAACTATTAATAATTATTTCTATGTTGCAATACAAATAATGTTAGTTTACAAAATTTAATAATGCATTTTATTACAATTTAAAATAAATCTAAGTATAACGTTCTAAACTTTTAAATCTTTGTATTTTTATTGTTTTCTACTTTAATTAGCTATATTTAAACTAAGTGCGGGGACCAGCTACTATGCAGCCCTTGTTTTATCATGTTAAGGAAAAAGAAAAAGAAATCGTTATAGAGTCATTCTTCTGTTATATCATAGTTTCATAAATGTCATTCACTAGGACATATGTTCTCTCTCCATTTCGTGTATCTCGTATCTCATTTCTTGTATGTTCAAAGCCTTTTCTAGTAATTTGGAGTTCTTATATTGTATTTAAAAGGAGAATATAGGCTTACCTTAGATAAATATGTGTTGCATTCAAACTTTCATGTTATAGATATGCATGATGTAGATATTATTTCGATATATCCATAGACAATCTCACTTGATACAATTAATATTAAAATATTAAATAAGTTTTTGAAGCTTTTGTACAAGAAAAGGAAGATTGCATTGCAACATATTGCTCTTACTAAACAAGTGTTGGGACCCAAAAAATGTTTGAAAAAAAAATTGGTATAGGTAGGACTGCGCAGTAGGAGCAAGAATTGCAAGAGAGGATGAGATAGCACATAGTAGAGGGTTGGCGGAAGAAATAGGTGTGAGGAAGATGACTGGCGCGAGGAAGGAGAGTGCGGCATGGGGCTGGCACAAGAGTTAAGTCACAATGAAGGAAGACATTGCATAGCAAGAAGAGAAGGATAATGCTCGTTAGGATTTTTCAGGAGGAGAAAGCCGACCAAGGAGGGCACGATTATCAAACAATTTCAGATATTTTGAGGCAAGAGACATTGGGAGGAGTAGAGCCAAAACTAGGCAAAGGATATTTTTAGGTCATTATACTTGCATGGGACAACTCAGGCAGCATCAGTGAAATATCTCAATGGTTAGAGGGCCAGCTAGGTTGAATGAGTGGGGAAAAAAGAACCTTCAAGAGGGACTTCCAGGCATTATAAAATGGTCCACTCAGGACAAAAGGGGGGTTGGATGATGACTGTCAGCTGGAAAATGTATTGTTGGCAACCAATGAGCTATTAGTTTGTTTTATATCCTATGAGTCAAAGTCGATCTTTGTACTGGTCACTATGGTTGGGTCAATCATTGTTCAGCAATCCTAATGTAAATAGTATTGGTTATGAAATATATATCTTAAGGATTGCTATATTGGTTCTCTTTCTTATTATGGATAATCTTCCTGATGGTGGGAGGACCTGATAACCTCCTACGTGTAACTTTGGGTATTTTTCCCCTTTCTGCTAATATATATGGATTGGTATTATAGGGATTAATATATTTATGCTATGGTTGCCACTGTTAATGGAAAAACATTGTGTTCTTTCTCTTTTCTATATAACTATGTGAGTGTATTAGTGGATTTTAGTACTTTGTGAATGTTATGGGAATATATGTATATGGAAGATGGGTTTTGTTTGTGATTTGAGACTAGATGATATTATTGTTAAAGGTTTTTGGGTATGTTGATTAATTTCAATCTTTATCTTGTTGTTTTTCTTTGTCATGGTAGCCTATAGGGACGATGTGTACTTGGATGGCCCTATAGTGTTGTGGTTTTTAAGCCCTTTTGAGTAGTCGTAGATGTTGTTTGCTTGGTACTATTAGAATTATGGGTCAATGGACCAGTCAATTTTGGTTGCATGACTATTGCATGATGATGGATGTGTTGAAAGTTCACTAGGATTTGACATGGTGTGCACAAATATGACAAGCTAGTGCAACAGTGAAGGGAGCTGATGTCTAGTGCAGATTGCAGTGCATGGTTGGAGTAGAGTGTTTGGGTTGTGTCAAATAGGTGTCATGTGTTGTAACCTTAAGAAAATCCCATCCGATTTTGGAAACCTAGTTCCAACACTCACCCGTTAGTGTCTTGGGTGAGACTTCACCTACTCAGTGGTTTTTGCCGAAAAGGTTGATCCTAAGTGGGTCTTTGTTAGCCACCATGTCACAAATCCCAGGTTTGTCATTATCTCACGCTCCAACAAATGCTTCCATTGTTAGGACTAGGATGATTGCATGATGAGATTATCAATTAAGGATGTGGAAACCATTAAATCCTATTTGAAATGAGATTACTCGTTGGATCAAGCAAAAGAAGCATGATATTGATGCGAAAGAAACCAAAGGTATGGGTCAGAGAATGGAAAAATGGCTATAGAAGTATGCCTATATTGATTTTCACGAAATATTCTTTGCAAAGTTTCCTAATATTTTGACAGAGTGGGTCCAAAGTTTAAAATATAGTAATCCCACGCATCGGCACAAAGAGCCAAGGAGGCAGATGCCTAAAATGGTACATCAGCTGGAAGCAGTAAGTAATAAAATTTCATTTGTTATCGATTTCTAGTTTGAAAGTGTGTTTGAATGGTATATTGTGGAATTTTTTATTGAATCAATGGTATCCTAAACTACATTTGAGCAAACGTTTATCAAGGGATCAAGGGGTAGATTTATAATATCATTGTCGCTATTGATTAAGATGTTGTTGTATGATATTGTTATACTATTGAAGTCTCACACCATGAGCGGATAAGAAGCTTGTATGAATTGGGAAGTAGAAGAGGCCTGGGAGATGGTCTAAGGGATGAAGGATAAAAAGGAGGAAACAAATGGTAGAGGAAGTTGTTAGTGAGTTCTAAAATGCGCATAACATAAGATCGCAAAGGGAATGGAACAAGAGAGTTATGAGGATGGAACGTTGAGGAGAGGGAGAAGATATCATATGAATGATGCGGAAGGAGGTCGTTCAACATCAGTACCTATTGAAAGAAGGTGCCCAGAGGAAGGGGCTAGGAGAGGTCATCGCAGGATGCTAAGTAGTGCCAACAACCAAAGTCATGAAGGGACATAGTTTGATATGCCACCTATAGAGGTAGGAGAGAAAGAGAGAATTTATGCCCACATATGTGTTGTAGTGGCTACAACCACCGTCCAAAATTTTGGCCTGCATCAATTTCGGAGCCTCCTTTGAATAGTTTCACTTGATGACTACACACACCCGGGTTCACTCTGTGAGCCCGCGTGAGTCTTTACATTCACCTTGCTTGTTCATTTCACTCAAGTCTCTACATGTTGATGTCTAAGTCATGCTAGCAAATGTGTTCTGGTTACACTCAAAGTCTTTGCCTCGTATGTGTTTAATGTGTTCTCTATGAAAGAATTTGTCGCACTCACACACGGAGTCACATTCACTACCACACAAGCGTTGTCTCGATCATAAATGATCAATCACAAGTGTCGTTCTTGTCACTTGCATCGTCGCTCAGTCATGTTGAACATGTGTATCTGGATGGTTTGGTCATTTCATTATGAAGTCATGTGACTGTGTGTCTATATGGTCACCTATGCATCTTTCGACTGTTCACACATTTAGTCATTTTTGTTGAAGTTCTGATAACCAGACTCCTCACTAACATTCGGACCTTCACCCTTCTTTCGAATTGATCGACTGTCAACCAGAACAATGCAGAAGCACCAAGATAGTTCTTTCAAGCTTTGTTTCCTGCAAGCATTTTAATCAACACTCATGCTAGCCACTCAGACAGTCGACCGGTTGTCCATCTCAGAAATTGCGCAGTGCTCATGAGCAGGCCTCCCGCTGCCCATCAGTCAGATCAACTCATAAATTGCGTAGAGATGATTAACAGTCCGACCTTAATGTAGCTTTCCTAGCCAGTAGCTCCCAACAACAGACTAGTTGTTCCCTCCAAGAATTGCATAGTTTTTGTCGCTAGTGACTGAGCATAAAACTGGAAGTTCCCTCTAGGAATTGCAGAGGTCTGGCTACCAGTGACCCTAGCAGCCAACTGGTAGTTCCCTCTAGAAATTGCACATGTCTGGCTGCCAGTGACCCCAACAGCCAACTGGTAGTTCCCTCTAGAAATTGTGCAAGTCTGGCTGCCAATGACCCGAGCATCCAACTGGCAATTCCCTCTGGGAATTGCACAGAACTAGCTATCAGTGACCCCAGCATCCAGCTAGCAGTTCCCTTTTGGAATTGTACAGATCTGGCTTCCAGTGACCCTAGCAGCCAAACGACAGTTCCCTTTGGGAATTGCGCAGATATGGCTGTCAGTCTCCTGGGCAGTTCCCTAGAAAAATTGCGCAATCCCTGCCTACTGACCCATCATGCAACCCGGCCCATTCCTCTGGAAAATTGTGCTAATTTGGCTGTCCAACCTCTCTTGACTGTTCATTCGAGAAAATGTGTAGAGCATGCCTGCCCTGCCTTGCTGCAACCTAGACTGTCCCTCCTAAAATTTGTGCAATTTTATCTCCCAGTTGATCCAGACCTTAAAAATAGTCACTATTGACTTAGATCGTCTGTCTCCATCCCTCAATGACTCTTGCGTAGTTTTTATCAGTAGTTGCCTAGAGCCATCATCCCTCATCACTACCCTGCTGCCTCTCCCAGTTACCTACATCCAAGTGATCATGTGTCATGGTAGACTAGGAGGTTTCGGATTTGATGTCGTCTCGCCATGAGTGACTGCAGGTACAAGTACACCGACAAACATGTCAAGATGATGAACAGGATGAACGAAGGGAGCACATGCAGATGGACAGGTTAACCAATGGATGAACGAACGAAGCATCAAAAGCGAATGAACATGACAAACAAGCACCTTCATGAACAAGTGAGCCTATCAAGCCTTCCAACATGAAATTAAGGAACAACATGCTAGAGCTTCATCAAGCGAACCAAGGACCATCGAAGACTCTATGCACTTTTCCATACGGAGGTGAAGTTATGATGCACCATGAAGACATCCATCACTTAGCATCAGTGTAGCTTGACATGCACTCCAACAACAACATGAATGTACCAACATTTTCTTATCAAGTCATGTCGAGTCAAGTCATGAGTCATGTTGCCCACATCTCCACTATCGGCTTGTTTTCAATCAATGTGATGTAACGTGGAAGTCCAAGAGACCCAATTGTTGAACATAGAGTCATGTAAGTCGAAAATTCATGGAATTTGAATGGTCATGAGGGTAGTCAAACAACCACAAGGGTCAGTTTCACCCTTGGCTATTAATACCCCCCTCATTTGTACATGAAGGGACTTTTCACCTCATCTCCTCCCACATAGTCAAGAGAGTTTGTAGTCTTTTATTTGAGGAGTAAGTAGTGGCTCCATCACCCCGCTGACAGGGTTAGTGATGTATGGTGTAACAATGTGTCTTGGAACTTTCACTTAATTTAGAAGCCTCTCAACAAGAGAGCACATTTTCACACATGTATTGTATTTGTTATAACACTGATCTTTAACATTTGTAATGCATGTTGCTTTAACCATGTGTTCTACATCTAAACTGATTCATTTGTTGTAATGCACAATCTATTAATTGAAATGTGTTGTATATGTTGTTAATGTTGTCCTGTCTGTGTCGACTGCTTTGTTGGACATCAGACAGACATTTCACATGAACCTTGGTGTAACAACCGTTGCGCTCATCTCAAATTGATCCATGATTGTTGTATGTGTTATCTTACCTTGTATGTTGTGACTGCCACATCCGAGTGGACTACTCCGCCAGAAGCTGTGTATGTCTTATGCGTTGTGTGTTCCTAGCCAAGTTGGGACTAATCCCTTTCAACCTAGAACTCACCTTCACCATTTTCCCTTCACAGTAAAAGAACCAATGGCATAGGTACACTTACACTCACCAGGCACGTGAACCTCACTTCTCGAAGAAAAGGCAAACCACTCTCATGTGCTGACAAGCAAGAGTTGAGGCAAATCCTTAATACACTAGCAATCGGGCCATCATACTAGATGGGACTCCCACATCAAACGGTGTGAGGTCTAGTTGGGACTTCATACTAGGTTGATCCCTTGAATGTTGGTGCGTCCAGCACCATCAGCAATATGACAAAGGACTCGGAAGTGGAACCACAAGGCCAGATCACCACTTGGGTTCAACACACCACCCCGTGCACCTTTACAGACCAAGAGGTAAGCACTCAGTGCACTCATTCAACTAGTATAGGAGGTCATCATAGTCAAGGGGGAGGAAATAATAGTAGTAGTGGAGTTGTTTTGAGTATAGGAGGAACAAAAAAACATTCACATTCTTAGTGGTGCACATATGGACGCACATATTTATAATAGTATAGCAAGTGCAGGAGGGAGTACTTCATGTGGGACTACCATGGTGCGCATAGACTTGAGGATGCCCATGTTTGATAGTGTTGGGACCGAAAATCCAAAACAATATTTGTTTATGTGTGAAGCCATTTGGACAGATAAGTAGGTTCAAGATGAGACTACCAATATTGCACAATTGGAATCCATGTTCATGGATCACGCGTTGACATGGTATATGAAGTATAAGGGTGCAACGCCAGTTGGACAGAATGAGACTTTGGCAGACATTAAGCATGCCCTAATTAGGGAATTCCAAAACCCAAATCAGAGTCTTAATGCATCATGGAGCTCAATGATATTAAGTAGAGTATGGGAGATTTGTATGAGACTTTGACCAACAGTTTAAGGTGTTGAAGGATAGGTTGAAATTTGAAATTTTAGATGTGGAGCACAAAGAGTGGTTTATTGTCTGTTTATTACCACATATCAAAATATTGCTGACGCAACGAAGGATCGGTACATAGTCAAAGGCCTTGGAGCTAGCACTAAAGTTGGAAGCATTGCCAACAAGAGGATGCGAGAGCAATGACATGGAACAATTGCAGTCGGAGTTGGATACACTGACATAGAAACTCCAAGACCTATCTAAGGGGAAGGAAAAGAGAGAGGAAGTATGGTGTACCATTTTCCAGATGGAGGGTCACCATAGGAATGAATGTAAATTATCAAGTGACAACATGGAAACTAGCACAACAAACCCCCTTGCGTAAGGTAGGGGTATGTGGTGTGAAATATGCAGGGTATGTGGCCATATACCTCCAGTTACCCAATGATGCAAAAATATGAGGCCACAATGCAGACTTTGTTCTGCAACTTCTGCAAATCACTCGGGCATGACATCCACCATTGTTGCACACTGGAGCTAATGCACAAACAAACATTTGACTCCTTCAGAGTACAAGGGTCGGAAGGAGCACAGATCATGACCAATGGGCTTAACCAACTAGGGCATGATCAGGGTGGGCAGTATAATAAGCAAGGCCAAGAACATGGCATGGTAGCCAGAGGACCTCGAGGGCCTAGTAGGGGAAGAGGAGGATTTGATGGAGGGAAGAGTACCATAATTTTTAATAATTGTGGACAACAAGGACACTTGGCTCGTGATTGAAATAAATCATGTTATACGTGTATTTATTGCAAGTCCCCATATCATCCAACGGAGAACTTACCTCCTCTAATCGCCAAGTGGCAAGAAAAGAAAGGGAGCAATGTTCAAATGATAGTGGTTGAGTATTTAAAAGCCTAATGGAAGGTTGGCAAAATAACAATGGGAGGTACCAAAATGGGATTCGATGCCATGAGGTATTGAGAATAGAAACCGCAGTGGATAAGAAGAGTTTTTGAAACATTGCTGAAGTTTGATCCTTTGAAGGAGAAGGCCATGTACAAAGAGGCTCCATAGGAAACAATTGCAGGAGAGTGGGATAGACCGGAGGTTAGGTGTGAAGTGACACTAGAATTATTTGATGCTACAGTGGGCAAGGAGCAAAGAACCATTGTAGACCCAATCCAAAGTTTTCTATAGATCTGTTTGGAGCTAGTGATAGATATGCGAGCACTAGATAAATTCTAAAATTTGTTGGCGCAGTGCACCGAGACTACAGAGAAAATTCCTGGACAAACTTCACCAAGGATTATGAACCAAGTTGCTCGTCAAAAGAGTACCAGAAATGAGTTTCAATTTGGGACGTAGATAGGTGAGTATGAGATGGAGAAAATTATATTGAATTTGGGGTCGGACATAAATATCCTACCAAAGAACACTTGGTAAATAATGGGGAGGTAAAACTTGGCATGGCATCCAATTCAACATAGACTAGATAATCATCATTGGATTTTTCCGATCGAATGATCTTCAAGGGTACCAGTGGGCGTCGATGGGATGTTGAGTATGGTTGATTTCAAAGTTATCAAAATCATGGATGACACTGAGCTCTATCTAACTCTTATTGGGATTGAATGGGGTTTTGACAATGAGGTAATTATCAGTTTGAAAAGAATGTAAATGATTTTTGAGGGGTGCAAGATTCAGGTTATTGTACCATTGGACCCATGGGAAAGGGATCACTACATAGACCCGGTAAAAGGAAAGCTTAATCGAGAGGATTTAGACAAAATTTATAATATTACAACTCAACAAGATGGTTATGTACATCTGACAGCTAATGGGATGTTCAGCTAGTGCAACATTGGGTCCTGTGTATCTAACTCACAAGAGGCTTTGGAGAACTAGAAAAATAAGCTACATGAGGTAAGTACCAGGCGATGTGCCCACATTACAAGGATGGTGCATTGGATCAGGACTGAGGTGAGAAATCCACCTCATTTTGATGTATTGTTTGAGATACATATTTTTGTGCAAGAGTATGAAGAGCAAGTACCTGATTGCTAGAAGTTCCCTACATTGGACATCACACTACACGCAACATCATCAAGGTGGTGGGTTGTGCATAAGGAACGAATCATACATGGAACTAGTGCAAGGGGTTGTTGAGAGTCAGGTTTGAACCTAACAATGGGATACTCGAAGAAAATACTCAAGATTGGAGTGTCTGAGAACTCACTTGAAGCGGTGCATCATGGATTGGAGAAAAGCAGGAATACATTAATAGGAGTGGGTACACCATTTTATTCATAATTTGGGGGTTATACTGGCGAATTATTACCTTGAGTAGAAGTGCATAGAGAAACTCAAGACTAAGATTATTTATACTTTGGGGGTTATACTAACGAATTGGTACTTTAAGTAGGAAGTGTGCAAAGAAACGCGGGATTAGGACAAGTTGGTGCATAATTTCAAGGAAATATTTAGCTTCCAAGAAGATGACCCTACACTAGAAGAGGCTCTAGAAGTATTGTGGAAGAAATTTTTTGCAGAGGATGTCCTAGTTCTAATCAAGGATGGGCCATTATGTGATTAACTTCATCATTCGTAGCAGGTACAAGAATTTTTTGAGTGTTATAATATAGCAGATACTGGGGGAGAGGATGAGGAGGATCCTCGGAATGCCTCAATTCTGGAGTAGAAGGTGAATGCGTTGTGGAGGGACCACCCTTATAGTTTAAGGAATATGTGCAACTAATCAAGATTAAGAAGGTTAATATTGGGACTAGTGAACATCATAAAATGACTTCCATTGGAGACTACTAGGATGCAGATAGTGTTGAGAAGTTTGTATACTGGCTACACTAATTGATGGGTAGCAAGGGTAGGGGAATCAAGCGTATTGATGAAACCAAAATCCAAGACATGGAGGATAGAAGAATAACAGCTAGTCATACAATGACAGGAACAATTGATGGATATGCCAACTTGCAAGAGGCGGGTTGGAGGTCGACAATGAAAAGTAAGGGAGAAAGGTCTAATTATCCCTTTTATGTACATATATAAATATTATAAGTAAGAGTAAGGGTTAGAAGGAAGGGGGCTTAACTAGAGGTTGCTTAAGTAGGAATGAGGATAAGAAGAATGTTGGGTTGGGGGAAACGTTGACTCAAATAAAAGAGTTCTTACGATAGAGAAACCTACATGATAAACTTTCATGATGGCGTAACTCGGCATGAGGAGGCTCAGAGGCATTGATGATGTTCAATATCTATTAAGGAATGTTGTATTAGAATGCTTCATCATTTTAGGACCATTTTTGGGGAAAGAGAAAATAATAGTTGGATAGATTATTGAATCCCATTCGGAGGAAAAGGTAGACCGACAACATTTCAACTCACCCATGGATTGTCAAAACATTGTCACGCGATGACATAAGGAAAAAAATTGAGGTAAATGAAGATGTGAATAGACTAAATATTACTGGAGTGAGTTAGTGGCTCATGTGAACCATCATATCGGGCAAACTCTGAAGGAGTGAAAATGGAGTAGATTATTGATAACCAAGAGGATTCAAATCCATACTCCATCACAACTAGGACAACGTACCAATAAGCCTAGTGGAGAAAGAAAAAGGCAGAATTGTTATAAATAATCACCCTCGGACCAAAGAAGAGAAAGTGGAGTATTCAAGGAGGAGGTCAAGTGTGATTAAAGGATGATGAGGCCAGGAATAATTTAAGAGTGAGCAAAGAGGAATCACACGAAAGTGACGCATTAAAAAGAAGGAATACCAAGGAATGGCGGAGGAGTTCATCTTGAATCAAAAGGTCGCAAAGAGGATGCAGTTGTGGAAGAAATGGTTCTGACAAGGAGAATTGGGTGATAAAACTAGGAATGGGAGGCATAGTTCCAAGGGAGTGGAGGAGACTTACCAGGGGGTCAAGACAAAGGAGGACCCATGTCACTTGCAAAGATGGTTCACACCTAGAGACACAGACACACTAGTAAGTTTAGTCGTGTGTCATGGAACAACAGGACTTGCATCCCCTTCGACTACGATGACGATGTTACAGTCCACACTGGAATGGTTGTGGTAGGAAGATGGGGCTTTGTCACGGGGAATGATGGTGGAAAAGGAATAAACAAAATAAAACATACACATATTAGCACATGAGTAGATTCAAGACCTATGGCATGAAAGAAGAAACTGCCTTTAGGCCTTTCCCCCCTACACTAGAGAAGGAATGAGGTATGGTTGTAGGAAGGAGATACATGCTAGCGATAGGCATAAAAGTAGGCCATGGACTAGAAATGGCAGTCAAGTCTTTTAGTTTGATGGCACCACTATGGGGAGGGGAGACGTGGTTGGTCCCTATTTAAGTGTTTTAAGAGCTCCAAGGTATCCAAATTCTATGTCTCATCCTGCGGTAGCCATACCTAAGGAAAGGATAAAACCTCAATGAAATTGTAGGTCTTGGATCCATGGGGATAGAAGAAGGGTTGAGTGGCTCGAGGATGAGATGCATTTTTATGTTAGGGGCCTATTAGGACCCAGAAAAATTTTGAAAAAATAATTTGGTATAGGTAGGATTGCACAGGAGGAGCAAGAAGCATAGGAGAGGATGAGATAGTGTGCAACAGAGGGATAACGCATGAAATAGGCATGTGGCAGAGGGCTAGCGTGAGGAAGGAGAGGGTTGATGAAAGATTTAAGGTGAAGAAAAGGTGGACATCATGCAAAAAGAAGATAATAGAGGAAGGAATAAAGTGACGTGGATAAAGGATAATCACCATTAGGATTTTTCATGAGGAAGAAGTCAACCAAGGAGGTCATCACTACCAAATAGTTGCAGATATTTTGAGGCAGGAAACCTTTGGAAGAGTGGAGTCGAAACTAGGCAAAGAATATTTTGAGTCAGTTATACTATGCATAGGATAGCTCACCTAACATCAGGGAATTATCTCAATGGTCAAAGGGTCGGCTAAGTCGAATGAGCGAGAAAAGGAGAGACTTCAAGAGGAACTTTTGGGCATTATAAAATGATATGTCGATGACAAAAGGGGGTTGTTTAATGAATATTAGTTGGACGGTGTATTGTTGGTGACTAGTACAGATTAGTTTGTTTAATGTCCTATGATTCGAAGTTCATCTTTGTACTAAGTGTTTGATCACTATGGTTGGGTGAGTCGTTGTTCAAAAACACTTATCTAAATAGTATTAGTTATGAAATATATATCTTAAGGATTCTTGTAGTAGTTCTTTGTCTTGTTTTGGATAATATTACTAATGGTCGAAGGGCTTGATAATATGTTATGTGTAAATTTGGATATTTTTTCCGCTTTGTGCTAATATATGTGGGCTGGTATTATGGGGATTAATATATTTTTGTTATGGTTGCAATTGTTAATGGAAAAGATTTGTGTTCTTTCACTTTCCCATATAATTGTGTGAATGTATTGGTGGACTTCACTACTGTGTGAATGTTATGGGAATATATGTATATGGAGGATGGGTTTTCTCTGTGATTTAAGACTGGATGATATTATTGTTAAATATTTATGGGTCTGATGATTAATTTCAATGATTATCTTGTTGTTTTTCTTTGTCATGGTAGCATATAGCAACAATATGTACTTATATGGCCCTATAGTGTTGTGGCTATTATGCCATGTCGAGTAGTCATAGATTTTGTTTGCTTGGTATTGTTAGAGTCATGGGTCGATGTAACTGGTATTAGATATGTTGGATGTTAGATGTATTATTTTGTATCAAGCATAATTTGTGGAGTGGTTCCTTCCATAAAGAGTATTTGATGGTATTATCCTATATTAAGGCTTGTTCTCTATACTCTTATGTCCTTTACAGTGTAAAAGCATTTGATATTTTTGAAGTTTAATGGTTTGTTTGTAAATTTACGACTATATTTCCTCTTATAACTATCAAGTTATACTACAAGGCCAAATATTTTATTTATTGTGCAAATGAGTTGGTATTTTTTGAAGACAAAGATTTAATTCTCAAGATTAAGGGTTTGTCTTACACCTTTATATATCAAGTTTTACTATTGTTCGCCTTAGTTTCGTTATTCCAAGTGAATGACCTAACTTTGGTATAGTATGCCATTTTTTATAAGAATTTTGTTAAAATTCACTAATATAGGAAAACGCATTACTTAAGGGTTTAACTCTATTCAATGCCATACTTACTCTACAACCACAATCACATTTCAAAGGAATGTTAATACCTCTTAAACCTAAGTACCATGAACACATTTTCAATTGTTCCGAATGTTCCCTTTTGTTAATATTAAAATTGAAGATTTCATCAAAACAAACCATAACAACTTTCCCATCATCTTTTCAAAATGTCTAGTTCATTTCCTCATGAATGCACAAATGGGATTAGATATACTAAATGGCACAATAAATCACTAATATAATTCATCTCTATTTTAAAGGAATTTTCCCAAAGCCCCTTTTAGAATCCATATTTGGAGGTAAGTGCTCCTCTAATCACTCTTTATAAAAAAAAAACTCTACATGTCCAAAGTAGTTTAAGCTCAATCCATACTCATCACTAGATATATATTTCACCATATTTTTTCCAGTAACAATTGAGTTCATACATTGCCTTTATTTTTCTCCTTTATTCCTTTTTTGGATTCAGGTTTACTCTTATAGACTCTTTATTGTTCTTGAATTCCTCATATTCTTATGATCTATGTGTCTATTTTTATACTACAAAGACCTCAACAATTGCAATCATAAAAACATCCATAGAAATGTCTACAAATGTAAACAATGATGTCAATGTTTAAATATAGACACCATTTGAAACCTTAATCTCTATTGGACATTTAACTTCTATAACAACATATATATTAACCTAAAAATTTGCATCTTTATTTTTAAGTTATTATGGTTCAATCCAATAAAAAATGATACATATAATTCTTGGTATTCATGACGATATCCTTGTTTTCATATCTTTCCCATGTCATGCTCTTGTTTCAAGATGTTATGATTTTCTCTTTCCTCTTTACCAATGATGATGATAATTACACAATTGAAATTAACAACTTGGCATTCTCTAATATTTTTTCATGTTATAGCTACATACCCACTTTTATACTTAGCAAAGTAACTCATAATTATTAAAACACTAGTTTCAACCATGCCACCATTATCACTAACAAAAGGCAAATGGAATCTACAACTATCTGGGGAAATCTCATGACATGGGAAACAAAGCACCAATGGCAATTGTAGTACACCTATAAAAAGAACAAATAGAATGAAACTTCTCATGATAAATTTTTGAAATTGAAAATTTATATGAATTTAAGTCATTGAAAGGGGATTCAAATCTTAAAAGAGATTAAAATAATAAAATTTGTGCGAAGGGAATTTGAATTAAATAATACTTAAAAAATAAAGTGATATCCCTTTAGTAAATTTAGAGCCACATGAATATGTCAAACATCCCATTTGTCATAAGTTTAAAAAGATATTGGTTTTTTTTTATATTTCTTCTAAAACAAGGGACGCTACATGGCAGCAAGTCCCTGCCTTGTGCTGGAAAGCTCTATAAAGAACAGTACAGTGATCCAGGAGCATGGACACAAGAAGCGAAGTAATAAGCTTAAGTAAGTGGCGAAGGCAGCAGTTGATGTGGGTGAAGCTGTAGATTCATAAGATGTTGACTCAGCCGATCCAGCAGAAGCAAAGGCGGGGGTAGCACCATAAGTCGAAGCGAAGGAAGGAGCATCACCAATAGCAAGAAAGAGAAAGAGAAATAGGAGCAGCAGCCGGATCAAGTTGTAGTAGTTGTAATAGTTGATTCAGTCGACTCTGTTAATCCATCGGTTGAACCAGGTAGGTAGAGGGGTTGGTCTGACTTGATCCTAACCAACCCTTAGAGAATCTAACAGCCTTACCAATTGTGCCAGGGGAGCATGCAATTTCATGGTCTTTCCCACACCGCATCTAACATTTTTCAACATTTCTACAAACAAATTGCAATTGTTGTAGAGAGAATTCGATGATCAATTTCGGTGATGTAGTGATGGTTTGGAAGTACATTGGGTTTACGGGATAAAATACCAGGCAATAATACATCGAGAACTATATTCCTGTGGCTCTTCATTTGTGGCCACTGGAAATTCTAACAAACACAGGAAGAGACTGCACCACGTGAGAACTTTATTCCTGTGGCTCTTCATTTGTGGCCACTGGCAATTCTAACAAACACAGGAAGAGATTGCACCACGGGAGGTAGTTCTGGAGTCCATGTCAGTCGATGAACCGGTTAACATTTCACCAGCTATATAAGGCACCTAAACTCGGACAAATGCAACTGTAACTCCAATTGTCAGTTTTGTAATTGTTATTGTAACCTGGATCAATTGAAAATGGACAAACGAGAGGTAGACGTGTTGTGGGGAAAAATGCCTATGCAGGACGATCCTATCCACCTAAGGTGTGACAGTGCCTTAGCAACAAACAGAGACAGCTATTCTAGTATTCTTCCTTTATGAATTAAGAATTAAGAGAGATAGATGGACTAACCGGTGTCTTCCGTTCGTCCCTCGATCCAGTCTCTCTTCTCTTTGAGGGTTCCCAGCTACTTGCCTTCTCGCTCGCCCAGCTTCAAGAGGTTTCTGCAAGATCACAAGAAGAGAACTCTACACAAGACATGGATTCATATTCATAACTAGTTCAGGATTAGAAATAAACTAAACATACTAATGCAATCATACATCAAAGATACATCAGTATATAGGAGAAACCAAGATAGCTTTATTGATGAATAACAAGGTTCAGGAAGAGATACAACCCAGAGGGCTCCAATCTAGCATCTCCTTCCCAGCAAATGGAATTCCTATCTTCACCCCCTTCAAAGCATTAAGCACCCAATGATTCCAATCTCAAACCAACAACAATTCTTTGCAATAACAAAATTCTAGCTTCCTGATCTCATGGAGCAGAGATCCATATATAGATGTTTGGAGAGAGGATGAGTCAGCTTGAGATCTGACTAGTGTCCTCTCCCTCTGTCAGTTCTTGATTCCACTTGGAGGTTCTTGCTTCCACTTGGAGATTGGGAACCTCTTACTCATCACTAGTCGAATTCACTGAGGCAAGTGTCATTGAGGAAGATTCTGGAAGCTTCCTGTGTCTTGACACCTCTTGGAATGAACTTGCCATTTGTCAACTCTCGCTCAGCGCACTCTGGTGGTGCTTCTACCTGCGTTGCAGTGCAGGTAGCCAGTGTTGGCTTTGACATTCAGCGCAGACAGCTAGTAGAGCCACTGAATTGATCCTGAATTGACTTGTTTTTGAGCAGTTTTTGGTGGAGAACTTCTGTGAATTGCTGTGGTTTGTTAGCCTTGTTCCTCTAGGGGTAGGAACAACATGTTTAGGGACTTTGGATCCCTTAGATTATGGACATTTCATGCTTATAGCTGTAAGGCACAAAAATGTCTATAACAGTTTCCCCCTAAAGTATGAGGTCATTTATCGGGTGAAATGCTTTATCAGGAGGATCCGAAGTTCATCTAATGTTGGGAGGAGACCTGTAATAAGATACAATACATTATTTTTCATACTGCTTTCATGACCTAGCTGAGGTGGGCATTCCCATGCTCAGCTTTATAAATTCATTTTTCTGTACATAGAACAGACAATCGTCTGGTGATAGACTGATAATTTTGATCAAATTATCATCCTTTGGGTAGGATGATTATCTGTTGCAATGATGTACATGTCAATGTCTTTATTTTTCCTGAATATATATCGCAACCCGGATGGATGAAACTAGATCCGGGGTCTTCAAACTCGTTCGATCTTCACTCTAAGTACAAGCCGATCCATGTGAGAAATGTTCTGAAGTCGAACATGGAAAGACATCGCTTGATTACCGGTCAATGAGGTAAACCGTTAACAAGCGCGAGAGGAATCACCGATAATGATAATGACCCTCAAGGTACTGCAGTACAATTCACGTGGTGTGAATAAAGGACTTGGCGTCGAACACCACGCAAAATCTTTCGGTCGAAGGTCATTGATGTATACCTGTCGCCGGAAGTGAGAAACTTGCCATTGAGGCATGCAAGCTTCAAAGTACTGAAGGGGTTGTTCCTAGATCAACTTCTTGGATAATGAGCTGATGTCGACAAGAAGCGATCCGTCAAAGGAGGGCCTTAATGAATCCCACATCAATGACACGAAACGGAGCTAATGATTTTGATGGAGGTGAAAACGATCTGTGACATATGATTCAGGGTGGCGGTCATGAAAGGATGAAGGATAATGTACGGCAGTGGATGGGACACGGTTGACTTTTCTGAACGACTTCTCTTGAACATATGGCGACACTGATGCGATGGATCGGTAGCATTACCCCAAATATGGATGGTATGGCGAGACCATGGTGATGTGACCGGTGAATGAAACAACCCAACCCGATTGTGGTACGGAGGAAAAGTGTCATGTTCAAGAGCGACTTTCTACCATCAAAGTTTTCTTGAGTTTCTCCCAATTTTCCCCAGTCATTGCTGACCAGTACCTCTTTATTTTTGTCAAGCTTGAGGAGGATAACATATGCTTGATCTATAACTTGCCCTTCGGGCAAGCCCATCACTATGTTTTAATGAGCCTAGCAATAGTGAAACTCGTTCTCGTCTAAAGACAAGTTTGTCGCTATTTAATGATTTTAACGAGTCTAACGACAAAGATAACTCAGTCCTTTTCATTTTTAGAGAGTCTGAAAAGGTACATAAAGTTAACTCCAAAAGTCCTTTTTCGTCATCTAATCCCTTAGGTCCGAAAAAGTATAAAACAATACAGAAGGGATGAGTTTTCGATAGTTTTAACGAGCCGAACAAAACAAGTGCTCGATCTTTTTGTGCAATAATCCCTCAGGTCCAAAAAAGATTAAAATCTAGAGGAGGGATAGCACTTCCTGTCCCTTTAACGAGCTGGAAGGCCAAGGACTCGGCAATCTTTTCATATTTTACGAGTCAGATGAAAAGAGCTTAAAGAAGACTCGTCTTTTGAGGAACGAGTGATGAAACAGGTTAGCAGCTGATTCCAGGTACAGGTTGGAATTTTCCAATCACAGCAGTGTCACAAGGATGGCTAGTGAAATCACTCTTCGCAACTGTTCCTCAAAATGGGTAAACAAACATATGGAGGTGAACGATCGGCCAATGGAAAAGTGGAGGTGACGGTGCAAACACGACCAAGGCTTTAATGGCTGATAATGTTACATTCACAGAGGTTATTTACCGGAATAGTTCATTTTTTAACGAGCTTAAACGCAGGAAAACACTTGCTCGATCTTATGTTTATTTTTTAACGAGCATGAACTATGCGCTAAAACTGCTCGGTGATAAGTTTGCATGCCCCTAGCATAACAATGCAAATCGAGGTGCATGCCCCCCAAGCTTCATTGCATTCAACTTGGTGGTTGGAATGAAGGTTTACCTTTGAGATTTGGAAAGGAGTTTGTTTCATTTTTTAACGAGGTTGACACGAGATTAGAACCGTCCTCGGAGCCCACTGTATTTACAGTATTTCTATCAGGGCGATGATCCACGCTGACAAAATGTTTAGGAATCTTCCGAATCCATTAGATATAGAAGATTTCATATTGTAGGTTTCCACTGTGGCCACTTCCGCCAGATTACTTGCAGGCGGTAGGGCAAAAGTACCCATTAAGGCAGGGTCTTTTAGGAGACCTACTCCAATATTTTGAAGCGAATGATTGCTTCCATGGATCATTGGAATGCTTCCCGTAACTTGTGAACTGTCGGGGAGGAAATTTTGTTGGTCGATGACTGTAATTCCTCCTTGAAAGGGAAATGCAATCTTCCTGAAGTAGGTCGACACAACTGCGGCCATGGCATATATCCAGGGCCTTCCTAGTAGGATGTTGTAATCGAGGTTTCCATCAATTACTTCAACATCAATTCCTACTGTTTTGCCCCCTAGTTCAACTTGCAAGTTACTTAAAATCCCGTATGGAGTGTATGATCGTCCATCAAATGCTTTTAACGTCGTTGACGATCTCGACAAGGGTGGTGAGCCTAAATTCTTCCAGCAACTCATCGACATAATACACGTAGATGCCCCCTCATCAATAATTGTTCGATGAACAGTTTTGTTGAGGGCTTTCACTTGAATAAGGAAAGCTAGTTGAGCTGGTAATTGAGGGTCATATCCTTTATGATCAAAGGCCACAAGATTGGAGTCCATTGGGTCAATTTCACCTATTGCTGATAATAAAGCTTGCTCTTGGGAGAGGCAATTTTGCGGTACCTCAAGCGTCGACATAGCGGACGGTGATTGGGCCAGGTCCTCTATTATATTATAATTCTGTGCTATTTTTGCATGAGGATTAAATGTCGACTTGTACACTACTCCCTTTGGCGACTTTATCATTTGTTCAGGAATGGTGGGTGGCACAACTTTGGTCAAAGTTGTTTTCGAACTACTAGGTTGTTCATTAGCCTTGTTATTCGACACCTGTGGATTCCCGTAATCTTTATTCCTTGCCAAAGCATCATTTTGCTGCTTTGAGATAGACAACATAAGCACTTGGGATCGGGAAGCATTTTGATTAGCAACCAGTTTGGTACCCGGGCTTGGAAACGGATCAGTCAATACTGCTGAGGTTTTTGAACTCTTAAAGAGTTTCTTAACTTCAGCTATATGTGGACAATCTCTCGTCCAATGATCCTCATCGCATATATGACACCCCACAGGGTGTTTCCTTTTTCTCCCTTTCTTTTTCTTCTTGCCCCCTGGTTGCTTCAATTGTTTGCCCTTGTCGGTCGACGCAGCATTTACTTCCGAGGCAAGAAGTTCCTCATTTGCATTTTGACTGGAAATCTTACGGGCCCTTCTAGATGTAGCCTTTGTCGATTTCGTGTCTGTCGTGCCAATCACGCCATCGATGGCATGAGAGTCATTGTTTGATTTAGGAGGAGGAGGAATTGAGAATTCCGGTCTAGGGGCGTCAGGTATTTTGTCGTAGAGCGTGCCAGACTGAGTATAGACCAAGTCCAGATATTATGCACGAGCAATGACTTGCTCTTCCGTTACGACTCCCCCCTTTGCCACATCTTCCGTGATTGTAGGAAGTAAGGATTTCATAAACCATTCAGCTAATAGTTGATCGGGAACGTACGTTTTTACCATCCTACAACGACGTCGCCACTCATGTATATGATCAGATATGTGAGTGGTCGTTGTCTGTTTGAAGTTGGTTAGGAGTTTCGTTCCCGTTTCATACCTTATCGGTAATTGAAAATGGGTTAAGAAAGTCATGGCTAAGGTATTGAAGTTGTTGAATGAAGCTCTAGGCAATTCAATATACCATTTTGCCGTTGGACCAGTTAACGTCCTCTGAAAAAGGCGAAGCCTAATCGAATCATCGTTTAGGGTGTTTGATGAACACCACAGATGAAATGTCATCACATGATTCGACGGATCTTCACCCGGATTTCCATTAAATTTAGGAATATCTGACGGAAGTTTATGCGGAATCGCTAGCCACCAAGGGGCATAAGCAATTGGATCATTCGTCAGCCGGTTTAGATCTGGTAATTCTAGAGTTGCTTCAAAGGGCAACTGTTGATTCAGGTTAGGCGAAGCATACCCAGGATAAGATGGAATCGCCTGAGCAGTGGGTCTTTGCATACCAGCATAATGTATTTGATGCTGGCAACTTTGACAAGGTTGATGGGTATAACCATTATAATATGGTTGTTGATTACCGCTTTGGAAATGCGATTGCCCATTACTTACAAAGACTTGTTGCTCAGGTCCTTGATATGATTGCTGGAATGGGGGTTGTTGAGTTTGAACCAGCTCTGGTTGTTGAACCATTTGCTGTTGACCAATACTGGACGATTGACCAAGATGAGGAGTCACAGTACTTGTTTGATCCTGAGTCGCTCCAGATAAGGAGGCACTAACCTGAGGTTGTGATTGAGTCGTTGAGACAAGAGGCTGTTGTATTGCAACCTGAGGCTGTTGGGTTGACATACAGCATGTAGCACTTGTACTTGCGACGCAGTAACCATAGCAGGTATAGTGGGAATATTCGACACAGGGTGGACTGGTTGCATTGAATATAGAACCCTTGGTTGCTGAGGCAGTATTGGTACCCAACCGCTGGATGTAATTCCAGTTTGACCTGAACTTTGTTGTAAACTCCCATATGGTTGTTCTTCGGGAGGGAACAATGAAAAGGCATACTGCCCTCCATATGGTGGAAATCCAGTACTTAAAGGGCAGATTGGCCTTTGAAGACACATTGGATCAATTTGTTGAGTTTCAACATAAGAAATACCAGATGATAATCCGGATGAAGAAATAGGAACCAACCATGTCGTCGAAGCAGTCCCTGATGGGACTCTGGCTTGTTGTTGATAACTTGCCGGGATAGATGGTATACCATTGAACATCGTTGGAGTGACGGCAGGGAGTTCTGTTGTCGCTGTGTCATTCGACACAGTCCTAGATGTTGACGGTTGTTCAGACATTTTGAGTCTATCTAAGAGATTACCTAGCGATTCTACAGGAACTTCCACTGGTGGTAGACTAACTTCTGATGTCGAAGGAAATAGAGTGACCCTGACTCTAAAATGTGTTGGAGTACTTGCTTGCGTATCTTCTACAATTTCCTCTATCGCAATCAAACCAGGTGGAAGAGGAAGACTGTCAGGTCCGTAAAATATTTCTGGTGCCGAAGAAGGGGTTGAATCAACAACGACAGATGTTTGAAGAACAATGCTCTCTGGACCGGTTACAGATGGAACTGGTTCAGTAACGCAAGTATTTGCTCCCAAACTAGGATCAGTGTTACTGTCCCTCTGCGGCTGTTGAACTTCTTCTATAGAGGCAGGGTTTCCAGAAATGTTTGGAGTAACCAGAATCTCAGATGTCGTCAGAACACTTGTTCTAACTTTAAGAGGAGATTTGGAACCGGTTAAACAAGTTCGCTTTGTCCATACTTTTTTCGATTCCGGAGACAAAGACGGTTGACTCGTAATCCTCCGCGAACGACGGGGTTTCAATTGACTTTCTTCCACGATTGCGGATTACTCGACCAACCAAAATACAAAAGGGGAAAGTGTGTTTCCGAATTAAATGAATTTTTAGACGCTTTTAGACACAACTTGCTTTTTCACTTTTAAAGAGTCGAGAAAAAGCTAAAGATGACTCTAGTCTCCTTCGATGTTTTAACGAGCCCGAAGTGACAAATGCTCGGATGGACTTTTTTTGTTATAGAGTCTGAAAAAGGCCAAAAGGAACTGCTCTGGAGTTCTAGGCAGAGGGTGTGCCAAACTTTTCGCAAAACCGCAGAATACTTTTTAGGGTACGGGCGGTCGATCTTCCTGAATGCTGTGTTCAGTGCATTGCGATCAGTAGGGCGGCCGACACGGTTTCCTAAGGATAAAGGTTTTATGCCTATAGGGGTCTCCCAATATATATGCGACGGTACGTGGGAGCACAATCTGTACTGGAGCTATCATCCCTCAGGAGGAATCACCCACCATCAACGAGATCGACAGTCACCAGGCTTTACGACGCTGGAACACGTCTCTAGCCTAGACCTCTATGTTGTGCGTTATGTTGCAAAGCGTTGTTAAGTTCATTCAATTTATTTTAGGTCGATCTTTTTAGAAGTTTTCCTTTTGAGGTTCACCACGAGATGTATGATACAATTCCTAAATGTAGTCTAAAGATGATAAGCAAGCTTTATATATCTTTTCAACTTTGAAAATCCTAGCTACTAAGGGAAAAGAAAGACACCATCTTTTCTCAAAGAGTAATCAGCACACTCTAATGCACTTTTCCTAAATCAGACATGCAAACTATCAAGATGCAAATGCACAATGCAGGTGTTTGTTTTCCGCTTTCTTAGTATTGATGCCTACAAAGAAAGCTTTTTGTACAGTTTTGAATTCGCTTTTAAATGACAAATACAAACAAGTTCAATTTTCCGAAATCAGAGAGGGTAGAAGAGATTACAACACTTAACGATTTCCGAAATGAATACTTGTTTTGACACTTAAAAGAGACAAACTCAAACCAAAAGCAAAAGTAAATGTATAATCAACTGTAAATAGCCAATGAACTCTCTCCTAAGATCACAATCAACAGATCTGAATCAAGGGCTACAGGATGACTATTTCACTCTTGCAAAGGAAAACTGTAAATGACGCCAAAAACACATAAAAACACTCACAGTCTTTTTGTACAAAAGGAGGCGGAATTTAAGCAGAGAAAATGAGTTATCAGACTGGTACCTATGCTGGTTACAGGCTGCAAAAATCAGAGATCAAAACAAGGCAAAACAGGGCAGAGAACCCCAGCTGCACAAGGCCTAACTGGATCAGCGCAACCTCAACACAGGGTTTTTGACATTCAGCGCAGGTAGCCTTCACGGGACCTGCGTTGAAATGCAGAACCTCTTCACAGGGGTCGCACTGAAGGAGAAACGAGAGTTTCTCACTGGGTTCTGCGTCACAGATTGCTGATTAATCTACAGTTTCAGGCCAAATAAAAGCAACAAGCAAGGTACAATCAAAGGGATGCTTTGAGGGAGTACTAAGATCTATCACAAAGGATCATCAAATCATTTGTGAGTCCATTGTTCAGATCATAGACAAATCCAGTGATTGGATCAAAGCAGCAACTGTCTACTTTGCGTCTGAGAATAGCAGATGCAGTTCGATTGTTGCTGTTGAGTCTATGAAACAAACAATGATAGAGACACAAATAAAATGACTAAACAGATCTCCCCAGCGGAGTCGCCAATTTGTTGTGGGGAAAAATGCCTATGCAGGACAATCCTATCCACCTAAGGTGTGACAGTTCCTTATCAACAAACAGAGACAGCTATTCTAGTATTCTTCCTTTATGAATTAAGAATGAAGAGAGATAGATGGACTAATCGGTGTCTTCCGTTCGTCCCTCGATCCAGTCTCTCTTCTCTTTGAGGGTTCCCAGCTACTTGCCTTCTCGCTCGCCTAGCTTCAAGAGGTTTCTGCAAGATCACGAGAAGAGAACTCTACACAAGACATGGATTCATATTCATAACTAGTTCAAGATTAGAAATAAACTAAACATACTAATGCAATCATACATCAAAGATACATCAGTATATAGGAGAAACCAAGATAGCTTTATTGATGAATAACAAGGTTCAGGAAGAGATACAACCCAGAGGGCTCCAATCCAGCGTCTCCTTCCCAGCAAATGGAATTCCTATCTTCACCCCCTTCAAAGCATTAAGCACCCAATGATTCCAATCTCAAACCAACAGCAATTCTTTGCAATAACAAAATTCCAGCCTCCTGATCTCATGGAGGAGAGATCCATATATAGATGTTTAGAGAGAGGATGAGTCAGCTTGAGATATGACTAGTGTCCTCTCCCTCTGTCAGTTCTTGATTCCACTTGGAGGTTCTTGCTTCCACTTGGATATTGGGAACCTCTTACTCATCACTAGTCGAATTCACTGAAGCAAGTGTCATTGAGGAAGATTCTGGAAGATTCCTGGGTCTTGACACCTCTTGGAATGAACTTGCCATTTGTCAACTCTCGCTCAGCGCACCCTGGTAGTGCTTCTACCTACGTTGCAGTGCAGGTAGCCAGTGTTGGCTTTGACATTCAGCGCAGACAGCTAGTAGAGCCACTGAATTGATCCCGAATTGACTTGTTTTTGAGCAGTTTCTGGTGGAGAACTTCTGTGAATTGCTGTGGTTTGTTAGCCTTGTTCCTCTAGGGGTAGGAACAACATGTTTAGGGACTTTGGATCCCTTAGATTATGGACATTTCATTCTTATAGCTGTAAGGCACAAAAATGTCTATAACAAGACGGGTGGGTCAATAATTGGAACCACTGGATTTGCTATTGAAATGGAGTAAACCGCTAGATTTTCTATTGAAATGGAGTAAACTTGGTAAACTATGAGTGCCTCTGTGCTCATGACAAATATAGGGAACCTATCTTTACACTAAAACTCATAATTCCAGATACAAAGTTCACTCTTTTATGCCAAGGAAAATCTGCAAGGAGATTCTTGTTTTATAGGTTTTTTATGAGTTTTTTAAATGTTTATCACGTTTAGTGATTAGTACTTATTCAGATAGATCGGTTGAACCAGGTAGGTGGAGGGGTTGGTCTGACCTGATCCTAACCAACCCTTAGAGAATCTAACAGCCTTACCAATTGTGCCAGGGGAGCATGCAATTTCATGGTCTTTCCCACACCACATCTAACATTTTTCGACATTTCTACAAACAAATTGCAATTTCCGTAGAGAGAATTCGATGATCAATTTCGGTGATGTAGTGATGGTTTGGAAGTATGTTGGGTTTACGGGATAAAATACAAGGCAATAATACATCGAGAACTGTATTCCTGTGGCTCTTCATTTGTGGCCACTGGAAATTCTAACAAACATAGGAAGAGACTGCACCACGCAAGAACTCTATTTCTGTGGCTCTTCATTTGCGGCCACTGGAAATTCTAACAAACACAGGAAGAGACTACACCACGCGAGGTAGTTCGGGAGTCCATGTCAGTCGATGAACCGGTTAACATTTCACCAGCTATATAAGGCACCTAAACTTGGACAAATGCAACTGTAACTCCAATTGTCAGTTTTGTAATTGCTATTGTAACCTGGATCAATTGAAAATGGACAAACGAGAGGTAGACGGGTGGGTCAATAATTGGAACTGCTGGATTTGCTATTGAAATGGAGTAAACCGCTAGATTTTCTATTGAAATGGAGTAAACTTCGTAAACGATGAGTGCCTCTATGCTCATTACAAATACAGGGAACCTAGCTTTACACTAAAACTCATAATTCCAAATACAAAGTTCACTCTTTTATGCCAAGGAAAAGCTGCAAGGAGATTCTTGTTTTATAGGTTTTGTATGAGTTTTTTACATGTTTATCACGTTTAGTGATTAGTACTTATTCAGATAGTGCTTGGCCAACAATCTTTCCAGGTTGTTATTGCCCACTGGGATAAGATTCCATTCAACTGGCTAAAATGGCCATCGCTTTCGAAGTGCTCCAATATTTCAATGAGGGTCCGATTACATAGCAAATGACAAATGCGTCCAATGAGTTTATAAATGTTCTATATTTTATTTTGTTTTCAATCGAGTCAGAATTGTTTCAAGTAGCGCATTTTCTTATAGCAATAGTCCATGTTACATAAGGCCCCAAAGTTACGGAGTTAGCTATTAAGCTCGTTCACGTTATAGGCTATTTGAACAGGGCTCAGGTTGACAATAGGGTTTCTTTATAAGGAGATGGAGGGTTTACCAAAATAGTAGGGCATATTCATCAAAGTCTAACCCACAAGTATTGTGCCAATTCTATTTTTAAACTACCATATACTTGTTTCATAGATTTCAATTGAGTGGCAGACCCGACGCGACTATATATTTAATCTTATTCACTTTTGCGTGTTAGTTCAACAAGAGAGAGAAGAAGTTTTTTAATTAAATCAATTATAAATCGATGATTACGATGTTACTTATATGCGGTGTCTGCATGAATCGCAAGTGTCTTCTCCATTGCAGGTGTCAAGCAGCACAAATTCCAGTTTTTAGTAAGTTATGTGTGGGCTAGTGGGGGGATGATATGTGTCTACGTGGTGGGGATATGTTTCTCATTCGTTGTCATGCTCATCATTCATGGCTATGCTTATGGGGTAGCTACCATTTCACGAGCTAAAGGTGCAGAACGAGAGCTAGTTGTTCCAGGTGCAAATACAATTCCTTGAGAAAAAGTCCTTCAATAATAACAACTATAAGTCCTTCTCGTTCTATGGTTGAGTAGTTCCGTTCAGCTTTAATCCTGTCCTATGAGATGTTGTAGCAATGGAGGCCACCAGTAGGAAGGAAGAATAGAGCATAGTGTGTTTTCCGTTGAGAGTGGTCTTTCGCTTGAGTGTTTTGCGTCTTCAAATATGTTGATGTAGCAGGTTTACTGTCTCAGTAATGCCTAGAATTTGGGCTGAACAGAACCGAAATTTGGCCCTCCTCTGGCCCTGTGGCTGCCGGCTGCTGGTGGTTTGTGACCGACCCTCCATTGTCCAAGTCTGACTGGAACTCTCACTTAGCTCTGAAGTTGTTTGCGTGCTCTGAGCCTCAACTTCGATTGAAAATGTAGAAGCTATCAATTGAAACGTAGGCTGACAGAAAGGAATGGTGCACGACCAAAAAGCCTGTGCATAAAATTTATTTATTCTAACAGAACTGACAAACCCCAATGACCTAGCTGAAGCAGAGCCGAGGAAAAGACTTTGCCCGCTTCGATTAAAACTGTTGTCTTCCATGCCCAAATTTTGACGACGCTGAGAAGAAAAGGTCACCGGTCGAGCAAAGAGTGTGGAGAATGGCGTCGATGTGAAAATTTTCAGAAAGTTTGGGTTGACTTCATGTTTTTCCTCAAAGAATCTGGAAATTTACGGAAACGTACGACATCTTGTATTATAGATCGAGTATTTTGCATTTCACAAGGTTCTTTGAAGTCAAGCAGATGCGAAGTGATTTTTCAAAGAGTGGATAAATATCATGAGTCACATCATTTACAAACAAGAGGCAGAGAATATAAAAGAGTATTAAGAAGGATATGGATCATTCACTGCTAAGCAGTGCCCCAATTCAAAGGGAATTGAGAGCCACTGTACACTGAAAGCAAGCCGGAAGAGCTTCATTCCGAACCAGCTAGATCCAGATCAATAATGCCTAAACTTTGTCGTGCATTCAGAAGAGAAATCAGAGCAAAATAGAGTTCGTTGCTGTTAAAGGTCGAGCTACTACAATTTTTAACGGGTGAAGATGGCAAAGATTTTGCAAGAGACACTGAAGAGGCTTTGCAACATGAGTGGGTGGTGTTATGCTATTTTCTGGAAGCTTAAACGACGAAGCCAAATGTGAGTTTGTTGAATTTGGTCCGAAATTGTTTTTTTCGTTCTCGTTTTAAAGTACTTAGCTAAGGTCTGGTATATCTTTCCATGAAACTTAGCAACATAATAAAGGAGGACTAATGGATAAGAATAATTTCTCAGGCGATACTAGTAGAAAATGGATTAAATTTCTTTTAGAAAAAAACCGAAACATATCTTTTTGATGCTAGTAAAAATAGATTAAATTTCTCTAAGAAAAAGACCAAAACGTATCTTTTGATAAGAGAATACAACTGCATTCACTGAAGTTCAAATCTATGGGATAGACGGTCAAACTAGGATGTATGGAAGGCACCATGTGATTTGCGGGTTCAATTCCCATCGTTCGCCTCATAAAAGAAGATAAAAAACGGACTGTTGAATTAAGTCTATTTTCTCGTAGATTTTGGTATTGCGTTCATAGTTAACTTATTTTATCTATATGTTTTTTAAGCAGCTTTCTTCAGACTTCGGAAGAACCGAAGGTTGCAACATTATAATCGACTGGTGGGAGGAAGAAGCAGCTTTCTTCAGGCTTCGGAAGAACTGAAGCTAATGCCTACGGCAGCAAAAGGAAAATAGACAGAAGTAACTTGCCTCCTGCAGGAAAAGGAAAATAGAAAGAAGCTGGAAAGCTGGAAAATGTTGCATGAAGACAGGTATTACTCTTCATGAATCATTAATATTAATGTTTGTCTTGCTCTTATTATGTCTACTCTTATTTACAGTTGAGATGGGGAGGTATGTCTCAGCTTATAACCTTACCCTTTATATATAAAACACATAAGCATACCTTGATTGTGATAACTTGATGCCTCCAGTAAGAAAAGAAAAGAATGCCTCTGCAACAAAAAGCCCCCACAAAAATAGGGGTGTTGAAGCCTGCAATAGAAAATCAACTTCCAGCCCCAACAAAGATAGCGGAGCTGTAACCTGCAACAAAAAATCAACTTCCAATCAACTTCCAGGCATGGCGGATGCAGCAAAAGGAAAATAGACAGAAAGGAAAATATACAGAAAATCACTTCCACTTCCACGCATGGCGGAAGAGGGCAGCCATCAGCAAAAGGAAAATAGACAGAAAGGAAAATATACAGAAAATCAACTTCCACTTCCAGTAATGGCTGAAAAGGGCAGCCATCAACTTCCAACATCTGGGAAGTGGTCTTGTTATTGAATTGTCGAACTTCCGCTTCATGCATCACCGGTCTTGTTGTCGAATTGTCAAAGCTGGCAGTGCAAAAGCTGGCAGCTGTTGCACCACATGGCAAGTTCAATGCACAAGAGCAACTAGAACATGGGAACTTGCTTACCACTATAGCATTTAATATATGTTAAACTATGAAACTAATGCTAGCATTAGTTTCCATTATATTTTCATTACTTTCAAATTTCCAAAATAAATACACATAACATATGATTTTTGCCTCTCTACCTTGGGAAGAGGCCAAATAACATGGCAAAACGATATGCCTCTGGAAACTTTGGTTTATTAAAATAGTAAAACTATATGACTCTAAAAACTTTGGTTTATAAGTGGCAGCGACTAATAATAAACATGTAAACTAATGTAATAACATCGCAAACCGATTATTATAGTCCCTGGCCATTGCCAAATGGTAGGGACTAATAAGAGAAAACCATTTGTATCTACTTCACCTAGCTATTATTACATTTAAAACAATACTCTAAGAAATCCATAAAATTCTTTAAAGACTAGGTCAATGTTTATTTCATAATCATTAACATTCTTAGATATACTACAACTCCTACCCAATGACCTAGCAAACCTAACTAGAGTTAATATATCCAACTTATTTTATATACATACTCTAGTGCCAAGGACTATTTCAACCCAATCTCCCTTAACACTTTATTCCTCCTTAACAAATCGCCATCAAAGCTACCAATGTTTGGATCAACTACAAGTTCCAATATAATCCAACTTATTGTTAAAAGGGAGAAAAAACTATTGTAATTAAGAACGTGCCATGCCAAGGTCCAATCGAAAAAATGTTCTAAGTTACAAAACAATGAAAGATGCATGCCTTCGAAACATTTTATTCATATTTTCATAAAGTAATAGATTGTAGTTATTTTGAAAAGGAGTTAATATGTGAAGAAATCTAGGTCATTACCATTTTTTAATTAATGTGTTTGAAAATACTCCTAATAGTTTGAAGTTGAACTTACAACTACGAAACTGTCTTCCAACACTTCGTGTTTATAATGTATGAGGTGGTTTTAACGATATTTCAAGTTTGAGTTTGTTGGTCATATTTACTACTTTTAAATGTGTGTCCTGGTTTTTGGTTTTCTTGCAATTATATATTATTAAGCTTTTGGTTATTAATGATAATAAAAAGTAAAAACGTTATTTAATGATAATAAAGAGTAAGTTTGCTTTGGGTTATTTAATAATAATAAAGAGTAAGTTTGTTGCCGTTGGAAAATTTACTTTCAAATTAATTTTTTTAATATTTTGAATAAAAAATTAAAATAAAATAAAAAATTTATAAAAAATAAAATAAGTTAAAAATATCAAAATATTACGTTATAAAGTCACATTTTTTATATTTTTTTAAAAAGTTGTGATGCAATATGATTATTTTTTAAGGAGTAATTTGTTGATATTTTGAATTTTCTAATTTATGAAATATCGATAAAAAAAAAAAACTAAAAAAATATTGATTTTTTAAGCATTTTTCAAGTGTGTCTAATTTTTATTTTTATTTTTGAAATTAAAATTCTAGATTAATTACATTATGGTGTACCTTAAAAACAAAAACCATAAAATTGATTATATATATATATATATATATATATATATATGACCAAAATATTGTAATTATGTATATTGTTTTGGGAAAATACCAAGTGAAAAAAAAAGAGGTGGGATAACAATTATTTTTCCTTCATAAAAATAAAAAAACATTTTTTTTTTAAAAAGGAAAAAATGAAAAAATTAATAAAACGAAAAGGCAAAAAATTTCTTACTGTACCAAATTTTAAAATAAATAAAACAATCAATCAAACTTTATTTTAAAAATCGTTCAAAATTCAAATTAGTAACTAAAAAAAAAGAAAAAAAAAAAAATCTTCCATAATCATCTCTCATTCTTGACAATATAGAAACAAAGTAGTTTATCTTTTGGCCAACATGGGTAGCCATGAACAAAAGATCAATATAGTAGTCACATGCTTATATGAGGTATGATCAAGATGGAGGGATCAATTACAACTCATCATAGATCAATACAAAACATCCTAGATCAGGGTGTCAAAATCTCAGCTTCCCCGCCACCTCCCATCACATTTAAGAGGGGGTGAAGGCATGGTTATCCCGCCCCATGTAGCCACATATGTTAATCATATTACATTCCTACTCATTAAGATGGAAGTTCTCGATCCTTTTGTGAGCTCTCAACCGATTTGTTATGGCTCTATACTCTTTTGTAGTCTCAGTGGAAATCCCCTGTTGTAGGTGGGATATTTCCCCCATGACATTGGCTTTCTGGACACCTCATCATATGAAGGGCTTTGCCCCCTTGAGATCGATCTTCATTACATGCACCCTATGTTGATCTTTCAAGCATGGAGTGGGGAGATAAGGAAGTGAATCCTAGGACATTAGAAAAAGTCGTAGCATGGTTCGGAGTGGGAACAAGAAGTTTTTGGAGAGGAATTAAGCTTCATTCACAACATCACAACACCCAGTGGGAAGACAATTATGGGGTAAAGTTTTCTATGACCAATCTTCACAACATTCTTAGTTTGTTTGTATTTGCATGGTGGAATATGGTTTATGGTTTGCATGGTGTCTTAGTGGTGTGGAATTTCATTGGTGTGCTTGAGGTTTTATGGTCGTTGAACCCTTCCTGAAGATACTCTCTATATAGTCATCCTCTCTCACTACGAGTTAATTCTATTCGTAGGCCCCTATAGTAGTCAAGTGTTAAGTTTCTTCTTATCTTGTCCTAAACCATATCGACCTATCTCACTAGTTTACCCATTTAATAATGGGTGTCTTTAATCATGTACTCTTCTCACTAAATATCGTGCCTCGCTAGCAAATATGTTCTCATTGAGGTTCTAGAGGTCAAGGCTCTCGGGGTTAACCTCAAGCTCAAACCCAAGCACAAAATATTGTGGCTATATTCCACTCCTCCACCCCTATATAAGTCCAAGAGGAAAATTGTTAGTTAGAATCCTTAACTACAATTGATATCCAAGCCTACTCTGATTTTGAGATCTAAACTGAAATTGCTAGTTGGGTTCCCAACCTTGGCCATATTAAGGGACGATAGAGCCAATATCTCAATTCTATCACCCTCTATTGGAAAGTGAAGAGGCTCTTGGGCGGGGTCCTTAAAAAAGGCATGAGGACCACAATGACATTATAGCTTTCCTTGATGAAATTCAATGAGTTCAACACCACCAACGCTCCTATCTAGTCAGGTTTGATGCTCACTTGGCCTACATAGAGGGTCATCTACAATATAGCCTCAAGCCTCCAACTCTAGCAAGCACAAGCTCGAGGGATCGACCCCCTGTCTACTCCTTGAATAATTGATGTTTCTTCCCACCTCTTAGCTAATTTTTTTACTTTTAATAGAGTATTTTTTTAAGAAAATGTGTAGCTAGAGATAATTCGAACTTGAAATTTTGTATATCCATCCTAAGGCATGTCTGAAACTCGAATTGCAAGCCATTTTTATTTTAGGATAGTTTTGACTGATAAAAAAGTAGACGATTTTTAGCAGATATCGTTTCCCTTGTGGCAGATTGCAAAAGTGTTAGGGGTAAAACAATGATTTTGATTGTGTATGGGTGTTATTTTGAGGAAATATCAACTTAATTAACATAATAATAAAAATAAATAAATAAATAAATAAAATTAAAATTTTTATTAATATAATAAACACAAACTAAAAGAAAGGAATTTTTCACTATTGGGCAAGGTTCAATTCCCATGAGGACTTCCCTAGAGCTATGGGAGCACCTTGAGAAAGTGGCGGGATATGTGATTGCACCTATAGAGACCATATTAAATGTTTTTGTGACCCATGAATACATAAGTGGATCAAGGCCCACTCCCATGTCCTCCTTTATATCTTAGGAATGGTATGAGTGGGGGGGTGTGATCTCTTCCCTTGAGAATCAATGGGAATACCCTTTCACCTAGGTCTAGGAATCATCACAAACAACCAAGCAGAAACCTATGCACTTCTACAAGGTCTCTCTCTCGCTATGAAAAGAGTGACTCTATCATTCTTTATCGCCACCTCATCAATAACTCTCTTTTGTATGACATGAAACTCCAAGCTATTGTAAAAAATATATATCATATATTAGGAAGCTTTCACTCCAAACCATTTGTTCATGTCCATAGGCACAACAACAAGAAGGTGAACCCCCTCATCAATGAGGGGGTCCATCTGGCAAAAGGAAACCTTAAAGTGGATGGGGTTCTAAATTTACCCTAGTTTCTTAAACCTACCTGGAAACTATACTTTGTAAATGTTGATTTTTAGTTAGTCTTTTTTGGAGGGTCTACAAGTTAGTATTTTTAGAAAATGTTATTGCCAATGTGCCTATTCGATGGCATAGTTTTCGATCATAGTTTAGAATTTTGTTGTTTATTATAGTGTTGATGAGTGTAGACCAAATACTCATAAATATTGTACATATGTGCCCTTGCCATATTTTCTAAAATATAAATATATTTTTGGTTTAAATATAAAACCAAAAAGAAAAAAAGAAAAAAATATTGAAAAAATTAAATTTAATATGAAATTATAAACAATAATAATAATAATAATAAATAGATAAACAATTTTGAAAAAAAAAAATTGCAAAAAACACTCTACAACCTAGTATAGAAAAGATGTTTTGACTTAATGTAAAATAATATGTCAACATTTTAATGGCATAAAGATTTGCACTCAAACATTACTTATATTTCAAGAAATAAACAACAAATTACTCAATATCTTATATAAACAACAAATTACTCAATTCATATAATCCAAAACCCTTCTCCCTGCAGTAGCATTGCATTTTAAGTAACCTCCTTTATTACAAAATATACATTTATTTTATGTATATTTGATAATAATAAAAAACCAAAAAGACTCTAAAACTTAAAACAAAATACACATTTCTTTTTATTTATATTTGATAATAATCATAAAAAAACAAAAAAGGCTCTAAAACTTAAAACAGACGTACATCCAACTTTGCAGCACTGCCTAAACAATGTTGGTGTCAATTTTAATGTGTTAAGAACGTTGTAACCAGTTGCAGACAAATTTCAAATGGAATTAAATATCTTAAGTGGATAAAAATATAATGTGATACTCAAACCAACCGCAAATAATGTGATGTGATACTCAAACCAACTGCAAATAAAAGGAGTGAGCTTCAAGGATATAGCCCACTCAAGCTTAATATTAACTCAAGCCGACTCGGTACATGCTTCATTACAAAGGTTTGGATGGACTTGATTTCTAATCATGAAATAGATGAGGATGGACGAGTAAGGTAGCTTCTAATATATGTTAGGTTGTATTACATTAAATAATTTAGGATAAAAGGTTAAAATAATATTAAATTATATATATATATATATATATATATATATATATATATATATATATATATTATTAAATTTAATATTGATATTAAATATTTAATACTAAAATATTATCATATTAATATTATTAAATGTAATATTATATCAAATTTAATAATTTTAGATTAATATAATATTAATTTGAATTTGATATATTATAATATAAATTAATTTAATAGGACGTTAATTGGGGTTATTTCGAGTGATTGTGTGGAATAATGATCATTTTCCTCACTTAAATTGAAATCCTCACTAGTAATATGATGAGTTATAATTCTTTGATGAATGTTATTGTAATGGTTTTGAGCGTTGTGAACTCTTAAGTGAGTATACTTGTGGGTTGGTATCATACCAACAACCTCACTATAGCCCTCGCACTTGGAGAGAGGCAGAGTTATATAATTGAATATTTTATTCATATCACTATAGTTGTGTTAGGTTATAATAAAAATATATGTAGTCTATAATAGTTAACTCTAATATATCTTAATAATTTAAAATGAAAATTTAATATAATATTAAGTTATATATAGACTTTAGTTCAGCCTTTATGAAAATACATCCAGATTTTGGAGTGGGAGAAGACGCGGAGCAGGAGAAGATGCACAGCCAGGGTTTCTAAGAGGTTCAGTGCTTGCTCCTAATGGAGGGTCGCAGAGGAGGGAGCTCAACTCCCTCCTACAAGAGCACCATTGCCAGCAGAGGCAAGTCCTCACTGGGTAATGTCAGAGGTTCTGTGGAAGAAGAAAAAAGTAATAATGAAAAGGAGACAGATGGGGGCAGGCCCAAGTAAAATTTCAGCACTAAAAATAAGGAGGAAGAAGACAAAAGCCAGGGAACAAGGAACAATAAACAAAAGGGACCGTGCAGACCCAAAATGGAGATCACTCCTAGAGTAGTGTTAAACGATCCGGCACTACAGGCGCACAGGGAACATATGGGGACCTACGCTATAATCTGCAAATTTAAGGGATTATGACCCATGAAAAAGGCTTTACAGATATGGATCAAGTATCACTGGAAACCGAAAGGAAGCATCGATCTTCATCTTGGGTCAAAGGGATTTTTCACCGTGGTGTTCACAAACATCGAAGACAAAGACAGAATATTTGAAGGAGGACCCTACTTTTATGTAGCAGTTGGCCTCTATATGCAGCCTTGGATGATGAACTTTGTTCCAGAGTGGGAGACTTTCACTTCGGTACCTGTCTGGCTAAGGCTCTATTCTCTACCTCTTAATTACTGGCAAATTGAATTGCTTACTGCCATTAGCAACAAACTAGGTCATTTTGTCAAAGCTTCAGAAGCCACAAGAAGGGGAAAATACACTTCCTATGTAAGGATTTGTGTAGAAATGGATCTATCGGGAGCCCTTCGGGATGAAGTCATCCTGGAAGGTTTTGATGAGGAATGGGTGCAAACTGTGGACTATGAGCATATCCCGTTCAGATGTCGTAAATTCCACGAACGTGGACACTTGTTCAAAGATTTCCCTCTTAGTAAAGCAGACAACAAGAGCAAACCTAATGCAATGAAGGACACAGAAAGCTTTCAGAAAGTGGCAAGTAGAGGAAAAGGAGGCAAAAAAGGACCAAAGCAACATCGTAATGAGGGTCAAAAGGCCAGTCAAAATAGGTATCAAGCACTGGAAGAGAATGAAGAAATGGCAAATGAAGACCAATCTATGGAGGATGGCCCTAATGAAAAGGAAAAGGAAGAAAACTGCAACCCAACACAAGAGATTAGTAATAAGAAAGAAACTATGATGAGTGAAATAGAACTAGAGATGGATCAGGAAATGACCCAGAGTGAAACAGATCTAGAGGACCATGAACTTCAGGAAATTCTAGATAAGGAACACCTAGATCTGGAAGGGTTCTTGATGCAGGGAACCACGGGAGGGATAGATTCACTACCCCAAGAAGACTGCAACAAAATTCAGCAGCTGTTTTTATGGAAAACTCAGGAAAGGGGATTAGATAAAGGAAAAACCATTGACAAGCAAGAATACAAAGGTGTGAAAATAATGAAATCAACTCCAGGATTAGCTACTAGAAATGCAGGAAAGAAGAGGGGCAGGAAAAAGTAGAAGGACCTCTTGATGGAGTGTGGAAAGTTAATGATAGACTCGGGTATGATGAAAGACCTAACCAGTTACTCCTTTACAAATCTTTAATTATGAAGTTCACATCCTGGAATATCATAGGTCTAGGTAGTAAAATAAAACAGAGAATGCTTAATTATAGAAAGAAACAAGAAATGCAAGATATTATCTTCATCCAGGAAACGAAATGTTCCATTCAGAAAATAAAACAAATTCATAGCAAATGGCTCAATAAATTTGAGTTCCTAGAGGTTAAGCTGAAAACACAGTGGGGGGCATTCTAACTCTTTGGAATCCCCATAAAATCAGCATAATAGATGCAGAAGCATCTAGAAATTACTTATCAATGGTCATTCAACCAATGGGGGTTTCAGAAACCTTCCTAGTCACAAATGTTTATGGTCCTCAAAGAATAGATGAAAAACTCAAATTGCTAGAATCCCTAATAGATCTCAGGAATAGAGAGGTTGGGATTCCTTGGATCATGGGAGGTGATTTTAATATGATCAAATCTCTTTCGGAAAAAAAAGGAGGTACCATAGCACTAAACAAAGACTCCTTAGTGTTCCAAGCATTCGCAGATGATATGAAATTGGTTGATTTAGAATTGAGTAATGGCCTTTTTACTTGGAACAACAAATAAAGAAATAACAGCAAGATTCCTTCCCTTTGGAGGCTCCGATCACTTGCCGATTCAATTGGAAATCAAGGGTATGGTTTCTCCCAGGAACAAGCCCTTCAGATTTGAGAATATCTGGCTCTCCCACCTGGATTTCATCAGTAACATTGAAAAATGGTGGTCTGAAGACTTGCAACTCTAGGGCTCAAAAATGTACCTCCTGCATAAAATACTAAAGAATGTCAAGTTTAGGCTCAAAGAATGGAACAAGAAGGATTTTGGTAACATTTTGTGAACAAAAAATCATTGGAAATCAAAATTCAAGAACTCAACCAGGCACTGATCAAAGATGGCTTTGACAATGTCAAAAGTGATCAAGCTAATAACCATCATCAAGAATGGGAAAATATATGCAAACAAGAGGAAATATTTTGGAGGCAAAAGTCTAAAGTTCAATGGCTCAAGGAAGGAGAGCAAAATACAAGACTTTTCCATAGATCCACTATGGCTAACAGAGCATACAACAGAATCTCTACGATAAAGGATGAGAATGGGGAGCTTCAGAACACTCATAAGAATATTGAAGCTGTGCTTGTTCAACATTTCTGAAACATCACCTGGGAAAACAATCCAGACAGGGAACAATCCATCAGGGAAATTATAAGGCATATCCCTAAGCTGGTGTCTAGAGAGGACAATTTTAACCTCAACAGACCTGTTACTAAAGAGGAGGTCAGTGAGGTTCTCAAAGACATGCAGAATTGCAAAGCACCAGGCCCGGATGGTTTCAATGTGGATTTTTTTAAAGCTTGTTGGCATATTGTCAAATAAGATATTCTGAATGTGGTGGAGGATTCCAGGGGTAGCAAAACTATCCTGAAAGCCCTCAACACCTCCTTCATCTCCCTGATCCCCAAACAGGATTCAGCTCAAACTGCAGATAAGTACAGACCCATAGCTTTATGCAATGTGGTTTACAAGATAATATCCAAGGTAGTGGCTAATAGACTAAAACCTCTCCTTCCTTCTTTAGTGTCAGAGGAACAATCAGGTTATGTGGAGGGCAGACAAATTTTAAATAACATTATTCAAGCCCATGAGGTGGTCCACACGCTTACCAGTAAAAGGCAGGTGGGGATGATCATGCAATTGGATATTGCCAAAGCATATGACAAAGTGAATTGGATTTACATCAAGAAGGTTCTCACTGCTTTTGGGTTCGACCACAACTGGGTCAGATGGGTCATGGCTCTGGTGACCTCTTCCAGCTTTTCAATTTTGGTGAATGGCTCTCCCTCAGAGATCTTCATTCCTTCTAGAGGCCTCAAGCAGGGAGACCTGCTCTCTCCCTTTCTTTTCATTCTCATGATGGAGGGACTTGGAAGGTCCATTAAGCATGCCAAGGAAATGGGAAAAATCAAAGGTCTTCAATTATCTGAGAATGGTCAAGCTCTGACTCACCAACAATTTGTAGATGACACCATGCTGCAAGGAATCCCCATAGTCAAAGAAGCTTCAGCCTACAATCAAATCCTGAAGGAATTTTCCATGGCTACAGGTATGGAAGTCAATCTCTCTAAGTCAAAAATCTTCTTCTTAAACACTAACATTGCTATTCAGAGAAACATTTCAAGAATTCTTGGCTTCCAAAGGGATTCCCTCCCCAAAAAGTATTTGGGAATTCCTCTCACAGCTAGACCAATGCACAAGAGTATTTGGGAACTGGTGCTTAATAAGTTGCAAGACAAAGTCAAAAATTGGACCTTCAGAGTCTTGAACCTGGCAGGTAGGTTGGTTCTGACAAAGGCGGTTCTGCAATCTATCCCGGTTTTCATGTTATCAGCCCTCCCAGCTCCCAAAGGTGTTTTAGAGAAATTCAGGAATATACAAAGAGATTTCCTCTGGGGTAAGGAAGAAACAAAGAAGAAATGGGCCCTGGTCTCTTGGGATAAAATCTGTAAACCCAAGAGCCAAGGGGGCCTAGGCTTGGATGATCAGGAGATTCTTGGTAAAGTTCTAGGAGACAAGCTTTGGTGGCGATCGGTTCAAGAGACAAAATCCCAGTGGGCAAGGATCTGGAAAGAGAAATATGCCAACTCTTGGCACACTAATGATCTCATAATAATGTCTGGAAATTTAAAAGGCTCTCACATCTGGAATAGAGACTGGGAAAACAAAAGCCTAGTTCAAAAAAATAGTTTTTGGGAAATAAGAGCAGAAGATCTTGCACTCTTTTGGGAGGAAAAATGGCAACAAGAACCAACGCTATTAATAGAGGATTTTTTAAGCCTCAAGCAGGAAACAGATTCCCAAGGGTTAAACAAAGTTAAGGATTTCTGGGATCTTGCTCAGATCTTCGGAAAGTGGAGAAGCTGGAGAAAAATTGACTGTAGAGATGATAGCCCCATAAAAATTAAAGCAGAGGCTCTTGGGAGCTTGCTTAAACAAAGGATGATTTTAGTAATAGAGGGGCAAGATCAATTGAGATGGGGAAATAACAATAAAGGCACCTTTAATCTTAAGGAAGCTAAAGGTATTCTCTTTGGGTTTGATTCCAGTGTTCCAGAAAAGACCTGGTAGCACCTCTATAAGCACCAAGTTTGGATGAAAATCAATCTTTTCATGTGGTTGGTTCATCACAAGAAAATTTTAACTTGGGACAACATTAGGAAAAGGGGTGTTATGGGGCCTTCTAGATGCCAGCTCTGTGAAGAGCAGGAGGAGACTATGGAGCACATTCTCAACAGCTGCTCTTACACCACTTGGTTATGGGATTCTTTCTCTACCATTTTCCAACAGATAGATAGGGACAAAAGTAGTATCACAAATACCCTAAACAAGTGGAGAGGAAACTATTCGGAGAATGAGTTCCTTAATTTGGCCTGGGCCTTCACACCAAGCTTCATTATCTGGAATGTTTGGAAAGAAAGGAATAATATAATTTTCAAGAATGAAAAGTCTATCCCTCATCGTCTATTTGATCTGATCCTAAAACAGCTTTGGGAGACAGTTAGCACCACAGTACGCAATCTCCCCAAAAATCCCCCCTCTGAGACTGAGCTGAGAATTCTCAGACAACTGGGAATGAAAGGGATTATTCCCCAAGGACTAATCAGGAAGGACATAGCTATGGATACAGAGAAGGATTTCTGGCAACCTCCACCGAAAGGCTATCTGAAATACAACATTGATGGGGCTTCAAAAGGCAACCCGGGAACAACTGGTTTTGGAGGAGTTTTAAGAGATGAAGAGGGCAATATTATCTTTATCTTCCACTACCATTTAGGAAGAGCCACAAATAATATGGCAGAATTAATGGCTCTGGAACAATGTCTAGAGTTTCTGATCCAGAACCATGGCTCAAATGTCATTGTAGAAGCGGACTCAGAGATTACCATTAACTCTGTGAAAAGAATCAACTGTGGTACTCGGCCGGAGAAAGTCTCTAATCACTGGAAACTAATCCAGGTCTACCAAAGAATCCAAGTTCACCTCCAGGGGCTTCGAACGGTTAGTTTCAACCATGTTCGACGATCTGCCAATAAACTAGTGGACCTTCTGGCCAACCAAGGGGTGAACAATGCAGATTGCGGGATGGCGAAAAAGTGGCAAGAGATACCTCAAAACCATTTAAAGGCTCTCTGCGATGAACAAGCTGTAGAAGACAGAGAAGTGTTTCGATATCGGGCCAGGATGACAAGCATGAATTGATTTTTCCGGCAAGAACATACACAACCTATTAGAATGTACTTGGTAGAAGGGCAAGCTAAGTTATGTCTCATTTTATCCCGGAGTCAGTTGAACGGGGTCCCCAGTTTTTTAGAAGACAATTTGCTGGGTCTTTTCACAAACAAGCACAGTATCAGGTTCAAGTTTCGTAGTAGGAATAGGTAGAACGTGAGGTTAGTTTTTCCAACAGCTGGAATTTTCCCCCTTTTAACTTTCGGGCTTGAAAACCATGCCCTGGTCAGTTTTCCGGAGATCGCACGATTCATGAGCGGTTTGTGGTTTTGCAGTTTCAAGAGTGATCCCATAGGGATTGCAACACGTGGCAGGGTGATTGACTTTGAAACCGCCCTCGATCACACACTATCTTTTAGTCATGTTAGGTTGCGCGATATGATTCCTGGTCATTGGATCCAGTAGCCAGGATCAACGGTTGGGATCGAACGTGTAGTTTTGTGGGGCTAGGTGGGCTTTATCCATTCATCCTGTTTGGCGCGTCTTTTCCCTCTTTCGCGGTGTGTGGGTATTGTGTGGTTGGGGATGTCTGTTGTCATTTGTCAGCTCTGGGGAGTGTGTTTTTCTGGAACTTCCCTAGTGGGTGGGGGTTCTTGTTGCCTTTCCATGTTTGTTTCTCATAAGTCGGGTGATCACTGTAGTAGGGTGGGGGGTCTTTGTCATTGGCAGGGATTCCTTTTTCCCGAGTTCTTGAATCAGGTTTTTTGTACAATATGTAATTTTTCTTTTGGATTAATGAAATAGAAGGATCGGCGCTTGCTTCAGCAAAAAAAAAATATTAAGTTATATATATATATATATATATATATATATATATATATATATATATATATAATGGAATTACTTATTCATATCAACTAGAGTTACGTTAAGTTATAATAAGGATTAGTTACGTTAAGTTATAATAGGTTAACTAATATTAAGATATATATATATATATATATATATATATATATATATATATATGCACTTCATTATAATATGAAATATAATATAATAATGATATTTAATATTATTATTAAATCTAATAGTAATATTGAAGATTTAATATTATTGTTAAAGGTAATATTAATATTGAAGATTGAACATTAATATATTATTATGTTAATATTATTAAATTTAATAACTTTAGATTAATATAATACTATTTTTAATATAATATTAAATTTCATATAGGATTATTAAATTTGATATATTAGGATATATATTAATATTATAATATATATATATATATATATATATATATATATATATATATATATATATATTTATTTATTAAGATAAAGAGATTTAATATAATATTATATAATGCATTAGTATTAGTTTTCAAAATTATGGATATGAATATTATATTATATAACAATTATTGAATAATATAATATAATATAATAGGTAATATAATCTTATATTATATTATATTAAATATAGTATTATAATATTATAATATTAAACATAATACAAGGGAGAGAGATAAAAGGGGAAGAAAGAGAGAGGGGAGAGATAAATTGATATGCAGAGAGTGTGTATGTTTAGGGGGTGAGATAGAGAGAGAAAGAAAGAGAGGTGGAGGGAGATAGAGATATAGATGGCGAGGGGGGAGATAGAGATAGAGAGATATGGAGAGAGAGTATGTGTTGGGGGGGTGAGATAGAGAGATAAAGAAAGAGAGATGGAGGGAGACATAGATATAGATGGCGGGGGGGACAGAGAGAATAAGAAAGAGATATTGAAAGGGAGATAGAGGAATTAAGAGAGGGAGGACTTGAGAGAGAGAGAAGGACAAAATGAGGAAGAGAGAGATGGAGTTGGAGAGAGAGAGGGACGGAAGAAGAAAGAAAGGGGGACAAAGGTGGTGAGAGAGTGAGGGAGAGAAGAGAGCAAGTTGGAAGAGAGAGAGGGATAGAAGAGGAAGAAAGAGAGAGCGAGGAAGACAAAGGAGGAGAGAGAAATATAGATATGGTGAGAGTGTGTGTATTTTTGGGGGTGAGATAGAGAGACAAATAAGGAGATGCATAGGGAGATAGAGATATACTTGGAGGGGGGAGAGATGGAGGAAGAGAGAGAGACAAAAGGAGGGAGGGAGGGAGAGATAGATAGATATGGAGAGAGTGTGTGTGTTTTTGGGGGGGTTGATATAAAGAGACAAAGAAAGAGAGATGGAGGGAGATATAAATATAGATGGAAGGGAGAGAGAGAGAGAGAGAGAGAGAGAGAGAGAGAGAGAGAGAGAGACGGGGGAGAGATGGAGGGGGAGATATAATGTTATAATTGAAATAGATGCATTGGTTTCAATGTGCATGTTGAATCCTGATCCTATTTGATTGATTGAATTGGATGCATTGATTTTACTGTAGTTGTTGATTTCTAATCTTATTTGATTGTCTGCACTAGATGCATTAATTTTAGTGTAGATGTTGATTCCTAATCCTATTTTATTGCTTGCACTGGATGCATTGATTTCAGTGTAGCCGTTGATTCCTAATATTATTTTATTGCTTGCACTAGATGTTGATTTCTAATCCTATTTTATTGGTTGCACTAGATGCATTGGTTTAAGTGTAGATGTTGATTTTTAATTCTATTTGAATACTTGCACTAGATGCATTGATTTTCATGTAGATGTCAATTTTTTATTAAATTGATGTAACTAGATGTATTATGCACTTTAATTTCAAAGTAATTAGATTAACAGTGTGCATTGATTTCAATGTAAGCACAAAACAATTATTGACGACGTGTATTGTTTTTTGTGTTACAGTAGTTTAACCATAAATAAAATATTTTAATTTTCATATTTGTGCTGAGAGGCACATTCTTCAACCCAGTACGAGATCGACGTGTAATTCTTCCATGCTCAATGTGGAGTTGACATGTGTCTAATAAAATAAAAATAATATTTACTCAATAGAAATTAATATCATCCTAAACAAAAATGAAAATAACCATATAAAAAAAATTTTAAAAATTAGAAAAAATCATTAAAACAACAATTTCATTCCATCATTGGATTAAATGGGTTTGTTCTGCTCAAATTTGCTAAACTTTTTCTAACTCCTCAATTTACAGGTCATATTCATGCTCACTCCAGCCTAGATCCATATTAACGCTGAATCTTATTCATACTCTCTCCAATTGAACATATTTTATGTACAAAGATGGTAATTTAATTAATCTGTAATAGTCCAAAAATAAATATCTAATTAACTTTTCTAATTAACATTAAATTCAACTAATAATAGTGCTTACCTATCGTAGAAGTAGGCTTACCGCAACAAGGTTTTGGGGACGACTCTCCACCCAACCGTAGGCTCAATTGTGCAAGGATTTGCTACAACTGGCCACCCCCGAGCCCTCAATCAACGTACTATTGCCAGTGACTCCTATGTATTAAAACACCATTCTCCCAAGAGAATGAAAGATAGAATCTTGGAAATATAGAATACCTCCCATCCTCCTCACCATCTATTAAATAGAACAAACAATGGAAGGGGAACCACATGCACACACTCCATGTGTCTACATGCAACTTTTTTTTCTTGTTTTATTTCTTTACCTTTCTTTTGATTTTTAGCTTTCTTGTTTTATTTCCTTCTTTTTGATAGTTTTCTTGTTTTATTTCTATTTATTCTTATTTAAAGCTTTAATATGGTTATTACTATTTTTTATTTTTATTATTTATTTATTTATTTCTTTGTATATATTTTTAATATCATTTATTATTTAACATTTATGATTTATTATTTTTATTATTTATTATTAAGTGATTTATTATTTATTATTTATATTATTATTATTTATTTGTATTATTTATTATTTTTATTATTTATTATTTATTACTTCCTGTTGCCAACACCCTCTGTTGAACTAGTATAACCAACAGGCATCGAAAGTCCCCAACACCCTGAGAAATCTCAAGGAATCTTTGTCCTTTTTCCCACTTTCGGCACCAGGCATAAGCCTGACCCAGTCTGTATCCTAGTCCAAGGCTAGCCCCAAGGCTCACACCTGACTCAGACCTCATCTGCCCCAAGGCAGGCATCCGGTCCGGTACTCAATGACCCCGGGCATCTCGCAAGGCTGGCCCACTCCCTCCACAACTACTAAGGCGCACAACCCCAGGCATCGAAGTCCTTTACATCCCTTCCAGACTTCGGCATCCCAATCCAATACTAGGCACCTAGCCTAGAACATCAGGCACTTGGCCTCCTCAAGATGGTCCCATAGCTCTTCTAGAGCTATCCATCAAGAGCTATACACAAGACAAAGGAACCATTGGCATATGTAGTGTTGATTGAGTTTGTCCCCAGCCCATATGGTGTTACTTATTCTCCCTCGTGCGTATGGGCTCGCACGAGATCATCAAATAAACCGGCCCTCTCGACCCATTTGTGGAGTCCTGTCAATCATCACACCTCAACATGCAACCAATGCATTAGCTATACCATCATAGTATCATAAAAAAATAATCCACATGCCAAGTCTTGCATGTCATCATGAGAACATTCATCCTTGTTAATCGCAACATTATGAATAATGACGAACTGCATGCTCATGCATGTCATAAATTTGTATGCATATCACATGCTTCACCTCATGAAATACCATCATAAGTTATAACATCAACATATTGGCATCAAAGACATATCATGGCTTCACATAATAAATGAACCACATGTGCATGATCACCCTCATACCATCATATCATGAAACATCATCAATATGAGAACATCTCAATACTTTAGAATAATACTCTATAAGCATTCTTATCATGGCTCATCAAAAAAATCAATTTCATTTACTTTACAAACATTCAACTATGAACTACGATTATTCAACATCCATCTAGGATCTATGTTATCTCATCAGTGTTATTAGTGTTATGTTTTCATCAAGATACCAACTACTTTTTCAATAATCATTTCCACATTTTTTCAACTAGGAAGTTTACCATTTACACCATAGGTATAATAATCTAAGTGCATCGTTAAATTTCACATGAGCCTCATCATCTTGAGTCTTAATCTCTCGTCATATATTCTTCCTTCCCCAAGGAAATTCTGGTGAAATTCATTGTTAAGATATTACTAGCTAAAATCCCTTGGTTTTACATCCACTCATCAATACCCTTAAAAGAACTTTCTTCTTGATAGAACATCCCTTCATTTCTTCCTACCTGATATTCATAGATATATTTTATTTTTCTCTCAGTCTTAATTTCCTAATGTTACTAGCTTCAAAAATGGAAACTTCTTCTCTTCATTCTATTTTATTAAATTGACTTTAATTTCTCACCTCCAATCATTGTGGTTTCTTTTCCTCCTCTCTTAGAAGCATAGCATTGATACACTTTGGAAATGTTGTTACTATTTTCCAACTTGGGTAATACCCTATAAATAAATTCATTAAAATGGCTACCAAATGTAATCCACTTATCATTTCCCGTTTTAAGACATCAACATAATACAATCGTTTGATCATACATCTTGTTATCCATAATTCATCCATATAATTAGTCACCTATGGAAAACTTTACAATGTGGCCCTCCCATTAGAGGGAATAACTATTATAAATATTCATGGTGGATATCATATGTAACAGTCCAAAAATAAATATCTAATTAACTTTTCTAATTAACATTAAATTCAACTAAGAATAGTGCTTACCTATCGTAGAAGTAGGCTTACCGCAACAAGGTTTTGGGGACGACTCTCCACCCAATCGTAGGCTCAATTGTGCAAGGAATTGCTACAACTGGCCACCCCTGAGCCCTCAATCAACGTACTACTACCAGTGACTCCTATGTCTTAAAACACCATTCTCCCAAGAGAATGAAAGATAGAATCTTGGAAAGATAGAATACCTCCCATCCTCCTCACCATCTATTAAATAGAACAAACATTGGAAGGGGAACCACATGCACACACTCCATGTGTCTGCATGCAACTTTTTTTTCTTGTTTTATTTCTTTACTTTTCTTTTGATTTTTAGCTTTCTTGTTTTATTTCCTTCTTTTTGATAGTTTTCTTGTTTTATTTCTATTTATTCTTATTTAGGGCTTTAATATGGTTATTACTATTTTTTTTTTTTATTATTTATTTATTTATTTCTTTGTATATATTTTTAATATCATTTATTATTTAACATTTATGATTTATTATTTTTATTATTTATTATTAAGTGATTTATTATTTATTATTTATTATTTATATTATTATTTTTATTATTTATTATTTATTATTAAGGGGAGGGATATTACATAATCAATGTTAACAGAAATGATAGAATGAGCTTCTTTCACTCTAGCTGAACATATTTTATGTATGAAGATGGTAATTTCAATTAATCAGTGTCGACAAAAATGATTTGTTGTCTATTGAGGGTGGGGATGATGCTTTATTAAAAGAGAAAAGTAATCATTGATCATTTATACCTAAAGTTTCTAAGCATATTGTGGTTTTGTGGAATTTTTGATTCCTTATCATTAATTGAGAGACCAGAAGCTTCACTTTCTATGTATTTAGTTATAAATATTTCAATGCTTCATGTTTGTATCAATAATATCTAATGAATCAATTTTCCAAGATATTTTATCATTCTGGATATATTTAAGTTGTTGGATTACATTATTAAGATGCACCAAAATCGAATTTCAAACAATTCAGAAAACAAAGGAATAACGATATGGATGATTTTCAATTATGTGAATTTCATAAATGTGCCAATGATGATGATGGGTACCTTTGTATGAGGGTATCATTGTAAACATTGTTAACCACCTCAACAATATGTGTGTCTCTGTTATTGAAAAATTGATCGTCCTGGCAGAGAACACCTCTTAAATACTTTAAGTGTAGTGCACATGCTTGTCTCTCTCATGTCCTTGTCTAGAAAAAAGCCTCTGAAAAACATGTCCAATGTTGAATTAATGACTTACTTTAAACCCTACCATACTCAGTAGCATTAAATATCAAACACTAAGGTTAAGATGGATCTAGGTTTTCTAAGTTTTACGTTGATCTGTTACTTACCTTAGCTTTAGATTTAGGGTTTGACCTATTAGTGGTTACATGTTGTCCCGTTATAATAAGGACAATTTGATCATAGTTGGCATGAAAAACCTTAGACACAATTAGTTTATGTTGATTTTGTATATATGTTGGGTGTGAAGTTAGAAACTTAAAAATGTTAATTAAGTTGCATGAGTGCACAAAATTATGAGGCATATGAATACAACTATTATTTGAAACTTTGAATGTTGGAATTGGAAGAAGGAAGGTGAAGTTGAAGTAATATTAATGGCATAGACATGATTTCAATATAAATATTTTTTTTATTTTTGTAATATATAACCTAGATCCTAGGAGAATCCACCTATGATTCTCTTTACCAAAAATATTTCATAGACACATATTACATTGTATATTATCTTTTGCAAAGAGGTAGTTCTAAGATCTATATGTGTACAGAGTTGGAATCCCTATATCAATATTTATTCTGTTTGAATTCAAGTTAAATTAAATAAATAAATAAAAATAAAAATATAATATATATATATATATATATATATATATATATATATATATATATATATTTTGAAAGAAGTAAAACCTTTTGAAAGAAAAGAGGGTGGAAATACATGTGAAAATACCCACAAGTTTTGATTTTATCTCTTTCTTTAATGTTATTTTTCTTTTTAAAATGGCCATCAAATTTTAATATAAATAATTTTTTATTTTTGTAATATAAATGATATAATATTAATTTTAATTTAATATTAAATTTGATATATTTTAATATATTGGGATACAAATTATGATCATAAAATTAATATACATATATATTATATATTAATATAATAGGATAAAGAGTTTTAATATAATATAATATAATATTATATAATGCATGAATATTAAGTTTCAAAATTATAGATATTAATATTATATTATATAATAAAGAGAGAGAGAGAGAGAGGGAGAGAAGAGGAAGAGGAAGAGAGGAAGAGGAAGAGGGAGGGAGGGAGAGATATATGGAATCCCTGCACAATACCATAGTCTCTGACCATGAACAACATTAGTAGAAAATCCTTGCTCTCACAGCTGAGCAAGATCAATTATTTCATGGAAAGGAAGAATTAGAGAGATGAATAGAAGATATTAGTGACAAGTTCTAAAATTTATCACCAACTATTGTTGAAGTGGTCCCTAATGCACCAGAGGATTTTTATGATTTTCCCCTTTCTGAATGTTATGACCATATTGGAGCAGCTTATACTGAACTTGTTGTTGTCAACTGAGAGATGTGTAACATTGTTGCAACCACTTACAAGGTGCTCCTAGACCCACCGACTTAATATAAGGTAGAGATTGATCAGAAAATAGTTAATGTTGTTTCTCTTAATGATTATCTCCACTAACATACGGAGGATGCTCAAGATGTCTTCCGGTAAGTCCAAGTCTGGGTCGGACTACTTGCAAAGAAGAATTAGTTTATATACGAGTTGCACCAACAAGCACAAAAAAAATTCAATCAATTTATAGTCACAAAATATTTCAAGTAGTAGCAGAACATATTCTCTTGTATTGATTTGTTGGAAAAACAAATTCACCAGTTTGAAGAAATCTCACACGCCACTAAAGTTGTGTTGTGTGACATTAAACTACCTACTCATAATCATTTTAGGAAGTTGCTGCAACTCAATACTGATGTAGGGAATCAATGGCAAGTCGTCTTTTGATGGTGGTGGGCCTACCAAAATTGAGGGGGTCTCCTCGATATGAAGTCCCAATTAGACCTCACATTGTTTAGAATAGGAACCCCATCTCGAGTATGGCCTAGTTTTCGAAATAGTTGGTTTTAGTGTTATGCCTTGGCTACGATAATGCATAGAATGATGTAATTATTGGAAACCTTTGAGCACTACTAAAAGGTGGGGTGAATCAGTAGTGTGACTTATTAACAATGGTTTCCAATTATTACTTTTATTGAATCACACATATATGCACCAGCAACACATTAGATTATCCATGCATATAAAACATATAAGCAACTAAAACAAGATAACCATGAGTGCAACAATAATCAACACATCAAAATCACATCGACACAAAATACATAAGATTTCCGGTGGAAACCGTTCTGGGAGAAAAACCACCCTTGTTGCTTCTTCTCTAATCTAAATTTATATTAGTGAAGAAATTAGTCTTTTACATCGCTTGTTGACTCCCATCAACATGGAGACTCGACCTCATATACAAAATGCCAACATTGATTGGTTAGGAGACTCTATACTACTGATCATCTCAGAAGACTCTTTTATCTATGGATCTATGGACTACCATCCGTTGAAAGCCACCATGATCAATTGATCCTTTCCCAACTCCGATTAGACTATCCAACTACCATTGCATGAGAAACTTATTCCTTTCATTGAAGCTTTTATATCACTGCTCCACCTCCATGAAGTCACTATGCCTCACCATTATGTGAACCTCCTTTCATTTATTTTCAAACTAGATCCCAAGACACTATGCTCAACAAGAAATTAGCTCTGCATCCATGCTATGAGCAGAAAGATTTCATCGTTAAATCAAATAAAAACTCCACAATCAAAATCTCTCAAAACTAGAAAATATAGTGGCCACAATAAAATGAATATTATCATACCCTCATAACAATATAATGTTCCATAATACAACTAAAAAAATGAGACACTATGGTTATGTGCTAAATGTATTAGCAACTCCTACAAAAAAAAGCGTGAGAGAATCACCAACATATACTCTAGAAACATACAAAATCTCTCCAAAAAAATCTACTCCATCAGCTTCAATTCTGATCTATTACGCAACATGCTTTAGATATGCTCATTATGCAGCAAATAAAACTCATAGACTAAAGAATTTAGGCGCTACTCAAGGTATGAATCATAATCTCCTCCTCTGATACCTTCTCACTCTCGTACATACATCATCAACTCACAATCAACCACCACATAGCTCCAAAACCAAGTATATAAAACATGTAGGGTGAAATTGTGGGATTAGGATCAAAGGTTCACAAATTGGACCAAAACAATCCACTAAGATCACTGCTAGTGCACTAAATGCATTCACAGCATGAGAGGACCTTTCCAAACCATTTCTGACCTTCACCTTTTCTAGAAGCCTCTGGAAATTTCCAATCTAATTTCTTTTCGAACAATGTGAGGAATGTGGAGAAAATCTCGTCAAATCCCTCAATCTCTCCCATAACATTTTCTCTGTGTGACTAATCCTATAACCACTTCCATATGCTACTCTTCCAGCCACTGGAGCTTTCCAACTGCTCCCACATGCATCTCTTCATGCGACTATGGCTAAGGAAGAAGAAAATCATCAATCCTTTAGCTCGGGACCTCTGCCTTCAGTTAGATCCTCTTCTCCAGCATTTGTACTAACCTCCATACCTCTAACATGGCCTCTAACACATCTTCAAGTAGATAAAACATGCCTCCCAAGTGTCACTGCCAAGTTGACCTACAAGGGCCAGTAAACAAGGTTGGCAAGTGTGCCAACAAGTCCTCCACTCTCCATCAAACATCTGAACAAGTTGCAAAACCTCTGTCAGACCTGCAATACCTCTGAAGCACCATCATTAAGCCATAAAATCACTACCACAATTCATCCTCATAAGCATAGACATGAATACCTAATTGAAAACTAAACTAGTATGTCATAAACCATCTCTATCACATGTAGATTTGTATGATCAACATGTAGCATCATCCTCTACCTGTAGTAGCACCATCCAACTATATTGCAGCATCAACAAACCATCATGACATGTCGATAATACACATACCAACTCCTCCAAGACCATCATGCTACCATCAAGCTCCATCAATGCCATCATCTGATCAACATCAATTCCAACAAAAACCATCACGAGTGACATCATACAGTTGACATCAATCCCAACCCAATAATCCCAATGTCAACTGAACTAGCTAGTTGGAACCATGGCCATGTTGACATCAATTCCAATACTACAATTCCAATAAACTCTCCCTTTGGAATTGATGTCAATCTCAACAACATGTGAGGTTTATCTCCGCTTAAATTTCAACTATGAAGTTGATCTCTATCCATCCAAATTCTCTCCCCCTTTGACATCAATGGAAAAGGGTCAACTCCATATGAATAGGTAGCAAGAATTGAAGCATAAGCACTGGAGTAATATCTCTCCACATGGATGAAACATAATGCAACAAAAATCATCCATGTTCCATATAAGAAACAAGCAATGTCCTCTATCTATCTAGATATCCGTAGAATCAAACAACAAATATACCAATCATCTTCCAGAGTAGCATACCAACCAATCAACCTCTAGCAACAAGCAACAAAATTCCAACATAAGGAAACCATAACAAACATATGAAACATCATCATAAGAGCAACTATGAGCAACATCAAGTAAATACATCAATATGCACATAACCATCAAATCATCACTCCACATAGCAACATCATAAAATGCATCATCATATGAGGCAACCACACACAATCTCCCCCATAACTATGTAGCAGCAAGTACCATGATAACTCATCACATGAGGCCAAGAAACCCAAAATGTCATAGTATGAGGCATAGCATGAACACCCCCAAACAAATCATAAAGATAACAATGTACGACTGAAGTAAATAGGAACAAATAATGCTCCCCCTAAACACATGCCATCTCCAAGTTGTAGAGATACCACTTGTTGGGCTGAAATGACCGCTTCCACTACAAACAATGCTTCCCTTGACAAATAGAAGCACCATATGGACCAAGACTCGACATGACCATGACTCAAGTGACATATACATGATACATAAATGGTTTTAGAAGTGACACAAGAGACATCATACATAACTCATATCACCATAACATGACCTCATGACTCATGGCTATAGGACCCAATGATATTACAATATAAGTACATGGATTCATGAGCATATTACATGAATACATCAATGAAATGCATGGCTACTATGATCATCTCATTTGGACCAATGACTCAATTATATGAAACAACATGACTATTAAATCATCATTAGCCCATACATGTGGCTACAAAATAGACTCATGAGACTCCTCCAAAACAAGCCTATCACCATTATGACTTAACATACTATTGATTAGACTCAAAGCCATCATAAAATGGTGAAAAAATACCAAGTATATGATTTTAGTAATCATCATACAACAGCTCATACATGATTGGCCCATGTCACATGTCATCACAATAAATCATGGAGTCATGATCAAGATATATGCATGGTTGCACATCTTTTCAACCAGTTGTTAGTGGAACTAAAAGAATATACATGGTTAAAAATGTGCTCTTCTTTCTACTCATGAAAGACATATAAAACATCTACAAACACATGATAAGAAAGGAATTAAAGAGACAAGATAAATCATGAATCTCAATACCATGCATAGCTCCCCTTGAGCTCAATATACCTCCAATAGAAAGGTTGATCCTGTAGACCTAAAATTGCATGATCCTGAAAAGACCTCATCATATGTTGTTGCAAACACCATCATACACGCCCCTAAGGTTATGCACCTCTCATGAATTATGTAGTCCTCTATAATTATTCATGAATAATCATGGACTATAGGAGGGAATGCTCTTCACTAGTTGAAGAGTTTTAGCACATTATTCTTCCACACAGTCTTGGGTTGCTTCTTCTCCTATTTGATCTACTTATTCTCTTCTTTCATCTGCTTCTTGTCTTGATTCATAGGTCTTGAGCTACATCCTTTTTGTTTTCGCTACTTTGGACAGTTTTTCCTTGAGTAATGTTCCAACAAATAATCTCTTTCCATATGGCCAAATCTATGGCAAATATAGCACTCCACATGGCCAAAAGGATCAACTCTTCTTTTTCTCATGCCAGATCTAAACCTTGCATGAAATGTGTCTCTCCTCTAACGGTTAGATCTGCAATATATTTCCTTATGGCCAAAAAAGTGACATGAGTAGCAATAACCATAAAAATAACATGTATACATGTTGACCATTCTTCTTGGTTGCTAATAATGTTGGAATATATGTTGATATGGTCTATACATTCTACTCCAAAAATTTGTTGCAACATGTCCCTACTTGTGACGGATGTTAACACCTAATCCTCAGGATTGGGTGAATATAATGTAAATAGATAAATAAGTAATATGAACAGTCATCGAGAGATGAAGTGAACAGTCTCTCCCTCATGTATATAATGAAGACCTACCTGAAGGAATAACACATGAATAAATTTTGGTTGAGGAGTTACTACCTAGTCTGACATGGTATCAGAGCCAGCTCCCAAAATTGGTGTAACTCCCTTCTACATACTGCTCTCTGTCCACTGCCCCTGTGCACTCTGTCTGCCATAATTAACTCTGAATTCTCTGACCTGACAGCCTCAGACTTGAAAATCTTCTGAATCACTGAGTTGAATGCCCTTGAGGCTGCTGCATTGAATGGTGCTGCTGGTGCGTGAATCGACTCCATGACCATGTTCACTGCGTGAATGGATCATCACCTTTAGCCCTCAAATGTGTTGTTGCTATCTCCTCTGAAATCTTGAAATTTGTTGGGCGCTTATTGTCACCGTAACAATTTCCAGCTGGGTCAGCTGCATCCTCTGCTATAAAAAGTCGCCCCTTGGCTTCTTTCTTTGAGATCATTCAAGGCTCTGTCTGCATTTGTGACCATAAAAATCCCGTGGTATTCCAAAAAAAAAAATTATGAAGATTTAGAGATCAGCTTATGCTGGGTCAAGATTCAAAACATATCCTTGTATTTCTGACATCTTTGTGTGAGCAATAAGTCGATGCAACAGCATTGTCTTGCCACTGGTGCGCATCCATTCCAACCACAATGACGACAACCAGCTTCCTTTTGATGTGACCTGTTGTGGTGAACCTGACGTGAAGAGTTGCGCAGTGGAAGAGTTGAATGTTGCTCCAATTAAGGTATATGAACGTTGCTCCATATACGCAGTCCAGAAGCTGTTCACATATTTACGCAGTTGTAATAAGGTTGTTTGGTATGGTATTTACGTTGTTGTTAAACACTGTAAGTTAAACGTTGTCTCCATCGCATGAATTGCATGTATTGCATGTGACAAATCTGGTGGTGGGGCTTGTGTCTATATAGTAATTTGCGTGGAAGTGTAAGGCCCTTATGGTTTTTGGAATCCGTGAGCATGTGGATTGCTACAGCAAGAGGAGGATCACTATGGAATGTCAATACATATACATTTGCGTGAATCTGCAACGTAGTATGATTTATAAACAATGCCTGTAGCGTGGACATACCTTACGGAGTAGTTATAGTTGTTCTAAGATACATAAGAATATATTTGTTGAAGAGATCTTGAACCTTGATGCAATGAGTTAAGGATTAGTCTCACGTATTGACAGTTGAATTTTCTATCAAGTCATATCAAAAATATTTTTCTTTGAATTGTAATTTTTAATTATCACCAGAAGTACAATTTTACTGTATATTGGAAGAAGTATTTTTTTTTACAGTATGCATTCAATCATATCTATTGTGGGAATAGTTCTCATTGGCAAGGAGAACTATCCTAAGTGATCTCGGATGATAAAACAAACCCTCATTTTCAATTAGTTGTGGAAATGAGTGTGTGTCGGAGATGGAGACAATGAACCAGAACAGCCTACCTCAGAAAAATAGCTCGTCATTTGGGAAAACAAGAACAGCAAAGCTTATGAATTAATCACAGCATCTATAAATGAAGAGGTGAGTTACCATATTTCGTCATTTTCAACTGTCTTTGAAGCCTTACAAAAGTTGAAAGAACTCTATGACTCACATTCTGCACTTGAAGTTGTTCAACTCATGATTAAAATCTTCACTCTTGAACTGCAAAATAATGATCCTCTTGCTCTTGCATCTAAAGTAAAGTCTATAATGCATGATATCAAATCCACTAAGGTTGAATTGGATATTCCTCTTATTGCTTTTCTCAAGGAACTTTATCTTACTTACTCCAATTATCTTGAGTCATTGCAAGCAAATGGAAATCTCAAAGATATCACCTTTGACTCTCTTGTGAAAAATTTTGCTAAAAGAGAGAAAGCTTTTGGAAAGAAGACAGCCCCTGAATCTTCTGAAGAGGCTATGTGCCTTTCTCATAAAGAAAAGCATCCTGCTCAAGATTCTTCAAGAGGAAGAGGTGGTAGAAGAGGAAGAGGAAGATATTTCAGCAGTAGGGGGGCAAACATTCTCAAGGAGAAAAGGTAGATTTGCACTGCATTCATTGCAAAAGAAATGGATCACATGATTCCTCTACATGCAAGCTACCATGGGACAAAATTGAGCAGCAAAGAAACCAGCAGAAAGGTAAAACTGATGATACAGACAAAGGTAAAGCACCTGAATCCACTCACTATGTTGTGGCACAATGTAACATTGGAGTAAATGAAGATTTATTTAATGCTTCACTTGCTTCTTGGAAAAATGATTGGTTGCTTGATTCAGGAGCAACCTGCCACATGACTCATAGAAAATATTTTTTTGAAGAATTTACTGACAATGTGGATGGAGCAGTATACTTTGCAAACCAATCAAAAATCAAGCCATCAGGGCTTGGCACAATTAGGCTTAAATTGCATGGTCTTCTAGACTTTCTTGTGCATCATGTTCTATATCTCCCACAGCTCAAGAGAAACTTGTTGTCCTTGGTCCACATCTGCCAGCAAGGTCACTCCATTCATATGTTTGATGCCAAGCTTGAGGTAAGAAAAGCATACCACTCACTTGTCATGAGTGGAATAGAAGAAGAAAGGCTTCTAAAGCTGCAAGGAACCTCTACTCGTGCACAACATTTCTCATACAACTCTCATCATGAAGAAGGTACACTTCCATCAAGTTTATTATGGCATGCTAGATTTGGACATTTGAACTATGACAGCCTCCGCTTGTTGAAGAAAAATGGTGTTGCTAGTTTTCCTACAATTCCTAGGAAATTTAAGCAATGTGATGCTTGTATCCTAGGAAAGCATAGCAAATAGTCTTTTCATGATTCACATTCAAGAGCACATAGAAAACTTGAACTCATTCATTTAGATTTTCCTGTTCCTTCTGCAAATGGAAATAAATATATGATGACATTTATTGATGACTACACTAGAATGTGTTGGGTTCATTTATTGAAGAAAAAATATGATGCTTTTCAAACATTCAAGCATTTTCATAAATGGATTGAAAATGATGCACAATCTCATATTGGGTCTATTCACACTGATAATGGAAAAGAATACACATCAAATGAATTTGAAAACTATCTTCGCCAACATGGGATCAAACATCAAACAACTGTACCTTATAATCCCCAACAGAATGGTGTAGCTGAAAGAATGAATAGGACAATCTTAAATATGGTACGATCCATGCTCTTCTTAAAAAATGTAAAGATAATGTTTTGGGCTGATGCTATTCTATGTGCTGCATGTATAAAGAATAGATGTCCATCTAATGCTATTAGAAACAAGACTTCATATGAAATGTGGTATGGACATGTTCCTTCGGTAAAGCATCTCAGGGTCTTTCGTTCCACTTGTTATGCCTTGATACCAAAGGTACATAGAAACAAACTTAGTGCTAGAAGTCATAAGTGTATCTTCATGGGGTATTCAAACACCTCCAAAGCATACCATCTCTATGATGAAGTAAATAAAAAATTTGTTGCATCTAGAGATGTAATTTTTCTTGAATCATCCAAAAATGACCATGTTGTTGGAAACTTGATCGCTTGGATGGATTCGCAAAAGCAAAATCATTTCAAGAATTTGATAATCAGATTCTACATCTTGAAGGGGGGATTCCTATACTAAATCAACATGTGGAATCTTCTTCTGAGGAACACTCTCCCCCGCATGAAACTCCAACAATAGATGATGCTTTAAGTGATCTGATTGATAAAATTGGGAGACTCAATCTTGATTCAGTCCCAACTCATTCAACGGAGTAGCCTGGACCATCTTAGAAAGGTCCCCCAAAGTGGCTGACAAAGACACTTGAAAATGTTCATCTTGATGAGGTTGGAAAGACAGGAACTAGAAATTCAAACCAGAAAAATGGAGGTGATGTGGATGACTCTAATTCACCTATTGATATGGATGTTTCTTATGATTTTGAATTGAACTTGTCTACAGATTTTGAACCAACTTCCTTCAAAGAAGCTTCTTCTCATGATGAATGGAAAGAAGCGATGCAAAATGAGTATGATGCCCTCATAAAGAACAGCACTGGGAAGTTGGTTGATCCTCCATTAGGAACCAAACCAATTGACTACAAGTGGGTCTACAAGAACACGTATAAAGCTGATGGCTCACTTGACAAGCACAAAGCTAGGCTTGTGGAAAAAGGTTTTGCACAGAAGGAAGGGGTTGATCATGAGGAGAGTTTCACCCCCATAACAAAATGGGCTACCATCCGGACACTCTTTGCCCTAGCAGCTTAAAACGGTTGGAAGGTCCATCAAATGAATGTAAAAACTACTTTCTTAAATGGAGATCTAAAAGAGAATGTTTTTATGTCTCAGCCTGAAGGATTTGTTGTGAAAGGACATGAACATAAAGTATGAAAACTTGTGAAGTCCTTGTATGGCCTCAAACAAGCACCGCGAGCCTGGTATAAAAAACTAATTGAGCATCTTCTAAAACTCAACTTCAAACATTATGATCTTGATGATGCAACTTTATTTGTCAAGAATGTTGGAAAAACAATTGTATATCTTGTGGTATATGTAGATGATCGTTTGATGAGAGGGAACAATGAAAGCTACATTGCATCCATAAAGAATGAATTGGGGAAAAGTTTTGAAATGACTGATTTGGGCTATGTTCATTACTATCTTGGCATTGAAGTAACCCAACATCTGAAGTCCATATTTCTTTCTCAAAAGAAATACATTGGAGATCTGTTGAACAGGTTTGGCATGACAGAATGCAATCCTCTTACTACTCCAATGGAAAAGAATTTGAGGATGTAAAAAAGTATAGACAGCTTTTAGGAAGTCTCAAATACCTAACTACTACCAGACCATACATTTCGTTTGTTGTTGGAATCCTCTCCAGGTTTATGCAAAAGCCTTGTGAGGGACATTAGTCTGCTGCAAAAAGATTTCTAAGGTACTTGAAGGGAACTCAAGACTTTGGAATCAAGTATACACAGGTGGACGACTTCATCTCGATTGGATACTCTGATTCAGACTTTGATGGAGACAAAGAAACCGGGGTATCTACTTCAGGATATGCTATGAGTCTTGGATTAGGAGTTGTCTCCTGGAGATCACGCAAACAATCAGTTCCAGCAGATTCCACAACGGAAGCAGAATACTTGGCAGCAGCTGAAGCAACAAAAGAAATTGTGTGGCTCAGAAAAATTCTTGAAGATTTTCAAGTAAAACAAGCACAATCAACTCCACTCATGATTGACAATACCTTTGCAATAAATTTGTCCAAGAACCCAAAGTTCCATGATCGAACGAAGCACATAAATACTAAATATCATCTGATTCGACATCATGTTGAGGCCAAAACAATCCATCTCTGTCATTGTTCCACTAATGAGAAAATTGTAGACATCTTCAACAAAGCACTTGGAAGAGAAAAGATTGAACGATTCAGAATGATGCTTGGACTCACCAACATCCCTTCAAATTAAGGGGGGGGGATGTTGACACCTAATCCTCAGAATTGGGTGAATATAATGTAAATAGATAAATAAGTAATATGAAAAGTCATCGGGAGATGAAGTGAACAGTCTCTCCCTCATGTATATAATGAAGACCTACCTGAAGGAATAACACACAAATCAATTTTGGTTGAGGAGTTACTACCTGGTCTAACAACGGATATAACATTTTATGTCATGCATCAAATGAATAAAATAACTTGTCTTCCTTTGAAATTTGAAGAAGTTTCCACGATCATCTATAAGAGCAGAAGGTCTTGTGAATGTAGGTGCTCCTTGAAATTTTCTTCTCTGCTGTTGATTTTGTTGCTTGATCAACTACTAGTTCTGCTTGTTTTTCTATTGTTGTTTCTTTTGCTTACTATTTGGTTGTTGGATATGCTTCTTGTTTCCTTGGATCTCACTTTTTCTGCTTGTATTATTTTCTATAGGTTTCTTAGGTTCTTCTTTGATGTTTTTACCTACATGCAAACTAGACTCACCCTTTTGAAATCCAAGACTAGATTTATCCAATTGTGATCTTTGGATCTCAAGCAAACTATCCAAGGCTACCATGCTCTTCTCCATCTTTTTCTACTTTCTCAAGGAAACAACTTCAGCTTCTAACTTCTCAACCTCTTCTACCTTCACTTGATATTTTTTCCCCGTGCCTTCCTCAACCTTTTCTAATTCATCCAACTTAATCTTTAAGATGAAAATTTCTTCCTTGAGTTTGGCCTCCTTATCATCACAGATCTGCAATAGTTTTTCTTGATCCTTGCATGTAGTTTTTAGTCTAGAAATCTCAAATCTAAGAACCATATTATCATTCTCATCTCTAGTAGGCACTTTAGCGTGATCAAAATTTGAATCATAAAAATTATATCTCAACAAAAAGTCATTAATGTTTATACCTTTGGGTCCAAGAAGTTCTAATTTCTTCTCATCATCCACTGAATCATGTGCACTGGAAGAATCAGACTCTTGTGGATGAGATTCTTATTTTTTGAGGCTCTTATTTTTTTCTTCTTGTTGTTGTTCTTCTTCTAATTTTCCAAATTGTTGTCGATACCATCACCAAATATGGATTATAGCTTTTCCCACATATACTTGGCATGTTTCAAACCTACTAGTCTCTTCATATCAACATCGTGAAGATTCTTGTAGATTAAAAATATTACTTGTGAATCTTGTTGTAAAACTTCCTCTGCAATTGGATCTTTGCCACAATCTTCACATACTAATTTCCAAATTCTATATCCATAATATAATAATTAATATTTACATTTTTGTGTCATACCTTGTAATTTACAGTAGTGAGGAAAACCTTTCCGAAAAAAATAAAAATAAATAAATAAATAAATAAAATATTAATATATATATATAATTCTAATTTTTGCCAACAAACCCCAGATATACTCTCCAGCAATCAAGCTGCAACCAAGATCCTCGCTCTAATACCAACTTTTCGAAACCTTTGAGCACTACTGAGAGGGGTGAATCCATAGTGTGACTTCTTAACAGTTTTTTCCAATTATTACTTTTATTGAATCACACATATATGCACTAGCAACACATTAGATTATCCATGCATATAAAACATATAAGAAGCTAAAACAAGATGACCATGAGAGACAATAATTAACACATCAAAAACACATCCACACAAAAGACACAAGATTTATGGTGGAAACCCTTCCGGGAGAAAAACCACCCCTATTGTTTCTACTCTTCTTTGAATTTCTATTAGTCAAGCAATTGGTCTTTTACATATCTTGTTGACTCCCATCAGCATGGAGACTCAGCCTCATATACAAAATTCCAACACTCATTGGCTAGGAGACTCAATAATATTGATCATCTCAGAAGACTCTGTTCTCTACGGATCTGTGGATGACCATCTGCTGAAAGCCACCATGATCAATCAATGCTCACCCAAATTCGTTTGGACTATCCAAATACCATTGGATGAGAAACTTGTTCCTTTCACAAAATCTTCGATATCACTTTTCCACCTCCATTAATTCACTGCTCCTCACCACTATTCAGACCTCCTTTCATGTATTTTCAAACTAGATCCCAAGGCACTATGCTCAACAAGAAAATATCTATTCATACATGCTCTTAGCAGTAATATCTCATCATCAAATCAAATAAAAACTCCACAAGAAAAATATCTAAAAACTAGAAAATATAGTGGCCACAATAAATTAAATACAATCAAGCCCTCACAACAATATAATGTTGCATAATACATCTAACAACATGAGAAATTATGGCTATGTTCTAAATGTATCATCATCTCCCTCTAAAAAAAGTGTGAGAGAATCACCAACATATACTCTAGTAGCATACAAAATATCTCCAAACAATTCTACTCGAGCAACTTCAATTCTAATATATTCTGCGGCATGCTTCAGATATGCTCATTATGAAGCAAATAACACTCATAGACTGAAGAATTTAGGCTCTACTCAAGGTCTAAATTATAATATCCTCCTCTGATACCTTCTCATTCTCATACATACACCATCAACTCACAATCAACCACCACATAGCTCCAAGATCAAGTAGATAAAACATGTAGGGCGAAACTGAGCTTCAGGCTATGATCAAAGGTGCACAAATTGGACCAAAGAAATCCATTAAGATGACGACTAGTGCACTAAATTCATTCACATCATGAGAGGAATATGGAGCAAATCTTGTCAAATCCCTCAGTCTCTCCCATAACACTTTATTTTTGTGAATGAGCCTATAACCACTCCCATAGGTTTCTCTTCCCGTGATTGGAGCTTTCCAATTGCTCCCACAAGCCTCTCTCTATGCCACTGTGGCTAAGGAAGAGGAAAATCATCAATCATTCATTTCAGGACCTCTTCCATTAGTTATATCCTCTTCTCCATCATATGTACTAGCCTCTAGGCCTCTAACATGGTCTCTAAAACATCTTCAAGTAGATCAAACATGCCTTTCCGGTGTCACTTCCAAGTTTACCTACAAGGGCCAAAAACAAGGTTGGAAGTCTGCCAACATGTCCTCCACTCTCGATAAAACATCTGAACAAGTTGCAACACCTCTGTTAGAACTGAAATACCTCTAAATCACCATCATAAAGCGATCACATCACTACTACAAGTCATCCACATAAGCATAGACACAAAGACCTAATGAAGACCTAGTTGACAACTCAACTAGTGTGTCATGAACCATCTCTATCACATGTATATATTTATGATGAACATGTAGCAACATCCTCTACCCATAGAAGTCCCATCCAACTATCTTGCAGCATCAAAAAATGATCATGACATGACTATCAATGCACTGCCAACTCCTCCAAGATCATCATTCTACCATCAAGCTCCATCAATGTCATCATCTGATCAACATCAATGCCAACACAAAAAATCATGAGTGACATCATATTGTTGACATCAATTCCAACATAATCATCCCCATGTCAACTCAACTAGCTAGCTGGAACCATGACCATGCTGACATCAATTCCAATACTACAATTCCAATAGTATTCGTGACTTTGGTGAAACAAGTGTATAGCTTTGTGAAGGGTCAAGTGCAATGCATGAAAGGTTATAACACAATGAAGGGAAAGGCATCACAAGCTAGCCTACAAAATAGTTCACAAGTTAACCATGATGGAAATCTACAACAACATGCATTCAACATGATTCATACTAATGCAAATGAAATAGTTCATAAGCGTTAGCGTAAATGGAAGAACATATATTTCAAACATAACAAGAATAGTCCTACTATATTCACAACATATGCATGAAAACATGTCAGATTTGAGCTTTTTTTAAGTGAAATTCACAAGCATACATATACAGTTAATGAACCACTAGTCCCAATAGTGGAATAGGAAGCCAACACTTGTTCCTCAAAAGAAAGATACTCCCTATATGCTATAGAGAAGCTGAGTCTCTCAACAAAATCCCCAATCTTCTGCGCCTAAGCCAACATACCTTTACATGACTAATGAGGGTATATTTATAATGGAAGGGGTGAATATTCATCTCCCTTTGTGACACTTTGACTTCCCTTATGAATATTTGACTTCATCCAACCATGACCTTTTGACTTCATTACAAAATGACTCTTCACATTCCATAATTTACACTTACAATTTATTACAAAGTAATATTACAATATGCTCATACCCATGTAAGACAAAATTGGGTATAGTCAACTAGACAACCTAATAAGAAAAAACAAGTTAAGCTTGATTTTAGGGAAACTCCAGCTTATCCACTTCAAATTGTAGTTTCTCGGTCATGTAATGGTGTAAATACTTGTACTGTGCGATGGGATCATGTTGGAAGTGGACTCTAACCTCCATTACATCTAGGTAGATTGATTTGAAACAGTCTGAATTTCTTTCTTCAGCAGGAGCAATATGGTGTTGATCTAGACAAGGCCACCAATATACTTCCACATATTGTTCCTGTTCACCTCCAGATCTTCCTTGGTGGAAATATGCCTGAGCTAGTCCTAGTATTCATCAACCTCCTACCTGACTTGATTCCTGTGCTTGGCTTCGTTGAGTTAGCCAAATGAAGGGATCTTATATGATTTCACCATGATATCCACTCTTTTGTATAATCGTGCATATGAGGCCTAAATGTTGGTGATGAATGAGGTGAGTATTTTTTTACTACAAATGATCATTTGAACTTGTGCTTTCTCCAAATCTACCTATTGACTTGTTTTCTTTTCCAATTTGGACAATGCCCCTTTATGTTGCATTGAACACCCATGCATGACAATGATGGTTGTATGGACAACCTTGATGGATTTAGCATTATCTTTTCTCTTTTGCTGCATGTCATGTAAGCGGAAAATTTATTTATACGGGGTCACAAGCTCCTCATAAAGGTTTCACATGGTTTCTATCGATGTTGTTACTTTACCAAGTATGGTTTCCTTTAGTTCTTCCATTCATACCTATGTGGGAGTTGCTTTCTGGACCTCTCATTGTAGCTGCTCAATTGTTTTCCTTACAACATGCAATTTCTTTACCATGTACCTAGTCTTGGCCATGAGATACTATGTATTTGACTTGGTAGCACCTGTGAAGGCCAAGTTGGTTGTAGCAATGGATTACAGATTATGGATTTCTCCTATTATCCGTTACAGTCATTATTTCTCTAATAAATGTAGGAGATGTAATATCCATGACCGATCATCATCAAATGGAACAATTTCATCTTCTTCTCTTGTAGGTTTCTCTATTGTTAGAGGAGGGGGAGAATGAATGGTGACCTATTGAGTGCTTGGCATAAGATCAATATCTTGGTTTAGTGGCTCCAGTTCCACCTCCATGTCTTGAATCACAATTATCTCTTCGATTTCTTGAGAAATTCCCTTCTCCTGCAACTATTTTCTCTCCTCTTCTAGTAGTCGGTTCTACTCTTTTTCTTCACCCTATTTCCGTGTTGCTTATTCTTATTATATTCTCCACCTTTATTCTTCTTGTTTTTCTTGTATTTCTTCTTCCAATCTTTTCTACTCTTGTTCTTCCCTCTGCTTTATATATTCTTCTTGCTTCCTTTGTTTCCTTCTCTTTTCTGTTGTTATGGCCGTTTTTAGGATGATTGAATCTAGTTTCATCTTGCGGCTCTACTCTTCCACTAAACTATGAGAGAATTTCCTCTTACCCTTTTCCCACACTGGTTTGTGCATTTTAGTTGGTTCTTCCCCTCAAGTGACTTCTTTCTTAGCAGTAACCTAAGATGTTCCTATGAAGATGAATGGTTTGTGGAAATTGGAGGCATTGTAACAACTCTTCATCTTTTCCTCCTCGGGTCTGTAAAATGTCTCGCTTGGCCATTGGAAATGAATCCTCTCACAGTTTTCTTTGCAAACATTCCTAGGATCATACAAATTGAATTCCAAATGACCAAATGTGAATTTTTCTATCTCCTTGACTTCAGTGTCTACAACCTTCAAATTCTTGATCTCGTACAATCCAATTTGCAAAGGAAGAATGGGACAAGGTGCCTTCTTATTCCTGTACAAAACTCTTGATAACCCTATGGAAAGGTGATAAGAAACTTCTTGCATGACCAACTTGCTGGTGGCATACCTCGACAGAAGATGTGGATACTTTTGACCACCAAACACTAAGGAAAGTGACATCCAATGAGGCAATCTAATGTGCTAATTCTGACACTACTTCCATTACCTCATAGGACATGCAAGGTGCCCCTTCCTCAAATATTAACTTGTACAATGGAATGAGGAAGTGATCAGTCGGGTTTTCAGTTACTCCTTTTTAACTGAACTCTGAAAGCACCTTGTAATAAATGTGCACAACAGTTTCTCTTGGTGACCAGGTGCAATTCATTCCAGGAAATGAGTTATTAGGACATATTGCATCTAGCAAGTAAGAAGACATGTACAATATTGCTTGCTTACCCTTGGGAGGGTTCTTAGCATTAGGCACATGAACTCTCAACTTTTGAGCCAACAAATTTGACCAATTGAATGGTTTTCCTTCATTCACAACTGGATTAAACAATAATTCCTAGCCTTCTAGAAAGGTCTCAAGATTGCTTTAGCCATAGATTTGTCAAAATAATACTATCAAGTACTTATAAGCCTTCATGAGTGATTTGGTCTTGTAAGTGTTGTTGGTTCTTTAGCAAAATTTTGAAGACTTTTTCACCCAACCTTTGATGACACCCTTTGTGATCAGGTAGCTAGTGACTACATAAAAGTGGGAATCCATGAGTGACTCTGGAATCGAAAAATGATACATAATGTAACACCCTCCTCCCACATCTACCCAAGTAACTAGCCAACCAGAGTAAACATGCGACAAGAGGCTACTATGATTGGATTCGACCTCCTATGTGACCTTAAGGAAGTGGAATCAATAGAAACATCACACAAAGTCATCCAACATCAATTTTAGGACCCACAAAAACCAATCCAGCGCTTCAGACAACTTGTCATTAGGTCCTACTAAATTTTGACGATCTTAGGCCTCAGTTGCTCTCATGCTATAGGCATGGAAATGGCAGGAAACCCAAATTCGCTCTCGCAGGCTTGTGTGCCAATGTCCAGGGACTAAATTTTCCAGTTCTGTGCTAGTGAGCCCGCGATTTAAGCCACTTTTCAAACCCAAATCCGAGGTCACTTCCCAGAATGGGGTGATATCTTAATATCAGTAAAAGAACAGGAAAACAATGATGCCAAAGCAATAAGTTGAACAATACCTTAACCATACCCCTTCTATCCATGACAAGAATTTCATCAAACATATCATTAACATGTAACCTACAAGTTTAAAGAACATAATTAAGTGTAGGGATCGCATACTTACCTGAGAATCGCTATGAACCATTGTTCCCTCATGTCATTTTCGGAAATATCATCTATTAGGCCATAGATACATTATCCATTCATTTACAAGTAAAAACACGATGAGAGCCATACATAGTTTTTGTCATAAAACATAAATATAACAGGCATAATAGGGAAAGAAATATCATAAACATATCATCCATAAAATCCACATAAACATCAGTACATTTACACATGAAAATCAAGGGAATGAATTTCTCATCAATGAATGTAATAAACCAACCGAAGATGGGACTAGCACATTCCACCTGACCATAGATTAGCTGAGCTAAGTCTCTCTTCATCCAATCACCCTTGTGCCATATTCCAAGCATGAATGTGGGACTCATAGAACACACCAAAAAGCACCAACAAGTATGGATGCCACCGGAGTTCTCCACATACACCGTGAGGAATTTGAGTCTTTCTTAGTCTCTCAGGATTTACTGTAATCCATAGTCCGATCCAGGGATCACTATGCCCTACACTGAGACACACTCTCCAGGCTTTATTGTACATCCCATCCCAGGAATACTAGGCCAACGGAGAAAAATCCACCTCTTGGCTTAAAGTATATCTCGCCATTCACCGACAAGGATTCCTAGGCCCAACGAGGCACACAATCTAGCTTTACCGTAACCCACAGTCTAGCTTAAGGGTTACTAAGCTAGTGGATTTATTGTGATGCACACTCTAGTTCAGGGACCACTAAGCCATGTGTTTGTCAATTCCAAGATCCACCCCACTCAGCCTCGAATCCATCCGACCATCCCACATTAACCAAATATGAGAAACACGTCTCATCAAAGCTATCGAGAAATGAAAAGGCTAGGATGAAGAACATTGTCACACCTGGCAAAACCCATGCCATGATAACAAAGAACCACATGCAATTCCATGAATTCCAAATCTAGAAAGTAAACTACACATGCAATTCAATACCTATAATGAAGTCGGTTGTAGATGCTTGATCCTGCCTTTCCCTACTTGATCTTTGCTTCCTCTTTCCTTTTTTGCCTTTCTTGCTCCAATGCCAAAGTGTTGTAAGAAAATCTAACTATCCAAGAGTGAGAGAGGGAGAGAGATAATAATGAGAGAGCTCCAAAACTAAACTGAAAAAAGGTTACCAACTAATCCTCAAAAGCCTTTTTATGAATGAGGCTTCTATCTTCTTCATTTTCCTGCTCACATGCAACTTGTGACCTTTCACCTCCTTTTCTCCTAATTTCCATTATTTTCATAAATAAATGTGCCAAAAATGCCATTTTTCCTTTCCAAATCCTTAGCCATTACCTTTTCCAATTTCCTTGGTGTTAACAGTGCTGGACCCGCCAACAAGTAAGGGGATGTCCCCCATAAGAAGTCCCAATTAGACCTCAGACCGTTTGGTGTAGGAGTCCCAGCAATGGGTCATACAGTAATGCCTTGACCGCAATTTCGCACAGAGGCAAGTAAGATAGCTCTGTTGGTAGCAAGGGTGTGACAACTGCAGAAAGCCAAGGAAGGCACATGAAAGGTTCTAACACACTGAGGATGAGGTGAGTGCGCCCTTGGAAACCTGTAATAGTACGTGGCTCGGAAGGGAACACACGAGCAAAGATGCATCATAATCTGGAAAGCAAGTTAGCGAGAAATCCAAAGTGATGGTTAAACCAACAGCACATTTCAGAAAGATTCATACATACTTATACAAAATATTCCATACATGCATGCGTAAGTAAACAAATACATATATCATTTAGAGTAAACCAAATAACATAGAATACAATACAACATGTGCATGAAACGTGTTGGCTTTGTTATATTAAGTGTAAGTTCCAATCATACAATACATCCATGTCGAACCACTAGTTCCAATAGTGGAACATTACAGCCACAAACGTCTGCTCCTCCAAAGAGATGTACTAGATCTACACAGTGGAGAAGCCAAGGCTCATTACAATACTATCGAAGCTTTCTCTAAGATACTCCTATGCAAGCTTGGCTGACCAAAACCCTTTACAATGAGTTATGAGGTTCTATTTATAACAAATGGTGGGGTGACGCTTGACGTTCCCCTTTTTGATAGTTCATCTACCCTCACGACTCTTCATCTACTCTATTACTATTACATCCAACTATTGACACTTGAACTTCCACTTGTCATAACGTTACATTACAATGCACATGTGCTCACGTGAGACAAAATGGCTTGAGATAGCCATGCAAGACATAACTGACACTCAGTCCGTTGTGGTGAGACCAACTCTTTGACATTCTTGTGATGGTGAAGGTGGTGAGCTAATGCCAAGCTTTGTCATCCGTGATGGTGTGCATGCACCCCATGGTAAGATCTTGCTCAAGTGAACTCTTGCCTCCATTGCATCTAGGTGCATTGGTGTGGCTCCTTCATCCAACTCGTCTGTTAGCATGTGCATGGTCTTCTTGGTGCAACCAAACCGACAACACACTGATGCATAGTGTCCGTGATGATCTTCCATTGTGTGTTGGTGGTCATGTGCATCAATTCTTAACTACATGCTCAGTTCTAGTCAGACTTGCTTCTTGTCTTCGCCTTGGTGAGTGTGCTGAATGGGTTGGATCGCATGCATGTGCATAATGACATGCATGTTTCTAAATCCCTTGCATGTGATCAACAACATTTCTCACTATGTCTCCTCTGTGCCAAATGTTGGGATGGATCTATAACTTGTACAGGCGTAGTTTCATCCATGAGTGAATGTTGCACCCCCTATTGTTCCTATTCCCATTGAAACTCATTCGCTTGTCTATGTAGCTCATTTTCTTCCTTGAGTTGTTGCTTCAACACATTCAACCACTTCTTTGTTCCATTCTCTGTCTTCACGCAATCACACTGTCACCTCATAGCCTAAGTCTCTAAAGTTTCTTTCATCATCAGGGATTCTGCTTGAGCTTGCAACTTTGTTCCGCCTTTGTGTTGTCAAGAACCTTCCTCTTGCATTCGTTGCATCTGGTATGCTACCTTCAATTGTTGTTCATGATGTTGCTTGTTGTGATGTTGTTGCCTCCATATATTTATGTCCTTGTCTATGAACAACTTGATGTCTTCGTGAGTAGGCAAGCTCATAGACACTTGATCGACTACATCCCCAAGTGTACTCTGAATGGTGTCTTCGACTCTTCTCTCCTAGAAACCATTGTACCTGTGCTGCTAAGAGGCAAATGAACACCTATGATACCTGGACACATGGAAACACTCATGGCAAACATTTTTTCAGTCAAAAACCAAAATGAACTTGAGAACTGACTTGCAACATACTTGTTTGACTGATCCTGAAGGTCGTGCAATTTCCACCAGGAGGTTGGGAGATTGACTGCCAAAACTACGCAAGGCATAGTCTGGGTTGTTGGGAGGCTGAATTATTGCTAGAATTGTACAATGCATAGTCCAGTCTGGTTGTTGATTGCTGGAATTGTGCAATGCGCAATCTCAGCTGGCGGTGGTTGCAGGATCAGTGACTGCATTACGCAATCTTTTGGGCTAGTAGTCTCTATCCCTCAAAATTGTGTTATGCAAGACTAGATGACAATCATTGGGCAGAAATGCACATTTCCTGAGAGGAAGATAGAGCCTTCCCTCTTAGGATTGTGCAATGTTTTCTTGGTGCGGTGAAGTCCGGGCAAAAGCTTCCCAGACTCACCGACAGGCAACTGAAAGCGAAAGTGAATGCCGATGCATGACAATGCTAATTGTAAGCATAAGTGAATGATTGTGCATGAAAATGGTGAATGACATATTCAGAAAATGGAACAACATGCATGTGGGTGAGGTGAGTCACCAAATCAACAATTGTTCGTGAAAAACAGTTTCATGCATACGACAGCATTGACATGTTAGCGAAACAGTGCTAGTACAAGCTAGTACGTATCAAAACGATAGCAATCACTCATTGAAATCAAGCAGACATTGTTCATATGAATTGAAACACAAAAAGCGCCAAAAATGCAACACTAGACATGGAAAGCGGGTTTACCCCAAAACAACTGAGTTGAATGTGCCAACAACTCCGTGATGTGATGTGGGATGTCAGAGCTACAAGGTTGATGTGAGGAATGATCTCTGTAGCATTCGGTTGATGAGTTTTGATAAAATTGAGGTTGTGACACGCATGCCACAAATCTAGGGAAAGAGACACTTGGTGGGAGGTTTTCGAAATGATCCTTTCATGTAACCTCCAACTACCAAAAATAGATCCCTGAAATAAGGGATTCCTTTGCATGCTTCCTTGGGAGAAGCAGCCCATGCATGCAAGTCTGTTTTTCTCGATCCCAGAGGGAACTGGTCAACTCCGTTGCACATGTAAGAGGGTGCTCAACTGCTGGGATAAAATTCACATTTCTGGCTAGGAGCTGGGTTGGATGCTCAGAATATTTGCGTAGTTTCTAGGCAGAGAAGCTGACTGCTACTCAAATTTGCGCAAATTATGGGTTGAGTAGCCTAGCTAGGAAGGATTGTGCAATTTTCTAGGTGAATCTTGCTCAAAGGAATTGTGCAATTTTGGGCCCAGCAAGCTACCAATCAGGATTGCGAAATTTCTGGAGGGAAGGCTGGTTGCCCTCTAGATTTGTGCAAATTCTTGAAGGAGCTACTCAGCCTGCTGTTGGACTATGTCCAGATGAACAACTTGTCAGGGGGAAGGCATCAAGGTTTGATCGACACACTGTATTTATACAAGGAAATCACTAGAGCTTGTGTACTTGACGAAGAAAGACATGCTACTGTGAAAGGTTGGTAGGGAGGCTCCAAAATGAAGCTAAGGTAAAATTTTGGAGGGTGGCTGTAGCTGCTACAACACTTGGCCATAAAGCACCAAATGAACACCCCCTCAGAAGTCTTTCCCAACATTCAACTTGGAAGAAGTGTCCTATCAATGGTGGTTATTGTTTTTAACTTTTATTACATTGAATTTTTACCAGGTTTGTTACAAAACCCTCCCTTTTGGAGGACACTGTCCTCGGTTTTCAATCACCCATATACCTTAGGAACCTGCTAAAAGAATACATACTTCTCATGGAGCTTTATAACTTATCTAAATGCAATATTTACAATGAAGGGCCTGCTCAAAAGAAAACATTATGACAACATACTGCATACTGGAGTTTTAAAACATAGCTCATTACAGTATTTATAATGATCATCCTATTGAGTGCCAACACACATGACATCATAACATCGTGATAACATAACCACATGATAGCATTGTAACATGACAACATAATCATAATGACATGAAAACTATACCGCTCAGTGGAGATTTATAACATAGCTCATGACAGTATTTACATCCATATACATATAGAAATATAGAAATATCACCAAAATATATACCAAAAACATGTACCAAAACATATACCAGAACATCATATCAAAACATATACCAAAACACCATATCAAAGCATATTCGAAAACACCATATCAAATCATATACCAAAACACTATATCAAATCATATATCAAAACACCATATCAAAGTTGCCTTGCCTCAACCAGAAAACAAGGAAGAATACATGGCCCTCATCTGATCTGCCATCTCCCATGTAGCTTCACAAGCCCCAAAGTGCTTCCATTGCACTTTAACTTGCTTGATTGCGTGATTCTAGAGCATGAGAACCTTTTTCTGCAATATACACTGAGGCTTTGGCTGGAATTCTCCATCTGATTCCACTTGCAATATAGACCAGTCAATCACATGATCAACATCCTTAACATTCTTCTTAAGTTTCAATACATGGAAAACATCATGGAATTTCACTGTCGGAGGCAGTGCAAGTCGATAGGATACTAGCCCAATCCTCTCATTGATACTGAAGGGTCCACAAAATTATGGTGCCAGCTTGGCACATGATTCAATCTGCAAGGATCTCTTCTTTAGTTTGATGCAGAAGTACACCTGTTCTCTAACATGGAACTCCTTGAACAACCCTTTTCGATCTGCATAGCTTTTCTACCTGTCATGTGATACCTTTATATTTTTCTTTATAACCTGCATTTCCTATTCCATGTATGCCAACATATATATTTTAATCAATACCCTACTAATCAAATCACTCAAACTTATAGGAGTGTTATAATTGCGCCCATACAATGCCTCAAAAGGACTCATCCTTAATGACTCCTGATAATTGTTGTTGTATGCAAACTCTACCAAAGGAAGATACTTTTCCCACTTCCATTATTGATACATCACATAGACCCTCAACATGTCCTCCAATATCATGTTGATCCTCTTTGTTTGTCCATCTGTCTCCGGATAATTTGTACTGAACGTCAAATCTGTGCTCAAAACTGCAAATAACTCCTTGCGGAACTTGGAAATGAACTTCACATCCCTGTCTGACATAATCTTCTTTGGAACACCATGCAATTTGACCACATCTCTTATGAATACCTATGCTACATTGCTAGATGAGAATGTAGACTTCACTCGAATGAAATGTGCAACCTTTGTCAACTTGTCCATGATAACCATGATGGAATCATGTTGTCTCACTGTCTTTGGCAACCCTATGATGGAATCCATGTAAATAACCTCCCATTTCCATTTTGGAATCACGATCGGTTGTAGAAGTTCACCTGGATGTTTACACTCTTCTTTCACTTGCTAACAGTTAAAACACCTCAACACAAACTCTGCTACATCCCTCTTCAAATTCTGCTAATATTAAAATCTCTTCACTATTGTCAGTGTCTTTGGATAACGTGGGTGACCCGAATATTGTTTTGCATGAAACTCCCTCAAGATCACCTTCTTGAGCTCATTGTTATGATGTACATATATATCTTGTCTCTAAATTTGACCAATCCATTGATCTGAATGTGGCATATTAGTTTTCTATGCTAAGATCCTCATAAGAATACAAAAATGTTCTTGAGGTTTGTACTCCAAAATAGCAAGTAAAAACATGATTTTTTATGTTTGTTTTCTTAAGTTAATTTAATGAAAAACTTTAAAACGTGAAATCAAAACAACGAATGGAAGCATGCATCAATCAGTGATATTCCAGCCATTGTTAAAGGAGTTCACCCCTCTTGGACTACATCTTCTTGGATCATCTCTAATGGTATGACCCCTTCTCATTGTGATCAAGATTACATAAAGTGCTAAGAAATGGAATGGTTATTTTCTCCTTTAAAGAAACAACTTCTGCAAGAGTTATCAATCCATATGCATGTAAACCTATAGTCAAACATGTAAAATTTTAGCAAACAAAGGCATCTTACACCAAGACCCCATACTCCAACTTTATAGAGCATCAACAGTACCACAATCCACTTGAAGTACATAAACAAGTTTCTTCTCCAAACCACATATAGAAAAGAGGAATAAAAGCTACAACACTGATGTAATAGTTGTTGCAGAAAGAAAATGGAGGTTGGAAAACCCCTGAAAGGTCATCTCCATCTTCAAACTCCCCCATAAATTGATACAACACTCTAGTAATTCAATTTGAAAAAATCCTATCTAGAAGTGTTGCTTTTATTCTCAGACCTGCTCCAATGAGTCCCGAATGTCCAAAAATGGCTATCTAGCCTCTTTTTGCATCCAATTTGGTCGAAAACGAGAGAATTTATGATCTCTCCTAGTTTCTCCACTATTCGCTCTACAAATTGCACAACATTTGGCATCATCCTACAATTTTCCTTGCCATGTGCTCTAACGGAGTGGCATTTTTGCCGATTTTCATGCGGATTTGTAGGACTATTAATTTTTCCACCGAGGCCTAAAAACCAAAGTAATGGTCATATGGGGGGCCATGCACCTAGGGTCTAGCCCCTAATGCTAGCACCCTTCCTCTGGCAGTCACATTAAATCTTAGCGGTTTATGAACGTGCGTTCACATGATGACGATTTAGTCCGGTGGTTAGGTGGTGGAAGTGACCGGTCACAATAAATGTTTGATGTTGGCGATTATGGTGTTCACATGGGGGGCGATTAAGTCTGCCCGCCCCCCCTTACCATGCGGAAATAAACGTTAAGTATTGGGCAAAACCATATGTTGAGCATTAGAAAAGGTATGTAATTACCACTTATTTCTCTATCTTTTCCTTTAATTCATAACTTCTTTACATTCTAAGATGATCATATGATAAAGGATTATGATAGAATTAATGGGAATTGTGATTAATGTAAAATGATTAATTATTGTCTTTTTTATGCAAAAAGTGAAGAAAATAGAAAATTGCCATTCTGGAGGAAAAGACAAGGCAAAACCAACTGCTGTCCCTTTTATAGGAAACTGCGTCCAGATGAGGAGATCAAGAGCGAAGCACATGGACCAGGAAAAGGAAGAAGAAACGCGGAATTAGTGCAAGAAGATGAAAAGATAACTGAAGATCAAAGATATGGTGAATCCCTCAGTATCCTTTGATCCTGAGGGATCGCTACCTCAAGGCTATCTGTATTTTTGGTATTTCCGCCTGGCCACTATAAAAAGGGATAGCGCTGTTAGCCCAAGGGGCAGATTATTATTGATTTATAGAATTTTCTGTTGCGATCTGAACTTTCATCATCGAATCTCTTTAAAGAGTGATCATTGTAACTATGTTCTTATGATTAATACATAAACTTCATTGTTGTTTTTTTATCTGATTGTGGAGTAACTACAACAGTGCGTCCCTAGTGGCTAAGGGCCCAGCCCCAGTGGATCACTTGCTTTCTGTATCATTATTTTCTTATTATAGTCGTGTGTGGTTTTATTTCCTTTACTTGCTCTATTCAATAATCTTCTGTTCTTAAACATTTCATTGACTTGCTCTATTATGCCGAATTAGTAATTGAATGGTAAGATTATTATTTGCAACTGAAAATGTTATGTTATTCATTCTAAAATAATATCACACTGTCTAAGTCGGATATTATTGTTCCTTTACAGATTGACATTGCTGTTCATTTACAGTTTGACACTGTTGTTCATTTACAGTTTGACACTACTGTTCATTTATAGATTGATATTGTTGTTCATTTATAGATCAGCATTGTTGCTCATTTAGCTACGGTTTACTTATAACCGTGATTGCTATTCATTAGATTACTGTTCCATTATCATTGCAATTGTTGTTCCCTGATAACTGTGGTTAATGCTTATTATGCTAAAATAAGATTACTGATTCAATCGTCCTAGATTCACTGTGTGTTTACATTTGATTAAGTTTTCTGCTCAATATTTCGTAGTTAAGTTTGTTGTTCAATATTTCGTAGACTTACTTAGGTTTGTCGTTCCTTTCTTAGGTTGTTGTTCAATTCATTTATTGGTTAAAGGTTGTTGTTCAATTCCTTTCGATTAATATTGCTGCTTAATTCATTACCGTAGATTAAGATTTGTTGTTCAATATTTTTAATAGATTAGTTTCTGTTCCTTTCTGATTTTTCTAGCATTTGCTTTGGTGTGAACAGAAAGATCCACAATTGTATCGAACATTGACTATTGTTGTCTAGTTCCTAGATTAGAGATCTTGTCTTTGATTGATTTTCATTTGCATCAGTTTACAAAGGAAAGAGTTATCATTACAGCATCCTTGACTGATGATTGTTGTAGCTTATTAAGTAAATGATTTAGTTAAAAGCATTTCAGTTTCTTTCCATTACATTCAGAGTTTGTTTCCAACGTTTATTTACTTTTGTAGAACACTATACTGCTAGCATTACTCTCGAACAAGTGACCACCTCAGACTGAGTACACTCTTGAGATAAAAAATCGTACCTGGATTGATAATTAATGTACGGTAAATAGAGGTTAAAAAGACCCTTTTTACTGCTCAACACCATAGTAGTTTAAGAACCATCATGTGGGTACTTTGGTAAGTCGTTGGCCTATCTAATGGGGAGGTCACAAGGTCGAGCCCAGCCTCTGCCCTATCCACCATAAAAAATTTGACATGCCATGAGGAGAACACGTCGTGGCCTCAGGCTTAGCCATGTGTCACCTCCTCATTGGCCCAAAAAAAAACACGTGCACCAATAGAATGATGCCACCAAGCCCAAGAATATTCCAAAAAATATTCTAAGGGAATATACCATAGGAATATACCAAGAATATTCCTTTTTTGATTGGTCTATACGGATGCCCAGTCAGCATCCCTGTCAACATCTACAAAAATTTTACATGTTTGACAAAGTGAATAGATCGTGTTTCTGGGAGCATATAGTGCCCATTTCATGTGAAATGAGTTGCGTCGGATTCAAGATGACAAGATCTACGCAGTCGTTTATGTTCCATACCATTCTGAAAACTTTGAATTTTTAGTCAATTTTGAGCTCCTGATCAATCTTCACCACTGAAAACGTTTTGGTCCCCAAAAGTTCACTTTCAATTATTCAGCATTTGAAGGTATAGTTCCTTCAGTTTTCCAAACTTGGTCCAATCAATGATTGTAATGCCTTGACTTGTACTTTTTTTGGCTCTTTCTCAAGCTGAACTTGAAATATAACCTGACCAAAGAATTCAAGTTCAATTTTCTTCTCATCTTGTGCATGTCGCTATGGCCATCCATAGCAACATCCTTCCCAAGAAGAAATCCCATAGCACTCCTCTGCAAAATCCTTATCAAGCATAAGATCCCAAAAAGACTTTTACAAATGAACCAAACAAGTTTCACATAGTGAATACTTATATAACTGAGTGCTTAACACATTTTTAATATATTGAATGTGTTGCAACTACTCATACAACAGGTTTTAAATTCTTTCTTAAACTACAAATAGAAATGAATTTTACAAAATGGAATAAATTTGACTCCCAAATTTTCCATTCAAATTGACTATCAACAAGCCAAACTAGCATAACAATGCCCAAAGAAAACATTGTTGCATGTAAGTAATTTGTTTATGAACATCACTTTTACAAATTTCCCAACTATGGGGCTATGCAACTATTGAAAAAAAAATATTTACAAACTTCAGTTGGACAAATAGTTCACCCATTTCTTACCCAACCAGGTAAATGAACCCTCTATTTGAACTTTTTCTTCTTCTGGAGCTACTTCAAGGATGGTCACATCATGCGCCACTTTTAATTTTGTCGCTTCCTCTTCTAGTGCTTGCATAACTTTCTTTCCCTTGCCAGGATGAAGTTGTGGAAATGATTTCCAACACTTCTCGACCCAATCCCCATTGATATTGCAGTGAGTGTAAAAGTTCTTTTGAGCTTCTCTTGGCTTACATGTCTTTAACCTTGGATGAGATTTTCTCTTTTCGGTCTCAATTCCATTAGACATAAACATATTCTTGATGATTTCTTTCCTTTTATAGCACTTATCTACACAATGGTTAGATGAAAGGGAAAAGGTGCATGGAAACACATTCCTCAATGTGTTATTCAAATCAGCATGTTGTTTTCCATTATGAAAATCATTTGAATTAACAGGATGATTATACCTCTTTTTGTTGTCCTTTGGCTTACACTTCTTGTGTTAGGAACTTGCATGGCAAGAAGAACTTAGCTTCGTTTCTTCTTCAAGCTTTTCATCTCTCTTTGGAGATTTTTTTCACTTTAAGGCCTCCTTATGCTTGAGGAACCAAGAGGGTACCAATTCTGGATGAAAATCCCAACATCTTGCCTCCTCATGTCCTCTTTTATAACAAAAGGAACACGATACCCATGAGCTATTTCTAGAAGACCATTCGTCTTTTGTAGCATAGCCTAAGCCTTCATATTTGGGCCTCTCCTTTTCCTCTATTGGATTTTTAATGCCTTGGTTGTTCACTCCAAGGCCTCCTCCCTTATAACCCATCTTGGTCAAGATCTTGGAACCAATCCCTATACTATGTTTTTCAAAGGCTGCAAATGAATTTACATCAACACTTTCATGTAAAGAAGAAGCATGCAAATGATTACCATTTGCCTCATCTTTTGATTGACATACAAAGATGTTTTCAAACTCTCTTTTGATTATGGATGTGTCCTCTTGGACTCTTTTGCTCTCTTCTTTCATCTCCTTGAATTTGGGTGTTGATAGAACCTCATCCTCCACATCATGTGGACAAAAGGTAAAAACGTGTCCATGTACCTTCTTTGAGGGACTTTCTACACTATCATTTTGCATAAGAGTTGTAGAAAAACATAAATATTGTGGAGAAGGTGGTGGTTTATCACCATTCTTGTTACCTTCTTCCCTTAGAGAACATTCTCCTCTTAGAGGTCTAGAGGTTTCACCTTGCAATTTGGTATTCCTCTCTTCATATAGGACTCTCACTATTTCTTCCATGTCTAAGAAAACCTTTCTAAAAGCCTTCACATCCTCTGACATTATTGCAGGCTCTCCTCCTTGGTACATGCTTTTCTTGAAGCTTCTACTGCAACTTGAGGTAGAACTAGTGGTAGAGATTATAACAATCTTGCTCTCCTTTCCAATACCTTCTCCTCACTTGAGCTTAAAAACACATTCACTTGAAAATAAAATTCAATTCCTCCTTACACAAAGAAAACCTACTCTGATACCAACTTGATTTGAATGTGGAATATTAGTTCTCTATGCGAAGATATTCCTCATCAAAATACAAAAATGTGCTTGAGGTTTCTACTCCAAAATAGCAAGTAAAAGCATGAGCTTTATGTATGTTTTCTTAATTTAATTTCATAAAAAACTTTAAAACATGAAATAAAAACACTTAATAGAAGCATCCATCAATCAGTAATACACCAACCATTGTTAAAGGAGTTCAAACATCCTGGGCTACATCTCCTTGGATCATCTCTAATGGCATGACCCCTTCTCATTGTGCTCAACGTTTAGAAAAAGAAGAGCACATAAAGTGTTGAGAAATGGAATGGTTAGTTTCTCCTTCAAATAAAAAACTTCTGCAAGAGTTATCAATCCATATACATGTAAACCTACAGTCGAACATGTAAAATTTCAGCAAACAAAGGCATCTTACATCAAGACCCCATACTCCAACTTCATAGAGCATCAATAATATCACAATCCACTTGAAGTACATAAACAAGTCTCTTCTCCAAAGCACATAGAGAAAGAGGAATAAAAGCTACAACATTGATGTAATAGTTGTTGCAGAAAGCACATGGAGGTAGGAAAACCCTTGCAAGGTCATATCCATCTTCAAACTCCTCCATAAATTGATTCAACACTCTGGTTGACCATGTCACCAATAGACTTCAATTTGCAAAAAGCCTATCTAGAAGTGCTCCTTTGATTCTAAGACATGCTCAAATGAGTCTAGAATGTCCAAAAATGGCTATCTAGCCCATTTTTGCATCCAATATGGTAGAATACTAGAGAAGTTATGACCTCTCCTAACTTATCCACTATTCACTCTACAAATTGTACAAAATTCAGCATCATCCTATAATTTCGCTTGCCATGCACTCTAACGGAGCAACATTTTTGCCAATTTTCAAGCGGATTTGTAGGACCGTTAATGTTTCCGTTGAGGCCTAAAAACCAAAGTAATGGTCATATGGAGGGCCATGCACTCGAGGGCTAGACCCCAGTGCTGGCCCCCTCCCTTTGGCGGTCACATTAAATGTTAATAGTTTATGAAGGTGAATTCACATGATTCCCAGTCAACATCCTTGTCAACATCTGCAAAAATTTTACCTGTTTGACAAAGTGAACAAATCGCATTTATGGGAGCATACAATGTCTGTTTCGTGTGAAACGAGTTGCACCAGATTTAGGATGACAGATCTACATGGTTTTTTAGTTTTCACATCATTCTGACAACTTTGAATTTTTGGCAAATTTGGAGCTCTTGATCATCCATCCACTGTAAACAATAATCCATACCCTGTGCACCTACACCTATACATATGCTTGTACCTATACTACCACTTGTATCTTTACCACTACATGTACTTATACCTATACTTGTTCTTGTACCTGTACTACCACCTCTACCCGTACCAATACCCTACTGCAACCTGTGCACAATCTCCATATACATGACATCTTGTTAACACAAGATTTTGTCCTATAGATCTATCCCATAGGAGCTCATATCTACCAAGTGATTTACCTGTACCCGTCTACTGAGAGCATCTTCCACCATGTTTTATTTACCTTTGATGTACCTGATCTCGAAATCGAACTCGTTGATCATGGAAAACCATCTAGCCTGCCTAGTGTTCAGATTCAGTTTATCAAACAAATATCTCAACCCAATATGATCGCTCATTAGTAAAAATCTCCTGCTAAGAAGATAGTGCATCAACATCTTCAAGGAATTTATAATTGTTGATAACTCAAGTTCATGTGTGTGGTAGCTATGTTTGTGTTCACTCAGATTCTGGGACTCATAGCATACAACCTATCCATCATGCATAAGGACTCCACCAAGTCCTCTCTTGCAAGCATCTGTGCATACTAAAAACTCTTTGTCTGTATCTACAATCCGTAGTATTGGTGCATGTGTCAACAACTACTTAAGCTACTCAAAACTAGCCTCACACTCCTGTGTCCATTCGAACTTCTTCATGGAATTTATCATTGTTGATAACTAAAGTACATGTGTGTGGTAGTTATGTTCGTGTTCACTCAGTTTCTAGGACTCATAGCATACCACCTATCCATCATGCATAAGGACTCCACCAAGTCCTCTCTTGCAAGCATCTGTGCATACTACAAACTCTTTGTCTGTATCTATAATCCATAGCACTGGTGCATGTGTCAACAACTACTTAAGCTACTCAAAACTAGCCTCACACTCCTCTGTCCATTCGAACTTCTTACCTTTCCTTTGTAATGATGTAATAGGATAAGTAATCTGCAAGAATTTCCTAATGAACCTCCTATAATAGCCTGCCAGACCCATGAAATATCTCACCTCATACACACTCTTAGGAGCTACCCACTCCATGATGGCCCTTATCTTCTCTAGATCTGTTGCAATGCCCTCCTTGGAGATAACATGTCCTAAGTAGTCTACCTCACTCTGAAATAAACTACACTTGTTGATATTAGCATACAATTGATGCTCCCCCAACATCCTCAACACTACTTCTAAATGCTTGGCATGTTCTTCCTAATTGTTAGAATATACTAGTATATCATCAATGAACACAATAACAAACTTATCCAAATATGGATGCAACACACTATTCATCAAACACATAAATTTAGTTGGAGCATTAGTCAAGCCGAATGGAACAACAAAAAACTCATAATGCCCATACCTGGTCTGGAATGCAGTCTTGTAAATTTCCTCCTCTTTGATGTGTACCTGATGGTATCCGAATATCAAATTAATCTTCGTGAACATTGTTGTTCCCTTCAGCTGAATGAACAAGTCATCAATCCTTGGAAAAGGGTAAATTTTCTTGATGGTCACTTTGTTCAACTGCCTATAATCAATGCATATTCTGAGATTACCATCTTTCTTCTTCATGAACAATATTGGTCCACCCCAAGGTGATACACTTGGTGTAATGTATCCCTTGTCCAACATTTCCTTCAACTACAACTTTAACTCAACCAACTCAGGTGTGCTCATCTTGTAAGGTGCTTTTGATGCTAGATCTGCCCCTGACACTAACTCAGTAGAAAACTCTACCTCCCTATGAGGTGGAAACTCTATAATGTCCTCGGTAAATACATCTTGAAACTACTGCAAAACTGGGTAACTACTCAACATATCTGCATTCTCAACCTCCTTACCCTTATCACTAGAAATGTGTACTACAAATAGCACGAACCCTTTCCTGCGGTTATGTTTTTCTTGTATATATGTCACCATCCTAACTGATGTGGCTTTCTTCTTACCCTGCAAGACTCTTGGTCCCCATTGTCATCAACCCACTCAATAGCTTTATCATAGAATTCTACCTTGGTTCTATGAATATACAATGAATTAATGCCCAAAAACATATTGTATGATCCCAACAATAATACATTTAGATGTAATGTGGTAGACATATCATTCAAGTCAAATGTTCAAGCTCTTACCCAATGATGACCTCGCTTCTTTGTATCTGTAGCCAACTGCACTAACCAAGACTCTGCATGCAATTCCTTACTCAAACCACGCTTATCCACCAAGTCAGGACTTACACAGCAATAATTAGATCCAGGTTCAATCAAAATATAAATAACTTGATCACAAAGTTTACTGTCCATCTCAATGATAGGTTCTTGGTGTTCTGCATGTTTGTTGTCCACTGTTGCATAAATATGAGGAATACTCTATCCAACATCCCCAACAGTATACACCTCTTATGCACTGTATATATTAGGCCTACCACCCTGATGTCGTGGAAAATATCTCCTAAGTTGTTCCTCAGTATGCGTCCAACACTCCAACTGACCAGTTCCCTCACCTCTATGTTGTTGTTGTTGTTGTGACCCATGTCCCTGTCTAGCTACATTAAACTTATTTTGTGGTGCCATATTTTCTTTCCCATCTACATTCGGAGGCCTTGTTCTCTTAGGCTTCCATTTAACTTTACCCTTGTCCTTCCCTTTCAATCCTTGTTGAGATTCATTCTTACGCTTTAACTATTCATAGAAATTCTTCAATTTCCCAATGACTTCCTCAAGTGATCGAGGCTCTTCATACTCAATCTGATCTCTAAATGTTAATGGAAAACCACTGACAAATCTCTGAACTTTAGCCTTGTCATCAGTAAGATATAGTACATACCTCAATAGCTCCAAAAAATTGGTCATGTATTTTTCATCTGCCATTGATCCCCTCTTTAGCTCATATAATTCTTTGGCCTTACTATCTTAGTACCTCACTGACATGTACTTATTCCTTAAAATCCTCTTGAACTCCCGCCAACTCAAGTCATCTATCCTAATGTCTCTGACCCGCTTAACATCTTCCCACCAGACGTCTGATTTACCTTTGAAGTTGAAGATAGCTATTTTGGCCTTCATGTTATCTATGTACTCATGAAACTCTGCATATTTTAAATTCTTCACATCTCCATCAAAAGTAGGTGCTTTTTATTTCTTGAATTCATCCTGCAACTATCCCCTATCATTCCTCCTGTAAGGATGATAATGATGACGATCATGATGTCTATCAGAACCAGAACTAGAATAGTACCTGTACTCATCACCCCTCCTATTCGGAGTGTCCAACAACCTACCATCTCTCACTGTATCAGATCTATCTAACATGTGTCTACTAGGAGACCTACTACCATATTCCCCATTAGTTTTATCCTCCCATCCATGTCTGATCTAAAGTGGCCCTTGTTGTTGCAAGACTGACAAAATATGAAGAAGTATTGCATTAACCTCTACTTTCTTCTCTTGTTCTTGTATGATCCGGTCATTATCTTCCTTACAACTACTTATCTCTTCCTTCAAGCTCCTCAATCTATCTTCCAAATCAGAAGTGTGCCCCACACCATGCTGCTCATCTGATGCATAGGGAGATTCTATGTAGACTACCACCTTGCTATCCATTTGATATTTTACTTGCAATGCATAATATGTCAGATAAACATAATCATGATAAAACAATGTACCTTAGCATAATTCAGGGAGGATACCTTGTCGTCCAGATCATCATATCAGCATGATACATGTATAACATAATCATACAACATATAGACATATAACAAGTAAGTGCATCAAAGCATAAACATCATTCTAGCTAGGGTCAAGTCATCAATGCAAGGCCATATCAACAATGCATGATATGACATCATGCATGACAACAACCATTACTCCATTTTACACATTGCCAAATGCAACCAACAAAATGCATAAGCAATACCTAATCAACTACACTTATGCATAAATGCATGTAGTCGAACATAAGCAATCAATTCTTGTAATCAACCTACAAGACTGATACATGTAATCAAATCTACAAGAATGTAGCCTAACATACAAGGATGTAAGTAAGAGACACAAAATCAACATGTAAGTGACATATAACAATATGTAACTATTCATATACTCATGACAAATTCATTCCACAAAATCAACATCAACTTCAACATGGCAACCTTACTACAACCATAATCAATCCTCCAGTAAATGAAACAAGCACATGGAATGCAAGCGTAAAAGACACACATGCAACTGACATGCATGCATGACCAACACACACTACCCATCCAGTTTTAGGGGTGAACCATGCTTTGATACCACTCTGTAACACCCTCCTCCCACATCTACCCAAGTAACTAGCCAATCGGGGTAAACATGCGACGAGAGGCTACTATGCTTGGATTCGACATCCTATTTGACCTTAAAGAAGTGGAATCGATGGAAACACCACACACAGTCATCCAACATCATCTTCAAGACCCACAGAAACCAATCCAACACTTCAGATAGCTTGTCCTTGGGTCCTACTAATGTTTTGACCATCTTAGGCCTGAGTCACTCTCATGCTTTAGGCATGACAGTGTCTAGAAACCCAAAGTTTCTCTCACAAGCTTATGTGCCAGCGTCCAAGGACCTGATTTGCTAGTTTTGTGCATTTCTGAGTGGCCAAGGATTGGGCTTCAACCCTAGAACTGTGAAATGTGTAGTTGGGCAAGCCAGGGACTGCATATTGTGCTGTCTCTGAGGCCAAGAACGAGGCTTGAGCCTTGGAGTTGTGCAATGCATAGTTGATCATGGAAATTTTGGCCAAGTAACGGGAAGAACTGCTCAAGAATATGATGGGAAAGTGGCAGATTTGAATGATAGTGAAATTAAGAGTGAGAATCTCATTAAGGAATATATATCAGTGAAAATCAAGTGCAAAATATCAACATGCAAAAGGAAAAATAAGCATGCACAGGGAGTTGCCGAAACGACCACTAATGGGTAAAAACAAGAAGTTGATGCAACACTTGTAAAAAGTGAATGACAAGTAGAACCAACACTTGTATAATCTAATATAATATAAAACACCAACAACTATAAAAATAAACAAGCAAAACAAAAAAGAAAAGCGACAGAAAAAGCAACAAAAGAAAAACTCACCCAGAAAAGCACCACAAACTCCATGGAAGGTTCCTTGATCTCCTTGGGAAGGTTAGAGCTCCATTATCAAATGTGAAATTTATCTCTAGGGGAGTCTATTATATATATCTAGGTTTTTTATGGTTTATGACGTGTATGCCTAAAATCAAGGAAAAAACGACGTTTGCATAAAGTCAAGAATAGCAACTTGTGCCACTCTTTGGGAAATTAATTGTCCAGTCCATATTTTCTATGGATTTATTTTTTCTTTTTGATAATATTTTTTAGAAACTCGCCATTCACACTACCAAGAAGGATTGCGCAATTCTCCACGATAAGGGATTGGGAAACTCCTTAGCTCAATGAATTGTGTAGTTTCTGAGGGAAAGGGAAGCTTTTACATCGTTTCTAAGCTCAAGGGTGCCTTGCCTCTCAAGATTGCATAGTTTCTGATCTCAAGGATGGCCTACCTATCTAGTTTGCATAATTTAGATCCTTAAGGCTAGCCTTCCTTCCAAGATTGCACAATTTATGAAGGGAAGATCAAAAAAACTACAAAGTCAAGACAAGAAATGCCTTGCTTTTGAAAAGGTTTCAGTCATGATCATAATAAGACATCACAAGCACTGCATGGAAAGATAAGTCTTTAAGATATCATGAATACTTGACAACAGTGAACGATGAGCTTTTGGGAGTAGAAGAGAGGCTCCAAAATCTAAGCATGGGAAAAAATTCGGAGGGTGGTTGTAGCAGCTACAACACTGTCCTGAGTGCACAGCCTAAACACCCTATTTTCGATCTCAATAGACAAGTCCTTGATTAGGATAAAATCTAGGTGGATTCTTGGAGGTCTATGATAAATGAATATTCTCATTTTAAAGTTGATGTTATGCAATCAGTACTTGAATTGGGTCCTTCGTTTGAAGGTGAACCCATGGCATGAGAAGCAGCAGCATAGGGAGAGGCACCACAACAACAAGAAAAAGAATAAGATCTGGTAGGGTATTGACTCAAGGATGAGTCAATATATTGTGGTCAGGGCTTATTGGTTCCTTTTTTTTTGGAATGAAACTTTGGCAAATTTTGATTGGAAAATGGTTGCACAAGAGACCACCAAATAAAGGGTAATGAATAAGTCAAGAACATCCAGACGCCGACGATGAATGGAAAGAGGATTGAAAAGTAAATAAAAATAGCAGTCAAGTCAGAGTTCACAGAGACCACAAGAGAAAGATAAGAATGCAAAAGAGTAGTTGGGGTGTAGATTACAGAAGCCACCAAAGAAGAATGGGCATTAAGAAAAGTATTTCGGTATAAATCACATAAGAGAAATTTTTGGCCAAAGTGTTTCGAACCAATAAGTGTGGTTCATGCAAAGAATGGTCATGCTATACTTTGAAGGAATCTGAGGTGACAACGGCTAGATAAAGTGAGTGGGGACATGTTGATGGCCCAAAATGACCTTATCAACATGTAAGGGAGACCACCCAGTCAAGAACTTAAAGAAACTCCTTTTTCCTTTAGAATGGAGGTTCTTACTAGTTCAATTGGGTCCAGTTACTCTCTCTCTTTGTTTGCTAGCCTATGGTATGTCTATTAGTTTCCAATAGAAAAGAGACATCATATATTCCCTCTTGCGGAGCTCTTGCAAGAAAGTGATCCTTAAGTTGAATTAATGGCTCATTTAGGCCACTCTAAAGTTTTCCTCTGTGTAAGAAGACTTCTAGAACGTAATAATTAAAAATAAATTCATATCTACTCTAAGTAACAAAAAATAGATCCTAAATCTATCTCGATTGAAAGAATTATTAGTCCCCCTCTCAACCAAGTGCAAATTTTAAGGGGATTTGGACCAACTTTGAATTTGGAATAAACACAAAGTCAATAAGTCAAGGAAATAGTTCAAAGACTTATTACTAGTTCAATATCTGATGAATAGCCATCGAATCTCTAGTGCATATACATCCAAATTCAAATGAGATGAATTCAAACTAAAAAGATATGATTGCATTAAGGAACTAGTTCTCATAAAACAATCATTATTAAAACAAAGATAAACCTGACATGAATTTGCTAAATAGTTAACAAGTATGTCATGTTTATCTGTATGAATTCATAACTTAACTTGATGGAAATTAGATCCATCATTAAAATATAGTTTTCAGTGATTTAGACAAGCATATATTAAATGAATTTACAATAGTGCAAAACTTCAAAAACATATATTTTTCTGGATCAATAATTGCCTCAAATTTTATTAAATGCAGACCACCAATCATCCTCTATCTCTAACAATAGTGTACAAGAATTAAAGATTTGATCATAGCCTTTGAGTGCATGAAATTCTCTGAAAATTTCATGATAGCATGAAATATTCAGAGTTGAAATACCTCTTTTAATATCCACAAGTCTGGTCCAAACTAGCTTATTCTCTACAAAAATCTTGCTCCCTACAGTAATGCAAAAAATCTCTATCTTTGTAGAGAATTTCCTGCCCAAGTTCCCCCCCCCCCCCCACAACATTTGTCCATTCTACAAAAGCCATATTTATAATTACAAAAGAAAATTAAAATGAGAGGGTTGTTGAAGAATAAATTTGCTCAAGGAATTTTAATTCGCCAAAATTCTTATTTCTCTCTTGTTGGTGCAATTCCATTGTTCTAATTCTTCTCTACTTCATCTCCCCAACTTCTCACCTACCAAAAACCAATCAAAATTGAATTAAAATGCAAATCAAAATAAAAAATACCAAATTTGGGAAAACAAACATCTCCAATCAAAATTCAGTTAAATAAATATATAAAAAGAAATCATAGATTCCCATTGATCCTTGTAAGGATATTGTTGGAAATAAAATAGAATCGAATGGAACTGCAATCAACGGAGTCTTTGGGAAAATGACAATGCAACTAAACTCAGGAAATTAGTTTTGGTGGAAAATTCGGAGCTTAATTTTCTGCTAAATTTTATACATAGTTATTGACCAAATCTGGTCATGAAACCATTTTAGAAATATTCTCCATGCTTTTATCTTTATAACGATCCATCCTGGGCCTTATTTTGCCAAGCAAAACTCAACATATGAGCTTCCAAAGTTGAGGTGTCATAAATATCAGAATTCTAGAAAAATGCATGCCTAGGTTAAATTCAAAAATTTTAATTTAAAATTAAGCAATATTAATTAACTATTATTGAATTAATTATAGACAAATCAAATTAAATTAATTTAATTAATTACAAATAAAAATTTAAATCAATTTAAATAATTTAAAAATATCATTTAATTTTAAATTAAAATTATTAAATTTAATATAAAAGAAATAACATTGTACTTTGCGCCAAGTTATAAGTGGATTTTATCTCCAATGAATGGGCCAAGGTAAAACTAAAGTGGTTTTCTAGTTCATTAATGAACCATGGATAAATGAGGAGGAGGGCCTATGTATGGAGTGGAAGGCATAAGGGATAGCGTGAAGGAATTTGAAGCATCAGGAGGAATGAGACATCGGGGGTTTGAATGCCATAAGGAATCGAAGAATCAAATTATTGGAGGTTTTTAAAAATGAAGTTGCAGTGCCAAAATATTCTGATGGAGGCCCAAACTTAATATGACAATTTTTTGACCTATCAGAGTTGATGAAGGACATCATGCATCGAAACTTAATATTGTAGGTCGTTTTAAAATAGATCTGATATAATTGTTCTAATGAGAACTTCGAAGGAGACAGAGTTGTGTAAGGGATTGGAGATTTAATGAAACAAAATTCTTGAGGTAAACAAGGTCTGAGGTCTAATGGGTCCTTTGTAATATGAAGTGAAGTGTTCAAGCATAATGACAATAGACCATCAGAGGAATAACTCATTGGAGCATAGGAGAAATGAAGCTATCTGAGATAAATATCAAAGGTATTTAAATAGGTGCTCTAAGGCTTAAAATCTCTGAGGTCCGATGGATGAGGACTATCGTAGGTAAATGCATCGGGGTTTTATTTAAATGAAAGTCCCGAGGTTATAAAGGAGTAAGTGAGGTGAAGTGGATTGAGAACATCAGACCATCGAAGAATATATATACATCATAGGTTCTATTTTTGCTATAGTATGGAAGGAAGTGTTATACCACCATTCAGCCAGGGGCAACCTTTTGACCCATTGTGTATGTATATCAGATACAAAGCAACAAAGATATCCTTCCAAACATTTGTTTACTATCTCAGTTTTCCCATCAGATTGAGGATGATAAGATGAGCTATGAGCTAACTGAGTACCGAGACAAGAAAATAATTTTGTCCAAAAATTTCCAGTGAAAATGGGATCTCTGTCGCTTACAATAATCTTTGGGTTTCCATGTAGCTTTTGAAGTGTTTCCATAAATACAGTAGAAACTGTAATGGCTTTAAATGGATGTGATAATGCACAAAAGTGTGCATACTTGGTAATTCTGTCAACTACCATCATGATGACACTCTTTCCTTCGGACTTAAGTAAACCTATGATAAAATCCATTGAAACCTCCTCCCAACATTGGCTTGGAATGGATAAAGGTTGTAATAGACCTGGGGTCTTAATTGTTTCAACTTTATTTTGTTGGAAAACCAAACATTCAGTCACAAACTTTTGAATATCCAATTTAAGGCCATCCAAAAAAATTCCTTCTTAACCCTGTGGTAAGTTTTTAAAAATCCTGAGTGGCCTCCTAAGGGAGAATTATGCAATTCCATAAGAATATTTTGTTTGAGTTGGGAATTATTACATAGATATAAACAATCTTTGTACTGTAAAGAATCATTTTTCCATCTAAATGTATCAGATGTACTAGGCTCTTGTTGTAACCTTCGAATGAGTGCTCACACTTCTTCGTCATTCTTCCATTCCTCCCTTGCTTCGTTTATCCAATCTGGTTGGATAATACAAATGGCACACAAAAATGCTTCCACATCCTCATCCTTTCTTGGGAGTGCGTCTGCCACAACATTTTGCTTCCCTTTTTTGTAGATGATTTCAAAGTCATAACCCAACATCTTTCTGACCCATTTCTATTGCTCTTCAGAGGATAATCTTTGTTCTAAAAAGTATTTAAGACTATCATGATCCATTTTTACCTTGAAGTGTCTTCCCATTATGTAGGGTCGCCATTTCTTAAGTGCACGTAGTATTACCAACATTTCCTTCTCATAAATAGCTTTGTGTAAATACTTTCCCTTGATTGGACGACTTTCAAAAGCAATGGGTCTTTCATCTTGTATTAAAACATCACCAATTTCATTTCCTGAAGCACACATTCCACAATAAATGTTTTTGTGAAGTCTAGCATAGCTAAGACCGGTGCTTGGCACATTCCATATTTAAGATGTTTGAAGGCCTTTGTTGCTTCTAGAGTCCATGAAAATGCATCTTTCTTCAATAATATTGTTAGAGGCGTTGCTATTCTCCCATAATTCTTAACAAGTTTGCGATAATACCCTGTCAACCCGAGAAATCCTCGCAGATGCTTTATGGATGTGGGGATTTTTCATTCCTTAATGGCTTTAATTTTGCTAGGGTCTACCTTAACGCCTTCATGAGATACAATATTACCCAGATATTCGACCTCTTGTGCTCCAAAGAAACATTTGGAGCTTTTTTCATATAATTGTTTCTCCTCCAATAGTTTGAGCACCCTGTCAACATGTTCAACATGATCCTTCCAAGACTTGTTCTAGATTAGTATATTATCAAAAATTACTAACACGAATTTTCTAAGGAAGGGTTTGAAAATGGAATTCATCAAACCTTGAAACGTAGAAGGTGCATTGGTAAGGCCAAAAGGCATGACCAAAAATTCATAATGACCCTCATGAGTTCTAAATGTTGTTTTCACAATGTATTCAGTCTTCATTATGATTTGATGATATCCTGAACGAAGATCCAACTTGGTGAAGTAAATTGATCCATGTAATTCATCCAATGATTCATCAATGACAGAAATGAGAAATTTATCTTAAATAGTGAGCTTGTTGAGCTCCCTATAATCTGGACACATGCACCATGATCCATCCTTCTTATGCACCAATACTACTGGAGCAGAGAAAGAACTTTGACTAGGTTGAATTATACCAGCCTCTAGAATTTCTGCAACCATACGTTCAATTTCACTTTTTTGGGCATAAGGATATCTGTACGGCCTGATGTTTTGAGGAACACTTCCTGGAATCAAATGAATAGCATGATCATGATCACAAATAGGTGGCATATCTTTGGGAGTCTCAAATACCTTGGAATGATTGTCTAAGACTTTTTGGAGATCTAGAGAAATAGATGATTTCGATGTGGGAACCTCTAGCGAACATAATTGTGCAATTACACCTCATTGTTCCTTCTTTAGAAGCTTTGTCATACCGTTAGAGCTAATTATCTTTCCTGATTTCCTTGCAATACCCCTTAATTCATCTTCCTTTCCTTCCGCACAAAATTTCATGAAAAGTTATTGAAACTTAAAATCTATTTTACCCAAGGATTGTAGCCATTGGACTCCTAGTACAACATCAACACCACCCATTGGAATGGAAAGAATTGGGCTATTAAATACATATTTTCCCATGGATAGTCTGATATTATGACACTTTCTAGAGCAATTTATGGTTCCTCCACTTGCAACCATTACTTGACACTTTGGTGCTGGATATAGGAAGCAATTCAATTCCTTTTCTATCTTACAATGAATAAAATTATGGGTACTTCCTGAATCAATCAACACTATTACCTTTTTCTTCTTGATATGTCCTTCTATCTTGATAGTTTGAGTAGTAATTCCAGCCAATGCATTACAAGATATGGTCAGATTTATTTCTTCTTTATCTAGGGTTTGTTCCTAGAGTATATCCTCTTCTTTTGACATTTCTTGTTCCTTTTCTTCCTCCTCTTCACAATCTATGTAGAATAATTTCTTCTCAACATACTTATGACCTTTAGTGTATTTTCTATCACAACTGTAACAAATCCCTTTTGCTCTTTTTTCTTCCAATTGTTGTGGTGTCAACCTTGTAGGTTGTGGAAGGCCAGGGGAAACAACACTTCCATCTTTATAGTTGTGAGTGGTAGGCTTCCTAGTTGCCATAATTTTGTTTTCCATTTTTCTTGCTAACCTGAATGCCTTCTCCAATGAATCAGGTTCCAAAAGGTGAACCTCATGATGGATATTATCCTTTAAAGCCCCTATGAACTGTAGGTTTTAACTCCGTACAGAAATTACCTACATAGAATTCTAAAACACAAAAAATAAACAATACGAGAGCATAACACATAAAACACATATACACAGAGATTTTCCCCTGGATCCCAAAACCGGGACTACGAGCTTGATTTTTCATTATGTTCCTTTCAATGTTACAATACATATTTATACATGCCGAAGCATCCAATACCATGGACCGAAAACCATCGCATCCAAAACCATGTGAAAAAAATCATGGAAAAAACCATAAGTAGGTCCACCCAACCTAATATCGGGTCCAAAAACAAAATTTTCTGGGGCACTACCCCGGACAACATAGAGAGGGGTTACCTGCACCTCGCAAACCCCTTGTGACTCCCTCCACTATGAAATCGATGCAATGAAGGGGGTGCTCTGCCCCCCGTTAACTACGTGGGCTAGTCATGGAAAGAATATAACACAACCCAACATTATCCCACTTGTTTTTTTCTTTCCACAGGGGGCCACAAGAGAGATTAGTCATTTATCTAGCCCTGTAATGCCCATTATTTCTCTACACCAAGAGAATTTCTCAGAGCTCGCAAATTTTGTCAATGCATTTGCAGTATTATTCAAAGTGTCTACCTTTACCAGCAACATCTTTTTTTCTTCTATCATATTGCTCACAAAGTGATACTGAACATCAATGTGCTTTGTCTTTGAATGATTTGCAGGGTTCTTTGCCAAGAAAATTGCACTTTGGCTCTCACAATATATCCTTATAGCTCCCTATACTAACCCCATACTTGAACACAATCTCTACAACCAAATTGTTTCCTTTCTTGCATGCGTGGCTGCAATGTATTTTACCTCTATAGTTGATAGTGCCACTACAGATTGTTTCTTACTCATCCAACTGATTGCACCTCCAAATAGGTTAAACACATACCCACTTGTAGATCTTCTTTGATCCAGATCTCCAACCCAGTTTGCATCAACAAAGCCAAAAATATCTAACACTTTGTCCAATCCTGGTCTTCCTTGGTAGCATAAACCATAATCACTAGTGCCACACAAATACCTGAAAACCCACTTCAATGTTGTCTGGTGCTCCTTCCCTGGTTTTGACATAAACCTGCCCAATACTCCCACTGCGTGTGCAATGTCTAGTCTAGTATAGACCATCGAATACATCAGGCTACCAACTACACTTGCATATGGAACATGGGACATGTCCTCTTCCTCTTCTTGTGTCTTGGGACAGTGTTCAGCAGATAACTTTACACTTACAGGAATAGGAACCTTCACCAGTTTACTATCTTGCATATTAAACCTCTGCAATATTGTTTCGACATACTTCCTCTAGTTTAACCAAAGCTTCCTCTTTGTCTGATCTCTTTTAATTTCCATGCCCAAAGTATAGTTTGCAGCACCAAGATCTTTCATGTCGAATTTGGAGGAAAAATGGGTCTTCAAATCCTAGATAATTTCTTTGTCATTTCCAACCAGCAACATATCATCCACATACAAGACCGGATAAATAACACGGTCACCAATTAATTTAAAATACACATAGTGATCTGCTTTACTTCGGGTGAAGCCAAGTCCCTGTATAAATGTATCAAATTTCTGATACCACATCCTTGGTGACTGTTTTAACCCATACAGAGACTTCTTTAACTTGCATACCAGTTCTTTCTTACCCTTCACCGCAAATCCTTCAGGTTGCTTCATGTAGATCTCCTCTTCTAGATCCTCGTGAAGAAATGTTGTCTTCACATCCATCTGTTCTACCTCAAAATCAAAAGCAGTAGCAATAGATAAAAGTAATCTAATAGAAGTTACCTTGGCAACAAGAGAAAAAATATCACCAAAATCAATTCGCGGCACTTGGGAATAATCTTTTTCTATGAACCGAGCTTTGTATTTCTCCACTTTTCCTTCTACATTTGTCTTCTTCTTGAACACCCATTTACTGCTAATGGGTTTCCTTCCAACCAGCAACTCCACCAGATCCCAAGCCTCTTTTTTGTTCAAAGATGCCATTTCATCAACCATGGCCTCATTCCAGAGTTTTCCATCCTCTGAATCTACTGCTTCCTTCACAGTTATGAGATCATCATCAGTAATAGATAAAGAAAAATTTGAACAAAAAGTAGATGGACTATACCTTTTTGGATGCCTTATTTCTCGAACTGATTTTCTCACACTCGGAGTTTGTGGCTCTTCATCTTCTAATTCCTCCTCTTTTGTAGAGTCTGATTCTTCCTCCTTTAGCTCAAACTCTATCTTCTCAGGTTCCTTTGGTTAGACTTCATGTTTAATAACATCTTTCACCTCTCTGAACACCACATCTCGGTTGTACACAATCTTCCTTGTTACTGGGTTCCAAAGATTATAACCCTTTAAACCATCCTTACACCCAATAAAGATGCAATTTTCAGATTTACTATCCAACTTGGTTCATTTCTCCTTTGGAACATGTACATATGCATCACATCCAAATACCATCAGATGTAAAAGAGAGGGTTTCTTACCAATCCATATCTCTTTTGAAGTCATATCCTCCAACACTAATGAAGGTGATCTATTGACAAGGTAACATGTTGTCTCCATCGCCTCTGCCCAGAATTCCTATCCTAACCTGACACCACTGAGCATGCTTCTTGCCCTTTCCATCAATGTCTTGTTCACTTTTTCTGCAACTCCATTTTGCTAAGGTTTATATGGAGTAGTCTTCTGCTGTGCTATACCACACTTCTTACAGAATTCTTCAAATTCCTTACTGCAAAACTCTCCATGGGAGTGTTGAGTCGTATTGGGTCTGGCATACAATATCGCATTAGGAATTCGGGAGCGGAAGTCATACAGTGTTAAGCGGCCCCTTTGTGATCACCGATAGCGATACATATATATGCAGACCCGCTGTAACATTGCAATATAAGTTAATCTACGATCGCATTCGTCGCATATCACAAGCCGTAAAGCCTTGCTACATTGGAAGCGCTGACTGCAACAAGGCTGTGGACCTAACGGGCATATTAACTATGGTTTAATACCATATCACATCCGGACCATCGGAGCAGTGGAGGATCAGCCATCAGCCATCAGCAGAGTCATGGGTGTGATATATAAAGGACCCCCGGGAGTCACGAATCGTCGATTATGATTTAAGCTGTGGACCTAATACAGTTTAGATGCGGGTTTAATATTGCTTGAAGTCTGCTCCTTAGTCTTTTGACTGGTTTTTCTCATATTCTCTGTGTAATTAAATATTTCACTTATACGGGGTGTTTTAGGCCGAAAGGCTTATGATAACTGTTCCAATGGTTCAGAAGGTTGAACGTCAGTTAAATGGGGTGAATCATGGCGATAGTGATTATGATCGGGATGTGGTTGTCCATTAAGCTATGCCGACTCTATGTATGCCTACCATCATTAAAAAAGGAGAGAATTGTTACAAGTTTTTGAATATGTGTTTTCTATGCATGATTTGGTCCTCACCATTGAATCAACATGTCCTGTGAGCACAAATAGACAAAGGAAACCGTAAGCAGGGAAGCTGAAGAAGCAAGTGAGCACAGAGGAAATGATAGCGAGTGTTGAGGAAGCTAAAGGGCTAGCAAAGAGAGGAAACCAACAAACAGAGGCATGAGGAACGAATAATAAATATAAAAGTAGAGAACTGTTAGCTGTGAATGCTGTTGAAGGTTGTTAAAACACGGTGGAAAATAAGCTGGAGGAGACAGAGGCAGCGTGAGGATCCAGCAGAACAAAAAGAGGGCTAAAGGGCCAACAGGACAATAGACATTCGAAGGGGAGAAGGTGCCAGCAGAGAACATAATCTTGAACAGGAAGTTGTTCTTTATGCAGAGCTTAGTGTAGCTAACAGTAGACTAACTAAAGCTGTGTGAAGACATTATTAGAGAGCATGAAGGCTATTGGAGACTATGTGTGGGTAGTGTGCAGAGTTGTAAAGACTTCTTCATAAGAATACTAGCCATCATTGATGTTGTATCTTGGAGACTACAGTGAAGATATAATCAGACAAAACTCAATAGAGAAGAGTTCTGAGAGAAGAACATTATTATCAAACGAACCTTGACAAGATTGGGTCAAAACCCTTGAGGCTGGTGCCTCAGAAGTAAGTAGGATTAGAGTCCTTGGGGCTGGTGTCTTAGAAGAAAGAAGGATAGGAGTCCTTGGGGCTGGTGCCTCAGAAGTAAGAAGGATTCAAGTCCTTGGGGTTGATGCCTCATAAGTAGGAAGGACAGGAGTCCTTAGGGTTGATGCCTCAGAAGTAGGAAGGATAGGAGTCCTTGGGACGGGTGCCTGAGAAGTAGGAAGGATTGGAGTCCTTGGGGCTGGTGTCTCAGGAAATGGAAGGATTGAAGTCCTTGGGAGTTGGTGCTCCTAAGTCCAAGATTGGAGTCTTGGCAAAATAGAGTTGGTGCTCTAGAGGTTGGAACCTCACCAAAGTATGAGTTGGAGCTTGGCGACTAATTGCAACCACTTATATATTGTATCTATTTTACTGCAAAGGTTATATTAATAAAAGCATTTATTGTTGTTGTTCATCTTGTGTTCTGAATATAAATTGTTTAACTAGTTAAACAATAGTTGGAAAAAGAAATACCGATTCAACCCCCCCCCCCCCCCCCAATATTTCCAACAACCTTCATAGGTCCAAACACATCACTGTGCACAAGCTATAATATTTGTTTCGCCTTCTTACCACCAAAGGGGAAACTAACCCGATTCTACTTCCCATATACACAATTTTCATAGAAATCAAAATCCAGAGAGCTATTACTCATACCTTCTACCATACCTTTAGCATGAAGTATTCGAAGGCCCTTCTATCTAATATGTCCAAGCCTTTGATGCCACAGCATGATCTTCTCTCTAGAGACCACTAGATTTTCTGCTCTACTTTCAAGAACCACGGAACTGTTGCACCCATCAACAACAGTGCTACCTTGAAGCTTGTACGGAGTTCCAATTCGAACTCCCCGCATCAATACCAATGCCCCCTGAACCATCTTACAAGTATCCTTCTCGAACACTGTTTTTACACCTACATCATCTAGCTTGTTTATGGAAATCAGATTTATGGCAAATGCAGGAATATGTAGAACACCCGGAAGTGTTCTAACCCTTCCACCTTACAACTTCAACTTTAATTTTCCACAACCAATGATTCTAGCCTTCCTGTCATCCCCCAAGAATACATCACCACCATCATATTTCTCATACTTCCAGAACCACTCTCTATGGGGAGTGAAGTGAAAGGATGCACCTGAGTCAATCAACCATGCCTAATGATCTACATGTGTACTTTAAAAAGCCAAGTACACATCCCCAACTTCATCTGAGGTGGTTTTCGCCTCTACAGAAGGAGCATCATCAGATCCCTTTCCTTTGTCAAGAGCTTTAGATTTACAATCCCTTTTGTAGTGCCCTTCTTTTCTGCATTTCTAGCACACCACCTTTACAGATTTTCCTGGAGATTTAGATATCCCTCTAGATTTAGATCTCCCACTCGATGACTTTTTCTTTTTTCTGTTCTGGGTCCATCTTCGTACAGACAAGGCATCACCATTCTGGCTCTCCATATTTTTTCGTCTCATCTCCTCCATCAACAAGGATGAGACTATTTCATCAAACTGCAAGGCAGTTGCATCGCTACCTATTACAATAACCAGACTATCCCATGAATCTGGTAGAGAACACAAAAAGTTGATGCACTTATCTTCATCTAAAATTTTATTATCAACAGATAATAACTGACTTACCATAGTATTAAATGCTTTCAAGTTTTTTGTCATTGAGTCTCCATCTTTCATCCTCAGGTTACATAGCTTTTTCTGTAGGAACAGTTTATTCACTAGAGACTTAGATTGGTACAAAGTCCCTAACTTGTCCCACAAAGCCTTCGTCGTAGCTTCCCCTGATACATTCAGCAATACTGAATCTGAGACACACAATCGTATTATTCTCTTAGCCTTCCGATCCAACTTCTTCCATTCTTCATCGGACACTCCCATTAGTTTAGTACCTGGATCTACCGTGACCCATTGATATTTATCCACCAATAGATCCTCCATCTTGAGTTTCCATAACTCAAAACTTTATCCAATAAATTTTTCGATCTCTATCTTTCCACTACTCGCCATCTTTTTTCACCACCAAAATTGATCCCGCAGATCTCCCACTGAACAAGGTCTACCACAGGCCCGATAAAAACCCCTTAGAAACAAAGGCATCTCCTTGAAGCCAAAACAACTTTGATACCAAATGTAGGTTTTAACCCCGTACAGAAATTACCTGCATATGAATTCTAAAACACATAAAATAAAAAATGTGAGAGCATAACACATAAAACACATATACATAGAGATTTTTCCCTAGATCCCAAAACTGGGACTACCAGCTTGATTTTTCATTATGTTCCTTTGAATGTTACAATACATATTTATACATGCCGAATCATCCGATATCATGGACCGAAAACTATCGCGTCCAAAACCATGGACCAAAAACTCATGCACAAAACCATAGCTAGGTTCGCCCAACCTAATATAGGGTCCAAAAACAAAATTTTCCTGGGCATTTCCTTGGACCCCATAGAGTGGGGTTACTTGCACCCCTCAAAACCCCTATGATTCCCCGCGCTACGCAATCGGCGCAATGAAGGGGGGGCTCTGCCTCCCTTCTAACCCCCTAGTTAACTACATGGACTATTCATGGAAAGAATATAACACAACCCAACATGAACATATCAATCCTATGCTCCTCTAGAATATCTTTTACCCTTATGTTCAATTTTTGGAAATCCTCAATGTGCTCCATCACTGAACCCTTTTGTTTGAGATTTATCAATTGGCTAAAAAAGGTGTTGCTTTTTGTATCCTCATAATGTGCTATCATTTCTTCCGTAATAATTGCCCAAGTGACAATTTGTTTACGAGAACAAAGCCATCGATACCATACAAACTGATTTGGTTCTGAATATAAAGTTACAATACGTACCTTTTGTGTGTTTTTCACATTATGGAGATTGAAAAATTGCTCCAGTTGTAGTATCCATGTTCCGGGATCCTTGCCATCAAACTTCCTCATATCGATTTTCAGAACATGGTGGGTCTTCAATCCAACATTAGAGTCTATGAAATCATGATTAAAATTTCTTTTGTTCTCATCATGAGTTTCCTTTACTACCCTTTCACCATTAACGACCATTTCTTGTAGCAACTTATTCAAATTTATCTTCAATTCTTCCATCTTATCATCCATGCCATTCATCTTAGCGTCCATGCCATCCATCTTAGCTTCCACGCCATCCATCTTAGCTTCCACGCCATCCATCTTAACTTGCATGCCATTCATATTAGCTTCCACACCATCCATCTTAACTTGCATGCCATTCATATTAGCTTCCACGCCATTCATCTTGGCTTCATTTACCTTTAGTGAGAATGAAATTTGTTGTACTTGGTCTTGTAATTTTGATATATCATGTTGATTACTAGGTTGCTTACTAGGTGTTTCCATTTTATTTCTTCAGGGCATTAATTAATTCTAATAATTCTTCACTATTCCCTTTGAATTCCTTCAAACTAATTTTTCAAATCAATCTTATGCAAAAAAAATTAAAAACTACACACCTTTTTTTTTCACTTTGTAAGAGCTCGATATTGAATCTGTTGTATATCTGTAACTGTGGATCTCGAATATTTGAAATCTCGTCTTGTGGTATCTCTTTGAGTCCTCTTTCTAACCCCGCACATCTTATCAAGATTGGATTCTCCAAGGAAGAGTTATGCCAAATCTCCCACGGTTACTTGATTATAGACTAGTTCAGTAGAGTGAACTTGTATGATGTGCCACGTGTTACTGTTTCGGCCTTAGTAACTAAAACTGATACACAGAAAACTACAGGCCGTCCTCTTTTTGAAACTTCTTACAAAATTTCAATCTAATTCTCAAAACAAAAGTTATGACGATTTTCCCCGGGTCACCTGTTTGGAATGTAATTCGAGAGTCTGCAAAAACCCTGACTTACTCAGATCATATCTCCATAAATATAGTGCAACAATATCTACAATTCGAACCCAAAGTTCAGAATGATTTTCGCTCAAATGGGTTTTTTCTGTAGCTTCTGAAACATTGCAGAAAAAAAAATTTATAGCGAAAATTCCACGATGGCTTGTTTGGAGCAGCAAAACCCTAGAATCCAAAGATCTGATACCAAATGTTAGGAAACCAGCTCACGAAAAGATAGAAAAGATAGATCAATGCCTTATAATTTAGCCTCTTCGAGGGAGAAACCTCCTTTACATTACACAAATGAACAATTCTTGGATGATACAAATGACTAAACCTCCCTTCTATATATAGGAGTCTAAGGGGTCACAATATAATCAAGCCGACATAACAGTAATAACATAAGGGCACAAGAATAACAATACTGGGTTTCCATGGGGCATACTAATAACAATATGGGGACAATAGGGGCACAATAATAACAATAAGGGATACAATGAAAATAGTAATGGGGGAATCACTAGTATTATAGGGGCCTAACACATAAAATTTCAAATCCGAAAACACCATAATTGTAATTGTTCTGCAATTTGGCTGTGGTAATTTTTTAGGATTGTTAGCGAAAAATGAATTAATTAGTAAAACTTAACTTGATCCATAAATTTCTGTGGATGTTCCACTAAACAGTTCATCACAATAGATTTGATGATAATATATTAAAATAATAAAATTTTACACTATTACAGTTTATTCAACTTTAAGATCAATGGATTTAATTGTAATTAGTGCATGCATGTGAATATAAATTATGCAGAAAAGCAGAGAACAACAAAATAATCTCACACACACATAAGACACGAGACATTCTCTATGGGAAACTCGTTTGGGATAAAACCTAGCTAGAAGGTGAGGTCGCTTCTCTCTCTTTCTCTATTGGAAATATGTGTTGGGTGAAGCCCAACTTGGTCCAAGTTTTGGTCAAATACTTCGCATTTTGATGAGTAGAGCGCACAGAGCTATCGAATTTCTATTCATCGCGCAACATTTAGGGGATTTAGGGTGGGTCAAATTCCCTTGTTTTGTAATGGGTATCGGGTATTAGTCCATTGTTTTGTCGGATCCATGGTATGTGGACCATGGTTTTATAGTAAGGAAAGCTATATAAATAAGATATAATAATTTTTTGAAGATAGCTAAGCATAGATAGAATTCATAGATTGATCATAATTTTCGTCTCAAGTCTGTGTTTTGGGGAAGGTTCCATAGCTGAGTGCACAGAGGCCTTGAAGAGTCTGCAGCTGAGTGCACAGGTCAGAGAAGTGTATGTATTGAAGATCTTTATTAATAAAGAAGAAGTTTTGGTGAATTATTGAGTATCTTTCTATGTTCATTATCTATTGTTATATATATCGCCATGCATGTTTTGAACTAAATTATGTGAAAGAATATATGTTATGTTGTTCTATGTTATGTTTATGCATTAACTACCAATCTATGAAGATAATCATAAACGTGAAGTTACTCATGTATGTGAAGTTGTAGAGAGATATAAGACATGAGTGAACACACTGGTGCCACAGCGGGGATATCATTTTGGCTTGCAGAAACCTAGTTCTGTAACCTCCCATAACCACTTTGGGTGAGACTGTGATCCGCTTGCAAGTCATTGCCGAAAGGGCCATTGGGTTGAGGGTATTTTTGGTGCACAGTACACTCTGAACCTGGGTCAAGCCCCCTTAATCCAAAAAATGGTTCTGTTGTCAGGACCGGGATCTACTTAAGGGATATGTTTTGGTGTCTGACAGAGAAAGAAATCTAGGAGTGGGTTGAACAAAAAGAAAGAGAATTTGTAGAAAAAGAGAACAAAAACCCTGGATTGTCACCTAAAGATTGGTTGAAGAAGTATATCTTCGAATACCAATACGAAATCATCTTTGGTTTGTTCGACATTAAACTATACGAGTGGGTATCTAAGCTAACTGAGCATAAGCCTTTTTTTAAAGTAGACAAACCTAAGGAGTGGAATCCTGAATTGATACAGTGACTCAAGAACGTCAATAATAGTATCTCAAGAGCTATTGATTTTTTTATCAATGGAATTTTTGGAGGATTTATCACTAAGTTCACAATAGATGTAATTGTATCCTATAGCGAAGTTGAATGAAGATTTTTCAAAGGACCGCGAGGTAAGTTTTTAAGATATTTTAATCTCTGGCTTAAGATGTTATTGTGTGAAAAAGGGATTCTGTAAATGCAGTTAAATAAATGTTTGGACGAAGAGGAAATAAGCTTGAACCGGGGTCTATGCAAAGTGGAAAAAAATATAGAATAGATCCAAAGAATTTTATTGAGATTGACTATAGCCACTTGTTAGGAGGATCTCAGAGAGAAGAATAAAGAAGTAACCCTATAATCCCACGACATTCCCCCTCCCATATTGAAGGCGCGTCCAAGTTAGGATTTGAGAAAAATCGGGGTGTCTTTGGGATTCCCCATCCATCCACCCCCCTTACACCCCATCCCCCTCCCCATAATTCCCCTACACCCCAACCCCTTCCCCCTCCACCTATCCCCCCGAGAAGGAAAATGGTCGATGACATTAAACTTCTTATTTTTAAAGGACTGGGATCAAAGGATCCTAATAAGTTATGTTTTGTAGCTAATGCAATATGGATATCAAGACAGATCAGTAGTGATGATGTAAAGAAGGTGCAGCTCCTTACATCGCTACAAGAAAGAGAACTAACATGGTATATGAAATACTCTGTGACTAATTCGACTACTACGTTGGATGAAATTAAGAAAGCATTGGTATCAGAATTCAAGAAGATGAAATTAGAATCGCAGTGCATCACGAAGCTAAAAGAAATCAAACGGACATCGACTGAATTTGTGTGGCAGTTGGATTAGCGATTCAAGGTGTTGATGGGCCAAGTAAGCTTTAATATGCCCCCAAAACAACATAAGGAATGGTTTATAGTTGTGCTGCTGCCACATATTAGCTTACCTTTGACACAACAAAAGATCGTGACTCAAGCTGAAGCATTGGAGATTCCAATGAAGTTGGAAGCTTCGCCAATTGGGGATACTCATGTAGGAGTACAGTAGATTCAGAGTCGGCTAGCCAATTTGACCTTGGAATTGCAATATCTAAATAAAGGTAAAGAGACCATATCAGAAGTATGGTGTACAAAATGGAAAGCAGAGGCTCATTATAAGGATCAATTCCCTGTGTTCAGAGATTAGTTTTCAAGTGGAGCACCTAATCTAGTAAACCTAGGGCTGTGGTGCAAGATTTGTAGAACGAGAGGCCAACATCACTCTAAATATTGCTACCTATTAGAGATGTATGTGCAGACCTCGAAGCAACTATTTTGCAACTTTTGTAGATTAGTAGGCCATGATGAGAAAAATTGTTGAAGTTATGACTTGATGATGGAGCACATTTTTTATGCTTATAGACTGCAAGCTAAAGGACATACACATGAGGATCCAGGCACGCACGCTAGTCGAGGAGTATTTCAAGGATGAGGAGGAGGATCTAGTCGAGGAAGTGGTCAAATTATCTGTTATAATTGTGGATAGGCAGGACACTTCACAAGAGACTATTAGAACCCTACAACAACTTGCAGCTACTGTAAGTCTTTTGATCATGTGATAGAAGAATGCCCAGTCCTTATTCTGAAGATGCGGGAGCAAAGAAACCAACAACCTGCTACAAATATTCAAATGATGACCATTGAGCCAAGGGAGGATGAACTGCACATCAATATTGTAACAAGAAGTGGAGTTGCGACTAGAGATGATAAAGCCAATGGAAAAAAAGGAAGTTGAAGCTACACGGGTAAGAAAAACTACAAAAAAAATATCTTGCACTTGATATCCTAAAGGAAAATCAAGTATTCCTGGAAGCGAGGTGGAGTTTCATTGATGATGGGGCCTCGACCTCTACTGTGCAACCGACTCAAAAGGATAACTGTGAGATAGTACCAGTTGTGACATAAGATGTGGATCCAGATATCTTGAAGCCTTTTTTGCAAAATTGAATGAAGTTTTTGAGAAATCAGAAGGTTGTAGAGGGATTGCAATAATTGATAGAATCTTATTCTTCTAAATAGGTACTGCAAAGTGAGATACAAGTAGTGAATACTTTACATAGACACAAGAAGTGTAGTTATAGGAGGTTATCAAACAAGAAAGGAAAAGAAACTGAATACAACCACACAAGTAAAAACTCAAGATTTGCGTGGTAAAACCCTAACAGGGTGTCAAGGAAACATCCACGGGGCAAGGGATTGGAATTTCTATTCAATCAATAAATGATTCTCCATTACAATAGTTTAGGCATTCATCAGTTTTATATGAGCCTCCTCAGTTACATAACTGTTGATTCGGTATGAAACTAACTTGTCAATAACTAATACAATTTACCCAAATTTACATTAATTAGTTGTCAATTACCAACAAACTCCACCTTGACAACAATTGTCCTAATCCCTTGCCCATGCCCATTCATCATCTCTTCTGCAAGCCAAGAGAAGCTAAACACTAGCACAGCTTCTCTACTATAACTGGCTTTGTGAATATGTTTGCGTAATTCTCCCATGTATGGACCTTTTGAAGAGCTACCTTTCTGCCATGGATCACATGTCTCAGAAAATGATACCTTACATCAATGTGCTTGGTTCTACTGTGACAAGCAGGGTTTGTAGCCAAGTGAATAGCACTCTGACTATCACAAAGTACATTCACTTTCTCCTGCATCCTTCCAATCTCATCAAGTAGACCCTTTAACCAGATTGCTTCTTTACTGGCATCTGAAGCAGCTATATATTCTGCTTCGGTAGTGGACAACGCAACTATTTCTTGAAGCTTTGACATCCAACTAATTGCTCCACCTGCAAGAGTAAAGACATAACCTGTAGTAGATCTTCTTTTGTCCAAATCACCTACATAATCAGCATCTACATATCCGCAGATTGATCCTTCACTACCATTAAAGATGATGCAATGGTCACTTGTGCCTCTTAGATATCGAAGCACCCATTTCACTACTCGCCAAAGTTCTTCACTTGGATTTTCCATGAACTTGCTGACAACTCCAACTCCATGTGAAATATCAGGTATTTTAGATACCATCACATACATTAAGTTTCCTACAGCATTTTCATATGGTACATGAGACATATACTACTTTTCTTCATCAATTATAGGACTCAAAACCAAAGAAATCTTAAAATGCGAAGCTAATGGAACATTAACAAGTTTCACATTGTTCATACATAACTTTTCAAGTACTTTCTCCACATACTTCTGCTGTGATAACCAAAGCTTACCATTTTTCCTGTCTCTATGTATCTCCATGCCCAAGATATGTTTTTCTACTCCAAGATCCTTCATATCAAACGTCCTAGAGAGCTTAGCCTTTAACCTGTTGATCTATTCCATGCTTTTGCTTGCAATAAGCATATCGTCAACATACAAAGCTAAGATAATAAATATGCCATTGAAACTTTTGAAGTATACACAATGATCATACTCACTTCTAATAAAGTTTTGGCTCACCATGAAGGAGTCAAACTTCTTGTACCATTGTCTGGGTGACTGCCTCAGACCATACAATAATTTCCTGAGCTTGTAAACTAATCTTCTGTTGCGACCTTGTACAAAATCTTCTGGTTGTTCCATATATAACTCTTCATTCAAATCACCATGTAGAAAAGTTGTTTTAACATCTAACTGTTCTAACTCAAGGTTAAGTAATGTAGTTAGTGCCAACACAGTACGAATAGAAACAAGTTTTACAATTGGTGAAAAAATCTCATGAAAGTCGATACCTTCAACCTAAGAATACCCTTTTGCTACCAATCTCACCTTATACCTTTTGATACTTCCATCAACTTTCCATTTCAGTTTGAAGACCCATTTGCATCCAACAACACTTCTCCCTTCAGGAAGTTCTACAAGATCCCAGGTATTGTTCTTGGCTAAGGAATCCATTTCTTCTTCCATAGTCGTTTTCCATTTTCCGCTATTCGTATCATCTATTGCTTCCTGATAACAAGAAGGTTCCCCATATTCAGTAATCAAAGCAAAAGATGAAGAAAAATCTTCATACCTTTTGGGAGTTTTTCTTTCCCTTGTAGACCTTCTTAGATTGACTGGTTGCTGAACTAGTTCAAAAACTTCAGCAGTTTCCTTTGTATCTTCAACACCTTTTTCTCTAGAAGTCTCTTCTTCCTTTTGACTATCACTGAAAGGTCTAGCCTCCAACTGAATTTGTTGATTTGGCGATACCTGTTCCTGTTCAATTCTTTCAACATTTGATTTTAAAAGAGAATATTCATCAAATGTTACATCTCTACTAATGACTATCTTCCACGATGTAGGATCCCACAACCTATATCCTTTCACCACATAGTCATACCCAACAAAGACATAACATTTCGATTTTGGATCTAATTTTGAACACTGATTTTTAGGAATAGGAGCATAAGCATCACAGCCAAATATCGTTAAATGTGAATAATCACAAGACTGACCTGACCAAACTTCTTTGGAAATTTTACAATTAATTGCTACTGAAGGTGATCTATTAACTAAATAACAAGCAGTGGATACTGCTTCTGCCCACAACTCCTTTTGCAAGTTAGCATTGTTGATCATGCTTCTAGCTCTTTCCATAAGAATTTGATTCATACGTTCAGCAACACCATTTTTCTAAGGATTATAAACAGCAGTTTTGTGTCTAATAAATAGACCCATTTACTTCAAATTATATTGAATAAAATTCACGACCATTGTCAGTTCTTAAACATTTAATTGATTTTCCTGTTCTTTTCTCTACCATTGCTTTAAATTGTTTAAAGATATTGAATACATCAACTTTATTTTTTAGCATAAAGACCCAAACTTTAAGGGAAAAATCATCAATAAACGTTAAAAAATATAGAGCACCTCCATATGATACAACAAGAGATGGTCCCCACAGATCAGAATGAATATAGTCTAAAATATCTTTACTATTATGATTTCCGGTTTTAAATCTATGTTTAAACTATTTTCCATCCACACAATGTTTACAGAAATCCAACTTCAAATATTTCATATCAGGAAGTGATTTACATTTCATCAGTACCTGAAAACCTTTCTCACTCATGTGACCCAATCATTGATGCCATAGGCGAGTCTCTTCTTCTTCCTTTTTTGACACAATTACTGCTTCATTGACCTGAGTACTTCCTTTGAATCTGTAAAGATTTCCAACCTTTTCTACTTTCATAACAACTAGGGTGCCTTTAGAGACTTTCAACACTCCATTCTGACTTGTAAACTTATAACCATCCAAATCCAACTCCTAAAGAAATCAATTTTTTCTTCAATTCAGGTACATGTCTAACACTAGTTAATGTTCTAACTGTGTTATCATACATTTTAATCATGATGTTTCTAATCCCAATAGTCTGACATGATACATTATTACCCATAAACACAAAACTACCATTTACATCTTCATATGAAGTAAACCAATTTCTGTGTGGACACATGTGATGAGAAGCACCAAAGTCTAACAGCCAACTTTCAAAACCCTGAGAGACATTACATACAGGTAAAGTTTCATCTATCATACATAATTCTTCAACAGATAAAACTTCATCTGTCATACTTGAATCAACCTGATTTGCTTCCTTCTTCGAGTTATTAGAGTCTCTTCCTTTCCAACAGTCTTTCTTAAGGTGTCCAATTTTGTTGCAGTGCCAACATTTTGCCTTACACTTCTTTCCCTTTCATTTAGATATGGAAGACCCTCTTGTTTTTCTCCTCTTTCCTTTGACCGTCCTCTAGCTATCATGGCTTCTAGTGTAGCTGTTTCAGTACTAGATTTCCTTCGTACTTCTTCAGATAAGAGAGCTCCCACAACTGATTCAAATTTCAAAGAATCAGCAGTGCTCAAACTGATTGAAGTTACGAAGTGGTCCCATGACTCGGGCAGAGAACACAACAAGGTTATAGCTTTGTCTTCTTCCTAAATTTTAACTTCCATATCTGATAATTGGAATATAAGTGTATTAAAAACATTTAAATGCTCTGCAACTTTTGAACCCTCCTTCATTCGAAGACTGTACAATTGTCTTTTCAAATAAATTCTATTGGTTAACGACTTTGTCATATATTGTTTTTCCAATTTTTCCCATAAGCCTGAAGTTGTACTCTCTTCAACAATGTTGAAGAGAACTTCATCCGCCAGGCATAACCTGATGGTACTGAGATCTCAGGCATCCAAGTCCTCCTAGTCTGAATCTTTCAAGCTAGCAGGTTTCTTATTTGCCCCGTCCAAAGCTTTGTGCAACCTTTGTTGCACCAGCAAATCCCTAACTTTCAGTTTCCAATGAGAAATGTTGTTCGTGCAAGTGAATTTATCCACCTTGAACTTTTCATTCATCATCTTGGCCATTTCTTTCCTACAAATCCTTCTTTTTAACTAGGTTTCTCAAAAAACAATGGTTTAGGGTTTCTTCAATTTCTGGTTTCCTCTTCAGAAGTCTGAGTTTTTTTTTTTAAAGAAACTCTTTTCTACAATTCTGAGTTTTATTTTTATTAAAAACAAAAAATCCCTATTCAGATTTTTCTGTAATTCTTCCAAAAAAAAATTGCCTCCTTTGATTTTTTTTTATAAATTAGAAAACCCTTCAACAAATTTGCAAAAAAAAAATACTCATTGTCAGCACACAGATGGCCAACAATAGCTCCTTCTCGATAGATCCTCACCAGTATATGTAGAAAATATGGGCCTCTGGCTTCACGCATACCCAGAAAGGCTCTACGCAGCAGTAGTTTAACACGCAGAGAGCACACCAGGTATACGCAGAGCAAGACTGCTTCCTCGACAGATGGCAACAGGAGAGAATGAGCTTCCTTGGTAGCATGCTGGACTGGGCAGCGGTTCCCTTCACATGCAGGTAGTTTTTCTTGACAAACAATGGGCTGGCCAGCATGCAGGGGCAACATTGTGGTTTTTCTCGACAAGCACTGGGCCAGAGGGCTTCCTTGGCTAGCACAGAGGTTTAGTGAGTCAGCACGCAGATGGATTTGATGGGTCTCTGGGCCAGTGACACGTAGAGATATTTGATGGGTCTTTAGGCTAGGAATAGCTCCACGAGCTCTAGCTTCCTCGACCAACACACAACCCTCCTTGACGGCTCTAGCAGCACACAGAGGCAGCACGCAGAGGTCCTTGACAGCTCTTGCAACATGTAGAGGCAAGCTCTTCTAGCTCTGGTCCACGCACATGCAGAGAGCAGAGTGGTAACACGCAATAGTGGTCAACTGAAACAAATGACCCAGCCTTCCTTTGATACCACGCAGTGTCTTCAAGGCCAGTTTTCATGCAACTCTGATGCATCTCTCCTCTTTCACCAGCGTCTCTCTTTCACCTTTTCTTATGCAGCATCTCCTCAACTCAACTCAACTTGCTCTGATACCAATTGTAGTTACAGGAGGTTATCAAACAAGAAAGGAAAAGAAACTGAATACAACCACACAAGTAAAAACTCAAGATTTACATGGTAAAACCCTGACAGGGTGTCAAGGAAACATCCATAGGGCAAGGGATTGGAATTTCTATTCAATCAATAAATGATTCTCCTTACAATAGTTCGGACATTCATCAGTTTTATATGAGCCTCCTCAGTTACATAACTACTGATTTGATATGAAACTAACTTGTCAATAACTTTAATACAATTTACCCAAATTTATATTAATTAGTTGTCAATTACCAACAAGAAGCAGACTGGAAGGGAAATGAGGCTTATAGTGCAGATTGGAGAATACGACATGAATCAGGTTATCTTAGATCTAGGATCCGATCCCAATGTCTTACCAAAACAAACTTTGGAATTGATGGGCAAGTTGAAGCTGCAATAGTCAGTTATCCAATTGAAGACGGTGAATCAATAGAAGGTTGTTCCTCTAGGAAGATTATCAAGTATCACTATAGACATTGATGGAGTGTGCACTACCACCGACTTTGAAGTGATTGAGTTTATGGTTGACAGTAATCCCTACCCCGCATTGCTTGGATTGGATTGGGAATTTACTACCATGGCTATAATTATCTTGAAGAAAAGGAAAATGATATTTAATAACAACAACAAAAGAGTTATTATTCCATTAGATCCATCAGAGGGAGTAAGGTATACTGAACCTATCAAATAAGAGTACAACCCAGATGACATTGACAACATTTATCAAATAATAGAAAAATAAGAAGAATGGATTAACCCTACTGCAGATGGAAAACTAACTTGGGAGCAAGATAGTTCCTGCACTTCATATTCAAAAGAGGAATTGGAAAATTGGCAGAACAGGTTTCATGAAGTTTCTACAAGGCGATGTGCAAGGATCACTAAAGCAGTGCATTGTATAGTAGTTGTATCTGATTTACCTTTTTATGATGGTTTGGGTAATATAAATACTTTCCTTAGAGATTATGAAAGATAGGTACCTGAATGTTAGAGATTGTTAGCTTTGGATCAAGCATTGAGGGCCACTCCTACTAGATGTTGGGGTACTCATAAGGAGAATATAAGAGATTGGAAAAAGTGCATAAGGTTGATGTGGATAAGGTTTGCTTAAATAGAAATAGATCTTGTAGATAATTATGATGGCCAGATTGATCCTAGAGACCACATACAACTCTGTATGCCATCTTGGGAAGAAAGAATAGGTACATGGCTTCATCCATACCCTGGAGAAAATTCCTTAGAATTGGTATCTGGAAACAGAGCTTCGACATGGCACTGCTAGCTGGGAAGAAATGGTTGATGAATTTATAATGAAATACAGATTTGAAGATGACTATCCACATATAGATCCAGCCCTGAACATAGTTAAGAAGAATATTTTTGAGAACGAAGTTCTAGTTATATAGAAACCTCAACATGTCCTCCAAAATCATATTGACCCTCTCTATTTGTCCATCTGTCTATGGATGATAAGTTGTATTGAAGGCAAACTTTGTACCCGAACCTACAAATAAATCCTTCCAAAACCTAGAAGTGAACTTGGAATCTATGTCTGACACAATATTCTTAGGAATACGATGCAATCTCACTATCTCCCTGATGAAGACTTGCGTTACCTCACTATTTGAATAAGTAGACTTAAATGGAATAAAATGAGCTACCTTAGTCAACCTGTCAACCACAACCATAATAGAATCATGTTATTTGGATGTTCTTGGAAAACCTATAATGAAACCCATGGAAATTACCTCCCATTTCCATTGCAGAATCAGAATCTCTTGTAGTAAACCACTTGGATGTTTGTGTTATGATTTTACTTGTTGACAATCCAAACACCTTGTGATGAAATCAACTACGTCTTTCTTTAGATTCGGCCAATAGTATAACTTCATCACAACTATTTGAGTCTTTTGGTATCCCAGGTGACCTAAAAACAACTTAAAATGAAATTTCCATAAGACAAGCTTCTTGAGCTCATTGTTGTCTGACACATATATCATGTCCCTAAATCTCACCAAACCTTATGCTATGAGATGATAGTCCATGTATTTTTCACCTGCACCCTGCTATTGTAACCTATGCCTAAGCTCCATGTACCTGTCATCCTACTGTCCTCCCTATAAGATCTGATCCTGTAAATTTGCCCCATATGTACTCATAGTTGCTATGTGATTTACATGTACTCTTGTGCTAAGAACATCTATATCCCTATTCTCCTTAGCTTTAATGTACCTGATCTCGAAGTTAAACTCACTGAGCATGGACAACCCTCTAGCTTGCCTAACATTAAGATTAGGTTGGTCAAACAAACATAGCCCACTATGTTCACTCATCAACACAAACCTCCTGCAAACAAGATAGTATCTCCACATCCTCAATGCATGGATGATTACTTCCAACCCAAGATCATGTGTCACACAATTCTTCTCATGTTCATCCATTTTCTTTAACTCATAGCATACAACTTGTCCCTCTTGCATCAAGACTCCACCAAGTCCTCTCTCGCAAGCATCTATACACACCATGAACTCTTTATCTGGATCTGCAATCTTTAGAACTAGAAAATTTGTAAGAAATTTCTTCAACTACTAAAAAATAATCGCACATTTCTCATTCCATTAAATTTCTTTCCCTTTCGCTACAATGATGTGATAGGATAGGAAATGTGTGATGAGTTCCTGATTGACCTCCTGTAATAACCTATTAAACCCATGAATGATCTAACCTTATCAACATTCTTAAGAGCTTCCCATTCCATGATAGCTCCTATCTTTTCTGGATCCACTGCTATGCCTTCCTTGGAAACAACATGTCCCAAGTAATGTACCTCTATCTGAAAGAAAAATAATTTACTAAGCTTGGTACACAACTGATTCTCTCTCAGTAATATCAACACTGCTTCTAAGTGTTCAGCATTCTCTTCCTCACTTTTAGAATATATCAATATATCATCAATGAATACAATCACAAACATGTCCAGATAAGGACGCAACACAATATTCATCAAACACATGAAAGTAGTTGGAGAACTAGTCAAACCAAAAGGAACTACAACAAATGCATAATGCCCATACCTAGTCTAGAAAGAGGTCTTGTAGATGTCCTCTTCTTTGATGCATAACTGATGATATCCTGATCTCAGATCAATATTCGAGAACAATGATACTCCCTTGAAATGATCAAACAAGTCTTCAATCCTTGGCAATAGATACATGTTCTTAATCATCATCTTGTTCAGTTGCATGTAATCAATGCACAACCTGAGAGTACCATCCTTCTTCTTCAAAAATAATATTAGTTCACCCCATGACGATACACTTGGCCTAATGTATCCATTTTCAAGCATTTCCTTCATCTGCAACTTCATCCAGTAAAGTGCCTTTAATGCTGGTGTTTCTCCCATCATCAACTCAATAGAAAAGTCCACTTCCCTATGAGGCAATAACTCTAAAATATCTGCGGGAAATACATCCTGAAACTATTGTAAAATCGGATACCTCAAACTTCTACATCCTCAACATCCTTACCTTTATCACAGGAAATATGAACTACAAACAAGACACACGCTTTCATGTAACTGCGCTTTTCTTGCATAGTTGTAACCATTCTAACTGATGTCACCTTCTTCTTACCCTGTAAGGTTCTCTATTCTCCACTATCATCTAAGCACTCAGTAGCCTTTTCATAACAATCCACCTTAGCCCTATGAAGATACCACCAATCCATACACAGGAGTGTATTGCATGATCCAAACAGAAGTACATTTGGATGCACTGATGTAGGCATATCGTTCAACTCAAATGCACAAGCTCTTACCCAATGATGAATTATTTTCTTAGTACCTGTATCCAATTTCACCAACCAAGATTCTGCATGCACTTATTTTCTCAAACCACGCATATCCACCAGATCAGGGCTAGCATAATTATAATTATATTTTTCAATCAAAATACAAACAACTTGATCATAGGTCTTACCTTCCATCTCAATAATATATTCCTAGTGATTTGTCTGCCTATTATCCAATGTTGCATAGATCTGAGGAATACTCTGTCCAACATCCCCAATTGTCTACACCTCCTGAGCATTGTAGATATGATGCCTACCACCCTAATACGATAGAAATTCCTTCCTAAGATGCTCCTTGCTACATACCCAACATTTCAATTGTCTCCTACCATCACCTTTATTTTTCTGCTCTCCAGGATGTAACACATGTCCCTTCGCTATTGCATTAAAATTCTTGTAAGGAACAACATTCTCTTTCAGCCTGTTATGAAACTAGCTCAAGAAAAAGATAGAAAATATAGATCAACGCCTTAAAATTCAGCCTCTTCGAGGGGGCAACCTCCTTTACATTACATAAATGAACAATTCTTGGATGATACAAATGAAAAGAACTCCTTTCTATATATAGGAGTCTAAGGGGTCATAACATAATCAGAGCCAACATAACAATAATAATGTAAGGGCACAATAATAACAATAGTGGGCTTCTATGGGGCACAATAGTAACAATATGGGCACTACATGGGTACATCAATATAATAAGTGGGTTGTACTAATAACAATAAGGGGTTACACTAGTAGTATAGGGGCCTAACATGCCCCTCTCCTTCAAAAAGTGTTGTCCTCAATGCTTGAGTAGTTCTTGATGCTTCTATATAAAATTCTTATCCTCCCATGTGGAATCTTCAGCGGATAAGTTCTTCCACTTGATGAGATACTCTGAAATTGATCGATTTCGTAGCTGTCAGGTTCTTTTTCTGTGAATGCTTTAGGTTCCAATATGATTTTTCCTTCCTCTTCAATTTCTGGCAATATTGTTTGAATTGGGATCTTTTGCGACTGTTGAATAAGTGGCCATACTTCTTCGTCCTTCTTCCATTCATCCCTTACTTCGTTTATCCAATCTGGTTGGATAATAGAAATAGCACAAAACACTGCTTCCACATCCTCATCCTTGAAGAGTCTTCCCATTCGGTAAGGTAGCCATTTTTTAAGTGCATGTAGTATTGCCAACATTTCCTTCTCATAAATAGCTTGCTTGAGATGTAGCAGTAAAAATACCCAATCACCTACATGAAAACATTTTTCACTACAATGTTGATCTACCTGTTGTTTCATTTGATTTTGCACTGAAGTGGTGTTATCCTTTAAAAGTTGGAGAACTTGTTGATGATGCTCGATGGGACCTTTCACTGCTTGAACCTTTTTCTTCTTGATATGTCCTTCTATCTCTAGAGTTTGAGGAGTGGTAATTTCTTCCAATCCTTTACAAGATATGGTCGAATTCATTTCTTGATGCTCGATGTGATCTTTCACTTCTTGAACATTTTTCTTCTTGATATGTCCTTCTATCTTGATAGTTTGAGTGGTAATTTCGACCAATGAATGGTTGGATTCATTTCTTCTTTTCACTTCTTGCACCTTTTTCTTCTTAATATGTCCTTCTATCTTGAGAGTTTGAGGAGTGGTAATTCTTGCCAATGCTTTACAAGATATCGTTTGATTCATTTCTTCTTTCTCTGGGGTGGGGTCCTGGCATATATCTTCTTCTTTTGATGTTTCTTGATCCTTTTCTTCCTCCTCTTCATATTCTATGTAAAATAATTTCTTCTCAACACACTTATGACCTTTAGTGCATTTGCTATCACAATTGTAACAAAGCCCCTTTTCTCTTTTTTCTTCCAATTGTTGTGGTGTAACCCTTGTAGGTTGTGGAAGGCTAGGAGAAACAACACTTCCATCTTTATAGTTGTGAGGGGTATGCTTCCAAGTTTCCATAATTTTGCTTTCCACTATGTCATAAAGCCCTTTTACTCTTTCCAATTGTTGTGGTGTTGCTCTAGATAAGGTGTTGCTCTTTGTATCCTCATAATGTGCTATCATTTCCTCCGTGAAAATTGGCCACGTAACAAGTTGTTTATGAGAACAAAGTCCTTCATACCATAAAATTTGATCCAATTCTAAATATGAAGATGCAATACATACCTTTCATAACAGTTGTACACCATGTAGATCAAAATATTGTTCCATCTGAAGTATCCAATTTACCGGATCCTTGCCATCAAACTTCCTCATCTTGCTTTTTTTTTTATTTTAGGAGCTCAAACTTGAAACGACTGTAACTTTGTACTTTTGGATCTTTAAGTTCTGAAATTACGACCTGGTGTAGCCCTCTGTGTCCTCTTTCCAATGCCACTAGTCTGATGCAAATTGGATTCTCCAAGAAAGAGTTATGCACAATATCCCACAATGACTTGATTATAGACTAGTTCAGTAGAGCGAACTTGTACGACATGCCACGAGTCACTGTTTCGACCTTTGGATCTGAAAAATGCATACAAGAAACTAAAATCCGTCCTCTTTATGTACCTTCTTACGAAATTTCAATCTGATCCCCAGAGAGAAAGTTATGACGATTTTCCCTAGGTCACCTGTTTGGAATGTAATTCAGGAGTATGCAAAAAAGACCAACTTCCTCAGACCATATCTCCATAAATATAGCATGAAAAGCTCTAAAATTTGGACCCAGGGTTCAACGTGATTTCTTCTCAAATGGGTTTTTTTTTAATGTCTGAAAAGTCGCAGAAACAAAGTTATAGCGAAAATGCCACGATGACTTGTTTGGAGCAACGGAACCCTAGAATCCAAAGCTCTGATACCAAAGTTATGAAACTAGCTCAAGAAAAAGATAGAAAAGATAGATCAACGCCTTAAAATTCAGCCTCTTCGAGGGGGCGACCTCCTTTACATTACATAAATGAACAATTCTTGGATGATACAAATGAAAAGAACTCCTTTCTATATATAGGAGTCTAAGGGGTCATAACATAATCAGAGCCGACATAACAATAATAATGTAAGGGCACAATAATAACAATAGTGGGCTTCTATGGGGCACAATAGTAACAATATGGGCACTACATGGGTACATCAATATAATAAGTGGGTTGTACTAATAATAATAAGGGGTTACACTAGTAGTATAGGGGCCTAACACAGCCTGCATCTTGGGGTATTGTTTACTTCGATGGCCATTTACCTTTATATTTTTCATTCCCTTTCCAACCCTGATTATATTAGTCCTACACTTCGATTACTCATAACAGTGTTTCAACTTTCCAATGACTTCTTCCAGCAATCAAAGCTCATCATATTCAATCCGATCCTTAAATTCTAATGGTAGTCCAATGATAAATATTGGAAATTTAATTTTCTCTTCCTTAGGATATGGCACATACCTCAACAACTCCAAGAAATTAGTCATGTACTCTTCATCCATCACTAATCCCATCTTCAGCTTATAGAACTACTTGGATTTTCATTCATAGCACCTCTTTGACAAATACTTCTTACTAAAAAGTCTCTTGAATTCATGCCAACTCAATTGCTTTGTCCTGATGTCTCTGAACCATTTCGCATCTTCCCACCAGAAGTATGCTTGCCCTTTGAGACTAAAAATAGCTACCTTGACCTTCATGTTCTTTGTGTATTCATGCAGCTCAAATAATTTCTTCATCCCAAGTAACCATGCCTCTGCATCTTATGGATTATTCAAATCTCCATCATATGTAGGTGGCTTCAATTTCTTGAACTCATCCAAAAAATATTCTCTATTACTCCTCATGTAGGGATGATAGCGATTATGACCATGATGCCTTTCTGAACCAGAACTAGAATAGAAACCATGTCCATTGCCTCTCCTATTAGGTGTATCCAAGAACTTGCCATCTCTAACTGTGTATCCAACCTATACCCACCATGAGACCTACTTTTGCGTGCCCCATTAGTCAAGTCCTCCTATCCATAAATAATATGTGGTTGTCCATGTCTCTGTAAGTCTAAAAAACTTTGAAGGATAACTACGTTGACCTCTACTGGTTTCTCCTATTCCCTAGAAAGTCTCTCTTGTGACTAAATAATTTTGTCATTATCTTCTTTGCAACTTTTGATCTATGACTTCAGACTTCTCAATGTGTCGACTATGTCAAGAGAGAAATCATAATTTGGTTGCTCACATGATATGTAAGTGGATTCTCGTGAACTGAAATCCACCCTTTTCTATTCATCTTTGATCTTCTTCTTCATGTAAACATACCATGTTAGATAAACCAAATACAGACATAATCAAAATACCTTGGTGAAGTTTAGGAGAGGCTATCTCATCTGTAAAATCAGTCCAGATTAGCGTGATACATTTAACTATAAATAAGCATATCAGTATACTACATCTGTAAGGGGATTCTCGTGAATTGTAATCCCCCATTTTTCTGGTCATCTTTGATCTTCTTCTTCCTACAAACATGCCATGTCAGATAAACCAAATACAAACATAATCAACATACCTTAGTGAAGTTCAAGGGAGGCTATCTTGTCTGCAAAATCAGTCCAGATTAGCGCGATACTTGTAAATATACATAATCATATCAATATCTCAATAATCATCCCAGTTACCATGCATGATGTAAAAAATTTTAACACTAACTAGATACAGTGCATGCATAACAAACATATAGAAAAATGGCATCCATGCATGGAAAACACATTCTTCCCATTCAGTCCAAGTATTGAACCATGCTTCGATACCAACTTGGTATCAGATAACACCCAAATAGAATGGAACCCACTCTGATACCAACATGTAACCACCCCTCCCACACTTTCCCACTTTCACCAAATTGCTAGGGTAAACATGATACAGAGAGCTACTATGACATGACCTAACCTCCTAGTTTCCATTAAGGAAGTGCGGCCAACAACTGATGAAAAACTGACATCTCAACACATCCTATAGGGTCTATAGGTAACTCAGAAATTGAGCAACCACCCTAGGTGGCCAAATATTGATTTGGACTAACTTTTCCTTGACCTAAGCCCTCAAAAACTCCAAAAAAAAGGCATCCATGTGGTTGGGAGCCTCCAACCTCATGCATAAGCCTACATACTAGTAGTTGGAGCCCAAAATATCCAGTTTAGAGCATGCAGTTCTGGATTCTAACCCTAATTTTCAGTTCAACCCCTAGACCACTGCTTAGAACTCGGTGAGACTCTCCATAATAATTTCTAACATGATGAAAAAACCATTCAATCAAACTTGACCTAGCCAAGTGTAAACATGATAATCATTTTGTCAAACATATTGATAACATGTAATCTACAGGTCATGAATCCATATCTAAACATAGGGGTCATATGCTTATCTGAAAATCATGAAGAAGGTATAATTTCCTCTCATAATAGATACAATAACATTTTTTAGCTCATGCATTCATTAACCATTCATCATCTAATCAAAACATTTCAAGAGCCATAACTAGAACCTGTTATGAAACCATGCTTATAAATTGCATATAACCATAATAATAACCATGATAGAACAACCATCAAAGCCACATAATAATAAGTATAAACACTCATGAAATAAAAGAGAAAAAGATATCTTATTAACATATTCAAAAGCCAACCAAGTTAGGGACTTCCACATACCTACAGACCATAGATTGCACTGAACCAAATCTTTCTTTCAGCCAATCACCCTCGTGCCATATTCCAAGCATGAATGTGGGATTCAAGAAAAAAACAACCAAGGATTCCTAGATATTAAACCACCTCCACCTTCTGGCTTTACAACAATCTTGCCAAAACTGGTCAATGGATTCCTAGGCCTAACTAGCACATGCACAACTAGGCTTTACCACAATCCCATCAAAACTAGTTAAGGGATCACTATGCCCAAAAGAAGAACATGTGCTACCAGGATTTACCACAATCCCACCAAAATCGGTCAAGGGATCACTAGGCCCTAAACAAACTTGGATGCATCAAAATTTCTTCACCAATACATTAAGGAATTTTCTTGTCTCCAGCCTGAGGCTTTACCACAATCCTGTCAAAACTAGTCAAGGGATTCCTAGACCTTTGGCAAATCTTCCTAAGACCACCTCACTAGGTTCCAAAATCTTATGGAAATCCAAAGCTCAACCAAGCAAAATATCCGCATCACACCATGGCTATCCAGAAATGGAAAGGAAAGGTTGTAACCACTATCACACCTAGAAAAACCCATGCTAATGATAGCACGAGAACCAAATACATGCATGCATGTACCATGCATTCACAAACTAGCTAGGAAATCACACATGAAACCTATTACCTACAAGTATTCCTGCTAAAGCTTCTTGATCCAAATTTTTCTCACTTGTCCCTTTCTTTCCTTGTCCTTCCTTTTCTTTCTTTCCTCAATGATAGAGTGCTCCAAGAATTCTCTAAGTGTGCAAGAGTATGAGAGAATAGAGAGAATTCCAAAAATGAACTCTCAAAGGTTAACCAAAAAAAGTTGTGAACTGATCCTCAAAAGCCTTTTTATTATTGATGCCTCTATTTTCTTCAATTTCCACTATTTTTCCTTCATTTTCCTCTCATGCAAGCCTGTGACTTTTCATCTCCCTTTTCTCCTATTTTCCATTATTTTCATAAATAAAATTCCAATTAATGCCCCTTTGCCTTTTTCAATTCCTTTGCCAATTTCCTTAGCCATAATAAACCAAAATGAACACCCACTAGGATATTTTTCCCTACATTCCTGAACCGTAAACAATTTGTAGTTGTCAACTTGCTTGTCCCGAAGAACCATGCGAAGGAGGGTCTCTAACTACTAATTCAAAGTTATTTAATGTAAGAAATGTAGATGATGCTTCCTAAATATCTCCAGATATGGAATCTAGTTGAGTCGTTCTCCAACAACCTCTAAGTTAGAAAAATAAGACATTTAACCAAATTCTTTCGACTCTAGGAGAATAATCTCTCTCCTTATTTCTAGAGGGATGGAGTCAAAAAAGTTTGCTATTAATTCCCATCCAAAGAGTTGTTTTCGAGAGGAGAAGGAACTAGTCATTCCTCCTTTGCAAGTTGGCATTCAATCTCAAGGAGCCATCAAAATAGAGGTGCAATAGTAATACAAATTAGAGAAATGACCCAAGAGCATACACGAACTAGGACAGGGGATTCCAATAGTAGGAGGGATAGGGAACCCAACTACTGAGGTATCATACAGAAAGGTGAATGGAACAATGGGATTAATTAAAAACAAATATATCCACTTCAAGTGAAACAATAAGGGACCCTAGAAACTCGAGACCTCCACAGACTCTACAAGCAAATAGACTAGAAATTGAGAAAAACACTCATAAAGCAATGTGGGGTGACTTGAGCCTACTATGGTAAATAATCGACTCGCCCTATTAAAAATAGATAGAGAACAAGCTTGGATACAAAACCCAACACACTAGGACCGTGAAATTGAAGGAAATTCCTGTAGGGTCTATACCTTGGAACGATGAGGAAGACAAAACGGCCACCAATTCAAAGGATGAACACATTCCTATATTTAGGAGGAAAAACATAAAAAAACATTGACCCACCCATAGATTATTGAAGCAAATAGTTTAGGTCCCAAATACAATGAGCGTAAAAACACCATAAAACATAAAAACTAGAGAATAAGCATAAGTGTTGGCTTGTATGGGCCTGACCCAAGCTCAGAGGTGATTTAGCCAAGAAAATCCCAGTACTACTGGCCCTTTAGGAAATAGTCTGTGGAGCGCAGACTGAAGTCTCACCTGAAGTAGTATGGGAGGGTGCTAGAACCAGGTTTCGGCACCTTGAGGATGTCTGATGAGCTTTTGGGGGTTCGCAGTTTGACCCTGCGTGCATGTCGCTACGCACACTTGTTATTCCTTTGCAACCTGTGATGCTGCTTCCACGCAGCCCTACTTGGGGCGCAACCCATATTATACCCAAGTTCCTTGCTATTTAATCTATTATTACCTGATTACTTAACTTATTTGTGTAATACTAGTGATTATTACAACATATCCAGTAATCATATTAGTACACACGATAAATAAAACAGTATAAATGTAAAGAAGGCAATGCACAAGCAATACACAGAAATAAGAATCAACTTCTCTTTATTATTCTCTGATCAAGATTACAGACTCGACACCGCCCTGCACACACATTTACAGGGGTCTACACACTTAGCTGCAGACTCTACTAGGCCTCTATGCACTCAACTGCAGAGCCTCTTCCTACTACTATGACCCAATACACTTAGACTCTTACTCTATGCTTGAACCATGTGTATTCCTCTCTTCTATTCTCTATCTTTACAACTTAGAGCCTCACTCTATTTATACAATCCCATGGTCCGTGGACCATGGGTAGGATGACATGACTTTACATTACATTGCAATACTTTAGGGCAGATAGCCCTATGACTCATCTTATACTTCGCGCTCCACGCCCGCAATTCGCAGAGTCTTTACAATACACTTAACCAAAACTTGGGCTTTGAGCCCCAAAACATGTTGTGGGGGGATTCCATGCCCAACAAGCCCCCAACACAATCATCGTGACTCGTCTTGAGTCACTCTGTTGGTGTGGCAATCTTGGGGCAGAGCCCCTCCAACTGGTCACGTACTACTCGGAGGTCCACGGCACACTGTTCTGTAGTTTGTTGGACCTACTGCATGCGCTCTTCCGATGCTTCTTTGTGAAGATCAACTGCCTGCTTTACCGCGTAGAGTCCCTACATCTATGCGAGCTTGTCCTCAATATCTTTCATAATGGTGAAGGCCTCATCAATCCATGGTTAGACGTGCACTTTGAGAAGTGCCTCTCTTTGTCTTGTAGCATTCACCTGCTCTTTCAGTGCCCTTTCTTACTGCATCTTTGCCAGTCATTGGGTGGGCATGACCTTTTGCGCAATTCCCCTTACACTATCATACTACTCCTGAAGCTCGTGCGCCTCTGTTTCTAGGTGCTGGATGTTGGGGTCCTCCTGCAAGGATGTGAGGATGTCAAAGGCTTGGTCCAACATAATGGTACATTCCTGCACTGCCCATCCAATTTCTTCCAATCCTTTTTGAATGGCGCTAATGCACTACTCTTTAACTTCCGGAGGGCTAGAAGGCTGCACCTTTAGCCGTAGCTTGGTAATCTAGAGATTCAGCTCTAGCTGCACACACGTTGTTTCTTCGCGTGCATTTCAGACTCCACTTTCCAGATAGTGGATCCGCATCTCTGTTGGTAGGTCTACAGCGATGGACAACTTTAGGACTCACCAGCATGCTTCATCAACTGTCTGCATGATCTACTGGTTCTGTGACACCAGTTCATCACACTGCAGGCTGAGTTGTTCGATGTTGATCTTTTGCTCACTCATCACCTGAATTGCGCAGCCCTCCCTAGTACGGAGCTCTACTGTTATGCCATCCTGCAATTGGTACAATGTGTCTCACAGAAGGGCAGCCAAATTAAGGCCAAGTCCCTTGATCCTACCCACTGCAGCTCTGTCATCCTCTTTCTCTGCTATTAGTGCTCCTTCCAGTAGCACTATGGTGTTGGCCATCTTTGTGCGTAGCAGCTGCTCCGCTGCTGATGTGCCTGCTACGCCGTAGGTGGATACGATTCCTTCCTATGGGGGTTGCACCTGTAGCTCTTACAACTACGCCCTTAGGGCCCCCAACACAATCTGTTGCTCCAACATGGCTTCATAGAGCGCTTCCTTGGTGACCTTGTGAACCATGTTTCCGATGTCGTAGAGGTCGCCTTCTATTAACGTGATTGGTTCGATGGCCAATTTGGATACCTTGACCTTTTTTCGTGGACCAGATCTCTCTATGATGCGCGGCCTTTTTAGTTGGGTGGAAGTTGTGCCCAGGTCTGTGCCTTCTTCTACGAGGTCCATGTCCTCTACTTCCTGTCCTGTAGACAAGTCCTGGCCCACCTCATCCTACATTGTGGTGGCCCCTATTTCCTGCACTGTTGGTGCTTCTTTGGAGGCCTTTGCCTGCTCTGTGGTTGCCCTTGCTGCCTCGTGGACAACCCTTACCTCCGCGACCGCTTTTTCATTGCACCTCTTCTCAGCCAACTTTGTGACGTGCAACTTGGCCTCATCCTTTTGTTTCTGTGCTATTGTCCTATCCACCTCCACCAGATCCGGGGCGCGTCACTTGGGGGGGCATGATTTTAACACTGAAAAGATTACATCATCAATGGAAATGAAGGGGATCTTGGTCCATTGCTACGTCAGATCCTTACGCACCTTGATGTAAACATTATGCATGTCCTCCTTGAAGTCTACAAAGCTCCATAGACTGTTGTGCATTGTGGGGGACAGGCGTGGCCATCTATTGATCCACATCCAGATGCTCACCTCCATGAGCACCCATAAGATCTTTGTCTCGTGAATCCGCTTTGTGTCCTTGGTGGCCCAGAGCGACGCGTACTTTGCGGCCTCTGCTAAATCCTATTTAATGTTAGGAAACTGACTATCCTTGGGAAGTTCTCTTATTACCAGCAAAATGGACAAGAGAAACCACACGCAGTGGAAGGTCTTGCCTTGCTCATGGGCTTCCTTACAGTTGGTCAAGAATTCCTCGCAGAGGAACTCGACCTAGTTGAATTGGACCCCCTCTGTGCATTGTTCGGCCAGTGCAACTACCGGCACTGGTACCTCATTACCGTAGAATTTTCTCATTACCTTCCCAGCCAGGAGTTGGGTGGCTACACGCACCCCTTTATCTTTAATGATGTTGATTGTGTAACCCCTCTTTTTCTTCTCAAGCTTGTATTTTTTCTTCATGGCCTCCGCAAGCACCAAATCTACGCTTTTTCCTGCTATCACCGCGGGGTCCTTTCCCTTACAGTGGAGCTAGGAAATTCTATGGATGAGATCCGCCGTGATGGGAATAGGCTCCTCCATCCATAAGTACCCATCATGCACTAGGCAAAGCAACTGCCTGATGACGAAAATAGTGATAGACACGAGGTGAAAGTTTGGAATCCACAGCAGATAAAGTAATCCGACCTTCTCCACACTGCGTAGCCATTTCTGTGGTTCTAGTATTGTGATTGGCCCCTCCATGCTCTGTTTCATGAGGCTATCCATCTCTAAGTGTGGGAACTTCTCGCCGTCCATGAGGTCCCAATCTTCAAACTTCATTGTGGGCATGCGACCCAGGTCCGAGCCCTCAAACACAATTCCATCGGGGAGGAGTGGGTTTTGAAGTGCACTCTTAGTGGCATCTAGGTCCTTTGGTATCTTAGTTTTCCCTTTTCACGGAGGGACGTACTCAGGAAATTTCGCTAGAGTGCACTGGATGGATGTCTTATTCTATGTCTTCTGCTTCCTCTATCTCATCGACGAGAGCCTGTATGTCCTCGTCCTCGTCATCTGTCTCAATGGTGACAACCTTGCCCTTATCTTCCATTGAGACTTTACTGAATTGCGGATTCCTCGGGGACATGCAAACTAGTCCCACTGCCTGCTTATCTTTCTTGGGCCTTGGCGTCCGAGGTGATTTCGGGATTTCCATCACATCCCCAGCATCTCCGGGAACATCCTGCACCGTGGGGTTCTACGCAGCTTCGTCGACGGTTCTTTCTACAAAGCCCACACCTCTCCTAGTAGCCGTCGTCTTGTTTAAACTGTCTGTGGTCATGCGCGAACTTCGGGGCTCAAATCTTACTTGGTGCTCAACACTCTATACTATAATCAACTGCTCAAATCTCAAGTGAGCAAGTGTTTTCTCGTGGCTAGCCCCTGGAGTTTTATAGCGCCTTTTCAAATCAAATACGACCATTCCCTCCAATTCTAGCCCATCAATGCTTTCTTGCAGCAAATTCCCCAAATCTTGCCCTTATATTCGTGTCTTAAATGCCCACTACCCGCTCCCTTTCACCTTAAATTGGAGATCTTATCATGAATAGTGACACCAACGGTCACTTCCCAGCCTACCCGCGTGACAGCGCACCCCCCCTTGCGCGGTCACAACCCTTGTGACATGCTAATTCTGTGTGCACCTCCCTCATCACGTAGTTCCTAAACAAACTCTTTTATAGTCCCGTGCTCTCTTTCAATTGCTTGGAGCGCTGAGACTATGCTCCCTACGGCTAGTCAGGTGGTTTTACCACCTGTGCGAGACTTCAACTCACCTCTCAGTACAGTCCATGAAAACTCTTCAATTGCCTTCGCGATAGCCAGCACAACGCGTTCCACTATATGTAATGCATTCCCCTGGTTATTGTGTTTGCTGAGGTGTAGTTGTAGCCATGGAAGTAGAGTCATAAATTCTCGATGACAATCTTCTAATGCAATGGTATGATCATCCGCATCTTGCCTTGTCATCCTTGGTTTATCGATGAGACATGCTTGCATGATCTTTTTTTCTAGCCTCTTGATCTCAGCGTCCATCAAAATTGTTTTCTTCCTCAATCGTACCTGGTCATTTTCGAGTTCACGAAGTCTAAGGTTCCCTCACCGAAGGGCTTCCTAAATCCTTATATGTTCGACCTCGTGTAGCTGTGTGATTTCTTCATCCTGGTCATCGCACACCATCACAGCTGCGAGAGCCATTATGTACGGATTCCTTTTTGTATTCTCTTCAGAAATAACAGTCTCTACTCTATTCCGCAGCTTTGGAATCGTCTCTATGATCAAGGTTTTGTACATGGTCCTATGGGCCCATCAAACCGTTGGTACGTGCAGGTCCCAATCAGGGCATCTTGCCTGGTGAACCTTATTTAGTACTCCGCACACCCTATCGAATGCTTCATCGTGGATAATTGGTAGTGCGTGTCATGTTTCTTGCTGCTGCAGGTTGTTCTATATCTCTATTCTAGGGGTGGTGTGCGCTTGTGTGGGCTGTACAACATATGTTTGTACCCATCAAGAAAGGTGCACACACAAGTTGTTCCACCCCTACTGACTAGCTTTCATTCGGAGCTAGGGTTTTCCAAAAGGTAGGTACATCAGCATTCTGCATCCGTGCCAGTCCTCAAAACTTTCTTGATGTGTACCCCACCATCATGCGGGTGTTGCACGTAGTGCCCATTTCAGAGCATCGAATCGCTATTGTTCTGGTACTGCGCTTTCAAATTTTCTCAGAAATTCATCCACCACTATTAATCCATCATATGTCAGCAGCTCCCTTGCCTCTATTGTCATGCAATGCAGTGATCTAATCATCATGTTGCAATTCAGCGTTGTTACTTCGTGCAGCCAATTCTACCATCGTTCTACTTCTTCGTCTGAATCTGAAGTGCAAGAGCTTTCGCGCTCCCATGAAATTCTTCCATCTGCAGTCGAATTCACCCAATCCTATTCTTGTGCAGTTATCTTGTAAATACAATCAAGATCGTCATCACTATCATCGTTGTGCACCGGTTTAGTGTATCATGCTCCTTCAACTGGATCTAGGGGTACTACTACGAGTAGTGAATTTTTGTCAAAGATCATTTTGCACTTCTTCAGATTTATGACTTTGTTCATATAGCCTAGTCTATTCCTAATAGTGCAGGATATCGATTACTATCATCGAAAATCTCTATCACTTCAAAATCCACCTACGTGCTCGCACCTTCAATATCTACTGTTACCCCTTGCAATCTTCCCATGGGCAAAATTTTTTGTTGGTTTGCCATTCGTAACTGGATAGGAGAGTCGAGACCACTATAGCATGGGTCTGGCCATGTGTTCCCATGTTCGTTTTGGCAGTATATTCATGTTTGATCTGAGATCCAGGATTACCTGATCCATTTCATACTCGCCTATTTGCGCAGTCAACCTCATTTCCCTTCCTGTGCGCAATGCATGCTTTCCAAGTTTTCGGACCACTCGCAGTTCTCCTAACCTCACGCACCTAGTGATAAGTTCCCATAGTCCTTTGACTACCTTTCTATCGTACAACAGTTTCATGCATGTCTCCAAAAAGGTAGTGAGCATTGAAGGATCTATCCTTGGTTCTAGTTGATCCTTACTACCTGAAGTGGAGGCCTCCATGAAGCTCTTCTTAGCTTCCATGAATATCTCCTTCGCGCATTCTAAATCAAATTCGGGTTCCTTTGTAGGAGCCTTACGAACCCACACACTTTCTTTTGTCTGCTTCCCTTTATCATCGCCCGTGGTCATACCACTCCTGAGCATCATATTTACATTTGAGTCTTCTTCATGTAGCTCAGACCTCATCATCTACAAATTCTGAGTCAGAGGGGGCTGGAGTACCCTTTTTTCGTGCATCCTCGCTATCAGTGAAGGGTAGTCTTCTGCCTCATGATAAAACTGAGTACAGTACCAACATGATGTTCTTTCTGGGTTTGTGAAATTGCGGGCATAGTTCCATGGCCCTCCACAGTTGTAACAAATTAGTTGTTTGCGATCCCTTCCTAGTCCCATTCTGCCTTGACCTTGATCATGCCCATAAAATCTAGCACTCACCATCTCTGCATTTGGGTGGAGGGCTCGCCTTTTGGTCTGCACCCTGTAGGTAGGAGTTGGATCCATCATTAGTTCATAGCTTTGGCAAGTGCATTCATCATGGCCTACCGACCTATAGAAATTACAAAACAATTGTTGGGACATTTGCGTATACTTCTGCAACAGATGACAATTATCCGTAGTGTGTTTTCCTCCTATCTGATAGATTGCACACCATAATTCAGGCGCTGCACTGGGCCCTGTCTGTGCCTCAAGTCTTAACGGCATCAGCCCTCCCCCTGCCAAGCAGTTCACGAATACTAGACAGTGGTCCTTATCGTGCCCTTGACCTTTGCATTTTATGCACCATATCTCCTCGCTCGCCTCCGGCTGAGGTGTCATGTCCTGTTTCAAACTTTGCATTTCTAGACATAAATTTTGTAATTGCGCATGGATTTGTTGGGCTCCCAAACTAGGGTCTTATATAGGGTTCTCATGCAATCTCATCGCCATTTCTAAAGCTTCAGCCTGGGTGGAAAGTTTGTGCTGTAACAACGCTGTCTTTAAGTGCGGTGTCAGAGATGCTACAAACCATGCGCGATGTTGTCCATCTGTCAATGTCATATTGGCTTCTCGAATCGTACTCTTCATCCTTTGTTCCAGATCCCACGGGGTCTCACCCGAGAGCATCGTAATCTCCTTAAACCCGATGATTGATTGTGTCTCTGACTTTGGCTTGCTAAATTCCCTATTCAATGCAGCCTTGATTTCTACGATTCCTGCATTTGGGTGGCCATTAGAATGCTTGATATACCATGCTAATGCATGATCCTGCAACATGGTCACCAGCATATCCATCTTAATATTTTCATCCACAACGCCCTGTGCTTCCCATACTGCTCTTACCACGAACCAGAATTGGTCCAGATCTTTATTCCCCACTCCTCTGAATACCGGTAGTTTTATCGCACTCGCCATAGTGAAATGTGGTGGTGGCAGGGGTGGGGTGGGTGGAGATGGAGGCGAGGAGGGTGAGACAGGTGGCGGTGTGGGTGGAGGTGGTAGACGCGGAATTTGCTGCCTTATCAAACTATTTGCGCTTCTCAGAGAAACCTTCGCAAGCTCTTCCTCGCTCTCCTGTGAGGGTGAAATTAAGGGACTAGTTTCTAATTCTTCACTACCTCCGCTTCTGCATATCTTCCCGCTTCACATAGCTCCAAACATTAATTTATTTGCATAACCCGCTTTTCACACAATAACATCTTAATCCAAGTTTTCAAAGATTTAATATACTTTCTTCGTGGTCCCTTGAGGAAACATCACTCCACCTCACTGTAGTTGATGGTTGTGTCTACCACAAACTCAGTGATAAATCCTCCTATTATTCAATCGAGCCAATGGTCCACATCTCATGCGATCTTATCTCCTGACACTTCTAGTTTGCACACTAATTCTGAAGTCCACACTACTAGTTTGTCGAGCCTACACCTTTCATGGTTGTCTGCTAACTTCGCAATCCACTCATACAGCTCAGAAGGAAAGGATGCAAAGAAAATTTCGTGGATTTCTGTATACAAGTAGCGCTCCAACCACTGTTCCTTAGATACTCATAGATTTCTATTTTCCTGCGCTGCAAACTTGTGAATCTTCTTGTCCAACCACTCCTAAATTTCTTTCTTTGTTGGATTCCAGTGGCACAACATCAAACATCCCTTATGCAGATCCCAGTCCCGGAAACGAAACCATTTATTGGCTTGTATGGGCCTAACCCAAGTTCAGAGGTGATTTAACCAAGCAAATCCCAATACTACTGGCCCTTTCGGCAACAGTCCACAGAGCGCGAACTGAGGTCTCACCTGAATTAGTATGGGAGGGTGCTAGAACCAAGTTTCTGCACCTTTGGGATGTTTAATGAGCTTCTGGGGGTGCACGATTTGACCCTGCACGCACGTTGCTACGCACACTTGTTATTCCTTTGCAACCTGTGATGTTTCATCCACGCAACCCTACTCGAGGCGCAACCCATATTATACCCGAGTTCCTTGCTATTTAATTTGTTATTACCTAATTACTTAACTTATTTGTGTAAGACTAGTGATTATTACAGCATATCCAACAATCATATCAGTGTGCGCGATAAATAAAATAGTATAAATGTACAAAAGTCAATGCACAAGTACATACACAAAAATAGGAATCGACTTCTCTTTATTATTCTTCGATCAAGATTACAAAATCGACACCACCCTGCACACTCAGCTGCAGGGGTCCACGCACTCAGCTACGGACTCTACTAAGCCTCTGCACACTCAACTTCAGAGCCTCTTCCTACTACTACGACCCAATACACTTAGACTCTTACTCTCTACTTGAACCATGCATATTCCTCTCTCCTCTTCTCTATCTTTACAACTTAGAGCCTTGCTCTATTTATACAATCCCATGGTCTGCAGACCATTGGTAGGCCGACATGACTTTACATTACATTACAATACTTTAGGGCAAATAGCCCGTTGACTCATCCTATACTTCGTGCTCCACACCCGATTTCGCAGAGTATTTACATTACACTTGACCAAAACTTGGGCTTTGAGCCCCAAAACATGTTGTGGGGGGATTCCATGCCCAACAATAAGGAAACAACCCACCCAGTGAAATGGAGTAAGGGAAAGGAGTATAACATAAGCCACATAATTTGGCTAGAACCTCTTTGCCACCCTAATAGACATAACAATTTTTTCACTTGCAAGAGACCCCATGCAGTTATAAGGGCCAGTTGATAATGCTAATGCTAATGCCGTAAATATATTACCATTGGTTTTGGGGTCATGGGAGGGACATTCGTCATGTCCAGTAGACCCTTCAAAAAATCCAAACCACCTGGAAATCATGCACTCATCAATGAGCTCAGATATTTGAATGTCAAAATATCTCAGGAGATCGACTAATCAATCTACCATATGCAAGCCATATATGCAACTACATGATAAACCCTAACGGAAAATCGTTTATCGTAGTCCACCATAAAACCAAATATTTATTTGCATGTATAATGATGACACCTCATTAAGAGGCCCCAACCTTGGTTCTAGACAAGTGCCACATGGTTGTCCTAAGGAGCCAGGTGTGAAGTATGGCCCTGCAATCTATGAGCACCAACCCTCCAACTAGTATCTACTTGGCACGGAAATCATGCCCCATGTCACTCATTTGCTATTAAGGCTCACCCCCATCTAGGACTTTAAGTGCACACATGGACCCATCTTGCTCCACCCATTGTTCAATTTCTTCTACTTCGTTCGAAGTAGAAAAATTTGACGAAGCCCTCCCTGCCTAGTATCAGGTGTTTTTCTCGACTCCCCAAATTTTCCAAGGCATCTACCACCTTGTCCCCTTCCCTACGAATATGTTGAAGAATAATGTAATGAAACCTTGGTAGGAGATCATTTATGTTGGAGACTACATCATGTAAATTCCATCTACACACCATTTTATATGGGGGTTTCCCATTGAGCAATTTATGAATGCACTAGATTACTAACTATGAATCACCATGAATCTTGATTTATTGAAGCCCCTCTCTAACTACTATTTGTAAACCCCTTTTGACTGCCAAGAATTATGCTAAGTTATTCATGGTTACTCCATAAGACCATGCAAAGATATGCAATGGATTTGATTGTTCATCTCGAAAGATCCCTCCATACCTAGCATTACTTAGGTTTCCCTTAGAAGCTTTGTTAAAACTTACCCTGCGAAAGGAGGACAAGGGTGGTGTGTATGTGTTATCAATGGGATATCTAGGTCATTGCACTTCAAATGAATAGGCAGTCAGCATCATAGGATTCAAGTCAAGTTCCATTAAAATGAGTCCTCTTGATTCCTACGCTTGCTACCTGTCCTTGGTCTAGGAGGATGTTAGGATGGTTTCTCCAATATTATGAAAAATTAACTCCTTAACTATTTTTTCTTGGAGACATTTCATGTGTAATACATGAAGATTTATTTCCTTCTATATGTTCCAAAGTGTGAAACATAATGCTAATTTCCAAGCCCTAGAAACAATAGGATTATGAGACTTACATCCAAACCAATGACTCAAAAAAATCTTTAAATATCCCATGGACAGTCAACTTCATTTAAAGATCTGGAGAATGAATCCCCATTTTCTGCTCCAAAGGAACATGAGAAGAATATATGATTCACAATTTCCTCTACCTAAGTGCAGGGCTGGCATAGTGACAGCCCATTGAAACAACTCTTACGAATGTGATCCCATGTGAGAGTTCACCCCCATGCTATCAACCATAGAAAGGTTGAAAGTTTGGGCCACCATGAACTATCCCAAATCCATCTCCACACAGCTTCCTATCCCTCGTCGTCCATTCAATGAGTAGTGAATAAGCTTATTTATGGTAAAAGGACTTGATGATTATTGGCCCCATATTAAGATGTCATTCTTGAGAGAAAATATATTTTTTTTTATCTACAAAATAAATAGAACTCTTCCCATGGAAAGTTTTCAATTATACTCATCCAATCACCCTTGTCCTTCCATTGTCGCCATAATTAGCTTTCAACTAGCGGCTTCCAAAAATATAATAACTTATTAGCACCCATTGCTTGAGTTAAATTATGATAGAATATATATTGTCATTCTTCTCCAAAGGAGTATATTGCCACTAGGAATCTTCCCAAAAAGACGCAATCATTCCTCTTTTTACATCCCAAAAGGTAGATTTCCTCACTAGATCCTTGTATTTTTATGCCCACAACTAGATGCCAGATCCTTTGCTAAAACCCTAAAAATGAAAATTCTACTTCTATGTGGATAAGGGTGCATATTTCCTTAGCCAAATATATTTCCATAGTTCAAGGCATCCTTGTACCCATGCCTACAACAATTTCATATCATAGGCATTGTTAATCAATTTTAGATCTCGTAACCCCAAGCGTCTCATATTCTTCGATCTAGTGAGTTTGTCCCATCCAACAAGTGCCCCTTTCTGAGACTTAAGGAAACCCTTGCAAAAGAATTCTGACCATAAAGAATGGAGGTTATGAAAAACTACACTAGGTATGAGCATGACCACAAGCTGATAGTTGGGAATTTCCTGCAATACTGCTTTAGCAAGTATAAGGTGACCCACAAAATTGAGTGCCCAGAAAGCCTAACTACCAATATTCCTTCAAAACAATTCAACAGGGTCCTCCCTGTTGACACCCTATTAAATATGAAACAAGGGGCACACCCAAGTGTTGGGGCGTTTTGTTGTTCCTAAAGGACCAATTGACCTCTACACATTATATCATCAACCTGAAGTTTCATCTATTTATTTCAATATTGTCCAAACAATTTGTGCAAGAGATAGTGCTAATATCACCTAACTTGTATGATCCTAATGAAAAGTAAAGGCACATGAATGAAAGGAATAACTCACACTTATTGAAAGAAACAACTCACACTTGGCTTCTAAACTTCAAGCTTAAATAATCAATACTGCTAAAGGAATCAAATCGTTAAATCTCCTACCAAAAACAGTGAAGGAATCCAACTGAATACAAAGTTGTTTCCTAGGGAACTGCGTCTACAAGAAAGGAACAACACTATGGCTAGAGATGAATTCACCAAAAATGATATTAAATCGTAAGAATTAACAAATTTACATCAATAAACATGAAATAACAAGGAAATATAACACTCCAAAGAACTAATTGCGGCAAATCGAACTCTATGGTATTCAACTGTAATTGCTGCAAAAGCTCACACTTTAGCAACGAAACGAATTAACAACAAGTATATCTACAGAACAACTAAATAATTGAATAATAGGAACTAAAAGTGGAATACAAACTTAATAATACAAGAAAGAACAATAATAGTTCCAATATTGGGCCCAAGATCATTGGAATTCAATTGCCTCATCACTAACTCAGCACAATAAGTTAAATTCAAACCGCAAAAGTCTCTATTAAATTATAATGAGTAAATAACGAGGAATGTCTGTAGATATTTACAATATATATCAAAACGATTATATCTCGAACTCCTTTACTGAGCTTCGATCCCTCATTCTTATATTACAAAATGAGCCTATTTTCAAATAGAGAGTGATCTTGAGAATCTGAAGATTCTCATGATGCTTTATTCAAATTACAAAAATCTCCATCATTTCCCATAATAGCAAGGTCAAGATATTTTCTCCAACTGATTCATCTAAGATAGAAGTCAATCTCATTCAGCTAGCTATAATTAACCTGAACAACCCCACATAATTTGTTCTTCCTTGGCTATTCCAGGGAACAACATCCAGTATCAAATATCCATGTTCAAATAATGGTTCAAATCATAAGTAAACCATGCCTTTCATAATTTAAATAAATTCAAAAGAGATAAAATAATGAAAATCCATTGACTCCTTTCTAGAATCTATATTACGCAAGTTATCACATTCTGCACACAAAAAGTCTTAGAAAACAAACATAAAAATAAGAAATAAGATAAGAAATTGTATCAATTACGAAGCCCAACATCACCCCCCAGCTTACCTTTTTGCATGACCTCATGCAAAAAAATCATTGACATGAAGAATAGTTAGGGAATATGTTAGGTAAGGCTCTTCTCCTACATGGAATACATTCCTGCTCTGTACTTCATGAAAGGAAACATACTTACCTACCTCTGTCAAGTCATATTAATATTTGTAGGAGGATTGAGGACACCAAATTATAGGGCCTCTGTATCTGCACCCCATCCAACTAGGACCTTCTTCCAATACTAGATGAGCATAATCTTGCGCCCTAATCATAACATGCTGGAAATTATGAAAGCCAAAAGGTTCTCTATTTTAAATTTCACCAGATGATGCATACCATGTCTACTTGGCTCCTCTGAGAGCTTCAACCCTAATGTCTTCTAGGTATTCCAGTTCCGATTACAGAACCTCATTGTGAATGGGTGTCAAGGCAACAACAACACCATATTGTTTCACAAACCTTTTATGACAGATAAGTGTGTGCATAGGGTTTCATGGCTCCCCTCTAACCTAGAGGTCCAGGCAAAGTTTTCTTCTTTGAAATGTATGATAAGCTTTAGCCCACTTTATTTGATTCTGAGAGAATAATATAAAAAATTGAAACTACACATCCCCTATGAAAGGAACAATATCCTCATCCACCTTCTATTCTAGGAATATGTTATGCATGTATATATCACATAAGAAGTACCTTGTATGATCATCCTTCTTATGAAAAGAGGTAACAAATTCCAAAACATTGTTGAATTCATAGGGTTGTCTAGACCATATGGCCATTACTTTAAGCAGTAAATATGATTCTAACATAAATAAAGAGTAATTCTAGGCTGAAGATCTACATGAAAGAGCAACATAATATATAGAACATGTTTCCTTTATTTGTCCCATGGCCTTTGTTGGGTGATTTAATTGTGAGTTAAATCCCTATCATTTAATTTGTCAACTCGGGGTTTCATAAACTGACAAGGTATACTTGTATTATATGTACTAGGTCGTTATCTTTCAAATTAGATTAATCAAATGCAATTAAAATTAATTAAAAAGCATAATAAATCAACATAATCCAAACAAAACAAAACCAAACATAAAGAAATTGAAATCACACTTGCATAAAGGAAATCACACTTGCTTGAAATTGAAATCACACTTGCATAAATGAAATCACACCACACTTGCATAATTGAAATCACACCACACTTGCATAATTGAAATCACACTTGCTGGAAAGTAAATCACACCTGTTGAAATGAAATCACACTTGCTGAAAGTAAAAGCACACTTGCATGAAAAGAAATGAAATAACAAAACTATACTATGTTACCAATATGTGCAAACTGTGGTTGATGGGGGCCCTCTCTTCCTCAGCAAGCACACTGAATCAACTATCACATCTTGAAGATCAAAGTGGCAGTATGTATTTCATAAAAATGAAGTTACAAGATATCATAGGAATTCTTTATCCTCACTTTACAGATTACATCTAGAACTTGGAACCTCCAACTAGCAACTAGAAACTAACACTAACACTCACAACTTCTAGCTTGCATCTAACAACTAACAACTAACAACAACACTAACTAGTTACAATTGACAAAATGTTGTATGAAAGGTGCACTCTTATTTATACAAAACTTAAGGATAACTATACAATAAATATATATCCTTATATCTCTCCTAAATCCACATTTATCTCTTTGTGGTTACAACCAATCACCTAAAAATGTAAGATACAAATCCTCGTATCCATGATTCTTCTCCTTTGAATGTGCATAGTTAATGATCCACATCTACAATTACTCCACAAATCTTCATGAGTTGGAATTTAAAATTCGAATTTGTGGTTGGGTGGCCAAGTAGGACCCTTCTAGAATCTCCAAGTAGACCTACAATATCACAAAAGACATAACACTTTTAGATATATATGAAAATATGTTAATTTCCTAACATTTAATCACAAATTCACTTATAATACTTAAAATATATGACTTGGAAAATAATAAGGATAAACCCATGTAATGATGAAAATGGTTACTTAATGTAAGGTTATGGGGCTATAGAGATATGGAATGAGAGTAAAATGATGGAAATGAAGGTGAAAGTTGATGATAGTTTGGAGACCCAACATACCCCCCAAGTGAAGATATTACATGTCCTCATGTAACTATTGCATTGATTCCCTTAATCATAAGTTTATCTTCTTGAAACGTTTTGCTTCTTTATGAGATTTATCTTTGTATTGATTCTCTTTTAACTTTGCATAATCATGTCATTTGAAAATTTTATTCTTTTTGCAAAGTGTACTTCGAAATACATTTGATTGCAAAATATATTTTTTATGGTTGGTTCTTGTGTAACAACCAAATTTTATGAGTATTAGTTCTTGTGTAACAATATTTTTGTTTTTTTTGCATCAAAATACTTGAAAACATTGAGAATTCCTTTTTTAAGTCCCATAGTGTTTGTCAACCATTTAATGTGTTCATCAATTGATCATTGCAAAACATATAATAATAAAAAAATTAATCCAAATGCAATAATAGTTGACTTGGGAAAAATATGTTGGTTAGGATGAAATGAAATGTGACATGTGACATGAAATATGAATTATCCCTTCCCCCCAACCAAAGTTGTTTTCAATTTTTGACAAATGAGAAAGGGAATATAAATAAAGTGAGGAATTTTCCAAAATCACAATTTTAGCATTTAAGGAATTACATGATTAAAAATTAGAAAATTACATACCTTCACCTACCTGAAAAGTGGACAAGCTATGTATATCGAAGAGTGTGGTTGTTGTTGCTGGATCATGGAATATGAAGTAAAAGAATCTGATATGCTTCTTCTTTCCCTTGGTTGTATGAATTGAGGATGAGATTGGAATATTTATTGCTATGGCAGCTGAATTTTGAATTGAGTCTTGCTGCAAACTGCTGAAATCATGTAGTCTTCATTTGTTCCCACTCAGTGGCATAATTCTTATCTATGTGAATAGATGTGTAGATGTCGAACATAGAAAAGATTTTTTTGGATTTCTGGCGATTAATAAATGTCATTAACCAACACAAGATTACTCACAATTGATTTCAATGAGAGTCAAGATGCTTAAGTACATCTTACTAGGTATGAATAGATGTGTCGTAGTTGAGTCACCTAGAAAATATGACAAACAGGGTACATTGATGTATTCCCATTGTTTATTGGCGAGAGAGCTTGCCATTAAGGCATGCAAGCCTCAAGGTACTTAAAATATCTCTAATTTTGATACCAGATGATGTGTCAGAGTCGATGGGTCAAAACTTGTTAGAAGGGAGGCCTTAATGAATCCTCCATCATCTAACACGAGTATGAAATAATAATTTGAAGGACTATAGATGAAAGATTTTCATTAAATCAAGGTTTATTTCAAATTTGTAAGGGAATTGAATGACTTTATTTGTGAGTGAAGGTTAAGTGAAAATGAGGTAGGAAAGTATGAAGATTGCAAGGGAAATGAGTTTTTGGTAGTAGGGAGATGGACAGTTATGGATCGACCGCAGGCTCAAAATGTGTAGAAATGGTAAAATTGGTATGTGTTTAGTAGTAATGGTGTGGTGGAGCTGATTTTACATTGAATGATCATGATCTTTCAAAAGAAACTTTGAAAAGGTACTCGTGCATATAGTTTCATCTTCCTTCATCGTCCTGGAACTTGCAATTTTTCTGCAATAAAATGTAAGACTATCAAAAGAGAGAGGTGATTAGTACCTCTTCATTTTATATATACACTAAAAACTCAGAAATAATACTAATAAAACAAATTCAAGGACAAAAAATTAAATGCACTTTTACCTTATCAGTACCATGGATCACCTGTTATTGTTTTGTTGGTGACTTCTTCATTATGTTTCTAACCAATTTTGAGCTTGAGACCTCTTCTCCACACACTTAATGCTTCATCAATAGACCATAAACCAAATTTTCATAAGCTACTGAATTTTGTCAATTCTGCAGCTACCAAAAACATGGATCACTCCACTACCTTGCCACTTTTACAACTTGCATTTAGACTCAGATGGTGGTTTGTCAATTATTGCAGTTGGCTTTTTAATGTTTGTAGGTGTTTATGAAAGTTGAAGCATGTAACTGTGTTTGTTATTTTTCTCTAGTGCTCCACCCTTGCCCATGATCTCGTAGATCAAGAAAATGCTCAAAATTTAACATTCTTGGATTAGCTTTAAACCAAAGCCAAAGCATAGATCTCATCGCTTTGAATCTAGCGTAAATTGTTTCACTGAAATCCGACTTTGGATGCTCCCGAAATAGCGTTCTAGTCATTTTGACAGCTCAAAAAAAATGAATTTTTGAGTTGCAAGAATGTCGACTCATCATTCCATACGCTGACTAGGTCATGACACTTAGAAAGTTTTTATTGGACCTTCATTGTCCAATGGGCATCTAACACTTGGCACTATTTCACTGGTGGACACATGGTTGTTTTTCATTGGTCAACATGTTGGACACGGATTGTCATTGATGTCAATATGGAAATATGCAAGGAGGTCTTTGAAAGATATCTATGTCAATGAAGAGGAGCACACAGAGCAAATGGAGGAAACACAGAGACAGAGCGATCAAAGAGCCATGGGAGGCAGCACATAGAGCTATTGGATCAACAGAGGATGTAAACAGCTGGATGAGCCATATATATGTATATGTCATATATATGTGCCAATGAAGAGGAGCACACAAAGCAAACGGAGGAAACACAGAGATAGAGTGATCAGAGAGCTTATACGCATGCATTTAACAACTACCGTAGCAGAAATCACATGTATGCGTGCAACTGCACTATCGGGAGCCATCGAAGGAGTAATGGATGCATTTAACAGCACACAGAGCCATTAGAGCCATAGAGGAAGCAAACAGAGTTATCAGGAGCTATCGGAGGAGCAGTGGACATTTTTAACAGCAAACAAACATGAGCCATCAGATTTCCAATGAAACGATCCGACGACTACTAGGGGATGAAGATGCACATAGTTTAACGAGCGGGAGGGCCATACTAAAAGGCGGTAAGCAGTTTCCCCGCACCACTCATGGGAAAAGGTGGTTTACGTACGAGATGGTGCGATCCCGGGGTGGGAGCTGCGAATGCCGTCAAATCTTGTGGCGGATGATCGAACGGCTGGGATAATCACACATGTTTCGAGGTTGATGTGACAGGAGAACGGTGGAGAAGTTTAATGACCATCAGATCACGATGCGATGATCGATCGATGCGGGTTTAATCGCACGAGTTTCCGATTGATGTGATAGGAGAACGGCGGAGTAGTTTAACGTCATCAGATCGCCTAATGAATTATCGGATGGTAGGTTTAACTTCACGTTTTTCTTTTGACTGATATGATGTGGCATGTGGGACCTCTATATGGCTATAGCCTCGTTTATATGGTTTCCGTGAAGTAATAAGTCTGTGAATAATGATTGGAAAAATGAACGTTGTTACGGTGTAACGTGTAACAATGATTTCTCTGAGTTTTTTCCCTTTGGACTTCTCTTATGAATTTACGTATCCATGGAGTATCAGTGAACTCGAACAGCTCAGAGGAAGCCACAATGACTGTGGAGGGAAACCGAAGGATCAAGCGAGGCAGAGGAATCTACAACGACCAAGGAGGAAGCCAAAAAGGCGGTGGAAAGTGGAAACGATCAGTCAGAGTTGCCTGAAACACATAAAAACAGAAACACAAGGTGAAGTTAAAAAAAAAAAAAAAAGGAGGTATGCATAATCTGTAAGAGAGGAAGCCGAAGAACAGGCAAGAGGCAGGAGAGACTAGAGAAGCAGGAGAACTGGAGAAAGGCAGAAGCTTAGCAGGGTTGGGTGCAGAAAACTGCAGCAAAATAGTTGATACTAAGATTGGGTTGGAGCCTCAGAACTGAACAGGACTAAAGTCATTAGGGGTAGGTGCTCCTAAGTGCAGAACCACTGCTAAACAGAGTTGGTGCTCTAGAGGTTGGAGCCTCACTGAAGTCCAAGTTGGAGCTTGGTAACTATTCACAGTCAAATATATACTTATATTGTATTTATTTCATTATACTGTCTTGAGTTTTAATAAAAGAATTTATTCCAGCTGCTAGTTTCTATGTTCTGTGTATACATATACATATCTATATATGCTTTGGCAATCACTAGAATAAAAAAAAAGTAAGAAATACTGATTCACCCCCCTCTCAGTATTTCCAGCAATTGGTATCAGAGTCGGCTTCTTCATACTAGCCTAATAGCTTGAAGAAGGATCCGCAACCATGATGAGAAATCACAAAGCATCAGGAAGACCTCCTTTGTTCGATGGCACTAACTTTGGTTTCTGGAAGAAAAGAATGACCTACTACTTAATGTCCCTTGGACCTGAAGTTTGGCATTTTGTTCAAAATGAATACAAAACTACTTCCACTCTTCCAATAGACCAAGACAAGAGGAAAGCCTACATCGCAAATGCAAAGGCCATGAACTCCATCACTAGTGGAATCACTGATTCCGAGTTTACAAAAATCATGCACTATACCTCTACCAAAGAAATGTGGGAGAAGCTAGTTGGCCTGTATAATGGAGACTCAAAAAGTAAAAAAGGCAAAGCTTCAAACTCATAGAAGACAATTTGAAAGTTTGAGGATGGAAGATGAAGAAGATATTGCAGCATACCTCCTCCGAGTAGCTGAAGTGGTAAATTCCCTGAAAGGATTGGACGAAAAAGTGGAAGAAAGTACCATTCTTCAAAAGGTATTAAGGTCTCTTCCAGACAGATTTGACTCCAAAATAAGAGCTATAGAAGAAGCAAAGGATCTATATACCCTCAAAAAGGATGAACTCCATGGAATTCTCACTGCCTATGAAATGAGGAAAGGTGGCCCAAGCTCTAAAGATGCAGCATTCAAGGCCTCAAAGTCAAAGAAGGGGAAAGAAAGGAATGACTGTAGTGATGAGTCAGATGTGGAATCCGAATTGGCTCAATTTGTACGAAAGCTTAAGAGAGGATCTAAACTTAAAGGCAAGTATCCTCTTATCTGTTTTAAATGTGGTAAAATAGGTCATTAGACAGCAAAATGTCCTCATAAACATGGCAGTGATGATGAAGGAAATTCTAAATGAATGGCACATAAAAAGAAAGGGTTCAATAAGAAAAACTTCTTCTCCAAGCAAGATAAGTCTGATGAGGATGAGTTTATGGTCATCAAAAAGAAATCAGATGAGGAAAATGATCATGATGAAAGCCAAGAAGCATTATTCATGGCACTTGCAGATGATGATGACTCGAGGCTGGAAGGAAATGTAGATGAACTGTTAATAAGTGTCATTGAAGAAAATGAGAAACTATGGAACAAATTCATTTCTCTCAAAGTGGAAAACGAGGAAATAAGAAGGAGAGAAGATCTCTTGGAAGCAAAACTTAAAGAAAAGGAAGAGACTTGTGAAGAATGCGAGGCTGAAATAGTGTCTCTGAGAAAGGAGTTGGAGCAAATTAAAAAGGGCTGTAAAAGCTCTCAAATACTTGAGACTGTTCTGAAAAATCAAAAACCTCAACATGACAAGTCTAGAATAGGTTTCAAAGGAGAATCCTCAAGCACTAAGAATAATGCGAAAAGCTATGCCGATGCACTTTCCTGCAATCCAAAAGATGAAAAAGTATGTTATCAAAAGTGCATCCCAGATCCCAAGAATGAAGAGAGAGTTGCTCCAAAGAAGAATGTGGAGTCGAATCATGGACACTATAGCAAATACAAACCTATACTCCACCAAAGGCCTATCGCAAATCCAAAGAATGAGGGAGGAGTAATTCCCAGGATGGAAATCGACTCAAATCGTGGTTGCTTCAACAAGTACAAAACCATCTTTCTTGGACACTGCTTTCACTGTAAAAACTTCGGTCATCAAGCCAGACATTGTATGGCTCGCAGAAGTGAAAAGACAAATCTAAAGGACTGAATAATCAACTCATATGCCCCCAAAAGGCAGGGACAAATCAAAATGTTCAATTCATTTGATCCCTTGACCAAATTTGATCTAATTTGCTCTTTCTGCTACAATAATGGACACTATGAACAAGACTGCCCACTCAAAGGAAGAAAGACGAGTATCAAGAACTCCATCATGGACAAATGCGGCCTGGCTCTATATGCTCAAAATAATGAAAACCAGTCGTTTGTAGATAGTGGGTGCTCCAGACACATGACAAGAGATAGAAGGAATTTTGTCTCACTGAGTAAAAAGGAAGGAAATGTGTCCTTTGGAAGCGGATCAGGCAGAATTGCAGGAAAAGGAACAGTTACTCTGATCAATGGAAAAGGAAAAGCTCAAGATGCTCTGCTAGTTGACGGGCTCAAACACAACCTCCTAAGTGTCAGCCAAATCTGTGATCAAGGACATAAGGTCGTTTTCAACTCCAAAGACTGTGAAATAAGGAATTCTCCCTCAGGGAAACTTGTGGCAAAAGGGGTGAGAACATCAGACAACATTTATATTCTAAACAAGATTCAAGAAAATAAATGCTACTTAAGTCAGATAGATGAGATTTGGCTGTGGCACAAGCGACTTGGACATATAAGTTTCAAAAATCTGATCAATATCAGCAAGATCAAAGCAGTACGAGACATCCCAAGGCTGTCCAAACCAAATCAAGCAGTGTGTGGTCCATGTCAACATGGAAAGTAGACTAGAACTAGCCACAAGACAAAGGAGCTCTATACATTGAAGCCCTTGGAGATCATCCATGCTGATGTGTTTGGGCCAACTATAAATCAAGCACTCTAAGGAGAAAGGTACTTTGTGTTATTTTTTGATGATTATACTAGAATGATGTGGATATATTTCATAAAGTATAAATCTGAAACTTTTGAGTGTTTTAAGAATCTAAAAGCCCTTGTAGAAAATGAAAAAGATTCAAAAATTAAGTGCCTCAGAACAGACAGAGGAGGAGAATTCACATCAAATGAGTTTAGTGAGTTCTGTAATATTCATGGAATTAAAATGGAATTCTCAGCTGCCAGAACACCTCAGCAAAATGGGGTAGTTGAAAGAAGAAATCGAACAGTCCAAGAAATTGCAAGAACTATGCTATTAGCAGCAGACTTACAACCTAAATTCTGGAGAGAAGCAGTAGGAACAGCTGTCTATACACTGAATCGAACTCAATTAAGACCAAACTATGAAAAAATGCCTTATGAGCTATGGAAAGGAAGACCTGCTTCGGTGAAGCACTTAAAGATATTTGGAAGCAAGTGCTTCATAAAAATAAATGATGGATCACCCAGAACGTTTGATTCTCGGGTTGATGAAGGGATATTTCTTGGATACTCTACACGGAGCAAGGCTTACAAGTGCTACAATTATCGACTGAAGAAAATAGTGGAAAGCATTGATGTAAAGGTTGATGAAGATCTTCCAGAAAGGGAAATTGAAGAACATGAAGATGACTCTCTCATTGAAGAAGAAGAACCTAAAGAAAAATAAATAGATGAGGAACAAGAAGAAGAAGAAGAGGAAAGAGAACCACATAATACCCCTTCAAACATGAAGTATGTCCAAAGACATCATCCAGAAGAGCAGATCATTGGCGATAGAGATGAAGGTGTGCAAACCCGAAGAAGAATAATAATCACACCCAAGAGAAAAGTCATTGCCCTCCTATCTATGATAGAACCAGAAACATTTGCAGAAGCAAGTAAGGATCCTCATTGGGTAAAATCCATGGAAGAAGAAATGACCCAAATTGAGAAGAACAAGACATGGGAGCTAGTACCTCATCCAAAGGACAAAAACATAATAGGAACCAAATGGGTGTTCAAAAATAAAATGAATGAGGAAGGATAGGTTATTAGAAACAAGGCAAGACTTGTCTGCAAAGGCTATTCACAAATTGAAGGAATTGACTTTGAAGACACATTTGCACCAGTGGCTCGTATGGAAGCTATCAGGATGCTCTTGGCATTTGCTTGCTCAAAAGGATTCAAAATCTATCAAATGAACGTGAAATCAACATTTCTAAATGGGGAACTCAAGGAGGAAGTCTACATGGAGCAACCAGAAGGTTTTGATCTAACAGCAGGAAAGGACTTAGTTTGTAAGTTGAAAAAGGCTTTATATGGGTTGAAACAAGCTCCTAGAGCTTGGTATGCAAGACTGGATCACTATCTACAACAACAAGGCTTCAAAAAGGGAGTGGCTAGAAGTAATCTATACATAAAGACAGATGAAGGTAAGTTACTAGTTGCTCTTGTTTATGTCGATGATCTGATTTTTGCTAGTAATAATGATGAAATGAGCCATGAATTTTCTCAAAACATGTCAAAAGAGTTTAAGATGTCAATGATAGGAGAGCTGTCCCACTTCCTTGGACTTCAAATATCTCAAACCAGAGTAGGATTGTGTATATCTCAAACCAAATATCTAAAAGACATGCTCAAAAAATATGGAATGGAGGATTGTGCACCCATGAGCACACCTATGACCACAAACTGCAAACTGAGCAAAGATGATGACTCCCCTCTAGTAGATGCAACTCATTACAGGTCAATGATTGGAGCCCTTCTATACTTAATAGCTACATGACCAAACATAATGCAAGCAGTAGGAATGGTGGGAAGATTTCAATCTGTTCCCAAACAATCCCATTTATTAGCTATAAAAATAATTCTCAGATATCTGAAGGGAACTTCTGATTTCGGTCTTTGGTACCCAAAGAACTCAACACTGACTATAACTGAATACATCGACGTTGATTGGGCTGGAAGTATAGATGATTAGAAAAGTACTAGTGGAAATGCATTCTTCCTAGGAGACTGTTTGGTATCATGGCTCAGCAAAAAACAGTCATCCAAATCATTATCCACAGCCGAAGCTGAGTATATTGCTACAGCAGACTGTTGTACTCAGATACTATGGATGAAGGAAGCTCTAAAAGATCTCGACATATGTACAGATCAACCAATTACCGTTTATTGTGATAACACAAGTGTTATCAGTCTCAGCAAAAATCCAGTGATGCACTCAAGAACCAAACACATACCAATCAAGTATCATTTCCTCCATGAGCAAGTAGCTGAACAAAACATCGTCCTGGAATATATTAGTACAAAGGATCAGATAGCTGATATTTTCACAAAACCTCTTCCTCAAGAAGCATTCGAACATCTGCGTCAAAAGATGGGGGTTATTTCTTTATCATCACTCAAGTTCATTCATAAAGATGCAGTAGGACAGGGGGAGTCCGTATGCATTCCTTTGCCATTGATGTTAAAGGGTGAGAGAGTTGAAGAATATTGCCATCAATAACAAAGGGGGAGATTGTTGGACACGGATTGTCATTGATGTCAATATGGCAATATGCAAGGAGGTCTTTGAAAGACACTGCCAATGAAGAGGAGCACACAGAGCAAACGGAGGAAACACAGAAACAGAGCGATCAGAGAGCCATGGGAGGCAGCACATAGAGCTATCGGAGCAACAGAGGACGCAAACAGCTGGAGGAGCCATATATATGTATATGTCATATATATATGCCAATGAAGAGGAGCACACAGAGCAAACAGAGGAAACACAGAGACAGAGCGATCAGAGAGCTTATACGCATGCATTTAACAACTACCGGAGCAGAAATCACATGTATGTGTGCAACTGGACTATTGGGAGCCATCGGAGGAGCAATGGATGCATTTAACAGCACACAGAGCCATTGGAGCCATAGAGGAAGAAGAGAGAGTTATCAGGAGCTATTGGAGGAGTAGTGGACACGTTTAATAGTAAAAAAACATGAGCCGTCAGATTTCCAGCGAAAGGATCTGATGGCTACCGAGGGATGAAGATGCATGCAGGTTAACGAGCGGGAGGGCCGTACTAAAAGGCGGTAAGCGGTTTCCCCACACCGCTCACGGGAAAAGGTGGTTTACGTACGAGATGGCGCGATCCTATAATAAAGTGGCGTGTGGCAGATGGGACGGTGGGGAAAAAGATTTCCCCATGGGCTATCACGTGCACAAGTTCGCAAGGTGGGAGCTGCGAACGTCGTCAGATCTTGTGGCAGATGATCAAACGGATGGGATAATCGCACATGTTTCGGGGTTGATGTGACAAGAGAATGGTGCAGAAGTTTAACGACCATCAGATCGTGATGCAATGATCAAACGGTGCGGGTTCAATCGCACGAGTTTCCGATTGATGTGACAGGAGAACGGCGGAGTAGTTTAACGTTGTCGGATCGCCTGATGAATGATCGGATGACAGGTTTAACTTCATGTTTTTCTTTTGATTGATATGATGTGGAATGTGGGACCTCTGTATGGCTATAGCCTCGTTTATATGGTTTCCGTGAAGTAATAAGTCTATGAATAATGATTAGAAAAATGAACGTTGTTACGGTGTAACGCGTAACAATGATTTATCTGAGTTTTTTCCCTTTGGACTTCTCTTATGAATTTACGTATCCATGGAGTATCAGTGAACTTGAACAGCTCAGAGGAAGCCACAAAAACTATAGAGGGAAACCGAAGGATCAAGCGAGGCAGAGGAATCTACAACGACCAAGGAGGAAGCCAAAAAGGTGGTGGAAAGTGGAAACGATCAGTTAAAGTTGCCTAAAACGCATAAAAACAGAAACACAAGGTGAAGTAAAAAAAAAAAAAAAAAAGGAGGTATGCATAATCTGTAAGAGGGGAAGCCGAAGAACAGGCAAGAAGCAGGAGAACTAGAGAAAGGCAGAAGTTCAGCAGGGTTGGGTGCAGAAAACTGCAGCAAAACAGTTGATACTAAGATTGGGTTGGAGCCTCAAAACTAAACAGGAGTAAAGTCATTAGGGGTAGGTGCTTCTAAGTGCAGAACCACTGCTAAACAGAGTTGGTGCTCTAGAGGTTCGAGCCTCACTGAAGTCCAAGTTGGAGCTTGGAAACTATTCACAGCCATATATATACTTATATTATATTTATTTCATTATACTGTCATGAGTCTTAATAAAAGCATTTATTCTAGTTGCTGGTTTCTGTGTTCTTTTTATACATATACATATCTATATATGCTTTGGTAATCACTAGAATAAAAAAAAAAAGTAAGAAATACTGATTCACCCACCTCTTAGTATTTCCAACACAACAATTTTGCTGCGGTGAGCCAAAGAGGAAGTGCCATGTGGACTAACCATTGGTTTCCATGTGGCATCCTCGTGGTAGAAACAATTTCATGAAAGGGAAAACAACCTCCCCACAACTTGAACCCATGACCTCTTGAGTAACAACAAAGCGCTTTACCAACTCCACTACGTTATTACTTGTTAAATATAACTCCCAAACCTTTATTTAAGGTTTAACATATGCACCTTTTGGGGAGGGGGCAGGGCTAAGCCCTAGCCCTTGGCCATCCCAGTGCCATAGGACCATGGGTAGGGGTTGAGGGCTAGGCCTTAGCCCAACCCATGGTCCCATGCAACCGCATATGACCAGGTGCTTAAGTTAAAGGTGCCAGTAGAGGAATGGGGATTAGCCCCTAATTTTCGACACCCAACGTGGTCGAACAACGCCACGTGACCAAGATTTTCGGACTTGGGGGCTAACTTTAACAATACTACAATTTCGACCAATGGCTAGGAAGGCCATATTCACACACCATTCCCATTTTCAAGGTGCACAAGCTGGGTTTGGGTCGAATTGTAGGTTTATTAACAGCAGAATTGGGCCAAAACTTAAAACAGTGATATATTTCTCAATTTCTGGCCAAATGAGGTGCAAAAAGAGTCAAAATAGGGGTTTTTGACATCGTTGGATCCATTTGGAGGTATTATTTTTTCTATTTGAGATTTCTAAAAGCCTATAATTATACTTTTTATTATGAATTTAGATTCCTTATCCAATTTTATTGCAAAATTTTATAACTAACTTTGTTCAATTATCTTTTCTGATCTTCTAGGTCATAGAGAGTGTAAGAAGAGAGCATATTGAGAAATATTGAAGCTCTTTATTCATTTAGAATGTGAACTTAAAGGACAAAGCAAAAGGATTTGATATGTAAATTCAAATTGTGACCCTCAAAACACGTATTTATTCTCCTTCTTCTCAAATATTCTTTCTCTTTCTACATCTTCCTACAATTGATTAGTGACATGAGTGGCCTTACTACACCACCAAAAACAAAATTTCAAATAAAATGAAATCTAACTTAAAAACTTTTAAAAAACATCACCAAACTTGGTTTTATTCATTAATTCTATTCTACTCTACTCTACTGGAAATAGAAAATTTGATCAAGTGTATGCATATTTCGAGTGTAACCATGTGCGTAACAAAAGTAAAAATATATTCATTCTTAGTTTTGAAAAATATGCATTAAAACACATCAAAGCATGAAAAACCAGTTGTTTTAATAATCCAATTAAAAAGTAAGGAAAAATGAAAGAGTGATGTGACTTGATCCTTGATTGGAACAATCTTTCAATAAGGCCATGACATTCCTGATTCCTTTTTTGGTTTAAATCACTTTGAATACCCTCCTTTATTACGCATTCCTCAAATGCTAGTAGTTTCTCCCCATCAATAGTATTGCATGATTCTTTAGTCTCTTCAACAAATTGATAAGAGGAATCAAAAAAGACTTGAAGATCTTCTTGTGGAGTTGGAGAGATAGAAAAAAAAATTAATACTGTTAAAATATACTCTTCCTTACAAGAAGATATCACAAGTGTTGCTAGGATTCGAGAGAGTTATTGGAAGGACATTCTTCAAACTCCTTAATTGTCTGTGAATTACTCCAACTGGTTGATAATTCCTGTCGTGCACACAGATTAGTATGAAGTTTTGAAAAAATATTAAAATCTAAAATGCAAAATGATTTTAACATTATTTTAACCATGCATCTAAAAATGAATGAAACTATAATGAGTTGTCTAAAATTAAAAATAAACACCTATGTATACCTTGATGTAGGAGCATGTGACTTAGAGGAAAAAAGTCTTCAAACATATTCCAAAAATCCAAAAAAATCTACAGGCAAGGGAGTGGGGTCCTTTAGCCAGCAAGTTTCATGCTTTCCTAGTTTAGGATAAGAATAGAATTAAGAATAAATCATGCTAAAATAATTGCTTATGGATAAGTTGTAACAAAGCTTTACGCTTTAAATCACTCAATGTAAAAGCATGCTTTTGTAAAGGATAATGGTCGAGAAGGCTTTATCTATTGATTATAAATAAAATGACGGGAGGATCATTGGGTGAGTAGAGCCCAGAAGCATTATCATTTGCAAACACCCCACTCTGTTCATCTAAATTAATGGTTCTCGATTAATTGACAATTGTATGCGTGTATCTGTTCAATTGCTTTCTTCTAAGTTCAATATCAATTAATTAGCCTGATTTTCCAATTGATGCTTAGACTGAAGCTTTTATAATTATTTTTCCTTCATATTGGTGAGAGCAGGCTTCTTGAATCATTTTATAGAATTTCGTGGCCAAACTCTGCTTTACACAGAAAAATCGTGAAAATCACTTAACCGGAGCATAGTCCCAGACTTGAAATTCTATTAGATTTGGTTCATACTCGTGTTGGGTCCGAACAGATATTGCATCAGAGAATCACAAGTGGAGTGGAAAGCCCTTCGAAATCGCCGAGTGTCGAACCCCCAACAGTATGGACCTGAAATATTATAGAGAAGGGTGGAAATGGGTGTCAGGTCTACGAGGATTATCGCATCGCGAGCCCGGAGCGGAAGGAACCAAGTATAGGGGCATTGGAGGTCATCGTTAGCGATTGCCAAGAGCATGTGTTATCGCATCAAAGGTAAGAATGTTTGAAAGCCTGATTATAAACCGCCAATAGTGTTATTTGCAGCTAATACAAAGTCTTTGAAATAAAGCATCGATAGTGTAATTCCTTTGGAATTACACCAAGACTATTGAATCCGTGACAGTTTTTTTGAAAGCGCGATAGTGTATTGCATGAACTCCATGCTAAAAGCCACCGATAGTGTTTTGTGTAAATCCTATGGATTTACAATTCTGATAGGAACAGAGGCTAGTTTGCTAATTGTGAACAATAACCAAGGTAGGGGTGATTGAGGAAAGACCCATGTGGCTGTCAGTTTCACCGTTAGATGATTGATACGCAACTAGAAGTAGAAAGGGAGAGTCAGTTACAATTATAAGAAATTATAGCCAAATTTGAAAGGTTGTCTATATCTTATGCACCCGGGCCTCTAAAGGACCCCACTCCCTTGCCTGTATATTTTTTTGGATTTTTGGAATATGTTTGAAGACGTTTCTCCTCTAAGTCACATGCTCCTGCATCAGACTCCAGAGGACAAAATTATTCATGGGCTCCTGTCCATGAGTTCATCTACAAAACTTCCCAGTTTCTGTAGCATGTCTCTTGTAACCTAAGTAGCCTCAGCGGTTGACTGATCCTTCCACTTTACCAAATACTGGAAGTACTCTTGTCCCCTTGTTTTCTTAAACACCTTCTTGTCCAGAATTCTTTCTGGCTGCAAATTCTTTGTTGTGGGTAACTGTTTTACCCAGTCAATCTCTTGGGTCTCTTGATCTTGTGTTGTATCATCTGCATTTTCACCTTCATACTTGTACAGGTCTGCAACATTAAAAATTGGTGATATTCCAACATCAGGGGGTAACTTAATCTCATAGGCATTTGCAAAAAATTTCCTCAACACTCTGCACAGTCCAATTTTTTTGAACTTCAATTTGTTATACTCCTTCTTTGGAAACCTCTCCTTTCTGAGATGTCTTAAAACTAGATCTCCAACTTCAAATTTCACCTCTCTTCTTTTCATGTATGCTCTGGTTTTATACTTGATGTTGCTATCCTGCAGCTGTTGCTTCACTTTTTCATGTATTGCCTACATTTCTGAAGCAAAGTTGTTGGGTGTGGAGCCTGATTATCTTCTATATTCAAAGGTATCACCACATAGGAGCCCAGTTCGAAATGGGAGCAGCAACGCCGCCCGTAAAATATTTGCTGCAGGGGGGGCAGCGCCCCCGAAGCTAAAAACAGCTGTAAAATTGCCTTGTAAAACTATAGTAATTTCTAGTCAATCTGGGCCGTTCATTAGGCGGATGATCTGGCGGTAGAACTTATGTTTAGTTAGGGTTTTTTGCCCTAGAAGGCAACCCCTCTCTTTGTATGAGGGTATTGTATTTGAGGTTGTGAGATAGATGTGTATTCTATGAGCGAGAAACAGAGAGGTGAGACTGTGAGAGAAAACAAAGGATATTACAGCGGATTTGCTGTAGGTTGTGTCTCTTCATTTTGCTGGATAATAAAAAGGAAGGACTGGCTGTTCGGGGTGGACGTAGCCCAAACTGGGTGAACCACGTATATCTGTGTCTCTCTTGTTTTGTGCGTTTTCTGTGTTTATATTTCTGCAATATTTTATGTGTTCCATTGCTCCGTAATATATAATTTTCTAACAACTGGTATCAGAGCCGAAGGTTTATTTGGCTGATAAACTCGCAAGAAAGAAGGGTTCCTGGTTCGAGTGGGAGCAATGGCGGAAGATGGTAAGTTTAGGGTCGAGAAATTTAACGGCAAAAACTTCTCGCTGTGGAAGATGCAGATGGAAGATTATCTGTATCAGAAAGATCTATACCTACCATTGGGCGGAAAAACAAAGATGTCGATGGGTATGAAAGACGAAGAATGGAACCTTCTCGATAGAAAGGCACTCGGAACAATACGGTTGTGCCTTGCTGCGTCAGTCGCCTTCAACATGTCGAAGGAAACCACGACAGAGGGTTTGATGCAGACGTTGTCGAAACTATATGAAAAACCCTCGGCCTCAAACAAGGTATTTCTTATGAAACGGTTATTTAATATGAATATGTCGGAAGGTGGATCTGTTGCAAACCATTTAAATGATTTTAATACAGTTACAAGTCAGTTAAGTTCTGTAGGGGTAAACTTTGATGATGAAGTTAGAGCTCTGTTATTCTTGTGCTCATTACCAGAAAGTTGGAATGGTTTGGTAATGGCCATTAGTAACTCCGTTTCTGGATCTAGTACTTTAAAGTTTGATGATGTCATCGGTACTATCCTTAGCGAGGAAATGCGACAGAAAAGCTCTGGTGAGACATTGGGAAATGCTTTGAGTGCAGAGTCTAGAGGAAGAAAAATGGAAAGAGGAAAGAGCTCAGGATATCGCAGTAAATCAAGGAAAGGCAGATCCAATTCCAGATCGGGGATAGTGCGCTGGAAATGTGGAAAGAAAGGACACCTAAAGAAAGACTGTAGATATCAGAAGGGAAAAGAAGGAGATGCACAGCAAGAAAACAATCATGAAGCAAATGTGACAGGTGAGGTGTTACAAGATGCTTTGATTCTTTCTTTCGAAAATATTACTGATTCCTGGGTGGTAGATTCAGGGGCTTCATTCCATGCCACACCTGATAAGAAATACTTTCATGACTATGTTCAAGGATATTTTGGACAAGTTCGTCTAGGTGATGATAAACCCTATAAAATCGTTGGAATGGGTAAGGTTCTTGTAAAACAGTAGAATGGAAACCAATGGCTATTAAAGGAGGTAAGGCATGTTCCAGATCTAAAGAAAAATCTGATTTCAACAGGGCAGTTAGGCGGTGAAGGTTGTGTGACAACTTTCACAAATAAAGCTTGGAAGGTCACTAAAGGAGCCCTGGTAATAGCAAAAGGCGAAAAGGTTGGTACATTGTATTTATGCAATGGTATTTCTAACTCTGTTAATGCTTTAACTTCCAGAGGAGCAGATGCAACATTATGGCATCATAGGCTCGGACACATGAGTGAAAAGGGGATGAAGATTCTTCACTCAAGGAATTTGTTGCCGGGTTTGAAGAATGTTGATTTGGACTTCTGTGAGAACTGTATTTATGGAAAACAGAAGAGAGTCAGATTTCTCAGAGTTGGGAAAGAAAAGAAGAACGAAAAATTAGAGCTTGTGCATACAGATGTATGGGGACCTGCTCAGGTATCATCTCTCGGTGGCTCTCGTTATTATGTTACTTTTATTGATGATGCAACTAGAAAAACTTGGATTTATTGTATTAAGAATAAATCTGATGTATTTGATACTTTCAAGAAATGGAAAGCTTTGGTTGAGATTGAGACAGGAAAGAAATTGAAGTGTCTTAGATCAGACAATGGAGGTGAATATTGCAGCAAAGAGTTTGATAGGTAATGTTCAGAGCATGGAATTCGCAGAGAGAAGACAGTTCCAAGAACACCACAAGAAAATGGTGTGTCAGAAAGGATGAACAGAACAATCATGGAGCGTGCAAGGTGCATGAGATTGCATGCAGGATTGCCTTTACAGTTTTGGGCAGATGCTGTAGATACTGTTGTTTATCTAATAAACAGAGGGCCTTCAAGTTCCTTGGATGGTGGTGTTCCAGAGGAAGCATGGACAGGTAAAAAGGTAAACTACTCTATTTTAAAGCCTTTTGGTTGTGAGGCCTTTGTCCATATTGATAAAGAAAATAGAACAAAGCTTGAGGCAAAGTCAAAGAAATGTACCTTTATTGGATATGGTGTTAATGATTTTGGTTATCGCTTATATGATTACGAAAATCACAAAATCATTAGGAGCAGAGATGTAATATTCAATGAAAAGGTCTTGTATAAGAATCAGTTGCAGGAAAAGAAACAGGAAAAGGAAAACAAGGAATACGCAGTTCTTGATGAAATCACTGAAAAAGTAAAGGTGCCTGAAAATAATAATAATCAACAACCACAAAAATAGCAACCACCACAACAGCAACAGGCACCCCAAACACCTGAAAGTGGTGTTATAAGATCTACCAGGATAGGTAGACCCACTGAACGATACTCTCCTTCATTATATTATTTATTGTTGACTGATTCCGGTGAACCCAAATGTTATGAAGAAGCAATGCAGGTTGAAAGCAGGAAGAAGTGGGAGGTAGCCATGGAAGAAGAGATGGACTCCTTAATGCATAACCAGACTTGGGATTTAGTCAGGTTGCCTGTAGGAAAAACTACATTGAAGAATAAATGGGTTTACAGGCTGAAGGAAGAAGATGGAGGAAAACAGAGGTATAAAGCTAGACTTGTGGTGAAGGGGTTTGCACAGAAGAAAGGTATTGATTTTGATGAAATATTTTCTCCTGTTGTTAAAATGACTTCAATCAGAACTATTTTAAGTCTTGTAGCAGCTGAAGATTTGCATCTTGAGCAGTTAGATGTAAAGACAGCCTTTCTCCATGGGGATTTGGAGGAAGAGATGTATATGCAGCAGCCACAAGGATATGAGGTGAAAGGGAAGGAGAAACTAGTGTGCAGGTTGAAGAAGAGCTTGTATGGCTTAAAACAGGCTCCAAGGCAGTGGTATCTAAAATTTGACAAGTTTATGTCTGAACAAGGTTATACTAGATGTCACTCTGATCATTGTGTTTATTTGAAAAAGCAAAATGATGGCAGCTATATTATATTGTTACTGTATGTAGATGACATGCTTGTTGCAGGATCTAACATGCAGGAAATAAATGTGCTCAAAAGAAAATTGGCAAATTCATTTGCAATGAAGGATTTGGGAGCTGCAAAACAAATCCTTGGTATGAGAATAACTAGAGACAGGAAAAATCGTAAATTAACATTGTCTCAGAATGAGTACATACAAAAGGTGTTGAAAAGATTTAACATGCACAATGCAAAACCAGTTAGTACACCTTTTGCTATCCATTTCAAACTTAGCAAGGAAATGTGCCCAAAGACCCAAGAAGACATGGATTATATGTCTAAAGTTCCATATGCATCAGCAGTTGGAAGCTTAATGTATGCAATGGTCTGCACAAGGCCTGATATTGCACATGCAGTGGGAGTTGTAAGCAGGTACATGAACAATCCAGGAAAGGAACATTGGATGGCAGTGAAATGGATTCTCAGATTTGAAAGGTACCACAAATCGAGCATTATGCTTTGGTGGTTCAAACATCCCCCTACAAGGATATGTTGATGCAGATATGGCAGGTGACAGAGATAATAGGAGGAGCACTACAGGATATGTATTTACTGTTGGAGGAATAGCTGTCAGTTGGGTTTCAAAAATCCAAAGTGTTGTTGCACTTTCAACAACAGAAGCAGAGTATGTTGCTGCTACAGAGGCTAGTAAAGAAATGATTTGGTTACCAAGGTTTATGGGTGAATTGGGTAAGGAGCATGATATGGGCACGTTATACAGTGATAGCCAAAGTGCCATTCATCTTGCAAAGAACTCAGCATTTCATTCCAGGACTAAACACATACAGCTCAAGTACCATTTCATACGATCAATGTTGGAAGATGGAGAGTTGAAGCTGGAAAAGATACACACTAGCCAGAATCCTGCAGATATGCTAACAAAAGTTGTAACCAGGGAGAAACTGAGAATATGCTCAGTTTCAGTTGGTCTTCAAGGATGACGATGAAGATGAGAAACAGCCAGGTCCAAAGAGGAGTCATTGTCCAGCAAATGGAGCAGTGGTGGAGTTGCTACAATCAGTCTCCAAGTGGGAGATTGTTGGGTGTGGAACCTGATTATCTTCTATATTCAAAGGTATCGCCACATAGGACCCTAGTTTCCGCCCGTAAAATATTCGTTGCAGGGGGGGTCCAGGCGGGGGCAGCGCCCCCGAAGCTAAAAACAGCTGTAAAATTGCCTTGTAAAAGTATAGTAATTTCTAGTCAATCTGGGCCGTTCATTAGGCAGATGATCTGGCGGTAGAACTTATGTTTAGTTTAGGCTTTTTTGCCCTAGAAGGCAACCCCTCTCTTTGTATGAGGGTATTGTATTTGAGGCTGTGAGATAGATGTGTATTCTGTGAGCGAGAAACAGAGAGGTGAGACTGTGAGAGAAAACAGAGGATATTACAGCGAATTTGCTGTAGGTTGTGTCTCTTCATTTTGCTGGATAATAAAAAGGAAGGACTGGTTGTTCGGGGTGGACGTAGCCCAAACTGGGTGAACCACGTATATCTGTGTCTCTCTTGTTTTGTGCGTTTTCTGTGTTTATATTTCTGCAATATTTTATGTGTTCCATTGCTCCGTAATATATAATTTTCTAACAAAAGTCTTCACCCTTTGCACTTTTCATCTCTTCTTTTCCGAAGTTTCTTAACTCAGCTACTCCTCTTGGATGCATTCCATAAACAATATGGAATGGACTTTGTCCTATACTCCTATTAGGTGAGTCATTATATGTATATTCATCTTATGTCAATACTTGATCCCATTGCTTTGGATGTTCTGCAGTAAGGCTCCTTAAAAGATTTCCTAAACTCTTGTTCACCACTTCAGTCTGTCCATCAGTTTGTGGATGATAGGTAGAACTGAAACTTAACTTAGTTCCCATCTTCTTCCATAGTGTCCTCCAAAAATTTCCAACAAATTTGGAAGCCATGTTTGAGACAATATTTTTGGGCAACCCATGCAATTTTACAATCTCCTTAAAAAACAAATTAGCAATGTGAGAAGCATCACTAGTTTTATAACATGGAATAAAGTGTGCCATTTTTGAAAATCTATCCACTACAACAAAAATTGAATCATTACCTCTTTGAGTCTTTGGTAAGCCCAAAACAAAATCCATACTTACCATATCCCAAGGCTTATCTGGAATTGCTAATGGGATATACAAACCTATGTTTTGGCTCCTTCCCTTTGCATATTGACAGATTTTGCAAGTTTTCACATACTTCTCCACTTCAGATTTCATTTTCAGCCAGAAATAAAATCTATTTAGTTGTTCATAAGTCTTCTCTATGCCAAAATGTCCTGCAAGTCCTCCATTATGCTTTTCTTTGATTAAATTCTTCCTCATTGAATAGTTTGGTATGCATAGCTAATATTTTTTAAACAATAGTCCATCTTGTAAGAAGTAATCCAACCATTTACTCCTATCCATCAATATAGGATTCTTACAAGCCTCAAATGCCTCTTTAAAATCTAAATCGATCTCATATAATTCTTTAAGAAAATCAAAACCCAACACTTGGATTTTACTCTCTTGAAGCAACACATTTCTCCTACTTAAGGCATCTGCAACTTTATTTGATTGGTCATTTATATGTTTCAAAAAAAAATGGAAGCCTTGAAGATACTTTACCCATTTAGCATGTTTCTGGCTGATCTTCTGTTGCTGCATTATAAACTATAGTGCATGCTTATCTGAGTAAAGGATGAATTCCTTTGACATTAGATAATGCCTCCATTTTTTTAATGATTTCACAACTGCGTAGAACTCCTTATCATAAGAAGAATACTTCCTTTTTGAATCATTCAACTTTTCACTAAAATAGGCTATTATTCTCTTCCTAGCTTAAAACACCTCCAATTGCTTCTCCGTTGGCATCACACTTTACTTGAAAAGGTTTGTTAAAATCAAGCATAACCAAAATAGGCTTTTCAGTGATTTTTTTCTTTAACAGCTGAAAATTCTTTTCTGCTTCAACAGTCCATCTAAATGTTTGTTTATCCTTCTTTATGGTCTCAATAATAGGTGCATTAATCTTTCTAAAATTCTTGATGAATTTTCTATAAAAACTAGCAAGACCATGAAAACTTCTTACCTCAAAAACACTCTTGGGTGAAGGCCATTCTATGATTGCTTTGATCTTCTCTAAATCCATCTTCAGCCCTTCAATAGAAATAACAAAACCTAGGTATACTAGCTCCTCTTTCATGAATGAACACTTATTCAAATTCAACAATAATTTCTCCTCCTACAGCCTTTGTAAGACATAATTCAAATGCCTCATATGCTCTTCCTTAGACTTGTTGTAAACTAATATATCGTCCAGATATACTATTACAAATTTACCAATGAAATCTTTAAAAACTTCATTCATGAGTCTCATAAATGTACTTGGTGCATTTGACAACCCAAAAGGCGTTACTCTCCACTCATACAGTCCCTCATTTGTCTTAAAAGTGGTTTTCCACTCATCCCCTTCTCTTGTTCTTATCTGATGTACCCACTTTTAAGATCTAGTTTTGAAAAATACTTTGCTCCATTCAAGCAATCCATTAAATCTTCAATTCTAGGCAAAGGAAATATGCACCTAATTTTGATTTTATTGGTGGCTCTTGAATCTGTACACATTCTCTAACCTCCATCTTTATTTGGACTCAGCACTATTGGTATTGCGCAAGGACTCAAGCTTTCTCTGATCAGCCCTTTGTCAAGAAATTCTTGCAACTACTTCCTAACTTCTTCATTTTCCGTAGGAGTCATTCTGTAAGCTACTTTGTTAGGTAGAATTGCTCCAAGTATCAAATCTATATGATGGCTAATTCTTCTAATGGGTGGCAACTCATTTGGCAAATCATCAACAATAATATCACAATAATTCTCCAACATTTCTTGAATTTCAATGGGTAAATCAGAAATTTTAGTAGAAGTCATTATTACCTTGGGCTTGCAAATCACAACAAAATTTACCTCATTCTCTTCAATTTGCTTCAAGTTTTCCTTTCCTCCTAATAACAGAGTTTTTGGATCAGTCTTCTTTCCTGGTACATCTTCTTCTTGCATAGGCAGCAACGTATGATTGACACCATCTTTTCCAAACTTGTAGGTGTTTCTTTTTCCATCATGCATGGCTCCTCTGTCATATTACCAAGGTCTTCCAAGCAATATGTGACACACATCCATTGGCATCACATCACAAACAATTTTATCTTTGTACTTGCCCACCTGAAATTCCACTTCACACTGTTCATTTACTAACACTTGATGTCCCTTTTGAAACCATGACACCTTGTAAGGTGTTGGATGTTTCATTGTTTTCAGTTTCAATTTCTCCACCACTTATGTAGAGACCAAATTATCAATGCTGCCACTATCAATGATCATCTGGCAACATTTCCTTTGGACTTTACACACTGTCCTGAATAAAGTCTTTCTTTGTGATGGTTCAACCACCTCCTTTGCTGGCTTGAGAAAAACTTTATTAATTACCAAAGATTCTCCTCCCTCTGGTATATTTTCTTCTTTTGTCACTACTGCTACTGGTGCTTCTCCCTCAGCTTGAGCAACAATGGCATTCCTCTGATTTGTTTCTGCATTCTCTGGGCACTCAAAAGCTCTATGTCCCAGTTTGTTACATCTCTAAGATCTTATTTCTCTGCCTCTTCCTCTACCTCCTCTTCCTCTAAAAAAACTCCCTCTGCCTCTTGCATCACCTCCTGTGGGTGCATGCTGGGTTGAGTTGCTGCTAGCTCCATCTTTAGGTGTTGTAGATCTCCCTCTACCACCTTCACTTCCCCTTCCTCAGAAAGTACCTCTCCCTCTAGTAGACTGCTTCCTCATGAGTTTTTCTTCAGCTTTCAGTACTATCTGATAAGCTTCCTATACTGTTTTAGGAGACAGTAGACTTATTTCATCTTGAATGTCCATCCTAAGGCAATTTACATCTCTAGCCACCTTCTCATCTATATCCTGAGCTTCTCCAGCTCTTATGCTTACCTTGCAGAATTCCTCTATGTATTCTTTCACTGTCAAAGACCTCTATCTAAGATTCTACATCTATCTGAACAAGGTTTGTTGATAATTACATGCCAGAAACTTACCTCTTAGCTTTGCTACCATCCTACTCCAATTCTTGATTGGTTGCTTGCCAAGTCTCTTCCTTTCTGCCTGCACACCATCCCACCAAAGTGCTACATGGCCTTTTAACTTGGTGACAAAAAACTTGACTTTCTTCTCATCTTTTGTTTCTTCATAATCGAATAATTTCTCCATGCCATTAATCCAGTCTATTAATTCTTCTGGATTCACTCCTTCTTCATATATTGGAACCTCGGTCTTTGGCCTAGTTTTGGATCTCAACACTGACTGAAAGAACCTCATCTCAGGAGTAACTGCTACAGCTTCCTCCTCTGCAACTTCAACCTCAGGTTCACTAACATCTCCATCATCTATATTTATGTTTGTTGTTAATGCATCCAATCTAGCTTGCATCTGTTACAACTTCCATTAATTCAGTGTTTGCAACAGGCTATCCTCTTCCACCACATCCATGTCCTTGTCCTCTTCCAACTCTGAAAGCCATATTAACTTTCCTTCTCCTTCTTCTGAGATTCAATTTAGATTCAAAAGGGGGCTCTGATACCACTAATGGTGGCCTGGGTGCAGGCAATATAGACAACCTTTAAAATTTGGCTATAATTTCTTCTAATTCTGACTGACTCTCCCTTTTTGCTTCTAGTTGGGTATCAGTCATCTAACGGTGAAAATGACAGCCACATGGGACTTTCTTGAATCACCCCTACCTTGGTTATTGTTCAAAATTAACAAACTGGCCTCTGTTCCTATCAGAACTGTAAATCCATAGGATTTACACAAAAACACTATCGATGGTTTTAGTATGAAGTTCATGCAATACACTATCGCGCTTTCAAAAACACTGTCACGAATTCAATAGTCTTGGTGTAATTCCAAAAGAATTACACTATCAGCACTTTATTTTAAATACTTTGTATTACCTATAAATAACACTATCGGTTGTTTATAATCGGGCTTTCAAACACTCTTACCTCCAATGTGATAACACGTTCTCTCAGAAATCATTATCAATGACCTCCAATGCCCCTATACTTGGTTCCTTCCGCTCCAGGCTTGTGATGCGATAATCCTTGTGGACCGACACCCCTTTCCACCCTTCTCTATAATATTTCCGGTCCAGACTGTCAAGGGTTTGGCACTCGGTAGTTTCGAAGGGCTTTCCACTCCACTTGTGATTCTCCGATGTGATATCGGTTCGAACCCAACATGGGTATGAACCAAATCTAATAGAATTTCAGGTCCAAGACTATGCTCCGGCTAAGTGATTTTCGCGATTTCTCTGTTTAAAATAGAGATTGGCCACGGAACTCTATAAAATCATTCAAGAAGCCTACACTCGCCGATATGAAGGAAAAATGATTCTAAAAGCTTTAGTCTAAGAATCACTTGGAAAATCAGGCTAATTAATCGATATTGAACTCAGAAGAAAGTAATTGAACAGATACATGCATACAATTGTCAATTAATCGAGAACCATTAATTCAGATGAACAGAGAGGGGCGTTTGCAGATGATAATGCTTCCAGGCTCTACTCCTCCTATGATCCTCACGTCATTTTATTTATAATCAATAGATAAAGCCTTATTGGCCATTATCCTTTACAAAAGCATGCTTTTACATAGAGTGATTTAAAGCGTAAAGCTTTGTTTATCTTTTTCTGAATTGGACTAATTCTATTAATCAAAAATATGGTACAAGATGATACAATCAAGAGAGACGGAAAACTAGCCACCGAAAATGATAGGACTATCAACCTCAGTTCTAGAAAAGGAGTGAAACAAGCAAGAAGTTATAACATATGGCCGAAAGAAAAAAGACTGACTTCTACCCAGAATGGGTAGAAGCTTCAACACGAAGCTTTTTCCCTTTCCTTTTTTTGACTTCGACCCAACCATCCTGGGGTGAATGAGCAATGACAATTTGAAGATTGGGGATCTCCATCGGGGGGGCCTCCTTTTCTGAAGCAGAGGAGGAGGTCATATGGACGTGTTTCTGGGCGATGGTTGTATCTAAGGAATGCGCCGGACGATCGGTGGAAGGGACCACTGAAGGAGGGGCTTGATCCAATTCTGCATCGCTACCTTCATCTTTAGAGCTTTGGGCTTGGGCTTGGAGAGGTTATCCTTATTCTTTTTTTCCGGGAGAGATGGGGAGGAGTTCTGCAAATGCCCTGATTGGTGGCAATGGCGGCAACGGAATGCAGTATTTTCATAATCCAGTGTCTGGGTCTAGACAAAGTCATTGATCTTGAGATTGATTTTTTCTGGAAGTCCTTTTCTCAAATCTAACTCCGCACATATTTTGGCATATGTGTAGAGACCTTTGAGATGCTGCCAGTAATCTCCCATAATGAAACTACACAAGGTGTTGCCTATAGCTTTATAGATTGCACTATGCCATAAGTGGGTAGGTAAGTTTGGAAGCCTGATCCATACAGGTGTCCTGATAATGACTGCAATTGCTGGATCAAAATCTGGGAACCAAGGAGTTAAGAAGAGCCCTTCTGTTTCCTTGAACCAAGGGCCTTCTTTTAAAGCCTTTTCATAATGCTTATTGTCCTCAAATAGAACAATGAAGTATCCTTTTGAACAAAAAATGATCTTACAATGATGAGTCCAGTTTGCATGGATCCATTCATAGAGATCCTGAGATCATGGCCACAGTCCGTTAAATCTGCAAATGATGGCTCTTTCTGCAAAATCTTGAAGTTGGATTGCAAGACCTTCATGGGTGATTTCAACAGAGGGAACTTCCTCTATCTTGTCAACCAAAAAAGGCTTAGGTTTAAGGGCTTCCGGGGGTTTGGGGTGCTCAAAGTGTATTGCATCTTTGTAAGAGAAAGGAGGAGAAGAGGATGATTGTCCCACTGCACCTCCTCTCAAACGAAGGGTTAACACCAAAGAGCAGTTTCTAGAATGCTATAAGAAGAGAGGGGAATAAGGTCTTCAAGTTGTTTACCTCGAAAGAGAAGTCTCTGAAGGCTTGAAGCGATCCCAATCCGCCGTTCTAGATCCAGTTTGAGATCCAGCACTAGATCTGAAGAACTGACCCATTGCAGGATGGTTCTGCCTATAGGTTGAGAAATTTGGATCTCAAAGGAGTCAAAGAAGTGCCTAGACACAATGCTAGGGCCTCTTGTGCGTCTGAGGGCATATCTACCATGGCGATGATAGGGAGGGGATTTCTCCTCTGCAAGCCTATCTGGCGAGTTCGAGAAGTCGATCCGCTGCTTGCTTATGACAGAGATGAAATCTGAGGGATCTTCACCGTTAAGACTTATGCACCTTTTTGTTTGCAGATCGGCGTGAGGGCTTGGCTGAGAATCACGCCAACATGTGTGAGGGCAAGAAGGTTGCGCTTTTTGTCTTTGCATAAATGCTCCATGGAGCAGATCGGTGGTCATGGCAAGATCGGACCACGTAGGGATCGTTTGAGGCTACATTTTTTGATTTCGAGCAACATCTTGGGTCGCTACGGACTGCCGTGGAGATCGCGTGCAGAGTGGTGAAGAGGACTGTTGACGGAGGTTGCAAGAGAGGCGACGCACGTGGAATGGTAAGGAAGATTTCCGAGGAAGCCAGCCCCAGCCTGTGAGTCGAAGGAAGCCGGCTGCAGTGATCTGCGTGTTGGAGAAACCCATTGCTCCAAAAACTTCTTCAAATATCTTAACTTGTTATTAGTAAGACTCAGTAGCTTCTCCAAATTGTGGCAAGTGTAAAGCTTTGTTACATCTTATCCATAAGCAATTATTTTAGCATGATTTATTCTTAATTCTATTCTTATCCTAAACTAGGAAAGCATGAAACTTTTTGGCTAAAGGACCCCATTCCCTTTCTTGTAGATTTTTTTGGATTTTTGGAATATGTTTGAAAACTTTTTTCCTCTAAGTCACATGCTCTTGCATCATACCTCCCCGACAACAGCACCAAAATGTTGGGTGATTTAATTGTGAGTTAAATCCCTGTCATTTAATTTGTCAACCCAGGGTTTCGTAAATTGACGAGGTATATATGTGCTATATGTACTAGGTGGTTATCTTTCAAATTATATTAATCTAATGCAATTAAAAATAATTACAAAACATAATAAATCAACCTAACCCAAACCAAACCAAACCAAACCAAACATAAAGAAATTGAAATCACACTTGCATAAAGGAAATCACACTTGCTTGAAATTTAAATCACACTTACATATATGAAATCTCACCACACTTGCATAATTGAAATCACACCACACTTGCATAACTGAAATCACAATTATTGGAAAGTAAATCACACCTGTTGAAATGAAATCAAACTCGCTCAAAATAAAAGCACTTTTACATGAAAATAAATGAAATAACAAAACTATACTATGTTACCAATATGTACAAATATGTGCAAATTGTGGTTGATGGGGGGCCTCCATTCCTCAGCAAGCACACTGAATCAACTATCACATCTTGAAGATCAAAGTGTTAGTATATATTTCATAAAAATGAAGTTACAACATATCACAAGAATTATTTATCCTCACTTTACAATTTACATCTAGAACTTGGAACATCCAGATAAAAACTAGAAACTAACACTAACACTCACAACTTCTAACTTGCATCTAACAACTAACAACTAACAAAAACACTAACTAGTTACAATTGACAACCCTTTATATGTAGGGTGCACTCTTATTTATACAAAAATTAAGGATAACTATATAATAAATATATATCCTTAGATCTCTCCTAAATCCACATTTATCTCTTTGTGGTTACAACCAATCACCTAAAAATGTAAGATACAAATCCTCTTATCCATGATTCTTCTCCTTTGAATGTGCATAGTTAATGATCCACATCTTCTACAATTACTCCACAAATCTTCATGAGTTGGAATTTGAAATTCGAATTTGTGGTTGGGTGGCCAAGTAGGACCCTTCTAGAATCTCCAAGTAGGCCTACAATATCACAAAACTCATAACACTTTTAGATATATATGAAAATATGTTAATTTCCTAACATTTAATCACAAATTCACTTATAATACTTAAAATCAATGACTTGGAAAATAATAATGATAAACCCATGTAATGATGAAAATGGTTACTTAATGTAAGGTTATGGGGCTATAGAGTTACAGAATGAGGGTAAAATGATGGAAATGAAGGTAAAAGTGGATGACATTTTGGAGACCCAACAACCTTTCCAAGATGACCCTTCAGAGTTTGAATCTTTTTCTCAGTTGCTATAAGCTCAACATAAGTCTCATCCTCTATGGTTTCCAATGCCTTAAGCTTTTGAAGTAGCTCTTCATGCTCCTTCTAAGGCACTACCTATTTCTGGTATCGAGCTATAGTTTCTTTTTGTTCCTCCATTGTTTTATTTAAAACCTGGATGGTGGCTTCTACAATTAAAGGAGTATATGGAGGTACATGTTCTGTTTATGCTCCTCTTGTAATGCATATTGGTGAATCTATTTGGTTCCCTACTTCAGTAGTCAAAACATCAATTATTAATGGGTCCAATTCAGTTTGAGTTCTCACTTTTAAGAAATTTACCCGAGAACACAAATTAATTACGGAGAATCACTGAGAGAAACAAATATAAAAATAACCAGCAACAACCATAAACACATAAACACAAATGTTTATCCGGGAAAACCCAAAATCCGAGGAAAAACCTAACCTAATAAGATCTCATTAGCATTGGCCAAAACCCTGGACAATCCGACCAAGTGAGCCTTCACCGCTCACCTCTAGGGCTTGCATTACAATGAAGCCCTTCCAGCCTTTTATAAGCTCCATTACATATAATACCACGAGTAGAATACTATGGGTGCACAATACCATGTGCCCCAAAACCATCACTATTTAACCTGGTCAACTTTGACTCTATCCCAAGTCAAGTTTACCTAACAATTCCCCCTTTAAACTTGCTGGGGTTCCTTGACTAACTCTAGGCAAACCTGCTAAGTGAGACAATCCTACTCACTCTATCTCTTACCCCCCTCAAATTTTTTACCCGGGGTATTGTTAACCCGACATCCCCCTATCACCTAGGTCTAACCCAGACTTTACCGGTGATTACCCAGGGGTACACATGCCTTACCAGGTCTTACAATAGTATGCCCATTTACATGCAATAATTTTGACTTCATTAATTTTTTTTTGTTTATTTCTACTGCGATTCTGATCCATCCTCTCTCAATTTGATTTTCTCAAAAACTTCTATCAAACCGCTCCAACTGCGAGCCCGATGAGAACATCGTAGATTCCAGCACCAGTGGCCTCACGTAGCAGAAAGCGAATAATTTTCGAAGCCGCATGAACAATTTTCTTCTGCTGAATTTCTTTAACCGCATGAATCTCTAACAATTCATCAGCATGTTTCAAACTGGTAAATATCGCAAATGCACTGCGATCCCTGGCAGTTATGGCACTATCTTCCACACATTCTCCTCGAGGTTCCATGTACTATTTTTCCACCATTATTTTTAGACCTAGATCTGTAAAAAAGGCTGCATTGATCTCATCAGGCACTATAAACCCCTGGCATCAAAGAATCCCTTTGAAGCCAATATCTAGCTCTGATACCAGTTGTTAAGAAATTTACTACATAACATAAATAATTACTGAGAGGAATAAATATAAAAATAACCAGCAACAACCATAAACACATAAACACATAAACACAAATGTTTATCTGAGAAAACCCCAAATCCAGGGAAAAACCCAACCTAATAAGATCTCATTAGCATTGGCAAAAACCCTGGGCAATCCGACCAAGTGAGCCTTCACCGCTCACCTCCAGGTCTTACATTACAATGAAGTCCTTCCAGCCTTTTATAAGCTCCATTACATATAATACCACGGGCAGAATACTATGGGTGCACAATACCATGTGCCCCAAAACCACCACTATTTAACCTAGTCAACTTTGACTCTATCCTGAGTCAAGTTTACCTAACACTCACAGTAGAGGTAGAAGAAAAGTTTGCAAATTTGGTTTGAATTTCATTCTCCCAGACTTCTCTTTTCTTATCATTTTTCTTCTCATGACTCCTTTGAGTCTTACTTTCCCGCAACCATTTCTTTAATTGTTTTACCTTCCTTTGTAGATTCCTATTTTCTTTTCTCAACAACTCAATTTCTTTGCTAGTCTCACTTTTCCTTTTATACTTCAGGTCTCACCTGATATTCTATGTAAAAATTTTAGCCAGAGTAACTACAGAAGAGGAAACAATGTCTAGGGCCTCGGTTCTTTTAGCCATCACTTCTTGGGTGGACTCAATTGTGACATCGATTACAAGTTCCATGAGATCTTTGTCAACCTGAGGTTCGATTGGAAAGTCAATATTGACTTCTTGTTCCACATTTTCCAAAGGAAATTGTAAAGCTACTTCTTCAGGGGAAGAGGATTCCAAGACAGTTGCAATGGAATCTGTAGAATGTTCTTGAAGAAAAAACATTTTCAGGTTCTGTTGAGGATTCTAAAATAGCAGTAGCTATAGAATTAGGAGCAAAGTTTGGAGAATTAGGCAGTGTCTTCTAGTTAGAAGTGTTTGCTAAACAAGTTGCAGCTTCTTCTAAATTCACAAACTTCAGAAAGTTCTCCAATGATCCTTCCAGAGTTTGGGCTACCTCCATTTCCTTCTCTTAAGGAGAATTCTCCTTATGGATTTCCTATTGTGCTCCATCTATATCAAGAAATTCTTTAGGCCCACTTTCTTCCAGCGGCTATTCAAAGGAATCTATAAGATTTCGTGATTTAGCCAACCTAGTTGGTCTTCTCCTTTTTCTAGGTAGGGAGACCAAGAGGGAAGCCATTCTTTTCTCTGCCCTAGTAAACTGTTGAGGGGTTGGTGTTTGTGCTATTTCTTGGGGGGTACCTTCGACTGTGAAGTTTTCTTTTTGATTGGCCTCCTCATTCACCTCTAGCTGCTCATTATTAAGTAGGGTGTTTCCAAAATCTTCAATGGGTGCTTCACTTTCTGAGGGACCCTCAGGGTTTCTTATGAACTCTTCCCGACTCCATTGTACTTGATTCAAAGCTCTGACAACTATCATTTTTATGACTATAGTGACTTACAAATGAGGCTTGATCCTTAGATCTTTTGAGCCTTAAAGCAGTTTCATGCAATAACGAATTCAAAAAATAAGGAAGGTTTAGGATTACCTTTCGTCTCAATGTTGCCATTAATTTCAAATTTCGACCTCTTACCACGTCATACCGTCCATCGCACGTAGTGTACCTTTGGAAGATGCCTGTTAATTCCTTCCATGGCTCTGGAAATGAGGCGAGATTGTACGATTTTCCTTTCCTGGCCAGTTCCTCTCCAGGGATGGAAAACAAGAATGTTGTGCTTTGTAGCGTGGTATGCTCGATTCCTTTCTTCTTCATTTATTTATTTATTATTATTTTATTATTATTATTATTATTTTTGTTCTTGTTTCGCTGTGACAAAATATTAGTAAATGGGGTGACTTATCAACACCTTAAGAATCAGGGATGGCGTAAAAGGTATTGTACTAATTACCTTTTTAGCTCATCATTTTGCTTCCCAAAATTCATTTTTGAAGTAGATCGAAGAATTATAAGAAACTAAAATGAAGGAAAAATCCTCTATTGGTGATGGAAGAAATGCATTATAAATATCTTTATGTATTTACAATATCATGGTTGTTTAAATTTTAATAGGTTTAGAAGTCTGTTAAAAATTCCTTATTAAACATTATCTTATGGCAATCACTTGGGCAAACTAATTGGCTCATCATTATATCAAGGAAGAGATTCAATTAAAAAACAAGTTAAAAGGAATAATTATGTCTAAAAAAAATATATGGCTTAGAAAACAACAACCGTGACTAAGTAAACAGAAGCTGTGACTAAGGGAACAACAACTATAATTAAGGAAACAACAACCGCGACCAATGGAATAGCGGTTGTGACTAAGGAAAAAACAATCATGACCAAGGGAACAACAAATATGACTAAGGGATTAGCAACCATGACCAAGGGAACAACAATTGTGACTAAGGGAATAGCAACAACGACCAAGGGAACAACAACTGTGATTAAGGGAACAACAATTGCGACTAAGGAAACAACAACACTCTTTTTTTCTTTTTTCTTTTTTATATTAACTTCAAAAAAAAATTCACAAAATGTATATACATTATATACAGAATGAAAGAAATTTCTAAAAGTACTTCAACTGGCTGTAGTTGCGGGGTTACCTCCGTGATCAGTTATAACCTGCAGGTTGGAATCATTACTTACCTCGTGAAGAAAATATTCTTGTGTGAGTGGTTGGTGATACATCATATTAAGGCTCACCATGTCATTTTCATAAACTTTAGTGACCTCATATGGTCCCAACCATCTTGTTTGGAGTTTCCCTGGGAAATCTTGGAATTCGGAGTCATATACTAACACCCAGTCTCCCTTCTGAAAGGTTTTGTTCTTGATCACCCGATCATGCCATTTGGCCCTTTGCTGCTAAATAATAGTTGTGTGTTGTAAGGCCAATAGGCTCATTTCATCCAGTTCATTAAGTTGTTGTAAGCATTGTTTTTGTGCTTCTGTGAAATCCAATCTGACTTCCCTAGCGGTTTTGAGAGTCTTAATTTCAAATTCTATTGGAAAAATGGGCTCCTTACCAAAAACAAGTTGATATGGTGAATAGTCAGTAGTGTTGTGCCAAGTTATTCAATGGGCCTGTATGGCCTTAGGGAGTTTGGAAGCCTAATTTGGACGATTGGATAATTTTTTAGTTAAAATATCCCCCAGGACTTTATTGGTGCTTTCCACCTGTCCATTTTCTTGAGGATGGTAAGGAGAAGTAATTATGTGTTTAATGTGATATTTCTGCAAGGTAGCAGAAATTTTGTGGGAAGTGAACTGTGATCCCCCATCTGTTACGATCTCTCTAGGAAATCCATACCGCACAAACAATTCAAATAGAAAATTAATAATTGCCTCTTCTGTAGCCTTTGAGAGAGCTATTGCCTCCACCCATTTAGTTACATAGTTTGTGCAAACCAGAATATACACATTTGGATTTTACGATGGGTTGAAGGGCCCACAAAATCCATCGCCCATATTTCAAAAGGTTCAAGTATAATTTGCAGTTACAGGATCATTTCATCAGCTTGAATGGGGCGACCCATCCTCTGATAATTATCATAGCTCTGGACATATTTTCTTGCATCTTTAAATATTGTGGGCCAGTAATAACCCATATGTAACACTTTATGCCTAGTTCTTCGATCAACAAAATTCCCACCATAGGGTTCTTCATGAAAAGACTTAAGAATATCATAAACTTCATCTTCCCTAATGCATCTACATATTTGAAGATCAGACCATGTATGGAAGAGGTAATCGTCAATCCAGGAGAACTACGCACTGTGTTGAACGATAAGCTTCTTTTCCTGGGATGGTAAATGCGTTGGCAGTTTTTCTATTACCAGGTAATTGACCACATCAGCATACCATGGTGTTTTAACTATCACAGCAAACACATGTTTTTCCGGAAATTGGTCTTCTACAAGTAAAGAATTAGCCACTAGCAGAACTTTGGACAAAAAATCTGCAACAAGATTCTCCTACCCGAGTCGATCTTTTATGGTGATATTGAATTCCTGTAATAATAGTAACCAACGAGTTATTATACCATTAATAAGAGGTTTATTACCTAAATACCTAATGGCGGAATGATCACTGTATAAAATGACTAGGTATCATGTTGTCTAGTGATGAAATTTATTAATAAAATAAACAATAGCTAAGAATTATTTTTCTGTCACTATATAATTTAGCTCTGTCGGTGTAAGATCCTTGCTGATATAATAGATGGCATAAGGCTTTTTATCTTCTTCTTGTCCAAGTACAAATCATATTTTTGTGTCTGATGCATTGGATGAAATGTGGAATGGTAAATTCCAATTTTTCCCTCGTAACACAAGGGTTGTTGAGACCAAGTTTTTAAGATCTACAAAAGCAACATCACACTTGTCAGTCCATTCAAATTCCACATTTCCTGTCAATACATATAGTGGTGCTGCTATTTTTGAAATATTTTCTATAAAACGATGATAATAACCATCATAGCCAAGGAAACTATGCACCTCGGTTGGTGTTCAAGGAGTAAGTAGTGTAATCTTTGTTGGGTCTACCTGGATTCTTGCAGCAGAGATGTAATGCCCCAGAACTACACCCTATGTTATCATCATATGCCACTTTTCATTACTAAGGCATAATCTGGTAGCTATGCACCGTTCAAGAACTTTTTCTAAATTTTGTAAGGCTTGGTCAAAATCATTGTCGTAAGGAGTAAAATCATCCATGTATAGTTCAATTCCTTCACTAATTAAGTCAGAAAAAATACTCAAGATTTCCCTCTGGAAAGTGGTTGGTGCATTGCACAGCCCAAATGGTAAAACCTTGTATGCAAATGTTCCCCATGGATAGGTGAACGTGGTTTTGTTGTGGTCTTCGGGAGCAATCTCGATTTGGTTATATCCACTAAAACCATCCAAGAAAGAGAAAATAATTCTTTCTAGCAAGAGTGTTGAGGACCTAATCTACAAATGGAAGAGGAAAGTGATATTTTTGTGTAACTTTATTCAATTCTTTGTAATCCACACAAATTCTCCATTTTCCATTTTTCTTAGGGACCACAACCAGTGGTGAAACCCACTAGTAATCATAAATAGGATATATAAAATTAACATCAAGAAGTTTATGTAACTCTTGTTTTACTATATGCCTAAGGTGTGGATTTAATCTTCTTTGAGACTGACCAATGGTACAGACATATTTTTCTATATAAATGTGATGTGTACATAGTTGGAGATTGATGCCTCTCATATCAGAATATTCCCAAGCAAAAGCCTATTTATATTTCTGGAGGATTTGAATTATTCTTTTACATTGTATGTCATCTAGTTTAACATTAATGTTCAAATTCTTACCAAGTTCAATTTCGATGGGAACACTATTACGAACTACAATTGTGGATATATGTTCATTATTTGGAACCTCCAGTGGATCTCCTTGGGCTTCATTATCAAGCATAGCTTTTGACATCTGACATGTTGGATTCCCAATACTATAAGGTTAGTTAATAAAACCACTAATTACATCATCCATAGTTTGCCTTTTGAAAATAAGAGCTTCATCCAGAGTAAGAGGAGAACACAGATTTTCTTCCTGATATTTGGGAGGGAACGATTGATAATTTCCAACTAATAGGTTGGGTCTAGTGGGTGTATATGAGATAATATTTTTAGTGGTGGTCCCTTTTGCAATTTTCATGTTTCCTGTCTAGCAGCCTATATATACATCTACATTTTCCAATCATGATCTACCTAATATCAAAGGGTGTCCATCCAACCTATTTCTAGGATTGATAACCAGAAATTCCACTAGGTACTCCCAATAATATACTAAAAGTGCCTTCTGCTTTTACTACCGATCTATTAGCCAGTTCCAACATAATGGAGGTCAGTTTCAATGTTGTGATTCCAAGGATCCCACAAGTTTCTACAGTCAAAATGTTTATTGTGGTCCCTAATTCCACTAAGGTGTTTGAGAAGTTATGACCCTAAATTTGAACAGTAACTACTAGATTTCCAAGGTCATCATATTTAATAGGTATTTTCTTCCCTATGATGAGATTGGAAAGTGTCCCAAGGACATGGACTGTAGGAGAGCCTTTTGGTTTTCTCCCAGGCTTCTTGACACACAGTTCTTTGATGGTTTTAGCATAAATCGGGACATCCCGAATAGCCTGGAGAAGAGGAATTTTAATAAATAATTTGTTTAGTTCCCCTACAAGATCAAAATCAGAATAGACTAATGGTTTGATCATAATAAGTCTCTCAGGGAATGGAGGAGAATCATCCGTAGTTTTAATAGGCTCTTGTTGTCTAGTTATATTGTCAGGTGCCTCTGTTTCGGTGACAACTACAGTGGAAGAAGGGTATTCTGCTAAGGGTTTCTCCTCAATAGTATTTTTGTTGTCTCCCTCATCTTGATTTTCTCTACTTTATTTTGGAAAGATAGTTTGTCCAAACTTTAGTCCTAGCTCATTACATTCAAAAGAGGTAGAACCACAATCTGATTTTTCAAATATCTCCAAATATTGGATGGGCCTGTTATCCGGATTAGGATTCAGTTGAGCAGGTAATTAAGGATGTAATGGAGGTGGAACATTTAGGGGCACTTGAAGAAGAGTTTGCAATGGTGGTTGTCACTGAGGCAACGTTCCGACAGATTGATAAATTGGTCCTGCAGAACGATGCCAATTCTGAGACCACATTAGTCCTTGGGTAGTTGATTTTTCCCAATGTGAAAGGTATGAGTTATTTTATGTATTTTTCCATGAAGATATAGCATACTTTTGATTTAGCCATAAGGGTCCAGTGAATGACTGATTTATCCAGGGTGGTGGGGGAGTATGGCTGAGATTTCCAGGTGGTATTAAGAGGTTGCTAGCCCTACCACGTTGATCCAGGAATTTGTTGCTAAACATATTGTCCATAATAAAATAGTGAAGGATCTTGCATCATACCTAGAGGGTGGGTCTGCCACTACCATCATTGTGTCATGAGATATGTTGGCTCTAGGTCTTCCTCAGATTCCTTGAATACAACCTTTAATCCAAGGAGTGAGGGACGATGTTTGGTTGAGTGATCTTTAGCACAGAAAGCACATATTTCAATTAATACCAACAGAAATTCCTTACGGTTGTGCTTCCTCTGACAACGAGGATAGAAAATAGCTAAGGCTTTTTCTACGTCAACTTGTTTTTTCTTCACCTATAGGACATCCAAATATGTAATTAATGTATTCAAAATATCATTTTTAAAATATTCTAACATATTACCAATTTTTGCTCGTGTAACTCCTCCATCTGCAGTTTTTCTAGATCTGCTGAGAGGATCTCGAATTCCAAATTTGGTTCGTGTACTCCCTTGTGAGCACCTGATACATAGTTTTACGATATCATCATATTCTTCTTTGGAAATGTCACCCTATCCCATTAGATTAAGTGTTTCTATCCATTCATCTTTCATGCCCCTAATCAAAGCAATTTTCAATATATCTTTGGGTAAAGTAGTGTATGGATATCTTTGCAAATTGTATTGAAATCTTTCAACATATTCTTCAAAAGTTTCATCTTATTTTGACATTGTTAAATATTTCTTCTCTTAAATCCCTAAACCAGAAATAGTCTTGATATTTAGTAAGGAAGTCTTATTTCTTTTGATCCCATGAGATTATGGTACTGCCTCCTAGTCCCATGAACCAACATAATGCTACTCCTTTTAAGGTAGAAGGAAATAGTTTTAACTTTTAAGGGTTATTAGTATAATCATAACCTCGGCATAAAACATCAAACTCAAAAAAAAATGAATCACGATCCTCAAAATCCATTCCATGAAAATTGGAAGATTTTGTAACATGGTAGCCTTCATTGGTGCATTAGCCTGTGGATTGACAATAAGATATTTTATGGTTGACGTTTGTGTTCATGTTGCTGCATTTTCCATTTGGTTAAATATCTGCCAATAATCTTCAGGAATATCATGATCAAGAGGTACTATCTGGAAAATAATATGTTGGCGGGATTCCGAACTTTACCAGGTCTCACAGAACTATTCAGATTAGGTACTTCGGGTTCTCTCCTTAAAATAGGTGTTGCAAGAAATTCTGATTCAGAAATTTGTGGGTATGGCTCACTTGTCTCACCTTCCTCCTCTTTTAAATTGCAAGAATTCCCCTCACTTTTACTAGAAGTACTAAGATGCCTAACAATTATGTCTTGAAATATTTTATCATATCCTACAGTTTTATCATGAATCTCAGTGTTAGCTGCAGTAGATGACCCTGTGACTTGAGGGGAAGCAGTAAAACCCTTCCCAGATACTTGTCGGGGACCTACTAGCACTTGAGACTCTAAGTTATGAATGCTTTCAACTATAAAATTCATTCTTCCAAGGGCAACTTGATCTTGGTTTTTAATAGGTTTTGGGATATATTTTTGATCTATAACTATATGGTTTGTAGTCCTAGGCTTCTTCCTAGTCATACACACTAAATTATCTAAATGTATCGGCTGAGGGTAGGCACTGGCATAAGCTTTTTACTCAGTGCATGCACAGGTTCTTACCTTTTGTATTTAATACCCAACTCTTCAAAGATACGACTAGCACTTCTTTGAAAACCTCCCTGGAAACGTCTCCAAAATGTGGGGGAGTTTCATTGTTCCTAAAGGACCAACTGACCTCTACATATTAAATCATCAACCCAAAGTTTTGTTTGTTTATTTTAAGGTTGTCCACACAGTTTGTGTAAGAGACAGTGCTAATATCACCTAACGTGTATGATCCTAATGAAAAGTAAAGGTGTATGAATGAAAGTAATAGCTCGCACTTACTAAAAGAAGAAACTCACACTTGGCTTCTAAACTTGAAGCTTAAACAATCAAAACTGCTAAAGGAATCAAGTCGTTAAATCTCCTGCCAAAAATATTGAATAAATCCAACTGAATACAAAGTTATTTCCTAGGGAACTGCGTCTACAAGAAAGGAACAACACTATGGCTAGAGATGAATTCGCCAGAAATGATATCAAATCATAAGAATTAACAGCTCTACATCAATCAACATGAAACAACAAGGAAAGATAACAATCCAAATAACCAATTGCAGCAAATCTAACTCTGTGATATTCAAGTGTAGCTACTGCAAAAACTCACACTTTAACAATGAATCTGATTAACAACAACTATATCTAGCGAACAACTAAATAATTGAATAATAGAAACTAAAAGGAGAATACAAACTTAATAATACAATAAAGGACAATATTAGTTCTAGGATTGGGCCCAAAAGCATTGGAATTCAATTACCTCATAGCTAACTTAGCGCAATAAGTTAAATTCGAACTACAAAAGTCTCCATTAAATTATAATGAGTAAGTTACAAGGAATGTCTGTAGAGATTTACCATATAGATCAAAATGATTATATCTCAAACTCCTTTATTGAGGTTAAATCCCTCATTCTTATATTACAAAACGATCCTATTTTCAAATAGAGAGTGATCCTGAGAATCTGAAGATTCTAAGGATGCTCTATTCAAATTACAAAAATCTCCATTATTTCCCAAAATATCAGGGTCAAGATATTTTTTCCAACTGATTCATCCAAGATAGAATTCAATCTCCTTCAACTGGCTATAATTAACCTGAACAACCCCACATAATCCTTTCTTCCTTGGCTCTTCCATGGAAAAACATCCAGTATCAGATATCCCTATTCAAATAACAGTTCAAATTGTAAGTTAACCATGCCTTTCATAATTTAAATCAATTCAAAAGAGATAAAAAAAAATGAAAATCGATTGACTCCTTTCTGGAATCTACATTGAGTGAGTTATAACATTCTGCACATAAAAATTCTTAGAAAACAAACATAAAAATAAGAAATATGGTAAGAAAAGTGTATCAATTACGAAGCCCAACACCAAGTATTTAAATGGTAACTGAGCTCGTCAAAATATTAACACCCTAATGCGATGGACTTGAATTACCTATTGACAATTGAAAAAGAAAACTTTAGTTTTATCTTTGTTTACAAGTGTTCCTGAGGTTTCCATAAATATTTTTAGGATCTTCTTAACTCCTTTCACTTCCTTGAGAGTAGGTGGCCCAAAAAGAACAACACCATCCACAAATTGTTGGTTTGTGAGAGGAAGATCATCACCAAACAATCATAAACCAGATATGTGACCTTGAGAACACAATGTTTTATACATTCGTCCCAGCCCTTCCATTGCCAAAGTGAAAATAAAAGGTGAAAGAGGATCTCCTTGTCTTGACCCTTGAGAAGAGGAGAAAGTAGTCGAGGGTGATCCATTTATGAGAATGGAAAAGAATGCAGATGAGATGAGTGATGCTACCCATGCTAACCACTACCTCAAGAAACCAAAAGCATCTAGAACCTATAACAAATATGCCCAACTAATTTGATCAAAATCCTTTGACAAGTATAATTTAATAATCGTACCAGGGTGTTTCGAGAGTCATTAGCAATGAAAGGTTTCTTGTACTACAACGATTCCATCAGTGATGTAATGACCCTTGACCAAGTGACACTGATCCGACAATATTAAACCTGGGAGTAATTGCTTCATTCAATTTTCAATTATTGTTGAAACTATTTTATAAATGAAATTGCAAAATGCTATAGGATGAAAACCACTAGGATCCTTTGAATGTCCTCCTTTCAAAATGAGGTTGAGAAATGTTGCATTAAGTGCAGCCAAAATTGACAAATTTTTTCATGATTCCTCCACAACTTCATGAATCTCCGGGCCAAGGAATCCAAACATGCTTTGAAAAAATCAAAGGTGAAATTGTCAGGCCTAGGGGTCTTATTCATAGGCAAGTTTAAAACCACCATTTCCACTTCCTGAAATGCAATAAGTCTCATAAGGGCCATATTTTGATATTTGCTAACAAGCCTAGGAATGTATGAGAAGACTGATTTGATGGTTGTTTCATTATAAACAGAGTGATCAATCATGATAGCTTGATAATAGCCTATCAATTCTTCCTCAATATCATGATGTATGATTTTCGTATCTCCATATTCCCCCTAAATAGAGAAGATCATATTATCGTGAAGTCTCTACAGCATGGAGCTATGGAAGAATTTAGAGTTCCTCTCCCCCTCCTTAAGCCATTGAATTCTGGATTTCTACTTCCACAAGATTTCTTCTTGTTGTTTTCACTACAATTTGTTAAGAGTGAACCCTCCCTCTGCTATAAGTTTAGGAGATCTACTGTCCAAAGGCATACATTGTTGAATATATTTTGTTTGTCCTTCTAACATAGCTTTTTATTCAAAGATATTACCAAAATCTTTCTTGTCTATACTTTTATATTTGTCTTTAACACTTTAAGCTTAAGTTGAAAGGTGTGCATTTTGGGCTTACCTCCTACTTTAATCACTTGCCACCATTCCTTTAACCACTCTAGAAAGCCAAGCTCCTCTAACCAGTAGCTTTCAAACCAAAAAGGCTGATTTGGGGGAAGCTCCTTCAAATCTAACTCCGACTTTAGCGGCCATTGATTTGATCCTATGCAAGGTAGAATCGCAACTTCAACAAAAATATCTTTATGCAAAACTCCCTAAGGGAGGAGAAAGTGATCCAACTTGCTCACTATTTAATGCTTCCCCAACATCAATTATTCCATGTATGGAGACCATTGATGGTCTGAATGTCCACCAAATGGAGTAGCTCTATATACCTATCAAAAGAGGTTGATTTTGGATCCAAGCATCACACTCCTCTTTTCTCCTTCAGTGATCTAATAATATTGAAATGTCTTCCAACCACCCATAGGGAGTCTCTTATAAATTTCTTAGTGGCTAGGAATTGATTCAAGAAGGAACCTTTGTCGCCTATCATAGAAGGTCCATATACTACCATAAGAAATACTAGCTCTTTTCTCCCAATATAACGAAACCTCCTAGTAAAAATTCTTATACTAACCATCTAATCTTAAAAAAAAACCACTTGAGATTCCATAAAATATCTAGCCCCCGTGCACTTCCTTTCGCATCAAGGGCCATTTGTTGATATCCCTTCCAACATTTATCTACAATTTGGGACAATTTGTCTCCCATATATTTGTTTCTTGCAAGATGAAAATCGTCGGTGACCCTGATCCTCTCTTTAAGATATATTTTTCTCCTTTAATGTTTAATTCCCTTATGTTCCAGGATAATATCTTCATGATGAAGGGTTAGATAGGGGCAAAAATAAATCTAGCAAGGCAACTACTTGACCAAAGTTGACGAGGGTTTCACCTACATTTTGAATTACTTCCTCTATGGGTTTCCTTCCCTTATTTTTGAGATCTTTCCTTAGGTATTTAGTAAAAATTTGTTTCCCTTCTCTTTGATAGCTTGTAAAGAGTGTAATACTTTTCTCACTCCCAATGTCTAGCGTTGTTTCATCTTCCAATATATATAAGCTATAACATACTACTCCCAATTTTCTTTTGTTAGATCCCCCAAATCCTGATGTGCCCACTCAGTCACCATAGTCACCAAGTGTTTCTCCTCTCCTGCAAGTTCATTAGGGTCTTGCTACATCAGCATAACAACTTCCTCAAACCTTGGTAAGTCAAAATATTTGAGATCACCTATTGGAATTTCCTCATCCTCAAACTTTCTCTTTTTGGTTTTCTTATCTTGATCTATTGCCTTGGATTTGTCCTACGTTTTCATATCTACTAAGATTTTTGGGTCCTCCTCCATCAACTCCATTGCCTCCAAGGTTGAGAAGGATTTATTCTCCTCCATTGGTTGTTGGGTTTGTGCATTACGACCATTATGGCACCTTCTTCTTGTTACAACCTTAATAAAACCGTCAGACCATGAGACACTGGTTGTAGTTTTCTCCTTCCTTTGCTGCGTGGAATCTTTAAATAGGTGACCATGCTCATGACAATAACGACACTAGAAGGGAACATGTTCATAATAAATTGGTTTATTCCAAATTTCTCCCTGATAGTCTAGCTCTATATATTTTGGGAGGGGTTGATATATATTCATATAAACACATAAATGGGCTTAAGATATGTTTTTCCCTCTTCTTGTGATTTCAGAGATCTTTACAAAACATCCTAAAGCATGGCCAATACCCTCTAGTATTTCAACTATCCATAAATCCATAGGAAGAGAGTACAATCATACCCACACTAGTGTCGCTAAGAATTCCTCTTTTTCGGGGTTAAAACATCTTTCCTAATGTCTGATATATAGGCCAACATTATTATAGAAGTAAGGCCCTCCTTCAAAAAATTGAACTTTATCCTCCAAATTGGAGAAAATTATTGTGAAAAACCCTTTTGGCCCCAATCTCAAATTGACTTCTCCTTTTGGTTTCCATAGTTTTTGAGTCCATATTTCTAGCTCCCTCTCCCTAGGTCAACCTCCTATGTACTTACATATGAAAGCATGATCTCACATGTGCTTCCTATGATCCTCCAAACAGTTTGTGGGTATTAAAAAACAAGGTTTTTGTAGCCTTTTTGGATGCATTGACCCTTTAAGCATGCTCGTCATTTATCTCCTAAAATGGGTGTTGGTGTAGCCCCTGAGGGACCACCAAACGACATCATCTTGTCTTCCATATAAATATTTTTTCTAGCCAAAATGTTTCTAGAGGAGGGGACACCTCACACCCCTTGCCCTCAAATTCATCTTTTAGCCTACCAGTGATTTCAGTACCTTGAACACTAGGCTTCAAATGTGTGGGAGTCGAAACCCAAGTTTTGTTATCGATTCTTGTTGCTTGCAGATATCACTGACATGACAATATGTGTATTTATAAATATATTAATAACAAAAAAAACATTTTAATGTTAACAATATGATTCATAAATAAAATATTTTAAATACTATGTTAAATAAAATATTTCAATGTCAATTATGTATATATCATATATGGTTATGATAACTTGGGATAAGGAAAATATCTAAATTATATTGAACAATTTATATGGTCAAACTACCTTAATTTGAAAGGTAACAAAATCATCAAATAGTTTTGTTATGATGATTTTGTCAATCTTTGAGATGAATACACAAAAATTTGTTAGATTTACGTGTTTAAATTGTATAATCTACATCATCCAAATGTGTAAGGGAATTTTCAAGATACTATTTTAAATCTATTTAAAAATTCAAAAACACAATATATATATATATATATATATATATATATATATATATATATATGAGAAAAAATGATCCACATCTCCCAACATCTTCCTATTTTCATAGTGTAGTTCCATTTCATCCAAAGAACATCAGGTTCCTCACCCACTGAATACTTGAGCTTGATTAGCAATTGGGAGTCCCACAGATAATTTTTGATGGATGCAAGTTGGAGACTCTCTTTTACCCCACGGTCCAACTTATACAGCGGTTGAATCCCAAATGTGCTCATTCAATCATTAGATCACACAAAATCCAATGTCAGTGTAGGGAAGGTCTATGATTAAATCTGTTCTTCGTCATATACAAGTTTCATTGCATCGTTGGCTGTTGAATGCTAATTTGAAGACTATAGAAATATTACTTATACAATATAGTTATAGACTATAGAAATATTACTTATACAATATAGTTATAGTTACCTGAGAAATTTTAATTGGCCATATTTATCTAGATTACAGATTTTAGAATATTTTAATATTCTAAAATTGAAATCAATTGTTTGAAATTTGTTCTTATTTATTAAATTTCTAAAATATTCTAGATCTGCAATCAATCACTCTCAGAATTTTAGTCCAATTATACAAAAAAAAAATATACAGTTCTCTTATCCATATAAGGATAGGCAAAGACTGAAATCTTTGTAGCTCTGAGTCCACTCTCCCAGATCTAACAACCCATCTACTGTCATGTGTTTGTCTCTTCGGAGACATTCTATAAAATTAAAATGATACATAGAACATTAACCACTACCTAGAAAAAAATGTAAAATGTAAATTTAAAAAAGAGATTTGAACTTTTATAGATTTGATCCCTTTGTCTAGATCCAAATTTAAAATGAATTTAGGATGGCTACCTTCATTTTCATATATGTTGAGTTAAGGTTATAATTTATTGTTAATTTAACTCAAAAATACTTACAAAAAAAAAAAAAATAGAGTACACAACATAAACTCTTAAATTAACTCAAAACAAACCTCAAAAAATTATAACATAAAATAACATTTTATTATTATTATTAAAATAAGATAGAAACCAAATAATTTGGCACATAGCATATTTTATCTCATTTCTTGCATGTTCAAATCCATCTCTTTATTCTAATTTGGAGTTTTTATCATGTATTTAAAGAGGATAATATAGGGTTATCTTAAATAAATATGTGTTGCATTCAAATTTTCATGTTATAGATATAGAAAATGTAGATATTGTTTTGAGATATCTTTGAATAGTCTCAACTGGTACACCATTAATATTAAGAAACGATATAAGTTTTTGAAGTTTTGGTACAAGAAAAAGAAAATTGCATTGCAACGTATTTCTTTTCCTAAACAAGAAAAGGCTAGGGGAATCTCTAAATAAGTCCTTGCAAGGAAACTAAATGCAATACTTATTCATACATTAGATGAAAATTCTGAGGTTGAATTATAAGGAGAACCTACATAAGCACATTGTGCAAAAAATCCCCAAGAAAAGCATAAAAAGGAAGAAGAAATTAAGGAGAAAAATGACTCAAAGAAACATATTTAACAACCAATGAAGTAAGAATTAATAGATAAAATCCAATCAAAATAAGAGCCTATATAAGCACATGTATAAAATCCCTAGGAAGGGCATAAAATAAAAAAAGAAGCAAATGAGCTAAATGACTCAAAGGAACCACATGTTGAAAAATAAAAGAAAGCAAAATTGATAGTTAAATTTGTTATATATAGCCACTAGCACCACTTGGAGAAACAACAATGGTTAAAGAAAGAACATGAGTGTTGAAAAATTATGGATCAATGTGGAATGAGAAATGGAGATATCATAGTAGCATAGAGAAGACATGGAACCTGAGGAGAAACCATAATCAAGGTCGAAGAGGAAAGACCATAGTTTTACCCCATATCCATATTTCACTAGATTCAATGAATGCTCATGCATGGTACCAGTGGACTATATAGCATAGTGGGCCATATTATATGGCTTATTCTCATGTTTCAGGGAAAAAATATATGAAAATGGATAGAATGGAATGTAACTAAGGAAGATAATATGGAGTACCTAGCGAAGTAAATTAATAGATAATGAATGTAATCATGGAATAAGCCCACTTAGTAATTGATGGGAAATAAATAGGTCCATTTGATAACTACCGTGAAACAATATAATAATAATGGGTAGTTGAAATAAACACCTATAAATATTAATGTAAAAAATATAAATACACATAAACATCATTGTAATAGATATGTTGGATATTCGATGTATTTTTTGTATCAAACATAGTTTGTGTAGTGATTCTTTCCATAAGGAGTATTTGATCGTTTTATGTTATCTTAAGGCTTATTTTCTATATTCTTATGTTCTTTATGGTGTGAATGCATTTGATATTTCTAAAGTTTAATGGTTTATTTGTGAAGTTAAGGACTATATTGTCTCTTATAATTGTCAATTTTTACTGCAAGGCCAACTATGTTATTTATGGTATGAATGACTAGGTATTTTATGAAAAAAGAGATCTAATTTTCAAGATTAAGGGGTTTTCTTACATCTTTTATATATCAATATTACTACAATTCATCTTAGTTTCCTTATTCCAAATGAATTATCTACCGTTTGTATAATCTTCCATTTGTTATAAACATTTTGTTAAAATTCACTAATATATGGCTAAAAGCATGGAGCTGGGTTACACTTTTTGGCAAGAGAGGGTGCATTTAGGTGAAAAAAAGGAGCTTGATCAAGCATTTTAAGCGCTCGATCAAGCCACTTTTAAGCACATAATCAAGCTCCTTAAGCACTAAAAAGATAGCTCGATCGAAGGTTTAAAAGAGACCCTCGATCGAGCCCTTATTTTATATTAAAACGTGTGGTCGTGGTCTACGTGCATCATTTTTGCATAGACCATGGGATAAGCAGGAGCTTGGTTGAGGTATTCGAGCTCGATTGAGTGATTGGACCATGGAGAAACCCAACCAACCTCGCCAACAACCCCACTAACATCCTAGAGGCTCAAGCCAAAGTAGGTTTCATATCATTTTTGTCTTTTTTTTTAATTTATTTTTCTTGCAAAATTAAATAATTAATTTGAAAAAAAAAAACTTACCATACAAAAACTGTGACACAAAAAACCGTCAAAACCCCCTTCAAAAAAACTAAAAACAACTTAGAAAACCACAAAAATAACCCTAGAAACCCACTAAAACCCACCAAGGAAACACTTCGAAACCACCAAAAGAACTATAATTTAGGTTTTAAATCTAATTCGTAAAAACGTTTTTTTCTAGTTATTTTAGCTTTTAAATTTTTTCGTTAGGAATTTAGTGAAATAATTTTTTAAAAATATTTAATTTTTTGTTTTTTAAAATGTATTTTAAATTTCGATAAATTTAAATGAAGGTTATCATGCCCTCCACCGTTGTCCCTTCCTGGACAAAGATAAAAGAGTCTTGGATAACCGTCCTGTGTCACCGCAATGACTTCCTCCTGGATACAAGAAACTCTTGCCGAGTCCATCACTAGTTGAAAATCTGACTAACGCACCTTTGTTGTCGGTCGAAGCACCTATCATTGAAGATAACCCTCTGAGTCCACATCGGACCAAAGTCAATAGGTCGAGACGGCAGTCGACCCCATCTTCTCGTCAGAGGATCCACCTTCAGATGATATCGTCACCAAAGAGAATGAGAACGACACCATTCAAATTCTTTTCATAAACACAGACTCCGATGAACATGGGGGAAACCTACCCATTCATTTACTGCAGGAAGGAAGTTCGTCAGAGATTTATCCAGTCGTTTATTCGGTCCCACCTCCAAGCAACCTAGTCGTTCACTTCGATTGGAATCTACTAGGCAGACCCTTTCTACCATCTAATGTACCATTCTGAATCATAGTACAAGCTTACAAAATGATCATGGTTGGTACTATCATAGATGAAGGGGATTCTGTGAGTATCCTTTCCTCAACTTCTTGGAAAGCGCTTGGTTCACCATCTCTTCTTCCTGAGATTCGAAATCTGACAGGCTTCAACAAAGGAACCAATTGACCGTTAGGGATCCTTCCAAATTTACCTATAACTTTGAGAAGGAAAACCATTCATCTAAACATGATGGTAGTCCAAGGACCTTTAGATTACAATTTGCTCCTTGGGCGTGACTACATTTATAACATGGGAGCTATTGTTTCCTCACTCTTTCGAGTGATATGTTTTCCACATGAAGGCAGAGTGGTCCAACTCGTAGACCAGCTTTCATTCCCTGGTTCATGCATAGCTAATAGTTAAATGCCATCCCTAACTAGTCTTTCTGTGCAAGGAATGTCTCATCAATCTCCAGTCCGTCCACCTGATGAGCACGAGTGATTCGATGATTGTGACTGAAACCTAGGGCGCATGCACCCTGGTCTGCGTCAGCAGGAAAACCTCAAATATAAGGTAAGTTTCCACGTAGGAATATGACTAGTCTGACTATCCTGTCCATTTAGGAAAATGGATCAGACTGGAAAAGGATTCCTCCGTGAGAAGGTAGGCCTTTCCCAACAGAGCCAAGGAAGTGTTTTGTCTGCAAATTGAATGGTAACCTGGAAACTCTACTTCGTTATACCTAGAGGCATGCAAACCTTTTTGCATGAAAGTGAAAAGAGACCATTTATTTTCTTATTTTGTAGGTTCTTAACCCTTTAAACTCGTAGGATTGGTCGTTCCTAGCTTACATAATGAAAGGATCCGGAGCAAAGTTTCGAATGGGGCAAGCTCCCTAAAAAATGAACCTATCAATGAGACATCCTTATTATACGACTAGCACGAGCAGTTTTACACGAAGTTCAAGATCATTAAAAAATAAACCTAGCAATGAGCATATGTTCCACCAGAGTTTAAGCTCATTAAAAAATGAACCCACCTTCGGTAAATAACCATTGCGATCACATCATTATCAGCTTTTAAACCTTGGTCGTGTTCTTACCATCACCTCCACTCTTTTTTAGCCGATCATACGCCTCCATTTGATTGTTTACCCCTTTTGAGGAACAGCTACGACGAGTGATCCTATTAGCCACTTTCTCTACACTTCCATGATTGAAAAAGTTCCAAACATTATCTGGAAACAGCTGTTATCCAAAAACATCACTCATTCCTCAAAAAACGAGTCTCCTTTAAGTTCTTTTCATCTGACTCGTAAAATATGAAAATATTGCCAAGCAATTGGCCTCTCCAGCTCGTTAAAGCGATTGGAAGTGCCATCCCTCCTCTAGATTTTAATCTTTTTGGACCTGAGGGATTATCACACAAAAAGATCAAGCGTTTGTCTTGTTCGGCTCGTTAAAACTATCAAAAAGTCATCCCTTTCGCATTGTTTTATACCTTTTCGAACTTAAGGGATTATATTACGAAAAAGGAATATTGGAGTTTCCTTTTCGTCTCTTTTCAGACTCTTTAAAATTGAAAAGAGCTGATTTATCCTTGTCGTTAAACTCATTAAAACAATAGCGACAAACTTGTCCATGCAGACAAGAGCGACTATCATTGTCGCTAGGCTCCTTAAAACATAGTAGTGGGTTTGCCCGAAGGGAAAATTATAGAACAAGCATAAGTTATCCTCCTCAAGCTTGACAAAAATAAAGAGGTACTGGTCAGAAATGACTGGGGAAAATTGGGAAGAAAACTTGAAGAAACTTTATTGGTAGCAGGTCGCACTTGAACATGACACTTTCGCTCCATCACCATGATTGAGTCGGGTTGGGTTATTTCGTTCACTAGTCATATCACCATTGGTCCACCGTACCATTCACTTTTGGGGTTAACGCTACCAATCCATTTCAGTGTTGCCGATATGTTCAAGAGAAGTCGCTCAGAGAATTCACCAACCCAGCTTGTGTCTCATCCGCTGCAATACCTTCACGCTTCATTATTTCATGACCGCCACCCTGAACCTTATATCATCAGATCGTTTTCACCTCTACAAAATCATTTGCTCCGTTTCGTGTCATAGATGTGGGATTCATTAAGGACCTCCTACGACGGGTCACTTCTTGTCAACATCAACTCATTATCCAAGAATTCGACTTAGGAACAACCCTTTCAGTACTTTGAAGCTTGCATGCCTCAATGGCAAGTTTCTCAATTCCGGGGACAGGTTTACATCAATGGCCTTCGACCGAAAGATTTTGTGTGGCGTTCGACATCGACTCATCAATTCACACCACGTGAATTGTACTGCAGTACCTTGAGGGTCATCATCATCATCGATGATTCCTCTCGTGCCTGTTAACAGCTTACATCATTAGCTGGTAATCAGGCGATGTCTTTCCATGTTCGACATCATAACATCTTTTCACATGGACCGACTTATACCTCGAGCGAAGTTTGAATGAGTTTTAAAGACCCCGGATCTAGTTTCATCCATCCGGGCTACAATATATTAAGGAAAATAAAGACATCAAATGTACATCATTGTTGCAGAGATAATCATCCAAGCCAAAGGATGATGGCTCTACCAAAATCATCAGTCTGCAACACAAACGGTTGTCTATCCTATGTACATGAAAATGAATTTATAAAGCTAAGCATGGGAATGCCCACCTCAGCTAGATCATAAAAATATTACGAAGATAATGTATTGTATTGTATCTTATTACAGGTCACCTTCCAGTTCGAAAAACCTTGGATCCACATGATAAAGAATTTCACTGGACATCAAAAAGATTTACGACCTCATGCTTTAGGGGGAAACTATTATAGACATATTTGGGCACTGCAACCCCAAACACATGTCCATAAAACCAAGGGCTTCCAAGTCCCTAAATCTGTTGTTTCATACCCTAAAGGAGCAAGGTCAGCTGATTACATCATCTCCCAGAAGTTCTCCATGAAAAACTACTCAGAACTGGTCAAAACTGGACCATACAGACTGCTCAGTGCTAAGGGTGTGATGCATCTCACCTGCCACATGCAAAAATTTCAATGCATACTAGAAATCCCTTCTGTAGGGTGTGATGAACAAGAGCAGACAAATGGCGGAAGCAGTTTGCTAGGTGGAGACCCTGAGAATCTTCTAGAAGCTGCTCATTTGACACTTGCCTCTCTGAATTCACCTAGGGATGAGTAAGAGATCATGAAATATCCAAGTGGAACCAAGAACTATCAGAGAGATGACACTAATCAAAATTTGAGAAGCTGACTCACACCCCTGCAAACATCTATATATGGATCCCTCACCCTAGAGATCCAGAGGCTGGAATCTTGTATTTTGTAAGGAAGTGTTGTTGGTTTGTCTGTGCAACATTGTATTGTTGGGTGATCTGAGCTTTTCATGAGGTGAAGAGGGCTTTCATGCTGGGAGGATGGCGTTGGGTTAGACCAATGGGTTGTAATCCTCTCTTCTACTACTTCTATCAATAAAGCTATTTGAGTTTTCCTCCATATTCTTGTATATATCTAAATATTGTATTGATATCTGCATTTGTATGGTTAATATATATCTGATCCTATATTTTTTATGGTTATAGATATCTATGCTTTGATGGTATTATGTTGCTTTGACTCTACAGGTGCTCTTTGAAGCGGGACAAGTAAGGAAGGAGTGGTGAAGTTCTATCAAAGGGGAAAGAAAACAAGCAAGGAGCCAAGTGAAAGACTAAGGTTAGTACTCTCTGCTTCTTTCCCATCTATCTCTCATAAAGGAAAACACAAGTGACTTTAGTTTGTTTGTTTCTAAGATAGCTACCCGTCTTAGTGGGACTAGCAGCTCTGAATGGACACTAGTTTTCCCGATAACAAAATGGCGACTCCACTGGGGAGCGAATAGCTTGTTTGCTTATTTATATTTGTTTGCTTTATAAACTACAGATGGAGCCTGAAGTTAAGCCAGCTAGCCTTCGAACTGCATTTGCTATGCAAGTGCAAAGTAGATCAATGCTGCTTCAGTCCATCTCTGGGTTTTGTTTATAAACTAAACAACTGACTTGCAAACATCCTAAGTGCCCTGGTGGTAGCTCAAGTAACCTCATTAGATCAGCCCCTATATTTTGTGTTTACTGCCTATCATTAGCTCAGCCTAAATCCCTGAACTAAGCTGCAAACTGTGACCAAAGACCAAGTGAAAGTCTCATCCCTGAATCATTGCACTATCTCCTTTTGACATTCTGGATGCATCATACCTCCCATGTGTAGTAGGTGGGATGCATCCCTGTTTCCCTGTGTTACAGGTGCGATGATCAGATAAGACTGTTTCTGCCTCCAGATTTTGGTTTTTTCTTCATTGTCTTCAGCTTTATTCAGGAGTTTTGCTGTCTGTGATCAATATACCACTGTTGAAAATCCTTTCCTTTGCATTATTCAGCCTCCATTGTACAAATAATTTTGGTTGTTTTTATGTATTTTTTGCCACTTACAGTTCTCCTTTACAAAAAAAGTAGCTTAATCAAACTATCGTCTTTTGATTTGAAAGTGTCGCAAGTGTCATTTTCAGTCAAAGAAAAGAATCCTACTCTTTTTGATGGTCGATTACACTGTTACTCTTGTATTTGATTTGAATTAATAGTATTTCAAGTGTCGAAAGTAGTTTTCAAATTGAAGTTGAAAGTGTCGCTCTTAGCCTTCCTTTCATTTTTTAAATTCGAAATTGCAAAGAGTCGTCTTAGCCTTCCTTTCATTTTTTGAATTTGAAATCGCAAAGTAGTCTTCCTTTCGTTTTTTGAATTCGAAATCGCAAAGTGTCATCTTAGTCTTCCTTTCATTTTTTGAATTTGAAATCGCAAAGTGTCATCTTGTCTTCCTTTCATCTTTTGAAGAGAAAATTGTTAGTACTGTCGCTTTGAGAGAAAAGATAGTTCAGATTTGTACTTAGCATTATTTTTGTCACTCACACATTAAGAAAGAAAAAAACAAATACATGCATGTGCATTTGCATTTATACTGCTTGTTGATTTTGATTTAGGACAGTGCATCTAGTGTGTGCTCTCTACTCTATGTTGAAAGAATTTCGCTTCTCTTTCCTTAGTAGCTAGGATTTTCATTGCGAAAAGAAGAGTAAACGACTGTTTATCATCTTAGATTGCATATTTAGGAATTGTATATCTACATCATGCGATGAACCTTAAAGGAAAACTTCTTACGAAAGATAAACTGTAAAATAAATTTAATAAACATAAAAACGCTTTGGAACCTAATGCACAACATTTAGAAGTCTAGGCTAGAGACGTCTTCCGGCGTCGTCAAGCCTGGTAACTATCATTTTCATTGTAGGTTGGGTGATTCCTCCTCTTTGAGACAACAAATGCCAGTACGGACTTATGCTCCCACGTACCGTCGAGTATATATTGGGAGACCAGAATAGGCTATATCCTTTATCTTTATGAAGCCGTGTCTGCCACCCTATCGATCGCAATGCACTGAACACAGCATTCGGGAAGATTCACTTCCTTATCGTAAAAAGTATTATGCAGTTTTGCGATTGGTTTGGTAATCCCTCTGTCTAGATTTCCAGAGTAGTCTCTTTCGTTCCTTTTCAGACTCCTTAAAGGAAAAGGTCCATCTGAGAACTTGTCACTTCAGGCTCATTAAAAATCGAACGCGACTAGAATCATCTTTAGCTTTTTCTCGACTCTTAAAAATTGAAAAAGCAAGTTGTGTCAAAGCATCATAAAATTTATTTTAATCGGAATAACATCACTATTCCCTCATTTATCTTAGGTTGAGAAAATGGAGTACACCAATCAAGGATTTCCCCTTGGGGGAAATCCTAGTCCTTCTCCTCTTGGGGAGATGTTGGTGCACTTCATATGGCCACATTCTCCCTTCCAGGACTGACAATTGGCCTGCCAGTATGGCTCTTCTCAACCTATGTCGTTCAAAGCACCGTGATTCCTGAGCAATCAAACTAGTAAGCAAATGATACTAAAGTTACCCCCCAATCTTCTACTTCGTTTGGTTCTCCCTCTCCTTCTTCCTCTTTGCTTAGTGAAGCTAGTAAAACTAAAAACCAAGTAACTGAGAAGAAGAAGAAAGGGAAGGAGAAGAAGAAGAAGAAGCCAATGGAAAAAGGGGGCAACCAAGCATCGTCTAGCGAAAATCCACACACTACACCATCCAAACCTAAATCTCCATGTGTCATTTGCAAAGGGGACCACTATCATTGAGATTTTCCTTGCATCCCATGGATCTTAAGGGACTGGTCTCCCCGCTTGCACAATCCGGTGTCGTCAACCTCTGATGATCATGTTGAGAGTACACCGTCAACTAGTGAAAACGAAGTCAATGGATAGAAAGGAAGATCTAAATTTCCTTGCAGACTGTGTGAAGGCGATCATGCCCTCCACCATTGTCCCTTCCTGGATGAAGCTAAAAGATTCTTGGATAATCGTCCTGCGTCACTACTACGACTTCCTCCTGGATACAAGAAACTCTTGCCAAGTCCATCGCTAGTTGAAAATCTGACTGACACACCTTTGTTGTCGATTGAAGCACCTATCATTGAAGATAAACCCTCTGAGTCCACATCGGACCAAAGTCAATAGGTCGAGATGGCAGTCAACCCCATCTTGTCTTCAGAGGATCCACCTTCAGATGATACCATCACCAAAGAGAATGAGAATGACACCGTTCAAATTCTTTTCATAAACATAGACTTTGATGAACATGGGGGCAATCTCCCTGTTCCTTTACCACAGGAAGGAAGTTCGTCAGAGATTTATCCGGCCGTTTATTTGGTCCCACCTCCAAGCAACCTAGTCATTTCCTTCGATTGTAATCTACTAAGCATACCTCGTCTACCATCTAATGTACCATTCTGGAATCATAGTACAAGCTTACAAAATGATCATGGTTGGTACTATCATAGATGAAGGGGCTTTTGTGAGTATCATTTCCTCAACTTCTTGGAAAGCGCTTGGTTCACCATCACTTCTGCCTGAGATTCGAAATCTGACAAGCTTTAACAAAGGAACCAGTCGACCATTAGGGATCCTTCCAAATTTTCCTATAACTTTGAGAAGGAAAACCATTCATCTAAATGTGATGGTAGTCCAAGGACCTTTAGATTACAATCTACTCCTTGGGCGTGACTACATTTATAGCATGGGAGCTATTGTTTCCTCACTCTTTCGAGTGATGTGTTTTCCACATGAAGGCAAAGTGGTCTAGCTCGTAGACCAGCTTTCATTCCCCGGTTCACACATAGCTAATAGTCAAATGCCATCCCTAACTGGTCTTTTTGCGCAAGGAATGTCTCATCAATCTCCAGTCCATCCACCTAATGAGCGCGAGTGATTTGGTGATTGTGACTGAAACCCAGGGGGCATGCACCCTGGTCTGCTTCGGCAGGAAAACCTCAAATATAAGGTAGGTTTCCGCGTAGGAATATGACTAGTCTGACTATCCTATCCGTTTAGGAAAATGGATCAGACTAGAAAAGGATTCCTCCGTGAGAAGGTAGGCCTTTCCCGACAGAGCCAAGGAAGTGTTTTGTCTGCAAATTGAATGGTAACCTGGAAACTCTACTTCGTTATACCTGGGGGCATGCAAACCTTTTTGCATGAAAGTGAAAAGCGACCATTTATTTTCTTAGTTTGTAGGTTCTTAACCCTTTAAACTCGTAGGATTGGTCATTCCTAGCTTACATAATGAAAGGATCTGGAGCAAAGTTTTGAATGGGGCAAGCTCCCTAAAAAATGAACCTATCGATGAGACATCCTTATTATACGACTGGCATGAGCAGTTTTACACGAAGTTCAAGCTCGTTAAAAAATAAACCTAGCAATGAGCATATGTTCCACCAGAGTTTAAGCTCATTAAAAAATGAACCCACCTTCGGTAAATAACCATTGTGATCGCATAATTATTAGCTTTTAAACCTTTTTCCTCTTCTTACCATCACCTCCACTCTTTTTTAGCCGATCATACGCCTCCACTTGATTGTTTACCCCTTTTGAGGAACAGCTGCGACGAGTGATCCTATTAGCCAATTTCTCTACAATTTCATGATTGAAAAAGTTCCAAACCTTATTTGGAACCAGCTGCTATCCAAAAAAATCACTCGTTCCTCAAAAAACGAGTCTCCTTTAAGCTCTTTTCATCTAACTCGTAAAATATGAAAAGATTGCCGAGCAATTGGCCTCTCCAACTCATTAAAGCGATTGGAAGTGTCATCCCTCCTCTAGATTTTAATCTTTTTGGACCTGAGGGATTATTACACAAAAAGATCGAGTGTTTGTCTTGTTCGGCTCGTTAAAACTATTGAAAAGTCATTCCTTTCGCATTTTTTTATACTTTTTTGGACTTAAGGGATTATATTACGAAAAAGGAATATTGGAGTTTCCTTTCTGTCTCTCTTCAAACTCTCTAAAATTGAAAAGAACTGAGTTATCCTTGTCGTTAAACTCGTTAAAACAATAGCAAAAAACTTGTCCATGTAGAAAAGAACGAGTCTCACTATCGCTAAGCTCGTTAAAACATAGCGGCGGGTTTGCCCGAAGGGCAAATTATAGAACAAGCATATGTTATCCTCCTCAAGCTTTCCAAAAATAAAGAGGTAGTAGTTAGAAATGACTAGGAAAACTGGGAAGAAAACTTGAAGAAACTTTACTGGTAGCAGGTCGCTCTTGAACATGACACTTTCACTCTATCACCATGATTGAGTCGGGTTGGGTTATTCCGTTCACCGGTCATATCACCATTGGTCCACTGTACCATCCACTTTTGGGGTTAACGCTACCAATCCATTTCAGTGTCACCGATATGTTCAAGAGAAGTCGCTCAGAGAATTCACCAACCCAGCTTGTGTCTCATCCACTGCAATACCTTCACGCTTCATTCTTTCATGACCGCCACCCTGAACCTTGTATCATCAAATCGTTTTCACCTCCACAAAATAATTTGCTCTGTTTCGTGTTGTAGATGTGGGATTCATTAAGGCGCTCCTATGACGGGTCGCTTCTTGTCGACATCAACTCATTATCCAAGAAGTTGACTTAGGAACAACCCTTTCAGTACTTTGAATCTTGCATGCGTCAATGGCAAGTTTCTCACTTCCGGCGACAGGTTTACATCAATGGCCTTCGACCAAAAGATTTTGCATGGTGTTCGACATCGACTCATGAATTCACACCACGTGAATTGTACTGCAGTACCTTGAGGGTCATCATCATCATCGGTGATTCCTCTCGCGCCTATTAATAGCTTACATCATTGGTTGGTAATCAGGCAATGTCTTTCCATGTTCGACATCAGAATATCCTTTCACATGGACCGACTTGTACTTCGGGTGAAGTTTGAATGAGTTTTAAAGACCCCGAATCTAGTTTCATCCATCCAAGCTGTGATATATTCAAGAAAATAAAGACATCAAATGTACATCATTGCTGCACAGATAATCATCCAAGCCAAAGGATGATGGCTCTACTAGAATCATCTGTCTACCACACAGACGGTTGTCTGTCCTATGTACATGAAAATGAATTTATAAAGTTGAGCATGGGAATATGCCCGCCTCAGCTAGATCATGAAAATATTATGAAGATAATGTATTTTATTATATCTTATTACAGGTCACCTTCCAGTTCGAAAAACCTCGGATCCTCATGATAAAGCATTTCACCCAACATCAAAAAGATTTATGACCTCATGCTTTAGGGGGCAACTGTTATAGACATATTTGGGCACTGCAACCCCAAACACATATGTCCATAAAACCAAGGGCTTCCAAGTCCCTAAAAGTGTTGTTTTGTACCCTAAAGGAGCAAGGTTAGCTGATTACATCATCTCCCAGAAGTTCTCCATGAAAAACTACTCAGAACTAGTCAAAACTGGACCATACAGACTGCTCAGTGCTAAGGGTGCGATGCATCTCACCTGCCACATGAAAAAAGTGCAATGCATACTGGAAATCCCTTCTGTAGGGTGTGATGAGCAAGAGTAGACAAATGGCAGAAGCAGTGTGCTAGGTGGAGACCTTGATAATCTTTTAGAAACTACTCATTTGACACTTGCCTCTCTAAATTCACCTAGGGATGAGTAAGAGATCATGAAATATCCAAGTGGAACCAAGAACTATTAGAGAGATGACACTAATCAAAATCCGAGAAGCTGACTCACCCCCCTGCACACATCTATATATGGATCCCTCATCCTAGAGATCCAAAGGCTGGAATCTTGTATTTTGTAAGGAAGTGTTGTTGGTTTCTCTGTGCAACATTGTATTGTTGGGTGATCTAAGATTTTAATGAGGTGAAGGGGGCTTTCATGCTGGGAGGATGGTGCTGGATCAAACCAATGGGTTGTAATCCTCTCTTCTACTACTCCTCTCAATAAAGCTATTTGAGTTTTCCTCCATATTCTTGTATATCTTTGAATCTTGTATTGATGTATGCATTTGTATGGTTAATATACATCTGATCCTATATTTTTTATGGTTATAGATCTCTATGCTTTGATGGTATTATGCTGCTTTGACTCTACATGTGCTCTTTGAAGCGGGACAAGTAAGGAAGGAGTGGCGAAGTTCTGTCAAAGGGGAAAGGAAACAAGCAAGGAGCCAAGCGAAAGACTGAGGTTGGTACTCTCTGCTTCTTTCTCATCTATCTCTCATAAAGGAAAACACAAGTGACTTTAGTTTGTTTGTTTCTAAGATAGCTACCCGTCTTAGTGGGACTAGCAGCTCTGAATGGACACTAGTTTTCCCGATAACACCATGTGTGCCTAAAAGAAGAGGAGGATGAATTTGTCTGGGGATATACAAAGAATGGGCACTACTCCTCCAAGTAAGGGTATGACATCATACATGCTGAGCACAAGCCGGATAGACTGATGAACTGGTGGAGCCACCTTTGGAAGTTAAAAGCCCCTCCGTGCACAAAATTACTGATGTGGAACATCATTATCGATAAAACACCTACAGGTACAAATCTCAGAAAATGAGCTTTCCCAAGTCCGACTTGGTGTGTTTTACGCCATATCGAGGAGGAATCAAATCATCATTTATTCCTCACTTGCCCCACCTCACAACTACTCTGGTCTCAAGTCCTGCACACACTAAATATCAAGCATTCCTAGAGTGGGGTCAATATCCCAAATTCCTGGGATAGATGGTGGGAAGTTGCAACCGAACCGAGATCTAGGAATCTTCCGCTTCTAGTCAATTAACACATATGGATGTGCTGAAATAACATCATTTTTAGGGGCCGGAATATAATCTGGTCCCTGATCCCCCCAAAAATCTGTTCGAGCTATGGGGATCTCCCGGTAGAGGAACAAGTCTTTAGAACTCGGATAATCACATAGGAACAGATTGGCAAAGCCTACCCCTGGGCATATTTTGATGGGGCTACACAAGTACAGGAATGTGGAGGAGGCGTTATACTTCATCTATCAGACTCTCACTATTTTCACATTTGTATGGGGTTGGGAGATGGTACAAATAATTATGCAGAGCTGATTACTCTCCAACATCTTTTACATTTTACCATTCTCAAATAGTGCAGACACATACAAATTTTTGGAGATTCCAAAATAGTCATAAACGGGTTCAACAACACAACTACTTGCCATGCATATACTCTCAGAATTGTTTTGGATGATATTGATTTTCTCAAAACACATTTTGATCACATTTCATGCACTCACATTTACAGGGAGCATAATGAAGGTGCATACAAGCTATCGAAAGAGGAAACGCATCGTCCTCGAGGAGAATGGATGATCACAGAATACACACCTGAGAAGACTTACCCATTCTTCGATAGACCATACATGGATCAGGAATTTCGGAGGGCAGACATGCCCTAATACCAACAGCCTTTTTTTCTCTTCACAGTTTTTTTTATTATGTAATCAGCATATTTTGGGAACAGAACAGTGATCACTAATGGTGAATTTTTGAACATGTAATTATCTATATATCTACAGCAAACACTAGCACACCCAACAGGGTCTTTTTTGTAGAACATACAGTTCATAACATCAAATAGTTGACTATGGTCACAGTATTTGCATATGCCTATGGCATTTACAACATGTAATTTTCAACAAATTAGTTTTTTTTGTAGAACTTACAGTTTATAACATCAAACAGCTGACTACGGTCACAATATTTGCATATGCCTATGGCATTTACAACTTGGAATTTTCAACAAATTAATATAAATTATGATATTTTCTTCGTGGGAAAAAAAAAAAACTATATATTATAATTTTATATATATAGTTTATAACATAACATAGTTTTATAACTATTTAACCTAACATTATATATATATATATATATATATATATATATATATAGCACAACATAGTTCATAATTATATAACTATATATATTTAACTACTATAAAATTATAACATTACATAAATATATATTATAGTTCTATATATATTGTTTATAATAGAACATAGTTTTGAAACTATTTAAAATAACATAAAAATATATATATATATATATATATATATATATATATATATATATATATATATATATATATGATAACATAATTATATAAATTTAACTATTATAACTATAACATCACATAACTACATATTATAAATCTATATATTGCTTATAACATAACATATTTCTATAATTATTTAACTTAATATAAAATAACATAATAGGTAATATAATTATAACTATGTATTTATATAATTATAAATATAACTATATATGACATAGCTATATATTATTTATAACATAACACAGTTCTGTAACTATTTAACATAACATAAAATTATTTAAAATAAAAACACACATATATATAATTATAGCATGCCATAGCATGTAACATAACTATAATTATAATTCATAACATATATATATATAGTTATAGTTATAGAATTATATTATATTATATTATATATATAGAGAGAGAGCATGGCATGGTATGATATATATATATATATATAATGGCATGGCATGGCATGTAACATATATATATATATGGCATGGCATGGCATGACATGTAACATAATTATAGTTTGTACGATATATATATATATATATATATATATATATATATATATATATATATATATATATATAGTAACATGTACAATATAACTATAATATTTAATATGAATATGTATAACTATTTAAAGCATAACATGTATATAACATTTAACATTATTATTTAAAGACATTATCTATATATATATATATATATATATATATATATATATATATATATATATATATATATATATATATATATAAAAGAGATTAAGTTTCAATAATGCATCATTGACAGATACATTAAATCTATTAGTGCATTTAAAGTGAATAAAAGCATTTGACTCTTTTCTAATTTGTATCATATTGTTTCATTATATAGTGCATTGTACAAGAATATTGTCTTCATGTGCTTGCACCTAGTACATATCATTTTTCAAAGTCAAACATTAAAAGAACTTAAAGTCTATTGGAGTATTTGGTTGGCAAGAAATTTTATTAGTTTTGCAAATAGGCTTATTTTAAATTTTTACATATATATTTACATATTTATGCCCTATGAATAAAATGCATTATTTAGGAATGGCAAAAAGTGTGAGGGTAGATTTGATCACTTCTTTTGATTGTGTTTACATGGAGATTGTGTTTACATGGAACTGAATACTTTAGTTGATAAATTATAAAAAATGGACTCTAAAATTTAATACTTCTGACTAGATTATTCTACTTGAGTTTGGAAATGGCTTTCTTGTCAACATTATTTCTAAGTCAACATTTTTTCTTGGATTAGTTTATATGTATTATATGTAGTTTTGCATTATATGTAATAGTTCAGTCAACATTTTTTTCTTGGATTAGTTTATATGTATTATATATAATATGTAGAGGCATTTCCTATATGGACCCCAACTACGCGTCGTCGAAGTGTGGGGGGATTTGTTTTCATGGTCGGGCTCTTAATAGATCACGTAGCTGACTGAGAGTGTGTGTTCCACTCATAGATCATACCTTTGACGCCATTCAGAGTGTCAAAAGTAGTTTTTTTTGTCTCTGTTGATGATCTTGCTAATGATAGCAGACCTTCTTCACATATTTCAGGTACACTTCCTACATTTGTAAATCCTCTTTAAACTTTATGTGCTTATGCCTTGAAATTGTATTTAATTTTTAAATTCTCTTCAACTGATGTGTTTGAATTTAATGCATATGTTATTATGTTGCTAGTTTGTTAAATATATATGTTAAATTATGTTTATGATTTGCAGACCCTCGACAGGGCGAAGCTGCGGATCACACTGCAGCGTTGATCCCTCCATGGGACAATGTTATAGCTAGTATCACATTGGAGGATGTTATGGCCCAGTGTACATGGATCATATGAGAGCTGCATAACGTCCCTTCCAGTTCACTTCCTAAGCATAGTTTGTCTTCGATGCTAAAAAGCATCAATAGGTTAATCAATACATACCGGAGGTCAGGCCCACAAAGTCGCCTCCTACATTCCATACAAAGGATCATGAGGCATGAGGTTAGAGACCCACATACTTTGGAGGTGGCGAGAGAGGCCACCAAGAACACTTATGTTCATGGGGAGTTGTTCGACATCCCTCTAGATTGCCCTACTAGACATAAAGGTTTGATTCCACTCAAATATTTTAAGAATATTGATGCAGCCCCTTTTATGTATGATCAATTCAATGGAGCTTGGGGCTATTTTTCCCACAATGACCAGGTTACCCTTTATTTTTTCAAGCATATATATGTAGAGTTCGTGTTACATGAGGCTGAATTACACTAATACCGGATATCATTATTCTAGACCCGGTTTGGGACGTACAAATGATCGTGAGGGGGCTTGTAGGGATGCTAGGCATGTACCACCACCTCTGATATTGCTACCACTACCGTCTTGGAGCGTGGTATTACCAACAGAGCTAGAGGAGCCATCACATCTTGGTGTTGAGACCAGGGATACCATTGTAGATTTCATGTTGACATCATTGGTAAGTGTGTCTATTGCATTACATGGAGAGATTAACAAACCACTACCATTACCTCGTGAGCCGCCAATTCCTTTATATGATGACTTTTTTCTCCTTCGAGTTTATCCATTGACCAGCTTTTGTCATATACATGTATATGTCGTGATGCCATCTGTAACACTTGGAGGGTGCATGACCCACGTGACACAGATCAGGTATGTATATATATATATATATATATATATATATATATATATATATATATATATATATATATATATATATATATATATATATATATATATATATATATATATATATATAGATATATATACATGAAACTTTTGACTCTAATCATCAAATTATGCATAATTAATTATATTAATTTAGTTCGTATTAGATTTCATTTATATTAATAAGTTCATGTTAACATGCAGACAAAAGGCACCAGATACATGGATGAGCTTATGAGGTCATCCGAGGGGGCAGTTGATCAGTCAGGTCATCCTCCTTGAGTGCATGTTTCCATGGATTCTCCTCCACCTCCACCTAATAACACATGTGAACAAGAGTCACTTTGTACAACCACATGGACCAACAATTAAGGTAAAAAAAAAAATATTTGTAAGATTTCAACATTTTCTTTTTTTTAATTACATGCATGCTAATTAATTTGTAGACTAATTATAATTTTTCATTTCCATTGTGTACATAGGCCCATATGCAGAGCATTGTCGATGTCACGGTTATGTGGACGCATGAGTGGGATGTTGGGTATAGAGGCATTGATAATGTGGGTCCATGGATGCAGACTCCAAACTTTAAGCCATGGGCAAGGGAGCACCAAACCCAGATTCATCAAACCCCCATCCTATATGACTTGCATTTGGACTCAAGTGAGGTTAGTAGATTCATATATGTAATTTAACATGTGGTTCAAAATATTTTATTTCCATATTGTTTATTTTTTACAAATAATTATCTAATTAGTTTGAATTTGAATGTGTTATATTGCAGTACCACATTATGGACACTTAATTTACGCAGTGGAACTCACATAGGAGTTCGGGTGGTACTTAGAGGGGATAGTTTGTATATTTTCAGACCCATTTCAGAAGGCACATTCACATGTGATACCTACTTTGTATATTTTCATACATGGATAGTTTATGGATGCACATGAACATTATTTCAGTTTATGGATGCTTATTATTTCAGTTTATGGATGTTTATGTGATATTTATAATTTGTATATATTTTCATATAGATAGTTTATCGATGCATTCATAATTTTAATTTATGGATTTGTATTAATCTTGTTTATGGATGTTCATAATTTTTTGAAGTTTATGGATCTATTAGAATTATTTCACTAGTTTAAAAAAAAATCTATATACTATATTTTTTTATTAAAAAATACAAAAAAATTGATTTCTAGTTTCATAGACTAAGAAAATAAGTGCAATCTTAAATTATGATGCAAGTCACTTTGATACTTCAACTAAAATAAAATATATGATGGTTGAATTAAAAAACACAAATAAGATTGAAATAAGTTTTAAATTCAATTTTAAAAGATGTCTAGTAAACAACAAATAAGTTTTATTCAAATTTTTTTTTTTTGAGGTAAGCTATAATAGCTTAGTCATAACATGATATTTAAGTCATATGTATTCGAATTTAATATACCAAAAAACAATTAATGATATATGTTTCTATAATTTTGTATATAATTAAATATAAACTTTCCTAAATTTACTGGTTTATCTCAAGGATCAATTAAAAAACACAAATGAAATTGAAATAAGTTTTATTCAATTTTATTTCTTTTGAAGTCATCTACAAGTTCTTAGTCATAATATAATATACGTACAATATTACTATGATGCAAGTCACTTTGATACTTAAAATGAACTAAAATATATCATGTATCAATTTAATATTGAGCATGGAAAAAATTACAATCTAGCTTCATATTGGCTTGTAGAAAGTATATTTTTGTGCAATGAGCATGTATGTTATTATAATTCAATTTTAAAAATAAATTATTTAAATTCTAAAGTCATCCATATTATAATAAAAAAACCATATATGAAATCTTTTTGACCCACCCATATACCATTGCATGGTAAACTTTTTTAACTATTTCAATCAATTTCTTAAATCTCAATGTTCAATTAAAAAACACAAATATGATTGAAATAAGTTTTATTCGATTTTATTTCGTATATATATATATATATATATATATATATATATATAGATATAGATATAGATTGGTGTTTTTGTTCTATTTGTTGCACTTTTTACAATCCAATATGAAGCATGGAAAAACAGAATAATAAGAATGTAGTTAAATAATGAATCCATACAGGGGAGGATAGTTTTAGATAGAGGGGGAATGACCTGTTATAGAGTTTTGTGAACCCAACGTTTCGGACTACAAAGTGAGTCCATCATCAGGGGATGCGTTAATATCTGGAGAATATCTATTGACGCATCCCCTGATGATGGACTCACTTGGTAGTCTGAAACGTTAGGTTCACAAAACTCTATAACAGGTCATTCCTCCTCTCTCTAAAAATAAGAATGTAGTTAACTACAAATAGTTTATAGTTTCGAGAAGCAAACATTACAATTAAGTGAACATTTTATTTGAGATGAAAATTAACATATTTATTTATGGTTAAATTACTATAACATAGAAATCAATGCACGTCATCAATACAATTTTTGTGCTTACACTGAAATCAATGCACAATGTTAATCTAATTACCTTGAAACTAATGTAAGCCATACATCTAGTTACATCAAATCAGAAATCATCATCTTCACTGAAATCAATGCATCTAATGCAAGCAATCAAATAGGATGAGAAATCAACATCTACACTAAAATCAATGCATCTAATGCAAACAATCAAATAGGATTAGAAATCAACTTCTACATTGAAATCAATACATCTAATGCAAGCAATCAAATAGGATTAGAAATCAACATCTACACTAAAATCAATGCAGCATCTAGTGCTAGAAATGAAACAGGATTAGGAATCAACATTTACATTGAAATAAATGCATTAAAATCAATGCATATAATGCAGGAAATCAAACAAGATTGGAAATTGACATCTAAATTAATGAAATCAATGCATCTAATGCAAGCAATTAAATAGAATTATAAATCAACATCTACACATAAATCAATGCATCTAATACAAGAAATCAAATAAGATTAGAAATCAACATCTACACTGAAATCAATGCACCTAGTGCAAGAAATTTTCTTCCCTTTTTCTCCCCCTTCCATATATATCTATATCTCGCTCCATATCTCCTTTGTCTCTCTATATCAGCACCCCAAACACACACACTCTCCCTCTTCATATCTATCTATCTCTCCCTCCCTCCCTCTCTTTATCTCTCTCTTCTTCCCTCTCTCCCTCTTCCGTCTATATATCTATCTCTCGTTGTCTCTCCTTCTTCTTCTCTCTATTTCACCCCACAAACATACACATTTTTTCTCCATATCTATTGATATATCCCTCCCTCTCCCTCCCTCTCCCCCTCCCCCTCCCTCTCTCCTCTCTCTCCATCCCCCTTCTAACTACCTCTCTCTCTCTCCACCTTTCTCTCTCTATGTCTTTCTCCTTACCTCCCTCTCTCCCCCCTCCAACTCCATCTCTCTCTCTCCCTCCCTCTCAAGTCCTATCTCTCTTCCTTCATCTATCTCCCTTTCTCTCCCACCTCTCTCTCTCTCTCTCTCTCTCTCTCTCTCTCTCTCTCTCTCTCTCTCTCTCTCTTATTAGGGTAGGTCGGGTTGCCCCGACTACCCATAACCAAGGATACTCCAACACAAACACCCACAACTTTGATTTAAACACATTCTATAATTTTAGTAAATTATTTAAAATATGCAGTCAAAATAAGAATGGATATTTCCTTTGCCTAATTCCATGAGTGGGCGTTATCCCACCTTGCAATCCTTATTCAAACCCCATTAAATTCCATAGGATTAAAACTATCATATGGCACAACATACTGGCCAAAACATATTTTCAACAGCTCACACACAGCCCTGAAATTGTTTGTTGTAGGTGCTGCGAAATATTTTTGCAACACATTCAAAATCTTGTAGGTGTTGCAAAATATTTTCACAACGCCCCAAAACTATGTATTTTTGTAGTCCAAGAAGCTGAAATGATTCGACCCTTCCTAGAATTGATTACTCACGACATAGAATTTCTCCCTAACATTACCAACAACCTCATACACCCTCCTTCATGGGGATTTACAGCTCTAACTCGACAAAGACAAATCTAAAATGGTCTTGATAGTGTGCAAATGAAACTAAGTGTTATGTTTTCTCCGTATGCAAGAACTCTATGACCACAACGACACAACAATAAACTATAGGTGTTGCTCAACTCTAACCTCAAGGGCACCAAATAAAGCATATCGTATTCTAGTCAAAAAGGGCATGACTGCCTCCGAAAAATGGTGCTTTGTTTTGCTAATGGGTTTCACAACACAAAACCCATGCACCCACTAATCTCAAGAACGCATAGACACTTTCTTTCTCATCTTTCAGCTGACACAACAAGATTCAACACACAAAGGGACTCAACACAACAATGGAGGCTTCAAAGCATAGATTATTAATATAACTATATGGAATAAGAACCCACTTTCAAAGGTAAGAAATACATAAGAATCAACCCACAATTACACACATCCCATAAGCAGACAACGATGGAAACAATGCTTCATCACACAATCTCTAACCCATACACACAGGTAAATATATTTAGCCCCAAGTTATACTTGAACAAGAAATCAACTTGTTCCTAAAGCATACAGTCACCACACTCTTGACACATTCAAATTCTTACTATAAATTGACTCAACAAGTGCAGCCCTCAACAAATCAAGTTAACACCATACAGATAAACAAATAAACATGTATAGAGGAATTAAATAAACTATTTATTAATCAAATCCAGAAATACATTAAACTGGCCAAAATATACAATGTGGATATGTACAACCCAGACCTCTCATCCTTTGCCTCTTCTCCTAGCGTTGGAGCTTCTCCTCTCTTCTTCCACTGCGCATTTCCTCTGTTGCACACACTTCTTCTCAAACACTCATTTATTTATAAAAAAACTAACATGGGTAACCAAGAGTCACAAGTGATGATTTGTTTCCCCTTCTCACAAAATAAGGGAAACTGAAATTACATTTACATTAGGAAATATTTCCTCCAACTTATTCTAAAAACAAAAATCACATCCTAATGCAAATATCTACAAAACATTTAAAATCTCTCCCAACATCACCATGTGACCATCCCATCACATTGGAAAGCTCTAGTCCAGTCTTCATCAAACTTTTTGCTCCATCTATGCACCTGCATTAGACTCCCAAGGTACAAAAATATATGACCTCTTGGTCATATGCATCTAGTATTCTTGTGACAACCTCAACTCATGAGTTGCAACACGCCTATGTAGTAACAATCCTCCACCTTGTTACATGATACCTCACCAAACTTTCTCCTGAGTTTGGGATTTTGGCATCTTCCTGTTTCTCTTCTCTAGAACCCTACAAACACTCATTGCTATAGGCTACTACAAATCTCCTCACCTTCCTCTACTGTCACATGCACAGTGAAACTTAAAAATCTTACCATATCTTTACTCCTCTTGTACCTTCTACCACTTTCACTATGAACTCTGACCTTTACTTGTTTTCGAATTGTTCAAACTTTCTAATACATCTCTAAAAAACTCCTCTGCATCATAGTTGTTCCCTTCATCCAGCCAACTATACCTTATGACTTTCATTTTTTCAATTTCATCTTCTAATTTAGTCCTTGGCTGAAATTGTTATCTTCAAAATGCTCTTGAAATATTCATTTGCTTCATCACATGTCTTCATCACCCTTATGTTGTTCTTCCATGGTTGCAACTCAACTCCCTTGAGTTTATCCTCCATTGAGCATTTAATCTCTATCTCAGCTTCACCTACAACAAATCCCATTTTATTTCTTCTGGAGACTTCATCTATAACCCTAATCTTCCATATCTTTTTGTAGCATTCCTCTCATCATCTCTACATGTAATTTGATCTTAGCCACTTCTCTATTAAGTTTCTCCTAACTTTATTTACTATGGATTCTCTTTGAACCTTTACTATGACTCTCAGTAGTCACAAATTTCCTTCTTCTATGAGTTCCTCCTTGCTCACGGTGAGCTGCACATAAACCACTGCAACAAGTTAACTCCATCAACTTGCTCGTAAATGCCATACTAATGTATTCCATGCAGGCTAGTATTCTCTTGGTATTTTTCCTAACTTCTTCCTCTGGAATAATCATCTAAGTGCTCTCTTCTCTTCTACCTTTTGCATGCAATTTGATTCACCTCCCTCCTCTAGGAACTTTGCTATTCTTCCTCACTTTCTACCACAAGGTTCCTTGCCATCATCCTCAATTTCAAACATCCATCACTTCTACTTGTAATCATCAATCAATCCACAATTAACTAAAAAAAATATATCATTACCTCCTTGTTCAATATTTAGTTGAACACATAATTGTTGCTGCATAAATCTTCTTGCTGTTGGCATCCCTTTGTTTTTGCATACCTTCCTATTCAACACCATTCTTCCTGCTCATAAATCTTGTCGTCTTGTATTTCTTGTAGCAATTGTTTCACATGATTGAGTTCTATCCTCAACCCAACCATCTCCTCCCCAAATCCTGCATCACCTATTCCTTTGAGTCCAACTACCTTGGCACTTTTCTTCTTTTTCTTTTGACTTTCCTTTGAACCCTTGTTATGACCAATAATAGTCATGTTCATCTCTTCCTTTTTTTGAATTCTCCTTGTCTACTAGGGAGATGCAACTAGCTTTTCTTGTAACAAGTATGTGACTTTCCCCCATACCAATTCATCCTCTTGACATCTTCTCTTCTATAGGTTCTCGGCAGTAGAACATCTTCTTGAGCATCCTTTCTCCTCAGCTTTCAAAGTTGTTGGTTGTTTTATCTTCAACCACTCACTCTTCTTAGTTTTACTATCAGGATTTGTCACCATTTATTCATCCAAGAGTTTTTCTTACAGCTACTTGTTTCGCATGGATTACTTTCTATGGCAACTGTTGCCAATTTAGTACTGCAAAAAAAATTCTTAAAAACAACCCAAATTAGCATAAACATCATATTCAAATTTATAATATCTATAACAACATATCATCTTCCATTACCTGTTGAACTAATTCCTCTCCAACCAATGCACTTTTTATTTTTCAAGAGCATATCAACTCTTCACTTCCCTACAATGATCTAGGAGGATCCTAAAATGCCAAATTTTCAAAGTCCTCAAAAAGTAGTGAAACTAGTATCAAATCGAAGAGCTCATCGTTATAAATCCAATGGTGCAAATGGAACCTCAATCCGACATCGTATGAAGAAGTTATGGCAAACTGAATTTTTTTGGAAACAACTAAAATTTTTACAGGTAGGACCTATTGTTGACACTTGGCATGCTAACATCAACAATAAGAATGCTAACATCAGCCATACGGATGATGGCATAAGTAGGGTGATGTGTTCGTACGAACATAGTAGATCTAATCAAGTGATGACACATGGGAGGTGACGTCAACATCCTAGTCGGTTGTACGAACGAATTAGAGTGTGACACGTGCCATCGAGTTAGCATCAATGGATTCTCCTAAGGAGGCAAAAAATTTCACTGTTCTAACCACCGACAACAACCAAATTTTTGCCTATTGAAAATGTGCAGTGACCCCTAAAACAAGGCATGAAACCAAGTCAGTTGGGTTATTTTATAATAAAATTCAAAAAAAAATATAGCTAGCGGGTGTTCAAACCTCACCAACCGACCGGTCGAACTGGTCAACAGCCAACATATATATATATATATATATATATATATATATATATATATTACAACTTGCCAGTGGCGGGAGTCAAACCAACCCAACGAGTCCGCTAGCATCGATGCCAACACATAAATGCCAAACCCAAAAAAAATTCACTGCCGGATATAACATAGCGAATGAAAAACATAAAAACATGGGCAGGTCGGGCAAGGGTTCGACCCTACGACCTCCTCTAGGCCATCAGCCCCACAATTTTCCCGCCACCAACACACCAGCGGCACTACTTTAGTGGTAATGCTAGCCCAACACTATATAAACAACACTTTACTCAACGTCGAGGGGAGGGTCGCGTGGCAAACCATAACTTGGCACGGAGACCTGTGTGCATGAGAACCGAGGTAGGGAGAATATTCCTGGCATATTCTAGGAATATTTCTGGAACATTCTTATAAGGGAATATTGTAGGAAATCTAAAGGATCCCCTAAAGCTCAAAAGGTCACACAGAGAACAGGGTTGACTTTATAGTGATTTTTCACCTGGAATCCAACTGTGCATTCTATTTCCTCAACAGAGATCTACATTTTCAGGCCATCCCCAGAAGTGGAGGTATAAGGTGTCATTTTGCAATTGCTTGTAATTTTATTTCACTGCCAATTAATGAAAGATGCCTCCCCACATTGAGCAGGGCCCTGAGACGTAGCCCATACTGGATGAACTCTGTTATCAACTCATTTTTGTGCCTTTGATCTCATGGTTTCTGTTAGAGTCAGTATTTTCATCTCTCCGTTAGAGATCAAATCCTCTTGTTTCATTTCATATTAGGTGTCTCGCCCAGTCATTTGCATTCCGTTAGGCGCATAGATCATCTGGCGGTAGTGGCATTCCTCCAGTTTCCCTCATGTTATCTACTTGCTAGCACATGTTTGCTCATAAAAAAAAACATATACAATCTCCTTTTATCCTGAAAATTGCAAAGATTGTCTTTAGGGTTTCATGGTCAATTAGGTCTAGGGTTTCATTAGGGTTTCATCAAAAAATGTGTCAAAGTGTCCAATAATTACCAGCAGAGCATGAGGAGGTTTCAACATCAATAAATTTCATTTCCAAGTGTTCGCAAATGTGTTTTTCCTCAAAACTCTGTTTTGAGGAAAAAATAGAGTATTTAGCATTTATTGTACAAAATCATGAAAGTTTTTGTTTTCCTCATTGTAAATTCATTCATCTGCACCCTGGTTTCTTTCCTTAGCCTAGAAGCTCCAACACCTGCAAAAACAAGCAAGCTCAAGTCATTAAATTCATCACAAAGTGAAAAAGCAGTGAAAAATGTCCAAAAACAGAGTTTGTAAAATGAAGTCAAATACAAAACATTATAAAAGTGGGTTTCATAAGCCAAGATTTCAAAAGCTCTTTGTTTATAAGTGATTCCTTCATGTGATAAGCTCATTTGCAAAAGAGAAGCAAGATAGAAAAAATTGGGTGAGTGAGTGTGAGCATTGGGCGAAAATCTTTGTAAGAAGACCGGCGCGGTGCACTGAGCAACAGGCATGGTGCATTGGTGAGGCGCGACGCACTGGGCTTCAGAACATAGTGTATTTTTGCATGGGCGTGGCACACTAGTGGGGCGCGGCGCACTGGGTATGCTGCGCGGCGCATACAGTCAGAGGACCCGAAAATCACCAGAATGACCTCCAATCGCCAAAATCGCACGAGTTCACCTTGTTCCAAGTAGGTTGAGCTTCACCTCTGCTGTTTATCCAAGTTTGGTGTTGATGTTATGATGGTTGATGTGGTGAGTGTTTAAAAAAACAATCAAACTCCATCATTTCAAATTCTTCAAACAAAAATTGTTGCCTAGGGTTTTAAAAGTCTATTTTGCTACCAATTCATCTTCCCTCCATCATTCCCTTACCCCATTTTTCCCTGTTTCATGGTTCCCTAAGTTCCCCTACCCCCTAAATTCACTAATCCCCTATCCCAAGTTCCCTTTCCCAAATTTCCTATTATAAAATCCTAAACCCTAATCCTATACAAAAACCCATAACAGCCCCTTTTTCCCTAGCTAACTCTGTCCCAACAATCCCAAATTTCCCATTATTTTTCCCTCTCCTAACAGTCCCTTGTTTCACTATTTTCCCTTGGTAGCAGAGGTCAAACAATCTTCAAAGGCAGTCCAAACACAGTTTGACATATCAGCACCTATTTCTTCAAGGCAGTTTGTTCACCAACAGTTATGGCATCAGATCCTTCATATGATTATGAAGAGGAGACCCAAAGTGATTCACCCACGGAGGGACATGCACCCCGGAGGCATCATAGAGGTGGCAAACATATCAGAGAAGAACCCACCACTCTTACCGAGTTGCAGGCCTATCCTCTTGCCATGTTTTGTTTCCATCATTAGTCATGCTATGAATTTTGCGAGAAGGTTGCTCATATTCAGTATCATCGTGAGTTGGCCTGCTTATTTGTGTTGCATTTTCATGGTGATCAAGCCACTCTTTCTGGTGTTACTTTCACATTAACACCAAAAACCATTTCATTGGAAACCGGCATACCAAACATTGGAGAACCATGGAATAAGAGACAGAAGATTGACCGGAAACACTATGAACCATACATCAAACATGGTTTTCTGAGGCAGCTTAGGAGAGTGTTTCCTTTTCGGTTTCTCAAGGATGAGTATGCTCCTTTAATGAAACTCATCATGAAGTACTTCACCTGTGAGGGCCGGCTCTCCTGCTTGTATGCTTATCACATCAGGCTTCTGATGCATTTCACTCGGGTACAGATGATGAACATTCCTTATTTCATATGCCGAAACATATAAAGGAAAGACCAGGGTTTTGCAGCACTTGTTGGGATCCTTGTGGCTCTATGTTTTGATGGTTTGTTTCTTCATGTAATCGTAATTCATTGATTTTTTATGTATGCCATTTTCCTTCTCTTTTCTTCTAAAATTAGACAAATTGAGTGACAAAAGTAGAATTCATTTGGCTTGCTGTGCTCTGCCTTAAAATTTGTTTAGTTTTATATGTTTTCATCTGTTTGGAGAGGATTATTGCAGCCTCTTGCCCTCTTTAGCTCCTCAGTAGTCTTTTCCATCCATTCATTTAATCTAAAGCATCAAAACTACTACCTACCTTGCCCCAACTGGAACTCTGCAAAAATTTGGCCTCATCCCTGGACCCAAATTTTCCTTTCCCTTGATTCCAACACAACTCCCAAAATATCAAATCAAATCTTTGCACTTCATACCTAGCCTAAAATTAGTTTGTGTTTCATTCATCTCAAGCCCCATCGATTATCTTTTGCTGAGATTGACCCAGAGAGAGCCCTCTCCTATCCTCGTAGGGCTAGCTACAAGGCTGAGCGTGGTTTGATGTGGACCTAGAATCTTACCTTTTCAGCCTGAGGTAAATCTAGGCTCTAATAGTTTCTTTTGATTTCCACTTCTTTTGTGTATGTTTCACTTGGTTGCATGCTCTTTAAATGAAATTTTTTATGGATCAATGAAGTAAAAGGTATGCATCAAGTTTGGCATCAGGGAAAGTCTTCTTGATGCGAATTGCATGAGTGAATGCTAACCAGGAACAAGCTCCAAAGAGGTGAAGGAAAACTCAAATCCTTTGATACCGAAGTGGGGCATGCAGCAAGAAGATAGAAAATGGTAGATGAGGAAGCTCGAATGGAGGAAGAGCAAAATTATCGCAAGATCTTCTTCACCATGGCAGAGAAAGTGGACAAATTATTTGCAGAATATGAGAAGACAATAAATCCTAAGAAGAAATAATTGGATGATCATGTCTTGGTAAATCTAGGAGAAGGAGGAGAGCCTCTTGAACCTCCCTCTCCATCTTCTAGTGAAATTTCTTCATCTTCCTCTTCTCATCATTCTAACAGGCATCATAGGAATGCATCTAAAAAGCCATTTTTTAAGCTAGATGTAAAGTTTGATTTGCCCACATATAATGGAGAATGTAATGCAGAGAAGTTAAACAATTGGATTAGACAGATCGAGGTCTATTTTTGGATTTAGTAGATCGATGAAGATGAGGCCAAGATCCAATTAACATCTCTTCGGCTGAGTGGCACCACTCTCATCTAGTGGGAGAGCAAGCTGCAGAAAGGTAGCAAAAAATTGGGTAATCTCCTTTATTATTGGTCCAATTTTGTTTCTGCATTAAAAGATCAATTCTATCCTTTGGGTTATCAACAAAAGGTTTCTTTTGGAATGGAAATACTTAAGACAAGGCAAGGGTAAAAATGTGAAAAGCTTCACCGAAGAGTTTAGAAAACAAACTTTAAATTTAGGCATTTCACTTGATTCACCAGAAACTATAACAAGGTATATTGGTGCTTTACATAGCTACATCAAGCATTCCTTCTTGTTATCTGAGATTACTACTATTGATGCAGCTAGTGTGAAGACCATTCACCTTTAAAGCAGGGCCAAGAATGACAAATAAGATCATCCCGAGAAATCATCTTTCAAACTTCATAATGGCAAGTTCAAAGGAAAAGACAAGGGAAAGGACAAGAAGGTAGCTACAACCAAGAAAGAAGAAGGAGAAATCCATCTTGCACACATTGCAAGAAGGAATTCCATGATGATGAACATTGTTGGAAGTTGCATCTAGAGTTGAAGCCAAAGATATTTGGTAGAAAGGGAAAGAAAACAATGGTGGCAGCTATGCAGCAGGACCTTGGATCTAACTTGGGGGACGAGACACAGATCACAACAATGGGTATACAAGGTAATCTTTCTCTTCATGCTAATGAAAATTCTGAATTGCATGCAAGTACAAATTCTTCAAATAAGACTCTTGTTAATGAATGAAAGAGGACATAATTTTTCCACATTAGAGTTGTGATGAAACATACTAAAGTGGAAACCTTGTTTGATCTGGGCTCTCAAGTAAACTTGATTTTAGAATCCTTGGTTAAGAAACTAGGCTTGGAGACCAAGCCTCATAAAAAACCCTACCCTCTTGGTTGGGTGTGTGACAAACCAAAATTACATGTAACCAAATAGTGTAGGATTTGATTGTGATTGCATCCAAACTAGTAGATAAGGTTGAACTTGATGTTGTGCCTTTGGATATTTATGGCATTGTATTAGGGATTCCATATTTTTATGACAGGAAAGTAGTTTTATTTCGCCATGAAAACGAGTGTCATCTCACGAAAGATGAGGTGGAATACATTATTCGGGCTCATTATGCCAAGATCAGTGCAAGTATTGTAAGTGTGGTTTAGATGAAGAGATTGATCAATTCTAGCAAAGGGTGCATGCTCATGGTTTTGAGAGAAAAAGATGTGGAGACATCTGAAGCTTTCCAAGGTTGTGGTCCCACTCATAAAAAACAATTGTATGAGATTGTTTATTACTATAATGGGATTTTTCAAGAACCAAGTGGGTTGCCTCCAATATGTGAGATCCAACATGAAATTCAATTGCAGCAGGATTCTCCTTTACCAAATATGGGTATGTACAAGTTGTCAGCCATTGAGATGGAGTAGATAAAGAAACAAGTGTAGGAATTTTTGAACCAAGGGGTCATAAGGACAAGTTCTTCTCCATTTGGCTCACCCATCGTTTTGGTGCCAAATAAGGATGGAACATGGAGTATGTGTGTGGACTATAGGGAACTCAACAAGATATCGGTGAAGAATCAGTACCCTCTCCCTCCTATTAGATTTATTAGATCAATTGAAAAATGTTGTCTATTTCACAAAACTAGACTTGCGCAGTGGCTTTCACTAGGTCAGGATTACAAAACAAGAATGTATGGAAGAATTCATTCAAGAAAAAACAGGGGTTGTTTGAATTGTTGGTGATGTCATTCAGATTATGCAATGCTCCAGTCACATTCATAAGGGTGATGAATGACATTTTCAGACCTTTTCTTGATGATTTTGTACTTGTGTACCTTGATGACATTCTTATTTTCAGTAGAACTTGGGAAGATCATGTGAGTCATGTTCAAAAGGTGCTTGATGTTTTGCAAAAAGAATAATTGTATGTCAAAATGTCTAAGTGTGAATTTGGTAAGACCTCTTGGTTTACTTGGGTCACATTGTTGGAGGTGGACAATTAAAAGTAGATCCTTCTAACGTTGATGTGATTGTGAAGTGGCCTAAACCCACCAATGTTACAGACGTTCGTAGTTTTCTAGGTGCAGTACAATATTGGAGAAGGTCCATTGCCAACTTCTTCATCATTTCATCCCCCTTGCATGCATTGATGAGTGTGAAGAAAACCTTTCAGTGGAGAGTAAAGTAGTAGAAAGCCTTTGATACACTGAAAGAGAAGATCAGTATCGCACCAGTTTTGGCCTTACCTGACCTCCAGTAGCCTTTTTAGATCGAGACATATGCCAGCAGGTACGCCATGAGAGTCGTGTTAATGCAGCAAAAGAAACCGGTATGTTACCATTCAAAACATTCTCCCAAACTGTTATGAATTTTCCCACATATGACAAGGATTTGTATGCTTTGGTCCAAAGCATGAAGAAGTGGAAGCATTATTTGATTGGCAAGGAGACCATCATTCACATAGATCACCATCCCTTACAGTACCTCCAGTCAAAGACCAAGCTTCAACAAGTGTGTCATTTCATATGGATGGGGTTGCTTCAGTAGTTTCATCTCGTAATAAAATACGAGAAGGACACTAGCAACAAAGTAGCAGATATTCACTCTTGCCCTTCTATTTTTGCATCTATTTTTTTTCAAAATGCTTCTTTAGATTTTTAAAGTTATGTTGAACAGTATGTTGATGATGAATATTTTAAGGATATTTATGCAAACCTAACTCATGGATCGCAGGTATACAATTACCATCTGCAAGAAAATCATTGTACCACCTTGGAAAACTTTGTATCCCCACCAATGAAAGAATACATGTAATCAGAGAGGCACATACCTCTCTTGTTTCAAGTCATTTTGGTGTAGGGAAAAATTTGTGTCATTTTCATAGGTTCTATTATTGGCCTCATGTTGGCTTAGGGGGTCCTGGCCCAGGTTCAGATTTAGTTGCGCCAATCAAAAAAACCCTACACTACTGGCCCTTTCGAAAACAACTCGTGTAGCGCAAGATCCATTCTCACCCGAAGCAGTATTAGGGGATTCAAGAACCAAGTTTCTGCATCCAAAGACTAGTGTGATGTCTTCTAGCTCCTTAGATGTGCTTCCACACAGATCGATAGACTTCTAGGTCTTTTTACTGTAACTAGGTTAAAGTTGCCTCTAGACCTTTATGAAGGTCTACGATCAATCCTTGCGGGTCATAAACCGCCGATTACCTACTTTCATGCATCAACAAGCAACCCTAGATCCAGTTCCACGTAGATCTACTTGATTCATTAGAAAACATAAGAGAAATAGATTATGACTTCGCGGAAGTGGATAACCATTCATTTCATATATTATTAAGACAGGTTGAGTGAATTCGCATAGCATTCATTCAATAATTCAAAAAATATATCATTAATCGACAACATATAACATAAACAGATTCAATGGAAATACTCAGTAATTCTTCAAACAGTTGTCTTTATTGATCTTCAATTCACCTATTACAGACTCTTCTACCCTACGCACACAGCTACAGGGGTCCACACACTCAACTATGGACTCTACCCAGGCCTCCTGCACACTCAGCTACAGGAGCCTTCCCTTCTCTACCTAAGCATAGGAAGTAGAGCCTTCCTGCCTTAGCACTTGCCCAAGACAGCAAAACTCTTCAATGTACCCATTTATCTATCTCTAGTTACGTCTGAGACTCGCTATGGCTCAACTATTTATAGCTTTTCTAATACAATACCATGGCCCCTGGCTCATGGGTGAGTCTTCAAAATCGACCAAAACAAGGGGGCTAATAGCCCTTTGACTCCTATCTATCTGCATGCTCCGCATCCACATTTCACAGAGACTTTACATCTTTTACAAAAAAAGACTAAGTTACTCAATTCTACCCCTGGGGACCCCATCCCAACATGCCCCCAACACAAATATCGTGACTCGCCATCGAGTCACTCGACTGGTTTTTCCACTTTCTGGCGGAGATCGTTGAATGCTTTAGTCAATGTCTGAAGCTCCGTGGTACACTGTTCTGCTACTTGTTGTACCTCCTGGACTAGTTTCTCTGTGGTTGGCCCCTCTAATGCAAGTTACATAGTCCTCTAGGTATGCTACATGGTGTTCATCTTCTCATGAATGTTCTGTGAAATTTGGTTGGCTTCCTCTATCCAAGGCTGAAGCTAGTCTCTTAGCAAGGACTACATTTTCTACAAATCTTGGATGTGTATCAACTTTTCCTTACCTTCCTACAAATGCGCGAAGTGCTAGATTGGAGCCAACATCCGCATCGTTGTACTGATCTCATCATATTGTTTTTACGCTTCCCAGATCTCTGTATTCAAATGTTGCAGCGTAGGATCCTCCTATAGTGTATCCCATAGGCCCATTTCCTAAGTGAATAGTTGGTCGCAACCCTAAACTGTGACATCTAGTTGACCCATGGACTCTTTTATAGTTGTGCCTCTTTGTTTTCAAGTTTCTAGCGATGTGGTCGGCTGTAACTTCAACTACAGCTCAGCTATTTGCATCCGAAAATTGAAAGTCACCTTATCGACTTTCTCCTTTGAAGCACGTACTACAGCAGCCAATTTCCTCACTTTGGCTGAGGCCTCTGCATCCTCTAGTATATTCAGCTCAGGCACGGACTTGCAGGCCTGCTCAATTGTTGTTACTATTAGAAAATTATATATTACAGAGAAATGGAACACACAAAATATAGTGCAGAAATATGAATATAGAAAACATATAAAACAAGAGAGACACAGATATATGTGGTTCACCCAATTTGGGCAACATCCATGAAGAAACAGTCTGTCCTTCCTTTTATATTATCCAGCAAACTGAAGAGATACAACCTACAATATATCCATTGTAATTCCCTCTTCGCTCTCACACAATCTCCTCTCTCTTTGTCACTCAGAATATAGATCTCCATAAATGCAATACAATTCCCTCATATATAGCAAGGGCTTGCCTTCTAAGGCAAAAAACCCTAAATTAAACATAACCTCTACCGTTAAATCTCCGCCTAATGAACGGTCCAGATTGACTACAAAATTACAACATTTTACAAGGAAATTTTACATCTATTATTTAGCTTCGGGGGTGTTGCCCCCGATCCCCCGCTGAGGGGGGCTCCCAAATATTGCAGCTGCCCCTCCCTGGACCCCCCTTGTAGCACAAATATTTTGGCATTGTGTCCGCAATTACTCCTGCTCCTTTAGTGCCTGAGTTTTTTTTGCTAAAAGCAGCTCATTGTTGACTTTAAACTTACTGACGACAATGAGTGTGCATTGTTCTTTGATCCTCAACTCATCTGATACCCCCTGATGCAGTGCATGAAGGGTCTGGAGCAACAGCGTGGAAAGGTTCAGTCCCATATCCTTCATTGTACTGATCATAGCGTGATCCTCATCTGATTCAACGCGAACTGACCCCTCTAGCAAAGAAATGACTCTGAGATCCAGAGTTCGTTCAATATCTGCTACTTCACCACTTCCCTATGTCAGGCTCGCTTGTTCTCCTCTCACCTGCCTGACACCCACCTGAACCTTGTTTTCCTAGATCTACAGTTCGTGTAGATCCTTCTGGATGCTCCCTAGCATTTGCATGTATTACTACTCAAATTGTTGCAACACCTCCATCATTGTGTCCTATATCTTGTCACCGATCTCATTGAGATCGCCTTCTATTAGTACCATGGGATCAAGGTGTGTCTTCTTATCAAACTTATTCTTCTTTTGATTTCCACTCATTTGTTCCTTCTCGTGCCTCTTTAGGATGAAAGGAGTGCTATGCTTCTCACCGCTTCCTCCTCCCTGTGCGGACAGTTCTTGTTTGTCAGTGTGGTGGGAAGTAGACTTCCCACTCTCCTCGGCATCCTTATGTTCTTGCTCTGCCTGCTCTTTGGTAGCATGCTCTTTCTCCATATGCACCTTCTCTACAGCTTCCTTAGCAACCTCCTTCTTCTTTTGTTCGGTCAAGGTACGCACAACTTTATGTGTGGCTTCCTTCTGCTTTTGTACAATAGAACTTTCTACACCTTTGCTAGTTCCTACATCCAGCATTGTAGGTTCGCGCCACTCTGGTGGCCAATACCCAACAACTTACTATACATACGTCTTGATCACTAAGTAAGGCAATAGATGCCAAGTTCCCTCTGAGTCCTTCCATGCACGGATTGAGACGTTGCGAAAGTCAACCTTGAAATAGTTGAACAAGTTTGGGGACAACCTTGGTCTCTGGTTAACCACCATTCGAAGGTCCATCTCCATCAAGACCCAGAAAATCTTTGTTTCCTTTATTCATGCCACATCCTTTGTGGCCTAGAGCGAGACGAACCTCGCGGCCTCGGGAAAATATTCCTTGTGTGAAGTAAATTTGTTGTCCTCCTGCAACCTCCATGCAACTAATACGATAGACAGCAAAAGCCAAGCATAATGAAAAGGCTTTCTTTCATCTTGGGTTTCTCTTCAATTCACGAGGAACTCGTGGCAGAGATACTTCAACCAATTATATTGCACGCCCTTCGCGCACTATGCAGCAAGTGACACAACCGGCACTGGAACTTCGTCCATGTGGCACTTCCTTGTGATCTTTCCTGTGAGGATCTAGGCATCAAACTGGACTACCTGGTCTTAAATTGACAGAATTGAGTATTTGTGTGACTTTTTAACAAGACCATACACCTTCTTCATCTTATCAGCGAGTTACTTTTCCCCAGTTTTCCCTCCAAACTCCTTAGCAAGGTCGACTCCTTTGTAGGTAAATTTTGTTACCTTGTGGATCAACATATCAGTTATTGGGATAGGCTGCCCCAGCCATAGAATCCCATCGTGCACTTTTAGGTCCTTATAATACTAGTGATTCCCCCATTACTATTATCATTATAGCTCTTATTGTTATTATTGTGCCCCTATTGTCCCCATATTGTTATTAGTGTGCCCCATAGAAACCCACTATTGTTATTGTTGTGCCCTTATGTTATTATTGTTATGTCGACTTGATTATATTGTGACCCCTTAGACTCCTATATATAGAAGGGAGGTTTCGTCATTTGTATCATCCAAGAATTGTTCATTTGTGTAATGTAAAGGAGGTTTCCTCCTCGAATAGGCTGAATTCTAAGGCGTTGATCTATCTTTTCTATCTTTTTGTGAGTTGGTTTCATAACATTTGGTATCATAGCTTTGGACTCTAGGGTTTCGCTGCTCCAAACAGGTCATCATGGAATTTTCGTTATAATATTTTGTCTGTGATATTTCAGAAGCTAAAAAAAACCCATTTGATCTGAAATCATTCTGAAAGTCGGGTCCAAATTTTAGATCTTGTCTCGTTATATTTTCGGAGATACCATATGAGGAAGTTAGGGCTTTTGCATACTCCCGCATTAAATTCCAAACAAGTGACCTGGGACAAATCGTCATAACTTTTGTTCTAAGCATTAGATTGAAATTTCATAAGAATTTTCAAAAATAGGCTAGGCTCTAGTTTTCTGTATATCAGTTTCAGGTATTAAGGTCAAAACAGTGACACATGGCACTTCATACAAGTTCGCTCGATTGAACTAGTCTATAATCAGGTCACTGTGGGATATTTGTCATAACTCTTCCTTGGAGAATCCAATCTTGATCAAACTTGTAGGGTTAGAAAGAGAACTAAAAGGGCTACTACAGGGCGCGATTTCAGATATTCGAGATCCGCAGTTACAGAGATACAACAAATTCAGTATTGAGCTCTAACAAAGTGAAAAAAACGTGTGTAGTTTTTTTTAAATTTTGCATAAGCTTGGTTTGAAAAATTAGTTTGAAGGAATTCAAAGGGAATAGTGAAGAATTATTAGCATTAATTGATGCCCCAAATAAAGAAAATGGAAACACCTAGTAAGCAACCTAAAATCTCTAGCATGACTCGTGAAGAAGAGGAAGAAATGCAACATGATATATCAAAATTACAAGACCAAGTACAATAAACTTCACTCTCACAAAAGGTAACTGAAGCCAAGGTGAATAAGCTAATATGAATGGCATGCAAGTTAAGATGGATGTTTTGGAAGCTAAGATGGATGTTCGCCCTTTGGCGAAATTAAGGGGTTTTAAATTTTTAGTGGGCGAATATTTTGTATTATAGTACATTTTTACAAATCACCTCAAATAGCCCACCTTATTTTAAGGGAGAGGGTAAAAAAGGTAAATTTAGCCCTTGAAATTAGGACTTACAACCTTCCATTCGCCCATTTTCAAGAATAGGTTTTATTTAAGTGAATCCATTCGCCCATTTTCAAGAATAGGTTTTATTTAAGTGAATCTTATGGGCCAAATACCATATTTATAAAAGAGGTATGGTAAATTAATAAAAATATAAATAAATGAGAAGTATGGTAAATAAATAAAACATTTTTTATATTTACTCCATAAGTCACCTTATATACATGTAAGGGTGTAAACAAATAAAAATATAAGTAAAGTCTTTTTATACTTACTCAAAAGGTATGGTAAATAAATAAAAATACAAATAAACTAGACGTATCGTAAATAAATAAAACCTCTTTTTATATTTAGTCCATAACCCTCGTTCTATTTATGAAGGCTCAAGAAAGAGGTTTTATTTAAGTGAATCCTATGGGCCAAATACCATATTTTTAAAAGAGGTATGGTAAATTAATAAAAATATAAATAAACGAGAGGTATGGTAAACAAATAAAACATTTTTTTATATTTACTCCATAAGTCACCTTATATTTAAGAACACTCAAAAAATGGGTTATATTTAGGTGAAACCTATGGCCAAAATACTATGGGACAAATACCATGGACTAGATTTTTATTAATACCATGCAAAAAACCATTATTAACCCTAATATTAGAATTAATAAAAATAAAAATGGCACATGGTATTGACCCATGGTATTCACCAAAATGGCACATGGTATTGACCCATGGTATTCACCTGGAATGTAGCCTATTTAAATGGGGGAATTAAACCAGCATGTAGCCTATGCTAAGATTCACTAGGACTTTACAAAGTTTTATTATTTAGTGAAAGACTCGCCAAGATCTTACAAGATTTTATAATTGAGTAAAATGTTCGCCATGCCTGGTGAGAGATTCGCCAAAAAATTATATATACATATTATATTATTGATAAAATCGCCTTCCATTTTTCTTATATACCATGGAGATTCGCCCATTTATTATATTTATAAATTTAGGGGGGGTTCTTAAAATTTTCCCTGGCATGGATGCTAATATGGAAGAATTGAAGATAAATTTGAATAAGTTGCTACAAGAAATAGTTACTAGTGGTGAAAGTGTAGTAAAGGAAACTCATGATGAGAACAAAAGAAATGTTAATCATGAATTCATATACTCTAATGTTGGATTGAAGACCCACCATGTTCCAAAAATTGATATGAGGAAGTTTGATGGCAAGGATCCCGAAACATGGATACTACAGATGGAGCAATTTTTTCTATAATGTGAAAAACACACAAAAGGTACGTATTGCAACTTTATATTTTGAACCAAATCAGTTTGTATGGTATCGAGGGCTTTGCTCTCGTAAACAAATTGTCACTTGGGCAATTTTTATGGAATAAATGATAACACATTATGAGGATACAAAAAGAAACACCTTTTTTAGCCAATTGATAAATCTCAAACAAAAGGGTTCAATGATGGAGCACATTGAGGACTTCCAAAAATTGAACATAAGGGTAAAATATATTCCACGGGAGCATAGGATTGATGTGTTCATAGGGACTTTAAAGGATAATATCCAACATGAGGTTCACCTTTGGGAACCTAATTCATTGGAGAAGGCATTTAGGTTAGCAAGAAAAATGGAAAGCAAAATTATGGCAACCAGGAAGCCTACCACTCACAACTATAAATATGGAAGTGTTATTGCCCCTAGCCTTCCACAACCTACAAGGTTGACACCACAAAAATTGGAAGAAAAAAGAGCAAAAGGGCTTTGCTACAGTTGTGATAGCAAATACACTAAAGGTCATAAGTGTGATAAGAAGAAATTATTCTACATAGATTGTGAAAAGGAGGAAGAAAAGGAACAAGAAATGTCAAAATAAGAGGATATACTCTAGGAACAAACCTTAGATAAAGAAGAAATGAATCTGACCATATCTTGTAATGTATTGGCTGGAATTACCACTCCTCAAACTATCAAGATAGAAGGACATATCAAGAAGAAAAAGGTAATAGTGTTTATTTATTCGGGAAGTACCCATAATTTTATTCATTGTAAGATAGCCAAGGAATTGAATTGCTTCCTATATCCAGCACCAGAGTGTCAAGTGAGAGTTGCAAGTGGAGGAACCATGAATTGCTCTGGAAAGTGCCATAATATCAAGCTATCCATGGGAGAATATGTATTGAATATCCCAATTCTTTCCATTCCAATGGGTGGTGCTAACGTTGTACTAGGATTTCAATGGCTACAATCCTTGGATACAATAGCTTTTAATTGTCAAGAACTTTTCATGAAATTTTGCGTGGAAGGAAAGGAAGTTGAATTAAGGGGTATTGTAGGGAAACCAGGAAAGATATTCATCTCTAACGGTATCACAAAGCTTCTACATGAGGCATAATTGCACAATTATGTTCGCTAGAGGTTCCCACATCGAAATCATTTATTTCTCTAGATCTCCAAAAAGCCTTGGACAATCATTCCAAGGTATTTGAGACTCCCAAAGGCCTCCCACCTATTCATGATCATGATCATGCTATTCATTTGATTCCAGGAAGTGTTCCTCCAAACATCAGGCCGTACAGATATCCCTATGCCAAAAAGAGTGAAATTGAACGTATTGTTGCATAAATGCTAGAGGCCGGTATAACTCAACCTAGTTAAAGTTCTTTCTCTGCTCTAGTGGTATTGGTGCACAAGAAGGATGTATCATGGCGCATGTGTCCGGATTATAGGGAGCTCAACAAGCTCACTATTAAATATAAATCTCCCATTCCTGTCATTGATGAAATATTGGATCAATTACACGAATCAATTTACTTCACCAAGTTGGATCTTCATTTAGGATATCATCAAATCATAATGAAGACTGAAGACATTCCAAAAACAACATTTAGAACTCATCAGGGTCATTATGAATTTTTGGTCATGCCTTTTGGCCTTACTAATACACCTTCTACATTTCAGGTTTTGATGAACTCCATTTTCAAAACCTTGCTTAGAAAATTTGTGTTAGTATTTTTTGATGAATACTAATCTACAGCAAGTCTTGAAAGGATCATGTTCAACATGTTGACAGGGTGCTCAAACCATTGGAGGAGAAACAATTATATGAAAAAAGCTCCAAATGTTTCTTTGGAGTACAAGAGGTGGACTATCTGGGTCATATTGTATCTCATGAAGGTGTTAAGGTAGACCTTAGCAAAATTAAAGCCATTAAGGAATGGAAAATCTCCACATCCATAAAGCATCTGCGAGGATTTCTCTGGTTGACAGGGTATTATCACAAGTTTGTTAAGAATTATGGGAGAATAGCAGCACCTCTAACAACATTATTGAAGAAAGATGCATTTCATGGACTCCAGAAGAAACAAAGGCCTTCGAACATCTTAAAGAGGCAATGTGCCAAGCATCGGTCTTAGCTACGTCAGACTTCACAAAAACCTTTATTGTGGAATGTGATGCTTCAGGAAATGGAATTGGTGATGTTTTAATGCAAGATGAAAGACCCATTTCTTTTGAAAGTCATCCAATCAAAGAAAAGTATTTACACAAAGTTATTTATTAGAAATGAATGTTGGCAATACTACATGCACTTAAGAAATGGCGACCCTACCTAATGGGAAGACACTTCAAGGTAAAAACGGATCATGATAGTCTTAAATACCTTTTAGAACAAAGATTATCCTCTGAAGAGCAACAAAAATGGGTCACAAAGATGTTGGTTTATGACTTTGAAATCATCTACAAAAAAGGGAAGAAAAATTTTGTGGCAGAAAGAAAGGATGAGGATGTGGAAGCATTGTTGTGTGCCATTTCTATTATCCAACCAGATTGGATAAACGAAGCAAGGGATGAATGGAAGAATGACGAAGAAGTGTGGGCACTCATTCAAAAGTTACAACAAGATCCCAATACATCTGATACATTTAGCTAGAAAAATGATTCGTTATGGTACAAAGATCACTTATACCTATGTAAAAATTCCCAACTCAAACAAAAGATTCTTATGGAATTGCACACTTCTCCCTTAGGAGGGCACTCAAGATTTTTAAAAACTTACCACAGGCTTAAGAAGGAAGTTTTTTGGGATGGCCTTAAATCAGATATTCAAAATTTTGTGGCGGAATGTTTGGTTTTCCAACAAAATAAAGTTGAAACAATTAAGACCCCAAGTCTATTATACCGTTTATCCATTCCAAGCCAACGTTGGGAGGAGGTTTCAATGGATTTTATCACAGGTTTACCCAAGTCCGAAGGAAAGAGTGTCATCATGGTGGTAATTGACAGACTTACCAAGTATGCACACTTTTGTGCATTATCGCATCCATTTAAAGCCATTACAATTTCTATTGCATTTATGGTAACAATTGAAAAGCTACATGGAAACCCAAATATTATTGTAAGTGACAGAGATCCCATTTTCGTTGGAAATTTTTGGACATAATTATTTTCTTGTCTCGGTACTTAGTTAGCTCATAGCTCATCTTATCATCCTCAATCTGATGGGAAAACTGACATAGTAAAAAAATGTTTGGAAGGATATCTTTGTTTCTTTGTATCTGATAAACAGACACAATGGGTCAAATGGTTGCCTCTGGCTGAATGGTGGTATAAGACTTCCTTCCATACTATAGAAAAAATGACCCCATTTATTGCACTTTATGGATATCACCCACCATGCATCACATCATATTTAAGAGAAAATTCTAAGGTCCAAGCAGTGGAACATCACATCGAGCATCAACAAGAAGTTCTCCAACTCTTAAAGGATAACCTCACGTTGGCGTAGAATAGAATGAAACAACAGGTAGATCAACATCGCAGTGAAAGAAGTTTTGATGTAGGTGACTGGGTATTCCTACGGCTAAAACCATATAAATAAATGTCCCTCAAGTAAGCTAAGAAGGATAATAAATTATCACCAAAGTATTATTCTCCGTACAAGGTGTTGCAAAAGATTGGTACTATGGCATACAAATTGGAGCTTCCTGCAGCTTCCCAAGTGCACCTAGTTTTCCATGTTTCATGTTTAAACAAAGTTATAGGTGACAAGCTCCTAATTCAAACAATATTGCCAGAACTTGACGAGGAAGGAAAAATCATATTGGAACCGGAAGTATTCACAGAAACAAGAACTCAATAGCTATGAAATTGATCAATTTCAGAGTATCTCATCAAGTGGAAGAACTTATCCACTTAAGATTCCACATGGGAGGATGAGAATTTTATACAGAAGCATCCATAACTACTCAAGTGTTGAGGACAATGCTTTTCGGAAGGAGAGGGGCATGTTAGGTCCCTATAATACGAATGATTCCCCCGTTACTATTGTCATTGTAGCCCTTATTGTTATTATTGTAGCCCTTATGTTATTACTGTTATGTCGGCTTGATTATATTGTGACCCTTAGACTCCTATATATAGAAGGGAGATTTAGTCATTTGTATCATCCAAGAATTGTTCATTTGTGTAATCTAAAGGAGGTTGCTCCCTCGAAGAGGCTAAATTCTAAGGCGTTGATCTATCTTTTCCATCTTTTTGTGAGCTGGTTTTATAACATGCACCAACATAAGGCGCTGGCGCACACAGACCATATTGATAGTTAAGTGGTGATAGTGCGGTACTAAAAGCATGTTTAGCAGCCCCGACTGCTCAACACCGCAGACCCACTTCATGGGTTCCAACTGCGTAACCCCTGTCTTAGCATAATATATCTTCATCATGTACTTGTGGGTCACCAGATGCGGAAATTTATCATGATCTGCGAGGTCCCAATCCTCCATTTTCAATATCAGGATGCGCGTGAGCTTAGGTCCTTCAAATGTGACCTGTTCAAGCAGCAGGGGAGTGGATACCCCAAATTTTCTAGAATCGGGATCCTTGGTCACTTTGGTCTTTCCCTTCCATGGAGGGATGTACTCTGGGAGCCTAGAAATAGGCTCGATTCCCTCGGCATCAACTTCTTCAACACCTTGGTACTCCTCTTCTTCTAAATCCACCACTCTTTCTGGTTGTTTGTCTTTTGGCTCCTTTGGCCGCACCTCCAAATTTTTCCTTAGCGACATTCTTACAGGTACTGGTTTCTTCTATTTTTCCTTCACAGCAAAGTGCTTTTCCCTTGCGGTCTATTTTTTTTCTTTTGCAGGAATTTTCTTCGGCCTAGGTGACCTTGGCATCATATGCACAGTGGGCGTGGCTTCCATACTAGTTACTTTGAGGCCTGGCACATCAGACATAGCCGCTTCTAAACATAGGGCTTCGGCGATGTTAGTACCAGTCATCTTTTCAATGAAACACTCTCGGGCTGCTGCAGAATAGTTCGCAAACGAGGGGCATAGCACAAATTCTTCCTAGAATGCATGATTCATATGCTTTAGATAGTAAAATGCGCCAGCAATTCTCAGAATGCAAAGTGTTTTTTTCTTGGACCAGCACGCATAATTTATAGGGGGATTTGAATTCAAATCCGACTGTTCCCCCCAAATTCTAATAACAAATGTTGCTTTGGCAGCAGATCTTCAAATATTTTCACCATAAATAGCTCCTACCCACTCCTCTTAACCGCTTATTAGCCATCAAATCATGAATAGTAACTTCAACGGTTACCTTTGGACCCACCTGCGTGGTACCATCCACCACAGCATAGCTCATGCAGCGCAGTTTCACCTATCGCACTCTTGTCATCCAACGCGTAGCCTTCAAATTGAGATTTTCTCCTAGTCAGGCAACATAGTTTATAGTCCAGCAATCCCTTGCAGCTTCCTGGATTACTAAGATTGTCCTGCTTCCATATAGTCATCGTGTAGGGGCAGGATCCCCTGTGTATAGCTTCAACCTACTTCCATTTACTTTTCCAGGGAAGGGTTCCCCATTCAACTTCGCAAGCTGAACTGTGCCACCATCCGTAATCTCTTTGATGACATATGGCCCCAACCAGTGCATTTGAAACTTTCCCGGAAACTTCGTGAACTTTCTATCATATAACAACACCAAATCATTTACCTTGAATGTGTTACGAAACCAGCTCACAAAAAGATATAAAGATAGATCAACGCCTTATAATTTAGCCTCTTCGAGGGGGAAACCTCCTTTACATTACACAAATGAACAATTCTTGGATGATACAAATGACAAAACCTCCTTTCTATATATAGGAGTCTAAGGGGTCATAATATAATTAGAGCTGACATAACAATAATAATGTAAGGGCACAATAATAACAATAGTGGGCTTCTATGGGGCACAATAATAACAATATGGGGACTACATGGGCACAACAATATAATAAGGGGGTTGTACTAATAACAATAAGTGGTTACACTAGTAGTATAGGGACCTAACATGCCCCTCTCCTTCAAAAAGTGTTGTCCTCAACGCTTGAGTAGTTCTTGATGCTTCTGTATAAATTCTTGTCCTCTCATGTGGAATCTTCAGTGAGTAAGTTCTTCCACTTGATGAGATACTCTGAAATTGATCTATTTCGTAGCTTTTGATTTCTCGGTTCTGTGACTGCTTCAGGTTCCAATGTGATTTTTCCTTCCTTGTCAAATTCTCCCAATACTCTTTTGAACTGGGATCTTCTGCAACTTTTGAATGAGTTCCCACTCCTTTGGGAATATGGATATATGTAAGGCCTAATGTTTAGAGGAACACTTCGTGGAATCAAATGAATAGCATGATCATGATCTCTAATAGGTGGGAGGCCTTTGGGAGTCTCAAATACCTTGGAATGATTGTTCAAAACATTTTGGAGATCTGGAGAAATACATGATTTCGATGTGGGATCCTCTAGTGAACATAATTGTGCAATTACACCCCGTTGTTCTTTATTTAGAAGCTTTGTCATGCTGTTAGAGTTGATTATCTTTCCAGGTTTTCCTTCGATACCCCTCAATTCAACTTCCTTTCCTTCCCAAAAAAATTTCAAGAAAAGTTCTTGAAAATTAAAAGCTATCGTACCCAAAGATTGTAGCCATTGGACTCCTAGTAAAACATCAGCACCACCAATTGGAATGGAAATCATTGGGCTATTCAATACATATTCTCCCATGGATAGCTTGATATTATGGCACTTTCTAGAGCATTTTATGGTTCCTCCACTTACAACCATCACTTGACACTCCGATGCTGGATATAGGAAGAAATTCAATTCCTTGGCTATCTTACAATCAATAAAATTATGGGTACTGCCTGAATCAATCAACACTCTTACCTTTTTCTTCTTGATATGTCCTTCTATCTTGATAGTTTGAGGAGCGGTAATTTCTTCCAATGCATTACAAGATATGGTTGGATTGATTTCTTGAGACTCGATGTGATCTTTCAATTCTCGAACATTTTTCTTCTTGATATGTCCTTCTATATTGATAGTTCGAGGAGTGGTAATTTCGTTCAATGCATTGCAAGATATGGTCAGATTCATTTCTTCTTTCTCGATGTGATCTTTCACTTCTTGAACCTCTTTATTCTTGATATGTCCTATATTGAGAGTTTTAGGAGTGGTAATTCTTTCCAATGCTTTACAAGATATGGTCGGATTCATTTCTTCTTTCTCTAGGGTTGGTTCCTGGTGTATATACTCTTCTTTTGACGTTTCTTGATCCTTTTCTTCCTCCTCTCCACAATCAATGTAAAATAATTTCTTCTCAGCACACTTATGACCTTTAATGTATTTGTTATCACAATTGTAACAAATCCCTTTTTCTCTTTTTTCTTCCAATTGTTGTGATGTAACCCTTGTAGGTTGTGGAAGGCTAGGAGAAACAACACTTCCATATTTATAGTTGTGAGGGATAGACTTCCTTGTTGCCATAATTTTGCTTTCCACTTTGTAACAAAGCCCTTTTTCTCTTTTTTCTTCCAATTGTTGTGGTGTTGCTCTAAAGAAGGTGTTGCTCTTTGTATCCTCATAATGTGCTATCATTTCCTCCGTGAAAATTGACCACGTGACAAGTTTTTTATGAGAACAAAGCCTTTATACCATAAAAATTGATCTGGTTCTAAATATCAAGATGCAATACATACCTTTTGTAATAGTGGTACACCATGTAGATCAAAATATTGCTCCATCTGTAGTATCCAATTTACTAGATCCTTTCCATCAAACTTCCTCATATCACCTTTTCTTGATTTCAGGAGCTCGATCTTGAAATGACTGTAACTTTGTACTTTCAAATCTCAAAGTTCTGAAATTCTCTCCTGTGGTAGCCCTCCGAGTCCTCTTTCTAACCCCGCAACTCTGTTCAGAATTTGATTCTCCATGAAAGAGTTATGCCCAATCTCCTAAACTGACCTGATTATATAATGTTTCAGTAGAGCGAACTTGTACAATGTCCCACGTGTCACTCTTTCGACTTTCGGATATGAAAACTATGCAAGGAAAACTACAGTCCATCCTCTTGCTGTAACTTCTTACGAAATTTCAATTTGTTGCTCAAAGAGAAAGTTATGACGATTTTACGAAGGTCACCTATTTAGGATGTAATTCAGGAGTCTGCAAAAACCCTAACTTAGATCATATATCTGAAAATATAGCGAGACAAGATCTGAAATTCGGACCCGAGATTTAGAATGATTTTTTCTCAAATGGGTTTTTTCTTTATCTTCTGAAACTTCGTAGCAAAACAGTTATAGCGAAAATACCACGATGCCCTGTTTTAGATGAAATTCTGGAGATTGCAAAAACCCTAACTTCCACATATCATATCTCTGAAAATATAGTGAGACAAGATCTAAAATTTGGACGCGCGGTTCAGAAAAATTTCTTCTCAAATGGGTTTTTTTTAGCTTCTAAAACGTCGTAGACAAAATGGTATAGCAAAAATACCACGATGACTTGTTTGGAGCAATGAAACCCTAGAATTCAAAGCTTTGATACCAAATGTTATGAAACGAGCTCACAAAAAGATAGAAAGATAAATCAACGCCTTATAATTCAGCCTCTTCAAGGGGGCAACCTCCTTTACATTACACAAATGAACAATTATTGGATGATACAAATGACAAGACCTCCTTTCTATATATAGGAGTCTAAGGGGTCATAATATAATCAGAGCCGACATAACAATAATAATTTAAGGGCACAATAATAACAATAGTGTGCTTCTATGGGGCACAATAATAACAATATGGGGACTACATGGGCACAAGAATATAATAAGGGGGTTGTACTAATAACAATAAGGGGTTACACTAGTAGTATAGGGACCTAACAGAATGTGTGAAGCTTGGTATGGTGATCATGTCATGATTTTTCGTGTTCCTTCTGCACTTGCTAGTGGAATCTCACCAGAAATCGGTCCTCCTCTAACTCCATTAGTTGCGTGAGCCATTCCTCCAAGGCCTCGCGATCTTCCATATCCTTCAAAGTTGCGATGTGCAGACTATGTACAATGTACTCCATAGGCATTACTGCTTTGACCCTATAGACTAATCTGAACAGCATTTTCCGTTTCACCTTCTTACAGGTTTTCCTATAGGCCCATATTACTATATGTACGTGCACATCTCAATCATTCTATTGTGCCTTACAGATCTTTGTCAACGTGTTCTCCAAAATTTTGTTAAAATCTTCGATAGTCCCATTTTCCTATGGGTGATATGGTGTACTATTCTAATGGTAGACCTGGAATTCATCTATCAATGCACTAATTCATTCAAAAAGTGTGTTCCCCTATCACTCATTAATACTTTCAGGCATCCGAACCATGTTAAGACATATTCAAACAATAATTTTGTTGTCGTAGCCCCTGTACAATCCTTTACTAGTTGTGCTTCCGCCCATCGAGTTAAATATTCCATCATAGTGATAATGTAGTGTGCACCCGTTTTCTTTCTAGGTGGCTGAATTGGCCCATTAAAATCGATCGCCCATTTTTCAAATGCCTGTAAAGATACCTGAGGATGTTGCGGTAGTTCTTCACTTTGCGACGGTCTGCTAGTCCTTTGACACGCATCTTATGCCTTACAGTATGCTTTGGAATCCTTGTGCAATGTTGGCCACCATAATCTTGCGCGCAAAATCTTCTGCGCGGTTGCTTTCCCTGCATAATGGCCTCCCGTAGCTCCCCCATGAGCTTCAGTGAGAATACTATCATGCTCAAATTTTGGTACATATCTCCACAATATTTCATCTGCCCCCATTTTGTATAAATGTCTTACAATGACTGAAAAATCGGCTGCACAAACTACTAGTTCCTTCTTCTACTGATTTGTATATCCTTCAGGCACCATCCCTGTAGTTAAGAAGTGAATAATGTCAGCAAAATGGTCATCAACTACACGTACAGCAAAGAGTTTTGCATCGAGCAACCCTTCCTCCAAATTACTGGGTTCTTCGTCTATTTCAATTCTCGACAAATGGTCAGGTCCAACATTCAACCTCCCCGACTTCACAATTACTTCAAAATCGTACTCCTGAAATAATAAAAACCACCTACAAATCTTTCCCCCCAACGCAAGCTTGTTGACCAGGTATTTTAAGGTAGAATGATCTATATACATCTTGAAATGCCCTCCTAACAAATAGTGCCTGAATTTTTACAGTGCGTAGACCATGGCCAACCCCTCACTCTCTGTCGTTGAATAATTTTTGTTAACCTTTGATAACTTCCTACTTGCGAAGACTATAGGATGGTTCAGTTGTCCTTTGTCTGCCTCTGTTAGTACTGCACCCAGTGTAATGCAAGAAGCATTCACATGTACATAAAACTCCTTTTAACAATCGAAAAATACCAAGATTGGCGCAATCACCATTTTTTCCTTTAGCACATCCAAGTTGCATTGGCATTCTTCATCCCAACAGAATGTCACATCCTTATTTAGCAGTTTTTCCATTGGTGCAATAATTTGAGCACAAGATTTAATGAATTTGTATAGTATCCTATGTGTCCCAGCACCGTGCGCAGCTACTTGACATTCCTAGGGGCCTCCAAGTTCACAATCATCACAATATTTGTAGGGTCCACCATCAATCCTTGCTTTCACACGACATGACCAAGTAAGATTCCAAAAGGAACACAGAATATACATTTTCTCAAATTCAGCATGATCTCGTATCTTCAACATGTATCAAACATAAGGTGCAGACTTGCTACATGGCACTTCACCAAGCCAAACACAGTCTAGTCATCAAAGTATTCTTCCAAAAACTTATGAATGAATTCTTTGAACGCTGCTATGACTACGCGGGAAAATATTGCATGTGTGTTCTTCAATCCAAATGGCATAACAGTGTACTAAAAGCACCCCCACTCTATCGTGAAGGTAGTTTTGCTTCTATCCTATGGGAAATCTTAATTTGATGATAACCAGAAAACTATCAGTAAAGGAAGAGGCCTCCTTCCCTCCAACATTTTCTAACACTTCATTTGTAAATGGTGTCGGAAATGGATCGTGAAAAAATGCATCGTTAAGCTTCCATAGATCTATGCATATCCTTATTTCACCCTTTTATTTCTTCTCTTGGACTACCATCGGGCTCACCCAATCAAACTCTTCAACAGGTTCTATAATGCCTACCTCCAACATTTTATCCAACTCTTGGCAAACCTTCTCCTTATACTTAGGATTAAGATGATAAGGCCTCTGTTTAACATGTTTTGTGTCCGGCTTCAATGTGATCCTCATAACGCCCAAATCACCAAGTATGCCCTTTAAATCTAAAAACTTTGTGGGGAAGAGATCTTGGTATTCGTGAAGTAATTCAAAAAAATTCTCTGCTGTAGTGTCGTCCCAATAGTCTCCAATCTTCATGAAATCTGATTATTCTTCAGGGCCAATGTTTAATTGTCTTGTTTTCAAAGGTGTGAAGATTTCGGGGTTCTCTACTTGTGGTCCCTCTACTTCGCGATGCCCTTCTGTCTTGGGAATATTGATATTCCTCGGGTCTTCTTCCTCCTCTTCAGTGGTCACATTATAGCATTCCAATGCATGGCGCAGCTAGGTGCTCCAATCCGGTTGGGTCCATTCCATAGGTTCCTTCGATGTCCCAAAGGTAATTGCTTTAATTTCTTGAAGTGCTTCATCAATGCTTGCAAACCTGTCCTTGAAGTTGAAATCAATAAGAATCCTTCCTTCAACACATCCCATTCCTTAGTGTCATGGCAGAGCTCTGTTTCAAGGTACCAGTTCATGTGGATTGTATCCAAGGTATGAAAAAATATATGTACCCATTCTAGCTATGCTGTTGTCCCCCATGCCTTAGTCCACTTTGCTAGGTGATAGTGTGGATCATCCCTTCCATTATACTTCTCAGTCATTCTTGTATTATCATGCCCAAATCATAACTTCATCATTCATCTATAATATTTCCATCCAGCAAAACTATCCTTATGCGTACCCCACCATCGTGCAGGCATAGTGCACAGCACCAACTCCAATGCTTGAAAGCAGTGGTCTTCAGGGACTTCACACTCAAATTCATCTAGAAACATATCTACGTCAGTCAAACCATCATAATAAGGTAACTTTCTTACCTCTGACGAAACGCAGCGCAGTGACTTCGTCATCATATTGCATCACAATGTAGATACTTCATGTAAGCGGTTTTTCCAATGCTCTAATTCTTCATTTGAGTCAAAAGTGCAGGAACTCTCCTGGTCCCATGTGATCCATCCATCCACTGTTGGATTGATCCAATCCTGATCTCGCGTTGTTATCTTGTATATTTGATCCATCTCATCGTCACTTTCTACATAATCGCAGACTGGTTCAGTATAGCGTGCCCCTTCCGCAGGATCTAGTGGCACTATAACCCTTAGCGACTTTCTTTCAAATGACATTGTCCTCTTCTTCAAATTAATGACCCCATTCATGTCAATAGCCCAGTCGATTCCCAGGAGCGCGGGGTAGGGATTACTGTCATCAACAATTTCTATAACTTCAAAGTCTGCTAATGCACTCACACCTTCAATATCAACCGTTACTCCATATAATCGTCCCATGGGGATGATTTTCTGTTGATTTGCCATCCTGAGCTAAATTGGAGACCATTGCAACACAGGTCTCCCCATCCTTTCTCATGTCCTTTTCGATAGAACATTCGCATCAGACCCCAGATCCAAAATGACCTAGTCCATTTCATAATCGTCTATCTGCACTGTTAGTCGCATCTCATGTCCTGTTCATGCCTTATGCTTACCAATCTTTCTAACTGTGTGCTGCTCCGTAGAAGTCTTTTCCTTATTGGCACATTTGTCTATTAATTCTTGTAATCCTTTCACAGCCTTTCTTTCATGCAGTAACATCATGCAGGTCTCCAAAAATGTAGTGAGTATGGAAGGATCAACCTCTTGTGCCGCACTGGTTTCTGGTGTCTTGTCTTGGCTTCTTGAGGTGGAGACCTCAAGGAAGATCTTTTTTGCTTCCATGAATGTTTCCTTAGCGCAATTAAGGTCAATGGAGGCTTCTTTCTTGGGAGATTTGCAGACCCATCCATCTTCTTTAGGTTACTTACCCTTATCTACACCAATCGTCATAACACTTTGTAGTATAATATTAATGCTCTAATCCTCTTCACGGGGCTCAGCCCTCATCATTTGTAAATTCTACGTAGGTTGTTAAGGCTGTGTTTTCTTCTCTTTAATTTTAGCTATTAGCACCAGAAATTCTTCTATGGCATGGTTAAATTGTTTACAGTATTGACATGAAGGGTGTGTAGGATTTAGGCAGTCTCACACAAAGTTACCTGACTATCTGCAGTTATAGTAGATAATCTAACCAAGACCTCTACCAAGTGCTCCTCCTCCTCCTCCTCCTCCTCCTCCTCGACCTTGAAAACCCCCGTGCACTCCTCCTGTGCCTTGATCTGGAGGCCGAGTTTCTGCTTGCATACAGTAAGTAGGGGTTCTTTCCATCATCACCTCATAAATTTGATAATGGCTCTCATCATGGTCCACAAATTTAAAGAAATTGAAAAACAGTTGTTGGGGTGTCTGAACGAACTTCTGAAGTAAGTGGCAGTTATTCGTCGCATGTTTCCCAGTGACTTGACAAATGGTGCACCATAGCACAACTCCTGTTCTCGGCCCGACTGTGGCTTCTGGCTTTAGGGGGGCTGCCGCCCCCCTCTAAGATAATTCACATAAACTAGACAGTGATCTTTATCATGCCTATGGCCCTTGCACTTCAAGCACCAAACCTTTTCATGCACTTTTGGCTTAGCCTCCTTTTCTTTCTTTAGACTTTGTAATTCTAGATGCAAGCTTGCTAACTGCGAGTGAATCTATTGTACCCCTAGGTTCGTATCTTGAATAGGTGACGTGTGTAGCCTCATCGCGATCTCCAAGGCTTATGCTTGCATTTTTATCTTCTACTGTGACAGAGGGATTCTTAAATGCGGCAAAAGTGATGCGATAAACTAGTCATGATGTTGGGTATCTGAGATCTGCATGTTAGCTTGTCTAATCTAGCACTTCAACCTCTAATCAAAGTCCCAAGGTGTCTCATCGACTCTCATTAGGATCTCCTTAAATTCAATAATCGACTATGCCTCAGATTTAGGTTTACTAAATTCTTTGTTCAAAGTTGTCTGAATCTCTGCTAACGATGCCTAAGGATTATCAACGCAATACTTAATGTACCAGATCAACACGCGATCCTGTAAGGTGGTAACCAACTGCGTCTTCTTTATATTATCATCGGTGATTTGTTGCGTTGTCCATACAGCGTTCGCAACAAACCAGAATTGCGCTAAATCTTCACTTCCTATTCCCTTGAAGATCGACATCTTCATTTTGTTTGCCATGATGAATGGTGGAGGTGGAGGTGGAGCTATTGGTGAAGGTGTATGCAGTGGAGGTGGAGGAGGAGGTGTAGGTGAAGGTGTATTCAGTGGAGGTAGAGGTGGAGGTGGAGGTGGGGTGGATGGATGAAATATTCTCGGAATACCCTGAATTATTAACTGAACAGCACTTTGTGGTGTATTCATCACTGCCCCTTCGTCGTCACTTGTAGGAGGTTCATTCAAAGGACTATACTCTAGACCTGATCCATGATTTCTAAAAAGTATACCACTTTGCATAGCTCTAAACATCAAGGTAATGGCATTACCCACTTTTCACATAATAACATTTTAACCAATTATTCAATTATCTTAAATACTTACCTCCCGGTCCTTTGAATAATCTTTACTCCACCTCACTATAGCTAACTGAGGTATCAACTGCAAATTTAGTAACAAATCATCGCAGAATTCGATCAAGCTGATGATCAACTGCCTGAACAATCTTGTTTTTAGATGCCTCTAGTCATCGTACAAATTCTGGAGTCCACACTATAGGACTATTGAGCTTCCACCTTCCTTGACTATCTATTAATTTAGCTAACCACTCATATAATTCAATTGGGAAAGTGCAAAAGAAGATTTTGTGTACCTCTATATACAGATACCTATTCAACCAATCCTCCTTCAACAGGTGTGGATTCCTGTTTTCTTGAGCCGCAAACTCGTGAATGTTCCGAGCTAACCACTTTTCAATCTCTTTCTTAGTCGAATTCCAATGATGCAACATCACACCTCTTTAAGCAAATCTCGGTCTCAGCAACTGAATCATTTGCTAGCTTAGGGGGTCCTGACCCAGGTTCAGAGTTAGTTGCGCCAACCAATGAAACCCTACACTATTGGCCCTTTCGACAACAACCCGCATAGCACAAGCTGCAGTCTCATCCGAAGAAGTATTGGGGGATGCACAAGTTTCTACATCCAAAGACTAGTGTGATGCCTTCCAGCGCCTTGGATTTGCTTCCGTACAAATCAATAGACTTCTAGGGCTCTTTACTCTAACTAGGTTAAAGTTGCCTCCAGACCTTTGCGAAGGTCTACGATCAATCCTTGTGGACCATAAACAATTGATTTACCTACTTTCGTGCATCAACAAGCAACCCTAGATCAGGTTCTGCGTAGATCTACTTGATTCATCATAAAACATAAGAGAAATAGCTTCTAACTTTGCAGAAGTGGATAACCATTCATTTCATATATTATTAAGACAGATTCAGTGAATTTGTGTAGCATTCATTCAATAATTCAGAAAACATATTATTAATCGACAACATATAACATAAAAAGATTCAATGGAAATACTCAATAATTATTCAAATAATTTTCTTTATTGATCTTCAATTCACCTATTACAGACTCTTCTACCCTGCGCACACAGTTGCAGGGGTCCACGCACTCAGCTGCAGGGGTCCACACACTCAGCTACAAACTCTACCCAAGCCTCCTACGCACTCAACTGCAGGAGCCTTCCCATCTCTACCTAAGCACAAGAAGCAGATCCTTCCTGCCTTAGCACTTGCCCAAGACAACAAAAATCTTCAATGTACCTAATTCTCTATCTCTAGTTACATCTAAGACTCGCTATGACTCAACTATTTATAGCTTTTCTAATACAATACCATGGCCCCTGACTCATGGGTGAGTCTTCAAAACCAACCAAAACAAGGGGCTAAGACCCCTTTGAGCCCTATCTATTTGCACACTCCGCATCCACATTTCACAAAGACTTTACATCTTTTACAAAATGCTTTACAAAAAATGACTAATTTACTCAATTCTACCCCTAGGACCCCATCCCAAAACCTCACATGAAAAACATTGTAACAATATATGTAAAGCGATGTGTGTTGTGTTTAGTTTGCACACCCACTTATAGACAATTGGGGCTGTACACACCACTCCTTATTCTAAGCCATCCATGGGAAAGTGTTTCAATGGAATTCGATGGCAGTTTTCCATTGTCTAGAAGAGGTCATGACTATTTGTATGTTGTTGTGGATCGATTTAGTAAAATGCATCTTAATGCCTTGTAAAAAGCAAATCATTGCAAAGCAGACTACTCATCTCTTCTTCCAATTTGTATTGCTCCACTTTGGGTTTCAGATCTAGGAGGATCCTTGAAATTCCCAAAGTTCAAAAGTCTCAAATGCTCAAGAAACTAGCACCAAGTCAAAGAGCTCATCGCGTTGATTCCATGGTATATTCAATTTCGAAAATGGTCTTCGTATGAGGGAGAAAACATGTTCTGAACTTTTCCTTCAACGGGAAAAAATGGGCCTTTGCAGGCCAAGTGGCAGTCTCTCAGTAGGACACATGGTTGTCAAAGCTAATGCAGGTGGTAGTCAAAGTCAATAGGGAAGAGGTCGAATTGGCAGGGTCGGGTCGAACTCACAACCTCCGAACCTACATTACAAAACCCTACCATTATACCATGGCTTTGGCTTATTAACCATTGGCACATGCGTTAAATTTGAAGTTTCATTGTATGGTGAATGGGGGGAAGGGTTGGCAGAGCCTGCCATTTCTGGCAGGCCCACCAAACCCAAGTTATGTTATATTGGCGCTCCAAATGAAAACAAAGCTCCACCAAACTCAACGAGCGCAGTCAAAACATATCACAACCCCCGGAATTATCACATGACACTGTGTTAATGCTTCCACGAGTTATATCACCGCCGAAGATACGTTATGTAACCATCGGACCAATCACATGCCATGGAGGTTAACAAATTTTTCCATGGGTCAAGGAAACTTTGGTAACACCTCCGGAATGGTTTACAACTTTGATTAATCAAACTATATGGTAACAAATATGCCACGGAGACCAATACATATCTGTCGGTGCAACGAAGTGTTAAATTAAACTTTGGTTAAGATATGTATCTGCCATGTTATAACAATCATATATACTATGTTTAAAACTATGGTTGCAACCATATGTTTAATATGGTGCAGAGTTGTAATGTTATGCCACATAAAACACTATTGTTGCAATGAAAAACCATGTTTTCCATTTTGAATCCCAGGAAGTCCATGGGTTTGACCCCGGAACCTGCCTATGGCCTTATAAAAATATTTACCACTGCGCCCAAGGCATTGATTTCTAAGGTGAAGCCTTCAAACTGGAGTTATGTGTGCCTGTAAATTATTTTTGGGCATAGCTTGGCAAATATTGGGCCTTTTTGTAATTTGAAAGTTGTGTTGAGAGTTGAGGCCGAGGCCTATCAGTTTATAGTAGTCATTAATGCCTGCACGCATATCCCAGAATGGAAAAGGTGATGTAACGAGACTTTTTAAGAATTCTTAATACAATGGATGCCCACTTGGAAGCGGACTCAAAGATGTAATCTAGGAGGGACAAACTCCATCATCAAAGTTTTATGTGTTTACTTATTTTCTTTCTATTGTTCATGCTCATTTTCAGATTTCAAGTTTAATTTTAAAGGCACTTAAAAATCAATTTTCTCTCACTCATTCACATAAAATCAACCTTAGTTAATATTTGGTGAAATTGAGAAAATAGTCAATTCTGTGTTTTTGGATCATATTTTGGTATCAGAGCAAGGTTGATCATGTATAAGCAGGATATTTTCCAATGTGAATGTTGACTAGATCTAGGTTGCGACATGGAGAAGGGAAACTTGAAGAGATAAATCTAGAGATTGGAAAGAGGAAAGTCTCACAAAAGATGGCAGGTTCAAATGAAGGAGAAGCTCCTGAGACAAAGAGTGAGGAGCAATTTCAACAAATGTTCCTTAATATGCAAAGGATGATTGCAGAACTTTATGAAGACAAGAAGACTAGAGATGCAGCTTCGTCTTCTAAAGGCACGAAAGTGAAAAAGGGCAAGGAAAAAACTTATGGTAATGAACCTCCTTCTCCTCCATCTTCATCTTCTCCTTCTTCCTTATTCTCTCATCATTCCAATTCAAATTCAGACTCATAAAAGAAACCAAAGAAATCTCCTTTTTTGAAGCTTGATGTTAAGTTTGAGTTGCCAATATATGATGGTGAAATGAATCTTGAAAAGTTAGATAATCGAATAAAGCCACTTGAGGTGTATTATAGAATTCATAATATTGTTGATGAATATGCAAAAATTTAGTTAGCTACACTTAGAATGGGGGGAAAAACTTTGATTTGGTGGGAAAGTAAAACTCAATCATATTTTAAGCATAAAGGTAAAATTATCTCTTCATGGTCTAATTTTGTTAAAGCTCTTAGAAAGAAATTCTATCCTTTAGGATATATGCAACAAGTTGTAATGTATTGGCAGCATGTAAGGCAAGGTAAAGGACAAAGTGTGCAAGAGTTTACACAGGAATTGAGGAAAAAGATATTAGTACTTAATGTTCCATTAAACACATGGGATACTTTGTTAAAGTATATTAGAAGTTTATATTCTTATTTGTGACATACTTTTCTTATGTTTAATCCAATTGACTTTGATGAAGTGTGTGTACAAGACATTCATATTGAATGAGTTGGCATACCTTTTCAGTCAAACTTTTCAAAGAAACCATTCAAGCATTCAAAGAACAAAGATTCCAAAGAAGGAAAAGGGAAGAGCAAGTTGAAAGGGAAGAAATCGGAAACAACTAAGAAATAAGGAGAAAGGCCTACTTGTACTCATTGTCAAAGGGTTGGACATCATGAATCCAAGTGTTGTAAGCTTCATCTAGAACTTAAGCCAAAGAAGTTCCTTAAGAATAAGGGTGATATGAAAGCTAATGTTGTCGTCCAACAAGATTTGGGATCCGACTCTGGTGATGAAAAGAAGATAACCGTTATGGGTCTGATAGGTAATCCTTCTAAATATGGCTCTAGTTCTACTCGTTCGACATCTTCTTCAAAATATAATGATGTGATTGAAGAAAACAAGAGAGTTGAATTGTTTCATATTAGGATTATCTCCAAGCACACTAAGATAGATACATTTTTCGATAGTGGATCACAAGAAAATCTAATATCTGAGGAACTAGTAAGGAAATTTGGATTGGAAACTAAAAATCATCCAAAACCATACCCTTTAGGATGGTTGAAAGAAAACACTGAGATGCAAGTCACAAAACAGTGTCGATTAAGGTTTGCAATTACAGCTAATTTTGTTGATGAAATTGAGCTAGATGTGATTCCTTTGGATATTAGTGGAGTTTTGATGGGTATTCCTTATCTTTATAGTCAAGGTGCCATATTTCATAGAAAGGAGAATAAGTATCATCTATTTAAAGATGGAATTGAATACATTGTCAGGGCACAAAAAATTAAGACAAGCTTGGATTTAATCAATGTTAGTCAAATGAAAAGGCTCATAAATTCAAGTAAAAAGTATGTTCTCATGTTTGTTAAAGAACAACCTAAAGATAATTATGATGCTTTTCAAGGGTGTGATTCTCAGTTTAAGGAAAAATTGGTTGAAATAGTAGATTCTTATAAGGAATTGTTTAAAGAACCAAAATGTTTACCCCCAAAACGAGAAATACAACATGAGATTCAATTACAATCTGATGCCCCTCTTCCGAAATATGGAATGTATTATATGTTGGTCATAGAAAATGAATAAATTAAGAAACAAATTCAAGAATTGGTTGATATCATTCAACCTAATTCTTCTCCATGTGGATCACCGATCATATTAGTCCCTAAGAAAGACGAAACTTGGAGAATATGTGTTGATTTTAGAGCCTTAAATAAAATCACCATTAAGAATAGGTATCCTCTTCCTAGAATCGATTATTTTCTTGATCAGTTAAAGAATGTTGTTTACTTTACAAAACTGGATTTAAGAAGTGGTTATCATCAAATTCATATTATAGAGAATGATATATGGAAATATACATTTAAGACTAGATAGGGACCTTATGAATGGTTGGTTATGCCTTTTGGTTTATCCAATGCTCCAACAACTTTTATGAGAGTGATGAATGATGTGTTTCATCCTTTTATTGATAAGTTCTTCATAGTCTATCTGGATGATATTCTTATTTTCAGTTCAAGTTTGGAAGAATGTGTAAAGCATGTTAAACAGATTTTTGATGTGTTGCAAAGAGAGATATTGTATCTCAAAATTTCTAAGTGTAATTTGGGAAAACTTATTTAATCTATATTGGTTACATAGTTGGAGGAGTTCAACTTAAAATAGATCCAGCTAAAATTGATGTAATTCTTAAGTTTCCAAGAGCTCAAAATATAACGGAAGTTAGAAGTTTCTTGGGTGCAGTTCAGTATTGGAGTAAGTTTATTTCTCATTTCTCTTTTATTGCATCGCCACTTTATGCTTTAACAAGTTCTAAAGTCTCCTTCCAGTGGGGAGGAAAACAAACAAAAATCATTTGATACTCTAAAGCAAAAAATTGTAACAACACCAATCTTAGCATTACCAAACCTTCAACAACCATTTGAAATAGAAACTCATGCTAGTGGGTATGAAATGGGTGCATTTTTATTGCAAAAAGGAAAGCCTATTTGTTTTCATTCAAAAACATTTTCTAAAGCAATTTTTAACTATCCAACTTATGATAAAGAATTATATGCATTAGTGGAAAATGTTAAAAAATGGAAACATTATTTAATGGGCAACGAAATAGTGATTCATACAGATCATCATCCACTTCAGTACCTTCAATCTCAGATTAAGTTGCAGTAGTCTCGACATTATAGATGGATGGGGATTTTTCAACAATTCCACTTAGTAATCAAATATAAGAAAGGTACCACCAATAAAGTAGCTGTTATGTTATCAAGACCTTCTTTAAATGCTTCAATTATTCTTCAAAATAATTCTTTAGCACATGAAAGTTATATTGAACAATATGTTGAAGATACCAATTTCAAAAATGTTTATGAATCACCTACTCATGGTGCTCTGGTGGAAGAAGTGAATTATCATGTTCATGACATGTTATTGTACCATCTTGGCAAGTTGTGAATACCATTGGGAGAAAGAGTGCATGTGATCATGGAAGCACATTCTTCTCGTGTTTCGGGGCATTTTAGTGTAGGTAAGACAATGGCACAATTACAAAGGTATTGTTATTGGTCTCGAATGAATGAAAAAGTTGCTAATTACATGAAAGGTTGTGTCATGTGTTCAACAAGAAAATCAAACAACAAAAAGTTAGGTTTGTATATGCCTCTTCTAGTTCCTTTACAACCATGGGACAGTATATCTATGGATTTTGTAGGAGGACTTCCAATGTCTAGAAAAGGGCATGATTATCGGTATGTTGTGGTTGATGGATTTAGAAAAATGTGTATTCTTGTTCCATGTAAAAAGCAAGTAACTACTGAATAGACTGCACAGATGTTCTTTCAAAATGTATGGGTTCATTTTGGGTTGCCTATTTCTATCATTTCAAATCAAGACTCTCGTTTTATGGGAGAGTTTTGGTCCACTTTGTGGGGACTCATGGACACTAAGTTGAAAAAGAGCACAATTTTTCATCCACAAACCAATGGGAAAATAGAGATGGTGAATAGAACAGTGGTACATCTTCTCAGAGGCTATTGCAGCAAGCATCGTAAGTTGTGGGATGAATCCTTACATTATATCTAGCATGCTTACAACTAGGCCTTACATTCTTCTACCAGTAGATCTCCTTTTCAGACATGTTTTGGCTACTTGCCAAAATCACCAATGGACTTCATGTTTGGTGAAGAATCTCAGGAGGATGGACATGGAGATGCTGACAAAGAAATCAAGTTCATTCAAAGAATCCAAAATATTCATGAAGCAGTGCAGGATCAATTGGAGAAAAGTCAGGCCAAGTACAAAATCGCCATGACAAGCATCGGGTGGATCATCACTTCCAGGTTGGTGATCAAGTATGGCTATACATCAACAAAGAAAGGATGAAAGGTGAAGGTAAAAAGTTGAAACCTATAAGGTATGGTCCTTTTAAAATTGTTGAAAATATTGGGCACAATGCATTCCAATTGAATTTGCCTCCATACATGCACATATATTCAGTTGTAAATGTTGAAAATTTGAAGTTGTATGAACCTCCTATGATCATGGATCCAAAGGAAAATGCTCAAATTCCAACTGTAGATGATTTTGCACCTAAATGTATGACTAAGTTACAGGAAGATACCATTTTGGATAGGAAGGTTCGCACTTCCTGACGTGGAGATGTTGAGTATCTTTGAGTGGGACTCAAAGGCATGAATCCATGCAATATCGTAAGGGTGAGGTAGGTGTACCCTCACCTCATGTTTGCTTAAAACCAAACTTTTGGTGGTACAAAAGAATCCATTAGAGAGGAATGATCCAGGAGAATCCTTGAAAAGCTCAAAGTTAAAAATTCTCATATGCTCATGAAACTAGCACCAAGTTGAAGAGATTGTTGCACTAATTTCGGTGGTATATTTGGTTTCGAAAATGCCTCTGTATGAGGGAGAAAACGTGTTCTGAAGTTTTCCTCCAACAGGAAAAAAATGGTCAAAGTCAATGCATGTGGCAGTCAAAGTCAACAAGGCAGAGGTCGAATTGGCAGGGTCGAGGTCAAACCCACGACCTCTGAACCCGCATTACAAAACCTTACCATTATACCATGGCTTTGATTTATTAAACATTGGCACATATGTTAAATTTGAAGTTTCATTGTATGGTGAATGGGGGGAAGTGTTGGTGGAGCCCACCACTTCTGGCAGGCCTACCAAACCCAAGTTATGTTATATCGGCACTCCAAATGAAAACAAACCTCCACCAAACTCTGCAGGAGCAGTCAACACATATCACAACTGGCAGACTTATCACATGGCACGGTGTTAATGTTTCCACGGGTTATATCACCATTGGAGATATGTTATGTAACCGTCAGACCGGTCACATGCCATGGAGGTTAACAACTTGTGCCACGAGTTGAGGAAACCTTGGTAACACCACCATAATGGTTTACAATTTTGATTAATCAAACTATATGGTAACAAATATACCACGGGGAAATACATATTCGTCGGTGCAATGAAGTGTTAAATTAAACTTTGGTTAAGATATGTATCCGCCAAGTTATAATAGTCATATATACTATGTTTAAAATTATAGTTGCAACCATATGTTTAATATGTGTGGAGTTGTAACGTTATGCCACATAAAACACTATTGTTGCAACGAAAAATAATGTTTGTCATTCTGAATCCTGGGAGTCTGTGGGTTTGACCCCGCGACCTACCCATGGCCTTATAAAAAGATTTGCCATTGCACCCAAGGTAGTGATTTGTAAGGTGAAGCCTTCGAACTGGAGTTATGTGTGCCTGTAAATGCCTTTCTGGGCATAACTTGGCCAATATTGGGCCTTTTTGTAATCTGAAAGTTGCGTTGGAGAGTTGAGGTCAAGGCCTATCAGTTTATAGTAGCCATTGATGCCTGTGTGCATAGTCCAGAATGGAAAAGTTGATGTAAAGAGACTTTTTGAGCATTCCTAATACAGTAGATTCCCACTTGGAATCAGACTTGGAGATGTAGTCCAGGAGGGACGAACTCAGCGTCATCAAAGTTTTATGTTTTTTCTTCTTTTCTTTCTGTTGTTCATGCTCATTTTTAGATTACAAGTTTAAGTTTAAAGGCACTTAAAATAAATTTTTTCTCACTTAGTCACATAAAAGAAACCTTAGTTAATATTTGGTGAAATTGAGCAAATAGTCAATTATGTGTTTCCAAATCAGTTTCCCACATCCATAGTGTCTAATCGAGACTCTCATTTCCTTAGAGATTTCTAGAAGAGTTTGTGGAGAATGATGGACACTAAGCTAAAGAGGATTACAGTGTTTCATCCATAGACTGACAGGAAAATAGAGGTTTCCAACCACACAGTGATACATTTACTCCAACCCTACTGTGGCAAGCATCCTAAGTTGTGAGACGACCAACTTCCTTATGCACAACATGCATACAATAGGGTTGTGCATTCATCCACTCAGAGCTCACCATTCGAGACATTTGTTGGAGGGAAAAGCTCCCCTAGGACTTTTTGGGTTGAAACCCTAGCAAACTGAAAGTTATCTATTCAAAGAAACACCCATTCACACAGCCATTATGTTATTATAAGCAAATTCTATTGTAAAGGGTACATACCTTAGGTCCTGCGTTTGAGAAGGCCCTTATGGTCCAAACCCTTCTTGGAGTTCCCTTCTTCTCTTTTGTCTTGCAAAACAACCAATTCCAAAGAACACAGCAATATATGGACAATACTTTATAAAGAAACCATCTTCATGTTATAAATAAAGGTAGTTAGTTATGAAATCCAAACAACCATTTACATATGAATTCTAAACATGAATATCATGAACATAAAGAAGATTTATATCAGGAACCAAGACATGTGTTTCTTTTATTATAGACAAATAAAATACATAAAAAGGAATAATTTCACCTGAGTCACCTTCAGCAGGCTCCAAGCAAAGCTTCCTTCCGGATTCGTTCCAGCCTCAAGCCTCTAACAAACTCCTTCCATGACTCACTCCATGATGTCATAAATGGTGGATGAACATCAACACACAAGGAAACAAGGGTTTCCTGTAAAAATGGGGGAAGTGCAGAAGGCACAAGGGACTTCAGACCTGGTCAGGGGAAAAATCTCAGCATAATAACCTTTCTCTCTCTTCTCTCCTCCCTTAGGCCTTCCCTTTGAGGTCTTTTTATACCTCTCCCAAAGTAGTTTTTTAGTTGGGAGTTGGTTGGGAACAGTTGGGCCACGAGCACTAACAGGTGATCAGCAGGTAAAACCCGCGATCTCCGCCCGAAAATAAGGAGTGTTATATTTTTTTAAGTGTTTTAATACATATACGCGGTTTGGGTATACACAGACCCGCGTATACACACGTTTAACTCAGGGAAATGTCGTGTATAAGGGATAAAACACTGTTTTTTAAATTTTAGGACGAGGTCTGGAAGGAGGGGTTGCCCTAGGTCATGAGTGCAGCATCACAAACCATAAGAGTGAGATTTGGAGCTATAACAGATGCCCCCTAATATATGAGGTCAGAAGGGGTACATGATGGCCGAAATTTATTATGCAAGTACATGGAAAGGAAGTCTGTCAAAAACCGAGGAGGACTTCACCAAAATTCAGCCTGCCAAGCCACCAAAGGAGATCAGAAAGAAACACTGTCTGAGGCGGGCATAACCATGCTCAGAAAAAGTAAAGCATGTCCGCATATCAAGTACAAGTGGGTCCACTAAGTATACAAGTATAAATGACTGGAAAATACATAATGGATCATCTGATCATGATGAACAAGTACATGTTTGAATATCACATATAAGACTGTCAATGATGCTGAAAGATGCAACGGATCACTGATATCAAAGACTGATCCCAAAAGGTACCAACTGAACATGATGGAATAGGATGGTACTACACTGCAAACTCAGGTGCCAGCATATAGAATGTCGCCATGACTGACTGCAACATATAAGGTGGAGTGGTATCAACTAGCAGCAACAGAAGCAACTGTCAAGTGAACCAATGAATGCTGATACAACCTGAGGTCTTCACCGACCATCGTGGTACATTTCTACACCATGGGAATAAATGATCTGAATTCGACCATGTGAGAAATCGTTTGATTACTGGTCATTGATGTATACCGTTAACAAACGCGAGACTACTCACCGATAATGATAATGAGCGTCAAGGTACCCAGTACAATCTAACAAGTGTGAATAGATGAGCTGGAGTCAAACACCTGTAAGAATCTATCGATCAGGAGACAATGATGGTTTCCCATTGTCGATAGCGAAGGATCTGCCACTAATGACTGCAAACCCCAAGGTACTGCCAAATGGACTTTAGATCTGTGCCCCAGAGCAATGAGTCGGAATCGATAGGGAAAGATCTGCTAGAAGGAAGGCATTAAGGCATCCTTCATCAATCTAGCGCAAGTGTAACCCGTAGGCCAATAATGTGGAAGGAATCGGACGAAAGAGATGTAGTAACCGAACCGAAGTACGTTTCCCGCATACACAAGATGTAGCTAGCGCACGACAAAAACCCTCTGAACCAACCAATAATGAAAGCTGACACAGAGGCGAGGTATCCACCAATAGGGTCAAATGGAAACCAAGGTACTGCACGAATCCCAATGTGTGATAATGTAAGTTGATGTCGAACACAAGGGAAACTACTCAGTCAAAGACCCATGATACTAATCGATGCTGAGCACAAGGTGACCTATCAATAATGAAAATAGGGCCAGGGTGCAGCTCTAGGCCTGTCCTCAGAGCAAGGTGTCGTCGTCGATAAGGACAAGACCCGCCAGCAAGAAGTCAATGGAGACCTTCTCAAACCGGCGCGAGTAAAGCACCAATATAGCTAATGTGATGATAGACATGATACTGACAACCAGAGATGGCCGACTGAAAAATGAGTCAAGAAACACCGCAGAAAGGCCGACTCAGGCTAACTTTCCTTGGACAAAAGCACGACTCAATGTGATTATGTGGCAGCATATGATGACTCTGTATAAGTTCGTCATGCAGGAGGCACGAACAAACCCTCCATATGATTGGAAGAGATAACCAATCGGGGGAGAACTGACTCAATAACAAGGTTAAGGCGTACCTAAGTCCAACTAAATCCCACCCAAATGGAGGAGACTTTGTTTTGAGTGCTTTGTTCAAGGGCGACACAACTGACTCTAGCTGCCAACAATAAATGGAAATAATGTCCCGTTCCCGCTCTTTTCGGAATATTTAAATTTTTTTTGTCTTTTTCTGTTAAGCTTGAAAAAGAATAAAAGAATGCTATGGTATAGTGGAAAGAATGAGTGTCGGTGAAACAGACGATCTAGTTCCTGAGAATGGAACTTTCCTATGCTCAATGCAGGGAGGTGAAAACTGGTCAATGAAACTCAAAGGTGTGTTCCTTCCACGGGTTAAGGTGTGTCAAGTTGCAGAAGTCAAAGGTATGCAAGGTTGATTTTGCAGTCGTCATGGTCAAAAGTTGGCTTAAACACGAGTCCAAGTGAAGTCGGCTCTAGGCCAAAAGGTGCAAGTGGTCAACATGCAATGCAGTAGTACAACTCAACACAAAGGAGCCTCTAGGGTATAAGGCCAGAACGAAGCGAAGAAGCAAAAAGGAATGAGTCTTCAACGCATAAGTCATGGTGGGACTACAGAGGACTCCCGAGCCTACTCAAATCAGAGCAGCATGGGCAACAAATGTCAGTGAGGTGCTAACTAGGATGCCCATGTAAAGGATGGCTCTACCATCGTGTCATGATTTAAAAAATCGGCAAGTGAAGATGGCTTACGAACCATAACACGATGGGGTTGACCCTATGGCAGATGTATCGGCAAATGGAGGCTAGTATGCATAATGCAATGGAAAAATGGTGTCCCTAACCTATATGCCAGTGAGAAAACGATACCTGCCATGACGGGTCAGCAGTCATGGAACCATCTCGAAACTGAAAAACATCCAAAATGTCCTGAAAAACAAACCAATCTCGACATTCCAAGCTCCCAAGTTAAAAGTCACATGAGGCCAAACAAAATAAAATTTTGAAAAAATTTTGCATTTTCAAAACTTATAAAAGAGATTTTGGACTCACCATTTTTACCATTTGAGTTTGAGAGCAAAGGATTTGGAGCAAAAGGAGCAAACTTCCCATAGCCAGATTCAACCGTTCAAATTCATCAAAAACCTCCAGGTAACTCTTATACTTAGAGGACTATGTACAGATATATTGCCCGGGACTTCCTAAGAAGGTTGGGAGCCATATTTCCATCACACATGTGGCGAGTTTATCGCTGAGGATAATCCTGTTCACCATAGCTCGAGTCAACGGATCGTCCTCTATGCATCAGGCTTCATGGTTGACCATGAGCATGATAGTTGACTGTCTCACTACTGTGTTCGACTGGTGTACTCCTCTTCTGGCCAACATGAAGAGCCAACTCACTTCTATCAGGAGGGGACAGACCAAAACCTTTGGATATGGGACTATCCTGTGCACTTTCTTTTTCAAGAAGGTTCCCGCACTCCGCCCCAGGGTAGCAGTTTCCATTAGCACCCCATGCGATCCACGCATGGGCTGTGGGATGATCTGATGAAACGCCTGGGGGGTGGGGAGGTCCCAAGGACTGCCTTCAACAATTACTTCTTCACTTGGTGGCATCAGCAGATCATCACCGTGGATGACTACCCATATGCTGGGCTGGATTTCTGAGGAGATCCTGATCTAGCGTTACCACCGAACGCAGCATGGGGCGAGATTGGTAAGAATTTTTTGATTTTATGATTTTTTTTTGGATTTTTCAAATATAATGATGAATTTTGAAAAATATTTTTTATGAGATTCAAATGACTAATATGATGATCATGTTCCAGACATTGGGCCGGTACAACCAGATGGGTTCCCGCGGCATGGACGGCGCGGCCGAGGAGCTGAAGAGGCGGCTGCTGATACAGAACGGACTCTAAACAACGTCCAGTGACACTTGGCGAGACTAAGATGCCGAGTACCGATGGCTGCCATAGAGGACCTTCCTGAGGATATGCAGCATCATGTGGTTGGCATGCCACGTGACTGGGTTCGCACTTTTCGGTGTGTGGCCAATGCGATAGTTGCATACTTAGACGCTCATCCTGAGCTGGGGCATTAGATATGCCGGACATGATTATGGGCATTTGAGTCCCAATTTTGTATATTTTTGGACACACATATGTACACTTGAGATGCTTTATGATATATATATATATATATATATATATATATATATATATATATATATATATATATAGTTTGACTTTTTGATGCTTGATTTTATTTTGATGAATGATTGATGTACCAGTCTAATGTCTGATTAGCGATAGAATCAGCTAACCAATTATGAGATCTTGGAATGTGAAAATAATTAATATAAGTAAATGATCTTTGCAACAACCTCACCCTTAAATACTGGCGATATAAAGATGGATCCCTTACTCGATAAATGTTATTTAATTGAGACACTATCAATTGAGAATCAAGATACACTACCAATGAGTCGATCCCATGAGAGATTGCCTCAGATAATAAATTAATAACGGCAGTATACTCAGCCATATTGTTTGAAGCAGGACCGATGCATACGCCTCTTGATACCATCAATTGACCAGTTGGATAATAAAGTACCCAAGCTGCGGAAGCGAGATTCCGAGTGTGCCGACTAGCACCATCGGTAAACCCAAAATAGATCAAGTCATCCATCAACACCTGCCACAGCAGACCAAAAAGTGCTGATATCAAAAAACTCTCGATGATATATGTACAAATATACATAAAGTACAAAGAAGCCATTGCTTGGCCAAAGCTAAGCAAAGCACTTCCTGAGGTAGAGCCCGTCAGGGGGCTCCGCCACCTTACTCCTAGGGATGTTTATAGGTACAATTATCGAACCAATCAATATACTTCCTTCGGCGAATAACTGTGTTGGAGCCAAAGGGACCGTACAAACATCACTAGTCGAACTGGAGGACCGAGATTCGACTTCATGCACAGGGGAATGAAAACATGACCGACGATGTAGATCGTCCAAAGGTTGATCTACAGTCGTCATTGCTTCAAATATTGCTTCGTCTGATGGAAAAACAATATCCAAGCAATCCGATGCAGAGGTGGAATCAAGGGTCCGAATATGAGCCACATTACCATCTATCTCTTTCCAAGAGGAAGGAGTAGAATGGTTATCTGCAGAGTTATCGATAGATTCACATCTAGGTTCTACTACAGACATAAGAGATTCTATTCCACCCGCCTTATTGTCATCTGATGTGGTCACAGATGAAGCTAAGGTTCCAGGATCCAAAGAATAAGGAGTTTGAACAAACTCTCTCCGTAAAGGGTCCCTGGAGGATGAAAATGTATCTATTCTAGCTGTAGGAGGGGGAAGATCGATCGTACCCATTAATGAAGAGTACATCCCGACTCCTAAATTCTCAATAGGCGGACGGGGTTATCCACTAAGGGAACAGTAGAGTCAGAAGTTGCTCGAGGATCAACTGGAGAATAGTCCAATTGGTCAACCTTAACGATTTTCCCTTCATGAGGAAAGCAAACGAAACGAAACAGAGTCGAAACAACGACTTCCATTTCATATACCCAGTTCCTTCCTAAGAGGAGATTGTAGTCTAGGTTAGCATCTATGACCTCTACTTCAATATTAACAACCTTTCCTCCAACACATATAGGAAAGGCCGGGATAATCCCGTATGGCCGATGAGAATGACCATCAAACGCTGTCAAGAGGGTAGGTGAAGGAACAACCGACCAAGGATAATTTTAGGGGCGAATGTTCGCCCTTTGGCGAAATTAAGGGGTTTTAAATTTTTAGTGGGCGAATATTTTGTATCATAGTACATTTTTACAAATCACCTCAAATAGCCCACCTTATTTTAAGGGAAAGGGTAAAAAAGGTAAATTTAGCCCTTGAAATTAGGACTTACAACCTTCCATTCGCCCATTTTCAAGCATAGGTTTTATTTAAATGAATCCATTCGCCCATTTTCAAGAATAGGTTTTATTTAAGTGAATCCTATGGGCCAAATACCATATTTATAAAAGAGGTATGGTAAATTAATAAAAATATAAATAAATGAGAGGTATGGTAAATAAATAAAACATTTTTTATATTTACTCCATAAGTCACCTTATATACATGTAAGGGTGTAAACAAATAAAAATATAAGTAAAGTGGAGGCATGGTAAATAAATAAAACGTCTTTTTATACTTACTCAATAGGTATGGTAAATAAATAAAAATATAAATAAACTAGACGTATCGTAAATAAATAAAACCTCTTTTTATATTTAGTCCATAACCCTCGTTCTATTTATGAAGGCTCAAGAAAGAGGTTTTATTTAAGTGAATCCTATGGGCCAAATACCATATTTGTAAAAGAGGTATGGTAAATTAATAAAAATATAAATAAACGAGAGGTATGGTAAACAAATAAAACATTTTTTTATATTTACTCCATAAGTCACCTTATATTTACGAACACTCAAAAAATGGGTTATATTTAGGTGAAACCTATGGCCAAAATACTATGGGACAAATACCATGGACTAGATTGTTATTAATACCATGCAAAAAACCATTATTAACCCTAATATTAGAATTAATAAAAATAAAAATGGCACATGGTATTGACCCATGGTATTCACCAAAATGGCACATGGTATTGACCCATGGTATTCACCTGGAATGTAGCCTATTTAAATGGGGGAATTAAACCATCATGTAGCCTATGCTAAGATTCACTAGGACTTTACAAAGTTTTATTATTTAGTGAAAGACTCGCCAAGATCTTACAAGATTTTATAATTGAGTAAAATATTCGCCATGCCTGGTGAGAGATTCGCCAAAAAATTATATATACATATTATATTATTGATAAAATCGCCTTCCATTTTTCCTATATACCATGGAGATTCGTCCATTTATTATATTTATAAATTTAGGGGGGGTTCTTAAAATTTTCCCTGCAACCGACGGTGATCCAATGGCCTTCTAGCATGACATATACATGACACACGTGGAAGCTCCCTCATCTATAACCATCTGAAAAATATTCGTTTTCAGGTAGGTAGACTTTATCTGGAAAGCCATGTGATGAGGAAGTCTCTTTTTGACATTATTCATATCAAAAGTGAGAGCTAAAGAATTACTTGGATCCACTGCCCCCATTGCCGATAGCAAGGCACTTCTTTGAGCAGGACACGACTGGAGAACCTCTAAAGCGGACATAGCACATGGACTCTGAGCCAGATCCTCAACAATGGAGTAATTCTGGGCTGCCCTAATATTAAGGTTGATAGTCGCGCGTTTAGCGGAACCTTTCGGTACCCGAGGTATAGTCTCAATAGAAGGTCACTCAATATGAAGTGGTTTTTAGTTTCGAGAACTGATTTACCCTTGGAAGTTTCACCTTCACCATAATCGCGTGACCGTGTGGTCACATTAGCATGAGAACCCATCATGAAAACATTTGATGACTTGTCCCCTTCCTGGTTGCCCCCTACGGAGGTACCAGGGTTTGAGCTCGCGCCAGCAAGCATTTGCTGCCATTGGGGAAAAGGGTTGGTTAACACAGCTTGAGAACTAGAATTCCCTTGCTGCCCTAACAAGCTCTGAGCGTCTTTAATCTTGGGGTAGAGATAAGTTAAATGGTCTCCATTGCACAACCTGCATGGAAACTTGACTTTCTTTCTAGACTCATTTCTACCACCACCAGCATTGTTGCCAGACTTATTTGCATCAGGCTTCCCATCCTAGTTATTTTTCTTACCTCGTCCTTTCTTTTTCCCATTGGAATTTTGATTTTGTTTGGGGTTATCGGATTGGATGGCATTAATTGAAGAAGTTTGGGAAGCTGGGGGATTAGACGATTTGACTTGGTTGTTAGAAGCAGTTTGTAAGGACAACTGTTGCAATTGGTTCAACAAGTTCACAGTAGTTGTGTCTACCGACCCAATGATACCATCCGCGTGGGGACCTAGCTTCGACTTAGCTATGTCAACCTTAGACCCAGGAGCATCTGGCAAGTATTTTTGAAGGATCCCAGACTGAGAGTAGATCAGTTCTAATTGCTGGGCCCTAAAAATGGCTTGCTCCTCAGAATAGACTCTAGACATGGAGACATCCTTGGAGATCTCGAGTTGTAAAGATTTCAAAAACCATTCGAGACGGTACTCCGGAGGGATTTCAACTTTAATGAGCCTCTTTCTCCGTCTCCATTCCTGAATATGGTCAAAAATGTGAGTTGCCTTATCCTGACGAAAAGTGGCCAGAAGTTCAGTTCCGGCATCATAACGGACAGGCAACTGAAAATGATTTAAGAAAATATTGGCTAAGTCAGTGAAAGATGTAAAGCTGCCCCCTGGCAACTCTATATACCATTTGGCCACATTACCAGTCAAGGTGCGTTGAAAAAGTCTCAACCTGATCGAGTCATCGATAAGGGAGTTAGATGAGCACCACAAATGGAATGTGGTTACATGGTCGCCTGGGTCCTCACCACTCTTCCCTTCAAATTTTGGAATGTCCGAAGGGAGTTTGGTTGGGACTGGAGGCTAGGCCGGATTGTATTTGATTGGATCATTTGTTAACTTAGTGAGATCTGGCAAGTTCAACGTTGCCAGAAACGAAAGCCTAGGAGGACCTTGGGGATTCCACCCAGACTGGGTGGAGTTCCCAAAGTTCTGAAAAGATTGTCCTGGGTTTTGGAAGGCACCAGGCTGCCCGAAGTAACCAGTAGAACCGGCTGAACCAAAAGGCAAGCCTTGTGATCTAGCAAAATTCAGAGTTTGACCAACTCCGGCCACAAAGCCTCCATAACTAGCAAAGCTTCCTCCTAAAGGATTATAAGGAGTTGATAACCCCTGATACGGATTCCAAGCCGAAGCTAAGGGAGGAATACTTTGAAACGAACTAACCGTGGAGTACGGCCTATTCCCTTGTTGGCCGATAAACGGATTCCCAGTTCCCACACCACTAACCCCAGGGTTAGTTCAACCTTAGAAAGGATTACTGCTTTGTCCTATAGAAGAAAAAGGCATGGATCCTATCGTCGGGTTGGAATGTGGTATATGACCACTTCCGAAAGGAAAACCCTGGAATGAAGTCGATCCGCCCATCATGGATGTAGTGGCACTAAACGAAACCGATGTAATACCCTGTGAGTGGGTGCCAAATGGGAAGAATCCAGTACCAAAAGCATTGGTTTGGGCATTTCCACTCGTGGACGGAATGGAGGTAGACCCAACTAAAGATGTGCTAGCAAAAGATCCAAACAAGGAAGCAGAGGAGATGGAAATCGTTCCTCCCCCTTGCACCGATGTTGGAGTTTGCATAGTCGTAACACTTGTAGAAGCCATGCTTCCAGTAGTGGTCATCGATGGTAAGCGCGTAGCGTAACCTGGACTTGACAGTCTATGCATCAGAGTCCCAACGTATTGTAATATGTCTGGATGACTAGATGGTAGTGGAGAATTCGGAGTTGCTAACGACTCTGAGAGTTCTTCTACCTCTATGTTATTCTCCGCTTGAAAGAGAACTCGAGAAAGGACTGGAGTGTCCCTCTCTTGTTCGGAAGTGCCAGGCCTTGCTTGAACAATAATGCCCCCGAGAGGAGGATCAATCCCCGATGCATCAACTGTCATGGGATGAAACCCACCAGTAGTATTACCTCTGTGCCTTCTAGGAGAAGGCTCTAAGCTTGGTGGTGAAATACCACGAAGTCTTCGAGGCCGTCTGGGAGATTGGTCAGCCACTTTGAATTTTTGTTATGATCTAACTAAAGACTCAAAAAATTGAAAGCCAGGCCAACTAAGAGCACAGAGCACACACTATAAGTCCCTAAAGATAACAGCCAGTCAAACAACTTCCAAGTATTTCCGCTCCAGGTGATTAGGACCGAACACCAAAATACAAGAAAGTGAATTAAGGGGTCTTCCGAAGATAGTATGGGATGATGAGGGCCCAGTCCTATCAGCGAAGGTATTAGAGGAAGTTACGTTGACCTCCTAAGAACAACCTGCGCCGATGCAAGCCTCCAAGCTTCGCAAGGGTGCCCTCCAGTAGTACTGTCGAGAGCGATGCAACGTCGACCTCAGGTGCCACAGGATTCCCCTCCGCAGCCACCTGTGTAGATCCCTAGGAGTAGCAACTATGGATACCAACTCGTCGCAGAAGCCAGGTGGAACAGTCGTGAGGTAAGTTCAGACAAGTAGGAGAGGGGGTATCTCTCTTCCCTGTCTTCACAAACCCTCGTGCTTAACTCCCAGATCCGGAGCTTTCCCGGTCTTCCTAACGCTATTGGATTTTCTCTCGCTATTTAGACTCCTATGTTTGATGTTTAAATGGCCTTGGAGAGTTAACTCTCCACTCGCCTAATCTAAGGCCCTAAAATCCTAAAATTGTTGGTGTAACTGACTTAAACAAAAAGTTTTAGTGAATTTTAGTTAGCGCTTGATTTTAAAATAGGTTGTTCTTTAATTCACAAAGGAACGGAAGTGAAACCAGTGGTGTTTTTTGACGCAAAAGAAATTAATAAAAACTTAACTACATGCACATGCACTTTTTTGTTTTTTGATGAAGAGCAATTTCTATAGGGTTCAGAGGAACTTCTAATAAAACAAATTTTTCTTTTATTTTCGTTAATTCACGCTTCACACTCACAAAAGTTAACAAAACTATGTATGCCTAAAAAGTTATGCAAATCTATCCTAATGCAACAAATATATGCCGATGCAAGATTCGAAACTACTCTAAAAACAAAAAATGAAAGTTGCTTGCTTATGAATCTTTATCTTTCCACTTAAAATGTCTAGATGGAATATGAGATGTTACCATTCATTTCGTCTAAACACTAAAAACAAGTTCCAAGACAAACATAAATCACTTTCATTCACTAAAAGGAAACCAAATGAAAACCAAGTTCAAGAAAGCAAAACTAAGTTTTTCAAAAAGATTTTCTTCAAACGCAACAACAAAAAAGTCTTTTCAAAAATTCTCTCAACAACACTGAAACTTGTGATTGAAGAATAGGCAACAAACACTTTTGCAAATTGACACCACACAATGGATGAAAACTCAACAAAAAGAGATGTGTTTAAGGATGCTCTTAACAATCAAAAGCAGCAATGAAAGCTTTGGCAACAATAACCAAAAAGATCAAAAAGACAAATTTCAAGAAAGTGTCAATCAACAACTTTCATGAAACAAAGAAGCGGATGGTCACAAAAGCGGTTTTGCCAAGCAAACAAAAAGTCACCAAAAGCAAGATTTGACACGAAGATTGAGAACAATCTCTCTACCCTGATGAATCAGAGCAGCCAAGATTCCAAAAAAGAAATCTTGTGTGTTTGAACAAGAAAAGATGATGCTTGCAATAACAAAAACAATACCAATACTCCTTATAATCAGAGAGAATTCGGAACAAGATGCTCGCTGTAAAAAAAAAACTGATACTAGAAAGTGACTGTTTCAGACTGACTCAAACTACCAGATAGACCTTCAGAGGCAAAAAGATTTACCAATCTTGAAAATTGCGAGATATACGTGACTGTACTTATGTACATATTGCGTGTATACGCTACTGTAACTAAGGAAACCTGCGTATACACAGGTTCACTTAAAGAAACATGTGTACATACGCTTCTGTAACTAAGAAAAACAGTGTATATAAAAGGTTTCAAGAAAAATAAAAAACAAACTGAAGAAACTGGCAAAACTTCAAATTCAAGAACAGACCAGACAGTAACAGCAAGCAGACAAGGCAGCTGAGCCCTGATTGGCTTGAAAACACCCAAAACTAGGAACAACAAGTATGTTGTCCCCAGCGGAGTCGCCAATTCTGTTGGAGGGAAATGCTCCCCTAGGGCTTTTTGGGTTGAAACCCTAGCAGACTGAAAGTTATCTATTCAAAGAAACACCCATTCACACAGCCATTATGCTATTATAAGCAAATTCTATTGTAAAGGGTACATACCTTAGGTCCTACATTTGAGAAGGCCCTTAGGGTCCAAACCCTTCTTGGAGTTCCCTTCTTCTCTTTTGTCCTGCAAAACAACCAATTCCAAAGAACACAACAGTATATGGACAATACTTTATAAAGAAACCATCTTCATGTTATAAATAAAGGTAGTTAGTTATGAAATCCAAACAACCATTTACATATGAATTCTAAACATGAATATCATGAACATAAAGAAGATTTATATCAGGAACTAAGACATGTGTTTCTTTTATTATAGACAAATAAAGTACATAAAAAGGAATAATTTCACCTGAATCACCTTCAGCAGGCTCCAAGCAAAGCTTCCTTCCGGATCCGTTCCAGCCTCAAACCTCTAACAAACTCCTTCCATGACTCACTCCATGATGTCATAAATGGTGGATGAACATCAACACACAAGGAAACAAGGGTTTCCTGTACAAATGGGGGAAGTGCAGAAGGCACAAAGGACCTCAGACCTCGTCAGGGGAAAAATCTCAGCATAATAACCTTTCTCTCTCTTCTCTCCTCCCTTAGGCCTTCCCTTTGAGGTCTTTTTATACCTCTCCCAAAGTAGTTTTTTAGTTGGGAGTTGGTTGGGAACAGTTGAGCCACAGGCACTAACAGGTGATCAGCAGGTAAAACCCGCGATCTCCGCCCGAAAATAAGGAGTGTTATATTTTTTTTAGGTGTTTTAATACATATACACGGGTTGGGTATACACAGACCCGCGTACACACGCGTTTAACTCAGGACAATGTCGCATATAAGGGATAAAACACTGTTTTTTAAATTTTAGGACGAGGTCTGGAAGGAGGGGTTGCCCTAGGCCATGAGTGCAGCATCACAAACCATAAGAGTGAGATTTGGAGCTATAACAACATTCCTTGGATATTTGTCAAAGGATCCCTTAGACATGGTATTTTGGAGAGATGAAGATTCAAGTGAGCAAAATGACAGGGACAAGGAAGTGAATTTCATTCAGCAGATTTAGATGATTCACCAGGAAGTGCAAGAACAATTGAAGAAAATTTGATCAGAATTTGGATTAGGGGCAAAAATTAGCTCAAAAACCAGAGTTCTCGTAATCACTCTAAATATGAACGACCGCATTCGTCTTGTCAAAACGATCCCAACACAACTCGTTTCGTTCAAAACAAAGTTCTTATGGGGAAGTTAGAGCCTATTGACCGTTTCACCAAAATGTAAAAAAATTTGCAAGTATTGCCCAGTCAGTGGTCCATAGTATTGACGTGGTATGTGATTGCACAGGTGATGTGGGTAAGTCAATGCCCAATGAGGGCTCGCCAAGTGTCATGATTTTATTGGCTAACAGGTTAGTGATGTGGCACGTTTTATTGGTTAATGGAGGACCAATGAGGAGGGGATAAGTGGCAAGCCCGGAGGCTGCCACGTGTCCCTCCCCAAAGGACCAATTATGGCATGTATCAAAATTTTATGGATGCACTAGGGTTCGACCCCGTGACCTCCCCTCCATAATGCCCACGCCTTACTATGTCCCCTACCACTTGTTGCTTAACAATATGGTGGACCTCATACATTTGAAGTTTATGGTTTGGGCAGTTGGCAGTTAGGAGGGCCAGCTCTCCGCATGTGAACACACCAACCGTTATGATCACGCAGTTAACGTAATTCAAATGGCAGCTCCAACATAAACAACCACGGTTATCCCATGTGAACACCACTCAATGTAACAATTGCAATTAGTTACTCCGGCAGGCAGTGTGATATTACAAAAATCGTTAACGTTTAATGTAATGCTATGTGAGCAGTTACGTTAACCACCAAGCTTACGTTAAGGTTATGTTCAGTTGAACTAGTGGCCAGCATTAACAATTTATGTTGCATGTGACCACCTTCACCAACACCGCCAGAGTTAACGGTCAGTAAAAATGTGGTTTGCGCTAAACACATTTAGTGATTAATTAAGCACGGTTAACACTAATTAAACCTGAGTTTAATTTGGCAAGATTTTTAGAGGTGCCACTATTTTCGGAACTACCCCCGGAATTAGCAGCCTTAACTAGAGTTCTTCCAGATTTAGAGGAGCTTTTCTAGGGAAAGTTTCTCTCATAACTGGAGCATTTTTCGACCAAATGAGGATCAGAAAAAGGTGTTCCTAGATGATTTCGACCTTATGAACACAATGGAAGAGGTTTCAGAGGAAATGGGACACTTCTGTATTTTATTTTTCCACATTGAAGTTTAAGGAAGCCTAGGGCCACCAAGTAGGAGGTCAAGCCCAGAACAGTTGTAGTCCAATTACAGAATTTGAAGAGTCCTATTAGGGGTTTTGGGGTGATATGAGTCCATTGAAGCATATTTCAGGAGCTATAGAGCATTGTAAATAGTAATTTTTACCATTTTGAGAAAATATAGAGGCCCGAGCCATGGAAGCTGAGCCAAGGAGATGTGTCCCAGGAGGGGTGAACTCCTTTATCAAAACATTGTGTTAAGTGTTTTTCTTGATGTTTTTTTGTTCATTTGCTTACTGTTATTCAGCACTTTACTTCATGCTATTCTTCTCATGATTTCACATAAAACTTGACATAAAATTTACCTGTTTCCAATCACAAATAGCATAAGAGAACCTTGCACATGAAGAAATTGACAAGCATGTGTTTATAAATCTAAAGTTGAAATTAGCACAACAAAACTAACATTCAGCTATAGATCAAAATTCAAGCTCAATACAATGCTCGACATGAAAGGAACTGGGTTGATCACTAATTTCATTTTGGAAACAGGGTGTGGCTCCACATCAACAAGGAAAGAATGAAAGCAAAAGGAAAGAAGTCGATGCCAATCCAATATGGTCCTTTCAACATATTAGAGAAGATTGAAGACAATGTTTTTCATCTCGATTTGCTAACATACATGCATATGTACTCAGTGGTGAATGTTGAAAACTTGAAGCTTTATGAGCCTCCTTTGATCATGGACACCGAAGAAGTTGGACAAGTTCCTACAGTGGACAATTTTTCACCTAGATAATTGGACAAGCTACCTAAAGATATCATTCTTCATAGGAGAACTAGGACTACACGACGGCGAGACGTAGAGTACCTTCGTATTGGTTTCAATGGAACGCATCCAAGTAAGGCCTATTGGATTGAAAAGGAAAAAGTGAGGGAGAAATTCCCTCACTTTCCAATTGACCGATAAAGCTTTTGGAGGCCCAAAAGCTCATTAATGGGGAGGAATGATCCAGGAGGATCCTAAAAAACCAAATTTTCAAAGTCCTCAAAACACAGTTAAACTAGTCTCAAATCAAAGAGCTTGTTGTTTTGAATCCAAAGGTATGCACCTCAATTTGAAATCGTATGAAGAATTTATGGCCCACATTTTTTGGAAACAATGAAAATTTTTGTAGGCATAACCCACAGGTGACACTTGGCATGCTAGCGTCAATGGTATGGATGTTGACATTATCAGTACGAATGATGAGGTCAACAGGGTGGAGTGGTCGTATGAATGAAGAAGAGCCAATCAAGTGACGACATGTCGCAGGTGACATTAGCAGCCCAATCAGTCATACGGACCAATCATAGCGTGACACGTGGCACCCAGTTAATCGTACGGACCAATCAGAGCGTGACACATGGTGCCCAGTTAGCATTGTCAGATTCTACTAAGGAGGTGACAAATTGCACCATTCCAACCATCGATAGTGACCAAATTGTCGGTTGTTTAAAATTTCAAGTGAAACCTTAAAAAATGGTGCGAAACCTGGTCAGTTGGTTTATTTTATAATAAAATTCAAACAAAATCTAGTCATCGACCAGCGGGTGGTCAAACCCCGCCAACAAGTCAGTCGAACTGGCCAGTGGCCAACATATATATATATATTTATATATTATTACAACCTGTCAGGGGCAGGAGTCGAACCCACCTGACAAGTCCACCAATCGGTCTGTTGGCACCAACACATAAACGCCAAACCCAAAAAAAAATCACTATCAGATATAACAAAGTGACCTCCAAACATAACACCATGAGCGGATTGAGCACAAAGTCGACCCTGCAACCTCATCGAGCCAACGACTCCACAAGTTTCCTGCCACCAATGCACCAACGACGCCACTTTGGTGGTAATGTCAAACCAACACTATATAAACAACACTTTATTCGGCACCGAGGGGAGGAGGGTCACGTGGCGGAACCAAAAATTGGCATGGAGACATGTGTGCATGGGAACAGAGGCAGGGAGAATTTTCTCAACATATTTTAGGAATATTCTTGTAAGGGAATATTTCAGGGAATATAAAAGATTCCCTAGAGCTCCAAAGGTCACCAGGATAGAACAAGGCTGACTTTATAGTCATTTTTCACGATTTTTCTCTAGGAATCCAACATTTCAGTATGTTTCCTTAGCAGAGGTATACATTTTCAATCCATCCCCCGAAGTGGGGATATAAGCTGTCATTTTGTAATTGCTTGTAATTTGATTTTGTTGTCAATAGTGAAAGAGGCCTCCCGACATTGAGCAGGGCCTAGAGACATAGCCCAGATTTGGTGAACTCCGTTATCAACTTATTTGTGTGCCTTTGATCTCATGGTTACTTTTGATTTATGCTTCTTTTATGTGTAGTTTTCACTTGGTTACATGCTCTTATAAATGTAATTTGTAACAGTGAAAAAATAAATTAATTTCTTAATAGAAAATATGCTGACAAATAATTTTATATCTATGTTACCTGTGATCAGGGTTTGCCAGATGACAACAAGGTTGTGGGGACGACTCTCCACCCAACCGTAGGCTCAATTGTGCAAGGATTCTACTACAACTGACCACCCCTGAGCCTCAATCAACGTACTACTGCCAGTGCTCCTAAGTCTTAGTATACCATTCTCCCAAGAGAATGAAAGATAGAATCTCGGAATGATAGAATACCTCCCATCCTCCTCACCATCTATTAAATAGAACAAAACATTGGAAGGGGAACCACATGCACACACTCCATGTGTCTGCATGCAACTTTTTTTCTTGTTTTATTTCTTTACTTTTCTTTTGATTTTTAGCTTTCTTGTTTTATTTCCTTCTTTTTGATAGTTTTCTTGTTTTATTTCTATTTATTCTTATTTAGAGCTTTAATATGGTTATTACTATTTTTATTTTTATTATTTTTATTATTTATTTCTTTTTATATAATTTTTAATATCATTTATTATTTAACAGTTATGATTTATTATTTTTATTATTTATTATTAAGTGATCTATTTATTATTATTCATTATTTTTATTAATTATTATTTTTGTATTATTTTTATTATTTATTATTATTTATTCTTTTTATTATTTATTATTTATTATTAAGGGGAGGGATATTACATACTCTCCCACTTTAAGGAACTTCGTCCCGAAGTTAAGTTTTTATTATTTATTATTTTATTTGCTTCATGTTGCCAACACCCTCTGCTGAACTAGTATAACCAGCAGGCATCGAAAGTCCCCAACACCCTGGGAAATCTCAAGGAATCTCTATCATTTTCCCCACTTTCGGCACTAGGCATAAGCCTGACATAGTCTGTATCCTAGTCCAAGGCTCGCCCCAAGGCTTGCGCCTGACTCAGACCTCATCTGCCCCAAGGCAGGCATCCGGTCCGGTACTCAATGACCCCGGGCATCTCGCAAGGCTGGCCCACTCCCTCCACAACTACTAAGGCGCACAGCCCCAGGCATCGAAGTCCTTTACATCCCTTCCAGACTTCGGCATCCCAATCCAATACTAGGCACCTAGCCTAGAACATCAGGCACGTGGCCTCCTCAAGATGGTCTCATAGCTCTTCTAGAGCTATCCATCAAGAGCTATACACAAGACAAAGGAACCACTGGCATATGTAGTGTTGATTGAGTTTGTCCCCAACCCATATGATGTTACTTATTCTCCCTCATGCATATGGGCTCGCACGAGATCATCAAATAAACCGGCCCTCTCGGCCCATTGTGGAGTCCTGTCAATCATCATACCTCAACATGCAACCAATGCATTAGCTATACCATCATAGTATCATAGAAATTAGTCCATATGCCAAATCTTGCATGTCATCATGAGAACATTCATCATAGTTAATCGCAACATTATGAATAATACATGCTTCACCTCATGAAATACCATCATAAGTGATAACATCAACATCAAATACCTATCATCATGTAGTAAATGAATATGTCAATATACCTCGACATAACATCATAATCATAAGGATACATCATCGCTATAAGAACCACATGTGCATCATTATTCCCCTACCATTATACTCAACATCTTAACAGTTAATTAAACTAAACGGAAATCATAGTGTATGTATCATAAGGTTTAAACAATAAAACATGATTTAGATTCTCCATAAAAGTATCTGTCTTAGCTAAGGAGCACTATTCACCACACATTTTGATCAAGTAAATAAGGAAAGTCTTGAAAAATAACAGCTGCATCTTCCCAGGTAGCTGACCCTGGGCTATATTGGTCCCATTGGACCTTGACTTGCTCAAACTCACAGTTCCTGAGTCGACGAACTCGGCAGTCCAGTATACAGAATGGTTCGACTTGAAGGGCTCCTTCCTTGGAAACCTGCAATTTTTCAAATTTCAAAACATGGGACGGGTCCGGTACATATTTTCTAAGCATAGAAACATGAAACACATTATGCATCCTTCTTAGATGGAAGGGTAGCTCGAGCTTGTAAGAAACTGGTCCAATCCTCTCTAGGATCATGAATGGCCCAACAAATATAGGCGATAGCTTTGTTCCCTTACCCATCCTAAAGGGACTTTTAAAGGGTTTGATTCTAATGAAAACTTGGCTTCCTTCCTCAAAGTTTCTATCAATTCTCTTTGCATCAGCATAACTTTTTTGGCGATCCTTGGCTTATTTTAGTCTCTGCTTAATTGTGGCCATTTGTTCTTCCATTTCTTGGAGCATTTCAGGTCCCAACATGACTCGGTCCTCTAATCGATCCCAACTTAATGGAGTATGACATGGTCTTCCATACAAGATTTCAAAGGGAGCTACCTGTATTGAACTGTGGTAACTATTGTTGTAGGCAAACTCTACTAAGGGAAGGTATTTCTCCCATTGGTTTTGTTGATCCATGACATACATTCTTAGCATGTCCTCCAACACTTGGTTTACTCTTTCTGTTTGACCATCTGTCTCTGGGTGATATGTTGTACTAAAATTCAGTTGTGTTCCCATAGATTGTAATAGACTTTTCCAAAATCTGGAAGTAAAACGTGCATCTCTATTAGATATGATCTTTCGTGGTACTCCATGAAGGCGAATTATTTCTTTCAGGAAAATTTGAGCGATAGCTGATGCTTCAAAGGTGGTCTTCACTGGAATGAACTGAGCACTCTTAGTTAATTTATCAACCACAACCATGATACAGTCATGTCTCTGGGATGTCATAGGTAAGCATCCAACAAAATCCATCGAAACAACTTCCCACTTAGTTTCTGGTATATCATGGGGTTGTAAAAACCCTGCCGGGTGACGATGTTCAACTTTAACCTGTTGAAATTCTAAACATCGAGCCACAAACATTGTTATATCCTTTTTCATTCCTGTCCAGAAAAATAGTTGTTTTAATTCTGCATACATTTTCTGGAATCCTGGATGTGCAGCGTATAGAGCTTGATGGGCTTCCTTGATTATTAAATTCTGAAGATCATCATCTTCTGGGACATAAATCCTACCCTTATATCGTAGCAATCCATCATTTTCTAAGGTGTATTCCTCCCACTTGGTTGCCACAGGTACCTCTTCTTGTAACGCAAATTTTATTTGCTAGTAATGTGGGTCCCCTACTAGATGATTTAGAATCTGGCTCCTCAAGTCTATCTTTAATGCCGACATTGAATGAAGTCTAGGTCTCCTGCTTAAAGCATCTGCCACTTTGTTCTCTTTTCCCTTAATATAGGATATCTTGAAATCATAATCACTAAATAGCTCACTCCAGCGTCGTTGTCGAGCATTAAGGTCCTTTTGTGTGAAGATATACTCAAGACTTTTATGATCTGTTCTTAACTCAAATTGACGCCCCATTAGATAATGTCTCCACAATTTCAAGGCCATTACAACCGCTGCTAATTCCAGATCATGAGTTGCGTAATTGATTTCATGGTTCTTAAGTTTTCGAGAAGCATAAGCGATAACCCCTTCATCTTGCATCAAGACTGCACCTAATCCTTCTTCTGATGCATCCGTGCATACAAGAAAGTCCTTGTCCATGTCAGGTACTTTTAATATTGGGGCCGTTGTTAGTCAATGTTTTAGCTCATTAAATGCTTTCTCACACTCACTTGTCCATTCAAACTTAACCCCTTTCCTTTGGAGGTGGGTGATGGGATTAGATATCTGCGAGAACCTTTCTACAAACCTTCTATAGTAGCCTGCCAATCCCATAAAGCTACGTACTTCCTTGACATTCCGGGGAGAGGGCCAAGTCATTATAGTTTCTATCTTACTGTAATCAACTGCAATGCCTTTGCCACTAATGGTATGGCCTAGATATTGAATTTCTTTCTCAAAGAAGGAACATTTAGAAAGTTTTCCATATAGCTTATGTTCCCTAAGGCATTGTAGTACCAACCTCAAGTGTTCTAGATGCTCTTTCTCATTACGAGAGTAAATGAGGATGTCATCCAAGAAAACTTGGACAAAGCGGTCCAGATATTTTCGGAAGACACTATTCATCAAGTTCATGAAGGCTGCTGGGGCATTAGTCAAACCAAATGGCATAACAATAAACTCATAGTGTCCATAGCGCGTTCTGAATGCCGTTTTAGGTATGTCTTCCTCCTTGATTCTTAGCTGATGATACCCTGACCGTAAGTTTATCTTGGAGAATATTGAAGCTCCTTTTAGTTGGTCAAAGAGGTCATCGATTCGAGGCATGGGGTACCTATTTCGAATGGTGGCCTTGTTTAGATCTCGGTAATCAATACATAACCTAAGAGTTCCATCCTTCTTCTTTACAAAAATTACTGGTGCACCCCAAGGTGACACACTGGGTCTTATAAAACCTTGATCAAGAAGTTCTTTGAGCTGTATACTCAATTCATTAAGCTCTGGAACAATCATTCGATAAGGTGCTTTGGATATGGGTTCCACTTCTGGTTTCAAGGTTATGGAGAAATCAATTTCTCGAACTGGAGGCAAACCTGGTAACTCTGGAGGAAATACATCTGCAAATTCAGAAAGTAGTGGGTGTAATTTATCCGAGGACTTCTCATTGGTAGGAACCATTTCTACCGCATAAATCTTGCACCCTTTCCTCATACACTTATTAACTTTCTTGGCTGATATGAGGCGTAATGTAACACCACGTCTAATCCCTTTTATTACCTTGGTTTCTCCTTGGTCATTTTTTATGAGGACTGTCTTATTATAACAATCCAGTATAGCTTGATGGGATTCAAGCCAATCCATTCCCACGATTAAGTCATACGTTCCGAGAGTTGTACTATATAGATTCATCTTGGTATCACACCCCCCAATGTTAACACTACAATCTCTTACCATTGACCCTACTGATTGCTGAGAGCCTGACGCCATTTCTACCATTCTAAAGTTACTTTGCTCATGAGCTGTCAATCCACATCTAAGTATTGTTGAAGGTGAAATAAAATTATCAGTAGCACCTGGATCAATTAACACAGATAGAGGGATGTTATTGATCATACCTTCAGATTCTACGACAGTGGCTTGGTGCTCAGCCTGGCGATGGTTTGTAGCTGCATGAATTCGTTGTGGGTTTTGTGGTCTTTCTCCTTTTGCATTTTATTCCTATTGTTTAATCCCTGTTTGATAACTTGGACAATCTTTTCTATAATGTGGACCTTTACAATGCCAACATTCTACTTGTGCCTGCTTCTCACGTTGTACTTGTCCTTGGTCACCAAATCTTCTACTCCTCCCATTAATCAAGTAGGGTTGACCCTTACGTCCTCTTGGAGGCGGTCGAGAAGTTGCGCTAGCGATCCGAGAAATAGTGTTTTGTCTTCCCTGGAATCTATATGGCTGCCCCCCTAGTTTATTCAGCCTCATTGTGGAATGCTCCTTTCCTGAACTTTCATCAACTACCATTTGTTTCTTCATATTGATTTTCCTCAAGACTTGTTTGGCTAAACTAGTGGTTGTTGCCATAGTGGTGGGTTTCCACATGGCGACTTCTGCTCGGACTAAGGGGTCGAGTCCATGTAAGAATCTTTCAGCTTGACATCTATCATCAGCCATATAGTCCACGTGATGGACCAACGAATAAAATTCAGCTTCATAGTCCTCGATAGATCTACCATTTTGTCGTACTTCATGGAAAGCTCCTACTTGTTGGTGTTTGTACTCCTCTGATAGGTACCTAGTTCGGAAGGCTTCCTCAAACATTTCCCAAGTAACTTGTACTGGGGTGACTTGCATCTTCGTTTCTTCATTTACCCACCATAATAAGGCATCTCCTTTTAGTAGACTCATTGATATCTGGGCTTTTTCCGTAGAAGTGTATGCCTTAAAACTAACTGCTCTTTTGACAGCCATTACCCATGCTTCCCCTTTTGAACCCCCTTCTAGATCCGTAAACTCTGGTAATTTGGATTTTTGGACTTATTTCATAATATCAAGTGTTGCCTGTCCATCTTTGACATTGAGTTGAGAATTTAGGTCTTGTCTCTGTTTTTGTTCCAATTCCTTTTGTACATTTCCTTGATCTCATCCTTGGCTTGAGACCCAATCCTTAAATATATTGGTCATTTCTCCAAGGGAATGTAATATAGCTTGCTCAGCTGCGGTTCCTATCTCTGAAGTGGCGGGAGGTGGTGTTTCTACTCCAAGGTTGTTTCGGTTTTGTCTTCGACGTTTAGGAGCCATGATCTACCCTATAATATTCAGTGGATTTATTCTTTACCTTTATGCCAAAAGCTACAACAAATTTACAATATGTTTGAATTTAAAATATACATTTAGTTACTCACTTAAAGCATAATTTATCACAAATTTCGAAGTATATATAGAAAACATGGAGTTTATGAGTTCATCAATAATCACAATTTTGTAGTATAAGCCATAAAACTTAGAGAATTGGATCCATGTAAAATAAAACAAAATTCGAATGAGTAAAGCATTATATGTCACGATAATATTAATTCTGCAGATTCATGACTTTAAGTATCTGTTTATGCAATCATTACTTATGTAGAAAAATAAATGGATTGTTTTAAAATACGTGTAAGAAAATTTATGAATCAAGCATAAAAATATTCCACACCATAAAGAAAAGACACTGCCACCCGACCCAGAACTGGATCGGATGACTGGGAAGGTTATTCCTCCCCAACAAAAAAAATAATCATTTTATTAATTATATGGTCTGCCTGCAAGCGCACCTGCGAAGGCAACACCATTTTGAATCCCTTAAATTACAATACATTTAGCCATAGAATTGCCTGCATAAGACAGAAGATTGTAAACTTGTGGCCATGGCTATGCGTGTTCCTGCAAATTCCATTGTTCCTTTTGACAATAATGTCGAGAAATCTGCCCCTACTATAAGATCAACTGATCAACCTCACATTGTGATTTGAAACATTCGTTAATCCGAATTCAATTTACAAGCACACCAAGAAGCCAATATCCAACAGAGTCGCAAGGGACATTTCATCGTGCACGCTGTCAACAGTACAGGGCATCCATTGAAAGGAGCCAAACTATTCATCAAGCAAACCAAGAGGGACATTCCCATAGGATGCGCTATAGCGAACACAATACTGAACAATAGTGTTTACCAGAAATGGTTTCTTGAACGTTTCAACGTAGCAACATTTTTGAACGAGCTAAAATGGTATAGCACGGAGCCTGAGCAAGGGCAAGAGAATTACAGAAACGCAGATGCCATGGTTAGCTTCTGTAAAGCAAACAATATAAATATGCGGGGGCAAAATATAGTGTAGGAGGATCCAAAATATGTCATGCAGTGGGTAAAGAATCTGAATGCCCTCCTTATATAGTAAGTCTTCATTGAATATCATTTTATTCTCACACCATAAACAAGGCCACAATTTTAACTAGACAAATTTCTTGTAGTAATTAATTAAAAAAAATATTGATTGTTGAGTGTTTGAATGACTCTTTGTTTTTTTGATAGTGGAAATAGATTCAGCATTATTAACAATCCTTAAAGCACCCAAAATCTTAAAGCTTCACAAATCTATGCTAAATTTCCAAAAAAATTCAGCAAAATTGGATTCTCTTTAAACTACTTATTATATACGGTAAGTCTTCATTGAATATTGTTTTATAGTCATCCAATAGATAATTTATATGTAAAAGATATTTATTAAATATCATTTTATTCTCGGTTAAGAGATAAAGTATAAAAATGGTGAGTCAATAATTGAGTTATGGCATGATGATTAATATCCTATTAATGTAATGCAGTAATATAAATATTAAGCCAGAAATAAATAAAAAGACAACATTGTAGGGTATGTGTAAACTTTCGCAATACTGAGCTCTCTCGTGCTCTTTTGTAAGACTGCATTCAATAAGTAAATCATTTCATGCTTAGTAACAATACTTATATGAGGGTAAAAGACGGTTAAAGAGTTACTTTCCAGTAAGGCAAAAAAAATATACCTTTGAAGCGGATTTCTAGCTGTTTTAGATTTCTAACTTTAAAGCGGATTTCTAGCTATTTTAGATTCCTAACTATTTTGGGACCTGTAGTGATCAATCTCAGGAGACATGTTGCTGTGGCAATTTTCAGGGCAAAGTTCCGCAAAATGTGTTGCGAACTAGCTCTGGCATGCCCGCCCTAGCATATCGTTCGAGAATAGGAATCTTTCCATAACAACTACCTACATGAACTTCCGGCTATCCCTCTATTGAACGATGCCCCTGTAAACTTGTGTTCGTAATCCTTCCATAACTGCAAACAAGCTGTTGTATAACCAAATTTCTTCTGAAAATTTCTCAAGACGAATTTATGGTTGAATATGAGAACGACTGTAGCATTACAAATAATGAAAAATTTCATTAGTGGGCGGCAAAGCTATATATGAAGAGTTGGGCAGTCGAAGATAAAGATAAAAGCCTGGTATGTTTAGCCAGTTAATATACAAGTTTAGGCTGCTCTTCCAAAAGACGTGTCTCAAAACTGCAATAACATGTTGACAAGGGAGAAAAAACCAGTCAAGCCAACAAAACAAGTCTAATTAGTCCAAACCACCTTAACTTGCAACGTAAGGAGTGAAGAACTACAATGCAGCTTTTTCCTCTCGATGAATTTCTGGATAATTGGATCATCGTAAGGAGTCAAGAACTACAATGCCGCACATTCCTTTTGACAAATTTCTAGATAATCAGATCTTAATATTTAGAATGGAAAGACAACCTATATCTACGAATTGACTTGATGACTAAGGGTGGTATTTAGGATTCCTTCAATCTTAACCATCAATATATAAAACAACACTAAAATTGCTATCAATCAAAATCTCCACAGCAAATGAGGAAAAATCACGATATTTTAAAAGGTGCGATCAGCATGTTATAGTATTCCATTTGTATTCTAAGTCATAAAGAAAAGTAATCACCAAAACCAATCAAAATATAACTATGCAGTAAGTATGCATTGAATAAAGAAAATTTACGGCATAGTGAGGGTTTGTAGAAAAATATGCGGCCTCCTGGAAGTAATCAACCTGTAACTTTAAAACAAGTCAAGTTAAAAATTCCAACAAAATAAATTTTTCGGATGCCCATAGGCCCTAAGGGTTAAACTTAAGCTCTGATACCATATGTAACAGTAAAAAAATAAATTAATTTCTTAATAGAAAAATATGTTGACAAATAATTTTATATCTATGTTACCTGTGATCAAGGTTTTCCAGATGACAACAAGGTTGTGGGGACGACTCTCCACCCAACCGTAGGCTCAATTGTGCAAGGATTCTGCTACAACTGGCCACCCCCGAGCCTCAATCAACGTACTACTGCCAGTGCTCCTAAGTCTTAGTATACCATTCTCCCAAGAGAATGAAAGATAGAATCTCGAAATGATAGAATACCTCTCATCCTCCTCACCATCTATTAAATAGAACAAAACATTGGAAGGGGAACCACATGCACACACTCCATGTGTCTGCATGCAACTTTTTTTCTTGTTTTATTTCTTTACTTTTCTTTTGATTTTTAGCTTTCTTGTTTTATTTCCTTCTTTTTGATAGTTTTCTTGTTTTATTTCTATTTATTCTTATTTAGAGCTTTAATATGGTTATTACTATTTTTATTTTTATTATTTTTATTATTTATTTCTTTTTATATAATTTTTAATATCATTTATAATTTAACAGTTATTATTTATTATTTTTATTATTTATTATTAAGTGATTTATTTATTATTATTCATTATTTTTATTAATTATTATTTTTGTATTATTTTTATTATTTATTATTATTTATTATTTATTATTTATTAAATAATTTAATTATTATTAAGGGGAGGGGTATTACATAATTTTGTATGTATCCTTGAAGTAAAAGATATGGATCATGCAATCACCTCACCTACTATTGTAAGGTTCCTTTTCTCTTTAGCCTCTTTTCACTTTCAAGTTGTCTTCAAACATGCAAGCATATCCACTGTCCAATATCTACTATTATGACTGCATCAAGGAAGAGAAATCAGTTTTACTTCAAAGTAGACACTCTTCATTATGTCTGCATAGCACCTAACACTCAACAAATCTCAATTCAATAGAGACTTACTTCAACCTATTGTAACCAAGAGCTGTAAAGTTGAAAGCTTTCCTTCGCTCTAACATTCTCCAAAAACATAGTTGATATTTGATACCACTTGATGAGGACAGGTCAGGTTTCTTAGGTTACCCATAACCCAGGATACTCTGACACAAACACCCATGGCTCTGTTTTAAACGCATTCTAGAATTTCAACAAATTATTTAAAATATGCAATCAAAATGGAGATTTCCTTTGCCTAATGTCATGAGTGGGATTTCTCCCACCTTTCAATCCTTATTAAAACCCCATTAAACTCCATAGGCTTAAAACTATCAGATGGCACAACATGTTCACCAAAACAAGCTTTCAATAGCTCACACACAGCCTTGAAAATTGTTTGCCCTGTAGGCATTGCAAAATATTTTCACAACACCCCAAAACTTTATCTTTTTGTATTCCAAGAAGCTTAAACGAGTCGTCCCTTCCTATAATTGATTACTCATGGCCTAGAATTTCTCCCTAACATTACAAATGACCTCATACACCCTCCTTCATGGGGATTTACAACTCTAACTCAACATAAACAAATATGAAATGTCCTTGACAGCGTGTAAAAAAAAATGAGTGCTATGTTTTCTCCATACACAAGCACTCTATGACCATAGCAACACAACAATAAGATACAGGTGTGGCTTCTCAACTCTAACCTCAGGGGAACCAAATAAATCATATCGCATTTTAGTCAAAAAGGGCATGACTTCCTCTTAAAAATGTTGCTTTGTTTTGTTGATGGGTTTCACAACCCAAAACCCATGCACCCACTAATCTCCAGAATCCATAGACACTTTCTTTCTCATCTTTTAGTTGACACAACAAGAGTCAAGACATAAAGGGACTCAACAAAATGGTGGAGGCTTCAAAGCACAAATTCTTAATATAACTCTATGGAATAAGAACACACTTTCAAAGGTAAGAAATACACAGGAATCAACCCACAACTACACATAGCACATAAGAAGACAATGATGGCAACAATGCTTCATCACATAATCCCTGACCCATGCGCACAAGTAATATTTAGCACCAAGTTATACTTGAACAAGAAATAAGCTTGTTCCTAGAGCATACAATCACCAGACTCTTGACACATTCAAATTCTCACTGTAAATTGACTCAACAAGTGCAGCACTCAACAAATCAATTTAACATTTCACAAATGGAGAAATAAATATGTACAGAGGCATTAAACAAATTGTTCATTAATCAAATCCAATCATACATTAAACTGGCCATATTATACAATGCAGGAATGTGCATCCCAGACCTATCATCCTCTACCTCTTCTTCTAGCGTTGGCACTTCTCCTCTCTTCTTCCAGTGCACTTCTCTACTTCACACACTTTTTCTAAAATACTCATTTCTTTATAAAGAAATTTAAAGTGGGTAACCAAGAGTCACAAGTGATGGTTCGTTTCCCCTTCTCACAAAATAAGGGAAATTGAAATTACATTTACATTAGGAAATATTTCTTCCAACTTATTCTAAAAACAAAAATCACATCCTAATTCAAATATCTACAAAACATTTAAAATCTCGCCCAACATCACCATCTAACCATCCCATTACATTGGCAAGCTCTGGTCTGTCTTCATCGAACTTTGTGCTCCATCTATGCACCTGCATCACTCTATTTTCGTCCTCTAACTTTGTCACTATCTCCCTCCCTCTCTCATTCTCTCTCCCCCTTTCTCTCCATGCTCCTTCTTTGTCTTTCTATCTCACCCCCAAACATGCACACTCTCTCTCCATCTCTCCCTTGTCACTCTCCCTCTCTCTCCACCTTTCTCTCTCTATATGTCTTTCTTCTTCCCTCCCTATCTTTTCCTCCAACTCCATCTCTCCCTCCCTCTATTTCTCCTCCACTCTCTCCTCCTCTCCCTCTCTCCATCTTTGTGTCCCCTCGCCCTCTCTCTCTCTTACCCTTCTCACCCTCTCTCTCTCCTCTCCTTCTCTCTTTCTTCACTCCTCTTCTCTCTCCCTTGTCACTCCCTCTTATGTCTCCACCTCTATCACTCTAGGTCTTTGTTCATCCCTCCCATAAATATTTAGAGCTAATATATATATATATATATATATAACAAATTTTATATTATATAAAGTTAATATTATATTAATCCAAAATTAATAAATTTAACAGTATTAATATTAAAATTTTAATATTAATTTCATATTTCATAATTTAATATTAATAATAATAATATTTTTTAATATTAATATTAGATTTAAAAATGTTTCTACATGACATGATAACAAAAATTATAATAAAATTTGGAATTTTAATGTGGTATTTAAACTTTAATTTTAATTTGGAATTTTAATGTGGTAAAAACTTTTGTGGAAGGTAAATTTATGATCCATTCAAATTCAAGGTATATGATAAGGTATATTTTGAGCACAGACATACATACTTACACCTTGCCCCCATATTGGGTTGTAGAATGTGCCTCTCGACGCAATAACATAAAAAATTTATAATGTTGTTCATAACCTAGATCCAGTTGAATTCTCATTTTTAGTAAAATAATATCATATCAACTTGGTTAAATTATTAATGGATTAAATTTTAGATCTTTATTGATTCTAAAATCTAAATTATGGGATTCACATAAGGATTTGAAATTTTTTTACAAAGGCTCGATCGAGCCATATAGCTCGATCGAGTCCCTAGTTAACCATGTAAATGGATCAATCGATATTTTAGGAAACCCTCGATCAAGCTATTTAAATTTAAAATTCAAGCACTCGATCGAGCTTTTGAGGTCCTAAAAACCACAATTTTAGCACCCCTTCTGCAATTTTTTTTGCAACACCATTTTGTACCCTAACAAACTTAGGGAAAAATGTTTCCTTAGGTGGTAGAGTTGATCATGTTGGATTCATGAAGGAATCCTCTATCCAATGCCATATGAGTTTGACATTTTCAAATTCATATGATATTTTTCATCTACTTTTTTTTAAACATAATGCTTGAATTTTTTTGGATAGTTTTGAAGAAGTTGAATAAAAAATCAATAACATAAAATATACACAATGCAAAAATTTCAAAAAATGCCACTATCTTTGTTTACGAGTCCTCTTCAAAAGGGTACTCTTGTTTTTTCAATTTATTTAAATAGTTGAAAAAACCTTATGCGAACACGTGTCTACAAAATGAAATTGAAATATTACTTCGCCAAATTCGAAAAATAATAATAAAAAAATAAAAAATTTCATAAAAAAAATAAAATTTTAATATGAAAAACTCAGTTTTCTCCGTGTAGATCATGCTTATATATATATATATATATATATATATATATATATATGAAAAATTACACATTTTAGACTAAGTTACGCTATGTGAAGACACGCATACCTCTTAAGATGTGAAAAAAATAATTTTTTAATATGAAAAACTTAGTTCTCTCCATGTAGATCATGCTTATATATATATATATATATATATATATATATTACGCGTTTTAGACTAAGTTATGCTATGTGAAGACATTGCAAAAAAAATATTAGGACAACAACATAATTCTCCACATATTGTATTTTTATTCTGAATCAAAATTCACAATGATTAATGAATTTTTAGCGTTTCAATTCGATAAAATAGGAAAATTCTAAAATTTCATCGCCACATTTGGCCCAAAAATTTAACTCATCCTCGTGCATTCACCCATATGAAACTCATTACTTATGAACTTAGATCTATTCAATCCCATACTTACTCTACAACCATAATTACATTTCAAAGGAACACTAATATCTCTCAATGCTAATACCTCGAACACATTCTCAACTATTCCAAATGTCCCTTTTGTTCTTATTAAAAATCAAATATGTCATCAAAAAAAGTATAACAACTTTCCCATCATCTTTTCAAAATGTCTAATTCATTGACTCGTGAACGCACCGATGGGATTAGATATATAAATGGCATAATAAGCCATTAATATAATTGATCTCTGGTTTTAAAGGAAATTTTCCAAGGCCCCTTTTTGAATCCATATTTGGAGGTAGTTGCTCCTCAAATCAATATTTCTTAGCATGTCCAAAGTAATCTAAGATATCATCCACCCTCGTCACTAGAAATATATTTCACAATAGTTTTGTCAATAACACTTGAGTTCATACATTGCCTCTATTTGCCTCCTTTCTTCCTTTTTTGGAATCATGTTTACTCTTATATATTGTTTCTTATTTTTTAATTTCTCATATTCTTGTGATATATGTTTCTCTTTTTAGACTACAAAGACTTCAAAAATTGCAATCATATAAACATCCATAGAAATGTATACAATTGTCAACAATAATGTTAATGTTTGAATATAGACACCATTTGAAACCTTTATCTCTATTCCACTTAACTTCTAAAACAACATATATATTAACCTAAAATTCACATCTTTATTTTGAGCTTATTTTGGTTTAGCCCAATAAAAGATGATACTTATAATTCTTGGCATTCATGATGATATCCTTATTTTCATATATTTCCCCCATGTGATGCTATTATTTCATAATGTTAGGATTTTATGTTGCCTCTTTACCAATCATGATGATAGTTATACAATTGAAATGAGCGACTGAAATTCTCCAATAATTTTTCACGTTATTGTTGCACAACCACTTTTATGTTGAATAATGTAACTAGGTTCGGTATTCATATTTGTATTTGAGTCATTATGAAATGTATTTATCAAAGAATGAAAAATAATTTTTTTTTATTATTGCAATGAAATATTAAAGCATGGGTTTCATGCTTGGGTCATCATTTTATAGGTCAAAGTCCCCATTGAGGACTTCTAGGCTTTATATCGAGTCATTAGAGTTATTTTCCATTTAATGCGGCCCTTCATGGGATTTTGAATCATGTAAAAAGAATTATTATTGAGTTAAATATGTAATTTGTCACCTCCACACCAAGTCAGCCCTTGCTTGATGAAGTCGGTCTACATGAGGACAATTTGACCCACATAAGAGGTTATATATACAAGTGTAGTTCGATACATTTTCTCACCAACTCAACAAGTTCGATACATAATAAGGAAGTGTAGAAAAGTGTCAAGTTCAAGGAAAAGAAGGAGAATTGCAGGAGAAGAACAAGTCAAATTTTTTGGCTATATCTCTCTCTCATTCGTACGAAGTTAGGGGGATACTACTGGGGTCAAATATTTGTTGCTACGTAGGTAAAAGTTTTGCAGTTGCTGGTGTCGAAGTTCTGTTGTTGTATAGGTTGATTTTTTGTTACTGGATAGCTCGAATTTTTACTGCTACAACGTCAAAGATCTAGATTGAAGTTGTTATAAGGAAGGGTTGACCTGGTGATTGGAGGAATTTTTTGTCTAGGTCGAAGACTCTTGGATTATCTCGTCTTGTCTCATGAAAGCTACTGAATGAAGAAGTTTGAATGAGTTTTCCCCTAGATAGGGGTTTTGCCCTAGTTGAGTGCCTACATCTTGTCTCTTGTTCTTGTGATCTTTATACACACATAATTTGGTAATTTCTTGATGAAATATAATATAATAAATAAGTAAAATAAGCCAACATAATTAACAAGTAATTATCAAGAAAGAGAAATCAAACCCTAATACTATTAGTATTGATTTCTCAACATGGTCTCATAGCAAAGGTCAAGGAATATTGGAGATCATTATGTTGGATTGAAAGGAATAATTACTCCCTCTATGATAAGATACTTGAAAATGGGATTCAATATTGCAGGAAGTTGGATCAAAAGAATCATCTACAACTTATTCAATAAGGTCAAAAGAAAAGGGTTCTTGGTTGCACTCATAGGTTCACTCAATGATGACAATGCATGGATTATTAATAGTGGGGCATCAAGACACATGACAAGAGAAAGTAAACAACTTCACACTCTATCAAAGGAACCATCTTCGCATGTAGTGGAATTAGGAGACAACAAAAGTTATGTTGTTAGAGGTTTGGGATCAACTTCTTTGAAGCTGGAAAATGGAGCAAAGCTACATCTCAACAATATACTCTATGTTCCAAGTTTGAAAAAGAATTTAATTTCAATTTCTTGATTAGAAGATAAAGGTGATAGAATTTCTTTTGTAGATGGAAAACTTTTGGTTTGGGGAAAATATTCAAGCATCGATAAATCTAGGGTTACTTGAGTACATGAAGGAAGTCTATATAGAGTCATAAAACCATCTCCTCAAGCCCTAGTTCACATGGAAATCAATCTCATTGATCTATGGAATAGAATATATGGACATTTACATTATAAGGTTATTCCCTCTCTCAATCAATTGGTAAATGGAATCCCCAATATCAAATAAGATCATGAAGGAATATGCAAGGGATGTGCTTTGGGAAAGAATACAAGGAAACCCTTTACAAACAGTGAAACAAGGTCTAAGGATATATTAGACCTCATTCATTTAGATGTGTGTGGGCCTATGTCTGATAAATCACTTGGAGGTCATCTTTATTATGTGACCTTCATTGATGATCACTCTAGAAATACATGGCTCTACCTTCTCAAGAAAAAGGATGAAGTATTTGAGAAATTCAAGGAGTTTAGATCTGAAGTGGAGACCCTAACCGAAAGAAGAATAAAGACTTTGAGATCCGATAATGGTGGGGAATTCACTTCCAAAGAAATGATTTCATATTGCAAAGAAGCAGGAATTAAGAGGGAGCTCATTGTTCCCTACTATCCCAAACAAAATGGAGTGGCCGAAAGGAAAAATAGGACAATTGAAGAATGTATATGAACAATGATTTTTTATCAAGACATACCAAAATTTATATGGGGAGAAGCAACAATGACAACAATATATATACAAAATAGAAGCCCTCATAGAATTCTTGAAAATATGACACCTGAAGAAGCTTTCACATGAAAGAAGTCATGTGTGGAACATCCATGAATCTTTGGGTGTCTCACCTATATCCATATTCCAGAGGACAAATGAAAGAAGCTAGACTATACAAACATTAAAGGGATATTTTTTGGCTATAGTCTTTCTTCAAAGGAATATAAAATATACATCAAGGAAGGAAGACATATTGAAGTAAGAAGGGACATTATATTTGATGAAAATCATGCCTACAAAAGATCCAGAGATATTCCTATTGATTTTGATGACGAAGACATACCACTAGTCAAAGAAGAAAAGCACCACGACAATCCTACTACAAATCAAGAAGAAGAAGAAGGACCAAGTGAGCCTATTCAACCTGTGATCATACCCGACACAAGTAAGAGGCAAATTTGGTTAAAAGCTACTCTTGAAGATGTCGAAGGACATGGAGCTGCAAAAGGAACTTTTAGAGAAAGAAAAAGACCAAAAAGTTATTCTAGATATCCTACATACATGACAAAACTAATAGATGTTGAACCAACTACATTTGAAGAAGTTACTCATTAATAAGTATGGAAGAAGGCAAAGCAGGAATAATATCAATCCATCATGAAGAAAGAGGTTTGGGAAATCGTTCCTAGACCAAGTGACAAATCAGTTGTCACTTCTAAATGAATCTACAAGATCAAGCACGTTGTTTATGGAATTGTTGAAGAAAGTGTAACTAGGTTCAGTCTTTATAATGACATGATCTTTGTAAAGGATGTAATAAAAAGGAAATAAAATATTTTTGTATGCCTTGCTACATGGGTTTCATGAGCAAGAAGTGTCACTAGGTGAAATACTTCTTCTTGATGTCTTTAGGATTTATTTATATGTCAAAGAGTCATCTCATATATATAGAAACTCTTCATTAGTTTATGTAAATGTATACAAGTCCACAAATTTGTGAAGAAGCCCTCCAAAGACCAAGCATAATACTCCAAGAAGTCTGCAAGCGAAAACAAGAAGAAATTCTTCATGTCAGCTCCAAATAGAATTAATTAAATAAATGAAAGTCACGTCGACTCAAAGAAATAGTCATGATGGTTCATGGGTTCATTTCGGCTCAAATATAGGTGGCTCACCACTATAAATACCCCTCCAAGGTATCCAAAAAACGCAGATCACAACTTCACATTTCTCTCTGAAGTTTCGTGTGAGTATTGGTTGCAGGTATACGCAGTCAAGGAGGGACATATCTCGCATAAGGTATCCGCAATCAAGAAAAGAGATCATTCCTCTAAATCCTAGCATGAAGGAGAAGATCCGCATTAGTGCTTGACTACACCTCGGTTGGGCATTAGGTGCAGACATGGTCTGATCTCGAGTACATGAACAACTTCGGATGAGGACGCAGCATTGACTAAAGTCTGGGCTGGATCCTATTCTCGGCATACCGATAGGTGCAGTCAATATGGATCTCAGATCTCATACTTGGCATACCTATTAGATTTTGGATGGATGAAGGAGAGAGACCTGCGGATAAGGTCATAGTATTGGCATGAAGTTTTTGCTATTAATATCGGCATATATCTAAGTATATATGTGATCTTACTACCTCGCATACCCTCAACAAATCCTAGTGAAACATTATGTTTGGCTTCAGTATCGAAGATGCAGTCCTAATAACAGTAGTCTCGATGCACAATATCCATTATATTCTCAACATTAATGAAAGGGTAAGGATCTAGAACACTATCACAGTATTGAAAAACATATTTATATGATGATGAAAGACTCATTGTCTCGGCATAAGAAGGATCATAGTGATCTCTCAGTCTTGACATATTCTATTGGTATATGATCTTAAGGTATTGTGATGATCCTAGTGCTTAAGGAAACATGGTGAAACAGTCATCATAATGATTGTCATAATGGAGCCCTTAATTAAAGCATCGAACAAAGAACACAGTGAATATCTCAATAGATCTCAGTGACATAAGAAAGATGCAGCAGTGTTGATGTCTTGGTCTTGGAGAAGAAGATTGTATCAAGGGTCATGGTCTTGGTATTCGTCAATGGAATCTCTATATGAAGAATTTTGTGTGGGTTTTCCTCTCCAAGAGGGAGAGATTTTGGCCCTAGCAGGAAGCCAAATATGTGTGTTCTTGTCTCTTTTGTTTTGATAGCAGTTTGATGAAGCTAACGTGCACACACTAATAATAAAGGAAACATCAAGATAAGATAAATTGTATAAATACTTCAGAAATTTTTAACATGTAACGAAGAATCATTGTGATTTCTGAATGCCATTGATTCTTCAACATGGTATCAAAGTGAATGGTTTCATAATTCAAGGAAGGGAAGAAAATAGACAAATTTCAAGAAGAGCATCAAAATAACATCAAGATCTACCGTAGGTCAAAGGATCATCCTTCAACAACAATGTTACTATGCAGGCAATGAAAACAACCTACAACAACAACAGATTGACATGTCTCAAGTAATCAAAATGCCACAAGAGAAAGGTAGCTCGGAGGATCTTAAATCGAAGTCTACAAAGCCTAGGAGAAGCTCTTTACAAAAGAAGGAAAACAATCAAGGGAAACAGCGAAGCAATCAAGAAGAAGCCCTCATACATCTTCCTCTACCAGCATCAAGACAATCAAGGAGAAAGACTTTGTCTTCTCAATCAAAACTTGATTGAAGGCAGAAGATTGAATGATCAGTAATACATATAGAAGCTATATTATCTAATGGACAAACAACTTCATTACAATGTTGCATACTACAAGACTCCAGAAGTACAATTATGTCCACAGCCTATATATCAAGATAGCTTGAAGAAAAGGAAGGTAATCTTCCTATCAAGGATCTCATTCGGTGGAAGAATCAAATCTGCCTCATTAACAACCATCATGATCAGGGTGAATATTTCATCTTCACAATCAAGTAAGTACCTTTTCATAATCAATTTTGGTTTTATGACTTCGCGATTGCAAGAAAACCTATATATTGGATGGATCATCAAGGGTCTTGCATGGAATGAGAAGGATTGTCATTATCCTTAGAGAAGTCAGTACATCAAGGTCTCCTTTGAAGTCATGAGAACTCTTAAGGTTCTATAAAGTAAGAAAGGAGACATAAGAAGGATACATGAAATGCTAGAGGATATACTATCAAAAGTGCAGTAAAGAAGAATGAATAAATATCTTCATGAGATCTCAGTTACGAGATCTGGGGAAACTGATGATAAAATAATCATCATTATTGATATTGATAATAAACGTAACAAATGTCCATGAATAAGAAGGTTACCTTGATCAATAGTTTTCGGTCTCTATGTTGAATAGAGAAGGAGAAAATACTCAAATATGTGCAAAGGAAAGGTTGACAAGATAGTACTATGGAAAGATTAGTTGAAGGATGGAGGAAGCTAAAGAAAGGATCAGGGAAAGAGGGAGTAATAGATCTCCATTATGAATGAAATGGTGTCCCTCTCAAAAGGATCCTATCAGAAGTCCTTGCAGATATGATCATGGTAAGAATATGCATTGTGGCATCATGGAAAACAAGAGCTCGTATGAATCATAAAGGATATAGTTGTTGTGAATCTCATTGTACATTAAAGGAAAGGAAGAAGAAATCTAGGACAAGGAAACATTTTCCAGATGCAGATATACTAGATCCTAAAGAGTCTTTGATAGAAACCTTAGTGGAGTATCCCCTAGCCTGGGAAGACAGCAAGTGCTTCATCAGGAATTCCAACTTATGGAAATCACAAAATGAAGGACTGATGACATGATGAAGCAGATCAAGGGATTGAAGATCCGTTCAATCAAGAAAGTTGTTGAAAGAAGCCTGAAGGAAAAATGAGGTATGTATGCTTGTATTTGTATTTGATATTGTAATGTCATGATATATGGTTGCAAGGAAAATGGATCAAGCATGATCAAAAGGTAAAGGATCCCCTCCTCTGAAAGGATGCAAAAAGACATAAGTCAAACTAGATGAAATCAATATAATATGTCCTCATATGAAGTATGAGGTAGTTGACCATAATTGAAGAACTCTGAGAGCTCCTAGGAATGAAAGACATGAGGATGGAAGAGATTGTGAAACATGTAACCATGATGAAGGCAATCAACATCCAGAGGATCAGGAAGACTTGACCAGGAAATCTCCCAGAAAGATGTGAAGACTCTGATGGAAGTCTGGAAAGATGAAGACCCTTAACAACTAATATCGTTGGGAGATGTGTCAACATGTATGCAGGATGTTGATACCTACAAGAAGATGTCACTGGTAAAATGCCATCACCAAAAGGTATTATGTGATTTGTGTTTGGTGTCTAACCTCTTGAAAAAGTCTGGGTATGTCTGCAGGACCAAGGTAAGGATAATTTTGAAGGATGTCGCAACTATGTACCTTGTGAACCACTGTTGAATAAAAGGTGAAGATAGATGGCCCTATGAAGGAAGCCCCAGATGTAAAGCCAAGGAGGATACTTTCCAGGATGACAAGATGGATGGTTGAACCCTACATGAGAAGAAATTGATGACATCGAAGTCTTGGATCACCAGTCAACTAGAAGACCCTATAAAGTATTGATGATAGAGTCCCTGGGTAAGAGGGAGCTCCGGGAGATTCCTATGAGTAAAGGAACTCGAGCAAGTTTCTGAGTGAATAGAAACTTGGAACTCGTCCCTGGTTAAGAGGGAAAGTTAGACACGAAATTCTTATCTTTAGTTTGGAAGAAAGAATGGAGGATTGTGTAATCATCTCAAATCTAACACTCTCTGAGGATGTGGTAGGGCATCCAAGACAAGAGTGGGCAAGAGGACCGATATTCTTGAGGGTTGGGAACCCAAGATGATAATAGTCCTAGTATGACATACTCGGAGAACACCCGGGTGGGTGTGACCCTGAGAGACAATGATGATGTGTTTCTATCAGTCATTGGTCTCGCCAACATTGTGCTTTGATCTAAGTGAGAGATGGAGTTGTTAGTCAAGGCCTTGCTATATGAAAGAATGTTGGTTGAAATGATGCTATAACAAATGAATTGTAGAAAGGAATCTTCTTATGAGAAATTATTTAGATTGAGAATGACCAAGTACCGTTATGAATATCTCCCTAGTTAGGAGGGAGAGTTGAAGAAAGTGCAACTAGGTTCGGTCTTCATAATGACATGATCTTTGTAAATGATGTAATAAAAAGGAAATAAATTATTTTTGCATGCCTTGCTACATGGGTTTCATGAGAAAGAAGTGTCACTAGGTGAAAGACTTCTTCTTGATGTCTTTAGGATTTATTTATATGTCAAAGAGTCATGTCATATGTATAGAAACTCCTCATGAGTTTATGTAAATGTATAAAAGTCCACAAGGTTGTGAAGAAGACCTCCAAATACCAAGCATAATCCTCCAAGAAGTCTGCAAGAGAAAACAAGAATAAATTATTCATGTCAGCTCCAAATAGAATTAATTAAATAAATTAAAGTCACGTCGGCTCAAATAAATAGTCATGATGGTTCATGGGTTCATGTCAGCTCAAATATAGGTGGCTCACCGCTATAAATACCCCGTCAATGTATCCACAAAATGCAGACCACAACTTCGCATTTCTATCTGAAGTTTCGTGTGAGTATTGGGTGCAGGTATACGCAGTCAAGGAGGGACAGATCTCGCATAAGGTATCTACTATCAAGAAAAGAGATCTCACATTCCTTTGAACCCTAGCAGGAAGGAGAAGATCCGCATCAGGGTTTGATTGCACCTTAGTTGGGTATTAGGTGCAGTCATGGCATGATCTCGCATGCATGAACAACTTTGGATGAGGACACAACATTGACTAAAGTCTAGACTAGATCCTATTCTTGGCATACTTGTAGGTGCAGTCAAGATGGATCTCAGATCTCATACTCGGCATACCTAGTAGATCTCGGATGGATGAAGGAGAGAGGACTGTAGATAAGGTCACAGTATTGGCATGAAGTCTGTGCTATTAATCTCGACATATATATAAGTATATATGTGCTCTTACTACCTCGCATACCCTCAGCAGATCCTAGTGCAATGTTATGTTTGGTTACAGTATCGAAGATGCAGTCCTGATAACAATAGTCTCGATGCACAGTATCCATTACAGTCTCGGAATTAATGAAAGGGTAAGGATCTAGAACACTATCACAGTCTTGAAGGACGTATTTATATGATGATGAAAGACTCATTGTCTCAGCATAAGAAGGATCACAATGATCTCTCAGTCTTGACATATTCTCTTGGTATATGATCTTAAGGTATAGTGATGATCCTAGTGCTTAAGGAAACATGGTGAAACAGTCATCATAATGACTGTCATAATGGAGCCCTTAATGAAAGCATCGAATAAAGAACACAGTGAAGATCTCAATAGATCTTAGTGACATAAGAAAGATGCAGCAGTGATGACTTCAATGGTGTAGCAGTCATGAAGATCTCAGCAATGATGGAGCAGAGGATTGATGTCTTGGTCTTGGAGAGGTAGATTGTATCAAGGGTCATGGTCTTGGTATTCGTCAATGGAATCTCTATATGAAGAATTTTCTGTGGGTTTTCCTCTCCAAGAGGGAGAGGTTTTGGCCCTGGTAGGAAGCCAAATATTTGTGTTCTTGTATCTTTTGTTTTGATAGCAGTTTGATGAAGCTAACATACACACACTAATAATAAAGGAAACATCAGATAAGATAAATTGTCTAAATACTTCACAAATTTTTATCATGTAATGAAGAATCATTGTAATTTATAAATTCCCTAGATTCTTCAACAGGAAGCATATACAAGTACAAAGCTAGATTCATTGCAAATGGTTTCTCTCGAAAGGAAGGCATAGATTATGAAGAAACCTTTGCACCTACCACAAGGTATACTACTATAATATCCTTGGTTTCATTAGTTGCTACAATGGGATGGAATATCCATCAAATGGATGTAAAAATAGCATTCATGAATGGAACCATCGATGAAGAAGTATACATTGAACAACCTGAAGGCTTTGAAATAAATAGAAAAGACACTCATGTTTGTAGACTCAAGAAGGCCCTATATGGTTTGAAGAAAGCTCCTAGGGCATGGTATGCAAGAATGGATGCATACCTTCTAAGAATTGGGTTCATCAAAAGTATTGTTGATCCAAATCTCTATATCAAAGTTATGGATAATGAGCCAATCATTATTCTACTATATGTGGATGATCTATTTATTACAGGTGTAGAGCGAAGGATATAAGAATGAAAGAATATGCTAGTAGTTAAGTTTGAGATGAAGGATCTGGGACTGATGCATTATTACCTAGGTCTGGAAGTATGGCAGAAACCTGAGATATATCTGGGGCAAGGAAAGTATATAATCAATTTGTTGCAGAAATTTGGTATGATGGATTCCAAGCCCATGACTACTCCCATGATCACCAATCTCAAGAAGTTGAGAAGCTCTGACTCAAGTCTCATAGATCCTACCACCTATCATAAGTTGGTGGGTTCTCTGATGTATCTGGTAAATACTAGACCGGATATATGTTTTGCTATGAACATTCTTAGTCAATTTCAGTTGGAGCCTCATCATGATCATTGGATAGTTGCCAAGCATATATTAAGATATCTACATGACACTATACATCAATTCCTAATGTACGATAGCAAGGAATTCAAGTTGACAGGTTTTATAGATTCTGATTGGGGTGGCAATGAGACTGATGGAAGCACTAAAGGTGGATGTTTTAGTTTAGGATCTGTTATGATCTCATGGATGAGTAGAAAGAAATATTGTGTTTCTTTAAGTAGTGTTGAAGTTGAGTATGTGGTTTCATGTGAAGTAGGAAAGGAGGTTATATGGTTGAGGAAACTTTTATCAAATTTGTTTGGGAAGCCTCTAAGTCCTACTGTGATAAATTGTGATAATCAAAGCAACATTAAAATGTCTAAAGATCCTGTGTTCCATGCAAGGACGAAGCATATCAACAATAAGTAACGCTACATTAGAAGCTTGGAAAACTATGGGATCGTGAAGGTACAGTATATCCCAACCGATGAACAGGTATTGATGTGTTAACAAAGTCTCTTCCTAATAAAAAATTTTAATATCTTAGAAGCATGATTGGTTTGGTTTATATTACTAAGCTCGTTGATGACAAATGTTTGGAAGAGATTTGATGAGGCATCTTGTGTAATACGAAATGCCTAGGAGGACATATGGTTGACCTATGTGTTGATGTCTAGTTCTCGAAGAAGGGAGGGTTGTGTTGGTCATAGAGCTCTGACCTTGCATTATGCACATAGTTCCTTGGGTTGATGGTTAGCAAGTAAGTTTGATGGTACCTGGAGAGGCTGAAAGCTTGAGTCCATCTTAGTCCCACCTGGATATATTTCCCTGGTCAAGAATTTAGTCTATGGCATCGCGTGTGCCTAAACTCTTTGTAGTTCTTGTGTTTTGAGATCTTCATTGTACTTGTATATACATGTGTAAATTATGAATACCTCCCTAGTTAAGAGGGAGCGTTGAACAATGTAACTAGGTTTAGTCTTCATATTTGTATTTGAGTCATTACGAAATGTATTTATCAAAGAATGAAAAAGAAAATTTTATGATTATTACAATGACTTATTAAAGTGTGGGTTTCATGCTTGGGTCATCATTTTATAGGTCAAAGTCGCCATTGAGGACTTCTAGGTTTTATATTGAATCATTAGAGTCATTGTCCATTTAATGAGACCCTTCTTAGGCTTTTAAATCATGTATAAAAAATTATTATTGAGTCAAATATGTAATTTGTCACCTCCACACCAAGTCGTCCCTTTCCTGATGAAGTTGGTCAACATGAGGACAATTCGACCCACAGAAGAGGCTATATATACAAGTACAGTTTGATCCATTTTCTCACGAACTCAACAAGTTCAATACACAAGAAGGAAGTGCAAAAAAGTGAGAAGTTCAAGGAGAAGAAGGATAATTGCAGGAGGAGAAGAAGGAGAATTGCAGGAGAAGAACAACTTGAAGTTTTTGGGCTATCTCTCTCTCTTTTGTACGAAGTTACTAGGTTGTTGTTGGGGTCGAAGATCTATTGCTGGGTAGGTCAAAGTTTTGCAGTTGTTGGGATTGAAGTTCTATCGCTGCATAGGTTGAAGTTATGTTGCTAGATAGGTTGAAGTTCTACTGCTACAGGGTCGAAGATCTAGATCGAAGTTGTTGGAAGGAAGGGTTGACTTGGTGATTGGAGGAAGTATGTGTCTAGGTCAAGAGTCTTGGATTATCTCGTCTTGTCTTGTGAAAACTGCTGAAGGAAGAAGTTTGACTCGGTTTTCCCCTAGATAGGGGTTTTGCCCTGGATGAATGCCTACATCTTGTGTCTCTTGTTCTTGTGATATTTATACACACATAATTTGGTCATTTCTTGATGAAATATAATATAATAAAGAAGTAAAAGATGCCAACATAATTCACAAGTAATTATCAAGAAAGAGAAATCAAACACTAATACTACTAGTATTGATTTCTAAACATTTTATACCTAGCAAAATCATTGGAAATTATCAAAGCACTAGTTTCAACCATTGACCACCATTATCCTTAACAAAAAGCAAAGGAAATTTACAACTATGTGGGGAAATACCATGACATGGGAAAAGTAGCACCAATGGAAATTGTTGTACATCTTATAAAAAAAAAAATAGGATGGAACTTCTCATGATAAATTTTTGAAATTGAAAATATATATGAATTTAAGTCAATGAAAGAGGATAAAAACCTTGACATAGAGTAAAACAATAAAGTTGTGCGAAGGGAATTTGAATTAAACAATACTTCAAAAAGGGAAGTGATATCCCTTACGTAAATTTACAGCCACATGAATATGTCAAACATCTCATTTGTCATAGGTTTAAAAAGGTTTTGATTTTTTTATTTTTCCTTAATAAATTGGAGAAAAACATGTGTGTCCTACTTCACCTCATTATTGTTGCATTTAAAACAATGATTTAAAAAGTCCACGCAAGACTTGGTCAATATTTATAATAATCCTTTACACCCCTAAATATGCTACCACTCCTACCAAATGACCTAAAAAAACCCACCTATAATTAATGAATCATGCTCATTTTATATACATACTCTAGACCGAAAGATTGTTTCAACCCATCTCCTTCTCATAACCCTTTATTCCTCCCTAACTAAATCATCATCAAAGCTACTAATATTTGGATCACTACAAGTTCCAATATAATCAAACTTACTATCATACATGACCATGACAATAAGAAGAAAAAAACCAAATAAAAAGAAAAACATACCTAGAAAGCATTTTATTCATATTTTTAAAAATGATAGACTGTAATTATTTTGAAAAAATATATATATATGTGAAAAAATCTAAGCCATTCCCCATTTTTTTATTAATATAATTGAAATGAGCACTAAATATTTCTAAAATACTCATAATAATTTGATAGAATCAAGCTTACGGCCATACATGACCATGACCATGACAATAAGAGGGGAAAGCCTATTGTAATTTAAGAGCACGCCAAGATTCAATAAAGAAAGATGCTAAGTTACAAAACAATAAAACAAGCATACCTTAGAAGCATTTTATTCATATTTTTACAAACAATAAATTCTAATTATTTTGAAAAAGAGTTAAATATGTGAAGAAATCTAAATCATTATCGATTTTTTATTAATATATTTGAAATGACCACTAAATATTTATAAAATACTCCTAATAGTTTAAAGTTGAACTTGCAACTATGAGGTTAGTTTAGAATGTTCATTAACTTATGTAATTGGTAGTTAGCGTTTTTTAGTTTTCTTGTAATTATATCACTAAGCTTGGTTATTTAATGATAATAAAGAGTAAGTTAATAAGTGATAAAGGTTTTTCGGAAATTTTTATTTTTAAATATTTTCAGTGGAAAAATCAAATTATTAAAATTCAAAAAAAAAATCATAAGAAATAAAATAAAATTATCAGTTTAATGAAAATTTGATTGCTTTTTTCCGGTTTTTTATATATTTTTTTAAAAGCGTAAAGTCACGTATTTTATATTATTTTTTAAAAGTAGCGATGTTACATAATTCATTTTTAAAAAGTAATTTGTTGAATTTGTATATCTTTTAATTTATTGTAATGCACCAAGATAAATGTAAATATTTGACTTTACTGTGGTAAATGACAAACTGAATTGATATTATTATCTGTTTGAATTTAATAATATTTTCTTTTAAAAAAATATAAGAAATGTTTCTTTAAGAGCTGGCAACTTCTCAAGGAGGAAGTTGGAGGCAAGACAGTTGTTGTGATTCCAACCCTAACTGTTTTCCCTAACTGGAAGGGCTTCCAGAGGAAAAAAGGGAAAGGGGGGAAAAGTCTGTGTTGTTGGGACAGGCAGAGGAAGGAAAAAAAAGGAGAAAATGGCTAAGTCTGGTGATGACCAGATAGCCAAGCACTAAGTGCAAGCGTCTTGCTGCGGACAGTGGTCCTGCAAGAGAGCTAGGGGGAGATTCTGGTCCCGAAAGATGAATCTCATGGACGGGTGGTAGACTGGAAGCAGATGAACAGAGGTAATCTCGGCTTCTCAAGTGTTTGCAAGTTACAGTGGCACAGGTAAGTGGGTTGAACCGCTTAGAAAGCATTTAAAAATGTTAATGAAGTAAACTATATTAAATGTTTGCATTGTTATGATATATTATCTAAAACCTGAGTCAACTGTGAAAGTGACTCTGACTGGGTGCCCATGTTATTTTTTGAGAAAAAAAAAAATATATTGTAAGGGTCATCTTAACAGAGAACTATACAGTTAATGGAAACAAAATTTATACATATAAAATCACCTCTTTATTATGATTTGATATGACTAGAGCACTGTAGAGGAAGTGTGGAATTGTGCAATAGGGAAGGAAAAGAACAGGCAACTAAAGATGAACCTTTTTCCTGGAAAAAAACAAGGGTCTCGCTGGGGTAGTGATGTAGGAAAAGTTTATCAGAAATAAAAGACTTAATTAATGAGACTTTGTAAGCCTAGCATGCCTAGCGTACTGGCATATGATGAAATGCAATCGGTCTGGCAACAAACCGACTCCAACAAGAGTGACTCTGCTATGAAAGTTTTAGAAGTAACGAGTTTTCGGACCTAATCAGAACTCTTTTAGGAAAGAACAGTAGTAGTGAACGAGGGAAAAGCCTCAAAGTCTGAGCCTTGTCTAACTCTACCGTAGCTAGATAAACTTACTCACTGCGAGAAAGGAATTATAAGGACAATGTGTGCCAGAACCCTGGGGGTAGGGTTTTTAGTCTAAGTTTAAAAACTTGCTACATCAGAAATTGAATTACATTTAAATCATAGAAGGAAGGCCTGTATTGATGGTCAACCCTATTCTTGGGTGAAAGGGCTTCCTAAAATTTCCAACTAAAAACCCATAATCCCAAATTAATGGACCATTGTTCAAACCCTCAATAGAGGTAATTTAGTTTAATTGCCATACATATATTCGGCTAATGGTTATAATGTCCAAACGGAGTTACAATCAAAACTTAACAATGGATATACGGCCGAATTCATTGATCAAATTAAACAAAAGAAATTATAAACTCCACCTCTGCTAAAATGCGTAGCAAGAATATTGTAACGAATGAGCGAGTCGAAAGACCGTATTAACTTGGAAACAGTGCATGTAATCTCTATGCAATAATAAACTGAAGAGACCGAGAGAACAATAAACGTGGAACATTAATATATATACATATATTGGCACCGCATAGAACTCTACGGTATAGCAAGTTGAAGAGTTGTAGTAGATAAACAAAATACATGATAATCTAGTTGGAAACAACATAAACCCTACGGTAATTATAACCCAGGAAGGAGACTTTCCAAATGTACAGGATTTACAAAATTACCCAATAAACCATATTTCTTTAGCATATGACTTCCAGCACTTTTAATAACACATAAACACAAGAAAATGGACATGATGTAAGACAGCTTAAGGTATTTACAAATAGGCCAGTGCGGCTCAAAAGGCTTCAGAGGTAAAAACCCTCGAAGATAAATTTCCTTACTTAAAAAATATATAATACATGAGTAACAGAGTCTCGACGGGCAAGCTAAAAACCCGAACTTCACATTGCATAAACAGTAGCGGTCTCAGGAGTAAGGTCCCTCTCACAAGAGAATTAATAGAGAAAAACTAAAAGACCATAATCAGGGTGGAAACCCTCATACCCGGCAGAATTTGGGTTAATCCCATTTCTGGGGGACTTCGTTACCATTCGTAACCAAACTCGAAAACAGAGCTGAGAGGATCCTGCGTGAGACCACAGAAAGTAAGTTAGATATCCGAAGTAGTCTTAGGACAAACAAAAACAAAGAACTTTGAATGCATGAGGCAGGTTCAACCATTGTTGCATAAAGAAATTAGTATACACAGTCTATACAGTTAAAGACTTACCAGTGACCAGATTCAGAGGGCGAAGACAAAGGTATGGCGTTCTGAGCACCCTCCACTATCACCACAGAAATCTGGTTTGAAGAGTGAAACAGGACCATGAACGAGAGCAGCAACCAAGCGCGGACCAAGTGAAATGGCGGAAGAATGAATTTCTGAATTGAGACCAAATGATGTGAACAAGGTTCGAGCCATCTACAACTGTTGGATCGCCAAGCCAAATCCAACACCGTTGATCCCAAGGGGATCTCGAGGCAGTAGCGGAGCTGGTCAGGACTGCACATGCCACGTACAGTGGGTAGTGCAGGTATTAAATTAACGTTTCAATTTAACAAAAATCAAGGCGTCTAGCCAATGGTCAAAGATCCATAACCCGATTTCCCATACCAAATGACGGTGTAGATTGAATCCGTAGTGTCAGCAGAGCCTGTCTAATTTAATGCTGAGATTATCAACTTCATAAGTATATGGGATTATGCATACATGGATAGGATGCGAATTAAATAGCATTGGAGTATGTAAAATGAATACCAAAATGAATACATTTACAAACGTAAAAATAAAAATAAAAATAAAAAAAATAAAAATAAAAATAAAAAAAATAATAAAAAAAAAAAAAAATTGGGTATATGACAAGTGGTATCAGAGCCACGTTTTCAAAACTGTGGCCTCTGGGAAATAAACAGCTGAAGAGAATTCATTATATATTTTTATTTTGCAATTCTATTTATATTCAAAGGAAAAATTGTTAATGTGTTAACCCTTCTTCTGTTTCTATTCTTAGGCTAAGACCAGGAAAAACAGAAGGCAGCCAACATGAGAAGGGCAGGCAGCGGACCACATAGGTTTGTAGCAGGTCAGGGACCTGCAACAAGTCTTGGAAATAACCCAGAGTTATGGGTACATCTTGGAGAGGAGGCTCGTAATACGAACCTTAAAATACTAGAGACAGTACAAGAGTTGAAAAATGAAATGGCCTGATTACGGGAGGATAACGCAAAGTTAACCATGGAATAGGAAAGAATTATAAAGAGCCTATCAGACACGCAGAATCAGCAGCCGCTGAATCCTAGTGCTAAGCAGCAAAGGGTGTCGGAGGATCAGAATCACCACACAGAACAAGAGGAGTCAGAAGGAAGGGATGAAGAATGGGAAGAACGATCTGATAACGCTTCCGAGCAACAGACATCAAAAAGGCAATGGGTAGAACTGCAAGGGGAATTTCGTAAGATAAAACTGCCACACTTTGATGGGGAACTGGAGGAAGCAACCGAGGCTTGGTTGATTAATATGAACAAATACTTCCAGCTATATGAATACGATCACAACCTCAAGGCACGGTTAGCCATTTTCCAATTACAAGGGAAAGCCACCCTGTGGTGGGAGGAAGTTAAGATTGTTAAAGGAGTAAGTGAGCAAAATATTACCTGGAAAAATTTTCAAAAATATTTTAAGGAAAGGTACCTGACAGAATGCTTCTATGACGAAAAAGCAAGAGAATTCCATGACTTGTGATTGGGACAGCAAACCATGGATGAATTTATCACTCATTTTACTTCATTACTCCATTATGTGTCTTATATTAGAGAGCAAAAGGCTAAAGTACAGAGGTTTGTTAGTAGTTTACCCTTGAATATGAGGGAAAGGATTGAGTTTGACAATCCAAAGACAATGGACGAAATAATACGTAAAGCCAGGATTTGTTACCAGCAAAGTAAATAGAAGGGAGAAATTCCAGGTAAAAGATGGACTGATAAGAGAAACAATAAATTGGTTGGGAATAGTAAATGGAATCAGGGTGGAGGTAACAAGGGTTTTGCCAAAGGACAAAACAGTAGAAATTTACAGAAAAATGCACTCAGGTCAAAGCCAACCAATGAGTCTAGGATCATTGAACCACTTGGAAAATTAGACAGTGAAGGGACAGCAAGGCCGCCAGTGCAGTGTTGGGGCTGCGGTGGACCTCATTACGTTAAAAACTGTCCTCAACGGAAGGGAACCGAACAGGTTTCCTAGATCCATGAAGTATCGACAGTCAGTGATGTGGGACGTAGTCTACCAAGGATTAATGATGCCCTAGAAGATCGTCAGGCAGAGTACCAGCCAAACATGGTGGAATTTGAAGGTAAAATTTCAGACCTTACTGTAATAGTTTTAATTGATCCTGGAGCCACATTAAGTTATATTAGCCCTAAGAGTGTGGAGCATTGTAAATTGCAACCTGTTAAATTTAAGAACCCTTAGCTAATACAAATGGCTATAGGGACAAGGAGACGAGTCCTTGCTAAGGTCAATAACTGCCCCTTAAAGATAGCAAGATAGCCAGTGAAGCCAGATTTAAATGTGCTTCCCCTTGGTTCATATGATGTCCTAATTGGTATGGACTGATTAGAAAAACACTGGTCCATAGTCAACTATAAAACAAAGACTATCTATTACAAGGATGAGCTTGGAGCAAGGCAAGAGATGTAGGGGATTAAGCGATCAGTGCAGATTCGACCAATAACTGCCTCTCAGCTAGCAAAATGCATTAGGAAGGGATGTCAGATTTATGCCATCCAAGTGGGCTACGCTAACTCGAAAGATAAAACAACCACATTGGACAACATCCCCGTGATACAAGAATTTTCTGATGTGTTTCTGGAGGAGATTCTCGGACTGCCACCTAAGAGAGATATAGACTTTACTATCGAATTGATGCCAGGGGCAGCCCCGGTATCCCGAGCACCTTACAGAATGAGCACACCCGAATTGACAGAGTTAAAAATGCAGTTACAGGAATTGTTAGACAAAAACTACATTCGCCCCAGTGTGTCTCCCTAGGGAGCTCCGGTATTGTTCGTTAAGAAAAAGGACGGAACCCTCTGAATGTGTATAGATTATCGTCAGTTGAATAAATTGACAATCAAAAATAAGTACCCTCTACCCCGGATTGATGAACTTTTTGATCAAGTGAAAGGAGCAACAATATTTTCCAAGATCGATTTGTGATCAGGGTATCACCAAATTAGGATTAAGGAAGAAGACATAGCTAAGACTGATTTTAGAACAAGGTATGGACATTACGAGTTTGTGGTGCTACCCTTTGGGTTAACCAACGCTCCCGCGACTTTTATGTGTTTAATGAATAGCATATTTCATCAGTATTTGGATAGGTTTGTGTTGATTTTTATTGATGATATACTGATACATTCCCGAGCTATGGAAGAGCACAAGGAACACCTCAGATTGGTGCTGCAAACCCTCCAAGAACACTAGTTATATGCCAAGTTCATCAAGTGCGACTTCTTCAAGGAATAGATATCAAGTGAAAGGAGCAACAATGTTTTCCAAGATCGATTTGTGATCAGGGTATCACCAAATTAGGATTAAGGAAGAAGACATAGCTAAGACTGCTTTTAGAACAAGGTATGGACATTACGAGTTTGTGGTGCTACCCTTTGGGTTAACCAACGCTCCTGCGACTTTTATGTGTTTAATGAATATCATATTTCATCAGTATTTGGATAGGTTTGTGCTGATTTTTATTGATGATATACTAATACATTTCCGAGCTATGGAAGAGCACAAGGAACACCTCAGATTGGTGCTGCAAACCCTCCGAGAACACTAGTTATATGCCAAGTTCATCAAGTGTGACTTCTTCAAGGAATAGATACAATACTTGGGACATATAATTACAAAAGAAGGGATCACGGTGGACCCTGAAAAGATAAGAACCATAATGGAATGGCCGGTACCAAGGATGTGGCAGACATCAGAGCCTTCATGTGATTGGCAGGTTATTACAGACGATTTGTAGAAGGATTCTCGAGAGTTGCATATCCTATCACTTCCTTACAAAAAAAGGGAAAAAATTTTAGATGGACCCCAAAATGCCAAAAAAGTTTCGAGTAGCTTAAGCATCTGCTCACCATCGCACCCATTCTAAGCATAGCTGATCCTAACAAAGATTATGTAGTGTGCACAGACGCAAGTAAAGAAGAAGTAAGAGGCGTGTTGATGCAAGAAGGGAATGTAATTGCTTACGAGTCAAGGAAAATAAAAGAACATGAACAAAAATCTTCTGCTTATGATCTAGAGTTGGCAGCTGTCATTCACGCCTTAAAAATGTGGTGACATTATATTGTGGGAAGGAAATTTTTATTATTGACCAACCACCATAGTCTAACCAATTATTTTAGCCAGCCCGCCTTAAATGTTAGGCAAGCATGGTGGGTGGATTTCCTAGGTGGTTTTGATTTCGAGATCAAGCATTTGAAAGGAAAAGAGAATCGGGTGGCAGACGCTTTAAGTCGGAAATTACAGTGTTTATACGATATTTCCTGCAGCAAATGGAAAAGCCCCTTCGAAAAGATGATTAAAAAGGCAACAGAACAAGATACGGTATATCAGCAAATAAAACAGCAAGTACAGCACCCCACCAGCAAGGAAAAACAGCAGGGTTATGCTTTAGGTACTGCTGGAATGTTGTATTATCAGGGGAGGTTGTATGTGCCCTATCAAAACAGCATTAAAAACTTGATTTTGGAGGAATTTCATAAAAGTCACTATGTTGGACACCTAGGATATCAGAAAATGATAACAGCACTCCAGAAGGAGTATTATTGGCCAGGTATGAAGAAGGATGTGGTTGAGTACCTGGCACGTTGTCTGGAGTGCCAACAAATTAAGGCAGAGCATCAACATCCTGCGGGGTTGTTACAACCATTACCTATTCCAGAATGGAAGTGGGAAACCATCTCCATGGACTTCATAACGGGTTTGCCCAAGACAAAGAAAAATAACGATTCCATCATGGTGGTGGTGGACAAATTAAGTAAATCGGCACATTTTATACCTGTGCAATCGACTTATAGAGCTGTGCAAATTGCCCACATCTTCATGTAGAACATATTTAGACTGCATGGGTTACCTAAAACAATAATTTCAGACCGTGATGTAAAATTTACCTCGGTTTTTTGGAAAACATTGTTTGGAGAATTAGGAACTCAGTTGAATTTCAGTACAGCGTATCACCCTCAAACTGACGGACAAACAGAATGGGTGAACCAGGTGGTGGAAGACATGTTAAGGGCATATGTAATGCAGCAACCAACCAAGTAGGAAGATTATTTTCACTTGATCAAATTCACATATAATAATGGCTATCATATATCATTGCAAATGAGTCCATTTTAAGTATTATATGGGCAGAAGTGTCGCACGCCCTCAAGTTGGGGTGGACCAGAAGACAGATTTATATTGAGACCCGACATGCTTAAAGAAATGGAGGAAATGGTTAAGAAGGTACGGTCTAATTTAAAAGAAGCCCAGGATAGGCAAAAGAACTTTGCTGACTGGAAAAGGAAGTTTAAAGAGTACCAATCGGTGAGCATGTGTATGTGAGAATTCGAGCAAAAAAGAACACATTACAATGGAGCGGATGCACTAAGTTGGCACCTTGACTTTGTGGACACTTACTAGCTCGCTCTACCAAGTCACATACGAGTCCACAATGTCTTTCATGTCTCCATGTTAAAAAAATATGTTTATGATCCTAAACATGTAACCAGATGGCAGGATATATAGGTGAGAATTATCTCCAGTAAATCAGTCTAAATGTTTTCTTTTAAAAGAAACTGACTTAGGATGTTGCATGTTGTAGGTCGAACTACTGAACATCCTCAATCGGAGAGAAGTAATGTTGCGGAAGCGAGCTATTACCCAAGTTAAAGTGCAGTGGCAGCACTTTAGCCCTGATGAGGCTACCTGGGAAAATGAGGAGCTCATGAAAAAAGCTTATCTAGGGTTGTTCATGGCCAAAAGACATCGGGACGATGTCTAATTTCAAGAGGGGGAGATGTAATGCCCCGGGATAAATGTAAATATTTGACTTTACTGTGGTAAATGAAAAACTAAATTGATATTATTATCTGTTTGAATTTAATAATATTTTCTTTTAAAAAAAATATAAGAAATGTTTCTTTAAGAGCTGGCAACTTCTCAAGGAGGAAGTTGGAGGCAAGAAAGTTGCTGTGATTCCAACCCTAACTGTTTTCCGTAACTAGAAGCGCTTCCAGAGGAAAAGAGGGAAAGGGGAGGAAGTCTGTTCTGTTGGGACAGGTAGAGGAAGGAAAAAAAAAAGAGAAAATGGCTAAGTCTAGTGATGACCAGATAGCCAAGCACTAGGTGCAAGCATCTTGCTGCGGACAGTGGTCCTGCAAGAGAGCTAGGGGGGAGATTCTAATCCCGAAAGACGAATCTCATGGACAGGTGGTAGACTGGAAGCAAATGAACAGAGGTAATCTCGGCTTCTCAAATGTTTGCAAGTTACAATGGCACAGGTAAGTGGGCTGAACCACTTAGAAAGCATTTAAAAATGTTAATGAAGTAAACTATATTAAATTTTTGCACTGTTATGATATATTATCCAAAACCTGAGTCAACTGTGAAAGTGACTCTGACTGGGTGCCATGTTATTTTCTGAGGAAAAAAAAAATATTGTAAGGGTCATCTTAACAAAAAATTGTACAGTTAATGGAAACAAAATGTATACATATAAAATCACCTCTTTATTCTAATTTGATATGAGCAGATAATTGTAGAGGAAGTGCCGAATTGTGCAATAGGGAAGGAAAAGAACAGGCAACTAAAGACGAACCTTTTTCCTGGAAAAAAACAAGGGCCTTGTTGGGGTAGTGATGTAGGAAAAGTTTATGAGAAATAAAAGACTTAATTAATGAGACTTTGTAAGCCTAACGCGCCTAGTGTACTAGCATATGATGAAATGCAATCAGTCTGGCAACAAATCGGCTCCAACAAGAATGACTCTGGTATGAAAGTTTTAGAAGTAACGAGTTTTCGGTCCTAATCAGAATTCTTTTAGGAAAGACTAGTAGTAGTGAACAATGGAAAATCCTCAAAGTCTGAGCCATGTCTAACTCTACCGTAGCTAGATAAACTTACTCACTGCGAGAAAGGAATTATAAGCACAATGTGTGCCAGAACCTGGGTGTAGGGTTTTCAATCTAAGTTTAAAGACTTGCTACATTAGAAATTGAATTGCATTTAAATCATAGAAGGAAGACTTGTATTGATGGTCGACCATGTTCTTGGGTGAAAGGGCTTCCTAAAATTCCAACTGAAAAACCCATAATCCCAAATTAATGGACCATTGTTCAAACCCTCAATAGAGGTAATTTAGTTTAATTGCCAGACAGGTATTCGGCTAATGGTTATAATGTCCAGACAGAGTTACAATCAAAACTTAATAATGGATATAATGTCGAATTCATTGATCAAATTAAACAAAATAAATTATAAACTCCACCTTTGCTAAAATGCGTAGCAAGAATATTGTAACGAATGAGCGAGTCAAAAGACAGTATTAACTTGGAAACAGTGCATGTAATCTCTATGCAATAATAAACTGAAGAGACCGAGAGAACAATAAACGTGGAACACTAATATATATACATATATTGGCACCGCATAGAACTCTACGATATAGCAAGCTGAAGAGCTGTAGTAGATAAACAAAATACATGATAATCTCGTTGGAAACAGTAAAAACCCTATGGTAATTATAACCCAGGAAGGAGACTTTCCAAATGTACAGGATTTACAAAATTACCCAATAAACCAGATTTCTTTAGCATATGACTTCCAACACTTTTAATGAAACATAAACACAAGAAAATGGACATGCTGTAAGACAGCTTAAGGTATTTACAAATAGGCCAGTGCGGCTCAAAAGGCTTCAGAGGTAAAAACCCTCGAAGCTAAATTTCCTTAAAAAATATATAATACATGAGTAACAGAGTCTCGACGGGCGAGCTAAAAACCCGAACTCCACATTGCATAAATAGTAGTGGTCTCAAGAGTAAGGTCCCTCTCGCAAGAGAATTAATAGAGCAAAAGTAAAAGACCATAATCAGGGTGGAAACCCTCATACCCGGCAGAATTTGGATTAATCCCATTTCTGGAGGACTTCATTACCATTCGTAACCAAACTCGAAAACAAAGCCGAGAGGATCCTGCGTGAGACCACAGAAAGTAAGATATCCGAAGTAGTCTCAGGACAAACAAAAACAAAGAACTCTGAATGCATGAGGCAGGTTCAACCATTGTTGCATAAATAAATTGGTATACACAGTCTATACAGTTAAAGACTTACCAATGACCAGATTCGGAGGGCAAAGACAAAGGTATGGTGTTCTGAGCACCCTCCACTTTCACCACAGAAACCTAGTTTGAAGAGTGAAATAGGACCATGAACGAGAGCAGCAACCAAGCGACGGACCAAGCGAAATGGCGGAAGAATGAATTTCCAAATTGAGACCAAGTGATGTGAACAAGGTTCGAGCCATCTACAGCGGTTGGATCGCCAAGCCAGCTCCAACACCGTTGATCCCAAGGGGATCCCGAGGCAGTAGCTGAGCTGGTCAAGACTGCACATGCCACATACAGTGGTAGTGTAGGTATTAAATTAACATTTCAATTTAACAAAAATCAAGGTGGCTAGCCGACGGTCAGAAATCCATAACCGAATTTCCCATACCAAACGACGGTGTAGATTGAATCCGCACTGTCAGCAGGTTCTGTCTAATTTAATGCTGAGATTACCAACTTATATGGGATTATGCATACGTGGATAGGATGCGAATTAAATAGCATTGGAGTATGCAAAATGAATACATTTACAAACGTAAAAAAAAAAAAAAAAAAAAAAAAAAAAAAAAAAAAAAATTCTTTGGGTATATGACATTTATAAAGTGTTCATATTTATTTAAAGGTTGATTTTTTAAGTATTTTCAAAGTTGTTTTTTTAAGTTGTTTTTTTTTAGAGTTTTTCAAATTTTTCTATTTTGTTTTCTAAATATTGTTTTTAGCAATTTTTAAATTTATCTAGTTTTTTCTTTCTTTTTCTTTTTCAAATGTTTTTTTAAGTGTATTTGAAGTTGGTATAATTTATGAAGTGTTTATATTTATTTAAAGGTTGCTTTTTTAAGTATTTTCAAAGTTGATTTATTTTTTAAGTTTTTTTTTAAAGAGTTTTTTAAATTTGTCTATTTTTTTCTTTTGTTTTTTAAATATTGTTTTTGAGCAATTTTTAAATTTGTCTATTTTTTTCTTTCTTTTTCTTTTTCAAATGTTTTTTTTAAGTGTATTTCAAGTTTGTATAATTTGTATTTTATTTTAAAATTAAAATTTTGTATTAATTCACATTATGGTCTGGATGACTAGTACCTTTGAAAATAAAAATCTTAAATAACTCTCTCTCTCTCTCTCTCTCTCTCTCTCTCTCTCTCTATATATATATATATATATATATATATTAGTGGCAGTTGGGGTGATGCCAAGGTTTTATCAAATTATTTTGGAATATCCATCAATTCAAAGAGTAAGTATGTTGCTTTTACATTCATTGACAATACTCCACCAAAACCAAAATAATATAATATCTTGAGAAAATATATTACATCAAGATAGTTTTTTTCCTTCAATGAATCAAGAGATGATTCATAATGGAAAGAATTAGGCTCTATACTCCTCTTATGTACAATGGAAAGAATTAGGCTCTATACTCCTCTTATGTACATACTTCCAATCCTTCTCTAGTTCTCCACATACTTACTAATTTATAAAAATTATTCTAAATCTAAAATAGGATCAAGATCCATAAGAAGTTGATAAGACCCATTATTTTAGTAACTAATTTCGAAAAATTAAACTAGGACTACTTTTTATTTTTTTGCTAGCGTAATCCATAATATTCAATGATAATGTTTCTAAACTCTGATTATTACAAAATTAAAATCATTTCATGATGAATCCAACTTCCTCAAAAGAACAATAATATCTAATAGTGTTTCTAAAAATTTGTTGATGCTCCTGCATCAGATTCCCAAAGAACAAAATATTCCTGGACTCTTGTCTAGGAGATCTTTAACCCTTTGCTATATAACTTGTCTTTGACTGAAAATTTTTATGATGACATTAATTTCCTTCGGCAGCCCAAGGTTCTCCATTAAACAAATGAAATCTATTTTCATATGTTCTTGGAAACTTAGCTCTCTCAATCATTTTGGTTGATTCCTTCATGAGCATTTTTGGAAGGACACGAACTTATATAATTGAAACTATATTTCCCGTGCATGGAACAAACATGTCAGAATTAATTTGAAATATATTTTTTTATGGTTCCCAAGGTACTTTCTCTATTGACTGCTTCCATTTTTTCCAAAATATCTTGTGTTATGGTTGGCTTCATCTAGAATTTGGAGATTTTTCACACATTAACTTCTCACTGGTTTCCAAGAAACCTTCTCCTTGACATTCTTTTGTTGTTCATTTATTAAAATCTCTTCATTCATAACCTTTATACCATGGATACTATTGGTTGATCTCTATTTTCTACCATAAACATTTCATTGATTATCATATTCTCATATTCATTGAACAGATCTTGCTTTTCTGCAAACAAATGATTTACCTCAATTATTGGTTCACATTCCTTGCATTCTGCTTCATCCTTCAAAAATTCTTTGTTATCCAACGTTAACACCGGATTACTACTTACATCCTTTAATGGTAGAAGTGTATGTAATTTCCTGTCTTTCTCAAAACTATACGTGTTTTGGTTCCCATTATGTGTTACATCCTTGTCATTTTGCCAAGGCCTTCCTAGTAGAATATGGCAGATGTCCATTGGCAAGACATCACAAAAAATTTCATCTCTATAACTTCCAATTTGAAATTCTACCTTACATTGTTTAGTAACCGAAACTTGATGACCCTTTTGTAACCAAGAGACCTGGTAAGGTGCAATATGTGGTGTCTTCTTTAAGTTTAACTTTTCTACCATTTCAACATAGACTATATCTATGTTACTGCTATCAATCACAAGTTTGCAGCACTTACCTTTGGACTTACACATAGTTCTAAACAAACTCCTCCTTTGAGCTAGTTCTTTGGTCTCTTGTTCTTCTTGGATCAACACTCTTTTTAATAGGAAAGATTCACCTTCGTTAGGAGCATTTGCAAATGCACCTAGACCTCCATCCTCCCCCTTTGCCTCTGCCACATGAGCACCTCGTTGGCTTGTTGATCTATGTTCAGGACATTCCCAAGACATTTTTCCTAATTGTCCACAATTGAAACATCTAGGTTCATATATCTTCCTCGACATCTACCACTGGAAAATGATCTCCTTCCTCTGAAATCACTTTCTTTGGGTGTTTGACTACTTGAACTTCCTTCTTCCTCCTTTGGATACTGAACTCTTTGTCTGTTGGTTTTTCCTTTATCCTTTACAGGACTACTTCCTCTACTCCTCAATATTTGTTTCAGGGAAATCTTTTCTTTTGTTTTCAAAGCTGCTTGATATGCATCTTCCATATTTTTCAAAGGCAACAAGCTAATTTCATGTTGAATTGCAAAACTTAAACCAGTAATGTACCTTGCAACATTTTCACCATTCTCTTCTACATGTCAAGCCCTAATGTTTAATTTGTAAAATTCCTCAGTGTATTCTTTAACATTCATATTCCTTTGTTTAAGGTTCTGCAATTGGTTAAAAATATTAATACGATAATTTCTAGGTAAAAAATTACCTTTATGTTTCACCACCATCCTGTCCCAATCTTTAATTTTGGCTTTTCCTTCCTCTTTCGTTTAGATTTTACCTCATCCCACCATAGGGTTGCATGTCCTTTAAGTCTAGTCACTACATACTTGACTTGCTTATCCTTGTCAACATCCTCTTAATCAAAGTATTTATCTAATGTATGTATCCAATCCATTAACTCATTAGCATTCAACTTACCTTCATATAATGGTACTTCCATTTTTGGCTTGGCAAACATATTCAACATTTTCTCCTCTAGTGTCTCCTCTGCTTCTTCCTCACTAGAAGAATGTTCTTCAACATCATTGACATCTCCCATGTCAATTCCTCCTTTTTGTGTGGCTTCCATGGTTTCCATCCTCTCATGAAGTCTCTGCAATTCTACCTACAAAGCCACATTTTCCTCCCCACTCGTGCTCCCCGAGCTACTCCTCCTCGATTTTCCATAACTATTGTTGCTTCTCTAATACCAATTGATGCCAAGGTTCTGCCAAATTATTTTGGAATATGTATCAATTCAAAGTGTAAGTATGTTTCCTATACATTCATTTGAAATACTCCACCAAAACCAAAATAATATCATATCTTGAGAAAATATATTACATCAAGATAGGTTTTTTTCTTTCAATGAATTAAGAGAGGATTCATAATGAAAATAATTAGCTTTATCCTCCTCTTACACACATACTTCCAATCCTTCTCTAGTTCTTCACATACTTACTAATTTATAAAAATAATTCTAAATCTAAAATAGGATCAAGATCCATAAGAAGTGGATGAGAATCATTATTTTAATATCTAATTTGGAAAAATCAAAACTATGCCTAATTTTTTTTTTTTTGCTAGCTTAATCCATAATATTCAACGATAATGTTTCTAGAGTCCAACTAATTACTACCAAATTAAATCATTGCATAAGGAATCCAACTTCCTTAAAAAAATAATATCTAATAATGTTTTTTAAAATTTGTTGATGCTCCTGCATCATGGGGTAGGAGTGCTCTATGGCCTCAAGGAAGTTAAACTTGTAGAGTATTCACTGGGCTTAGGATGTATGGCAAACAACCAAGCTAAATATTATGCCCTCTATGCAAGGGATTTAGTTAGCTAAAGAAAAGAAAGTAACTTCTCTCATTGTTTTGGAAGACTCCCTCCTTATTTAACATTTGGTGAAGGACTTCTCTCCAAGCGACAAAATATTAGAATTTTTATGAAAAGAATCAGGAAAAGAGTGGAAGTGTTCTCCTTAATAACATATCTCTATGTCATTCATTATCTCAATAAAGATTCAGACGTATGTGCTAATTGTTGAAGAATGTAACGAGTGTCAATCTTCATAATTATACTTGACTCATGATGTAATTTATTTGTCAAAATAAATTTTTATTATTATTGAATTGACTTATTAAAGCATCGGTTTCATGCTTGGGTCAATGGTCAAAGCACTCATTATGTGCTCTAGGATTTTGTTGAGTCAAATTCAAATTTAATTATGTAAACCCTTCTTGGGATCATTGTATTAAAGAAAGAAAATTGTCAAAGTCATGTTAACTCCTCGACCATCAAGTTGGCCTCAATATTTTCAAATTTGGCTACAATCTCAAGTTGGCTTATCCTACTAGACATGTCAGCTCAATGTACTGATAGAAACCAATATATATACCCTAGTGAAGTCGACCCAATGAAGAACAAGAAAGCAAGTCCGTATGGACTACAGACAATGAATTTAGAAGGGCAGAAAGGTTTGGTTTTGGATCACATACAAGACAACAAAGTACTGAAGCATGACATAAACTAAGGACTAAAATTCTTCACAATTACAGAGGTCACAATTTTATATCATTACAGATTGTAGGACTGAAGTTTCTTGTTGTAATTGTAGGAGACGGAGTTGTTTTATGTTTTAATAAGGATCTCTTATTCTTCAAGATTGGTTTTGGAAGAAGAATATTTCAACTAAAAGGCTAACTTGATGGATGGAGAGAGGTTTAAGTTAATATTCTTAGTTGTCTCACTGTGATTTGAACATACTGAAGGAAGAGTTCTTGATTGGGTTTTCCCCTACTTAGAAGTTTTTCCCTAGTTGTGTGCCTATAGCATGTGTCCTTTGTGATTTTATTGTTTGGCATTTATCTTGATGAAAGAATAATATAAATAAGAAAAGGAGAACTAATAAGTATATAAGAATATTCACAAGTAAATGTCAAGAACTAAGAGAAATATGATGCCCTGATTTTCTCAACATGGGATCCAAGTGAGGTTCATTTGCATAAAGGGAAGAAAGAAGATCACAAAGGCTACTAATCATGACAAAGAATTCTGGTAGGGCTACCAAGCTACAAAAAAAGAAGTATAGTAGAATTTTGGGCACTGTAAAAAGCCCTAACCACTGTAATTGGATCACAAACCTATATATAGCAAAGACCTATAATATTAGTTTAATAAAACCGAAAGGATTAGTAATTATCCTAAAGAAGGCCGAGTCCATCAAGAAAGAATCGAAGTCCTAGGAACATTCTACAAGGACTGAAATCATCACTAAAAGAAGTCTGAAATCTGGTATCTCAGAGATCTGAATTTCATATGGGTGTTTTTTTAAATCAAGAAATAAACTCTATGATCAAGCAAACTAGTGCAAAGTGTTTAAGAATTATAGGTACGATTGGAAAATTCACTATAATAAAAAGGAGATGAGACTCCTTGAACCTGGGCTGAAACTAAATCTCACTATAGTCACTCTAAAGGAGGAATCAAAAGTTTCGAGCATAAGTGCTTTGAATAAAGTATATCCAAAATCACATTCAAAGAAAGTCGATATTGTTATTCAAAAGAAGCTTCAATCATTTGAAGAAGGAACTAAGCCTCCTACCTCAGTCCTGGGCTTAAATATATTCATTATTACATTAAAGAGGGCTAAGACACTTCTACAAACCTATGCATTAAGATGAATTAATTTTTTCATCCATCTAAAGGTGAAACACAACCAAATTTGTTCATACATATCAAAGGACATCAAGCTCCTAAAGTTGAACAAGATCTTTGAGAGGGAATAGTCTCCCTGAAAACAAGTAATGAAAGATCATCATGAAGTCCTATAGTTTTCACTTATAAGAATCAAAATCATACCTTTCTTCTATAAAAGCAAGCATTTGATAGGCTTGAAAGCGATAAGATGATCATGGTTTCTAGTAGTACACCTTGAAGCAACCTCCATAGTTATGAAAGATAAAGGTACGTAATCAAAAGGTATGTATAATACATTTATTTGATAAAGGTATGTTTAAAGTTAGTTACTTATATGGTTCTAGGGATAGTTTTATTCATCATAAAAAGTTATTCATATTAGTATTGATATTTAAGGTCGTAAACCCTAGGTTTCACATGAAAACCCTAACCTTGACTTGTTTGTTCCCTCATATATAAATCCTAACTCTAATCACTCATTAATATTGACTTCTAGGGTTTGTAAGTAGTCTAGGGTATATAGTAATCCCTAGTGATGATTGATGAGGATGATAATTTGTTTTTTACTAGATCTAAGGATTGTACTTGGAAAACCTAGGATTACATCCTCCATTGTACCATGAAAACCCTGGATTGTCAAATTGACGTCATGTTTTTGGTATCAAACATTTTTCTTGGTTGTATTTGTTAATCAGTGTAGAATTTCTGCAGAAACTCCGATAGATCTAGAATTCTAGTTAAATTAAAGACAAGTAATTTGTTGATATTCAAGAGAGGAGAGAAAGAATTTGCTCCATAAAATCAATGTATTAAATTAATGAACAATAGTAATACATGAGCAACCAAACCTCTAATCCCAAAGGGAGGTGGTTATATAGAAATTGTTGAATCTAGAAAACTAGGAAAAAACTAGTAGAAAACTAGAAAAGGCTAAGAAAAGCTAAAGGGAGGCCTAAAATTGCAACAATGACTCAAGACAACCTATGCCAACTATCAGCCACGAGGAAAGCGTGAGGAGGGGTGCATTTCCCAAGGAAGGCAACTTTAAAACATACTAAAATCATCCGGGGAACCAAATCCCTTGATTTAATGGGGAATCTTCGTGTGGGGCACCAATCCTCAAATAACTCAAGTGGATGAGGTGTGGTTAGGTGTGAACATGCACTTAGATGTATAAATGGTTTAGGAAAGTGGTTGGACCAATATTTCCATAATATTAAGCCTTTAAAGGCAAAAAACAAGGGAAAGTTGGTCCACTGAGCTAGTTTACCAAAAAGCAAGTGTGAACATGATTTTTAGTGCATGTGGCTAAGTCAAGGATACTTAGGCTAAAAATTAAATGTAGATGTTAGGATTATATTCCAACACCCCCCCTTCATCCTAACTCACTTATATAAACTAATTCCTGGGCAAGATGCCATGTTAGGTACTCAGGTACAATAAATAAAAGATTCTCATAAAATGAAGAAAGAGGGAAAACCTCGTGGGACTGTAGGAATAGGGTAAGTTCCTCAGACAGAACACCAAAGGACACCGCTCACAAACAGATCACAGATCAATACACCAGTACTTTTGACGTGGTTAAAACCCTCAAAGAGGCAAACAGTCCACGGCCTGAGCCAACGCGGCCACTTCAGGCAATTTATTAATAAAAGAATGAAAATTTACATAAGCTTCTCTCATGAATGGTTAACCTACAAATGACCCTCCATGCTCTTTAAATAGAGATCATGGACCAATCGGGTGTTAAGCCACGGATCAAGTGTTGATAATACCGAGGAGAGAATGAACCGTCAGATCACTACATATTGTGACCGTTGGATTGTAAGTTACAAAATGTACATAGTAAAGAAACACACTTTACCTAACTCTATACTAGACCAAGTTATACTTAATATTTCCTATGTGTCGGAATATCCTAACATCCCCCCTTAAGAACAACTTGGGATAGGATTGAAGGATTTACAAATATGACACAATAGGAGAAGGAAGGAGGCACTAGAGCCTATCCCCCCTTAGTGACAACTTCCTGAACTCCAACCATAAATCGAAGTTTAGTGAACTTCGCCTCTGTGAGAGCCTTTGTAAAGATGTCTGCAACTTGATCATCTATTGAACAATATTGCACTTCAAGAACATGGTCGTGGATGAGCTTTCCGATGAAGTGCATGTCCAATTCAATGTGTTTGTTGCGCTGATGTTGGACTAGATCTTTGCATAGTTGAATGGCACTTTGATTATCAACCAAAGTGTCGTCGGATGCTGCTGCTGAAAGCCAAACTATGACAGGATCTGACGAAGCCACAAGGCTTCCTTACTAGCTTCTACGGCACCATGATACTCTGCTTCTGTTGAAGAAAGAGAAATGGCACCTTATTTCTTGCAAGCCCATGTAATAGGTCCTGAACCAAGAGTGAACACATAACCTGCAGTAGACTTCCGATCATCAGGATCACCAGGCCAATCGGAATCAATGAAACCAACCAATAGAGGAGATGCTTCGGCACTGTAATGAATTCCAAACTGAATTGTACCTCGAACATAACGAAGTATTCTTTTAGCTGCTTTCTAATGACTTTCACGTGGGTTTTGCATAAAACGAGCAACAAGGCCAACAGCAAAGGAAAGGTCAGGACGAGTGTGGGTTAGATACAAAAGTTTTCCTACAAGTTGACGGTATATGGTAGCATCAACTTCAGGAGAAGTACAAGTGACTAAAAGTTTGACTCCAAACTAAAAGGGAGAAGGGGGTGGCTTACAGTCTTCCATGTGAAAATGGCGTAGAATATCACAGGCATACTTGGACTGGGAAAGGGAAACACCTTCCTTGGATTGCAAGACTTGAAGACCAAGAAAATAATGTAAGTGTCCTAAGTCTATCATTTCGAACTTTCTTTTAAGGCTAGACTTCACATGGTTTATAAGGTTGGGATCACTACCAGTCAAGATAAGATCATCAACATAAAGAACAAGAATGATAAGGGACTTGCCCACTTTCTTGGTGTAGACAGTATTATTAGAATGACACCTAGAAAATCCATTTTCTAAAAGAAAGTTATCCATTTTTGCATACCAAGCCCGAGGAGCTTGCTTGAGACCATAAATGGATTTCTTAAGCCGACATACAAGGCTGGAGTCTGTTTGTATAAAGCCAATAGGTTGTTCCATATATATTTCTTCATGCAAGTCCCCATGCAAGAAGGCAGATTTAACATCCATCTGATGGACTTCCCATTTGAAAGAGGCAGCAAGGGAAAGAACAAGGCGGATAGAGTTCATTTTGGCAACAGGGGAGAAGGTTTCAGTGTATTCAATGCCTTCAACTTGTGAAAAACCCTTAGCAACAAGACGAGCTTTATGTTTATCAACTTTCCCATCTGGTCCATACTTGGTTCTGTAAACCCATTTGCATCTAACAAGTTTACGTCCCTTTGGTAGAGGAACAAGATCCCATGTATCATTTTCCAATAATGAATGATATTCTTCATTCATAGCTGCTTCCCAATCTGGATGTCCTGAAGCTTCTGCAAAGGTGTCAGGATCATAATTCACTGAAGCCTTAGCCAGTAAAGAAGAGGCTCTATCAAACTGAGAACGTGTACGTCGCTGATCTGTAGGATCACCGGCAAGATCACCTGCTGCATCCCGAGTAGCACGAACCCATTTTGGAAGCTGAGGAGCTGAAGGAGGATCCTGAGAAGGTGGGGGAGGATTGTCATCCTCACTTTCATCATCTGAAGAAGAAATATTTTCAAAAGTAGAAGAGATAGGAAGAGGTGGCACATCCGCCGAACTAGGCTCGTAGGCCGATATATTTTCAGCAAACTTTACATCTCTTCTAATGATAACATTCTTGGACTGAACCCGGATGCGGGTGTATTGACATGCCATTAAGGCCATCCCGAGCCTCAACACCTGTTGACAAGGCCGAGGAGGATCGCAGGTACAAGACAGTGATGACAACCAGTTTTTATTTAATGCTGAGGGCAAACGATGGTAAGGAGAGGCAGAGCATGGTAGCTACTGCTTTGAAGCCGAACGAGTCTGCTCCGGTCTCGAGGAGTTCGGGAGTTATGGATTTTGGTACGAGGAATATGGTATTGGCAGGGGCCTGGTTATTTAACCACATTGCCCAGACCTCCAAGGCTCAGAGAATGTCGTTTGATGCGCGCGATGGGCAGGATACTGTGCTGCAAGAGTTAATCAAAGAAACGGAGCAAAGGCTCCAGACGCTCCATTTGGATACTGTCATGCGTCGGAGAGGAGTGCCTCGTAGAGGCGGTCGTTCTAGGATGCGCATTGTGAGGGATGAGGAGGCGCCGCATCCCATAGCTCCCATAGCGGCCAGACCCCCCTCGTCATCCAGTTCAGAGGAGGAATTCCTATTCTTGCCGGACTCTTACCAGACTTTTCGCTTCCGAATTCCTCGAAGGATCCTTCAGTCGGACGTAATCGTTAATTTTTCTGTGTATCTCTCTGAAGCGCCCTCGGTCAGCCCCTCATGGTCTTCCCCTGCTTCTGCTAGCCTCCAGGGCAGCGAAATTCTTATGGGGGATATGCAGGGCAGAGTATATCGTATGCCCCATCCGTTGGCAGCCGCAGATCAAGTAGACCCGCCTCAGCCGGCTCCGGAACAGGACAACGCACTCCGTGATGTTTCTGTGCAGGAGATCTTGCCTCTGCGGAACCGAGATCAGAATAGAATTGAAGGACATGATTCGGTTCATCCGGGTTCGGAGGGCCAGCAGCAGGATGATGAGGAGTCGGTCATTTGGCTTGATCCGCCAAGTCCGGAGCAGAGGCAGCCACCTGTATCGCCCAGTCACCTTACCTGAACCTGTTCGGAGGTGTTTCTCAAGGTTTTTGCTCACTTGTTCATGTCTGTGTTGGTTAAACTTTCCCTTTGTTCAGTTTCTGTTATAAGCCCTATAGAGGCAGTTTGTTAAAAGTCAGAGTCAGTAAGCTTAAAATGTCTATTTTTGGCTATCCGAAACCATATGGGATCCAAGAAACTCATTTGGACATTTTTGTAATGCCAGCTTAGTGGTCTGAAAGTCTGTTTCAGTTGTCTCAGGTGTCTTTGTTAGAGGGTGGCCTCGTCCCCCTTGGATGATGTAATTTATGTAAATATTTTTCTTTCTTAATATAGAAGTAGCCTTTACCCAGAAAAAAAAAAAAAAAACATTCTTGGACTGAAGTGGAATAAGTCTATATCCTTTGACATCTTCAGAATATCCAACAAAAATACGTTTTTCACTCTTAGGTTCTAAAGCTTTATGTTTCTCATTTGGAATATGGGCCCATGCTTCACTTCCAAAAACACGAAAGTGACTTACATCTGGTTTGATTGAGCTCCATGCTTCTTCTGGAGTGATATTCTTTAAAACCTTAGTAGGAGTGCGATTTATTATGTAATTTGCACAGTTAATTGCTTCTGCCCAATAATTAAGAATAAGTCCTTTAGATTGAAGCATACAATCAGCCATTTCCTTTAAGGTGTGATTCTTCCTTTCAGCTACACCATTTTGGTGTGGAGTATATGGAACAGTATGTTGCATTTGAATTCCATTCTCAGTGCAAAAGTTGATGAATTTTTTGTTAACATATTCTCCGCCATTATCAGATCTTAGCTTAAGAATTTGATGTCCAGATTGTTTTTCAACAAAGGCCTTAAAGGCCAAGAACATGTTAAATACTTCACTCTTGAGTTTTAAGAAGTATACCCAAGTGCGTCTGGAGAAATCATCAATGAAAGTTAAGAAATACTTGTAGCCAGAGAATGAAACAACTAGAAGTGGACCACATAAATCACTATGCACGAGCTGTAAAGGGGCTGAGGTGTGCCAAGAGGCACGTTTTTCAAAACTGTCCCGATGATGTTTTCCGAGTACACATCCGGAACAAACACCATCTCTGCAAGATACCATTGGAAGACCTATCACCATATTTTCTTTACATAGATTCTAAAGAGAGCGATAGTTTAAGTGACCAAATCGCTCATGCCAAAGTTTGCTCACTTCATCATTATGAGAAACAAATACTGAGGGAAGATTTGATGACCCAAAGTTGTGAAACTTATACAACCTTGTAGAATCATCAGCAATGCCAGTAGCTAAAATCTGTCTAGGATCTCTTAGGTCCTTAATTACAACATCGTGAGGTGAAAATTCAACGATTTTGCCTTCACCTGATTGGGTTATCTGATATACAGATAGAAGGTTGCAGGATAAGGTTGGAACACATAATACATCATTAAACTGACCATTGTCTATATGAACAGTTTCAGTCCCTACAACACTAAGAGATCTATCATCACCAACATATATATTTTTGGTGTTACAATCATTTAAAGAAAAAAAACATGGCTTTGTTTTTGGCCATGTGATAAGAAGCTCCAGAATCAATGAGCCACTCATGAGAATGAGAAGAAGAAGATACATTTAGTGCATAGCCAGACCGAGATGCTTGACAACCACATGCAGAAAGTGCCATTCTTGAAGATGAAGTTGAAGTTGAAGAGTGCTCCAAATGGATGTTATGCTTCTTCATTGCTGCTTCCAAGGCTTCCATCTTCTTAAAGCATTTGGATTCTAAGTGGCCATCTCGATTACAAAAGTTGCAATGTCTATCAGTCTTCTTCCCTTTGTTTTTATTTGTCTTATCATTTTGTTGAAATGATTTTTCATTTTGAGGCTCAAATTGCTTAGGACCCTTGTTTGGTTTAGGACCATTCCTTTTAGGATACAACTTCTTAGGATTCTTTGGATTTGGTTGTTGCTGGGCGGCTAATGCTTTCTTAGAAGAGATTCCAAGATTAAGAAGACCAAGGTGTAAGAGTTTTTCTTGTTATCTTATTAAAGAATCACAAAAGGAATCAAAGGAAGGGGACTTGTAGTCTTGTCCTTGAGAAATGAAGGCTTCTCTTGTAGAATGGAAGGTGGAAACAAACACAGAGTAGGCTGGTCCCAACTTAGTAAGAATGGAATAGATAAGGTTACTATCTTCTTTCTTAACCTTAACACCTTCCAAGAGAAGTCTAAGGGTCTTGAACTCGGACAAAAAATCTTCAATGTAAGAAAAATTATTGGGGTCCAATGTAAGCAACTCATTTTCAAGTTGATGGGCTCTAAGTTCATTTTTTATTCCAAAGACTTTAGTAATCTGTTTCAATGCTTCATCAGGAGTATCAAGTTCTGCAATATGGAATCTAAGATCTGGAGAAATAGACATCCCTATCAACCAACGTGCTTGATCTTGCCTATTTTCCCATTTAGCTGCCTTATCTTCATCTTTCGGTTTGGTTTCTTGGCCTGTGGCTATTCTATAGAGACCTTTACTTTTAAGTAAATCCACAATGTAGGACCACCATTGGAAGTAGTTGGTGCTGTCAAGAGTAACTTGGCATGGACTTTCCATTTTAACAAAAACTAAAGCTATAGATGTTGAAACTAAGTGTTCCAATGGAAAGATCTCGAAAAATTAGGTTGTTTCAAAAAAACGGTTCTGAAAACGGCTTCCGGATGAAGAAGTTATGGCTTTTTGAAGAAAATTTGATGAAGATGTCGACGAAGTGCGGGAATGTGCGGAAATGAAAAATCTGCCCCCACAAAAAGGAGACTTGAACTCAAGACCTCTACTCTCATAAATTAGCTTTGGACCAAGTGAGCTATACAAAAATTTTGAGAGAGAGAGAGGGGTGGTTGAATTTTTGGGTTGCGTGCTTGCTTTGAGAAAGCTCTTTTTCCCTACAAACAAAAAACACAAAACCCAACACGGACATACAAAAAAAACGAACCTTGCAGCTCGAAGTTAGCTTTAGCCGGAAACTAAATATTTTCCTCAATGTTTCTGATTTTCCGAGATCACACTAAGGCGCAGCGGAAAAGAGCATACGCATGAGAAAAATCCTTCCTTTCTGTTTCTGATTTGCCCAGATCTCACAGAGTCACGGGGCAAAGAGCATATGCAGAAATGAAAGGTATAAATCCGGTAATAAAAAGGCTAAATAAACCGAAACCGAAATAAACAGAGAGAAAATAACTGTAAATTGCAAATAAACACTGTATACCTCCAGATCTTAAAAATGACGCAGCTAGGGCTACCGGAAACCTTTTCGCATGAAACGAAAGGGGTTCCTCACTGGAACAGATGCTCCCGACACAACAGAGCAGTCCTCTCGGCTTGAAAGCAGTCATAAACAGTAGATCTAGGAAACGGTAGTTGGATGCAGTTCTACTGGCTTCATATTTGGATCACCAATGGACGTGGCCCTCAAATAACTCCGATACCATGTAGGAATTTACAGGGTAAGTTCCTCAGACAGAACACCAAAGGAAACCGCTCACAAACAGATCACAGATCAATACACCAGTACTTTTGACGTGGTTAAAACCCTCAAAGAGGGAAACAATCCATGGCCTGAGCCGACAATTTATTAATAAAAGAACGAAAATTTACATAAGCTTCTCTCATGAACGGTTAACCTACAAATGACCCTCCATGCTCTTTAAATAGATATCATGGACCAATCGGGTGTTATGCCACGGATCAAGTGTTGATAATACCGAGGAGAGAATGAACCGTCAGATCACTACATATCGTGACCGTCGGATTGTAAGTTACAAAATGTACATAGTAAAGAAACACACTTTACCTAACTCTATACTAGACCAAGTTATACTTAACTATTTCCTATGTGTCGGAATATCCTAACAGGGACAACCCACCCCCCCCCCCAAAAAAAAAAGAGGAAAAAAGGGCTAAGTGGCCAGAAGGGCCTACTCAGTTGTCTCCACCACTCCAAGCATAGCTCTCAGTTCTGAAAATTTCTTTTCAGTGAAAGACTTGGTGAAGATGTCTACAACCTGTTGCTCAGTGGGGCAGTACTGCAGTGATATGACTCGATCACAGATCAGCTCGCGAATGTAATGCATGTGAATCTCGATGTGCTTGGTCCTCTGCCTTTGAACTCGATCAATCGATATCTAAATGGACCCCTGATTGTCACAAAATATGATAGTCAGAAGTGGACACTGAATACCAAACTCGGAGAGAAGCCCCTGCAACCAAACAGCTTGTGTAGTTGCATTCACTACACCTCTATACTCTGCCTCAGTTGTAGATAAAGCAATCGTGGATTGCTTCTTGCTAGACCAACAAATAGTCCTTGACCCAAAGCTGAAAACATAACCAGAGGTGGACTTGCAGTCTGTACCATCACCAACCGAATCAGAATCTGTGTATCCAATTAGTGAAAGTGGGCAATGCAACATAAAATATACCAAAACTGGAAGTACCTTTCACATATCTAAGGATTCTCTTTGCAACTTTCCAATGAAGCTCATGGGGCTTCTGCATATATCTAGAAAAAACTCCTACTTCAAAAGATATATCAAGCTGGGTGTGAGTAAGATACAACAAACTCCCAACCAACTGTCAATACAGTGTACTGTCCACCAAAGGTGTAGTACCCGCATCCTCAAATCTGATCCCCGAAAGAAAGGGAGATGTTGCTGGCTTGCATTCTATCATCTGAAAGCAGAAAAGTAGATCTGATGCATACTTAGACTATGCCATCTTGATCCCTGAAGTAGACTGAGAAACTTCAAGACCAAGAAAGTAGTGCAACAGTCCCAAATCTGTCATGGAAAATCGATCGTGCAATGTTGATTTTGTCGAATCAATAGCTAAGGTAAGGTTCCCTGTCATTAGTAAATCATCTACATAAAGTACTATCAGCAAAATGGAATCATCATGTTGTAGCAAATAAACATTCGGATCAGATTTGCATCGAATGAATCCAATGGAAAGCAGGAAAGAATCCATCTTTGCATACCAGGCTCTGGGAGCCTGTTTTAGGCCATACAAAGATTTCTTTAATCTGCAAATGAGGGAAGAGTTCTGAATGTATCCTTATGGCTGCTCCATATATATATCCTCCTTGAGATCTCCATGAATAAATTCACTCTTCACATCCATGTGATGAACTTCCCATCCTCGAGAAGCAGCAATGGCTAAAACTATTTGAATGGAGTCCATTTTTGCAACAGGTGCAAATGTCTCTATGTAGTATATGCCATGTACCTATGAGTATCCTTTTGCAACAAGTCGAGCTTTGTACTTGTTGATATCACCATCTGCAGCAATCTTTTTTCGATAGATCCATCGACATCGAACAAGCTTTCTTCCTTTTGGAAGTGGAACCAAGTCCCACGTGTTGTTTTCCATGAGAGACGAGTACTCTTCATCCATGGGAGCCTCCCAAAGCGGGTTTCCAGCAGCCTCAAAGTGTGACTGTGGATCTGAACCAAGTTTCATATAGCAATGTATGGGAAACAATGGTTCAGTGGAAGCCAAGGCTTGAGGAGCCCCAAAAAACTGTGATCTAGTCCTTCACGTCCGCAGGATCACCGACTAGTTCACCCGCATCTTGCAGGGTTTTCTCTACCCAAGTTGGTAGCTGAGTTGGAGCAGCCATGACTTGCTCCTTATCCTCTAAATCATAACCAAGAGGATTCTCTAATGGATGCTCTAAATTTCTCAAAGAAGTTTCGGACTTCTCCTCATCAATGGCAACAAGCGGTTCCTCGGCAGGGTCTGCTAAAAAATCATGCAATGATTTTTCTTCAAACTTCACACTTCGAGCTACAAGGAACTTTTCAGTGTGAGAGTCCAGCAATCTATATCCTTTGACACTGTCAATATATCCAACAAATATACATTCAAAACTTTGAGGCTCCAAAGCCTTCCTCTTATATGTCATAATGTGAGCCCATGCTCGTGAACAAAAAATGTGAAAGTGCGACACTTTTAGTTTCTTACCGGTCCAGCATTCAAATGGAGTGGTGCCTTTGAGTGCTTTGTGAGGAATGCGGTTCTGAATGTCTGATGCACAATTAATAGCTTCAGCCCATAGCTTAGGAGCTTATTATTTGGACTGTAGCATACAATTGTCCATCTCCTTTAATGACCGGTTTTTCCTCTCCGAGACACCATTCTGCTATGGTGTATATGGCACTGCATGTTGTAGTTGTATACCTGCATCAATACAAAGTTGTTGCACATCTTTGTTGACATACTCCCCCCCATTATCAGTGTGGAGTATCTTAATCTTACACCCAAAATCATTCTCAGCAAGTGCTTTAAATTCTATAAGGAATTCAAATACTTCCGATTTTAATTTCAGAAAAAATACCCAAGTAAAGTGAGAGAAATCATCTGTGAAGGTGAGTACATATCGAGCCTTATTGATTGAAGGTTGCGGGAATGGGCTCGTGATGTCATTGTGAATCAGCCCAAGAGGTGAAAAAGCTCTCTATGCCTTCCCTTTGTCAAACTTTTGCTTCGGATGCTTGCCAAGAATGCATCCTTGACATACATCGCTTGTGAATTTAATAGCGGGCAATCCTTCTACCATGTTTTCCTTGCTGAGTTGATGCAAGTAATTATAGTTTAGATGGATAAATCTTTCATGCCATAACCTGCTGATATCATTATATTGTGACAAAAATACAGTGCTAATAGATTTAGGAACAAAGTGGGAGAAGAAATACAAACGAGAAAAGTGATCTGCAATTCCATGTGTAAGATGTGAGCCCATGGAAATGTCAGTAATCACTGCGGAGTCCAGAGTGAACTCCACCTTCCTTCCAAAGCTAGAATGAGTGATCTGATATATCGAGAGAAGATTTGCGAATAGTGAGGGAACATGAAGTACATTTGTAAGCAGCCCCCTTCAAGGTCTACAATTCCTTCTCCGCACACCCGCATCTCCCGAGTAGGATCTCGTGCTTTCTTTGATGGAGGAGAATTCATATTTTGATGTAGCCTTATGGTTCGATGCAAATGAATCAAGGATCCAAGCTAATGGAGTGGATGTGACAGCCATTAAAGCATGACCATCTCATGCTCTCCCTCTCCCATCTCCCGTTCTGTTATCATCCTTCTTCTTTGGATTCTCGGGCACGGTGAGATTGTGCTACTGCAATTGCTTAGCCATCTCATCAATTGTTTTCCTCATGCAATTTTATTCGAGATGAAAACCTTTGGAACAATAGTTGCAAAGTGTTCTTTCCTTCTTCTTCTTACCCTTAGGTAAAGGAGAGCACTCTGAAGATTGTACGGGTCTCTCCTTCTTTGATTCATTAAATTTACCCTTCCCTTTTTGCTTGTCTCTTCCACTGCTCTTTGGAGCATCAGTAGCTGCAAGTGCTTGGTTCTTTGAATGCTTGATGGCACCCATTTGGACTAACTTAGCTTGCTCTTGAGTCAATGCTACAATGAAGTCATTCAATGGAGGCATTTTCCATTTTTCCCAAGTCGATTTAGATGCTTAAAAATATGATACAAATACGGAATATTCAGGGCCTAATTTCAAGAGAATTGAAAGGATGAGTTGATCTTCCTCTTTCTTGACTCCACATGCATCAATTTCAATGAGGATGGATTTAAACTTGGTGAATTATTCTTGCAGGTTGCTGAAATGAGTTGGACTGAGGGATATGAATTCATTCTCTAATTGATGCACTCTCATTTCATCCTACTTGCCAAATAGTCCTTCCAATGTGGTCCAGACCGCATCAGGATTAGTGGCTCTGCTGACATGAAAGAGGAGTTCTCTAGAAATTGATAGGAATATCAGCCCAATTGCTTCATCTAATTTATTGAAATACTTCATCTTCTTCGCTGCAAAAGTCGGTTCAGTCTCAGTTCCCATTGTTACCCTATAAAGCCCTTTGCTTCAGAGTAGCAGAGTAATCTGTGTCTTCCATTCTAAGTAATTGAAAGGATTTAGAACGAGTTTTGCGGATTGAGAGAGATGATCCATTGCTGCTTGATGTGCCTCCTGATGATCTATACCTGCAAATAAAACTGTGTAAAATCCACTAGTTTCGAACTAGCTCTGATACCATGTAGAATTCCTGCAGAAACTCCAATAGATCTAGAATTCTAGTTAAATTAAACACAAGTAATTTGCTTATATTCAAGAGAGAAGAGAAATAATTTGCTCCATAAAATAAATGTATTAAATTAATGAACAATAGTAATATATGAGCAACCTCCCCGATGCGGGTGATCAACAAGGACAGTAAGGTGGCAGTCAAGTGGGTTGGCATGTGGCTAGCCCACATGGTCTTCCGTAGACTGGCACAGTGGTTTAAAATCGGCATTCACAACAGCCATAAATGCACTTTAAGTGGGTGCTATCTCCAACCTGTTAACCGTCACCCACTTCGACTCTGTGCAAACATGAATCCTTGGGATAATTTCACCTTTGCATCTGTCCATCAACCTCTGCCATTGCACTGTCTCTGCCCTCAAGCCACTGCAGCACCTAGCTCCCGCACAACCACCGAGAGACACTGCCACCTCCAATGCTGCATTGATTTCGGCCTTGGCAATCATTTCACCCAGAGCCAAGAATGCCATTTTGTCTTCCATTCAGCTCTAGCTGTAAATCCCTTCGCTGAGCAGACCGCAAGCTCAATTGAGTCTTTGCACCACACTGTGCCCAATTCCGAACAGAGTTCTCATTCTCTTGTAGACAACATGACAAGAACATGACACCGTATGCATAGCTGCAGGGGCGGAAGCAGAGGAAGCCTGAGTCGCCCCCAGCATTCTACTATTTCGGACACCACTTCTTCGCTAGCTGAGCAGGCTCCCGGGCATTACCCAAATACCCAAAGTGGAAGAGGTCGTCTCCATTCGATACCCCCTACCTCACCTCCCAGTAGCTTTCCTTCCATTTCTGATTTGTCTCCCAGAGGCTCTCCACCATATCCTTAGCTACAACCCCAGAATGCCCAATTCACTTTCTGCGCTTCACTGAACAGGCCCATCATCACGGCCACTATCTCCATCTTCTTTCACGAGGCAGAGCAGGTCATTGAGGGACAGGCCACTGAGGTTGGCGATAGCACCAGAGCAATGGTGGCGCAGGGCACTATGGGTGGTGGTAGCAACAAATTAATTGAGGGATAGGACATTGTGGGTTGTGGACGCACCACAGAAGGATGCAGCCACAACAAAGCTGAACCAAACATGGCTCAGACGAGCATCCAAGAGGCAAGGAAGTGGAACACTGAGTAGGAGACACAATGTGCAGGTAAGGAGGTAATGGACCAGCACGTAGACGAGGTAATGGACCCTTATTATTGTTTCATCAAGGAAGAACATCCAGCGCAGTAGGCATGCAACACAGAGACCTTGCAACAGGCACGTGGCGACATGGTGGAGTACAGGTGTTTCATCGCGGAGGAACACCCATCGTCTCCGCCTTGCTCCTAGTCTGCATTCGACTGTCGTGTGTCCGACACAAAATCTGCCACTTGTTTTCCATTCAACACGCCACGTGTCTCTTCTCTCAGGTTTTTGGAACTTTGAATTCTAGTTTTGTTTCAAGGGGGTTCCCGGGGAAAAATTGCGGGTTTTAGGCTCTTCAGGTGGTTTTTTGCTTCATTATGAAACTGATAACAAACTGTGCTCTTTGCTAGTTTCCCCTATGTGGGCAGCAAGCTAATTTTCTTGAAATTCCTTTTGTTACGGACTGGTTTCCCTTCTTGGGCAGTCTAGATCTAGACTATGTTGCTTTTTTCCATTACTCAGGCATGGATAGGTACAGGCTAAGGCCTCAGTGTATGATATTTTTTCAGTAATAGAATTAGCATAACTTAGAAAAAAAATATACATGAGCAACCAAACCTCTAATCCCAAAGGGAGGTGGTTATATAGAAATTGTTGAATCTAGAAAACTAGGAAAAAACTAGTAAAAAACTAGAAAAGGCTAAGAAAAGCTAAAGGGATGCCTAAAATAGCAACAATGACTCAAGACAACCTATGCCAAATATTAGCCATGAGGAAAGCATGAGGAGGGGCGCATTTCCCAAGGAAGGAAACTTTAAAACATGCTAAAATGGTTCGGGGGACCAAATCCCTTGATTTAAGGGGGAATCTTCATGTGGGGTGCCAATCCTCAAATAACTCAAGTGGATGTGGTGTGGTTAGGTGTGAACATGAACTTAGATGTCTAAATGGTTTAGGAAAGTGGTTGGACCAATATTTCCATAATATTAAGCCTTTAAAGGCAAAAAACAAGGGAAAGTTGGTCCACCGAGCTAGTTTACCAAAAACCAAGTGTGAACATGATTTTTAGTGCATGCGGCTAAGTCAAGGATACTTAGGCTAAAAAATAAATGTAGATGTTAGGATTATATTCCAACAATCAGCAATACAGGTTTAAATATTATAGCTAAATTCAAAGGGATCACTTCAAGGAAACCCTACAAGGTTTGTAAAGGAGTAATGCAAGGTATGTAAAAAGTCTTATTCATTACAAGTATGATCACTTTGAAATTTTCACTTGATATTACTAATTCTCTCATGTCTAGGTTTTTCAATCATAAGGATTCTTGTTAGGGTGATTAATCTCTTGATTGAATCTAACCCCATCATATTATCTACTTTGTGTATGAAACCCTAACCTTTAGGGTTCACTGTAAAACCCTAACCTTTAGGGTTCACTGTAAAACCCTAACCTAAGGGTATGTCAATGAAACCCTAGTCTACTTAAGGTTTGTACAATGAAATGTTATCCTTGCTTAGATATGTTGACAATAATATTGAAACCCTAGTCATGTTAGGGTTGTTAATAAAGAATCAATAATGAAGAGTCTATTCTTGTAATATTTAGGGTTTCGGTATTGTTGTGACAAAATCCTAGTCTTTTAAGGTTTGTTGCTATTGTTATATTAATAAATCGAAACATTAAATATTTTTGATAAGTTAGGATTGGTTAATGAGTCAAAATCCTGGATTTCTAAGGTTTGGTAAAATTAGGGCTTATAACCAAGACCCTTGCATTAATGAGATCCTAGGAATAAAACCCTAGGTTTGTGTTCTTTCGCATAATCGAAACCCTAGTTGAATTGAAATTGTTGTATATCTAACTGTGATGCATTGATGTTTTTGTTTAGAGTCTACCAAAGTAAGTTTTACATGATGATGAAACCATAGATATGCATACAGTAGTATGCTAACTTGATTTTTGATGTTTTACGTTGTGTCTAGGGTATAGAAAAAAACACTAGTAGAAACTAGTACTCTAATGATATTGATATGATTTAGCTTGAATAATAAAATCTAGAGTTTACAACAAACCCTAGTAGGATCTATTATAATGTCGAAACCCTACACTATTATGATTAATTGCTAACTTGATTGGTTTCTAATAAGGTTTTATGTTTTAAAGATCATGTCTAGGGTTTATGACAAAACCCTAGTAACAAGTTGAAGTCTAGTATGAAAAATATGTGTCTCTTGTCGATTATGAACCTAACTAGGTTTAGGTATTAAATGTTTTGATGCTTCCATTGTAATGATATTATATAGTTAACTTCATGCTTCTATATATTTGTATTTGGTTATACTTGTTATTAAATTTTTGTAGGTACATGATATTCAATATGTTGAAGATGTTTGTGATTAAAGATATTCAATAGTAATGATGAGCATGATGAGGGAAGTGATAAATAATGATAAATATGCCATAAGAAAGAATGAAACATTGAAAGGTTGAAGATTCTATGATATTGAGAGGGAGTCTAAATAGAAGAAATGATACATCTCCCCAGAGGGAGGGCACAGTGAATACATTAAAGAAAGAATAAAACCGAAGATTGAAAGTACTACAAATAGACTTGAAAAGTATTGAGGCTATATTTGGTGGTGCTGAAGAAATGAAAGAAGAAAAGTTCTGACAAGATATATTTGATAACTTGACAATGATATAAGCGGCATCAGAATGATTGGGGACCCTGAAGGTTTGTGTTTACTTATATATTTGAAATATTATTAGTTGGGGTTGTGTTTGTACAAGCAAATCTTTCCATAAGAAGGATAAACACTTTGAAAGCATGCTTGGACAAATGGATATATCCAGTTTAGTGTACAAGGAGAGTAGAAGCATCTTATGGAAAAATTCTTGGGAGGAAATCTAGTCGACCTATGTGTTGATGTCTACATCCCAAAGGGGGAGGGTGGCATTGGTCATGGAGCTCTGATGGTACCTAGCGTGGTTGAAAGCTTGATTCCACCTTAGTCCCACCCGGATAGATTACCCTAGTCAAGTATCTACTCAATAGCACTAAGTGTGTTGGAACTCTTCGTAGTTCATTTCATTTTGATATCTTCCATGTACATTTATATGTATGTAATTATAATACCTTATAGTTAAAAGGGAGTGTTGAAGAATGTAAGTAGTGTCGGTCTTCATAATCGTACATGAGTCATGATGTAATATATTTGTCAAAATATTTTTTTATTATTATTGAATTGACTTATTAAATCATGAGTTTCATGCTTGGGTCAATGGTAAATAGGTAAAATAACTCATTATGTGCTCTAAGATTTTGTTGATTCAAAGTCAAATTTAATTATGTAAACCCTTCTTGGGATCATTGTATTAAAGAAAGAAAATTGTTTGTCATGTTAACTCCTCCACCATCAAGTCGGCCTTAAGATTTTCAAATTTGGCTTCAATCTCAAGTCTGATTCTCCTACTAGACATGTTGGTTCAATTTACGGAAATAAACCACTATATATACCCGAGTGAAGTCGATACAATGAAGAACAAGACAACAAGTTTGTATGGACTACAGGAAGCGAAGTTAGAAGAGTCGAAAGTGCTAAATTATGAAACTACCATAAAATTCCACTTTGAACAGCTTATTTGATGGAGATGATGATTGAATTGAATTCCTCTTTTAGAGAGGACCAAAATTGACCTAAAGATCATTAAATTTGGACAAGGGAAAGTGTACTTATGAATACAATCCCTCATATGTACATTTGGACAGGTCGGCCCCAATGGCAAATTGGTCACCCTTGGAAGCCTATAAATACAAGTGACCTCAAACTCATTTGTAAATCACCAAGAATATTCTTCTTCTCTTCTTCATTTATTGGTTCACACAGGTCTGAGTTTGGGACGACAAAAGAAGTTTGTAAACGTATGAAATTACAAGGTCCAAGGCTCGTATCTGTTTAGGGTTTTTGGGTTATAGTCGTTGGCTTGTCACATGAGAAATTAGGCCATAGTCATTGGCATGCAGACTCAAGAGAGAGACTAGAAGCCTTTAGTCTCTTGCATAGCTCCTCCTCCATGTGACCGGGAAGTTTCACTGAAATTGACCATTGACTAACGTTGACCGCAGACAACAAAAGTTGTCTCTGGTATAATCTGATGCTAGAAACATACTTATGAATGTTATTGGGTTGTTGGATGATATTGTATTCGGCTCATTTCTCTCTCTGATGAAAATTTTATGACAATCTAATAGAAGAATAATTTCAAAGGGTTTTCCCCATAGTGGGTTTTTCCCTAGCCTTTGACCAAACCTGGTGTCTCTTGTCGATGTGTTGATTGTCTCCTTTGTCATTGCATTTATTGTTCTATCTTCCATTATTGTTGATTGGAAAGACTAATTTTTATTGGAAATATTGCTAATTGAAGCATTGAATTGAGCTGAAGTAATTGATACAACATAGAACAATTTGAAAATTTAACATGGTATCATAGCTAAGGTGAACTACAAGCCCAAAAGGAGACAAGCATTGAAGCAATCATCTTTGGGAAAGTTCAAGGTGCCAATCTAGTCAAGTCAAGATGTCTTCCTTCTTCAAGGAAAATGAGAAGTTGGGTGAGACATCAGATTTTTCTGCATGGAAATTCAGGTTGGAGATCATTGCTAACTGTTACAGGGAAAAGTGTCTATATAGAACTGCTCTATCCCACTAAGGTGTGACAACTGCCTTAGAAACAAACAAAGAAAAGCTACTTTCGTTTTTCCTTTATGAATTATAGATAGAGAGGAACAAAAAGACCAACCTCTGTCTTGTTCTAATCTCCTGATTTGATTCCTCTCCTCTTTGATAGTCTTCAGCTACCTGCTCCCTTGCACGCCCAGCTTCACAAAGTACCTGTAAGATCACAGAAGCATAGCACTATACAAATACATGGATCTATAATCATAAACAATCTAGGATCATATGTAAATTGACCATACAAATGTAGCAAGCATCAATGACACAAAAGCATGGAGGAAAACTTGAATAGCTTTTATTGATAAACAAGAAAAGAGCCAAGAGGAGTTACAACCAGTTGTTCTGACCCAGCATCAACCTCCCAGTAAAGAAGCCCCTCTTCACCTCAAACAAAGCTTAGATCACCCAACAATCTGATGTTTGTCTCAAGAAACCAACAACAATTCCTTACAATATGCAAAATTGCAGCCTCCGGATCTCTGGGATGAGGGATCCATATATAGATATCTGTAAGGGGGATGAGTCAGCTTGTGATTTGATTAGTGTCTTCTCTCTAATAGTTCTTGCTTCCACTTGGAGATTGATGGCCTCTTACTCATCCTTGGTCGAATTCAGTGAGGCAAGTGTCACAGGAGAAGTTTCTGGAAGCTTCCATTGCCTCTCCACCTCGCGGAATGACACTGCCATTTGTCATTTCTCGCCCATCGCACCCCACAGAAGGGATTTTTGAAATGAAACGCACCCTCACAGTGTATTTAGGTGAGATGCAACGCACTTAGCCAGTGGAGCAGCTGAAATGATCCTGTTTTGACCAATTCTGAGCATTTTTTCATGGAGAACTTCTGGGAGAAGCTGTAATCTGTTGACCTTGTTCTTTTAGGGGTTAGAACAACACTTTTAGGGACTTAGGAGCCCTTGATTTATGGACATTTCATGCTTGGGGTTGTAGGGCCCAAAAATGTCTATAACAGTTGCCCCCTAAAGCATGAGGTCGTTAATCTTTTGATGTTGGGTTAAATGCTTTATTATGAGGATCCGAAGTTCTTTTAATGCTGGGAGGAGACCTGTAATAAGATACAATACAATACATTATCTTCATAATATTTTCATGATCTAGCTGAGGCGGGCATTCCCATGCTCAGCTTTATAAATTCATTTTCATGTACATAGGATAGACAATCGGCTGAGTGTAGACTGATGATTCTGATAGAGCCATCATCCTTTTGATTGGATGATTATCTGTGCAGCAATGATGTACATTTGATGTCTTTATTTCCCTGAATATATATCGCAGCCTAGATGGATGAAACTAGATCCGGGGTCTTCAATCTCGTTCGATCTTCACTCGAAGTACAATTCGATCCATGTGAGAAATGTTCTGAAGTCGAACATGGAAAGACATCGCTTGATTACTAGCGAATGATGTAAACTGTTAACAAGCGCGAGAGGAATCACCGATAATGATAATGACCCTCAAGGTACTACAGTACAATTCACGTGGCGTGAATAAAGGACTTGGCGTCGAACACCACGCAAAATCTTTCGGTCGAAGGCCATTGATGTAAACCTGTCGCCGGAAGTGAGAAACTTGCCATTGAGGCATGCAAGCTTCAAAGTACTGAATGGGGTGTTCCTAGATCAACTTCTTGGATAATGAGCTGATGTCGACAAGAAGTGATCCGTCACAGGAGGGCCTTAATGAATCCCACATCAATGGCACGGAACGGAGCAAATGATTTCAATGGAGGTGAAAACGATCTGGTGATATAAGGTTCAGGGTGGCGGTCATGAAAGAATGGAGTATAAATGTATGGTAGTGGGTGAGACACAGGTGAATTCTCTGAATGACTTCTCTTGAACATATCGGCGACACTGATGTGATGGATTGGTAGCATTAACCCCAAATGTGGATGGTATGATGGGACCATGGTGATGTGACCGGTGAATGAAACAACCCAACCCGACTCGAACGCGGAGTGGAAGTGTCATGTTCAAGAGCGACTTGCTACCAACAAAGTTTCTTCAAGTTTTCTTCCCAATTTTCCCCAGTCATTGCTAACCAGTACCTCTTTATTTTTGTCAAGCTTGAGGAGGATAACATATGCTTGTTCTATAATTTTCCCTTCGGGAAAACCCATCGCTATGTTTTAACGAGCCTAGTGATAGTGAAACTCGTTCTCGTTTATAGACAAGTTTGTCGCTATTGATCTTTTTAACGAGTTTTACGACAAATATAACTCGGTCCTTTTCAATTTTAGAGAGTCTGAAAAGGAACATAAAGGTAACTCCAAAATTCCTTTTTCGTCATCTAATCCCTTAATTCTGAAAAAGTATAAAACAATACAGAATGGATGAATTTTCAATACTTTTAACGAGTCGAACAAAACAAGCGCTCGATCTTTTTGTGTAATAATCCCTCAGGTCCAAAAAGATTAAAATCTAGGGGAGGGATAGCACTTCTTGTCCCTTTAACGTGCTGGAGAGGCCACTGGCTCAGAAATCTTTTCATATTTTACGAGTCAGTTGAAAAGAGCTTAAAGGAGACTCGTCTTTTGAGGAACGAGTGATAAAATGGGTAGCACCTGATTCCAGGCAAGGTTTGGAATTTTCCAATCACGGCAATGTTACAAGGATGGCTAGTGAAATCACTCTTCGCAGTTGTTCCTCAAAATGGGTAAACAATCAAATGGGGGTGAATGATCGGCCAATGCAAAAGTGGAGGTGACGGTGCAAACACGACCAAGGCTTTAATGGCTGAAGTACTATATTCACGATGGTTATTTACCGGTGAATAGTTCATTTTTTAACGAGCTTAAACGCGGGGGGAAACATTTTCTCATGGCTTATGTTTATTTTTTAATGAGCTTGAACTATGTGCTAAAACTGCTCGATTGAATGGTCCCTTTTTTATTTTACCATAAATAGCTTTGTTCTTTCAAAGATTGTACTGTATTTTCAAATGCTTCATCAAACTAGTCAGAAATGAACAATATATGCTTGAAAATGAGTTAGAACACTAATATTTTACTTTGAACTACGTAAAAAGTAATGAAAAAGTGTTTTTACCTCTCATTTTACCATTTCATTTGAACTTTGGTTTGTTGGAGCTTTGGAGGTGCTTTCCCCTTTTGATTTTCATCAGCTGATTTCGGGAGATTCTATGGACGATTCTCGGCGCCGTCTGGACCAGGTAGGAGCTAAACTTGAGCTCTTTCATTTCATGGTTTCCATTTTACATTCTGAGCTTGATTCCTAGTTTTTCTGAGCCTCTGGGGTTTGAAAAACTCGTTTTGCCTTCAGCGCACCCTCTGTGTATCGAAAAGTGCATTGAATGTTGGCTTGTCTAAAGGCCATCTGACATGCAATGCACCCAGAGCACTACTGTAGGTGCGATGGGCGCAGAGAAGGAATTCTGTGCACAATTTTTGATGGAAATTTTGCCTGTTTCTTACCAAAATCAGGATCTAACTCTTCTCTTGTTTGTTTTTCAGAGATCTTTGGAGTAAGATGACCATTACATGGCGATAACGTGAGCATGAAGAAGAGGACATGCTTGCCCTACATGATCCGGTTACAGTAAACGCACTGCGGAACTGTGGCTTGCTGAAGTTTTTCCGCATTTCTAGCATGAGACAACAGATCAACTTACTGCAGTATTTGCTCGATGCTTGGGATCCTACCAATCAGGTTTTCCAGATCAGGGGCAAATCTATCCCCTTGACTGTAGTAGACATCTATTTCTTGACTGGCTTGTCGAGGCGGGGTGCCCCCATCTCTTTATCAAGTTCGGCCCGAGGAGGTGACTTTGTGAGAGATTACGTTCGCCGGTACTGCAGAGAAGGATCTCAGCCGAGTAAAGACGGCAAGATCATCATCCGTGATGTCACTGACAGATTCCTCAGGACTTTTTAGTTTACTTTTGGTAGGATGGCCGGTGGTGCGGCTCTTCATGTAGCCAACCGATCTTATATGCAGTATGCCTTGGAATGCCTCCAACTGAAGGTGTTCAACTGGTGCGATGCAGCACTTCTTGTGATGAAAGAACAGTTGACCAAGATAAAGAGCGGGAGGTTGAAGAACTTTGGGTACGGTTCTATTTTGACCGCCTTTGCCTTGGAGAAGATACCACTGATGCAGCCACAGTATATTGCACTCGATTTACCTTCACCTACTGAACCACGTATGCAGAGATGGGTTGACCATATGTCTAGGCATGCTGGTCAGTCTCAGATTTCATTTTTTGATACCTTCTTTAGGTGGTTTGATCATCAGGATATGGTTTATTCTGAGTATCCATATGCTGGCATGGACTTCCGGGGTGATCCAGATTTAGTACTGCCGGACGGCGAACAGTGGGGCGCCATTGGTAAAATCTTTGACCATATTCCTGCTTATCATTTTTCATTTATAATGTCCTTGTGCTTTATTCTATCAAGACTTTAATCAAACTCATGTGTACATGCAGATGTTGGTCTTGTTCGTCCAGTAGTTCGCCTGAGAGTACCAGCTGCCGCCCCAGCAGGAGAGGCTGTCAGAAGGGTTATCCTTCGTGACCTTGATGTGGCCGAGACTCTCACAGCATTACAGGAGCAGGTTGAGGGCCTCACTCTTGGTATTCCAGATGTGAGGACTGACGAGATACCTTTGAGGTTACAGCGGCATACTACTGGTGTGCCAAGATGATGGACTCGTCTCTTATGCATGATCGCACAGGTTGTGACTTGCTATCACGAGCATCATTAGACTAGGGTGCCCCCTAGCATTTTGAGTTTTTTGGTCACTTGACCGATTTTGTCTTGGTTACAGAACATTATGTGCAAACCATAAACAGTTATATATATTTTTGATTTTCTAAGTTTTATTTTGGTTAAGTTACATGATCCAAATGCAAACATTGATGGTATGTTTCTTTTTATAAATGTTGCAAATGTCTATCTAACACATAATTTGCCAATGAGTCAGTTAATGTGTTTAAGTTTCTGGAAATATGTTGATATTGAATAAAATCAAATTGTCTTTCCAAAATCTTAACCCTTAGGAACATGTGATAAATAGTTGGGTTTCGGATGGAATAGATACCAGTGAGTTGTAGTATTACGAGTTGTGAGTCTAGCCTGACAATTAGTCGGCGTATACCATGTGTGATGGCATCAGAGAGAAGTTCTATCAACGCGCTATATTCAGCGATGTTATTTGTTGATCGACCAATACATACCCCTCTGAAACTTACTAACTCGCCGCTTGGATCAAAAATAGCCCAGGCTGCGGAAGATAGGTTCCACGAACTACGACTCGCTCCGTCGGCATATCCAACACATGACTCCAATAGGTTTGACATCTGCAACAAATGTAAAAAGTGGATTACTTGACCAAAATAAACACTTTAGCGAAAACAAAAACATAACAAAAGCACACAGGTTACCATTACGCATAGTAACGCTTGAGGTACAACCCATTACGAGGTTGCACCAGTGGAATTCCGTCATAATCCATTAACTCGTAGGCTCCTTTTGCTAACACTCGTTTAACAATATAGGGGCCCATCCATAAAGACTTAAATTTACCTGCTCCCAATTTATCGGATTCTTAGTCGTAAAGCAAGACCAAATCACCTTCTGAGAAGACACGGGGTTTGACATTTTTGTCGAACTGCGCCTTGACTCGTTTCTTATGGGCTTCGTTAGCCAAAGCGACATCACGATGGGTTTCATCCAATTGATTAATTCCAAGAAACGAGTTTCTTCTTCTGAAGTTCTGGGGAGGAGATCAATTGCAATTTTGAGAGACGAGATTTCGCACTGGATTGGTAAGACTGCTTCCAGACCATATACCAGTTGTAAAGGTGTAAACCCAGTTGCATTCCTTATCAATGTTCGGTAAGCCCACAAAGCTGAGTACAGGATTAGGTGCCATCTTCTCTTGTGAACTCCAATCATCCTTTGCAGCATGCGTTTCAGGACCTTGTTGATTGCTTCAACTTGTCCGTTGGCTTGGGGATAATATGGAGTAGAGCTGTCGTGAGACAACCCTAGTTTGGCAACTAATTTGACCATCATGTGATTGCGAAAATGTGATCCATGATTTGTGACTATAGCCTGTGGTACGCCGAATCTGGCGACTACATGATTGAAAAAGAAGAGGGCAGCTGTTTCACCAGTACTATCTAATGTAGGCATCGCCTCGGCCCATTTGGTAAAATAGTCAACTGCGACTATGATATACCCATGCCCCCCGGTCGAGGTGGGGTTACATGTCATGAAATCGATGCCCCATTTGGCGAATGGCCCAACAGCAACTATTGGCTGTAGAGGTGCGGGTGGTCTTCTGGTTTTGCTATCGAAAATTTGACAAGCATGGCAACTTCTGACTGCTGTTATGCAATCTTTGAACATTGTTGGCCAGAAGTATCCTGCTCGTAAGATTTTTTGCGCTGTAGCATAACCAGATTGATGCCCCCCACACGCGCCTGAATGACAATCATTCAGGACTTTTTCGGCCTCCTCATGGGTGAGGCACCTTCTCAGAACTGTATCCATACTGTGACGGTAAAGTGTATCACCGACGATCATGTAGTCTTTTGCTTGGTATCGAATATGTTTTTGTTCGGAGTGGGAGGTATTTGGCCTATATTTTTGGGTTTGGAGATAAATGATTATATCCCCATACCACTCATTACTTGTAGATATCAGAAATAAACTTTCGTCCATGATTGTTTCATCGGATGTTTCATCGTTGGACGATGATGGGAGATCGCATAATAATTCTGCAAAAACTAGAGCTTTCTTTGACTTGGATTTTACAAATTCCAGATCAAACTCTTGCAGGATTGCTATCCATTTTGAATATTTGCCCCCCAACAACTGTCGCGACAATATATAAGTCATGGGGTTGCAATCTGACAGAATGGTAGTTTTTCGAAAGAGGACATAGTGTCGAAATCTCTGTATCACTTGAACAGCTGCAAGTGCTAGCTTTTGAACTAAGAATATTTGGTTTCTGTATCATTTAAGTTTTTACTTAAATAATATATAGGATGTTCAATCCCATCGACTTCTTGAACTAAAACCATTGCGATGGTCGTATCCGCTGCAGCCAGATACAGGTTAAAATCTTTTTGATAATCAAGAGCGTACATTAATGATGCTTTCATTAGGGATTCTTTTAAAGCATCAAAGGAAGCTTGCGCAACCTGATCCCAAACAAAGGGTACTTCCTTTTTCAAAAGACGTGTATAACCTTTAGCAAGTTCGGCGTAATTTGGAATGAACCTCCTCAGAAAGTTCGTTTTCCCTTGGAGTTTCTGAATCTGAAGCAAATTCGAAGGTGGAGGCAAATTTATGATTGCCTGGACCTTACATGGGTCGAGACGAATCCTGTCCTTTGAGACTACAAAGCCAAGCAAACGACCAGAACTGACGCAAAATACACATTTGTGTGGATTGAGTCGTATCTTGTAGTGTCGGCAACGTAGAAATATCGCTCTTAAATGTTGCGGGTGATCAGTCCGCTTTCGCGAATGAGCCAGAAGGTCGTCGAGGTATGGTTGAACGATGTTTTTGATGTCATGGAAGGCATAATTCATTGCCCTCTGAAACGTCGCCCCTGCGTTCTTTAAACCAAAGGGTAATTTTCGATATGTGAATGTGCCCCATGGACAAATAAATGTAGTCTTTGACTGGTCCTATGGGCGGATATTTATTTGATTATACCCGGAGAATCCATCCATGAATGAAAAGATTTCGCATCCGGCGCATTCATCAATTATTTGGTCAATGAAGGGTGTAGGGTAGTTGTCTTTTGGACAAGCTTGATTTACATCCCTATAATCGATGCACACTCTAATTGTTCCTTGTTTTTTCATAACAGGGACAATATTTGATACCCAATCGGTTAGAGGAACCGGGTAAATGAAACCAGCATGGAGAAGTTTTTCAACTTCTGCCTTAATGGCAGCGGCTTTCTTGGGGTGCACCTGCCGTAGTCGTTGTCGTACTGGTTTGACATCTGGATACATCTTAATTTCATGTTCAACGATACTCGAGTCAATGCCTGGAATTTCACTATATGACCAAGCAAAGACATCTCTGAATTCGCGAAAAAGAGCGTTATATATTTCTAGTTCTGAAGGAGAACAACATTTGCCAACATAAATATTCTCTACAACATCTGTTTTGGTCGAGATATTTATGGCGATAGTCTCTTCAATGTTGGACAATTTTCGCTCTGAATCCACCGTGTTTACAGTATTTGATAGAAAATCAAAAACTGAAGGATGATAAAGGTCATCTAGAGTGTCTTCTCCACAATTCGGAAGAAGGAAATGATGGTGGGAATCATTCCATGGTGCCCCTTCAATTACCATTGATTGGAAAATTCCTTCGTCGGTGACATGCACTCGCAACCAAGGATCTGAAGGGGTACCATGTTCTTTAGACCTATCTATCCAAACGCTTGTTGAGCGTTGATTTGGGTTTGCCTCCCATGCTAGGAACATTGATTGCTACAATATTTCTGTTGGGCTTGGAGGCAAAACCATCGCATGATCCATGTCGATATCGTTTTCTGAGATCTTTTTAGAAGATATCATATTGCAGGTTCCTATCGACGCTACTTCTGCCAGATTGATTGGAGGCGGAAGGGCGAAAGTTCCCATTAATATAGGATCTTTTAGCAGGCCTACTCCGATATTTTGAAGCGAATGAGGGCTTCCATGGATCATAGGAATGCTTCCTGTAACTTGAGAACCATTGGGTAGGAAGTTTTGTTGATCGACGATTGTAATCCCTCCTTGAAAGGGAAATGCAGTCTTCCTAAAATAGGTTGACACAACAGTAGCCATAGCATATATCCATGGTCTTCCCAGTAGGATGTTGTAATCGAGATTTTCGTCGATTACTTCAACATCTATTTCTACTGTTTTCCCTCCTAGTTCAACTTTCAAGTTACTTAGAATACCATATGAGGTATATGTCCTTCCGTCGAATTCTTTTAATGTCGTCGAAGATCGCGACAAGGTTGGAGATCCTAAAGTTTTCCAGCAACTCATCGACATAATGCATGTAGATGCCCCCTCATCAATAATTGTTCGATGAACAGTTTTGTTGAGGGCTTTCACTTGAACAAGGAAAGCTAGTTGAGCTGGTAATTGAGGATCGTATCCTTTATGATCGAAGGATACAAGATTTGAATCCTTTGGGTCTATCCCACTAATGGCTGATATAAAGACTGCCTTTGGGATGGGCAATTCTGTAGTACTTCAAGAGTCGACATAGCGGATGGTGATTGGGCCAAATCTTCCACTATATTATAATGTTGTGCCACTCTAGCGCGGGGATTAAATGTCAACTTGTGTACTACTCCCTTTGGCGGTTTTATTGTCAATTCAAGAATGATGGGTGGCACAACTTCTGTCGAAGTTGTTGTCGAACTACTAGGTTGATCTTTATCCTTGTTGTTCGACAGCTGTGGATTCCCATAATCTTTTTTCCTTGTCGATATCAAAGAATCATTTTGTTGTTTTGAAACCGACAACATTAGCACTTGAAATGGGTAAGCATTTCCACTTTCAACCAGATTTGTTCCTGGATTTGGAAACGGATAAGTTAACACGGCGGAGGTTTTTGAATTCTTGAAGAATTTCTTAAGCTCAACTCTGTGTGGACAACTTGCGGTCCAATGATCCTCATCACATATAAGGCATGGATTTTTTGGTTTCCTATCTCCAGGAGGGTTTGCAGAAGATTTTTCAGGTGATGATTCTTCCTGTTTCTTCTTCTTCCCTTTACCTTTCTTCTTGCCCCCTGGTTGTTTGGTTTCTTTGCCTTTATCTGTTGATACGACATTTACTTCCGAGGCAAGAAGTTCATCTTTTGCATTTTGACCTGAAATCTTACAGGGCTTTTTGGATGTAGCCTTTGTCGATTTCGTGTCTGTTGTGCCAATCACGCCATCGCCGGGATGAGAGTCATTGTTTGATTTAGGAGGAGGAGGAATTCAGAATTCCAGTCTAGGGGTGTCAGGTATTTTATCGTAGAGCGTGTCAGACTGAGTGTAAATCAAGTCCAAATATTGTGCACGAGCGATAACTTTCTCTTCTGTTACGACTCCCCCCTTTGCCACATCTTCCGTGATGGAAGGTAGTAATGACTTGATAAACCATTCAACTAAGAGCTAATCGGGAACATACGTTTTTACCATTCTACGACGACGTCGCCACTCATGTATATGATCAGATATGTGAGTGGCCGTTGTCTGTTTGAAGTTGGTAAGAAGTTATGTTCCCGTTTCATACCTTATTGGTAACTGAAAATGGGTTAAAAAGGTTGTGGCTAAGGTACTAAAGTTGTCGAACGAAGCTCTAGGCAATTCGATGTACCATTTTGCCACTGGACCCGTTAACGTCCTCTGAAAGAGGCGAAGTCTTATCTAATCATCATTTAGGGTGTTTGATGAACACCATAGATGAAAGGTCATCACATGATTCGATGGATCTTCACCCGGATTTCCATTAAATTTAGAAATATCTGATGGAAGTTTATGTGGAATCGCTGGCCACCAAGGGGCGTAAGCGATTGGATCGTTTGTTAACCGATTTAAATCAGGTAACTCTAAAGTTGCCACAAAGGGTAACTGCTGATTCAGGTTAGGCGAAGCATACCCAGGATAAGATGGGATTGCCTGAGCAATTGGTCTTTGCATACCGACATAATGCATTTGATGCTGGTAACTTTGGTAAGGTTGGTGGGCATGACCATTGTAAAATGGTTGATTTTGACCGTTTTGAATATACGGCTGTCCACTATTTGCAAAGATTTGTTGCTCAGAACCTTGGTATACTTGTTGGAATTACGGTTGTTGGTATTGTACTAGCCATGGTTGTGAATCCATGCGCTGTTGACCGATACTAACAGTTTGACCAAGATGAGGGGTAATTGCACCTGTATGAACCTGTGTCATTCCACCAGTCGGCGATTGTGGTTGAGTCGCAGGGTCAAGGGGCTGTTGCATTACAACCTGAGAAACCTGAGGTTGGCATACAACAGGCAGCGCTTGAACTTGCGACACCGTCACAATAGCTGGCGTAGTTGGTATATTTGACATAGGTAAGCATTGTTGCATCGAATATACAACTCTTGGTTGTTGAAGTAGTATGGGTACCCAACTGCTTGAGGTAATTCCAGTATAACCTTAATGTTGTGGTGAACCCCCGTATGGATATCCTCCCGGAGGGGATAATGAAAAGGTATACTACCCCCCATACGGTGGTAATCCAGAACTCAAGGGAATGGTTTGCCCTTGGGGGCCGGACTGCCCAAATTGACCTCCAAATGGATCAATTTGTTGAGACTCAACATAAGAGTTTCCAGATATTATTTCGGATGAACAAACAAGAACAGACCATACTGTCGAAATGGCCCCTAAGTGGGCTCCTTCTAGCTATTGAGAGCTAGTCGGGACAGATGGTATACCGGCGAACAATGTTGGAGTGATAGCAGCGATTTCTGCCGTCACTGTGTCAGACGACACAGTCCTAGATGTTGACGGTTGTTAAGACATTTCTAGTCTATCCAAAAGATTACCTAGCGATTCTACAGGAGCTTCTGCTAGTGGTAGACTAACTTCTGATGAAGAAGGATATAGAGTGATCCCGACTCCAAATTGCGATGGAGTACTTGTTGGAGGATCTTCCATAATCTCTTCTATGGCAATCAGACCAGGTGGAAGGGGAAGACCGTCAAGTCCGTAGAATATTTCTGGTGCCGAAGAAGGTATGGAATCGGAAGTGACAAATGTTTGAAGAGAAAGACTCTCTGAATCGGTTGAAAATGGAACTGGTTCGGTAACACAAGTGTTTACTCTCAGACCAGGATCAGTATCACTGTCCTTCTGTGGCTGCTGAACTTCTTCTGTAGAGGCAGGGGTTCCAGAAATTTTTAGAGTAACCGGAGTCTCTAATTTCGTTGGAACATTTGTTCTAACTTTAATAGGAGGTTTGGAACCGGTTAAACGAGTTCGCTTTGTCCGTACTAGCTTTGATTCCAGAGACAAAGACGGTTGACTCGTAAGTCTCCGCGAACGACAGGGTTTCAATTGACTTTCTTCCACGATTGCGGATTACTCGATCAACTAAAATAAAGGGGAAGTATGTTTCTGAATTAAATGAATTTTAGATGCTTTGACACAACTTGTTTTTTCAATTTTTAAGATTCGAGAAAAAACAAAAGATGACTCTAGGTTCCTTCGATTTTTAATGAGCCTGAAGTGACAAGTGCTCAGATGGACCTTTTATGTTAAGGAGTCTGAAAAGGAACAAAAGGGACTGCTCTAGAAATCTAGGTAGAGGGATTACCAAACCAATCGCAAAACTGCAGAATACTTTTTACGGTACGGCAGTCAATCTTCCTGAATGTTGTGTTCAGTGCATTGCGATTGATAGGGTGGCAGACACGGCTTCCTATGGATAAAGGATTAAGCCTAATGGGGTCTCCCAAAATATACTTGACGGTACGTGGGAGAACAAGTTTGTACTGGCACTTATCGTCTCAAAGTGGAGGAATCACCCAACCATCAGTGAGAACAACAGTTACCAGGGTTTACGACGTCGAAATACATCTCTAGCCTAGACTTCTAAATGTTGTGCGTTAAGTTCCAAAGCGTTGTTAGATTCATTGAATTTATTTTAATTTGATCTTGTTTATGAACTTTGCCTTTCAGGTTCACCACGAGATGTAGATGTAATGCCTAAAATGCAATCTAAGATGATAAACAAACTTTTTATCTTCTTTGTGCAATGAAAATCCTAGCTTCTAAGGAAAAGAAAGACAGAATCTTTTCACAAAGAACAAAGAGCACACTCTAAATGCACTTTCCTAAATCAAGCCAATCAGACTGTCTATATGCAAATGCACATGCATGTATTTGTTTTCGACTTTCTTAGTATATGAATGCTAAAAAGAAAGTTGATGCACAAATTTGAATCTCTTTTCAAGCGACAAATATCAACAAGTTTCTTTTCGAAATCAAAAAATGGAGACGATCACAACACTTTACGATTTTGAACTGAATACTTGTTCTTAACACTAGAAAATTACAAATTCAGACCAACAGCGATAGTAACAGGATAATTGACCATCAACAGCAATCAAACTCTTTCCTACGATTGAAATCGACACTTGCGACAGTTTCAAATCAAAGGACGACAGTACGATTATGCTACTTTTGCAAAGGAGAACTGTAAATGACTCAACAAACACACAAAAACATCTACAGTTCTTTTGTACAAAGGAGGCGGAATAACAGCAAGGAAAAGGGGTTTCAAACAGACATATACTGATCACAGGCAGCAAAATTCAGGAATAGAACTCGAAAGAATGAATCACAGAATCCAAAACTGCACAAAGCTAGTCTGATCAGCGCACCTGTAACACAGAGAATTTGAAATGCAGCGCAGCTTGTCCACTCGGGAAGTGCGCTGAAATTTAGATTCTCTGAACAGTACCTGCGCTGGGCCAGAAATGAGACTCTATTCGGGTTCCGGGTCACAGTTTGCAGTTCAGTTCTTGGGTTTTGGCCGAGGAAAAAGCAATCAGTAATGCAACAATCAGGGGTAGATCTAAGGCAGATCTAAGAGCTATCACAAGGGCAATCAAATAGTTTGTGAATCAGTTGTTTAAATCATAAACAGATCCAGTAGATGGATTGAAGTAGCAGTTATCTACTTTGCATTTGCTATGGCAAATGCAGTTCGAATGCTACCTATAAGTTTATGAAATAGACAACAAAGAATGATAAACAAACAAACTAATTATATCCCCAGCGGAGTCGCCATTTTGTTACAGGGAAAAGTGTCTATATAGAACTGCTTTATCCCATTAAGGTGTGACAGCTGCCTTAGAAACAAACAGAGAAAAGCTACTTCCATTTTTCCTTTATGAATTATAGATAGAGAGGAACAGAAAGACCAACCTCTGTCTTGCGCTAATCTCCTGATTTGATTCCTCTCCTCTTTGATAGTCTTCAACTACCTGCTCCCTTGCACGCCCAGCTTCACAAAGTACCTGTAAGATCACAGAAGCATAGCACTATACAAATACATGGATCTATAATCATAAACAATCTAGGATCATATGTAAATTGACCATACAAATGTAGCAAGCATCAATGACACAAAAGCATGGAGGAAAACTTGAATAGCTTTTATTGATAAACAAGAAAAGAGCCAAGAGGAGTTACAACCAGTTGTTCTGACCCAGCATCAACCTCCCAGTAAAGAAGCCCCTCTTCACCTCAAACAAAGCTTAGATCACCCAACAATCTGATGTTTGTCTCAAGAAACCAACAACAATTCCTTACAATATGCAAAATTGCAGCCTCCGGATCTCTGGGATGAGGGATCCATATATAGATATTTGTAAGGGGGATGAGTCAGCTTGTGATTTGATTAGTGTCTTCTCTCTGATAGTTCTTGCTTCCACTTGGAGATTGATGGCCTCTTACTCATCCTTGGTCGAATTCAGTGAGGCAAGTGTCACAGGAGAAGTTTCTGGAAGCTTCCATTGCCTCTCCACCTCGCAGAATGACACTGCCATTTGTCATTTCTCGCCCATCGCACCCCACAGAAGGGATTTTTGAAATGCAACGCACCCTCACAGTGTATTTAGGTGAGATGCAACGCACTTAGCCAGTGGAGCAGCTGAAATGATCCTGTTTGGACCAATTCTGAGCATTTTTTCATGGAGAACTTCTGGGAGAAGTTGTAATCTGTTGACCTTGTTCTTTTAGGGGTTAGAACAACACTTTTAGGGACTTAGGAGCCCTTGATTTATGGACATTTCATGCTTGGGGTTGTAGGGCCCAAAAATGTCTATAACACTAACAACAATTATGTTTTGGAATACATTCAAGTAAAAGTACCTGAGCCTCCAAAGAATGCATCAGTCGCTGCCAAGAACAAGTACAAGAAAGGTGAGTTAAAATCAAAGAAAATTATAGCTGATGGTTTACAAGATAATTTACTTGCATATGTTCGAAAATTGAGTAAGTCTAAGGACATGTATGATAATATAGCTAGCATGTATGAAGTCAACAATTTGAATGAAATAATCTCCTTGAAATATCAAATCAAATACACTAAGATGAACAAAGGAGAGTCTGTGCACTCCTACATAATGAGGATATCTCGCCTTAGAGATCAATTGCAAAGATTTGGGGAATTTGTGCCTAACAAGGGATTGGTGACTGTGACTCTAAGAGGTCTCCCTCCTATTTGGGAAAACCTTTATTACTACTATAAGCAATAACAATGTCCTTCCATCATTTGATGAAATTGTTGGAAAGCTTACTTAATAAGAATCAAGGATGTTATCAAGAGGAAGGATCCAAAACCATGAAGAAGGGGAGTCCACTGCATTCATCACTCATGACAAGAAGAAGATGAAAGGAAAAGGAGGTCAATCAAATTCAAGAAATCCTCCTCCTAGAAATCCAAATAGAAAGAAGGAATTATTTCACATTGAATGCTACAATTGTCATAAGAAAGGCCATTATGCTCGAGATTACCCTGAGAAGAACAATGGACCACACTACAATACTAGAAGCAACAATAACGCGTTCAATGATCAAAGAAGAAGAGAAGACCAAAGGAATGATCGTAATGGAAGAGATGGAAGAAGAAGAGATGCTCCATGTGATCATGAAGAAGGTCGTCGTCCACAAAAGAAGTCAAGATTCTCCAGGTATGAAAGTAATGTTGTGAATCAATCTAAATATATTTTTATTTTTTCCCTTACTATTCCATCTCATTCGGATTCATGGGATAGTTGGTTGGTTGATAGTGGAGCCACTCATCACTTCTCTAGTTGTAAGGAAGTTCTCTCTAATTTGGTAGAGAGGGAGTCAAATTTGAAAATCAATCTTGGAGACAACTCCACTCATCCCGTTAAATGTTTTGGGTCCGTTAAATTTCATTTGAATTACGGGGAATCTATTTTACTCCATGATGTGATTTATGTGTCGGTATTGAAGAATAATTTGGTATCAATATCTGTTTTGGAAGACAAAGGGAAGAGGGTGGACTTCATCAAGGGAAAGGTTCTTACATGGCCTGTTGGATCACCTATGAGAGATGCATTCACAATGGGATAAAGATATGAAGAACTCTATAGAGTCACTGGAAAACCACTTCTAACATTGATCCATGAAACTAATCATCTAAGCGAGCTATGGCACCAAAGACTGGCCCATCTGCATTATGATGTTCTTCCAAAATTGGATAAATTGGTCTCAGGGATTCCCAAGGTTCAATCCCATCATGATGTAGTATTTCCAGGTTGTGCCAGTGGAAAGAAGACAAGGGGATCATTCCCCTCTAGCGAGAACAAGACAAATGGCATCCTCCATCTCATTCATTCTGACATATGTGGTCCAAGGCATGTGCATTCTATTAGTGGCCATCTCTAATATATCACCTTCACTGATGACTTCTCAAGAAAGACATGGATATATTATTTGATGCACAAGGATTAAGCCTTCGAAATGTTCAGGGAGTTCAATTCTTTGATCGAAAATCAAATAGGAAAGAAAGTCAAAATATTCAGGTCTGACAATGGTGGAGAGTACACATCAAAGGAGTTCATTGATTTTTGCAAGAAGGAAGGTATCAAGAAAGAAACAATTATTCCCTATACTCCCAAACAAAATGGAGTGGCTAAAAGAAAGAATAGATCCATTATAGAAGCTTCCCGTGCCATGCTCCATGATCAAAATTTGTCGAAGTTCCTTTGGGGAGAAGCAACAAATGTCATCATATATGTTCAAAACAGGGTACCTCATCAAGAATTGGACAACAAGACCCCTGAAGAAGTATTCACAGGTGTCAGGCATGATATTGGTCATCTATGTATCTTTGGCTTCCCCATATACTTTCATGTGCTAAAGGATAAAAGAAACAAGTTGGAAACCACGGGAAGAAAAGGTATGTTTGCTGGATATTGTGAAAATTTAAAGCATTTAGAATATATATTCCTGGTCAAAGGAAGGTTGAAATTGGAAAAGCAAGGGACCTTCCTCTGCCTCCTCCTCCTGAGAAGAATGATGATATGGATATTTTAGATAGTCCTTCTGTGCCCGAATCTGAGACACATAGTGTTGATAATCCCATGGAGCCCGTGGATCCCTTAGATCCTCCTCCACGTCATTAGGGGAATTTTGAGGTCTAAAATGGGCCTCCTAAGAAAAATGTACAACCAAAAAAACCTTTAAAAGAAACAATAGGATTCAAGATGATGATGTAAACCATGGGGGATGATTCACCATTTATGCAATAAAAAAGTAAAAATATTAAAAATAATAAAATAATAAAATTACTTTTTCAACTCATATTTTCAACTTATCTCCCTAATGTTTTACTCAAATTTTGATCAGTATTACTTATTGGATGCAAAATTTAATTCCTCATCCAAGGAGTACCCATGTTACATACTTTTGATCGACCCTGCTACACACAAATTAAGAAATACATGAAAAAATGTGATTGTAATCATGTTTTTCATGTATTTCTCATTTTTAGTGTAGCAGGGTCCATCGAAAGTATGCAACATGGGTACTACTTGGATGATGAGTCAAATTCCGCATCCAATGAGTCTTGTCACTCAAAAATGAGTAAATCTGTAGGGAGATAAGTTGAAATACGAGTTGAAAAAATAGTTTTTTTATTTTTTCCCTCTAAAATTGGATGATATAATCCAATATTATTTTATTATTTCCACGATTATTATATAATTTCCTTAGGAGGACCATTTTAGACCTCAAAATTCCCCTAATGGATCCTGCTGCTAGGAAGAGGCCACTTTGGATTCGAGACACATTATAGGATGATGAGAGACAAGCTCTTATTCGAATATCATTTAGAGAAAGGAATAATCCATGCAGGTACCAGGGACATGTTGCAGCCATGAGAACTATGATTCAAGTTGATCCTCCCACATTCAAAGAAGTCATAAAAGAACAAGTTTGGAAAGATGTTATGGCTGAACCATATGAATCAATTATGAATATTGATGTATGGGATGTTGTGCCAAGACCAAAGGGAAAAACCATGATGACTTCAAAATTGTTAGTCAAGGTCAAGCATGGAGTTGATGGTAGCATTGGAAAATATAAAGCAAGGTTCGTGGCCCATGGTTTCTCCCAGAAAGAGGGAGAAGATTATGATGAGATATTGCACTTGTGTGTTGATATACAACCATTAGTTCGATAGTTTCCCTTGATGCAAGTCAAGGATGGACCCTTCATCAGATGGACATGAAAACTGCATTACTCCATGGCATGTTACAAGAAGAAGTGTACGTTGAGCAGCCACAGGGATTTGAGGTAGAGAATCGAAAGACACATGTTTGTAAGTTTAAGAAGACATTGTATGGTTTGAATCCAGCCCCTAGAGCATGGTATGCCCGCATAGATAGTTTTTTGGTGAATTTTGGATTCACAAGAAGCAATTTTGATCCCAACCTCTACCTCAAGGTAGTGTAAGGTATGTCATTGATTTTTTTCTATATGTTGACAATATATTCTTGACAGGTAGTAAGCCCCTGATGATCGAGTGTAAGAGGGATCTAGCCTCTGGATTCGAGATGAAGGACCTTAGACTCATGCATTACTTTCTAGGCCTTGAGGTGTGGCAAAGGCCTGGTGAGGTTTTCCTTTCACAAGGAAAATATGTTGTGAAGTTGTTGGAAAGATTTGGAATGACAGAATGCAATTCCCTACCCACACCGATGGAAATGAGCTTCAAGAAATTTTGTGGAGAGGTTGCAGGACCCTATTTGGTGAATCCATCCGAGTATATACAATATATTGGGGTTATGATGTTCGTAGTGAACACCCATTTGGACATATTCTATACAGTGAATGCATTGAGTCAATTCATAACTAAACCTCTCCATGCACATTGGATCACTTTCAAACACATTTTGAGATATTTGCATGGGATGATCACACTTGATCTGAGATATTCTTCCGGATTTGTTAGACTTCATGGATACACCGATGTTGAATCGGCAGGAAACATTATCAACAGGAAGAGTACATCTAGATGTTATTTTAGCATTGGATTTCCCATGATATTGGTGGGCCCCAGTATTGCAGCAATAATGCTGCAACTCCTGGAACTCCCTTCTTTAATTTTATCAACCTGGTAGTTCGTAACAAACTTGGAAGCGACGGTGCTGTATGCACAAGTACTAGCTCTTGCCGCAGCTGTCACTTGGTCAACTAGCACAAGTCCACTAGGGGCTTAAGCCAACTTCTATGAGCTCTGAGAAGAAGCTTTTTAACTGATGGATGAAAGCTAACTCAAAGGAAGCTAATCTACTTGCAGAAAGAAACTGAAAAGCTGAAAGGAAATGCAAACCCTAGCAAACCCTAATTTTACCAGCTAGCCCTACTGATGCGAAAAAGAGGATGCAAGCTACTGAAAGAGATGCCATTGACTTCTAGGAAGGTAAAATGCATGTGTCTAAGTTATCACTATCTGAAGAAAACATATTTTTGTATTTTTGAATAAGTTGTTAGAATTATCATGCATGCGATTTAACTGTTTTTGACTATGCAGAGGTGGATTGGCGAGAGGAAATGCTTGGAGGAGGTTGGGAAGGTTCAAAGAGGGCCTAAGGGGTCCCTAACACCCTTCCAGAGAGTTTCACAGAGTTTGGCTAGCAAGAAACCTCATTCATGAGCTTCTACAGGAAGTTTGCAGGGGTTCTACAGGATGTTCTGGAATTTCTACAGGATGTTCTGTAATTTTCTACAGGATGTTCCGAAAAGTGGATTTTGGAGGGTTGATGGAGGAAAAATGGTGGGAAAGTGGAAATGGAGGTTGGATAATGATGTTAAGGGGTTTAGGACCTGGCGCATGAGGCTAAGGAGCGATTGGATTTGGTTCAAGGATGGAGGAAAAGATGATGCACAAGAATGTAGAAATTAGGGCAAGGTGGGAAAAGTATGGAAAATGAAGGGTAGGAATCATGGATTAAGGGTTGGAGCAGATTATCTAATGGAGGAAAGGTAGATAGAGAGGTAATATAGGTGCTCTGCACACAATTTTCTAAAACTGACCAAACAAAGACTATGCAAACCCAAGATCTAGCTATCTTGACCTAATTTACCTAAATAACAGCAAGGAAAATGAACAGCAGTTTATTTGCAACGAAATAATGTGAAATGCTATTCAAACTAAGCAATGAAGAATCTGAACATGTAACTAAGTTCTGAAAATAAAAATCGAACACTAATGATTGCATGGCGAAGCAAAGATTGTGTTCTTGTTGGCAGCAAGGTCACCTTGATCCCAGCTCCTGATCCCACTGAGGGAGAGGTGATATCAGAGGTGCTTGATGGCCTTTTTCTGAAGCTTTTCCTGTTATTAAACTATCAACTAAATCTGAACATGAAAATCTATTTTGATCATCAAAGATAGCCTAAATAACAAAACAAGATTTAAATCTAAATAGCAGATTTTATTCTAAGAATGTAGCAAAGACACATGAATGTAAACAAAGGAGGTACTGGGCACTTGAGATGGGCCCAACCCCAAAAGCTATAGCCTCCTAAGAAAGATTTAGAGCTGGTGCAAATCTGGATTCATCTTTATTGAGCAAGAAAAAAAGAGTTACATCAAAAACTGTCCACAAGGAAAAGCTTGAAAATGTGCTGAAATGCAAAGTTAATCTACTGACTAAAATCAAACTACAAACTAGCTAACTTCTGCCTACAAAGTGACTAACTGAAATGAGGCCCTAAGTCCTCCTATTTATACAAATTGAGGACCCCAACAGCCCTCCTAAACTTTAGGAACTCGGCTACCAAAACTTGTAGTTAACAGCACTTTTACTAGCACTTGCTCGGCTGCCCTTGTGATAATCGATTTGGTGGCCCTTGAACTCTGAGCTGATGGTGGAGAATTCGAGGTAAGGGCCCATAAATGAAGGGGACACCTTCCTACAAATCCTCTCCCTTGTTCTTCCACGAATTTGGCTGCCAAGTGCTCATTAAAACCTTTGATTTTGTCTCAAAATTGACTAAAAATCTGCACAAAGCACCCATTAGACTTCTTGTCATAATGACTAACCCAATTCACCCTATTAGCATAAATATAATCAAAAACATGCAATAAACTAATGAGAATGGTGGATTAAGTCGAATTAGGAGGTTGAATGAGCCCATATAATTATCCCTTTTTGGGGCTCATCATCACCCCCTACTGAAAGTGTTGCTCATCCTCTGAGTAACTAATCTATCTCCTCATCTTTGATGGCGCTGGTGGCCTCCCTATCATGCCAAGCTTCTGAAGTGATGTCCTCTTCTCGGTCATGAAACCATGCTTTTCTCTCTGCTTCTTCCCACTTCCTGTGCTCCTTTTCCTAGAGAATTCTCAGCTTCCCGTAGAACTGTCTCGGCATCCTGTAGAGAGGCCTTTGTGTCCAACATTTTCATTCTTTCTCTCCATGTGGATGTCTTCAGGCTTCCCCGTTCATAGGTGATGGATGCCTTGGAGGGGGACCTCTCCTTTTATGTGGTAGGGGTGTCTAAAATTGTGATTGGTTCTTTTGACGGTGGCTGGGGTCTGCCAATCTTAATCCTCACACTCCTTCTTGCCTTAAAATACAGGGGAGGCTCCCTCTTTCACTTTCTCTTCTGCTTGGAAGATGTGCTTAGGGTGGCCAGCACAGCTGCTACCTCCCTAGCTAAAATTTTTGGTGATTTTTCCCTCTGTTGCTCTGTCTTCAGATTTCCTGTAGAAAGTCTTGTGCTAATTGTTTTCTGCCATCCTGTAGAAGCAGTTTTCGGGCTTCCTGTAGAAACAGTTTTCACTGTTTTGGCCTGCTTAGCTGGGGGTGTCTTCTCCTTTAATTTTGATGTGGTTTCCTTGGATGTGCCCTCACTTGCTTGGAACTTTTCAGTCCTTTTTGCCCTGATTTGCAACCGTTTCTCCCTTGGTGTTTGTGATTTTATTCCACCCATAGCTTTGGCCTCAGTAGCTTGGCCTTTTTCTTGTTCCTCTACTTGTTCCTTCTGTGCTGGTCTGTCCTGGGGTTCCTTACCCCTGGCTTTCTCTTTTGCCTCAATGTATTGCCTGTCTTCACTGTTGGATGAAGTGTAAGTTCACATGATAACCATGGATAATGCTGAATTATGAATCCCCCTGGCATGGTGAGAGTGCTCCCTTTTTCTTATGCTTTTTTCAGAAACGGAAATGTTGTTTATAGTTTCCCCCTGGACTCAAGGAAGAATTCCTCGGCTGTTTGATATCAATGAACAACAATTCCCTCGTTTCAAGACTTTTTCTGCCCAAATACTCGACTGTCAGAAGGGAATTAGGCTCCCACAGACAGAGTGTAGAGCTTAATTTTCATCCCCAGCATGCATACAACCACATAAAATTCACATTCTTCATGCACATGTTAGTCCTCACAGTGCTTTAACTTTTGTACAGGAGAAATTTGTTAATAGGAACCGTGGAGGAGAATGTGATGCAGAACCAACTGAAAAATTTCGTGTATCACACAGGAAAACTACCATTCTTGACCCACAGGCAGATTTGCTTCTAATTCTCCTACTCCAGACAGTTTTAATTCACCACCTTTCGAAATATATCATGCAGGGAAGAGTGTTTTTCGAGCCTACCTCTTTCGGGACTCCCAATTTGTCGAAGAAAAATCCAGGCTTTTCTGCTCTGGAAGGCTATGTTGTACTTTCCTGTAGAACGTCTTCCTGTAGAACGTTGGCCGGCTTCTGTAGGATGTCTCTGCGCCTCTGAACGATCTTGGTATGCGGGGGAATTTTGAACAGGCCGAAAAACTTGGCGAAGGACGTCGGTTTAACAGAATTCAGAGGCAGAGGACGCGTACTTCGGCCGAAGAGGTTTGCAAGTGTAAATGAACAGCGGTTAACGTGAGTCTTCAGCCGAGCATTTTGAATTACGGCGCAATTCGTGGCGAGGGGATGAGGTGGCAAAATGTGTGTTGTCTTTATTCAAACTACAGTGATGTTATGAACTACATGTTCTCTTCTATCTGTTAATCATTTGATGTCCTGTGCGCTGGAGTTCAACACGTCTACCACTACCTGTGTTTTTCAAATTTCACGTGAATGACTATACACGTATGCTGCGTGATTTTTGCCTGAGCGCTAGAGAAGGCAATGTCGGGTTAACCTTGCTAGATTCATGGCTTAATCCCACCATTCCATTCGTTCATGCAGTTCTTAAATTAGATTTATGCAATAGAGGAACGAGTTTTAGTCACATACCTGGAGGTCGAATGGTTGCTGTGAGGTGTTGTGGCCTTTCATTTGCTGCATGCACTGGTTTCTGTGGTTGCATGGTGGCTTGGTTGCTGATTCATGGTTGTTTTCTTATGCAGGTATCCTCTGGTCAGATCCACACTACAGGAGCTGGCTTCCACGTTCAGATCTGCACCCTCAAGCTGCTGATGTTGATTTCCCAGAGGACAGAAACTTGTTTTCGCCATTGCTCCCGAACGATAGATCGGATTGATCTGAAACTTGCTGAGCATGTTCCTATCATCATGATGCACCTCCCATATCAAAATTGCGATCAATGGATGCACAAATTTCAAGAAAAATGGAAAATGGCTGAAGATTACAGAGATCAATTTCTCGGAAACCATGCGTCGAAATCGGCTGAAACTGCTTGGGTAGGCTACTATCACCCATGTGCATCTCCCCATGAAACGGGTTTTGAAACGGATGCATGGATATGGATAAAATGCAAAAATGGTTGAAGGTGATGGAGGCTGGTTTCTTGGAAACCATGCACCAGAATTGGCTGAAATTGTTCGAGCATGTTGTCATTGTCCCTATACAACTCCCCCTGTAACAGTTTTGCAAATGGATGCACGGTTTTCAAGCTATGGAAAAAACAAATTCTGTTCTATGCATTTTTCTTCAAAGCATTCTGTAAGTTTTTGCATGGTAGAAAAAATGAGCTTGGGCTGTGATGCAGGCATGGAGATGATGGAGGAGTTTGAAGATTGCAGGAGGACTTATGAACCCTTGAGGAAGCTATCATGTTCGCCAAACTACCTTTTTGAAATCCATTTCTAACTTCCTTTAATTTCTACAGGAACTTCTTGTAGAAGCACAATGAGGTGGAAAAATGATGGAGAAAGGTGAGGGAAGGAAACAGGGGTGCTTGCAGGCCTAACCAACATATTCCAACTATCAGATTCCCTTTTAAAATTGAATTTGGTTCGTCCGAAGGTTCTACAAGATGTTTCAGAACTTCCTGTAGAAATGCCTGGAACTTCTTGAAGAAAAGCATGGAACTTCCTGTAGAAAGCCAAATCTTGACCTGAATGTGACCAAATCCGAGGAGAGGTGAGTGGCCATGGAGGGAGTGTCTGAAAGGATGTCCTAGAGCCTGGTATGGACTCTTGTCCTCGTTTTGCGTGCCCCTCTTTTCCTGCAAAGTATTCACTGCAACCTGCAATTTTTCACAGAGATTAGTCCTGCTTTCTTTTTTCTTTTTTTCTTTTTTCTTTTTTTTCTTTTTTTTTTTTTGAAAACAACTAGGGCGCCTCATGGAGGTTTTCACCCTAATTTCCTGCCTTGGGCGCCTCCAAGGGAGGTTTTCACCCAGGGATCTTATTCTCTTTTTCTTTTCTCTTTTTTTCTTCTTTTTTTTCAACCCATTGACCGCCTCATGGAGGTTTTCAATCAATGAGCCAATCTAAGGCGCCTCCGAGGAGGTTTTCACCTTAGATTTTTCCTCTTATTTCCATTTTTTCATTTTTTCTTTTTTCTTTTTTTTCTTTTTTCTCTTTTTTCTACCCTACCCTACTTGAAAAACAAAATTCTTTTCAAGTATAAGAATACTTCCAATGGAGCCATGTGCACATCGAGATTAGAGACAAGATGATGTGGAGGCTTGAAATGCATGCTTTGACAGCTATCCGGATTTCAGAGACCAAATGATTTGACTTTGAAGGGATCAAACATAGCTGAGGAAGAGAGTACTGCTGCAACTTAGTGACCGTCTGAAACCATATTTCAATATAGCTCTAATATCCTTGGTCCTCTTACTGATCTGGATCATTCTTCATGTCACCTTCTATCATGACTTTCTCATCTTCCTCTTTTTGTTGATCTTTCTCTTGAATACATGGAAGATTTGATGGTAACCATGAGGGAACTCTCTCGATCTTTGATTTTGATGCCTTCTCTTCATCAAGTGCAGCCCATGGTTCTTTGATCTTTTCTTTTGAATCTTCTTTTGCCTTTGGTCCTTCAATGTTGTCAATATAATCTCTGTTTTGCAATACTCTTCCTGAGCTATGGTGAAGATCATCGAGCTCAAGAGGAGTCATTTGGACATGTTGTGCCTCAGCTTTGCAATGGAGTTGAGCTACTCCAATGTGTGGATTTGGAAATGGTGGTACGGGTAGTGGAGTGGGGGTGTATATTTGAGATGGATGTGGATGGGGTTGTGGTTGGGCAGGCATTTGGGGTTGCCTTGGTGGAGCAGGAGGCGATGGTTGCGGTTGAGTAGGTGGTGGAGGAAAAGGAACGGGAGGAGAGTTGCACTGGGGCCTCCACCCCCAATGAGGTGCATTCCATTGAGGCTGTGGTTGAGCATAAGAGTGAAATGAATGAGCAGCTGGTTGGGCATAATATGGAGATGGATCTGACCAAGGGAGGGGTGTGGACCATGAAGGATGAGCAGGGGGACCCCAAGAAGGCATGGAAGTGGCTGGATAGGGGTTGTAATAGGTCTGGGATGTCCCTTGCATTCCCTACTAGTAAGGTATGGGTCCATGTGGCCTCCTGTGGTTCAGATAATAGAGTGGTTCAGTGGCTCCTTTTGCCCTCTGATATGCAGCTTTGATTCCAGGCAAGGAAGGGCACTAATTCGTAGGATGGTATTCTTCACAGACGAAACACACTTCTAGGGAGTGCATTGGACATTCATTCCTAGGATGCTTTCTAGTGCACCTGGGACAAAAGATGACCAAAGCCCTCTCGGCTTCCTCTTGCCTCCTTTGGATATGCAAGGTATCCAGTTGCATGGCAAGAAACTGCCTCATATCACTCTTGAAATCTTCCATTTGATTTTCAAATTCGTTTTTGGACAAGGTACTGCTCCCAACATTTCTGCTTGTAGCCATTTGCTCCAGAGGAATGTTTTTTTCTTCTTCTTCCCTTGAGGTTCTTCAAATATGTCTTGTTGTCCACCTAAGGTTTCTTTAATCACAGCCATCGCAGAAGAGAGAAGGTTGGCTCTGTGAAGCAGTGGGGATGTTGTGCAATCATTTTTCTGAATTATCTCTACTCCTGCAAGGCATGAAAGGAAATCTTTTTGGTTGATTTTTGTTTTTTTCTGCTTGTACCTACAAAACTAAAATAGATTGAACTGCAACTAACTATCTTGCTGAAATGAAAATGCGGAATTGAAATGAAAGCAAGAAAGGACTAATCTATTTTGCTCAAATGAAATTGCAGGAATGAAATGCTAGTCTACGCTTGCAGAATTGAAATGCTAATCTACGCTTGCATAATTGAAATGCTAATCTATGAAAGCAGGAAATATCTATTCTACTTTTGCGGAAATGAAATGAAATAAACTACTTAGCAGAAGGTTGTAGTGGGAAATAGAAGAAAAGTAGCAATCACCAATACTCTGATGCTTCCTCGGCAACGGCACCAAAAAGAGTGGTGGGCCCCAGTATTGCAGCAATAATGCTGCAACTCCTGGAACTCCCTTCTTTAATTTTATCAACCCGGTAGTTCGTAACAAACTTGGAAGCGACGGTGCTGTATGCACAAGTACTAGCTCTTGCCGCAGCTGTCACTTGGTCAGCTGGCACAAGTCCACTAGGGGCTTAAGCCAACTTCTATGAGCTCTGAGAAGAAGCTTTTTAACTAATGGATGAAAGCTAACTCAAAGGAAGCTAATCTACTTGCAGAAAGAAACTGAAAAGCTGAAAGGAAATGCAAACCCTAGCAAACCCTAATTTTACCAGCTAGCCCTATTGATGCGAAAAAGAGGATGCAAGCTACTGAAAGAGATGCCATTGACTTCTAGGAAGGTAAAATGCATGTGTCTAAGTTATCACTATCTGAAGAAAACATCTTTTTGTATTTTTGAATAAGTTGTTAGAATTATCATGCATGCGATTTAACTATTTTTGATTGTGCAGAGGTGGATTGGCGAGAGGAAATTCTTGGAGGAGGTTGGGAAGGTTCAGAGAGGGCCTAAGGGGTCCCTAACACCCTTCCAGAGAGTTTCACAGAGTTTGGCTATCAAGAAACCTCATTCGTGAGCTTCTACAGGAAGTCTGCAGGGGTTCTACAGGATGTTCTGGAATTTCTACAGGATGTTCTGTAATTTTCTACAGGATGTTCCGAAAAGTGGATTTTGGAGGGTTGATGGAGGAAAAATGGTGGGAAAGTGGAAATGGAGGTTGGATAATGATGTTAAGGGGTTTAGGACCTGGCGCATGAGGCTAAGGAGCGATTGGATTTGGTTCAAGGATGGAGGAAGCGATGATGCACAAGAATGTAGAAATTAGGGCAAGGTGGGAAAAGTATGGCAAATGAAGGGTAGGAATCATGGATTAAGGGTTGGAGCAGATTATCTGATGGAGGAAAGGTAGATAGAGAGGTAATATAGGTGATCTGCACACAATTTTCTAAAACTAACCAAACAAAGACTATGCAAACCCAAGATCTAGCTATCTTGACCTAATTTGACCTAAATAACAGCAAGGAAAATGAACAGCAGTTTATTTGCAACGAAATAATGTGAAATGCTATGAAAACTAAGCAATCAAGACTCTGAACATGTAACCAACTTCTGCAAATAAAAATCGAACACTAATGATTTCATGGCGAAGCAAAGACTGTGTTCTTATTGGCAGCAAGGTCACCTTGATCCCAGCTCCTGATCCCACTAAGGGAGAGGTGAAATCAGAGGTGCTTGATGGCCTTTTTCTAAAGATTTTCCTGTTATTAACCTATCAACTAAATCTGAACATGAAAAGCTATTTTGATCATCAAAGACAGCCTAAATAACAAAACAAGATTTAAATCTAAATAGTAGTTTTTATTCTAAGAATGCAGCAAAGACACATGAAAGTAAACAAAGGAGGTACTGGGCACTTGAGATGGGCCCAACCCCAAGAGCTACAGCCTCCTAAGAGAGATTTAAAGCTGGTGCAAAGCTAGATTCATCTTTATTGAGCAAGAAAAAAAGAGTTACATCAAAAACTGTCCACAAGGGAAAGCTTGAAAATGTGCTTAAATGCAAAGCTAATCTACTGACTAAAATCGAACTACAAACTAGCTAACTTCTGCCTACAAAGTGACTAACTGAAATGAGGCCCTAAGCCCTCTTATTTATACAAATTGAGGACCCCAATAGCCCTCCTAAACTTTAGGAACTCGGCTTCCAAAACTTATAGTTAACAGCACTTTTACTAGCACTTGCTCGGCTGCCCTTATGATAATCGATTTGGTGGCCCTTGAACTCCGAGCTAATGGTGGAGAATTCGAGGTAAGGGCCCATAAATGAAGGGGACACCTTCCTACAAATCCTCTCCCTTGTTCTTCCACGAATTTGGCTGCTAAGCGCTCATTAAAACCTTTGATTTTGTTTCAAAATTGACTAAAAATCTGCACAAAGCACCCATTAGACTTGTTGGCATAATGACTAACCCAATTCACCCTATTAACATAAATATAAACAAAAACATGCAATAAACTAATGAGAATGGTGGATTAAGTCGAATTAGGAGGTTGAATGAGCCCATATAATTATCCATTTTTGAGGCTCATCAGATATCTTGGATGAGCAGGAAGCAGAAGTCTGTAGCATTGAGTACCGTTGAGTTAGAATATATTGTTGCTAGCATGGCTAACTGTGAAGCAGTTTGGTTGAGGAAGCTCTTTGGAGAGCTATTTGAGCAGGTCCTAGATAATACAGTGATATATTGCGACAAAAAGAGGGATCTGTCTAGCGTAGAATCTCTTATTTCATGAGAAGTCCAAGAAAATAGAGATATGATATCACTTCATTTGAGACATGGTACAGAGAGGAGCCGTTATACTCCATCACATATCAACAGATGAGCATATTGTAGATATTCTCACTAAGGAATTGTCGAAAGAGAAGTTCTTGGTCTTCAGAGAGTAGCTTGGACTGATGGATGTGACCCCTCCTGATAAGGGTCATCGCTGATCGAGGACATTGAGCCAACTCTTCCCCCATGTTTGAGTTCCCAGGGAGTGGAATTGAGATAGAGGTCTCCTGGGGTTGAGGGATTTATGGACAATAGGGTATCATCCCTATCTGTTATCCATAGGGTTGGAGATGTTTCTCCCCTATCTTGGTCTTTGTAGAGTATACCCCAATTGGCATCATACCCATAACTCAGGCTTGTTTGGATTGTTCCTTCCGTCTGGACAACGGTTGAGGAGGCTTGGGGCATGTGATCCTTACCTTTTGGTAAGTCAGGTATCTAGCCCAAGCTTGGATTATGATGTAGGTGTTCTACCACATGACTCTTGAGGTTCATTGTTGGGAAGATCGGTAGGCAATAGGATGGGTTGAGATGTTCTCCCCTTTACCACCTATTTCTCGATGAGGTCGGAGATATTTAGCTCCCCCGTGAGATTATGGGTTGAGATGTACACACAATGTGGCTTCGGATTAAGATATGCTCTTCAACGATGTAAAGGGTGGTAGCATTAGCTCCCTGGTGATTCTTATTCTTTAGATTTGAGAATGTTTTAGCAGATAGAGTTTAGAAAATATGGGACATGATATGATGATAGGATGACATATTATCGATGGTCAAATATTGACAGGTGGAATTCTAGTTGAGAGGGAGTGTTAAATTATGAAACTACGATAAATTTCAACTTTGTAAATATTATTTTATGGATATGATGATTGCATTTAATTCATACTTTCGAGAGTACCAAAATTGACCTAAAGATCATTAAATTTAGATAAGGGAAAGTGTAGTTATGAAGAAAAGAGCTCATATGCACATTTGGACAGTTCGGCCCCAATGGTAAATTGGTCACCCTTGAAAGAATATAAATACAAGTGACCTCAATCTCATTTTTAAATCATCAAGCATCTTCTTCTTCTCCTCTTCATTGATTGGTTCGCATAGGTCTGAGGATGGGATGACAAAATAAATTCGCAAAGGTCTGAAATTACACGGTCTAAGACTTGCATCTATTTTTGGGTTTTTGGGTTACAGTCGCTGGCTTGTCACAGGAGAAATTAGATCACAATATTTGGCATGCATGCTCAATAGAGATACTAGAAGCATTTCATCGCTTGAATAGCTCCTCCTCCATGCGACTGGGAAGTTTGACCGAAATTGCCCATTGACTGAAGTTGATCGTAATTGACCGCAAACAAGAAAATTTCTTTGATATATTTTGATGTTGGAAACATGTTTTTTAATTTTATTGGGTTGTTCGATGATATTGTATTGGGCTCATTGTACTCTCTGTTGAACATTTTATGGTAATCTAATAGAAGAATAATTTCAAAGGGTTTTCCCCATAGTGGGGTTTTCCCTGGTCTTTGACCAAACCTGGTGTCTCTTGTTGATGTGTTGATTGTATCCTTTGTCATTGCATTTATTGTTCTATATGTAGGAATTTACAGGGTAAGTTCCTCAGAAAGAACACCAAAAGGACACCGCTCACAACCAGATCACAGATCAATACACCAGTATTTTTGACGTGGTTAAAACCCTCAAAGAGGGAAACAATCCACGGCCTGCGCCAACGTGGCTACTACAGGAAATTTATTAATCAAAGAATGAAAATTTACATAAGCTTCTCTCATGCACGGATTACCCGAACAATGACCCTCCATGCGCTTTAAATAGAACTCATGGACCAATCGGGTGTCAAGCCACGGATCAAGTGTCGGTAATACCGAGGAGAGAATGAACCATCGGATCACTACATATCGTGACCGTCGGATTGTAAGTTACAAAATGTACAACGGTAAAGAAACACACTTTACCTAACTCTATACCTAACTCTACACTAGACCAAGTTGAACTTAACTATATCCTATGTGTCGGAATATCCTAACATCCCCCCTTAAGAACAACTTGGGATAGGATTGAAGGATTTACAAATATGACACAATAGGAGAAGGAAGGAGGCACTAGAGCCTATACTATATTCAATTATTATTTATTGGAAAGAATAATTGTTATTAGGAAAATTACTAATTGAAGTATTGAATTGGGCTAAAGTAATTGATACATCATAGAACAATCTGAAAATTTAATAGAATGGTTTGGTTTTGGATCACATACATGAAAGTGAAGTACTGAAGCATGAAATAAACTTAGGACCAAAGTTCTTTACAATTACAGAGGCAAAAATTTTATATCATTACAGATTGTAGGACTGAAGTTTCTTTCTGTAATTGGAAGAGAAAAAGTTGTTCTATGATTGAAGAAGGATCTCTTATTCTTGAAGATCAGTTTTGGAAGAAGACTACTTCACCGGAAAGGCTGAATTGATGGATGGAGAGAGGTTTAAGTTAACAGTCTTGGTTGTCTCATTGTGATTTGAATCTACTGAAGGAAGAGCTCTGTTGGGTACCAAATCTGCATACTTTTTCCCTCCATTTTCACTCTCTCTCTTACTCCTTTGTATCATTAATATTCACTAATCACTCTAAATGCAAAAGGTAAACCCCCTTCAACTGTCTTTCAATAATATTTAATTAATGAAGTAATAGTCATGGGGATTTTACCTATGCAAGTTACTAATCCTATCATTCCCGTAGATCCAGTGGTCAAAGGTCGCATATGAAAATCAAAGAAGAAACTCCGAGTTTACAGCACCAGTTCGGCAACGCTGTAACAACATAACAGATTCCAAACCATTCCATACCTTTTTTGTTCTCTGTCTCTCGGCAACTAGTTGGTCGTTTCAACAATTTTATATTTGTAGATATTAGCTGCCAGATTCGAGGAACGTTTTCTCTGAACAATTGTATAAGAAGGGTTTCAATGTTGTGAATCGGGTTAGCTATGCAAGAGACTAAGATTGTAACAGAAGATTGTTTAATTAATTGAATGCAAGTTATTTTGTTGTTCTCTCTATAAGCTGTGAATCCATCGCAGCCCTGGTCAGAGAGTTGGGCCCACTCTTCTGATCAGGTGTTGCGTTATTTCTGTGTGTTGTTATTTTATTTATGTTGGTTTATTTTGATTGTTGTTACAGTACTTTACTTCAATTGTTGTGAATGCTTTTATAATTCTGCAATTTATTCTTATTTACTGTCACAGTGGTTCTTTAATTAATTCAGTTATTAAATCTGGGATTGGTGATTGGATTGTGTCATTGTTACCTGCATATACTTTGTGTGTTACCTTGAAATAATATACACACCCGGATTGATAAATTAAATGTGGAAAAGGGTTGAATAGTTATTCACACTCGGACACCAACATTTTGGCACCATTGCTGGGGAGGCTAACAAGGTGCAAGAACACGATCCACATTGATCTATGGATCAATCTCTCGTCTTAAGGAGGATATTTGTTACCCTGCTCTAAGTCTTGAGAGTAGTGTTCTATTTTATTTTCTTTTCGATTGATTTCTGTTTTGTTGATTTCTTAGAACCCAATCTCTCGTTCTGGGGAGGGAATTGTTACCCTGCTCTAGATCCTGAGCCCTAGCTATTTTTCTTTGGTTTTTCTTTCTCGTTTTCTTTTTTATTTTTATATAGGGGCCACTAGGGAGGGAAAGAGTTTTCTCACCCTGCTCCAGGTCCTGAGCTTTAGTTTTCTTTTTGTTGGTTCATTGTTTTCGAATCATCCTCTCGTCCTAGGGAGGGAAAGAGTTTTTCACCCTGCTCCAGGTCTTGAGCCGTGAAAGTTTTAATGTTTTCTTTCCAATAAATGTATGAACAAGGGTTTGAATAAAAGGGGCAGAGGAGGACCCCAAAGGCAAGGAAGGAAGGATTTGGGGAGGAATACCTATATCCAGGAGATTATTGCAAAAGTTGCATCAGAAGCCTCTTCATGAGTTGCTGCTAGGGTGAAAGTTCACACAAAATTTTAAGGTAATTATGTGGAACAACCTATACAGCCTCCAGGGGTGGAAGTATCCCTTTCAACAGCTACAGGAGAAGCAGGAAGCAGGGCATCAGAGGAATCATAAACACCTCCTCTAGTATCAGACAGGGAGGAAGTGGCCAACAGAGGGTCAGAAGAAGAAATCCACCCAAGGACTGAAGAAGGAAACTTTAGAGGATTCTCTTCACCTCACAATCAGGGGAGTGTTGTTAAACTTCCACAACCATCAATTGTTACACAGTAAGAACTTGTTGAAGTTCCAAGCGAGTATTGGAAGGTATTTATGGCACCCGCAACATCTTCAATTGAATTCCCAATTGGGGATATCACGGGTGATGCACCAATGAAGCCTATTCCACTAACCGCACTGCCAAACTTCCATGGGCTTTCCATGGAAGATCCAGACACTTTCCTATTCAAGTTTGATATTTTTTGCAGAGGATATGACTATGTCAATGATGCTCAAAAGCTGAAAATTTTTCCTGCTACATTAAAAGGGACAACATTGCGATGGTTTATGGGTCTAGGAGGAAAATCCATCTCTACCTGGGATGACATGAAGAAGGCCTTCCTGGAAAAATATCAGGATTACTGTAAATCCCGGGACATTAAGGAAGAAATTTTTAAATTCATGCAGAAGGAGGACAAAAATATGGAGGACTGTGTGCAGAGTTTTAAATATACTCTCCAAAGGTCTGGCCACAATGACCTGGATAAGGATATCCTGAAAATTATTTTTCTCGGGCCCTGAGGGAAGAATCTTTAGAGTTGTTAAACATCGTAGGTAAAGAGGATATATCTAAAGAATATTTTGACACCATCTGTGAACTTTGTATTCAATGTTCAAGGGGAGATGCAAGGAATAAATAGGGAATTCGTACTTTCAAAGCATCAAGCGAGGGAATCACAAAAGCTAAAATTAGGAACCTACTGGATAATTTGAAAACTGATATCCTAAGCACATTATCCTCCTAAATGGACAAATTGCAGGAAAAGAAGAAACATATGGGTTTGGAAAGAACGATTGGCTATTTTCTGCCCTCGGTGTAGAAAGAAACATCCATTGAAGGAATGTCCACTAGACACTATAGAGACATGTTCTATTTGTGAATAGAGTCACCCCACCCGTGCATGTCCATCTCTTCTAGCACTAAAGGCAATGTTTCAAGGGACGAATGAAGAACCAGATTAGCTATGCTTTATGGGGTCTAAGAAACCATGGTAGCCACGATCATCAAGCTTAAACCTAGGTATGTCTCAAGATCCTTTTCAATATTATAATATGAATCCTTAGTCAGTTCCTTTTTGGCCTCAATATTATCAGTACCCACCTTGGCAACCATGGTGTCCTCAACCTAACTCAAGTTCTTCATGGTCTCAAAGCTGGCGTAGCCTTGTTCCCCTGCTACTCAATTTCCTCAACCTACACAGCAACAACAATTATAGATTCCCTCTAAAGTTTCCTCCAATAATCCTCCTCTCTGACCTCAACTTTCTATTCAGCCAAAACCAAATCCAAACAATAAGGGCGCTCAAAAAACAGACACCCATAACCTTCCTTCGTATAGCATTTCTACTGCAAGTTTTAATTAGATAAATTTTGTGATCTGGCCGGGTGTTAAATGCTCCTACATCGCTTGTTATTGTTGAACATCTTGACGATGAGAATCCAGAATCCCAAGAAATGGGGGATGAGACAAACCAACCATCTATGGAACATTCTCCTTCTCATTTCACTGTTGCTCAGGCCTGTCAAACTAATCCTCCTTATCCAGAACGATTAGCCCTAAGTAAACGGATCCCTCAACTGGAATTTGATCTTTTAGGAGAATTGCAGAATCTGTTTGTGAAAATCCCCCTGCTTCAAGCCATGAAAGATGTACCTATTTACGCTAAAACTATCAGAGAATATTGTTCTAAGAGACCTGGGAAGAAAACAAAAGATCCACTCACAATTCATGTTATGGGGATATTATCTGACATTATGCTGGGAAAAGCTATGCCAATAAAATATGGGGATCCTGGGAACCCTATTCTAACAGTCTAGATTAATGGGGTAGATATTCCAAATGTACTGGTAGATTTGGGTGCTGCAATTAATGTAATTACTTCTAAAACCATGCTTACACTAGGATTGCGTGATCTTAAGCCTATCCCTACAGTCTTAGAGCTAGCTGACAGATCCACAATTAGATCGATAGGGAAATTGGAAGACATAACAATCTCAGTGGATTCTTGGCGCTATCTCATTGATCTCCTAGTCTTGCATACGCAGTCCCCAGCTAGTGGTCATCCCCTTATTTTAGGACAGCCTTGGCTTGCAACCATTGATGCCTATATTGGGTGTCAGTCAAGAAACATGATAATTTCTAATGGGGAAAATATGAAAAATCTTATTCTCTACCCCCTGCAGAACCAAGTTCACAGAAAAAGCCAAAACAGAACTCTTTGTCTTTGGATGGGATCGAAACTGAATATCAGGAACTCTAGCTAGTGCTTACCATGGGGCAAGCCCTCTGCTTTAAGAATGAGACAGAGGATGATACTATTAGCACTTTTATTAGCAACCCTCATGTTGTTCCGGATCCAACTCGATAATTTTTTGGAATCTATCATGAGCTGCGAAACATAGGAAACTATCGGATCAGAAACTAGAAATGAATATATTCTTGTAACAACATTTTCTGACAGTATATTAGTGGAGATCGAGCCAGGGAAGACACTGAATATCAACCCAAATCTTTCACCAGCCCAGACTGAACAACTCCTAAAGATCCTTCGGGAATAGAAAGAAGCTTTCACCTAGGATTATACCGATATGAAAGGTATCCCTGCCAATTTGTGTACTCATCATATTTATATTAAAGAAGATTGTCGACCCGTGAGACAGCCTCAAAGAAGGATGAACCCTGCCTTGAAGAACATTTTCAAAGAGGAGCTCCAGAAGTTATTGGATGCAGGATTTATTTACCCAATCTCGGACAGTTAGTGGGTATCCCTGTTGGTCATCGTTCCTAAAAAGAACGGTAAATGGCGGATTTGTGTAGACTATAGGGAGTTGAATAAAGAAACCTTGAAAGATCATTTCCCTCTACCATTTATCGACCAAGTCCTTGATACCCTAGCCGGAAAGAAGTTTTTCTCTTTCCTGGATGGGTTTAGCGGGTATAACCAAATCCAAATAGCTCTTGAGGATCAGGACAAAACCACCTTTACATGCCCTTGGGGAACATTCGCTTACCGAGTCCTTCTGTTTGGTCTTTGTAATGCGCCTACTACCTTTCAGAGGGAAATATTGGGGATTTTTTCTGACTTACTCGATGATAGTGTTGAAATTTATATGGATGACTTCACGCCATATGGAGGGTCATTTGAAGAAGGATTGGAAAACTTGGAGAAAGTTCTTAAAAGGTGTAAACAAATGCATGTTTCTCTGAGTACAACAAAATGTCATATGATGAGAGAAGAGGGAGTAGTGTTGGGACATTTTCTTTCGGCTATTGGAATACAAGTTGATCTTGCCAAGGTAAAGGTAATTATGCATTTTCTTGTACCCAAGACACCGACTCAAGTACGTAGTTTCATTATTTGCGCTAGTTACTATAGGTGTTTTATAGAAAAAAATTCCAAGATAGCATTCCCACTTTTTCAGCTATTAACTAAAGATGCAGAATTTTTATGGACAGATGATTGTGGAGTAGCTTTTGAGAAAATCAAAGAACTGATCTGCCAAGCTCCAATCTTACGTGGTCCCAACTAGGAACTTTCGTTTCATATCCACACAGATGCCTCTCAAACAGCTGTAGGGGCGGTGTTGGGACAACAAGAAGATAAGAAGCCATATGCGGTCTATTATGTCAACAAGAATCTAACATCTGTTGAGCTAAACTATATGGTAACAGAGAAGGAGTTCTTGGCTGTTATCTATGTTGTTAATAAATTTCGACATTATATTACTGGGTATCCTACTTTTGTACACACTGATCATGCAACAATCAGGTATTTGATGAATAAACCTGTAACTCCTAGGCATATAACAAGGTGGTTGTTACTACTTCAAGAATTTGATATCACCATTATAGATAAACCAGGCAAAGATAATGTAGTTGCTGATTTTCTGTCTAGATTAAGTGCTGATAATGAAGGAGAACCTGTAGAAGATAGCTTTCCGGATGAACATTTGTTTGCAATTTCTACTAATACCCCTTGGTATGCAGACATTGCTAACTATTTGGCTACAGGAAAAGTACCGCAACATTTGTCATACAGGGAACAATAGAGGATCATTCATCATAGTGCCTATTACTCATGGATAGTAGGATATCTCTTTTATACAGGGGGTGATCAGCAGATCCATTGTTGTGTAGCAGAAAGTGACATCTATGAGATTTTGAGAGTTGCTCATGATGGCCCTTGTGGGGGGCATTTTATGGATAAACGAACTGGCCACAAGGTGTTATAGATGGGATATTATTGGCCCTCTATCTTCAGTGATGCACAAACTATGTTCGAAGATGTGATAGCTGCCAACAGATGGGTCAGCCTGGTCACTTAGATGAAATGCCATTACAGCCACAAGTAGTTCTTGAGCCTTTCGAAAGATGGGCTATTGATTTTTTAGGTCCATTTAACCCAACTTCACATCAGAAAGTCCACATTTTAGTCTGCACATATTATGTAACGAAGTGGGTAGAAGCCAAGGTTGTAGCAAAATCAATAGAGCAGGTTGTCTCAGACTTTTTATTTGAAGAAATTTTTGCTAGATATGGTGCTCCTAGAGAGATAGTTTCAGATGGAGGAGCACAGTTCACATCACACATGATAGCAAATATTATGGAAAAATATGGGATCAAGCATAGGATAACAACCCCATATCATCCTCAGGCGAATGGTCAAGTGGAGAGCACAAACAAAGTATTGGAAAACATCCTCACCAAGACCATGGCAAATCATCACTGGGATTGGGCTGAAAAACTTCTTGAAGCTCTTTGGGCATACAGAACAACATGGTGGAACACAACAAGATTTTCACCATTTGAACTTGTCTATGGAAAATCCCCATTGTTCCTAGTGGAATTTGAAATTAGTATGCTCAGAACAGCTCTGGAAGTAGGATTGGACCTCTCAGAAGCCCAGAAACACTGGCTAGAATAGCTAAATGAGCTTGATGAAATTCGTTTAATGGTTGTCCAGAGGACTGCTGCCATATAGTAGCAGAGAGGAAAATGGCATGACAAATTTATTAAAAATAAGGTGTTTCATAGAGGGGATTGGGCATTACTGTATGATTCCCATTTTAAGGATTTTGAAGGAAATCCTTGCTCGCGATGGTTGGGATCGTATGAGATTGATGTGGTATTTGACAATGGGACTATCATATTAGTCACAAACGATGATTCCCATGTTTCTTTTAATGTAAATGGACATCAACTTAGACTCTACCACCGCCCAGCCTACTAGAGAAGTCTTCATCAAACATCTCTCGAAAAAATCTGGATTGAAGGTTGTTGGTGTAGAAAATGCCTCCTCTGCACCCTTGAATATATATATAATGTTGTTACTACTCACTTGTTTGTCTTTTTGCAGGAGCTATTGTTGAGGCACAATCACTGTGGAGCTGAAAAATTTCCCGAGTAATTGGAGTAGTCACTCCACCAATACTGATACTCTTGAAAATTTTCTAAGCATTGCTTGTTGTTACTCTCGAAAATTTTCTGAGTATCAGATGTTGTTACTCCCGGGGTGATATTACTCCTCAGATGTTGCTACTCCTTGGATGTTGTTGCTCCGTCAATGTTGTTACTCCCAAAAAATTTCTAAGTGTTGGATGTTGCTACTTCGTCGTTACTCTGCGAACTATCACTTCCCTCAGGTAGGTCACCAGGTACATCTCTGTTGACTTTTATGGATTTAATTAAATATTCCATGGGCAATACATTGACATGCCGCAGACGGATATTTATAATTTCAGGGGGGGTGTCGTCATAATTAAACGACGGCATAATTAAACTGCACTAATGATCAATCTAATGCCATCATTAAACCTTGTGCCGACAGTATGCTCCACGATCTTCACCATTATTTCGCATAATCATTAACATGTGTTGGGATTTGAAACACATACCGATCAGTCCTTTCTAATTTGATTTGGAATAATTACCATTTCATTCACCGTACTTACCATAATTCACCATGATTTTCTTCGTTTCTCAGGAGATCGCCTACCGTATTTATTGTCACTCCACTTCATTCATTTTTTTACCATGTTGTTACTGCAAGAATTTGTTGTTGTCACTCCTGCCAACGATATTTTGCGTCTGAACTGTTGTTACAATCTCTATAGGATGGGCAAATAAGTTGTGCGTCATGAACCCAAAGATACAACCCTGGTCCACAGCAATGCAAATGTATGGCGGGTTTTTGTAGATGCAGGATGGGACATTTACTTCAATAGATTGCAGGGGTTCGATGAAGGGATCACAATAGAATTCACGCTAAATTTGGACGATAATTTCTCTCGAGTCAGAGGAATGGAAATTCCCGTCATAGAAGAGTCCATTGTAGAATTTAGCAGGTTAACACAACATGGACAGAATTGGTTCTCACGAAAGGCTCCCCTGCTAGAGTTTCTGAAACTATTTTTGCAAGCTAGAGAAAGCATTGTCCAAAGGGGAAGGGGGTATGACCGTAAATCCTTGTCGTATCCATGGAATGAGGTAGCGGGCTTTGTCATGAAATACATAACCTGCGAAGGGTGCCATTTCAAAATCCTAACTCATTTTCGACTCCCGTGGGCACAGATTCATTCTTTGAACATGCCTTTCTTTTTGATGAAAAATATTCAACTTATGGCACAGTCTGCTCGGCGCTCATGCCAAGTGTTGGAGGTCCTTACAAATCATGGACTGGTTCAACTGTTGTTCATGCATGCATTGACCCAATTCCAAGTTCCCGGGGCACAATTCCTTGAAATGTCGGAAGAGGAAGTAGCAGTCATTATAACTGCTAGGGAAGAAGAGCCAGAGGAATTAGAGGAAGAACCGGCATCTCTTGTTCGTTCAGCAGGGGAAGAAGAAGAACCAGAAGAATTGGAAGGAGAACTAGCATCTCCTGCTGGTACAGTAGGAGAAGAAGAAGAGCCCAAGGAATTGGAAGAAGAACCAACATCTCCTACTGGTACAGTCAGGGAAGAAGAAGAACCATAGGAATTGGGGAAACAAGAAGAAGAGCTGGAAGAAATGGAAGTAAAGGAAACAATCAGGGATATAGTCGAGGCTTCCACACAAGAACCAGTCCCACCTGTGGAACCTACTGATGAAGAAATGGAAGTAGAGAAAACAATCGGTGATACAGTCGAGGTTGCCACACAAGAACCAGCCCCGCCTATGGAAACTACTGATGAATAAATGGAAGCAATGGATGGAGTTGATACTGTCTTACAAGGATTGGCTTTTATTAATGAAGTATAAGGAGAAGAAATACTAGTCAAGGCGCTAGCGAGTGATGTTGTTATACAAGAACCAGCATCAACTCAGTCAGGGTAGGGAAATGTGGAAGGGACAAACCCTGAGGTTGACGTTGCTCCACAAGAACCAGTGTTGACCATAGGACAAGAAGAAATGCATGACGAAGGCTCAACCCAATTAAGAGATGAAGGCGATGGAGAAAAAGAACTAGAGGTAGTAGACAAGACCGGTATAGACCAAGCAGAGAACATCCCCCACTCTCCTTTTCAGGCCACAATGCCAAGAGGAGCGAGAAGGATCTGTTCCCCCCAATGTTTAATGGAAGAGATTGTTGTTCCTCCCATATTGAAGTTCGTTGGCTCAAAGGAGGGCACAACCATTGTTGGCTCATCACTTGCTGATTCCTAGCAAGGGCTCCCTGAAGATCAGGCTGAAAAAGAAAATTTTGCAGAAGGACTAGAGCAGAGAATGGTCGACGAAGGCACTGTCCAACTGACAAATGTTCCTAAATTGAGAAGAGGCGAAGGATAGAGTGCTCCATAGGAAAGAAAACTAAGTAAGGAATACCTAGTAGAGAAGTCGGTTGATGCCTTTAACAGCAAACCACGGCTTTTTGAACTAGCTGTAGGGTTGGGAAATGAATTTATTCTCAAATAGGAGTGGATAGAACTGTGTGAGAAGAGAAGACCGCCTCTCAAAGAAAGTTATCAACTTCAGTTTGGAGAAATCATGCAACTAAAGATGGAAGTTCAAAAGCTGAGAAAGCAGGTATCTCGGCTGAAGAAGAAAACAAGGAAGTATAAATGGGAGGCTGTAAATCCCAAGGTCGAGGTCTCCTCAGCAGCTGTATAGAGAGAAGATGTTCCCACAACTTCTGCTGCCACACAGACTGGCACTGTTGAAGATTTTTTCAAGGCCCAAGAATTCTTCCTAGCTGTTGAAATTCAAAAATGGAAATCTACCACGAATGAACAAAGGGGACCAAGAGGGTTCAAGAACAAGTCGCTGATATTATTACTCGGTATGTAAACCAGTTAGATAGAGCAAGGCAGAGGCAAGAGAAACAACAGAAAAAAGATAAAGGACTTAGAAGAGCAGGTACAGGTGTTGAAGGCAGATAAAGAAAAGATGTTTACCTTAGCACAGCAAGTAATGGCCTGTCAACCTCCTGCCCATAGTTATTCTTTATTTATTCATGAACCGTTATTTTCTTCTGCGTGGAAAGAATCTACAAGGAGATCAGCCATGAGATTAAGGACCCGATACAATTCCTTTGTATTATAAGGATTCATGATATCGTGAGCCAGCACTTGATGTGCGAACTCTACATGCATGGTTATTTCTTGAGGGATGATGAGACCTTCAATCTGGTTTCATTCATGGGGGACGTCCACATGAGAGCCTTCACCTCCTACACTATTAACCTAGTTAAATGGAGGAAGGTTTGTGATACTTTTGAAGAAAATCAAGCTACAAAGCCATTGATGGTAAGGAGGGAGAATGGTCAATCAGTGACTATTTATAACAAGCACTCCACCTTTCTACAGATTGAGGGATTTAAAGAATGAATGATGGCAACACAGAGGTGGTGTACTGACCTCTGTGTCAGACAGATAGTCACTTTTCAGGACGAATCCCTTGACAGTTGTCAAAGGAGGTGGATGATGTCGTCATCGGCCATCAGAAACCGGGAAACTTTTAGCGAACCCAATTTTGCACGAGCATTACAAAGAGTGCCATGTTTTGTTGCATGCATTCAGACCTGTGGGGTCTAGTGGATGGGGCTGATGTTTTGGTTTCCCCTCATTTGGTTGCCAGCAGATCATTACACTCCAGCATATAATGTAACCAATGATTGGTGGAAGTATTTCCTTATGACATAAGGGTATAAACCTCCAAGAACAAAGATGGCTGAAGAATATGACCTTGCTCAGCTTCATGCCAACCACAGCCAATCCAACCCAAACCTGAAGAGACGGCGAGCTGTATGAGGGCATGCAGAAAGACTAGTTGGGGGGAGATGTTGGGTACCAAATATGTATACATTTTTCCTCCATTTTCACTCTCTCACTCCTTTGTATCATTAATATTCACTAATCGCTCTAGATTCACAAGGTAAACCCCCTTCGATTGTCTTTCTAGAATATTTAATTAATGATGTAATAGGCATGGGGATTTTACCTACGTGAGTTACTAATTTTTTCATTTCCGCAAATCCAATGGTCAAAGGTTGCATATGCAAATCACAGAAGCAACTCTGAGCTTACAGCACCAGTTTGGCAACACTGTAACAGCATAACATATTCCAGACCATTCCAAACCTTTCTTGTTCTCTTTCTCTCGACGACTAGTTGGTCATTTCAACAATTGTATATTTGTAGATATTAGCTGCCAGATTCGAGGAACATTTTTCTCTAAACAATTGTATAAGAAGGGTTTCAATGCTACGAATCAGGTTAGCCGTGCAAGAGACTAAGATTGTAACTGAAGACTGTTTAATTAATTGAATGCAATCTATTTTGGTGTTCTCTCTATAAGCTATGAATCCATTGCAGCCCTGGTCAGAGAGTTGGGCCCACTCTTCTGGTCAGGTGCTGCATTATTTCTGTGTGTTGTTATTTTATTTCGATTGTTATTAGTGTACTTTACTTCAATTGTTGTGCATGCTTTTATAATTCTGCAATTTATTCTTATTTACTATCATAGTGGTTCTTTAATTAATTCAGTTATTAAATCTAGGATTGGTGATTGGATTGTGTCATTGTTACTTGCATATACTTTGCGCGTTACCTTGAAATAATATACACACCCGGATTGATAAATTAAATGTGGAAAAGGGTTGAATAGTTATCCACACTCGAACACCAACAAGTTCTTGATTGGGTTTTCCCCTAACTATGGGTTTTTCCCTAGTTGTGTGCCTACATCCTATGTCGTTTGTGATTATATTGTTTCGAATTTGTCTTGATAAAAGAAGAAATAATAAGTATATAAGAATATTCACAATTAAATGTCAAGAACTAAGAGAAATATGATGCTCTCGATTTTCTCAACACTAATGAAGAGTGTTAATTAAGATTGGGAGATTTAAAAATCAATCGCCTAATCAAACCTTCTCCTATTCCTTAGATTTAAATGGACTGGAATTACACGGTTATGAAGGAATGCATTATTAATCAATTATAGTATGACATGTAAAAAAAAAAATTGCCAGATCAATTTTGTAAGTTATATACCTACAAAACCCCCATTTTTTGTTGTCCAGTTTGGAGTCTCTCTAGAAAAAATTGTATTTTTGTTGGATAAGAGGACTCATGAATTTTTTTAAAAGATATAGCTATGTGCCACCTGATATATTTGTTGTGATCCACGTGCAAACTTTCATATAAATTCAAAATTCTCATTCAGGTTAGAATATAATTCATATACACAACGAATATTCATAATTATATTTGAAATATGTAAGTATCCATTGTAGGACAAGTAATTTATAGATATAAGAATGTTTGAATATACTAGAGATATGATATGATATAATATAGTTACAAATGAGGGCCCTGCTTATATACTAGGCAAGTTGTCCCTTCAAAAATAGTCATGTATCAACCAAGAGACATGTCATTTCTTAACTTAGTAGTTTATATATATATGAGTGACCAAAAAACTGTATGCATATTGTTTTTTAGGGAAAAATTAATTAGAAAAAAAATGGGTTAAAAAAACACATCTTTCTTCAAAACAATTGAAAAAATATTTAAATACAAATAAAGAAACCACACACACACACACACACATTGTTCATAAAAACAAAAAACCACATATTTCTTAAAAATAATTAAAAAAAAGATCTAAATACAAATAAAGAAACCAAACGCGCGCATACACACACACCCACACCCACACACATATACTCAACTTAAAAATAAATAAATAAATATATAACTAAATATAATTAATATAATTAAAACTCCTTGTTAAAGGAGCACACGAGGGAAGTGGATGGTGGTGGAACACCCCCACCACCACCTCACTATTACAATTAATTCATGGTATACCTAAGCAACCTTCAATTACTCCCCACATGCAAAGTCATGTTGAGCCATACGCATTATTTCTCCTTCCCCCACATTATGAGTTTCATTTCCAATCCTCAATCTCATATCGCCATTCCAGGCCACTTTGATGTCATCTGCTCCCATAAATTCTTTGTTCCTCACCACCACCAGCGCAACTCCTCTAATACTATGTCGTATACTCAAAGGAAATATTCCTTTCTAGTTACGGAACCTTCCGTCCCCACTGTGGTTTCTCTCTTTGTTTTGGGGAAAGGTCTAGGTCCCCCTAGTCTGGCCTTCCCGCTCTCATCTTTTTCCCTCAACATTCTAATTCTGCAACCCCTTCCTCAATCCTGGGGCATGGTGGAGCTCCAATGCATTCTCAGTTAGTATCTTTGTGTAAGCTCGATCAATTTCGGGGTTGATTTGATGTGGATATTTACAGTGTCTATGTCTCTTTGGCAACATCACTGCAAGCTAGACACAACTATTCATTTTTGTTTATCTAGAAATCTGGTATATCATGTTGAGTTTTGGTAGCAAGATAGTTTTTATAATGCTTTTGTTAAATTTTGGACTAGAAGTTTACTATTCTGCCACTGGTCTGGTTTCCCTAGTGGCAAACCATGACTGAAATAAGTCAAAACAGTTGATGTATTCTCTCTTTGATATGCAATAGAACTCATATATCTATATATATATATATATATATATATATATATATATATATATATATATAGATATATATCAAACTAAAAGTGATGAGTTTTTCACCATTACGCAGGATTCAATTAGGGCTTCCTTGGAGCCATGTGGGCACACCTTGACATAGTGGTCAAACATGTGGTTGGACCTAGAGAGACCATATTAAATGGTTTTGTGATCTTTGCACACATAAGTGGATAAATGCACTCCCCCATGCCCTCATTGAAATATTAGAGGTGGTAAGAGCAGAGGTGGTGAACTATCACCCCAAGGATTAATGGGAATACCCTTTCTCTTGAGGTCTAGGAATCACCACAAACAACCAAGTAAATTCCTACACACTTCTGCAAGGTCTCCCTTTCGCTACAAAGGGAAAAATTCAAGATCTCATTATCATTGGTAACTTTGTCATTCTTTTGTGCCAACTCATTAATGGTTCTCCTCCATCTGACATCAAACTCCAAGCTATTATAAAGGGTCTATTATATGCTAGGAAGCTTTCACTCCAAATTATTTATTCATGTCCATAGGCATAACAAGAAGAAGGAAAACCTCCTCGTGAATGAGGGAGTCCATTTAGCAAAAGGAAACCTTAAAGTGGATTGTGTTCTAAGCTTACCCTAGTTCCTTCAGCCTACCCTGTAAACTGTGTTTTGCAAATGACAACTGTTAGTTGGCCTTTTTTGGAGAATCTACAAGCTAGAATTATCATAACATTGTAATGCCATGTGCCTACTCTAGGGCATAGTTTTCAATCACAGATTAGAATTTTGTTGCTTAGTAAAATGTTGATCAGTATGAACCAACATGAAAGGTTGTACAACTATATCCCACACATATTTTATAAAATATATTTTCAATTCAAGTTAAGAAGGAAAAAAAACAAACTAAAAAAAAGAAATAAAAAATACTACAAATTTTAAATTTAACTTCAAATTATACAAAATAAAATGAATGCAAGGTATATCCTGCCACCATGTTACAGTTCCATTTTGGAACTATAGTATGGGAGGGGCAATGGGATGTCGGGCATCAACGACAAACCATACATTTGTGTTTTGTTGTGTTCTTTTTAAGTGGTTTCTTTTTAATGTTTTTTTAATTAATTTTGGTCTTTATTTTTAAATAGAATTTTTGTATTTATTGTTTTTCTAATTTAAAATAATAATAATAATAAATCAATACTTTGATTATATATATATATATATATATATATATTCATTTTTTTGGATTGTTTTATTTATCTTTTTAATATAATTCTTTAATGGTTGTTTTCTTTTCAATTTTTCTTTATTTAAGATAAGTATTTTAATGGTTGTTTTCTTTTCAAAAACAAATTAAGATATTTTAGTTTTTTTTCAAATTATTTTAATAAAATATATTTTGATCATTGTTTTTTATTTTATCATTTTTTGAAGATGATGATAATGATTAATGTCCATTAAAACCCATATGGTCTATTAGACTTTAAGAAAGTGTTAGGGTCCTACGTCTAGGAATCCTGGTCATGTTAGCCTTTCTATTTATCTAACGTTCATTTGTAAATATTAGCCAGATGACCTGACTATTATGGTTCAAAGAGTTTTAGATTTAGATTAAGTGTTATGTAAAATTGTTTATTTTTCTAAAGGTCCAAATTTCTAAATTCATGAGGTCTCCTTATGAAAAGGTAATCATAAGTAAGTTTTGGTCACCATGAAAAGAGTATAAAGATCATATCATAAAGTCCTTGGTGTTGGGTTTGGAGCCTGATTATCTTCCGTATTCAAAGGTATCGCCACATTGGACCCCAGTTTGAAATGGGGGTGGCAACACCGCCCGTAAAATATTCGTTGCAGGGGAGTCCAGGGGGGGGGGGGGCGGCTACGACCTTTGGGGAGCCCCCCTCCTAGTAGGGGGTTTCGAGGGCAGCGCCCCCGAAGCTAAGAATAGATGTAAAATTGCCTTGTAAAAGTATAGTAATTTCTAGTCAATCTGGGCCGTTCATTAGGCGGAGATCTGATGGTAGAAATTATGTTTAATTTAGGGTTTTTTGCCCTAGAAGGCAACCCCTGACTATATATGAGGGAATTGTATTGCGTCTGTGTAGATCTGTATTCTGAGTGAGAAAGAGAGAGGAGATTGACAGCGAAGAGGGTGTTACAGCGGATCTGCTGTAGGTTGTATCTCTTAAGTTTGTTGGATAATATAAAAGGAAGGACTGGTTGTTTCTCCGTGGACGTAGCCCAAACTGAGTGAACCACATATATCTTTGTCTCTCTTGTTTTATGTAATTTCTGTGTTTATATTTCTGCAATATTTTATGTGTTCCATTGCTCCGTAATATATAATTTTATAACACTTGGTTATTATAGTTTAGTTAACATCCTTGGTCATCATAAGTGGGTCACCTATGTTTAGAGATTTAGTCTACATCAAAGCAATCATGAGGTAGATTAGGCATGGATTTGGAGGTTGTGGTGAGTCAGTTTGAATGTAATTTCAGTGACAGGTTATGATCTCAGTGGGAAAATAATGGTCAGAAGGACAGTCCTTTCCTTTTCCCCAAGCACTAGGTTTTTAGGATGGTGTTGCACATTCATGATTTTCATTCCCACTCATAATTATCGCCATCATTTCCACTCCAGGCCACTCTGCAAGTTTATTTGAACTTTCCTCTTCATCCCATAGCATTCAACTCTTCATCGTCTGCATTGAAAAGCTCAGGTTGCTCGTTTCATTCACTACAAAAGGGAGGCAAGAGTGTTGCGAATCCACACAGTGTTGCAATTCTCTTCATACCGGTAGTTAATTCTCCTTCACATGTGAAAATCCAAGTTTATCCTTGTCCCTTAATGTTGAATGAATCCTCAATTGCATGTATGAACCAACAAAAAATCATAGAAAGCCTGCAAGAGAAAAAACTCATCTTCGTTGCGTTTTTGGGTGTGGAAATGAATGTTTGGTATTTTTTATGAAGAAAGGTTTGAAAGGGGTCTCCAAAATGGTTATCATTATGTCAGCATCATGAAAAGGATGTGCATCTTGTTCAAAGACATCATTGTTGATCAAAACCTATAGAGGATAGATGGTGTTGCATTTTCTCACTGGCACTACATTTTTTATGGAAGTGGAATTTAGAGAATTGGGGGCTCTATGAGATAAAAGTAAATTTTTAAGGAGGAAGTTGATGTTGTTCAGGCCTTTTCACACTTGTTGAAGTCATCAAGCAACTCAGGGAGTGACTGGAGGTCTCTCAACCATGGAGCATTGCGCTTTTGACTGCGTTTTCAGACAGTCACCATATCTCTTATAACCTGTACCCATTTTCCCTTAAATTTGTACAATATATGTATGGGGGTGAGATGAATAAACTCAATTAATTTCAAAGCCAAAATGCTTCATGGTTTGCAAGAAACAAGCTACTATCACCTACAGCCATTTTCGTATTTTCTCGAAATACGTGAGTCAGATTTGGCTCAAATTTGGTGTGGAGAAGAATTATAATGATATTAACTTGATTTCCAAATTTCAGCTCAATCTGATTCGTCATTTGGGAGATATTAAAGAATAGCAGTCGCACCGCGAAAGTTGACAGTTTTGTTGCAAAAGTGGGGGATAGTCCAAAAGGATGTCTACAAGCACTTTGAATCTTATCCAAAAGGTTCAATACCATCACAGATGTACTTGAAGAATACCCATTTGATCCATTTTGACAGAGGAAGGTTGCAACCATACAAAACATGGAGGGCTACTTCAATTTGTTGTGAATCTGGCTAATGCACTGCAAGTCTAGACAGTCAGCACTTTTCATTTCAAATTTCGAATTTTTGACTTCTAGAAGTGGTTTAGATCATGTAGATAGGTGACATATTCTCTTAGGAAGTGTAGTTAATGTTTATTTGCAAATATTCCAAGTTGATGATGTATTAGGAAAGTTATAATAAATAGGTCAAAGGTAGTTTCCTAGTACCTAGAAAAGTGGTTTTGTTTGCTATTTTCATGTAATTAGTTTTATCTATTAGGGGAATAAGTGGATTTCGACCCCTTTACACTTAGGAAGAGCATATTGTATATAATTCATGAATTTTAATGTAGAAAGGGTTGGTTGTTGGTTATATTAGAGAAGAGACTTGTGTGCACTCTATTTTTCTGAGAGTTTTGCCATTGAATGAATGAAATAGAAGGTGATTTGCAGGGATTCTTGTGTCAGAATTTTGGTGGTTTGTGATCCTTTGATCTTGTAAGTTATCTTGTGCATTTAAATCCTTTAAATGTGTATCTTCTTGCTTGGAAAAAACCAGATGATTGATTCTGAATTCATCTTAATGGTGCTCTATTTTAGTTTTGCCAAGTTATCAATGCTTTCAGCTTAAAGCAGCATTTTAGAATTCATCCATGGTTCGATGCTCTATTTTGTTTTCTTTCACCTTTTCTACATTCACCCCTATAGTGATTTGACCTAAATTCCATCACCAAATCTGCCTACCTTGCCCCTGTGGAGAAACCCTCTCTTTTTCCATCATATCACTGGACAAAAAACTGATTTGACATGACTCCATGCCCAATGGATCTGTCTCTTTTCTCATCAACGAACCTTTAAAAAATAAAACCTTTTTGAGCTTATTACCTAGCCTAACATCATATTTGTTGAGTAACCTAAGTGAGAGAGCCCTCTCTAGGCTAGAAGGGCTAGATTTTGGCCTAGAACTATGTTAAAATTGGAAACTAGGGCCAAACTCCACATGAATCATCTTATTTATGACAGCTGATATTTTTCATGGATTCCTCTCTCCGAGAGGTGTAGGATTAATCTAAATATCATCTGATTCTGACATGTACAACTGAAGTTATGAATTTATTTTGATTATGGTCAAATTGTCAAGGTCAACCAGCAAACTTATGTAGGCTCAAAAGCCCAACAGTCACATCTATTCATCCTCAACATTGCATATAAATAGAAGGTGACCCAGCCTCATTTGGTCACACTCATCTTCACACATCTCTCTCTCTCTCTCCTCGTTGATTGGGTATGGATTTCTGGGCCTATCTCTCTCCACACGTCTGAAATTTCAGCAGAGCGAAATTTCAGGAGGCCAAAATTTCAGAATAGCGAAATTTCACAAGGCCAAAATTTTAGGAGAGTGAAATTTCAGGAGACCGAATTTTTGTTTAGAGGCTGAATTTGACTGAAGTTGACCGATTTGCTGAGGGTAAAATATGCCTGGTTGACCAATGTTGACTTTTCTGGTTAGGGCTCTTTTATTGTTGTTATAAATAATCAGATTTGTAAATTGTACTATCTCTCTTTGTTGGACTATTGAAGACTACAAGAAGATTTGATCAAGGGTTTCCCCACATTGGGGTTTGTCCCTGGGTGGTACCACATCTTGTGTCCTCTTGTCTTGGCTTGTCTTCTAATGTTAATGTTTATGTTTTATCTACATTTTACTATCATGTTGATGTGATTACTAATCTGAATATTGATACTGGGCTAATAAATAAATTGAGGTAAAATTTCTCTAAATCATACAACATGCCATTGTTGCCTAAAATTAACATGGTATCAGAGTTGAGGTGGAGACAAAGCCCAAGCAAGAGTGAAAGAGCAATCACCACAAACAGTTGGACAAGGACAAAAGGTTCAATGGGTTCCTCATCCTACTTCTCGGCTAAAGACGAGCTCCATGATAAATCTGACTATCATGGATGGAAGATGTCTCTTGAATTGACCTTGGAAGAAAAATAAGTGATGGACTATGTGCAGGGTAAAATCTTTGAACCTCCTTCAAATGCATCGGCTACTGCAAAAACCAAGTACAATAGGGTTGAATTCAAAGCAAAGAATATTATCAGGGGTTCCATTGATAAGCATCTGGTGGCCTACATCTCCATATTGAAGACCTGCAAGGAGATCTACGACAAGTTGTTCAGCATGTTCAAGGTTAGTAATGCTAATCAAATTCTATTTCTCAACAAAAAGTTGAAGGATATTAATAAGGGAAAGGACTAGGATATTCAATCCTATTTCTTGAGGATTACTGAGATCAAGAATGATCTACTCTCGATTGGAGAATTCATTCCTTAAAGGGAACTTACTCTCACCACCCTTGGAGGACTCCCACCTTAGTGGTATGTACTCTCGATTGGAGAATTCATTCCTTACAGGGAACTTACTCTCACCACCCTTGGAGGACTCCCACCTTAGTGGTATGTATTTAGAACAACAGTCCTCAACAATGATCAAATTTCAGGGTTTGAAGAATTGATTTCGATATGCATTCAAGAAAAAACAAGAATGGTGGAGAAAGAAATGCCTTCTAATAGAAGCAACCCCACTACATTCTTCGCTCATGCCAAAAGGAGAAATAATGCAGGGTCTAAAGGTCATTTCCATGGAAAGCCGGGATCTAAAGGAGGAAGGAAGGGCAGGTGCTTTGTTTGCAATAAGTTTGGCCACTATGCAAGGAAGTGTCCAAATAGAAGGGACACATCGCATGATGATGATCACAATCATTCCAAGGTAAACTTCAACAACAATGATCAAAGGAGTGTTAGGTCCAATGGCAAAGGAAAAAGGAATGTGGGACATCAAGGAAATGGTCGACCCTCCAAGAAATCAAGGGACTCCAGGTATGAAGAATCAAAAGTTGTTAACAATAAGAAAAAATAGTTATCTTATATCAACCCTCTCCACTGCCTCTCCTCGGGACACTTTGGGAAATTGGCTGATTGATAGTGGTTCCTCAAGGCACTTCACCGGATGCAAGGAAGCCCTCTCTAATTTCACAGAAAAGGAGACAAACTTGGAGATCATCCTTGGAGACGATCCCACCTATCCCGTTAAGGGAGTAGGGAATTTTACCCTTCAATTGAATCAAGGTAACACTATTCATTTGCAAGAAGTATTATATGTACCTGATCTCAAGAAGAACCTAGTGTCCATTTTAGCCATGGAGGACAAAGGATTCAAGGTGGCACTCATCAATGGAAAGGTACATGTTTGGAAAATAAATTTTAAAGATGTTTTTACTCTTAGGTTTAGGGTTGACACTTTGTATCAAGTTGGAAGAAGTCCATTAGGAGCTGTGTCTTGTATCATATCTCTAAAATCTGAACTATGGCACTAGAGGTTTGCCCATCTTCATTATAATTCCCTACCCAATATGAGATAGATGGTGACAGGTATGCCCGAGTTCAAAGTAGAGCATGAAGGTGTATTTCCGGGATGTGCCGAAGGAAAACTTACAGGGGGACCATTCCCATAAAGTAATAGCAAGACCAAAAATATATTGCAGTTGATCCACTCTGACATATCTGGTATGATGCCCGTAAACTCTTTGGGAGGATACTTATATTATCTCACCTTTACAGATGATTATTCTCGCAAGACCTGGATCTACTTCTTGAAGAAGGATGAAGTGTTCACCCAGTTTCGACACTTCAAAGCCTTGATCGAAAACCAATTAGAGAATAAAATTAAGGTATTGAGGACTGATAATGGGACCGAGTACAAATCCAATGAATTCCAATATTATTGTAGAGAATATGGCATTAAAAGGGAGACTACAACGCCATACACTCATGAGAATAATGGTGTGGCTGAAAGGAAGAATCGCTCTATTGTAGAAGTAGTTCGTGCCATGCTTCATGATCGAGGCCTTCCGAAGTTCCGATGGGTTGAAGATGCAAATATCTCCATGTATGTTCAAAACTGATGCCCTCATCAAGCATTAGACTCCAAGACTCCCGAAGAAATGTTCACTAGTGTTGTGGCCACCAACAACCCCCCTCCTTATTTAGTATTAGCAATAACACTAGATAAGTGGGGACCCTTAGTGAAAAATTCAAAAAATTCAATTAAAACTCATGTATTATACTCCTTAAGAAAATATCGCATCGCGCGAAGAAAATAGGACATTTCCTTGTGAGTAGAATGATAAATTGCGAGAATGCGACGCGAAATCCATCGCATCGCATGCATTAAGAAACGCTCATAAACGAAAATTTTAAGAAATCGCTGACGGCCGATATGCGACATCGCATATCACAACATCGCAAAAACAGCACATAACTATTTAACAAATTGTAACGAATTGCGATAATGCGATAATGCGATCTGTGATCTTGCGATCGCGCGAAACAGCAACCTGCAATCCTGCGATCGGCATGATCGGCTAACCCTGCGATAACACATATTGATAAAATGCGATAACGCGATGATGCGATGCGAATCGCAGAGATCGTCCATCGCAGATTTTCCCCGGCTCAACATTCAAGAAAAATTGAATACGCGCGTTAATGAAAATTAATGAATGTACGCCAAGTGTTAATGAGAGATAGTTTTGTGATTTTTGAAGAGTTAATTCACGTCAGGTGGCATGTTTTTGTACATCCATAGAGCTCAAAGCTTTCTTGTCAATTTTTATTATCACTACGCTCTCCTTATGTGTGAACTGCAGGAAGGAAAGACAGGAACAATATGAAGCAGGGAGCGATTAAGGAAAAAGGTAAAGCTCCAGAGCTCGGAAGCAAAGAAATGCCCTCATGAATGGATACCGCATGCAACAGAGCCGCAAATTTCAGAGCGCTGTTGAGCTATTCATTACAGATCTATCAGTCAGAGCCATGGTTCAATGAATGGTTGAACAATGCTGATATCAAAAGGCGATTTAACGCTCAAGGGTAGAAGTTCACAAAAGCAGTATGTTTGCAAAATTTTAAAACTTATACCCGGTGAAGGAAAGGCGCTAAAGGCGAAAAACGCACCAGAAAGGCCCGGATCAAAGAACGGAGATAGTTTTCGATAGCGCTAATTGTGCATCGCTGAGAAAATTGCTCAAAAAGCAAAGTCCCTAACTGCTTAGTCACTCGTCAGCCCGGAAATGCAAGAAAGCAAAGGCAGAGGCAATTTAAGGGTTAACCAAGTGGAATTTGGGTTATTACTGAGCATACAGAGTAAATCCACATAGCCAGAGATGATTCTAAAGCATATCTGCTATTTTACTGGAAAAAATGGTGCCATCACTTGCCATTTCTGTTTACTTAGCTCAACCAAAAGCGGAAGACAGTCAGCCAACTCTACCCAGGCAAATATTGAATGCTCGCAACATTAAGGAGCAAATACAGAAATAGTTAGATATTAGATTTAATTTTTAGAAATAATTTTTCTTAGAAAAAGGGCGGTCATTTAAAACGTATCCTGAATATATGTAATTAAGTTATTTAGTTTGTAGTATTTAAACCCTTCTCATGCATTTAGAGAAGGGTCCAGAAATTTATCAAAAACTTGTCCTCAGAACATGCACTTTTGCACCCTCCGAGGAGGTTTTGGTGAATGAATGGATCAAGATTTGTTGATGTTTACATTTGATATCTGCTACTGATGTTGCACTTCTGTACTCTTAGTAGATGTTAGAGCAAGGAGAAATAAATCATTATTGCTTGAAGCTTATGAGTAGGACCAGTCATAAATGGTACTTTTATCTCTTGACCATTTCTGCTTATATGTTAAAGTGATATACAGTTTTTAGTTGTTTATATGTTACTGCATGAATGCTTGAGTTACCATTTGGCACTTTTGTACGGTGGAACTATTTATTTATGTTTAATGTATGAATAGCTTATTATGTGATATGTTGTTCACAACTGTTTTGCCTAACTTCTTATGCAAAATAATTCATCTTAATTGATTTCCTTTCTTATAATCACTGAATGATATTTATTATTAGTTGTTATATGAAATCTCTTTAGATCGCATAATAGAAGAGTTACATCCCGGGTTAGCATAGATTAGATGTGATGTTTTTATTAGATTACCATAGCATAGAATTAGATTAAAGTTTGAATTAGAATAGCTTAGATAGTTACAGTTAGATCAGCAACATCCAATTCTACACACACACACCCATAGATTGGGAAACTGGTCCCATTATCCCCAGTCGGACCCACTATACCAAACGGATAAGGAGCTGCCAACCAAGGTCCGGACCGGGCGGGTATCCCCCTTATTGTCGACCCGATTTTCGGGGCCTTCAACACATTTGGCGCTAGGAGGGCCTGAACTATGAATGGCAAGTAAATCCAAATCTGAATACCATTCTGAGAGTAAATCGCCCTCATCATCTCCCCCGACTTCCCCATTACATTTAAATCCAGAGTCAGAAGTCGCTCGAGTATCAACCGCTGCTACACACCCTGATATTTCAGACCAATCTACCATTGAACCTCCTGAAGTCGAATCCCTGATTCACAAACTTCAGCGATTTTCCATCTCCCCTCAGAGGTCTGATAAATCTCAAGGCAGCATGACTTCGCAGTACAACCCTGCTCATCCCCTGACCAGGCTAAAGAGTGAAAAGTTTGGCGTTCATCCGACTGGATTACCTCTTCCCACCAGGAAAAGAGCAAGGAAATCACCGCAAGAGTCTGACAGTGAGACTCTTTCATCTGCATCATCCATCTCAAATACTTCACCGCAAAGTCAGCCATCCACACCTCCACTCCATATCATCGTCCATCCATCCATTGGGACTCCCACAACCCCTCTTCAATCATCTACGGTCATAGTATCCTCATCCTTCCAGCCACAGGCATCATCTTCTGCACTTTCCTCTGTTAGCAGTTCAACGATGGCCCAGACTCCATGGAACAACCCTGGGGCAGTCTTAATCCCTGCACCCTTGAGTCAAATATTGGCCCATCCTGAGAAATGGCTGCCCAAATTCAATCCCGGGGCATGTATGCTAGCAGAAGAGCACATAAATAACTTCATGGTTTCCATTAATCTCAATGGGGTTACTAATGAAGATGCTGTTGTTCGGCTTTTTCCCTATACACTGCAAGGGACAGTTGGGTCATGGTACTTTTCATTACCCTCCGGATCCATTACAAGTTGGGATATCTTCCAGGACCAATTCCTAACCAAGTTTGGTGATGACAGATCAACGGAAACGTTAATCAATGACCTATCCAATCTTAAAGCCGAAGCTAGAGAGCCTATTAAGGATTTCAATTTACGGTTCAACAAAATCCCTACTGCTTCTCAGCCCTGCGAAGAAGTACAATGCGAATGGTATATTACCGCTCTGCCATCGAACATAGCCATCTTCGTGGACGGGGAAAATAAAAAAACCTTAGCTGAAAACATGAAAGAGGCTATAGCAGTAGAAAAACGAATAATAGCCCTAGAAAAGAGATCCGTGATAGAGGAACGTAAGTCCAAAAAAGTCACCTTCAAGGAAGACTCCAAGAAGAAATAGCCAAAAGATCCTTTTGATTTAGAAGGATTGCAGAAAGTTATAAAGACCATGTCCAATGAAATGGTCGACATAAAAAAGCAAGTAGCGGAAACTTCTTCGAAAAAGCCCTACAAAGCTTTTAAAAGAGGTCCTTCAACGAATGCAAAGCCACCCAATGCCATATCAAATGCTGAATCCGAGGAAGAGGAAGAAGAAATTGCCACTGAAGGGCAGACAGATGACGAAGAAGTTGTGGAATTACAAGGAATGTGGGACTTCATCCTCCCACAAGAGGAAGATCAAGAAGTATTTCTAGTTAGCACACAAAGTAAAAATCAGCTTGATCCTCCCCAAACTACCCCTAAGCAGAAGAGCGCAAGCTCTCCAACAAAAGATAAAGTCGCAACAAAGAAAACAACATCCAAAGCGACTCAAACTAGCCCAGTCCAAGCAGATGAAACAACTCCATCGAAAACACTGATAGTGTCAGATGAAATGGAGTACAATATTATTGATGACATGAAAAATACTAGGGCTAATATCACCCTTTACGAACTGAGCAAATTGAAACATCAACAGAAGATAATGATGAAAGAATTACATGCCGTGCCAGTTGCACCTTTGCCTTCCACTGTACTTTCTCAAGCTTCCCACAACATGGGAAGACCTCCAACGAACGCGATCAGTAAGATTGACCCAAATGACATCGCCTTGATTGGAGGAAGATCAAGATCTCACACTCCCCCGTTTCTCCTTACTTATGAAATCTTCAATAAAAATGTGCACAATTGTTTAGTAGATTCTGGTGCTTCATCGAATATTTTACCCAAATCTATATGTGCCAAATTAAATGTTCAACCACATAAATCCGCAGTGCGCATAGTTCAGCTCGATCGATCTCAAGTCGAAGTGATCGGTGAACTAAATCAAGTAACCATAAGATTGTCATCCAACCCGAAGGTATGTCTGGTTATTGACATTCTAGTTGCTGACATCCCAGAATTCTATGGCTTAATTCTTAGCAAGGATTGGTTAGAGAAACTCCATGGATACTTCGCAACTGATTGGTCACACATGTGGCTGCCCTACAACGGTAAACCAAATCAAATAAAAGTTGAACGAGAGCTACACCAGAAGTACATAGTCACGGAGTTAGAGGGAGAAAATGAATCGGTAGCGTATAACAGCAGTATCATTGGCAATTACTCGGTAGATTCCTTCCTCGGCAATTTCAATGCTCATGCGTCACCTTATTTAGAAAATTCTGTTTTGTCCCAAGTTGAGAATTTTTCTCGAACTGATAGTTCGAAATGTATTAATTTTTTAGATAAACCTGTAAATACATCTTTGTTTTGGAAATTATTTTTTGATGGCTCTAGATCTAACGAAGGAGCAAGAGCAGGATGCGTTCTGATTAGTCCAGAAGGAGAAAAGATCATGCTTACATGTAGACTCGAATTTGATTGCACAAACAATACAGCAGAATACGAGGCTTTGGTTCAAGGCCTGTACAAGGCAATCGAGTTAGATGTCAAGTATCTTCAAGTCTTTGGAGACTCTGAGATTGTGGTTAAGCAGGTACGTAACACTATACATTGCTTATCAGGTCACTTAAAACACTATGAATCTTTAGTACAAGATCTGACTGAGCATTTCATAGCGTTTAATATTTCTTCAATCCCCAAACTCCAAAACGCAAGTGCAGACCTTTTGGCTAACGTAGCCTCTAAGCTTATTCCCTCCAAAGATTTTAATCCAGATAGATTTTCAATAGAATTAATCTTTAGACCGTCCATTCCTGACAACATCACAAATTGGAGAGTATTCAATGATGATCCAGATATCGTAAATTTCCTTACATCTGAAGGATCCTACTCCAATCAAATAATCGACGAAGACCAGCACGATCGACAATTGCAACAAAATAGCACTAATAATGCTATACCGAAGTCGGTGGTTAAGTTAGAAGACTTATACGATTTGAAAGATCGGTTTAAGAGGTCCACCAATTCAAAACTCTACAATTCAACTTTGAACTACGAATTAGTAAACCTAGGGACCGATGCTAAACCACAAAACATTAATCTAGGCCTCGGCCTAGCCCCTGAAGAGAAACTAGCGTATATTCGTCTTTTGAGACAATATAAAATTGTTTTTTCCTGGAATTATGATGAGCTAAAAACATACGACACTTCTATCATCCAGCATACTATTCCTATGATTGATAACGAAAAACCTGTCCAACAAAAACTGAGAAAAATCCACCCTAATTTAGAAAATCAGATAAAAACCGAGCTCAACAAGTTACTGAAAGCCAGGATAACCTTCCCCGTCAGACATTCCAAATAGGTCTCCAATATGGTACCCGTTAGAAAGAAAAACGGAGACATTAGGATTTGCATTGACTTTTGGAATCTTAACAAAGCCTGTCAAAAAGACAATTTTCCTCTTCCACCTATGGAGAAAATACTGCAAGCGGTGGCAGGTTCAGAACTAATGTCTTTCTTGGATGGATTTTCAAGGTACAATCAAGTGTTGGTACATCCTGATGATCAGATGAAAACCACATTCAGAACTAAATGGGGCACATATGCATATCGGAAGATGCCATTTGGTTTGATTAACGCTAGTGCTACATTTCAGAGAACCATGGACATTGCATTCAAAGGTTTAGTCAATAAATCTGTAGTAATTTATTTGAATGATATAACAGTGTACTCCAAGAAGTGAAGCGACCATCTCAAAGACCTGAAACAAATCTGTCAACACTATCTAAGGTATGGAATTTCACTTAACCCAAAGAAATCTTTTTTCGCATTAAGTGAAGGGAAACTTCTAGGATTCATAGTGTCAAAGTCCGGTATTCACATTGATCCCGACAAAATCAAAGAAATTTCTGAAATATCCCTACCTCATAACAAAAAAGCCATGCAATCTTTCCTGGTCAAATCAATTTTGTAAAGAGATTCGTTCCAGATTTTTCGCGAATCATGTCTCCTTTGCAGACCATGATTAAAAAGAATTCAAATTTTAAATGGGGTCAAGATGAACATGAAGCATTCAACCTGATCAAGCAAGCTATTATTAATGCTCCATCTTTAGCAACCCCGAATTTTTTAGAATCTTTTATCTTATACACATTTGCCTCAGATAAGTCATATGCTGCGATACTAACTCAAGTGAATCAAGAAAAAGTGGAAGCTCCATTTGCGTTTTTTAACTCAAACTTACAAGGTGTTGAACTCAATTATTCTGACGTGGAGAAACAGGCTTATGTTGTTTTCAAAGCAGTCAAATACTTCAGACCTTTCTTACTTAAAACTCATACTAAGATCATAGTACCGTTTCCGGCGGTAAGGAATCTTCTAGTGCAGAAGGATGTGGGTGAGAAAAGGGCCAATTGGGTTACTGCCTTACAGGAATACGATCTTGAGATAAAACCAGCAAACATTGTAAGAGGTCAAGGCTTCTGCAAAATGCTAGCCGGAGCATCGCAAATTTCTGAAACTCCATCTGAAGAGGTACAAATGGGTGAGGTAAGCCTAAACGATGCAGAATCATTATATGTTGATATCATTTATTATCTTAAGAACGGGTATGATCCTTCACACCTTGATCATACTAAGAAAAGATCTCTAAGATTGAAGCTAAACAATATCAGCTCATAAATGATATTCTTTTCAGAAAAAATTATGATTCTGTTCTTCTTAGGTGTCTTGAAAAAACTGAAGCTAGAAAAGTTTTGCAGGAACTCCATGATGGGCCAGCAAGCGGACACTATGCTGGAGATGCTACTGCACATAAAATCTTGCGCGTAGGATATTACTGGCCCACGTTGTTCAAAGACTCGCACAGTTACGTGAGAAGATGTCAAGTCTGCCAAACTACTGTTGGGAGACAAAAGAAGCCGTCCCTGCCACTACAGCCGGTAAACATCGAGCAACCTTTCAGTCAGTGGGGCTTGGACATAATAGGTGAGATCATTCCTCACTCTTCTAAGCAGCATAGATACATCCTCATGGCAACAGATTATTTCACAAAATGGGTAGAAGCAGTTCCACTCAAGACAGCTAATTCTGAAAATATTATTGAGTTCATTGATCAATTTATAATCACTAGGTTTGGATTGCCATCTGCTTTAATGTTTGACAATGCATCATACTTTTCTGGAAATGCAATGACTGATTTTGCACTTAAAAGAGGATTCAAACTTAAATATTCGGCCAATTACTATCCGCAAGGTAATGGGTTAGCTGAGTCAACAAATAAAAACCTAATTAGGATTATTAAAAGAACAATTGACCAGAATCAAAAGAATTGGCACAAAGCTTTGGTATATGCTTTATGGGCAGATAGGATAACACAAAAAGCTTCAATCAGCACTTCTCCCTTTAATTTAGTTTATGGGAAAGAAGTGGTTCTTCCAACTCACTTAGCCATTCCCTCTTTGTCTTTAGTACAATACATTGATGAAGTACCAACTTCCTCCTTACAGCTGAGACAAATGGAAATAATTAAATTAGAAGAACAGCGAGAACAAGCTAAGAAAACGCATGCTCATCATCAAGCACTTGTAAAATCCTCTTTTGATTCAAACATAATGACCAGAAAAGATTTTCAGATGGGAGATTTAGTTTTAAAGTGGGATAAGGCTCATGAAAAAAAGGGCAAACACACAAAATTTCAAAGGATGTGGCTTGGTCCTTTTCAGATTGTTGAAGGCATAGGTCCATCAACATTTGTGTTACAGGATTTAGCAGGTAGGAGGGATCCTTTGCCTGTTAATGGAAAAATTCTCAAGAAATATTTTCCATAGAAGATTATTCTTCTATTTTTTGTAGAATAGTTTTTCTTTTCATAATAAAACCAGATGTGAGTGGTTACATTAGGTATTTACAAAAAAGACACCAATTCTCTTTCAGATTTAGAGCTTTTCACTTGTATAAATAGCAAATCTTTTGGAAAATTGATCTTTATTATTGACAGATACAGTTAAAAACTTTAGCCTAGATATGATATGAGTTTCAACTTCAAGGAATTTGATGAAAGAAACCTTTAGTGAAGAAATTGTTCTATATCAGCACAATGAAAGGTATCAATAACAAAGTAAAGATTCTATGTAGAACAGTTGTTTCCAAAAAACTCTATTATTTTCGTCCAGAGCCATCTTAAGGAAACAATGACTTCCTCCCTGCTAAGGAAAATCGAGGCTTCAGAGGGATAATCCAAGGATACACTATATCTTGAAGAATAAGAGGTCTCATCACAAGCCGACTTATCATGATCACAGATATCATAACTTGCTGACTTTGCCAATACTGTCTACCACAACAGGGCAATGACTCAAGATTGTTGCAATCAAAAGACAAGGGGTCTCATCACGAGCCAGCTTGTTCAACAAAGTTATGAATCAAGTTAGTGACTGTGTCATAATTTGGCTACCAAACCAAGACATTGTTCTTTAAGAATGAAAAGAAAATCAAAGCAATAAGTGTAAATATGGATTTTTCTTTGAAAGTTGTAGGTCACCTTAAGTAGGATACAGGATCATTGTTGGGTAACAGGTAACCCTGTCGAGGCTATAAACGCTTGCTAGCAGCAGAGGCTCTACCTACGACAAATGAGCATGTTTAAAAACTAGTTTACAGAGGAGACTTTATTTTATCTTTACAAGACCGAGTAATGACTAATGTAAATACAAGGACTAGCCTAAGGAAGCAAATAATTAAAATGAAAAGAGGTTGAAACAAAATATCATTGACAGTTTAAAGCATAATGTACTCTATCTGTCCATAACAAAGTTTAATTTTCTGAAAAATTTTCTGTTTTGGAAGTTTGAAAAATTCAATAGGAAAACAGAGATAACTAGTTCTTCCAAGTGAATCGCCAATTGTTCTGGCCACCAACAACCCCCCTCCTTATTTAGTATTAGCAATAACACTAGATAAGTGGGGACCCTTAGTGAAAAATTCAAAAAATTCAATTAAAACTCATGTATTTTACTCCTTAAGAAAATATCGCATCGCGCGAAGAAGATAGGACATTTCCTTGTGAGTAGAATGATAAATTGCGAGAATGCGACGCGAAATCTATCGCATCGCATGCATTAAGAAACGCTCATAAACGAAAATTTTAAGAAATCGCCGACGGCCGATATGCGACATCGCATATCGCAACATCGCAAAAACAGCACATAACTATTTAACAAATTGTAACGAATTGTGATAATGCGATAATGCGATCTACGATCTTGCGATCGCGCGAAACAGCAACCTGCGATCAGCATGATCGGCTAACCCTGCGATAACACATATTGATAAAATGCGATAACACAATGATGCAATGATGCGATGCGAATCGCAGAGATTGTCCATCGCAGTTTTTCCCTGGCTCAACGTTCAAGAAAAATTGAATACGCGCGTTAATGAAAATTAATGAATATACGCCAAGTGTTAATGAGAGACATTTTTGTGTTTTTCGAAGAGTTAATTCACGTCAGGTGGCATGTTTTTGTACATCCATAGAGCTCAGAGCTTTCTTGTCAATTTTTATTATCACTACGCTCTCCTTATGTGTGAACTGCAGGAAGGAAAGACAGGAACAATATGAAGCAGGGAGCGATTAAGGAAAAAGGTAAAGCTCCAGAGCTCGGAAGCAAAGAAATGTCCTCATGAATGGATACCGCATGCAACAGAGCCGCAAATTTCAGAGCGCTATTGAGCTATTCATTATAGATCTATCAGTCAGAGCCATGGTTCAATGAATGGTTGAACAACGCTAATATCAAAAGGCGATTTAACGCTCAAGGGTAGAAGTTCACAAAAGCAGTATGTTTGCAAAATTTTAAAACTTATACCCGGTGAAGGAAAGGCGCTAAAGGCGAAAAACGCACCAGAAAGGCCCGGATCAAAGAACGGAGGCAGTTTTCGATAGCGCTAATCGCACATCGCTGAGAAAATTGCTCAAAAAGCAAAGTCCCTAACTGCTTAGTCACTCGTAAGCCCGGAAACGCAAGAAAGCAAAGGCAGAGGAAATTTAAGGGTTAACCAAGTGGAATTTGGGTTATTACTGAGCATACACAGTAAATCCACATAGCCAGAGATGATTCTAAAGCATATCTGCTATTTTGCTGGAAAAAATGGTGCCAGCACTTGCCATTTCTGTTTACTTAGCTCAACCAAAAGCGGAAGACAGTCAGCCAACTCTACCCAGGCAAATATTGAATGCTCGCAACATTAAGGAGCAAATACAGAAATAGTTAGATATTAGATTTAATTTTTAGAAATAATTTTGCTTAGAAAAAGGGCGGTCATTTAAACTGTATCCTGAATATATGTAATTAAGTTATTTAGTTAGTAGTATTTAAACCCTTCTCATGCATTTAGAGAAGGGTCCAGAAATTTATCAAAAACTTGTCCTCAGAACATGCACTTTTGCACCCTCCGAGGAGGTTTTGGTGAATGAATGGATCAAGATTTATTGATGTTTGAATTTGATATCTGCTACTGATGTTGCACTTCTGTACTCTTAGTAGATGTTAGAGCAAGAAGAAATAAATCATTATTGCTTGAAGCTTATGAGTAGGACCAGTCATAAATGGTACTTTTATCTCTTGACCATTTCTGCTTATATGTTAAAGTGATATACAGTTTTCAGTTGTTTATATGTTACTGCATGAATGCTTGAGTTACCATTTGGCACTTTTGTACGGTGGAACTATTTATTTATGTTTAATGTATGAATAGCTTATTATGCGATATGTTGTTCACAACTGTTTTGCCTAACTTTTTATGCGAAATAGTTCATCTTAATTGATTTCCTTTCTTATAATCGTTGAATGATCTTTATTATGAGTTGTTATATGAAATCTCTTTAGATCGCATAATAGAAGAGTTACATCCTGGGTTAGCATAGATTAGATGTGCTGTTTTTATTAGATTACCATAGCATAGAATTAGATTAAAGTTTGAATTAGAATAGCTTAGATAGTTACAGTTAGATCAGCAACATCCAATTCTACACACACACACCCATAGATTGGGAAATTGGTCCCATTATCCCCAGTCGAACCCGCTATACCAAACGGATAAGGAGCTGCCAACCAAGGTCCGGACCGGGCGGGTATCCCCCTTGTTGTCGACCCAATTTTCGGGGCCTTCAACAACTAGTAAGAAACCTGATGTCTCTCATTTTATAATTTTTGGAAGTCTCGCATATTTTCATGTGTCGAAAGAGAAAAGAAGAAAATTGGATGCATCTGGGAAGAAAGGAACCTTTGTGGGGTAGTGTAAATTCTAAGGGATATAGAATTTATGTGGTTGGTCAAAAGGAATTTGAGACAAGTCATGATATCACCTTCGACAAAGATATGGCCCTCAGGAAGATCAACAACCTTCCTATCCTAAGGAAGGACAAAGAAGTTGACACCGGAAACCAGGGTGTAAAAGAAGACAAAACAATGCCTGATGTTGATGAACTTATGGATCCTATTGATCCTCCTCCTCATGAGCCCTCCTCCTCCAAAAGGAGACCCTAATGGCTTAGGGAAACTCTTGAAGATGCCAAGTGACACATTGCACCAAGGGGGACTTTCCGTGGAAGCAAGAATCCGAACAGGTATCAAGGATATTTGATCGCCATGAGCACTATCATTCAAAATGAGCCTTCATCATTCAAAGAAGTCGTGAAGAAACAAGTATGGAAGGATGTTATGAATGAAGAATGATGTATGGCATGTGGTCCCTAGACCCCAAGACAAATCAGTTGTCACCTCTAAGTGTCTCTACAAAATCAAGCATGGAGATGATGAAAGTGCAAAAAAGTTCAAGGCTCGCTTTGTTGCTCGAAGCTTCTCTCAAAAGGAAGGTGTAGATTACGCTGAGATATTTTCACCTATTTCCTAATACACCACCATCCACTCGATCATAGCCCTTGTTGTCTCGCAAGGATGCAACCGACATCAGATGAATTTCAAGACCACTTTCTTGCATGGTTCAATCAAGGAGGAAGTCTATGTGGAACAATCCAAGGGGTTTGAGGTTCATGATTGGGAATCTCATGTATGCAGGTTGAATAAATCTCTCTATGGATTGAAGCAAGAACCTTGGGCTTGATATGAGAAGATCAATAGCTATCTGATGAAGTTGGGATTCACTAGAAGTGAAGCCGATCCGAACCTTTACTTTAAGGTTGAAAATATTAAACCTCTCATTCTGGTACTTTATGTGGACGACCTCTTTCTGACAAGTGCAGACCCTCTCATAAACAAATGTAAGAGGGAGTTGGCTTATGAATTCGAGATGAAGGACCTAGGACCAATGCACTATTTCTTAGGGTTGGAGCTCTAGAAAATATGTTGTGAAGATATTAGAAAGATTTGGGATGGTGAACTGCAAGCCTGTGACTACTCCAATGGAACTTAACTTTAAGAAGTTATGTGGTAGTGTTGTTGAACCTTAATTAGGAAATGCTTTTGAGTATTGTCAACTCATAGGAGCATTTATTTTCTGGTGAATTATTGTCCGGACATTAACACATTGAGATAATATATGGTTGGGAGTGATGAGAAGGTCATCGATATTTTGACAAAGCCCCTAGGGAAGGTCAAATTCTTGGCCTTTTGAGAACGACTTGGAGTGATGGAGAGACCCTGTTATGAGGGTCCTATATGAGATGGACATTAAGCTCTGGGAGCTCCAGGGGGCTTGGGGTACTTCTTGGAGCAATGAGAAACCATAGTGTGAGTGGTTCAGCCGTCCCCTAGTGGTTTGTTGTGTACAAGGTGAGTGGTTCAGCCTTCCCTTGTGATACCCCTTGGTGACATGTAGGAAGGATGAGTGGCTCATCCTTCTCCTTCTGAGACATCCTACCCATGTAGTCAAGGACTCATGGGAAGTACCTCTCATATGGCCATTGAATAGGGAAATCAGGATAGGAACCATATTACTACCAATGGACGCATTGTTTACTATCGTACTCCCTATGCTAAGATGACCGATGTTGATCTGGAATCAATTGGAACTAACTTCGGGTTAGTACAAGTGGTATGAAACACTCTTTTGATTGGAACTGACTTCCAATGAGTAAGAGTGGTGTTAGCCTCCTATTGCAACAGGTGTTCATCTTTCATGATTGACAGTTTTACATGCCAAATATGTCATACTTTGCATGTTGCAATGCTCCATATTTCCAGAAAGAGGTCAAAAAAGAGACCATGAAAGTGTGCTAGTCTAAATGCCACTACTGTATTCCAAATTTTGATGAGTTAACCATTTTTGAAGAATTTTCTGTTAAGGGAACTCCAAACAGCCTAATCTTGGTTTCCCTAGGTTTCAATTTCTTGTTTTAGAATATAGAGAATGAATATCTGTACAAACAGCTTAATCTTGGTAGATTTGTATATAGATAGAGAAACAAAGGAGCCCAACTGCTTAATCTGGGCCCTTGGAAGAAATAAGTGTCGATTTAGATAGGAAGGCAGTCAAAAAAAAAATGGTAAAGCAGGGTCTGCAAGTCTAAGTGCACCCAAACCAAAAAGAAGAAAAAATGCTAGGTAAGTAGGCTGGGTAGGTAGTTTTGAGATTGCAGAATGTTGATCTATGATCAATTTTGTGATTCAAAGTGATATTGTACTTCAGATCACAGGTACAAGGTAGTTTTCATTTGGAGGAACTCAAGCGAGGCATGGCTAACTCCCCTTTCTTCTCATTCCCCAAATCACTCACTAATTTCCTGAAGAGGTCAAGATCTACTTGATACCTCTTAGCTTCAACATTTTTTCATATCATTTGCCTTGGTAAAGATCTACTTTACTCAAGGAATGTTCATATTTCCTCTATGAATCATTTTCCCCCTAAGTAGCCTAAGATTCACATACTTAGCACTTTCTTATCACTTCATATTAACTGCTAATTTTACTATGTAGCTCCTTATCTATCTCCCCTTCCCCTACTAAAAATATGTTAATAAATCCCCCTATGTACATATTCCCATCCCCTGGCACTATAGCCCTATAAATATCAGTTTGGAAAATGTCGAGTTCATTTGGGACTTAGCATTAGCCTTCCGCGTCCTAACCCTGGGATTGACTTGACATTCGGTTAAGCTAATAACCTTTTCCCTTACCCCTTAACCCATAACATTTCATTATTCTCACCCTCTCTCACTTATTGTTTAAAGTTTAGTGTTGAAATGTTTGAACAAACATTAAATTTTACCCCTGGCACGCAAACCCACAAAAAACCCACTAAACCAAAGTCTAAACCCCCCGCGGCATTGTATAAAGTATTTGAATATTCGCGTGGGCCCCGTCCCTAACCCTCCGCCGCCTGGTCTATTCCGTCGGCCGTCAAATCTGGCGCGCCACAGATCAACGGTGGGCGGGTCTTGTCATCTTCGAAGCCGTCGATGGTTAGCGCCCGGGAGATGGGCAGTTTTCCCATCGTACTCCCGCCACGCGTCACCCTCTCGACTGTGGCGGAGCCCCCTCTGCCAAAACCACTTCTGCTCGAAACCAAATATCGCCTTCCCCCGTCTTGCGTCAGCACCACGTCAAGCTGACGTCACCATCCCGCGTCGGCCTCCTGCCACCGTGTCCTTGCCATGTCACCTGACACGTCACCTCCTCCACCGTACTGACACGTCACCCGCCGTACTGCTGACGTCATCCTGCCACGTCACCGTCGTACTGGGACCCACTGCTGACGTCATCGTCAAAAAGCGCGAAAGGCGCAAATCGCAGCCTAGGAAGCCCGGAATCAAAATCTGAGGCATTTTTTCATGCGCGGCTACGGGAAATAGGCCAAAATGGAAAGCCCTTCATGGCTCGGCCTCCAGTAGGCCCGAAAGGCGCAAAATGACCAGAATTTCTTCGCACGGCATTCAGAAAGGGGAAAACGCAGTTTTTAAAGCAACAGAGGGCCGAACAGCAGACATAAAAGGTCGATGAGATAGTCTAAAGCACTCAGAAGACGTTAAAGAGGCCAGGTTCAGCACCAAAGTGTACTAGAGGAAGCGGCAAAGAGTATCAGTCGAATGTTTTTAATGAAAACTTTTATTCCCAATACAGGTGAACATTAAATGACCTCCAACAAAGTCAAAGAAAACGGTGGAGCTCTAATCAAGGCTCTCCCATCACAGTTAAAAGCATTTAAAGCCACCGAACAGCAATGGATCAAAACCCAAAGCACAGTTATGGCTAAGTGATTAGCACAGAGCCATAAAGGCAATACATTAATTCCTTTTTGTTACAGTTGCACCCAGCGCAGCTCGAGGATATTTTCCCGCATTTATTTCAGACATGTGTTAGGTTTAGGACATTTATTACAGCAGATCTGTCTGAGATCTGATTAGTGTAGATATTTTGCTTATATAAACAACCCTATTTCACTATTTAAAGGGTTGGTTGGTTGATAATCCTCATGAGAGACTCGCACTGTATATCTGATATGTTTTTCTTAATCAAAGATTGCTGAAATATTGGGGAATGGATTGTTCGATGTGTTGTTAATGGTTTCTGAATGATGAATTTGGAATTCTTGTGCTGCAATATGAATCAATAAGTGTTCCTCACCTCTGTTATTTCAATTTCATATATGCTCAAGTTGCAGAACGAATGATTGGTTTAGAATTTTCTTAGCTGCACTCTATGCTCAGTTTTTGTGGCTTCTTAATGTTTTTCCTCTTGATTTAGGCATAAATATGAATTCTTTTATGGCTCATGTTTGATCTATTTCACATATGAATGACTGTTATCTAGGAATTCTTAGCTGCTCCTAGATAGAGCTCATTTATCTTCCCCTTGCTAACCTGAATGAGAGATTCTTAATTGCCTCTCATTCCTTAGCCTTTCAATCCATCTCTTTACCTTGAATGATTGTTTCATATGCAGTTTTCTTGCTCCATTTTCCTCTCTTGTGACCAAGAAAACGCACCAGCAGTCTTACTCCATGACTCCATGCCCAATGGTTTGAAACTTATCACACTATGTTTTGCCTCTCTACTTGAAAGCATCAATCTTCCCACCAAAATCAAAACAAAACCCCTTGAACTCAATAACTAGCCTAAAATCATCTTCAACAAAGCTAAATCAGAAAGAGAGAGCCCTCTCTGATTGCAGGTGGGCTAGAACCTGCAGCCCAAAGATTGGTTTGTGGTTACCTCGGCTGTATCCTTTCACGAGCTTAAGGACAACCTGAGTGATAACATAATGGCGACTCCACTGGGGAACTCCTCAGATAATTTCACGAATCAAGTTGGAAAGCTCGACTAGGGAAATCGAACTAATTTTTCCGATTGCTGTCTATTTCTTAAGACTACAGATGAAGTCTGAATGTCAGCCAGGAAGCCTTTGAAACTGTTCTTTCTTTGCATTTACAGGATTAAATAAAAGTTGCTTCAGTCAATCTTCATTCTAGCTTTAAGCTCTAAGCAGCTGTCTCAAAAATTTAATCAATTCCTTCCTAAACTACAAACATTCCCAGGAAAATACCAAAAACAAAATTCGGAAGCTGGCTCTAAAGAGGAAAACTCGTTATACTAGGTCAAATCCCGACTCAGACCCTCCAGCTGTTTTTGACAATCCCAACTTAATCCCAAAGATTCTTAGGAAACACCAAGATTTTGTTGATAATATTCCTAAAGCATTTCACCCAATCAGTGTTCCAACCCCTGTCAAAGTTTTATTTCGGTCAACCCCTACTTCCCCTTGTTCATCGTCCACCTCTCAAAGCACTCCTTCCACACCTCCATCCACTGCACATACTCCCATTACCACTACCGTTGTCCCAGTTGTTCCACTTATCCCTGTAAACATGGCCAATAAATATGCACCCCTGCAACTACTTGCTAACCCTGGGGCTATGCCTCAGGATTATCAAACTAAAATCACATATTTTGATGGAACTGGTACTTGCACAGCCCTTCAGCATACAAAGAAAATGCAAGACTATTTCGAGAACTACGAGATAGATGATGATAGTGTGAGAATGAAAATTTTCGTCCAAAGTCTGACAGGTGATGTCAGGACTTGGTTCAGAGCACTTGCTGCAAATTCCATAACCAATCCGGATGAGCTTTATCAATCCTTTATCAACAGATGGGAGAAAAAGAAAGACCCCTTGCACATACTAGCTGAATACGATACAATAAAAAGAGGCCCTCAAGAGTCTGTCTTGGATTATTGTGCAAGATTCAATAATGTTTATAATGCAATACCACAGAACTTAAGACCTCCACCTGACCTTGCCTTGTATAAATTCCCTGATGGATTCGACCCGGATATGGCCTATCAGTTAAAAGAAAGAGCCCCTCAAACCCTTGCAGACATGAAAAATGTTGTTGTCAACGTAGAAGCCAACCTAATTGCCAAAAGAAACAGAGCTAGAATGGAAATAAGAACCACCTTTAAAGAGGAACCCTCAACCTTAGATCAAAAGCATGATGCTATCATCAGTGGCATGCACAGGCTGGGAGACAGAGTAGAAAGTGTTGAGAGGAAGTCTTCATGGGAATCACAACAACCTAATGCCATAAGGAACCCAAACTTCAGGAAAACTCAAAACACAAATGCTGGCAGGTCTAGCCCAGACCATGACGTAAGGCCCCCTTTTCATGAAAATTATGCGGAAGCCTCTACATCTAGTGAACCCCCGGAGGACACTGACATGAACTTGGTGGATTCAAGGGCTGAGCAACAAATTTTCCTAACTCAACAAGACCAAGATGAGAATGACTTTAATCAGTTTCAGACCAAGTCTGGTGAGTCTTTTGATTTTAAACAAGGCTATGATACTGCGTTGTATGAGGTCCACAAACAATATAAGCTGAGAACTAGAACCATTGACATTTCTGAACCTAACAAACCCAAGGATGGCAAACAGCCCAACAAGATTAAAGGCAAGGTTGTCATAACAGAACCAGCTGATATACCTATCCCAAACCCGCATCAAGTGACTATAGAGGACATAACAGAAATGCAGCCTTCTATTGATTAGCCTCTGCCACCTCCTTCCTCGGAAAAGAACTCGAACAGTGTTCCAAAAAGCCCTCCTAAAACTGAAAAACCGCAAGCAGTCACTTCCCATAACACTGATAAACAAGACCAAATTGTTGATACTGCAATGGAAAAAGGGAAGCTTTCCTCTCAAAATACTAAGACCCAATCTGAAAAATCATTTGACTTAGAGGCAGAAATAGGTAAACTGAAGATATCCATCCCCTTATCCGAACTTGCCAAACATGATGTGTATACGCAACAAATTCAAAGATCACTTCAAATGCCGAAGGTCAAGGATGATGTGAATATTCTTGATGATCAACCTGAGTTGTTGTTCGGTCCAGAAGTTAATGGAAAATCAACATATGGATCTGTTCTACCTTTTTATGTCAGTTTGCACATACATGACAAAGTCTTGCACAATGCCATGTTTGACTCAGGTGCCTCACACAACCTTATGCCCAAAGCTGTAATGGAAAAGCTGAACCTTGATGTTACAAGACCCTACAAAGATCTATTCTCCTTTGACTCAAGTCAAGTCAAGTGTTTAGGCCTCATCAAAGACTTGTGTGTCTCCTTAGTCCAATATCCCAACAAGACAATCCTCATGGATGTGGTGGTTGCTGACATTCCACCAAAGTACGGCATGTTATTGTCAAGATCTTGGGGAGCAAAACTCCAAGGGTCCCTCCAATTAGACCTCTCTTATGCCACTATATCTGTCTTTGGGCAACCAAAGAGACTATATAGAGAAACACTGATGAAGTATGTGGTAACTAGTGAGGACAAGCCCCAAAATTTTCCTATTCACTCAATCCATTCTGATATGGATTCTTTTATTTTATTTAATGATGAAACAAATCCCCTTATTGATGACAAGCCGTTGGATTTAGAACTGAACACACACACCAAAGAAGAACCGGTTGCCCATACTGATGAAATGGTCAAAACAACTGATGCAACCTGCATACAAGAAGAACCTCCCCAAACAAAAAGTTCAAATCTGTCCACTGCAAGAATGACTGAAACTCTTGATATTAACCACAAGCAAGAAATCACATGGTATTTAGAGTTTGATGGCTCCGTTAACAAGTTAGGAGCAGGGGCAGGTGTCTGGATTCACAATACACATAACAATCATGCAGAAGGCCATGCCTACAGACTGAACTTTAAATGCACCAACAACATGGCAGAATATGAGGCTCTCCTGTTAGGCCTTAAACTGCTCAAAGCTCTAGGAGCTGCAAAAGTGTCCATTCTAGGTGACTCTGATTTAATCATACAACAAATGAAAGGTAACTTTGTTACCAATGACAATAGAATGAGGGCCTATAGGACTACTGCCACTAATATACTCAATGCATTCACTGAATCCAAGCTTGCTAAGATTTCAAGAAATCATAACATTCATGCACACAGCCTAGCCACTTTTGCTAACACATGCAAGCTTCCCTTTGAGCCAAGTCACTACTTTACTGCTGAGATAAAACATAGGCCCGTTGTCCCTAATAACGTTAAAGACTGGCAAGTATTTGAAGATGATGCCCAGATTAACAATTTCCTCACTCTTGAGCATGAGTTTTCAAATATTAACATTGACATGGATGCCATGACAGATGAGCAATAGCAAACAAATGAAAATCAGCAGGCTGTAACAGCTGTAACAGCCAAACAAATCCTGAACCCAACCATTTTTTACAAAACCAACATAGAAGAGCTGAGACAAATGCATTTGGAGGAAATAGCCAAAACAGAGGCCGAGATCATTAACTTAAATGATAACTTTTTGCCTGTTGGGCTAACTCCATTAGAAGATATGTTTGATGCAAATGATGTTCCCAAAAAACCAAAAATGCAGCCCTTAAACACTAATATAGAAGAGCACAACATTGGAACAGCAAAGCAGCCCAAAATGATCAAACTATCTCAATCTTTGCCACCCGATCAAAAACCCAAATATGTTGATTTGTTCAAAGAATTCCAAGATGTATTTGCTTGGAGTTATGAGGATTTGAAGTCCTATGACACCTCAGTAATTCAACACACCATTCCCCTAAAACCAAACCGAAAGCCCTTCAAACAGAAACTAAGGAGAATCAATCTTATGCTTCTCCCTTTGATTGAAAAGGAAGTGAAAAGAATGTTTGAAGCAGGTATCATAGCACCCATCAGATTTTCAGAATGGGTATCCAATCTTGTTCCCACAAGAAAAAAGACAGGGGAGATTAGGCTATGTGTAGACCTAAGAAATTTAAATCAAGTCTCCCTAAAAGACCACTACCCCTTGCCAAAAATGGACCACATCCTACAAAGAGTAGTGGGGTCATCTAGAATCTATTTGCTAGATGGCTTTTCAGGTTTTAATCAAATACTGGTTCACCCGGATAACCAAGACAAGACAGCCTTTACCACACCGTGGGGAACATTTAAGTATGTGAAGATGCCTTTCGGACTTAAAAACGCTGGTTCTACCTTTCAAAGGGCAATGGATATTGCATTTGCCAAGGAAATACATGATTTCCTAGTTGTCTACCTTGATGACTTAACCCCTTTCTCTAAATCTGATTAAGAGCACCTAAAACATTTGAGGCAAATACTCGTGACATGTAGGAAATATGGCATTTCCTTGAACCCCAAGAAATCCCTCTTCGGCCTTGAAGAAGGCAAACTCCTTGGCCATGTCATATCAAAGGACAAAATTAGAATTGATCGTGAAAGAATCCAAGCCATCCTCCAAATCCCATATCCAAGAAACATAAAAGAGTTACAAGCATTCCTTGGAAAAATCAACTTCCTAAGAAGATTTATTCCAAATCTAGCCGAGTTAATAACACTGTTAAGTAACATGTTACAAAAGGATGCCAAGGTAAAATGGTCTCTTGAAACCAAGCAAGCCTTTGAGGGCATAAAATCTGCCTTAACCCAAGCCCCTGTCCTCACAAGTCCACAATTTGACAAAGATTTCATCATATTTTCATTTGCATCGGAGCACTCCATAGCTGTTGTCCTTTTGCAAAAGGATGATCAGGGAGCTAAAAAGCCAATTGCATTTTTTAGCCGAGCCTTAAGAGATGCCCCTTTGAAGTACCCAATCATGGAGAAGCAGGCCTATGCCCTGGTCAAAGCAATCAAATATTTCCGAGTCTACATTTTATATTCACATGTGATTGCTTATGTGCCAAACGTTGTTGTAAAAGACATATTAACCCAAGAGGGGTTAGAGGGAAAAAGAGGCAAGTGGATTGCTAACATCCTTGAGTATGACATAGAAATAAAACCAACCAAACTGATAAAGGGACAAGGTTTAGCCAAACTGATGTCCGAAACAAACTTTCAAGCCTTAGACATTAACCAATTAGACAATGAACAGGAGCTAGCGACTCAACAAATCAGTGAAACCTTTTTGCAATCCCCATGGTATGCTGATATATGCTTTGTATTGTTAAACATGTTTGCTCCCCCAGGATTGTCCAGAACTAAGAAAAGATTTTTAAGAATGAAGGCTTCAAAGTTTTGTGTCATAGATGGTGCTTTATTTTGGAAAAATCATGAAGGTATATTGCTTAATTGTTTAACCATGAATGAAACTAACAATGTCATGAAAGAATTCCATGCAGGTGACTGTGGAGGACATCTATATTGGAAGTCCACGGCTGATAAAATTCTAAGGGCTGGTTTTTATTGGCCCTCTCTTTTTGCGGATGTAAAGAAATTTGCCATTTCATGTCACAAATGCCAAATCTTTGAGGGCAAAAGAAAGTTGTTTCCCCTGCCCCTTAAACCCATCTCAACTGAAAAGCCTTTTCAACAATGGGGACTTGACTTCATTGGAGAAATCCATCCCTCCTCCTCAGGCCAGCACAAGTGGATTCTAACAGCCACCGACTATTTCACCAAGTGGGTTGAAGCCATCCCATGCAGACAGGCCAATGACTCCATCATTATCCAGTTCCTTGAGTGCAATATCCTTTCTAGATTTGGCTGCCCTGAGAAGATCATTACTGACAACGCCGTTGCTTTCAAATCCAAAAGGATGATCAATTTTTGCCATAAATTTCACATCACCTTGGGGCATTCCACAACCTATTACCCCCAAGGTAATGGCTTGGCTGAGTCATCTAATAAGAGCCTGATTAATATCATAAAGAAAGTGCTAGAAGAAAACAAGAAGAACTGGCATAGAAAGCTCACAAATGCCCTATGGGCAGCCAGACTTTCAACAAAGAAATCTATTGGGATGAGCCCTTATGAGCTAGTATATGTTATGGAGGCCAGTTTTCCTTCATCCTTGGGCATCCCTACTATCAAACTGTTACAGGAGATTCAGGCTAAACCAAATGACATTCAACGAAGAATCAATCAGACCATTCATCTTCGGCAAACCAGAGAGCAAATTTATGACAGAACTCAGATTTTGTAAGAGAAGCTCAAAAAGATGTTTGATAAAAGAGCTAAGGTGGAAGATTTTTGTGTTGGCAACAAAGTTCTAAGGTGGGATTCACGAAGAGAAGACAAGGGAAAACATGCAAAATTTGATTTTTTATGGAAAGGGCCATTCGTTATTTCTGTTGTTCAGGGAAATAACACATATTTTCTCAAATCTGAAGAGGGCAGCACGGCTGGAGAAGGCCCTGTAAATGGCCGAATGTTAAAACATTACTATGATCCCTTTTAAGGGATACAATGCAGCTCTGTATATATCTCTTTGTACATTGATATTTGTATATATCAGCACTTTGTTTTTATTTTTTATAAGCAATCTGAGTGTTAGAGGAGCAGCAGCAAAGTTTGTGAAGACACAGCCAATGCCAGTATTCCATTTTTAAAGCTCTGTCTCTGCATTAATCTCAGCAAAATAGCAAGAGTAGCGTTGTCATATCACAGAAATTCATGGTAAAAAGAAACTGTTTGCAGCTTGCAGTCTTCAGTCAAACAGTATCAATAAGAGAGGAGTTTTTTTAGTTTCACATCAGCAACTATTTCCAGATCAGAGCCTAAGGAAATACATCAGTTTTGATCTATGTTTTGGATCTATTTCAAAGGCAATGCTCAAGAAACATTGTATATAATATCAAGCACGCAGAAGAAAGCAGGCAGTGCTTCACTTTTCATAACAATTCAGTTGAGTAGAGGGTTGTTTATATTTCCAAGTTTCACACTTTTAGCAGCCAGCATAAAGAAGTTTTTCAATCCACAGCAACAATAGAAAATCAAGGCAGTCTGACCTGTTGTTCTTGGCTTTTCACAAGGAAAATCCATCCCCAAGTGGAGCCACTGTTAGCCTCTTGTTGCAAAAGGTGTTCATCTTTCATGATTAACAGTTTTACATGCCAAATATGTCATACTTTGCATGCTGCAATGCTCCATATTTCCAGAAAGAGATCAAAAAAGAGACCATGAAAGTGTGCGAGTCTAAATGTCACTACTATATTCCAAATTTTGATGAGTTAACCATTTTTGAAGAATTTTCTGTTAAGGGAACTCCAAACAGCCTAATCTTGGTTTCCCTAGGTTTCAATTTCTTGTTTTAGAATATAGAGAATGAATATATGTCCAAACAGCTTAATCTTGGCAGATTTGTAGATAGGTAGAGAAACAAAAGAGCCCAACTGCTTAATCTGGGCCCTTAGAAGAAACAAGTGTAGATTTAGATAGGAAGGCAGTCAAAAGAAAAATGGTAAAGCAGGGTCTGCAAGTCTAAGTGCACCCAAACCAAAAAGAAGAAAAAATGCTAGGTAAGTAAGCTGGGTAGGGAGTTTTGAGATTGCAGAATGTTGATCTATGATCAATTTTGTGTTTCAAAGTGATATTGTACTTCAGATCACAGGTACAAGGCAGTTTTCATTTGGAGGAGCTCAAGCGAGGCATGGCTAACTCCCATTTCTTCTCATTCCCCAAATCACTCACTAATTTCCTGAAGAGGTCAAGATCTGCTTGATACCTCTTAGGTTCATCATTTTTTCATATCATTTGCCTTGGTAAAGATCTGCTTTACTCAAGGAATGTTCATACTTCCTCTATGAATCATTTTCCCCCTAAGTAGCCTAAGATTCACATACTTAGCGCTTTCTTATCACTTCATATTAACTGCTAATTTTACTATGTAGCTCCCTATCTATCTCCCCTTCCCCTACTAAAAATATGTTAATAAATCCCCCTATGTACATATTCCCATCCCCTGGCACTATAGCCCTATAAATATCAGTTTGGGAAATGCCGAGTTCATCTGGGACTTAGCATTAGCCTTCCGCGTCCTAACCCTGGGATTGACTTGACATTCGGTTAAGTTAATAACCTTTTCCCTCACCCCTTAACCCATAACATTTCATTATTCTCACCCTCTCTCGCTTATTGTTTAAAGTTTAGTGTTGAAATGTTTGAACAAACATTAAATTTTACCCCCGGCGCGCAAACCCACAAAAAACCCACTAAACCAAAGTCTAAACCCCCCGCGGCATTGTATAAAGTATTTGAATATTCGCGCGGGCCCCGTCCCTAACCCTCCGCCGCCTTGTCTATTCCGTCGGCCGTCAGATCTGGCGCGCCACAGATCAACAGTGGGCGGGTCTTGTCATCTCCGAAGCCGTCGATGGTTAGCGCCCAGGAGATGGGCGGTTTTCCCGTCATACTCCCGCCACGCGTCACCCTCTCGACTGTGGCGGAGCCCCCTCTGCCAAAACCACTTCTGCTCAAAGGCGGTGCGCCGGAAACCAGATACCACCTTCCCCCCTCCTGCGTCAGCGCCATGCCAAGCTGACGTCACCATCCCGCGTCGGCCTCCTGCCGTCATGTCCTTGCCATGTCACCTGACACGTCACCTCCTCCACCGTACTGACACGTCACCCGCCATACTACTGACGTCACCCTGCTAACGTCATCCTGCCACGTCACCGTCGTATTGGGACCCACCGCTGATGTCATGCTGACATCATCGTCAAAAAGCATGAAAGGCGCAAATCGCAGCCTAGGAAGCCCGGAATCAAAATCTGAGGCAGCTTTTAATGCGCGGCTACGGGAAATAGGCCAAAATGGAAAGCCCTTCATGGCTCGGCCTCCAATAGGCCCGAAAGGCGCAAAATGACCAGAATTTCTTCACACAGCATTCAGAAAGGGGAAAACGCAGTTTTTAAAGCAACGGAGGGCTGAACAGCAGACAAAAAAGGTCGATGAGACAGTCTAAAGTACTCAGAAGACGTTAAAGAGGTCAGGTTCAGCGCCAAAGTGTACCAGAGGAAGCGACAAAGAGTATCAGTCGAATGTTTTTAATGAAAACTTTTATTCCCAATACCGGTGAACATTAAATGACCTCCAACAAGGTCAAAGAAAACGGTGGAGCTCTAATCAAGGCTCTCCCATCACAGTTAAAAGCATTTAAAGCCACCGAACAGCAATGGATCAAAACCCAAAGCACAGTTATGGCTAAGTGATCAGCACAGAGCCATAAAGGCAATACATTAATTCCTTTTTGTTACAGCTGCACCCAGCGCAGCTCAAGGATATTTTCCCGCATTTATTTCAGACATGTGTTAGGTTTAGAACATTTATTACAGCAGATCTGTCTGAGATCTGATTAGTGTAGATATTTTTCTTATATAAACAACCCTAATTCACTGTTTAAAGGGTTGGTTGGTTGATAATCCTCATGAGAGACTCGCACTGTATATCTGATATGTTTTTCTTAATCAAAGATTGCTGAAAGCTTGGGGAATGGATTGTTCGATGTGTTGTTAATGGTTTCTAGAGGATGAATTTGGAATTCTTGTGCTGCAATATGAATCAATAAGTGTTCCTCACCTCTGTTATTTCAATTTCATATATGCTCAATGTTGGACATCTAATCCTAAAGAGTTAGTGTGGAAGCCGAAAAGACTAAGCAGTCCAAGAGACCTTGGGATCTGAAACCCAAGAGTCACATATTTGTACAATAAATGTACATCTATTATTAATAAAAAATATACTCAATGATTTATCTTTCATATTGTTTGCTGTCCATGTGTGTTTAACATGGTATCAGAGCCACTTGTTTTTCTGTGGCCTGTTATGTGCACGTCAGTACTGCGCCCTCTGCCCTACTGAATGTGCTATACACCTGAGAGTTGATGCGTTTTTTACCTGAGCGTTGATGAATGCATAGAAGCGTTGTTACTGGTGCGTTTTTTACTGCCTCTCTACGCATGAATACTGGTGCCTGACATGGTGACAGTGAATGGTATTAAACGCTGCCCTCTCTCACGCTGCTGACCTGATTCGAAACGCCGCTCCTCTCTGCCATAAGGTATTTTTAATCATTGCACTCTGCGCTCACTGAGCTAAACATAATTGCCTGACTGCATTCTGGAAACGCTCTCTCTGCGTCTGTCGTTCTGTCTCTGCGCTGTTCCTGACATAACGCTCTCTGGCTGCCTCTGTCCTGCTTTGTAACTCCTTTGCATCGATTTTTCCACTATTACGACTCTGCCATCAGATAGAAACTCTTTGTAAAATGGGGCTGTGTTTGCACCCTAACTTTGACAGCTTCAAATGGGCAGAGAGCTATATCGGCAATAAATTCTGCTGAAGCAGAACCTGCCAGATATATTAAGGTCCTGCGCTCTTCTGCTTTCTTGGGTCCGAGCATATCCGAATATAATAGCTTGAAGAATTCATAGAATCCAAACTTAAGGGCACCTTGAACGCTGTACCCCAAGAGGGTCGGCAGCCATCCTGTGAATAAGGCTCCCACGCCATGTTTATTCACTAACTCAACAAATCCAGTCCTAATGCTCCTGTACTTCGATGGATTTGCGGATGTATAGAGGATGTATAGATGAGTTGTCAGTTTCAACGGCGTGTTCAGATCTTCGTGTCTCTTTTGGCCATCCGCCGAGTTATTATTCTTTGTAGAGAATTTAGTGGGGCAGCTTTGAATTAATTTAAAAATAGGCTACTCGAAATCAAAATCAGTGAGCAGGGCGAGGAGTGGTTCTTCTGGTAAATTCAAAGTCAAGTTCAGTGGGAAAGAAACTGGAGAGAGTTACATTTCCAATGTGAATATCTTTTGAGAACACTGGCACATGTTTCATAAAGCCTCTTGGAGAGATTTTCCTTCATAAAGACCAGTTATTTCAGCATCACAATAAATAGTCAATTTCACCAACATGTCTTCACTGCAGCTTTTACCGACAGTGAAAAAGGGCTCCTCTTTCTATCTCTCTAGAAGACAGCTTATCTTCCAGCTCTGAGACATCTGGAACAGCTTATCTTACAATCAAATGTATAACAATCTGTGGGCGACATTTATTTTCTGACCATCATTTCAAAAGGCGAAATATTTAAAACGCTGAAGTAGTTCGGAAAGTTTACAATACCGCCGGTTTTAGCGAAAGGACTAGACGAAAATCCCTCTGCTAAAGCTCGCTGTAGTTTTCAGTAATAAGCCTTTGGTTGCTTTCATTATTTACAGTAACAGAGTTATTAATGGCGTTTTACATCGGAGAGGACTTTTCATGGTGAAAAGTAGCTTACTTGAAAATGCGCCGTTTCGGAGTCTGAAGCCTCCATGGCGACTGCTGCTGCAAAGCTTAGCCGCATCTTTCATTCTACATCATTAGCCTTTGATTTAGAGGGGTCCCGTATTGAAGGGATATGGCAGAAAATAGCGAGAAAAAGGGATTTAAAACAAATTTTGACCTGGAAGAAACTGTACAGTGAAGGACACTTTTCTATCGTTTTGGTATTCTGACAGACAATTTGGATCTCCAAAGAAAACTGACAGACAGCTATACATTTTATCATTTATTCATAATATCCAGCTCTGCAAGTTTAAATCTATAAATATTTTCGTCAATAGAGTTTCTTTGCTTATTCGTGGCTGTGAATTGCTCGAGAACTGCCAGAAATCTTTTCGATCTGTGCATAGCTTTGCCCCCCAGGGAATCCTAACCAGTTAAGCTTTTCCGTTTTCTTGATTGAAAACGCAACATGTAATCCAAGTGTTTGTTGCCATTTGTTAGTATTATCTGTCATATCTGATTCGTACCCCAGTCAAGGCATATGAACATTCAAGTCCTGTCCATGACAGTGTTATAATTGTTGAAGTTTTGTTAGCCATCATTTCTGATTCAAAAGGGAAGGAGTATTTGAAGGATCCAAGTAAGTTTGCAGTTGCTGCTGCCCCAGTTGTGGAACTGTATTATAGGTTCTGTTCCTTGATTCATCTGCTGCATATTTACAAAGGATTTTTCTGTGTCTTTGTACTGTACTGTGAGTGGGTGTTACTTTTACTCATTGAGTCATAGTTGTAATCAGTCTTTTAAAGGGGTGTAATTTTGACAATGAAGAATATGCCTCGAATTACTGAAATATTAGAGTTATTAAAAACTCTGATATATTCCTCGAATCATGAAACATTCCAAATCAGCAAAGGATCTCTCTCAGAAATTCAGACATGTTTACAATATGCACAAGAAAAGATAGAGTTTTTGCAGCTTGAATCACAATTGCAGCAAGAAGAATTAAAACGAAGGAGTCATTCTGAACCTGTTTCTGTTCAGAACAATGAAACAGACTCCCATAAACAGCAAGTCAATATTGTTCAAGTTCATTCAGATCCAGTACCCAATAAAGCAGCAAGTGTACATACAGATGCAGAAACTCAGTCTGCACTTCCCAAGCCCATCATCAAACCTTGGGAACAGCTTGTCCACAACAAGCATAGAACTGGTCTTGGATATGACAAGGACTTGTCCTTTCATATTCCAGACTACTCAAAGCCCATTCAGTTTCAGAGTGCTGGATTCATTCATGACAGTTCACCTGCTCCTTATGACAGTTCAGCTTCAACTGTTCCAGATTCTGCCCCTCTTCCACAGCAACAACAAAAACAACAGATTGTGAAATGCCAACACTGTGACCGAGTTGGCCATCTGAAAGATCACTGTTTTGATCTTCATCCATGTAAGCACTGTCATAAAACCAGCCATTCTTCACACAGATGCTTCAGAAACAAACATCCTGCAAGAACAAAGATTCATCTAGGATGGATCGCTTCATGGAAATGGGCATCAACAGCCAAGAAGATATTTCAAACACATGTCAGAACTTGTTCCAGAATATTGAACAGTCTTGCAGTTAAGTTTTCTCCATCTTCTCACCTTGTATCTGACAGGGGGAGGAAATGATGGTCATCTACAAGCTTCAAAGTCACATCAAGCGAGCCTGAGCCACAACCTGCCACACCAGTTTCAGAGTTGTAGCCAGAGACAAAGATGCCCATGAACAGATTGAGAACACTTCCTCTAGCAGAAGACACCAGCTTCTTGCCAGATTTGGAAGAGTTCCAGGAATCGCAGAGTTGTTGGTCATCCTTAAACCATCACAGATTGAGAACACTTCCTCTAGCAGAAGACTCCAGCTTCTTGCCAGTTTTGGAAGAGTTCCAGGAATTGCATTAAGCATTTCCAGAGTTGTTGGTCATCCTTAAACCATCACAGATTGAGAACACTTCCTCTAGCAGAAAACTTCAGTTTCTTGCCAGTTTTGGAAGAGTTCCGGGAACTGCACTAAGCGTTCCAGTGTTGGTGGTCATCCTTAAACCACCGCCCTTTTTACCAACATTTCATAGAGCACATTCAGCCTAGTGCTGCCATGTATTTTTTGCACATTTTGTATTACAGCTCTTTTCTTGGACTCATACATAACCCTTCGGATTAAGGTGGGGAATGTTGGACATCTAATCCTAAAGGGTTAGTGTGGAAGTCGAAAAGACTAAGCAGTCCAAGAGACCTTGGGATCTGAAACCCAAGAGTCACATATTTGTACAATAAATGTACATCTATTATTAATAAAAAATATACTCAATGATTTATCTTTCATATTGTTTGCTGTCCATGTGTGTTTAACACTCAAGTTGCAGAACGAAAGATTGGTTTAGAATTTGCTTAGCTGCACTCTATGCTCAGTTTCTGTGGCTTCTTAATGTTTTTCCTCTTGATTTAGGCATAAATATGAATTCTTTTATGGCTCATGTTTTATCTATTTCACATATGAATGATTGTTATCTAGGAATTCTTAGCTGCTCCGAGATAGAGCTCATTTATCTTCCCCTTGCTAACCTGAATGAGAGATTCTTAATTGCCTCTCATTCCTTAGCCTTTCAATCCATCTCTTTACCTTGAATGATTGTTTCATATGCAGTTGTCTTGCTCCATTTTCCTCTCTTGTGACCAAGAAAACGCACCAGCAGTCTTACTCCATGACTCCATGCCCAATGGTTTGAAACTTATCACACTATGTTTTGCCTCTCTACTTGAAAGCATCAATCTTCCCACCAAAATCAAAACAAAACCCCTTGAACTCAATAACTAGCCTAAAATCATCTTCAACAAAGCTAAATCAGAAAGAGAGAGCCCTCTCTGATTGCAGGTGGGCTAGAACCTGCAGTCCAAAGATTGGTTTGTGGTTACCTCGGCCGTATCCTTTCACGAGCTTAAGGACAACCTGAGTGATAACAAGTGGTATGAGACACTCTCTTTTGATTGGAACTGACTTTGGGTTAGTAAGAGTGGTATGAGACACTCTCTTTTGATTGGGACTGACTTTGGGTCAGTAGAGAATGGTATGATACATTCTCGATCACATATTCTTCATAGTTCAGCAAAGCAGAGCAATGCGGAGCAGTGCATTAATGGCAGAGATAGTACAGATTGGAAGATGGAGTTATCCCTAGTTCAGAGGGAGTGTTAAAATTGGAAACAAGGGCCAAACTCCACATGGGTCATCTTATTTATAATAGCTGATATTTTTCTTGGATTCCTCTCTCCAAGAGGTGTAGGATTGATATAAAGATCATCTGATTCTAACATGTACAACTGAAGTTATAAATTTATTTTGATTATGGTCAAATTGTCAAGATCAACTAGCAAACTTATGTAGGCTCAGAAGCCCAACAGTCACGTCTATTCATATTCAACGTTTCATATAAATAGAAGGTGATTTAGCCTCATTTGGTCACACTCATCTTCACACTTCTCTCTCTCTCTCTCCTCATTGATTGGGTATGGAATTTTGGGCCCCTCTCTCTCCACACATCCGAAATTTCAGGAGGCTGAAATTTCAAGAGAGTGAAATTTCAAGAGAGAAATTTCAGGAGGCCAAAATTTCAGGAGGCCGAAATTTCAAGAGAGCGAAATTTCAAGAGGCCGAAATTTCAAGAGACCGAATTTCTAGACAGTTTGACCAAGTGTTGACTAGCATGAGTTGACCTCCTTTGATTGCGTTTTTGTGAGGCCTATCTCTGTTTGGGCAGGACGCATTTCAGGGCACAGAAATCGAGGCTAAACGTTGATTGTTGACCAGCGTTGACTACAACTAGGGTTGACTGCAGGTGGGTTGTTTGACTAGACTTTGACTCGGTTGAATTTGATTTTTGTGAGAGTTGTTTTATCTTGTTGTTTGGAGGTTGAAGTTGATTGAGGTTGACCGATTTGCTGAGGGTCAAATCTTCCCTTTTGACCAACGTTGACTTTTCTGGTTAGGGCTCTTTTGCTGCTATTATAAATTATCAGATTTGTAAATTGTACTATCTCTCTCTCCTAAACTATTTAAGACTAAAAGAAAATTTGATCAAGGGTTTCCTCACATTGGGGTTTGTCCCTGGCTGGTGCCACATTTTGTGTCCTCTTGTGTTGGCTTGTCTTCCACTGTTTATGTTTATGTTCTATTTGCATTTTACTATCATGTTGATGTGATTGCTAATCTTAGGCAACAAACCACTTTGTTAATTTTAGGCAACAATGTTATGTTCTATGGTTTCTATCCTCAACTTAGGGAAATTTACGGAGTGCTAAAGAAAGTAAGAGATTAATAGAAATTATTTAACACTTTATTGTTATGCTCAAAAAGAACTTAGAAAAGTGTTCCTAGATCACCATAGTTTTGTCGCCTTAAAAGGTCAAGAAGATTGGCCGTATGACAAATATTTTGAAAATTTGATTGAATGTGATTGACATTATAATAAAAAATGCTTTTAATTTTCAACTCTTTTAGGATCACATAGGTGAGAGACTCTTCCATCCCATGTTGTTTTGAGAATTGACCAATCTATAGTTTCACCATGAAACTCATGAGAATTAATGCTTATCTAGCAATATTAATTTTCTTCTTAACATTAGTCAAGATAGAAAGATCACTTTTATTTTCGATATTTGGGTTGATCAAGTCCTTATAATATATTAGTTTCTTTTCTTTTTCTAACACTCCAACACCCCACAATTTATCCTTAATTTCAAATTAATAATATTTTTAATATTATATGGATTCTCTAAGATAGATATCATTCTTTATTCCCTAATGCTCCAACCAAGATAGGGCATCCTTATTCTACCCTCACTTGAGCCAAAGGTGGGAGTTTTGGCAAGACTTAGAAGCAATTTTATGAAACATCTTGGTTGTTGAAGCTTGTAATAGCTTCAAAACATTTTCTACATAGGGTTGGTGTCTTAGCATGTAGAAGATTATTTATTGCCTCTATAGGTGTTTGCTTGGTAGACTAAGTGATTTATGTCTCTTTGTTAAATCTAACTTAGGAAAAGTACAACAATTAAAGTAAACTAATTATTGTGGACTATAAAGTCATTTTTTAAGGATAAATAATTTAATTATTTAATTGACATAGGATCTCAACATTGATCTCCTAGATATTCTACAAGGGAGATTAGGGTTAGTGATTTTGGCTTGATGAAGATTATAAAATAAGCCTTTTGGGAGTGGTGAAGACACATAGGGAGAGTGATTCTGTCTATAACGAGTGCCTTAGATTAACTATAGTGTAGAGGGGGAAGAGTGGAAGTGGATTTGAGAGCATTTCTAAAAGGTTAAATTGTTGGAGATTGCAAGGCCAAATTGCTAAAGTGAGGAGGAGGATGATTTTTTATAGAGGCAGATTTTCGAAGGTCGAATTTGTTGAGGTGCAGAAGTTGTTCGAGGGGAAGGTGCAGGGTTGAGTTGTTGGTGAGAGGTGGGCTGAAATAATCCAGGCCAAATTTCTTCAAAGGCTAATTTTCCATGGGCTAAAATTCCTTAGGCAGAATTCTTCCAGTGAGGCTAAGTTATAGGTTCTAGTCAACGCATATTTCCTCATAATTTATTTGTGTTAGGATATTCCGACACATAGGATATAGTTAAGTTCAACTTGGTCTAGTATAGAGTTAGGTTAGAGTTAGGTAAAGTGTGTTTCTTTACCGTTGTACATTTTGTAACTTACAATCCGACGGTCACTATATGTAGTGATCCGACGGTTCACTCTCACCTCGGTATTACCGACACTTGATCCGTGGCTTGACACCCGATTGGTCCATGAGTTCTATTTAAAGCGCATGGAGGGTCATTGTTCGGGTAATCCGTGCATGAGAGAAGCTTATGTAAATTTTCATTCTTTGATTAATAAATTGTCTGTACCCACGTTGGGACAGGCCGTGGACTGTTTCCCTCCTTGCACTCTGAGGGTTTTAACCACGTCAAAAATACTGGTGTATTGATTTGAGATCTGGTTGTGAGCGGTGTCCTTTTGGTATTCTTCTGTGGAACTTACCCTGTAAATTCCTACATGGTATCAGAGCTATTTGAGGGCCGCGTCCGTTGGTGATCCAAATCTGAAGCCGGTAGAACTGCATGCGGCTGTCGTTTCCTAGATCTGCTGTTTCTGACTGCTTTCGGGCCGAGAGGACTGCTCTGTTGCATTCGGAGCATCTGTTTCAGTGAGGAACCCCTTTCGTTTCACGCGAAAAGGTTTCCGGTAGCCCTAGCTGCATCATTTTTCAGATCGGGAGGTATACAGTGTTTTTTTTTTGCAGTTTACTGTCATTTTCTCTCTGCTTATTTCGGTTTCGGTTTATTTAGCCTTTTTTTTCCCGGATCTATACCTTTCATTTCTGCGTATGCTCTTTGCCCTGCGACTCTGTGCGATCTGGGCAAATCAGAAACAGAAAGAAAGGATTTTTCTCATGCGTATGCTCTTTTCCCTGCACCTTAGTGTGATCTCGGAAAATCAGAAACATTGAGGAAAATATTTAGTTTTTCGGCTAAAAGCTAACTTTGAGATTTTTTTTTAAAATTTCTAGTTTTTTGGCTAAAGCTAACTTCGAGCCGTAAGGTTCGTTTTTCTTTGGATATTCGTGTTGGGTTTTGTGTTTTGTGTTTTGTAGGGGAAAAGAGTCTTCCCAAGGCAAGCACGCAAATCGAGGCCCCCCCCCCCCCCTCTCTCTCTCTCTCTCTCTCTCTCTCTCTCTCTCTCTCAAATCTTTTGTATAGATCAATTGGTTCAAAGACCTTTTAAGAGAGTAGAGGTCTTGGGTTCAAGTCTCCATTTTGTGGGGGCGGATTTTTTTCATTCCCGCACATTCGCGCACTTTGCCGGCAACGTCAACAATTTTTTTTCAAAAAGCCATAACTTCTTCATCCGGAAGCCTTTTTCAGAGCCGTTTTTTTTAAAACCGCCTATTTTTTCGAGATCTATCCATTGGACCACTCACTTTCAGCATCTTCAGCTTCAGTTGTTTTTCAAAAATGGAAAGTCCATGCCAAGTCATTCTTGACAGCACTAACTACTTCCAATGGGTCGCCTACATGGGAGATTTACTTAGAAGTAAAGGTCTCTTCAGAATAGCCACAGACCAAGAGAAGAAACCCAAAGATGAAGACAAGGCCGAAAAATGGGAAAATCGACAAGATCAAGCACGTGGCTTGATAGGAATGTCTGTTTCTCCTGATCTTAGATTCCACATTGCAGAAATTGAAACTCCTCATGAAGCATTAGAAAAACTTGCTAAAGTTTTTGGGATTAAAAATGAAATTAGATCCCATCAACTTGAAAATGAGCTGCTTACTTTGGATCCTAATAATTTTTCTTGCATTGAAGATTTCTTGTCAAAATTCAAGAACCTTAGATATCTCTTGGAAGGTGTTAAAGTTAAGAAAGATGATGGTAACCTTATTTATTCCATCCTCACTAAGTTAGGGCCAGCCTACTCTGTATTTGTTTCCACTTTCCATTCTACCAGGGAAGCTTTCATTTGTCAAGGCAAAGACTACAAGCCCCCTTCCTTTGACTCCTTTTGTGATTCCTTAATAAGAGAACAAGAAAAACTCTTACACCTTGGTCTTCTTAATCTTGGAAACTCTTCCACAAAAGCGTTAGCCGCCCAGCAGTATCCAAATTCAAAGAATCCTAAGAAGTCTTATCCTCAAAGGAATGGTCCTAAACCAACTCAGCCTCAAGATGAAAGATCATTTCAGCAATATGATAAGCCCAATAAAAACAAATGGAAGAAGACTGAAAGACATTGTAACTTTTGTAATCGAGATGGCCACTTAGAATCTAAATGCTTTAAGAAGATGGAAGCCTTGGAAGCCGCAATGAAGAAACATAACATCCATCTGGAGCCTACTTCAACTTCAACTTCCGGAACGGCATTTTCTGCATGTCATCGTCAATCATCTCAGTCTAGTTATGCATTAAATGTATCTTCTTCTTCTTCTCATTCTCATGAGTGGCTCATTGATTCTGGAGCCTCTTGTCACATGGCCAAAAACCAAGCCATGTTTTCTTCTTTAAATGATTGTAACACCAAAAATATATATGTTGGTGATGATAGATCTCTTAATGTTGTAGGGACTGGAACTGTTCATCTAGACAATGGTCAGTTCAATGATGTATTATGTGTTCCAAACTTATCCTGCAACCTTCTATCTGTCTATCAGATAACTCATTCAGGTGAAGGTAAAATCGTTGAATTTTCACCTCATGATGTTGTAATCAAGGATCTAAAAGATCCTAAACAGATTCTAGCTACTGGTCTTGCTGATGATTCCAAAAGGTTGTATAAGTTTCACAACTTTGGGTCATCCCATCTTCCCTCAGTATTTGTTGCTCATAATGATGAAGTGAGCAAACTTTGGCATGAGCGGTATGGTCACTTAAACTATCGCTCCCTTCAGCATCTCTGTAAAGAAAACATGGTGACAGGTCTTCCTATGGTATCTTGCAAAGATGGTGTTTGTTCCGGATGTGTACTCGGAAAACATCATCGGGACAGTTTTGACAAACGTGCCTCTTGGCACGCCTCAGCCCCTTTACAGCTTGTGCACAGTGATTTATGTGGTCCTCTTCCTGTTGCTTCATTCTCTGGCTGCAAGTACTTCTTAACTTTCATTGATGATTTCTCTAGACGCACTTGGGTATACTTCTTAAAACTCAAGAGCGAAGTATTTACCACCTTTTTGGCCTTCAAAGCATTCGTTGAAAAACAATCTGGACATCAAATTCTTAAGCTAAGAACTGATAATGGTGGAGAATATGTTAAAAATGCATTCATCACCTTTTGCACCGAAAATGGCATTCAAATGCAACATACTGTTCCATACACTCCACAACAAAATGGTGTAGCTGAAAGGAAAAATCACACTTTAAAGGAAATGGCTAATTGTATGCTGCAATCTAAAGGACTCAGTCTTAGTTTTTGGGCCGAAGCAATTAATTGTGCAAATTATATAATCAATCGCACTCCTACTAAGGTTCTAGAGAATATCACTCCAGAAGAAGCTTGGAGTTCCATTAAACCAGATGTAAGTCACTTTCGTGTGTTTGGAAGTGAAGCATGGGCCCATATTCCAGATGAAAAGCATAAAGCCTTAGAACCTAAGAGTGAGAAATGTACTTTTGTTGGATATTCTGAAGATGTAAAAGGCTATAGACTTATTCCATTTAAGTCCAAAAATGTTATCATTAGAAGAGATGTAAAATTTGATGAAAATAAATCGGCCTGCGAGCCTAGTCCGGCGGATGTGCCACCTCTTCCCATCTCTTCTATCTTTGAGAACATTTCTTCTTCTGATGATGAAAGCGAGGATGATAATCCTTCCCCACCTTCTCAGGATCCTCAACTTCCAAGATGGGTCCGTGCTACTCGGGATGCAGCAGGTGATCTTGCCGGTGATCCTACAGATCAGCGACGTACACGTTCTCAGTTTGAAAGAGCCTCTTCTTTACTGGCTCAAGCTCCAGTGAATCATGATCCTGACACTTTTGCAGAAGCTTCAGGCCATCCACATTGGGAAACAGCTATGAATGAAGAATATCATTCATTGATGACAAATGATACATGGGATCTTGTTCCTCTACCAAAGGGACGCAAACTTGTTAGATGCAAATGGGTTTACAGAACCAAGTATGGACCAGATGGGAAAGTTAACAAACATAAAGCTCGTCTAGTTGCTAAGGGCTTTTCACAGGTTGAAGGCATTGACTACACTGAAACCTTCTCTCCAGTTGCCAAAATGAACTCTATCCGCCTTGTTCTTTCCCTTGCTGCCTCTTTAAAATGGGAAGTACATCAAATGGATGTTAAATCTGCCTTCTTGCATGGGGACTTGCAGGAAGAAATCTATATGGAACAACCCATTGGCTTCATACAAACAGACTCCAGCCTAGTTTGTCACCTTAAGAAATCCCTTTATGGCCTCAAGCAAGCTCCTCGAGCTTGGTATGCCAAAATGGATAGCTTTCTTTTAGAATCTGGCTTTTCTAGGTGTCATTCTGACAATACTGTCTACACCAAGAAAGTGGGCAACTCTCTCATCATCCTTGTTCTTTATGTTGATGATCTTATTCTTACTGGTAGTGATCCCAACCTTATAAACCATGTGAAGTCCACCCTTAAAAAGAAATTTGAAATGACAGACTTAGGACACTTACACTATTTTCTCGGTCTTCAAGTCTTGCAATCCCAAGAGGGTATTTTCCTTTCCCAGTCCAAGTATGCTTGTGATATTCTTCGTCATTTTCACATGGAAGACTGTAAGCCAGCCCCTTCTCCCTTTCAGTCTGGAGTCAAACTTTCAGTCTCTTGTACTTCTCCTGAAGTTGATGCTACCTTATACCGTCAACTTGTCGGAAAACTCTTGTATTTAACCCATACTCGTCCTGATCTTTCCTTTGTTGTTGGCCTTGTTGCTCGTTTTATGCAAAACCCCCGTGAAAGTCATTGGAAAGCAGCTAAAAGAATACTTCGTTATGTTCGAGGTACAATACAGTTTGGGATTCATTACAGTGCCAAAGCAGCTCCTCTGTTAGTTGGTTTCACTGATTCTGATTGGGCTGGTGACCTTGATGATCGGAAGTCTACTGCCGGTTATGTCTTCACTCTTGGTTCAGGACCTATTACATGGGCTTGTAAGAAACAGGCTGCCATTTCTCTTTCGTCAGCAGAAGCAGAGTATCGTGGTGCCGTGGAAGCTAGTAAGGAAGCCTTGTGGCTTCGTCAGATCCTATCAGAGTTTGGCTTTGAGCAGCAGCATCCAACCACACTTTGGTGTGATAATCAAAGTGCCATTCAGCTATGCAAAGATCCAGTCCAGCATCAGCGCAGCAAACACATTGAACTACACATGCACTTCATCAGAAAGCTCATTCTTGACCATGTTCTTGAAGTGCAATATTGTCCAACGGATGATCAGGTTGCAGACATCTTCACAAAGGCTCTCACAGAGGCGAAGTTCACTAAACTTCGATATATGCTTGGAGTTCAGGAAGTTGTCACTAAGGGGGGATAGGCTCTAGTGCCTCCTTCCTTCTCCTATTGTGTCATATTTGTAAATCCTTCAATCCTATCCCAAGTTGTTCTTAAGGGGGGATGTTAGGATATTCCGACACATAGGATATAGTTAAGTTCAACTTGGTCTAGTATAGAGTTAGGTTAGAGTTAGGTAAAGTGTGTTTCTTTACCGTTGTACATTTTGTAACTTACAATCCGACGGTCACGATATGTAGTGATCCGACGGTTCACTCTCACCTCGGTATTACCGACACTTGATCCGTGGCTTGACACCCGATTGGTCCATGAGTTCTATTTAAAGCGCATGGAGGGTCATTGTTCGGGTAATCCGTGCATGAGAGAAGCTTATGTAAATTTTCATTCTTTGATTAATAAATTGTCTGTACCCACGTTGGGACAGGCCGTGGACTGTTTCCCTCCTTGCACTCTGAGGGTTTTAACCACGTCAAAAATACTGGTGTATTGATTTGAGATCTGGTTGTGAGCGGTGTCCTTTTGGTATTCTTCTGTGGAACTTACCCTGTAAATTCCTACAATTTGTGGGTTGAAAATACAATTTTATTGAGATTAATTAATGATGGATAATTTTTGTGGGTGTTTATCTATTGTAAAGTGTGGTTGATCGACTTCTAACTTTATTTCCACTACATATGAGTTTCTAGAAGTTACGATACTAGTGATTTTATTTTTCAACAATTCATAATTTGTTTGGATAATAAATTAAATTGTTGGGAACAAATAATTATTGCAAGAAAATAAATCTAGGCTAGTATTAGGGTATTTAACATGGTATCAGAGCTCTAGAAAACTATGCAAAAAAACTCCAAGATCATTAGTATTTGCAGCAAAAAAATTCTTATTTTTTTATGACAACAAGATTATTTTTAATTTTGCAACTAGGGTTTTATGGCCAAAGTCGATTTGTGAGATGGAATCACTGAGTAGTTTGCGATATGAAGACACAGTGGATGGGCCCATTAACTTTAGTGCCTATAAAAAATGAATGGTTTGTGGATTTGTGAACACATATATCTAGGTTCCTCCATATCCAAACTAAGCAGTCGAGCACAAGCAGAAAGATGTGAAAGCAATGCACATAATTTTGGATGGTGTGAGGGATCACATTATTCCTCACATATCAGGGAAGGATAGAACATGTCAAATATAGGTATCCCTAACTGGCCTTTATTATAGCACAAACAAAAATAGGAAGATGGTGTTGCACAAAAAATTGAATAGCATCAGGATGAACAAAGTAGAGACATTAACATCTTACCTCACAAGGATCTAGCAAACTCGTGATAATATTTTAGTTGTTGGGGAGGTTGTGAATGATTTAGAGATTGTAAATGTGGCTTTGAAAGGATGTGCCAAGTATTTGAGCACCTTTTTGGATGGGATCTTGGCTAGGAAATAGCTTCCTAATCGGAGACGATTGTGAGAGATTTCATCCAAAAGGAAATATGGGAGAATTCATTAATCGAAGGACAGTGAAGGAGTGGTGAGGAGAAAGAGGAGCTTGCTCTTGTTGCACAAGAAAAAAAGGGCAAAGGGAAGGACAAGCAAAACCAAAGTAGAGATGGACCTTCACAGGGTAAAAAGGAGAAGGGCATGAGCAAAGTCAAGTGCTTTGCATGTCACAAGTTTGAACATTTTTCCAGTTAGTGTCCAAACAAGAAGAAGGGAAAGGAAAAGAAAGTTGTGGTAGTCACTGATCAAATGGAAGAGTTTGCTAAAAATTTCGAGAACAACTTCACCTTGGTGTGATGTCTTTCTAGAACCATAACGAGAGGTGTCTGGTTTGTGAACAGTGGAGCATGTTGTCACATGATAGGATATCGAGACATTTTCACCAACATGGCCAAGGAGCCCAAAGACATACACGTAAAGTTTGGTGATAATACCAAGTATGCAATAGATTGTAGTGGTAGCATTGAGTTTTAGATGGACTCGAGAGGTATCATGGAGGTGAATGTAGAGTTGTTTATACCAGGTTTGGAGAAGAATCTCCTATCAGTTTCGGCCATGGAAGATAGAGGACGAGAGGTCATCTTAATGGGAGGTGAAGCGGTTGTTGGGCCAAAAGGAGTTGATCCTAGTAAGAGGCAAGTAATTGGGAGAATGGAGAATAATCTCTATCTACTAAAAGGACAATTAGTGAAGACTCTCATACATGAGAGTGACAGCCAGAGTGATGTTTGGCACAGAAGGATGGGACACCTCCACTAAAAGGTTCTTCCTATGTTACGAAGAATGGTTATAGGTTTTCCAAATATTAAGGTGGAGAAAGGAATGTTCAAGGGGTGTGTTTTTGGCAAGCATGCCAAGGTTGTGTTTCCCCACAGTGAGACCAAGTCCAAGGGTGTGTTGAACTTGGTGCATTACGACATTTTTGGTCCTATGTCAGTGGAATCAATCACTGTGTCATTGTACTTTACAACATTCATAGATGATTTTTTCAAGAAGACTTAGATATACTTCTTGAATACCAAGGGTGAGGTCTTCAATCGATTTCAGGAAGTCAAAGCTCTAGTGGAGAACCAGACCAAGAAGAAGATTAAGGTGTTGAAATCGAATAATGGGGACTAGTATACCTCCAGTGAGTTCCAAGATTTTTGTAGGGCAGTAGGGATAAAGAAGGATCTCATGGTAGCTTACAACCCTTAATAGGATTGGGGTTTCCAAAAGAAAAAACATAACCATAATTGAAGTTGGGAGAGAAATGATTTATAACCAATAATTGCCTATGTTTTTGTGGACGAAGGCTTGTAATACAATTGTGTATCTATAGAATAGGAGTCCTAATAGAGTGTTGGAGGATATGGCTCTTGAGGAGATGTTCACAGTAGTGAAGCCAAAGGTAAGTCATCTAATCATCTTTAGTAGTCCAATTTATGTTCACACTCCTATAGAGAAAAGTACTAAGCTATTGTCCTTATCAAAAGGGGGTATATATATGGGCTACAATGAGGTCTCAAAGGCCTACCAAGTCTACATTCCAGTACAGAGAAAATTTATAGTCAATCGAGATGTCAAATTCAATGATGGCAGGACCTTTAGGAGGTCTCATGTGAGAGAGATAGCAGGGGTATAGGATCAAGAGAAAGATTCTCATAAGCTTGCGCATGGACCGGCAGCACCAATAGCAGGGACACAATGTGATTTAGAGGAGCGAGATGTTCCTTCAAGTTCTACCAAGGGGAGGCTGAGATGGGCCAAGAAAACCTCAAGGGATGTTAAGGAGCATGTGGAGGCTTCTAGTAGCACTTTCAAGCAAAGTAAACCACATGTGATATTTTACATTTATTTGGCCTTGTAGAGCAGCATCAGTGAGTCTGAGCCTTCTACTTTTGATGTGCAGGTATGGAGGGATGCCATGGTGGACGAGTATAGCTACATCATGAGGAATGATGTGTGTTACATAGTGCTAATACCGAAGGGAAAGTCGATGGTCACTTTTCAATGGATCTATATGTTGGAAAAAGTGTAACTAGGTTCGTTCTTCATGACATTGTATTATGATTTTTGTAAAACAAGAAAATGAATGTATTCCTTGTTGCATGGATTTCATTAGCAAGAACTTTATTTATTTAGTGGCTCCTATTGACAGCTTTAGGATTTAGTTTAAAAAGTAAATGCCATGCTCTTCGTGAGCTTGTGTAATGTTTAAAAGTCTACATAAAGGTCTAGAACAGCCCTCCAAGACAAGCACAATCCTCCTGAATACATCAACCAACAAAACAATGAAGAAGAGAAACTATCTAGGCCTCAAAATATATATTAATGTCAAGTCAACTCAAATAATAGACACATCCTTTCACTATGACATGTCAGCTTATTTAGGGAAACAGAACCACTATAAATACCCCACTGAGGTCACCACAGGAGACAGAAAAATTCGGACAAGTCTCTTTAATTTCGAATGGGTGCAAGCAGCTGAGAATCTCAGACAAGGTATAATGGTATAGGACACTCAGATAAGGGCAACAGTTCAACATTTCGTATGGAGGAGGATTACTATAGCTTTCAGATGAGTATCATAGTGATATCTTCGCATATATCCCTGATGTCTTGGCCTAGTTAAAAGGTCACAACCATATAGTCTCAGCATAGTTGTAGCAGGCCTCGGTGCAAGGATGGGATAGCTATAGTCTTGGTGAAGAGCAGAGTGCGGAAGTATACATAGTCATAGTCTCGACATACATAATCTTTTCTCGGCATACACAGTCATGATGCAATCATGATCTCGGTGGTATTCCAATGAAGATATCAATGGCACAGTTATGATACAACAGTGATCTCAGTGTAGCTCTCATTCATGTATATAAATAGCTCGTTGTGATGTTGAAAATATTGATGAAGGAACAGTCATGGAGCAGCAACATTGAAGATCTCAATGGTAAAGTAGTAATGGCTTCAATGGTGCAGCATAATGATGATCTCAGCAGTGACAACGAAGAGAGTTGATGTCTTGGTCTTGGAGTGGCATAGTAGGTCAAGGGTCATGGTCTTGGTATTCGTCAATTGGAATCTCTATAAGAAGAATTTTGTGTGGGTTTTCCTCTCCAAGAGGGAGAAGTTTTGGCCCTGGAAGAAAGCCAACATCGTGTGTTCTTGTCTCTTTGGTTTTCTAGCTATTTGATGAAGTAAGAAATACACACACTAATGATATCAAGAAAAGATTATGCTAATAAGCTAAAGGTAAAATACCTCACAAATAGTTATCATGCTAAGAAGAATCTCATTAACTATAATTGCCCAAAATTCTTCAACATGGTATCAGAGCTAAGGTGTTGAAGTCAAAGGAAGGGCAGCAAAGAGACATTCAAGAATCAAGTCTCAAAAACATTCAAAGATCAAGTCTCAAAGACATTCAAGGATCAAGCTTCAAGAAGGGCATCAAAGCAAGGTTGAAGAGCTTTGTCAAGATTGAAGAATTAGTCTACAACAGCAGTCTACAACAACAATCAAGAATCAATCTACAACAACAAGAACATTTGTCTCCATAGTCATCATCAAAAGGCCACCAAGACCCTCATCAAGTTGTATACAAATTGAGGTAACTCAAAGGACCTCAAAAACAAGGATCACATCATCTTGGAATAGGTTGAAATCTTAGAAGCAGTGCTAATCTATACTACAAAAGAAGGCAAAACATATTGAAGGCAAGAAGGCATTATCATCTTGAAGGTTATAAAATCAAGCAAGGATCATCTCCTTGCTCCAGAAGATCAATTGAGGAAGCAAAAAATCATCATCATCAAAAGGAGAAACTTCTTCTATTGAGGAAAGACTCTCTCATTCAAAATAATGTCATCCAAGAAGAAGAACTAGTATATCTTCTTCAACCATCATCAAATCAATCAAGGTGAAGATTTCATCCTCGCGTGACGAGTAAGTATCTTTTCAATTTATAAATTTGGTTAAATGACTTCATGAATTGTAAGGACATCTATAGGTTGATGGGTCATCAAGATTCCTTGCATGGAGAAGAAGGATATGCATATTCCTATAAGTAGTTGAAGTCATTAAACATATCAAAAGGTCTCCTCTAAATTTATGGAAAGGGATATTTATGAAAGATCCCCTCACATAGCAATATTGGAGACATCAAAGTGATGTAGATGATAAACTCATTCTCTTAAGGTGCAATGAAGAAGGTCACATGAAATCTAATCTACATGAAAGTAAAAGGTATCAAAGGATGTAGGATATCTTCATAAGGTCTTATATACAAGATCTAGGAAGGGAGATAACCATCATTGATCTATAATGCACTAACAAGGTAACAAGTATCCATGGGATAAGGAAGTTACCTCATTCGACAACTTATGGTCTCTATGATAAATAGAGAAAGACAAGTTGATGGAAAAAATATTGAAGGTTAAAGGACTAAAACATGTGCAGAAAGGAAAGGCAAGTTTGGTCCTCAAGCAAGGCAGAATAAGTATAGCTAAGATTCAATGCTATGGAAATATTTTGAAAGATCATATCACCAAATATATGGAGGAAGCTGAAGAAAATGGCCAAGGAAAGAGGGAGTAACAGATCTCTACTATGATTAGGATAGTATCCCTCACAAAATGATCCTATCATAAGCTTCTGTTATAAGATATGACAATGATAATAAGATGCATCGTGGCATCATGGAAGCATTAGAAACAAGAGCTCGTGACATCACCATGGGAATCATGAAGGACAAAATCCATGGCAGAGAAACATGTAGGATATATCTCTTGAGAATCTCAGTGGACATTGCAGGAAAGGAAGAAGTCATCCAGGACAAGGCTCATCATACATCAAGTCAAAAAGGAAACATTTGCCAGATGGAGATATACAAATATCCTCAAGATACTCTGATAGAATCCTCATTGAAGGGTTCACTAATCTAGAGGAAAAGCAAGTGTTTCATAAAGAACTCCAACTTGTGGAATTCATAGATGATGTTATGGTGACATAAGAGAAGAAGCATATCAAGGGGTTGAAGAGACTTTAATCAAGGAAGCTGCTGAAAGAAGCCTAGATGACCTAAAGGTAAAATAAGGTATATATGTTTATGTTTAATATTATAATGTCATGTCACATGGTTGTAGGTAACATGGATCATTACTTCTATCTCGAGAAGCATGATCAAGAGAAAAAGGATCTCCTCCTCTGAAAGAAGGCACAAGACACACTAGATGAAATAAACATAGTAGGTCCTCATATGAAGTATGAGGTGGTTGACCACAATTAAGAAACTCTGATTAAAAGCACTTGGGAATGGAATGTGTGGTGAAGGAAAAGATCGTGAGATATGAAACCCTAACGAAGGCAATCAATGTCCAAAAGACTAAAGAGACTTGACTAAGAAATCTCCCATAAATTTATGAAGACTCTGATGGAAAGGATGAAGACCCTTGACAATAGATATCCTTGGGAGATGTGTCAACATGAATGCAGGATGATGATAACTACAAGAAGATGTCATGATGAAGAGCCATCTCATAAGGTATGACTTGATTTAATATGTTTTGGTTTCTTGAAAAATATTTGGATAAGTTCATGCAGGGCTACTCAAACAAGAGTTGTAAATACAAGTACAACTAGCATTCATGTAGAGGATAAAAAAGCATGTTGAAGAAGTAGCCATATGAAAAAGGTTCCAGATATGAAGAAGGCCACTTTCCAGGAAGAAAGGAATGACATGACGAACTAAGGAGGAAAGTGATCAATGGTTGATTCCCTACAAGAAAGAAGCTCAATTGAATTTCATGACATCAAGGAGAGAAGTTGATCAAGCAGTTGAAGGACCCACAAAGAAGAAGTTGTTGATGTATCGAAGAGTCCCTAACTAAGAGGGAGCTTGGGAAAGTTTCTGATCAGAGGAAACTTGGGCATATCTTCCCCCATTGAGAGGGAGAGATAGACACAACATTCTTGTCTTCACTTTGGAAGAAAGAATGGAGGATTGGGTAATCATCTGGCATTCGAAGCTCTTTGAGGATGTGTAGGGCATCCAAGACAAGAGTAGGGAAGAGGACCAATATTCTTTGAGGGTTGGGAACCCAATATAAGAATAGTCCTAGAAGGTCATACTCAGTGAACATGCGGGTGGGTATGTACCTTGAGAGACAATGATGAAGGTGTTTATAATCATTGGTCTCACCAACATTGTGCTCTGATCTAATAAGAGATAGAGTTGTCAGTCAAGGCCTTGTTGTGGAAACAATGTTGGTTACTATGATGATATATAGATGGGTTAGCAATCTGATTCTTCTTATGAGAAATTCTTCAGATTGAGAATGACCAAGTACCATCATGAATACCTCCCTAGTTAAGAGGGAGTGTTGGAAAAAGTGTAACTAGGTTCGGTCTTCATGACATTGTATTATGATTTTTGTAAAACAAGAAAATGAATTTATTCCTTGTTGCATGGGTTTCATGAGCAAGAAGTTTATTTATTTAGTGGCTCCCATTGAGAGCCTTAGGATTTAGTTTAAAGAGTCAATTTCATTCTCTTCTTGAGCCTATGTGTAATGTATAAAAGTCTATATAAAGTTCTAGAACGGTCCTCCAAGACAAGCGCAATCCTCTTGAAGACATCAGCCAACAAAACGATGAAGAATAGCAGCTATGTCAGCCTCCAAAAAGTAGTCTCAAATAAGACACATCCTTTCACTGTGACATGTTGGCTTATTTAGGGAGACAGAACAACTATAAATAACCCACTGAGGTCGAAAACATAGAAAAATCCGGACAAGGTACAGTGGTACAAGACACTCGGATAAGGTAAACAGTTCAGCATTTCATATGGAGGAGGATTAAAATAGCTTTTGGATGAGTATCATAGTGATATATCTGCATATATCCCTGATGTCTCGGCCTAGTTAAAAGGTCACAACCATACAGTCTCAGCATAGTTGCAACAGACCTCGATGCAAGGAGGGCATAGCTATAGTCTTGGTGAAGAGCACAATGCAGAAGTATACATAGTCATAGTCTTGGCATACATAATCTTATCTCGGCATACACAGTCATGATGCAATCATGATCTCGGTGGTATTCCAATGAAGATATCAGTGGTGCAACTATGATACAATAGTGATCTCAGTGCAACTCTCATTCATGTATATAAAGATCTCGTTGTGATGTTGAAAAGCTCGATGAAGGAATAGTCATGGAGCAGCAAGAATGAAGATCTCAGTGGTAAAGTAGTAATGGCTTCAATGGTGCAGCATAATGATGATCTCAGTGGTGACAACGAAGAGGGTTGATGTCTTGGTCATGGAGTGGCATTGTAGGTCAAGGGTTATGGTCTTGGTATTCGTCAATTGGAATATCTATAAGAAAAAATTTGTGCGGGTTTTCCTCTCCAAGAAGGAGAGGTTTTGGCCCTGGCAAAAATCCAACATCGTGTGTTCTATCTCTTTGTTTTTCTAGCTATTTGATGAAGTAAGAAATACACAGACTAATGATATCAAGAAGAGATTGTGCTAATAAGCTAAAGATAAAATACCTCACAAATAGTTATCATGCTAAGAAGAATCTCATTAACTATAATTGCCCCAGATTCTTCAACACTGTAATATCAAACATGCAGTTGATCACGGTGTCGAGAAGTACAAAGCAAGCTTCATGGAGAGAGGGTTCTCCCAGAAGGAGGGAGTGGAATAGGAGGAGACATTTGTACATGTCGCCAGATATGCATCCATTAGAGCAGTCATGTGAATTTCTTCAAAGATGGAGTTGAGGATCCATTAGATGAATGTGAAGATTGCTTTCCTTAATGGGGTAATTGAGGAGGCGTATATTGAGTGGTCTCCGGGCTTTGAGGTGCATGGGAGAGAATCTCATATGTGCAGGTTGAAGAAGGCCCTTTATGGGCTAAAGTGGGCTCCACGTGCATGGTACGCCAAGATCAATGGATATCTTCTTGGTTTGGGCTTCATCAAAAGTGAAGAGGACTTCAACTTGTACTATGTACGTTTTGAAGGTGAGTCGCTCATCTTGGTCCTTTATGTTGAATATATTTTCTTCACAGGATCAAAGAAGCTCATCGAGATGTGCAAGGAGCATCTTGCTTCGAAGTTCGAGATGAAGGACATCGGCTTGATGCATTACTTTTTGGGATTGGAGGTGTGGCAGTAGCCTAGAGAGATTTTCTTTGGGAAAGACAATTATGCAATGGAGATATTGAGGAGATTTAGGATGGAAGATTGGAGGCCTATGTCTACATCAATTATCACTAACTTAAAGAAGTTGAGTGCTTCTGAGGGCGAGTTGGTGAATCCCACATTGTATAGGAAGTTGATAGGTTCCTTAATGTATCTAGTCAACACCAAGCCATATATCTATTTTGTTATGAACACACTCAACCAATTAATGGTGGAGCCAAGATAGGTTCATTGGGTGGCAGCGAAGCATGTGTTGAGATACCTACGAAGTACATTGGACTTTGGGCTCAGATATGTTGGAGTTGGTGAAGTAAAACTGTAGGGGGCCATATATTTTGATTGGGTAGGGAGTGTCACCAACAAAAAATCCACATCTAGATATTATTTCATCTTGGGATCAACCATGATCTTGTGGTACAGTAGGAAGCAATAATCAGTTTCACTTAGTTCAATGTAGCCAGAGTACATGGCAGTGAACATGGAAAGTTGTGAGGCAATATGGTTTCACAAGATTTTACACGATAATTTTGTCTAGAGATAGAGCCAATGGTGATTCACTTAGACCATCAAAGTTGCATTAAGCTCTCTGAGAATCCTATTTTTCATGATTAGTCCAAGCATATCGAGATTAGATAGCATTTCTTCAGAGACAAAGTCCAAAGAGGTGAAGTGAGACTGCAATACATTTCATAGAGGAGAAGGTGGCAGATATTCTCACTAAACGTTTAGTGAAAGGGAAGTTGTGAAGTACAGAGACAAGTTGGGGGTAGTGGAGAATCCCTTCCTTACTAGGAGGGAATGTTGAAGGTTTTGATAGCTTCGAAAGGTCTTCTACAGAGGCTTTGGTGTCTTAGCATGTAGAAGATGATTTATTTCCTCTTTAGGTACTTTCTTAGTGATTTATGTCTTCTTTCCTAAGTCTAACTTAGAAAAAATACAATAATTAAAGTCAATTAATTATTGTGGACTATTAAGTCAATTTCTAAGGATAAATAATTTAAGTGACTTACAAATGATATAAATCGTTGACCTTCTAGATCTTATATAAGGGAGATTAGCATTAGGAATTAGGGTTTGATGAAGATTATAAAATAATCATTTTGGGAGACGTGAATACACAAGGAGAGAGTGATTTTCTTTACAGCGAGTGGCTCAGCATGACTGAAGCGCAAAGGAAGAGTGCAAGTGAATTCGAGAGCATTTCCAGGAGGCTGAATTATTGGAGATTGCAAGGCCAAATTATTGAAGTGAGAAGCATGTCGATTTGTTGGAGAGGTCAATTTGCTAAAGCCATATTTCTTTAAAGGTTAATTTCTAGTGGGTCGAATTCTCATTGTGGGATCAAGTTACAAGTTCTAATGAATGCATATTTCCTTATAATTTATTTGTGGGTCGAAACCTTGATTTTCCTTAGATTAATTAATAAAATAGAATTGTTGTGGGTGTTTATCTGTTGTAATGTATGATTGATCTCTCTCTAATTTTATTTCCGCTGCATATAAATTTATATAAGTTACAATACTAGTGATTTTATTTTCAACAATTCAAAATTTACTTGGATAATAAAAATAAAGTGTTGAGAATAAATGTCTCGAGAAAATAAATTTTGGCCAGTATTAGGAGATTTAACATTGGCATCCATGTTGTAGAAAAGGTGTTTTTATAAAATATTTAGTGTGATTTAAACAAACAAAAGAACCATTTTTTTACCCTGGTCATACCAGGGGAAGGAAAAAGAAAACTTCCTTGCCTTAACTTTGTGTTGGCAAATAGAAACTCTACTTGGTAGAGTTCTCAGTGAGAAGCAAGCCAAGAATTATAATGTATTTGCAATCCTTATGGATGTGAAGCGGGTTCAAAGAAATTAGTAAGTTTGTCTTGAGGGAATGGATGCTTGTCTAGCCCATATCAAGAGTCATATTCCATGTATCACGGCTTTGTCAACTCCCTTGAGATCTAGTGCTCAGGATCCGGCTTCGATTACATATTCAGATTCATAGATTGGGTAATGGTTGTTGGTATTTTTGTGTTGGGTGATTTTATTCTAGACAGATTAGTAAAGCTTCTATGGTTAATATTTTTGAGATTTTGGACTAATTATTCTATAAGCAAGTGGTCAAAAACACTGGGTTTCCCACAAGGCAGGTTGAAACCACTTGTCAATCATATTGGTTCAGATGTATGGCATATATATGTATTGTTTCATATGTTAATGTGAGCCAATACGAAACAACTTACCAAAAAAAAAACATTTTCTATTTAAAAAAAATTAAAATTCACATTATGCTACTTTAAAATTTAAAATATTAAAAAAAAAACAAAAAAAACAAAATTATTATTTTGTTTAGAGTGGTGATGATTTTCTATACCATAGCTAAAAAGGTGTTGCAATTTTAATGTTACATTGAAAAAAGTTCAAGTTGTCTTAGACTAAGATTTCAAATGCACTATAACTTTAACCACAGTGATTTAGTTATTGATCTTTAATGTTTTTCTAGTCATAATATTTGGGTTTTAATGGCATGGTTGAAAATGTCAGAGTTTAAGGTTTTTTTGTACTTGTTATATTTGATCTTTAATTCCATGGTTGAAAAATGTTCGAATTTTAAGGTTTTCAAAGCCATGATGTTTGGTTTTTAATGTCATGGTCAAAAAACATTGAAATTTTAACCTTAAAAAAAAAGAGTGATGCATTATCACCACTATTCGATATGGAGGTATTTTTCATATTGTTTTACGCAAAAGTATGGGTTTTTGGGGTTCGAGTTCTCATTTTGAGGTCACAATTATCAGTAGGTTAATAACTTTTTTATAATTTATTTTCTCCACATATTAACTCATTCAATGGTAATAATACTAAACATAACAACTGCAATGTGATGAACAATATACTTAGTACTAATAATGAAATTTTCATTTCTATAATTTTCAAGTGCGGACCTTCAACCTCATGTAAGTAATTTATCTAAGATTTTAGTATAAATAATAGTGATAGGTGTGTCTATTTGTTGTTTAATCCACCTATTAACTCAGTTCAAAATGGAGTACGTTAATTATTGGATGAAAAAAAAATTAGTAGATAAGGAAAAGGGATTTGTTGGTTGAATATTCAAAGAAACCTTGAAAATGGTCATTATAACAATCAATGGTCTTGATCCAACAACTATATAATGTTTTTTAGGAGTGATGAATTTAATAGTAACAAGTGATAATGCACAAGATATCTAAGGGGTGATCTAGATGGTGATATCTAGTGTTTACTATAGGTTTCCTCAATGTTAAAGGTACTTATGGTCAACTTCACTCTAGTGAAATCCTTAGAGAATGTGTGTATGTGCTTATTTATGTAGAAGATTCTACCGAGAAATATGGAAATAGTTATGTTGTTTCATCCTTTCAATGGGTTGATGGATAGGTATATAAAGTCTTTGGTTAATGTTTTGAATATACAAGTTAAATAGGAATGCTTATCCAAGAAGAGGAAGGAGTTTGAGCATATTTGAATATAAATTCTAGGGCATAAAAAAGAAATTATGGTTTTGTTGACATATTTTTATGCCCCGCCACCATCTCTTTGTACTATATACCATATCCTAAAAATCATGTACTTAGTCATTTTTCTACAAACATCATGTGTGGAAATATCTCATTGCCCCACAATCTGCACATACTTCTTTATGTGCACTACTTACCGCAACCTCATACACTTAGTCATTTTAATGTGTGCAAAAAAACTACATAACCCAACCCTCCTCACATCTCCCCCATCGCACCTCCATTTGCTCCACACAATTAAACTTTTTGCATATACTTTTCTCTACACAAGTAATATCTTGCACATATTAAAGCTCCATACACGACATGCCATAAAAGCCACTTCGCCACCTTTATTCCATACTTAGTGGAAATCATTTGTTTGCTCCTTTTGAGACTAATTGAAATATCCTTTAAGAAAGTTTGATCCTCAAGGTAAAAAGAGATGTTTGATATCGTACCATGTGAATTACCTAGTAGCGCTCCTCTTAAATACTTGCCACAAGTTATTAACCTCTCATTATCAATTCTCACATGGCCCAATGAAGGTGGTACATGAATACATAAATTCTTACTAAATGCCTTTATAAAATTAGGATTTGACAACTAAGAGTTCTACCAAAGCCTCATTGTATTCCTAAGTACATTGAAGAAATAAGTAAGATGGCGAAAAAAAGGAAGAAGCAGCCAATTTGTGGGGATGGATCCAACTCACTATCTCATCATGACAAGAACTTCCATTGGCCATTAGCATATCAATGGTATTCAAATTTGACTCCAAAGTAGAAGAAAAATAAAAGATATGGAGTACAAAATTAGGTAACATTGCATGCATCCCAAATGTATTTGAATTAAGGGAATACAACTAGTGTGTCTGTCAATTTGACGTCAAGACTAGGACTTTGCCTAAAGGAGAACCCAATTCCATGAACCCCTAAGGTTTCTAGAAAGATATTGAACCTACCAAAGCCCACTAAGAAGTTGAAGTTACCTAGGGCTGACACCTTTCTAGATTCTCAAGGTAGTAGAATGAATATCATTCAAGAATTCATGTCGTTTTCTGCACAAGTCCCGTTCAACATGTCTTTTATCGATATGTCTATACTCGCAGAGCCTTATAGATATTTTTCCTAGTTATTTTCTCAGGTCGCAGGACTAGAAACTACCACTAATGTAACCAAGTCAGTTTTGTACATACTTTATTTTTCTTTGAAAAAGGATGTCGTATTTAACTAGGTGAAATTCATTTCAAATGAGATTTCCTTTCAATTAGTTAATTTCCTCAAGACCCAACAATTCTTTATGATAGCTTACTTGGTGATGGCCATTGTTTCTTGCAATTCATTCCAAATCTACCGCACAAAAGTAATTTGAATCTTAGCATGGAGCCAGTGTAATTGTAGTATCCCACCATGTGGAGGAATGATTCCCCCTTCCATTTTTATCAAGTTGAAGAACTATTTTTCAAAGAATTCAATCATCTAGTAAGAAGGCAAGAGCCTAGGAGAATATCCTCAAAGGTCTAGAAGTATTATGTGGCAAAGGGATACATGAGAAAAAAGAAGATTCATTCTATCCAAATTCCTTAATACTTTAGAGGTGAAATTAAGGTGACCTAAAGAACTTTGGAACTCATTTTATTTATTAGGCTTGAAAGGATGATATCCTTATAGATACTCCTCTAGTTTGAAGGGCTTAGGAGTATATGGTGTTAAGAGGTCCTTTAGGTCTAAAGCTACATCTACTACAATACTAAATTTCTTTGATGTGTCGTCCATTTTCTTAGACAATTAACTAACTAAATTATCTATACTATCTCATTTTAATAGATCTACGTGCAAATCTACAAGATGTTTTTTAATATGTATCACATCAACTGCCACATTGTCTAGATACTATATCATACAAGTTGTCTAATAATTTTCCATAATTCTAGAATCTAAATTTAGTATATGGCCTGTCATCTATATGCTTCATGTAGTGTATGAATTCTAAATATGAGATCAAAGTCCCATATTTGAAGCTTGGGGTATAATTCAAAGGACCCAAAACTCATTTTGGAAGCTTTCTTTCTATTGCATCAACTTTTCTCTCAAAAAAGGAATGTCAACATTTTACTAACTTTATCCTTGTCAATGTGATCATAAAAACTATTTAAAAATTCTATACAAACAACACAATGTCTATGTTGACCTAGACGCTTCTCTTTTTTTGTATTGCTAGAACTAGGTATGTCTTTTGGATTCTATTAACAATGTTAAGACATCAATCTAATGATAGACCGCAAAGATTTATGATATGTCACATCCATTCCCTTGCTAACCCTCATTTATTATGGTTGTCCTTCCTTCTTTCCTCTATCTACTCCCTATTTACTTACCTTGTGATTGATTTCTCTTTATTGTATCTCTCTATCTATCCTGATGATGTACCTCAGTTGATGGTCTGAAGCTTTGAGAAAATTAAAAATGGATGCAACATATCTAGAAATCAATGCCATCAATGCCACTCCTCCCAAAAGTCTCAAATATGGAATAGATCTAATCAGTTGATTCTTTTTCTTTTGCATATTTTGTGGATGCATTTCCATACAAAACAGACCATCATTTTGGGTCATCGTCTTTATTTGGACCTAATTTGTTAGCGGGTTCTAGTGACAAACAAATTGCCTTGCTTCCAATGATTATCAGAATTAGTCTTTTAGGATTTTCTAATTCCTTATATTTTTCTACTAAGGATGTATATTGGTACTTCCATTCAATCGAGATACTTAACTCAGTGAAATCTACCATAATGGGTGATGCATTTCCTAGGCCTACCACAACACTTTCTATCCAAGAACAATAAAGTCAGGGTGAAGTGGAGGCATTGTGGAGGTAACTTAGTGAAGAAAAAAATTGGTTTATACTTTGTTTGATTGGCTTCCCAAAGATATATGGAATCCTTGTAACTAGATATAGGCTTATCATAATTCTTAGATGTAGGGGTCATTGAGGGAAACAACAAACAAGGGCATGATAAAAGACCAGACAACACCATTATGTAGGGGTCTCGAAAAACCACCAATGAGAGCATCTTGAAAGGAGTTGTGACACGAGTCAATTATACAACAAATCATAATAATATTAAGGCAAGGGTTAACCAAAGGGGTTGATACCAAATTAAATTAGACTAGTGTGAAAATTAGAAAACTTGTAATCTAATTCACATCTGATATCTTGATTTATGGTGATGGGAACTTGATGAACAAGTTGATCTAGTGATAAAGAAACATTAGTTGAAGTATAGTGGATGCTTGTGGAAGCAAAAAAATTTCAAATAGGCATGTCATAGACTTTTGAGGCTGGGATATGAGGTAGTTTCCAATTAGGATTGGATTCAGCGTCTTGAACTGTGAAGACAAACTATTTGTGATTGGTCTACTTCTATCATTAGAACTTTTTGTGATTTGTCAATCAAAAGTAGGAAAAGAAACATGAGAATTAGTTTCGAAATTCATTATACTAAAATAGTAAATAGAGATTTAATATCAACAAAAAGTTCAAATAAGCTAGGGGCACAAAAATGAGACTTACATGGCCCAGGGTGCCTCTCCATGACATTGGGGGTCCTTCAACTATTTTGGACCATATATGACTACCCTTTTTGCTACATCTTTATTGTGGGCTCTATGTGTTTATCTTAGCGCATAAGTGACTCTTATACCAACTTCCCTCAAGACAATATTAGCGCCACCTCCTTTGGAAATTTTGAACCATATGATATTAAATTACTTAGACAAAAAATAGAAGACACAATTTGCATGAAAACATTAATCTGACAATTATTTTTATTCCAATCCTCTAAATATTGTAGCAAATTACAACCACCATTAAGGAATACTTTGTAGAATGACAAAAAGATACAAAGTTCAAATAGGAGGGAGCTCCCAAAGGATTCAAAATGAGGCTTCTCCATTTCTTTCTAACTTCTCAATTGGTAACAATTATTGGGAGGACCTACAACTGGATTTCAAAGATGTTGACACATGACAATATAATCACATCATATGGAGGGTACTTAGGGGACCATCCCAACATTATCTCATCCAATAAGATCATAGAAGGCATGAGGGTACCTCCAACAAGATGGTGTCTCCTATGGATCATATTATTTACAAAGTGGAGCTATTATGATGCAACCCATGACATGACAGGCACTCATAGTTACATAATGGAGCTAATATAGTGTGCCCCACGATGCTTTCCAAAATATATTATTTAGTTACATTAGTCTATGTTAGGCGCATCAAACATGTATCCATCAAACGGATCAAAATTCAATATATTGTCATCTGAGTACATGAATCTTAGTGAAATTATTGGTAGTTGTGTAAAATAATGGTTGAATGGAGATGCAACCTTTCTAGAGGGACAACTTCATTGGAGACTATGATATTGTAGGAGAATTTTGGTCTTACTCTCTAATGTATTTCAAACAATGTGGAAGGTTCTTATATCAAATGTAGATGATTATTGTTAACTTGACATCAAAGGTAAGCCATGCATTTCATTATCTGCCAATTAGCATCTTGGATTACAACAAATGTATGAGGAGCACTCCTGTTGCCTGAAATTATAGCATTCTAGGGCAAATCGGGTCCATGCATAGGCACAAAAAAACATATTATTTTCGTGTATTTCTAGTATATCTCACTATGGGTCCACCAAAAATTTGCAAAGTGGGTACTTGTTGGATGTGCAATTTAATTCTACATTCAATGATTGGCTACACATGAAATTTGCATAGCCCTATACAGACATAAGTCGAAAATACTATTAAAAAATAGCTTTCTTTCTTTCCCTTGGTTACACCTCACATTCTCTATTGTGTACCCTACATTTTTTTGTCAAATGTGGCCATCATGATGAGCCAAAAGTGTGATGAATGTTGTATTTATGCATTGTATTTTACCATTGTAAAAGTGTCTATCTAGTTGGTAGCCCAAACCCCTTTGATGGTCAGTCATGTTCAACCCTTTTTGCTATGAAACCAACTCACAAAAAGATAGAAAAGATAGATCAATGCCTTAAAAATAAGCCTCTTCGAGGGGGCAACCTCCTTTACATTACACAAATGAATAGTTCTTAGATGATTCAAATGACAAGACCTCATTTCTATATATAGGAGTCTAAGGGGTCACAATATAACCAAAGTCGACCTAACAATAATAATATAAAGACACAAAAATAACAATAGTGGGATTCTATGGGGCACAATAATAACAATATGGGGACAATAGGGGCACAACAATAACAATAAGGGATACAACGACAATAGTAATGGGGGAATCACTAGTATTATAGGGACCTAACATGCCCCTCTCCTTCAAAAAAGTGTTGTCCTCAATTCTTGAGTAGTTATGGATGCTTATGTATAAAATTCTCGTCCTCCAATGTGGAATCTTCAACGAGTAAGTTCTTCCACTTTATGAGATACTCTGAAATTGATCAATTTCATAGCTATCGAGTTCTTGTTTCTTTGACTGCTTCAGGTTCCAATATGATTTTTCCTTCGTCATCAAGTTCTGGCAATATTGTTTGAACTGGAAGCTTGTCACTTATAACCTTCTTTAAGCATGAAACATGGAAAACTGGGTGCACTCGGGAAGCTGCAAGACGCTCCAATTTGTATGCCATAGTACCTATCTTTTGCAACACTTGTATGGATCATAATACTTTGGTGAAAACTTATTGTCCTTCTTAGCTTGCTTGAGGGACATTTGTTTATATGGTTGTAGCCGTAGGAATACCCAATCACCTACATCAAAACTTCTTTCACTGCGAGGTTGATCTACCTGTTGTTTCATTCTATTTTGCTCCAAGGTGAGGTTATCCTCTAAGAGTTGGAGAACTTGTTGCTGATGCTTGATGTGATCTTCCACTGCTTGAACCTTAGAATTTTCTCTTAAATATGATGTGATGGATGGTGGATGATATCCATAAAGTGCCATAAATGGGGTTATTTTTGTTGTAGTATGGAAGGAAGTGTTATACCACCATTCAGCTAGAGGCAACCATTTGACCCATTGTGTTTGTTTATCAAATACAAAGCAACGAAGATATCCTTCCAAACATTTGTTTACTATCTCAGTTTTCCCATCAGATTGAGGATGATAAGATGGGCTATGAGCTAGCTGAGTACCAAGACAGGAAAATAATTTTGTCCAAAAATTTCCAATGAAAATAGGATCTTTGTCGCTTACAATAATCTTTGGGTTTCCATGTAGCTTTTGAATTGTTTCCATAAATGCAATAGAAACTGTACTTGTTTTAAATGGATGAGAAAATGCACAAAAGTTTGCATACTTGGTAAGTCTGTCAACTACCACCATGATAACACTCTTTCCTTCGGACTTGGGTAAACCTGTGATAAAATCCATTGAAACCTCCTCCTATTGTTGGCTTGGAATGGATAAAGGTTGTAATAGTCCTGGGGTCTTAATTGTTTCAACTTTATTTTGTTGGCAAACCAAACATTCCACCACAAACTTTTGAATATCCGATTTAAGGCCATCCCCAAAAAATCCTTCTTAACCCTGTGGTAGGTTTTCAGAAATCCTGAGTGCCCTCCCAAGGGAGAGGTGTGCAATTCCCTAAGAATCTTTTGTTTGAGTTGGGAATTCTTACATAGGTATAACCGATCCTTGTACCATAACGAATCATTTTTCTAGCTAAATGTATCAGATGTACTAGGATCTTGTTGTATCTTTTGAATGAGTTCCGACGCTTCCTCGTCATTCTTCCATTCATGCCTTGCTTCGTTTATCCAATCTGGTTGGATAATAAAAATGGCACAAAGAAATGCTTCCACATCCTCATCTTTTCTTGAGAGTGCATCTGCCACAACATTTTGCTTCCCTTTTTTGTAGATGATTTCAAAGTCATAACCCAACATCTTTGTGACCCATTTTTGCTGCTCTTCTGAAGATAATATTTGTTTTAAAAAGTATTTAAGTCTATCATGATCTGTTTTTACCTTGAAGTGTCTTCCCATTAGGTAGGGTCATCATTTCTTAAGTGCATGTAGTATTGCCAACATTTCCTTCTCATAAATAGCTTTGTGTAAATACTTTCCTTTGATTGGACGACTTTCGAAAGCAATGGGTCTTTATTCTTGCATTAAAACAGCACCAATTCCATTTCTTGAGGCATCAAATTCCACAATAAATGTTTTTGTGAAGTCCAGTGTAACTAAGACTGGTGCTTCGCACACTGCCTCTTTAAGATGTTCAAAGGCCTTCGTTGCTTTTGGAGTCCATGAAAATGCATCTTTCTTCAATAATGTTGTTAGAGGTGCTGCTATTCTCCCATAATTCTTAACAAACTTGTGATAATACCCTGTCAACCCGAAAAATCCTCGCAAATGCTTTATGGATGTGGGGATTTTCCATTCCTTAATGGTTTTAATTTTCACTCTTTTGGACATAGGGATATATGTAAGGCCTGATGTTTGGAGGAGCACTTCCTGGAATCAAATTAATAGCATGATCATGATCACGAATAGGTGGGAGGCCTTCGAGAGTCTCAAATACCTTGGAATGATTGTCCAAGACTTTTTAGATATCTAGAGAAATGGATGATTTCGATGTGGGAACCTTTAGTGAACATAATTGTGCAATTATGCCTCGTTCTTTCTTTAGAAGCTTTGTCATTCTGATAGAGCTGATTATCTTTCCTGGTTTCCCTGTGATACCCCTTAATTCAACTTCCTTTCCTTCTGAAGAGAATTTCATGAAAAGTTCTTGAAAATTAAAAGTTATTGTACCCAAGGATTGTAGCCATTGGACTCCTAGTACAACATCAGCACCACCCAATGGAATGGAAAGCATTGGGCTATTAAATACATATTCCCCCATGGATAGCTTGATATTATGGCACTTTCTTGAGAAACTTATTGTTCCTCCACTTGCAACCATCACTTGACACTATGGTGCTGGGTATAGGAAGCAATTCAATTCCTTGGTTATCTTACAATGAATAAAATTATGGGTACTTCCCGAATCAATCAACACTATTACCTTTTTCTTCTTGATATGCCATTCTATCTTGATAGTTTGAGGAGTGGTAATTCCAGCCAATGCATTACAAGATATGGTCGGATTCATTTCTTCTTTTTCTAGGGTTTTCTCCTGGGGTATATCCTCTTCTTTTGACGTTTCTTGTTCCTTTTCTTCCTCCTCTTCACAATTTATGTAAAATAATTTCTTCTCAGCACACTTATGACCTTTAGTGTATTTGCTATCACAACTATAACAAAGCCCTTTTGCTCTTTTTTCTTCCAATTTTTGTGGTGTCAACCTTGTAGGTTGTGGATGGCTAGGGGCAGCAACACTTCCATCTTTATGCTTGTGAGTGGTAGGCTTCCTTGTTTCCATAATTTTGCTTTCCATTTTTCTTGCCAACCTGAATGTCTTCTCCAATGAATCTGGTTCCCAAAGACGAACCTCGTGTTGGATGTTATCTTTTAAAGTCCCTATGAACACATCAATCCTATGCTCTTCTAGAATATCTTTTACCCTTATATTCAATTTTTGGAAGTCCTCAATGTGCTCCATCATTGAACCCTTTTGTTTAAGATTTATCAATTGGATAAAAAAAGTGTTGTTTATTGTATCCTCATAATGTGCTATCATTTCATCCGTAAAAATAGCCCAAGTGACAATTTGTTTACGAGAGTAAAGCCATCGATACCATACAAACTGATTTGGTTCCAAATATAAAGTTGCAATGCAAACCTTTTGTGTGTTTTTCACATTATGGAGATCGAAAAATTGCTCCATCTGTAGTATCCATGTTCCAGGATCCTTGCCATCAAACTTCCTCATATCGATATTTGGAACATGGTGGTTATTCGATCCAACGTTAGAGTCTATGAAATCATGATTAACATTTATTTTTTTCTCATCATGAGTTTCCTTTACTACCCTTTCGCCATTAGTAAGCATTTCTTATAGAAACTTTGTCAAATCTGTCTTCAAATCTTCCGTGTATTTCTTTAAATCATCCATCTTAGCTTCCACATCCTCCATCTTAGTTTCCATGCCGTCCATCTTAGCTTCCACGTCATTCATCTTAGCTTCTATGCCTTTCTTGAAACCATCTATCTTAGCTTCCATACCATACATCTTATCTTCTACGTCTTTCTTTAAACCATCCATCTTAGCTTCTATTACTTTTGTGCGAGTGAAATTTGTTGTACTTGGTCTCGTAATTTTGATATATCATGTTGCATTTCTTTCTCTTATTCATGAGTCATGCTAAAGCTTTCAGATTTCTTACGAGGTGTTTCCATTTTCTTTCTTCATGGCATCAATTACCGATAATAATACTTCACTATGCCCTTTGAATTCCTTCAAACTAATTTTTCAAACCAAGCTTATGCAAAAATTAAAAAAACTACACACCTTTTTTCACTTTGTAGGAGCTCGATATTGAATCTGATGTATCTCTATAATTTTGGATCTCTAAGGTCTGAAATTTCTTCCTGCGGTAACCCTTTGAGTAATATTTCTAACCCCGCAAGTCGGATCAAGATTGGATTCTCCAATGAAGAGTTATGCCAACTCTCCCACGATGACCTGAGTATAGACTGATTCAGTAGAGAAAATGTGTACGACGTGCCGCGGGTCACTATTTCAACCTTAGCTTCTGGAAATGATACCCAAAAAACTACAGTCTGTCATCTTTCTATAACTTCTTAACGAAAATTCAACCTGATGCTCAGAGCGAAAGTTATGATGATTTTCCCAAGGTTACCTATTTGGAATGTAATTCGGGGGTCTGCAAAAACCCTAACTTCCTCAAATTATATCTCCAAAAATATAGCGACCCAAGATCTGAAATTCAGGCCCGAGGTTCAAACCTATTCCGTCTCAAATGGGTTTTTTTTTAACTTCTGAAACTTTGTAGCGAAAATGCCACGATGACCTGTTTGGAGCAGTGAAACCCTAGAATCCAAAGCTCTAATATCAAATGTTATGAAACCAACTCATAAAAAGATAGATCAACACCTTAGAAATAAGCCTCTTTGAGGGGGCAACCTCCTTTACATTACACAAATGAACAATTCTTAGATGATTCAAATGGCAAAACCTCCTTTCTATAACAGGAGTCTAAGGGATCACAATATAACCAAAGCCGACCTAACAATAATAATATAAAGGCACAAAAATAACAATAGTGGGATTCTATGGGGCACAATAATAACAATAGGGGCACAACAATAACAATAAGGGATACAACGACAATAGTAATGGGGGAATCACTAGTATTATAGGGACCTAACACTTTTAGTCTCCATTTCAAGGTGTTTAGTTTTATTAATACGACCAACTACCCCTTGATCGCAATAGCACCCCATCATGTTAGGCATTTATGACCTAGATACGCATATCATAAGGTGAATCTACTAGGAAACATGATCTACGTGAACTCTTAACCACTCACTTATTTTATATGCTATGGAAAGGTGTTTATCTTGATGTGATCATTGTCATACCTATGATTTATCGCACCTATTTTACAGCCCACATGGACCCCTTTTTTATGTATGTACCACATTTTGTCCATGAGCTCTTAAAGGCGAATATGCACATGATGATCTAGTTCCACACTTCCCAGGGCAATGAGGCACAAACCACACCCTCCTTAGCACTTTTGGGATATTTTTTGGCACACGGATCTAATTTGCACATGCCACATGGAGAACTAGAGAATGCTCTCTTTATTTTTCATTTATGGATCCTATATTCAACTATTATGAGGGCCAACACATAAATGGGAACTTTGTGACAACCATAGGGGTTATTTGATATGATGACTTGGAGGGCTCACTTGAATGACTTTTTATCTTGAAGAAATAATGTGGCACTCACTTAAAATAACATTGACGATGTGGGGATGAGGAGCCATCCACTTATTCAAAGATCGTTCACTCCTTTCATGAGGTCATTTCAATTAAAGGAAGCTAAAAGTGGACTAGGATGCTTCCTTTCCATGATTTGAGGCTTCTACAATCCTTTTTCAAGGGAATGTTGAGCATCCATTGCTAGTATCTCCTCTTCTAAGGGTGGTGTCGCCTATTTCATGAGGGTTTTATGCATATATGGCATCATTTACTTGTTTTTTCCTTAGTCTCCTTTCTTGTGTGGATGAAAAGTCACTTCAATTTTATTTCCATAGGCTAAATTTAGGGAATAAAGAATTCAAAGGAGTTAGGAGCCTCATCTATAAATAAAGGCCCTCCTCCCGTTCCAAATTGTTGTTGTTGTTGGATATCATTACTACAAGCCATTAATATAATATCTTTCTTGGAAGTTTTGGTGTCAATCTTTGGAACTCTCTCTTTCTTGATTTACTTTCAGGGAAAAATTTAAGAACCCCCCCTAAATTTACATGTATAATAAATGGGTGAATCTCCATGGTATATAGGAAAAATGGAAGGCGATTTTATCAATAATATGATATGTATATATAATTTTTTGGCGAATCTCTCACCAGGCATGGCGAATATTTTACTCAATTATAAAATCTTGTGTTTATTGAATACACAAATGAAATCATTTCATTTCTTTAAAATATCTTTTGAAATCAAAATTACCGAAATTACATATCGATAACCTAGTGGGTGTAGGATAAAATTCACCCGTGCCATTCACAGAAAGCATGATAAAAAACCTAATACTATATATAAAACCAAGAAAAATTCAAATTCATCACTTATAGGGACCTCATAACCACCCTGCCAATACACAGGTATGTTGTTGTTTGCAATTAGAAAAATTACCGAAATTACGCATAGAAAGCATGATAAAAAACCTAATACTATATATAAAACCAAGAAAAATTCAAATTCATCACTTCTAGGGACCTCATAACCACCCTGCCAATACACAGGTATGTTCCTGTTTGCAATTAGAAAAATTACCGAAATTACAATCTGTTTACTCCAGCATATGTTGGAAAGTTATAGAAGGATGACTAGTGCAATCAATCCATTCCTTTTAGCCCTGGATTTGTTTCAGTTTAAAGCAGAAGTATACAAATATACTTGTCCAATGTCTATGCTTTAACCATTCACCTTAAGATGTTTTTACAATATAATTTCCTAAGTCTATTTAATATTTTCATTATCATAAAAACCAACCTATATCCATCTTAACTCCACATCTATCACTCTTAGGGGGATGAAATCTATTTATCTCTTTGAGCACTTGGTAGAGCCAGAATTAAAATGGATCTAAAATGATAGAATTTCCCCTTTAAATAGTCTATGCTCACAAGAATACCATGGTATTACCATGGGTCAATACCATGGGTTATCATAAACCTAGAGCTTAAAAATTACTATTAGTAATTTATAAATATTAATAAAATTAATAGTTGATTTTTATTTTATTTTTTATTTTAACCAAGCTAAAATGTTTAACATACATTAAATTACAACATCCATTTTTACTCTTGATCGGATCAAATATTTTTTCACTCTATGCTAGTTTGCATATCACGATATTTGATACCTCTCGGGGCTTAGTAGATCCAGAGTAAAGATGGATCTATGCTGGTTTAATTCCCCCATTTAAATGGGCTACATTCCAGGTGAATACCATGGGTCAATACCATGTGCCATTTTGGTGAATACCATGGGTCAATACCATGTGCCAATTTTATTTTTATTAATACTAATATTAGGGTTAATAATGTTTTTTTGCATGGTATTAATAACAATCTAGTCCATAATATTTGTCCCATAGTATTTTGCCCATAGGTTTCACCTAAATATAACGCATTTTTTGAGTGTTCGTAAATACAAGGTGACTTATGGAGTAAATATAAAAAAATGTTTTATTTGTTTACCATACCTCTCGTTTATTTATATTTTTATTAATTTACCATACCTCTCGTTTATTTATATTTTTATTAATTTACCATACCTCTTTTACAAATATGGTATTTGGCCCATAGGATTCACTTAAATAAAACCTCTTTCTTGAGCCTTCATAAATAGAACAAGGGTTATGGACTAAATATAAAAAGAGGTTTTATTTATTTACCATGTGTCTAGTTTATTTATATTTTTATTTATTTACCATACCTTTTGAGTAAGTATAAAAAGGCGTTTTATTTATTTACCATACCTCCACTTTACTTATATTTTTATTTGTTTACACCCTTGCATGTATATAAGATGAATTATGGAATAAATATAAAAAATGTTTTATTTATTTACCATACCTTTCATTTATTTATATTTTTATTAATTTACCATACCTCTTTTACAAATATGGTATTTGAGCCTTTGGCCCATAGGATTCACTTAAATCAAACCTATTCTTGAAAATGGGCGAATGGATTCACTTAAATAAAACCTATTCTTGAAAATGGGCAAATGGAAGGTTGTAACTCCTAATTTCAAGGGTTAAATTTACCTTTTTTACCCTCTCCCTTAAAATAAGGTGGGCTATTTGAGGTGATTTGTAAAAATGTACTATGATACAAAATATTCTCCCACTAAAAATTCAAAACCCCTTAATTTCGCCAAAGGGCGAACATTCGCCCCTAAAATTTTCTATGTTTACTTTTCTTCGTTCATCAAAGATATTATTGTGAATGTTCAAAACTTATATGTTGCTTGAAATATCAATCCATTAAAAGATAAGAATCATTACTTGGAAGGAGAATGTATAGGGTTTCTAGCTCTTCCATTCTCCTTTGTTGGCTTGGTAATGTTAAAAATAGAAAAAAGAAATCCTAATTTTATTTGTCCTTGAATTAAATCGAAATTCTATTTTCATAGCAACTTGTAACAGTTAACTAAGTTAATTTGACATAGTTGGCTCAGTAAATTCGAGTTGGAAGTCTATCTAGATTCATGTAGAGTGATTCCTAAATTTGAGGGTTCTGTTGTGGGGGAAAGTATCCAACTCGGAATGACCCTAACCCACTCTAAGGGTGACAGTTCCTTAGCAACAGCTGAAAGCAAAGCTATCTAAAGTTTCTTCTTTATGACATGCAAGAGATAGAAGGAAGAGATCCACTTACCGATGTCTTGCGCAAATGGTCGATCCAATCTCCTTTGTTTGCCGCTTGCTCCCAGATCCAAGTCTTTTCACGGGCCCAACTACACGAGATCCTGCAAATAAGACAAGAAAAGGAAACTACAAGAGGCATGCATTCATAATCGATTCAAGGATTAGCATAAATCAAAGACGCAAGTAAGACAATACACCATTGAAACACATGCGAATAGAAGAACCTCAAATGCTTTATTAATATATGGAAGTAAGGTTCAGGCGGTGATACAACCATGAGAGGTCCAATCCAGCATCACCTTCCCGACGGAGAGAAATCTCTTCTTCACCTCCCTCAAGCAATCACCCAATGCTCACAACTATAAACCAACAGCAATCCTTTGCACTAAATTCCAGCCTCTAGATCCCATGGGATGAGATCCTTATATAGAGTTTTGGAGTGAAGATAAGTCAGCTTGATGTGTAACTTGTTGTCCTCTTCAACTCCAGTTGTTCTTCAGTCCTTGAGTCCACTCGGAGTTTCTACCTTCCACTTGGAGTTTTAGAAGCTCTTAACTCATCATTAGGCGAATCTTATGATCCAAGTGTCATTTTGGAAGCTTCCTGGGCACTGGCACATTGAGAAAAGATTCCTCCACATGTCAAAGTACGCCCAGCGCAGGTAGCCTTTGTTGCACTTGCTATGCAGCGCAGGTACACCATAGAGCTTTTGACATTCAGCGCAGATGCTTAGTGGAGCAGCTGCTTTGATCCAAAACTGACCCGTTTTTGAGTGTTTTTCAGTGGAGAACTGATTTGCAGTGCTGTGGTTTGCTGACCTTGTTCCTCTAAGGGTAATAACAACATGTTTAGGGACTTTGGATCCCTTAGATTATTGACATTTCATGCTCTATGCTGTAAGGCACAAAAATGTCTATAACAGGTTCCAGGTTGAGTTCTTTTGAGTTTTAATTAATTAATTCAGCGTAACTGAGTTAAAGTCAATTAAACTAGTTCAAACAGTTGGAGGAACTAGTAAGAGGTCTAGTAGAGGGGACAAGCACCAGTGCATCTTCACTGCTCCACTAGTTAACTGAAGATTCACTCATAAATAACTCATGCATGTCATTTCTAAGGAAGACCCATTTGAGATTAGAGTTCAGGGACAGTGTACTATCAGTTGTATAATTTTCTGAGTTGTACAGATGGTGCATGCAATCAGTTGAGGGCCTATGGATGGATTGCGTAGTTATGGAGAGAGAATTTCCCAATTAAATATGGGCTAATTCCCTTAGGAATTGCCCAAGGAAGTAGGGGCTTGGCAGGCAGCAGAATTGGCTAAGTGTTGGCTTGAGTTGGTTTGTGAAGCAAAGAGATAAATTGTACTTGTGCAAGAATTGTTCAAGTTAATCAAGCATTGTATTTTCTTCGTATTTTCTTCTCAGATCTTCTAGTTTTGAGCAATATAGATAGTTGGGGTTTTGAGCATAAAAATATTGTGTTATGTGCTATTGAAATTCTTCCTTTTTGCTTAGTGTTTTCATCGATCAATTTTTTGTTTCCGCTAATGAGTAGAGTAGATTATTGTCTTATGTTTTAGAATATCACATAAGTTGTTGAATCTACAAATAAAAATCTACATGGTATCAGAGCTGAAGGCATTATAGAAGAGGATAATTTGAGTTTGTTATGCAGGTGAAATCAAATCTGCAGGTTCATACTTCAGAGTCGGCGGTATGTCATTCTACAGTTTGAGACTTGAGTATATCCTGGAGGGCAGCTCGAATTACATATCTTGGAAGGACGGGATGGAGGAAGTGTTAGAAGACAACGGGTTGAAGGAATTCATAGATCATGATATTTTGAAGCCTCCAGCATCTGATGCTAAAGATCTGGCTGAATGGAGAAAGTGTGTGGCAAAAGCGAGAAGGATTATCCTAGAAGGAGTTCGAGATCATATTGTCTCGAATCTCCACGGTAAGGAAACTCCATTTACAATGTGGAAGGCATTGACGAACCTGTTTCAAAATAGCAGTGACCACAGGAAGCTGGCACTGAAGGACAAACTCAAAAAAGATCAAGATGGAGAAGAGCGACTCTATTCCGAAGTACTTGACCAAGTTCACCCAATGTCGGGATGAGTTTGGAAGTGTCGGGATTACTATTGTTGAAGACGATCTAGTGAGTCTAGCACTTCTAGGACTTCCCAAGCGCTAGCACAGTTACCAGGGCTCAGTTAATGGGAGGGAGAAGCTACTAGAGTGGGAGCGATTGTGGTCCAACTTGGTACAAGGAGAGATTCAGCGTAACACCAAAGACGGATCGTCATCAAATCATGATGATGAGAAGAATTGTGCCTTAGCAGGTAAGCAAAGAAAGGGAAAGGGAAGTCATCCCATTCCAGATCATATTCTTGTCAGGGCGACAAGAAGAAGGATATGTCAAAAGTCAAATGCTTTCATAGTTACAAATTGATCTAGGTGGATGTTGGTGGCCACCCACCTATCCCACTTGGACCCCCACAACTGTCTCTTTCAGTTTTTTAGTTTCCTTAATTGTAGAACAATTTACTAATTTTTAGCAGTTTTTTGGGAGTGACAAACTTGCCATTGAGGCATGCAAGCTTCAAAGTACTGAGGGGGTGTTCCTAGATCAACTTCTTGGATAATGAGCTGATGTCGACAAGAAGTGATCCGTCAAAGGAGGGCCTTAATGAATCCCACATCAGTAACACGGAACGGAGCTAGTGATGATGGTGAAAACGATCTGTGAAATATGATTCAGGGTGGCGGTCATGGAAGGATGAAAGATGATGTACGGTAGTGGATGGGACCCGGTTGACACTTTCTGAATGACATCTCTTGAACATATAACGACACTGATGTGATGGATCGGTAGCATTACCCCATGTATGGATGGTATGGCGAGACCATGGTGAAGGGACCGGTGAATGATAATAACCCAACCCGATATTTACGGAGGCAAAAGTGTCATGTTCAAGAGCGACTTGCTACCATTAAGCTTTGAGGTTCTCCCAATTTTTCCCCAGTCATTTCTGACCAGTACCTCTTTATTTTTGTCAAGCTTGAGGAGGATAACATATGCTTGTTCTATAACCTGCCCTTCGGGCAAGCCCATCGCTATGTTTTAACGAGCCTAGCGATAGGGAAACTCGTTCTCGTTTAAAGACAAGTTTGTCGCTATCTAATATTTTTAACGAGCCCAGCGAAAAAGACAACTCGGTCCTTTTCATTTTTAGGGAGTCTGAAAAGGGTACATAAAGTGGACTCCAGGGGTCCTTTTTCGTCATTTAATCCCTTAAGTCCGAAAAAGTATAAAACAATACAGAAGGGATGAATGTTCGATATCTTTATTGAGCCGAACTAGACAAGCGCTCGATCTTTTTGTGCAATAATCCCTCAGGTCCAAAAAGATTAAAATCTAGAGGAGGGATAGCTCTTCCGGTCCTTTTAACGAGCTGGAAGGCCAAAACTCGGCAAACTTTTCATATTTTGCGAGTCAGTGAAAAGAGCTCAAAGAAGACTCGTATTTTGAGGAACGAGTGAGAAACAGGGATAGCAGCAGATTCCAGGTACAGGTTGGAATTTTCCAATCACGGCAGTGTCACAAGGATGGCTAGGTGAAATAGCTCTTCGCAGCTGTTCCTCAAAATAGGTAAACAATCAAGTGGATGTGAATGATCGACCAAATGAAAAGTGGAGGTGACGGTGCAAACACGACCAAGGCTTTTATGGCTGATGAATTTACGGTCTCAAATGGTTATTTACCGGTTCATTTTTTCTTGATGAGCTTGAACTCTGGGGGAAGCTTGCTCACAGGTGCATTTATTTTTTAACGAGCATGAACTCTTGCTAAAACTGCTCGGTTTTGCGTTTATTTTTTAACGAGCATGAACTTTGCCAAAACTGCTCGTTTATTTTGCATGCCCCCAGCATCATAATAACGCATGTCAAAGGAGGGTGCCCCCCAAGCTTCATTGCATTCAACTTGGTGGTTGGAATGAAGGTTTACCTTTGAATTTTGAAAAGGGGATTTGTTTCATTTTTTAATGAGGTTGACACAATAAAAGAACTATCCTCATGATTCCTTGTTTCATTTTTTAACGAGGTTGACACGAGATAAGAACCGTCCTCGGGGCCCACTGTATTTACAGTATTTCCATTAGGGCGATGATCCATGCTGACAAAATATTTAGGAATCTTCCGAATCCGTTGGATATAGAAGATTTCATATTGTAGGTTTCCACTGTGGCTACTTCCGCCAGATTACCTGCCGGCGGTAGGGCAAAAGTACCCATTAAGGCAGGGTCTTTTAGGAGACCTACTCCAATATTTTGGAGCGATTGATTACTTTCATGGATCATTGTGCTGCTTCCCGTAACTTGAGAACTGTTGGGGAGAAATGTTTGTTGGTCGACGATTGTAATTTTTCCTTGAAAAGGAAATACAATCCTCCTGAAGTAGGTCGACACAACTGCAGCCATGGCATATATCCAAGGCCTTCCCAGTAGGATGTTGTAATCGAGGTTTCCGTCGATTACTTCCACATCAACTTCTACTGTTTTGCCCCCCAGTTCAACTTGCAAGTTACTTAAAATCCCGTATGGAGTGTATGATCGTCCATCAAATGCTTTTAATGTCGTTGACGATTTTGACAAGGGTGGTGAGCCTAAATTTTTCCAGCAACTCATCGACATAAGACATGTAGATTCCCCCTCATCAATAATTGTTCGATGAACAGTTTTGTTGAGGGCTTTCACTTGAATAAGGAAAGCTAGTTGAGCTGGTAACTGAGGGTCATATCCTTTATGATCAAAGGCCACAAGATTGGAATCCATTGGGCCAATCCCACCTATGGCTGATAATAAGGCTTGCTCTTGGGAGGTGCAATCTTGCGCTACCTCAAGTGTCGACATAGAGGACGACGATTGGGCCAGGTCCTCTATTATATTATAATCCTGTGTTATTTTTTCACGAGGATTAAATGTCGATTTGTGTACTACTCCCTTTGGCGACTTTATCATTGGTTTAGGAACGATGGGTGGCACAACTTTGGTCAAAGTTGTTGTTGAACTACTAGGTTGTTTATTTTCCTTATTGTTCAACTGCTTTGGATTCCTGTGATCTTTATTCCTTGTCAAAGCATTATTCTGCTGCTTTGAGGTGGACAACATAAGCACTTGGGATCGGGAAGCATTTCGATTGGCAACCAGATTTTGGCCTGGGTTAGGAAACGGATCAGTCAATATTGCTGGGGTTTTCGAACTCTTAAAGAGCTTCTTAACTTCAGCTATATGTGGACAATCTTTCGTCCAATGATCCTCATCGCATATATGACACCCTGTCGGGGGTTTCCCTTTCCTTTTCTTTTTCTTCTTGCCCCCTGGTTGCTTCAGTTGTCTGCCCTTGTCGGTCGACATGGCATTTACTTCTGAGGCAAGAAGTTCCTCATTTGCATTTTGACTAGAAATTTTGCGTTTGCCAGTCACGCCATTACTGGCGTGATAGTTAGTATTCGATTTAGGAGGGGGAGGAATTGAAAATTCAAGTCTAGGGGCATCAGGTATTTTGTCGTAGAGCGTGCCGGACTGAATATATACTAAGTCTAAATATTGAGCACGAGCAATGACTTGCTCCTCTGTTACGACTCCTCCCTTGGCCACATCTTCCGTTATAGCCGGAAGTAACGACTTTATAAACCATTCAGCGAACAGCTGATCGGGAACGTAAGTTTTCACCATCCTACGACGACGTCGCCACTCATGTATATGATCAGATATGTGAGTGGCCGTTGTCTGTTTGAAGTTGGTAAGGAGTTCTGTTCCCGTTTCATACCTTATCGGTAATTGAAAATGGGTTAAGAAAGTCGTGGCTAAGGAGCTGAAATTGTCGAAAGAAGCTCTTGGCAATTCAATGTACCATTTAGCCGCTGGACCTGTCAATGTCCTCTGGAAGAGGCGAAGTCTTATCGAATCATCGTTTAGAGTGTTCGATGAACACCACAGATGAAAAGTCATGACGTGATTCGACGGGTCTTCACCTGGATTTCCATTGAATTTAGGAATGTCCGATGGAAGTTTATGCGGAATCGCTGGGCACCAAGGGACATAAGCAATTGGATCATTCGTCAGCCGGTTTAGATCTGGCAATTCTAGAGTTGCTACAAAGGGCAACTGTTGGTTCAGGTTAGGCGAAGCATATCCAGGATAAGATGGTATCGCCTGAGCAATGGGTCTTTGCAGACCAGCATAATGCTGACAACTTTGACAAAGTTGATGGGCATAACCATTATAGCATGGTTGCCCATTACTTACAAAGACTTGTTGCTCAGGTCCTTGATATGATTGCTGGAATGGCGGTTGTTGAGATTGAACCAGCTCTAGTTGTTGGACCATTTGCTGTTGACCAATACTGGATGATTGACCAAGATGAGGAGTCACAGTACTTGTTTGAGCCTGAGTCGCCCCAGATAAGGAGGCACTACCCTGAGATTGTGATTGAGCCGCTGAGACAAGAGGTTGTTGTATTACAACAGGTAGCGCTTGTACTTGCGACGCATTCGCCATAGCAGGTGTGGTGGTAATATTCGACGCAGGGTGTACTGGTTGCATTGAATATACAACTCCTGGTTGTTGGGGCAGTATTGGTACCCAACCGCTGGATGTAATTCCAGTTTGACCTGAACCTTGTTGTAAACTCCCATATGGTTGTTCTCCGGGAGGGAACAATGAAAGAGCATACTGCCCTCCATATGGTGGAAATCCAGTACTTAAAGGGTAAATTGGCCTTTGAAGACACATTGGATCGGTTTGTTGAGTTTCAACACAAGAAGTACCAGATGATAATCCGGATGAAGAAATAGGAACTAACCATATTGTCGCCCCCGATTGGACTCCGGCTTGTTGTTGACAATTTGCCGGGACAGATGGTATACCAGCGAACATCGTTGGAGTAGCAGCAGGAGGTTCTGCTGCTGTTGTGTCAGACGACACAGTCCTAGATGTCGACGGTTGTTCAGACATATCTAGTCTATCCAAAAGATTTCTTAGCGATTCTACAAGAACTTACGATGCCAAAAGACTAACTTCGAAGATCAACGCAGGAATAGGAGGTGATTATGTTCCGTTTAAAATGAATTTTATTATGACGACGCTTTTAGACACAACTTGCTTTTTCACTTTTTAAGAGTCGAGAAAAAGCTAAAGATGACTCTAGTCTCCTTCGATGTATTAACGAGCCCGAAGTGACAAATGCTCGGATGGACTTTTTCAGTTATAGAGTTTGAAAAAGGCCAAAAGAAACTACTCTGGAGTTCTAGGCAGAGGGTGTGCCAAACCTTTCGCGAAACCACAGAATACGTTTTACGGTACGAGTGGTCGATCTTCGTGAATGCTGTGTTCACTGCATCGCGATCAGTAAGGCGGCCGACACGGCTTCCTATGGATAAAGGCTTTGTTCCTATAGGGGTCTCCCAATATACGCGGTGGTACGCGGGAGCACAAGTCCGTATTAGTGCTATCGTCCCTCAGGAGGAATCACCCACCTTCGTAGAGATCGACAGTCACTATGTTTAACGATGCCGGAACACGTCTCTACCTAGACCTCTACTGTGTTTCGTTATGTTTCAAAGCATTGTTATGTAAATTCAGTTCGTTTTAGGTTGATCTTGCTTAGCAGTTTGCCTTTATGGATCACCACGTGATGTATGATACAACTCCTAAATGCAGTCTAAGAATGATAAGCAAGCTTTTTCAATTCTTTCAACTTATGAAAATCTTAACTACTGAAGGAAAAGAAAGACATCATCTTTTCAAACAGATCATAGAGCACACACTGATGCACTTTCCTAAATCGACATGCAAACTGTCAAAATGCACATGCACAATGCAAGTATTTCTTTTCTTCTTCCTTAATGTTGATGTATTACAAAAAGAAAGCTGTTGTATAATTTCGAATTCAATTTCAAGCGAAAGCAAACAAGTTTTTGTCCAATAATCAAAAGAACACCTTAAGATTCACTCGTTTCAACACAAGAAATACTGAAATTCGAACCATATAACGAAATCAAATGTTCAAGCAGCTATGAACAGCAATAAACTAGCTCTTAGAATCACAACGACACTTTCTTACAGGCCTAGATCCAAGAGGTCATAGCAAGACTAGTTCACTTTCGCTACGGGAAACTGTGAATGAAAGCAAGAAATACAATAAGAACAATCATGGTTTCTTCATACAACTGAGGCGGAATGAAGGCAAAGAAAGGTAGTTTCAGCTGGGTATACAGGTTGACAACAGGCTGCAAAAACAATATTGAAAACTGGGCAACAGACAGTAGGGAACCCCAGTTGCACAAGGCAAAACTGGATCAGCGCAGGTACTGCACTGTCAATCTGAGATGCAACGCAGGTAGCCCCTTCGGGACCTGCGTTGCAGTGCAGGTAGCCTTTGTTGCAGCTGCACTTATGAGACAACTCTCGTCTCTCTCAGATTCCGGGTCACAGTTTGCTCAAAAATCAATGGTTTTTGGCCAAACCAGAGGCTATCAGTCAAGTATACACTAGAGGGTGATTAAAGGAAGATGAACACTATCACAAAGAGCTAAAAAGAGTCCTTGTGGATCAGCTCTTCAAATCATAAACATGCCCAGCACTGAGCTAGAGTAGTTGCCCTCTACTTTGCATTCGAAGGATTCGAATGCAGTTCGATTCGGTACTCCCTTTGTTTAGGAAATGAATAGCAAGAAACACAAGCTACCAACAAGACACGATCCCCAGCGGAGTCGCCAGTCTGTTGTGGGGGAAAGTATCCAACTCGGAATGACCCTAACCCACTCTAAGGGTGACAGTTCCTTAGCAACAGCTGAAAGCAAAGCTATCTAAAGTTTCTTCTTTATGACATGCAAGAGATAGAAGGACGAGATCCACTTACCGATGTCTTGCGCAAATGGTCGATCCAATCTCCTTTGTTTGCCGCTTGCTCCCAGATCCAAGTCTTTTCACGGGCCCAGCTACACGAGATCCTGCAAATAAGACAAGAAAAGGAAACTACAAGAGGCATGCATTCATAATCGATTCAAGGATTAGCATAAATCAAAGACGCAAGTAAGACAATACACCATTGAAACACATGCGAATAGAAGAACCTCAAATGCTTTATTAATATATGGAAGTAAGGTTCAGGCGGTGATACAACCATGAGAGGTCCAATCCAGCATCACCTTCCCGACGGAGAGAAATCTCTTCTTCACCTCCCTCAAGCAATCACCCAATGCTCACAACTGTAAACCAACAGCAATCCTTTGCACTAAATTCCGGCCTCTAGATCCCATGGGATGAGATCCTTATATAGAGTTTTGGAGTGAAGATAAGTCAGCTTGATGTGTGACTTGTTGTCCTCTTCAACTCCAGTTGTTCTTCAGTCCTTGAGTCCACTCGGAGTTTCTACCTTCCACTTGGAGTTTTAGAAGCTCTTAACTCATCATTAGGCGAATCTTATGATCCAAGTGTCATTTTGGAAGCTTCCTGGGCACTGGCACATTGAGAAAAGATTCCTCCACATGTCAAAGTACGCCCAGCGCAGGTAGCCTTTGTTGCACTTGCTATTCAGCGCAGGTACACCATAGAGCTTTTGACATTCAGCGCAGATGCTTAGTGGAGCAGCTGCTTTGATCCAAAACTGACCCGTTTTTGAGTGTTTTTCAGTGGAGAACTGATTTGCAGTGCTGTGGTTTGCTGACCTTGTTCCTCTAAGGGTAATAACAACATGTTTAGGGACTTTGGATCCCTTAGATTATTGACATTTCATGCTCTATGTTGTAAGGCACAAAAATGTCTATAATAGGTTCCAGGTTGAGTTCTTTTGAGTTTTAATTAATTAATTCAGCGTAACTGAGTTAAAGTCAATTAAACTAGTTCAAACAGTTGGAGGAACTAGTAAGAGGTCTAGTAGAGGGGACAAGCACCAGTGCATCTTCACTGCTCCACTAGTTAACTGAAGATTCACTCATAAATAACTCATGCATGTCATTTCTAAGGAAGACCCATTTGAGATTAGAGTTCAGGGACAGTGTACTATCAGTTGTATAATTTTCTGAGTTGTACAGATGGTGCATGCAATCAGTTGAGGGCCTATGGATGGATTGCGTAGTTATGGAGAGAGAATTTCCCAATTAAATATGGGCTAATTCCCTTAGGAATTGCCCAAGGAAGTAGGGGCTTGGCAGGCAGCAGAATTGGCTAAGTGTTGGCTTGAGTTGGTTTGTGAAGCAAAGAGATAAATTGTACTTGTGCAAGAATTGTTCAAGTTAATCAAGCATTGTATTTTCTTCGTATTTTCTTCTCAGATCTTCTGGTTTTGAGCAATATAGATAGTTGGGGTTTTGAGCATAAAAATATTGTGTTATGTGCTATTGAAATTCTTCCTTTTTGCTTAGTGTTTTCATCGATCAATTTTTTGTTTCCGCTAATGAGTAGAGTAGATTATTGTCTTATGTTTTAGAATATCACATAAGTTGTTGAATCTACAAATAAAAATCTACATGGTATCAGAGCTGAAGGCATTATAGAAGAGGATAATTTGAGTTTGTTATGCAGGTGAAATCAAATTTGTAGGTTCATAATTCAGAGTCGGCGGTATGTCATTCTACAGTTTGAGACTTGAGTATATCCTGGAGGGCAGCTCGAATTACATATCTTGGAAGGACGGGCTGGAGGCAGTGTTAGAAGACAACGGGTTGAAGGAATTCATAGATCAGGATATTTTGAAGCCTCCAGCATCTGATGTTAAAGATCTGGCTGAATGGAGAAAGTGTGTGGCAAAAGCGAGAAGGATTATCCTAGAAGGAGTTCGCAATCATATTGTCTCGAATCTCCACGGTAAGGAAACTCTATTTACAATGTGGAAGGCATTGACGAACCTGTTTCAAAATAGCAGTGACCACAGGAAGCTGGCACTGAAGGACAAACTCAAAAAAGATCAAGATGGAGAAGAGCGACTCTCTTCCGATGTACTTGACCAAGTTCACCCAATGTCGGGATGAGTTTGGAAGTGTCGGGATTACTATTGTTGAAGACGATCTAGTGAGTCTAGCACTTCTAGGACTTCCCAAGTGCTAGCACAGTTACCAGGACTCAGTTAATGGGAGGGAGAAGCTACTAGAGTGGGAGCGATTGTGGTCCAACTTGGTACAAGGAGAGATTCAGCGTAACACCAAAGACGGATCGTCATCAAATCATGATGATGAGAAGAATTGTGCCTTAGCAGGTAAGCAAAGAAAGGGAAAGGGAAGTCATCCCATTCCAGATCATATTCTTGTCAGGGCGACAAGAAGAAGGATATGTCAAAAGTCAAATGCTTTCATAGTTACAAATTGATCTAGGTGGATGTTGGTGGCCACCCACCTATCCCACTTGGACCCCCACAACTGTCTCTTTCAGTTTTTTAGTTTCCTTAATTGTAGCACAATTTACTAATTTTTAGCAGTTTTTTGGGTCCTGAACTTCCGGCGCTGTTTTGAGGCCCTAAACGACATTTTTTGGGAAATCTGGGAGCAACATGGGTCCATGGACCGAAGTTTCTCTTCCCAAAGTTGTAGTCCTCATGTAAACCTTTCTAACAAGATATTTTTCGCGTCAAACGGAGATCGTATGCCAAAGTTACGACCCCGAGAAGTTGATGTACCAATTTACCCGAAACAAGGCCCACAGTTTGGCGTTTCATCTCTTAGGGTTAGGTTTTTGGATGTTTAGGGTTTTCCATTGTTTCTCAACAATAAATAGACCTTCGAGCCTTATTGTAACATAGTTCAGAGACATGTAGCCGCTACATCTCTTCTCAAAGATAAGCTACCATCGCCCTAGCTGGTTTATTTCCATTTCTGTTTGTAAGCATATTTCAATATTTTACATTAATGAAATAAAGTATTATTTCTGTTGCATCTCTATATTTATGGTTATTTTTGTACTTTATTGTGTTCCTGTTTAAAACTGGATCAGTGGTATGAGAGCAGTCTGTTTTTTCTCTGTTTTCTTTGCATGTCCCCAACGAGGTCGGGATATAAGGAGTTAGGGCTTGAACTGGTCGAACCTTTGCAAGACCAACCTCGCAAATCCCGATGGCCTCCCATGGAAAATGAAAAGAAAGACGAGGGGACAGGAGATCCTATCAAAATCTTGCTCGAAGAAGCCCTCAAGCGACAAAGGAACGCGATGATGGACAGCGTTGCTCAAATCCTTCAGCGGCTACCCAGAGGCGACGCATCGGCTTCCAACAGCTACTTTGAAAACGCCACACCCTTTAAGGTACAAGTTAATTTTGAAATCCCCATGTTCGAGGGTCAAATAGACGTAGATGTCGTAGATAAATGGTTAAATCTGCTATAAGGGTATTTTTTTGTCCATGATTTTTCCAGTCGAGAAAAGATTATTTTCGCTCTTCTCAAAGCAGCCCCCCATGTCAAGGACTGGTGGGAAACCTACTGCGAGCAGAAGGATGAAAGTACGGGCTCACTATTTTCAACCGCACCCACATGGAATTCATACTAGGATGCCATCAAGGAGCAGTACTACCCTATCAAGAGTTATGAGGACTAATACATAAAGTGGACCACGGTGCGGCAGGAAAGGGACCAAGATGTGCTGGAGTTCACAAATATTTTTCATTCCCTTCACACAAAGTCGAGTATCAAGTATTTTGAGCTGCATTTGGTACTCAAATACCGCGGCTGCCTACATAACTACATCTAGGACGAGATTGAGTTCCTGAACATCTCCTCGCTTGGCATGGCATATCGATATGTTGTCAAAATCGAGCAGAAGTTTAAACAGAAGAAGCGAGACTTTGGATCTGCGAATCCGAAGCAAGGGAAAGGCTTCCCCAAATCGCAGAACCAAGGACAAATCCAAGACGAGGCGACCCAAGACAACCCGTTGAAGCTACAAGAAAAGAACAACACCACAAAGTCGAAAAAGGACACAGGAAAGTGGTGTGAGTTCCATAACAACCCCACTCACAACACAAGTAAGTGTCGGACCAAGCAGTTGCTGGTGGCCGAGTTGAAGGCTTCAGAATCAGATGCATGTTCCGACCCTGAGTCAGAACCCGACAAGGGGAATGGCAATGGGAAGCAGATCATTGACGCGAAGCCTAGCGCCACTATTGCCACCGCAAAGATCCAGAAGAATGAGCCTGAAGATCCAAAGGAATGGGAGCGTCTTTTCCACTCACAAATGTGGGTGAAGGGTTCGCCACTGCAATTCATTGCTGACAGTGGGAGCCAAAATAACCTCATTTTAGCAGAGGTCGTGAAGCAGTTGGGCCTACCGACTACACCACACCCGTAATTGTACAATATCGGGTGGCTTCACCAAGGACGAGATCTCTGAGTCCACCAGCAATGTCACCTTCCCTATAGCATCAAGCCCTTCACAAATGAGGTATTATGTGATGTTGCACCTCTTGATGCTTGTAATGTACTATTAGGCCAACCATACTTATGGAGGCGACATGCTATGTATGAGTCAAGGCCTCGCGCTGTTATTATTTCTTTGGGTAATTCATTATATAGGATACCGAAGGTAGCCCCACCTACTGCCACCTCTTTGATCTCTGCTAAGAAATGCAGTAAGATCATCTCACAAACTAGGAAATTTATTTCATGTTTGGTCCGCTCCCAACATAAGGCGAAGATCATCGCCACATCCATGACCCCTGCGAAGGGTTCCTCCACACAACAGCACCACCAGAGGGATACAGTCATGAAATAACACAGGAACATCTTCTCCCCACCCACAGGGGTATCGTTGCACTGTCAGGTCAAGCATTCATTTGATCTGACTACTAGAGCACCTCTACCTAATGGGTCGATATATCACCGTTCCATTCTGAAAAATGACAAGTACAAGAAGCGACATGGTCCTTACACCAGTACCAAGGCTGTGGGGAACAATGCTTTGGAGCACAGTATTCCCCCATTCCTTCGTTTGCACCGAGTGTTCAATGTGGATCGCCCTCTACCATGCTTCCCACCATTACTGGACACATCAGAGATTGCAGAACAGCTCACCAGGGACCAAGTTCAGCAGATGGAGGAACTCAACGCAATGGGGACCATTGCTTTTTAAGGGGGGAGGAATAATCCAGGTGGATGTTGGTGGCCACCCACCTATCCCACTTGGACCCCCACAACTGTGTTTTTCAGTTTTTCAGTTTCCTTAATTGTAGCACAATTTACTATTTTTAGCAGTTTTTCGAGACATGAACTTCCAAAGCCATTTTGAGGCCCTAAACAACGATTTTTGAGAAATCTGGGAGCAACATCGGTCCATCCATCGATTGATGTTGCTCTTCCCAAAGTTGTATTCCTCGAATAGATCTTTCTAATGAGTTATTGGGTGTGTCAAACGGAGATTGTATGCCAAAGTTACGACCCCGGGAAGTTGATGTACCAATTTACTCGAAACGGGGCCCACAGTTTGGTGTTTCATCTCCTAGGGTTAGTTTTTTGGATGTTTAGGGTTTTCCATTGTTTCTCAACAATAAATAGGCCTTCGAGCCTCATTGTAACACAGTTCAGAGGCATGTAGCTGCCACATCTCTTCTCAAAGATAAGCTACCATCGCCCTAGCTAGTTTATTTCCATTTCTATTTGTAAGCATATTTCAATCTTTTACATTAATGAAATGAAGTATTATTTCTGTTTTATCTCTGTATTTATGGTTATTTTTGTACTTTATTGCATTCCTGTTTAAATCTGGATCATGAGTTGGGACACTTTGCCACAAAGTGTCCGCTCAAGAAGGCTGGTAATTAGCCCTCAAGAGGAGTGGCAGGTGAAGTTCTTGCTTCAACTGGTATTTACTCTCATTGCTTGTATGGTGTCATCAATGATGGGTAGTGTGTAGTACCTGGATAGTGGAGCTTCTTTCCACATGACTAGTAACAAAGAGCTCTTCGCTAACTTGGAGGAGAAGGATCTCCAAGTGCATATCGAGATGGGTGATGATGGGAGGTATAGCGCAACCGACATCGGTATAGTTACATTTCAAAGGGAGTCTGGTTCTCCCCTTGCTTTGCGAGATGTTATGTATGTTCTTGATTTGAAGAATAACTTGGTTTTGTTTCCATGTTGGAGGATAGAGGCTATGATGTGATATTTAGTAAGGGAAAGGCATTCCTTCGTCATATAGCCACAGGTCAAGTGAAGGGGATAGGGGTTTGAGTGAAGAACCTCTACAAGTTGAAGGTAGAATATTGTCCTGCCTTGAGCTCTAAAACAGAGAAGGTGCAGAGCCAAGACATCAGTGAGTTGTGGAACAGGAGGTTGGGTCACTTGCACCATGGCGCTTTGAAGATCATGTAGCAAATTTCTATCGGTCTTCCCAAGGGTACACTAGAGCAAGTAAACACATGAAAAGGGTGTACATTGGGGAAGTACACCAAGGCTTCCTTTCATGACAAAGACATTTGAGCATAGGCGATCCTCGATCGAGTTCACTCAAATGTGTGTGGATCGTTCTCGATAGCATCCATGGCCAAGCACAGGTATTATGTGATATTTGTTGATGATTTTTCTCGTAAGTGTTGGATCTTCTTCATGTAGAAGAAAGATCATACTTTTGCTAAGTTTTGTGAATTTAAAGAACTTGTCGAGAAAGATACTAGCAGGAAAGTTAAAGCTCTCAGGAGTGATAACGGTGGAGAGTATGTGTCGAATGAATTCAAAAACTTATGTGCATCAGAAGGCATTCGATGAAAGTTGTAGATTTTTACTGTAGATTCAACAGCTTATGTGATATGCTAAAACACAAGACAAGAATCTACTCTACTCTTTAATGGAAACCAAAATTTATCAATGAAAACGATAAGCAGAAAAGGAAGAATTTCAATCGCACATAACACAATATTTCTCTTGGAAAATCAACTGCTCAAACCCCCGACTATCTATATTGCATTAACCAAAAGATTTGAGAATAAAATACAATGCTTGTTCAACCCGAACAATTCTTGCACAAGTACAATCTATCTCTTTGCTTCACAAACTAGCTCAAGCCAACACTTAGCCAATTCTACTGCCTATCAAGCCCCTACTTCCTTATGCAATTCCTGAAGGAATGAACCAATATTTAATTGGGAAGTTCTTTCTCCATAATTGCGCAATCCATCCATAGGCCCTTAACTAATTGCATGCACCATCTGTATAACTCAGAAAATTATACAACTGATAGTACATTGTCCCTGACCTCTAATCTCCACTGGGTCTTCCTCTGAACTGACATGCATGAGTTATTTATGAGTGAATCTTCAGTTAAATGGTGGAGCAATGAAGTTACACTGGTGCTTGTCCCCACTATTAGAGCTTCTACTAGTTCCTTCAACAGTTGAAACTAGTTTAACTGGCTATAACTTAGTTAGACTGAGTTAATTAATTACAACTCAAAAGAACTCAACCTGGGCTCCCAAAATTTAGGGATCACTCTACATGACTCTAGATAGACTTCCAACTCGAATTTCCTAAGCCAACTAAGTCAAATTAACTTATTTAACTATTATAAGTTGCTATGAGAATACAATTTCGATTTAATTCCTAATTTAATTCAAGGACAAATTAAATTATGATTTCTTATTTTTATTTTTAACACTCCCTCTCAAAAATAAAGGGATTATCTTCTACCCTGATCCTACCTCTCTGAAACTCGAATTTGCATCTTGACAAAGCCTTTGTCAAAATATTTGCATCCTACTCCTTTGTGGGAATGTACTCCAACAACATAATTCTCCTCTGCACACAATCTCGAAGATGATGATACCGGATATCAATATGCTTGGACCAATCAGGAAAAATTAGATTTTTGGAGAGTTTGATACAACTCTGATTGTCAGTAAATCACAGTTGGATCCATTTGTTAACCAAACAAACTAGCAAGAATCTTCCTCATCAAGATAGCCTCACAAGCTGCTTGACTAGCAGCCATGTACTCTGCTTCTGCTAAATTGAGTGCAACTGATCTTTATTTCCTATTGTACCAAAAAACAACTGATGACCCAATACTGAAAATCCCACCTGATTTTCTCTTCATATCGGATGGACTCCCTACCCAATCTGCATCAATGAAGCCTTGAAGCTTCACTCCCTCTGTTTGTATGTACCAAAGACCATACTGAGTAGTGCCTCTGAGATATCTCAACACATGTTTGGTTGCCTTCCAATAATGCTTGGTCAGTTTAACCATTGCTTGACTAAGTCGGTTAACTACATAATACATGTTTGCTCGTGTGTTCACCAAATACATGAGTGAACCCACAAGATGCCTGTAAATAGTAGCCTCCACTACTTCACCAGAAGTAGCATCCTCCTTCCTCCAGTTACCAGCTAGAGGAGTCTCCATGGGTTTACTACTCTCCATGTGGAACTTCTTGAATATCTCATTGGCATACTTGCCCTAAGAGACAAACAGTTCCTCATCACCTTGCCATACTTCCATCCCCAGAAAGTAGTGCATGAGCCCCAAGTCCTTCATTTCGAACTCTCTTGCAAGATCCTCTTTGCAAGACTTGATCAACTTATCATCACCTGTCAGAATCAAATCATCGACATATAAAACAATAATCAACAATTTACCTTCAACCACAATATGGTAAAGGTTCACATCTGCTTCACTTTTGGTGAAGCCCAACCCGATGAAATAGTTATTGATCCTAGTGTACCAAGCACAGGGTGTTTGTTTCGGCCCATGCAGCACTCGTTTGAGTCTGCACACATGCGACTCTTTGTTGAAGGTCTCAAATCCTTCAGACTGCTCAATATACACCTCTTCCTCAATCATGTCGTTGAGGAATGTTGTCTTTACATCCATTTGATGTATCTTCCATCCCATATGCGCTAACAGTGCTAGAATGGAGCTAATTGATGAGTACCTTACTACATGAGCAAAAGTCTCATCGTAATCAATCCCCTCCACCTATGAAAACCTTCTGGCCACAAACCTGGCCTTATGTTTCTCCACTCTACCATTCGCTGCTTACTTTACCTTGTAAAGTCATCTGAAACTAACCACTGACTTGTCTACCGGTCTTGGAACCACATCCCAAACAATGTTCCTGACAATGGAGTCATACTCCTCAACCATGGAATCAACCCAAATTGGTTGTTGCACTACTTCCTCAAAAGAGGATGGCTCAATCTCTACACATCCGCTCATCAGAGCCATGTAGCCAGTGTACCTCTCTAGTGACCTCCTCTGCCTGCGTTATGATGTGGGTGCTCCCACATTCTCTCTAGCATCATGCAATAACCTGTCAGCCTCTCTGGTGCACTTTCTCCCATCTCTGGAAGACTCTGCATGAGTGGGTGTCTCCACTCCTTGCTCCTCTGCATGTGGCTACTCCACATCATCCTGAGGTTCCTCCTTTGGAGCTAAACGCTGCTCAACTGAATGTTCCTCTCAAGGGAACATCTCATGGTCTTCTCTTCAACAAATTTTACATCTCTGCAAACCACTACCATCCTGTTGGTTGCCAGGTACACCCGATAGTTGTGAGGTGTATCAAAGTACCCCACAAATATGCCCAACTTTGTTGTTGGATCAAGATTTTTCCATGCATCTTTGGTTACATGGCAGTAGACTAATGAACCAAAAATACTGAAGTGTGCCACATCTGGTTTCATCCCTGAAAAATCCTCTTCTGGTGTACTCATCCCGAGAATTTGATGAGGGCTTCTGTTCTGCAAATAAACAATTGTGTTGCATGTTTCAGCCCACAAGTGTAATGGTAGGACTTGGTCATGTAACATCGCTCATTCCACTCCCACAGTACTCTTGTTCTTCCTTTCAGCGACCCCATTCTGTTATGGGTTACAAGGTGCTACCAACTCCCATTGAATGCCTTCTAATGCATATAAGTGTTTGAACTCATTCGACACATACTCTCCACGGTTATCACTCCTGAGAGCTTTAACTTTCCTCCTAACATATTTCTCGACAAGTGCTTTAAATTCTCAAAACTTAGCAAAAGTCTGATCTTTCCTGTGCATGAAGAAGATCCAACACTTATGAGAAAAATCATCAACAAATATCACATAATACCTATGCTTGGTCGAGAACGGTCCACACACATCTGAGTGAACTCGATTGAGGATTGCATGTGCTCGACTGCCTTTGTCATGAAAGGAAGCTTTGGTGTACTTTCCAAATGTACACCATTTCCATGTGTTTACCTGCTCTAGTGTACCCTTGGGAAGACTGGTAGAAATTTTTTGCATGATCTTCAAAGCACCATGGTGTAAGTGACCCAATCTCTTGCGCCACAACTCACTAATGTCTCGGCTTTGCACCTTCTCTGCTTTAGTGCTCCAGGAAGCACAATCTTTTGTAGAGGTTCTTCACTCGAACCCCTATCCTCTTCACCTGTCATGTGGCTATGTGACAAAAGAACACCTTTCCCTTACTAAATATCACATCATAGCCTCTATCCTCCAACATGGCAACAGATACCAAGTTCTTCTTCAAAACAAGAACATACATAACATCTCGCAAAGTGAGGGGAGAATGTGACTCCCTCTAAAAGGTAACTGTACCAATGTCGATAGCGCTATACCTCCCATCATCACCCATCTCAATATGCATTTGGAGATCCTTCTCCTCCAAGTTACGGAAGAGCTCTTTGTTATCGGTCATGTGGAAAGTAGCTCCACTGTCCAGGTACCATACACAACCCATCATCGATGACACCATACAAGCGATGAGGGTAAAGTCTAGTTCGAACTGTGAAGCAAGAGCTTCAACTGCCACTCCTATTGAGGGCTTCTTACCAACCTTCTTAAGCGGACCCTAACTATAAAGCAAGAGCTTCACCTACTGCTCCTACTGAGGGCTTCTTACCGGCCTTCTTGAGTGGACACTTTATGGAAAAGTGTCCCAGCTCGTGACAGTGAAAGCATTTGACTTTTGACATGTCCTTCTTCTTTCCGCCCTGATAAGAATCTGATCTGGAATGGGATGACTTCCCCTTCCATTTCTTTGCCTTGCCCGCTAAGGCACCATTCTCCTCATCATCATGCTTTGATGAGGATCTGTTTCTGAGGTTCCGTCGAATCTCTTCCTGTACCAAGTCAGACCACAACCGCTCCCACTCTAGTAGCTTCTCCTTCCCATTAACTGAGTCCTAGTAAGTATGACAACTCTACGGAAGTCCTGTAAGCACTAGGCTCACTAGATCGTCTTCAGCAATAGTAATCCCGACACTTCCAAGCTCATCCCGACATTGGGTGAACTTGGTCAAGTAATTCGAAATTGATTCACCCTTCTCCATCTTGATCTTTCTGAGTTTGTACTCCATTGCCAGCTTCCTATGGTCACTGCTATTTTGAAACAGGTCTATCAATGCCTTCCACATTGCAAATGGAGTTTCCTTACCATGGAGATTCAAGACAATGTGATCTATGAATTCCTTGAGCTCATTGTCTTCCATCACTGCCTCCATCATGTCCTTCCAAGCTATGTAATTCAAGTTTCCCTTCAAGGCATACTCAAGTCTCAAACTGTAGAATGACATATTGTTGACTCTAACGTATGAACCTGCAAATTTGATTTCACCTGCACAACAAACTCGAATTCTCCTCTTCTATATTGTCTTCAGCTATGATACCATGTAGATTTTTACTATAGATTCAACAACTTATGTGCTATGCTAAAACACAAGACAAAAATATACTCTACTTTTCAGCGGAAACCAAAATTGATTGATGAAAAAAATAAGCAGAAAATGAAGAATTTCAATCGCACATAACACAATATTTCTCTGGGGAAAGCAAGTACTCAAAACCTCGACTATCTATATTGCATTAACCAGAAGATCTGAGAAGAAAATACAAAGCTTGTTCAACCCGAACAATTCATTCACAAGTGAAATCTATCTCTCTACTTCATAAACCAGCTCAAGCCAACACTTAGCCAATTCTGTTGCCTTCTAAGCCCCTACTTCCTTGCGCAATTCCCGAGGGTATTAGCCCATATTTAATTGGGAAATTCTCTCTCCATAACTACGCAATCCATCCATAGGCCCTCAACTGATTACATGCACCATTTGCACAACTCGAAAAATTATACAATTGATAGTACATTGTCCCTGAACTCTAATCTCAGCTGGTTCTTCCTCTGAACTGACATGCATGAGTTATTTACGAGTGAATATTCAGTTAACTGGTGGAGCAGTGAAGTTGCACTGGTGCCCATCCCCACTACTAGACCTCTTATTAGTTCCTCCAACAGTTGGAACTAGTTTAACTCACTGTAACTCAATTAGACTGAGTTAATTAATTACAACTCAAAAGAATTCAACCTAGGCCCCCAAAATTTAGGGATCACTCTACATGACTCTAGATATACTTTCAACTCGAATTTCCTAATCCAACTAAGTCAAATTAACTTAGTTAACTATTACAAGTTGCTATGAGAATAGAATTTTGATTTAATTCCTAATATAATTCAAGGACAAATTAAATTAAGCTTTCTTGTTGCTATCTTTAACAGGAGTTGATAACACCTCATAACCCACAACAGAATGGGGTGGTTAAAAGGAAGAATAGGAGTATTTTGGGAGCAGCATGGGTGATGTTGCATGATCAGGGCCTACCATTACACTTGTGGGTTGAAGCATGTTATGAAACCAGCTCAAGAAAAAGATAGAAAAGATAGATCAACGCCTTAGAATTCAGCCTCTTTGAGGGGGCAACCTCCTTTACATTACATAAATTAACAATTCTTGGATGATACAAATGAAAAGACCTCCTTTCTATATATAGGAGTCTAAGGGGTCATAACATAATCAAAGCCGAAATAACAATAATAATGTAAGGGCACAATAATAACAATAGTGGGCTTCTATGGGGTATACAATAGTAACAATATGGGCACTACATGGGTACATCAATATAATAAGTGGGTTGTACTAATAACAATAAGGGGTTATACTAGTAGTTTAGGAGCCTAACATGCCCCTCTCCTTCAAAAAGCGTTGTCCTCAATGCTTGAGTAGTTCTTGATGCTTCTGTATAAAATTCTTGTCCTCCCATGTGGAACCTTCAGCGGGTAAGTTCTTCCACTTGATGAGATACTCTGAAATTGATCGATGTCATAGCTGTCGGGTTCTTGTTCTGTGACTGCTCCAGGTTCCAATATGATTTTTCCTTCCTCTTCAATTTCTGGCAATATTGTTTGAATTGGGATCTTTTGCAACTTTTGAATAAGTGGCCATACTTCTTCGTCCTTCTTCCATTCATCCCTTGCTTCGTTTATCCAATCTCGTTGGATCATAGAAAGAGCACAAAACAATGCTTCCACATCCTCATCCTTGAAGAGTCTTCCCATTCGATAATCGCCATTTTTTAAGTGCATGTAGTATTGCCAACATTTCCTTCTCATAAATAGCTTGCATGAGATGTAGCAGTAAAAATACCCAATCACCTACATCAAAACATTTTTCACTATGATGTTGATCTACTTGTTGTTTCGTTTGATTTTTCACCGAAGCGGCGTTATCCTTTAAGATTTGGAGAACTTGTTGTTGATCCTCGATGTGATCTTTCACTGCTTGAACCCTTTTCTTCTTGATATGTCCTTCTATCTTGATAGTTTGAGGAGTGGTAATTTCAACCAATGAATTACAAGATATGGTTGGATTCATTTTTTCTTTCTCGATGTGATCTTTCACTTCTTGCACCTTTTTTTCTTGATATGTCCTTCTATCTTGAGAGTTTGAGGACTGGTAATTCTTGCCAATGCTTTACAAGATATGGTCTGATTCATTTCTTCTTTCTCTGGGGTGGTGTCCTGGCGTATATCTTCTTCTTTTGATGTTTCTTGATCATTTTCTTCCTCCTCTTCATATTCTATGTAAAACAATTTCTTCTCAGCACACTTATGACCTTTAGTGCATTTGCTATCCAATTGTTGTGGTGTAACCCTTGTAAGTTGTGGAAGGCTAGGAGAAACAACACTTCCATATTTATAGTTGTGAGGGGTATGCTTCCTGGTTTCCATAATTTTGCTTTCCATTATGTCACAAAGCCCTTTTACTCTTTCCAATTGTCATGGTGTTGCTCTAAAGAAGGTGTTGCTCTTTGTATCCTCATAATGTGTTATCATTTCCTCCGTGAAAATTGACCACGTAACAAGTTGTTTACGAGAACAAAGCCCTTCATACCATAAAAATTGATCCGGTTCTAAATATGAAGATGCAATACATACCTTTTGTAACAGTGGTACACCATGTAGATCAAAATATTGCTCCATTTGAAATATCCAATTTACCGAATCCTTGCCATCAAACTTCCTCATCTTGTTTTTTCTTGATTTTAGGAGCTCGATCTTGAAACGACTGTAACTCTGTACTTTCGAATCTTCAAGTTCTGAAATTGTGATCTATAGTAGCCCTCTGTGTCCTCTTTCCAATGCCACCAGTCTGATCCAAATTGGATTCTCTAAGAAAAAGTTATGCACAATCTCCCAAGATGACATGATTATAGACCTTTCAAGAAGAGCGAACTTGTATGAAGTGCCACGTGTCACTGTTACGACCTTTGGCTCTGAAAAATATCTACAAGAAGCTACAGTCCATCCTCTTTATGTACCTTCTTACGAAATTTCAATCCGATGCTCAGAGAGAAAGTTATGACGATTTTCCCCAGGTCACCTGATTGGAATGCAATTTAGGAGTCTGCAAAAAGACCAACTTCCTCAGATCATATCTCCGCAAATATAGCACTAAAAGCTCTGAAATTCGAACCCAAGGTTCAGCACAATTTCTTCTCAAATGGGTTTTTTTTGCAACTTCTGAAACGTCACAGAAAATAAGTTATAGCGAAAATTCCACGATGACCTGTTTGGAGCAACGAAACCCTAGAATCCAAAGCTCTGATACCAAATGTTAATGAAACCAGCTCAAGAAAAAGATAGAAAAGATAGATCAACGCCTTAGAATTCAGCCTCTTCGAGGGGGAAACCTCCTTTACATTACATAAATTAACAATTCTTGGATGATACAAATGAAAAGACCTCCTTTCTATATATAGGAATCTAAGGGGTCATAACATAATCAAAGCCGACATAACAATAATAATGTAAAGGCACAATAATAACAATAGTGGGCTTCTATGGGGTATATAATAGTAACAATATGGGCACTACATGGATACATCAATATAATAAGTGGGTTGTACTAATAACAATAAGGGGTTATACTAGTAGTTTAGGGGCCTAACAAAGCATGCAACACAGCTATTTATTTGTAAAACAAAAACCCTCATCGAATTCGTGGGATGAGTAGATCAGGAGAAGTTTTTTAAGGGAAGAAACCAGATGTGGCACACTTCAGGATCTTTGGTTCATCAGTCTACTGCCATGTTACCAAAGATGCACAGAAAAAACTAGAGCCAATAGCAGAGTTGGTCATATTTGTGGGGTACACTGATACACCTCACAACTATTGGATGTACCTGTCAACCAACAGGATGACAGTGTTTCACAGAGATGTAAAATTCAATGAATGGAAGGCCATGAGATGTTCCCTTGAGAGGGAGCTTCAGCTACATGCAGTTGAGGAGCTTTCAGCTCCTAGGGAGGAACCTCGGGATGATGTGGAGCAGCCACATGCATAGGAGTAGAGAGTGGAGACACCCACTCATGCAGAGTCTTCAGAGATGGGAGAAAGCGCACCAAATAGGCTGACATGTTATTGCATGATGCTCGAGAATGTGGGAGCACCCACATCACAGCGCAAGCAAAGGAGGTCACCGGAGAGGTACACTGGCTACATGGCTCTGATGAGCGGATGTGTAGAGATTGAGCCATCCTCTTTTGAGGAAGCAGTGCAACAACCAGTTTGGGTTGATGCCATGGTTGAGGAGTATGACTCCATTGTCAGGAACAGTGTTTGGGATGTGGTCCCAAGACCGGCAAACAAGTCAGTGGTGAGTTCCAGATGGCTTTACAAGGTAAAGAAAGTAGTGGATGGTAGTGTGGAGAAACACAAGGCTAAGTTTGTGGCTAGAGGGTTTTCTCAGGTGGAGGGGATTGATTACAATGAGACTTTTGCTCATGTTGCAAGGTACTCATCAATCAGGTCCATTCTAGCACTGTCAGCACAGATGGGATGGAAGATACATCAGATGGATGTAAAGACAACATTCCTCAACAGCATGATTGAGGAAGAGGTGTATATTGAGCAGCCTGAAGGATTTGAGACCTTCAACAGAGAGTCGCATGTGTGCCGACTCAAGCGAGCATTGTATGGACTGAAACAAGCACCTCGTGCTTGGTACACCAGGATCGATAGCTATTTCACCAGGTTGGGCTTCACCAAAAGTGAAGTAGATGCGAACCTTTACCATATTGTGGTTGAAGGTAAATTGTTGATTATTGTTTTATATGTTGACGATTTGATTCTGACATGTGATGATAAGTTGATCAAGTCTTGCAAAGAAGATCTTGCAAGAGAGTTCGAAATGAAGGGCTTGGGGCTCATGCACTACTTTCTGGGGATGGAAGTACGGAAAGGTGATGAGGAACTGTTTGTCTCTTAGGGCAAGTATGCCAACGAGATACTCAAGAAGTTCCACATGGAGAGAAGCAAATCCATGGAGACTCCTCTAGTTGTTAACTAGGAGAAAGAGGATGCTACTTGCGGTGAAGTAGTGGATGCTACTATTTATAGATAGCTTGTGGGTTCACTCATGTATTTGGTGAACACATGACTGGACATGTGTTATGTTGTTAATCAGCTTATTCAAGTAATGGTTAAGCCGGCCAAGCTTTATTGGAAGGCATCCAAACATGTGTTGAGATACCTCAGAGGCACTACTCAGTATGGTCTTTGGTATAGACTGACAGAGGGAGTGAAACTTCAAGGCTTCACCGATGTAGATTGGGCAAGGAGTCCATCCGACAAGAAGAGCACATCAGGTGGGATCTTCAGTAATAAGTCAGCAGTTGTTTCATGGTACAATAGGAAAGAAAGATCAGTTACACTCAGTTAGCAGAAGCAGAGTACATGGCTTCTAGTCAAGCACCTTGTGAGGCTATATGGATGAGGAAGATTCTGGTTGGTTTGTTTGGTTAGCAGACGGATCCAACAGTGACTTATTGTGACAATCAAAGTTGTATCAAACTCTCTGAGAATCCAATTTTTCATGATCAATCCAAGCATATTGATAGCCGGTATCATCATCTTCGATATTGTGTGCAAAGGAGAATTGTGTTGTTGGAGTACATTCCCACAGAGGAACATGATGCAGATATTTTGAAAAAGGCCTTGTTAAGATGCAAATTCGAGTTTCATAAAGGCAGGATGGGGGTAGAAGATAATCCCTTTCTTGTTGAGAGGGAGTGTTAAAAATAGCAACAAGAAATCCTAATTTAATTTGTTCTTGAATTATGTTAGGAATTAAAACAACGTAAACTTTGAAAAGGCAACTAATACTATTACTCATTTCGTAGAGATAGCAAAAAGTGACCCGATTTTGAAAAGCGGTGATGCAGAATACACCTTTTTTTTTGGAGCATATTTTTTACACTTTAAATTTTCTTATGTATGAAATATAAATATTTGTTTTTTAATATTAGTGATTTTCATGTTGATTTTGAAACGTGTTGATGCAGCATAACTTTTTTTTAGAAAGCTTATTTTTCACGCTTTAAAATTTATTATGTCTACTTTTTTTTTGAAATCATGATTACTTAACAATTATTTTTTTTAGAGAGCTTATTTTTCACGCTTTAAAATTTATTATGTCTACTTTTTTTTGAAATCATGATTACTTAACAAATTTGAAGTTGTTTTATTTATTTTTTTTAAATGTTGATTACTTAAAAAACAAATATAAAATACCAAAAAAAAAACAAAACAAAAATAAATAAATAAATTATCTCGAAAACCATAAAAGAATTTGGAAAAAAAAAAACAAAAACAAAATTTATAAAAACTATAAAATTAAGTAAATTTTTATTAGACGCTATATGTTTTATTTAGAAACAACAAAATTTAAAATTAAATATATATATATATATATGTGTGTGTGTTTGATTTAAAAAAAAAAAAAAAAAAAAACATTTAAATTTTTATAATAAATAAATATTTTTATTTAAAAAATTCAAAAAAAATTATGTGCATATTTTTTTATTATTTTTTTAAAACAAACATTTCATTTTTGTTTTTTTAAATAGAGTTCTTTTATTTTAAACACTTCAAACTTTATATATATATAGAGAGAGAGACCAATTTGGTCTCAGTGGACGGTAACCACTATTATCATCATCATCATCAAAATAAATAAATAAATAAAGTTTACATAATTTATACACATTTTTTTTAAATAAACTCAAAAACAAAATTTTAAACAAAAAAATTATTTAAAAAAAAATGACTATTTAAATATTGTTTAAATTTTTTTTAAACTTTATTTAAAAAAACTAATAATTTGTTTATTTCATTTTAAATCTAACAAAAAACATATATATGTTTTTAAATTGTTTTAAAATGTTTTTTTTTAATAAAAAAAAAATTGCATTTGTTTCAAATTTAAATGTTTTTTGTTTTTTTTAAATACATCTATATTTTTAAATTTTAATTGTTTTTTGGTTTTTTAATTTGAGTGTATTTTTGTTTTTTTAAGTTTTTTTTTAAATGTTTTTAATCTTCAAAAAAAAAAAAGAGAAGTTTTTTTTTGTTAATTTTCTATTTTTTTTTTAAATCTATTTTGTTTTTAATTTTAATTTTTTTTTTAGTTTTTTGTTGATGTTTTTTTTAATTTTCTATTTTTACTTACCTAATTTTATAGTTTTTTTTATTTTTATTTTTCCATATTTTTTTTCTCCAAATTTTTTTATGGCTTAGAAGATAATTTTTTTTTTACATTTTTTTTAAATATATTTTTCTTATTATTTATTTGTTTATATTTTTAAATTTATTTTTAGTTTTTCCTTTCTTATCTTTTGTAGGTTAATTTTTATTTTTTTTTACATTTTTATGATTGATTTTTTTTTTGTTAATTTTTTTGGTCTTTTTTATATATTTGTTTTTTTTTAATAAATGTTGAAAATTTTATTTTTTTTCTTTTAGGGTGTTTTTTGGACAATTTTTGCATAAGAAATTGGTTTTCACTGCCATTTTTAAAACAAGTTGAAAATTTACCCTAGGGGAAAGAAGAAAAAAAATAAATAAATAAATAAAAATGAATGTTATTCCAGCATCAACACTCTTTTCGTTTTTAGCACTGTTTTTCATGTTTTTTTGGGGTTTTTTTTGTTAGAGTTCTCGTATAGTTCTTGTTCAAAGTTTACATTATTTTAAATCAAAATTCTATTCTCATAGCAACTTGTAATAGTTAACTAAGTTAATTTGACTTGGTTCAGTAAATTCGAGTTGGAAGTCTATCTAGAGTCATGGAGAGTGATTCCTAAATTTTAGGGGTCCAAGTTGAGTTCTTTTAAGTTGTAATTAATTAACTTAGTCTAACCACTGTTGGAGGAACTAGTAGGAGGTCTAGCAATGGGGACAAGCACCACTGCTCCACCAGTTAACTGAAGATTCACACATAAATAACTCATGCATGTCAATCTTGAGAAAGACCCAGTTGAAATTAGATTCAATGACAGTGTACTATCAGTGGCATAATTTTTCGAGTTGTACAAATGGTGCATGCAATCAGTTGAGGGCCTATTGATGGATTGCGCAATTATGGAGAGAGAATTTCCCAATTAAATATGGGCAAATTCTCTCAGGAATTGTGCAAGGAAGTAGGGGCTTAGTAGGCAGCAGAATTGGCTAGGTGTTGGCTTGAGTTGGTTTGTGAAGCAGAGAAATAGATTTTACTTATGCAGAAATTGTTCGGGTTGAACAAGCATTGTATTTTCTTCTCAAATCTTCTGGTTAATGCAATATAGATAGTCTAGGTTTTGAGCAGTTGCTTTACCCAGAGAAATATTGTGTATGTGCGATTGAAATTCTTCCTTTTCTACTTAGTGTTTTCATCGATCAATTTTTTGTTTCCATTGATGAGTATAGTAGATTCTTGTCTTATGTTTTAGCATATCACATAAGTTGTTGAATCTACAAGTAAAAGTCTATAGGTAAGTGCTCAATCTCTTTCCTTGATTTGTTTTTGGCTCCTTAGGAAGGGTTTTAAGTGTTTTATCCAATCCACAGTTGAATTTGTTGGCGAAAGCTTTCTATTGAGGAAACCCTTCTTGTGGGGCCTTGGTTTTCATGTCTTACCTTGACTAGATAAGGGACTACTTTGCCCTACGACTCTAGTCTCTCATTCTAGTCCATAAGCTTGGAATAACCAAATATTGGATGGGCATGCTTCTTGACCCCATAAGCCATAAGTAGAAATAAAAGTCAACTCCCAACAACCAACCACAAAATCCCTAAAAACTAAAATGTAGTTTCTTCCTTATCTCATAAAGATATAAATCCAAAAAAAGTAAACACAAATATTTATGCATTGCCTTGAGGAAGTTAACACTTTATCTTGATTTCCAGATATATATGTACAAGGGTTACTACTTGACTATTAATCTCTAACCCTAAGAAGGAAAATTGGCCCTTCCTCTTTATGGATTAAGTATTGTTCTAACATCTCCTAGGTTGATTTAAGGTATTTTACAAATTTGGAAAGTAAATTGCAACATTAAAAATCGATTTGGTGAAACCCTAAGGCTAGGGTTTAGTGTTTAAAGGTGTATTTTAAACCTCTCCTAGTATATATTTCATCTCTAGATTTTTTTTTCAGGCTTACTTAACATATTTAGTGGTGAAATTAATCTCTTAAGTGCTTAATTGTGTTTAGCTTTCATTGAAAGAGTTTCTTGGTGAAACCCTAGGGATTCACCACCCTCTTTTATGAGTTTATGCTAAGTTCATTGTTGGGCTATTATTTTATGTTATATTCATTGTCCTCACAAAAGAAACCAAGGTCTATTGTTCCAAGTGTATTTTCACACTCTTGCCATGTTTTTCCTTCACTCCTAATATGCATTTTCCACATTATGTTATCATAAATCAGATCTAGAACTCGTGGACAGTAACAAGGTTGTCCTTATTTATTTATTTTCCAAAGAAAAAATCAAACTTTCTATTAAGGAAATAAAAAGTTACATAATATCTGCATTGAAGCATTCTGTATAATGTATGTTCATCGACAAAACATAGAGTGTAAAGTTGAGCTGGTAAGAAAAATACATACTTTCCCATTCCAATGTAAGTGAAAATAAGCACTAATTCAATTTCTCGGGCCTCCTCATATGTGACGAAACTAGCCCAAACAGGAAACGAACCTGTTACTGTTAAGTTGTTGATGTTTTCATTCTATTAAAAAGCATAGTAAATAAAAGCACAGGTTTTAATTGTCTCTTATAATATCCCTGTTTATATTCGTCGGGTAAAGAAAATGTACTGAGCACCAAAAAAAATAAAAACCCAAAAAATAGGAGCAACTGGATATGGAGATTCAAAGCACAAATGGAGGTTGATCCGACACACAGATCAAATCTAGATCTGTTTCTCTTATGCTCCAGTCATCCACAACCTGTTGTATACCCTCCTTAGATAGGAGGTCTGCGACCGTGTTCCGTTCTCCTCCAGCTGATTTGCAAAAACCACTCCTTCTCCTTCCATTGCCTTTGCCCGTGTTGTCTCCCCCTGAAGCTCTTGCTCCTGGAAAAGTCTCTCCTCAATCTGCATATCCTCTGATTCATCTACATCCAACTGCGTCTTGTCCTCTTCCATCCTATCCCCCTTCGCCTCAAGATTTTCCTCCCCAACATGTTTTTTGTCGTTTCCCCCTCATTTCTCTACCTTCTTCTTCTTCTGAAGCCCAAAGGGCATTCTCTTGCAAGGTGGTTGTATTTGTGACATCGATGGCATCGGAACGGCAGCAATTCATAATCGATCATCTGAGTATAGGAGAAATCCTTATACTTGAGGTGGATTTCCTCTGCCAGCCCTTCCCTAGGGTTTAAACTTACCAATATTCTACGTAGTCCTTTATCCCTTGTATGCAAGAAAGACATGTCGGCTTCCAAGAATTGACCCAAAATATTCCCACTTGCTCGGAATACTGATTCTGTCCATAATTGAGGTGGTAGTCCTAGAAATCTTACCCATACCGGGATCTCGTCCACCTTCTCTCTTTGTGCATCAAATAGGGGGTTCCATCTTTTAAATAGTATTGGACTTTTCCCAAAGCTCCAATTCCTTTCCAGCACCCATTTCAGGGTTTCCCCCTTAGAGAATTTAATCATGAACCAACCCCTAGCTAGGGTTGATACCTCAAAGAATTTGTCTGGCGCCTCCTGCCAACTTTTAGTAGTCCATTCCTTTATGTAATTAGATGAATATTTTTTTCCCTCGGCCCTCCCGACCAAGGTTACTTCTGCTACCTCCATCACTTCGTCGATTTGAAGATCAACTCCTAGGACCAGATTTGGGGTAATCTCTTTTTTCTTTATTAGCTTATTTTTCTTTCGCTTCTCCCCTGTCTTCCTATGCCTCCCCCCTTCCCCAAACCCTGGTAAGTTCTTCTCCACATTGATATCTACTGCCTGGAGTGGCTCTGACTTCCCCTCCATCCAAATGTTTCTGTGACTGTTAAGACCTCCTTCCCCTATCTGTCCTTCCTTTCCCACCAGTTGTGGTATCTTCCCCTACCCGAATAAAACCTTCCTGTCCCGCTGAAAAAGGAGCAGTAAACCCTCTCTTCTATTCACAAATTTCCCCTCCCTAGCCTCTGAGGTCTTCCGGAAACTACTCAAGACCTCCTCAAGTCCATTTTCCCCTGGAAGCTCTGAGAATGGACTTCCTTCTTGGCAGAAAAAACTCCCCACTTCGCAATTGCAGAGGGCTTCTGCATGCGGCAGTGTTGTCCAGTCATTTCCCCCTTACAGCTTCTGTCGATCCCAAATCTTCCACAAGGAAGGATTTCAACCCCTCCTATCCCTTAATCCCACAGCTAATGACTATGTCTTCTAACCCACCCGAGAAAAAAAATTGTTCTTTAAGGGGGCTAGAGTACAAATTACTTACTTGGAACCCGCTCGCTTCTCCCGCTGTGCAGCCCATCAACGAAACTTATTCTTCCTGCCTCCCTTCTGGCTCCCTGAATATTCCCAACTCCCCAATTTAAACATGCATAGGCTTTCCTCCAGAAGCCCTAATGCTCTTCCCTGTCTCCATCCCTCCCCCGAGCCTCGCCTCTTCCCGCCTGGCAGTCCAGCGAGACGGATATATTTCTTTATATTTTGGCTCGTTACTTCCAATCCCCACACCAATAAAATGTCTCCAGGTTTAGGATCCAGATCAACAGAGTCCCTTCGGTTAACCATGGTTTCTCCCCCTGTTAGCAGTTTGAAATCTCCCAAGAAACTGGTAAGTGTTTTCACCTTCTACGGGCATGTGCAATCGATCATTGTCGATAGCACATCAAAAAACAAAAACAAATAGTAAATTAAACCCACCTCCATCCTCCCTGCGCCTTATACCCCTGTTTGCCTTCATCACCATTCCCAACGCATCCTGGCTCCGTGACAGCTACCCACCAGCTGCCCTCTGAGCCCTGACACTTCCCTCCATGCATCGCCATCTATGGTGTGTACAGCCTCCCCTCTACTATCGCTCTCCTGCAATTAAAAACGTCCTCGCGCCATTGTTAGGGTTTTCCCTCTCACAGGGTTGTCCTTATTACAACATACTACTATAGTAATTACTCAAGAATATATATCTCTTGGTTGATGCAGTCAGATATCACTCTTGCGCACCAAAGGTAACTTGTTCGTTCACCTCTCGAGTGATATTTAAGTGTTGGTTTGTACTTTACTATTGTAACTTATCTTTTATTTTAGACCTAGCACATACTAATTAGCTCCCAATCCTCTTTAGAATGTGGTATTTTATGCCCTTATCTTTTATTGAACATTCTTTAAGGCATCTAATCACTTATTAGGCATTGGTCTATCTAATCATATATTGAGGTGAGCGTTGAAGTGAATCATATTGTGAATTGTAATGACTTAACAAATACACTTCACTTGGATAGAGATAACCCCTTTGGCTTTAAGAAGTTAGCCTAAAGTGACAAGGAAAGCATATTAAGGTGGCAGTGATGCATTTTCCAAGTGCTTGTTGAGAAATCTAGGGCATGCAATATTAACAAATTCTTTGCTTGATAATTGATTGTGATATGTTTTTACCTTTTAGCTTATGAACCTTTCTTTGTTATCTTTTTAGTGTGTTCTCTTCATCTAGACAATTATCAAAATAAATAAATACAAGTGACACAGTGTATAGGCTTCTCCAGCCATGGCCAAAACCTCTCACCTCTTGAGAGGAAAACCCGATAAAATTCTTCTTCTAGATCTTCAATTGATAAGTACCAAGACCATGACACAGACCCTTGACTATAGTATCCTCCCAAGAACCTTGTCACCCACCTTGATGTTCTGCCTCTTCCTTCCTTTGCCTTTCCTCCTAGAGAAACTTGGTCTCTATCTCTTATACTGCACCTTCACAACTTCCCTAGAGAATCTCGGTCTCTAGGTATTATAGAGAGAAACAAGGTCTCTACTTTGATCTCTTAGAAGATTGTTTCTCTTACTACCCCAGAAGAATTTCACTGCTCTAACTTCGCACTGCCTAGAAGAATTTGTTGCCCAGACTTCGCACTGCCTAGAAGAATTTGTTGCCCAGACTTCGCACTACCTAGAAGAATTTGTTGCCCAGACTTCGCACTGCCCAGAAGAATCTGTTGCCCAGACTTCGCACTGCCCAGAAGAATCTGTTGTCCAGACTTCGCACTGCCCAAAAGAAACTTCGCTATACCCAAAAGATAATGTCCCAGAAGAAACTTTGCACTTCTCTTTTGTTGCTCCTTCTTCGCTCTCGTTTTTAGCCCTCTCTTCGACTTTCTTTTGCCTTCTTCTTCACAGTTTTCTAGTCAAGATTAGATTGAATGCTTGTTTGAATTGTGTGTCTCCAAATGAGGTCGAGTAGGACTATATATACTCTTCTTCGCTTGCCTTTTAGGCCAACTTGACAGCTGGAGTTTAGGCCGACTTCATCTAGAAACTTCTTCATAGTTTGTAGGCCAACTTGACAACTAGAGTTTAGGCCAACTTCATCTAACAACTTCTTCATAGTTTGTAGGCCAACTTGAAGAGGTTTGGTGACAAGTTCTTGTAGGATACTTTACATAGACAATATAGACCTTTTACAAAGTGTAACATGACTTCATTTATATGACAATGACTCTAGATGAATAAACCCTAAAGACTCTCAATGGGAGTCTTGACTCAAAAACAAAATCCCTTGCTCATAAAACCCATGAAGCAAGTCAATATAATAATTTCATTTTTCTTATTTACATCTCATTACATAAAATTGTAATTACATGTCACTATGAAGACCAAACCTAGTTACACTTTTCAACACTCCCTCTTAACGAGGGAGGTATTCATAATGGTACCTTGGACTTTCTCAATCTGAAGAATCTCTCATAAGAAGAATTCGGATTTGTAACTCATTTGTATAGCATCATACCAACCAACATTGTTATATAGCAAGGTGTTCACTAATAGCTCTACCTATCCACAATATCAGAGAAAAATGCTAACGAGACCAATGATTTATAGACATAATCATCATTCTCTCTCTAGGAACATACCCCACCCGGGTTCTCTCGGGATATGCTCCATAAGGAATATTCTTGTCTTGGACTCCCCAATCCTAAAAGAATATCAGTCCTCCACGCCTACTCTTTCATGGGATGTGCTATCTCATCTCATAAGAGCATCGGATGCCAAATGATTACACAATCCTCCATTATGTCTTCCCAGGTGAAGAACAGAACAACGTGTCTATCTCTCCTTTTCAAACCAGGAGGTTTTATTCCACTAAGGAATGTACTCATTCCTATCACAAAGGAATGTACCTAAGCTTCTGGCTTACGAACCTCCAAGTTTCTTCTAAGTAAGAAACTTCTTCTCATGCTCCCTCTTAACCAGGGATCTATAGCAGCTCTTTATGTGGAGATCCTAAAATAATCAGCTGCATGAAGAGCTCCTTTCTTCGATGTCATGAATTTCTTTAAGGAGTCTTCAACCTTTTGGGAACTTCTATATATAGGGCACAGATCATTCATCACTTTTGTTCATGAGTAAGTCATGTCCTCAACTTATCAAAAAGTGGTCTATCAGGTTTTCCATTTGGCTTTGCTTCATGTCATATTTCCGGAAGGTCATTACATCCTTCTATATGGTTTGCTTGGAATTCATTCACATATCTTCCCTTTGATAGTCCTACATAAGCCCATCCAGATGTTAGTTCAAAGATAATCAATGAACACTTCAAATAAGAGTTACCTTTGTGATAATATTTCACCATGACATTTTCTTGTAAGTATCAGCATCCTGCATCTTGATTGACACATCTCCCACAGATATTCAATGTCAAGGGTATCTATCTTTTTCTGACTTCCATCAGAGTCTTCACATCCTTCTGGGAGATATTCTAGTCAAATATTCTTGGACTTCGGATGTTGAATGCCTTCTACCATCGTTGTGTATTATCACGATCTCTTCCTCTCTTTTTTCACACACTTCATTCCCAGGAGCTTCTAATCAAAGTTCCTTGATTGTAGTCAGCTTCCTCGTGATTCATATATTATGTTTGTAGGAATTTACAGGGTAAGTTCCTTAGAAAGAACACCAAAAGGACACCGCTCACAACCAGATCACAGATCAATACACCAGTATTTTTGACGTGGTTAAAACCCTCAAAGAGGGAAACAGTCCACGGCCTGCGCCAACGTGGCTACTACAGGCAATTTATTAATCAAAGAATGAAAATTTACATAAGCTTCTCTCATGCACGGATTACCCGAACAATGACCCTCCATGCGCTTTAAATAGAACTCATGGACCAATCGGGTGTCAAGCCACGGATCAAGTGTCGGTAATACCGAGGAGAGAATGAACCGTCGGATCACTACATATCGTGACCGTCGGATTGTAAGTTACAAAATGTACAACGGTAAAGAAACACACTTTACCTAACTCTAAACTAGACCAAGTTGTACTTAACTATTTCCTATGTGTCGGAATATCCTAACATCCCCCCTTAAGAACAACTTGGGATAGGATTGAAGGATTTACAAATATGACACAATAGGAGAAGGAAGGAGGCACTAGAGCCTATCCCCCCTTAGTGACAACTTCCTGAACTCCAAGCATATATCGAAGTTTAGTGAACTTCGCCTCTGTGAGAGCCTTTGTGAAGATGTCTGCAACCTGATCATCTGTTGAACAATATTGCACTTCAAGAACATGGTCATGAATGAGCTTTCTGATGAAGTGCATGTGTAGTTCAATGTGTTTGCTGCGCTGATGCTGGACTGGATCTTTGCATAGCTGAATGGCACTTTGATTATCACACCAAAGTGTGGTTGGATGCTGCTGCTCAAAGCCAAACTCTGATAGGATCTGACGAAGCCACAAGGCTTCCTTACTAGCTTCCACGGCACCACGATACTCTGCTTCTGCTGACGAAAGAGAAATGGCAGCCTGTTTCTTACAAGCCCATGTAATAGGTCCTGAACCAAGAGTGAAGACATAACCGGCAGTAGACTTCCGATCATCAGGGTCACCAGCCCAATCAGAATCAGTGAAACCAACTAATAGAGGAGCTGCTTTGGCACTGTAATGAATCCCAAACTGTATTGTACCTCGAACATAACGAAGTATTCTTTTAGCTGCTTTCCAATGACTTTCACGGGGGTTTTGCATAAAACGAGCAACAAGGCCAACAGCAAAGGAAAGGTCAGGACGAGTATGGGTTAAATACAAGAGTTTTCCTACAAGTTGACGGTATAAGGTAGCATCAACTTCAGGAGAAGTACAAGAGACTGAAAGTTTGACTCCAGACTGAAAGGGAGAAGGGGCTGGCTTACAGTCTTCCATGTGAAAATGACGAAGAATATCACAAGCATACTTGGACTGGGAAAGGAAAATACCCTCCTTGGATTGCAAGACTTGAAGACCGAGAAAATAGTGTAAGTGTCCTAAGTCTGTCATTTCAAATTTCTTTTTAAGGCTGGACTTCACATGGTTTATAAGGTTGGGATCACTACCAGTAAGAATAAGATCATCAACATAAAGAACAAGGATGATAAGAGAGTTGCCCACTTTCTTGGTGTAGACAGTATTGTCAGAATAACACCTAGAAAAGCCAGATTCTAAAAGAAAGCTATCCATTTTGGCATACCAAGCCCGAGGAGCTTGCTTGAGACCATAAAGGGATTTCTTAAGTCGACAAACAAGGCTGGAGTCTGTTTGTATGAAGCCAATGGGTTGTTCCATATAGATTTCTTCCTGCAAGTCCCCATGCAAGAAGGCAGATTTAACATCCATCTGATGGACTTCCCATTTTAAAGAGGCAGCAAGGGAAAGAACAAGGCGGATAGAGTTCATTTTGGCAACAGGGGAGAAGGTTTCAGTGTAGTCAATGCCTTCAACCTGTGAAAAGCCCTTAGCAACAAGACGAGCTTTATGTTTATCAACTTTCCCATCTGGTCCATACTTGGTTCTGTAAACCCATTTACATCTAACAAGTTTGCGTCCCTTTGGTAGAGGAACAAGATCCCATGTATCATTTGCCAACAATGAATGATATTCTTCATTCATAGCTGCTTCCCAATGTGGATGGCCTGAAGCTTCTGCAAAAGTGTCAGGATCATGATTTACTGGAGCTTGAGCCAGTAAAGAAGAGGCTCTTTCAAACTGAGAACGTGTACGTCGCTGATCTGTAGGATCACCGGCAAGATCACCTGCTGCATCCCGAGTAGCACGGACCCATCTTGGAAGTTGAGGATCCTGAGAAGGTGGGGGAGGATTATCATCCTCACTTTCATCATCTGAAGAAGAAATGTTTTCAAAAGTAGAAGAGATAGGAAGAGGTGGCACATCCGCCGAACTAGGCTCGCAGGCCGATTTATTTTCATCAAATTTTACATCTCTTCTAATGATAACATTTTTGGACTTAAATGGAATAAGTCTATAACCTTTTACATCTTCAGAATATCCAACAAAAGTACATTTCTCACTCTTAGGTTCTAAAGCTTTATGCTTTTCATCTGGAATATGGGCCCATGCTTCACTTCCAAAAACACGAAAGTGACTTACATCTGGTTTAATGGAACTCCAAGCTTCTTCTGGAGTGATATTCTCTAGAACCTTAGTAGGAGTGCGATTGATTATATAATTTGCACAATTAATTGCTTCGGCCCAAAAACTAAGACTGAGTCCTTTAGATTGCAGCATACAATTAGCCATTTCCTTTAAGGTGCGATTTTTCCTTTCAGCTACACCATTTTGTTGTGGAGTGTATGGAACAGTATGTTGCATTTGAATTCCATTTTCGGTGCAAAAGTTGATGAATGTGTTTTTAACATATTCTCCACCATTATCAGTTCTTAGCTTAAGAATTTGATGTCCAGATTGTTTTTCAACAAAGGCTTTGAAGGCCAAAAATGTGTTAAATACTTCGCTCTTGAGTTTTAAGAAGTATACCCAAGTGCGTCTGGAGAAATCATCAATGAAAGTTAAGAAATACTTGCAGCCAGAGAATGAAGCAACAGGAAGTGGACCACATAAATCACTGTGCACAAGCTGTAAAGGGGCTGAGGCGTGCCAAGAGGCACGTTTGTCAAAACTGTCCCGATGATGTTTTCCGAGTACACATCCGGAACAAACACCATCTCTGCAAGATACCATAGGAAGACCTGTCACCATATTTTCTTTACATAGATGCTGAAGGGAGCGATAGTTTAAGTGACCAAATCGCTCATGCCAAAGTTTGCTCACTTCATCATTATGAGCAACAAATACTGAGGGAAGATTTGATGACCCAAAGTTGTGAAACTTATACAACCTTGTGGAATCATCAGCAATACCAGTAGCTAGAATCTGTTTAGGATCTCTTAGATCCTTGATTACAACATCATGAGGTGAAAATTCAACAATTTTACCTTCACCTGAATGAGTTATCTGATATACAGATAGAAGGTTGCAGGATAAGGTTGGAACACATAATACATCATTAAACTGACCATTGTCTAGATGAACAGTTCCAGTCCCTACAACATTAAGAGATCTATCATCACCAACATATATATTTTTGGTGTTACAATCATTTAAAGAAGAAAACATGGCTTGGTTTTTGGCCATGTGATAAGAGGCTCCAGAATCAATGAGCCACTCATGAGAAGGAGAGGAAGAAGATACATTTAATGCATAACCAGACTGAGATGATTGACAACGACATGCAGAAAGTGCCATTCCGGAAGTTGAAGTTGAAGTATGCTCCACATGGATGTTATGTTTCTTCATTGCGGCTTCCAAGGCTTCCATCTTCTTAAAGCATTTAGATTCTAAGTGGCCATCTCGATTACAAAAGTTACAATGTCTATCAGTCTTCTTCCATTTGTTTTTATTGGTCTTATCATTTTGCTGAAATGATCTTTCATTTTGAGGCTGAGTTGGTTTAGGACCATTCTTTTGAGGATATGACTTCTTAGGATTCTTTGAATTTGGTTGCTGCTGGGCGGCTAACGCTTTCGTGGAAGAGTTTCCAAGATTAAGAAGACCAAGGTGTAAGAGTTTTTCTTGTTCTTTATTAAAGAATCACAAAAGAGTCAAAGGAAGGGGTCTTGTAGTCTTTTCCTTGACAAATGAAAGCTTCCCTTGTAGAATGGAAGGTGGAAACAAATACAGAGTAGGCTGGTCCCAACTTAGTAAGGATGGAATAAATAAGGTTACTATCTTCTTTCTTAACCTTAACACCTTCCAAAGATATCTAAGGGTCTTGAATTTGGACAAGAAATCTTCAATGCAAGAAAAATTATTAGGATCCAATGTAAGCAACTCATTTTCAAGTTGATGGGCTCTAATTTCATTTTTAATCCCAAAAACTTTAGTGAGTTTTTCCAATGCTTCATGAGGAGTCTCAAGTTCTGCAATATGGAATCTAAGATCAGGAGAAATAGACATCCCTATCAAACCACGTGCTTGATCTTGTCTATTTTCCCATTTTGCAGCCTTGTCTTCATCTTTTGGTTTCTTCTCTTGGTCTGTGGCTATTCTGTAGAGACCTTTACTTCTAAGTAAATCTTCCATGTAGGCTATCCATTGGAAGTAGTTAGTGCTGTCAAGAATGACTTGGCATGGACTTTCCATTTTTTTTTAAAAACTAAAGCTGAAGATGCTGAAAGTAAGTGTTCCAATGGATAGATCTCGAAAAATTAGGCTGTTTTAAAAAAAACGGCTCTGAAAAAGGCTTCCGGATGAAGAAGTTATGGCTTTTTGAAAAAAAAATTGTTGAAGTTGCCGGCAAAGTGCGCGAATGTGCGGAAATGAAAAAATCCGCCCCCACAAAATGGAGACTTGAACCCAAGACCTCTACTCTCTTAAAATAGCTTTGAACCAATTGATCTATACAAAAAATTTGAGAGAGAGAGAGAGGGGGGGGGACCTTGGTTTGCGTGTTTGCCTTGAAAAAGCTATTTTTCCCTACAAAACACAAAACACAAAACCCAACACGAATATGCAAAGAAAAACGAACCTTGCGGCTCGAAGTTAGCTTTAGCCAAAAAACTAGATATATTAAAAAAAATGAACCTTGCGGCTCAAAGTTAGCTTTAGCCGAAAAACTAAATATTTTTCTCAATGTTTCTGATTTTCCGAGATCACACTAAGGTGCAGGGAAAAGAGCATACGCATGAGAAAAATCCTTCCTTTATGTTTCTGATTTGCCCAGATCGCACAGAGTCGCAGGGCAAAGAGCATATGCAGAAATGAAAGGTATAGATCCGGTTAAAAAAAGGCTAAATAAACCGAAACCGAAATAAGCAGAGAGAAAATAACAGTAAACTGCAAATAAACACTGTATACCTCCCGATCTGAAAAAATGACGCAGCTAGGGCTACCGGAAACCTTTTCGCGTGAAACGAAAGGGGTTCCTCACTGAAACAGATGCTCCGAACGCAACAGAGCAGTCCTCTCGGCCCGAAAGCAGTCAGAAACGGTAGATCTAGGAAACGACAGTCGGATGCAGTTCTACCGGCTTCAGATTTGGATCACCAACGGACGCGGCCCTCAAATAGCTCTGATACCATGTAGGAATTTACAGGGTAAGTTCCTTAGAAAGAACACCAAAAGGACACCGCTCACAACCAAATCACAGATCAATACACCAGTATTTTTGACGTGGTTAAAACCCTCAAAGAGGGAAACAGTCCACAGCCTACGCCAACGTGGCTACTACAGGCAATTTATTAATCAAAGAATGAAAATTTACATAAGCTTCTCTCATGCACGGATTACCCGAACAATGACCCTCCATGCGCTTTAAATAGAACTCATGGACCAATCGGGTGTCAAGCCACGGATCAAGTGTCGGTAATACCGAGGAGAGAATGAACCGTCGGATCACTGCATATCGTGACCGTCGGATTGTAAGTTACAAAATGTACAACGGTAAAGAAACACACTTTACCTAACTCTATACCTAACTCTAAACTAGACCAAGTTGTACTTAACTATTTCCTATGTGTCGGAATATCCTAACAATGTTGATTTCATCTAGTGTGACTAATGTTATTCTACAATTCTTCGGAGGAGGAGATTCTTTCTTCTCTAGATCATATTTCCAGGATTGAAATAGTGATCCAAGTTAACTGCAACCATACAACATGACCTTTTTCATAATAATCTATGTGAGCATACATACCTCATCTTTCAGACTTCTTGTAGCAGCTTCATTCGAAAGGACTTTTTCCTATAGACCTGCTTTCCAGACATGTCATCATACCACTATCCTTTGAATCCCATGAGTTGGAATTCTTGATAAAAATTTGTGCTTCCTTTCTATATCGGTGAATCCTTTGATGAGAATTCTATCAAAGAAATTCAAGGATGTTTCATATCCTCACCCGGTAGATGTTTTCTTCTATGATGATCCCAGTCGATGATGACCTCTGCTTCTATAAGTATTAATGAGGTTTCCTAAGAGCTTCCTATTTTTTAAATCAGTAGGATTTGTACCAGACATACTTTCTGCTTCCCATGTCACAAGCTCTTATCTCTAATGCTTTTATCACGATGCTTCTTTCTAATATAATGCATCCTATTTGATTTACATTGCTTCCTATCTATATCTTACAAGTGAAAGAAACCTTCTAATGAAGAAGATCATCTTAGTCATCTTTTTTCTTCTTCCTTCTTATGCTTCTTTGTCTCAGGTTCTTTTACTTCCTTAGTAGAATAGTCTTCTTCCCTGTCCCTCTTGCGATTAGGACAGTCTTTTCTGTAGTGCCCAAAATTGTGACAACCATAGCATCTTTCTTTAGCCATGTTCTTCTTTTTCTTCTTTGGAGTACCAAACTTTCCAAATTTTTCTTTTCATCTTGACACTAATTGTTTCCTTCTTTCTGATCTTTCATCACTTTCATTCTTCATCCTACCTTCTTCTGCCTTGCAGAGAGACCATAACCTGATGAATGGGATAGCTTCTTCTTCCCTAGTGGCAATGAGGTTACCTTGTTCATCAGTTAATGCATTTAGAATAGCGAAGAGTATTTCATTATCAGATACTCTGTCTCCCAAATCCTTCAATTGTTCTTTTATTTGAGATGCCTTAGAGAGGCATGATGATATCCCTTCATCCTTTGATACTTTCAACTTATGAAGATCAGATCTAAGTGATAAGATCTTTTCTATCGTGCTTCTAGAGAAAAGTTCTCCCAACTTATCATATATTTCTTTAGATGTCTCTAGCTTGGCTACATAGGAAATAAGTGAATCTTTGATGGACTCCTTGAGTATCTTTTGAGCCTTGAGATCCCTTTCCATGTATTCAGATAATGCTAGTTCTTCAGATGGCTTGGAGACCTTCCCATGAACATGATCAATGACTTCATTTACTTCGAGGACAATGTCTATCCTTCTTTTCCAAACAAGGAAGTTTGATATCCCAACCAACTTTTGATCTTCCTTAAAACATGAAGTCATTTTTACTAGATTGTATTATAATAAGAGGTACTTACTTGTGAAGATCAAATCTTCAACTTGATGATGAACTTGTTTGCTTGATACTTCAAATCTCGATGAGGGAGGACTGCCTTCTATGAGATCTTTGCTTCAAGAGAGAGGATTGACTTTTGATTCAATCTTCCTTAGATTTGAAGAGCTTCCACTTCCTTTGATGATGTGATGATATCTGAAGTGCTTCTAGGGTTTCTACTTCCTTCTTGAAGATGATTTCAAGACTCTTGCTTTCGATCTAGGGTTTTGGTTTGATGAAAATCTAGATCTCCTTCTTGCTTTGATTCCTTCTTTGAAGATTGATTTGTGTGTCAGCTTGCTTTGACTGCCCCTTCTTTTCTTTAGCACCTAAGCTCTGATACCATGTTGAGAAATCTAGGGCATGCAATATTAACAATTTCTCTGCTTGATAATTGCTTGTGATATGTTTTTACCTTTTAACTTATGAACCTTTCTTTGTTATCTTATTAGTGTGTTCTCTTCATCAAGACAATTATCAAAATAAATAAAGACAAGTGACACAGTATATAGGCTTCTCCAGCCAGGGCCAAAACCTCTCACCTCTTGAGAGGAAAACTTGATAAAATTATTCTTCTAGATCTTCAATTGATAAGTACCAAGACCATGACACAGACCCTTGACTATAGTATCCTCCCAAAAACCTTGTGACCCACCTTGATGTTCTGCCTCTTCTTTCCTTTGCCTTTCGTCCTAGAGAAACTCAATCTCTATCTATTATAATGCACCTTCACAACTTCCCTAGAGAATCTTGGTCTCTAGGTCTTCTAGAGAGAAACTCGGTCTCTACTTTGATCTCTTAGAAGAGTCTTTCTCTTGCTGCCCCAGAAGAATTTCACTGCTCTAACTTCGCACTGCCCAGAAGAATTTGTTGCCCAGACTTCGCACTGCCTAGAAGAAACTTCGCTATACCCAGAAGATAATGTCCCAAAAGAAACTTCGCACTTCTCTTTTGTTGCTCCTTCTTCGCTCTCCTTTTTAGCCCTCTCTTTGACTTTCTTCTGCCTTCTTCTTCGCACTTTTCTAGTCAAGATTAGATCAAATGCTTGTCTGAATTGTGTGTCTCCAAATGAGGCCGAGTAGGGCTATATATACTCTTCTTTGCTTTCCCTTTAGGCCAACTTGACAGTTGGAGTTTAGGCCAACTTCATCTAGCAGCTTCTTCATAGTTTATAGGCCAACTTGAAGAGGTTTGGTGACAAGTTCTTGGAGGATACTTTACATAGACAATATAGACCTTTTACAAAGTGTAACATGACTTCATTTACATGACAATGACTCTAGATGAATAAACCCTAAAGACTCTCAATGGGAGTCTTGACTCAAAAACAAAATCCCTTGCTCATGAAACCCATGAAGCAAGTCAATATAATAATTTCATTTTTCTTATTTACATCTCATTACATAAAATCATAATTACATGTCATAATGAAGACCAAACCTAGTTACACTTTTCAACAGTGCTTACCTTTGTAGCACCGAGATTGGGACTTTCATAAGAGTGCTAACTTGGGCGATAATACCCTCCAAAATTATCTACCCTTGTGGTTGACATCATCATCTTGAATCATATAAGTTCTTTTAAAGGTGATTTTGATAGCACATTTTTTTGTTTTGAGGCCCATTTTTTACCTCAAAATGTCTCTAATGGTTGTCAATGCACTTGCAATAGTTGATGTGACACAAGTCTTTCTTCCCCTAACATGAAAAATCTTATTCTTCATCCTCTTCTTCTAACCCCTCCCAAGCAATCCTTCCTACTGTCTCTCCTCACACACCTGATGAGGCTATGTTTGGTACATCATCGAAGTCCTTGTAACTATTTGATATTTACAATCTCATCTCCTCTCCCCAATGAAAGCATCCCACAATTTCTCAATTCCAACTACAAATAACCTTGAAAAAGTTGAGCCAAGATGCACTGAAGCCATACAAAACTCGCTCATCATGTGCCATTATCACCAATTGCACCAACATTGTCTCTCAATTCTACTAGTTGTGAAAATTCCAAGCCCTAGGAGACTAATATTCCTATGATCTCAATCAAACAAGTAGATTATTGAATTTAATTAATGCTGAAATTAAATTTCAAACCATAGTATTAATCACATAATAGCTAGAAAATAAATTGCAGAAGCACAAATTTAGTCGCGCGTAATTACTCCTTCAAACCAACTTTTCATTTCTTTGAAAACTTACAAAGAAACCTCCACAAGTTGCCCAAAACAACACTACATAGATGCAAAAAAAAAACACCTCGAACTTGAGCAAAACAATTACTAAGTAGTATGGCCTACTATAAGAACTATATGATGTCTATATGAACACATGTAACGTCTATCTACACGACTATTCAAATTCATACAAACCTCCGTGTACAACTATACTAACTTCCATACAATTATGAGAATTATTCCCCATAAACACTTATTTCCTAACTTCCTATGCTCTCTCCCTCTCCATGGCTCAACCTACTCAACTACTCAAGTGTGTTGAAAGCGTCTACCTTGCCCTATCTTTATACTTTTGACAAAGAATCCATTTTTAAGATTATTACTAATCTATGTCATGCATGATATACATTTTTAGACTCAACTGATAAATATAAGACTTTCACCTATTTTTACTAAAGTGAATTACAAAATAGAATTACATTTCGAAAATATCTCAAGCTACTTCTCACACATTCACACTAAACGTATGCGAAAGTTCTTATCCGAACACAATTCTCAGCATTGTATTTGTTTTGTACATGTGGGTCATGGTGAGCTTGTTCCTTGAGAGCATCTTCCTAGACATGTTCACACTCTAATACAGAGTTCCCAAGGCATCATACATTTCCTTGGTAATGTTCTCCCCGGGCAATACAAAATATTAGATGATCCTTCACTAAATCTAGTGGGATATGTGTTGTGTTCATTACATTCATGTTGTACCTTGTTAGATCTTTGGGAATTGTAGTAGGTTTGACCTCCTTCTCCACAAAGTCCTAAAGGTTTGTTGCTTCCAAGAAGTTCTATAGTCTACACTTCCACAACACAAAGTTAGAGACTCCCTCAAATAATTGGTCGTTGCATGTTGGGAATGGCCAACACTGCAACTTCATTGAACAAGCTTCAATATCACTCCATCAATTTGAATTGAAACATAATTGAAATAAACTAGAACTAGAAATTGGGATTTGCTACAATTTCAATTGTAGTAAACTGGACCTCACTGAAGTTGGTGCATGGATGGCTTTAGCATGCATGTCATCTCTACCAAACAATATTCTATAACTCTGTTTATTATGCCCTCATTAAATATGTTCATTATTGTTGTAAGAGACATTGAATGTGCCTTCATTGTACTTGTACATGTAACTATACTTATGTTGATTTTAAAGTTTCTGTATGGATCGTTGTAATTTGCCATTATACCTTCTGTACATGTGTCCAAGTCTTCCTTGCTTGTTGTTGCCATTAATGGCTCTCTACTAAACACTTTCTAAGGTACTTAAAATCTAACAAACCATGTGGTGTTTTGTGAAAGTAAGAGGTCTTTTCTCCTACCCATCCAAGGTTCAAAACTCACTTAAGCCTTGTTTCAATAGGAAAGTGGGGAAAGCTTTAAGCCCCTTTAGGAACACAGGTGAGGTGCTCATAAAGGGTATACCCCTCAATTTATATAGGGTTGGCCAAGTATCGATAGTCTCACTCCCACGTAAGTGCTTGAGTGTGGGACAACATGTTCCAAACATTTTAGTCCATGAGCATGTGGTGGGACAAGAAAGCAAAGGCGCATTTCTCCTACCCATTGAAGTACATATCTTCTTGAGGTTTGTTCTAACAAGAAAGTGGGGTCTCTAAGCCCATCTACAAACACATGTAAGGTAACACAACGGGTATGCCCCTCAATTTATATGGGGTTAGCAAGGTACCAATAATCTTACTCTCACTTAAGAGCTCGAGGGTGGGCAAACAGTGTTCAAAACATTTTAAAGCCCAAAGGATTAGCACAACTACTTGTCATCAATGTTGACAGGGATTTGGCTAGTTCCATGCTAATAGGTGTTCAATTTGAATCCCAGTAGGGAACTCTAGCATATGCCAACAAGTTTATTAGTGATGCCATCCACAAATTAGGGATGCATCCCTTGGGTTTCCCCAAGAGATTTTCCTCGAAAAAGAAATATTTGAGTCCATCACATTATGGTCCAATGCAACTGGGAGCAGATGTCATACAATGACTTAGATTCAAATTCTATCGGGCATGTTTACAATGGCATGGGACAAATTATTTCCAAGTTTACCCTTTGTCAAAAAGACAAGTTCCCATTTTAATATGTATGGATGTATGTATATTTCCAAATTTAGCCTAAATGGTTAGCTTAACCAGTTGTCACCATTGTTGTTGAGTATTTGGATAATTTCGTGCTAGCAAATACCTGATTTTGAATCCTTTTGGATGAGGGGCACTATTCTAATCAACATTTGTTGATGTCAATGTTACACGTGCCTGATTATGAATCCCCTTGGATGATGGGCACTATTCTAAACAACATTTGTTGACATCAATTTTACACATCTCCCTTGGATTAGGCTGTAGAATGCAATTCGCAATAAGAAAACTCAATATTGTTAGGGCACATATGTTATACAATATTTTCCTATTAATTAAGGGATTCTTTGTTAATAGATTGTAATGCATGGCAATTCCAACTTAGGAAACTCTTCTTTATAAAGAAATTAAAAAGACTGACAATCAATTAGTAAATTTAATATGAAAAATACCTCAACTAGTAAAACTAATGTCAATACAAGCAACTAGTGGATATTTTTAAAAGTCACAATAAATTCAGCATCAAAAGGTCCAATACATAAAGCAAGTTTCCAAAGACCGTGCTTGCAAGACAAGAATGGGGAGAAAGGTGACTATTGATAGAATTTTGTTCAGAACATGAAAAATCTTGTATAAGACAAGCGCACTGTTTACCTGTTTATGTGTACTTCACATTTTTTGAAGAATTCAAAAACATGACAATGGAAACCTGCCACACAAATTTTATTTAATTCTAGTTGTTTGTATTAATACTAATGAGAAGTATAGAACAGTAAATGCAATCCAGAAGATTGGTAATGCAATACAGTTCACAAAAAGGAAAGGAAAAATATTTTGACCTTCAAAAATGACAAGTAAGAACGTCATAATTCATGATCGATATGGAATATCGCAGAGTTCGAATCCAAAATCAACTTTAACAATTGGATGTTAGATGTACCTCAGGGCAGCCTAAGTGATTGGTTCTCTGAATCTGACAGGTGTGGGCTTGGACGGTACCCTCACAGCTCTGATTGGAAAGCTTTCTTGTAGATAAAGGACCTCTCCATTAGCTAGTTTCTTGATTTTGTTCCTCATACTGGGAGTCCCTCCACAGCATTCACGCTCTTTATCCGATTTCAGATATCTTTGAGCGATCCATTTTCCCAAACCTGAAGGGGTGGCATAAATTATTTGATTTGATTGCGACTATACATCTTCAATTTCTGGATACTTAACTCCCAAAGTCTTGTGGAGAAGCATGCGTATGATAATATTGTCTCCTCTTTGGGAAACTGAATAAGTTTAGTTCATCTAAGCCATATTTCTTAAATTGCAGACCACAAGCATGATCTCGCTATTGGTGACAAGAAACCTCTTTCTTCTGCACAAATCCTGTGTCAAGCTTATAGGCCAGGTCCCTTTCTAAGTCTTAACAAATTTTATGCAATTATGGGATTCACCCAGCTTCTACATGGAACGTATACACATTTTCATCAACATTTATCCAACTGCATCCAGGCTGCTTCTCTAACTTCCTGTTTTTCATCAGTTTTCGCATCTTCTTTAAGCCATCCAACTTCCCAGCTGCAGCATAGATGTTTGATAGAAGCACATATGGTGAAGCATTATCAGGGTCCAACTCAATAAGACGCTCTGCCCCATACTCTCCTAGCTCTACATTAATATGGGTTCTACAGGCACCAAGAAAACATCTCCACACAGTTGCATCTGGTTTTATTGGCATTTTGTTGATAAAGTCATTTGCTTCATCCAGGAGCCCAGCACGGCCAAGAAGATCAACCATGCAACCATAGTGCTCCATTTCAGGTGTGATGTGATACAACGTACTCATGCAATGAAAGTAATGCCGACCCTCATCCACTAAGCCTGCATGGCAGCATGCAGACAAAACAGAAAGTAAGGTTACAGGGTCTGGTTTTGTGCCACTATGTTGCATTTGTTCAAACAGTTCAAGGGCTTCTTTGCCACAGCCATGCATGGCATATCCTGCAATCATCACATTCCATGAACCTTCAACTGGTCGATGTATCTTGTCAAACACTTCCCGTGCCTTTTCCAAGTTCCCACATTTTGCATACATGTCTACAAGGGCACTTTCCACAAAAACATCAGGGGAAAATCCACATCCAATTATTTCTTTGTGTATCTGAATGCCCTGTTCCAGAGCTGCCAAGTTGGCACATGCTGAGAGGACACTAGAATAGGTTTTCATGTTTGGCCTCACACCTGTCTGTTGCATTTGTCGATAAATATCCAGGGCTTCCTGACTGCGCCCAATCCGTGCATATCCTGAAATCATCGCGGTCCACGAGACCACATTTTTTTCAGGCATTTTCAGAAAGAGTGTCCTGGCTTCATCAAGATTACCAAGCAGTGCATATCCTGCGACCATCGCCGTCCAGGATACCACGTCTCTTACAGGCGTCCTCTGAAAGAGCATCCAGGCATCGTCGATGCGTCCAGTTCGAGCATATCCTCCAATCATCGCATTCCATGATACCACATCTCGTTTTGGCATTTTGTCAAACATGTGACGAGCATTCTCTATTTCGCCACATTTTGAGTACATATCTATTAGGGCATTACCCATAAAAACATCACCCTGAAGCCCGCTTCTAAGTATTTCTTCATGGATCGCCTTGCCCTCTTCCAGAGCTTTAACGTTGGCACAAGCCGAGAGGACACTGGCAAAAGTCATCACATTCGGCTTTGTACCCATCATTTGCATTTCCCGGAAAAGCCTCAGGGCTTCGTCATCCTGCCCATTCTGTGCATACCCTGCAATCAGCACAGTCCAGGAAACCACATTGCGATTGGACATTTCATGAAAGAGCTTCAGAGCGTCATTAACACACCCATTCTGCACATATCCTGCTATCATTGTATTCCAACAAACGAGATCCCGTTGAGGCATTTTGTCAAACACAGCGCGTGCATCCTGTATTCTCCGGAACTTGGCATACATATCTACAAGGGCAGTCCCCACGAAAACATCAGTTTCAAATCCAAGACCACATAATTCTTCATGAACATCCTGCAGAGTACCCAAGCGGGTACAAACCGGAAGAATACTAGTGAAAGTGAACCGATCAGGCTGAACCCCTGCCTCCTGCATTTGGCTGAACAATGTCAAGGCCTCATTCGACTGCCCAAGCTTGGCATAAACTGCAATCATAATAGTCCATGAGAACACATTTCGTTCCGACATTTGGTTGAAAATTCTGCGAGCATCCACCAAACTGCCGCACTTGGAATAGGTATTGATGAGGGTATTCAATAGAAATCTGTCTTCCATGAATCCCGTCTGAGTAATGTGGGCGTGAATCAGTTTATTCCCGAGAAGGGATTTGTGGTCAATGCATGTTTGCAAGAGAGAAGCATATGTGGAGGGATCCAGAGGCTCTTCCGAGAAATAGTGAAGGTGCAGCGCCTCCTTCAGTCGGCTCTGCTCACTGCTTTTTCTCGCAGCATCCCCAAAACCTACTTCTCCATTATACGCATTTGCAGTACTGGCGATCCCACAATGGAAGTAAAGTCTAATGATCTTATTCTTCTGATTGCTCAAAGGCCGTAACATTCCTGCTGTTGATATGGCCTGCATTTTTTTTAATTGAATCCATTGCCATTTCATGTTATAGAGGACAGGAGCCAATCAGTCTGCATATTGGTTAAGAATGAATTGGTCATGGAGCACAGTGTGTATAGTTTGAATATAAAACTACATAATGATTTCTCCATAGAAAATTGTGTATAGTTGAGAGAGAAAAGAATTAATAAATGACAGAAGGCTTAATTGGTTGGATTTAATTGGCCGTGTTTTAGTAGCGGTACGGTTGAGGGTTTTATCTGTATTAATAATGATGATTGTTTTTATTTCAAAATAGTAAAAGTTTTTGTTAGTAGCATCCTACAATTTATCCCGATATGCAGCTGCATCATTTTGTATATAATTAGAATTTTGCAATGTATGGATATGCAATGGTATTATTGTCTATAAATGAAATTTGTACATTTGTAATAATTTATGGCCCATTCATGAGAGGTAGGGTTTTATTTTATTTTTTAACTAAGAGAATTGAAAGATTTATCATTTGTCATCCATAGGCATAGTGTAAGGACCTGCGTAGTGTAAGGATTTGCGGTCTATGCGACGGGTAGGACGCACATCCGGTGCGAAGAGACGAGTTGCGGCCAAGGCAAACAAGCGAGCAAGTGATAATGCGCGTGGAGAAGCTTGGTTGGGCGAGTTTATACCATGGGGACGAGTTGGGCAAGTCACCCACGAGCCGACCATGGAGACTTGCGATGTGGGCGAAGGATGGTGGGCAGTCCTGTGTGATGGGCGGGTCGACCCAACCATTGAACGAGTTTTGCAAGTATGGAGGGCATCCGTTGAACATGGTGAACGAGTCAGTCGGGTGGCACAACTCGCCCACCCACCATATATGTAGATGGCATGGTTGGGGAGTTAAGGGAAGCAATCGAACAACCAACGATCAAGCATTCGGACAAGTCAAGGGACGAGCTCGAGGTGCGAGGTGCAGGTCTAAATGTGGAGGAGCAGGCGTAAGGCGCAAGTCGAACCGAAGGTGAATGCGCCCGCCCGCCGGGCAGACTCGCACGGCCTGCACAAGTTAAACGGGTTCGGTTGGCGACACGGGTAGGTAGGCCGCACGAAGGCGCGCCCGCCCATGGTTGGCAACACGGGTGGAGGGCCGCACGAAGGCGCGCCCGCCCGTCGGTTGTGACACGGGTGGAGGGCCGCACGAAGGCGCGCCCGCCCGTCGGTTGGTGATACGGGTGGAGGGTGCACGAAGGCGCCCGCCCGTCGGTTAAACGTGCGGGTGGAGGGCTACACGAAGGCGCCCACCCACCAGTCGGTTGTGTGCATGAGTGGAGGGCTGCACGAAGGCGCCCGCCCGTCGGTCGGTTGTGTGCACGAGTGGAGGGCTGCACGAAGGCGCCCGCCCGTCGGTTGGCGAACTCAGGTGGAGGGTGAACGAAGGCGCCCGCCCGTTGGTTGGCGAACTCGGGTGGAGGGTGAACGAAGGCACCCGCCCGATAGTGCGAAGGTGAAACGGTGAACTCGGGTAGGGGTGAAACGAAGGCGCCCGCCCGCGGTTGGAGTTTCGTGTGAGGCTACACGAAGGTGTTGCCAGGTGGAAAATTTGGCTAAGTGTGGAATGTAAGAGTGACCACCGTGCAAGGCGTGCACGAGGTGGGCAACTCGTTGGCAAGACACGAAGTCAGAATTTTGGCTAAGTATGAAACTTGGGGTTTCCAAGGTATACTTGTAAAATTGTAAAAGTTGATAATATATTGAAATCAGGCAGACTCATGTTCAGGGAGTTGCCCCTCCCTTTATACTGTTGCAATTGTGTTATTTATGTATAATTGTTGTGGATAATGAATGTGTATGGGTGTTCATTAGTATAAAGGCTAATAATAATACTTGGTGAAGAAAAATAAACTAAGTATCGAATGTTAAGGCGTAGTCCATGAACATTAGTATTGGTGAAAAGAAAGTGTTCAGTGGTGCCGCACCTCGCTATAAGCGGTTGAAAGACTACCGCAGGTGTAGGGGCGTGACACGTAGAGTCAAGTTAGAGGGACTATTCTTATAACCTTGAACCTAATGCAATTGCCCACAAGCCATGTTAGGTAAGTTAACCAAGTTTCAAACTTGGGCAAGGCTCCAATATCTAGTCAACAAACGCTCTCTAGTGTGAGATGTCCATCGTTTGACCTAGCTCAATGGGTTGTAGAGTTCCACTCTTATTGTGTGTCTTTGTGTTTAAGGAAGGGAAGCTCTTAGTTAGGAAAAAGCAATCTAAAGTCTTACTTTAGGACCATAAGGCACTTTTAACATGTCTCATGCTTCCAAAAACACCAATGTCTTATATGAGTCATAATTAGGCAATTTCAACATACCTCATGTTTCCTAAAGAAAGTTAATGTCCCATACTAGTCATCATTGAGGCTCTAGCAAAGGAGTCATATGATTCCTTAAACTCATACTTGATCAAGAAACTTGTACCATGGTGTAGTGTAAGGTCATGCCAAGAACCAACATTGATTGATTTTTACCTTGGACTAATTTTTTCAAAGTAAGAAAAAGTATATGTCAATTATGGCTACTACTATGGTAACATCCACAAATTATATGTACATTGTCATATATTCTCCATTGGAATACTTCGTCACAATAAGTTACTATACAAGTTTCTTAAATCTCTTATAATCTAGCATTTTTGCTTTAAGATTTAGGGTTAATGTTACTAGCTTGATGCATGAAAACATTGAAAATAACTTCAACTAAAAGAAGATAAAAAAATAACACATTGACCACATAAAAACATAAGATGAGTCAACTGAGCTTATCTTAAGTGGTTAGGAAGAATGATTAGGATTCTCCCCACCCATGTTTAATTCTCACAAAGTGACATAATGAGGTTTGATGTAATGGCTTCAAGCCTTATTGTTGAGAATGAATAGTCCATAAAGGATTGGAACATTTATATTCATCATATGGAATATGAAGTTATTTTCCACATGACCCTAAAAAACTTGATATAGGAAAAACCTAGTGAGAAAGTGAGGGATTTGCATTGCTATTCTCTTAGTTATGAAATGCAAATACAAAGAAAGGGGCACTCACTATGGAATTTTCATGGACACTATGGTCGGTTTAGTTGTTGCAGGATCTTCCACTTAGTTCCATAGTGGTCAATAGGGTAGGTCAACTTGAAAGAGCCATAACTTCTGAATATGAACTTCAATTGAGGTGGTTTCCATGCCATTTGCAAGCTCTCTGTGTATCAAATAGCATTGACAGATTGCTAGCTAAGTGTGAAGTTTGCACCCCAAAATGGTCATTTAAGGCCTCAAATGAGCTCTAGAAGGTTTTAGACCCCAACTCATGAAAGTGGGACTTGCCCCTATAATGGGCCCTACAAGTGAATATTGCAATATTTTTCATTCAAAAAGTACTAAAATAGATAATAATAAAATGCAACATACCCAACCACTCCTATAACTCTATTGAAGAGGTGTGATTTTCCCAATTCATTCCCATACACTCTATGACATACCCAACCACCCTTGAAACTTTGTTGAGGTGATGGGATACTCCAAATTCCTTCCCGCTAACTTAAGACTAGCTCTAATATCATTTCTCTAATCTACCTAATACCCTTTTCCCACTTATGAGGATACAAGACACTTCTTAAAACCGTGAATTTCCTTCATCTTCTTGCTCTAATACCAATTCCATCATTGTCATGCTATTAATTTATGAATGCATGCAAATATAATTAAGCATTCAACATTATAGATGTAGACTTATTCATGTCAATGAAACAACATTCAAAGATAACATAAACGACATTAAATTCAACAAACTCATAAATATGCGATAACACTCATCTTTCTAGAATTAAACGCCAACTAGCTACAAACTAGGGACATTCCACCAACCATAAGTTCCATATTTCTCATACTCTTTTTGTAACAAGACCACCCTTAAGCTAAGGCTATAAGTCCACAAGGGCAAACTCTTCCTACTATTGGCCTTAATCATGTCACATAGCCCAACTTATTAGTTTCCAAGTTGATAACTCTCATAGAAATCCCAACACACTATCTTTCCCCTTCAACTGACGCAATCCAAGGAGTGGGATCCCCTTCCTTTCCATGCAATCCCTTAGGCTATCCCACTTCCTTGTTGCCCTCCAACATAGACTAGTTATAAAATTTGTGTAATGGGAACTCCAAGGTTTTTCAACTATCACTATTTTTTCTCAATGACAATAGTTCCCCATGCACATTGACATAACTCCCACAAAATATTCATAATATTGATGCCCTACATTATGTTATACTCATAGTATGGCAACCTAGACTCTTAAATATCCTTCCAAAAAAATGCTTTGAAATTATATAATACATAAACAAAATTCATGAGGTATGTATGCATACTAACAAATTATCGTGTCATCCTAAGAATCCCACATATCTCACATGGTAACTAATCCTAAGGTTGATGCGACTTATGATAGTATTAGGTAAATGACTTAGTGTAAAATAATATTATTTCCTCTCGTTTGAAATCATATCTACCCATGCTTTTATCCTCCTTCTCCTATACGTAGTGATGCATTTTTTATTATTAGCATTCAACGTATAATATATACATATTACATCATTTGGCTCTCAACCTTCCATCATATACATATATATGCATTGCCAATCTAGGGATCAAAATTTAGGTGTTACAAAAACATATGCAATGATCTGTTATAGAGCATACCTCCCCATTTAGGGAGGTTTTTGGTAGCCAAAGTTTTCACTAAATAAGGTGAGAAATTTTTTCCTATGCCTTCCTCTTGGAGTACCATTTGACATTGTCTAGAAGTTGTTTCAACCCAATCTACCAGAGTTCATACTACCCACTTTTTCACCCCTATGAGCATCACCTGATGCAATAAGTGTTATGTAGACTATTACAAATCATGAGAAATTTGGTTAGTTGAGACTAATACTCATGGATATGGTCATATTTTAATGACATACTCTACGCAGTTAATCCCAAAAATGATATATAATATGTTGAAAGCCCCTCAATTAAATGAAAAAGAGTGAAGGGAGCTCTAACTAGATGGTTCATATGGCATATTACTTGCTAAGGTTTTGTAAATGGGGTTAGCACTTCAAGTGGGTTTTACCATGGGGAAATATTCCACAATTAAGTGTACTTGAGCTAGAGAATCTTAGGATGGGTGACCTCCCAAGAAGTGTTGGTCGAGGTGCAAGCTCTAGAGGTGATGTTTGACGCTATGTGATTTATTTCGCTAGTATCAATCCCATTTCTCCACCCCTATGAGCATCACCTAATGCAACGAGTATTATGTGGAATATTCAAAATCATGAGAAATTTGTCCAATTGAAACTAATACGCATGGATGTGGTCATAGTATAATGACTTACTCTATGTCGTTAATCCTAAAGCTCTATGCAATTAATCCCAAAAATGATTTAATATGTTGCATTGTGAAAGACCCTCAATTAAATGAAAAAGAGTGAAGGGATCTCTAACTGAATAGTCCATATGGCATAATACTTGCTAAGGTTTCGCAAATGGTGTAGCAAGCTATCTGGGATTGATTGTGGGGAAAGACTCCATAGCTAAGCACACTTGAGCTAGAGGAGTCTTTAGATGGGTGAGCTCCAAAAAAGTCTTGGTTACTAAGTGCAAGCCCCAGAGTTGATGATTAATGCTATGAAATTTATTTCTATAGTATCAATCCCACTTCTTCACCAGTGTGAGCATCACTCGATGCACTGAGTACTATGTGGAATATTTAAAATCATGAGAAATTTGGTTAGTTGAGACTAATACTCATGGATATGGTCATAATTTAATGACTTACTTTGTGCGATTAATCCTGAAAATGATATCTAATATGTTGCATTGCAAAAGCCCCTCAATGAAATGAAAAAGAGTGAAGGGAGCTCTAACTAAATAGTTCATATGACATAATGCTTTCTAATTTTTTGTAAACGGGGTAGTAATCTAAGTGGACTTGATTGTGGGGGGAAATTCCATAGTTAAGTGTGCTTAAGCTAGAGAAGTCTTGGTATGGTTGACCTCCCAAGAAGTCCTAGTTACCAGGTTCAAGTCCAAAGGTGATTAATGATTCAATGTAATGTATTTTGCTACTATTAATCCCACTTCTTCAACCCTGTAAGCATCACTTGATGCAATCAGTGTGATGTGTATTATTCAAAATTATGATAAATTTGGTTAGTTGAGACTAATACTCATGGATATGATCATGGTTTAACTACACATTTAATCCCAAAAATGATATCTAATGTGTTGCACTATGAAGGCCCCTCAATTAAATGAAAAAGGGTGAAGGGAGCTCTAACTGAATAGTTCATATGGTATAATACTTGCTAAGGTTTTGCAAATGGGGTAGGAAGCTAAGTGGACTTGATTGTGGGGAAAAACTCCACAATTAAGTGCACTTGAGCTAGAGGAGTCTTGGAATGGGTGATGTCCTAGGAAGTCCTAGTTACTGAGTGCAAGCCCCAAAAGTGATTATTAATGCTATGTGAATTATTTCACTAGTGTTTATCCCACTTCTTCACCCCTATGAGCATCACCCAACGCAATGAGTGTTATGTGGGCTATTCAAAATCGTGAGAAATTTGGTCAGTTGAGACTAATACTCATGGATATGGTCATAGTTTAATGACTTAATCTATGTAGTTAATCATGAGAATGATGTCTAATATGTTGCACTATGAACACAACTCAATTAAATGAAAAGAGTAAAGGGACCTCTAACTAAATAGTTCATATGGCATAATACTTGCTAAGGTTTTACAAAAGGGGCAGTAGGCTAAGTGATCTTGATTGTGGGGAAAAATTCATAGTTAAGCATGCTTGAGCCATAGGAGTCTTCAGATGGGTGACCTCTTGAGAATTCTTGTTTACAAGGTGCAAACCCCATAGGTGATGATTGCTACTATGTGATTTATTTCACTAGTATCAATTCCACTTCTTCACCCCTATGAACATCATCTAATGTAATCAGTGTTGTGTGAGCTATTCATAATCATGAGAAATTTGTCCAATTGAGACTAATACTCATGGATATGGTCATAGTTTAATGACTTTACATAATTAATCTGAAAATGATATCTAATATGTTTTGGATTTTTTTTACACAAAAGTATATCTTTTTCTAATAGTACTTTTGCTTATGTTGTTAAGTCATGTATGGTAGGTAAGACTTGGTCATCAATTTACTAGTCCAACATGGAAGGATCATAGAGTTTTATATTTCAACAGTCACTCTAAACTATGCATATATATGGGGGTAAACTAAATCTATAAGCATTGTCACCCACCGTTTCCAAAACTTCAAAAGGATGATACTACAAAGCCTTGATATTCTTACCAAGACCCTGTGTGACCAAGCTATGCCTCCCACCTTGAATGTTTTCTTAACCTTATGTTGATCATGTTGGTCCATATAATTTTCCCATGACTTCTTCAATATCTCATGTACTTGCAATGGGTCTATCTAATCTTTTCAATGAACTTTAATTTTTTTATGCTTCTCTTGTGGTAGAAGGATTCATTGGTGGAAGGACAGACTACTCTATTATAAAAGCGTTGAATATAAACCATATTTTTGTCCTAATCCTTTTGATGTTTATGATTGTAACCCCTAATTGAACCAATTTCCTATTCACCACTTATGTTTATGCATATATATGTGAATGGAAAGTTGTTGATATTTCCAACTTGGTGTCTAGCTTCTACCAAAGTGTAGTCCAAAAATAACTAATAAATCTGATATCATTATTTGAGATGATGCTCCTTCCCAAAGTGCACCTAAACCTTTTCAAAGAACATGTTTTTTGCAACTTGTCCCTTCATGGTATTTTTGCAAGGCATGGGAATGCACATCTTGCTAAACATGTGAACCACTACAAATAGATAATCATGTCCCTTCTTGGTTCTTGGAAAACCACCAATAAAATCTATGGAGATGCTCTCCCAAGGTATAGTAGGTACAACTAGTGGATGGTATAAACCTTGTTTTTTGTTACTAGGCTTGTCGATACAACAAAGTATGCACCCTCTAATAAATTACACTACATCTTACATTCTAGGTCAATAAGCATACTTATATAAATTGGAAACTGTCAATAAGCATACTTATATAAATTGGAAACTATCTTGCCAACACCAAAATTACCTAGAAATTTGGAGGTATGATCCTCTCTAATAGACTACAATCTCTCACCTTTAGGAGCATAGATCTTGTCTAGCCTATAGAAAACCCATCATGGAGACGATAGCCAACATTATTGTCACCTTCTCCTCCATGAATTTGGCCCTATAACTATTGAAACACTTTATTAAAGTCTCCATCTTCTGTGTACGCCTCCTTATATGCATCACAAGTGCAAGGATTCATGAATATAAAATTTCCCAATGCTATGATCTTGAATGTGAGTGGCATTGAATGTATGTTAGCCAACTTATTAGTGTTTCCCTTCTTATATTTAATGATTAGATACAATTTCTACAAAACCCCATCCACATTTAGTGTTTGGTTTGTTGAATATTACTATGGGCCTACAAATATTACAATGGCTAGTGATCAATCTGGATGAGATATCTTTTCCCATCAAACAATGCTTCCATTTATTAATAGCTTGACCCATAACAAAGAGTTCATTATCATATGTAGAGTAGTTAAAGGATCAAACATGGAATATTTATGAATGATAGCATAGTAGCTTTCCTTCATGCATCAAGACCACTTCCATGTCATATCCACTTGCATCCATCTCCATTTCGAAAGGTTGCTACAAATTAGACAATGCAATAACTAATGTTGGATTAATTTTCCATTTCAACTCATTAAAAGCTTCATGTTAATCCTTTCCTCATTGGAAACTCTTGATTCTAGCTTTTATGATATGGAGTGTTGTAACCACAACTCAAAAGGATGCTATAAATTTTCATAGGTAATATGTTTCCCCAACAAAACTCCTAAGTTTAATGGCATGAATAAAAGTTGGTCGCTTGAGTACGATATCCATCTTCATGAAGTATATCTAAAGTTTTCTTCCAACCATAATATACCCTAAATACACAAATAATTGTTGGGAAACTTTACATTTTTTAATATTTTATAGAAATGAATACCTTTTTGGAGCCTCTAACACTTGCATGGGATGTGAGATGTGCTCTTCCCAAGTAGAGATCTGAACTAATATATCATCTAAGCATACGAATACAAATGAATCTAGAAATCGAGTAATACACCATCCATAAATCACATAAATGTAGTTAGTGGATTACATAAACCAAAAGGCATCACCATCCATTCATATAAACCTTTCCTTGTCTTGAAAGTCATCTTCTAGGGATTTTCTTCTTTAATCCATATTGATATCTTGATTTAAGATCCAACTTAGGCAAATTGTTTCAATTCTTGAGGGCGATCTTATTCAATTCTATACACCGAATACAAATTCTCCAAGTCCCATCTTTCTTAGGTACCATGATGATAGGTGATCCCACAAGGTGAGGTGATTGGTCAATTTATTTCCTACTTCAAAACTACTACAATTGTCTCTTCGCTTCATCTACTTCTAGGATAGACAAGCTATATAGCCCAGTGTTTGGCAATGGTGAGTTAGGAAATAATTGTATCTTGTGTACCTCTTCCTTCTTAGGAGGTAACCCTTTAAGATCCTATAACACTTATTTATACACATATAAAATCTCCTTCAACGAGCATTTCTACTTTTTAGTACACCCTCCAAATATGTCTTAATTTCACTAATTCATTTCCATGTTGATTCTATTTTAAGGAGAGTGATACAAACTCGTGACTAGAATTGATAAAAATTTTGGTTTCATTGGAGCTTACCAAAGAGATATTGGATTTACCTTTGTGTGCATTAATTATGAAGGACATCCCATCCTTGATTAGGAAATGTGATTTTTTCTCATTATGAAGATTGTATTCCTCATATATAGAGATGGAATTCTAAACACTTCACCACATGCATCATGTGGTACTACATCTACCTCAACTTCATCAATATAGTTTACTCTTATAACAAATTGATCTTCTTAGTGACTTTAAGCTCTACACCCTTATTTACCCATACTAATGGATATGGATGATGACGGTCATGAAATTTTAATCCAATCGTGTGGATCAAATCTTCTACTATGAGGTTCAAGGCTTGTGAATTAGAGTTGAGTAGAGCATCCACCTTTCTTTCCTTGACCAAGATCTTAATATGGAAGAGTTTATTCATCTCCTTCTCTTTCTTGGAATGGAGACTAGTCAAGTTTACCAATTTCTACATTATGGTGCAGACAATCCTTTCTTCTACATTTGAGCTACTCCTTACCTAGGTGCTTGAATCCATCTCTAGCATGTTCTTCTTTTCAACATCCTTCTTGTGGTTCCTTGGATTCAACTCTGGATGTAGCTTCCAAAAATTATCTTCAATGTGACCATCAATATTACAATGTGTATTATGGTTGTTTAGATCCTTACACTGATATGAAATGATTTTTTTCCTCTTTTCCCTTGCTTTCCAATTCTTCTTTCCCTCCTTGGAAGCATGTTGGTTTCTTTCTATTTGGAACCACTTGGTTGCCATTTATTATTACAACATATTCCCTATATTGTGCTTGCACACATGCCTCACCTATTGTACTAGATTTAAAAAACATCACTTTTTTCTAAATAAATATGTAGACCACTCAAACATTTAGGAGTAGATATGGGTTCTAGGGGAGTATAGCTAACAAAATGCCCATTTTTCTAAATTCAGTGGTGTATTCTTACACACTTTCCCCCACTTATGCAATAGTTATTGCTAGTGGATTAGTTGGTTCTCTTTGTACCCAATAGAGTAGAATCGAGACTTAATGATGCTTTAAACTACTCCCACTTAGTCTTTAGTGGATCACCCTTCAACCTAGGCATCTTTGTCTTATTTTCCCACCAAGTGGGCATGGCCCTCTAACTTAAGTTAGGAAAATGAAATATTTTTCTCTTCTACTATGTTATAGGCACTAAAATAAAACTCTAACTATTGCAACCATTGATTCAACTTAAAAAATCAATCTCACCTTGGTAAGGTTTGATGTTCACTTTTTCTTCCACTATAAACAACAACTAGGAAAATGTGACAACACCAGAACTTGATCTCTCTTTATCTAGCACTTTATTTGACTCCTTTTCTAAGTCTTCATTATCTTCACATTTCTCATCTAATCCAACTTTTGAGTTAAAGTTGTTGACACCTAATCATCAGGATTGGGTGAACAACTGTAATTGATGTAAATAAATAATAGAAAAGATGAAGAGTCACCTGGAGATGAAATGAACAGTCTCTCCCTCATGTATATAATAAAGACCAACCTGAATTAATATCATGAATTGTTTTGAGGAGTTACCTCTTGGTCTATCATGTATCAGAACCAACGCCATTTTTGGTTTCCAACTCCATTTTGTAACTCCCTTCTGCCATTTCTTCAGAAGTTTGTCCTGCATTTTCCTGCCAATTTTCTTGGTGGTCTGACTCTGTCCCTCTGCCAATTTTCCTGGTATAGTCTCCCACGATCCTCCACTTTCATGCTCTGTCGCATTCTTTTCCCTGAATATTCCTCCACTTTCATGCTCTGTCGTGTTATTTTCTCCCATACCTCTCCCTCAATAGAAATCTGAATGGACCGGATACAAGTCTCCTGGTTAGGCTTCTTGAGGATGGTAAGAGTTAGAACACCATTCTCCATCTTTTCCTTGACCTCCTCATGAAGCCTAGCATTCTTGGGAAGCAAGAAATGACGCGAAAAACTACTGTGCAGTCTTTCAAAATGATGCACCTTGTTCTTTTCATCCACTGGTTCCTCCAATACATGTTCACCACTTATCTGCAATACACATTGGCCTTAGTCCACCTGAATTTTGACGTCCTCAAAGATATGAGCCTCAGGGGTCTCTTTCCAATACACCGCAATGTTGTTTTCATATAGACGATATCCCATATATAACACACTGTTGGGCTCCCATAATGTTGTTTTCATAACATTGTTTTCAAAGTGGCTAACATAGTTAACGTTCATGTGTTTGACTGTGATTAATATATTGTTTGTAAATACCACCATGGGGCCCAAACACACTTTGATATCTGCTCTAATACCTCTACTATAATCATTTTTTTAGCAGCAGAAGTTTTTTTCTCCACAGAAGCACATTTTTTTTTGCCAGCAAAAGTATTTTTACAACACTCAGATTTTACAATGCATTCAATCATATCTATTGTGGGAGTAGTTCTCACTGGCAAGGAGAACTATCCTGAGTGGTCCTGGAAGATAAAACACAGCCTCATTTTCAATGATTTGTGGAAAGGAGTGTGTGTTGGAGACGGAGACAAAGAGCCAGAACAACCTACCTCAGGCAAGGAGTTCGCCATTTGGGAAAATAAGAACAGCAAAGCCTATGTATTAATTGTAGCATCTGTAAGTGAAGATGTGAGTCGACATATTTCACCATTTTTAAATGATTTCGAAGCCTTACAAAGCTTAAAGAACTCTATGACTCACACTTTGCACTTGAAGTTGTTCAACTCATGATTAAACTCTTCACTCTTGAATTACAAAATAATTATCCTCTTGCTCTTGCATCCGAAGTAAAATCTATAATGCATGATATCAAAGCCACTAAGGTTGAATTGGATATTCCTCTTATTGCTTTTCTCAAGGCACTTTATCCTACTTACTCCAATTATCTTGAGTCATTGCAAGAAAATGGAAATCTCAAAGATATTACCTTTGACTCTCTTGAGAAAAAATTTGCTGAAAGAGAGAAAGTTTTTGGAAAGAAGACAACCCCTGAATCTTCTGAAGAGGTTGTGTGCCTTGCTCATAAAGAAAAGAATCTTTCCCAAGGTTCTTCGAGAGGAAGAGGTGGTCGAAGAGGAAGAGGAAGATATTTCAGAGGCAAGGGGGGCAGACACTCTTAAGGAGAAAAGTCAGATTTGCACTGCATACACTGCAAAAGAAATGGATCACATGATGCCTCCACATGCAAGTTACCTTGGGACAAAATTGAGCAGCAAAGAAACCAACCCAAAGGTAAAACTAATGACACAGAAAAAGGTAAAGCACCTGAATCTGCTCATTATGTTGCGGCACAATGTAATATTGGAGTAAATGAAGACCAATTTAATGCTTCACTTGCTTCTTGGAAAAATGATTGGTTGCTTGATTTAGGAGCAACTTGCCACATGACTCATAGAAAATATTTTATTGAAGAATTTATCGACAATGTTGATGGAGCAGTATACTTTGCAAACCTATTAGAACTCAAGCCATCAGGGCTTGGCACAATCGGGCTTAAATTGCTTGGTCTTCCAGACTTTCTTCTGCATCATGTTCTATATCTCCCATAGCTGAAGAGAAACTTGTTGTCCTTATTGAAAATGCAACAAGATGATGGAGCTTAGTGAAAAGAAGTCGCCTTTACTAAGTGGGCCCGCAGGCTATTTTTGGTGCAAAGTCTATTTCTAGACTATGTTTATTTTTAGACATATGGATCATGGTCTATGAGTTGCAGGATGCTATTTGTGGATGATTGGTCATGTTGGTAAAAATAGATGGACTTCTATTTTTAGACATATGGGTGGAGTCTATTTTTAGACTGCCAGGCTAAAAATAGAACAGTCGAATATTATTAGCTCTTAATAATATTTGGACTATAAACATTATCTTATCCTCTTGGAGCACTTCAGTTCGAGCTACAGATGTGGCACATGCAACTACCAGAAGGAAATATGCTTTTCTTGGGTCAGTTGAGCTATTGCATGATGGACTTCAGTTAGAACTCAAGTGATTGAGTTTGGTGGAGTTGATTGAGGAGTTGATGGAGTTGTGTTCAGTTTGACTTAGTCGAACTAGTTGTATTTAGTCTAACTGCAGAATACACTAGTGATGAGTGATGTGAATTAATTATTAATTAATTCACTAATTATTAACTCATAAAGCAACTAAAGAATACATCGGTTAACTCAGTGCATGGACAGTTCAGTGGAGACAAGTGTTAGAGGTGAGTGAAAGGGCAAGACAGCTATCAGTTGTGACTATAGTTGTGCATGAGATTTGCACATGCAATTGTAGAGATTGGCCAATGAGGATTGCGTAGTACAAAAAAAGGGAATTCGAACTTGGATCATTCCTATTCTCACATTGGATTGCGCAGTAGAGGTAGGCAGAGAGTGGAGGAGATTTGAACCTGTGACTTGATTCAGATCTGAGCTAGTTTGTGTGTAATAGGTGGAGATAGTACTGAGTACTTGTGAGGAGTATTGTACTATGTATTGTTACATGTTCTCTATCATTATAATATACAGATAGTGTGGGGTTTTTAGCTGTATGCTTTCCCCATTACATACTGTGTTAATGTGTGCATGCGATTGATGTTTCATTATTTTTAATTCCACAAAATTGATGATCAACGTAGAGGAGGTTATGTATTATGCATGCATTCTGCAGATAGTGTATAATCGAGATAATCTCTGTGAATAAGTGTTATATTATTCAAATTTCTACATGGTATCGGAGCAGAGTTGATCATCAGATCTATTATTCAGAAAGTGATTACATTTTATTTCTTCAGGCAGAGTCTGTAATCGGGCCAGGTAGCCTCTATATTCATCCTTCTTTTGGAAGGTGAGATATCCGGTAAAAGCCCATACAGTCAATCTCTGTACGAGAAATACTTTGTTCTCACGAATTTTAGATCAGAAGCGGTTGAGTTTTGAGCTGGTGGAATTCGAATTTGCAGCAGTGTTTTCTTGGTGTCAAAGTTGAAATGTCTTTCAACGGATTGCGATTGGAGTATGCTCTTGAAGGCAGCTCGAACTATATTGCATGGAAAGACAGGATGGAGGCGGTGTTAGATGACAATGGGTTGAAGGAGTTCATAGAGGCTGAGGTCCCAAAGCCTACTGATGCTGCTCATGTTGAGGCTTGGCAAAAGAAGACAACAAAGTGTCGAAGGATTCTGTTGGAGGGCGTGAAGGATCACATTGTATCCAGCCTGCATGGAAAGGCTTCTCCATACTTGATGTGGAAAGCGTTGACATATCTATTCCAAAGCAAGAGCGACCGGAGGAAGTTGGCGCTCAAGGATAAACTCAGAAACATTAAGTGTGAGAATGGAGACAGTATGCCCGAGTATCTCACGAAGTTCACCCAATGCCTGGATGAGCTGGGAAGTGTGGGGGTGACTGTCAATGATGAGGACTTGGTGAGCTTGGCTCTCCTTGGTCTTCCGAATAGTTGGAATTCCTATCAGGACTCTGTCAATGGTCGGGAGAAATTGCCAGGATGGGAGAGACTTTGGTCAGATCTTGTGCAAGAGGAGATCAGGCGGAATACCAAGGACGAATCTTCGTCAAAGGCATCTGATGAAGAAAATTGCGCTTTAGCTGCCAAAGCAAAGAATGGGAAGGAGAAGGGTTCTCTTTCCGAATCCAGTTCTTCCAATGATGGGAAGAAGGTTGACAAATCAAAAGTGCGATGCTTTCGTTGTCATGAGGTGGGCCATTATGCTTCAAATTGTCCATGGAGGAAATCCAAGAAGGGATCCGGGGAAGGATCTGAAGGTGAGGCACTTGCTTCACAGTTTGAGTTGGATTTCACACTCTTCGCATGCATGGTTTCATCCATGGTGGGAAGTGGTTGGTTTCTTGACAGTGGAGCTTCTTTTCACATGACCGGTGACAAGAGTTTGTTCAGTACTTTGGAGGAGAAAGATCTCCAGATACTCATAGCGATGGGTAATGATGAGAAGTATAGTGTCTCAGGTGTAGGCACGGTTATTTTTCAGAGGGAGCATGGAGTTCGCCTTACCTTGACCGATGTCAAGTATGTACCAGGATTGAAAAGAAACTTGGTGTTGATTACGATGCTGGAAGATAGAGGCTATGATGTGGTCTTCAATAAGGGAAAGGTTTTCCTTAAACACATCATCACTAGACAGGTGAAGTAGATTGGTTCACGGGTCAAGAACCTGTATGCTCTTGAGGTTCAAGATGCATGCAAAGCCTTGAGCAGCGAGGCAACTGATGGAAACTTGGTGGTTGAGAGGGAGGGTATATTACCTCTCAACATGTAGAGCCAGAAGAAGTCTCAGACGATTGTGGAGGAGCCATGATTGGTGCAGCAGCTTCAGAAGGTTGTGGAGCAGCCACAACAAGGGAAGCTGAGAGGAGATTGAGTAGAGACATCTACTCATGCAGAGACCTCCAGTAGGGGGAAACTTCGAGCCAGGTGGGCTGAGGGATCACATGCAGCCATACCTCCAGGTAGGAGGTGGGGCGATATAGAGTGATCGTCCCAAGGAGGAGGGGCAGGATCCTTGAGGTACCCAACCTCTTGGATGAGACCTTGCTACGGGAGCCCCGATGTGGAGTAGCAGGAACTGACTGATTGGGTAGAGACAGATGCAGATGGAGCAGCAGAGAGAGCGATAGTGTAGGGAATCCCAGGACAGCACATAGCTAGCAGGCTGCAGCAATGCGAGAGGCACAAGTGTTTTGCACAGTGCTAGGTGGCACAGAGAGGTGTGCAATGGTGCGAGATTCCTGGAGATGTTGCAGTAGCGCAGATGTCAGAGAGGGAGCACTTGTCAGCAGCAGGTAGAGCTTCAACATCAGAGTATGTTCCTAGCCCAACAGAGTGGTCAGTTGGGAGTGTTTTTTTTTTTGTTCCAAGTGTTGTTGGAGCAAGTGGACCAGGCAAATGTGTTGCATGTAGAACATTCCAGAGTTGCAGGATATGGGTTGCAGATAATCCATATCTTGTTGAGAGGGAGTGTTGAAAATGCAACAAGATGATGGAGCTTAGTGAAAAGAAGTCGCCTTCACTAAGTGGGCCCGTAGGCTATTTTTGGTGCAAAGTCTATTTTTAGACTATGTCTATTTTTAGACATATGGATCATGGTCTATGAGTTGCAATATGCTAATTGTGGATGATTGGTCATGTTGGTAAAAATAGATGGACTTCTATTTTTAGACATATGGGCGGAGTCTATTTTTAGATTGCCAAGCTAAAAATAGAACAGTCGAATATTATTAGCTCTTAATAATATTTGGACTATAAACATTATCTTATCCTCTTGGAGCACTTCAGTTCGAGCTACAGATGTGGCACATGCAACTGCCAAAAGGAAATACGCTTTTCTTATGGGTCAGTTGAGCTATTTCATGATGGACTTCAGTTAGAACTCAAGTGATTGAGTTTGGTGGAGTTGATTGAGGAGTTGATGGAGTTGTGTTCAGTTTGACTTAGTTGAACTAGTTGTATTTAGTCTAACTGCAGAATACACTAGTGATGAGTGATGTGAATTAATTATTAATTAATTCACTAATTATTAACTCATAAAGCAACTAAAGAATACATCAGTTAACTCAGTGCATGGACAGTTCAGTGGAGACAAGTGTTAGAGGTGAGTGAAAGGGCAAGACAGCTATCAGTTGTGACTATAGCTGTGCATGAGATTTGCACATGCAATTGTAGAGATTTGCCAATGAGGATTGCATAGTACAAAAAAAGGGAATTCGAACTTGGATCATTCCTATTCTCACATTGGATTGCGCAGTAGAGGCAGGCAGACAACGGAGGAGATTTGAACTTGTGACTTGATTCAGAACTGAGCTAGTTTATGTGTAACAGGTGGAGATAGTACTGAGTACTTGTGAGGAGTATTGTACTATGTATTGTTACATGTTCTCTATCATTATAATATACAGATAGTGTGGGGTTTTCAACTGTATTCTTTCCCCATTACATACTGTATTAATGTGCGCATGCGATTGATGTTTCATTGTTTTTAATTCCGCAAAATTGATGATCAACGTAAAGGAGGTTATGTATTATGCATGCATTCCGCAGATAGTGTATAATCGGGATAATATCTGTGAATAAGTGTTATATTATTCAAATTTCTATAGTCCTTGGTCCACATCTGCCAGCAAGGTCACTCCATTCATATGTTTGATGGCAACTTTGAGGTGAGAAAAGCATCTAACCACTCACTTGTCATGAGGGGGAGAGAAGAAGAAAGGCTTCTCAAGCTGCAGGGTACCTCTGCTCATGCACAACATTTCTCATACAATTCTCATTATGAAGAAGGTACACTTCCATCAAGTTTATTATGGCATGCTAGATTTGGACATTTGAACTATGACAACCTCCGCTTGTTGAAGAAAAATGGTGTTACTGGTTTGCCTACAATTTCTAGGAAACTTAAGCAATGTTATGCTTGCATTCTAGGAAAGCATAGCGAACAATATTTTCATGATTCACACTCAAGAGCACATAGAAAACTTGAACTCATTCATTTAGATTTATGTGGTCCAATGCCTGTTCCTTCTGCAAATGGAAATAAATATATGATAACATTTATTGATGACTACACCAGAATGTGTTGGGTTTATTTATTGAATAACAAATCTAATGATTTTCAAAGATTCAAGAACTTTCATACATGGATTGAAAATGATGCACGTTCTCATATTGGCTCTATTCGCACAGATAATGTAAAAGAATACACTTCAAATGAATTTCAAAACTATCTTCACCAACATGGGATCAAACATCAAACAACCGTGCCTTATAATCCCCAACAGAACGGTGTAGCTAAAAGAACGAATAGGACAATCTTAAATAGGGTGTGCTCCATGATGTTTTTCAAAAATGTAAAATTGATGTTTTGGGCTGATGCAGTTCTATGTCCTGTATATATAAAGAATAGATGTCCATCTAATGCTATAAAAAAAAAGACTCCCTATGAAATGTGGTATGGGCACATTCCTTCGGTAAAGCATCTTAGGGTCTTTGGTTCCACATGTTATGCGTTGATACAAAAGGTACATAGAAAAAAACTTGGTGCAAGAAGTCGTAAGTGTACCTTCTTGGGGTATTCAAACACCTCCAAAGCATACCGTCTCTATGATGAAGTCAATAAAAAGTTTGTTGTATCTAGAGATGTAATCTTTCTTGAATCACCCAAAACTAACAATGTTGTTGAGCGACAACTTGATCGCTTGGATAGATTCGCAAATGAAAAATCATTTCAAGAATTTGATAATCAGATTCCACATCTTGAATGGGGGATTCCTATACTAGATCAACCTGTGGAATCTTCTTCTGAAGCACTCTCTTCCCCGCATGAAACTCCAACAACGGATAATACTTTAAGTGATGTGATTGATAGAATTGGGAGACTCAATCTTGATTTAGACCCAACTCAATCAATAGAGTAGCCTGGACCATCTAAGAAAGGTCCCCCAAAGTAGCTGACAAAGACACTTGAAAGTGTTCATCTTGATGAGGTTGGAAAGATAGGAAATAGAAATTCAAACCAGCAAAATGGAGGTGATGTAGATGACTCTGATTCACCTGTTGATATGGATGTTTCTTATGATTGTGAATTGAATTTGTCTACAGATTTTGAACCAACTTCCTTCAAAGAAGCTGCTTCTCATGATGAATGGAAAGAAGCGATGCAAAAGGAGTATGATGCCCTCATAAATAATGGCACTTGGAAGCTAGTTGACCTCCATTAGGAACCAAACCAATTGGTTGCAAGTAGGTCTACAAGAACAAGTATAAAGCTGATGGCTCACTTAACAAGCACAAAGCCAGGCTTGTGGCAAAAGGTTTTGCATAGAATGAAGGGGTCGATTATGAAGAGACTTTTGCTCCCACAGCAAAATGGGCTACCATCCAGACACTCTTTGCCCTAGAAGCTCAGAACGGTTGGAAAGTCCATCAAATGGATGTAAAAACTACTTTCTTGAATGGAGATCTAAAAGAGAATGTTTTTATGTCCCAGCCTGAAGGATTTGTTGTGAAAGGACATGAACATAAAGTATGCAAAATTGTGAAATCCTTGTATGGCCTCAAACAAGCACCGTGAGCTTGGTATGAAAAACTAACTGAGCATCTTCTGAAACTCAATTTCAAACATTATGATCTTGATGATGCAACTTTGTTTGTCAAGAATGTTGGAAAAACAGTTGTCTATCTTGTGGTATATGTAGATGATCTTTTGATGACAGGGAACAAAGAAAGCTACATTGGATCCATAAATAAGGAATTGAGGAAAGGTTTTGAAATGACCGATTTGGGCTATGTTCATTACTATCTTGGTATTGAAGTAACTCAACATCCAAAGTCCATATTCCTTTCTCAAAAGAAGTACATTCGAGATCTGTTGAACGGGTTTGGCATGACAGAATGCAATCCTCTTACTACTCCAATGGAACAAAACTTAAAGCTCACATACATTGAAGGAAAATAATTTGAGGATGCAACAAAGTATAGACAACTTGTAGGAAGTCTCAACTACCTAACTACTACGAGACCAGTCATTTCATTTGTTGTTGGAATCCTCTCCAGTTTTATGCAAAAGCCTTGTGAGGGGCATTGGTTTGCTACAAAAAGAGTTCTAAGGTACTTGAAGGGAACTCAAGACTTTGGAATCAAGTATACACAGGTGGGCGACTTCAGCTTGATTGGATACTCTGATTCAAACTTCGATGGAAACAAAGAAATTGGGGTATCTACTTTAGGTTATGCTATGAGTCTTGGATCATGAGCTATCTCCTAGAGATCACGCAAATAATATATTACAGTAGATTCCACAACAGAGGCAGAATATGTGGCAGCAACTGAGGCAACAAAAGAAATTTTGTGGCTCAGGAAAATTCTTGAATATTTGCACGTAAAACAAGTACAATCAACTCCACTCATGATTGACAATACCTCGGCAATAAAGTTTGCCAAGAACCCAAAGTTCCATGATCGAACGAAGCACATCAATACTAAATATCATCTGATTAGACATCACGTTGAGGCCAAAACAATCCATCTCCACCATTGTTCCACCAATGAGAAAATTGCAGACATATTCACCAAAGCGCTTGGAAGAGAAAAGCTTGAAAGATTCAGAACAATGCTTGGACTCACCAACATCCCTTCAGATTAAGGGGGGAATGTTGACACCTAATCATTAGGATTGGATGAACAACTGTAATTGATGTAAATAAATAATAGAAAAGATGAAGAGTCACCGGGAGATGAAATGAACAACCTCTCCCTTATTTATCTAATAAAGACCAACCTGAATGAATATCATGAATTATTTTGAGGAGTTACCTCCTGGTCTGACAAAAGCCACCAACGCCCCAAAATGTCCAAACTTGTTTTCTAGAGCCACCATGAGAATGGCCACATTGTAAGAGATGTCAGTGACTTGTGCTTCCAAGTTTGAAAATCTCTCTTTTGGCTCATCCCATGAACAAGATTATACTCACCATGCTAGGATTTTTTGACTCTACACTAATACTTGGATCCTACTACTTCACAAAAGAACCTCAAAGAAAACTATGTTGACACCAATATGATGTGTAAAGTATCATGGATATTACACTAGAACATATCATCACAATAGACCTTAATTTTTTTTTATAATTCTTATTATGTAGTGTTTTTCTTTAAGATTCAAATTTAATTTTACTAACTCAATGCAAGAAAACTCTAGAAATAACAAAAAATAATGAAAGAAGAAAAGTAAATAACAAACCAACCACATAATAACGCAAGATGTGCTTTATGAAAATCCAATGCAAGTAACCCAACTGGAAGGTAAGGCTTATGTTATTCTCTTTCTCTCAATTATTAAATGTAAATACAAAGAACTAGGCACAAGCTATGGAGTTGCCAAAGACATTATGGCTAGTATAGCTACTGGAAGGTCTTCTACTTCCTCTATTTTGCTTCAATATCCCACTCCTAGAGACTCTACTCAACTATGGAGCAATAACCAATACAACAAGAATGGAATCCCTTCCTTTCTCGATGGTCCAATATTTAACATATCCTTGCAATTGTCTAGGGTTAGGGTTAGGGTTTTTGCATGTAGTAACCCCCAACTAATGTTAGGGTATTGGGTCTTTCATAATTTTCTTGAAATTCTAAACATGAATGACTCACATGTGTGAGTAATGGATGCTGACGTGGTGATGGGCTTCAAATTAGATACAAATTAAGGCCCATATAACCTTTCCCAAGCACATAAAGGCTATATTAAATCCATTCTTTTGCACTTAACAATGTTTTTTAGCTTTAATAAGTTCTTAGGAAGGTTTAGAGATAATTGCATATTATGTGCCTAATAATTTTTCTTTTCTAGAATATTGTGAGAATATTGGGCAAATTTTGAAGATTTGGAAGATGAGATAATCTAGGGACTTTCTCCCTACTATAGGATGGACCTATAAACGAATAAGATATCATGAAATCATTGATATATTCTAGAACTCCATTGATTGAGAAAACCTAGGGATGCGTTCCCTGCTATAGGAGAAGCCATATTTCAGTATTTAATAAAGATTCCTCTTGTTGGGGACCAAACCCACTTTACTAGGAGTTTTGGAGGGAAGAAATACCCCTCTTCAAGGAGGCTTCCCCTCAAGTCTTTTTGTATAAATAAAGGAGCATATTATCCCAATAGCAGGTTCGAATTAGTGGATAATAAATTTTGAGGAGTAGAAGGCTTCTTTGCATAGTATCTTGTTATGTATGAACTCTTTTGACAGTGAATGAAAGCCATCTTATTTTCAGTTTGATCCATATTTAGAGGGTTGAGTTCCCTGGGTTAGGGCCCAACCTAGAGTATCTAATCTCTCTCCTTTGTGTATTTTATTCATGCATCTTCTTTCCTGTATCTAGTTAGCAACATTTCTTTTTCTTTCTAGCATAATTTGTTTATGAGAAATTTGTTTGTGAAGATTTGTTAATCAACTCTCTTGTGGGAAGTGTGGTTGTATATATTGTGTTGGAAAGCCAAAAACATAGTTAATTTATTGTTGTAATAGTTAGATCTTGAATTAGTTTCCTTTTTCATCTTTGTTTTCTACAATAAAATCATTTGTTTGGAAACCTTTTCAAGCATCAAAAGAACAATATATCTTGTGTGCAGGTCAAGGTATGGGTTTGTAGGGTTGATCGTTTTCATTTACACTTGCCCTTCCATCACCAACACTTTCCTTCTTTCCCCAGGAACCTCTTCAAGCAAATTGTTTACAGGGATTGCTTTTTCGATTTGTTAGAGGCCACCGTGTGCATATTTCCTTCTGCAACAGGGGCTCCTAAGGAGCAACAGGCTTGGAAAGGGCTTCACGCCCCCTTCCCATACCTTATCCAATCATTTATTTCCTTCATAACACCTTATAAGCCCACAAATGTTCTTGGATTTGATCCTGTAGCAAACAGGACAATCCTGTAGCACCTTGTCCCGGTCTTGTAGCACGATGGAAAAAGCCTCCAAATGCATTTTGATTTGCCCCACAACACTCCTGGCCACCCCTAGGCCCTCCATAATGATAATAATACCATAAATATGAATAAAAATATTCATATACCTAGTAGGAACTTTGTTTTGGTTAATAAAGTGGATAGACAACAATCATGTAGCAAAACAATAGTAATTTTCTGCTAATTTTTACCACATTATAACAAGGGTGTTTTCAGGTGATTACACTTGGATTGGAGTCCTAGGAAATCCTAATTAATAAAAAAAATCACCCCATCACATTTTCATTTGATCAAGGTAGACATTGGTAGGTTAACTATCTCACTGATTTTGGAATTTCTGGTTTTTAGAGTAGTAGTTTTCTACTAATTTTTAGCACACATTAACAAGGGTATATTTGAGTGATTCCACTTGGATTGGAGTCCTGGGAAATCCTATTTAATAAAAAGAATTACCCCATATCATTTTCATTTGATTTTCTCGCTCATTTGGTGAGATAGCTCAAAGGACATACTAAATGGCAGACTCTTGTAACAATCTTGTAGCAATTGAGATTTTCCTGTAGCAGTTTGTTTTTAGGTCTTTTCTTGCCCAGATTTGCTCAAAATTCATGGTAGAGTATATTTATAGCCTATGAATGATCTGAGACCACTTTGGTTGAGTTGAGGCTTGGTTAAATCACCATTTATATTTTACATTACTTGCCTCTTGAATGACGATTTTTTGCAATTAGTCTAGATTTCATTTCAACAATTTACTTTAAGAAAACTGTGTTTTCCTTCCTACAAGAGTAATCTAGGACTATCATTTCTTGTGAAATAGAGTATATTTCCTTTAATGCCATTTTTTTCCGAGCAATATAGATTATATTTGCTTAGTTGTAATTGTGTTTTATATTTATGCAAATAGAATAGATTTCCTTTTTGTCATTTACTTTATAGCAAAAGTAGAATAGGTTTGCTTGTTACTATTTACCTTTTGCAACTTAGGACTAGCCGATTATCTAGATCTTTTCTCATATGAAGTTGTTTCATTTCCTTCTTTCAGTTGCATCAAAGGGAGTCATACAAGGAAGAAGAAGGTGTATGTTGCACATATAGTGTTGAGCCCTCTTAAGTTTGTATGAACCCTAGATTGATGATTAAAGTTAGTAGCCTTGGGAGTTGCAACATTCTTGTTGCAATACAAGGGCTCATCATTTTTTGGCATTGTTTCCAGGGAGAGTTTCAAGGCAACAACTCTCTTGTTCTTAGAATGATTCCCTCTTTCTTTTTTGCATTCATATTTTCTGCAAAAACAAGAAAAAATCATTACACATCTTTCATTCCTTTGCATTAGCATTCTCATTCAAAATTTTTATAACACACACAAAAAAAAAAATTCTTCAATACCACAACCCCCCACTTGATCATGTGGTGCAGTAAGAACCACATCACCATCACCTTTTGTAGGTAGAAGAAGAAGGGGCGGTAGAGAAGGTAGAATAAATGGATGGAGATGATGAAAATTAGGAAGACCCTCTTGGATTTTCCATACAAGATATTGATATCAATGTTCATATGAAGAACATCCCTCCATATTTACTTCCCAACTTCCATGGTATGAAGTCATAAGATCCGAAAACATTTCTCTTTGAATTTGAAATACTTTATAGATCTTATGGTTATTTATTAGACACTCAAAAATTGATATTGTTTCCGATAATATTGAAGGATAAAGCTATTAAATGGTTCATGATTTTAGGGACTAATTCAATAAGATCATGGAATGATATGCAAAGAATATTTCTAGAAAAATTATAAAGATCATGATCTTGAAGAGGAAATACTTAGAATGACTCAAAAAGAATATGAGAGCCTTGAGGGTCTAACAGAGAGATTCATGTATAATGTTAAGAGGGAAAAATTACACCATTTAGGATTTGACATATTAAAATCCCTCTTACTTAGAACAATTAGAGATGAGTGGATTGTTCTCCTCGATATAATAAGTGGAGCTAATGTATACAAATTATCATTTGAAAAAATTTATGAAATATGCAAGCGCATATCAAGAAGAAGGGAAAAAGTAAGTAAATTAGCATCGAGATTGGTAAATCAAGCTGAACTTGGTAATTTGCTAGGTAACTTTAAAATCAAAATTATTAGCAATCTAAGTGAACAAGTAGAGCAAAAAGAGGATGTTGAAATTTGTGTTATCTATGCAGAATCACATGCTACTAAATATTTCCTATCATTACTAGGGTTGAAGGAAGTTTACTAGGAGGACAATGGAGCAAAGAAAACACCAAAGAAACTATGTTATGTAGCACCAAGAAGACCATGGAAACCTAGTCAACCTAGTATGATGCAAGCTTTATAAATTATTTAATGGAGCAATGGAATGCACACAATATTGTGGAAACACAAATAAAGAAATGCATAGAACAAGACAGAAACATATATACATGGTTCACCCAATTTGGGCTACGTCCACATAGAAACAACCAATCCTTCCTTTTTATATTATCTAGCAAAATGAAGAGATACAACCTATAGCAGATCCGCTGTAATTTCCTCTTCGCTTTCACACAGTCTCCTCTCTCTTTCTTGCTCAGAATAATAATGCACAACTGCAATAAAATTCACTCATATAAATTGAGGGGTTTTCTTCTAGGAAAAGAAATTGTAAATTAACATAACTTCTATCGTTAGATCATCCACCTAATGAATGACCCAGATCGACTACAAAATTACAATATTTGATAAGGCACTTTTTCATCTATTTTTAGCTTCGAGGGTGCTGTCCTCGAACACCTACTAGGGGGGGATCCAAACATATAGTCGTCGCCCCCCTCGACCCTCCAGGTAGCAATAGTGGGGGGGTAAGCCCCCCCACACACCCCGTTGGGGATTGGGATCCAAACGTGGCTGAAACAAGACCTCTGAATCAGGAAGATAATCAGGTTCCACATCTAACAACGAGATCCTAATTCAAAATTTCAAGGTTATTCACAACAATATCAGAGTAACTAGAACACACCCTTCCTTTGGAAATATTGGCCATCTCAACCCCAAAACCAATCTTGACAACAAGGTTGGCAAGGGCCTTATGGGATAAATCCATAATATCCTCAATATTTTCCTCAACACCCAACTCAATGGTATCCCTATGATCCACCTCCACCACAACCATAGCCTCAACCACATCCCTCTCAAAGATCCACTCCCACTCAACTACCTGTACAACCATTTCCAAACCTAAACAATAAAGTAACTCAATTGACTAATAATGCTGAGGTACAAAGCTTCCAAGCAACTCCTCTTGGTCTAAATGGTATTCATCTTAGATCAAGAAGAGTATTGCATAAAAGAGATTATCCTGATGTCATTGAATAACAACATCTATAAGAATAAGATCCATAGGAGACTAAAGAATCATGTACCACATTTGATGGAGAGCAATCATTGGAGCCTGAAATTGAAGAAATTCTACTATATTTATCATCAGATTCTTTATGTATTCAAGAAACCAATCAACAAAGAGTAGAATATATGAATTTTACGATAGACGAGGACTCAAAAAGTGATCCAAATGAACAAGTGAACCAAGGGCATCACAACTATATTGAAATATGGTTCCAGGAAATCATTAAGTTGCAACAACACACTCTTCTTCAACAATTCTCAATCTCATCAAATTCAAAGCAATTGATCTCACATACTTTGGTACATATCAAAGCATATATTTCAAACCAACATATGAATTCATTTGTCATCCAGGTACGTACATGGATCCATTGGAAGTATTTATTTACTTGAAAGATATTTTATTCTTCAAGAAAAGTAGGATAGGATAAAGATTAAAAGAAGGGAAAAAATAAAATCTCAAGTGAAAACCTCATTTGAAATGCCTAAGATTGGCTCACTAGTTGAAAACCCCTATGAGGCAACTAATGAGTTGGAAAAAAAAAAGAAAAAAAGGGAAATAAGGTCCTAGGTGAAAACCTTGTCTTATGCAACTAGGTAGGCCTGCTGGTTGAAAACCTCATTAAGCCAACCAATAAACCTAGAAAAGAGAAAAAAATGATGACAAAAAGAAAAAGAAAAAGAAAAAAAAAAACAAATGAAAAAAAGGGGGAAAATGAAAAGAAATATCCTTTGCTCCAAGTATATATGCAGGTTCTCTCCAACTTGCACAAGCAACAAGAAGTTGATCAGGAAAACAAACATCTAGTCAATGGAAGTCAACATTGAGTTTTCCACCTTTTGTACCAAGATGCTCCAACATATCTAAGACAAAGTCCATACATCTCATGTCATCCTCACAATGCATCCCCGTGCCATTTCCCATCATTCCCAATCCATTGCCATTCATTTTCCTTATCGCCTTGAAGTGCTACAGGAAAGTTTTGTGCTACTATAGCATTTTTAAAATATACAAAGAAAAAATGTTTTGACCATATCTTGTAAAATGTGCATCCATTGGCCGAGTTTTTTTATGGGGAGATACATAAGGATGATGGTAACATGATTAAATTTTTTTAGAAAATTCTAGTGCATACTTTTCTAGAAATTGACTGCCATCACCTATAACCATTTTTCATTTTTCTCAAGATTTGTGCATCCATTAGCTAAGTTATTTTATGGGGAGATTGTTAGGCCCCTATACTACTAGTGTAACCCCTTATTGTTATTAGTACAACCCACTTATTATATTGATGTACCCATGTAGTGCCCATATTGTTACTATTGTGCCCCATAGAAGCCCACTATTGTTATTATTGTGCCCTTACATTATTATTGTTATGTCGGCTCTGATTATGTTATGACCCCTTAGACTCCTATATATAGAAAGGAGGTCTTTTCATTTGTATCATCCAAGAATTTTTCATTTATGTAATGTAAAGGAGGTTGCCCCCTCGAAGAGGCTGAATTCTAAGGCGTTGATCTATCTTTTCTTGAGCTGGTTTCATAACATTTGGTATCGGAGCTTCGGATTCTAGGGTTTTGTTGCTCCAAACAGGTCATCGTGGCATTTTCGCTATAACTTTTTTCCTGCGACGTTTCAGAAGCTAAAAGAAAAACCCATTTGAGAAGAATTCACGCAGAATCTCGGGTCCGAACTTCAGAGATTTTAGTGCTATATTTGCGGAGATATGATCTAAGGAAGTTGGTCTGTTTTCAGACTCCTGAATTACATTCCAAACAAGTGACCTTGGTAAAATTGTCATGACTTTCTCTCTAAGCATCAGATTGAAATTTCGTAGGAAGGTACAGAAAGAGGAAGGTACAGGTATAGGTCGCAATTTCAGAACTTAAAGATCCGAAAGTATAGAGTTATAGTCGTTTCAAGATTGAGCTCCTAAACACAAGAAAAAGCAAGATGAGGAAGTCTGATGGCAAGGATCCAGTAAATTGGATACTTCAGATGGAGCAATATTTTGATCTACATGGTGTACCACTGTTACAAAAGGTATGTATTGCATATTCATATTTAGAACCGGATCAATTTTTATGGTATGAAGGGCTTTGTTCTCGTAAACAACTTGTTACGTGGTCAATTTTCACGGAGGAAATGATAACACATTATGAGGATACAAAGAGCAACACCTTCTTTAGAGCAACACCACAACAATTGGAAAGAGTAAAAGGGATTTTTGACATAGTGGAAAGCAAAATTATGGAAACCAGGAAGCATACCCCTCACAACTATAAATATGGAAGTGTTGTTTCTCCTAGCCTTCCACAACCTACAAGGGTTACACCACAACAATTGGAAGAAAAAAGAGAAAAAGGGCTTTGTTACAATTGTGATAGCAAATGCACTAAAGGTCATAAGTGTGATGAGAAGAAATTATTTTACATAGAATATGAAGAGGAGGAAGAAAAGTATCAAGAAACATCAAAAGAAGAAGATATACGCCAGGACCCCACCCAAGAGAAAGAAGAAATGAATCAGACGATATCTTGTAAAGCATTGGAAAGAATTACCACTCCTCAAACTCTCAAGATAGAAGGACATATCAAGAAGAAAAAGGTGCAAGAAGGGAAAGATCACATCAAGAAAGAAGAAATGAATCCAACCATATCTTGTAATTCATTGGTCGAAATTACCAATCCTCAAACTATCAAGATAGAAGGACATATCAAGAAGAAAAATGTTCAAGAAGTGAAAGATCACATCAAGCATCAAGAAATGAATCTGACCATATCTTGTAAAGGATTGGAAGAAATTACCACTCCTCAAACTCTAGATATAGAAGGACATATCAAGAAGAAAAAGATTCAAGCAGTGAAAGATCACATCGAGCATCAACAACAAGTTCTCCAACTTTTAAAGGATAACGCCACTTCGGTGCAAAATCAAATGAAACAACAGGTAGATCAACATTGTAGTGAAAAATGTTTTGATGTAGGTGATTGGGTATTTTTACTGCTAAATCTCAAGCAAGCTATTTATGAGAAGGAAATGTTGGCAATACTACATGCACTTAAAAAATGGCGACCTTACCGAATGGGAAGACTCTTCAAGGATGAGGATGTGGAAGCATTGTTTTGTGCTATTTCTCTTATCCAACCAGATTGGATAAATGAAGCAAGGGATGAATGGAAGAAGGATGAAGAAGTATGGCCACTTATTCAAAAGTTGCAAAAGATCCCAATTCAAACAATATTGCCAAAAATTGAAGAGGAAGGAAAAATCATATTGGAACCTGGAGCAATCACAGAAACAACAACCCAAAAGCTACGAAATCAATCAATTTCAGAGTATCTCATCAAGTGGAAGAACTTACCCGCTGAAGATTCCACATGGGAGGACAAGAATTTTATACAGAAGCATCAAGAACTACTCAAGCATTGAGGACAATGCTTTTTGAAGGAGAGGGGCATGTTAGGCCCCTATACTACTAGTGTAAGCCCTTATTGTTATTAGTACAACCCACTTATTATATTGATGTACCCATGTAGTGCCCATATTGTTACTATTGTGCCCCATAGAAGCCCACTATTGTTATTATTGTGCCCTTACATTATTATTGTTATGTCGGCTCTGATTATGTTATGATCCCTTAGACTCCTATATATAGAAAGGAGGTCTTTTCATTTGTATCATCCAAGAATTGTTCATTTATGTAATGTAAAGGAGGTTTCCCCCTCGAAGAGGCTGAATTCTAAGGCGTTGATCTATCTTTTCTATCTTTTCTTGAGCTGGTTTCATAACAGAGATGCATAAGGATGATGGAAATATGCTCAAAATTTTTCAAGTGAATCCAATCTACCGTTGAGAGATATGGGTTAAACAATTCTACAATAGGATTGTCCTAGAACAGTTACAGGATTGATCTAGATTTACTACAAGATTGTGATCGGTACAAAAATAAGGTACAAATTATGTATTTTTCAACTAGGAACAAGGGGAGGGGTTTACCTTGACCTCATAATCCATTTTCCACACCACTTGGCCTCTCCTCCACCCAAATTTCCACTTTTGTCCATAAAAAACATTCTTTTTCACCCCTTCTTCCATCCCTTCCACCACAGAAAATGCCTCTGAACCTTGCCAATAGGCTACCCATGAATTATCAATATTTTTAAAGGTAACACTTAAAGGAAATCATGATCCTAGGAGGGTTTGCGTGACTGCTACAAGAAGAAACACAATCCTGTAGCAGCCAGCACATCCCCTTCTAGACCATAGCTAAGAACCAGATCCAAAAGTTAGTCACCATGGAGCATTTGAGGATTACAACGTTGATCCTCAAGCAACTACATGACCTTATGTCAGTTGCTATAGGATTCTTGATCACCTAGCAAGCACTACCATCTTATACAATGAGCACCTGCATCAAGAAAGGATCTCCATCATCGATCATCAATTAGCAAAAGTAAATAAAAAAATATACATTTCTCAAGAAATTACAGGAACCAAGGGAGACGAAGCAATGACCTCTCAGAAGACACTCAAAAGAAACCTTGCCCATGTCCATAAATGCCATGCAAACATCAATGGATCATCACTTGCAAAACACATAAAGGGTATGGTTAAGGTATGCAATCCTCAAAACCTCTCTTACAGACTTATTTTAGCTCAAAAAAGTGTCGCAAGTGTATGAAAGAAAAGTTTTTTTATAGCTAAAATTAGTAGCAGAGAAACCTTGACCTTCACTTTTCCACCAAGACACCCACACGTGTGGGAGAGGAATAAGACAAAAGTGAAAAAGACTTGAGAAAGTGGGTTGTAATCATTTAGTCATGATAGAGGACAAGGAGTGTGAAGGGGTAGGTGGGTGTCAGCTCAATTAACTCAAAGCACTTAGAGTTTATTGGGATAGGGTCCCCATGGTTAATTTTGGGTTAGTTTAAGCAATTTTTGAGAAAGATTTTGTAAAGAATGTAAAGTCTCAGCGAAATGTGGAAGCAGAGCGCGTAGCTAAGTAGGAGTCAGCCCCTTGTTTGGATAAGTAATAGGTAGGTTTTGAGACTCACCCATAGGTTGCGGGCCATGGTATTGTATTGAAAAAGCTATATATAGTTGAGTCATAGTGAGTCTAAGTATGAATCTAAGATATAAGATTATTGTTTGGGGCAAGTGCTAAGGTAGGAAAGCTTTGTTTCTTGTACTTAGGTGAAAGGGGAAGGCTCTTGTAGCTGAGTGTGTAGGGTGGAAGAGCCTGTAAAGTTGAAACACTGAATATAATAAAGACTGATTTTGGAAAATTTATCTTGCCTCTATGTTTTATTGTTATTTCTATTCAAGTTATGCATTATAGCTTCGTGATATGTTTCTGTGGAATAATGTATAATTGTTGCACAAATCTATTGAACCCTTAATATTGATGCATGAACTAAGTAGTAATTTGTTTTCACGAAGGTAATGGTTAAATCTGTTATGGTTTCTGTTGAATTGGGTAGATCTGCATGAAGGCAGATCTAGGGTTAATATTTAGTGCGCGAAAGTGGATAGTCTGCTTCTTTTAGGTGCATAAATTCTGATCGTAGACCTTTGCAAAGGTCTAGAATCCGTCTTCTTAGATTTGCAGTGGTAGGCCATAGAAATATACAGATCTGCGTGAAGGTATATCTAAGTGACAAGGGCTTAATATCACTTATGACACGGTCTCTGGATGTAGAAACCTAGTTCTAGCATCCCCCAATGTTGCTTTGGGTGAGACTGCAGCCTGCGCTATGTAGGTTGTTGCTGAAAGGGCCAATAATTAGGGTTTTTTTGGCTAGCGCGAACAACTTTAAACTTGGGTCAGGCCCCCTTAAGCTAACAAATGGTTCCGTTACCGGGACCGAGATATATATAAGAGATGTGTGATAAATGGTTTCATATGAAGAACGAGATTGAGAAGTGGATTAACTGAAATGTGCACACATTCGTGGCTTAAGAGAACAGGAGTCCTAAATTATCCAAGGAGCAGTGGTTGCAAAGATTTTTGTACACAGATGAGACCGATGTGTTCTTTTGTTTCTTCCCTGACAAAATACATGACTGGTTGTCTAAATTGGCCGATAGTCAAGGGACGTGGAGGCTTGACGACCCTATAGTGTGGACTCATGAATTGGTGTGACATCTGGAGGGATCAGGAAGTAATATCACGCAGGGTGTGGATCATTGGATTGATCACATACTTAGAAGTTTTGTGACTTATTTCGATATCGATAGAAATATCAGCTATAGTGAAGCAGAATGAAGTCATTAAAGACTTGGATTAAAATGTTTTTATGTGAAAAGAGGGTTATGCACTTACCTTGATGTTTGGGGCTATGAAAAGTGGGATATTCTTTAGAAGAAATGAATGATGAAGCTCAGAATATAGTCCTCTCATTGAACCCCCTTCAAGTAACGATGAAGGGATGGTGTTGACTACACCATGAAGTGTAGTTCAATTAATTACACAGGGTATCCCGAGGATACCTCATCCATCCACTCCACCCCCATTGGATGAATGCCATTGTAGAAGTTATGAGCTAATGATGGATAGAACCCATACCTACCAAATACAGGCAGAGAATTGGCCTCAGGATCAAGGCGCAGGAGCAGTGCATGGAGGATTCTAGGGCCGAGGATGAGGAAGAGGGGGCAAAACTAGTCGAGGGCATGGGTAGGTAATCTGTTATAATTGTGGTGAAGTAGGGCACTTCGCACAATATTGTACAAACCCCATGAAACTGTCATGTTAGTATTGTCGACAATTTGACCATGTGATAGGAATATCTGGTGCTTATGTAAAAGATGCAAGAAAATAAGGTGTAACCCCAACAACCTACGCGAAACATTCAAATGATGAGGGAAGAGCCCCACGAAGAAGATCAGAGCATAAATATAGTGACAAGAAGTGGTATGACGACTGGTGCAAATAATGGCAAGCAACCTGAGCATGACAGGTGGGTGTGCAAGGCTTTTGAGAACAAAATAGACTTTGATCTTAATCGCGCTAAAGAGACCTTCATGGAAGCAAAGAAGAACTTCGCTAAGGCCTCCACCTTAGGAAGCCAGGAGAAAATATTAGAAACTAGTGCGACACAAGAGGTAGATCCTTCGGTACTAGCTACTTTTCTGAAGACCTATATGAAGTTACTGTGCGATAAGAAATCAATAGAAGGGCTGCAAGAGTTAATCGACAAGTGTGCAAATAAAGAAAAGACTCTTGCTGAACAACGCACTTTGAGGAAAATTGGTAATCATAAGAAGCACACATGGCATGAGATGAGGCTGACTGAACAGATAATGTTGGGTCCCTATAATACTAGTGATTACCCCATTACTATTGTAGTTGTATCCCTTATTAATATTGTTGTGCCCCTATTGTCCCCATATTATTATCACTGTGCCCCATAGAATCCCTCTATTGTTATTTTTGTGCCTTTATATTATTATTGTTAGGTCGGCTAGGTTATATTGTGACTCCTTAGACTCCTATATATAGAAAGGAGGTTTTGTCATTTGAATCATCAAAGAATCATTCATTTGTGTAATGTAAAGGAGGTTTCCCCCTCGAAGAGGCTGAATTCTAAGGCGTTGATCTATCTTTTCTATCTTTTTGTGAGCTGGTTTCATAACATTTGGTATCAGAGCTTTGGATTCTAGGGTTTCGCTGCTCCAAATAGGACATCATGGAATTTTCTCTATAACATTCTTTTTGCGATGTTTCAGAAGAAAAAAAAACCCATTTGAGATGAAATCGCACTGAACCTCGGGTCCGAATTTCAGAGCTTTTCACGCTATATTTGCGGAGATATGATCTGAGAAAGTTGGTCTTTTTGCAGACTCCTGAATTACATTCCAAACAGGTGACCTGGGGAAAATAGTCATAACTTTCTCTCTGAGCATCAGATTGAAATTTCGTAAGAAGTTACAGAAAGAGGAAGGACTGTAGTTGCCTTTATATATTTTTTAGAGCCAAAGGTCGAAACAGGGACACGTGACATGTCGTACAAGTTCGCTCTACTGAACTAGTCTATAATCAGGTCACTGTGGGAGATTTGACATAACTCTTCCTTGGCGACTCCAATTTGGATAAGACTGGTGGCATTGGAAAGAGGACACAGAGGGCTACTGGAGGTCACAATTTTAGAACTGGATGTTTCGAAATTAGAGAGATACATCAGAGACAATATTGAGCTCCTACAAAGTGAAAAAAGGTGTGTAGATTTTTTTAAATTTTGCTTAAGCTTGGTTTGAAAAATTATTTTGAAGGAATTCAAAGGGCATAGTAGAGAATTATTATCGGTAACTGATGCCCCAAGGAAAGAAAATGCAAAAACCTAGTAAGCAACCTGAAAGCTCTAGCATGACTCATGAAGAAGAGGAAGAAATGCTACATGATATATCAAAATTACAAGACCAAGTGCAACAAATGTCACTCTCACAAAAGCTAACAGAAGCTAAGATAAATGGTGTGGAATCTAAGATAAAGGGCATGGAAGCTAAGATGAATGGCGTGGAAGCTAAGATGGATGATTTGAAGATAGATTTGAAGACAGATTTGAAGACAGGCATGGCAGATTTGAAGACAGATTTGACAAATTTTCTACAAGAAATACTTACTAATGGTGAAAGGGTAGTAAAGGAAACTCATGATGCGAACAAAAGAAATGTTAATCATGATTTCATAGACTCTAATGTTGGATCGAAAACCCACCATATTCCAAAAATCGATATGAGGAAGTTTGATGGCAAGGATCCCGCAACATGGATATTACAGATGGAGCAATTTTTTGATCTCAATAATGTGAAAAACACACAAAAGGTACGTATTGCAACTTTATATTTGGAACCAAATCAGTTTGTATGGTATCAATGGATTTTCTCTCATAAACAAATTATCACTTGGGCAATTTTTATGGAAGAATTGACAACACATTATGAGGATACAAAAAGCAACACTTTTTTTAGCCAATTGATAAGTCTCAAACAAAAGGGTTCAATAATGGAGCACATTGAGGAGTTCCAAAAATTGAACATAAGGGTAAAAAATATTCCAGAGGAGCATAGGATTGATGTGTTCATAGGGACTTTAAAGGATAATATCCAACATGATGTTCGCCTTTGGGAACCTGATTCATTAGAGAAGGCATTCAGGTTAGCAAGAAAAATGGAAAGCAAAATTATGGCAACCAGGAAGCATACCACTCACAACTATAAAGATGGAAGTGTTGTTGCCCCTAGTCTTCCACAACCTATAAGGTTGACACCACAACAATTGGAAGAAAAAGAGAAAAAGGGCTTTGTTACAGTTGTGATAGCAAATACACTAAAGGTCATAAATGTGCTGAGAAGAAATTATTCTACATAGATTGTGAAGAGGAAGAAGAAAAGGAGCAAGAAAGGTCAAAAGAAGAGGATATACTCCAGGAACAAAGCCTAGATAAAGAAGAAATGAATCTGACCATATCTTGTAATGCATTGGCTGGAATTACCACTCCTCAAACCATCAAGATAGAAGGACAAATCAAGAAGAAAAAGGTAATAGTGTTGATTGATTCAAGAAGTACCCACAATTTTATTCATTGTAAGGTAGCAAAAGAATTGAATTGCTTCCTATATCCAGCACCAGAGTGTCAAGTGATGGTTGCAAATGGAGGAACAATAAATTGCTCTGGAAAGTGCCATAATATCAAGCTATCCATGGGAGAATATGTATTGACTAGCCCAATGCTTTCCATTCCAATGGGAGGTGCTGATGTTGTACTAGGAGTCAAATGGCTACAATCCTTGGGTACAATAGCTTTTAATTTTCAAGAACTTTTCATGAAATTTTCTGCGGAAGGAAAGGAAGTTGAATTAAGGGGTATTGCAGGGAAACCGGGAAAGATAATCAGCTCTAACGATATGACAAAGCTTCTAAAAAAGGAACAAAGAGGTGTAATTTTACAATTATGTTCGCTAGATGTTTCCACATCGAAATCATCTATTTCTCTAGATCTCCAAAAAGTCTTGGACAATCATTCCAAGGTATTTGAGACTCCCAAAGGTCTCCCACCTATTCGTGATCATGATCATGCTATTCATCTGATTCCAGGAAGTGTTCCTCCAAACATCAGGCCGTACAGATATCCCTATGCCCAAAAGAGTGAAATTGAACATATGGTTGCAGAAATGCTAGAGGCTGGTATAATTCAACCTAGTCAAAGTTCTTTCTCTGCTCCAGTAGTATTGGTGCACAAGAAGGATGGATCATGGCTCATGTGTTTGGATTATAGGGAGCTCAACAAGCTCACTATTAAAGATAAGTTTCCCATTCCTGTCATTGATGAATTACTGGATGAATTGCATGGATCAATTTACTTCACCAAGTTGGATCTTCATTCAGGATATCATCAAATCAGAATGAAGACTGAAGACATTCCGAAAACAACATTTAGAACTCATGAGGGTCATTATGAATTTTTGGTCATGCCTTTTGGCCTTACCAATGCACCTTCTACATTTCAAGGTTTGATGAATTCCATTTTCAAACCCTTCCTTAGAAAATTTGTGTTAGTATTTTTTGATGATATACTAATCTACAACAAGTCTTGGAAGGATCATGTTGAACATGTTGACAGGGTGCTACAACTATTGGAGGAGAAACAATTATATGCAAAAAGATCCAAATGTTTCTTTGGAGTACAAGAGGTGGAATATATGGGTCATATTGTATCTCATGAAGGAGTTAAGGTAGACCCTAGCAAAATTAAAGCCATTAAGGAATGGAAAATCCCCACATCCATAAACATCTGCGAGGATTTCTTGGGTTGACAAGGTATTATCGCAAGTTTGTTAAGAATTATGGGAGAATAATAGCACCTCTAACAACATTATTGAAGAAAGATGCATTTTCATGGACTCCAGAAGCAACAAAGGCCTTCGAACATCTTAAAGAGGCAATGTGCCAAGCATCGGTCTTAGCTACACCGGACTTCACAAAAACCTTTATTGTGGAATGTGATGCTTCAGGAAATGGAATTGGTGTTGTTTTAATGCAAGATGAAAGACCCATTGCTTTTGAAAGTCATCCAATCAAGGGAAAGTTTTTACACAAAGCTATTTATGAGAAGGAAATGTTGGCAATACTACATGCACTTAAGAAATGGCGACCCTACCTAATGGGAAGACACTTCAAGGTAAAAACGGATCATGATAGCCTTAAATACTTTTTAGAACAAAAGGTATCCTCTAAAGAGCAACAAAAGTGGGTCACAAAGATGTTGGGTTATGACTTTGAAATCATCTACAAAAAATGGAAGCAAAATGTGGTGGCAGATGCACTCTCAAGAAAGGATGAGGATGTGGAAGCATTGTTCTGCACCATTTCTATTATCCAACCAAATTGGATAAACGAAGCAAGGGAGGAATGGAAGAATGATGAAGAAGTGTGGGCACTTATTCGAAAGTTACAACAAGATTCCAGTACATCTGATACATTTAGCTGGAAAAATGATTCGTTATGGTACAAAGATCGCTTATACCTCTGTAAGAATTCCCAACTCAAACAAAAGATTCTTATGGAATTGCACACTTCTCCCTTAGGAGGGCACTCAGGGTTTTTAAAAACTTACCACAGGGTTAAGAAGGAATTTTTTTGGGATGGCCTTAAATCGAATATTCAAAAGTTTGTGGCAGAATGTTTGGTTTTCCAACAAAATAAAGTTGAAACAATTAAGACCCTGGGTCTATTACAACCTTTATCCATTCCAAGCCAATGTTAGGAGGAGGTTTCAATGGATTTTATCACAAGTTTACCCAAGTATGAGGGAAAGAGTGTCATCATGGTGGTAGTTGATAGACTTACCAAGTATGCACACTTTTGTGCATTATCACATCCATTTAAATCCAATACAGTTTCTACTGCATTTATGGAAACAATTCAAAAGCTACATGGAAACCCAAAGATTATTGTAAGTGACAGAGATCCCATTTTCACTGGAAATTTTTGGACAGAATTATTTTCTTGTCTTGGTACTCAGTTAGCTCATAGCTCATCTTATCATCCTCAATCTGATGTGAAAACTGAGATAGTAAACAAATGTTTGGAAGGATATCTTCGTTGCTTTGTATCTGATAAACAGACACAATGGGTTAAATGGTTGCCTCTGGCTGAATGGTGGTATAACACTTGCTTCCATACAACAACAAAAATGACCCCATTTATGGCACTTTATGGATATCAGCCACCATCCATCACATCATATTTAAGAGAAAATTCTAAGGTTCAAGCAGTGGAACATCACATCGAGCATCAACAACAAGTCCTCCAACTCTTAAAGGATAACCTTGTGTTGGTGCAGAATAGAATGAAACAACAGGTAGATCAACATCGTAGTGAAAGAAGTTTTGATGTAGGTGATTGGGTATTCCTATGGATACAACCATATAAACAAATGTCCCTCAAGCAAGCTAAGAAGGATAATAAATTATCACCAAAGTATTATGGTCCGTACAAGGTGTTGCAAAAGATTGGTACTATGGCATACAAATTGAAGCTTCTTGCAGCTTCTCGAGTGCACCCAGTTTTCCATGTTTCATGTTTAAAGAAGGTTATAGGCGACAAGCTCCCAGTTCAAACAATATTGCTAGAACTTGATGAGGAAGGAAAAATTATATTGGAACCGGAAGCAGTCACAGAAACAAGAACTCGACAGCTACGAAATTGATCAATTTTGGAGTATCTCTTCAAGTGGAAGAACTTATCCGCTGAAGATTCCACATGGGAGGATGAGAATTTTATACAGAAGCATCCAGAACTACTCAAGCATTGAGGACAACACTTTTTTGAAGGAGAGGGGCATGTTAGGTCCCTATAATACTTGTGATTACCCCATTACTATTGTAGTTGTATCCCTTATTAATATTGTTGTGCCCCTATTGTCCCCATATTGTTATTATTGTGCCCCATAGAATCCCTCTATTGTTATTTTTGTGCCTTTATATTATTATTGTTAGGTCGGCTGGGTTATATTGTAACTCCTTAGACTCCTATATATAGAAAGGAGGTTTTGTCATTTGAATCATAAAAGAATCATTCATTTGTGTAATGTAAAGGAGGTTGCCCCCTCGAAGAGGCTGAATTCTAAGGCATTGATCTATCTTTTCTATCTTTTTGTGAGCTGGTTTCATAACAGATAAGCGAATATGAAATGGACAAGGTAATCTTGGATCTGGGATCTGATGCCAATTTCCTACCTAAGCAGACATGGGAAAGGATGGGGAGACCTGTGTTGCAGTGGTTCCCTATTCAGTTGCGCATGGAAAATCAATAGAATATTATTCTCATGGGGTGCTTATATGGTGTAACAGTGGACATTGAGGGCGCAAGTGCGCTGGCTCACTTTGAGGTCATTGAAATAGTGGATGACAGTAACCCATATCACACGCTACTAGGAATTGACTAGGATTTTGATATTGGTGTGGTAATCAACTTGAAGAAGTGGAAGATGACATTTGAAAGGAAATCACACAGGGTTGTAGTGCCACTAGACTTTGCAGAAGGAGCACGTTATACTGAACTTGTTTGCGAATCTATAGAAAATGATGATGATTTGTATTAGATATATAAGATCACAGCGCGAGATGAAGATTGGATCAACCCTACGGCCGATGGATGAATTGTGTGGGACAGGGATAAATCCTTTACCTCAGATTTAGATGAAGAGCTTGAACATTGGTAGAATCAGTTGCACGAAGTATCTACGCTCCGTTGTAATATGCTGACCAAATCACTGCGGTGTGTCTCAACGAGGTAAGGAAGATTCTGCATTAGGCTGGTTTGATTGATGTGGATCTGTTTCTAGATGAATTTGAAAGGGAAGTACCAGAAGAACATCACTTCCATGCACTGGAATTAGCACTGCACGCTACGCTTGCCCATTGGTGGGGTACGCACAAGGAGAACTTTGCTGGATGGAAGGAATACAAAAGGATGATGAAATTAAGGTTTGGATATGCTAATACCCAAATGACAAAAAAATACAGTGGAAAGGATGATTCGTGTGATCATTTGGCATGATGGACTAAGGCCTGGGGAACAGAACCACAACCAGAATGGGTGCACATTTTCTGTCATACCTTAGATACAATTCCAATGAACTGGTATTTGGAGACAGAGCTTCGCCATGGGACAGTTGAATGGGACATATTAAGGGAGATTTTCTTATTAAATTTCAGCTTTGAGGATGGGTTTGAGTTCATTGATGAAGCACTCCATGAGATAAAAACAACTATCTTCATAACACCTAATGAACTGGTAGAATGGGCTCAACTGGATTGGAGTACATAGTTGTGCCATGCGCTGGAGTGTTACAACGTAACTGCTGAAGAGGAAGATGAAGACCCATGAAATATTAACATTCCAGAGATAGAAGGACAACATGAAGTCGAAGGGCCGAAAATTGCGAACCTGGATATATTAGAACCTTTGAAAACTAGACAAGTAAACATTGGATCTGAAGTAGAGCCTAAGTTCAGAAAGATAGGAGACTATTGGGACGAAGATATGGTTGATAAGGTAGTTGAGCTATTATGCAAATATCAAGTTCTCTTCCCAACAAATTTTTCGGATTTGAAAGGGATCGTCAGAGATTTAGGTGTTATGAAGATTACATTGAAGCCAGATGCGAAGCCTGTTAAGCAGAGACCTTATTGGCTAAATCCAAAGTATAAAGAAAAGGTGCACCAAGAACTAGATAATATGTTGGATGCCGATATTATTCAGCCAGTAGAGGAATCCGATTGGGTAAGCCCAATGGTGGTCCAAGAGAAGAAACAGAAATGTGAAATCCGAATATGCGTAGATCTAAAAAAGTTGAATGATGCATGCCTACATGATCTGTTTCCAAGACCATTTACTGATGAAGTATTAGTCAATGTTGGCAGACAAGAGGCTTATTCATTACTGATGGATTTTTGGGATATCATCAAATAAAGATCATGCCAGAGGATTAAATCAAGACAACCTTCGAAACGAATTGGAGTTGCATTCAATATACAGTAATGCCATTCGGATTGAAGAACGCACTTGCAATTTTTTTCGGAGTAGTAATCGCGACGTTCAAGGAATTTATTCATAAATTTATGGAGGTGCATTTTGACGATTGGACTATGTTTGGGTTGGTGAAATTCCATGTTGCGAGTCTGCGCCTCATGCTGGATACATGTCGAAGGTATCAGATCGTGCTAAAATTTGAAGAAGTGCATATTCTGCGTGCCCTTTGGGATTTTGCTTGGTCATGTCATATGTAAGTAGGGATTGATGGTGGACCCTATGAAGATCACTATAATTGTGAATTTGGAATCTCCTAGGAATGTAAAATAGCTGCGCGTGACATTGGGACACACTGGGTATTATAGAAAGTTTATCAAGGCATATGCTCAAATAACTGCACCAATGGAAAAATTGTTGAAGAAAGATGCAATGTTTTACTGGGATAAAGACTGTCAACGCGGTTTGGATGTCTTGAAGGAAAAGATGGTAACTGCGCCTATTTTGGTGTTTCCAGATTGGAAGAAAGAGTTCCATGTGCATGTAGATGCCTCTTGCATTGCGCTAGGTGTGGTATTAACACAGGCAGGTGAAGGAGAAATTGATCATCCAATAGCCTTCGCGAGCAGAAAGTTATCAAAGGCTGAGAAGAATTACTCCACTACAGAGTGTGAAGGGCTGGCAATGGTCTACACACTGCAAAAAATTAGGCATTATTTGTTGGGTGGACACTTTAAAATGTATATTGATCATTACGCGCTGAAGTACCTGGTCAATAAGCTTGTGTTTGGGGGTGGGGGGGAATCTGCCGATGGTTACTATTATTTCAAGAATATGACTTTGAAGTGATTGTGAAGCCTGGAAGGTTGAATGTAGGACTTGACCATCTATCAAGGATTGAAATAGGTGAAGAACCAAATAGTTTGGAGGAAGGACTACCAGATGAACAACTCTTTGCGGTGCGCGTCACAGATGACCATTTTGCTGATATCATTCAGTTTTTAACCATGGGTACAACTCCGGAAGAGTAATCTACCTAGTAAAAGAAGGAATTAGTAGTTCTCTCTGCAGATTTTTTAGTGATTTTGGGTCACTTGTATAAGATGGGAACATATGAGATACTGTGAAGGTATGTTCCTGAGTTTGAACGTGCTAGTATCCTTGCTGAAGCACATGGAGGAGTGGCAGGAGGTCACTATGCAGGAAAAGCAACTGTGCATAAGATTTTGTGCGCTGGGTTATGGTGGCCGACATTACACAAGGATTCTAAGGCATACTGCAAGGCATGCAATGCTTTCCAAAGGACGGGGAAGCCTTCATGAAGAGATGAATTGCCTTTAAATCCTCAAGTTTCATTGTAGGTATTTGATAAATGGATCATTGATTTCATAGGTCCAATACAACCACCAGGTAAGAAGACGGGCGCACGGTATATCATTATTGCAACAAAATATTTAACCAGATGGGCGGAAGCACAGCCAGTGAAGGATTGTACAACTGCCACCACTGCGAAGTTTTTGTTTGAATATGTCTTAACGCGATTTGGATGCCCTAAGATATTGATGAGTGATAGGGGTACACATTTCTTGAATGAAACGATCAGTGTGATGCTTGAGGAATTCCAAGTGTATCATCAAAAGAGCATGCCCTATCACCCACAGGCGAATGGAATGGTGGAAGCATTTAACAAAATCTTGGAAAATGCATTGACGAAGGTCTGCAACTTGTAGCGGAATGATTGAGATATTCACATACCGGCAGTGCTATGGGCATATAGGATGACCTACAAGAAGTTGACAGGCCAAACATCGTTTAGGTTGGTCTATGGGATTGAAGCAGTGATGCCTATGGAGTATATTGTGCCAAGTTTACATATTATAGCTCTGAAAGAGATGGAAGATCGTGAGACCTTGGAGGGACGACTCGCGTAACTGATGGAGTTAGAAGAGGACTGCTTTCTTGTAGGATTTCACAAACAACTACAAAAGGAATGCGAAAAAGCATGGCATGATAAACATATTAAGCTGCACACTTTTAAGATAGATGATTTAGTGCTGCTATATCACAACAAGTTCACAAAATTTCCAGGGAAATTTCAAATGCACTAGTTGGGGCCATATGTTGTTAAGGAGATCATGGATCATGGCGTTGTTCAGCTCGCGAAGCTGAATGGGAGCCATTCCCTGGGAAAGTAAATGGAAGTAGGTTAAAGTTGTATACAGGGGATCCTATCCTTGTGCAATGACTACATGGTAACAGGACAATCTTAGTAATCCAGGCAACTGCAAGGGATTGCAGGACTATAAACTACACTGCCCGAAGAGGAGAAAAACATAGTAGGGAGGCTGTGCGATAGGAGACAGGAGTGCGACAGGTGAAGTTACACTCGATGAGTTGTGCCATGGAGGATGGTACCATGTAGATGGGTCCAAAATTAGCCGTTGGAGTTACTATTCATGATTTGATGGAAAAATTCCATTAAGAGGAGTGGGTAGGCACCATTTATGGTGAAAATCTTTGAAGATCTGTCACCAAAGATGCATTTATGATCATAAATTGGAGGGAATGGTCGAATTTGAATTCAAAACTTCCTATAAATTGGGCATGTTGGTTTGCAGAAGAATAATTTGCATTCTGACAACTGTATATGAGCCCACTTGTTATCACTGTATGAATCGTAAGGTTTGGGAGGACTTAATTTCCAGTCCAACATTTGCAACACTGCCTGAAATTAACCAGAGGATTATTCTCACGTAAATGTCTGCTCCAGTCAGTTCGAAAGCCGTTGTTTCTCAAGCAGAAGGGCCCAAAGTTGTATCTATGGAAGTTGTGCCCATTGTGCCTACAACGCCAAGGTCGCCTAGGCTGAAGCAATTGGATGAAAAAGAGAAATAGAAGAAACCTGTACTAGTGAGACATTCACCAAGGAAGAACCTGGAGGTTCGACAAAAGGAGAAGAAGGATAAGCAGCCGGAGAAAATTGTGGACCTGGAGGAAGAAGAATTCCAAGGAGTGGAGGAATTGGATGCTGAGGAGGGCGAGCCTATCACACGGCTCCCGGAGTATATCCCTCCGCGGAAAGGGAAGACAAAAGTAACGAAAGACCCTGATTCCAGAAAGTTTATGGTCTCGACGCCCCTGTTACCAGAACATGTTGAATTTGAAGGCATGGTCTTAGTGTGCATTCTGGTGCTGAAGATGGAGGATTGGGATCTCACGGACCACAAGAGATTCCCTCATTTGGCTACTTAAAAATACATGAAGAAGATTTATTACGAAGAAACTGGGGTTATGCGGCTAGAACCCATGAAATGGGTCAGAGGTGTTGAGAAGGTCGGGTTGCTGCACATGCTTTGCGTGCCACATTTTCACAAGTCCCTTATCAACACTATGTGTGTGCGCTAGCTACTCATGCTGGTGCATGATGGGTGCTTATGGCTCAGAGAACCCATTCCTATCACAGATATGCTCATCCATCAAATTACAAAGCTTCCCTATAAAGGGGCAGACCCTGCCAAGGAGTTTGGAGGGAAAAGTGGAGAAAATGAGTTGGAAAATAAGATGAAGGCTGAATTTGGCTTAGTCAAGAAGTCGCGCAGATATTCTATCTGCTCCATTCAGGACCAAGCGGTGTAGTTTGTTGCCCAAATCTTAGCAGGGAAAATTATGAAGAAATGTTGCGCAGATGAAGTTCTGGCGCCAGTAGTGTCATTGGCTGCCCAGTGTGTGAAGGGAGTACAATATAATTGGGTGTAGTATTTGTGTAAGGAGTTCCTCACGAACTATCATGAAGCACAGGAGGACAGTAAGCCCTTCCATTATGTGTGGCTTTTGTTTCTCATTGTCTTAGTAGCATGGTGATTGCCAAAGGACAGTCAATTTCCTTCGCAGGCAGAAGATTTACCAGAGGTAGCAAAGTTCGCTTCGCTGTGGGAAATAAAGGATCCAAAGCGGATCAAGGAGTCAAAGATTTCCTAGATTTTAGTGGAAATGGATCTTCGCACAGTAATCAGTCATCGGCCAAGGTTGTCTCCAACCTTGTTCAAGCATTTGATGGCCTTCGCGGAGTTCAAGGCCGATTTCCACAACGTATCAATTAGGGTGTGGAAGGACCCTAAAAATATATGGCACATGTTGCCATACTTAGTCTCAGAGACCGATGTGCAGGAAGTTATGGGGTGTTGACCAGTAGAGTGGCACGAACCCACAAACCTTGGTGTAGGTACCAGTAAGGGTGTAGAAAGAGCTACTGTGTAGACGACAATAGCACAAAAGCGAAAATAAGCAACACAAAAAGTGGCGCAAGCTTTAGCTGAGAAGAAAAAGAAAGAAGTTGCTTCTAAGGTAGCTATAGAAAAAGAGCGCACTGCGAAAGAGCATGCTGAGGTAGAGCATGCTGGCACAAAGGAAGTTAAAGCATCGGCTTCCTAGCATATGGAAGAGCAGGAACTATCAGAACAGGGTGGAGATGGAGGAGAGGAGCAAATCAATCGCTTCACATTGAGGAAGCACAGTAAGGAGACAGCTGTCGGGGCGAGGAAGAAGCACAAATCTGATAAACAAAGGCACATTGACCCGATGATCCTCACAAAAGGGGATTTAGATGAGATTGGCGATAAGGTAAGAGACACCACAACAAAGTTGTGGCAACAATTTGAACAGAAGTATATGTAGACGCTAGGGAGCGTCCAGAAGGATCTACGCGAGCTATAGATCCAAACAGGCCAAATTCAAGCAAGCATTGGGAAAGCGAGCAGGGTGCAAGCGAGCCTGGTGCAAGGGAACAAGAAATTAGTAGAGCTGGAATGAACTCTGGACCTCAGAGTCATACCCTTACCAAAAACATCAATCCGTACGAAATCAGAGGACGACCGCGTTGTGTTGACAGTTAAAGACATTGGGGTTAACTTAGCCACGTTGCCACTTCAGACTCTCCATGCATTGCATTAGTGTGTCTAAGACGAGCTTAGGATCAAAGAGCAGTGCACACTTGCAGTCATAAGCAAATTCAAAGTAAACAATGAGCAGATGTTCACAGAAAAGGCTCAAGCTCTGAAAGGAAAGGACAAGCTGAAAGCACAAAGTCAGAGCGTGGAAGCAACAATAATGCAGGTGTGCAAGATAGTTCCAGAATTAAACATTCTGGAGGATGTCGCAGCTACAACAAAAATCAGGAAATTGGCTACTGTGGTTCGCGCATCTAGAGATGATATCGGCAAAGTCATGTTTGACTTCCAGATGAAGATCTCAGAGCTACAATTGAAGTTACAGCTGACCACTCCGCTAGAGGTCTGGGAGCAACGCGGAGCAGCTATCAAGGAAAACATGGGCACTTTGGATACAACAGTCACAGACTACGCAATGATATTTGATCAGGCCATGGAGTTATGGATGAATCTGTAGGAGGACCCAAACTTGCAGAAGCTTAACATAAATATCTGAGAGACATAACATAAGTTTGATGAAGTTAGAGCGACTATGCGCATGTTGGCGCCAATCCAACGTCTCGTGCGATTACAAGAAGGCAAACAGCTGCAATCACAAATTGAAGAGCTACAAAGGAAAGAGGGCCTTCTCAAGTCTAGACTATAGTCATGGATAGAGGAAGCCTATTAGCTTACTCTATCACTTCAGGAAAAGTTAAAGGCACTGTAGTAGATATAGAGAATGATGTGCCTAGCAGTAGAAGGCCCTACGATAGAAAAGCTAGTAGAGGAAGTACAACAGGCCGCAACACAGAGTTCTGTTGATGTAGCAACATTGCAAGTTGAGTTTAGTGGCCTCCGCACCAAGATCGAGGCGCCAGCTGAGTGAATCAAGGGCGAGTCACCATATTTATGTTGGGGACCTATTGGGATAGGTCCCCAGGGTCAATTTTGGGTTAGTTTAACCAATTTTTTAGAAATATTTTGTAAAGAATGTAAAGTCTCTGCGAAATGTGGAAGTGGAGCACGCAGCTAAGTAGGAGTCAAAGGGGATTTAGCCCCTTGTTTGGGTAAGTAATAGGTCGGTTTTGAGACTCACCCATAGGCTGCGGGCCATGGTATTGTATTGAAAAAGCTATATATAGTTGAGTCATATAGTGAGTTTAAGTATGAATCTAAGATAGAATATTATTGTTTGGGACAAGTGCTAAGGTAGGAATATATGTTTTCTGTACTTAGGTGAAAGGGTAAGGCTCTTGCAGCTGAGTGCGTGGAGACCTTGGCAAGTCCGCATTTGAGTGCGCGGGCCCCTGCAGCTGAGTGCGCAGGGTGGCAGAGTCTGTAAAGTTGAAACATTGAAGATAATAAAGATTGATTTTGGAACAATCATCTTTCCTTTGTGTTTTATTCTTATTTATGTTCAAGTTATGCATTATGGCCTAATGATATGTTTATGTGGAATAATGTATAATTGCTTCGCGAATATATTGAACCCTTAATATCTATGCATGAACTAAGTAGTAATATGTTTTCGCGAAGGTAATGGTTAAATCTGTTATGGTTTTTGTTGAATCAATTAGATCTGCATGAAGGCAGATCTAGGGTTACTATTTAGTGCGTGAAATTAGACAATTTGCTTCTTTTAGGTCCATAAAGTCTGATCGTAGACCTTCGCGAAGGTCTAGAAGCCATCTTCTTAGAGTTGCAGTAGTAGGCCATGGAAAGATACAGATCTGCACGAAGGCAGATCTGAGCGATAAGGGCTTAATATCACTTATCACACTATCTCTGAATGTAGAAACATGGTTCTAGCATCCCCCAATATTGCTTCGGGTGATATTGCAGCCTGCGCTATGTAGGTTCTTGCCGAAAGGGTCAACAGTTAGGGTTTTGTTGGTTGGCGCGAACAACTCTGAACCTAGGTTAGGCCCCCTTAATTAAAAAACCATATCTTATAAACATGCATCCATTGGCCAAGTTTTTTTATGGGGAGATGCATAAGGATGATGGTAACATGATTAAATTTTTTTAGCAAATTCTAGTGCATACTTTTCGAGAAATTGACTGTCATCACCTATAACCATTTTTCATTTTTCTCAAGATTTGTGCATCCATTAGCTAAGTTATTTTATGGGGAGATGCATAATGATGATGTAAATATGCTCAAAAATTTTCAGGTGAATCCAATCTACCGTTTGAGAGATATGGGTTAAACAAGTTTGCAACAGGATTGTCCCAGAACAGTTACAGGATTGATCCAGATTTACTACAGGATTGTGATCGGTACAAAAATGAGGTACAAGTCATGGGTTTTTCAACTAGGAACAAGGGGAGGGGTTCACGTTGACCTCATCATCCATTTCCCACACCACTTGGCCTCTCCTCCACCCAAATTTCCACTTTTGTCCATACAAAACATTCTTTTTCACCACTTCTTCCATCCCTTCCGCCATAGAAAAGGCCTCTGAACCTTGTCAATAGGCTACCCATGAATTATCAATATTTTTAAAGGTAACAATTAAAGGAAATCATGATCCTAGGAAGGTTTGCGTGACTGCTACAAGAAGAAACACAATCCTGTAGCAGTCTGCACATCCCCTTCCAGACCATAGCTAGAGAACCAGATCCAAAAGTTAGTCACCATGGAGCATTTGAGGATTACAACGTTAATCCTAAAGCAGCTACATGACCCTATGTCAGCTGCTATAGGATTCTTTATCACCCAACAGGCAATAACATCTTATACAAAGAGCACCTGCACGAAGAAAGGATCTCCATCATTGAGCATCAATTAGCAAATGTAAATAAAAAATACACATTTCTCTAGAAATTGTAGGAACCAAGGGAAACGAAGCAATGACCTCTCAGAAGACACTCAAAAGCAACCTCGCCCATGTCCATAAATTCCATGCAAACATCAATGAATCATCACTTTCATTAACACATCAAGGGTAAGGTAAAGGTATGCAATCCTCAAAACATCTCCTACAAACTTATTTTACCTCAAAAAAATGTCGCAAGTGTATGAAAGAATAGGTTTTTTTTATAGCTACAATTAGTAGCAGAGAAACCTTGACCTTCACTTTTCCACCAAGACACCCACAAGTGCGGGAGAGGAATAAGACAAAAATGAAAAAGACTTGAGAAAGTGGGTTGTAATCATTTAGTCATGATAGAGGACAAGCAATGTGAAGGGGTAGGTGGGTGTCAGCTCAATTAACTCAAAGCACTTAGAGTTTATTTTGCATGCAATATTGTTTATATGAAAAAAAGAGAAAAATAATTAAAAATATAAAGAATAAATAATAAAAAATAAAATAAAAGTTAAAAGGTGGACCTGCTGACTCTTAACATGCAAACTAGCTGCTACAAGAACCTATAGGTGCTGCTACATGATACAGATATGTTGCTATAGGATACAGACTGGATGCTACAAGATCCTACAAGCTGCTACCAAAAGTTCACAGAGTACTACATGACGCTGATTTTTTCCCTAAAACAACCCCAAAAGATTCATATGACTTAAAAGGCAAGGGGATAATCATATTATTTGTGATTCATAGTCCTTCCCACTCACATTTGGCAAAAATTTTAAAATTAGCTCAGTTCCAAGAAAATTTTCTATGTTAGACAATTTGAATTAAGCAAAAAAGTAGCTAAGTAATTTGATCATTTTCAAGAGACACAAAGTGGAAAAATGAAGAGGAGTAATAAATGACCAATATTTTCCTTTCCTACCTCTAAAAGGATGAACATTTATTCTCTGCTAAAAGGTCAGAATTTGACTAATATTCCCTTATACTTTCTTTTCAAATTTGTGAAAAAATATTTCAAAGCATGAAAGAAGGAGAATTAACAAATACTTTAGGAATACTAAAATCAAGAGGAAGAACCAAAGGAATGGTAGGAAATTGAGATAAACATAGGATGTTATCTAGCAAGGGCAACTGCATCAACATGGATACATGAAGAAAAGAAGGGCAAAGAAAATGAGTGGGTTGCTCATAGGGTGAACAACAATTTCAGTAGAGGGTATGATGAGCCTCCAAATTAGATACAAATTAAGACCCATCTAACCTTTTCTAGGCACATAAAGGCTATATTAAATCCATCCTTCTACTCTTAATAACATTTTCTTAGCGTTAATAAGTTCTTAGGAAGGTTTAGATATAATTACATGGTATGTGCCTGATAATATTTTCTTTTGTAGAATATTGTGAGAATATTAGGAAGATTTTGAAAATTTGGAAGATGAGATAATTTAGAGACTTTCTCCCTACTACATGATGGACCAATAAATGAATAGGATATCATGAAATCATTGACATATTCTGGAGCTCCATTGATATAGAAAACCTAGGGATGTGTTCTGCTACAGGAGAAGCCAAATTTCAGTATTAATAAAGATTCCTTCTGCTGGAGGCTAGATCCACTTTTCTAGGAGTTTTGGAGGGAAGTAGTTCCCCTCTTTAAGGAGGTTTCCCCTCAAGTCTTTTTGTATAAATAAAGGGGCCTAGTATCCCAATATCATGTTCGAATTAGTGGAGAATATACTTTGAGTAGTGGCATGCTTCTTTTCCTAGTATTTTGCTATGTATGAGGCTATAGTCTCTCTCCTTTGTATTTTATTCATGCATCTTCTTTCTTGTATCTAGTTAGCAATATTTCTTTTCCTTTATAGTATAATTTGTTTATGAGAAAGTTGCTTGTGCAAGCCTTTCAATCACCTCTCTTGTGGGAAGTGTGGTTGTAGATATTGTGTTGGCAAGCCAAAAACATGGTTAATTTCCTATTGTAATAGTTAGATCTTGAATTAGTTTCCTTTTTAATATTTGTTTTATGCAATTAAATCATTTGTTTTATAGTCTTTTTAAGCATCAAAAGAGCAATCTATCTTGTGTGTAGGTAAAGGTATGGGTTTGCAAGGCTGAGAATTGTCATTTACACTTGCTATTCCATCACCAAGACTTCCTTCTTTCCCCAACAACCACTTCAAGCAAACTATTTACAAAGGTCACTTTTCAAATTTGTTAGAGGCCACAACATGTTAAATTGTAGCAAGAAAAGGTGTCATTTGACTTGTGCCTTAGTTAAATGGAGAAATTCAAGTTTCCACATCAACATGATGACTTGAGTTGCAATTAGTTGGAGTGACATGGCCAAGTCACTTAGTTAAGTCAGCCAATGCAAGTTTGTGTGCAAGAAGAAGAGTTGTGCATGAGTTGATTGCTAAGATCTAGCAATCTAGTGGAGTTATAGTTAGCGGAACTTAGTTATTTGAGCTCTAGTCATGAATAGAGTTAATATGAGTTTAGTTGAGTAGCTGTAACTATTGTTAACTCACTGATCTCTCGGTTAACTAGTCAATTTACTAAAAATAGCCCTACTCATGCATGGGATTTGAATTTCCTATTTGAGTGGAGGAGAAAGGCATCAATGCAATCATTATTGTATACTAGTGAGTGTATAGTGTTTTCATGTAGCAAGTGAGGCTTTTCCTTTGGGAATTGTGCAATAAAATAGGAGCCTTTCCTATTCTTTAGGAGCTAATTTCTTCAGGAATTGTGCAAGGAAATTGGAGTAGGAGGCCTATATTTGGCTAAGTATTTTCCATATAAGACTTATGAGTAAGAGATCAGTATTGCAGTGCAAGTTGGACTTCAAGGATTGAATTTGTCATTGTAAAAATACCATGGGCATTGTGATTGAATGATTGCATGTGTTTCTATTGTATGTTTTCCTTTCGGAAAATTGAGTAGAATAAATTTGTGTCTATTGTTTTCAGTATGAATTCATTAGCAGCTAAAAATTTTGAGTTATTTCTACATGGTATCAGAGCTATTGAAAACTACATAGAAACCAGGTTCCATATCTTCTCTCAAAGAAATTTTGAATTACAGAGTTTTGTGGAGCATATTTTCTTTAGTGAAGGTACAATGTCTTTCAATGGATTGAGGCTTGAGTATGCATTGGAAGGATATTTTAATTTTTGTGCTTGGAAAGATAGGATGGAAGTCATGTTGGATAAATGGAGTACTGGGGTGCAAAAAAAATGATATTCCAAAACTAGGAGCATCAGATGCACAACAACTGGTTCAGTGGAAGAAAGACACACCAAAAGCTAGGAGGATTATCTTGGAGGGAGTCTTAGATCATGTGGTGTAGAATTTTCATGGTAAGGAGACTCTATTTGAAATGTGGGAAACCCTCACAGATCTATTCGAAAAAAACAATGATGCCAAGAAATTGGCATTGGGAGATAAGCTCAAGAATATTCAGATGGGTAAAAATGAAACTATTGTTTAATACCTATCCAGATTCACTCAGGTGAGAGATGAACCTGGAGGAGTTGGAGAAAATGTTCCATCATCTGAACTTATGAGCTTAAAACTCCTTGGCCTTCCAAAATCCTAGCACAATTATCAAGCTTCAGTTAATAGTATGGACAAGCTCCTAGATTGTGAGAAACTTTGGTTTGATTTGGTGCAGGAGGAGATTTGAAGAAACACTAAAGATGGTTTCACATCCAAAACTGATGAGGAAGAAAACTTTGCTTCGGTGGGCAAAGGAAAGAGAGTTAAGGCAAGGAAAAATCTAGCTAGAAGCATGGAAAGAAGAAAGATCTCAGTAAAATCAAATGTGCTCACTTGCATGAGTATGGACACTATGCAACCAAGTGTCCACAAAAGAAATCCAATAAAATGTCTGCAGAAGCAGCAGGAAGTGATGTTATCACATCACAATTTGAGTTGGATTTAACCCTCATTGCATGCATAACAAGTATTGTACGAGGCAGAGTATGGTACTTAGACTCTGGTGCTTCATTTCATATGACAAGAAATAAGGAGTTCTTCAACAACTTGTAGGAGAAAGACCTACAATTACACATAGAACTTGGAGATGATGGGAGGTATAATACCAAAGGTATTGGCACTGTAACCTTTAAGAGGGAGTCAATCTCCCATCTTCACCTAAAGAATGTAATGTATGCGTCTTGTTTGAAGAAAAAATTAGTTTTTGTAGCTGTACTTGAAGACCATGGATATGATGTGGTGTTTAGTAAAGGGAAATCTTATCTAAAGCATGTTGCTAATGGAGAAGTAAAAAATATATACACGCTAGAGGTGAATCCTTGTGTTCCATTGAGAAACAATGCAAGACAGGTTCAGGGTCGAGATGTTGGAGAGCTCCGGCATAGGTGCATGGGACACGTACTCCATGGATCTTTGAAAATAATGCATCAAATCACCACTATTCTTCCAAAATGCACCCTTGATCAACATGATGTTTACGAGGAATGCACTCTTTGAAAATATGTTAAATCCTCCTTCTAGGGCTGAGATAGCAGAGCCGGAGCCATCTTAGAGTGAGTTGACTCAGATGTGTGTGGACCATTTTCTACAATCTCAGTTGCAAAGCATGAATATTATGTGATATTTGTAGATTATTTTTCCCACAAATGTTGGATTTATTTTATGAAGAAGAATTACGAGTTTTATTCATTTTTTGTTGAATTTAAAGCCTTAGTTAAAAATGAGGCTAGGTAGAAAATTAAATACATGAGAAGTGATAATGGAGGAGAGTATGTGTCTAATGTCTTCAAAGAATTATTTTCCAAGGTGGGTATTAGAAGGGAGTTGACTGTACCTCACAACCCACAACAAAATGGGGTGGCAGAGAGGAAAAATAGAAGCATTGTAGGGGCTACAAGAGCAATGTTGCATGATCAAGGATTGCTGCTATACCTGTGAGAAGAAGTATGAAATATAATTGTTTATTTGTAGAATAGGATCCCTCACAAAATTCTTGGAATGATCACACTTGAAGAGGATTTCTCTAGGAGGAAGCCAAATGTATCCCACTTTCGCATTTTTGGATCCATGGTCTATTGTCATGTCTCCAAAGATAGTAGGAAAAAGTTGGAGCCTACTGCAAAGAGGGGATATTTGTAGGATACACAGAGACACCTCATATTTACTAGGTGTATATGTCTTCACTCAGGATGACTGTGATGAGGAGAGATGTCAGATTGATGAGGACAAGGCCATGAGAAGCTCTCTAGGGTGAGAGCTAAGCATTCCACTAGAGGAGGAGCATCTAGCTGCAAAGGAGGATTCCCAGTCAAACCCACAAGATGTTGTGGAGCATCCACATGTGGAGGAGCATAGAGAAAGCCGAGTGGAGGAACCCATTCACACAAAGCCTTCCCGAGAAGGGAGGAAGAGAACTAGGGAGGCAGAAATGTTGGTGCAAGAAGCTCAGGAGCAGGTTGGAGCTCCTAGCTCCTTGCACAGATAGAGGAGATCATTAGAAAAATAAACCATATATATGACACTCATGAAAAAACTAATTGATTTTGAGCCTTCTTCATTTAAAGAGGAAATTTACCAGCAGGTGTGTGTAGATGCCATAGTGGAGGAGTATGACTCCATCATGAATAATGATGCTTGGGAGGTTGTGCCTAACCTAAGGTCAAAATTGTTATTGGCTCCAAGTGGGTGTATAAGGTGAAGCATGCAGCTGATGGAAATCTTAAGAAGGACAAGGCCATATTTATGGCCAAAGGCTTCTCACAGGTGGAGGGAGTTGATTATGAGGAGACATTTTCCCTTGTGGGAATATACTCATCCATCAAGACCATACTTGCATTGACAACATAGTTTGGGTGGAGGATCCACCAAATGGATGTTAAGATTTCCTTCCTCAATGGAGTGGTTGAGGAAGAGATTTACATTGAGAAACCTAAGGGATTTAAGACATTTGATAGGGAGACACATGTGTGTAGACTTAGGAGATCCCTCTATGGTCTCAAGTAGGCACCTCATTCTTGGTACACTCACATAGATTCCTGTCTCAATGGATTGGGCTTTACTAAGAGTGAAGTAGATTCCAATCTCTACTACATTTTGGTAAATGGCAGTCTGCTCATCTTAGTCTTGTATGTAGATGATTTTATACTAATAGGAGATGAGAGGTTGATTCAATCTTGCAAGGAGGACCTTGCAAGAGAGTTCAAGATGAAGGATATGGGTTTGATGCATTACTTCTTTGGCTTGGAGGTGTGGCAAGGAGATGGAGAGATATTTGTTGGTCAAGGAAAGTACACCTCTGAAATCCTTCATAGGTTCCATATGTAGGATTGCAAGCCCATAGACACTCATCTTAGTACTGACTAGAGGAAAGATGACGCTTCTATAGGAGAGGTAGTAGATGACACTATCTACAGACAATTGGTAGGGTCCTTGATGTACTTGGTGAACACAAGGCCTGATATTTGTTTTACAATGAATCAAATTAGTTAGTTTATGGTGGAGCCTACCAAGTTTCACTACAAATTATCAAAACATGTTCTTAAATACCTAAGAGGCACAATATAATTTGGTTTATGGTATAGGCAGACTGATGGAGTAAATCTCAAAGGCTTCATAGATACAGATTGAGTAGGGAGTTCCTTAGATAGGAAGAACACATTGGGAACTATCTTCAATGTTGGGTCAGTAGTAGTTTCACCTCATCCAAATTACTGGGAGTTACCCACTCCATGATGGCCCTTATCTTTTTTGGATCCACTTCTATGCCCTCCTTGGAAATAACATGTCCCAAGTAGTGTACCTCAGTTTGAAAGAAACTGCACTTGCTGAGCTTAGCTTACAACTGGTGCTCTCTCAACAACCTCAACTCTGCTGCTAAATGCTCGGTATGATCTTACTCATTTTTATAATATACTAATATGTCATCAATGAACACAATAACAAACTTATCCATATACAGATGTAACCCACTATTCATCAAGCACATAAATGTCACTGGACCATTAGTCAAACCAAATGGAACTAAAATGAACTCATAATGCCCATACCTAGTCCAGAAAATTGTCTTGTAAATGTCCTCCTCTTTGATGTGTACCTGGTAGTATCCCGATCACAAATCAATCTTTGAGAACATTGTTGCTCCCTTCAACTGATTGAACTAGTCATCAATCCTCAATAATGGATACCTATTCTTAATAGTCACTTTGTTCAATTGCTTGTAGTCAATGCATAATCTAAGAGTACCATCCTTATTCTTCACAAACAATATTGGTGCACCCCAAGGTGATACACTTGGCCTAATGTATCCCTTGCCCAACATTTCCTTCAACTACAACTTCAACTCTACCAACTCAGGTGTGCTCATCTTGCTACCCCTGGAACTAACCTAGTGGAAAAGTCTACTTCCCTGTGAGGTGGCAACTCTGAAATGTCCTCAGGAAATACATCCTGAAACTGTTGTAGAACTGGGTACCTGCTCTAAACATCTGCATCATCTACTTCCTTACCTTTGTCACTTGAAATATGAACTACAAATAGCTCACAACCTTTCCTGTGACTATGTTTTTCCTGCATAGTTGTCATGATCCTAACTGATGTGGCTTTCTTCTTTCCCAGTAAGACTTTTAATTCCCCATTGTCATCAACAAACTTAATGGTTTTTTCATAACAATCCACCTTGGTTCTATGAAGGTACAACCAATCCATGCCCAACAACATATTGTATGATCCCAATGGTAATACATTCAAATGTGTTGCGGTAGGCATACTGTTCAAATAAAATGCACAAGATCTTACCCAATGATGAACTCACTTTTTTGTATCTATAGCCAACTACACTAACTAAGATTTTGCATGCAATTCCTTACTTAAACCACACTTATCCACCATGTCAGGACTAACATAACTATAATTAGATACAGGGTCAATCAAAATAGAAATACCTTGATCACAAAGCTTACCATCTATCTCAATGATAGATGCCCAATGATCTGCCTGTTTATTATCCAATGTTGCATAAATACGAGGAATGCTCTGATCAACATCCCTAACAGTATGTGCCTCCTGTGCACTATATATCTGAGTCCTACCACCCCAATTTTGTGGAAAAACTCTCTCAAGGTGCTCCTTACTGCATGTTCAACGCTCCAACCGACTAGTACGCTCACCTCTATGTTGTTGTTGTAACCCATGTCCCTGTCTAGCTACATTGAACCTCTTTTGCGGTGCCACATTTTATTTCTCATTTGCATTCTGAGGCCTTGTTCTTTTCCCTTGCCATTTACCTTTACCTTTGTATTTACTTTTCCATCCTTGTTGACATTCATTCTTACACTTTGACTGTTCATAGCAATGCTTCAATTTCCCAATAACTTCCTCAAGTGACCGAGGCTCATCATATTGAATCCGGTCTTTAAATGCTAATGGTAAACCACTGATAAATCGATGAACCTTATCATTCTCATCTTTAAGATACGGTACATCCCTAAATAGCTCCAGGAACGTAGTCATGTACTCTTCATCTGCCATTGATCCCATATTTAGCTCATAGAATTCTTTTCCCTTACTGTCGTAGTACTGTTGAGCCTCATAATTGCTTCTTTTTGACACCCTTTTTCCACCTATTTTAATCCTTTTCGATCATCATAATCACTCAATGGGAAAAGAATCACAAAATCCATGTCATGGTAGGTATATAAAAGTCTTGTATTTCATAAGTTAATAATGTTCTTATTATTAGTCTAATATTTGTTTTAGCTACGACATTGAGATGATTCTGCAGCTAATGTTTGATTCTGCAACTAAGTCTATTGTTTCATAGGTTTTAAGGTTCCAGCTGGAGTGAGAAATATATGGAAATATAGCGACCAATCACTCCATGATTCCTCCCTATCTTCATGAACCAAATTGGCAAAGGAAGCTTCCAATTACGTGGTCAAAGAAAAAAGTCAACTTTGTCAGCTAAACAGGCGAGCAAGGAACAATATATACACCTAACCATTTGCTTTGTTAATAGAAAATCATTAACAAATTTCATTATGATATATTTCATAGTTAATTTTAGTGTTTTGTTAAGAAAAGCTAGGCATGAAGCTCTGAACATTTAATGATACGGGCTTTATAAAAAGACTTCGTAAGCAAACATAAACACAATGATTTTTGTTATGCGACAGTGAGAATTAAGAACTATGTTTTCAATTCAATTATAAAGAATCCTTGTTATTTCGATGCATGGTTGATTGTTCAATTGGATCTCGTGACCATCTTGTTGTGGAGGGCCCCCTCAAGTAGTAAGGTTCTCTTATAGTTTTAAGTAGAATTTTCTTATATTATTTCGTGAGTTTATTTTCTGGATGCATCTTGTAGAACATTTTCCTTTGTTGATTTTTTAGTTAAATAGCAGTTGTATGATTGTCTTGTTAAGTAATTTTATTTATTGATTCAAGAGCACATGAATAGAGTTTAATAAGTAATGATAACAACAATGAGATTTTGGATATAGATTAAAATCATAATTCTTAAAAAAAGGGATTTGGTTACATGTTTTATTTCAAGCAAGAGTGATTTATTATTTGAGCAAGTGAGAACATATTTTCAATTCATTTTGGTTTTTCTTGCAAGAGTGTGTTCTTATGATAGATAAGCCGATTCCTTTATAAAATTGAGTTTCTTTCAAATCATAATTCAGACATATAGTAAAGTGTGTGTTTTTATGAATTGAATTTCATTTTATAAGTGTGAGATTGATTTATAATTATGAGTTTTATATTGGTTGTGTGGATTTCATAATTAGATATAATTTTTGTAAGAGTGCAATTAATTTTCACAGGTGATTGATTTACTTTTATGCAGAGTTGTGAAAGTTTCTTTTGAATTAGAGTGTGAGATTTTCCATAAGTAGACTTTGATAAAAGAGTGTGATCATTTTATTCTCTAGGAATAATTGCTTTACTCATGTGCATTTCAATAACTTAATTTAGAATCCATATTTCGATAACTCAATTTAACTTAGAGGTGTGAATAAACAAAGACTTCTAGCACATACAATGCACTTACACTTCATCAACTTACTAGCCCTAGACGATAATTTATGCAAGTAATTTAAAGTTAATTAAATTACCAAACATTTTGGCGTCATTGCCGGGGAAGTGTAAATAGGAGTCTTTTCTTTTTATAAAAAAAACAAAAATGATATGCATAGGGAAAGAGATTCTAGAGGTAGATTTGTAGGTAGAGGTAAAAGTTTAATTCCAACATCATCACTCACCCCACCACAACCTCGTAGTGCCACACCACCCACTCAAACTCATATTCCATCATTTGTAGGAAAACATAAACTTCTTGAGGTACTTAGATCTGAAATCCAACCTAGAGATTCACCAACCTCATCAACCAAAGCAGTAATAGAAGAAGAAGATCCTACATCCCCAACAGAAGGAGTAGTTTTCCTATATTCAATTGGAGAAAGACTTCTAGGACAAGAGCTAGAGATCCCTAGTGAAGGAGAGGAGGAAAAAACATATTTTAACTTACCATTGATAGAAGAACTAGAACTAGAAGAGCTAGAAGAAGAACCAAAAGATCCAATTTTGGAACCCTATATTAGTTCTGAAGAATCTACAATGGCTGGAGAAGGGGAAGGAGAGGTACATAATGTTAATGGTGAACAACCTAGGATTGAAGGAGGAAGTAGAGGAGGAAATAGAGGTGGAGGAAGAGGGAGAGGTGGAGGAAGAGGGAGAGGAGGAGGTAGAGGAGATCCAGAACCCTTTGGATTTCCCATCCTCGATGAAGATACAATAGCCACAATGAAAAAAATCTCATCCTCCATCCTTCCAATTTTTCATGGATTAAGAAGTGAGGATCCTGAAACATTTCTCTTTGAGTTTGAAGTCTTTTGTAGATCTTATGATTACTTGTTTGACCCTCAAAAGTTGAAATTGTTTCCTGTAACTCTTAAGGATGCATCATTAAAATGGTTCATGGGCTTAGGAGCACATTCTATAAGAACAAGGGAAGAAATGAAAACTACATTCTTAGATAAATATAAGGATTATTGTATGCCCCACAATATTAAGGATGAAGTATTTAAAATGATGCAGAAAGAAGATGAAAATCTTGAAGATTTCATTGAAAGATTTGCTTATAATGTTAAAAGGGCTAAAATGCATGAACTGGAAGAAGAAACTTTGAAAGCTCTCTTATTAAAATTCATCAGTGATGAGTGGATTGATCTTCTTGATTTGATGCGTAAGGGAGATATTTCTCAGTTATCATTTGGAGAAATTTGTGAGTTATGCATACACATTTCAAGAGGTAAGGCAAGAATTGGGAAAAATCCAAGAGATCCTCTCATGTCTAGGATTAATAAATCTGCAGCTGGGACTGTAAGTAGAGCTGAATTAGGTAATTTGCTTGACAAATTTAAAACAAACATTTTGGGAATTCTTAGTGAACAAATAGATACCCTTAAAGTGAAAAACAAGCAAAATGCTGCATTATCAATCTTTTGTCCCAAATGTAGAAAGAAACATGCTCTAAGAGAATGCCCTCTTGATTTAAAAAGTGTATAAACCTGTGTTATATGTGTAAAAAATCATGATACAAAAGAATTTCCTTGAATACCAGGTCTTAAATCAGTTTATCAAGAGGAAATGTTACCAAATTAGATAGATCCCCTTTGTTTTATTTCTACGATACCATGGAAAAATTCACAACCAAATATGACTCAAGGATTCAACACTCAAGCAATCACACAACCATCACAAAACAATTGGACTACACCCATGACTTGGCAATCTTAGCCTCAACCTTGGGCACAAGGATGGAAAAATCCTTATGGAAAATATCCTCAATATACTCAATATCAACAACCTTATCCTATTTTTCCACCACAATATTTTCCTCAACATGTTCAACCAACTCGACCTCAGAATCCAAATCCACAACTTTCATTACCATTTCCATAAGGATCAAATCAATTGCCTTCTCAACCACTTCCAAATATAAATGATAATAAAAAATCACAACTTGTTTACAATATGGAAGGACAAAATTTCCAAACTTACATGATAACTCCACTAGATCTAAACAATGTTCAACTTAGATCTGGTAGAGTTTTGGAAAATAAGCCACCATCAGTTGTTATTTAGGAATCTGAAAAAGAAAATGCCTATGAGAAAGAGGAACCTCTCAATGAAAAATAAAAACTTCAAAAAACAAGTCACCCCTGCACATTCTAATAACATTCCAACTCCTATTATGGAACAACCTTCAATATCTATTTCAAAACCACCTTTTCCTGAAAGATTAAAAATTGATGAAGGGGTAGAAAAACGGATTTAATTGCCTGATTATGATATGTTAGATGAACTGAAGAATATTTGTATAAAAATTCCTTTGCTACAAGCCATTAAGGAAATACCAATTTTTGCAAAGACAAATAATAGGGAGTTGAGTATTAGAAGACCATGAAGAAAGAGAAAATAAATCAAATGAATTCAGTTAGTTAGAAAAATTGCAGATATCATGATGGGAAAAGCAACAATTCAGAAATACCTTGATCCAGGAGGTCCCATTGTGAAAACACATATCAATGGTATTTAAATTCCAAATGCATTGATTGATTTAGGAGCGGCTATAAACATCATGAGTAAACAAACTATGAATCAATTGAATATTTCCAATATTCAATATACACCTACATTGTTGCAATGAGAAGATAGATTTGCTATTAAACCCAATGGTGTATTAGAAGACATATTTGTATCCTTAGATTCTTGGGAGTATCCTATTGATTTTATGATTATAACACCCAAGAGTAACTTAGGGGGACATCCATTGATTCTAGGAAGACCATAGTTAGCTATATTTGATGCTTTTATAAGTTGTAGATATGGTGATATGTTTATTTTTGATGGAAGTTCAACACAAAAATTCACATTATATCCTCCTGCAAAAACAACAATAGAAGTAGAAAGTGAAGAATTGATAGATGATGATATTGATATATGACCAATCTTTATTACTTCAGAAATAGATGAAAAAGATCAAATTTTGAATTTAATGGAAAATAATGAGCCTTCCTCATATTGTGAATCTAATCAAAGTTTTCAAGAACAATGCAATATGGACTATTTATCATCTCGTCAATTATATTTACATTATATGGAAAAATTTGGCAATTATCTAACAAAAATCTTCCCAGAAAAAATCTTGAATATCAATAATAATCTGGAAGAATTTCAAAAGAAAGATTTAATAAAGATGTTATAAGAACATTCCTCTGCTTATGCATGGGAATATACTGACATGAAAGGAATTGATCCTAATACTTGTATAAACCATATTTACATTGAAGAAAATGATAAACCAATCTGACAACCTCAGAGAAGAGTGAATCCAAATTTGAGAGAAATTGTTAAAGAGGAATTGCAAAAATTGTTAAATGTGAATTTCATTTATCTAATATCAGATAGCCAATGGGTTTCACGATTGGTAATTGTTCCTAAAAATAATGGAAAATGGAAAATATGTGTTGACTATAGGAAATTGAATAAAGCTACCTTAAAAGATAATTTTCCACTTCCTTTCATAGATCAGGTTTTACACACATTGGCAGGAAAGAAACATTTCTCATTTCTAGATGGTTTTAGTGGATATAACCAGATCCAGGTAGCTCTAGAAGATCAAGAAAAAACCATTTTTACCTGTCCATGGTGAACCTATGCTTATCGAGTACTTCCTTTTGGGTTGTGTAATGCACCTGCAACATTCCAAAGGGAAATTTTAGGAATATTTTCTAATCTAATTCATGACTGTGTGGAAGTTTACATGGATGATATTACGATTTATGGAAATTATTTTGAGGAAACTCTTAAAAATTTGGAAAAAGTTCTCATTAGATGTAAGGAAGAAAATCTCTCATTAAGACATGAAAAATGTTTTATGATGTTTACTGAGGGGATAGTTTTAGGACACCATATTTCAGGAAATAGAATTAGAGTGGACGCATCTAAAGTAGAAGTTATTTCTAAATTGTCAATTCCAACTTGTTAATGAGATGTTAAAAGTTTTCTTGGTTTTATTGGTTACTATAGAAGATTCATAGAAAACTTTACAAAAATTGCATCTCCACTTTTCAAATTGCTCACAAAAGATTGTGAATTCAATTGGAGTTCTGATTGCCAAAAAGCTTTTGAAACATTGAAAGAAATGATTTATGAAGCACCCATTCTAAGAGGGCCAAATTGGAAATTACCTTTTCACATTTCATCAGATGCTTCAGATACAACATTAGGAGTTGTATTGAGACAAAGAGATTTAACTCTTTATGCCATTTACTATACTAGTAAAAATTTGACTCTCGCAGAGTTGTTACAGGTCTATTGGGGCACATCACTCTTGACATTCAGATTAGTACAATTAGGGCTCATCAAACCCTAATTCAGTTGTTACATGCCCTAGATAAGTCATCTCATTGAATGCTTCCATCCATGAAAGTTTCCTGGCCTGAAACATTACTGAAATGCCTCCTTGGGACACCAGCGCAACCTTGGTCAGGGGTAACTGCGCTGTAATGCAGGTAGGACCATGCAGGCCTGTACTTCAATGCACTTAGGCCCACTTACACCTGCGTTGGGAGAGAATGAGTGAAATTTGCATAGGGTTCTTGGAATAGTCCTTGATTCTAGGTCATTATAGAAGGATCCCAGCTCTTATCTCATCCTATGAGCTCGACTTTGGATAGGCTATGGATCAATTAACCTCCTATCCTCTCATCCCTTACTCCATGGAAACTAACTCCAATTTTGGAAGGCCATTCAATACCCAGTTTATGACAAAACCACCTCCATTTCCTTATAAATTGAGCACTTGTCATAGTGATCAGGGGGCTAGAATATGAAGATTTTAAGGAAATACTGTTGGTTTGAGATTTGGGTTCATGTCAAGTAATGTTATGCTACTAGATTGGTGTGATTTTGGTGTGACGAGGGTTGGAATGAAGCTGGAGGAGTGACACAGGATCAAACTGTATTGGGCGAAACTATTCCTTCTACATTAATAAAGTTGTTTATTCATTTTCTCATATTCTTGTTCATATCTATGATGATTATGTGTTTCAATGTTGTCGATTCCATTGGTTTATAGTAGATAGATCATGTATGCTTTGATCGTTGTTGTTTTTGTTTCTGTTGACACAGATACCAATTGAGCAGATTCAAGTCAAGTGGGAGCGACGAGAGCATGGGGATAAAGGAAGAGAAAGACTACAAGTAAGTTCCTTCATCTCATCTATCTACTATAGGAAAAGGTTAAACTACTTTTTTTTTTTTTTTTGTTCTGAGTGTAGCTACCCACTTAGGGAAAATGTGTTTATCTATAAATACAAATTCCATATAACAAATTGGCGACCATAATGGGGATCGACTGTCATTCCTGGTAGTTTACCCTCATCATATTATACCCTAGTAGACTTTTCTTGACTTCATTGATCTTATTTCAGTCATTTTGAAGTGTTTTTGGTCAAAAAATTGTGATTAGATGTCTCCTAATTGGGCTCTCTGGCACTAGCGGAGTGTTGGTCTTGACACAGTGCGCTGCAGAGCACTCTTGTCTTAGAGATAGTGCACTGAAGTGGACTGTCTCCCACTCTGGGCTGCGTTGATCCCTCTTAGGCTAAAAACCCATTTTTGGCTTGGTTTTTCCCAAATTCCCTTCTGATGTTGTTTGCTGAAAGATCAATGTTTTCTATGGTTCTGAAATCAATTTGTATTTCTTCTCCTAGCCCTACTTTGGCCTTGATTGTTTATTTTTTCTTAAGTGATTTCTTTATCATTATCAATTCGTTTTCAAAGTTAGCTTACAATCAATTAGTCTTTTCTTAAAAGGAAATGTCGTAAAGTCTTCATTTGTTTGAAAAAGGAATTGTCGTAAAGTATTCATTCTTTGAGAAAAGTATTGATTGATTGTTTGTGCATTTAGTTTCCTTTTGTTCATCTAAACATTAATGGAAATGAAAAGAAAAACCTTCATTATGCATTTAGAGGTTTATGTGTGCTTGTAGGAATAATATAGGGAAAGTTGCATTAGATGTGTTCTATGCTCTTTGATTAAAGATTCTGATTGCTCTATCCCTTTTAGTTAAGGTTTTCATTGTTCAAATCAAATGAAAAGAATGTTTCTCATCATAGTTGCATTCTAGGAATTTCAAAAACATCACGCGGTGAACTTGAAAGACAAATTCTTAAACAAGATCAACTTAAAAGTTATCTCAATTAACCTAATGGAGCATTGTAACTTAACACATAACATTTAGAGGTTCTAGGCTAGAGACGTGTTCTTCCATCTTAAAACATAGCAACTGTCATTAATTTTCTACGATACATTCTGAGTGTGATACCTCATTCCACGTACGTAAGTATATCGTAGCTCGTCCACGTACCTTCGGGTATATAGGGCGGTGTTATAGTACGAAAAGTATAAAGGAATGCTCTCACTGTGCGGTTTCGCATTAGACAACGCTAACATGGATTGGGCCTCCACGTACTTTCGAGTATATATGGGAGGACTACATTAGGTTGCTATCCATCCTTAGGTAACCGAGTCAGACGCTTTGTACACTGTGATACATCGAACACAACATTCGTGGAGATTTCCTACACGTATGTTAAGTCCTTGGTTTACTGAGGCAGTATATTGCAGTTCACAGTTGCTTGGTAATCCTTTTGCCTAGAATACCCTCTTTTTGTTTATTTATTTTTGTAATAAAATCAATCAAAAATCGTGGAGGAACATCAACCTTTACCCCGTCGTTCGTGGAGGACAACAAGTAAACCGCCTTTACCCCCTGAAGCTACACCTAGCTGGAAAAAGCGATCTCATTTAATTGAGTCCAGTACATCACAAACTTATGGTTTTTCATCTAAATTACCGAGTCACCTATACCGATAAGCACTGTGATCCCAGTTACTCCTACAATTACTGGTACATCTACTACTGAAGTGGAACCTTTACAATTACCTGAGGACACTAAAAGTGAACTTAGTGAAATGGTAACTGAAGTTGTCCAACAAGAAGTTGATCCTCAACCCAAAGTTGTTCAACAAGAAATTACTTCTGAACTTGAATCTGTTCAACTAGAAGTTGATCTTGAACCTATCACAGTTCAACTAGAAGTTACTTCTAAACCAGAAGTTGTTCAAGAAGCTCATCCTGAACCCAATGTTCTTTTACCAGAACACTTGGATCTTGAAGTTGAACAATTATAAGTTGTTCACGTACCAGAAGATAATTGACCGGTTTATCCTTAGACATCTGTAATTGTTGAGACTTCCCCTTTACCACAGATTCAAACACTAGAAATCTATTACGGACCTGACGGTGAAATCCTTCCACCTGGTTTGATTGCTATTGAAGAGGAATCTGAAGAAGAAACACCCAGAACTCCAACTTGTTTTGGACTTGAACTTTATCTTTATCCTCATACTCCTCATTTTACTGCTCCTTTTGATCTTGTTTACTTTCAAACTCCTGTTGATTCATTAGGACATTTATTGGGTCATTTGACTATGGCTGAATCAACATCCCAGACTGTACCATCTGTTACAGCTGTGACAGAATCTACTATCACTACTTCTTCGATGTTTACCACAACACCTGAGTCACATCTGTATGGTGTTCCATCCATCCCACCAGGTTACCAATCATTATCTGGAACTCACTCAGGTGTTGCTTCTAGTCCATGGTCTTCACCCATGTCATCCACAGGAATTTTACTTGGTTCTTCACTTATAGATACTGAATAGTTTGATCCATCAAGTCAATATCAAGCTGGTCCATCTGGTTACCGTCCAATGTATCCACTTTACACTGGATTACCTCCATATGGAGAAAAATATGCCCAATCTTCTTATCCTTCATTCTCTAAGGGGCAATCATATGGAAGTATACCGTCGTCTTTAGGTTGTCAGTGGCAGCCTACAATGCCCGTTCAACCAATGCTTGTGTATCCATCACAAACAATGCAATCTATTTCATCCATACCTACTACGCCTGTCATTATGACTTTCCACAGTCACAAGCTTAGTTAATTGTACCTCAACCTTTGCTGGAATGACTCAGACTTATACTGGTTTAATTTATTCACAGCCTGGTCAAAATTACATGGGTGGGCAAAAACCGTTACATCAACAACCATGGCAACCACAATATCAACAACAACGATTCCAACAATACCAAACTTATCATGGACTTAGTCAACAAGCCTATGTTGGGTTTGGTCAACAACAAGTTTACCTAGGTCCCGGTCAACAAGCCTATGCTGGGTTTGGACAACAACAAATTTATCTTGGTGCCCAACAACCACCTTATACCGGATTTTCTCAACAAACTTACCCCTATCAAGGTTACGAGCAACAGATTCCTTATGCTGGTATGCAAAGGCCTATTTCCAAAGCAATTCCATCTTACCCTGGTTATGCTCAACTTGACCTAAACTGACAGTTGCCTTTTGTCACAACACTTGAATTACCGGATTTAAATCGGCTTACCAATGATCCAATTCTTTATGCACCTTGGTGGCCGGTGATTCCTCAAAAATTGCCTTATGATATTCCTAAGTTCAATGGAAACCCTAGAGAAGATCCGTCCAACCACGTTATGACTTTTCATTTATGGTGTTCATCCAACTCCCTAAATGATGATTCAGTTAGACTACGTCTTTCCAGCGAATGCTTACTGGTCCAGCTGCAAAGTGGTATATTGAATTACCACGAGCTTCATTTGGCAACTTCACATCCTTAGCCACCACATTTTAAACCCACTTCCAGTTACCCATCAGATATGAAACTGGAACGGAATTGTTGACCAAATTTAAACAGACTACTGCTACTCACATTTCTAATCATATTCATGAGTGGCGTCGTCATTGTCGAATGGTAATTTTTTTTGTTCCTGATCATCTTTTAGCTGAGTGGTTTATCAAATCCTTGTTTCCATCTATCACCAAGGATGTGGCTAAAGGAGGAGTTGTCACTGAAGAGCAAGTAATTTCTCATGCCCAATACTTAGACTTGATTTACACCCAGTCTGGCACGCTCTATGATAATATTCCAAATGAACCTAGACCAGCTTTTACTGTTCCACCACCTCCATCAAGTAAGGACTCTCATGCTGGTGAAAGTGTAATAGGTCCTTCAAGCACCCAAATAGCAAGTAGACCATCTGGTCAAACACTTTCTTTTTCAAATCAAACTTCTAGTGCACTTGATAATACACTTGATTCCGAAATAAATGTCATGTCATCTGACAAAGGTAAAAATGAAAAGCAACCTAGAAGCAAGAAAAAGGGGAAAACTAAAAAGAAACAAAATCCTTCCCCTCAAGAGAAATCATCTGATTCCTCTTCTCCAGCTAGGAAACCTCGTTACCCATGTTTAATCTGTAATGAGGAGCACTTTACACGAGACTGTCCTCACCACTCTGAAGTCTCAAATTTTCTTAAGACTTCTAATGCATCTGCTATGTTGACAGACCCTTTTCCAAATCCATAGACTCATTTGGTTGCTACAGATCACACTTCCACTTCACAAGTGCTTATGCTATCTGCCACTAAGCCTAAAATTGATGTTTTGGTGACTACATGAAGTAAATATTACGACAATCCATCGTCGTCGTCGAATAACCAGGCTATAGATCAACCCAAAGCTTCAACTTTGACTTCATCTGATTCCATTCCACCACCTATTGCACCAGAATTAACAATAAAACTGCCTAAGGGATTTGTTCATAAATCGAAATTCAACCATCGAGCTTGAGTAACACAAAATTATGTTGAAAATGGCAACAAGAAATGCTAAAAATAGAAGTGCTAAAACTAGCACTGCTATAAATAGTAGTTTAGATACTAGTGCTGGATTGAGCAACAGTGAATGAAAAACGGAAGTGCTAAAAGTAGCATTGTTATTTTTAGTAGTTCGGGATGGATTCCTATTTTAGTCAGTCCTTGGACTAAAATAGGAAGCAAAATTCGAATTTGAACTTAACAACTGTATGAAAATAAATTAATTAATTCACCATGAGTTAATTAGTTGTGAAAAATCAAACATGAAGTCTATGTGAGGACATGCAAAAATTTCTCCATTGATTGAGGAATTTATCCTTCAGTTAAAGAGATAAGGATGAGTTGTAATTGGTTGGCTCAGTTAACTGAGTCAAGTCTAGTTAGATTGATTTAAACAATTTGTTTAAATTAATGTGAGTTTTGTTAGTTAATGCTTGCATGCATGTAACTGCTGCACTTCAGATAACTAAATATTCTCTCATAAATGACTCATGCATGTAATTTAAGACAAAGACCCAGTTGAGATCAAAGGAGGGACAATGTACTATCAGTTGGATATATTTTTCCTATAAAGGAAACTCATCCATGGAAAAGGATTTATCTCCTTCAAGATTACGTAGTTACTATTGGGCCAAGTGAGCAGTGTGAGGTGGGAATTCACATGTGTGGAAGCAGTGGACCCCAAGGAAAATTGCACAAAGAAATAGGAGGCTTGGAGGATAGAGGAGAAGGTTTGTGAGAGGCCTTTGACTGTCTATGAGCAGCAGAGGTATTGCAGAGAGAGCAGGATAGCTTGAGGGCTGATTCATTTTGTAATACTGAACATATTTCCACTTGTATGATAATACAGAGTTGGGGTTTTAGGCTAAGGCTTTCAACTGAGTTATTTCTTTTGTGTTAGATGATTGATTTCTCCTTATCAGTTATATGTGTTCTATTGATCTTGCTCATATTCAAGTATTTTGTTTTAGTATATTGCATTATCAGGTGATCTACAGTGGGAATTTCTACATGGTATCAGAGCAAAGGTGATCAAGGAAGAACAATATACAAGAAGGGAGAAGTTTGAAGTTTGTGATTCCTGAATATAGAAAACGAGTTCTTATCACATATCTATTTCACCTATGGCTTTCAACGGTTTAAGACTCGAATATGCCATTGATGGCAGTTCAAATTATATAGCCTAGAAGGATCACATGGATGCAGTACTAGAGGATAACGGTCTAAAGGACTTCATTGATCAAGAAGTCCCCAAGCTGATGGTTCTACTAAATTGGCTGAATGGAAGAAATGTGTGGCTAGAGCAAGGAGAATCCTTCTGGAGGGAGTCTGAGACCACATAGTCTCGAGTCTTCATGGGAAGGAGACATCGTTTTCAATGTGGAAAATATTGAAAGATCTATATCATAATAGCAACGATTAGAGGAAGCTAGTGTTTAAAGACAAGCTTTGGAAAATCAAGTGTGAAAAGGGTGACACAATCTCTATGTTCCTGAACAAGCTCACCACCTGCAGGGATGAGCTTGGAAGTGTGGGGAACACGACCGCTGATGATGACATGGTGAGCCTTGCACTCCTTGGTCTTCCTAAGAGCTGGCATAGCTACCAATACTCGGTTAATGGAAGAGAAAAACTGCCAGATTAGGAACGACTTTGGTCGGATCTGATGCACGAGGAGATAAGAAGAAGCACCAGAGATGGTTCTTCATCCATGGGGGATGAAGAAAACTGTGCCTTAGCGAGTAAGGCGAAGAAGGGGAAGGAGAAGAATTCTCATTCCAATTTGAGTTCTTCCCATGGTGGGAAGAAGTTTGACAAATCGAAAGTGTGATGCTTTCGTTGTCATGAGGTGGGCCATTTTGCTACAAATTGTCCACTGAGGAAATCCAATAAGGAATCTGTGGAAGGATTTGAAGGTGAGGCATTGGCCTCATAGTTCGAGTTGGATTTCACACTATTCGCATGCATGGTTTCATCCATGGTGGGAAGTGGTTGGTTTCTTGACAGTGGAGCTTATTTCCACATGATCGACGACAAGAGTTTGTTCAGTACCTTGGAGGAGAAAGATCTCCAGATACTCATAGCGATGGGTAATGATGAAAAGTATAGTGTCTCAGGTGTAGGCAGAGTTGTATTTCAATGGGAGCATGTAGCTCACATTATCTTGACCGATGTCAAGTATGTACCAGGACTGAAGAGAAATTTGGTGTCGATTGCGATGCTGGAAGACAGACACTATGATGTAGTCTTCAGTAAGGGAAAGGTTTTCCTTCGACACATCATCACTAGACTGGAGAAGAAGATTGGTTCATGGGTCAAGAACCTGTATGCTCTTGAGGTTCAAGATGCATGCAAAGCCTTGAGGAGCAAGGAAACTGATGGAGACTTGGTGGTTGAGAGGGAGAGTACATTACCTCTCAACATGTAGCACCAGAAGAAGTCTCAGATGATTGTAGAGGAGCCACGATTGGTGAAGAAGCTTCAGCAGGTTGTAAAGCAGCCACAACTAGAGAAGTTAAGAGGAGATCGAGTAGAGACATCTACTCATGCAGAGACCTCCAGTAGGGGGAAATTTTATTAGGTCCCTATACTACTAGTGTAACCCCTTATTGTTATTAGTACAACCCCCTTATTATATTATTGTACCCATGTAGTCCCATATTGTTATTATTGTGCCCTTACAGTATTATTGTTAGGTCGGCTCTGATTATATTATGACCCCTTAGACTCCTATATGTAGAAAGGAGGCCTTGTCATTTGTATCATCTAAGAATTATTCATTTGTGTAATGTAAAGGAGGTTTCCCCCTCGAAGAGGCTGAATTCTAAGGCGTTGATCTATCTTTTCTATCTTTTTGTGAGCTGGTTTCATAACATTTGGTATCAGAGCTGTGGATTCTAGGGTTCCACTACCCCAAACAGGTCATTGTGGAATTTGCACTATAATGTTTTCGCTATGAAGTTTAAGAATCTACAAAAAAAACCCATTTGAGAAGAAATCAGTCTGAACCATGCATCCAAAGTTCAGATCTTTTTGCGTATATTTTCAGAGATATGATCTAAGGAATTTAGGGTTTTTGCAAGCTGTAGAATTTCATCGAAAACAGGTCGTTGTGGAATTTTCGCTATATCTCTTTCACTACGAAGTTTTAGAAGATAAAAACAAAACCCATTTTAGACAAAATCGGTCTAAACCTTGAATTCGAATTTCAGATCCTGTCTTGCTAAATTTTCGGAGATATAATATGAGGAAGTTAGGGTTTTTGATGATCCTCGGATTACATTCCAAATAGGTCACCTTGGGAAAATAATCATAACTTTTGTTATGAGCATCAGATTGAAATTTCGTAAGAAGTTACAGAAAGAGAACAGACTATAGTTTCCTGTATATATTTTTCAGATCCAAAGGTCAAAACAGTGACATGTGGCACTTCATACAAGTTCACTCTTCTGAAAAGGTATATAATTAGGTCATCTTGGGAGATTGTGCATAAATCTTTCTTGGTGAAACCAATTTTGATCAGACTAGTGGCATTGGAAGGAGGACACAGAGAGTTACTATAGGTCACAATTTCAAAATTGGAAGAGCTGAAATTATAGAGTTACAATCGTTTCAAGTTTGAGCTCCTAAAATCAAGAAAAAGGAGATATGAGGAAGTTTGATGGCAAGGATCCGGTAAATTGGATACTACAGATGGAGTAATATTTTGATCTACATGAGGTGCAATTGTTACAAAAGGTATGTAGTGCATCTTCATATTTAGAACCAGATCATTTTTTATGGTATAAAGGGCTTTGTTCTCGTAAACTACTTGTTACGTGGTCAATTTTCATGGAAGAAATGATAGCACATTATGAGGATACAAAGACAAACACCTTGTTTAGCCAATTGATAAAGCTCAAACAAAAGTGTTCAATGGAAGAGCACATTCAGGACTTTCAAAAATTGAATATAAGGGTAAACGATATTCCAGAGAAGCAAAGGATTTATGTCTTCATAGGTACTTTAAAGGATAACATTCAACATGAGCTTCGTCTTTGGGAACCTGATTCATTGGAGAAGGCATTCAGGTGGGGAAGAAAAATTAAAAGTGAAATTATGGAAGCAAGGAATCCAACCACTCATGACTATAATTATGGAAGTGTTTCTTCTCCTAGCCTTCCACAACCTACAAGGTTTACACCACAACAATTGGAAGAAAAAAGAGAAAAATGGCTTTGTTACAATTTTGATAGCAAATGCACTAAAGGTCATAAGTGTGTTGACAAGAAATTATTTTACAGAGTATGAAGAGGAGGAAGAAAAGGATCAAGAAACATCAAAAGAAGAGGATATACACCAAGAAAGAACCCAAGAGAAATAAGGAATGAATCCGAACATATCTTGTAAAGCATTGGAAAGAATTAGAACTCCTCAAATGCTTAAGATAGAAGGACATATCAAGAAGAAAACGGTTCAAGAAGTGAAAGATCACATCGAGAAAGAAGAAATGAATCTGACCATATCTTGTGATGCATTGGCCGGAATTACCCCTCCTCAAACTATCAAGATAGAAGAACATATCAAGAAGAAAAATGTTCAAGAATTGAAAGATCACATCGAGCATTAAGAAATGAATCCAACCATATCTTGTAATGCATTGGAAGAAATTACCATTCCTCAAACTCTCAATATAGAAGGACATATGAAGAAGAAAAATGTTCAAGAAGTGAAACATCACATCGAGCATCAAGAAATGAATCCAGCCATATCTTGTAATGCATAGGAAGAAATTACCACTCCTCAAACTCTTAATATAGAAGGACATATCAAGAAGAAACGATTCAAGCAGTGAAATATCACATCCTGCATCAACAACAAGTTCTCCAAATTTTAAAGGATAATGCCACTTTGGTGCAGAATCAAATGAAACAACAGACATATAAACATTGTAGTGAAAGAAGTTTTGATGTAGGTGATTGGTTATGTTTACAACTACATCTCAAGCAAGCTATTTATGAGAAGGAAATATTGGAAATACTACATGAACTCAAGAAATGGTGACATTACCTAATGGGAAGGCACTCTAAGGTAAAATTGGATCATGATAGTCTTAAATATTTTTTAGAACAAAGATTATCTTTAGAAGAATAAAAAAATGGGTCACAAATATGTTTGGTTATGACTTCGAAATCATCTACAAAAAAGGGAAGAAAAATGTTGTTGCAGATGCACTCTCAAGAAAGGATGAGGATGTGGAAGCATTGTTTATGCTATTTCTATTATCCAACCAAATTGGATAAACAAAGCAAGGGATGAATGGAAGAAGGATGAAGAAGTGTGACCACTCATTCAAAAGTTGCAGAAGATCCCAGTTCAAACAATATTGCCAGAACTTGACGAGGAAGGTAAATCATTTTGGAACCTGGAGCAGTCACAAAAACAAGAACCCAACAACTACGAAATCGATCAATTTCAGAGTATCTCATCAAGTGGAAGAACTTACCCGCTGAAGATTCCACATGGGAGGACAAGAATTTTATACAGAAGCACTAAGAACTACTCAAGCGTTGAGGACAACACTTTTTGAAGGAGAGGGGCGTGTTAGGTCCCTATACTACTAGTGCAACCCCTTATTTTTGTTAGTACAACCCCCTTATTATATTGTTGTGCCCATGTAGTCCCATATTGTTATTATTGTGCCCCATAGGAGCCCACTATTGTTACTATTGTGCCCTTACAGTATTATTGTTAGGTCGGCTTTGATTATATTATGACTCCTTAGACTCCTATATATAGAAAGGAGGCCTTGTCATTTGTATCATCTAAGAATTGTTCATTTGTGTAATGTAAAGGAGGTTTCCCCATCGAAGAGGCTGAATTGTAAGGTGTTTATCTATCTTTTCTATCTTTTTGTGATCTGGTTACGTAAAAAATTTTGAGCCAGGTGGGCAAAGGGATCACATGCAGCCATACCTCTAGGTAGGAGGTGGGGCGATGTGGAGTGATCATCCCATGGAGGCTGAAATAGGGGCAGGATCCTTGAGGTAACCAACCTCTTTGATTTGAATTTTGTATAGGATCCCCGACGAGGCATAGCAGGACTGACTGAGTGGGTAGAGACAGATGCGGATGGAGTGGTAGAGAGAGCTACAGTGCAAAAATCCCAAGACAATGTAGAGCTAGCAAGCTGTAGCAATGCGAGAGGGCACAAGAGTGCTACACCAGTGCAAGATGGCATAGAGAGGTGTGCAACGGTGCGAGATGCATGGAGTGTTGTAGCAGCTCAAAGGTCAGAGAGGGAGCACTTGTCAGCGGCAGATGGAGCTTCAACATCAAAGTATGTTTCTAGCCCAACAGAGAGGTCAGTTGGGAAATTTTTTTGTTTTTAGAGTTGCTGGAGGAACCACACTTGGTAGAAGTGTTGCATGCAGAACATTCCAAAGGTATAGGATCGGGTTCGAGTTGAAGCCTTTCTTGTTGAGAGGGAGTGTTGAAAATGGCAACAAGAAATGCTAAAAATAGAAGTGCTAAAAATAGCACTGCTATAAATAGCAGTTTAGATACCAGTGCTGGATTGAGAAACAAGGAATGAAAAATGGAAGTGATAAAAATAACATTGCTATTTTTAGTAGTTCGGGATGGACTCCTATTTTAGTCAGTCCCTGGACTAAAATAGGAAGTAAAATTCGAATTTGAACTCAACAGCTATTTGAAAATAAATTAACTAATTCACCATGAGTTAATTAGTTGTGAAAAATCAAACATGAAGTCTATGTGAGGACATGCAATAGTTTCTCCATTGATTGAGGAATTTATCCTTCAATTAAAGAGATAAGGATGAGTTGTAATTAGTTGGCTCAGTTAACTGAGTCAACTCCAGTTAGATTGATTTAAACAGTTTGTTTAAATTAATGTGAGTTCAGTTAGTTAATGCTTGCATGCATGTAACTGCTGCACTTCAGATAACTAAATATTCTCTCATAAATAACTCATGCATGTCCGTTCAGACAGAGACCCAGTTGAGAGGAGATTGAGTAGAGACATCTACTCATGCAGAGACCTCCAATAGGGGGAAATTTTGTTAGGTCCCTATACTACTACTGTAACCCCTTATTGTTATTAGTACAACCCCCTTATTATATTTTTGTGCCCATGTAGTCCCATATTGTTATTATTGTGCCCTTATAATATTATTGTTAGGTCGGCTCTGATTATATTATGACCCCTTAGACTCCTATATATAGAAAGGAGGCCTTGTCATTTGTATCATCTAAGAATTGTTCATTTGTGTAATGTAAAGGAGGTTGCCCCCTTGAAGAGGCTGAATTCTAAGGTGTTGATCTATATTTTCTATCTTTTTGTGAGCTGGTTTAATAACATTTGGTATCAGAGCTGTGGATTCTAGGGTTTCATTGCCCCAAATAGGTCATTGTGGAATTTGCGCTATAACTTTTTCATTATGAAGTTTCAGAATCTAAAAAAAAAACCATTTGAGAAGAAATCGTTTTGAACAGTGCATCCAAAGTTCAGATCTTTTCGGTCTATATTTTCAGAGATATGATCTGAGGAAGTTAGGGTTTTTGCAAACTCTAGAATTTCATCTAAAACAGGTCATCATGGAATTTTTGCTATACCTCTCTCACTACGAAGTTTCAAAAGCTAAAAACAAAACCCATTTCAGAAGAAATCGGTTTGAACCTCAACTTTGAATTTCAGATCCTGTATTGCTATATTTTCGGAGATATAATATGAGGAATCTAGTGTTTTTGCAGACCCTCAAATTACATTCCAAATAGGTCACCTTGGGAAAATCATCATAACTTTTTACCCTTTTTTTTTTTTTTTCTGAGCATCAGATTGAAATTTTGTAAGAAGTTACAAAAATAGAATGGATTATAGTTTCCTGTGTATATTATTCAGATCCAAAGGTCAAAACAGTGGCACGTGGCACTTCATACAAGTTCGCTCTTCTGAAAAGGTATATAATCAGGTCAGCTTGGTAGGTTGTGCATAACTCTCTCTTGGAGAAACCAATTTCGATCAGACTGGTGGCATTGGAAAGAGGAAATAGAGGACTACTACAAGTCGTGATTTTAGAATTGGAAGAGCCAAAATTACAGAGTTACAGATTGAGCTTCTTAAATCAAGAAAAGGCAATATGAGGAAGTTTGATGGCAAGGATCCGGTAAATTGGATACTACAGATGGAGCAATATTTTGATCTACATGAGGTGCAACTGTTACAAAAGGTATGTATTGCATCTTCATATTTAGAACCATATCAATTTTTATGGTATAAAGGGCTTTGTTCTCATAAACCACTTGTTACGTGGTAAATTTTCATGGAGGAAATGATAGCACATTATGAGGATACAAAGACAAACACCTTGTTTAGCCAATTGATAAATCTCAAACAAAAGTGTTCAATGAAAGAGAACATTGGGGACTTTCAAAAATTGAATATAAGGGTAAATGATATTCCAGAGAAGCAAAGGATTGATGTCTTCATAGGTACTTTAAAGAATAACATTCAACATGAGCTTCGTCTTTGGGAACCTGATTCATTGGGGAAGGCATTCAGGTGGGGAAGAAAAATTAAAAGTGAAATAATGGAAACAAGGTATCCAACCACTCACGACTATAATTATGGAAGTGTTTCTTCTCCTAGCCTTCCACAACCTACAAGGTTTACACCACAACAATTGGAAGAAAAAAGAGAAAAGGGGCTTTGTTACAATTGTGATAGCAAATGCACTAAAGGTCATAAGTGTGCTGAGAAGAAATTATTTTACATAGAGTATGAAGAGGAGGAAGAAAAGGATCAAGAAACATCAAAAGAAGAGGATATACACCAAGAAAGAACCCGAGAGAAAGAAGGAATGAATCCGAACATATCTTGTAAAGCATTGGAAATAATTACAACTCCTCAAACGCTCAAGATAGAAGGACATATCAAGAAGAAAAAGGTTCAAGAAGTGAAAGATCACATTGAGAAAGAAGAAATGAATCCGACCATATCTTGTAATGCATTGGCCGGAATTACCCCTCCTCAAACTATCAAGATAGAAGAACATATCAAGAAGAAAAATGTTCAAGAAGTGAAAGATCACATTGAGCATTAAGAAATGAATCCAACCATATCTTGTAATGCATTGGAAGAAATTACCACTCCTCAAACTCTCAATATAGAAGGACATATGAAGAAGAAAAATGTTCAAGAAGTGAAACATCACATCGAGCATCAAGAAATGAATCCAGCCATATCTTGTAATGCATTGGAAGAAATTACCACTCCTCAAACTCTTAATATAGAAGGACATATCAAGAAGAAAATGATTCAAGTAGTGAAATATCACATCGAGCTTCAACAAGAAGTTCTCCAACTTTTAAAGGATAATGCCACTTTGGTGCAGAATCGAATGAAACAATAGGCATATCAACATTGTAGTGAAAGAAGTTTTGATGTAGGTGATTGGTTATTTTTACGACTACATCTCAAGCAAGCTATTTATGAGAAGGAAATGTTGGCAATACTACATGAACTTAAGAAATGGCGACCTTACCTAATGGGAAGACACTCCAAGGTATAAATGGATCATGATAGTCTTAAATACTTTTTAAAACAAAGATTATCTTTAGAAGAAGAGAAAAAATGGGTCACAAATATGTTTGGTTATGACTTTGATTTCATCTACAAAAAAGGGAATAAAAATGTTGTTGCAGATGCACTCTCGAGAAAGGATGAGGATGTGGAAGCATTGTTTTATGCTATTTCTATTATCCAAATAAATTAGATAAACAAAGCAAGGGATGAATGGAAGAAGGACGAAGAAGTGTGGCCACTCATTCAAAAGTTGTAGAAGATCCCAATTCAAACAATATTTCCAGAACTTGACGAGGAAGGAAAAATCATTTTGGAACGTAGAGCAGTCACAGAAACAAGAACCCAACAACTATGAAATTGATCAATTTCAAAGTATCTCATCAAGTGGAAGAACTTACCCGCTGAAGATTCCACAAGGGAGGACAATAATTTTATACAGAAGCATCAAGAACTACTCAAGCGTTGAGGACAACACTTTTTGAAGGAGAGGGGCATGTTAGGTCCCTATACTACTAGTGTAACCCCTTATTGTTATTAGTACAACCCCTTTATTATATTTTTGTGCCCATGTAGTCCCATATTGTTATTATTGTGCCCCATAGAATCCCACTATTGTTATTATTGTGCCCTTACATTATTATTGTTAGGTCAGCTCTGATTATATTATGACCCCTTAGACTCCTATATATATAAAGGAGGTATTGTCATTTGTATCATCTAAGAATTGTTCATTTGTGTAATGTAAAGGAGGTTGCCCCCTCGAAGAGGCTGAATTCTAAGGCATTGATCTAACTTTTCTATCTTTTTTTGAGCTAGTTTCATAACAAATTTCGAGCCAGGTGGGTAGAGGGATCAAATGCAGCCATACCTCCAGGTAGGAGGTGGGGCGATGTGGAGTGATCGTCCCACGGAGGCTGAAATAGGGGCAAGATCCTTGAGGTACCCAACCTATTTGATTCAACTTTGCTACAGGAGCCCCAACAAGGAATAGCAGGATTGACTGAGTGGGTATAGACAGATGTGGATGGAGCGGCAGAGAGAGCTACAGTGCATAAATCCCAAGACAATGTAGAGCTAGCAGGCTGCAGCAATGCGAGAGGCACGAAAGTGTTGCACCAGTGCAGGATGGCACAGAGAGGTGTGCAATGGTGCGAGATGCATGGAGTGTTGCAATAGCTTAGAGGTTATATATGGAGCAATTGTCAACGGTAGATGGAGCTTCAACATCAGAGTATGTTTCTAGCCCAATAGAGAGGTCATTTGGGAATTTTTTTTTGTTTCTAGAGTTGCTGGAGCAACCACACTTGGTAGAAGTGTTGCATGCAGAACATTCCAAAGGTATGGGATCGGGTTCGAGTTGAAGCCTTTCTTGTTGAGAGGGAGTGTTGAAAATGGCAACAAGAAATGCTAAAAATAGAAGTGCTAAAAATAGCATTGCTATAAATAGCAGTTTAGATACCAGTGCTGGATTGAGCAACAGGGAATGAAAAATCGAAGTGCTTCAGGATGGATTCCTATTTTAGTCAGTCCTTGGACTAAAATAGGAAGTAAAATTCGAATTTGAACTTAACAGCTATTTGGAAATAAATTAATTAATTCACCATGAGTTAATTAGTTGTGAAAAATCAAACATGAAGTCTATGTGAGGACATGCAACAGTTTCTCCATTGATTGAGGAATTTATCCTTCAGTTAAAGAGATAAGGATGAGTTGTAATTAGTTGGCTCAATTAACTGAGTCAACTCCAGTTATATTGATTTAAATAGTTTGTTTAAATTAATGTGAGTTCAGTTAGTTAATGCTTGCATGCATGTAACTACTGCACTTCAGATAATTGGATATTCTCTCATAAATAACTCATGCATGTTAGTTCAGATAGAGACCCAGTTGAGATCAGAGGAGGGACAATGTACTATCAGTTGGATGGATTTTTCCTATAAAGGAAACTCATCCATGCAGAAGGATTTATCTCCTTCAGGATTGCGTAGTTACTACTGGGCCAAGTGAGCAGTGTAAGGTGGGAATTCACATGTGTGGAAGCAGTGGACCCTAAGGAAAATTGCGCAAAGAAATAGGAGGCTTGGAGGACAGAGGAGAAGGATTGGGAGAGACCTTTGACTGTCTACGAGTAGCAGAGGTATTGCAAAGAGAGTAGGATAGCTTGAGAGCTGATTCTTTTTGTAATACTGAACATATTTCCACTTGTATGATAATACAGAGTTGGGGTTTTAGGCTGAGGCTTTCCCCAGGTTATTTCTTCTGTGCTATGTGTGATTGATTTCTCCTTATCAGTTATATGTGTTCTATTGATCTTGCTCATATTCGATTAAGCTTCTGCATAATTGTTTGTAGAAGTAGATCAAGTATTTTGCTTTTGTGTATTGCATTATCAGGTGATCTACAGTGGGAATTTCTACAAATTATAACATAGTAGAAGATGTGGCTCAGTCACCTTCTGCTTTGTCGACGATTGAGGTGCTTCAAAATTTTCCCTCCAAAAAGCATTCTTTATTGTCAGCAATTGGTGGAATTGATCCACCGGATTCCAATCTTGTGGTTTTTAACCATGTGGGTTATATGCCACAATTACCAGCACAATTAGCATTCTTGATCCAAGTAAAAGGTTCGAATAAACTTGTTCACTAAACCATCATTGATGAGGGTGAATCTACTTGTATCATGTCAATGAATTGCTACAAAACACTTGGCTCACCACCTTTGTCACGATCACCTACAATGTTAAAAGTTTTTGACGGTCACACTTATACACCTTGTGGAATTTTAAGTAACTTGCGGATAAAATTACGGGGAAATACTGTAACTGTTCGAGTTGAGGTCATTGAAGGACCCCTTGACTACAACATTTTACTAGGAAGACCGTGGGTTTATGCTATGGCTGCTGTGGTTTCGACATACTTTCGTATGATCGATTTCCCTTATAAAGGCGAAATCACAATAATTGATCAACTCGGCTTCTTCGCCTCTAGTTCATAGGCAACTGGAAGCGTTCCAGTAGTTCATAAACCTCCAATATCTCTTTAGAACGTTGGAGTATGTCTCTTCAAAGATTCTTCCCTAATGGGTACCTCTTCGCTACCATCACCATCACAAATGGCGGAAGTTGCAAAAGTTGAGACTTGTAACATGATCTCTTCCACTTCATCTGATTCATGGGAGGTTTCCAATAATTCTGAAGTTGATATGCATAATGAAACCATGCCACTAAGCCCCATTGAGCTTGCATAGCAATCAATATTTTTGGCTTGTGCGGCAAATCCAAATCCATTATCACCAATTGTATGGGTTGATCGTTCGTTAGAATATGGTACTTCCTCTGATCCTTTTTCACGTATATTTTCTACTGATGAAGGAATCATCCAATCAATTATGACAGAAGAAGAACCATGGGCAGATTATCATCATCGATCCCATCTTCCAGATCACATAGAATATATTCCAAATGAGCTAAATCACCCTTCAATTGTTGATTTCCTTTCAAATTCTGTATTTATAGACACAGTCGGTTCCAAACGAAACTTATCAAATATCAAAGAAATCATTTCTATCAATATTTCGACCAAACCTAGAATTGTAGAAAACATCCATGTTGGCAAATCTTGTTCTCCATCGGAACTTGAAACTTACTGTGCTCTTTTCCTTGAATTCCATGACATATTTGCCTGGTCATATGAGGAAACACCATGTATTGATTCTAGTATAGTTGAACATGAGATTAAAATGTATCCTAATGTCAAACCAATACGACAACACCTCTGTCTTGTTCATCCGAAGAAGGCTGCTGCCATAAAAGCAAAAATTGAAATTTTTTTGCATGCTGGTTTCATATACCCCGTTCCTCTTACTGATTGGGTTTCCAATCTTGTTCTTGTCATGAAGAAACAAGGAACAATATGAGTGTGTGTTGATTACATGGATGTTAATAATGCTTTTTCAAAAGACAACTATCCCACTCCCTTTATCGACTAGATAATTGATGACTATGCCTGATGTGAAATATTCTCATTTATGGATGGATTTTCCAGCTATAATCATATCAATATCCGCGCATAAGACCAATATAACACTACTTTTATTTGTCCTTGGGGCACATTTGCATATAGGAAACTCCCTTTTGGTTTGAAGAATGCTGGGGAAACTTTTCAGAGGGCAATGAATTATGCCTTCCATGACATCAAACACATTGTTCAACCCTATCTAGATGATTTACCTGCTCATTCACGGAAACGGGTTGATCACCCGCAACATCTGAGAGCTATCTTTTTACGGTGCCGACACTACAAAATTCGACTCAATCCACATAAATGTGTGTTTTGTGTTGGTTCTGGTCATTTGCTTGGTTTCATAGTGTCTAAAGAAGGAATTCGACTTGACCCTTTGAAGGTTAAGGCAATTCTTGATCTGCCTCCACCTTCCAATTTACTACAGTTACAGAGACTCCAAGGGAAGGCTAACTTTCTAAGGAGATTCATTCCCAACTATGCCAAAATGGCTAAAGGATTTACTTGTCTTTTGAAAAACGGGATTCCCTTCCATTGGGACTAGGTTTCACAAGCTTCCTTTGATGCTCTCAAATATACCCTAATCCAAGCATCATTAATGTATGCCCCTAATTATCAAAACGACTATTTCCTGTATCTCGCTGCTGCAAATACAACCATTGCTATGGTTTTAGTCCAAGAAGAAGATGGGACTGAACATCTGATCTATTATTTGAGCCACAATCTCAATGATATGGAAGTTAAGTACTCTTATGTCGAAAAGCTAGCTTTGGCTACTGTTCAAGCTATACAGAGATTTCACCACTATATCCTGCTCTGAAAGACCACTGTCATTTCAGATTGCAACCCTATGACATACATCTTGTCACGTCAATTGCTGGGGGGAAAATATTTGAAATGGATTGTCATTTTGCAGGAATTTGATTTGGAATTCATCAAATCCAAGTCAAAGAAATCTCTAGTTTTTGCCGAGCTTCTTTGCAACCTTCCCTCTACCACCATCTACTCAAAAACAAAACCATCAATTCCGGATGAGTCTTTGTTTCTGATTTCATCATCTAACCCTTGGTATGGAGATATACTGATCTATCTCCAAACCCAAACTTTCCATCCTGATACCTCTCGCTTGCAACAACAACGTATTCGATATCAAGCCAAATATTATCTGATCATTGGCAACACCCTTTATCGTTGCGGTATCAATATGATTTTATGGAGGTGCCTCACACATGAGGAAGCTGAGAAAGTTTTGAATGATTTCCATTCTGGTGCTTGTGGTGGACATTTATCTGGTTATGCTACCGCACAGAAGATTCTCCGTGCTGGTTACTTCTGGCCAACCATATTTAATGATTGCATTATTGCTGTCAAAAGTTGTCATGCATGCTATAATTTTTGACCGTAAAACTCGATTACCACCTGCACCACTGCATCCTATCGTCGCTGTTGGACCATTTGCAAAATGGGGCATTGATTTCATGACATGTAACCCTACCTTGGCCGGGGGGCATGGGTATATTATTGTCGCCATGGACTATTTTACGAAATGGGCCGAGGCCATGCCTACATTAAACAATAGTGGTGAGACAACTGCTCTTTTTTTCTTCAACCATGTGGTTGCACAGTTTGGTGTACCACAAGCTATAGTTACAGATAATGGTTCGCATTTTCGCAACCATATGATGATTGAATTAACTGCCATGTTAGGACTTTCACATGATAGTTCTACTCCTTATTATCCGCAAGCTAATGGACAAGTTGGAGCTATCAATAAAATCCTTAAATGAATGTTTCAATGAATGATAGGAGTTCATAAATGAAACTGGAACTTGATCCTGTACTCAAATTTGTGGGCTTACCGAACCTCGGTGAGAAATGCAACTTGATTCACACCTTTTCAATTAGTGTATGGTCTGGAGGCAATCTTGCTTGTATAATGTGAAATTTCATCATTAAAACTTGCAATTGACCTGTTACCCGACACTTCAGATGAAGAAGCACATTTCTTAGAACTCATCCATCTAAATGAAACACACCGTGAAGCTGCATTGGCCTACGAAGCACATAAGAAACAAATTAAGGCGCAATATGACCAAAATGTCAAGCCTCACATTTTCTCAGAAGGAGACCTGGTCTTGCTTTATGATCAGGAAGCTGATAAATTAGGAGCAGGGAAATTTGAACCATTATGGATGGGCCCTCATATTGTCAAGCGTGTTTTAGAAAAATGCGCCTACAAGTTAGTTGATTATGATGGAATTCCATTGTTGCAGCCTCGAAACAGGTTGTATCTGAAACATTACTATGCTTGACTTTGCATAGTAAAAAACACTGTATATATGCTTTGATTGCATATGTGTGTGTCACAATGTGAATTTTAAAGTTTTTTATGTGGTTAAGTAATCCGCTTTGCATTTGTTGCAGATGTCAGAATCTTTGGAACCATTTGTTGGCTATGTCGATGGTACTAGTCATAGTACGCAAAACCTATCTTCTGCAGCATGGGCCATATTTGCTTCAAGTGGCAAGTTAGTGAGTTTTCAAGGGATTTGTATTGGTCATTCTATGAAGAATATCGCTGAGTATAATGCATTGATTGAACTCCTCTCTGATGCCATTTCACTTGGAATTCACCGAATCATCATTAGGTTGGACTCACAACTTGTCGTACTGCAACTTACAAATGTTTATACCGTCTGAAATCCAACTATTTATCGTATGTTCCTTAGAGTTCGTCTCTTGGAAAGACATTTTGATTACATTCAATATCAACACATTTCCAGGAACTTTAACACATTGACTGATTCTTTAGCAAACTATGTGTTAAACAGACATTTACGACACATGTAAAAAGTAAATTTTCAATTCACATCAATAGTTGAATAGGATCACACATAACCATATAAAAACAATGAAAGTAAAATAGATAGATGTTTAAAGTTTTTAAAAAATTTGTGTCCAAGAAATGTTGGTCATCTAACCTCAAAACTCAAAATGCATACAAAAAATCATCCTAAGTAGACCTAATGATGCTCATAAATAATAGGTCATAGCCTGAGCTATCATGCGCATTAGCCTCATCGAACGGCTAGGTACACCAATAGTATGGCATTGTAGCGTCATCGGTAACTCCTCGATACGGACATCCGGTATACTGATTGTTAACCCTTCTATATGATCCTACAACTCTGCGAGTGTCTCAGTCAAATCCAAATCTTGGAGAATTGCTCTTCTGACATTTCTACATGTTGGTTCACCAGCCTCCTGTTGATGACCCATTAGTCGAACAGAACCAACATCTGCATGCATGAGAACATTTTTAGTTTAGCCTTGGAAACATAAGAAAAACACAAAAAACATAGAAAAACTTAAAAAATCAAAACACTTGGTCAAAACAATTTACCTATAGCACCCCATTGAGCACCCACTGGTAACCTCAAATCTAGATCTCCACGAAAGTCCATCCCTACATATGGATGCTCCTCGATGACAATGTGTTGTCAATTGAGCCAACTGAAGAATGTAGGAGGAAATGAGATTGATGATTGACCAGCATGTCGAGCCATCAACTCAACCCATCTCTGCATCCATGGATCTCTAGGACCAGTCAAACTCAGTGACACATGTTGAGGTTGCATCAATGGAATTATCTCTAAGGTAAAGGTGATCAAGATCGAACCATAGCTAAAATTCTTCGTCTTACCACTCTTTACTTTGGTCAGCTGCTCTTTCATCAAAGAGAGAACTGCCTCACACCAGTTGAATATGATTGGCTCAAGGCACTCAAGCGCAAACTGCATGTATGATCTGTTCACTAGATGAAGTGTTGCACTACCCGCCAACTTTGCGATGGTGAAAAGGATTGTTCGCAAGGGAAAATCATGAACATCCCTAATGTTTATCTTTCCATATTTTCTAGGCTGTGTACCTGGCTGATAGAAATATCGAATGTAGCCCCTCACTGATTCACCCCCATGGGCAGAACCTGGAAGAGATATGGGGGCACCACGTCTCGAAAATCCTTGTTGGTCAGGTAAATCCCCTCTGTGGACAGAGGCGATCCCACTAGCCTATAACAGAACTAGCCACAATCAAACCACGCTGCTACGTAAGTTCCTAGTTATGCATCAAAGGTGAATCAAGAAGACCAACTTGGAGTCCAATGCTATGATTGAAGCAAAGTTGATATCCCCGCTCCCTCGCTCCAACAGATCACAAACGAACACCTGCACATGCAAAGGAAGAGACAGATACCAACATAAAAACTACCAAGGCACAACTATATTTCAGTGAGAAAGGAAATAAATCAACACATCACCATAATAGACAATGAGATTGGAACTATAATAGCAGTCGCTCATCAATTAATAATAAAAAGGAAAAGTTACAACCATTGTTCTGACGTTGACCCTTCTCCTGGCTGGGCGAGTAACTATATGTGTCTTGCAATGCATCTCCTCTCCGGCAGCATAACCTCTCTAGCACTCACTAGCATTCCTCCAAGAACTCAAGAACTCAACATCTAACACTCCATGACCAATGATTATCACTGCTATCACTAGCTTGTCCAATGCATAATGACAAGCTTATATAGATGAAGAAGGGAGGAGGATACGATGAACCGGGACACCTTTTGTGGATTAACATTATCCCCAAAGGCCATTAAAGATGGAGATAGGATAGAGCTCGACATAAAGCTGATTTTTTATCCTCAGAAAAGCTCCATGTAATGAAGGAAACAACAGTCGGACGTGCGTTAAGGCAAAAAGCATGACTAAATTTGGTTGGCGCGACTGTTGCTCTAAGACAGAGCGCCAATGGTCGCGCCCTCTTTTGAGGATCTCCATGATTGGCGCGGGTAAGATACTGTGGACTTGCGCCAATGGAAAAAGATCACTTTTCAGGGATAATCTGCAGAAGGTGTCTTCAGGGAACATGGAGTACATACTCAGGGGAACATAATGCAAGTGTTTTTAGACTTTGTCACTTCTTATAACTCCCGGGATGGGTCCTCCAAGGTACGACAAGAGGAGCAACAGGGATGGTGACAAATTACTGTGTAACAGATGCCCCCTAAATCATGAAGTCCGAGAGGTGGAGAGGGGTGAAATGCTTTACAAGAACACACATAAGAACACATAAGAGCACATATAGTTACTGCCGCCAAGGAGCTGTATTAAGAGACATGACTGATAGTTCAATTACATGATGTACGTGGTATGGTCGCAGCCATCTGGTTAGGATCAATGAATTGACTCAGGTATGGTCGCAGCCATCCAGTGAATGAGTCAAGTATCAAGAATCACGCCTGGATTACAACAGACACAATCCAGGGTCTTGCGCTCCATCTCGACCCGAACAAGAGTACAAGTTCAAGCATGTGAATATATGAGCTGAAGTCGAACATGCATGAACATCGTCTGATTACCATTCAATAGTGGAAACTGTTAACAGACGCGAGAGGTACCACCAATAATGACAATGGCCCTCAAGGTACTATAGGTACAATCTACGGCGTGTGAATCAATGATCTGAAGTCGAACACCCGTAGAATCATTCGATCGGAGGCCAATGATGAAAACCTCACGTCGAACACGAAGAACCTGCCATTGAGGCATGCAGGCTCCAAGGCACCGGAAAGGAGTCTCTAGATCAACTTCCTGGATAATGAGTTGAAGTCGACAGGAAGTGACCTTGATCGAAGGTGGGCCATAATGTTTTCCACATCATCGACACGAGACAGAGAGATAATGTTGTGAATTAAGATTGTGCGAACTATCAGAGGGAGGTTGTTTCTTTACAGAGGTCAACTTCTCTTGAACATATCGGTGGCACATTAACGGAATTGGCAGTATTTGACATCAATGTATCAAAGGTCATGATGACGAGGCAATGAGTGGATGAGAGGTCAAATAGGGTACCCAAGTCCATGGAAGCAAGTGAAAGATATGAGATGAAATATCCCCACCTCGGACACGAAAGCAAAAAGTGCCATGTTCAAGAGCGACATACTGCCGTTATGGTAATAGTTATGGTTCAAAAATTTTCTTTTCCCCCCCGCCATTTCTGGCGAGTACCCCAGTTATTTTTAACAAGCTTGATGGGGATAGCATATGCTTGTGTTGTGACAAAATCCTATGTCATTAAGTTTTAATGAGTCTGACAAAGGAAGAACTTGGCGTCTTTTCATGTTTAGAGAGTTTGAAAAGACAGCAGAAACGGAAACTCCAGGGATGTCCTTTTTCGTAAAGTTGTGTCTCTCGGGCCCGAAAAAGTATAAAATAATACCCGAAAGAACCGCCCGATCATTACGATCGAGGAGTACTTTTCATGATTAGTGACTTCGACCTGAAAAAGTAAAAAAGCGGTCAAAACCACGTCGTTTCGTAACCACTAACGAGTTTGAAATGACAAAAACCCGATAATCTTTTTATGTTTTAACGGTCGACAAAAAGAACTTAAAATGACCACCCCTTATTACCATTTAACAAGTCAAGAGGAGCGACTCGGCAATCTTTTCCTCTTTAAATGGTCAGAAAAGAGCTGAAAGTGGACCTTGAAGTAACCTTTTTCGTGTTTTACCGAGCTCGAAAAACCGAAAAAAGGAGCTCGTTATGTTGCTGGAGTGGCACTAATCCCTGTCAACATACAAAAACAGCGTAAAATCCTATTTTGACATAAAAATATTCACAAAAACATGATTTTAATGTGTTTTTTAAGCCAAAAGAAGTTATAAATAGTGAAATAGTAAAAAATAAAATTACTTTTCACTTTTTACCTTGTAAGTTTATCGTTGGAGGGTTTTGGGTGCAAACTTCAACTGCTGATTGCGACCAATCCAGGAGACCATTCGAGCCGCCGTTTGAAACAGGTAAGAGGCCTCACCTTTAGCTCCATTTCTATTCAATTTATTTAGTTTTTCTTCCACAGAATGATCTTCTGCAAGGAGGATTGCAAAAATTAGGGTTGCGCCCATTGGTGCGAGTTTTCCTCATGGGACCGCGCCAATGGGCAATTTTCTCTAAAGGAGACGCGCCATTGGCGCGACTGTTTTGAAAACAGTCGCGCCAATCGCGCGAACCAATTTTCACATGATTTTGACCGTTGAACCTGCAATTTTCTTTAATTTTTGGTTTCACCATTGATCTTATGATGTCATTTTGGTGTTTTGGTTGCAGGGATTGGTCATAATGGCTATAGAATGGAGAGAAAGGGAACATGAGGCCATAGATGCTTTGGCATTGGAAGATGACGCATGCATGAATGCTTTGCGAGATTGTGGCCTGAAAAAATTCTTCCTTACCTCATATCTACGTGCACAGCCCGAGCTACTAAGGTTTATTGTGGATGCCTGGGATATTGAGGATCAGGTATTCCGCCTGCAAGACCAGACATTGGATTTGGATGTCTCTGATGTCTATTTTATTACTGGATTATCTCGGTGGGGCGCACGGCCCATCTTGACCGGTAGTAGACCTTCTGGGAAAAGATGGGGGAGGTAATGGCCAGAGTTTGTCCTGGTGCCCATTTTGGATCCAATAGTGCCAAGGTGGACATTGTCACTATCCCAGATCTGGTGCTACGAGTGGTACTATTCACTATCACTCGGACGGCTGGGGTGCAGGCACCCCACGAGGCCAGCAAGAATCACTTGCTGCTGGCAACTGAGTGTCTACACCCTACATTATTTGATTGGGCCACGGCAGTAACAACAAATATCAAGAGGCAGCTTACCAAATGTAAGCGTGATGGCAATAAACAGTTCGGATATGGATCCATCATAGTATCGTTTTTCCTGGAGCAGCGACCGATATTCCGGATCCCAGGAGGTATAGTGGCAGATCCAGTGCCACGGGAGCCGAGGTTGGCTCGATGGGCACCACTTATGCCCAGAGGAGGTGGGGGCTAGCAGATGGCCTGGAGGCCCGAGTTCTTCATTTGGCTCCAACACTAGTTGATCGTCGTGGAGGACTGGCCCTATGCGGGCACTGATTTTACTGGAGATCCAGACCTCCCGTTGCCTAAGGGAGAGGACTGGGACGAGGAGCTAGGTAAGGACCCTTTATGTTTTTAATATTTTAACATATTCAAGTTTTTATAATTAATGTCTATTTCTTACAACACCTATATATATGTATGCAGATGTTGGTGCAGAGCGACCAGCCGACTTGCCTCACAACGTACGGAGAGTACAACTTGCAGCGGACCCTCAGGCAGAGGGTGACGATGATGACCTAGTACAGAACCTCGAGGCACTTACTCGCGGGATCCCGGATTATGGTAGACTGGCGGACGTGCCTAGAGCGTACCAGAGGCATACGGTGGGAGTATCTACTCGCGTCCATCGTCTGTTGAGACGTTTGGTGCAGGCGGTGACATGCTATCATGAGCATCACCGCGATTAGACGCCTAGGTTTCATTTTTGCACATTTTTGAGAGACATGTTGTCGACAGCTGTATGAATTTTGGACATGTATTATTTTTTGGATTATGTAATGCGCGGGGCGCAAACATTTTGACACACGCGTATATATATACATATGTTCATGGTTCATTATTGTGTTTTCATGTGCTTGCTTACATAATGTTTTAATTACAAATCATGCAGATGTCTATCTAATACATGATTGGCCAATGCATCAGATAACGTGTTTAATTGTCTCGGAACATGTTGATATGTAATAAAATCAAAATGTCTTTCTAACAACCTTACACGTAAATACAACCTTAGTATATGATGGTTTCTGACGGAATATTGCCCGTTGAGCTGGTGGACAACAAGTTGAGAGTCCAGGTTCACTATCAATGTGCGAATACCGAAATTAATTGCTCTAGCAAGTAGCTCGATTACAGCACAGTATTCGGCGACATTGTTAGTAGTACGGCCTAAACACACACCCTGGCAATCTATTAGCTCGCTATGAGGATCGTAGATTACCCATGCCGCAGAAGACAAATCGCGGGTACTGCGGCAGGCACCATCAGCGAAACCAACATAAGGTGCATCCGGCATCTGCACAAGAAGCGAAAAACACAATAAGTGGTAGCTATGTCTCGAAAATCGACACACAATACACTAAAGTACATGTATGTACACAATAAAATGTACCAGCATCACGCATAGTACTTTTTCAAGTAAAGCCCATTTCGGGGCTTCCCAAGAGGGTTTCCTTCATAATCAATCAGCTCGTAGGCCCCTTTTTGCAGGACTCTCTTGACAATATAAGGGCCTAGCCACATAGACTCGAGCTTTCCTGCGCCTAGCTTATCTTTCGCTTGATCATAGAGTAGGACCAAGTCTCCCTCAACGAAAGAACGCGGATGGATGGTCTGATCGAAGTGAGTCTTGACTCGCTTCTTTTGTGTTTCGATGGCCAAAGAGGCCAGGCGACGAGTCTCATCTAACCGTTCTAGGTAAAGAAGGCGTTCTTCTAACGGGGTAGTGTTGGGAAGCAGCTCGACGGCTAATTTCAATGAAGGGATCTCACATTCAATTGGAAGGGTAGCCTCTAGTCCATAAACTAGTTGAAATGGAGTGAAACTAGTGGCATCCTTCACGGAGGTTCGGTAAGCCCATAAGGCAGGGAATAACATCAAATGCCAGTTAGATTTATGCACACCAATGATACGTTGAAGCATTGTAACCAAGATTTTATTGACAGCTTCAACTTGACTATTGGACTGAGGGTAGTATGGAGTTGAACTATCGTGTTGCAAGCCTAGCTGGGTTGTTAATTCCGTCATCATATGATTATAGAAATGCTTTACGTGATCAGTGACAATGGCTTGAGGGACGCCGAATCGCGAAATAACATGATTGAATAAAAATTGCGCCGCAGTGTGACCGTCTTCAGTTAATGTAGGCATCGCCTCGGCCCATTTAGTAAAGTAATCGACGGCAATGATGACAAACCCATGCCCCCCGGCCGAGCGAGGGTTACAGGTCATATAATCAATGCCCCATTTTGCAAAAGGGCCGACGGAAACCACAGGGTGCAACGGAGCAGAAGGCGCTCGCATTTTCCGCTGGTATATCTGGCACTCATGACAAGAGCGGACGGCAAGGATGCAATCCTTGAAAATAGAGGGCCAAAAATAGCTAGCACGAAGGATTTTTTGGGCTGTAGCATATCCGGACATATGTCCGCCACAAGCACCAGAGTGGCAGTCATTTAGAACCCGTTCAGCTTCCTCTAGGGTAAGACAATGGCGGAGAACGGAGTCTGCACCAAGACGATATAATGTATCTCCAATGATACGGTAGGGTTGAGATTGATAACGAATCCTCCGCCGAGAGTCTTTAGACACACCTTGGCGGAAGGAGGACGTTTGCAGATATGTGATGATATCTCCGTACCATGGATCGAGGGTGCTGATGAGGAACAGGGTTTCATCTGGAATTTGATCTTCTGCAGGCGAGGTTGAGGAAGAAGATGGCAAAGAGCAAATTAACTCAGCAAACACAAGGGATTTCTTAGACTTGGCAGTGGTAAATTCCAAGTCAAACTCTTAGAGGATAACAATCCACTTTGAGTATTTGCCCCCTAGTAACTGGCGTGACAATATATACGTCATGGGGTTGCAATCAGAAATCACAGTAGTAGTACGCAAAAGAATATAATGACGGAAGCGTTGTACATCACAAACTGCGGCTAGTGCCAACTTTTCGATATAAGCATATCGAGTTTCCGTGTCTAACAGGTTGCGGCTGAGATAGTAAATAACATGTTCAGTGTTATCATCATCAGTTTGGACAAGAACCATGCCAATAGTGGTATCGGCGGCAGCCAAATACAAGGTGTAGTCGCGATAATAATTCGGAGGACGAAGCAATGGAGCAGAAATAAGTAAACTCTTGAGACGTTCAAAAGATTCCTGAGCTGTGGCATCCCAATGGAAAGGGATATCACGATTCAGTAATCGCGTAAAACCTTTAGCCACCTCGGCATAGTTGGGAACAAAACGGCGTAAAAAATTGGCTTTCCCCTGCAAACTTTGCAACTGATGCAAAGAATTTGGGGGAGGGAGATTGACGATAGCTTCAACTTTAAAAGGATCCAAACGGATGCCTTCTCTAGAAACGATAAAACCGAGAAGTCTGCCAGATTCAACGCAGAAGACACATTTGTGGGGATTTAGCCGGATTCGGTAGTACCGACAGCGAAGAAAGATTTCGCGAAGGTGTTTAGGGTGGTCCTGATGTTTAGCTGAATGAGCAGGAAGATCATCCAGATAAGGTTGCACAATATGCCGAATGTCATGAAATGCATAAGACATTGCGCGCTGGAAGGTAGCACCGGCATTTTTAAGACCGAAAGGGAGCTTCTTATAGGCAAAAGTTCCCCATGGGCAAATAAAGGCCGTTTTGTGTTGATCAGCGGGAGCAATATTGATCTGGTTATAACCGGAGAAACCGTCCATAAAAGAATACATTTCACTACCGGCACACTCGCCAATGATCTGATCAATGAATGGCGTGGGAAAATTATCTTTAGGACAGGCTTTGTTTATATCACGGTAATCGACACAAACCCGGATTTTACCTTGTTTTTTAGTTACAGGGACAATGTTAGAAACCCAATCTGTAAGAGGAATAGGGTAAATAAAACCGACGTTAAGAAGCTTTTCTACTTCGGCCTTAATCGCCACAACCTTCCGAGGGTGTACAGGGCGTAGACGTTGATGAACAGGCTTAGCATCTGGGTACGTGATTATTTCATGCATCACTATACTAGAATCAATGCCAGGCATTTCTTCATAGGACCATGCGAAAACATCACGAAATTCGCGAAAAAGTTCGGAATAAAGTTGAATCTCCTCTGGAGTACAAGTGACTCCGATGTGAAGATGCTCGACTATCCCGGGTTTAACAGAGATGTCGAGGGGTTGGGTGCGTGTAATGTTTGCCATATTTCCTTCAGAAAAAACCTGATCAATTTGAATAGGCGTTTGAAGGATTTGTGATGGGAGACAAGGAGCAAACCGCTCGAGGCATGTCAGAAAATGCTACGAGGCAGGGAGAAATGAGGAACGAAGGTGAGAACTATACCAGGGAGGTTCCTCCAGAGACATAGTCTCAATAATAGCTTCGTCGGAGAGGAATATTTCTCCTAGAGAATCCGAAGAAGCCTCATCTAGAAGTCCTGAGGATGGAGTAAGTGTAGAGGAGGGATCCGAGGCAGCAATGATTTCAACATAATTAAACTCGGCAGGACTCAATGGCATCTGGTCGCCACAGGAATCTACTTGGTCTGTGGGGGGTACGAGCCACGGATCAGAGCCAGTAGCGATCATATTGACAGAGGCGACATTTAGAGGAGGGAGTGGAAAAACACCCATAAGATCAGGATCTTTGAAAAGTCCAACTCCCAGAGTCTTAGGTAATTTGGAGGTATGGTCCACGAACGGGATGGTGCCTTCGGAAGAAGAAGCAAAAAAGGAGAGCTGGTCAACGGTAACGATCTTCCCTTGATGAGGGAAACAGATGATTCGGAAGAAAGATGAAGCAACAGCTTGCATTGCGTATATCCAGCTACGTCCGAGAAGGAGGTTGTAGGTTAGAGTAGCATCAACGACTTCAACTTCCATCTCGACTGTTTTACCTTCCAAAGAGATTGGTAAACGTTGGAGTATACCGTAAGGACGGGACGCCCGTCCATCAAAAGCTTCCAAGGTAGTGGGAAATTGGCTCAACGTCGGAGATCCAATAGCTTTCCAACAGGCAACAGACATGATGCAAGTTGAGGCACCTTCATCAATAACTGTACGATGAATCGTCTTAGAATCAATAATTACCTGTATGAGGAAGGCGATTTGGGGAGGCAGTCTTTGAGTGTGGTGTTCTAAATCAAAAGTTATTAAATCCGAATCGGCCGAGTCTATGCCACCAATGGCAGATAGCATGGACTTCCTCTGAGAAGGGCAGCTCTGGAGAACCTCTAAAGCGGACATAGCCGACGGAGTCTGTGCTAAGTCCTCAACAATGTTGTAGTGCTGTGCAGCACGAGCATTCGGATTATACGAGGATTTTCGGAGTACTCCTTTTGGAGGGGGTCGAAGAGGCGTTTCAGTAGTAGGTCTCTCGATGTGGAGCGGACCTGAACTGAACGAGGGAGCACTTGGGAGAACCTCAGGCTCCTTCCCGGCAGATGACGGATAATCTTTCGTTCGAGTACTGATATTAATGGGTATTGTACCAGCCATAAACACTTGAGAACCAAAGGAAGAGGGAGGCTGAGTAGGGTCAGCCACCATTTGAGTTTTTTGAGTGTGTTGGGTGGGAAAGGGCTCTTTGAGCACCGCAGGAGTCCTAGAGGTGCCTTTTAACAAACGACTAACTTCGGACCGCCTCGGGCAATCCTTGGTAAAGTGATCTTCATCGCAAATAAGACAAGGATATTTGGGTTTGCGTTTAGTGCCGTCCTCAGATTGAGGTTTTGGGGTTTCCTGCTTAGGCTGTTCCGGCTTATTTTTCGCTTTCCCTTTTTTCTTCTCTTTCGAAGCCTTGTTTGCCGTATTAGATTGGACGGCATTAACCTCAGAAGTAACATTCGAACCAGGCGATGCCTGGGAAGGTTGTCCATTCGAAGCAGATGTTTTTTTCTTTGCAGGGTTCGTCGAATTTTTCTTTGAGGATGAATTAACCGAACCAATGATACCGTCAACAGTGGGTGTTGGCGGGGCTTTAGATGTTCCTTGTCTTGGGACATCAGGCAGATAATCATATAATGTACCTGACTGAGAATAAACCAAGTCAAGGTACTGAGCTCGAGCAATAGCTTGCTCTTCAGTGACACACGCCCCCATGGCGATATCCCGAGCTATCGGAGGAACGAACGAAGTCGTAAACCAATCGGTAAGAATGATCCAGGTGGATATTGGTGGCCACCTGCCAAGTCCACCTGGACCCCCACCATTGTCTTTCTCAGCATTTTCAATTTCCTTAATTGTAGCACAACTTACTATTTTTAGCAGTTTTTCGGGTCCTGAACTTCTGGCGCCGTTTTGAGGCCCTAAACGACGTTTTTTGGGAAATCTGGGGGCAACATGGGTCCACGGACCGATGTTGCCCTTCCCAAAGTGGTAGTGCTCGGATAGATCTTTCTAACGAGCTATTGTACGCGTCAAACGGAGATCGTATGCCAAAGTTACGACCCTGGGAAGTTGATGTACCAATTTACCCAAACGGGGCCCACAGTTTGGCGTTTCATCTCCTAGGGTTAGGTTTTGGAATGTTAAGGGTTTTCCATTGTTTCTCAACAATAAATAGGCCTTCGAGCCTCATTGTAACACAGTTCAGAGGCATGTAGCCATCACATCTCTTCTCAGAGATAAGCTACCATCGCCCTAGCTAGTTTATTTCCATTTCTGTTTGTAAGCATATTTCAGTATTTTCCATTAATGAAATGAAGTATTATTTCCGCTGCATCTTTATGTATATGGTTATCTCTGTAATTTGTTGCGTTCCTGTTTAAATCCGGATCAGTGGTATCAGAGCGGTCTGCTTTGTCTCTGTTTTTCTTTGCATGTCCCCAACAAGGTCGGGATATAAGGAGTTAGGGCTTGAACTGGTTGAACCTTTGCAAGACCAGCCTCGCAAATCCCGACGGCCTCCCATGGTGGACGAGAAGAAAGACGAGGGGGTAGGAGATCCCATCAAAATCTTGCTCGAAGAAGCGCTCGAGCGACAACGGAACGCGATGATGGACAGCTTTGCGCAGATCCTTCAGCGGCTACCCAGAAGCGGCGCATCGGCTTCCAGCAGCTCCTATGGAAATGCCACACCCTTTAAGGTACAAGTTAATTTTGAAATCCCCATATTCGAGGGTCAGATAGACACCGATGCCGTAGATAAATGGTTAAATCTGCTAGAGGGTTATTTTTCTGTTCATGAATTTTCGAGTCGGGAAAAGATTGTTTTTGCTCTTCTCAAAGCAGCCCCCCACGTCAAGGACTGGTGGGAAACCTACTGCGAGCAGAAGGATGAAAGTACTGGCTCACTATTTTCAGCCGCACCCACCTGGGATTCGTTCCGGGATGCCATCAAGGAGCAGTACTACCCTGTCGGAAGCTATGAGGATGAATACATAAAGTGGACCACGCTGCGGCAGGGAAGGGACCAAGACGTGCCGGAGTTCACCAATCTTTTCCATACCCTTCGCACAAAGTTGGGTATCAAGGATTCGGAGCAACATTTGATACTCAAATATCGTGGCTGCCTGCACAAGTACATCCAGGAAGAAATACAGTTCCTAAACATCCCCTCGCTCGGCGCAGCATACCGGTATGCCGTCAAGGTCGAGCAGAAGTTTAAACAAAAGAAGCGAGACTTTGGATCTGCGAATCCAAAGCAGGGGAAAGGTGCCCCTAAACCACAGAACAAAGGACAAAGCCAAGGCGGGACAACCCAAGACAACCAGCCGAAGCTGCAAGCAAAGAGCAACGCCGCGAAACGGAGAAAGGACACTGGAAAATGGTGCGAGTTCCATAAGAGCTCCACTCACAACACAAGTGAGTGTCGGGCCAAGCAATCACTGGTGGCTGAGCTAAAGGTTTCAGAATCAGATGCATGTTCCGACTCTGAGTCAGAACCCGATAAGGGGTATGAAAAAGGGAAGCAGATCATTGATGCGGATCCCAGCGCCACTGTTGCTACCGCAAAGATCCAGAAAAATGAACCCGAAGATCCAGAGGAGGAGGAGCATCTCTTCCACTCCCAGATGTGGGTAAAGGGCTCCCCGATACAGTTCATTGTTGATAGCGGGAGTCAAAAGAACCTCATTTCGGCAGAGGTCGTGAAGCGGTTGGGCTTATCGACCACAGCACATCCACAACCATACACCATTGGGTGGCTTCACCAAGGGCGAGATCTTCGCGTGAGCCAGCAGTGTCGCCTTCCATACAACATCAAGCCCTTCACGGATGAGGTATTGTGTGACATTGCTCCCCTTGAAGTTTGTGATGTATTACTAGGACAACCATACTTGTGGAAGCGACATGCTGTGTATGAATCAAGGCCCCGTGCTGTTATTATTACATTGGGAAATAAGTTGTTCAGGATACCAGAGGTAGCACCACCTGCCGCCATCTCTTTGATTACTGCAAAACAATGCAGTAAGATCATTTCCAAAACCAGGAAATTTGTTTTCCTGATGATACGCCCTCAAGGGAAGAAGAAGACAGTGGCCGCGGCCTCCAAACGGGGTCCCTCTGCACGGCAGCTACAGATGGACAAGATTGTGGAGGAGTACGAAGACATCTTCACCTCCCCGGCAGGGGTTCCTCTGCACTGTCAAGTCAAGCACTCCATCGATCTGACCCCAGGTGCGCCGCTACCCAATGGACCAATTTATCGGCGCTCCATTCTGGAGAACAATGAAATCAAGAGGCAGATTCAGGAGCTCCTGCAGAAAGGTCACATCTGTCCGAGTTCTTCACCCTGTGGGAGCCCGATAGTGTTGGTACAGAAGAAGGATGGGACGTGGAGACTCTGTATTGACTATCGGGCGCTGAACAAGATCACTGTTCATAATAGGTACCCGATCCCGCGGATTGATGACCTCCTAGACCAACTAAAGGGGGCGAAATATTTCAGCAAGATCGATCTGAAGTCAGGATATCACCAGGTACCAATTGAACCGTCAGATGTGTGGAAGACAACCTTCAAATCGAAGGAGGGCCTCTTCGAATGGTTGGTCATGCCTTTCGGATTGACGAATGCTCCTGCAACCTTTATGAGGCTAATGGATGACATCTTGTGGCCATTCACCAACTCCTTCGTAGTAGTATACTTGGATGACATTCTGATCTTCAGCCAGAGTTGGGAAGAGCACCTCCACCACATCCGACAGGTTCTCCAAACACTACGGCAACACAAGCTATGCGCCAATTTGGAGAAATGCACTTTTGGCATGACCGAGGTTCAGTATCTGGGATACATCATTGATGAACAGGGGGTGCATGTCGATCCAGCCACGGTCCAAGTCATTCGGGATTGGCCCTCTCCAACCACTCTAACAGAGCTCCGCAGCTTTCTAGGTCTTGCCAACTTCTACCGCAGGTTTGTGTTGGGATTTTCTCATATTTCTTGGCCCTTGAGTCAAGTCACCAAGGGCGGGGCGAAAGCAAAATTCTTTTGGTCTGAATCTCAACAAAAGGCATTCAGGGAGTTGAAGGATCGCCTCTGCACAGCACCAGTGCTCGCGTTACCAGATTTACAACAACCATTTGAGGTCGAGACAGATGCCTCTGACTATGCTATTGGGGCAGTCCTTACTCAACATGGACATCCAGTGGCATATCATAGTGAAACACTTTCAGACACAGTCCGAAAGTACCCCACTTATGATAAAGAGATGTATTCCATTGTACAGGCCTGCCGACAATGGAAGCATTACATTTTGGGGAAGGAAACGGTCATCCACACAGACCACCGACCTCTGCAGTTCATACAGACCCAAGGGAAATTGCAGAATGATCGCCATCAGAAGTGGTCTACATACCTGCAACAGTTTCACTTGAATATCAAGTATAAAAAGGGTAGCACCAATAATGTTGCAGATTGCCTCAGTCGACCACCGATCATGGCGCTAACCACCGTGCTCAACTCTTGCGGGCACGAGACTTCTGATTGGCCACTTCTCTACAAAAGCGACCTAGAATTCGGCCACACATACCAGACACTCTTGGAGGGTCGGCAGGTTGCAGATTTTCACCTCCAGGATGCCCTATTATGCCACCTCGGTCACCTCTGTGTTCCTTCAAGCGAGCGTGCCAAGATGATTTGGGAAGCACACTACAGTCGGGCTGCTGGGCATTTCGGGGTCGAGAAAACAGTGGCAGTACTGCAAAACTATTTCTATTGGCCGAATCTTCGACAGGATGTTGGGAAGTACATCCGATCATGTACTGCCTGTGCCATTGCCAAACCGACCATTAAGAAGCAAGGCCTCTATACCTCGTTGCCTACCCCTAGTCGACCTTGGGAATCCATCTCCATGGATTACATGTCAGGCCTTCCTTCCACTAAGCATGGAAATGACTGTGTTTTTGTGGTCGTCGACAGGTTCTCAAAGATGGCCATTATGATGGCCTGCAAGAAGAATATCACAGCAGAAGCCACTGCTAAACTCTTCTTTGAACGAGTGTGGGTGCACTTTGGGATCCCACAGTCTATCATCTCAAATCGGGACAGTCGGTTTCTCAGCACCTTTTGGTCCAGTCTCTGGTCAATGCTGGACACCAAACTCACGAAGTCCACAGCCTTCCATCCTCAAACTGATGGCCAGACAGAGGTTGTCAATAGGATGATTGTGCACATTCTGCGCATGTATAACTCAAAGCATCCACGCACATGGGACGAGAGCCTCCCCTACGTTCAACACAGCTACAACCGAGCTCTTCACAGCTCCACTGGCCATAGCCCTTTTCAGGTGGGTTTGGGATTCCAGCCACTATGCCCCATTGATGTGGCCATGCCACTTGCAGCTACTCACATGAATTCAGCTCATGTCCAGTCCGAAACAGATAAGGCCACCAACTTCATTGAGCACATCCAACATATTCGCCAGCAGGTCCATGACATTCTTGAGAAATCAAATGCCAAGTACAAGCAGCGACATGATCAACATCGGGTGCCACACAAGTTTCAAGTGGGCGACAAAGTCTGGTTGCATTTGCAAAAGGAACGCCTTACCAGAGCCTATCGAAAATTGAGACCACTCCGATATGGTCCTTACACCATTACTAAGGCTATGGGAGACAATGCATTTGAGCTCAGCATTCCCCCATTCCTTGGCCTGCACCCAGTATTTAATGTGGACCGCCTTCGGCCATACTTTCCACCATTGCTAGACACATCCGACATTGCAGAACAGCTCAAACCCACAGAATTAAATCCAGATTGCATGGAACAAGCTGCAACTGATCGGATCATGGACACACAGATCAAGAACACTCGCCAACAGAATATCCAACTGTATCGAGTTGTCAAAGCGGGCCAACTCCTTCAGCAGGGCAAGTGGCTCACCAGGGAACAAGTTCAGCAGAAGTTTCCTCATCTCATGGAGGAGCTCAACGCAATGGGGACCATTGCTTCCTAAGGGGGGAGGAATGATCCAGGTGGATATTGGTGGCCACTTGCCAAGTCCACCTGGACCCCCACCATTGTCTTTCTCAGCATTTTCAATTTCCTTAATTGTAGCACAACTTACTATTTTTAGCAGTTTTTCGGGTCCTGAACTTCTGGAGCCGTTTTGAGGCCCTAAACGACGTTTTTTGGGAAATCTGGGGGCAGCATGGGTCCATGGACCGATGTTGCCCTTCCCAAAGTGGTAGTGCTCGGATAAATCTTTCTAACGAGCTATTGTACGCGTCAAACGGAGATCGTATGCCAAAGTTACGACCCTGGGAAGTTGATGTACCAATTTACCCAAACGGGGCCCACAGTTTGGCGTTTCATCTCCTAGGGTTAGGTTTTGGAATGTTAAGGGTTTTCCATTGTTTCTCAACAATAAATAGGCCTTTGAGCCTCATTGTAACACAGTTCAGAGGCATGTAGCCATCACATCTCTTCTCAGAGATAAGCTACCATCGCCCTAGCTAGTTTATTTCCATTTCTGTTTGTAAGCATATTTCAGTATTTTCCATTAATGAAATGAAGTATTATTTCCGCTGCATCTTTATGTATATGGTTATCTCTGTAATTTGTTGCGTTCCTGTTTAAATCCGGATCAAAGAAGCTGGTCGGGAATCCAAAATTTGATCATACGTCTACGCCGTCTCCATTCATGGATATGATCAGAGATATGCGTAGCCGTCGTTTGCCTTAAAGAAGTGAGGAGGTGCGTACCCGTTTCGTATCGAATGGGTAACTGGAAGTGAGTAAGAAATGCCATAGCCAAAGAATTGAAATCTTGAAAGGACCCGCGATGAAGTTCGATATACCACTTAGCGGCAGAGCCAGTGAGAGTCCTTTGAAAAAGGCGAAGCCGAATTGAATCGTCAAGCCATGAATTAGATGAACACCACAAATGATAGGTCATAACATGGGCTTGTGGGTCTTCATTGGCTTTACCATCAAATTTTGGACAGTCACCAGGTATTTTAGTTGGAACTGGAGGCCAATAAGGACTATGAAGAATAGGATCATTGGTTAATTTGGATACATCTGGTAATTCTAAAGTCGCTAAGAATGGTAATTGAGGATTGAAAGGCATCTGGGGCTGTTGGTAGGGTGGAGCACCAGGGTTCCAACCAGGTGGTGGTTGCCCCCATAGAGTTTGTCCGGAAGGATTTGGCCCCATAGTGGATTGGCCATAGGGATTTGTATAGTGCCCCCCAGCATAACGATTACCAAATGATGCTGCAGGTGTGCCGTATTGCTGTTGATAAGTTTGCGAGGGATTCGCTTGCGGTTGCTGGTAGTTTTGGTACGGGGCAAACGTAAATTTCCCTTGAGGTTGTTGGTGGCCATACAGTGGTGGGGCTCCGAATTGAGTTGAAGGACCAGGCTGGGTTGGATAAAAAGTTTGTGATTGAGACCCAGCCTGCATTTGAAGACCAGATGGGTATTGGGGTCCCATTTGGGGCCACGGACCGGATTGAGCAATGCCAATAGACTGTCCTACGGGTTGGGCCATTTGGCCGGAAGGAAAACCTTGTTGATAGTGAGGTTGGCCGATCTGTCCAGAAGGTTGTACCTGCTGATACTGAGGTTGGCCTACCTGTTGGAACTGTTGTTGCGCAGTTGAAGGTTGTCCTAGCAGACTAGATGGTTGAGGAGTCTGGGCAGTTGGTTGGCTCAACTGTGTTTGAGGCTGACCAACCTGCCCAGAGGGTTGTGAATACTGGACAGTAGGTTGACCAAGTGGTTGAGTAACTTGTCGAGACATTGGACTATACTGGACATTGGATTGGTTTGGGTTAATAGTTTGTTGACCACTTTGTCCAACGGGATAGCCATGCTAGATACCAGGTTGGACTTGTTGAAAAGACGACTGACCTGCGTTACCAGAGGAAAAAGGAGCAGCAGTAACGAAAGGGTTTCCATGAAAAGATTGCCCTGGTTGGTCTTGGGGGGGTTGTATTGGAGATTGCGTAGATAAAACTTGACCACCATGGAAAGAGGTGGAGGTCCAATCAATTGACAATGGGACCGATACCTCAACAACCGGTTGAGATGACAAATATGGATCATATGGCTCCTGTATTGGGACATTTGTCATGGGGTCAAAGACTCCAAACAAAGAAGCTGAGGGACGACTAGAAATAGGAGTCGAAGGGGCTGCACACACCGTTGGAGCGATTGTGACGAAGGTAACAGATAGACTGCGACTTGGTGGAGTAAAAGGCTCCGTAGTAGGAAAAGTGTGTGATGACCAAATGGGACCTGTGAACGGAGTTCCAGAAGGCGTAGCATCTCTCAAAGCTTTATAGCCCAGTGGTAAATTTGTAGTAGCAGGTGTACTACTAACATGTATAGGGTCCGTTGAGATGGGAATTTCACCGCTCGTTGCAACGGACTCATCGGTCGTTGTCGGGGACAAATCATCCATGTCAGATGAAAAAGGTGGGATTGACGCACGAGGAGAAGTATGGTCCCAAAAAGGGGCACCGTCCTCAAAATATTCCCACGTAGGGTTCCAATGAAACTGGTAAGTCTCGTCACCTGGGGCACGAGAACTAAGTGGTTGTATACTCAGGACCACAGGGAGACTCACAACCAATGTTTCGGTAGAAGATGAAACTGGTGATTCCGCCAGGATGAAACTTACGAAATCTAACGAGACAATCCCTACTTCGGACTGACACAAACAAAAGCTAATTGGGTAGATGTTATCGTGGTCAATAAATTTTAAGACACTGAACTTAACCTTTTCATTTTTTAAGAGTCGAGAAAAGGATAAAAGATGACTCTAGTCTCCTTCGAATATTTAGTGAGCACGAAGTGACAAGACGCTCACAGGCACCTTTTCGTTTAGGGAGTCCGAAAAGGATCAAAAGTGACTGCTCTGGAATTCTAGGTAGAAGGTGTGCCAAACTTTTCGCAAAACCACAGAATACTTTTTAGGGTACGGGTGGTCAATCTTCGTGAATGCTGTGTTCACTGCATTGCGAACCGTAGGGCGGCTGACACGGCTTCCTATGGATAAAGGCTTTATTCCTATAGGGGTCTCCCAATATATACTCGACGGTACGTGGGAGAACAGTCCGTATTGGCACCTATCATTTCACTGTGGAGGAATCACCCAACCACTCGACGATAAACTACCAGGTTTAAAGACGCCGGAACACGTCTCTAACCTAGACCTCTAGAGTATTTGCGTTATGTGCCAATGCGTTGTTATGTTCATTGAGTTCATTTTAAAGTTTGTCTTCAATTATGTTTCAGTTTCTGGTCCTACCGTATGTGATATCTCAAAAAATTCTTAAATGCAAACTATATGCCAAAATTAAATCATTTGATTCGATGAATTCTATCTACAGGAGGGTTGAGATTTTTACACAAACGAAGTGATCACCCAACAAACAACAAAGACCCTAATGCAGCTAATAACAAGAAATGAAATTTTTCTTTTTCTTTTTAATAGCAACAAATAACAATAAATGCTAACTACTATGATGCAAAAGATTTTTTGTTTTTCTCTCCTTTAAGATGGCATGATGCATGTAAACAAATTTTAAGAGATATGCACAATCCAAGTTCACTCAATGAAATAGAACCACTTCTGAAACACTAAAATGAACCATGCAAGCAAAGCACAACACAAAAGACTTTCACTGAACCATGTAATCTAAGTTCGAATGAAATCGAGTGAAATCCAAAGAGGCTAGAAGTGAAGCACTCAGAGTATAGAAGATCAAGCTTTAACAAATCACTGGATAAGTGCAGAACACAACCAACAAGCTGACTGGATAATCAAGAGACCGAAACTTCCCACAGAAGGCTAGACATGCAAAGTCACTAGATGTTCTAGGGCTGAGTCGAAAATCAATAGAAATGAGCAAACAGCTGAGGGATAAAGGTTAAGACCAGTCAAGCAGAGGTTCAACACAGTTCTAGAGGCTGTAAGAGAAATAAAAAGAGACTGAAAGAGCTTTCCACACACACACAGGCAAAATTTATAGAGCCGGCGCGACTGTCAGCCTGCAACTTGCGCTACCACAGAATTGGCGCGAGTTGCCTTTGAGCAACATGCGCCAACTGGCGCGACTGTCAGGGAAATAACCGCGCCAATTAAGCTTGCCAACTAAAAAAATAAATGATACGACCTCAGGTCGGGTTGACAGTGCTCAGATGGGTCAAACAGTAAAGAATAAACTCAAAACTGACTTAGGAAGCTCATTCACTCAAGCAAGCAGAAGAAAATTAACATGCAAGACAAAAATCAAATAGCTCCTCCCCAGTGGATGGGTCCTCCAAGGTATGACAAGAGGAGTAATAGGGATGGTGACAAATTACTGTGTAACAGATGCCCCCTAAAGCATGAAGTCCGAGAAGTGGAGAGGGGTGAAATGCTTTACAAGAACACACATAAGAACACATAAGAGCACATATAGTTACTGCCGCCGAGGATCTGTATCAAGAGACATGACTGATAGTTCAATTACATGATGTACGTGGTATGGTCGCAGCCATCCATAAGAGAGTACATAAATAATCTAGATCCATAGTATGGACGCAGCCATCTGGTTAGGATCAATGAATTGACTCAGGTATGGTCGCAACCATCCAGTGAATGAGTCAAGTACCAAGAATCACGCTTGGATTACAACAGACACAATCCAGGGTCTTGCGCTCCATCTCGACCCGAACAAGAGTACAAGTTCAAGCATGTGAATATATGAGCTGAAGTCGAACATGCATGAACATCGTCTGATTACCAGTCAATAGTGGAAACTGTTAACAGACGCGAGAGGTACCACCAATAATGACAATGGCCCTCAAGGTACTATAGGTACAATCTACGGCGTGTGAATCAATGATCTGAAGTCGAACACCCGTAGAATCATTCGATCGGAGGCCAATGATGAAAACCTCACGTCGAACACGAAGAACCTGCCATTGAGGCATGCAGGCTCCAAGGCACCGGAAAGGAGTCTCTAGATCAACTTCCTGGATAATGAGTTGAAGTCGACAGGGAGTGACCTTGATCGAAGGTGGGCCATAATGTTTCCCACATCATCGACACGAGACAGAGAGATAATGTTGTGAATCAAGATTGTGCGAACTATCAGAGGGAGGTTGTTTCTTTATAGAGGTCAACTTCTCTTGAACATATCGGTGGCACATTAACGGAATTGGCAGTATTTGACATCAATGTATCAAAGGTCATGATGACGAGGCAATGAGTGGATGAGAGGTCAAATAGGGTACTCAAGTCCATGGAAGCAAGTGAAAGATGTGGGATGAAATATCCCCACCTCGGACATGAAAGCAAAAAGTGCCATGTTCAAGAGCGACATACTGCTGTTATGGTAATAGTTATGGTTCTAACACTCCATGACCAATGATTATCACTGCTATCACTAGCTTGTCCAATGCACAATGACAAGCTTATATAGATGAAGAAGGGAGGAGGATACGATGAAACGTGACACCTTTTGTGGATTAACATTATCCCCAAAGGCCATTAAAGATGGAGATAGGATAGAGCTCGACATAAAGCTGATTTTTTATCCTCAGAAAAGCTCCATGTAATGAAGGAAACAACAGTCGGACGTGCGTTAAGGCAAAAAGCATGACTAAATTTGGTTGGCGCAACTGTTGCTCTAAGGCAGAGCGCCAATGGTCGCGCCCTCTTTTGAGGATCTCCATGATTGGCGCCGGTAAGATACTGTGGACTTGCACCAATGGAAAAAGATCACTTTTCAGGGATAATCTGCAGAAGGTGTCTTCAGGGAACATGGAGTACATACTCAGGGGAACATAATGCAAGTGTTTTTAGACTTTGTCACTTCTTATAACTCCCGGGATGGGTCCTCCAAGGTACGACAAGAGGAGTAACAGGGATGGTGACAAATTACTGTGTAACAGATGCCCCCTAAATCATGAAGTCCGAGAGGTGGAGAGGGGTGAAATGCTTTACAAGAACACACATAAGAACACATAAGAGCACATATAGTTACTACCGCCGAGGAGCTGTATTAAGAGACATGACAGATAGTTCAATTACATGATGTACGTGGTATGGTCGCAGCCATCCATAAGAGAGTACATAAATAATCTGGATCCATAGTATGGACGCAGCCATCTGGTTAGGATCAATGAATTGACTCAGGTATGGTCGCAGCCATCCAGTGAATGAGTCAAGTATCAAGAATCACGCCTGGATTACAACAGACACAATCCAGGGTCTTGCGCTCCATCTCGACCCGAACAAGAGTACAAGTTCAAGCATGTGAATATATGAGCTGAAGTCGAACATGCATGAACATCGTCTGATTACCATTCAATAGTGGAAACTGTTAACAGACGCGAGAGGTACCACCAATAATGACAATGGCCCTCAAGGTACTATAGGTACAATCTATGGCCTGTGAATCAATGATCTGAAGTCGAACACCCGTAGAATCATTCGATCGGAGGCCAATGATGAAAACCTCACGTCGAACACGAAGAACCTGCCATTGAGGCATGCAGGTTCCAAGGCACCGGAAAGGAGTCTCTAGATCAACTTCCTGGATAATGAGTTGAAGTCAACAGGAAGTGACCTTGATCGAAGGTGGGCCATAATGTTTTCCACATCATCGACACGAGACAGAGAGATAATGTTGTGAATCAAGATTGTGCGAACTATCAGAGGGAGGTTGTTTCTTTATAGAGGTCAACTTCTCTTGAACATATCGGTGGCACATTAACGGAATTGGCAGTATTTGACATCAATGTATCAAAGGTCATGATGACGAGGCAATGAGTGGATGAGAGGTCAAATAGGGTACCCAAGTCCATGGAAGCAAGTGAAAGATATGAGATGAAATATCCCCACCTCGGACACGAAAGCAAAAAGTGCCATGTTCAAGAGCGACATACTGCCGTTATGGTAATAGTTATGGTTCAAAAATTTTCTTTTCCCCCCCGCCATTTCTGGCGAGTACCCCAGTTATTTTTAACAAGCTTGATGGGGATAGCATATGCTTGTGTTGTGACAAAATCCGATGTCATTAAGTTTTAACGAGTCTGACAAAGGAAGAACTCGACGTCTTTTCATGTTTAGAGAGTTTGAAAAGACAACAGAAACGGAAACTCCAGGGATGTCCTTTTTCGTAAAGTTGTGTCTCTCGGGCCCGAAAAAGTATAAAATAATACCCGAAAAACCGCCCGATCATTACGATCGAGGAGTACTTTTCATGATTAGTGACTTCGACCTGAAAAAGTAAAAAAGTGGTCAAAACCACGTCGTTTCGTAACCACTAACGAGTTTGAAACGACAAAAACCCGGTAATCTTTTTATGTTTTAACGGTCGACAAAAAGAACTTAAAATGACCGCCCCTTATTACCATTTAACGAGTCAAGAGGAGCGACTCGACAATCTTTTCCTCTTTAAATGGTCAGAAAAGAGCTGAAAGCGGACCTTGAAGTAACCTTTTTCGTGTTTTACCGAGCTCGAAAAACCGAAAAAAGGAGCTCGTTATGTTGCTGGAGTGGCACTAATCCCTGTCAACATACAAAAACAGCGTAAAATCCTACTTTGACATAAAAATATTCACAAAAACATGATTTTAATGTGTTTTTTAAGCCAAAAGAAGTTATAAATAGTGAAATAGTAAAAAATAAAATTACTTTTCACTTTTTACCTTGTAAGTTTATCGTTGGAGGGTTTTGGGTGCAAACTTCAACTGCTGATTGCGACCAATCCAGGAGACCATTCGAGCCGCCGTTTGAAACAGGTAAGAGGCCTCACCTTTAGCTCCATTTCTATTCAATTTATTTAGTTTTTCTTCCACAGAATGATCTTCTGCAAGGAGGATTGCAAAAATTAGGGTTGCGCCCATTGGCGCGAGTTTTCCTCACGGGACCGCGCCAATGGGCAATTTTCTCTAAAGGAGACGCGCAAAACAGTCGCGCCAATCGCGCGAACCAATTTTCACATGATTTTGACCGTTGAACCTGCAATTTTCTTTAATTTTTGGTTTCACCATTGATCTTGTGATGTCATTTTGGTGTTTTGGTTGCAGGGATTGGTCATAATGGCTATAGAATGGAGAGAAAGGGAACATGAGGCCATAGATGCTTTGGCATTGGAAGATGACGCATGCATGAATGCTTTGCGAGATTGTGGCCTGAAAAAATTCTTCCTTACCTCATATCTACGTGCACAGCCCGAGCTACTAAGGTTTATTGTGGATGCCTGGGATATTGAGGATCAGGTATTCCGCCTGCAAGACCAGACATTGGAGTTGGATGTCTCTGATGTCTATTTTATTACTGGATTATCTCGGTGGGGCGCACGGCCCATCTTGACCGGTAGTAGACCTTCTGGGGAAAAGATGGGGGAGGTAATGGCCAGAGTTTGTCCTGGGGCCCATTTTGGATCCAATAGTGCCAAGGTGGACATTGTCACTATCCCAGATCTGGTGCTACGAGTGGTACTATTCACTATCACTCGGACGGCTGGGGTACAGGCACCCCACGAGGCCAGCAAGAATCACTTGCTGCTGGCAACTGAGTGTTTACACCCTACATTATTTGATTGGGCCACGGCAGTAACAACAAATATCAAGAGGCAGCTTACCAAATGTAAGCGTGATGGCAATAAACAGTTCGGATATGGATCCATCATAGTATCGTTTTTCCTGGAGCGGCTACCGATATTCCGGATCCCAGGAGGTATAGTGGCAGATCCAGTGCCACGGGAGCCGAGGTTGGCTCGATGGGCACCACTTATGCCCAGAGGAGGTGGGGGCCAGCAGATGGCCTGGAGGCCCGAGTTCTTCATTTGGCTCCAACACCAGTTGATCGTCATGGAGGACTGGCCCTATGCGGGCACTGATTTTACTGGAGATCCAGACCTCCCGTTGCCTGAGGGAGAGGACTGGGACGAGGAGCTAGGTAAGGACCCTTTATGTTTTTAATATTTTAACATATTCAAGTTTTTATAATTAATGTCTATTTCTTACAACACCTATATATATGTATGCAGATGTTGGTGCAGAGCGACCAACCGACTTGCCTCACAACGTACAGAGAGTACAACTTGCAGCGGACCCTCAGGCAGAGGGTGACGATGATGACCTAGTACAGAACCTCGAGGCACTTACTCGCGGGATCCCGGATTATGGTAGACTGGCGGACGTGCCTAGAGCGTACCAGAGGCATACGGTGGGAGTATCTACTCGCGTCCATCGTCTGTTGAGACGTTTGGTGCAGGCGGTGACATGCTATCATGAGCATCACCGCGATTAGACGCCTAGGTTTCATTTTTGCACATTTTTGAGAGACATGTTGTCGACAGCTGTATGAATTTTGGACATGTATTATTTTTTGGATTATGTAATGCGCGGGGCGCAAACATTTTGACACACGCGTATATATATACATATGTTCATGGTTCATTATTGTGTTTTCATGTGCTTGCTTACATAATGTTTTAATTACAAATTATGCAGATGTCTATCTAATACATGATTGGCCAATGCATCAGATAACGTGTTTAACTGTCTCGGAACATGTTGATATGTAATAAAATCAAAATGTCTTTCTAACAACCTTACATGTAAATACAACCTTAGTATATGATGGTTTCTGACGGAATATTGCCCGTTGAGCTGGTGGACAACAAGTTGAGAGTCCAGGTTCACTATCAATGTGCGAATACCGAAATTAATTGCTCTAGCAAATAGCTCGATTACAGCACAGTATTCGGCGACATTGTTAGTAGTACGGCCTAAACACACACCCTGGCAATCTATTAGCTCGCTATGAGGATCGTAGATTACCCATGCCGCAGAAGACAAATCGCGGGTACTGCGGCAGGCACCATCAGCGAAACCAACATAAGGTGCATCCGGTATCTGCACAAGAAGCGAAAAACACAATAAGTGGTAGCTATGTCTCGAAAACCGACACACAATACACTAAAGTACATGTATGTACACAATAAAATGTACCAGCATCACGCATAGTACTTTTTCAAGTAAAGCCCATTTCGGGGCTTCCCAAGAGGGTTTCCTTCATAATCAATCAGCTCGTAGGCCCCTTTCTGCAGGACTCTCTTGACAATATAAGGGCCTAGCCACATAGACTCGAGCTTTCCTGTGCCTAGCTTATCTTTCGCTTGATCATAGAGTAGGACCAAGTCTCCCTCAACGAAAGAACGCGGATGGACGGTCTGATCGAAGTGAGTCTTGACTCGCTTCTTTTGTGTTTCGATGGCCAAAGAGGCCAGGCAACGAGTCTCATCTAACCGTTCTAGGTAAAGAAGGCGTTCTTCTAACGGGGTAGTGTTGGGAAGCAGCTCGACGGCTAATTTCAATGAAGGGATCTCACATTCAATTGGAAGGGTAGCCTCTAGTCCATAAACTAGTTGAAATGGAGTGAAACTAGTGGCATCCTTCACGGAGGTTCGGTAAGCCCATAAGGCAGGGAATAACATCAAATGCCAGTTAGATTTATGCACACCAATGATACGTTGAAGCATTGTAACCAAGATTTTATTGACAGCTTCAACTTGACCATTGGACTGAGGGTAGTATGGAGTTGAACTATCGTGTTGCAAGCCTAACTGGGTTGTTAATTCCGTCATCATATGATTACGGAAATGCTTTCCGTGATCAGTGACAATGGCTTGAGGGACGCCAAATCGCGAAATAACATGATTGAATAAAAATTGCGCCGCAGTGTGACCGTCTTCAGTTAATGTAGGCATCGCCTCGGCCCATTTATTAAAGTAATCGACGGCAACGATGACAAACCCATGCCCCCCGACTGAGCGAGGGTTACAGGTCATATAATCAATGCCCCATTTTGCAAAAGGGCCGACGGAAACCACAGGGTGCAACGGAGCAGAAGGCGCTTGCATTTTCCGCTGGTATATCTGGCACTAATGACAAGAGCGGACGACAAGGATGCAATCCTTGAAAATAGAGGGCCAAAAATAGCCAGCACGAAGGATTTTTTTGGCTGTAGCATATCCGGACATATGTCCGCCACAAGCACCAGAGTGGAAGTCATTTAGAACCCGTTCAGCTTCCTCTAGGGTAAGACAATGGCGAAGAACGGAGTCTGCACCAAGACGATATAATGTATCTCCAATGATACGGTAGGGTTGAGATTGATAACGAATCCTCCGCCGAGCGTCTTTAGACACACCTTGGCGGAAGGAGGACGTTTGCAGATATGTGATGATATCTCCGTACCATGGATCGAGGGTGCTGATGAGGAACATGGTTTCATCTGGAATTTGATCTTCTGCAGGCGAGGTTGAGGAAGAAGATGGCAAAGAGCAAACTAACTCAGCAAACACAAGGGATTTCTTAGACTTGGCAGTGGTAAATTCCAAGTCAAACTCTTAGAGGATAAAAATCCACTTTGAGTATTTGCCCCCTAGTAACTGGCGTGACAATATATACGTCATGGGGTTGCAATCAGAAATCACAGTAGTAGTACGCAAAAGAATATAATGACGGAAGCGTTGTACAGCACAAACTGCGGCTAGTGCCAACTTTTCGATATAAGCATATCGAGTTTCCGTGTCTAACAGGTTGCGGCTGAGATAGTAAATAACATGTTCAGTGTTATCATCATCAGTTTGGACAAGAACCATGCCAATAGTGGTATCGGCGGCAGCCAAATACAAGGTGTAGTCGCGATAATAATTCGGAGGACGAAGCAATGGAGCAGAAACAAGTAAACTCTTGAGACGTTAAAAAGATTCCTGAGCTGTGGCATCCCAATGGAAAGGGATATCACGCTTCAGTAATCGCGTAAAACCTTTAGCCACATCGGCATAGTTGGGAACAAAACGGCGTAAAAAATTGGCTTTCCCCTGCAAACTTTGCAACTGATGCAAAGAATTTGGGGGAGGGAGATTGACGATAGCTTCAACTTTAAGGGGATCCAAACGGATGCCTTCTCTAGAAACGATAAAACCGAGAAGTCTGCCAGATTCAACGCAGAAGACACATTTGTGGGGATTTAGTCGGATTCGGTAGTACCGACAGCGAAGAAAGATTTCACGAAGGTGTTTAGGGTGGTCCTGACGTTTAGCTGAATGAGCAGGAAGATCATCCAGATAAGGTTGCACAATATGCCGAATGTCATGAAATGCATAAGACATTGCGCGCTGGAAGGTAGCACCGACATTTTTAAGACCGAAAGGGAGCTTCTTATAGGCAAAAGTTCCCCATGGGCAAATAAAGGCCGTTTTGTGTTGATCAGCGGGAGCAATATTGATCTGGTTATAACCGGAGAAACCGTCCATAAAAGAATACATTTCACTACCGGCACACTCGTCAATGATCTGATCAATGAATGGCGTGGGAAAATTATCTTTAGGACAGGCTTTGTTTATATCACGGTAATCGACACAAACCCGGATTGTACCTTGTTTTTTAGTTACAGGGACAATGTTAGAAACCCAATCTGTAAGAGGAATAGGGTAAATAAAACCGGCGTTAAGAAGCTTTTCTACTTCGGCCTTAATCGCCGCAGCCTTCCGAGGGTGTACAGGGCGTAGACGTTGACGAATAGGCTTAGCATCTGGGTACGTGATTATTTCATGCATCACTATACTAGAATCAATGCCAGGCATTTCTTCATAGGACCATGCGAAAACATCACGAAATTCGCGAAAAAGTTCGGAATAAAGTTGAATCTCCTCTGGAGTACAAGTGACTCCGATGTGAAGATGCTCGACTATCCCGGGTTTAATAGAGATGTCGAGGGGTTGGGTGCGTGTAATGTTTGCCATATTTCCTTCAGAAAAAACCTGATCAATTTGAATAGGCGTTTGAAGGATTTGTGATGGGAGACAAGGAGCAAACCGCTCGAGGCATGTCAGAAAATGCTGCGAGGCAGGGAGAAATGAGGAACAATGGTGAGAAATATACCAGGGAGGTTCCTCCAGAGACATAGTCTCAATAATAGCTTCGTCGGAGAGGAATATTTCTCCTAGAGAATCCGAAGAAGCCTCATCTAGAAGTCCTGAGGATGGAGTAAGTGTAGAGGAGGGAGCCGAGGCAGCAATGATTTCAACATAATTAAACTCGGCAGGACTCAATGGCATCTGGTCGCCACAGGAATCTACTTGGTCTGTGGGGGGTACGAGCCACGGATCAGAGCCAGTAGTGATCATATTGACAGAGGCGACATTTAGAGGAGGGAGTGGAAAAATACCCATAAGATCAGGATCTTTGAAAAGTCCAGCTCCCAGAGTCTTAGGTAATTTGGAGGTATGGTCCACGAACGGGATGGTGCCTTCGGAAGAAGAAGCAAAAAAGGAGAGCTGGTCAACGGTAACGATCTTCCCTTGATGAGGGAAACGGATGATTCGGAAGAAAGATGAAGCAACAGCTTGCATTGCGTATATCCAGCTACGTCCGAGAAGGAGGTTGTAGGTTAGAGTAGCATCAACGACTTCAACTTCCATCTCGACCGTTTTACCTTCCAAAGAAATTGGTAAACGTTGGAGTATACCATAAGGACGGGACGCTCGTCCATCAAAAGCTTCCAAGGTAGTGGGAAATTGGCTCAACATCGGAGATCCAATAGCTTTCCAACAGGCAACAGACATGATGCAAGTTGAGGCACCTTCATCAATAACTGTACGATGAATCGTCTTAGAATTAATAATTACCTGTATGAGGAAGGCGATTTGGGGAGGCAGTCTTTGAGTGTGGCGTTCTAAATCAAAAGTTATTAAATCCGAATCGGCCGGGTCTATGCCACCAATGGCAGATAGCATGGACTTCCTCTGAGAAGGGCAGCTCTGGAGAACCTCTAAAGCGGACATAGCCGACGGAGTCTGTGCTAAGTCCTCAACGATGTTGTAGTGTTGTGCAGCATGAGCATTCGGATTATACGAGGATTTCCGGAGTACTCCTTTTGGAGGGGGTCGAAGAGGCGTTTCAGTGGTAGGTCTCTCGATGTGGAGCGGACCTGAACTGAACGGGGGAGCACTTGGGGGAACCTCAGGCTCCTTCCCGGCAGATGACGGATAATCTTTCGTTCGAGTACTGATATTAATGGGTATTGTACCAGCCATAAACACTTGAGAACCAAAGGAAGAGGGAGGCTGAGTAGGGTCAGCCACCATTTGAGTTTTTTGAGTGTGTTGGGTGGGAAAGGGCTCTTTGAGCACCGCAGGAGTCCTAGAGGTGCCTTTTAACAAACGACTAACTTCGGACCGCCTCGGGCAATCCTTGGTAAAGTGATCTTCATCGCAAATAAGACAAGGATATTTGGGTTTGCGTTTAGTGCGATCCTCAGATTGAGGTTTTGGGGTTTCCTGCTTAGGCTGTTCCAGCTTATTTTTCGCTTTTCCCTTTTTTCTTCTCTTTCGAAGCCTTGTTTGCCGTATTAGATTGGACGGCATTAACCTCAGAAGTAACATTCGAACCAGGCGATGCCTGGGAAGGTTGTCCATTCGAAGTAGATGTTTTTTTCTTTGCAGGGTTCGTCGAATTTTTCTTTGAGGATGAATTAACCGAACCAATGATACCGTCAACAGTGGGTGTTGGCGGGGCTTTAGATGTTCCTTGTCTTGGGACATCAGGCAGATAATCATATAATGTACCTGACTGAGAATAAACCAAGTCAAGGTACTGAGCTCGAGCAATAGCTTGCTCTTCAGTGACACACGCCCCCATGGCGATATCCCGAGCTATCGGAGGAACGAACGAAGTCGTAAACCAATCGGTAAGAAGCTGGTCGGGAATCCAAAATTTGATCATACGTCTACGCCGTCTCCATTCATGGATATGATCAGAGATATGCGTAGCCGTCGTTTGCCTTAAAGAAGTGAGGAGGTGCGTACCCGTTTCGTATCGAATGGGTAACTGGAAGTGAGTAAGAAATGCCATAGCCAAAGAATTGAAATCTTGAAAGGACCCGCGATGAAGTTCGATATACCACTTAGCGGCAGAGCCAGTGAGAGTCCTTTGAAAAAGGCGAAGCCGAATTGAATCGTCAAGCCATGAATTAGATGAACACCACAAATGATAGGTCATAAAATGGGCTTGTGGGTCTTCATTGGCTTTACCATCAAATTTTGGACAGTCACCAGGTATTTTAGTTGGAACTGGAGGCCAATAAGGATTATGAAGAATAGGATCATTGGTTAATTTGGATACATCTGGTAATTCTAAAGTCGCTAAGAATGGTAATTGAGGATTGAAAGGCATCTGGGGCTATTGGTAGGGTGGAGCACCAGGGTTCCAACCAGGTGGTGGTTGCCCCCATAGAGTTTGTCCGAAAGGATTTGGCCCCATAGTGGATTGGCCATAGGGATTTGTATAGTGCCCCCCAGCATAACGATTACCAAATGATGCTGCAGGTGTGCCGTATTGCTGTTGATAAGTTTGCGAGGGATTCGCTTGCGGTTGCTGGTAGTTTTGGTACGGGGCAAACGTAAATTTCCCTTGAGGTTGTTGGTGGCCATACAGTGGTGGGGCTCCGAATTGAGTTGAAGGACCAGGCTGGGTTGGATAAAAATTTTGTGATTGAGACCCAGCCTGCATTTGAAGACCAGATGGGTATTGGGGTCCCATTTGGGGCCATGGACCGGATTGAGCAATGCCAATAGACTGTCCTACGGGTTGGGCCATTTGGCCGGAAGGAAAACCTTGTTGATAGTGAGGTTGGCCGATCTGTCCAGAAGGTTGTACCTGCTAATACTGAGGTTGGCCTACCTGTTGGAATTGTTGTTGCGCAGTTGAAGGTTGTCCTAGCAGACTAGATGGTTGAGGAGTCTGGGCAGGTTGTTGGCTCAACTGTGTTTGAGGCTGACCAACCTGCCCAGAGGGTTGTGAATACTAGACAGTAGGTTGACCAAGTGGTTGAGTAACTTGTCGAGACATTGGACTATACTGGACATTAGATTGGTTTGGGTTAATAGTTTGTTGACCACTTTGTCCAACGGGATAGCCCTACTAGATACCAGGTTGGACTTGTTGAAAAGACGACTGACCTGCGTTACCAGAGGAAAAAGGAGCAGCAGTAACGAAAGGGTTTCCATGAAAAGATTTCCCTGGTTGGTCTTGGGGGGTTGTATTGGAGATTGCGCAGATAAAACTTGACCACCATGGAAAGAGGTGGAGGTCCAATCAATTGACAATGGGACTGATACCTCAACAACCGGTTGAGATGACAAATATGGATCATATGGCTCCTGTATTGGGACATTTGTCATGGGGTCAAAGACTCCAAACAAAGAAGCTGAGGGACGACTAGAAATAGGAGTCGAAGGGGCTGCACACACCGTTGGAGCGGTTGTGACGAAGGTAACAGATAGACTGCGACTTGGTGGAGTAAAAGGCTCCGTAGTAGGAAAAGTGTGTGATGACCAAATGGGACCTGTGAACGGAGTTCCAGAAGGAGTAGCATCTCTCAAAGCTTTATAGCCCAGTGGTAAATTTGTAGTAGCAGGTGTACTACTAACATGTATAGGGTCCGTTGAGATGGGAATTTCACCGCTCGTTGCAACGGACTCATCGGTCGTTGTCGGGGACAAATCATCCATGTCAGATGAAAAAGGTGGGATTGACGCACGAGGAGAAGTATGGTCCCAAAAAGGGGCACCGTCCTCAAAACATTCCCACGTAGGGTTCCAATGAAACTGGTAAGTCTCGTCACCTGGGGCACGAGAACTAAGTGGTTGTATACTCAGGACCACAGGGAGACTCACAACCAATGTTTCGGTAGAAGACGAAACTGGTGATTCCGCTAGGATGAAACTTACGAAATCTAACGAGACAATCCCTACTTCGGATTGACACAAACAAAAGCTAATTGGGTAGATGTTATCGTGGTCAATAAATTTTAAGACATTGAACTTAACCTTTTCATTTTTTAAGAGTCGAGAAAAGGATAAAAGATGACTCTAGTCTCCTTCGAATATTTAGTGAGCACGAAGTGACAAGACGCTCACAGGCACCTTTTCGTTTAGGGAGTCCGAAAAGGATCAAAAGTGACTGCTCTGGAATTCTAGGTAGAAGGTGTGCCAAACTTTTCGCAAAACCACAGAATACTTTTTAGGGTACGGGTGGTCAATCTTCGTGAATGCTGTGTTCACTGCATTGCAAACCGTAGGGCGGCTGACACGGCTTCCTATGGATAAAGGCTTTATTCCTATAGGGGTCTCCCAATATATACTCGACGGTACGTGGGAGCACAGTCCGTATTGGCACCTATCGTTTCACTGTGGAGGAATCACCCAACCACTCGACGATAAACTACCAGGTTTAAAGACGCCGGAACACGTCTCTAACCTAGACCTCTAGAGTATTTGCGTTATGTGCCAATGCATTGTTATGTTCATTGAGTTCATTTTAAAGTTTATCTTCAATTATGTTTCAGTTTCTGGTCCTACCGTATGTGATATCTCAAAAACTTCTTAAATGCAAACTATATGCCAAAATTAAATCATTTGATTCGATGAATTCTATCTACAGGAGGGTTGAGATTTTTACACAAACGAAGTGATCACCCAACAAACAACAAAGACCCTAATGCAGCTAATAACAAGAAATGAAATTTTTCTTTTTCTTTTTAATAGCAACAAATAACAATAAATGCTAACTACTATGATGCAAAAGATTTTTTGTTTTTCTCTCCTTTAAGATGGCATGATGCATGTAAACAAATTTTAAGAGATATGCACAATCCAAGTTCACTCAATGAAATAGAACCACTTCTGAAACACTAAAATGAACCATGCAAGCAAAGCACAACACAAAAGACTTTCACTGAACCATGTAATCTAAGTTCGAATGAAATCGAGTGAAATCCAAAGAGGCTAGAAGTGAAGCACTCAGAGTATAGAAGATCAAGCTTTAACAAATCACTGGATAAGTGCAGAACACAACCAACAAGCTGACTGGATAATCAAGAGACCGAAACTTCCCACAGAAGGTTAGACATGCAAAGTCACTAGATGTTCTAGGGCTGAGTCGAAAATCAATAGAAATGAGCAAACAGCTGAGGGATAAAGGCTAAGACGAGTCAAGCAGAGGTTCAACACAGTTCCAGAGGCTGTAAGAGAAATAAAAAGAGACTGAAAGAGCTTTCCACACACACACAGGCAAAATTTACAGAGCCGGCGCGACTGTCAGCCTGCAACTTGCGCTACCACAGAATTGGCGCGAGTTGCCTTTGAGCAACATGCGCCAACTGGCGCGACTGTCAGGGAAATAAACGCGCCAATTAAGCTTGCCAACTAAAAAAATAAATGATACGACCTCAGGTCGGGTTGACAGTGCTCAGATGGGTCAAACAGTAAAGAATAAACTCAAAACTGACTCAGGAATCTCATTCACTCAAGCAAGCAGAAGAAAATTAACATGCAAGACAAAAATCAAATAGCTCCTCCCCAGTGGATGGGTCCTCCAAGGTATGACAAGAGGAGTAATAGGGATGGTGACAAATTACTGTGTAACAGATGCCCCCTAAAGCATGAAGTCCGAGAAGTGGAGAGGGGTGAAATGCTTTACAAGAACACACATAAGAACACATAAGAGCACATATAGTTACTGCCGCCGAGGATCTGTATCAAGAGACATGACTGATAGTTCAATTACATGATGTACGTGGTATGGTCGCAGCCATCCATAAGAGAGTACATAAATAATCTAGATCCATAGTATGGACGCAGCCATCTGGTTAGGATCAATGAATTGACTCAGGTATGGTCGCAACCATCCAGTGAATGAGTCAAGTACCAAGAATCACGCCTGGATTACAACAGAAACAATCCAGGGTCTTGCGCTCCATCTCGACCCGAACAAGAGTACAAGTTCAAGCATGTGAATATATGAGCTGAAGTCGAACATGCATGAACATCGTCTGATTACCAGTCAATAGTGGAAACTGTTAACAGACGCGAGAGGTACCACCAATAATGACAATGGCCCTCAAGGTACTATAGGTACAATCTACGGCGTGTGAATCAATGATCTGAAGTCGAACACCCGTAGAATCATTCGATCGGAGGCCAATGATGAAAACCTCACGTCGAACACGAAGAACCTGCCATTGAGGCATGCAGGCTCCAAGGCACCGGAAAGGAGTCTCTAGATCAACTTCCTGGATAATGAGTTGAAGTCGACAGGGAGTGACCTTGATCGAAGGTGGGCCATAATGTTTCCCACATCATCGACACGAGACAGAGAGATAATGTTGTGAATCAAGATTGTGCGAACTATCAGAGGGAGGTTGTTTCTTTACAGAGGTCAACTTCTCTTGAACATATCGGTGGCACATTAACGGAATTGGCAGTATTTGACATCAATGTATCAAAGGTCATGATGACGAGGCAATGAGTGGATGAGAGGTCAAATAGGGTACTCAAGTCCATGGAAGCAAGTGAAAGATATGGGATGAAATATCCCCACCTCGGACACGAAAGCAAAAAGTGCCATGTTCAAGAGCGACATACTGCCGTTATGGTAATAGTTATGGTTCTAACACTCCATGACCAATGATTATCACTGCTATCACTAGCTTGTCCAATGCATAATGACAAGCTTATATAGATGAAGAAGGGAGGAGGATACGATGAACCGGGACACCTTTTGTGGATTAACATTATCCCCAAAGGCCATTAAAGATGGAGATAGGATAGAGCTCGACATAAAGCTGATTTTTTATCCTTAGAAAAGCTCCATGTAATGAAGGAAACAACAGTCGGACGTGCATTAAGGCAAAAAGCATGACTAAATTTGGTTGGCGCAACTGTTGCTCTAAGGCAGAGCGCCAATGGTCGCGCCCTCTTTTGAGGATCTCCATGATTGGCGGCGGTAAGATACTGTGGACTTGCGCCAATGGAAAAAGTTCACTTTTCAGGGATAATCTGCAGAAGGTGTCTTCAGGAAACATGGAGTACATACTCAGGGGAACATAATGCAAGTGTTTTTAGACTTTGTCACTTCTTATAACTCCCGGGATGGGTCCTCCAAGGTACGACAAGAGGAGTAACAGGGATGGTGACAAATTACTGTGTAACAGATGCCCCCTAAAGCATGAAGTCCGAGAGGTGGAGAGGGGTGAAATGCTTTACAAGAACACACATAAGAACACATAAGAGCACATATAGTTACTGCCGCCGAGGAGCTGTATTAAGAGACATGACTGATAGTTCAATTACATGATGTACGTGGTATGGTCGTAGCCATCCATAAGAGAGTACATAAATAATCTGGATCCATAGTATGGATGCAGCCATCTGGTTAGGATCAATGAATTGACTCAGGTATGGTCGCAGCCATCCAGTGAATGAGTCAAGTATCAAGAATCACGCCTGGATTACAACAGACAAAATCCAGGGTCTTGCGCTCCATCTCGACCCGAACAAGAGTACAAGTTCAAGCATGTGAATATATGAGCTGAAGTCGAACATACATGAACATCGTCTGATTACCATTCAATAGTGGAAACTGTTAACAGACGCGAGAGGTACCACCAATAATGACAATGGCCCTCAAGGTACTATAGGTACAATCTACGGCTTGTGAATCAATGATCTGAAGTCGAACACCCGTAGAATCATTCGATCGGAGGCCAATGATGAAAACCTCACGTCGAACACGAAGAACCTGCCATTGAGGCATGCAGGCTCCAAGGCACCGGAAAGGAGTCTCTAGATCAACTTCCTGGATAATGAGTTGAAGTCGACAGGAAGTGACCTTGATCGAAGGTGGGCCATAATGTTTTCCACATCATCGACACGATATAGAGAGATAATGTTGTGAATCAAGATTGTGCGAACTATCAGAGGGAGGTTGTTTCTTTACAGAGGTCAACTTCTCTTGAACATATCGGTGGCACATTAACGGAATTGGCAGTGTTTGACATCAATGTATCAAAGGTCATGATGACGAGGCAATGAGTGGATGAGAGGTCAAATAGGGTACCCAAGTCCATGGAAGCAAGTGAAAGATATGAGATGAAATATCCCCACCTCGGACACGAAAGCAAAAAGTGCCATGTTCTAGAGCGACATACTACCATTATGGTAATAGTTATGGTTCAAAAATTTTCTTTTCCCCCCCGCCATTTCTGGCGAGTACCCCAGTTATTTTTAACAAGCTTGATGGGGATAGCATATGCTTGTGTTGTGACAAAATCCGATGTCATTAAGTTTTAACGAGTCTGACAAAGGAAGAACTCGACGTCTTTTCATGTTTAGAGAGTTTGAAAAGACAACAGAAAAGGAAACTCCAGGGATGCCCTTTTTCGTAAAGTTGTGTCTCTCGGGCCCGAAAAAGTATAAAATAATACCCGAAAGAACCGCCCGATCATTACGATCGAGGAGTACTTTTCATGATTAGTGACTTCGACCTGAAAAAGTAAAAAAGCGGTCAAAACCACGTCGTTTCGTAACCACTAACGAGTTTGAAACGACAAAAACCCGGTAATCTTTTTATGTTTTAACGGTCGACAAAAAGAACTTAAAATGACCGCCCCTTATTACCATTTAACGAGTCAAGAGGAGCGACTCGGCAATCTTTTCCTCTTTAAATGGTCAGAAAAGAGCTGAAAGCGGACCTTGAAGTAACCTTTTTCGTGTTTTACCGAGCTCGAAAAACCGAAAAAAGGAGCTCGTTATGTTGCTTGAGTGGCACTAATCCCTGTCAACATACAAAAACAGCGTAAAATCCTACTTTGACATAAAAATATTCACAAAAACATGATTTTAATGTGTTTTTTAAGCCAAAAGAAGTTATAAATAGTGAAATAGTAAAAAATAAAATTACTTTTCACTTTTTACCTTGTAAGTTTATCGTTGGAGGGTTTTGGGTGCAAACTTCAACTGCTGATTGCGACCAATCCAGGAGACCATTCGAGCCGCCGTTTGAAACAGGTAAGAGGCCTCATCTTTAGCTCCATTTCTATTCAATTTATTTAGTTTTTCTTCCACAGAATGATCTTCTGCAAGGAGGATTGCAAAAATTAGGGTTGCGCCCATTGGCGCGAGTTTTCCTCACGGGACCGCGCCAATGGGAAATTTTCTCTAAAGGAGACGCGCCATTGGCGCGACTGTTTTGAAAACAGTCGCGCCAATCACGCGAACCAATTTTCACATGATTTTGACCGTTGAACCTGCAATTTTCTTTAATTTTTGGTTTCACCATTGATCTTATGATGTCATTTTGGTGTTTTGGTTGCAAGGATTGGTCATAATGGCTATAGAATGGAGAGAAAGGGAACATGAGGCCATAGATGCTTTGGCATTGGAAGATGACGCATGCATGAATGCTTTGCGAGATTGTGGCCTGAAAAAATTCTTCCTTACCTCATATCTACGTGCACAGCCCGAGCTACTAAGGTTTATTGTGGATGCCTGGGATATTGAGGATCAGGTATTCCGCCTGAAAGACCAGACATTGGAGTTGGATGTCTCTGATGTCTATTTTATTACTGGATTATCTCGGCGGGGCGCACGGCCCATCTTGACCGGTAGTAGACCTTCTGGGGAAAAGATGGGGGAGGTAATGGCCAGAGTTTGTCCTGGGGCCCATTTTGGATCCAATAGTGCCAAGGTGGACATTTTCACTATCCCAGATCTGGTGCTACGAGTGGTACTATTCACTATCACTCGGATGGCTGGGGTACAGGCACCCCACGAGGCCAGCAAGAATCACTTGCTACTGGAAACTGAGTGTCTACACCCTACATTATTTGATTGGGCCACGGCAGTAACAACAAATATCAAGAGGCAGCTTACCAAATGTAAGCGTGATGGCAATAAACAGTTCGGATATGGATCCATCATAGTATCGTTTTTCCTGGAGCGGCTACCGATATTCCGGATCCTAGGAGGTATAGTGGCAGATCCAGTGCCACGGGAGCCGAGGTTGGCTCGATGGGCACCACTTATGCCCAGAGGAGGTGGGGGCCAGCAGATGGCCTGGAGGCCCGAGTTCTTCATTTGGCTCCAACACCAGTTGATCGTCGTGGAGGACTGGCCCTATGCGGGCACTGATTTTACTGGAGATCCAGACCTCCCGTTTCCTGAGGGAGAGGACTGGGACGAGGAGCTAGGTAAGGACCCTTTATGTTTTTAATATTTTAACATATTCAAGTTTTTATAATTAATGTCTATTTCTTACAGCACCTATATATATGTATGCAGATGTTGGTGCAGAGCGACCAGCCGACTTGCCTCACAACGTACGGAGAGTACAACCTGCAGTGGACCCTCAGGCAGAGGGTGACGATGATGACCTAGTACAGAACCTTGAGGCACTTACTCGCGGGATCCCGGATTATGGTAGACTGGCGGACGTGCCTAGAGCGTACCAGAGGCATACTGTGGGAGTATCTACTCGCGTCCATCGTCTGTTGAGACGTTTGGTGCGGGCGGTGACATGCTATCATGAGCATCACCGCGATTAGACGCCTAGGTTTCATTTTTGCACATTTTTGAGAGACATGTTGTCGACGGCTGTATGAATTTTGGACATGTATTATTTTTTGGATTACGTAATGCGCGGGGCACAAACATTTTGACACACGCGTATATATATACATATGTTCATGGTTCATTATTGTGTTTTCATGTGCTTGCTTACATAATGTTTTAATTACAAATTATGCAGATGTCTATCTAATACATGATTGGCCAATGCATCAGATAACGTGTTTAATTGTCTCGGAACATGTTGATATGTAATAAAATCAAAATGTATTTCTAACAACCTTACACATAAATACAACCTTAGTATATGATGGTTTCTGACGGAATATTGCCCGTTGAGCTGGTGGACAACAAGTTGAGAGTCCAGGTTCACTATCAATGCGCGAATACCGAAATTAATTGCTCTAGCAAGTAGCTCGATTACAGCACAGTATTCGGCGACATTGTTAGTAGTACGGCCTAAACACACACCCTGGCAATCTATTAGCTCACTATGAGGATCGTAGATTACCCATGCCGCAGAAGACAAATCGCGGGTACTGCGGCAGGCACCATCAGCGAAACCAACATAAGGTGCATCCGGCATCTGCACAAGAAGCGAAAAACACAATAAGTGGTAGCTATGTCTCGAAAACCGACACACAATACACTAAAGTACATGTATGTACACAATAAAATGTACCAGCATCATGCATAGTACTTTTTCAAGTAAAGCCCATTTCGGGGCTTCCCAAGAGGGTTTCCTTCATAATCAATCAGCTCGTAGGCCCCTTTCTGCAGGACTCTCTTGACAATATAAGGGCCTAGCCACATAGACTCGAGCTTTCCTGCGCCTAGCTTATCTTTCGCTTGATCATAGAGTAGGACCAAGTCTCCCTCAACGAAAGAACGCGGATGGACGGTCTGATCGAAGTGAGTCTTGACTCGCTTCTTTTGTGTTTCGATGGCCAAAGAGGCCAGGCGACGAGTCTCATCTAACCGTTCTAGGTAAAGAAGGCGTTCTTCTAACGGGGTAGTGTTGGGAAGCAGCTCGACGACTAATTTCAATGAAGGGATCTCACATTCAATTGGAAGGGTAGCCTCTAGTCCATAAACTAGTTGAAATGGAGTGAAACTAGTGGCATCCTTCACGGAGGTTCGGTAAGCCCATAAGGCAGGGAATAACATCAAATGCCAGTTAGATTTATGCACACCAATGATACGTTGAAGCATTGTAACCAAGATTTTATTGACAGCTTCAACTTGACCATTGGACTGAGGGTAGTATGGAGTTGAACTATTGTGTTGCAAGCCTAGCTGGGTTGTTAATTCCGTCATCATATGATTACGGAAATGCTTTCCGTGATCAGTGACAATGGCTTGAGGGACGCCGAATCGCGAAATAACATGATTGAATAAAAATTGCGCCACAGTGTGACCGTCTTCAGTTAATGTAGGCATCGCCTCGGCCCATTTAGTAAAGTAATCGACGGCAACGATGACAAACCCATGCCCCCCGGCCGAGCGAGGGTTACAGGTCATATAATCAATGCCCCATTTTGCAAAAGGGCTGACGGAAACCACAGGGTGCAACGGAGCAGAAGGCGCTCGCATTTTCCGCTGGTATATCTGGCACTAATGACAAGAGCGGACGACAAGGATGCAATCCTTGAAAATAGAGGGCCAAAAATAGCCAGCACGAAGGATTTTTTGGGCTGTAGCATATCCGGACATATGTCCGCCACAAGCACCAGAGTGGCAGTCATTTAGAACCCGTTCAACTTCCTCTAGGGTAAGACAACGGCGGAGAACGGAGTCTGCACCAAGACAATATAATGTATCTCCATTGATACGGTAGGGTTGAGATTGATAACGAATCCTCCGCCGAGCGTCTTTAGACACACCTTGGCGGAAGGAGGACGTTTGCAGATATGTGATGATATCTCCGTACCATGGATCGAGGGTGCTGATGAGGAACATGGTTTCATCTGGAGTTTGATCTTCTGCAGGCGAGGTTGAGGAAGAAGATGGCAAAGAGCAAACTAACTCAGCAAACACAAGGGATTTCTTAGACTTGGCAGTGGTAAATTCCAAGTCAAACTCTTAGAGGATAACAATCCACTTTGAGTATTTGCCCCCTAGTAACTGGCGTGACAATATATACGTCATGGGGTTGCAATCAGAAATCACAGTAGTAGTATGCAAAAGAATATAATGACGGAAGCGTTGTACAGCACAAACTGCGGCTAGTGCCAACTTTTCGATATAAGCATATTGAATTTCCGTGTCTAACAGGTTGCGGCTGAGATAGTAAATAACATGTTCAGTGTTATCATCATCAGTTTGGACAAGAACCATGCCAATAGTGGTATCGGCGGCAGCCAAATACAAGGTGTAGTCGCGATAATAATTCGGAGGACGAAGCAATGGAGCAGAAACAAGTAAACTCTTGAGACGTTCAAAAGATTCCTGAGCTGTGGCATCCCAATGGAAAGGGATATCACGCTTCAGTAATCGCGTAAAACCTTTAGCCACATCGGCATAGTGTTACACTAAAAAATGTCACCTTGACTACTTACAGTTAGTATGGCTCAAATCAACAGTCATGCTACCCTCTTAGGCAAGTCTTATGCCTCTGTTATCCATCTCAAACTCAAAGAAGAGAGAAAGTCTTGTAAAAAATATGTTTATCTCTGGGGTCGCAGGTTCTCTCTAGCCTTACCTGCGGGGACGCTGACCATGTTCACAAAAGGTGCGTCTTTGGACGCTCTGTATGTTAAGGGACAGGTGCGTCCTTCTGTAAAAGGCAAAATGCGCGAGTTTCATCTTAAAAAAGTTACTTGTGGTTACTTCTAGAACTTTCTAGAGGTCGGTTTGATGAATTGGATGCGCCTCCAGTTGGTTCATGTATCTCTATTAAGGGGAACTTATCCCATCAATAAGGGAGCTATCCCACCCAAAGAGGGGGATTATCCCATTGATGGTGGACCTGAATAACCTCTTTACAGCACTATAAATAAAGACATTGAGCCAGAGGGAGGAGAGGTTGGAGCCATACATTTTCTTTGGGTAAATGCTGCAGGAATTAGGACTCCCATTTAGAACCTTGTGAGGAGAGATTGTCTTTGCTTGATTCTACTTGGAAGTGGGTGAGCTTTGTCAAAGTAGAGGAAAACCCTTGATGGACCCTGGGAGGAACTTGCACAACACCAAGGCCAGGTTGTAAGAGTTTCTTTGTTTCGTTATTAATACAAACTGGTTTATTTTTCTCAATAGCTTGTGTTAATGAGTTATTTCATGTGTTCCTTGGTCTGCATGTTGAATATATGTTTTATTATATGAAATACAAGTGCTTGGTAATTGTTTGATTGTTTGTGGTTGCAGGAATTGACTTGAAGGAGGAGCTCATCCGGATCGGCAAGGACGGACTACAACAACCGCGTTTTGGAATAAGGTAAGCCTAAACACTTGTAGTTTTCATGTTTTAAAAGGTATATTTAGAGAAAGATCACTCCATTTTGTCTTGTTTGTCGCTAGAGAGTTTAGACTCCTAGGGAGGTCAGTTGTGTCCGCACAAACGACTTTTTCCGTCACGACAAATTGGCGACTCCGCTGGGGAATCCATTAATGAGAGAGTCTTTTCCTTTGTGTGAACTTTGCTCTGTGAAAATCACTTTTATTTTCTGGTTTTTGACTGTGAGAATTAGTATTTGGGTGGCTTAGCTTTAGATTTAGTTAGATTTGGTTTTTCTCAACTTTTCCAGAAGGACGCACCCTCTGAGTACTGCACAGTGCGTCTTTGGACGCGCTGTTGCCGTTTGCACAGAGCGGGCCCGCACCTGTTATAACGGGTTGCCTGCGTCTTCCTGTAAAATTTAGGAAAATTCCATTTTTTGCTTTAATTGCTTTTAGATTTTGATTTTTCTTAGTGTTTTCTACCCAGATCCTTTAGTACCCTGTCAAGAATTTTCACCTGAACTTGTTTTGTGAGCTTTGAGTGTTTTAGTGGATTTCAACGAAGTTTAGGCCTAGGGTTTGATTTTTCAATAGGTCCTGTAGTGACTTTGACGGTAGAAAGTTGTCCAGCCTTAGATCTCTCTGGTTAGTCAGCCTTCTTAGAAGTCGGGCCTGTCGTAAAGTCTCCTTGTGTGAGCAGCTTGCCATTTAAGTTGTTTTGGGTCAAATTTCGAATTACTTGTTTATAAAGTGTTGATTTCCATTTTACAAAAGAACAAAAAGATTAGAGTTTTGTTTTGACTAGTTTTTGGTTCTGCAATAAGCTAGTCCTTGATTTGATTGTGATCAAGTAAAACACCTTAGAATAATCATTGTTGGTTTTGGCCTCGTTAAGATTGCTTAGAGTAAATTTACCTTTTAGTTTGCTTATGAGTGCATTTTCATAGATTTTAAATAGTTGTTAAGATTGATTTTTGGTTATACTAGATTTATTTGCTTTATTAAAAGAAAAATACAAAAACATCTTCTTTAAAAGTCTTGTTTCAAGTAGCTTTTTGTTTTTGAAAGAGAAAAAGAGTTTTTTCGTGCATGTAAAGAGCGGTCATGTTTTTATGCTTGGAAAAGACAAACGAATTGTTTCTTTGATTGTCTTCAATTAAGAAGTTGCTTTTATAAAGATTGCATTCTCTCAACTTTTTAGTTAAGCAATTCATCGAAAAAGTAAAGTAGTGGGTAAATCATCCTAGGTGCATTTTGTAGTGGTTTCGAGTCGAGTCAACACACCACTGGTTTCACTTCCATCACCTTTTGACTTAAGAAACAACCTTAAAAGTAACGCTTAAATTAAAATCAATCTAGTAATTTTTATTTTTCTAGGGCTCTGAAACACCAACATAGCTTAGGCTAGGGTCTTGGAGTAGGTGAGTACTTAACTCTCCAAGACTACAAAACCAAACAGATAGTTTATCTTGAGTAGATTAAATCCAATTGTTTCAGTTATACTCTGGGAAAGCTCCTCTTAAAGGAGAAGCACGAGCTCGTGTCCGAACCAGTGAGGGGATCATTCCTCCCTCGTTGGGAACGACGCCAGACAGTACGTATTACAAACGGTAAACCTCGGATTAACCATTGTCGAGGAGCCAGGGGTCACTTATCGGTAAACCTTGGATTATTGTCAAGGAGCCGGTAAGGGGATTGAGCTTGTTACTCTGCCCTTGCGTGCTGTCGGAGTTTAGACTGTTCCCTCAGGTGTAATTGTTGTGATTGGTAACTTTAGTGACCATAATATTTAGGGTTCTACCGAGGTGACGGTGGAGGGAAGGTCCCACTGTACCTGGAGCAAACGTCGGTTATACTCACTTGGATTTTCCGGGGGGTTCACTTCACTTCGAGACGGTTAAAGTGGAGGAACTTGTGCCGGTCTATTCATTAAGCAGGTTGCCGGGGTAACTGTTCCACCCGCCATTTCTGTACTGAATCCTGCGAGGTTGGGCCTAATCACCAACTAGCGCTTTTGGTCCGGAAGACTACTGTTTGTGTGTGGTTTGACGCTCTAGATTATTTAGGCGTGTGCTTCAAATTTGTTTGCTTCTTTAGAAGACTTTAGGTGGTTTGATTTGAAATTTTTACTTTGTTTTCGTGTGTTGTAGTTAAAAATCTTTAATTGTGGCGGAATTACCGAGACAGTCCCGTAGACTTCGGGGCCAGTCTCCTGAAGTTGTTTCTGTGGCCGAATTGTTGAGAAGATCCCGTAGACTTAGGGGATCCCCTCCTCGAGACGACCCGGGTAGTTTAGAAGGGTTAAAGGTCCTTGTAACTCCTCCTAGTGACAGTAGAGTAGGTTCACCTGAAGAAGGAGAATCTTCCTTGGTAGTCCATCCAGATTACCAAAGTTTAGAAACAGGTTACAATCCCGAAACTGTTACAGTTTCCGAGCTTGCTGGTAGTTTTTCATCTGCCAGTGAAACAGGCGAAGAACCTGAAATTTCCGAACCTGTTACTCCAACTTCTAGTGTCCCTGATTCACCGAGAATAGAAAGAATTATCACCGAAAATCTACCTTCTGGTTTGATTGCTATAGAAGAACTTGCTCCAGAAGAAGATATAGGTGTCTCTCACCTTGAAGGTCAACTTACTATTGATCTAAGGGAGCGTGAATCCATCTTTTACAGTCCTCCTAGAAGTACTTCTTGGTACCTTGCGTTAACCAATTTTTTAGACAACTCAGTCGGTTTTTCCACACCTCGTACTCCTTTTCCACCCGGAGGTATTCATACTCCTGTAAATATGTCTGGTCAGTCGTCCGTGTTTACACAAAGTCCTGAATCTTTTTTACACGGCGGTCCTTCTGTTCCCACTGGGTATCAGTCACTTTCTGGTACCTTTGCGGGGGCATCTCCTCAACCCATTGATCATGGGTTATTTGCTGGAAACAGTGGTAATATACCATTGGGTGTAGGAGACATTTACATGATGTCAGGTTCAGTTCCCGTTTCCCAACCTCAAGGTGGCCAATTACCGCCTGGGGGGCAACCGCAGTTAACGCCTGGGGGGCAACCTCAAGGTACACAAATCGTGTCTGGGGGGCAACCTCAAAGTCAGTATGTACCTATGGTGCAATACTTACCTCAAGGTCAACCTCAGCCTCAATATGTACCCCAAGGTCAACCTCAGTATCAATATCAACCTCAAGGATGGCAACCTCAAGGGTATCAACCCCAAAGTTATCAACCTCAAGGGTACCAACCTCAAGGTCAAGGTCAACCCCAGTATCAGTATTTACCTCAAGGTTATCAACCTCAAGGTCAATACTCAAGTCAAGGTTATCAACCGCCTCAAGGTCAGTCATATGTTCCAAGTATGGGAACTGCACCTTACAATTATCAATCCTACCCTCAATCTGGTTATGGATCTCAGTACCCTCAACCTGTTACGGGTCAGTACCCTGGAATGTTAGTGTGGGATCCCTCACAGGGTCAACAGGTGTTGCAGCCAAGTGTACAGATGCTTCCTCAAGCTGGACAACCCGTAGTTTCTGGTCCAACCCAGCAACCGCAACCTGTCCAGCCAAATGTTCAAACTTCTGTAGCTTCGGTAGTTACTCAGCCGTCAATTGCACCTAGTACTCCATCTCAAACGGCTGCTGCAACTATCGCTACATCTACCATACTTACTTCTGGAGTATCGACGGCTCCAGTTTCTACTGTCCCTGTTACCACACCTCAGACATCTTTACCGTTGTCTGGATCTACGATTCAAACCACGGTCCAGATGCCTGTAGGTCAGCCTGGTATAAGTACGGTTGTGACTACTCAACCTCAATTTGTTCAACCTCCGTACCAGGGACAGTACCAACCTGGGCAAGCTGTCCAACAACCGGTTTACCAGTATCAACCGTATCCTGGGTACACTTATCAACAACCTCAACAACCCCAGTACGGTCCGGTTAATCCTGGTTTTCCAGGAGGATATAATATCCCAAATGCGACTCCTGTTCCTAGTTATCCTGGATATCCTCCTCCTGGGGCTGGTATTGTGACCCAGAGTTTTAGAGATCCTAACCGGCAGTTACCGTTTATTGCAACTTTGGATTTACCCGACTTGACGCGCCTAACGAACGATCCAATTCAATATCTTCAGTTCTGGCCGCCAATGCCAAATAAGTTGCCCAGTGATATACCCAAGTTCGAAGGTAAGTCTGGAGAGGATCCGTCCAATCATGTGATGACTTACCACCTCTGGTGTGCTTCGAATTCTATCTCAGATGATTCCATCCGCTTACGTCTTTTCCAGCGTACACTCATTGGTCTCGCGGCCAAGTGGTACATTGAGTTACCACGGGCCTCTTTTTACAACTTTAGCCAGTTAGCTACCTCGTTCTTAACTCACTTTCAGTTGCCGGTCAGATACGATAACGGCACAGAGTTATTAACTTCACTAAAACAATCGACGTCCACGTATATTTCTGATCACATTCATGAGTGGAGACGTCGAAGGAGATTAGTGAAAGTTTTTATCCCGGACCAAATCTTAGCTGAATGGTTTGTCAAATCATTATTACCGAAGATTACTGAAGATGTCGCTAAGGCCGGAGTAGTTACTGAGGAGCAAGTCATTGCTCAGGCACAATACCTTGACTTAGTTTACACTCAGTCGGGTACGTTACACGAGAAAATTCCGGATCTTCCAAAGTCGAATCAAATCGCTGCTGCTCCTTCGGGATCTCATGCCGCTGATGGTATGATTGGTATCGTGACTACGAAGAGCAAGAAGAAGTCTTCCAAGGCTTCAACTACTCCAATTATCACTTTGCCTGATTCTCCGACAGGAGAGTCTTCTCCTCCTGAACTTACCGCCGACATTCACGCTGTAGAGTCATCTACGGCCAAATCAAAAAACGGTGGAAAGAAGAAAGGAAAGAAGAAGGCTAAAGCAGACAAGGCTCCAAAGGAGAAAACTGAAAAGTCGGAAACCAATGACGAAAAACGCAAACCTCGATATCCTTGTCTTATTTGTGAAGAGGATCATTTTACGAGAGATTGCCCTCATCGGGCCGAGGTTGTTAAAATAGTCAAAGGTTCTCCCACTCCTGCTGTGTTAAAGAATCCATTTCCAGAGCAGGAGAATAAGATGATAGGTTCTTCTTCGAATGCCAGTGAAGAACCCATTTTGATGATGTCTCATGTGAGGATTGCGACTCGATCGCAAGATTATGGTAGTAAGGCTCCTGTTGATGGCAAGGAAGCAGAATCTTCTCACTCTAACCCATCAACCTCAGCTCCTGGTTCCGATCCACTACAGATCGAAAAACCTAACCCAGACTTAGTGATTAAGCCGCCCGCCAAGGGTGTACTTCGAAGGTCTGCTTTCAATCCACATGCGAGAGCAGCCCAGAATTACAACATTGTTGAGGACTTAGCTGTTTCACCTTCAGCAATGTCGGCACTCGAAGTGCTGCAATCATGCCCAGCACAACGGAAATTGCTTTTGTCGGCTATCGGAGCTGTCGATGTTCAGGACCCGAACCTAATGATCTTTGATCTAGAAAATAGTACACCACGTCTCCCCCATCAAATGGCTTTCCAAATTCCAGTGATAGTCAAAAACAGGCCTATTCATCGGACTGTGATTGATGAGGGAGCTTCTACGTGTATTATGTCGATTCAATGTTGGAGATCGCTTGGTTCTCCTTCGTTGAACCAATCCCCCACCATCCTTAAGGCCTTTGATGGCCGTGGGTTCCGTCCGTTTGGTATTCTACAAGAATTGCCTATAGGGGTTGAAGGTAAAACCGTTAGTCTGGATGTGGAAGTGGTTGATGCCCCTCTAGACTACAACCTTCTTTTGGGTCGAAGTTGGTCATATGCTATGACAGCGGTCGTTTCATCGGTCTTCAGAGTAATTAAGTTTCCACATAACGGTAAGATCGTGACTATTGATCAGCTGACATACTTTTCATCCGACCCAGCCTCTTCAGAAAGTATCCAGCATGTTGGTAAAACGACAATCCCTTATAGGGACGTTGGTGTAGGTTTAGTTAAGGATTCCGGTTTACTGGGAACTTTTCCTCTCCCTCCACTCAACGCAGATCCTTCATTTGCAACCATTCATATGATTACATCAGAAAACATTATTTATGATGATCCTTGGTTCGTCCCATCTGACTCTGAGATAGACTCACTCGGTGATGTTATGCCTTTGAGTCCATATGAAATTGCTTATGAAGCTCTCATGTCTTTTACTGACTTTCATTCAACCGAAGTCGACCAAATGAATGTGGTCAGTGAAGAGTCACTTTTCACCTCACCCTTAGAACGGATAACGTTTCCCGAAGTCGTGTCATCTGACGAACAACTTCGCGAAATCCTAAGTGTAGACGATCTACCATGGGAAGATCTCCATCACAGATCTTCGTTTTTACCTAAGGATGATGCATTTGAAAATGATTTTTCATCTATCTTTACCGCTGAATATGTCAAAGACGCTCAGGATCCAACGAAACATTCTGATTCAGAGTTGAATTTAGGGAATATTTCTCGTACTATTCCCATTGATATTTCAGTGAAGCCCGGAATCGAGGAAAACATTCATATAGGTGCCGCATGTACTGAAGAAGAAATCCAAACTTACAAGGCCCTATTCCAAGAATTCCGCGACGTGTTTGCCTGGTCTTACGAGGAAATGCCGGGAATTGATCCTGCCATTGTTGTTCATGAAATAAAGACCTACCCGGATGCTAAACCCGTCCGGCAACGGTTGCGTCAAATTCACCCTCGAAAAGCGGCTGCGATTAAAGCAGAAGTCGAAAAGCTGTTGAAAGCAGGTTTCATTTATCCGATCCCGTTAACGGATTGGGTATCGAATATTGTTCCGGTCAACAAGAAACAAGGAACAATAAGAATCTGTATCGACTATAGGGATATAAATCGAGCTTGTCCAAAAGACAACTATCCTACGCCTTATATCGATCAAATTATTGATGATTGTGCCGGAAGTGAAATGTTTTCCTTCATGGATGGTTTTTCGGGCTATAATCAAATCAATATTCTACCTGCCGACCAACCAAAAACGGCATTCATTTGTCCATGGGGGACATTTGCTTATTGCAAGTTACCTTTTGGGCTTAAGAATGCCGGGGCCACTTTTCAACGGGCGATGTCTTATGCATTTCATGATATCAAGCACATTGTGCAACCCTATCTCGATGATTTGCCTGCTCATTCTTTACATCGAGCTGATCACCTTGTCCACCTACGAGCAATCTTTATGAGGTGTAGGCATTATCGAATTCGGTTGAATCCCCACAAGTGTGTTTTCTGTATAGAAACAGGTCGATTGCTGGGATTTGTTGTTTCAAAAGCCGGCATTCGCGTCGATCCCTCGAAAGTCGAGGCTATCATCAAATTGCCTCCTCCTTCGAGTTTGCGCCAACTCCAAAGTTTGCAAGGGAAAGCGAACTTTTTACGCCGATTCATCCCAAACTACGCCGAGGTCACTAAAGGTTTTACACGGTTGTTGAAACAGAATGCACAATTCTTTTGGGACGAGATTGCCCAACAATCTTTTGATGCACTTAAACACGCGTTGACCCATGCACCGTTATTGCATCCTCCCAACTACAACCAAGACTACTTCTTATACCTCGCAGCTTCGCATTCCACCATTGGAATGGTGTTAGTTCAAGAAGATGAATTCGGAGCGGAGCATGTGATATATTATCTTAGTAGGACCTTGAATCCAACTGAGCTAAAATATTCGCATGTGGAGAAATTGGCCCTGGCAGCCGTTCAAGCTGTCCAGCGTTTCCGTCACTACATTCTTCTCCGCAAAACTACAGTTATTTCGGATTGCAACCCTATGATTTATATTTTGACAAAACAACTGCTAGGGGGCAAGTACTCTAAATGGATTGTTATCCTGCAAGAGTTCGACTTGGAGTTCGAGAAGTCCAAGTCTAAGAAATCCTTAGTTTTTGCGGAATTGATGTGTGATTTCCCGAGTGCTGACACAGAGACTGTGGCAGAGGAGTCCATTGCGGACGAATCTTTGTTTCTTATCAGTACTGTAGATCCGTGGTACGGGGATATAATCATTTATCTCCAAACCCAAACCTTTCGGCCTGAAGCTTCCAAAGCGGAACGTCGAAAAATTCGGTTTCAATCCCAGCCCTACAAAATTATTGGAGATACACTTTATCGCCGGGGGGCAGACTTAGTTTTTCGACGTTGTTTAACTCACGAAGAGGCTGAGAGGGTTTTGAATGATTGTCACTCTGGAGCATGTGGCGGTCATATGTCTGGGTATGCCACAGCTCAGAAGGTGTTGCGCGCTGGTTATTTCTGGCCGTCTATGTTTAAAGATTGTATCATTGCAGTCAGGAAGTGCCACAACTGTCAAGTGTTTGATCGCAAGATGCGCGCTCCACCTGCTCCTCTCCACCCTATAATTGCCGTTGGTCCATTCGCCAAATGGGGTATCGACTTTATTACTTGTAACCCTCACTCGGCCGGGGGGCATGCGTATATCATCCTTGCGGTTGATTATTTTACTAAGTGGGCCGAGGCGATGCCTACATTCGACGCAAGCGGCAAAACAGCTGCAGTTTTCGTATTCAATCATATCATAACTAGGTTTGGTGTCCCACAAGCAATCATTACTGACCATGGGAGCCATTTTCGAAATGTCATGATGACTGAGCTTACAAGCCAGCTTGGTTTGCGCCACGATAGCTCTACTCCTTATTATCCGCAAGCCAACGGTTTGGTTGAGTCTATCAACAAAGTTCTAGTTACCATGATCCGACGAACCATTGGTGTTCATCGGTCGAATTGGCACAACATGTTATTTTCAGCGCTATGGGCATACCGAACCTCAGTGAAAAATTCAACAGGGTTCACTCCTTTCCAGCTAGTTTATGGCTTAGAAGCTGTGTTACCCATTGAATGCGAAATCCCATCACTTCAAATGGCTGTCGAATTACTTCCAGCTACTTCCGAAGAGGAGACACGTTTATTGTACTTGGCTAAATTAGATGAGACTCGACGTGACGCTACATTGGCAATCGAGACTCACGCGAAACGAATGAAAGCTCAGTATGATAGAAATGTAACCCCTCGAAGTTTTTCGGAAGGAGACCTAGTACTATTATATGATCAAGCTAACGATAAGCTAGGTGCCGGAAAATTCGTTCCCATGTGGCATGGGCCCTACATTGTAAAGCGAAAGCTAGCAAAAGGGGCTTATGAGCTAGTTGACTTTGATGGGGACTCTTTGGGTAAACCCAGAAATGGACTTTACCTAAAGAGGTATTATGCTTAAATGAAGGGAATGGAGAAAATTTTTAGATAGGTTAGATTTTCTTTCTAGCTAGCAAGTGTGTTAGTTTAGTCAGTGTGCTTAGCTTAGAGAGTGTGGTTTTTCGTCGTTATTCTGGCTTATCTTGGTTTTACTCTTGATATTGCAGATGTCGACGCCTCTCCAAACATATATTGGATTTGCTGATGGTGCTTGTCGTAGTACACGGAACATCTCTTCCGCAGCTTGGGTTATCTATTCGCCCTCTGACGAGTTAGTTTCTATGCATGGGGTAAGCCTCGGTCAAACAACGAACAACATTGCAGAATACAGTGCAGTGATTGAATTATTATCCGAATCTATTTCATTTGGAATTCGACGTTTGACAGTGAGGTTAGATTCTGAACTTGTTGTATTACAGCTTAATAGAGTTTATGCCATTAGGAATCCTGTGTTATTAAGGTTGTTTTTGAGAGTGCGTCTCTTGGAACGTGAATTTGATTACATTGAATATCAACATATTCCAAGGTCTTTGAATACATTAGCAGATGCAATTGCTTCTCGAATGTTGGACAGACATTTACGATAATCATGCAAGTAAATTTAAAAACATTTCATCACATATGTTAAACAAGATAAGCCGGTAATAGTGATATATATAGATAGAAGTGTGTCAAAAAATATATACATCGTCTTCGATCATAGGTTGAAAATACCTTATGATCGGCAAAATGATAGTACAAAAAGTCAAAATGTCACATGTGACTACAAAAGTGACTAGTCAATCACTGGTGGTGCTCTCTGTATGACACCACTGCGCGGGCTACCTTACGCAAAAATCTCCTAAACGGTCCAGGGACCGCGACTACAAAACGCTGAAGCCTGATAGGAATATCGTCCATAGTAGTCTCAGGTATGTCTGTCGTGAGACGCTCTAGATCATGCTCCAACTCAGCTAGTACGTCTGCAACCGCGTCCTGTGGGGCCGGTACCGGTGCAGCTGGATGTAGTCTATCAAAAGGCCGGAGGTTGGCTGGACGCTGTGGACCAACATCTGCATTTTGAAAAATTTTACTATTAGTTTTGAGACGATATATATGAAAAATAAAAAAAAAAATACATAATTAGAAAACTTGTGAAAATAAAAGTACCTCTGTCGTCCCATTGTTCTCCCTGTGGAAGAACCATGTCCGGATCACCTCTGAAATCCATTCCGGCATACGGAAAGTCCTGTATCGAAAAAACCTGGTCCTCTAACCAGTGAAAGTAACTATCTGAGAATCGAACCACTGCCGCACCCTCGTCAGGATGCCGGGCCATCACCGCAACCCATCGTATCAGCTTTGGCTCCCGAGGACCCAAGATATCAACAGTGAGTTGCTGAGGGATCAGCATTGGAACTCTCTCCAAGGCAAAGCTCACGACTATAGGCCCATATCCAAAAGTCTTTAGTCGTCCGTTCTTTGCCTTGGTCAGTTGGCTCTTCATATGAGCCGACACAGCTTCACACCAGTTGAAAATGGTGCCTTGGTAACAGTCAATTGCCATCCGCATTTGGGATCCGGAAGCAATGTGTAAAGCGGCCGCGCCGCAAATCCTGGTGACCGTGAACGCTATGACTTTGAGTTCAGGCAGAGTGATGTGTTTTATCTCTATGCCTTTTGAATGGTGAGCCTCACGTGTGCACCAATCCTCGCGGAGACTATCAAGGGATTGGCCACCCGGCCTAGTCCCCGCAAGACTGAGTTGCTCACCTCTGTTCGGCAAGCCAGTGAGAAAGTATACATCCGAGGGCTCTATCTCGAGCTGGTGCCCTCCTATGTAAAAGCATTGTTCTTGAACGTTCCATCGCTCAACCAGCCATTCCAAGAATCTTACCTGGCCCCTCATGCCCGGTATGGTCCAATATTTGTATAATCCGCATGCTCTTAGGGCATCCAGAGAAGGTTGGTGATTTATTGCAGCTTCATCTTCCTCTACATGCTCTCTTTCTCTCCAGTCTAACATGATTAATGCCCTGCATATCAAAAATAGCAATTAGAAATTGATTTGGGAATTTTTGGTGGTTTTTGAGAGAGTTGGGGTTTTGAAATGCGCACTTCTCGGAAGACGCACCCCGGCTTTGTAGCATAGGGCGCCCGGACGTAGCTGGCCTGAAGGCGGGCTGCGTCTTCTGACCGTTTTCCCGTATGAGAAAAAGTCGGGGGACGCAGGTCACCCGAAGGGCACCTGCGTCCGCCGAGAGGCGCATTCCAAAACCAAAACCCCCCCAAAAAATGAAACTAAGACCTAAAAATTAATTCTAAACGGATAGAAATGCAGAGTAGGATGTGTAAAATACCTGGATGAGACGGCGTTCGATTCCGACGGTCAGATTTTCCGTAGCGACCACGGGAAGTTTCTTGTCAAAAGCTCCTTTTTCAACCTCCAAAGTCAAACGGTAAAAATGACATGGTAAAAGGTCTTTTTATAGGTTTTTTGGATGAATTAGTTCATTTTTTACCATGAAAAAATGTTTTTTGATGTATTTTTGCCTATTTTAAACAGGTATGAGTAATGTGTCGCTTTTGTGCAGGATAAAGGGATTTCAAGGGAAATTGTAATTTTTTCACAAATAAAATATCAGAGTCATCTTTTAAGCCCTTTTCTGACTCCTAAAAAATGAAAAGATCGCTGAGCGTTTCTTTTACACTCGTTAAAACGGAATTAAAAGACGGTCCCCTTTTAAGCTCTTTTCTGACCGCAAAATCAGGAAAAGATTGCCGGGTTTTTGTCGTTTCGAACTCGATAAGGAAATAAAACGACGTGTCCTTGATCGCTTTTTACTTTTCAGGTCAACGACACTATTATGAAAGTACTCCTTGGTCGCAAGATCAAGCGGTTCCCCCAGGTATTATTTTATACTTTTTCGGGCTTGAGGGACACAAATATACGAAAAAGTTCAACGTGGAGTCTCCTTTTGTTTTTTCAGACTCTTTAAAAATGAAAAACGCCGAGTTTCTCCTATACTGGACTCGTTAAACTTTTACAGTAAAGGACCTGTTCAATTACAAACAAGAACGAACCACTCCTTCCTAGGGTTCGAATTTAAACTAGGTTGGACTTGTCCGAAGGATGAGCTTATAATCAAGCATATGTTATCCTCCTCAAGCTTGTTAAAAATAAAGAGGTACTTGCCAGAAATGGTGGGGGAAAAGAGAGAAGAATGAACCTGTTTGTCACCTTTTGTCTCAAAAGAAACTTTACCACTCTTGAACACGACACTTTTCATTCACCTGGGTTGGGAAATCTTTTACCTCACAGTTGACCAAACCACTTCGAAAGTCTTTAACCGGGTTCCGGGGATTAACTTTGAGTTATTCGTCACCAAGCCATCTGTCGTGTCGTTATGTGTTCAAGAGGTCTGCAAGAAAAAACTTTCATCTGCAAAATACTTGTCATCCATTTGACCATCCCTGAGTCAGTCCTTACAGCAACATTTCTTCAACTTGAACAATGATTTCATGTTGCGGGCTTGCTTGCAACGGGTCGCTTTCTATCGACATCGACACATTATCTAGAAAGATGACTTAGGAATCGATAGCACCTTGAAGTCTGCATGCATCAATGGCAGGTTTCTCGCCTTTGACGTCAGTTTACATCATTGACTTTCGATCAAAGGATTCCGTGAAGTGTTCGACATCAAAACATCTATTCACATTTCACGGGTTGTGCTTGGTACTTTGAGAACCATTGACATTACTGGTGGTTTCTCTCACGCTTGTTAACAGTTTGCATCATCGACTGGTAATCAAGTGGTTTCTAACATGTTCGACATCGAATCATTTAATCACATGGCTAGAATCGTACCAATTCGGGAAGTAGAAGTGAAGACCCTGGATCTAGTTTCTACCATCCAGGCTGCGAGGAGTTTTGTATTCATTATCTATGTAGACTAATCATAAACAGATGGCTGCGTCCATACTGTGTCTACAAAAGTCTATAAAAAATGATGTACTGCAAGATCATTCCTGTATCAGAATAGTTAGTCCATTAGTTAAAGTTTTGAATCTGAGTATGGGAATGCCTACCTCAGTGATGATATAATCTTATACATGTATTTTGTGTTGAAAATTGCAGGTTCCAACCAGGTCATCCACAAGACAATCCTTGAAATGATAAAGCGCTTCACCCTTCCTAGAATTACAAAACCCTAAATCTATTCCAGGCTTCGCACTTTAGGGGGCAATCTGTTACACTAAAAAATGTCACCTTGACTACTTACAGTTAGTATGGCTCAAATCAACAGTCATGCTACCCTCTTAGGCAAGTCTTATGCCTCTGTTATCCATCTCAAACTCAAAGAAGAGAGAAAGTCTTGTAAAAAATATGTTTATCTCTGGGGTCGCAGGTTCTCTCTAGCCTTACCTGCGGGGACACTGACCATGTTCACAAAAGGTGCGTCCTTGGACGCTCTGTATGTTAAGGGACAGGTGCGTCCTTCTGTAAAAGGCAAAATGCGCGAGTTTCATCTTAAAAAAGTTACTTGTGGTTACTTCTAGAACTTTCTAGAGGTCGGTTTGATGAATTGGATGCGCCTCCAGTTGGTTCATGTATCTCTATTAAGGGGGAACTTATCCCATCAATAAGGGAGCTATCCCACCCAAAGAGGGGGATTATCCCATTGATGGCGGACCTGAATAACCTCTTTACAGCACTATAAATAAAGACATTGAGCCAGAGGGAGGAGAGGTTGGAGCCATACATTTTCTTTGGGTAAATGCTGCAGGAATTAGGACTCCCATTTAGAACCTTGTGAGGAGAGATTGTCTTTGCTTGATTCTACTTGGAAGTGGGTGAGCTTTGTCAAAGTAGAGGAAAACCCTTGATGGACCCTGGGAGGAACTTGCACAACACCAAGGCCAGGTTGTAAGAGTTTCTTTGTTTCGTTATTAATACAAACTGGTTTATTTTTCTCAATAGCTTGTGTTAATGAGTTATTTCATGTGTTCCTTGGTCTGCATGTTGAATATATGTTTTATTATATGAAATACAAGTGCTTGGTAATTGTTTGATTGTTTGTGGTTGCAGGAATTGACTTGAAGGAGGAGCTCATCCGGATCGGCAAGGACGGACTACAACAACCGCGTTTTGGAATAAGGTAAGCCTAAACACTTGTAGTTTTCATGTTTTAAAAGGTATATTTAGAGAAAGATCACTCCATTTTGTCTTGTTTGTCGCTAGAGAGTTTAGACTCCTAGGGAGGTCAGTTGTGTCCGCACAAACGACTTTTTCCGCCACGACACATAGTTGGGAACAAAACGGCATAAAAAATTGGCTTTCCCCTGCAAACTTTGCAACTGATGCAAAGAATTTGGGGGAGGGAGATTGACGATAGCTTCAACTTTAAGGGGATCCAAACGGATGCCTTCTCTAGAAACGATAAAACCGAGAAGTCTACCAGATTCAACGCAGAAGACACATTTGTGGGGATTTAGCCGGATTCGGTAGTACCGACAGCGAAGAAAGATTTCGCGAAGGTGTTTAGGGTGGTCCTGACGTTTAGCTGAATGAGCAGGAAGATCATCCAGATAAGGTTGCACAATATGCCGAATGTCATGAAATGCATAAGACATTGCGCGCTGGAAGGTAGCACCGGCATTTTTAAGACCGAAAGGGAGCTTCTTATAGGCAAAAGTTCCCCATGGGCAAATAAAGGCCATTTTGTGTTGATCAGCGGGAGCAATATTGATCTGGTTATAACCGGAGAAACCGTCCATAAAAGAATACATTTCACTACCGGCACACTCGTCAATGATCTGATCAATGAATGGCGTGGGAAAATTATCTTTAGGACAGGCTTTGTTTATATCACGGTAATCGACACAAACCCGGATTGTACCTTATTTTTTAGTTACAGGGACAATGTTAGAAACCCAATCTGTAAGAGGAATAGGGTAAATAAAACCGGCGTTAAGAAGCTTTTCTACTTCGGCCTTAGTCGCCGCATCCTTCCGAGGGTGTACAGGGCGTAGACGTTGATGAACAGGCTTAGCATCTGGGTACGTGATTATTTCATGCATCACTATACTAGAATCAATGCCAGGCATTTCTTCATAGGACCATGCGAAAACATCACGAAATTCACGAAAAAGTTCGGAATAAAGTTGAATCTCCTCTGGAGTACAAGTGACTCCGATGTGAAGATGCTCGACTATCCCGGGTTTAATAGAGATGTTGAGGGGTTGGGTGCGTGTAATGTTTGCCATATTTCCTTCAGAAAAAACCTGATCAATTTGAATAGGCGTTTGAAGGATTTGTGATGGGAGACAAGGAGCAAACCGCTCGAGGCATGTCAGAAAATGCTGCGAGGCAGGGAGAAATGAGGAACGATGGTGAGAACTATACCAGGGAGGTTCCTCCAGAGACATAGTCTCAATAATAGCTTCGTCGGAGAGGAATATTTCTCCTAGAGAATCCGAAGAAGCCTCATCTAGAAGTCCTGAGGATGGAGTAAGTGTAGAGGAGGGAGCCGAGGCAGCAATGATTTCAACATAATTAAACTCGGCAGGACTCAATGGCATCTGGTCGCCACAGGAATCTACTTGGTCTGTGGGGGGTACGAGCCATGGATCAGAGCCAGTAGCGATCATATTGACAGAGGCGACATTTAGAGGAGGGAGTGGAAAAATACCCATAAGATCAGGATCTTTGAAAAGTCCAGCTCCTAGAGTCTTAGGTAATTTGGAGGTATGGTCCACGAACGGGATGGTGCCTTCGGAAGAAGAAGCAAAAAAGGAGAGCTGGTCAACGGTAACGATCTTCCCTTGATGAGGGAAACGGATGATTCGGAAGAAAGATGAAGCAACAGCTTGCATTGCGTATATCCAGCTACGTCCGAGAAGGAGGTTGTAGGTTAGAGTAGCATCAACGACTTCAACTTCCATCTCGACCGTTTTACCTTCCAAAGAGATTGGTAAACGTTGGAGTATACCGTAAGGACGGGACGCTCGTCCATCAAAAGCTTCCAAGGTAGTGGGAGATTGGCTCAACATCGGAGATCCAATAGCTTTCCAACAGGCAACAGACATAATGCAAGTTGAGGCACCTTCATCAATAACTGTACGATGAATCGTCTTAGAATCAATAATTACCTGTATGAGGAAGGCGATTTGGGGAGGCAGTCTTTGAGTGTGGTGTTCTAAATCAAAATTTATTAAATCCGAATCGGCCGGGTCTATGCCACCAATGGCAGATAGCATGGACTTCCTCTAAGAAGGGCAGCTCTGGAGAACCTCTAAAGCGGACATAGCCGACGGAGTCTGTGCTAAGTCCTCAACAATGTTGTAGTGCTGTGCAGCACGAGCATTCGGATTATACGAGGATTTCCGGAGTACTCCTTTTGGAGGGGGTCGAAGAGGCGTTTCAGTAGTAGGTCTCTCGATGTGGAGCAGACCTGAACTGAACGGGGGAGCACTTGGGGGAACCTCAGGCTCCTTCCCGGCAGATGACGAATAATCTTTCGTTCGAGTACTGATATTAATGGGTATTGTACCAGCCATAAACACTTGAGAACCAAAGGAAGAGGGAGGCTGAGTAGGGTCAGCCACCATTTGAGTTTTTTGAGTGTGTTGGGTGGGAAAGGGCTCTTTGAGCACCGCAGGAGTCCTAGAGGTGCCTTTTAACAAACGACTAACTTCGGACCGCCTCGGGCAATCCTTGGTAAAGTGATCTTCATCGCAAATAAGACAAGGATATTTGGGTTTGCGTTTAGTGCCGTCCTCAGATTGAGGTTTTGTGGTTTCCTGCTTAGGCTGTTCCGGCTTATTTTTCGCTTTCCCTTTTTTCTTCTCTTTCGAAGCCTTGTTTGCCGTATTAGATTGGACGGAATTAACCTCAGAAGTAACATTCGAACCAGGCGATGCCTGGGAAGGTTGTCCATTTGAAGCAAATGTTTTTTTCTTTGCAGGGTTCGTCAAATTTTTCTTTGAGGATGAATTAACCGAACCAATGATACCGTCAACAGTGGGTGTTGGCGGGGCTTTAGATGTTCCTTGTCTTGGGACATCAGGCAGATAATCATATAATGTACCTGACTGAGAATAAACCAAGTCAAGGTACTGAGCTCGAGCAATAGCTTGCTCTTCAGTGACACACGCCCCCATGGCGATATCCCGAGCTATCGGAGGAACGAACGAAGTCGTAAACCAATCGGTAAGAAGCTGGTCGGGAATCCAAAATTTGATCATACGTCTACGCCGTCTCCATTCATGGATATGATCAGAGATATGCGTAGCTATCGTTTGTCTTAAAGAAGTGAGGAGGTGCGTACCCGTTTCGTATCGAATGGGTAACTGGAAGTGAGTAAGAAATACCATAGCCAAAGAATTGAAATCTTGAAAGGACCCGCGATGAAGTTCGATATACCACTTAGCGGCAGAGCCAGTGAGAGTCCTTTGAAAAAGGCAAAGCTGAATTGAATCGTCAAGCCATGAATTAGATGAACACCACAAATGATAGGTCATAACATGGGCTTGTGGGTCTTCATTGGCATTACCATCAAATTTTGGACAGTCACTAGGTATTTTAGTTGGAACTGGAGGCCAATAAGGATTATGAAGAATAGGATCATTGGTTAATTTGGATACATCTGGTAATTATAAAGTCGCTAAGAATGGTAATTGAGGATTGAAAGGCATCTGGGGCTGTTGGTAGGGTGGAGCACCAGGGTTCCAACCAGGTGGTGGTTGCCCCCATAGAGTTTGTCCGGAAGGATTTGGCCCCATAGTGGATTGGCCATAGGGATTTGTATAGTGCCCCCCAGCATAACGATTACCAAATGATGCTGTAGGTGTTCCGTATTACTGTTGATAAGTTTTCGAGGGATTCGCTTGCAGTTGCTGGTAGTTTTGGTATGGGGCAAACGTAAATTGCCCTTGAGGTTGTTGGTGGCCATACAGTGGTGGGGCTCCGAATTGAGTTGAAGGACCAGGCTGGGTTGGATAAAAAGTTTGTGATTGAGACCCAGCCTGCATTTGAAGACCAGATGGGTATTGGGGTCCCATTTGGGGCCACGGACCAGATTGAGCAATGCCAATAGACTGTCCTACGGGTTGGGCCATTTGGCCGGAAGGAAAACCTTGTTGATAGTGAGGTTGGCCGATCTGTCCAGAAGGTTGTACCTGCTGATACTGAGGTTGGCCTACCTGTTGGAACTGTTGTTGCGCAGTTGAAGGTTGTCCTAGCAGACTAGATGGTTGAGGAGTCTGGGCAGTTGGTTGGCTCAACTGTGTTTGAGGCTGACCAACCTGCCCAGAGGGTTGTGAATACTGGACAGTAGGTTGACCAAGTGGTTGAGTAACTTGTCGAGACATTGGACTATACTGGACATTGGATTGGTTTGGGTTAATAGTTTGTTGACCACTTTGTCCAACGGGATAGCCCTGCTAGATACCAGGTTGGACTTGTTGAAAAGACGACTGACCTGAGTTACCAGAGGAAAAAGGAGCAGCAGTAACGAAAGGGTTTCCATGAAAAGATTGCCCTGGTTGGTCTTGGGGGGGTTGTATTGGAGATTGCGCAGATAAAACTTGACCACCATGGAAAGAGGTGGAGGTCCAATCAATTGACAATGGGACCGATACCTCAACAACCGGTTGAGATGACAAATATGGATCATATGGCTCCTGTATTGGGACATTTGTCATGGGGTCAAAGACTCCAAACAAAGAAGCTGAGGGACGACTAGAAATAGGAGTCGAAGGGGCTGCACACACCGTTGGACAAGTTGAAGCTATCAATAAAATCCTTAAATGAATGTTTCAATGAATGATAGGAGTTCATAAATGAAACTGGAACTTGATCCTGTACTCAAATTTGTGGGCTTACCGAACCTCAGTGAGAAATGCAACTTGATTCACACCTTTTCAATTAGTGTATGGTCTGGAGGCAATCTTGCTTGTATAATGTGAAATTTCATCATTAAAACTTGCAATTGACCTGTTACCTGACACTTCAGATGAAGAAGCACATTTCTTAGAACTCATCCATCTAAATGAAACACACCGTGAAGCCGCATTGGCCTACGAAGCACATAAGAAACAAATTAAGGCGCAATATGACCAAAATGTCAAGCCTCACATTTTCTCAGAAGGAGACCTGGTCTTGCTTTATGATCAGGAAGCTGATAAATTAGGAGCAGGGAAATTTGAACCATTATGGATGGGCCCTCATATTGTCAAGCGTGTTTTAGAAAAAGGCGCCTACAAGTTAGTTGATTATGATGGAATTCCATTGTTGCAGCCTCGAAACAGGTTGTATCTGAAACATTACTATGCTTGACTTTGCATAGTAAAAAACACTGTATATATGCTTTGATTGCATATGTGTGTGTCACAATGTGACTTTTAAAGTTTTTTATGTGGTTAAGTAATCCGCTTTACATTTGTTGCAGATGTCAGAATCTTTGGAACCATTTGTTGGCTATGTCGATGGTACTAGTCATAGTACGCAAAACCTATCTTCTGCAGCATGGGCCATATTTGCTTCAAGTGGCAAGTTAGTGAGTTTTCAAGGGATTTGTATTGGTCATTCTATGAAGAATATCGCTGAGTATAATGCATTGATTGAACTCCTCTCTGATGCCATTTCACTTGGCATTCACCGAATCATCATTAGGTTGGACTCACAACTTGTCGTACTGCAACTTACAAATGTTTATACCGTCTGAAATCCAACTATTTATCGTATGTTCCTTAGAGTTCGTCTCTTGGAAAGACATTTTGATTACATGCAATATCAACACATTTCCAGGAACTTTAACACATTGACTGATTCTTTAGCAAACTATGTGTTAAACAGACATTTACGACACATGTAAAAAGTAAATTTTCAATTCACATCAATAATTGAATAGGATCACACATAACCATATAAAAACAATGAAAGTAAAATAGATAGATGTTTAAAGTTTTTAAAAAATTTGTGTCCAAGAAATGTTGGTCATCTAACCTCAAAACTCAAAATGCATACAAAAAATCATCCTAAGTAGACCTAATGATGCTCATAAATAATAGGTCAGAGCCTGAGCTATCATGCGCATTAGCCTCATCGAACGGCTAGGTACACCAATAGTATGGCGTTGTAGCGTCATCGGTAACTCCTCGATACCGACATCCGGTATACTGATTGTTAACCCTTCTATATGATCCTACAACTCTGCGAGTGTCTCAGTCAAATCCAAATCTTGGAGAATTGCTCTTCTGACATTTCTACATGTTGGTTCACCAGCCTCCTGTTGATGACCCATTAGTCAAATAGAACCAACATCTGCATGCATGAGAACATTTTTAGTTTAGCCTTGGAAACATAAAAAAAACACAAAAAACATAGAAAAACTTAAAAAATCAAAACACTTGGTCAAAACAATTTACCTATAGCACCCCATTGAGCACCCACTGGTAACCTCAAATCTAGATCTCCACGAAAGTCCATCCCTACATATGGATGCTCCTCGATGACAATGTGTTGTCAATTGAGCCAACTGAAGAATGTAGGAGGAAATGAGATTGATGATTGACCAGCATGTCGAGCCATCAACTCAACCCATCTCTGCATCCGTGGATCTCTAGGACTAGTCAAACTCAGTGACACATGTTGAGGTTGCATCAATGGAATTATCTCTAAGGTAAAGGTGATCAAGATCGAACCATAGCTAAAATTCTTCGTCTTACCACTCTTTACTTTGGTCAGCTGCTCTTTCATCAAAGAGAGAACTGCCTCACACCAGTTGAATATAGTTGGCTCAAGGCACTCAAGCGCAAACTACATGTATGATCTGTTCACTAGATGAAGTGTCGCACTACCCGCCAACTTTGCGATAGTGAAAAGGATTGTTCGCAAGGGAAAATCATGAACATCCCTAATGTTTATCTTCCCATATTTGCTAGGCTGTGTACCTGGCTGATAGAACTATCGAATGTAGTCCCTCACTGATTCACCCCCATGGGCAGAACCTGGAAGAGATATGGGGGCACCACGTCTCGAAAATCCTTGTTGGTTAGGTAAATCCCCTCTGTGGACAGAGGCGATCCCACTAGCCTATAACAGAACTAGCCACAATCAAACCACGCTGCTACGTAAGTTCCTAGTTATGCATCAAAGGTGAATCAAGAAGACCAACCTGGAGTCCAATGCTATGATTGAAGCAAAGTTGATATCCCCGCTCCCTCGCTCCAACAGATCACAAACGAACACCTGCACATGCAAAGGAAGAGACAGATACCAACATAAAAACTACCAAGGCACAACTATATTTCAGTCAGAAAGGAAATAAATCAACACATCACCATAATAGACAATGAGATTGGAACTATAATAGCAGTCGCTCATCAATTAATAATAAACAGGAAAAGTTACAACCATTGTTCTGACGTTGACCCTTCTCCTGGCTGGGCAAGTAACTATATGTGTCTTGCAATGCATCTCCTCTCCGGCAGCATAACCTCTCTAGCACTCACTAGCATTCCTCCAAGAACTCAAGAACTCAACATCTAACACTCCATGACCAATGATTATCACTGCTATCACTAGCTTGTCCAATGCATAATGACAAGCTTATATAGATGAAGAAGGGAGGAGGATACGATGAACCGGGACACCTTTTGTGGATTAACATTATCCCCAAAGGCCATTAAAGATGGAGATAGGATAGAGCTCGACATAAAGCTGATTTTTTATCCTCAGAAAAGCTCCATGTAATGAAGGAAACAACAGTCGGACGTGCGTTAAGGCAAAAAGCATGACTAAATTTGGTTGGCGCGACTGTTGCTCTAAGGCAGAGCACCAATGGTTGCGCCCTCTTTTGAGGATCTCCATGATTGGTGCGGGTAAGATACTGTGGACTTGCGCCAATGGAAAAAGATCACTTTTCAGGGATAATCTGCAGAAGGTGTCTTCAGGGAACATGGAGTACATACTCAGGGGAACATAATGCAAGTGTTTTTAGACTTTGTCACTTCTTATAACTCCCGGGATGGGTCCTCCAAGGTACGACAAGAGGAGTAACAGGGATGGTGACAAATTACTGTGTAACAGATTCCCCCTAAAGCATGAAGTCCGAGAGGTGGAGAGGGGTGAAATGCTTTACAAGAACACACATAAGAACACATAAGAGCACATATAGTTACTGCCGCCGAGGAGCTATATTAAGAGACATGACTGATAGTTCAATTACATGATGTACGTGGTATGGTCGCAGCCATCCATAAGAGAGTACATAAATAATCTGGATCCATAGTATGGACGCAGCCATCTGGTTAAGATCAATGAATTGACTCAGGTATGGTCGCAGCCATCCAGTGAATGAGTCAAGTATCAAGAATCACGCCTGGATTACAACAGACACAATCCAGGGTCTTGCGCTCCATCTCGACCTGAACAAGAGTACAAGTTAAAGCATGTGAATATATGAGCTGAAGTCGAACATGCATGAACATCGTCTGATTACCAGTCAATAGTGGAAACTGTTAACAGACTCGAGAGGTACCACCAATAATGACAATGGCCCTCAAGGTACTATAGGTACAATCTACGGCGTGTGAATCAATGATATGAAGTCGAACACCCGTAGAATAATTCGATCGGAGGCCAATGATGAAAACCTCACGTCGAACACGAAGAACCTGCCATTGAGGCATGCAGGCTCCAAGGCACCGGAAAGGAGTCTCTAGATCAACTTCCTGGATAATGAGTTGAAGTCGACAGGAAGTGACCTTGATCGAAGGTGGGCCATAATGTTTCCCACATCATCGACACGAGACAGAGAGATAATGTTGTGAATCAAGATTGTGCGAACTATCAGAGGGAGGTTGTTTCTTTACAGAGGTCAACTTCTCTTGAACATATCGGTGGCACATTAACGGAATTGGCAGTATTTGACATCAATGTATCAAAGGTCATGATGACGAGGCAATGAGTGGATGAGAGGTCAAATAGGGTACCCAAGTCCATGGAAGCAAGTTAAAGATATGAGATGAAATATCCCCACCTCGGACACGAAAACAAAAAGTGCCATGTTCAAGAGCGACATACTGCCGTTATGGTAATAGTTATGGTTCAAAAATTTTCTTTTCCCCCCGCCATTTCTGGTGAGTACCCCAGTTATTTTTAACAAGCTTGATGGGGATAGCATATGCTTGTGTTGTGACAAAATCCGATGTCTTTAAGTTTTAACGAGTCTGACAAAGGAAGAACTCGGCGTCTTTTCATGTTTAGAGAGTTTGAAAAGACAGCAGAAAAGGAAACTCCAGGGATGTCCTTTTTCGTAAAGTTGTGTCTCTCGGGCCCGAAAAAGTATAAAATAATACCCGAAAGAACCGCCCGATCATTACGATCGAGGAGTACTTTTCATGATTAGTGACTTCGACCTGAAAAAGTAAAAAAGCGGTCAAAACCACGTCGTTTCGTAACCACTAACGAGTTTGAAACGACAAAAACCCTGTAATCTTTTTATGTTTTAACGGTCGACAAAAAGAACTTAAAATGACCGCCCCTTATTACCATTTAACGAGTCAAGAGGAGCGACTCGGCAATCTTTTCCTCTTTAAATGGTCAGAAAAGAGCTGAAAGCGGACCTTCATTTTTATTCTCTTTAACGAGTCAAAAAGGAAAAATACTCGGCAATCTTTTCATATTTTACGAGTCGGAAAAGAGCGTAAAGGCGACTCGTCCTGAAGGAACGAGTGGTATAAGGGATAGCAACTGGTTCCGGTAATGGTGGAACTTACTCGAAACATGTAAAGGTTAAGAGGCTGGCTAATAAAACCACTCATCGCTGCGGTTCCTCAGGAAAGGAGAAACAACCAAGTGAAAGCATATGATCGGCCAAAAAGATGGTGGCGATGGAATGAAACAACCAAGGCTCATCTAGCAGGATTTTAGCGGATAAAAGGCAATCACGGGATGTAAATGGGTTCATTTTTACACAAGCTTGAACCATGGAGAACTTTGCTTGTTAAATTTTTTTTTTTTGCATGCCCCCAGCATGATCATACAAATCGAGGTACATGCCCCCCAAGCTTCATGGCATTCACGGAGTGGATGGAATGAAGGTTTACTTGGAAAGACTCGATTTTGAAGGAGGATGCATGCCCCCCGGGCTTCAGTCACGCGCCCGGGTGAGCTGCTGTCATCAGAATGACGGGGTGGGGGCTGGGGTATTTCCTTTGGAAATAAGACCATTTAGGAATGGTAGATGACTATATGTGAAGTGCGAACCGGGGAAGGAAAGTTGGTCTACGACTTTGATCGTTCTTCCTTCATGCGGAAAACACATCACTCTGAAGAGTGAGGACACAATAGCACGTATGCGATAAATATAGTCTCGTCCAAGGAGTAAATTGTAATTTAACGGACCTTGGAATACCATGACACCCATTTGAATAGTCTTCCCTTCTAATGTAATAGGTACATTGGGAAGAATTCCTAAAGGTCGAGTAGTTTCTCGATGGAAACCTGTAAGGTTTCTCATATCAGGCAAAAGCAGTGGGGAACCAAGTGCTTCCCAAGCTGTTGAAGAAAGGATACTCACAAGAGATCCCTCATAAATAATTGTACCGGCCATAACCATGCGGTAGACTTGGACTATAATTCGAAATGGTATGGAGGCTGGTAACCGAGGATTAACTAGTTGATCCCAATTGAAGGAAACAACTAGGTTGCTTGGAGGTGGGACTGGATAGACAGCCGGATATGATTCTGATGGACTTTCTTCCTGGTGCAAAGGAATAAGAGGGATGCTCACTTGATCATCTACGTTAATAAATAGAATTTGGGCAGTGGGATCTTCATTCTTTGCAGTGATAACATCATCTGAGGAGGTAACTTCTGAAGGCAAAACCTGGTCACTTGTAATCTGAACCGTTTGACTGTTGTCTGGTTTGGATTTAGATGTAAGATCGTTTAAAGCTGGAATTCCTGAAAGAAAAACCGGGTCACTTGTAATCTGGACCTCTTGACTTTGGTCTGGTTTGGATTCAGGTGTAAGATCATCTAAAGATGGAACCTCTGTAGGCAAAACCGGGTCACTTGTAATCTGGACCTTTTGAAAGACCGGGTCAACTGTAATCTGGAACTGTGGACTTTCGTTTGGTTTGGACTCAGATGGTTCATCTTTGATGGTAGAGTGGTGTGTAGATGATGAATGTAAATCAACACTTGTTCCGACCAGGGACTGGTCTGGAACAGGCGGAGCACAGGTAGGTTCAGGAAGAGAGGTCTGGACCAAAGAGGAATCATGTTTGATCACTTGGTTAGTGGAGAGATGATCTGCTGCTGCAAAAAGACGCTGATATCCAGCGGGTAGTTTGGGTAAGGGAGCTGACAGACTTGCCAAAAGACGAGAGGCTTCATCCATAAGTGGACAAAGGCGAAGGAGATGATTACCTTCACAAAGTCGACAAGGGAAACGAACCTTCCCTTTTCTCTTATCAACTGACAAGGTATCGTCGATTGGCGACGACAAGGAGCGAGTCGGGTCACGGGACCACATATCGAGGATCCTGGGAATACCAGGACAATCAGAAAGAAAGTGGTCCCCCTTGCATAATCGACAAGGAGACTTAACCTTCCGCGAAGGGGCAGAAGGTGGTTCCACTTCAGATATTTTCGTGGTAGATGTGACCTTTCCCTTAGGAGACTTCTTCTTGTTGGTCTTCTTCTTCTTTTTCTTAGCCACCTGGTTAGTGAAATCCACAGTTTCACTAGGCGAAATAGAAGATGAGGACGCAGCAATGGGTGAAGAAGGAAAGGGGTCCACCTTAGAATCAACATGGTGTTGTTCGGGTGGAGGAGGTGGTGGCGGCACAGGAGTTACCACACTTGAGACCATCGAGTTTGAAAACAACCACAGGGGTAAACCAATGGTCAACCCAGGCAAAGACAATGTTGCAATATACTGAACACCGACATTTCCAACAGAAGGAAATGGACGAGGGTTCCCATCAGGAGGAACACCTTGGCCGATGGGCGCCGGGAAGGCTGCCATTGAACGAGAAATAATCCTACTCAAGCTGACGCAAACAAAATCTAATTGGGTAGATGTTATCGTGGCCAATAAATTTTAAGACACTGAACTTAACCTTTTCATTTTTTAAGAGTCGAGAAAAGGATAAAAGATGACTCTAGTCTCCTTCGAATATTTAATGAGCATGAAGTGACAAGACGCTCACAGGCACCGTTTCGTTTAGGGAGTCCGAAAAGGATCAAAAGTGACTGCTCTGGAATTCTAGGTAGAAGGTGTGCCAAACTTTTCGCAAAACCACAGAATACTTTTTAGGGTACGGGTGGTCAATCTTCGTGAATGCTGTGTTCACTGCATTGCGAACCGTAGGGCGGTTGACACGGCTTCCTATGGATAAAGGCTTTATTCCTATAGGGGTCTCCCAATATATACTCGACGGTACGTGGGAGCACAGTCCGTATTGGCACCTATCGTTTCACCGTGGAGGAATCACCCAACCACTCGACGATAAACTACCAGGTTTAAAGACGCCGGAACACGTCTCTAACCTAGACCTCTAGAGTATTTGCGTTATGTTCCAATGCGTTGTTATGTTCATTGAGTTCATTTTAAAGTTTATCTTCGATTATGTTTCAGTTTCTGGTCCTACCGTATGTGATATCTCAAAAACTTCTTAAATGCAAACTATATGCCAAAATTAAATCATTTGATTCGATGAATTCTATCTACAGGAGGGTTGAGATTTTTACACAAACGAAGTGATCACCCAACAAACAACAAAGACCCTAATGCAGCTAATAACAAGAAATGAAATTTTTTCTTTTTCTTTTTAATAGCAACAAATAACAATAAATGCTAACTACTTATGATGCAAAAGATTCTTTTTTGTTTTTCTCTCCTTTAAGATGGCATGATGCATGTAAACAAATTTTAAGAGATATGCACAATCCAAGTTCACTCAATGAAATAGAACCACTTCTGAAACACTAAAATGAACCATGCAAGCAAGGCACAACACAAAAGACTTTCACTGAACCATGTAATCTAAGTTCGAATGAAATCGAGTGAAATCCAAAGAGGCTAGAAGTGAAGCACTCAGAGTATAGAAGATCAAGTTTTAACAAATCACTGGATAAGTGCAGAACACAACCAACAAGCTGACTGGATAATCAAGAGACTGAAACTTCCCACAGAAGGCTAGACATGCAAAGTCACTAGATGTTCTAGGGCTGAGTCGAAAATCAATAGAAATGAGCAAACAACTGAGGGATAAAGGCTAAGACCAGTCAAGCAGAGGTTCAACACAGTTCCAGAGGCTGTAAGAGATATAAAAAGAGACTGAAAGAGCTTTCCACACACACACAGGCAAAATTTACAGAGCTGGCGCGACTGTCAGCCTGCAACTTGCACTACCACAGGATTGGCGCGAGTTACCTTTGAGCAACATGCGCCAACTGGCGCGACTGTCAGGGAAATAACCACGCCAATTAAGCTTGCCAACTAGAAAAATAAATGATACGACTTCAGGTCAGGTTGATAGTGCTCAGATGGGTCAAACAGTAAAGAATAAACTCAAAACTAACTCAGGAAGCTCATTCACTCAAGCAAGCAGAAGAAAATTAACATGCAAGACAAAAATCAAATAGCTCCTCCCCAGCGGAGTCGCCAATTTTTTGGTCAGGTAAATCCCCTCTGCGGACAGAGGCGATCCCACTAGCCTATAACAAAACTAGCCACAATCAAACCACGCTGCTACGCAAGTTCCTAGTTATGCATCAAAGGTGAATCAAGAAGACCAACCTGGAGTCCAATGCTATGATTGAAGCAAAGTTGATATCCCCGCTCCCTCGCTCCAACAGATCACAAACGAACACCTACACATGCAAAGGAAGAGACAGATACCAACATAAAACTACCAAGGCACAACTATATTTCAGTCAGAAAGGAAATAAATCAACACATCACCATAATAGACAATGAGATTGGAACTATAATAGCAGTCGCTCATCAATTAATAATAAATAGGAAAAGTTACAACCATTGTTCTGACGTTGACCCTTCTCCTGACTGGGCGAGTAACTATATGTGTCTTGCAATGCATCTCCTCTCCGGTAGCATAACCTCTCTAGCACTCATTAGCATTCCTCCAAGAACTCAAGAACTCAACATCTAACACTCCATGACCAATGATTATCACTGCTATCACTAGCTTGTCCAATGCATAATGACAAGCTTATATAGATGAAGAAGGGAGGAGGATACGATGAACCGGGACACCTTTTGAGGATTAACATTATCCCCAAAGGCCATTAAAGATGGAGATAGGATAGAGCTCGACATAAAGCTAATTTTCTATCCTCAGAAAAGCTCCATGTAATGAAGGAAACAACAGTCGGACGTGCGTTAAGGAAAAAAGCATGACTAAATTTGGTTGGCGCGACTGTTGCTCTAAGGCAGAGCGCCAATGGTCGCGCCCTCTTTTGAGGATCTCCATGATTGGCGCAGGTAAGATACTGTGGACTTGCGCCAATGGAAAAAGATCACTTTTCAGGGATAATCTGCAGAAGGTGTCTTCAGGGAACATGGAGTACATACTCAGGGGAACATAATGCAAGTGTTTTTAGACTTTGTCACTTCTTATAACTCCCGGGATGGGTCCTCCAAGGTACGACAAGAGGAGTAACAGGGATGGTGACAAATTACTGTGTAACAATCCTATAAGGAAGTAAACATCATCGATCAATATAGGGAGAACCTTGCCCCCTATGTGAAAAGCCTGTTCTGCTGGATCCCATGAATGAACTAAGAACTGCAATAGTTCTAATTGTTGCCTCATCCTGGACAACCTGAAGTATTTGAGTAACCCACAGTCTCTGAGGGCCTCAACAATACATGGATTATTTAGGGCAACCATATCCTATTCTTCATGTTCTCTTTCATGCCAAGTAATAGTCATTCTAATTTGATCAAAGTCTGAAATCAAACCATAGGCTTAGTTAGGATCCATTTCATGCAAAAAATTGAAAAGTTTTTGGGTAAAACAGAAGAAACAAATTTCTAAACTATGCCAAGCGCAACCCTGGCCTTGAGATAGTGCATTGTAGAGCAGGTACCCTTCTTCTTGATTGCACTGCAGCACAATTTTCGATGTGTTAGGCTGTGCTAATCCCAGGGTGAGGTATATTTCCCTAGGGACTCCAAAACCCTAAAAAATTTGCTTGAAACTAAAAAAGAATGAACTTAAATGGAAGAGAAAATGTAGATCTCCTACTTGGTCCTAATGACACAAAAAATGATCCACAAAATCTCTCGCAATCAGCTGCTGAAGTTCGAGGTAAAAACTGGTTCAAAGCACAAAACTGAATGGTAAATATCAAATGGTGAAAATGACTTGGTAAATTCTTGTTTTATGGTTATTTCATGTACATTAAATGAATAAACTATAGTTTTTACCTATTTTTACCAATGAAACAGGCATGTTTAATCTGTTTGGTGGTTCTTTGAGTAGGTTTACAGCTGATACATTGAATTTGACGTGCATGATCGTGAATTATACTTTTGACCACAGAGCATACTTTTATCTCTTTTTTGAGCTCTATTAAACATCGAAAAAGGAACCCCCTTGAGTCCTCTTTAAGCTCTTTTTAGACTCTAGAAATATGAAAATATTGCCGAGTGCTTGTCTGTTATAGACATTTTTGTGCCTTACAACTCTAAGCATGAAATGTCCATAAACCAAGGGATCCTAAGTCCCTAAAAGTGTTGTTCCTACCCCTAGAGGAACAAGGTCAACCAATTACAGCTTCTCCCAGAAGTTCTCCACCAGAAACTGCTCAGAATCAGTCAAATCAGGATCATTTCAGCTGCTCCACTAGCTACCTGCGTTGCATAGCACCCCAGTACACTAGCTAGGTGCGTTGCAACGCAACTAAATGCACTACCAGGGTGCGCTGAGCGGGAAATGACAAATGGCAGTGTCATTCCGTGAGGTGGACAGACCATGGAAGCTTCCAGAATCTTCCTCAATGACACTTGCCTCACTGAGTTCGACCAAGGATGAGTAAGAGGCTCTCAGTCTCCAAGTGGAAGCAGGAACTGACAAAGAGAGGCCACAAGTCAAATCATAAGCTGACTCATCCTCTCTGCATACATCTATATATGGATCCCTCATCCCAGAGATCCAGAGGCTGGAATTTTGTACTTTGCAGAGAATTGCTGTTGGTTTTGAGATTGAGATCAGTGCATTGGGTGATTTATGCTTTGTGGGAGGTGATGAAGGGATTCCTTTGCTAGGAGGTTGATGCTAGATCAGGACTCACTTGGTTGTATCTCCTCCTGGATCTTCTTGTTATATCAATAAAACTATTTGAGTTTCTCCTACATGCTTGTGTATCAATGATGTTTTGTTATATTTGCATGTTTAGTTTAAATCTGATCCTAAGCTATTTATGAATGTAAATCTATGTCTCTGTGTAGTTTTCATCTTCTGTGATCTTGTAGGAACTTGATGAAGCTGGGCAAATAAGAGAGCAGGTAGCTGGAAGCTGTCAAAGAGAAGAGAGATTGGATCAAAGGACTAGCGAAAGACACAGTTTGGTTCATCCTACTCCTCTTCGTTTACAATTCATAAAGAAGAATACGAAAGTAGTTTTCCTTGTTTGTTGCTAAGGAACTATCACACCTTAGTGGGATAGGGGCGTTCTGAGTAGACACTTTTCTCGTTAACAAAATGGCGACTCCGCTGGGGAACGTGTCTAGTTAGTTTGTTTGTGTTTCTCTTGTTGTTTGTTTCATAAACACAGAAGTAGCAATCAAACTGCATTTGCCATTATCAAATGCAAAGTAGACACCTGCTACTTCAATCCATTCACTGGATTTGTTTATGATTTGAACAGCTGATTCACAAGTGATCTGATTACCCTTTGTGATAGCTCTTAGACCTCCTTTAAATCCACCCTCTGATTGTGCATTACTGATTGCTTTTACTCGGCCAAAAACCATAGATTAAACTGCAAACCGTGACCCAGAACCCAGAAGGAATTCTCGTTTTTGCCCCAACGCAGGCTCTGTGAAGAGATTCTGCATTTCAACGCAGTTCCCGAGAGGGCTACCTGCGCTGCAATCCAGTTTCTCTGTGTAACAGGTGTGCTGATCAGCCTAGCCCTGTGCAACTGAGGTTCTTTGCTTCATTTTTTCAGTTTTGTCTCTGATTTTTGCAGCCTGTAATCAGTGTGTGTTTGTTTAAAAACCCCTTTTCTTTTGCCTTAATTCCGCCTCCTTTGTACAAAAAGACTGTAGATGTTCTTTGTGTGTTTGTTACATCATTTACAGTTTTCCATTGAAAGAGTAGAATAGTCATACTGTCGTCCTTGGATTTAGATCTGTCGCAAGTGTCGATTTTGATCTTAGGAGAAAGTTTATTTGTTGTTGACAGTCGATTATGCTTTTACTTTTGCCTTTGGTTTGAATTTGTCACTTTCTAGTGTCGAAACGAGTGTTTATTTCAAAATCATAAAGTGTCGTAATCTTCTCTACCTTTTGATTTCGAAAAGAAGCTTGTTTGTGTTTGTCGCTTGAAAGCAAATTCAGATTTGTACATCAACTTTCTTTTTAGGCATCAATATTAAGAAAGTGAAAACAAATACATGCATATGTGCATTTGCATATTGATAGTCTGTTTGGCTTGATTTAGGAAAAGTGCATTTACAGTGTGCTCTTTGCTCTTTGAGAAAAGATTGTGTCTTTCTTTTCCCCTTGTAGCTAGGATTTTCATTGCTGAAAAGAGATAAAAGCTTGCTTATCATCTTTAGATTGCATTTTAGGAATTACATCTACATCTCGTGGTGATCCCAAAAGGCAAACTTCTAAGAAAGATCAACTTAAAATAAATTGAATGAATCTAACAATGCTTTGGAACTTAACGCACAACATTTAGAGGTCTAGGCTAGAGACGTATTCCGGCGTCGTAAAGCCTGGTAACTGTTGTCCTCACTGATGGTTGGGTGATTCCTCCACTTTGAGACGATAAGTGCCAGTACGGACTTGTGCTCCCACGTACCGTCGAGTATATATTGGGAGACCCCTATAGGCTTAAATCCTTTTATCCATAGGAAGCCGTGTCGGCCGCTCTACTGATCGCAATGCACCGAACACAGCATTCGGGAAGATTGACTGCCGTACCGTAAAAAGTATTCTGCAGTTTTGCGATTGGTTTGGTACTCCCTCTACCTAGATCTCCAGAAGAGTCCCTTTCATTCCTTTTCAGACTCATTAACGGAAAAGGTCCATCTGAGCACTTGTCACTTCAGGCTCATTAAAAATCGAAGGAGACTAGAGTCATCTTTTGTTTTTTCTCGACTCTTTAAAACTGAAAAAACAAGTTGTGTCAAAGCGTCTAAAATTTATTTTAAACGGAATAATCATCACCTTTCCCTCGTTGATCTTCGAAGTTAGTCTCTCTTCATCGCAAGTTCTTATAGAATCGTTGGAAAATATGTTGGATAGACTAGATATGTCTGAACAACCGTCGACATCCAGGACTGTGTCGTCCAATATGTTAACACCCAGGTTGTTCCCTATGACTCCCAAGGGAATACGGCCGGGGTAACCACTAACCAATCTTTGGATCACAGCTCCTAGCCAAACTGTAATAAGAGAGGGCTCTCTCTTTATGATTTGTCTCTGTTTTGATGGTGTTTTTAGGCTAGCTATTATGCTCAGGTTTTTGTTTTTTGTTTTGGTTGAAGGATTTCTTTCAGGGCTTAAGATGCAGTGTTCAGAGAATAGTATATCATTGGGCAATGGAGTCTAGAGCTATGAAATGCTTTGAAATGCAGGAGTGGTGATGTTCAGACTGCAGGGCCTATTGTGTATCTCAGACAAACAAATTTAAACTTAAGTGGTGAAGCATGGTCAGCCAACAGAAAGCAATTAAGAATTCTCTATTGAATTGGTGATATGAAAGTGAAACATGTTGCACAGGAGCAAACTTGAATTCCTGAAACAAAGATCATTGTGAAAGATATATTCTGAAAGTGCAACAATTAAGAATTACACTTATCAAGATTATAGCTGAAGAAAACATTCATTAACAACACAGATTGAACTCAAGGTATTGACATGAATAAGTCCTGAAGGTTATTCTTTTTCTTTGTTGTCAAACACTTAGAAATTAGAAACATATATGGATTTTAATAGATCGAAAATACGTAACAAAGAGAGTTACATAAACTTATCGTGTTGTGAAATACACAGGAATCCAGCAGTTTTCAACAGACACCAGAACGCATTCAACACTTCAGAAATCTGAGAAATCCCATCACTTTCTTTATTAAACTCTGAAAGGATTACAGCATAAGAACTTCTTTAGGAGGAATCAACAACAACCCTTCAAGCTTATGCGAGGGGAAAATATATACAAAACATATTACAAAATATCTGAGTGCTAAGTTATCTCAGAATTGAATATCTTCACCAACTTTTCAAGATATTTAGATCAGAAAGTTATTACATCATTGAATACAAATAAATGCATCTTTATGCTTGTCAGAAGATATTTTGGCCTTTGGAGGCCACTGAGTCGGTTGGAGTGATCTGCATAAATGCTGTGAAATGCGCTTTGGAGCTGCTCTGCCGTAGCTTCTCGGCCTGGACACCTGTAGCTTCCTACTTTTGCTTCGTTGGCCGAAATTTCTGCTGAGTTGGCTCAGCTTTAATCTTTAATGCATGCTGATTTTATTAAACTGTGCTGTGCATGACAATTCATATTTTTATGAACAAAATTTGGTGAATGGCTCATTGTTTACAAAATCATTTGTATTGCCTTGGTCCACCAGTCCTGTGTAGGTAATTGATGCCTGAGGATTGCATCCATAGTCTCCTCCGCCTCTGTATACTTATAAAAATTTTGAGCTACTGCAAACAAGTGTTCGATTTCATTCATTATAAAAAATAAACTTTCCACTTTGTTGTAGAGAGTCTGTCCTGTAGCTAGCCCTGTTTCTTCTGAGGTGCTGGGCTTCTCATTGATTTGACTTGTGGCAAATGCATTCACCCTTTTGGCATACTGTTCATGTGTGAATAGTCTCCCTGAGCTGTTCAGTAAGCTAGGAAGCCCTCTGTTTTGTAGCACCTGAAACTTCTCCATGAACCTGTTCACCTCAGTCTGCATGTCTTGGGTTCTTCTCTCTAATGTCTGCACTAGATTTCTCAGAGTAAGAAACCTCTTGATCAATTGAATGGTCTCAGTCCTGTTGGGAATTCCCATGGTAGCTAACTGAGAACTTGTCTTATGATTAAGCACATTAATCATTCTGGTGGCAACTTCAGGCATATTGCTCAGGGCATTCCTTGATCTGTGAATCTCAGCCTGTGCCTTTGGAATGAGCTCTAGCTGCTCATGGATGGTTTCAATATACGGCCATTGGTCAGTAATAGACTGGCCAATATTAGCCCACAGCACTGTTCTAAGCTCAGCCACAATTTTATCTAACTTGAGCTCATTTTCCAGCTCTTTGATCTTATCTTTGAGGGCTTTTACTTCCCTGCCCTTTTCTGCCACAGCCTGCTTTGATTTGTCATATCTATCATTGACTTTGGCCAATTTCTCCCTGGTCTCATTTAATTCTGTCATTTGAGCTTCCAGGGCTTGAATCTCAGTCCTTAGCTTTTGCATATCCAGGCTTTGGGCCTGTTCTGTTGTTGGTGGTGCTGAAGTAGAAGGTGCTGCTTGATCAGTCTGCTGAGGAGGAGGAGTAGTAATGGGAGCAATTTCCTCAAGATTAATGATTTGAGGAGGAGGCTGAGAGGTCTGGCCTTCTTCTCTTTGTTTCAAGGTTGCCTGTAATGCTGCCTGTGCAACCTCTGATTCTCCCAGCTTTTCTTGTGTCTGGATAAGCTGCTTATAGAGAGTCACCAGCAGGGCTGTGGCATCTTTATCATGCCTTTGTTGAGCTACTTCATCTGTTTGAGGGTGAATCGTGGCTGTGAGTTTGATGTTCCTTCTTAGAGCTACCATATCAGCATCCCTTAATTTCAATATTTCCTGTATTCCCTTGATATCTTTGGGATCATGCCCAATCTCAATAATTATATCCTCTAAGGACCTTATTCTGTTGTCCTTTGCCTAGGATGACGCTCTCTCCAACTCTAGCTGAGAGGCTGTATTGTTAAGGCTACTTTGTAGCCTGTAGTTGTCCAATGTTTGGTCTGCCAGGGAAGCATAGACCATCTCACCTGTCTGCTTGTGCAATTCAATTTTATCCATTGGGTGAATGTCCTTGGCAAGGACCTCAAGATTGGTCCTTATATAATCTGCATGAGATTGGGGCTGCAATGTAGTTGGCATGAAGTGGCTCATGATCATCTTGCCCTCACTAACATCAAATGCAGACATTAAGCGCTGCTGGTTGGTGGGAGCCATTTTCAACAGATGGTTATATAGCTGTATTTTTATTGGCTCACTCCTCTTCTTAATTTCAATGAACTGTTGCTTAATGCTCAGTTCTCCCTCTCTCTGCTGGCTAGAGGAGCTGACTTCTCCTCCTATTGTTCTGTCTTGTTCTTGCTGAAAGGAACTGGCGGATGCTTCTCTGCTTGGTGGGCCCATGCCTAATGACTGCCTTATTGTCATATCCTCCTCAGAAAAATAATTCAATCTTTGCCTTTTTTCTCCCTGATTTATAGAAGATGTTAGGGGAGTCTCTCTGTCTCTCTTTCTGCTTACATCCTCCTTTTGTGGAGTTTGGAGGATTGATGCATCAACTGATGTTTCTTGCCTTGGAGGCACAGTTTGCTGTGGTTGTTGCTCAGTGGATTTTGGGGCTTCCACTATTTGTTCTGGCTGCACAGGCTGTTCCTGCCTTTGTTCTTCCTGTTGTTGTTGTTCTTCTTGCTGCTGCTCCATCTCTTTATCTGTTTGTTCTCGAGTCATAGGAGGTAGATGTTCCTCCTCCACATGCTTTTCTTTGTCTTTGCTGGATGCTTGCTGAGTTTTCATGGCCGCTTGCTGATGTGTTGTTGAAGATGAGGCAGCTTCTCCAAGTTGCCTTTGGTATGAGAAAGAGACCTGTCCACAAGTTTCCAAGTCAGCCTCCTTTTGTAGATTTCTAGCTTCATTCTCTAGCATCTGCTCTTTAGTAATTGGCTCTTCTAGAGTGCCTTCTTTCCAGATCAAGGCATTAGCATACTTCTCAATATGAGGCAACTTCACATGTGCATATGTGCCTAATTTGTGTTTTATTCTCCTGAGGGAAATAAAGTGATTACGGTCATAGGGTAACCATCTGAAGCTGGTTTGAAATCTGAGGCCCTCTAGGATTCTATCTGCCTCCCTCCATCCCTCTTCTCTTTTTTTATATAAGAAAGGACCTAGCTGGCTCCTTACCTTCAGTTGCACTTTCTTGTTTTTACTTTGGAAATGGATGTAGTCAGCATTTCCAAACTGTCTGAAGTATTCTAGGGCAAAGAGCCTCATGGGGACATACCTTGGAAGCCTAAAAGGGTCCAATTCACAACCATAAATTCTGATTACTGTGTGGTGTTGGTAGAAGTACCAATCACCAATGCTGTAGGCTTTAGAGAGGTGGAGGACTCTTTGCATCTCATCAGTTAGCCTTGGAGGAGGTACACCATATAGCAAGGTCATTGCTGGGTAAATGAACAAGTCTATGAACTCACAGTATGTGTATGGTGAGAGAGAAGCACAATGAAAAACTGAAGACCAAAAGACAACTGATCTTGGAATTCACTGGGCATTTAGTTTCTTGAGGGGAACAGGGGAGCTGTTTGCCTTGATAGAACAAGAACATATGGTAGATGTATGAGGTGAATCTGAACACTCTTTCCCTTGGTAGATTCATTAGCTGCTCATGAATCTTTTCTGCAATATAGGTAGCATAGTCATAGTGTACAGCAGGAGGCATTCCCGGGAAAATATGGACACCATTGCCATTATGGTGTCATCAACATCTTCAATTCCTTTATACCCCAGGACATAACTGATCAAGTCCACTAGCATTTTGCCCAATTCATTCAGGTACTCATATCCAATAGGAGGAGTTCTTACAGTTTCAGAACTTGAATCTACAAACAACTGGTTGATCTTGACAATCTGGGCATGTGACAAATTAGTTCCCTTCTTTACTAAATCCAGCATGGACAGGGATGTCAATGGTCTTGCAGTGTGGAAGTGGAGCATCTCATTAATGGTTTCTGGAGTGATGTAGAACAACACTGAACCTGTAGGAGTAAGAACAGGTCTTTGGCAAGGATCATAGCATTCCTGGCACTTGTGGATCAAGTCTGGAAGGGGATTGACTTGAGGGAGGTTGTAAATGGGCAAATTTGAATCCCAAATCCCTAAAATATCAGCCCCACTAAGGTGCTGGGATTTTATTTGATTGATCATATGAATATTATACTTGGAGCCCATTGGAAACCAATCTAACATTTGATAATCCAAGTCCCCCAGGGGTTTCCAATTTATCTCTTTTTGAGGGGCATTCAGAGGCTGGATGTTTAGAGCTATTGGTGTCTCCATGGCTACTGAGGCTCTTGATTTGTATGTAAACCGGTTCCACTTGAACAGAATGACACAGAGGAATGTTTCTTTGCAAGGGAGGTGAAATATAAGAGACAGAAGGAAAATTGAGTAAAACAGTAATTGAAATACTGTTTAAAGGACTGATAAAACAGTAGCAGGACTGAGCAAAGTGTTTTCTGTGGTGAATTTGGTCAGTTAAGGTTCCTAGTTCACGACTACGCGAACTAGCTGTGAATTTCAACTCAATTTGTCAAATGCGGCCCTGGAGGAGTTTAATGGCTTCACTGGCTGAATATAAGTGTAGGTCACTGTGTGTTTAGCGATGAAAACAGAGTTTTACAGTCTGTTACCAGTTTATTTGCAGAATTATGGATAAAACCAGGCTTATGGGATGATTTTGAAGAATACTTGGTGAATTCGTCGGCAAGAGTTGCGAATGCAAGTGCAATGGAGGCTCTGGCGGTCTCGAAATCAACTTTAGTAGGCTGGTGCTGGTTTGGACGTGAGCAGCATGCAAAAATAGCAGTAGTGTCTTTTCCCAAAAGTGGAAAAAACATGAGATTTTGGCCTAAAAATGGATTTTTGGCAATATTGGCGCGTTTTTGGGATGACGTTAGCGTGACGTCATCGGGTGGGGTCGGAGTCAGATGACGTCAGCATGATGTCACTGGGTGATGTGGCAGGTCCTGGTTGGTCCATGGATGTGCTGAAGTGGCGGACATGTCAGCGAAGGGACGGACGAATGAGGTGATGCGACGGCGGGGTGGCAGCGACGTGGCTCTGACGTGGGCATGACATGGGACCAGCAAAACCAGGTGGTAAGTGAAAGAGCGGTAACGGTTTTCTTGGACCGCTTACAATACGGCCCCGGTTTTGTCAGAGGCCGACCCGAGAAGCTGTGAGGGCGACGCGTGGCGGAGGCTTGACGTCACCCTCTGACAGTTTCTCGGGTGCTAAACGTCGGACCTCGGGCCAAACCCGATATGGATAATGCCCGTCCGATCAATGTTGCCCGATCAGACGGTTGACGGGTTGACGATGTGATCGATCAATACGGACGCGGGCGGGGGATTAAATATTATATGTTTTGGATTTTGCGCCCGGCGGAAAACATTAGGATATGGTGTTTTGTAAAGCTTTTCAATGTATTTTGAAAAATCAAACATATGCGCCGAAACTTTGGATAAGTGCCAAAAGGTGGGTTTTTGGGTTATTTCACAATTTCAAAGGGGGTTGTGGGTAGGAGGGGTTTTTTGGGGATTTTTGGGGTTTTTCTGAGCAGAGGGAAGGTGAGAGCTTAGGGGAAAGGTTGTTGCTCATAACCAGAGGTTAGAGCAACCCCAGAACAGGGTTGACCACAGTCCCAGGTGGACTAAAGTATCCCTTTAGATAGACATATTTAGCTATAATGCTAAAAGGAGGATATTTATAGAATGCTTGGGGGTTTATACACCATGGTGTTAATAATACTAGGGAAAGGGGTAACATAAGGGAATTACATATTAGAGTTAGGGGTTAATGTGGATGAAAGAGCGAATGAGGGGGAAATCACTAAGTTTATTTGAAACTTACTTAGTTTAGGGAGTAGATCAAAATGAAAAGAATTTTAGACAAGAAATGTGGCTTCTAAAAAGATTAAGAACCACCATGAAACCATAATCTCTTCCATGAATCTCAACTGATGAGGGAGTGTTAGTAATGAAATGGAAAAAAGGGGAAGAAGGGAGGTTAGACATGCTTCTTGCTTGCTGCAACTTGATGAAGAATAACACCTTCTCAATTCATTGATTTTGCTTTGGTAAACAAAGTTAGCACACATGCAACTTATAAGAAATGACCTTTCTGCAACCCCAACTGCCTACCCATCTATTTGCCTAGCATTTTTTATTTCTTCTTGGAGGGTGCACTTGGACTTGCAGACCCTTATCTGCCTTTTCTTTTCTTTGGCCTTTTCTTTTGTTTTTCTATCTACTTCTACCCTTATTTCTTCCAAGGTCCCAGATTAAGCTGTTGGGAGCCTTTTCTTCTCTACCTAAACTACTTGTCTGCCAAGATTAAACAGTTTGGACAAACTTCTTTCTCTATTCTACAACTGGACATTCAAAACATGGCATGATCCAGATTAGACTGTTGGACCATCCATCAAAATTTGAGTCCATATCAAGCTATAAGCACAGATTGTATTCTCTTGGAAATATGTGATCTTTGAATCATCAAAGCAGAGCATATTTGGACCTTTTCATTGCCAATCATGAAATATGAAACCTATTGGTATAGGTAGCTAACAGTGGCTCCACATGGGGATGGTTTTTCATTTGAAAGACCAAGAACAACAGGTCAGATTGCCTTGCCCCTTGACTGCTCTTGCCAATCTTGAAGTTTGCTGCTTTGAAATGCCAAAATTGTGTGCTTCTCTTCTTGGTAGATCTCTGATTCTATTTACCTTTTGCTGGCAGTTTAAGAAAACTTTGAGAAATTGCATTTTTACATGTTGACAGGAAATAATATATACATCTGGATATGTACAAGGGAAAACTCAGGCTGCACTTATGGGTGGTAGTCAAAATAGTGCTTCAGCATCCTGCCATTCACAAGACCTTCATCCAAATCAGTTTCATTGAGACTTTTAAGGAAATAAGTGTTGTTTCCTTGTACTGCTTGGACAACAAATGGTCCTCTCCAAAGGGAATCAAATTTTCCATGTTTTCCCTTATCCTCTCTTCTTGAATCCCACTTGAGGACTTTGTCACCCATGTTGAAATCTTCTGCCTTAGTTCTCCTATCAAAAGCCTTCTTTAATTTTTCTTGTAGAACTTGAACTTTGCTGAAAACTTGGTCTCTAGTTTGCTGTAAACATATGATTTGATTGATTCTTCTTTGCATATCATTTGGTTCAGCTTGGCTTTCTTGAAGAAGTTTCATAACAGGTATCCCTAGTGATGAGGGAAATTTGGCTTCTAATCCATAAACCAACTCATATGGGCTGGTCCCAATTGATCTTTTGGTTGTTAGTCTATCTGCCCATAGAGCATTCACAAGCTTCTTATGCCAATTCTTTTTGTTCTCTTCTAGCACTTTCTTTATGATGTTTACCAGACTTTTATTTGATGACTCAGCAAGGCCATTTCCTTGGGGATAGTATGTAGTAGAATGGCCTAAGGTAATGTGAAATTTGTGGCATAAATTCACCATTTTCTTGGATCTGAAAGCAGCAGCATTGTCTGTTATTATTTTATCAGGACAACCAAATCTAGCCAATATGTTGTTCTCCAAGAACTGAATGATAGTGGAATCATTCGCTTGTCTGCATGGAACAGCTTCAATCCACTTGGTGAAGTAGTCTGTAGCTGTTAAGATCCATCTATGTTGGCCTAAAGATGAGGGATGAATTTCCCCAATGAAATCCAAGCCCCATTGTTGAAAATGTCTCTCTGTTGCAATAGGCCTCAAGGGAAGTGGCAGCAACTGTCTCTTTCCCTCAAACACTTGACATTTATGACATGAGGTAGTGAATTTCTTGACATTAGAGAACATGGTGGGCCAGTAGTAACCAGCCCTTAGTATTTTATCCACAGTGGACTTCCAGTACAAGTGTCCACCACAGTCACCTGCATGAAATTCCTTTATGATATTGTCAGTTTCATTCTCAATTAGGCAGTTTAGCAATATTCCTTCGTGGTTTTTCCACAATAAATTTCCATCCATAACACAGAATTTAGAAGCTTTCATTTTTAAGAACCTACATTTAGTTCTGGACAATCCTGGGGGAGCACACAGGTTTTGCAATACATAACATATATCAGAGTACCAAGGGGATTGTTCAAAGGCTACATTGATCTTTGGAGTCGCCAGCTCCGTTTCACTGTCCAGCTGGTTGATGTCTAAGGCTTGGAAATTTGCTTCTGTCATTAGTTTAGCCAAACCTTGCCCTTTTATTAGTTTTGTAGGTTTTATTTCAATATCAAATTCCAAGATGTTGGCAATCCACTTTCCTCTTCTGCCCTCTAAATTTTCTTGAGTGAGTATGTCTTTTACAATTGGACTTGGGACATATGCTACAACATGGGAATAAAGGATGTAAATCCTAAAGTCCTTAATTGCTTTGACCAAAGCATAAGCTTGATTTTCCATGATTTGATATTTTAAAGGTGCATCCCTAAGAGCTCTGCTAAGGAAAGCAATTGGCTTCTCATTTCCCTGGTCATCTTTCTGTAACAAAACAACAACAATAGTATGCTGGGAGGCAAAAGAGAAAATGATAAATTCTCTGTCAAACTGAGGATTGGTCAGCACTGGGGTTTGGGTAAGGGCTAGTTTTATACCTTCAAATGATTGATTGGCTTCAACAGTCCATTTAACCTTTGAATCTTTCTTTAGCATGTTATTTAATAATCTGATTAGTTCTGCTAAGTTTGGGATAAACCTTCTCAAGAAATTGATTTTTCCCAAGAATCCTTGTAGTTCTTTGACATTTCTTGGGTGGGGCATTTGTAGGATAGCTTGTATCCTGTCTGGATCAATTCTAATGCCATCTTTAGAAATGATGTGGCCTAAGAGTTTACCTTCCTCTAAACCAAACAGGGATTTCTTGGGATTCAAGGAAATTCCATATTTTCTGCATTTAAGGAAGATCTGCCTCAAATGTTTTATATGTTCTTGGTCTGATTTTGAGAAAGGTGTAAGATCATCCAAGTATATGACTAAAAAGTCATGAATCTCCTTGGCAAAAGCAATATCCATTGCTCTCTGAAATGTTTCCCCTGCATTTTTCAATCCAAAAGGCATCTTTACATATTTGAAAGTTCCCCATGGGGTTGTGAATGCAGTTTTGTCTTGATCATCAGGGTGCACCAGGATTTGATTGAAGCCTGAAAATCCATCCAGTAATGAGATCCTTGAGGCCCCTACCACTCTTTGGAGAATGTGATCCATCTTGGGTAAGGGATAGTTGTCTTTGAGGGATACTTGGTTCAGATTTCTTAAGTCCACACACAGCCTTATTTCACCAGTTTTCTTTCTTGTAGGGACTAAGTTGGAGATCCATTCAGAGAATCTGATTGGTGCTATGATGCCTGCCTTGAACATTTTCTGTACTTCTTGTTCCATTGCTGGGAGAAGCATAGGATTGATTCTCCTCAATTTTTGTTTAAAGGGCTTTTGATCAGGCTTGAGAGGGATAGTATGCTGGATAACAGAGGTGTCATAGGACTTTAGGTCCTCATAACTCCATGCAAAAAAATCCTGGAACTCTTTAAAGAGGTCAATGTATTTAGGCTTTTGGTCAGGAGGTAAAGAAGCAGACAATTTGATTATTTTGGGCTTGTCAATGGTACCAATGTTACATTCTTCAATGGCTGCATTTTTGGTTTTCTGGGGATATCATTTGAATCAAAGATTTCCTCTAGTGGAGTTAGGCCTGTTGGTAGAAAATTGTCTTTCAGCTCTATGATTTCAGTTTTAGCATTGGCCACTTCTTCACAATCGATTGATTGAATTTGCTGAATGCTTTCCTTGTTGAAAATAGTTGGATTTAGCATTTGTTTTGCTGTTCTAGGTGATATTGGATGAGTAATCTGTTGAAACTGTATTTGTGATGGACTTGCTCTTTCAAGTATTTGTGATTGACTTGCTGTATCAAGTATTTGTGATTGTCTTGCTGTATCAGTGTCAATATTTAATCCTGCAAATTCTTGTTGCAGAGTTAAAAAATGGTTTATTTGCTTGTCATCCTCAAATACTTGCCAATCATTAACATTGTTTGGAATGGAGGGTCTGTGTTTTACCTCAGCTGTAAAACAATGATGGGGCTCAAAAGGCAGCTTGCAGGTACTTGCAAAGGTGGCTAAACTATGAGCATGCAGATTGTGGGTTCTAGGAATTTTAGTGATTTGGAATTCAGAGAAAAAGTTTAGTACCTCAGCAACAGCAGACCTATAAGTCCTTAGTCTTTTGTCATTGGTGACAAAATTTCCCTTCACTTGTTGGATAACTAAATCTGAATCACCCATGATTGAAACCCTGGCAGCTTGTAAGAACTTTACTAACTTGAGGCCTAGTAAAAGAGCTTCATATTCCGCCATATTATTAGTACATCTGAAGTTTAATCTATAGGCTCTGCCTTCTGCATGACTATTTTCTTTATTGTGTACCCAAACTCCAGCTCCTGCCCCTAACTTGTTGACTGAGCCATCAAATTCAAGGAACCATAGAATATCTTGTTGTGAAGGAGATTTAACAATCTGTTCATGGGCTGGCAAAGTAAGTTGAAGTTGTGGTTTTTCATCTGGCTTGTATTTTAGGACAGTCTCATCATTTGATTGGGTATGCTTGATATTTAGAACAGCAGCAGTGTCTAGCATTTGATTGACTGTTGTTTCATGGGTGGTAATTCTTTCATTGGAGTCTTCCTCCTGTATGAGTATCTTGGTTTCAACCTCACCTTTTGAGGGAGTTGTGCTGTCATTGAAGAGAATGTATGAGTCTATGTCTGAGTGGACAACATATATGGGAAAGTTTTGAGGCTTTTCTTCACTGCTGACCATGTATTTCATGAGTGTTTCTCTGTACAGTCTTTTTGGTTGCCCAAAAACAGAGATGGTGGCATATGACATGTCTAATTGTAGGGAACCTTGGAGTTTAGCTCCCCATGATCTTGATAACAGCATCCCATACTTAGGTGGAATATCAGCAACTACCACATCCATTAGGATTGTCTTGTTTGGGTATTGAACCAAAGACACACATAAATCTTTTATGAGACCCAGACACTTGACTTGGCTGGAGTCAAAGGAAAACAGGTCCTTGTATGGTCTTGTTATGTCTAGATTCAATCTCTCCATGACTGCTTTTGGCATGAGATTGTGAGAGGCACCTGAGTCAAACATTGCATTATGTAATATTTTATCATGAATATGTAAGCTGACATAGAAAGGTAACACCCCTGTGACTACCGTTTTTCCATCCACTTCTGGGCTGAACAGTAATTCTGGGGTGTCATCCAGCACATTGACATCATCTTTGTTGCTAGTGAGTTGAAGGGACTTCTTGATCTGTAGTTTATAGATGTCATGCTTGGCTAGTTCTGAGAGAGGGATTGCTATCTTTAGTTTGCCAATTTCAGTTTCTAGGTCAAAGGGTTTTTCAGATTGGGTCTTGGGGTTATGGATAACAGTCCTTTCCTTGTTCATTAAATCTTCTTCTTGATTTTTATCTTGACTTTGGGACTTGTCTCTTTTACTCATCTCTTGGGGAGTAACACTTAAATTAGGTTGAGAGGGTGAAGTGGCCACAGGCTGCTGTTTTAAGGACAGTGGTTCAGTGATCTCCTCAATAATCACTTCTTCTGCAGGTGAATTTGTTTTGTCATTAGGTTCTGTGACTATGACTCTTTCAGGCTGCTGATTATCCTTTATCTTTTCAGGCTGGTTTACATTCATAGTTCTGCTCCTCAGCTTGTATTGTTTATGGACCTCATAAACAACAGTGTCATAGCCTTGTTTAAAGTCGAAGGATTCACCTGATTTAGTTTGGAACAGTTTGATTTCATCATCCTCATGATCTTATTGTGTTAAGAAAACTTGACTTTCACCATCTAGACCCATTAAATTAATCTCAGGATCTTCATTGGGCTCTGTTGATGTGGAAGTTTCTGCATAATTTTCTTGGAAAGGGGGTCTTATGTCTTGGTCAGCACTGGCCTTGCCAACATTTGGGTTTTGAGTTCTCCTAAAATTTGGATTCCTAGGAGGGTTGTTTTGTGGTGCTTCCCATGATGATTTTCTCTCAACCGATTCCACTCTATCACCCAATCTTTTCATTCCAGAGAGAATTGCATCCAGCTTTTGATCAAAAGCAGAGGGTTCTTCTTTGAAAACAGTCCTCTTTTCCAATCTTGCTCTGTTTCTTTTGGCAATTAGGTTGGCTTCCACTGTAACAGCAACCCTTTGGGCCTCTGAAAGGGATTGAGGATCTCTTTCTTTCAACTGATAGGCCATGTCAGGGTCAAAACCATCAGGGAATTTGTACAAAGCTAAATCAGGAGGGGGTCTTAAATTTTGTGGGATTGCGTTATATACATTGTTAAATCTTGCACAGTACTCCAAAACAGTCTCTTGGGGACCTCTTTTGATAGTGTCATATTCCCCAAGTATGTGCAGAGGATCCTTCTTCTTCTCCCATCTGCTAGTAAAGGCTTGATAAAGCTCATCAGGAGTTGTGATGGAGTTTGCATTCAGGGATCTAAACCAAGTTCTTACATCCCTAGTTAGGCTTTGAACAAACATCCTCATTCTGACACTGTCATCATCTATTTCATAGGTCTCAAAATGGTCTTGCATCCTCTTAGCATGTTGAACAGCTGTCAGAGGGCCATTGGAGTCAAAATATGAGATTTTGGTTTGGTAATCTTGGGGTAGAGCTGCAGCATTAGCTGGTATTTGCAAAGGTGCATATCTGTTAGCCATATTTACAGGGTTTAGAGGATTAGCAGGGGTAGCTGGGATAATAGGAACAGTGGGTACCACAGGGGTAATAAGCAAGGGTGAACCTAGCGTGTTGGTCAAGGGGATATGGGCAGTGGATGAAGATGTGAGAGGAGGACTTTGAGATGTGGATGGTGAACTAGGGGAACTAGGGGTAGACCGGAAAAGGACCTTGCATGGAGTAGAGATAAGGCTGGGATGATCTGAATCTGAGGTTAAATCAGCAGGCTGCTCCTGCCTTTGCTGCCTCCTAATGTTTCTAGGGATGGTATTTGGATTATCAACAATGATGGGTGGATTAGGGTCAGGATTTTCCCTAGTATGCCGTGGATTTTTCTTGGGAGCCAGCTTCTAACTGTTTTTTAGGATTTTATAGGAAGTTTTTATATCTGCAAGGACTGGATAAAGATTTTGGAATGGCTATATATATTCCAAAACTGAGATGAAGACTCACTGAAAAAAGCTCTTCCCTAAAGCTGTCAATGTGATACAGAAACAATTTTGAAGGCCTCCTGACTAATTTCAGGCTTGATTTGCAGCTTTGAGAGATGTATAGAAATTGGAAAATCCTAAGAAGTCCCCAGTGGAGTCGCCAATTATGTTAACACCCAGGTTGTTCCCTATGACTCCCAAGGGAATACGGCCGGGGTAACCACTAACCAATCTTTGGATCACAGCTCCTAGCCAAACTGTAATCAGAGAGGGCTCTCTCTTTATGATTTGTCTCTGTTTTGATGGTGTTTTTAGGCTAGCTATTATGCTCAGGTTTTGTTTTTTGTTTTGGTTGAAGGATTTCTTTCAGGGCTTAAGATGCAGTGTTCAGAGAATAGTATATCATTGGGCAATGGAGTCTAGAGCTATGAAATGCTTTGAAATGCAGGAGTGGTGATGTTCAGACTGCAGGGCCTATTGTGTATCTCAGACAAACAAATTTAAACTTAAGTGGTGAAGCATGGTCAGCCAACAGAAAGCAATTAAGAATTCTCTATTGAACTGGTGATGTGAAAGTGAAACATGTTGCACAGGAGCAAACTTGAATTCCTGAAACAAAGATCACTGTGAAAGATATATTCTGAAAGTGCAGCAATTAAGAATTACACTTATCAAGATTATAGCTGAAGAAAACATTCATTAACAACACAGATTGAACTCAGGGTATTGACATGAATAAGTCCTGAAGGTTATTCTTTTTATTTGTTGTCAAACACTTAGAAATTAGAAACATATATGGATTTTAATAGATCGAAAATACGTAACAAAGAGAGTTACAGAAACTTATTGTATTGTGAAATACACAGGAATCCAGCAGTTTTCAACAGACACCAGAACACATTCAACACTTCAGAAATCTGAGAAATCCCATCACTTTCTTTATTAAACTCTGAAAGGATTACAGCATAAGAACTTCTTTAGGAGGAATCAACAACAACCCTGCAAGCTTATGCGAGGGGCAAATATATACAAAATGTATTACAAAATATCTGAGTGCTAAGTTATCTCAGAATTGAATATCTTCACCAACTTTTCAAGATATTTAGATCAGAAAGTTATTACATCATTGAATACAAATAAATGCATCTTTATGCTTGTCAGAAGATATTTTGGCCTTTGGAGGCCACTGAGTCGGTTGGAGTGATCTGCATAAATGCTGTGAAATGCGCTTTGGAGCTGCTCTGCCGTAGCTTCTCGGCCTGGACACCTGTAGCTTCCTACTTTTGCTTCGTTGGCCGAAATTTCTGCTGAGTTGGCTCAGCTTTAATCTTTAATGCATGCTGATTTTATTAAACTGTGCTGTGCATGACAATTCATATTTTTATGAACAAAATTTGGTGAATGGCTCATTGTTTACAAAATCATTTGTATTGCCTTGGTCCACCAGTCCTGTGTAGGTAATTGATGCCTGAGGATTGCATCCATAGTGTTGTTGGGAAAAGTATCCAATACGAAATGACCCTATCCCACTCTAAGGGTGATAGTACCTCAGCAACAACTGAATGCAAAGCTACTCAAGATTACTTCTTTATGAGATGTAAGAGAGAGGAGAAAGGGATCCACTAACCGTTGTCTTCCGCTAATGGTTGATCCAATCTTCCCTCTTTGCTGCTTGCTCCCAGCTCCTTGCTCTTTCACTGGCCCAGCTACACAAAGATCCTACAAAAGCACAAGAAAGGGAAACTACAAGAAGCATACATCCATAATTGATTCAAGGATTAGAATAAATCAAATATACAAGCATCAATACACCATTAAGATACATGCATATAGAAGAACCTCAAATGCTTTATTAATGGAAGAAGTAAAGTTCTGAGAGTGTTACAACCATAAGAGGCCCAATCCAGCAACACCTCCCAACAGAAAGAAATCTCCTCTTCACCTCCTTCAAAGCAATCACCCAATAGTTCTATGCACAAACCAACAACACTTCCTTACATTCACAAAATTCCAGCCTCCATAGACCTCATGAGAGAGCTCTATATATAGGAGATTTGGAGAAAGGATGAGTCAGCTTGAGGTTGGCATGAAGCTGACTAGTGTCCTCTCCCACTTCAGTTATACTTCAGTTCTTGAGTCCACTTGGAGTTTCTTGCTTCCACTTGGAGATCTAGATCCTCTTACTCATCACAAGGCGAATTCCCTGATCCAAGTGTCATTTTGGAAGCTTCCTGGGCATTTGACACCTTGCAGAATGACTGTGCCACTTGGCCAATCTCGCCCAGCGCAGGTAGCCTTCATTAGAGTTGACATTCAGCGCAGGTACAGAGTGGAGCAGTTGACATTCAGCGCAGATGCTCAGTGGAGCAGTTGACATGATCCAGAATTAGCTTGTTTTTGAGTGTTTTCAGGTGGAGAACTGATTTTTAGTGCTGTGGTTTGCTGACCTTGTTCCTCTAGGGGTAGGAACAACATGTTTAGGGACTTTGGATCCCTCAGATTATCGACATTTCATGCTTCATGCTGTAAGGCACAAAAATGTCTATAACAGTTGCCCCCTAAAGTATGAGGTCGTTTATCGGGTGAAATGCTTTATCAGGAGGATCCGAAGTTCATTCAATCGCTGAGAGGTGCCCTGTAATAAATACAATACAATACATTATTTTTTCATTCTGCTTTCATGATCTAGCTGAGGCGGGCATTCCCATGCTCAGCTTTATAAATTCATTTTGGTACATAGAACAGACGATCGTCTGATGGTAGACTGATAATTCTCTGCTGAAATTATCATCCTTTGAGTAGGATGATCATCTGCTGCAATGATGTACATATCAAATGTCTTTACATTTCCTGAATATATATCGCAGCCCGGATGGATGAAACTAGATCCGGGGTCTTCAAACTCGTTCGATCTTCACTCTAAGTACAAGTCGATCCATGTGAGAATTACGCTGAAGTTGAACATGGAAAGACATCGCTTGATTACCGGTCGATAATGTAAACCGTTAACAAGCGCGAGAGGAATCACCAATAATGACAATGACCCTCAAGGTACTGCAGTACAATTCACGTGGTGTGAATAAAGGACTTGGCGTCGAACACCACGCAAAATCTTCTGGTCGAAGGTCATTGATGTATACCCGTCGCCAGAAGTGAGAAACTTGCCATTGGGGCATGCAAGCTTCAAAGTAATGAGGGGGTTGTTCCTAGATCAACTTCTTGGATAATGAGCTGAAGTCGACAAGAAGCGATCCGTCAAAGGAGGGCCTTAATGAATCCCACATCAGTGACACGGAACGGAGCTAATGATTTTAGTGGAGATGAAAACAGTCTGTGAAATATGATTCAGGGTGGCGATCATGGGTGGATGAAGGATAATGTATGGCAGTGGATGGGACAGGGTTGACTCTTTCTGAACAACATCTCTTGAACATATAACGACACTGATGTGATGGATCGGTAGCATTACCCCAAATGTGGATGGTTTGGCGAGGACCATGGTGATGAGACCGGTGAATGAAAACAACCCAACCCGATGTGATACGGAGGACAAAGTGTCATGTTCAAGAGTGACTTGCTACCATTAAAGCTTTGAGGTTCTCCCAATTTTTCCCCAGTCATTTCTGACCAGTACCTCTTTATTTTTGTCAAGCTTGAGGAGGATAACATATGCTTGTTCTATAACCTTCCATTCGGGCAAGCCCATCGCTATGTTTTAACGAGCCTAGCGATAGGGAAACTCGTTCTCGTCTAAAGACAAGTTTGTCGCTATTTAATCATTTTAACGAGTCTAACGACAAGGAAAACTTGGTCCTTTTCATTTTTAGAGAGTCTGAAAAGGTACAGAAAGTTAACTCCAAAATTCCTTTTTCGTCATCTAATCCCTTAAGTCCGAAAAAGTATAAAACAATACAGAAGGGATGAGTTTTCGATAACTTTAACGAGCCGAATAAAACAAGCGCTCGGCCTTTTTGTGCAATAATCCCTCAGGTCCAAAAAGATTAAAATCTAGAGGAGGGATAGCTCTTCCGGTCATTTTAACGAGCTGGAAGGCCAAAACTCGGCAAACTTTTCATATTTTACGAGTCAGAAGAAAAGAGCTCAAAGAAGACTCGTATTTTGAGGAACGAGTGATAAACAGGGATAGCAGCAGATTCCAGGTACAGGTTGGAATTTTCCAATCACGGCAGTGTCACAAGGATGGCTAGGTGAAATCACTCTTCGTAGCTGTTCCTCAAAATAGGTAAACAATCAAGTGGAGGTGAATGATCGGCCAAATGAAAAGTGGAGGTGACGGTGCAAACACGACCAAGGCTTTTATGGCTGATGAATTTACGGTCTCAAATGGTTATTTACCGGTTCATTTTTTCCGGATGAGCTTGAACTCTGGAGGGAAGCTTGCTCACAGGTGCATTTATTTTTTAACGAGCATGAACTCTTGCTAAAACTGCTCAATTGTGCGTTTATTTTTTAACGAGAATGAACTTTGCTAAAACTGCTCGTGATAAGTTTGCATGCCCCCAGCACAATAACACAAATCGAGGTGCATGCCCCCCAAGCTTCATTGCATTCCACTCGGTGGTTGGAATGAAGGTTTACCTTTGAGATTTGAAGAGGGGATTTGTTTCATTTTTTAATGAGGTTGACACAGTAAAAGAACTATCCTCATGACTCCTTGTTTCATTTTTTAACGAGGTTGACACGAGATAAGAACCGTCCTCGGAGCCCACTGTATTTACAGTATTTCTATTAGGGCGATGATCCATGCCGACAAAATATTTAGGAATCTTCCGAATCCATTAGATACAGAAGATTTCATTTTGTAGGTTTCCACTGTGGCCACTCCCGCTAGATTACTTGGAGGCGGTAGGGCGAAAATACCCATTAAGGCAGGGTCTTTTAGGAGGCCTACCCCAATATTTTGAAGCGAATGATCGCTTCCATGGATCATTGGAATGCTTCCCATAACTTGTGAACTGTCGGGGAGGAAAGTTTGTTGGTCGAAGACTGTAATTCTTCCTTGAAAGGGAAATGCAATCTTCCTGAAGTAGTTCGACACAACTGCGGCCATGGCATATATCCAGGGCCTTCCCAGTAGGATGTTGTAATCGAGGTTTCCATCAATTACTTCAACATCAATTCCTACTATTTTGCCCCCCAGTTCAACTTGCAAGTTACTTAAAATCCCATATGGAGTGTATGATCGTCCATCAAATGATTTTAACGTAGTTGATGATTTCGACAAGGGTGGTGAGCCTAAATTCTTCCAGCAACTCATCGACATAATACATGTGGATGCCCCCTCATCAATAATTGTTCGATGAACAGTTTTGTTGAGGGCTTTCACTTGAATAAGGAAAGCTAGTTGAGCTGGTAATTGAGGGTCATATCCTTTATGATCAAAGGCCACAAGATTGGAATCCATTGGGCCAATCCCACCTATTGCTGATAATAAAGCTTGCTCTTGGGAGAGGCAATTTTGCGGTACCTCAAGTGTCGACATAGCGGACGGTGATTGGGCCAGGTCCTCTATCTATGCTATTTTCGCACAAGGATTAAATGTCGATTTGTGTACTGCTCCCTTTTGCGACTTTATCATTGGCTTAGGAACGATGGGTGGCACAACTTTGGTCAAAGTTGTCGTCGAACTACTAGGTTGTTCATTAGCCTTGTTATTCGACAGCCGTGTATTCCCGTAATCTTTATTCCTTGTCAAAGCATCATTTTGCTGCTTCGAGACAGACAACATAAGCACTTGGGATCGGGAAGCATTTTGATTAGCAACCAGATTTTGACCTGGATTAGGAAACGGATCAGTCAATACTGCTGGGGTTTTTGAACTCTTGAAGAGTTTCTTAACTTCAGCTATATGTGGACAATCTTTCGTCCAATGATCCTCATCGCATATATGACACCCTGCCGGGGGTTTCCTTTTTCTCCCTGTCTTTTTCTTCTTGCCCCCTGGTTGCTTCAGTTGTTTGCCCTTGTCGGTCGACATGGTATTTACTTCCGAGGCAAGAAGTTCTTCATTTGCATTTTGACTAGAAATTTTGTGCTTTCCAATCACGCCATCACCGGTGTGAGTGTCATTGTTTGATTTAGGAGGAGGAGGAATTGAGAATTCCGGTCTAGGGGCGTCAGGTATTTTGTCATAGAGCGTGCCAGACTGAGTATAGACCAAGTCTAGATATTGCGCACGAGCGATAACTTGCTCTTCCGTTACGACTCCTCCCTTTGCCACATCTTCCGTTATAGCGGGAAGTAACGACTTGATAAACCATTCAGCTAATAGCTGATCAGGAACGTACGTTTTTACCATCCTCCGACGACGTCGCCACTCATGTATATGATCAGATATGTGGGTGGCGGTCGTCTGTTTGAAGTTGGTAAGAAGTTCTGTTCCCGTTTCATACCTTATCGGTAATTGAAAATGGGTTAAAAAGGTTGTGGCTAAGGTACTGAAGTTGTCGAACGAAGCTCTAGGCAATTCAATGTACCATTTTGCCGCTGGACCCGTTAACGTCCTCTGAAAGAGGCGAAGTCTTATCGAATCATCATTTAGGGTGTTTGATGAACACCATAGATGGAATGTCATCACATGATTCGACGGGTCTTCACCTGGATTTCCATTGAATTTAGGAATGTCCGATGGAAGTTTATGCGGAATCGCTGGCCACCAAGGGGCATAAGCAATTGGATCATTCGTCAGCCGGTTTAGATCTGGCAATTCTAGAGTTGCTACAAAGGGCAACTGTTGATTCAGGTTAGGCGGAGCATACCCAGGATAAGATGGAATCGCCTGAGCATTGGGTCTTTGCATACCAGCATAATGTATTTGATGCTGGCAACTTTGACAAGTTTGATGGGCATAACCGTTATTATACGGTTGCCCATTACTTACAAAGACTTGTTGCTCGGGTCCTTGATATGATTGCTGGAATTGCGGTTGTTGGGTGTTTGATTGTTCCGTTTAAAATAAATTGTTAACGATGCTTTAGACACAACTTGCTTTTTCAGTTTTAAAGAGTCGAGAAAAAGCTAAAGATGACTCTAGTCTCCTTCGATGTTTTAACGAGCCCGAAGTGACAAATGCTCGGATGGACATTTTCAGTTATAGAGTTTGAAAAAGGCCAAAAGAAACTACTCTGGAGATCTAGGCAGAGGGTGTGCCAAACTTTTCGCAAAACCACAGAATACGTTTTACGGTACGAGTGGTCGATCTTCGTGAATGCTGTGTTCACTGCATTGCGATCAGTAGGGCGGCCGACACGGCTTCCTATGGATAAAGGATTTGTTCCTATAGGGGTCTCCCAATATATACGTGACGGTACGTGGGAGCACAAGTCCGTATTAGTGCCACCGACTCTCAGGAGGAATCACCCACCTTCGTCGAGATCGACAGTCACTACGTTTAATGACGCTGGAACACGTCTCTAGCTTAGATCTCTATGTGTTTGCGTTATGTTTCAAAGCATTTTTATGTAAATTCAATTTATTTTAAGGTTGATCTTGTTTAGCAATTTGCCTTTATGGATCACCACGATATGTATAGTAACACTGCTAAGTGCAGTCTAAGATGATAAGCAAGCTTTTCAATCTTTCAACTTTGAAAATCTTAACTACTGAGGGAAAAGAAAGACATCATCTTTTCACACAGATCATAGAGCACACACTAATGCACTTTTTCCCTAAATCAACATACAAACTTATATGCAAAATGCAAAAATGCAAGTATTTCTTTTCCTTTTCTTAATGTTTGTGCGACACAAAAAGAAAGCTGTTGTATAACTTTGAATTCAATTTCAAGTGAAAGAAAACAAGTTCGTCAAAAATCAAAAGACACCTTAAGATTTACTTGTTTCGACACTAGAAATATATAAACTCAAACCAAATGACGAAAGCAAAAGCTCAATCAGCTATGAACAGCAAACAAACTAACTCTTATGATCAAAACGACACTTTATCACAGGTCTAGATCTAAGAGGTCACAGCAAGACTAGTTCACTTTCGTTATGGGAAACTGTAAATGATATAAGAAATACACAAAGAACAAACACAGTTTCTTTATACAACCGAGGCGGAATAGTGGCAAGGAAAGTTGGTTTCAGATAGGCACATTGACTGGTAACAGGCAGCAAAACAAGAGTGAAAACAGGGCAAGAAACAGCAGGAAACCCCAGTAGCACAAGGCAAGACTGGTCCAGCGCAGTTGGGACACTGTCTGTTTGACCTTCAGCGCAGGTAGCCCCTTCGGGAACTGCGCTGAAATGCAGACAGCCTTTGTACAGCCTGCACTGAAGAATGAAACTTTCGTTTCTCTTGGTTTCCGGGTCACAGATTGCTCAAAAATTCACAGTTTTTGCTCAAATCAGAAGCTATCAGTCAAGGAGACACTAAGGGATAACAAGGAGGATGAAAAGCTATCACTAAGAGCTTATTAGAGTCCTTGTGGATCAGCTCTTCAAATCATAAACTTGCCTAGAAACTGAGCTAGAGTAGCTGCCCTCTACTTTGCATTTGAAAGATTCAAACACAGTTCGATTCAGTACTCCCTTTGTTTATGAAATGAATAGCAAAAACACAAACAACCAACAAGATACGATCCCCAGCGGAGTCGCCAATTTGTTGTTGGGAAAAGTATCCAATACGGAATGACCCTATCCCACTCTAAGGGTGATAGTACCTCAGCAACAACTGAATGCAAAGCTACTCAAGATTACTTCTTTATGAGATGTAAGAGAGAGGAGAAAGGGATCCACTAACCGTTGTCTTCCGCTAATGGTTGATCCAATCTTCCCTCTTTGCTGCTTGCTCCCAGCTCCTTGCTCTTTCACTGGCCCAGCTACACAAAGATCCTGCAAAAGCACAAGAAAGGGAAACTACAAGAAGCATACATCCATAATTGATTCAAGGATTAGAATAAATCAAATATACAAGCATCAATACACCATTAAGATACATGCATATAGAAGAACCTCAAATGCTTTATTAATGGAAGAAGTAAAGTTCTGAGAGTGTTACAACCATAAGAGGCCCAATCCAGCAACACCTCCCAGCAGAAAGAAATCTCCTCTTCACCTCCTTCAAAGCAATCACCCAATAGTTCTATGCACAAACCAACAACACTTCCTTACATTCACAAAATTCCAGCCTCCATAGACCTCATGAGAGAGCTCTATATATAGGAGATTTGGAGAAAGGATGAGTCAGCTTGAGGTTGGCATGAAGCTGACTAGTGTCCTCTCCCACTTCAGTTATACTTCAGTTCTTGAGTCCACTTGGAGTTTCTTGCTTCCACTTGGAGATCTAGATCCTCTTACTCATCACAAGGTGAATTCCCTGATCCAAGTGTCATTTTGGAAGCTTCCTGGGCATTTGACACCTTGCAGAATGACTGTGCCACTTGGCCAATCTCGCCCAGCGCAGGTAGCCTTCATTAGAGTTGACATTCAGCGCAGGTACAGAGTGGAGCAGTTGACATTCAGCGCAGATGCTCAGTGGAGCAGTTGACATGATCCAGAATTAGCTTGTTTTTGAGTGTTTTCAGGTGGAGAACTGATTTTTAGTGCTGTGGTTTGCTGACCTTATTCCTCTAGGGGTAGGAACAACATGTTTAGGGACTTTGGATCCCTCAGATTATCGACATTTCATGCTTCATTCTGTAAGGAACAAAAATGTCTATAACACATAGTCTCCTCCGCCTCTGTATACTTATAAAAATTTGGAGCTACTGCAAACAAGTGTTCGATTTCATTCATTATAAAAAATAAACTTTCCACTTTGTTGTAGAGAGTCTGTCCTGTAGCTGGCCCTGTTTCTTCTGAGGTGCTGGGCTTCTCATTGATTTGACTTGTGGCAAATGCATTCACCCTTTTGGCATACTGTTCATGTGTGAATAGTGTCCCTGAGCTGTTCAGTAAGCTAGGAAGCCCTCTATTTTGTAGCACCTGAAACTTCTCCATGAACCTGTTCACCTCAGTCTGCATGTCTTGGGTTCTTATCTCTAATGTCTGCACTAGATTTCTCAGAGTAAGAACCCTCTTGATCAATTGAATGGTCTCAGTCTTGTTGGGAATTCCCATGGTAGCTAACTGAGAACTTGTCTTATGATTAAGCACATTAATCATTCTGGTGGCAACTTCAGGCATATTGCTCAGGGCATTCCTTGATCTGTGAATCTCAGCCTGTGCCTTTGGAATGAGCTCTAGCTGCTCATGGATGGTTTCAATATACGACCATTGGTCAGTAATAGACTGGCCAATATTAGCCCACATCACTGTTCTAAGCTCAGCCACAATTTTATCTAATTTGAGCTCATTTTCCAGCTCTTTGATCTTATCTTTGAGGGCTTTTACTTCCCTGCCCTTTTCTGCCACAGCCTGCTTTGATTTGTCATATCTATCATTGACTTTGGCCAATTTCTCCCTGGTCTCATTTAATTCTGTCATTTGAGCTTCCAGGGCTTGAATCTCAGTCCTTAGCTTTTGCATATCCAGGCTTTGGGCCTGTTCTGTTGTTGGTGGTGCTGAAGTAGAAGGTGCTGCTTGATCAGTCTGCTGAGGAGGAGGAGTAGTAATGGGAGCAATTTCCTCAAGATTAATGATTTGAGGAGGAGGCTGAGAGGTCTGGCCTTCTTCTCTTTGTTTCAAGGTTGCCTGTAATGCTACCTGTGCAGCCTCTGATTCTCCCAGCTTTTCTTGTGTCTGGATAAGCTGCTTATAGAGAGTCACCAGCAGGGCTGTGGCATCTTTATCATGCCTTTGTTGAGCTACTTCATCTGTTTGAGGGTGAATCGTGGCTGGGAGTTTGATCTTCCTTCTTAGAGCTGCCATATCAGCATCCCTTAATTTCAATATTTCCTATATTCCCTTGATATCTTTGGGATCATGCCCAATCTCAATAATTATATCCTCTAAGGACCTTATTCTGTTGTCCTTTGCCTAGGATGACGCTCTCTCCAACTCTAGCTGAGAGGCTGTATTGTTAAGGCTACTTTGTAGCCTGTAGTTGTCCAATGTTTGGTCTGCCAGGGAAGCATAGACCATCTCACCTGTCTGCTTGTGCAATTCAATTTTATCCATTGGGTGAATGTCCTTGGCAAGGACCTCAAGATTGGTCCTTATATAATCTGCATGAGATTGGGGCTGCAATGTAGTTGGCATGAAGTGGCTCATGATCATCTTGCCCTCACTAACATCAAATGCAGACATTAAGCGCTGCTGGTTGGTGGGAGCCATTTTCAACAGATGGTTATATAGCTGTATTTTTATTGGCTCACTCCTCTTCTTAATTTCAATGAACTGTTGCTTAATGCTCAGTTCTCCCTCTCTCTGCTGGCTAGAGGAGCTGACTTCTCTTCCTATTGTTCTGTCTTGTTCCTGCTGAAAGGAACTGGCGGATGCTTCTCTGCTTGGTGGGTCCATGCCTAATGACTGTCTTATTGTCATATCCTCCTCAAAAAAATCATTCAATCTTTGCCTTTTTTCTCCCTGATTTATAGAAGATGTTAGGGGAGTCTCTCTGTCTCTTTTTCTGCTTACATCCTCCTTTTGTGGAGTTTGGAGGATTGATGCATCAACTGATGTTTCTTGCCTTGGAGGCACAGTTTGCTGTGGTTGTTTCTCAGTGGATTTTGGGGCTTCCACTGTTTATTCTGGCTGCATAGGCTGTTCCTGCCTTTTTTCTTCCTGTTGTTGCTGTTCTTCTTGCTGCTGCTCCATCTCTTTATCTGTTTGTTCTTGAGTCATAGGAGGTAGCTGTTCCTCCTCCACATGCTTTTCTTTGTCTTTGCTGGATGCTTGCTGAGTTTTCATGGCCGCTTGCTGATGTGTTGTTGAAGATGAGGCAACTTCTCCAAGTTGCCTTTGGTATGAGAAAGAGACCTGTCCACAAGTTTCCAAGTCAGCCTCCTTTTGTAGATTTCTAGCTTCATTCTCTAGCATCTGCTCTTTAGTAATTGGCTCTTCTAGAGTGCCTTCTTTCCAGCTCAAGGCATTAGCATACTTCTCAATATGAGGCAACTTCACATGTGCATATGTGCCTAATTTGTGTTTTATTCTCCTGAGGGAAATAAAGTGATTACGGTCATAGGGTAACCATCTAAAGCTGGTTTGAAATCTGAGGCCCTCTAGGATTCTATCTGCCTCCCTCCATCCCTCTTCTCTTTTGTTATATAAGAAAGGACCTAGCTGGCTCCTTACCTTCAGTTGCACTTTCTTGTTTTTACTTTGGAAATGGATGTAGTCAGCATTTGCAAACTGTCTGAAGTATTCTAGGGCAAAGAGCCTCATGGGGACATACCTTGGAAGCCTAAAAGGGTCCAATTCACAGCCATAAATTCTGATTACTGTGTGGTGTTGGTAGAAGTACCAATCACCAATGCTGTAGGCTTTAGAGAGGTGGAGGACTCTTTGCATCTCATCAGTTAGCCTTGGAGGAGGTACACCATATAGCAAGGTCATTGCTGGGTAAATGAACAAGTCTATGAACTCACAGTATGTGTATGGTGAGAGAGAAGCACAATGAAAAACTGAAGACCAAAAGACAACTGATCTTGGAATTCCCTGGGAATTTAGTTTCTTGAGGGGAACAGGGAAGCTGTCTGGTTGATAGAACAAGAACAGATGGTAGATGTATGAGGTGAATCTGAACACTCTTTCCCTTGGTAGATTCATTAGCTGCTCATGAATCTTTTCTGCAATATAGGTAGCATAGTCATAGTGTACAGCAGGAGGCATTCCCGGGGAAAATATGGACACCATTGCCATTATGGTGTCATCAACATCTTCAATTCCTTTATACCCCAAGACATAACTGATCAAGTCCACTAGCATTCTGCCCAATTCATTCAGGTACTCATATCCAATAGGAGGAGTTCTTACAGTTTCAGAACCTGAATCTACAAACAACTGGTTGATCTTGACAATCTGGGCATGTGACAAATTAGTTCCCTTCTTTACTAAATCTAGCATGGACAGGGATGTCAATGGTCTTGCAGTGTGGAAGTGGAGCATCTCATTAATGGTTTCTGGAGTGATGTAGAACAACATTGAACCTGTAGGAGTAAGAACAGATCTTTGGCAAGGATCATAGCATTCCTGGCACTTGTTGATCAAGTCTGGAAGGGGATTGACTTGAGGGAGGTTGTAAATGGGCAAATTTGAATCCCAAATCCCTAAAATATCAGCCCCACTAAGGTGCTGGGCTTTTATTTGATTGATCATATGAATATTATACTTGGAGCCCATTGGAAACCAATCTAACATTTGATAATCCAAGTCCCCCAGGGGTTTCCAATTTATCTCTTTTTGAGGGGCATTCAGAGGGCTGGATGTTTAGAGCTATTGGTGTCTCCATGGCTACTGAGGCTCTTGATTTGTATGTCAACCGGTTCCACTTGAACAGAATGACACAGAGGAATGTTTCTTTGCAAGGGAGGTGAAATATAAGAGACAAAAGGCAAATTGAGTAAAACAGCAATTGAAATACTGTTTAAAGGACTGATAAAACAGTAGCAGGACTGAGCAAAGTGTTTTCTGTGGTGAATTTGGTCAGTTAAGGTTCCTAGTTCACGACTGCGCGAACTAGCTGTGAATTTCAACTCAATTTGTCAAATGCGGCCCTGGAGGAGTTTAATGGCTTCACTGGCTGGATATAAGTGCAGGTCACTGTGTGTTTAGCGGTGAAAACAGAGTTTTACAGTCTGTTACCTGTTTATTTACGGAATTATGGATAAAACCAGGCTTATGGGATGATTTTGAAGAATACCTGGTGAATTCGTCGGCAAGAGTTGCGAATGCAGGTGCAATGGAGGCTCTGGCGGTCTCGGAATCGACTTTAGCAGGCTGGTGCTGGTTTGGACGTGAGCAGCATGCAAAAATAGCAGTAGTGTCTTTTGCCAAAAGTGGAAAAAACATGAGATTTTGGCCTAAAAATGGATTTTTGGCAATATTGGCGCGTTTTTGGGATGACGTCAGCGTGACGTCATTGGGTGGGGTCGGAGTCGGATGACGTCAGCATGACGTCACCGGGTGATGTGGCAGGTCCTGGTTGGTCCACGGATGTGCTGAAGTGGCGGACATGTCAGCGAAGGGACGGACGAATGAGGTGATGCGACGGCGGGGTGGCAGCGACGTGGCTCTGACGTGGGCATGACATGGGACCAGCAAAACCAGGTGGTAAGTGAAAGAGCGGTAACGGTTTTCTCGGACCGCTTACAATACGGCCCCGGTTTTGTCAGAGGCCGACCCGAGAAGCTGTGAGGGCGACGCGTGGCGGAGGCCTGACGTCACCCTCTGACAGTTTCTCGGGTGCTAAACATCGGACCTCGGGCCAAACCCGATATGGATAATAGCCGTCCGATCAATGTTGCCCGATCGAACGGTTGACGGGTTGACGATGTGATCGATCGATACAGACGCGGGCGGGGGATTAAATATTATATGTTTTGGATTTTGCCCCCGGCGGAAAACATTAGGATATGGTGTTTTGTAAAGCTTTTCAATGTATTTTGAAAAATCAAACATATGCGCCGAAACTTTGGATAAGTGCCAAAAGGTGGGTTTTTGGGTTATTTCACAATTTCAAAGGGGGTTGTGGGTAGGAGGGGTTTTTTGCAAGGTTTTTTGGGGATTTTTTGGGTTTTTCTGAGCAGAGGGAAGGTGAGAGCTTAGGGGAAAGGTTGTTGCTCATAACCAGAGGTTAGAGCAGCCCCAGAACAGGGTTGACCACAATCCCAGGTGGACTAAAGTCTCCCTTTAGACAGACATATTTAGCTATAATGCTAAAAGGAGGATATTTATAGAATGCTTGGGGGTTTATACACCATGGTGTTAATAATACTAGGGAAAGGGGTAACATAAGGGAATTACGTATTAGAGTTAGGGGTTAATGTGGATGAAAGAGTGAATGAGGGGGAAATCACTAAGTTTATTTGAAACTTACTTAGTTTAGGGTGTAGATCAAAATGAAAAGAATTTTAGACAAGAAATGTGGCTTCTAAAAAGATTAAGAACCACCATGAAACCATAATCTCTTCCATGAATCTCAACTGATGAGGGAGTGTTAGTAATGAAATGGAAAAAAGGGGAAGAAGGGAGGTTAGACATGCTTCTTGCTTGCTGCAACTTGATGAAGAATAACACCTTCTCAATTCATTGATTTTGCTTTGGTAAACAAAGTTAGCACACATGCAACTTATAAGAAATGACCTTTCTGCAACCCCAACTGCCTACCCATCTATTTGCCTAGCATTTTTTATTTCTTCTTGGAGGGTGCACTTGGACTTGCAGACCCTTATCTGCCTTTTTTTTTTTCTTTGGCCTTTTCTTTTGTTTTTCTATCTACTTCTACCCTTATTTCTTCCAAGGTCCCAGATTAAGCTGTTGGGAGCCTTTTCTTCTCTACCTAAACTACTTGTCTGCTAAGATTAAACAGTTTGGACAGACTTCTTTCTCTATTCTACAACTGGACATTCAAAACATGGCATGATCCAGATTAGACTGTTGGACCATCCATCAAAATTTGAGTCCATATCAAGCTATAAGCACAGATTGTATTCTCTTGGAAATATGTGATCTTTGAATCATCAAAGCAGAGCATATTTGGACCTTTTCATTGCCAATCATGAAATATGAAACCTATTGGTATAGGTAGCTAACACGATACAGCAGTGGCACAGCCTCCTACTGCTACTCCAACGATGTTCAATGGTATACCATCTGTCCCGGCAAGTTATCAACAACAAGCCGGAGTCCAATCAGGGACTGCTTCGACGACATGGTTAGTTCCTATTTCTTCATCCGGATTATCATCTGGTATTTCTTATGTTGAAACTCAACAAGTTGATCCAATGTGTCTTCAAAGGCCAATCTACCCTTTAAGTACTGGATTTCCACCATATGGAGGGCAGTATGCCTTTTCATTGTTCCCTCCCGGAGAACAACCATATGGGAGTTTACAACAAAGTTTAGGTCAAACTGGAATTACATCCAGCGGTTGGGTACCAATACTGCCTCAGCAACCAAGGGTTGTATATTCAATGCAACCAGTCCACTCTGTGTCGAATATTCCCGCTATACCTGCTATGGTGACTGCATCGCAAGTACAAGCGTTACCTGTTGTATGTCAACCCCAAGTTTCTCAGGTTGCAATACAACAACCTCTTGTCTCAACGACTCAATCACAACCTCAGGTTAGTGCCTCCTTATCTGGAGTGACTCAGGCTCAAACAAGTACTATGACTCCTCATCTTGGTCAATCATCCAGTATTGGACAACAGCAAATGGTCCAACAACCAGGGCTGGTTCAATCTCAACAACCGCCATTCCAGCAATCATATCAAGGACCTGAGCAACAAGTCTTTGTAAGTAATGGGCAACCACATTTCCAAAGTGGTTATCAACAACCATATTATAGTGGTTATGCCCATTAACCTTGTCAAATTTGCCAACATCAAATACATTATGCTGGTATGCAAAGACCCATTGCTCAGGCGATTCCATCTTATCCTGGGTATGCTTCGCCTAACCTGTATCAACAGTTGCCCTTTGTAGCAACTCTAGAATTACCAGATCTAAACCGACTGACGAATGATCCAATTGCTTATGCCCCTTAGTGGCCAGCGATTCCGCATAAAATTCCGTTAGATATTCCTAAATTTAATGGAAATCCGGGTGAAGATCCGTCGAATCATGTGATGACATTTCATCTGTGGTGTTCATCAAACACCCTAAACGATGATTCGATTAGGCTTCACCTTTTTCAGAGGACGTTAACTGGTCCGGCAGCAAAATGGTATATCGAATTGCCTAGAGCTTCATTCGACAACTTCAGTACCCTAGCCAAAACCTTTTAAACCCATTTTCAATTACCAATAAGATATGAAACGGGAACGGAACTCCTTACCAACTTCAAACAAACGATGGCCACTCACATATCTGATCATATACATGAGTGGTGATGTCGTCGTAGAATGGTAAAAACGTATGTTCCTGATCAGCTTTTAGTTGAATGGTTTATCAAGTCATTACTACCTTCCATCACGGAAGATGTGGCGAAAGGGGGAGTCGTCACAGAAGAGAAAGTTATCGCTCGTGTGCAATATTTGGACTTGATTTACACTCAGTCCAACATGCTCTACGATAAAATACCTGACGCCCCTAGACCGGAATTCTCAGTTCCTCCTCCTCCTAAATCAAACAATGACTCTCATGCCATCGATGGCGTGATTGGCGCGACAGACACGAAATCGACAAAGGCTACATCTAAAAAGGCCTGTAAGATTTCTAGTCAAAATGCAAATGAGGAACTTCTTGCCTCGGAAGTAAATGCCGTGTCGACTGACAAGGGCAAACAACTGAAGCAACCAGGGGGCAAGAAGAAAAAGAAAGGGAGAAAAAGGAAGTAGGATGAGTCATCTCCTGAAAAGCCTTCTACAAACCCTTCTGGGCAAAGGAAACCCCCTGCGGGGTGTCATATATGCGATGAGGATCATCGGACGAGAGATTGTCCACATAAAGCTGAAGTTAAGAAACTCTTTAAGAGTTCAAAAACCTCAGCAGTATTGACTGATCCGTTTCCAAGCCCGGGAACCAAACTGGTTGCTAATCAAAATGCTTCCCGATCCCAAGTGCTTATGTTGTCTATCTCAAAGCAGCAAAATGATGCTTTGGCAAGGAATAAAGATTACGGGAATCCACAGGTGTCGAATAACAAGGCTAATGAACAACCTAGTAGTTCGACAACAACTTTGACCAAAGTTGTGCCACCCATCATTCCTGAACAAATGATAAAGTCGCCAAAGGGAGTAGTGCACAAATCGACATTTAATCCTCGTGCAAAAATAGCACAGAATTATAATATAATAGAGGACCTGGCCCAATCGCCGTCCGCTATGTCGACACTTGAGGCACCACAAAATTGCCTCTCCCAAGAGCAAGCTTTATTATCAGCAATAGGTGGGATTGACCCAATGGATTCCAATCTTGTGGCCTTTAATCATAAAGGATATGACCCTCAGTTACCAGCTCAACTAGCTTTCCTTATTCAAGTGAAAGCCCTCAACAAAACTGTTCATCGAACAATTATTGATGAGGGGGCATCTACATGTATTATGTCGATGAGTTGCTGGAAAAATTTAGGATCTCCAACCTTGTCGCAGTCTGCGACGACGTTAAAAGCATTCGACGGAAGGACATATACCCCATATGGTATCCTAAATAACTTGAAAGTTGAACTAGGAGGGAAAACAGTAGAAATAGAGGTTGAAGTCATAGATGGGAATCTTGATTACAACATCCTACTAGGAAGACCATGGATATATGCCATGGCAGCTGTTTTGTCGACCTATTTCAAAAAGATTGCATTTCCCTTTCAAGGAGGGATTACAATCGTCGATCAGCAAAACTTCCTCCCCAATGGTTCTCAAGTTACTGGAAGCATTCCAATAGTCCATGGAAGCAATCATTCGCTCCAAAATATCAGAGTAGGTCTCTTAAAAGACCCTGCCTTAATGGGTACTTTTGCCCTACCGCCTCCGAGTAATCTGGCGGAAGTGGCCACAGTGGAATATGAAACCTTCTATATCTAATGGATTTGGACTCCGAGGACGGTTCTTATCTCGTGTCAACCTCGTTAAAAAATGAAACAAGGAGTCATGAGGATAGTTCTTTTACTGTGTCAACCTCATTAAAAAATGAAACAAATCCCCTTTTCAAAACTCAAAGGTAAACCTTCATTCCAACCACCGAGTTGAATGCAATGAAGCTTGGGGGGGCATGCACCTCTATTTGCATTATTATGCTGGGGGCATGCAAACTTATCATCGAGCAGTTTTAGCACATAGTTCAAGCTCGTTAAAAAATAAACATAAGACATGAGCAAGTGTTTCCACCCGCGTTTAAGCTCATTAAAAAATGAACTATTCCCCGGTAAATAACCACCGTGAATGAAGATTTCAGCCATTAAAGCCTTGGTCGTGTTTGCACCGTCACCTCCACTTTTCCATTGGCCGATCATTCACCTCCATTTGATTGTTTACCCATTTTGAGGAACAGCTGCAAAGAGTGATTTCACTAGCCATCCTTGTGACACTGCCGTGATTGGAAAATTCCAACCATTACATGGAATCAGCTGCTACCCATTTTATCACTCGTTCCTCAAAAGATGAGTCTTCTTTAAGCTCTTTTCAACTGACTCGAAAAATATGAAAATATTGCCGAGTTTTGGCCTTATAGCTCGTTAAAGCGACCGGAAGTGCTATCCCTCCTCTAGATTTTAATATTTTTGGACCTGAGGGATTATTGCACAAAAAGATCGAGCGCTTGTTTTATTCGGCTCGTTAAAAGCTAATCGAAAACTCATCCCTTCTGTATTGTTTTATACTTTTTCGGACTTAAGGGATTAGATGACGAAAAAGGAATTTTAGAGTTACCTTTACGTACCTTTTCAGACTCTCTAAAAATGAAAAGGACCGAGTTATCTTTGTCGTTAAACTCGTTAAAAATATTAATAGCGACAAACTTGTCTTTAGACGAGAACGAGTTTCACTATCGCTAGGCTCGTTAAAACATAGCGATGGGTTTGCCCAAAGGGAAAATTATAGAACAAGCATATGTTATCCTCCTCAAGCTTGAAAAAAATAAAGAGGTACTGGTCAGCAATGACTGGGGAAAAATTGGGAAGAAAACTCAAAGAATCTTTATTGATAGCAAGTCGCTCTTGAACATGTCACTTCCACTCCGTGCCTGAGTCGGGTTGGGTTGCTTCATTCACCGGTCACATCACCATGGTCATGCCATACCATCCACATTTGGGGTTAATGCTACCAATCCATCACATAAGTGTCGCCGACATGTTCAAGAGAAGTCATCCAGAGAAGTCACCTTTGTCCCATCCACTACCATACATTATACTTCATTCCTTCATGACCGCCATCCTGAACCATATATCATCAGATCGTTTTCACCTCCATCAAAATCATTTGCTCAGTTCTGTGTCATTGATGTGGGATTCATCAAGGCCCTCCTTTGACGGATTGCTTCTTGTCGACATCAGCTCATTATCCAAGAAGTTGATCTAGGAACACCCCATTCAGTACTTTGAAGCTTGCATGCCTCAATGGCAAGTTTCTCACTTCCGGTGACAGGTATACATCAATGACCTTCGACCGCAAGATTTTGCGTGGTGTTCGACGCCAAGTCCTTTATTCACACCACGTGAATTGTACTGCAGTACCTTGAGGGTCATCATCCTTATCGGTGATTCCTCTCGCGCTTGTTAACAGTTTACATCATTGACTGGTAATCAAGCGATGTCTTTCCATGTTCGACTTCAAAACATTTCTCACATGGATCGACTTGTACTTTGAGTGAAGATCGGACGAGATTGAAGACCCTGGATCTAGTTTCATCCATCCGGGCTGCGATATATATTCAGGAAAAATAAAGACATTGACATGTAGAGAATTGCAGCACAGATAATCATCCTACGAAAAGCATGATGACTTCATCAGAATCATCAGTCTAGCATCAGACGATTGTCTGTCCTATGTACATAAAAATGAATTTATAAAGCTGAGCATGGGAATGCCCGCCTCAGATAGATCATGAAAGCAGTATGAAGATAATGTATTGTATTGTATCTTATTACAGGTCTCCTCCCAGCATTGAAAGAACTTCAGATCCTCCTAATAAAGCATTTCACCTGATAAACGGCCTCATACTTTAGGGGGCAACTGTTATAGACATTTTTGTGCCTTACAGCTCTAAGCATGAAATGTCCATAAACCAAGGGATCCTAAGTCCCTAAAAGTGTTGTTCCTACCCCTAGAGGAACAAGGTCAACCAATTACAGCTTCTCCCGGAAGTTCTCCACCAGAAACTGCTCAGAATCAGTCAAATCAGGATCATTTCAGCTGCTCCACTAGCTACCTGCGTTGCATAGCACCCCAGTACACTAGCTAGGTGCGTTGCAATGCACCTAAATGCACTACCAGGGTGCGCTGAGCAGGAAATGACAAATGGCAGTGTCATTCCGCGAGGTGGACAGACCATGGAAGCTTCCAGAATCTTCCTCAATGACACTTGCCTCACTGAGTTCGACCAAGGATGAGTAAGAGGCTCTCAGTCTCCAAGTGGAAGCAAGAACTGACAGAGAGAGGCCACAAGTCAAATCATAAGCTGACTCATCCTCTCTGCATACATCTATATATGGATCCCTCATCCCAGAGATCCAGAGGCTGGAATTTTGTACTTTGTAGAGAATTGTTGTTGGTTTTGAGATTGAGATTAGTGCATTGGGTGATTTATGCTTTGTGGGAGGTGAAGAAGGGATTCCTTTGCTGGGAGGTTGATGCTGGATCAGGACTCACTTGGTTGTATCTCCTCCTGGATCTTCTTGTTATATCAATAAAACTATTTGAGTTTCTCCCACATGCTTGTGTATCAATGATGTTTTGTTATATTTGCATGTTTAGTTTAAATCTGATCCTAAGCTATTTATGAATGTAAATCTATGTCTCTGTGTAGTTTTCCTCTTCTGTGATCTTGCAAGAACTTGGTGAAGCTGGGCAAGTAAGAGAGCAGGTAGCTGGAAGCTGTCAAAGAGAAGAGAGATTGGATCAAAGGACTAGCGAAAGACACAGGTTGGTTCATCCTACTCCTCTTCGTTTACAATTCATAAAGAAGAATACGAAAGTAGTTTTCCTTGTTTGTTGCTAAGGCACTATCACACCTTAGTGGGATAGGGGCGTTCTGAGTAGACACTTTTCTTGTTAACATTGTCCTTTTCAGCTCGTTGATGGATTGGAAACAACATCTACTCAGTATAAGTTTAACCCTTTTCCAGACTGAGATAGATTACTTACGAAAAAGGAATACGTTGATCAAACATGGTCAATAGGTTCTCTCTTGTATTATTTTACGCTTTTTCGAACTTGAGAGACAAATTTATGAAAAAGAACTTGTGGAGTTTTCTTTTTGTCCCTTTTCAAACTCTCTAAACATGAAAAGGACCGAGTTCTCATTGTCGTTAAACTCGTTAAAACATCAAATAGTGACAAACTTTTCCATCATGACAAGATCGAGTTTCACCTTCACTAGGCTCGTTAAAACATCACATAGCATTGGATTCACCCGAAGGGTGGAATTATACTACAAGCATATGTTATCCTCCTCAAGCTTGTTAAAAAATAGAGAGGTACTGGTTAGCAATGACCAGGGAAAATGGAAAAAGGATAAATCACTTTATGGTAGAAATTCACTCTTGAACATGACACTTTCACTCCATTTCTGTGACTATTTGGGTTGGGTTATCTTCTTGATGGTTATCATACCTATGGTCTATCACACCATCCATCACTTTGGTCTTGGGTCAATGCTGCAAATTCATTCAGTGTTGCCTACATGTTCAAGAGAAGTCACTCTGTAAAATTCATCCTTTGCAATACTCATAAACCTTCATTTTCATGATTTCCATTCCTGAACCTTGTGTCATCAGTCAAATTCTATCTTCAAAATCGTTACACTCGTTTCATGTCGTTGATGGTGGATACATCAAGGTCCTCATATGATGAGTCGCTTCTTATCGACATCGGCACATTATCCAGGAAGTTGACTTAGAAACACCCTTCTATTACCTTGAGGCTTACATACATTAATGGCAAGTTTCTCGCTTCCGACGACAGGTTGACATCACTGGCCTTCGACCGAAAGACTTCGTATGGTACTCGACATCAAAACATCTATTCACACCTTGCAGAATGTACTGTAGTACCTTGAGAATCATTATCATTATCGATGATCTCTCTCGCGTTTGTTAACAGCTTATATCATTGGATGGTGATCAGACGATGTCTTCCCATGTTCGACTTCAGATCATATTTTCACATGGTTAGAATCGTACTTGAGTGAACGATTGGATGAGATAAAAGACCCAGGATCTAGTTTCATCCATTCGAGCTGCGATTTCAGGAGAGTACTAAATCATCTGTACAATGGCTTTACACAGATGGTCATCCTATCAAGGGTCTATATTTGTAGACGACTATTTGATTTATGTACATGTAATGAAAAGTTTATATGCTGAGTATGGGTATGCCTTCCCTCATCAATTCATGAAAATTCAAAGATATCATGATGTTATGTATTGTAATCGATGCAGGTCACTGTCCGCTTTAGGTCCTTCTCGTCACATCGTAAAGCATATCACTTGACATTATCATTTTCGTATTCATGCTTTAGGGAGAAATTGTTACAAGTTTATTTGGGCACATCACTCCCGACATTCAGATCAGTACAATTAGGGCTCATCAAACCCTAATTTAGTTGTTACATGCCCTAGACAAGTCATCTCATTGAATGCTTCCATCCATGAAAGTTTCTTGGCCTGAAACCTTGCTGAAATGCCTCCTTGGGACACCAGTGTAGCCTTGGTCAGGGGTAACTACACTGCAATGCAGGTAGGCCCATGCAGGCCTACACTTCAGTGCACTTAGGCCCACTTACACCTGTACTGGGCGAGAATGAGCGAAATTTGCATAGGGTTCTAGGAATATTCCTTGATTCTAGATCATTCTAGAAGGATCCCATCTCTTATCTCATCCTATGAGCTCGAATTTGGATAGGCTATGGATCAATTAACCTCCTATCCTCTCATCCCTTGCTCCATGGAAACTAACTCCAATTTTGGAAGGCCATTCAATACCCAATTTATGACAAAACCACCTCCATTTCCCTATAAATTGAGCACTCATCATAGTGATCAGGGGGCTAGAATCTAAAGATTGTAAGGAAATATTGTTGGTTTGAGATTTGAGTTCATGTCAAGTAATGTTATGCTGCTAGATTGGTGTGCTTTTGGTGTGATGAGGGTTGGAATGAATCTAGAGGAGTGACACAGGATCAAACTATATTTGGTGAAACTCTTCCTTCTACATTAATAAAGTTGTTTATTCCTTTTCTCATATTCTTGTTCATATCTATGATGATTATGTGTTTCAATGTTGTCGATTCCATTGGTTTATAGTAGATAGATCATGTATTCTTTGATCGTTTTTGCTTATGTTTCTATTGACACAAGTACCAATTGAGTGGATTTAGTTCAAGTGGGAGCGACAGGAGCAATTCAAAGGGGATCAAGGAAGCGAAAGACTACAAGTAAGTTCCTTCATCTCATCTATCTACTATATTGTTCTAAGTGTAGGTACCCACTTAGGGAAAATGTGTTTATCTGTAGATACAAATTCCATATAACAAGAGTTTAACTATACTGTAATAGAAAAGGATTTTTTAGTTGTTGTCCATGCCATCGACAAATTCAGACATTACAGCATTGGCTATGAAACCTATGTAAATATAGATCATTCTGCAATTAGATAATTAATGAATAAACCAATTACTAATGGAAGAATTAAAATATGGTTATTGTTGTTACAAGAATTCAATATTACTATTTTGGATCGACTTGGGAAACAAAATATAGTTGTTGACTTTCTATCTAGGATTCAAAATGATAATAATGATATACTTGTAGAATTTTCCTGATGAATATATTTTTGCAGTATCTATTAAATCTCCTTGGTTTGTAGATATTGCTAACTATTTGGCTACAGGGAAGTTACCATTATATTTGTCTCCTCGAGAGAAAATAAAGGTAATTCAAATTACTGCATCTTACTCATGGATAAATGGAGAATTGTACAAAACAGGGCCAGATTTGATTATTCGAAGATGTGTCAGAGAAGATGAAGTGCCAGAAATATTAAAGACTTGTCATGATGAACCATGTGGAGGACACTTCACTGATAAAAGAATTACTTACAAAATTCTTCTCTTAGGATATTATTGGCCTTCCCTTTTCAAGGATGCCAAAGAATATGTAAAGAGATGTGATAGTTGTCAGAGAATGGGGAAACCTGTTCCTTTAGATGAAATTCCTCTGAAACCTTAGGTACTCATTGAACCTTTTGAGAAATGGGCTCTAGATTTTCCTTGTCCAATTAATCCACCATGCAAAAAAAAGGTACATTCTTGTTTGCACTGATTATGTTACAAAATGGGTAGAAGCCAAATCACTTTATTTTGCTACTGAAAATGCTGTGGTTTCATTTATTTTTGACGATATTTTTAATCATTTTGTTGTCCCAAGGGAGATTGTGATAGATTAAGGAACTCAATTTACAACCAAGTTGGTACAAAATATAATGGAGGTATATAAAATCAAACATCAGAAGTCCACTCCATATCATCCACGGGCAAATGGGTAGGTGGAATCCACCAATAAAGTAATTGAAGTAATTCTTACCAAGATTGTGCATCTACATAGAAGAGAATGGGCATAAAAGCTTCCATAATCTTTATGGGAATACCATACCACATGGAGAAACACTATAGGACATACTCCTATGAACTTGTTTAGGGGGAGCAAGTCTTATTTCCTATTGAGTTCCAAGTAAAGACCTTCAAGACAATAGTTAAATTAGGTCTTGATCTATCTGAAGCACAAAAACAAAGAATGGAGTAGCTAAATGAACTAGATGAGATAAGAAAAGATTCTATTCAAAGAACCAACATAGTTCAACAACAAAGATCCAGGTGGCATGACAAGTACATAAAGGAAAGAAAATTTCAGCCAGGAGATTGGGCATTACTTTTTGACTCAAAGTTTAAAGATTTTCAAGGAAAATTTCAAACTCATTGGATTGGGCCTTGTGATATTTAAATTGTCTTTGATAATGGTGTAGTCAGGGTCAAAACCATTGATGAAGAAAGAGTGACTTTCCTTGTAAATGGTCATCGAATAAGAATTTATCACAAGCCATTGACAAAGGAAGATTTTTTTAAAAACCTACAAGGGAATATTGATTTGAAGATGATTAGGAAGGATTTCCTTCCTCACAACTTGATTTGTAAAGATTTTTGTTTTCTTAAAATAAATAAATGAATAAATAATATAATAAAATTGTATAAACATGAAAACCAACTATGTTGGCATGTTTATATAGAAAATTTAGGATGAAAATAAGGAATTCTTGGCACCCTAATTTTTATTTTTCAATCCTATTCTAATTCATATTTTCTTTATGTCCCTCTCTTTATTTTCAGAATAAGTAGCTACAAAATTGCTGAGAAACTACATCTTTCATGAAATTCTATTGCTAATATTGACAGGAATCACCGACTAGAATGATTGAAGATTTTAGCAGAAGGAAATTATCAATTCCACGCTGGAAGCATCCGAGGACAATTTCACAACAATAGTGTACTAGAATCACAAGGTTGAAGGTATGCAAATATTGGATTTAATAATAAAGGAAAAAAATTACATTATGAAACAATATTGACGTTGTATCGCCATTCGAAATATTGATTATTGGTCTAACTTCAGACTAAGTTATAAATATCATGTCATATTAATGAAGTTAGCTTGAAAAGCCCATTTTCCATTCATCATCATGCAAACACTTCATTTTCGAAACCGTGCTTCATTGATAATTCTGCTCGCTCGTATCCATTATACTCTGTTTCTCAAGAGCTATTTTACTCATTTCCCTGAGCCTTTTAACTCAAATCCATTTTCAATTTCACTCTCCTGTCCATACTCATATTTCTGAACCTAATACCATTCCAAAAACCCTATCAAAGAAGAAATTGTGAAGCGAGACTTTTCCAACATGGGAGTCATTGTTAGAGTAGAGTCGAATGGAAATAAATTTATGGAAGGCTACCCGTAGGTCAAGAAAATGCTGCAGCAAGTGCAATGGCTAGATTTTATAAAAAAAATTGATGGCTGTGACAGAGAGGTAACCAAATATTTTGCTCGGGCCTTTGATGGAACTGAAGAAAAAGTTGGGGACATCAAAATTGTCGTGATAGAGTCCTTCATGGCTGAGGTGACTGGAATACCCAGAATTGGCGATAGGTGGTTCAAAAATAGAGGTATTGAAGGGAATGAATGGAAGGAATTTCTAAAGAATCCAGGTATGGATACTATTGTTTTTAAAAAAGGATATTCTGAGCACAACTCTAAAGAGTAAATGGAGGAATGTACTGTTAGTTATTTAGAAGTTCATTACTTGTGAGGGTAGATTTGGTAGCATGTTTTTCTACCATGTTCATTTAATGATGCACTTTCTTGAAGGAAATGAAATCAATTTACCCTATTTTCTACTTAATAGCTTGAGGAAGATGTCTGGAAATACTCAAAGAAAAATCCAGTCCATTGAAAACACTCTATATCATCATGGCCTTGTAAAGATGCTTATTGAAGCCCATCTTGAGAGTCTAGGAGATAACTGAGAGAATTTTCTAATTAGAAATCATTTTAAAGAAGTTGAGCAAGAAGAACCAACCAGAAATAAGACAAGGAGAAGCAAAAGAAAATTGTCTGAAAATCCTACTGATAACCCACCTCAACCAAAGCAGCATTCAGAATATGAACTTCCTCTTGCAAATGTTTTAGGAATATAAAGAAGAAAACTATTAGAATAAATAAAGTTAGTGAAAAATAAGAAAATACACCCAAGGAGAAAAGAGACGAAACAAAGAAGGCCACTATAGAATAGAAGAAAACTAAAAAGAAAACTCCTTTCTCATCTACCATAAGGAGAAGCACAAGACTTAACAAAATGGTAAAGGAGTCATCTCAACAATTCACAAAGTTTGTTAATATGGAAGAGGAGGAGGAACCAAAGTCCATCACAAATTGTCCTTACACCAATCTCTAGTCTGACAAGAAAAACACCAGAGATTGATCCAGTACAATAGGAGATATATGACTATATTGAGTCTCTAGAGAAAAAGGCTACAGAAAAGGCATCTTCTTGTTCAATTCAAGAAAAATAAATTTAGTCTGACAGTCAATAAGAACCTCTAATTGTGAATGTTAGGCCCCTATACTACTAGTGTAACCCCTTATTGTTATTAGTACAACCCCCTTATTATATTGATGTACCCATGTAGTGCCCATATTGTTACTATTGTGCCCCATAGAAGCCCACTATTGTTATTATTGTGCACTTACATTATTATTGTTATGTCGGCTCTGATTATATTATGACCCCTTAGACTCCTATATATAGAAAGGAGGTCTTTTCATTTGTATCATCCAAGAATTGTTCATTTATGTAATGTAAAGGAGATTTCCCCCTCAAAGAGGCTGAATTCTAAGGCGTTGATCTATATTTTCTATCTTTTTGTGAGCTGGTTTCATAACATTTGGTATCGGAGCTTTGGATTCTAGAGTTGGTCTTGTTTCAGACTCCTGAATTACATTCCAAACAGGTGACCTTGGGAAAATAGTCATAACTTTTGTTTTGAGCATCAGATTGAAATTTCATGAGAAGTTACAGAAAGAGGACAGACTGTAGTTTCTTGTGTATATTTTTCAGATCCTAAGGTCGAAACAGTGACACATGGCACTTCATACAAATTCGCTCTTCTGAAAAGGTATATAATCAGGTCATCTTGGGAGATTGTGAATAACTCTTTCTTGGAGAACTTGAATTCGATTAGACTTGTGGCATTGGAAAGAGGATACAGAGGGCTACTATAGGTCGCAATTTCAGAACTTAAAGATCTGAAAGTATAGAGTTACAGCCATTGCAAGATCGAGCTCCTAAAATCAAGAAAAAGCAAGATGAGGAAGTTTGATGGAAAGGATCCGGTAAATTGGATACTACATATGGAGAAATATTTTGATCTACATGGTGTACCACTATTACAAGAGGTATGTATTGCATCTTCATATTTAGAACAAGATCAATTTTTATGGTATAAAGGGCTTTGTTCTTGTAAACAACTTGTTACGTGGTCAATTTTCATGGAGGAAATTATAGCACATTATGAGAATACAAAGAGCAACACCTTCTTTAGAGCAACACCACAACAATTGGAAAGATTAAAAGGGCTTTGTTACATAGTGGAAAGTAAAATTATGGCAACAAGGAATTTTACCCCTCACAACTATAAAGATGGAAGTGTTGTTTCTCCTAGCCTTCCACAACCTACAAGGGTTACACCACAACAATTGGAAGAAAAAGGAGGAAAAGGGCTTTGTTATAATTGTGATAGAAAATGAACTAAAGGTCATAAGTGTACTGCGAAGAAATTATTTTGCATAGAGTATGAAGAGGAGGAAGAAAGGATCAAGAAACATCAAAAGAAGAGGATATACGCTAGGACCCAACCCCAGAGAAAGAAGAAATGAATCCGACCATATCTTATAAAGCATTGGAAATAATTACCACTCCTCAAACTCTTAAGATAGAAGGACATATCAATAAGAAAAAGGTTCAAGAAGTGAAAGATCACATCAAGAAAGAAGAAATGAATCCAACCATATCTTGTAATGCATTGGCCGGAATTACCACTCCTCAAACTATCCAGATAGAAGGACATATCAAGAAAAAAATGTTCAAGAAGTGAAAGATCACATTGAGCATCATGAAATGAATCTGACCATATCTTGTAAAGCATTGGAAGAAATTACCACTACTCAAACTCTCAAGATAGAAGGACATATCAAGAAGAAAAAGGTTCAAGTAGTGAAAGATCACATTGAGCATCAACAACAAGTTCTCCAACTTTTAAAGGATAATGCCACTTTGAATCGAATGAAACAATAGGTAGATCAACATCGTAGTGAAAAATGTTTTGATGTAGGTGATTGGGTATTTTTACTGCTACATCTCAAGCAAGCTATTTATGAGAAGGAAATGTTGGCAATACTACATGTACTTAAGAAATGGCGACCTTACTAAATGGGAAGACACTTCAAGGTAAAAATGATCATGATAATCTTAAATACTTTTTAGAAAAACTATTATCTTTAGAAGAACAGAAAAAATGGGTCACAAATATGTTGGGTTATGACTTTGACATCATCTATAGAAAAGGGAAGAAAAATTTTGTTGCAGATGCAGTCTCAAGAAAGGATGAGGATGTGGAGGCATTGTTTTGTGCTATTTCTATTATCCAACCAGATTGGATAAACGAAGAAAGGGATGAATGGAAGAAGGACGAAGAAGTATGGCCACTTATTCAAAAGTGGCAAAAGATCCCAATTCAAACAATATTGCCAGAAATTGAAGAGGAAGGAAAAATCATATTGGAACTTGGAGCAGTCACAGAAACAAGAACCCGACAGCTACGAAATCGATCAATTTCAGAGTATCTCATCAAGTGGAAGAACTTACCCGCTGAAGATTCCACATGGGAGGACAAGAATTTTATACAGAAGCATCAAGAACTACTCAAGCGTTGAGGACAACACTTTTTGAAGGAGAGGGGCATGTTAGGCCCCTATACTACTAGTGTAACCCCTTATTATTATTAGTACAACCCCCTTATTATATTGATGTACCCATGTAGTGCCCATATTGTTACTATTGTGCCCCATAGAAGCCCACTATTGTTATTATTGTGCACTTACATTATTATTGTTATGTCGGCTCTGATTATAATATGACCCCTTAGACTCCTATATATAGAAATGAGGTCTTTTCATTTGTATCATCCAAGAATTGCTCATTTATGTAATGCAAAGGAGGTTGCCCCCTCGAAGAGGTTGAATTCTAAGGTGTTGATCTATCTTTTCTATCTTTTTGTGAGCTAGTTTCATAACAGTGAATATTTTGAAGCAAGAAAATTTTGAATTAAAGACACTGAATAGACATTTGAAATAGGAACATAAGACATTAAAGGTGCAAAATGAAATTCAAAGAACCAAAAATGATAACATTCTATTGCATCTAGGCTTATGGTATGAAAAGAACAAAAATTTAAAGGAGAAGAACAAGTCTCTCAAGAGGAAGGTTATAAGTTTGAAATACAAAATTTTGATGAAGAAGCCCAGGATGGCAATTGCTAAGAAGAAGGTAAAGAAAACAAAATTGGATGTTCTAGCTCAAGCTTTTGAAGGAGTGCAATAACAGAGAAAGACTATTGTTTTGAACTGTTGCATGAGGACATGCAATGATCTCCGTGTGGGGGAATGTTGATCTTCATAATTGCTTCTTTTTTACACCCTTTTCCCACCTATTTTACTCCTTTTTGATCATCATAATCACTCAATGGGAAACAAATCACAAAATCTATGGCATGGAAGGTATATAAAAGTCTTGTATTTCATAAGTTAATAATGTTCTTTATTATTATTCTAATATTTGTTTTAGCTACATGATTGGGATGATTCTGTAGCTAATGTCTGATTCTACAACTAAGTCCACTGTTTCATAGGTTCTAAGGTGCCAGCTGGAGCAAGAAATATATGGAAAGATAATGATCAATGCATTCCACTATTCCTTCCTATCTTCATCAACCAGATTGGAAAAGGAAGCTTCCAGTTACGTGGTCAAAGGTAAAAGTCAACTCTGTCAGCTAAACGGGCAAGAGAGGAACAATATATACACCTAACAATTTTCTTTGTTAATAGAAAATCATTAGCGAATTTCATTATGATATATTTCATAGTTAATTTTAGTATTTTGTTAAGAAAAGCTAGGCATGAAGCTCTGAACATTTAATGATATGGGATTTATAAAAACACTTCGTAAGCAAACATAAACACAATGGTTTTTGTTATGCGACAGTGAGAATTAAGAACTTTGTTTTCAATTCAATTATAAAGAATCCTTCTTATTTCGATGCGTGGTTGATTGTTCAATTGGATCTCGTGACCATCTGCTTGTGGAGGGCCCCCTCAAGTAGCAAGGTTCTCTTATGGTTTTAAGTAGAATTTTCTTATATCATTTCGTGAGCTTATTTTTTGGATGCATCCTGTAGAACATTTTCCTTTGTTGATTTTTGAGTTAAATAACAATGGTATGATTGTCTTGTTAACTAGTTTTCTTTATTGATTCAGGAGCACATGAATAGAGTTTAATAAGTAATGATAACAACAATGAGAGTTTGGATTTAGATTAAAATCATAATTCTTAAAACAAAGGATTTGATTACAGGTTTTATTTCAAGCAAGAGTGATTTATTATTTTGAGCAAGTGAGAACATATTTTCAATTCATTTTGGTTTTTCATTCAAGAGTGTGCTATTATGATAGATAAGTTGATTCCTTTTATAAAATTGAGTTTCTTTCTAAGGATAATTTAAACATATAGTAGAGTCTGTGTTTTTATGAATTGAATTTCATTTTATAAGAGTTAGATTGATTTATAATTATGAGATTTATATTGGTTGTATGGATTTCATAATTAGATATAATTTTTGTAAGAGTGCAATTAATTTTCATAGGTGTGGGATTGATTTACTTTTATGCAAAGTTGTGAAAGTTTCTTTTGAAGCAGTGTGTGAGATTTTCCATAAGTAGTATTTGATAAAAGAGCATGATCATTTTATTCTCTAGGAATAATTGCTCTACTCATGTGCATTTCAATAAATTAATTTAGAATCCATATTTTGATAACTCAGTTTAATTTAGAGGTGTGAATAACCAAAGACTTCTAGCACAGACAATGCACTTACACTTCATGAACTTACTAGCCATGGATGATAATTTATGCAAATAATTTAAAGTCAATTAAATTACCAAACAAGTACCTTTATGACAAATACTTTTTCCTGAAAAGCCTCTTGAAATTGTGCCAAGTCAAGTCATATGTCTTGATGTATCTGACCCGCTTCACACCTTCCCATTAGATGTCTTCTTTACCTCTCAGGCTAACGATAGTTATTCTGGCCTTCATATTATCTGTGTACTCATGCAACTCAAATAACTTCTTCATCCCAAGTATCCAAGCCTCTGCATCTTCTGGCTTCTTCATATCTCCATCAAAAGCAGGTGGCTTTGCTTTCTTAAATTCATCTGGTAAGTATCCCCTATCACTCCTCCTCTAAGGATGATAACAACAACGATCATGATGCCTATCAAAACCAGAAATAGAATAATACATGTATCCATCACCTCTCCTATCTAGAGTATCCAACAATATGCCATCTCTAACTGTGTCATCTTTGTCCGACATGTGACCACCATGAGACCTACTTCCACATGCCCCATTAGTTGTGTCCTCCTATCCATGGCTGATCCGAAGTGGCCCTTGTCGCTGCAACTTTGAAAAACTTTGAAGGAGTATGGCATTAACCCTTGCTTGTTTCTCTTGTTCCTATATGATTTTGTCATTGTCCACCTTACAAATCCTTATTTCTTCCTTCAAGCTTCTCAATGTGCTTGCGAAATTAGAAGAGTGCCCAACACCACGCTTCTCATCTGGTTCACAGGGAGAATCTTTGTAGGCTACCATCTTGCTAGCCATTTTGATCTCTTTCTTGCAAGGCATACTATGTTATCTAAAACAAATCACAATAAATCAACGCACCTTAGCATAATTCAGGGAGGATATCTCATCTGCAAGATCATCAAATCAACATGATACATGCATAAACATAATCATAACAACATATAGACATATAATACATAAGCACATAACCATGTAACCAACAGTCTAGCTAGAGTCCAGTCATCAATGCATGACCATATCAACTACATATACCATGTCCTCATCCATGACAACAAAAACTATACCAATGTATACTGACAATACGCAGCATAAACAACATGTAACCAATCATACACTCATGATGACATAATTCATAACAACAACATCCTCTTCCACACGACGACCTCACTACAACCATGAATGACACCATGCATATGCAACAAGAACATAGGCCACAAGGATGATTAACACACGTGAAAATGACATGAATGCATGACCAACCCACCGCCCATCTAGTCTAAGGAGTGAACCATGCTCTGATACCACTTTGTAACACCCTCCTCCCACATATACCCAAGTAACTGGCCAACTGGGGTAAACATGTGACAAGAGGCTACTATGATTGGATTTAGCCTCCTATGTGACCTTGAGGAAGTGGAATTGATGGAAACACAACATACAAACCTTCCACATCAGCTACAGGACTCCTAGGAACCATCCCAACCACTTAGGTAGCTAGCCCTTGGGTACCACTGAAGTTTTTGACCACTTTACCTATGGACACTCCCATGCTATAGGCATGCCAACATCCAGGAGGCTCTGGACACTCTCATGACAAGGCATGCTAGCATCCAGGGACTATTTTTTTCAGTGTTGTGCCAACGTCCTTGGGATTTGAGCCACTTTTTTAGGCCCAAAGCCTAGGTCACTGCCCAAAATTGAATGACACCTTCAAAACAGTAAGATAATAGGGAAACAATGATGCAAATGTAAATACTTGAACAAGCCCTTAACTGGACCCCTACTAGCCATGAGAGGTGTTTCGTCAAACATATCACGAATATGTAATCTACAAGTGTAAATAATAGATTTAAGCATAGGGATCTCATACTTATATGAGAATTGCTAAGAACCATTGTTCCCTCCTATCATTTGCTGCATTATCATCTATTAGATCATAGATACATTGTCCATTCATTTACAAGTAAAAACATGATGAGAACCATACATACACACTATTATAAAACATATAAATAACCAACATAATAGCAACAAAAATACCAATGCAATCACAAGCACATGATCCACATATAAACCAGTATAATACTCATAGAAATACAAGGAGAAATAACCTCATATTGATGATACACAATCCAAACCCAAGATGGGATTACTGCATTCCACCCGACCATAGAATGGATGAGCCAAATATCTCTTCAGCCATTCACCCCCATGCCATATCTCAAGCATGAATGTGGGACTCAAACCAAAAGAACCAACGAGGGCATCCCAAGGCTAAACCACCTCACCCTCATTAATAGAAACCAAACTTTACCGTAATCCATCCCGAATCACTAGGTAAACACAATAAACATGTAATAATAGGATTTACCATGATCTCCACCCGATAACTAGGCCAACAAGCATGGATGCCACTAGATTTATCCACCTACACTATGAGGAAGTTTCCTGTCTCCCAGTCTCTCAGGCTTTACTGCAATCCACACTGGATCACTAGGCCCTAAACCGAGACCAACTCTCCAGGATTTACCACATATCCAAAACCAGGATTACTAGGCGCAACAAAAAGAAATCCACCTCTAATCACCTCTTGGATTTACCATATATCCTGCTAATCACTAGCAAGGATTCCTAGGCCCACCGAGGCAACACAAAATCCGACTTTACTGCAACCCACAGTCCAGTTGAGGGGTTACTAGCAACGTGTTCTATCATTCAGAGCTCCACCTCACTCAACTTTGAATCCACCCGACAATCCAGCTCAACCGAAACATGAGAACCCCATCACACCATGGCTATCCAGAAATGGCAAGCCTAGAATGAAAACACTATTACACCTCGCAAAACCCATGCCATAATAGCAAAAGAACCACATGCAATACCATGCATTCCAAATCTAGAAAGGAAAATAAACATGTAAATCGATACCTACAAAGAATATTGTTGTAGCTACTTGATCCCGTTCTTCCTTTCTTGCTCCTTCCTTCCTCTTGCCTTCTTTACCAATCTTGATCTAATAGCAAAGTGATCCAAGAAAACTCTAAGTGTCCAAGAGTGAGAGAGAGAGATAATAACGAGAGCTCCAAAACTGAACTGAAAAAAGGTTGCAAACTCATCCTCAGAAGCCTTTTTATCAATTAGGCCTCTATTTTCTTCTTTTTCCATTATTTTCCTTCATTTTCCTCCTCATATGCAACCCGTGACCTTTCATCTTCCTTTTCTCCTAATTTCCATTATTTTCATAAATAAATGTGCCAAAGATGTCATTTTGCCTTTCCAAAGCCTTTGTCATTGCCTTTTCCAATTTCCTTAGCCGTTAATAACCAAATGAACACCCACTAGGATGTTTTTCCCAACATTCATCTTCGAATAAGTGTCCCATCAACCCTAGTTATTATTTTTCCTTTATTAACTTTTATTACATTGGAATTTTCACTAGGGTTGTTACAATGGATGTCATGGTGATGGTTGTCTAAAGTCTCAACTTGAATGAAGGATATATAATCATTTGATAGGTTATCAATATTGTGATATCAGTGATCAGCCATAAATGCAAGATTGTCATCCTGGAAGAGGGAAGAAAGATAAAACATATCTTCACCACTTTTCTCCTCTACTTGTGAAATGAAACTACCTTGTATATGATCATTGATTGAAACAAGAGGTTTAATATCCTTAAGAGTTAAAGTAGGTTTATCAAGCAGATCATGAAACAAGGAATCATGAGATGTAGATGGTAGAGATTGAAAAGTATCCCTTGAGGAAATTACATTTTAAATTGGATCAGATTCAAGATTAGGATTATGTACATTAATGCAATCTAGAAAAACTAAGGGATCAACTTTTACCTCAGGTTCCTTGTAATTGCTAAACCATTCCAAGTTCTCCTCAATAGGATCTAGATCATGGGAAATGGGTGGAAGTTGAATGGACAGATCAAAAACTTGATTTTCATATTTACCAACTTTAACATCATCACCAGGGGCCACCGAAATTGGTATTGGAAAAGGAGGAGGACAAGGAACAAAAGGAATAATAGGTTCCTCCTCACAAATATTGGGTGTCTCATGATCAACATAATTTGGAAGAGGGAAATCATCGAAGGATTAATATGCAAATGATTTCACAGAGAACAAAACCAAGCTTTGAAACTTTTCACTGATAAAATTATAATTAAAATCTTTTGCAGGAAACTCATAGCAAAGGTGAAGAAACCGATTAAGAAAATCCTCTATAAATTCACCATATTTCATTCTGAGTAAATCAATCCTATCAAATACATATTGATAATCATACATGTCAAAGGCTTGATGAAGATCCTTGAGGAATTGATCAAATGAATGAATAAAAGCAATTGGAAAGGAATGACACCATTTCTTAACTCGATCTTCAAGAGTGAGGGTGAATAATATAAAAAAACATGTTCATCATCAATTTCACGAGGATATATGTTTGGCTATGAATGTACCACCCTCGCTATCAAACCTAAATTGAGACAATCCATGAAATTTATCCTCGAAGATGAAATGTTTACCAGGGGATAAGATAGAAAAGCATTTTGGGATTATGATTTGGGAAGGATCCATTCAAGATAATAGATTCAAAACAGACTCAACAGGCACAACTTGTCATCTAGACCCCCTTCTAATGCAAACTATTGATGGTGCTAGAAATCCATCAACCAAGGGGGTATCCCCAACTAGAAATACGACTGGTTCTCATTGTCCTTAGGGATTTTCCTTGGCTGCAATATTAACATATGAGGTTATACAACATTCTTTGAAACAAGAAAGTAAGCCAACATTGTAAGGCATACAATTGCGATGTAAAGGTACTTTCACAATAAGGAAAAAGGGAGTGAGCCTCTACAAGAAAATTAACAATACTATCCTAAAATGGACACACAAGATCATACGAGGATCGTTAGTTGACCTGCAAAGTAGTTCACAAGACAAACACAATCATAAAACTAAATACAACACACCTCCAACAAGAGAAGTACCAAAGTGACTGAAATAGTTCAATTTCCTTAGTGCATGTGGACAAAATGCATACCACAAACAATGTAAAGAACATTCTTTCTATATTCACAATACATACATGAAAATGTGTTAGCTCAACGAGATTCATATATTAAGTGGAAGTGCCAAGATATACAAGTACATGGCTACCACACTAACCCCAATAGTGGAACATTAAGTCACCACTTTCTCCTCCAAAGAAATATCTTCTCTCTTATGCCAATGCTAGAGAAGCCAAGGTGGGAAGTTCAAGTCCCAAAAGTCCTTTTTCTTGATTTATGAGGTTGTATTTATAACAAATGAGGTGAATCTCCACCTCCCATGTGACTCTTAACATCCCTCATGACTCTTGAGCTTATACAATGACTCTTTCAATTATCGCATGACCTTTGAGCTTCTATATGACTTTAGAACTCAATGGTGACTCTTCATATTCCATATGGGACCCTTGGTCATCAACATATTTTACATTTTCTCATTTTTGAGAATTACATAATTAGATTCTACAAATGATGTGGCAAGACATTATGACACATGTGACTCTTGAGATGAGTCTTGAAAATGATGACATGGATCTTCATGATGATGTGGCATTGCCACACTACTCCTTTTGCTACTTTTTTTGCATCTTCATGTTGGATCTTGCATGTGTTTCATCTTCATCCTCTAAGGAGATAATTAATATTGAGTCCTTATGTGATCTAGATCTTGATATTCTATGGTAAACTAGTTTCCCTTCATCTTCTTGTTCGATGAATTCTTCATGGTTCCGAATTCACAAGTGTCTTCTCATATGATCTCCTTATTTTCCTCTTGGAGCATCATCCTATCATGTCAAGATCTAATACCTGTAAATGGAATCCAATCATGACAAGATGACATCAATCTGAAAATATCCTAGTCTAGCTTGCTTCATAAAAATGACTAATTGAGCTAGGCTTGGGCATTGGAAATGGAGGAAGACTCAGGGATTGTGCAATGCATAGTTCCAAGGGCTAGGAGTGATAAAATGAAGCTTAAGATCATGAAATGTGTAGTTCTGGAGGCCTAGGAAATATCACTACACAATTGAGGCAGTCTTGAGCCTTGAAGTTTCCCAATGCGCATTAAAAAAGAGAGAGAAGCCTAGGGTTTGTGAAATTGTGCAGTTCAAAGAGGCAAGATGACAACTTGGGGCTTGCCACTGTGCAATGTGTAGAAGGAGACTATATGGAAGGGTAAATTGTACATTTGTAGAGGTAAAGAGGAAAAGGTTGAGCACTGATACTATACAATGTGCAGTCCTTGGAGGAAACAACTACATATTTTACAGTTCCAGGAGGAAAGGGGGAGCTTGAGCCTTACTATTGCGCAATGCGCAGTTCAAGGAGGTTGAGTTGGGTCAAGTTGGTCGTGCAAAGAGATTTTCAGGATTTTGCTAATTATGGGATCAATAAGGTAGAAGTGAGACCGACATTAAACTTATGAATGATCAAACACACTTAGAATAATGGATGACACAACATTGACCACTCAGTACACAAGAACAATATGATCCCCTCAATGAAGGACAATACAACAACCTCCTCCAAGCGTGAAATTTAGGGTACACTTTGTGACGTCAGTGACGACACTTGTACAATAGTTATCAAGACTTGAATAATATGTTTGATCTATTTCCTTATGATGAATAGGACATAATAGTGTAGGAGAATGCATCAAAACTGGCATTTAAGAATGTACAATTGACTCCCTTTCACTAGGTGCGACACTTAAGATACACTTTGCGACGACAATGAAAACACTAGTACAACAATGTATAAAACTTTGGGAATGGGTCTAGTACATGTCTATGTGGTAAATAAGATCCATTGGTTCCAAATTTTCCTCTCAAGATGAAATACAACTCTACTATTACAATGTGCAACACTTCCCATGTCAAAAGACGACACTTGTGACAGTAAGAGAAAAGTGCAAACGACACTTGCAAATGTGAATGACATTGAAAGGAACACATGTAAAAGGTAAGATAAAATGAAGAAAACACTTATTAAAGTGAAAAAAAAAGAAAAAGTGACAATCGTAAACATGAAAGAAACACTTGCGAAAGCGAAGGTGCACAAAATCGACAATTGGAAAAACTGACAAAAATAGAAGTACAATCGCAACCAAAAGTGAGAGACTCTCAATGAAAGTGTGCATTGACAGTCGACATAGGTTGAACATTGCATAGGCACTGTCTTGATGGATTGTGTTATGCCTGTTTAAGTTTGTGTAAAAGAATATGCTCATGAACTTGTTACGGACTGAACATGTGTATGCAAGTGACTTCGACACTTAGAAACTGGGAAGAAAACTTAAACAATTAGTATAACATTCATCGATCATGAAGCAACTATGGAATGATAGATTGTTAGATTCTCAGTAGGATCCAAAATGTGTAGGCAAAATTTTGGAGGTTGTTGATCGCAACGTTAACACATATTTCTCCCACATCTCATCATGATGGTAGTGTGTAAGTCCTACATGTCTTTTCTTTATAATCCATCTTAACCAAACTTTCATTACCCATTGCAGCCAATGCCACTCTATAAAACCTTCATTTAACATTGTATTGCTAATTAATACTGGGGGGAGCTCACACTCCTCATCATTTCTCTCCCTTCAGGCCAAGAGCCTAAGGATTGGGCCTACCTTAGATAATATGATGGTGGGGATAGTAGATTGAAGTGGAAATACATGTAAGTTGTCACTTCTTCGTCCATCGACACCCTATTCGAGTGAAAATATTGCAATTTATTATTGAAAAAACATTGTTAAAGATTTATAAGAAAAGTTAATTTAATTCTAATTATTAATATTAAATTTGAATAGTGAAGTAGTTAAGATAATATTTTATTTAAATAAAAGTTAAATATATTTATATTTTAAAAATAATTAAAAATAATAAAAATATAATTTAATTTCCATTATTATTTTAAGAAAATATATAAAATGAAAAGAGGTCACGAGTTTTTTAGGCATATAGAAAACATGAAAGAAAGAAATGTCTTCCTTTTTCTCATATATTGATTTGAGGATATACCACCCATTTATTTGATTAAAAAGGGTAATCATATGAATTTACGATTAAATATTTTAATAAAAATGATTTAAATTTAAATCTGTATAATAATATTATTAATTAAAACACAAATTATATTAATTGGAATGATTGTGTTGATGTTAGCAATAGTACAGATTGTTGGAAAACTCGATCAGGCGGCGGAGGTTTGGCTTTGCAATCTGAACTAGGGTTTTTGCGTTAGGGTTTTGTCACTGGTCACCATGGCAGGATGCGGAGGAGGGAGTTTTTCTCCCTCCTACAGTCAAGTAGCTGCGGATAGAAGCAAGGGAGCTAGATCGCATCACCTCAAGAAACCAATGGAGGTGGCAACAAAGGATATTAACATAGAAAAATTGAAAAATATCAGACCTCATGGATAGGAAGGGAATCATGAGGAAGCTAGTAGGGAGAGGAGGACAGTGGGTAGCAGTCAGAAAGTTGCTCCTATGAGTACAACAGGGGTCTGTAAACCAAAGCCGACCATTATTCCTCGGGTCGTTTTAAGTGACCCAGAGCTACAAGTGCACAGAGATTACATGGAAGAACACGCGGTTATATGCAAATTTATGGGGATTTGGCTGATGGAGAAGGCTTTGCAAGCATGGATAAGGAACCACTAGAAACCAAAGGGGGAAATAAACCTTCACCTTGGGTCCAAGGGCTTCTTTACGGTGGTGTTCACAAGCTTAGAGGATAAAGACAGAGTGTTTGAGGGAGGACCCTATTTTTACACTGGTGCAGGCCTTTACATGCGACCATGGATGATGAACTTTGTCCCAGAACGAGAAAATTTCACATCGGTACTGGTATGGATAAGAATTTACCCCATTCCTTTAGATTATTAGCTACCAGAGTCTCTAAAGGCTATCGGCAACAAGCTAGGGCATTTTATAAAGATCTCAGATGCGACTCTAAAAGGCAAATACACATCCTTCGCTCGGATATGTGTGGAAATGGACTTATTTGGGGCACTTCCAGATGCAATCATTTTAGAAGTGTATGACGAAGAATGGGTGCAGGCGGTGGACTATGAACATGTCCCATTTAGGTGTCACAAGTGCCATGAACACGGGCACCTATACAGAGACTTCCCATTAAACAAAATGGAGAGCAACACAAAAAACACCACAGACAAAGATCCCGAGGGTTTCACTAAGGTTGGGGGCAAAGGGAAAGGAGGAAAGCGGTACCAAAAGAAGATTAATGAGGACAGAAAACTGAGCCACAACAGTTTCAAGATCTTAGAAGAAGAAGTTGGAAACAACGGGACAAACCAAGAATCGGAGAATAATCCCACTAAGAAGGAAAGGGATGCTAGCATGGAGGATATACCAGAGAACAGTCAACAAAAGGATGATTTGCCAAGCATTATGGAGCTTAGTAGGGACAATGAGATGACCCTAAGTGAGGCTAGAACGGAGGACCATGAACTGCAAGAGATTCTAGAAAGGGAGAATTTAGATCTAGAAAAGTTTCCAGAGCAAGGAATAGCCAAAGGGGTAGACTACCTGCAAAAAGAGGAGTTTGACAGGGTTCAACAATTATTCCTCTGGAGATCACAATCAAAGGGCTCTGGAGTCAAAAGAAACCATGATAGACAAGAGAATAGAGGGGTGAAAATGATGGAGGATACACCGATGCATTCTTCCAAGAACCCAGGCAGGAAAAGAGGAAGAAAACGACAGAACGAGTTGCTGACCGAATGTGGGAAACTCATGATAAACTCAGGTAAGATGAGAGATCCTACCAGTTACTCCTTTACAAACCTTTCTTAATGAATCTTACAACCTGGAACATTAGGGGTCTAGGAAGTAAAAGGAAACAAAGAAATCTTAGCAGTAGAATAAAAGAAGAAAACCAAGATATGGTTTTTATTTAGGAAACAAAGTTTTTGATGGACAAGATCAGAGATATACACAACAAGTGGTTAATCAAGTATGAGTATCTAGAGGTTAAAGCAGACAACTCGACGGGTGGGATTCTTATGCTTTGGGACGCCCAAAAACTAGGAATCCTGGATGCTGAAGCGTCCAAGAACCATCTATCATTGGTGATTCAACCTTTGGGTGGTAAGGAGATATACATGATCACAAACATCTATGGTCCTCAAAAACAAGAAGACAAACTCAAGCTTCTCACCTCCCTTGAGGAGCTAAGAGAGAGATATCCTGATGTGCCCTGGATTATGGCAGGGGATTTCAATATGATCAGATCTCTTACAGAGAAAAAATGCAGTAATAGAAAACTAGGCAGAGACTCCATTGCCTTCCAGACTTCAACAATAACATGGGGCTAGTGGAAACTAAAACAATAAATGACACTTTTACCTGGAAAAATAAGAGGGGAGGGGTTGTTCAAGTCACCTCTAAACTAGATAGATTCATAATCTCAGAGGACCTCCTTCTCACAGACCTTGACATGTCATCTTTAATCCTTCCCTTTGGAGGCTCGAACCACTAGCCTGTCTAGCTTGAAGCTACTTTTATGGGCACACCGAGGAACAAACCTTTTAGGTTTGAAAATTTCTGGCTCTCTCACCCTGACTTCACCACCAATATTGACAAATGGTGGAAGGAATATATGCCCGTTCAAGGTACTAAAATGTTCATGCTACAACAGAGACTTAAACACATCAAATCTAGGCTTAAAGATTGGAACAGAAAGGAGTTTGGTAATATTTTTAAAGCCAAAAGAGAAGTTGAGCAGAAACTCCATGGGATTAATCAGATCATCATCACAGATGGTTTTACTGAGGAACGAAAAAATCAAGCTGACTCTCTTCAGAATGAATGGGAAGATCGATGCATGCAAGAGGAGATTTTCTGGAGACAGAAATCGAGGGTGTAGTGGATTAGATAAGGAGAAAGAAACACAAAGTTTTTCATAAATCAACCTTGGATCACAGGTCACATAAAAAAATTACAAAACTCAAAGATTCTCAAGGGAAAGAGCTTGTCTCTCACAAAGAAATGGACTCTTTCCTAGTTCAACACTTCCTTAGCATAGCAGAGGAGCCTCTCGTTGACAGATGTCGGTTCATCAACAATTTCACGAATCACATTCCGAAGCTTGTAACCAAGGAAGATAACCACAATCTTAACGGGCCAGTGTTTGAAGAGGAGGTTAGTGAAGTTATCAATGAGATTCAAAATGGGAAAGCTTCGGGCCAGGATGGGTTCAATGTGGACTTCTTCAAACCTTGCTGGAAAACAATCAAACTAGATATCCTTGAGGTTGTGGAAGACTCAAGAAGATCCAAAATGGTATTAAAGGCTCTTAATGCCTCTTTCATAGCTTTGATTCCAAAGCAGGAAAAAGATATGACACCGGACCGATTCAGACCCATAGCTTTATGTAATGTGGTGTACAAAATTATTTCCGAAGTGATTGCTAACAAACTCAACCCCCTTCTTCCAGCTCTTGTCTCAGAGGAGAAAACTGGTTATGTGGAAGGAAGACAGATTCTTAATAACATCATTCAAGCTCACAAGGTCATACAATCTCTTAAGAGCAATAAGAAAGCTAGTATGATCATACAACTTGACCTAGCGAAAGCTTATGATAAGCTAAGTTGGTCTTACATTAGGGTAGTGCTAAGAGCTTTTGGATTCGACCAAAACTAGATAAGATGGGTTATGGCCCTTGTATCCATGGCTAGTTTTTCCATCTTGCTTAACGGCTCTCCCTCTAGAACCTTTATGCCTTCTAGGGGTCTCAGAAAAGGGGATTCGCTCTCCCCCTTCCTCTTTGTTCTCATGATGGAAGGGCTAGGCAGAGTGATCAAAACGGAAAATGTTGAAGGAAGAATCCAGGGTCTGAAACTTACCCTGGATGGTGCTGCTTTTACTCATCAACAATTTGTGGATGACACAATGCTGCAGGGTATTCCCACAGTCAGGGAAGCCAGAGCTTTCAAACAAATCCTGAACGACTTCGCTATGGCCACTGGTATAGAGGTAAGCCTTGACAAATCAAAAGTTTTCTTTTTTAACACTGACATTGCTATTCAAAGGAACCTCACTAGAATTCTCGGGTTTCAAAGGGATCAGTTACCTTCCAAGTACCTTGGAATGCCTCTTACGGAAAAACCTCTAAGCAAGGGAGTGTGGGAGCCAGTAACGAATAAACTTAAGGACAAGGTCAAGAAATGGACATGCAGGTATTTAAATTTGGTGGGGTGTCTTGTTCTTACAAAGGCGGTCCTGCAAGCTATGCCCATTTTCTTGTTTTCAATTCTTCCTGCTCCTAAAGGAGTTATGCAATAGGTCAGAAGTATTCAACGGAATTTTCTTTGGGGCAGAGGGGAACAGAAAAGGAAGTGGGATTTGGTAGCTTGGGACAAGCTCTGCAAACCTAAGGACCATCGTGGTTTGGGGCTTCATGACCTTGAAACCCTCAACAGAGTTTCGGGAGCAAAACTTTGGTGGAGGTGGCTTAAGGAATTGGAAACCCCTTGGGCCAAGCTTTGGGAATAGAAATATGCAAATGATTGGCAGGAGAGGGATCATATCTGAATGTCAAGGCTCATCAAGGGCTCCCACATTTGCAACCTTACTTGGGAGAATAGAGCCATTGTCCAACAACATAGTTTCTGGGAGAACCGAGTTGGGAACCTCGCACAGTTTTGGGAGGATAACTGGCAGCAGGAACCAAATTTGTTTAAGGAAGAATTAACCACTTTCAAGAATGACACTGACAACAAAGGTTTACTTATGGTAAGTGAATTCTGGGATCAGGTAAGGAACAATGGGAAATGAAGAATATGGAAGGATTTGGCTTATAGTGAAGAGAGCCCTTTGAAGGCCCAGGCATTTTCTCTTACTCTGGACTTGGAACAGAGGAATATTTTGGTGTCATCCTTGTTTGACCAACTAAGATGGGGAAGAAACACCGAAGGTAACTTTAACCTCAAAGAAGCTAAATGAATGGCCCTAGTGTTTGATTATCAAAACCCTGATCAGGTATGGAATAACCTTTGGCAGAATGCGCATTGGATGAAAATAAAGTTGTTTATGTGGTTGGTTCAACAAAAGAAAATTATAACTTGGGAGAACTACTGAAAAGATGTTTTGTTGGCCCATCCAAATGCCATCTATGTGGCTTACAAGAAGAGACAATGGAAGACTTACTCAACCTCTACCCATTCACCTCTACCTTGTGGGATTGGGTGGCCTCAGTCTTCAGGCAAACTGACAGGGACAGACTCAGCATCACTAATACTTTGAAGAATTGGTGGAAAAACGTCTTAGGCAATGAAATAATCAATAAAGCTTGGACTCTGGTTCCAGGCTTTATTATCTGGGATGTATGGAAATAACGCAATGGAAGGATTTTCAAGAAAGAAACTAGCTTGACTCAGTACATCATTGCACAAATATTATGACAGCTCAAAGACACAGTTGGAGCCCTTTTGTGGAAACTTCCTAAGAACCCTTCTTTGCCCTAGGATGCTCGCATACTGTTGTAGTTGGGTCTCCATGTGCTAGCTCCCCAGGGCATAAACAAGGGTGTGAGCCAAACAACTACTGGTAAAGACATCTGGTAGCCTCCTCCTCATGGTTTTTTGAAAATAAATATAGACGGAGCCTCTAAGGGCAACCCTAGGATGGTTGGATTTGGTGGGGTTATAAGAGATGAGCAGGGGCACATAAAGGACATCTTTCATAGTCATTTGGGGACTTCCACTAATAATATGGCAGAGCTCATGGCCTTAGAGCAGTGCCTGGAAATCTTGATCAAGTCAAATTTATACAACGCCATCATTGAAGCAGACTCTGAATTGGTCATCAACGTGGCCAAGAAGATATGTAATGGAACGACACCAGGAAACTTTTCGAAACATTGGAGGCTATTGTAGGTCTTTTAGCGTATTTCTTCCCACTTGCAAACCCTGAGAACTGTCAGTTTCGTTCATGTGTGAAGAAAATCCAATATGCTAGCTGATTGTCTGGCGAATGAAGGAGTGCTTCGCAAGGAAAGTTACAACAGGTACACTTGGGATTCAACACCCTCAGGGAAATTGCATGATGATTGTCAAAGATAGGTAGCCAAAGACATGGAGCACTTCCAGACCATGAGAAATGAGCAGAAGGAAGACTAGTGGAAGCAGGAGAGAGCGAAAGTAGGAGTTAATCCTAACCGTTGATCCCATAAAGAATGCTTAAGATAGAGCAAGCTATAGGGGTACATGGTAAATAGTGGGCTAGTAGAAAGGTTGCTGACCATAGATTTTGATGGCCTTCGTTATCGAATGGCTATCGGGTTGAAAAATGACCAAAGGTTAAGTCTACAGGTGGACCTGAAGATTTATAGATTAGTGGTTTATAATCTTTATTGGCTCTGTAAAGCGGGTAAAGGTCGCGCTAGTTTCCGATATGATATCTCTGATGACTGTTAGATCAATAGGGGCTTGATCGTATGGATATCGGGTTTTAAAAGTGATCGGAGGTTAAGACTTAGGCCAGACCTGAATTTTTAGTGGGAGAGGAAGGAACGACATAAACCCGAAGTCAAGAGAATGATGCATAGGAATCGTTTGACCATGGCAGATCAACGAACATATTTGGTGGAAAAGTTTAGTAGGAGTAGGAGCAGACAGAAGTTCTTCAGTCGGGCTGAAGTGCCGCAGTATTTCCTAACCATCGATCCTTTTCCACGCACTGACTTCATATTCCATTATGGGGCTTCAACCACTGGTAACCCGTGCGATAGTTTTAATGCCGTAGATCAATGGATCTAAGGACCCCATCATTGAATGGATATCGAGTTTTAAGATGGGGGGTAGTTAAGCCGATGAGCGGACCCAATTTTTTATAGATCACATGTTCCTTTTCTTTATTGGGTCCGAATAGCGGTTAATGGGCACACAAGCACCTGAAGTGATGCTGCGTCAACTGGAGGATCAAAAACCACATTAACGGCGGAAATTCAATCGCATTTGGTCTTTCGGTAAAAGCGTATGGCCAACGATAAAATTAGTTTTGCAATATTACGATCTGCCAAGGTTTGTGGGGATATGATGGACTGTGGACCATCTAATCAATAGTTTGATTGAACGACGAAGGCTTACTCCTGCATTTCACAGTTTCAAAGGTTATTGGCATGCATTCACTATGATGTGTGACAATCCGAAATGTGCGATAAGCCGAGATGTGCGCTAAGCCAAGATGTGCCGAGGTTTGCGAGGATGCAATGGACTCTCGCATTTCGTAGTTTTAGGTGTTGGTGGCTTACAGTCAATGCGAGGTGTGATAAGATGGGATTAGAAGGAAGAGTATTCTATTTTGTTGTTTTTTTGTTTTACGTGTGATGTTTGGGGTATTGTTGACCCTGTTGCTTTTCATCAACGGGTCTGTCTTTTGCTGGTCTTTACACTTGCAAAGACATTGTACCATATGTAATCTTATTTTTGAGGTTAATTAAAGGCACCACTCTTGCTTGACCAAAAAAAAGATGTTAGCAATAGTACATACATATCATTAAGTATAACATTGATTTCATGCACTTATAACGAAAACTTGTAAGTAGGTTAACATATAACTCTTTAAGGGTTCTAGATAGGTTAGAATTGCATGATTTTTTTATATATTAGTAATTTCACAAAAATACCAAGAATGAAAATAGTAAGGAAAGACATAAAACTAACATTAAGGTTTGACATTGTCTTGAATTGCTAGCCCCACTGAGGAGTATGGGGATTTTGGTTTTCAATCTCCATTAGATATTTTAATTGGTGGATTGAACCCTCTTCATGATCCACATGGCCTAAATGATCAGTCTCTGCATTGTTATATCCAAGTGATAAGTCTTCCATCCTCTCAGTTATAAGAAGTAATATGAATTAGTGTAATGTCCATTTCCTAATGGTCACTTCTACAGAACAAATCAATAGCCTGTTTGATTCCTGTAGGCTATATTTGATGAATAGGGGATTAATTAACTTAATTATTTAAATATAATTTGGGTAAAAGGTATAAAAATAAGACCCATCGTATTCTGATGACCATGGTATTTTGATGAAAAAAAAAGGAAGAGATTAGAGCTCACTCTTGGATTATTCCTAATTATTCTCTTAAGTCGATCTGGAGAGCTCTTGTAGCTTATGTGTTTAGGGGATAAAAACCTTATGAGAATTGGTTTTTATGGTGAAATAAATCCAGCCTAGCTGATCATAAGAAAGAATCACTCAAATTCTTTCATTGTCAAAGAGGGAAATTCATGTTTTTGGTCAAAACAAGGGTTCAACCAAAACTAGTGTGGGTTTTGTGTGGATCAATTTTGTTATCAACTGTTCATTGAAGCGAAGGGATGCTGAGTTTATCAATGTACAAATATTCATAAGGTCTATGTGGATTGATTTAGTCATCAACAATTTGTGGAATACAAGGGAGTCCAAGTTCATCATTATATCAACGAACTTTGACGATTTTGTGGGGGTCGTCCAAACTTATTTTAGTGTCTAAGATCAACTTATTTCATTAATCCAATCAAGCCAATATATTTGTTGAGTCATGGAATTTCCAAGATGTTAGCAAACTATAATTTCTTAAGGTTTTGAAAGAAATTGCAAAGGTAACCACAAATCTGCTTTGGACGCTGGGATCTAGCCCTGCCAGCTTCAGAGAGGGATCTCTTTGTCAGATTTAGCTTTGTTTGCTTGGTAGGATTTTAGGCTAGTTATGAGAGTTCAAAGTTCGGTTTTTAAATGGTTTGGTTGGAACAACAAAGGAAATCCATTGGGAAATGGAGTCAAAGAGGCTTGGGGTGATCAATTTGCAGAAATATCAAGCTTAAGTGAAACAGGGCAAGGTAGGCATACTACTAGATCCTTGTAGTTTATGATATGGAGAAGGAATAATTGATTTAGATTCACTTTAAATATAGAGCATTGTTACTTGAATTCTATATTTAAAATTCAGAAGAAAACATTGATATTGTTTTAAGCCAGAACAGGGTGTTTTAAAACAAATCCTGAACTTAATTTTCTTTAAAACAATAGAGAAAAGAAACACATATGAAAAACAGAGAAAACTGATTACAGTAAGAAGAACTTCACCACATAGATATGACATAGGAATCCTGAAACAACTTGTCTTGTATTAATGCAAAAGGTCACTTAAACTCAATGAACAACTTTACAATAGATGGTAATCTTTCTCAGTACAAATCCCAACCCTTTGTTTATTACAAATGAAACAATATATAGAATAAAAAATCTCCTAAATTGTTACAATAATTCTGGAATAAAATCCTGAATAATAACTAAAAATAAAATAATATCTCCAAATTATCTGCTGGAAACATTGAATTGTTCATTAAAATCTGGAATTGGTTTTCTGAATGTTGGAAATCTGCAAAATGATCCTCAATCTGCTGATCCTCTGTTGCTAGGTGTCTGAGACTGATCTTCATGCCCTTGAAATCTGGAAAAAGGTTGAAATTGTCTTCACAAAATCAGCTAACTTCTCTCTTAAATCTGATTGCTCTGCCTTTGAGTTCTATTTCTATCATTTTTTCTTTTCATCATCTTTTGAATACTTTATTTTGTCACAAAATATTTGGGGAAATATATATTTTAAATAATATTTCCAAATATTTTGATTAAACCCTTAAATGAAATTCATAATTAAAATTTCAATATATTCATTTGAATGATTTAATAAACCATCTTGTTTTCAAATCCATGTGTTGTTTTCCCTTCCCATGGATTTTGAAACCCATGTGTTGTTTTGCTCTTCCCATGGGTTTTGAAAAACCATGTGTTGTTTTTTTGTAAATCCATGACTAATAAAGTATTTCTATTTTGACTTTTATCCCTGTAAAAATAAAAATATCTTTCTTCTCTGTAAAAACTCATTTTTTACTTATCCTCCTATATGTAAAACTCATTTACATGAAATGAACCTTTTATTTTCTCTTGTAAATTCATTTTCTTGCACTTGTGAATTAATTTTCCCTCAGTCAAATTTTACTCATCCTCCTTCATTCGTAAACATATTCGTAAACATATTTCATAACATATGAAAAATTTCTCTATATACCTTCCCACCATAATTTAAATGTAATAGGAAAAATGGTTTTCAAAGGGGGGGAGGTAGGAAGTGGTTTAGGAGGAGGGGGGTTTGATTTAATAGGAGGGTGACAACTGTAAAACCCAGTAAGAATGGATTTTTTTTTTTGGACCACCCCCTTTGGTTAAATGGTGGAGGGCCTGGGGGTCCGAAACATACTACTAACTGTAGATGTATTTATTCACAAATCTCGAGGATTTTACATTTGGGAAATTTAATAGTTAAGTGTGGGGTGGGCCATAGGCTTTGACTTTTGGATTTATGACTGACGTATGATAAAAAAATGTGGTTCTAATGCTTTGGAGTTTGGATTTTTATTATTTTTGAATTAATTTTGATAATTCAAAATAAATAATTTCTCACTTAGGCCTTCTTCTTTTCTTGTGATTTTGAGGAGTAGACTTCATCCTTCTCTACCTTTTGATTCGAATGCCGGTTTGATGCACTAGATATACTGTTGGAAAGCTTCTCCTGAGCACTTTTCCATGAAAACACCTGCAACATGATCTGACCTAGACTTTGTATGCAAAAAATCTCCCAAACATCCATACTTTGTCTTGGCCAGCAGACTTCAAGAACTTTATGGCTCCTTGGACAAGCAAACGTTTAGGATATGACGCCTAGTGATTCATAGGCTAAACTTTACCAGCAGATTCCCAAAATAGATAACTGCACAAATATATTACCTATATTATAGGACCCTAACAATGGTTCCAATGGGGACGACATCCTCTCAGTGACGTGCCAAAGAACATTGTAGACTAGTAGCCTGATCCATTGGGCTGAACCCAACCCTGCAACATGCTCTGCAATGAAACCAGTGCAACTAAAAACCAATTAATTATCTATTCTAATCCTCATACTGAATCAAATCCATTATTCAAATTAAAATCAGAACTGTATATTGAAAAACTGAAAACTCTGTTGCAAACTAAAACTGAAAATGCTACAAAGATGCTCAACGTACTGAGCTTATTGGCAAACAATAAAACATGGATGTTGAAAAAACTTCATCAATTTGATAATCTGCAAACATTCCCTAGAATTATTTTAAAGCTTCAATAGAGATAGGGTATACCACATACCTTGTCATATTCTTTAGAAATCACCCTCATTATTGTGTAGTGGATTCTCCATGAGTGTTTTGCAATATGGATTCTTCGACAATGGAGTCTTTGGATCAAGATGAAAATTGATTGGAGTCGTCAAGTGAATGGTTCAAACTTCTTGTGTCTAATCACTGTCCACCATCAACAATCAGATCTGAAACTTAATACTCTTTCTTGAGGATGATGAAACCTTGTCCCAAGTATGGTCGCCAAAATGTTAGAACTCTGTAATTTTTTAAGGTTGTGAAAGAAATTGCAAAGGTAGCCACAAAACTTCTTTGGAAGCTAGCATTTAGCCCTTCTAGCTTTAGAGAGGGATCTCTTTGTCAGATTTAGCTTTGTTTGCTGGGTAGGCTTTTAGGCTAGTTATGAGAGTTTAGAGTTCATTTATTAAATGGTTTGGTTGGAAAATAAAAGAAAAGCCATTGGGAAATGGAGTCAAAGAGGCTTGGGGTGATCAATTTGTAGAAATATCAAGCTTAAGTGAAACAGGGCAAGGTATGCATACTATAGGATCCTTGTAGTTTATGAGATGGAGAAGGAATAATTGATTTAGATTCACTTTAAATATAGATCATTGTTACTTGAATTCTATATTTAAACTTCAGAAGAAAAAATTGATATTATTTTAAGCTAGAACAGGGTGTTTTAAAACAAATCTTGAACTTAATTTTCTTTAAAACAATAAAGAAAAGAAACACATATGAAAAACAGAGAAAATTGATTACAGTAAGAAACACTTCACCACATAGATATGACACAGAAATCCTGAAACAACTTGTCTTGTATTAATGCAAAAGGTCACTTGAACTCAATGAACACCTTTATAATAGATGATAATATTTCTTAGTACAAATCCCAACCCTTCGTTTATTACAAATGAAACAATATATAGAATAAAAACTATCCTCAATTGTTACAATAATTCTAGAATAAAATCATGAATAATAACTAAAAATAAAATAATATCTCCAAATTATATGCTGGAGACATTGAACTATTCATTAAACTCTGGAATTGGTTTTATGAATGTTGGAAATCTGCAAAATGATCCTTAATCTGTTGATCCTCTGCTGCTAGGTGTCTAAGATTGATATTGATGCCCTTGAAATTTGGAAAAAGTTTGAAACTGTTTTCGCAAAATCAGCTAACTGCTCTCTTAAATATGATTACTCTACCTTTGAGTTCTATATCTGTCATTTTTTTATTTTCATCATCTTTTGAATACTTTATTTTGTCACAAAATATTTCGAGAAATATATATTTTAAATAATATTTCCAAATATTTTGATTAAACCCTTAAATGAAATTCATAATTAAAATTTCAATATATTCATTTGAATGATTTAATAAACCATCTTGTTTTCAAATCCATGTGTTGTTTTCCCTTCCCATGGATTTTGAAACCCATGTGTTGTTTTGTAAATCCATGGCTTGTTTTCTCTTCCCATGGGTTTTGAAAAACCATGTGTTGTTTTTTGTAAATCCATGGCTAATAAAGTATTTCTATTTTGACTTTTATTCTTGTAAAAACAAAAATATCTTTCTTCTTTGTAAAAACTCAATTTTTTCTTATCCTCCTATGTGTAAAACTTGTTTACATGAAGCTCATTTTTTCTTACCTGCAGATTAGTTTCATAAACATATAAACATATGATCTTCCTTTTATTTTGCCTTGTAAATTCCTTTTCTTGCACCCATGAATTCATTTTCCCATATCGGGGGGGGGTTGGGTTTGCTGGGTGGTCTAAAACATACCACTAACCATAGATGTATTTATTCACAAATCTCGAGGATTTTACATTTGGGAAATTTAATAGTTAAGTGCGGGGTGGGACATAGGCTTTGAGTTTTGGATTTATGACTGACGTATGATAAATAAATGTGGTTCTAATGCTTTAGAGTTTGGATTTTTATTAATTTTGATAATTCAAAATAAATAATTTCCCACTTAGACCTTCTTCTTTGCTTGTGGTTTTGAGGAGTAGACTTCATCTTGCTCTACCTTTTGATTCGAATGTCAGTTTGAAGCACCAGATATATTGTTGGAAAGCTGCTCCTGAGCACTTTTCCATGAAAACACCTGCAACATGATCTCACCTAGAATTTATATGAAAAAAATCTCCCAAACATCCATACTTTTTCTTTGCCACTAGACTTCAAGAAACTAAATGGTTCCTTGGACAAGCAAACATTTAGGCTATGACACATAGTGATTCATAGGCTAAACTTTACCAGTAGATTCCCAAAATAGATAACTGCGCAAACAAATTACCTATATCATAGGGCCATAACAATGGTTCCAATGGGGATGGCATCCTCTCACCGAGGTGCCAAAGAACATTGTAGACTAGTAGCCTGATCCATTGGGCTGAACTCAAGCCTACAACATGCTCTGCAATGACACCACTGTAACTAAAAACCAATTGATTATTTGTTCTAATCCTTAAACTAAATTAAATCCATTCTTCAAACTAAAATGAGAACTATACATTGAAAAAATGAAAAATTTGTTGCAAATTGAAATTGAAAATGCTACAAAGATGCTTAGAGTACTGAGCTTATTGGCACACACCTACCTACCCTATACCGCTGAGAAACTGCTGAATCAAATAACACAAAAATGCCAGTGAAGCCAGTCAAGTAACTACTCAGTTGACATAGCTACCTGACTGTGCTTAAAAAATATCAAGATTGGAAAATGTAGTAACAATAAAAACTAGCGATGGATCTAGTTCTCACAGTGAAAACATGGTTGAAAACTCAAGCTGAAAAAAACCTTCATGTAGTCTGCTATGGGATCAATAAAGACATAATCTATTAGTTGACCCTCTAGGTATTCAATTACCAATTTAACATGGTTGAGTTTTCCAATTGTATCCTCAATATTAAACCACGATTTAAACTGTATAGTGTGAGTCTTGTGTTCAAAAACATAACATTCGTCAATCTGAAAATCAAAGGGAAATACAATCTCCTCTTGTTTTGGCGAAGGAATATTTTCAAAGAACTATTTTGGATCTTGGAAACTGTAGGACTAAATCTGAGTATCTAAGAATTGAATATCCTTCTCAAGTCTTTCAACAAATGACTCAAGAAAACAAACTTTAATTTTAGACAAAAGTTTGCATGATTTCAAACAATAAAACATAGACATTGAAAATACTTCATCAATTTGATAATCTACAAACTCATCCAAGAATTATTTTAAAGCTTCAATAGAGATAGGGTCTGCCACATACCCTGTCATCTTCTTTAGCAAGCACCCTGATCAATGTGTAGTGGAGTCGCCATGAGTGTTCTACAATCTGGATTCTTTGACAATGGAGTCTTTGGATCAAGTTGAAACTTGATTGGAGTCGCTAGGTGAATGGTTCAACCTTCTTGTGTCTAATCACTGTCCACCATCAGCAATCAGATTTGAAACTTGATACTCTTTCTTGAGGATGTTGAAACCTCGTCCCCAGTATGGTCACCAGAATGTTAGCACTCTATAATTTATTAAGGCTGTGAAATCAATTGCAAAGGTAACCACAGAACCGCTTTGGAAGCTAGGATCTAGCCCTGCCAACTTCAGAGAGGGATCTCTCTGTCAGATTTAGCTTTTTTTTCTTGGTAGGATTTTAGGCTAGTTATGAGAGTTCAGAGTTTGGTTCTTAAATGGTTTGGTTGGAACAACAAATGAAATACATTGGGAAATGGAGCCAAAGAGGCTTGGGGTGAACAATTTGTAGAAATATCAAGCTTAAGTGAAATAGGGCAAGGTAGGCATACTACTGGATCCTTGTAGTTTATGAGATGGAGAAGGAACACTTGATTTAGATTCACTTTAAATATAGAGAATTGTTACCTGAATTCTATATTCAAACTTCATAAGAAAACATTGATATTGTTTTAAGCTAGAACATGGTGTTTTAAAACAAATCCTGAACTTTATTTTCTTTAAAACAATAAAGAAAAGAAACACATATTAAAAACAAAGAAAACTGATTGCGGTAAGAAGCACTTCACCACATATATATGACATAGGAATCCTAAGACAACTTGTCTTGTATTAATGCAAAAGGTCACTTGAACTCAGTGAACAACTTTACAATAGAAGGTAATATTTACAATATATAAAATAAAAACTCTCCTAAACTATTACAATAATTCTGGAATAAATCCTGAATAATAACTAAAAATAAAATAATATCTCCAAATTATCAACTGGAAACATTGAAATATTCATTAAACTCTAGAATTGGTTTTCTGAATGCTGGAAATCTACAAAATGATCCTCAATCTGCTGATCCTCTACTGCTAGGTGTCTGACACTGATCTTCATGGCCTTGAAATCTGGAAAAAGGTTGAAATTGTCTTCACAACATCAGCTAGCTGCTCCCTTAAACCTGATTGCTTTTCCTTTGAGTTCTATTTCCGTCGTTTTTTATTTTCATCATATTTTGAATATTTTATTTTGTCACAAAATATTTAGGGAAATATATATTTTAAATAATATTTTCAAATATTTTGATTAAACCCTTAAAATAAATTCATAATTAGAATTTCAATATATTCATTTGAATGATTTAATAAACCATCTTGCTTTCAAATCCATGTGTTGTTTTCCCTTCCCATGGATTTTGAAACCCATGTGTTGTTTTGTAAATCCATGGTTTGTTTTCTCTTCCCATGGGTTTTGAAAAACCATGTGTTGTTTTTTGTAAATCCATGGCTAATAAAGTATTTCTATTTTGACTTTTATCCCTGTAAAACCAAAAATATCTTTCTTCTCTTTAAAAACTCATTTTTTACTTATCCTCTTATCTGTAAAACTCCTTTACATGAAGCTCATTTTTTCTCACCTCTACATTAGTTTCATAAACATATGATCACAAAATCTTCCTTTTATTTTCTCTTGTAAATTCCTTTTCTTGCACTCATGAATTCATTTTCCCTCAGTCACATTTTACTCATCCTCCTTAATTCGTAAATATATTTCATAACATATGAAATTTTTCTTTATATACCTTCCCGCCATAATTTAAATGTAATAGGAAAAATGGTTTTCGGAGGGGGATATGTAGGACAAATTTTCGGACCCCCCCCCCCAATGTTGGAGGGGATGGGGGGTCTGAAACACACCATTAACCGTAAATGTATTTATTCACAAATCTCAAGGATTTTACATTTGGGAAATTTAAGAGTTAAGTGCAGGGTGTGCCATAAGCTTTGACTTTTGGATTTATGACTGAGGTATGATAAATAAATGTGGTTCTAATGCTTTAGAGTTTGGATTTTTATTATTTTTGAATTAATTTTGATAATTCAAAATAAATAATTTCTCACTTAGGCCTTCTTCTTTGCTTGTGGTTTTGAGGAGTAGACTTCATCTTGCTCTACCTTTTGATTCGAATGTCGGTTTGAAGAACCAGATATACTGTTGGAAAGTTTCTCCTGAGCACTTTGCCATGAAAACACCTGCAACATGATGTGACCTTGATTTTATATGAAAAAAATCTCCCAAACATCCATACTTGTCTTGGCCACCAGACTTCAAGAACTAAATGGCTGCTTGGACAAGAAAACATTTAGGCTATGACACCTAATGGTTCATAAGCTAAACTTTACCAACAAATTCCCAAAATAGATAAATGCACAAACAAATTGCCTATATTATAGGAACCTAACATAGGGGATATCTAATCATCTTAATAAATTTTTCCTAGGAAAGCGATTTATAATAGTTTGTCAAAAGAATTCGAACGCTGCCATCTTCTTCTTATTTCCCATCAAAACAATGCCAATTGTAAGGGCTACTCTCAGGTTCCCATAAACTGATTATTTTTTGTTGTATCTAAGAGGGCTTACCTTGCATATTAATAAATCAAATATAAATGCTTGAGTTGTTGATGTAAAAGTTTACTTGTGGCTGTGTTATTTTTCTTGTGGTATAATTGATGTAAAGGCTTCATGCAAAGTATCTAATAAAGTGTGTTATAAATACTTCATATCGGTTTGCATTTAAAAATGTTTGACGAAATGTTTGCATGATAAAAAAATAAAAGTTTTTTTATTAGGGGATTGTACAATCAACCACACTTAGATTTAATATTATTGGTATGCTAGCTATGAAACTAGAGAAGATTGATTACGACAACATTATGTGCAAAATTACTTTATCTCATCTTTTCTAGTTTAGCTAAAATTGTTGAGAGGGTAGTTCTATTTCCCTTTATGGCTTCCTCTTAGCTTCAAAAAACTTTCTTAACTTATTTAACCTCATGTTTATCCATGGATATCCTACCAAAAAATGAAAGACAAGAAGAGATACAAAACTAAAAATAATGAAGTCAGAGTGAACATACCATACCATATCTGTAATTGAAGACGAATCTCCTCTCCATTAACTAAATCATGGTGTTGAGAGGAATGTGATAGAAGATGAAATCCAAAGCACCATTAAGTTAGATTGTTAGCAGTAACCAAGAATCTAAATGGTGCCTAGTAATATGGAGACCACAAAATTACATGAGGGAGTAGATTATATAGCGATTCCATTGGAAAAATCCTAATAATGACTTTAGTTCATGTAATCCATTGGAGAGTGGAACTTTTGCGCCATCGATGAATTTTTCACTGAAGGATAGAAGTGGGAAAATCCTCATCAATTCATGAAAATTCCTTTGTCCAGGCTAGATTGATTAATGATGGATGCATTTACAACCTAGGATACCCATAGACCAACTCAACTAAAGTAAGCGAGCTAAGATGACATATCACATCCGACCATTTCCACCTTGAAAGTCCCACCATTACTTTGATTAGAGTACCTCCTGATGTGTGCAAGGAGAGGAATGGTGGTGTACCAAGTCATCATGGGATCCAATTCAATTAGATGGCCATATTATCCATTAATTCGCCCTCCTTTAGCGACATGCCTACCTTTTCCCAGTGATCAACTTCAATGTTGTACTCTTGCTTAATCTGGTAGAATATTATTTACCCAAATGGATTTTCTAAAGTATTAATTCTATTGAAAAGGGAATTTAGTCTAATATCCCCAAAGGGGATCCTTCTAGTCAAAGATTTGATAACCAAAATTACTTCTCCTAGCACAATTAGAGATTTCAAACCTTCCTCTAGTGCTAAGGAGAGCCCTTGAAAAAGAGCTAGAGATTCTTCTAAATTATTCAAAATGTTACCAAGGCCCCAAGAAAAATGTGCTATTGTATTACCCACAAGATCATGTAGACTTCCACCTCAACCTATCATCCATGTTTTTTTTTGTTGTAAACTAAAATATTGGATTCAGGTTAGAAAAATACATATAATAGTTGGCCCTGATTCTTCCTTAGTCTGCCACTAGGGAAACTATCCCATTGGAAGGACCAGTGGCCTTTAGTCCAAGATATCAACAAGTTCAAAATTCATTAGAAGTTAGCCAACATATGTTGTTTATCCCAAAAATAAATAGTATTGAGCCAAAATATAGATGCTATTTCTAATGAAAAAATAAACAAAATTATGGTTCTCACAAACTAGCCCAAGATATATTGAGAGCATTGACCAAAAATAGTGCAGGAACCGTTATAGACATATTTGGGCACTGCAACCCCGATCACATATGTCGATAAACCAAGGGCTCTTAAACCCCTAAAAGTGTTGTTTCATACCCTAAAGGATCAAGGTCAACTGATTACATCATTTCCCAGAAGTTCTCCTTGAAAAACCACTCAGAACTGGCCAAAACTGGACCATCTCACCTGCTCCATGGTTAGGGTGCGATGCATCTCACTTGCTACACACAAGAGGTGCGATGCATACTGAAAAGGCCTTCTGTAGGGTGCGATGAGCGAGAATGGACAAATGGTAGAGATAGTTTGCTAAGTGGATGCCCAAGGAATCTTCTAGAAACTTCTCCTATGACACTTGCCTCTCTGAATTCGCCCAAGGATGAGTAAGAGATCATGAAATCTCCAAGTGGAACCAAGAACTATCAGTTAAATGACACTAATCAAAAACCCGGAAGCTGACTCACCCCCCTGCAAATATCTATATATGGATCCCTCATCCTAGAGATCCAAAGGCTGGAATTTTGTAATTTGTAAGGAGTGCTGTTGGTTTCTCTTTGGGACATTGTATTGTTGGGTGATCTTGCTTTTCATGAGGTGAAGAGGGCTTTCATGCTGGGAGGATGATGCTGGATTAGAAAGCTGGGTTGTAATCCTCTCTTCTACTTCTACTATCAATAAAGCTATTTGAGTATTCCTCCATATACTTATGTACTTGTAAATATTGTATTTGTGAATGCAATTGTATGGTTAATGTACATCTGATTCTACATTGTTTATGGCATTATAGATCTCTATGCTTTGATGGTATTTTGCTGCTTTGCCTCTACAGGTGTTCTTTGAAGCGGGACAAGTGAGAAAGGAGTGGCGAAGCTCTATCAAAGGAGAGAAGAAACAAGCAAGGAGCCAAGCGAAAGACTGAGGTTGGTGCTCTCTGCTTCTCTCTCATCTATCATACATAAAGGAAAATACAAGTTTCTTTGAACTGTTTGTTTCTAAGATAGCTACGTTTCTTAGTGGGACTAGCAGATCAAATAGTGACACTAGTTTTCCCAGAAACAAAATGGCGACTCCGCTGGGGAATGAATAGTTTGTTTGTTTGTTACTGTTGTTTGCTTTATAAACTACAGATGAAGCCTGAAGTTAAGCCAACTAGCCTTCGAACTGATTTTGCTATGAAACTGCAAAGTAGATCAATGCTGCTTCAGTCAATCGCCGGGTTGGTTTATGAACTGAACATCTGACTTGCAAACATCCTAAGTGCCCTGGTGGTAGCTCAATACCGCATAAGATTATACCCCTATACTTTGTGTTTATTGTCCATCATAAGCTCGACCTAAATCACTAAACTTAGCTCCAAATTGTGAGTGAAAACCAAGCTTAGTCTCATCCCTAGACCATCGCACTGTCTCTCATTGGAAATCTAGATGCATTGCACCTCCCATGTGCTGCAGGTGAGATGCATCCTTGTTTCCCTTAAGGACAGGTGTGATAATTGAATGAGACTGTTTCTCTTTCCAGAAATGGGTTTTTTCTTCATTGTTTTCAGCTCTATTCGTAGTTTTGCAGCCTATGATTAGTATATCACTGTTGAAGCCTTCTTCCTTTACATTATTCAACCTCCATTGATAAGGAATTGTGAATGTTTTTTTTATTATGTATTTTTCATCATTTACAGTCCTCCTTTGCAAAAAGTAGCTTAATCGAACTGTCGTCTTTTGATTCGAAAGTGTTGCAACTGTCGTTTTGAGTCAAGAAAAAGAGTGTCGTAAAGTCTTCCTCTTTCAGATAGTTGATTGTACTTTTTCCATTGTATTTGATTTGAATTGTCAGTATTTGAAGTGTCGAAAGCAGTTTCCCATTCGAAATTGAAAGTGTCGTCTTAGTCTTCCTTTCGTCTTTTGAAAAGAAATTGCTGAAGTGTCGCTTTAAAGAAAAGTAGTTCAGATCTGTACTTAGTTTTCTTTTTGGCATTCTCACATTAAGGAAACGGAAAAACAAATACATGCATGTGCATTTGCATTTAGACTGCATTTAGTGTGTGCTCTCTGCTCTCTATTGAAAGAATTGTACTCTTCTTTCCTTAGTAGCTAGGATTTTCATTGCTAAAAGAAAACAAACGAATGTTTATCATTTAGATTGCATATTTAGGAATTGTACATCTACATCATGTGGTGAACCTTGAAAGGAAAATTTCTTAAGAAAGATCAACTATAAAATAGACCTCAATGAACATAAAAATGCTTTGGAACCTAATGCACAACATCTAGAAGTCTAGGCTAGAGATGTATTCCGGCATCGTAAAGCCTGGTAACTATCATTTTCATCGTAGGTTGGCTGATTCCTCCTCTTTAATAGGACAAGTGCCAGTACGGACTTGTGCTCCCATGTACCGTCGAGTATATATTGGGAGACCACAATAGGCTGATATCCTTTATCCTTAGGAAGCCATGTCTATCACCCTATCGATCGCAATGCACTGAACACAGCATTTAGGAAGATTGACTGTTTCCGTACGTAAAGTCCTCGGTAATTTCTCTTTAATTTACCACCGAGGCGTATATTGTAGTTTTGCGATTGGTTTGGTAATCCCTCTGTCTAGACTTCCAGAGTAGTCACTTTCGTTCCTTTTCGATTCCCGAAAAGAAAAGGTCCATCTAAGCACTTGTCACTTCAGGCTTATTAAAAATCAAAGGCGACTAGAGTCATCTTTAGCTTTCTCTTGACTCTTAAAAATTGAAAAAGCAAAGTTGTGTCAAAGCATCATAAAATTTATTTAATTCAGAATAACATTTTCCCCTTTTAATTTTGAGTTGATCAAGTAATCCACAATCGTGGAAGAAAGTCAATCAAAACCCCATCGTTTGCGGAGGCTAGCGAGTCAACCGTCTTTGACTCCAGAAATGAAACCATTCCGGGTGAAACGGTCTCGTTTAACTGAGTCCACCTCTCTTGGTTTATTTGAAATTTGTGTTTCAACATCATCAGAGACTACAGTTACTCCGATGATTTCTGGTACATCTGCCTTTACAAAAGAAGTTCCGCAGTTACAAGAGGACATTAGAACTGATCCTAGTGTAATGGTAGATGCCTAGATACCTGAAACAAATCCATCTAGAGCTGATCCAAAAACTGAAGTTCACTCACTTGAACATCTGGGATTTGAGTTCCATAATTCAGAAGGTGTCACCCCTCCAGTATCTGTCGTTGCAGAAACTATACCTTCTTCGGCACCGGAAATATTTTACGGACTTGACGGTCTACCTCTTCCACTTGGACTGATTGCTATAGAAGAGATTGTAGAGGATATTCCATCTAGTACCCTATTGCATTTTGGAATTGGGATCCACCTATATCATTCTACTACAGAGCTTAGTTCTTTTAATCACCCTTCATTGCAAGTTCCTGTTGAATCGCTAGGAAATATTTTGGATAGATAAATATGTCTGAACAACCATCAACATCTAGGACTGTGTCATTTGATACAACAATAGCGAAGCCTCCTGCTGCTACTCCGACAATGTTTGCTGGTATACCATCTGTCCCAACTAGTTCTCAACCGCTAGATGGAGTCCACCTAGGGACTGTTTCGACAGCATGGTCTGTTCCTATTTGTTCATCCAGAATCTTATCTGGAATTTCTTATGTTGAAACTTAGCAAATTGATCCTTCAAATTAGTATCAATTTGGGTAGTCCAGTCTCCAAAGACCAATTGGTCCTTTGCACACTGGATTGCAGCCATATGGGGGGTTGTATGCCTTTTCATTGTTCCCTCCGGGAGAACAACCATATGAGAGTTCACAACAAAATTCGAGTCAAACTGGAATTGCATCCAGTGGTTGGGTACCAATACTGCCTCAACAACCAAGAGTTGTATATTCAATGCAACCAAATCAACCTGTGTCGAACATTCCCACTACACCTGCTATTGTGACTGTGTCGCAAGTACAAGTGCTGCCTGTTGTATGTCAACCTCAAGTCTCTCAGATTGTAATACAACAGCCTCTTATCTCCACGGCTCAATCACAACATCAGATTAGTGACTCCTTAACTGGAGCGACTCAGGCTCAAACGGGTACTATCACCCCTCATATTGGTCAAATATCCAGTATTGGACAATAGCAAATGGTACAACAACCATGGCTGGTACAATATCAACAACCACAATTCCAGCAAGCTTACCGAGGACCTGAGCAACAAAGCTTTGCAGGTAATGGGCAACCGTATTTTCAAAACGGTTACTAACAATCATATTATAATGGTTATGCCCATCAACCTTATAAAAGTTATTAGCATCAGATACATTATGGTGGTATGCAAAGACCTACTGCTCAGGCAATCCCATCTTATCCTGGGTATCCTTCGCCAAACTTGAATCAACAGTTGCCTTTCGCATCAACTTTAGAATTACCAGATCTGAACCGGCTGACAAATGATCTAATTACTTACGCCCCTTGGTGGCCAGCGATTCCTCATAAACCTCCCTCTAATATTCCTAAATTTAATGGAAATCCGGGTGAAGAGCCATCAAATCATGTAATGACTTTTCATTTGTGGTGTTCATCTAACACTCTAAATGATGATTCAATTAGGCTTCGCCTTTTTCAGTGAACGTTAACTGGCCTGGCAGAAAAATGGTACATTGAATTTCCTAGAGCTTCGTTGGACAACTTCAACACCCTCGCCACTACCATTTTAACCCACTTTCAGCTACCCGTAAGGTACGAAATTGGAACAGAGCTCCTTACCAATTTTAAACAGACAACAACCACTCACATATCTGATCATATTCATGAGTGGCGACGTTGTCGTCGAATGGTAAAGACATATTTTCCTGATCAGCTTCTAGCTGAGTGGTTTATTAAGTCATTATTTCCTTCTATTACTGAAGATGTGGCGAAGGGAGGAGTTGTCACTGAAGAGCAAGTCATTGCTTGTGCACAATATTTGGACTTGATCTATACTCAGTCCGGCACACTCTACGACAAAATTCTTGATGCTCCTAGACCATAATTTTTTGTTCCTCCCCCTCCTAAATCGAACAGGGACTCTCATGCCGGTGATGGCGTGATTGGTACCTCAAGTACGCAAACCGCAAAGGCTCCATCTGGTAAAGCCCTTGCAGTTTCTAGTAAAAAAGAAAATGACAAACTTCTTGCCTCAGAGGTTAATGTCATGTCGTCTGACAAGGGCAAGGAACCAAAGCAACCAGGGGGCAAGAAGAAAGGGAAAAACAAAAAGAAGAAATAGGAAGATTCGACTCCTGAAAAATCTTCTGAGAACCCTACTGGGAAACAGAAACCTCGTTATCCATGTTTAATATGCGACGACGAACATTTCATGAGAGATTGTCCACATCGAGCTGAGGTTGTGAAATTTTTAAAAACTTCAACTACCTTAGCGGTGTTGACTAATCCGTTTCCAAACCCAGAAACCAATTTGGTTGCTATCCATCATGCTTCACCATCCTAAGTGCTTATGTTGTCCATCTCGAAACAGAAAAATGATGCTTTGATATCGACAAGGAATAAAGATTATGGGAATCCACAATCATCGAACAAGAAGGCTACAAATCAACCCAGTAGTTCGACAACAGCTTTGCCAGAAGTTGTTCCACCCATCATTCCCGAATTAACTATAAAGCCGCCAAAGGGAGTAGTACATAAATCAACATTTAATCCTCATGCTAGAGTAGCACAAAATTATAATATAGTAGAGGATCTGGCTCAATCGCCCTCCACTATGTTGACACTTGAAGTACTGGAAAATTTCCCCTCCCAAAAACAGGCTTTGTTATTAGCAATAGATGGGATTGATCCAGCGGATTCCAATCTTGTGGCCTTTAACCATAAAGGATACAAACCTTAGTTACCGGCCCAACTCGCTTTCCTTATACAGGTAAAAGCCCTCAATAAAACCGTTCATTGAACAATAATTGATGAGGGAGCATATACCTGTATTATGTCAATGAGTTGCTGGAAAACTTTAGGTTCACCACCCTTGTCGCGATCACCAACGACATTAAAAGTGTTCAATGGAAGAACATACACACCATATGGGATGTTAAGTAACTTGCAAGTTGAACTGGGGGGCAAGACAGTAGAAATTGAAGTCGAGGTCATTGATGGAAACCTTGACTACAATATCTTACTGGGAAGGCCCTGGATTTATGCCATAGCTGCCATTGTGTCTACATATTTTAGAAATATTGCATTTACCTTCCAAGGTGGAATTACAATCGTTGACCAACTAACATTTTTCCCCAATAGTTCACAAGCTACTGGAAGCATTCCATTGATCCATGGAAGTTCTAAATCACTTCAAAATGTTGGAGTAGGTCTCCTAAAAGACCCTTCCTTAATGGGTAATTTTGCCCTCCCGCCTCCAAGTAATCTGGCGGAAGTGGCCATAGTGGAAACCTGTCATATGATATCTTCTACATCATCAAATATTAAGAAGAACTCTGACCATTTTGATACTATGGGTCACCGAGGATGGTTCTTATCTTATGTCGACCTCATTACAAAATGAAACAAGGGTTATGAGGATAGTTCCTTTACTGTGTCAACCTCATTAAAAAATGAAACAAATCCCTTTCGAAATCGAGTCTTTGATTACGATCTCGTAAAATCCAAGTCGAGTCTTTCAAAGATCTCAAAGGTAAAACTTCATTCCAACCACCGCGTTGAATGCAATGAAGCTTGGGGGGCATGCACCTCGATTTGCATCATTATGCTGGGGGCATGCAAACTTATAACAAGCATAGTTTTTCATTTCAAGCTTGTGTAAACATGAAATCGAATCTGAGCATATGTTGTCGCATGGTTCAAGATCATTAAAAAATGAACCAGGCTATGAGCAATGTTTCCGCAAGGTTCAAGCTCATTAAAAAAATAAATAAACCTGCCACCGAGAATAGTTTCTCCCGATTCAAGCTCGTTAAAAAATGAATCCACCTTCGGTAAATAACCTTTGTGATTGCCATTCTATCTGCCTTTTGAACCTTGGTTGTGTTCTTTTCGTCACCTCCACTCTTTTAGCCAATCATACGCCTCCACTTGATTGTTTACCCTTTTGAGCAACAGCTGCGACGAGTAGTCCTGTTAGCCAACCTCTTCACACCACCATATTGAGAAGTTCCAAGATTACCCGGAACTAGTTCCAAGATTACCAAGAACCCGTTCGCTACCATAAACGCCACTCATTCCTCAAAAAACGAGTCTGCTTTAAACTCTTTTTGGACTCGCTAAATATGAAAAGATTTTCGAGCATTCCAGCTCGTTAAAGTGTTTGGAAATAACGAGTCTACTTTAAACTCTTTTCAGACTCGCCAAATATGAAAAGATTTTCGAGTAATTGGCCTCTCCAGCTCGTTAAAGTGATTGGAAGTGCCATCCCTCCTGTATTTTAATCTTTTTTGGACCTGAGGGATTATCCCACAAAATGATCGAGCGCTTGTCTTTTTCGGCTCGTTAAAGTGATTAGATTAGTCAACCCTTGTGTAGTATTTTAATCTTTTTCGGACTCAAGGGATTATAATACAAAAAAGAACTGCTGGAGTTTCCTTTTTGTCTCTTTTCAAACTCTCTAAACATGAAAAGGACCGAGTTATCTTTGTTGTTAAACTCGTTAAAACAATAGCGACAAACTTGTCCATCCGGACAAGAGCGAGTTTCACTGTCGCTAAGCTCGCTAAAACATAGCGACAGGTTTGCTCGAAGGGAAAATTATAGAACAAGCATATGTTATCCTCCTCAAGCTTGACAAAAATAAAGAGGTATTGGTCAGTAATGACTGGGGAAAAAGGGAAGAAAACTTGAAGAATTTTATTGGTAGCAGGTCGCTCTTGAACATGACACTTTCACTCCATCACCATGATTGAGTTGGGTTGCGTTATTCCGTTCACTGGTCATATTACCATTGGCCATCCATACCATCCATCTCTTGGGGTTAATGCTACCAATCCATCTCAGTGTCACTGACATGTTCAAGAGAAGTCGCTAAGAGAATTCATCAACCTAGCTAACGCCTCATCCACTGCAATACCTTCACCCTCCATTTTTCATAATCGCCATTCCTGAACCTTGTATCATCAGATCGTTTTCACCTCCACAAAATCATTTGCTCCGTTTTGTGTCGTAGATGTGGGATAAATTAAGGCCCTCCTACGATGGGTCACTTCTTGTCGACATCAGCTCATTATCCAAGAAGTTGACTTAGGAACAACCCTTTCAGTACTTTGAAGCTTGCAAGCCTCAATGGCAAGTTTCTCACTTCTGGTGACAGGTTTACATCAATGGCCTCCGATCGAAAGATTTTATGTGGTGTTCGACATCGAATCATATATTCACACAACGTAAATTGTACTGCAGTACCTTGAGGGTCATTATCATTATCACTGATTCCTCTCACACCTGTTAATAGCTTACATCATTGGCTGGTAATTAGGCGATGTCTTTCCATGTTCGACTTCAGAACATCTTTTCACATGGATCAACTTGCACATCGGGCAAAGATTGAATGAGTTTGAAGACCCCGGGTCTAGTTTCATCCATCTGGGCTGCGATATATTCAGGAAAATAAAGACATCAAATGTACTCCATAGCTGCATAGATAATCATCCAAGCTAAGGATGATGGCTCTACCAGAATCACCAGTCTGCAACAATAGATGATTGTCTGTCCTATGTACATGAAAATGAATTTATAAAGTTGAGCATGGGAATGCTTGCCTCAGCTAGATCATGAAAATATTATGAGGATAATGTATTGTATTTTATCTTATTACAGGTCACCTTCCAGTTCAAAAAACCTCAGATCCTCATGATAAAGCATTTCACCCGACATCAGAAGATTTACAACCTCATGCTTTAGGGGGCAACTGTTATAGACATATTTGGGCACTGCAACCCCAACCACATATCTCAATAAACCAAGGGCTCTTAAACCCCTAAAAGTGTTGTTTCATACCCTAAAGGATCAAGGTCAACTGATTACATCATTTCCCAGAAGTTCTCCCTGAAAAAACACTCAGAACTGGCCAAAACTAGACCATCTCACCTGCTTCATGGTCAGGGTGCGATGCATCTCACCATCTACACATGGGAGGTGTGATGCATACTGAAAAGGCCTTATATAGGGTGTGATGAGCAAGAATGGACAAATGGCAGAGATAGTTTGCTAAGTGGATGCCCAAGGAATCTTCTACAAACTTCTCCTATGACACTTGCCTCTCTGAATTCACCCAAGGATGAGTAAGAGATCATGAAATCTCCAAGTGGAACCAAGAACTATCATTGAAATGACACTAATCAAAAACCCAGAAGCTGACTCACCCCCCTGCAAATATCTATATATGGATCCCTCATCCTAGAGATCCAAAGGCTGGAATTTTGTAATTTGTAAGGAAGTGCTGTTGGTTTCTCTTTGAGACATTGTATTGTTGGGTGATCTTGCTTTTCATGAGGTGAAGAGGGCTTTCATGCTGGGAGGATGATGCTGGATCAGACAGCTGGGTTGTAATCCTCTCTTCTACTTCTACTATCAATAAAGCTATTTGAGTTTTCCTCCATATACTTGTGTACTTGTAAATCTTGTATTTGTGAATGAAATTGTATGGTTAATGTACATTTGATTCTACATTGTTTATGGCATTATAGATCTCTATGCTTTGATGGTATTTTGTTGCTTTGCCTCTACAGGTGTTCTTTGAAGCAGGACAAGTGAGAAAGGAGTGGCGAAGCTTTATCAAAGGAGAGAAGAAACAAGCAAGGAGCCAAGCGAAAGACTGAGGTTGGTGCTCTCTGCTTCTCTCTCATCTATCATCCATAAAGGAAAATACAAGTTGCTTTGAATTGTTTGTTTCTAAGATAGCTACCCATCTTAGTGGGACTAGCAGATCAAATAACGACACTAGTTTTCCCGGAAACAGGAACATAGATAAGTCTAGGAAGAAAAAGAAGCATCAACCTTAATTAAGACTAGCTTGGTCTGGTCATAGCTATTAGGGCCTAGTCCCGAAGAAACTCCAACTTTTATGCATGAAATCCTCTTGTCAATATCCTTCAACTATAACCCTATGTCCTCTAAAATCAATAAAATAACATCTTTGACATTTTTCGTATCTTGTAGGACCTTTACTAGGAGAGATTTCATCCTCCAATAAATATCAACAATATATAAATACTGATTTTGGCACCTGCATGTGTGGCATACGTTGGGATTTTAAGAAGCCATTGTCGAGGACTCCTTATAATTTGATAAACATGCTTTCTCCCCCACCACATTGTCTTCTAGTTCCTGAAGCTTGTCCTTTATGGTCCCTAAAGTCTACATATTTTAAGCTCAAGCTAATGATTATGATCACATATAGGCTATCAAACCTCAAGGGGATCCATAAACTCCTTCACCTCTTCGACATTGGGCATATTGACACACCATTGCTATGACTTGCAGGGGAAGAAAGGATTTTTGGCTAGTGCTACTAGACTTGTGCCTCAAGGGAGGCTATGGTCCAACTCAAGTGGTAAAATCCAAACTGTTTGCATAAGCCAATATTACTTAACTAGAGGGAAATTTTCCAAATTAAGCCCTGATAATAGCTTTAGACTAGGTTAGACCTTGTCATAATAAGAAGGACATAAGACTGTAGTCTTAGGAGGTCCCTCCACTTGATGAAAATAATTGAACACTAACATAATATGTTCAATTAACTCTTTAAGTCAGCTGAAGAAAATCGATCTCACAACATCTTGACAACAAATATAGCACCTTATTGTTTAGCTATGCAAGTGGCTTATTAAACAAATCTCCAACGCATATATTATGGTGCTAAGGTTATTGAAATGGCATTAAAAAAATGAAGCCTTCCATATCTATTGGTGCTCCACCATACTTATCATAACCAACATACCTCTGCCATAACTTCCGACACCCCTCCATTCAACGAACATCTAACATTATAGAATATGGTATTAATTTGTGTTAATATGTGGGAGTGGTATGTTATGCCTTATTTTTTCCACAAGGAAAAATCTCAATTTTATTCAAAAAAAGTAGAACAAAATTACATGTTGTATATGTTGTCAAGAATATGCATAATGGCAGATCTTGTTGACCAAGATCAATAATGACTCATGAGAGAGTTACCTTATACTATTCTTTCCTACCTTTCTTTTTTTCCACTTTCCGCCAACCACTAGAGTTGGGGGTGGATGATACAATGGCTCTTTGAGACTCAGTTATATTTGGTGGGATTTCTTTGTCAGAATCCGAGCCATCCGAAACATGGGTTTGTTTGGTGCTAATTGCTTCTTTTACAGAGGAAATCATCTCGTTTTATTGTTGCGCTGCAAAAGATAGTGGAACTAAAGCTGTGTTGGTTACTGTTTTGTCCTAATGCATAGTATCCTGTGGATCATTAGTATTTGTGGTAGAATATGTAGTTTCTTCATCTTCTGTTGCAACTATCTTTGTTTTAGAGAATTGCCAACCTTTAGGATTTTGTGTCTGTTTCTTCTTTCTTTCTTTTTTATTTTGAGGAAATCTACTTTGAAGATGACCTGTTTATAAACATGTACACCACTTGAAAGTTGTATTATCGTTGTGTAGAGGCTGGGACCACTGCTGATTGTTGTGGTACATCAAAATGTGATCTGCTAAACCATTACTAAGATCTACCTCCACACAAATTCTGGAAAAGGTGAAAATTCCCTTTGAGACACGATCTGTATCTATTTTTAAGAATTTCCCCAGAGTATTTCCAATTCCTGTAAATATTGTAGGATGCCAGAAATGCAAGGGTAGATTGTGTAACCTTACCCACACTGGCATTTTTGAAACCACCATGGTATTTGCATCAAATCCTGGAAACCATGGAATCATGAATAGACTAACATTTCCCCAAAACCATGGTCCCTCCTGCAATGCATATTCCTTATCTGATATTGTGTCAAATTTGACAATGAAAAAACCTTTAGAACATAAATGAATGTCACAATTTGTTGTCCATGTGGAAAAAATCCATTGATGAAGTGCCTATGATTTGGGCCAGAACCCATTAAACCTACAAATCATTGCTTTAGTAAAGAAATCATCATGCAACTCATTTACCTCAGGTTCATTAATTGTCAATGCAGGGGCCTGTGTCATCTGCTCCATGATGTAGGGACCAAGAGTGATGGGAGTCTGATCAGGTGGGTGATGTGTTTCCATATTTCTTTTGACTACGTCTTTGAAGGAAGCTGTATTTTTTGAGGATGAACCAGGGCTTCCTCCTAGAAGTATTGTGTTGAGAAAGATGGTTGAATCACGACCAATAGTATAAGCCTGTAGCTTGTAATCATCCTGCAAAACTTTCCCTTCATAGATCAGGGTTTGTAGACTGACTGGTATGCCCATATTTTCTTGTAGCATTTGTTTGAGGGTTTTTATCCACTCCCAAACCCCTATCTTCAAACAAACTAATTTCCCTTCCAATGATCTAATGAAGAGATGAATCATGGTTCCTTTTGGTAGATTTGGCACTTGATCTTCAAGATCCAGCCTTAGTTTGCTCTCTGTTGAATCGCAATCTTTGTCGGATTGTATTGCTGGTTGCAAGATCTGAACCGGTCTCCTTGTTAGGTCCCTATAATACTAGTGATTCCCCATTACTATCGTCATTGTATCCCTTATTGTTATTGTTGTGCCCCTAGTGTCCCCATATTGTTATTATTATACCCCATAGAATCCCACTATTATTATTTTTGTGCCTTTATATTATTATTGTTAGGTCGGCTTGGTTATATTGTGTCCCCTTAGACTCCTATATATAGAAAGGAGGTTTTGTCATTTGGATCATCTAAGAATTATTCATTTGCATTGTTATCACAAAATCAACCCTGATAGGCTGCTGATCAGGAAGACTTTGAGTAACTCTTTCAAACCTACTTTTGGCTGAGGCTTAGCCTCCCCAACCTGAGAGGGCTCTCTCACAAGATTAAAGATATTGATAATGAATAAGATGGCTAACTCTAAGAAACAAATGAACCAGTGAAGAAGGTTGAAACACAATTAGAAAATATCCATTGGGCTTATGGAGTCAAATATGCTTCAGTATTGACAATAATGTTAGCTTTACATAGAAGTCAGGGCATAGGAATTCAACATATGGAGAATATATCAGAAAAGCATAGGACCACACAGTTTATAAATGTGTAAAGGAAGTTAGAGCACTATCAGTGATTTCTAAGTAATCACACATTCATACCACTGTAGATAAAGAGAGAAGAACAACACAAGACATTATAAACATTGAATCCCTTCTGATTCCTGAGAAGCAAAGCCAAGTACTGTATTACTAGAAACAGAGGATTACACCAAAGCACAACAAGAGAGTTTCTCTGAAAAATCTTCAACCTGGTGTGCATTAGCTCTTCTTCTATATATAGAGCTCTTTACACAATTGAGATTCCTCCCTCAACATGAGGGGAATTTGAATTCCACTTATTATGACACCTATTGACACCTAAAACTAAATATTAAATGAAACTGACTGTTAACTGGCAGTCCTAGAGACCTAAAACAATTAGGAGTGTAACTCCTCATTATGATTAAAACAACCTTATCTAGGAATTAAAAACTCCCTATGACACATATAAATCCATGAATTCGAATTTGATAGTGCTCATAACCCTCCAGCTGGCCCTTGATGACTCATCCTTTTATTGCTCCTAGAAACTAGGAGACTGTTCCTTGCTTTGTTCTGGCTGAAAATAGGTCTTGGGACAAAGCTCATATATTCTCATAAAAATGTATTTGGAAAAACTGAAGGAGGCTTTTGTGAAAAAATCCGTGCTGAAAAAAACCTCTCTTGGTTTTTTGAAACACCTTTCCTACCCCCCAAAATGTTTCTTTGAAAACCAGGTGTAAAACAGAGAAATATGCTTGTGAAAAACGACACCTACAACAGTTTCGTAGCGCAAGTTTGGTCCTTCATTTCTTCCAGATCATAATTTATTTGAAGAAATTGGAAGAGGTTTTTGTACTTCAGTATCTTAGGAATGAAAACCTCTTTCACTTTTCATAGAGGAGTTTTCAACTGCTTAGAAACTCTTCTAGAAGTTGACTGGTAAAAACAAGAAGACAGTTTGACTGACAAGTTGACTGATAAAGTTTGGAGTTCAAAAATGTCTTTCTTCTACTTGTTTTGCCCTTGCTGAATGTTGACAATTTGTAAATGATCCTTTGTAGAGATTCCCCTTCAAAAATATTTTCCTTTGCCTTTCAACATTGGTCCATGAAATCATAATGTGCAGCTACAGCAGTTTCGTAGCGCGCTACGAAACTGCTGTGTAATTTTAAAAACACAGTATAAGACCAAAATTTAATTCTCTTGAGTCTTTCTTCTTCCTGAAATGACTTATTCTCCTATCATGAAGCTGTCCACAACTGAATATATGGACGCCATTCTTCAAGGTAAGTAAAAAGGTAACTCATCAAGATTTAGGACTTGGTCTTGCTGTGTGATCTTCGATTTGCCTCTTCATACTTCTAACCCCTCCATGGAATTCCTGCAACGTGAATATTCTATCTCATTGGTATTCATAGAACAAGAAAACCATATCATGATAATAATCAGTTAATGCTGACAATGACCACTGAAATGGACAACACTTTGATCACATATGGAAAATATTGTAGCCAGTTTCAGGTATCATGCAGCTGGCTGAAAAAATATTGATCATCCACATGAGCAACCTTTAGACAAAACTGTAGTGCAATAAGATAAAACCACCCAGAGTAAACATACACTTCCTCCCAAATGAAATCTGTGATCAGCTAGCAGAAGAAAAGCATCGGGTATTGAATGAGATGTAAACCAACTCAATTCAGTCTAGAAATCATAAATTAAGACCAAGAATTAAAGAAAAGTAGTTCGCCCTCCTATTTTGCTTTGTTTATCAAAAGCTGTATTGAACTTGTCGATAAGTTCGTTCATGGTATTGGAACAATTTGTGATCATAGCTAGGTAAACCATCAATAGTGTATCATTATATTCCATTAGAAAATAATCTTGAAACTTTGGGGATTCTATGGCAGGAAACCTTCTTAGAAGACTGGAAACTTGCCGAAGCAAAGAATTTTCGTATGGAATTTCACCTCTTTGCATTGCTGACAAGAAATGATAAAGAAATCTAATATGGCTGCTAAGCATTTTTATGGCACTGTGAATACCGGTTAGATGTGCAGCCAATTGAGTAGCAGCTAAGCCTCCATCTGAGGGTTTTAAGTGTGCAACATGATCAACAGAAATCTTCTCTACCTCCATAGTCTCTATAGTGTAGTTTGACTTCAAAAATATATGAGGAAAGATGCATCACTTGATCTTCAAAGAATTCAAATTGAACACCTGTCAATGCACTCCTCATGCATGAACCCAAACCTAAATCATAACTGTGAATACTTGGCTCCTTTTGAAACTTGCAACCTAAGTGTACCAAGACACCTAACGACTCTAATGATGAGGATGAATGGCTGCATGTGATAAGCATGGTTCAAGGACTGACACATGGTGATGAAAAATTAACGAATTTTGATGGAAAAGACAGCTAGACAAGATCTGGCACAAATCCCTGATTTCGTAGCGCAACTAGTGTAAATTCTGTGTTTTGCGCTACAAAATCTCCTAGTTACGAAACTGTCTAGGTGTTTTCGTAGCGCACATAGTGTATTTTTGTGAGTTTGCGCTACGAAAACTCCTAGTTGATTTCGAAACGCATGTAATTTTTGAAACAGCCTTAACACATGACACTTTGAATAAATGTGGGACCAATGGTGGGTAAAACAAGATTGTTGACCATATTTAACAAAGGGAACAAGACTCCTAGGACTTAGACACTAAAGCAAACATGGAAAAACTAAACCCGGACTAACACCTAACCTTTACAATCAAACTGATGTGAACAATTTAGAAATTGCTTCTTAAGTGATAACATGTGTAATTAAAGGAGGTTGCCCCCTCGAAGAGGCTTATTTCTAAGGGGTTGATCTATCTTTTCTATCTTTTTGTGAGTTGGTTTCATAACATTTGGGATCAGAGCTTTGGATTCCAGGGTTTCGTTGCTCCAAACAGGTCATCGTATTTTCGCTATCACTTTTTTCTGCGATGTTTCAGAAGCTAAAAAAAAAAAAACCCATTTGAGACGAAATCGTGCTGAACCTTGGGTCCAAATTTCAGAGCTTGTCTCACTATATTTTCAGAGATATGATCTGAGGAAGTTAGGGTTTTTGCAAGCTCTAGAATTTAAGCTAAAACAGGGCATTTTGGGATTTTCACTATAAATATTTCGCTACAAAGTTTCAGAAGCTAAAAAAAAAACTCATTTGAGAAGAAATCGGTACAAACCTCGGCTCTGAATTTCAGATCCTGTGTCGCTATATTTTCGGAGATACAGTATGAGGAAGTTAGGGTTTTGCAAACCCCCGAATTACATTCCTAACAGGCCACCTAGGGAAATTCGTCATAACTATCTCTCTGAGCATCAGATTGAAATTTCATAAGAAGTTACAAAAAGAGGACGAACTGTAGTTTCTTGTGTATATTTTTTAGATCCAAAGGTCAAAACAGGGATACATGGCACTTCATAAAAGTTCGGTCTTCTAAAAAGGTATATAATCAGGTCATCTTGGGAGATTGTGCATAAATATTTCTTAGAGAATCCAATTTCGATCAGATTGGTGGCATTGGAAAGAGGACACAAAGGGCTATGATAGGTTGCAATTTCAGAGCTGGAAGAGCTGAAATCACAGAAATACATCAGATTCAATATCAGGCTCCTACAAAGTGAAAAAAAAGGTGTGTAGTTTTTTTTTTTTTTTTCAATTTTTGCATAAGCTTGCTTTGAAAAATTAGTTTGAAGGAATTCAAAGGGCATAATAAAGAATTATTAACGGTAATTGATGCCTCGAAGAAAGAAAATGGAAATACCTAGTAAGCAACCTAAAATCTCTAGCATGACTCATGAAGAAGAGGAAGAAATGCAACATGATATATCAAAATTACAAGACCAAGTACAACAAATGTCACTCGCACAAAAAGTAACAGACGCTAAGATAGATTATTTAAAGAAAGAAGTAGAAGCTAAGATGAATGTTTTAAAGAAAGGTGTGGAAGCTAAGATGAATGGTGTGGAAGCTAAGATGAATGGCATGGAAGCTAAGATGGACAGCGTGGAAGCTAAGATGGATGGCATGGAAACTAAGATGGAAGATTTGAAGACAGATTTGAAGACAGGCATGGAAGATTTGAAGACAGATTTGACAAATTTTTTACAAGAAATGCTTACTAATGGCGAAAGGGTAGTAAAGGAAACTCATGATGAGAACGAAATAAATGTTAATCATGATTTCATGGACTCTAACGTTGGATCAAAGAACCACCATGTTCGAAAGATCGATATGAGGAAGTTTGATGGCAAGGATCCCGGAACATGGATACTACAGATGGAGCAATTTTTCAATCTCCATAATGTGCAAAACACACAAAAGGTACGCATTGCTACTTTATATTTGGAACCAAATCAGTTTGTATGGTATCGATGGCTTTGCTCTCATAAATAAATTGTCACTTGGGCTATTTTTACGGATGAAATGATAGCACATTATGAGGATACAAAAAGCAACACTTTTTTTTAGCCAATTAATAAATCTCAAACAAAAGGGTTCAATGATGGAGCACATTGAGGACCTCCAAAAATTGAATATAAGGGTAAAAGATATTCCAGAGGAGCATATGATTGATATGTTCATAGGGACTTTAAAAGATAACATCCAACAAGAGGTTCACCTTTTGGAACCAGATTCATTGGAGAAGGCATTCAGGTTGGCAAGAAAAATGGAAAGAAAAATTATGGAAACAAGGAAGCCTACCACTCACAATCATAAAGATGGAAGTGTTGCTACCCCTAGCCATCCACAACCTACAAGGTTAACACCACAACAATTGGACGAAAAAAAGCAAAAGGGCTTCGTTACAGTTGTGATAGCAAATACACTAAAGGTCATAAGTGTGCCGAGAAGAAATTATTTTACATAGATTGTAAAGAGGAGGAAGAAAAGGAACAAGAACCATCAAAAGAAGAGGATATACACCAGGAAAAAACCCTAGAAAAAGAAGAAATGAATCCGACCATATCTTGTAATGCATTGGCTAGAATTACCACTCCTCAAACTATCAAGATAGAAGGGCACATCAAGAAGAAAAAGGTAATAGTGTTGATTGATTCGGGAAGTACCCATAATTAATTATAAGATAGCCAAAGAATTGAATTGCCTCCTATATCTAGCACCAGAGTGTCAAGTGATGGTTACAAGTGGAGGAACCATAAATTGCTCAGGAAAGTGCCATAATGTTAAGATATCCATGGGAGAATATGTATTGAATAGCCCAATGCTTTCCATTCCAACGGGTGGTGCTGATGTTGTACTAGGAGTCCAATGGCTAAAATCCTTGGGTACAATAGCTTTCAATTTTCAAGAACATTTCATGAAATTCTCTTCAAAAGGAAAGGAAATTGAATTAAGGGGTATCACAGGTAAACCGGGAAAGATAATCAGCTCTAATGGAATGACAAAGCTTCTAAAGAAAGAACAATGAGGCATAATTGCACAATTATGTTCACTAGAGGTTCTCACATCGAAATCATCCATTTCTCCAGATCTCCAAAAAGTCTTGGACAATCATTCCAAGGTATTTGAGACTCCCAAAGGCCTCCCACCTATTCGTGATCATGATCATGGTATCAATCTGATTCCAGGGACTGTTCCTCCAAATATCAGGCCCTATAGATATCCCTATGCGCAAAAGAGTGAAATTGAATGTATGGTTGCAAAAATGCTAGAGGCTGGTATAATTCAACCTAGTCAAAGTTCTTTCTCTGCTCTAGTAGTATTGGTTCACAAGAAGGATGGATCATGGCGCATGTGTCCAGATTATAGGAAGCTCAACAAGCTCACTATTAAAGATAAATTTCCCATTCCTATCATTGATGAATTATTGGATGAATTGCATGGATCAATTTACTTCACCAAGTTGGATCTTCATTCAGGATATTATCAAATCAGAATGAAGACTGAAGACATTCCAAAAACAACATTTAGAAATCATGAGGGTCATTATAAATTTTTGGTCATGCCTTTTGGCCTTACTAATGCACCTTCTACATTTCAAGGTTTGATGAATTCCATTTTCAAAACGTTCCTTAGAAAATTTGTGTTAGTATTTTTTGATGACATACTAATCTAGATCAAGTCTTGGAAGGATCATGTCCAACATGTTGAAATGGTTCTCAAACTATTGGAGGAGAAACAATTATATGAAAAAATGTCCAAATTTTTCTTTGGAGTACAAGAGGTGGAATATCTGGGTCATATTGTATCTCATGAAGGTGTTAAGGTAGACCCTAGCAAAATTAAAACCATTAAGGAATGGAAAATCCCCACATCCATAAAGAATCTATGAAGATTTCTCGGGTTGACAGGGTATTATCGCAAGTTTGTTAAGAATTATGGGAGAATAGCAGCACCTCTAACAACATTATTGAAGAAAGATGCATTCTCATGGACTCCAAAAGCAACAAATTCCTTTGAACATCTTAAAGAGGCAATGTGCCAAGCACCAGTCTTAGCTACACCGGACTTCACAAAAACCTTTATTGTGGGATGTGATGCCTCAGGAAATGGAATTGGTGTTGTTTTAATGCAAGAACAAAGACCCATTTCTTTCGAAAGTCATCCAATCAAAGGAAAGTATTTAAACAAAGCTATTTATGAGAAAGAAATGCTGGTAATACTACATGCACTTAAGAAATGGCGACCCTAACTAATGGGAAGACACTTCAAGTTAAAAACAAATCATGATACTCTTCAATACTTTTTGGAACAAAGATTATCTTCAAAAGAGAAGCAAAAATGGGTCACAAAGATGTTGGGCTATGACTTTGAAATCATCTACAAAAAAGGGAAGCAAAATGTTGTGGTAGATGCACTCTCAAGAAAGGATGAGGATGTGGAAGCATTTCTTTGCACCATTTCTATTATCCAACCAGATTGGATAAATGAAGCAAGGGATGAATGGAAGAATGATGAGGAAGTGTGGGCACTCATTCAAAAGATACAACAAGATCCCAGTACATCTGATACATTTAGCTGGAAAAATGATTCGTTATGGTACAAGGATCGGTTATACCTATGTAAGAATTCCCAACTCAAACAAAATATTCTTAGGGAATTGCACACCTCTCCCTTAGGAGGGCACTCAGGATTTCTAAAAACCTACCACAGGGTTAAGAAGGATTTTTTTTGGGATGGCTGTAAATCGGATATTGAAAAGTTTGCGACAGAATGTTTGGTTTTCCAACAAAATAAAGTTGAAACAATTAAGACCCGAGGAATATTACAACCCTTATCCATTCCAAGCCAACGTTGGGAGGAGGTTTCAATGGATTTTATCACAGGTTTACCCAAGTCTGAAGGAAAGAGTGTTATCATGGTGGTAGTTGACAGAATTACCAAGTATGCACACTTTTGTGCATTATCTCATCCATTTAAAGTGAGTACAGTTTCTACTGCATTTATGGAAACAATTCAAAAGCTACATGCAAACCCAAAGATTATTGTAAGTGACAACGATCCCATTTTCACTGGAAATTTTTGGATAGAATTATTTTCTTGTCTTGGGACTCAGTTAGCTCATAGCTCATCTTATCATCCTCAATCTGATGGGAAAATTGAGATAGGAAACAAATGTTTGGAAGGATATCTTCATTGCTTTGTATCTGATAAACAGACACAATGGGTCAAACGGTTGCCTCTGGCTGAATGGTGGTATAACACTTCCTTCCATACTACAACAAAAATGACCCAATTTATGGCACTTTATGGATTTCATCCACCATCCATCACATCATATTTAAGAGAAAATTCTAACGTTCAAGCAGTGGAAGATCACATCGAGTATCAGCAACAAGTTCTCCAACTCTTAAAGGATAACCTTACCTTAGCGCAGAATAGAATGAAATAGTAGGCAGATCAACATCACAGTGAAAGAAGTTTTGATGTAGGCGATTGGGTATTCCTATGGCTACAACCATATAAACAGATGTCTCTCAAGCAAGCTAAGAAGGATAATAAATTATCACCAAAGTATTATGGTTCGTACAAGGTGTTGCAAAAGATAGGTACTGTTGTAGCTTATATTGTGTTTTAAGTCTATTTATCAGTTATATCACTATCGGGGGGTTCAACCTCAATTAAACTTCTTTATACTCTTTTCCCCCTGCAAAGCCTAAAATACATGAAGTATTTTATTTATTTTATATCGAAATCATAAAGGAAACAATTGTTAAAGAATCAACCCATGCAATCAAGTCAAATCACAATATAAATAGTTATATGGAGCGGGTCCCGTTATATATATATATATATATATATATATATATATATATATATAGATATATATATATCTGTGTGTGTGTGTGTTAGCGATGCGATTAAATCGCAATTGCAAAATGCAGTGGGCATTCATATGAAGTACTACCACGGGGATCACCGATCGCCGATTGCAATAAAGGAGTATAATGAAACATGTGCAGAGGCTTTGGAAAAGGCGGAAAAAGGTATGGTTACGCATTTTTATATGTATTTCTATTATAAAGGATTATAATAGAAATAAGCGCTGAACAGGCCGGACCCGAAGCATATATATATTAAGTTTTATAAGCCCCGGCGGGTTTGCGATCATCACATAACGCTTTATATATTTGTATATGGTATGCCGATTGCGATATGTGATGGGTTAGACCCGAAAAAACTTTATGTTATGTTTTATAATTTCGGCGGGTCCGCCGTATTGCAAAGCGCCAAAAGCATGTGTTTTGTTTCCGCCAATTGCGATATGCGATGGCAGACTCGATAGAGTTATGAACGCAGCGTATATGGCTTGAAGTCCAATTGCGTTTATCACATACCGGAAGCGGAGGAGGAAAGTGTTAAAGTGGATTGCAGAAGATTGCGATTGCGATAAAGGTATGCCTCGATATTTGTGCAGAGCCAGCATTAAAAGCGGAAAGGCATGTTCATGGTGTATTTCTATTATAAAAGATATATAATAGAAATAAGGCAAATATGAAGGATTTATATGTAAGTCCAACATTACCATACTTATAAAGTGGGGTTTGTTTTATATGCAGCTTAAGGATTGCGTAAAGTTAAGGGTTGTGTTATAAAGTTCCGATAACACTAACTGTTCAATGCTGGGCTATTGTAATGAATTATTCTGCGAGGATTAAGAAAAGGGCCTTAACCATTGATACACACGGGTAGCCCTGTTTCAGGTTGCCGGCGTGATTGGGTTGATATAACAATGGAAAGCACCGAGTGCGATTTGCAATGGGAAGTCAACGGAGCACTGAACAGGCAGATCCGATAGATTTATTAAACAGAGTTAATTCCTTTCAGTTTCGATTTGCGTGTTTTGTGTCGATTTTGCTGTGTAAATGGGAAAATTAATGTTAAAACCGAATCTGAAGAGGAAGGCAATTGGGTGTATTTTCTGGTGTTTTGGCCAATCAAAATGCATCTGATACATACGTAAGTGTTAAAATTGGAAACGAGGGCCAAACTCCATGTGGGTCATATTAGTTATGGCAACGAATATTTTTATTGGATCCCTCTCATTGAGAGGTGTAGGATTGATCTAAATATCATCCAATTCCGATAAGTATTTATGAAGTTATGAATTTATTTATGTTATGGACAAATTGTTAAGTCAGCTAGCAACTTATGTAGGCTCAGAAGCCCAACAGTCATGTCTATTCAACCTATACGTTTTAGTATAAATAGAAGAGGACTTCAAGTCACTTCTACACACACTTGGATCTCTTCCTCTCTACTTGTCTTTGGGTTTTAGTAGGAGGAGAGATCCTAAGGAAAAGCTGGAAAAGTCGGAAAAGTCGGAACTATCGGAAAAGCCGGAATAGCCAAAAAAATTGGAATAGCCAGAAAAATTGGAACTGCTAGAAAATCTGGAAAAGCTGGAATTGCCAGAAAATCTGGAACTGCCCGGAAAGTTGGAACTGCCAGAAAAGCCGGAATTGCCGGAAAAGCCGGAACTGCCGGAAAAGTTGGAAACGTCGGAAAAGCCGGAAATACCGGAAAATCCAGAAAAGCCGGAAAAACTAGAAAAGCCAGAACTACCGGAACTGTTGGAAAAGCCGGAATTGCCGGGAAAGTCAGAACTGCTGGAAAAGCTAGAAAAGCCGGAAATACTAGAAAAGCTAGAAAAGCTGGAAAAGCCAGAAAATCTAGAAATTCCGAAACTGTCGGAACTGCAGGAAAAGCCGGAACTACCAGGAACTATCGAAACAGCCGGAGCATCTGTCTCCGAAGGAAGGCAGCATGATGTATGAGATCATGGGTAGCATAATAAGCAGCATGATGATATGAGCATGGCAGCATAATGATGCATGATGATATGAGCATGGGCAGCATAATGATGAATGAGATCATGAGCATGGGAAGCTTGATGATGAACAAGACCATGGAAGATGCAGCATGATGAGTAGCATGAAGATGAGAGTAGCTCAGTCATCAAGGTTCAACACATGTGACATTACAACAAGGTGTCACATGGTAATGTGCAACAAATAGACGAGATGCAACACTATGATAGGTGAACGAGTCACCTTAGAGAATCAGTTGAAGGAATATGTCTTCAACTGATCTCATGCCGATATCAAAATTCAAAATGATTGACTTCTATTGTAAATGTACTATCTCTCTCACTTTCCCTGCTAAACTTTGAAGAACTAAAAGAAGAATTGATCAAGGGTTTCCCCACATTAGGGTTTGTCCATGGATAGCACCACATCTTGTGTCCTCTTGTCTTGTCTTGTCTTCTGCGATTTACATTTATGTTCTATCTCCAGTTTACTTTATGCTGATGTGATTGCTAATGTCGAAAAGAAATTGAAATAAATTGCTCTAGCATAGAACATACCTAAAATTACCAGTAAGACCAGGTTATGCACAAGTCAAACACAATTTATTATTATTAAAGTGGATTAATTATTATTAAGGCATATACAGAGGAACTCTACAGCAAATTAACGGAGCTGAAAGGCCAGCAGTCATTGTCATTATTTAGCTATTTTCTATTACTTAATGTTCTTTGAGATGCCTTTACCCTCTGTGTAATATTTTGTAATAATGCATACTTCAGATAGTTAGAGAAACAATTTTAGTAGTTTGATAGTTTCAGAGATCAACAACTATTTCACAATGTATAAAAAGAGGAAAATTTACAGAGAAGGGGTTGGTGGTTTGAATTTTGGAGAACCCGGAGACTAGGCCACTATATTCCTGATATAACTGTTGATTAATGAAAGAATCATAAGTTTCCATGAATTGTTGGGTATAATTTTGTAACTTCTTTGTCATGTGTCATCTTATGTTTTCTTCTTTCAAGTATAGTAATGAAGCTGCAGGCCTTTATTTGCTTATGTAGATAAAGTTAAAATTCCTTAAAAGAGCGCTCCTATACTTGAAGTTTTCATCCTCCTTTCTAAGTTATAGATAATAGTTTTTGTGTAAGGCAACATATTATCTTTAACTTCTCCAAGGGTCACAAATATCAGTTTCTGTGTTAAACAACATATTTTCTATGATTCAGTTCCCATTTTCATAATTCTTCTAAGTGACGGATAGTAGGTTTTGTGTTAAGCAGCATATTATCTTTAACTTCTCCTTCACGCTTTCTTCATTCATCATTTATATCTAGCAACAAATGGCATTCTGAGATTTTCCGGTCACATATGTATTAAGGGTTAAAGACCAAGTTTTCCAAGTCCTTCATTTTAGAATACAATAAAAAAAAAAGTGAAAAATAAGTGACAACAAATAATAATAATTAATGTCTTAAGCACAATTTCTCTATAGCCGGGAAATTGGTTTCTTAAGGTACAACATTAATTGGCGCTGTTGCTGGGGAGAGAAGACAAGAACACTTTTCCCTGGGTTTTTCATGTTTTCCTCTGGTTGTTCAGTGAGGAGGAAATACTTGGCTGTTTCGAATAAAAGAAATAAAAGGCGACTCCATTGTAACAAAGACCATAGCCTGCAAAGCAATAGAATAAGAACACTTTCTCTTGGGTTCATTAAGTTTGAAGATGATTCTTGAGAGTGACAAGTTTCAGCAGTTGGTTGTACATTCACACCTATGATTTTCACTTACCACATTGATTGGCGATTCCTCCGTACTTTGAAGTTTTATTTTCTGGGTTTTAATGGCTCTTCCCGCATTCTTAGTCCATAAATTTGATCCATTTGATTTTACTAGGATCACTAGCTATCCTCATGATATGCCTGCATTTTCCGTGTGGAATGAGTATCTTCGAAGATTCAGTAGAAAGGAATATTAAGATCTAGCTCAACACCTCCAAGAGTTTCATGAATGCATGGAAAAACAGGGCATCATTCATGAAGATGTGAAGATGAAGTTGTTTTTTTTTTCTTTGGACCTAGAAGCTAGGGTTTGGTTCAGGTCTCTACCTCTTTCAAGCATTTCATCTTTGAAAGATTTCCATTCAGTGTTCAATTCTTCTTGTAAAAGTTATTATCCACACAAGTTTCTTTTTGAAGGTTGTTGTGAATATTATGATGCTAAAGAAACTTTAAAGGCTCAAGATAATCTTGTTGATGAAACTAATGGTTTTGTTGATAATATATCAAGCATTTAGAGTTATGAGAAAGTCTCTAAAAGCGAGGAACTATCATTTTCTCAAAATGATGTGGAGAGGGTTATAAAACATTCTTCTTCAAAAATCTCTCAAGCAGAGAATTGGTTGACTCTTCTTCAAACATGCATCAAGAATTTCTGCTTAGAAGTCGAGAAGAGGAAGAAATAATTAAGTTGCAAATAAATCCCAGAGATCTTATCTTGATAAATTTGATGATCCTCCTATCTATAATGAAAATGGTTTAAATGAGGAACAGGATGAAGCTCTTCAAGTGCATCAATTGGGTGTTGAACATAGAGGAAGAAAATAACAAATGGGATATGTTGGACAACAATATATTGAGCCATCTATCATAGCAAAAGAGGCTATCTTATGTAAAAAGAAAGTCGATAAAGAGATTTTATATCATTGCATTGAAGAACATAAGGATGCCCATGGATTAGAGGTAAACAATCTATTTGAAGTTGATCGTGTGTCATATAGTAATGAGAAAATTTTCTTTTTCTTCCTGAGGTTAGAATTACAAATTAATTTCAGTCAAAGCTAAGAGATGAAAAGTGGAGATATGAAAGTGACATAGATCATTTTCTTAAAGATGTTGCTGCTTGTTCTGTTGAACATATTATCCCAACAGAAGGTTTAATCGAGCAGGAACCTTCATACATATAGAATTTCTTTTTTGGAGCTGATCAAGAACATATTTTTTCTTATACTTTTGAAGATCCTGTGGTAGATTACATGGAAGAATTTATCAGCAGTCTACACATATCATTTTGTGGATATACTCCTAATTTTTATTGTAAGCTTCCTTTTTACATAGTTTATTGTCTGTTTAAGATGAATTGTTTTTTAAAGATTCACTGGCAGAATGGTTCTAGATTAAGCACTCAAATGCTAACCTGGTACCATTGGAAGATTGACTTCACCTGATGGAGATCAATCATGTACATATGTAGGAACTTGTACATAAATAAGCTCATGTGTTGAGCATTTTGTTGGAAATAATACTGAGAGGGGGCGTGAATTAGTATTAGCAATTTAACAATATTTCATTTCCATAAACAAATTTATATACGCTACTTCTGTTAATGAAACTTGCATGTATACGCTACTGTGTTTAGAGAAACCAGCATATACCTTGCAAACTTATAATTTAGTTAGTTGATCTTTAATCTGTGTATCAGAACCATATAACAAGTAATTAGATACAATAAACAGAACAATCAATCACACACATGAACAAAAGATATAAGGTGGAAACCCAATGTGGGTGAAAACCACCTACTGCAATCATATCTATCTTTCTTTGATAAGAAACTTCTTTTTACAAGTTTTGTATTGGTGAAACCTTATACCAGTACACAGGCTTCTACTCGCAGAAGGCTACAACCTTCTCTCGTTCTCTAGCTTTTCCTGGAAGGGAGATACAACCCCCTTAGCTCTTGTACTAGCTGATGTGTTTAATAGTATGTAGGTGCTGACCTACAGAAGGCTACAACCTTCTCTTTTCTTCCAGGGACAACGTTTCATGAATTTTCAGACTGGATCCATTAATAACATCAATAAAACATCAAATATATCTACATTAACCAACCTCCTTTGCACCAAACAAAACTGAATCAAACAATCACTTTTCTAAATGTTGTAACCAGAATACAGTAACAATAACCAGAACCCAATCCAGAACCTAGAACATTGCAACAACAAACATAAGTAGCTAAAACATATTTTATGAGACATATGCTACTTCAATGTGTTGAACCTGCATTCATACGCTGTTATATGAAGGCAAACCTGTGTATACGCTGTTTTTAACTACCGAACTAGTCTGTATATGCGCCTTTGCTATCTTGAACTTGCATATAGATCTGTAAAAGATGATTTAACCTTTACAACTTATTCAGACATCAGTTATACCCAGATCATCAGATTTACAGATTACGACATGCGCCAATTATTCAGATAAAAGATCAAAACCACACAAAGATACTTCTCTTCAAGCCTTAAGATCTTTACCCATCAAGAGAACTTATCCTTCTTCAAGTGCTCAGGTTCCTCCTTGATTCAGATTGAGCTATGCGCCATAACCCAATAACCAATATTCTAGATCTTGCTCTTCCTTATATATTCAATGCTTGAGTGCCTTTACCTAATGATCTCCTCCTCCTTTTATAGTCTTAGGTCTTACTCAATACCATGGTCCAAAACCACTTAGAATTAATACCATGGACCAAATACCTAGGGTCAACACTTCAGACAAGATACCTTAGACCAATACCATGGGTCAAAATACCATGGTCCAAATACCACAGACCAAAACCAAATTCTCCAACATGTACGTGCCTTTTCTTGTGTGAAAGTGTGTGTATACACACACGCGCCTTTTGGTCGGCGAACCCACATGTATACGCGACTTGGTCAAGGGGAACCTGCATATATCTCTTTTTCCTTCATTCTGAGAGTCCTGAACTATGATCTTTCATCTGAGTGAGTTTCCATCAAGGAAAAAACCTGTGTCATAGCGCCAAACTTGTGTCATAATGCCAATAATCTCCCCCTTTGGACTTGATGGCAACCCTAAGTCATTCTCCCCCTTTTTCATCAATGGCAAAGGGTTATGCTCCCCCTGAGTACATGTTGAATTCTTTGATATGCTGAAGTGTGATGTTCATGCTCCCCCTGACTATAAGAAAGGTCTGTAAAAAGATGTTCTACAAGAAGAACATGAATCTATACATCATAAATGGCCTCCCTATCACCAAAGAATCATACATACATCCATCTCCCAACCAAGTGGGGATATACCAAGATTGACTCATCCACCCAACAAAGTGGGGATACACCAAAAGTTTATACATGATAAAACAAGAACATCACATCATCCATCCTAGGCATAGTGGGGAAACAAAATAGGTCATTACATGACCTTGATAATAAAAGATATACATGACATAGAGACAAAATATCTAAAAACAAGACTATGATAGTCATCAACGACTGTCATCAGTAGCATCTGTCAATCACCATCTAGACCAGCAACCATGATCACCCTCTGTAACTGTTCCACCTGAATAAAAACAACTATTAAATTGTACCAAGATCTTCTAAGATAATGCTAACAATGCATTATTAGAAGTATATGCTCCCCCCGAACATGTGCCAAATGGTCTCTGTCAGACTTATATTAGACTCTTTTCATCCTGAGTCTGGCCCACTGTTTTTCTTCAAACCAACATATACGTGACTGTATCCATAGCAACTGACATATGTACGCAGATATGCTTCATGAAACTCGTGTACAACCACTTTTCTCTGAACCAGATAGGTTTCAACAGCAAGATGATGCATCAACTACTCCCAGCTTCTACCTAAGATATTCAAATGTCTCTTTGGGCATTGGTTTGGTGAATATATCAACAACCTGTTCTTTGGAGGGAACATACTCCAATTTGACCTTTTGTTCAAGCACTTGTTCACGGAGAAAATGATATTTGATAGGTATGTGCTTGGTCTTGGAATGCATGACTAGATTCTTTGAAATACTGATTGCACTTGTATTATCACATAGAATGGAGATGGGTGGAGTACATGTGATCTGAATGTCTTGCAATGTTTGCATCATCCAAAGGAGTTGTGTGCAGCAAGATGCAACAACCACATATTCTGCTTCAGCTGTAGATAATGCAATTGAACTTTGTTTCTTGCTGAACCAAGATACTAATCTAGAACCCATATAGAATGCACCACCACTAGTGCTTTTTCTGTCATCCATGCTTCCTGCCCAATCTACATCTGTATATGCATGAAGTGTAAGATCTGTATCCCTAGGATACCATAAACCAAAGTTTTGTGTTCCTTGAAGATATTTGAAAATCCTTTTGACTGCATGAAGGTGTGCTTCCTTTGGATTTGCTTGGAATCTTCCAACTATTCGCACTGCATGCATGATTTCTGGTCGGGTACATGTTAGATAGAGTAGACTACCAATCATGGATCTATAGGTTGGTTGATGTACTACTGCTGATTCATCATTTGCGCTGAGGCTGCATCCTGTTACCATAGGGGTACATACTGGTTTAGAATCTTCCATGCCATATTTCTTCAAGATTTGCTTGAGGTACTTGGTTTGTGATAGAAAAATACCATCTTTATTTTGTTGAACTTGTAAACCAAGAAAATATTTGAGCTCAGTAAGTAGGGACATTTCAAATTCTTTCTACATTACCAAGGCAAAGTTTTGACTCATGGCTTCTTCATTGCTACCAAAGATGATATCATCAACATACACAACAAGTATTAGCAATTTATCATTGTCAATTTTTATATATAGATTGCTATCAGCTGATCCTTTTGAAAAACCTTGTTGATGAAGGTATTTGTCAAGACGATAATACCAGGCCCTTGGAGCTTGTTTTAGACCATAGAGAGCCTTTTTGAGTCTGCATACAAGTTTTGGATCATTTCCAAGGATGAATCCATCTGGTTGCTCAATATATACTTCTTCTTCTAGGTCTCCATTAAGAAAGGCAGATTTCACATCCATTTGATATACTTTGAACTTCTGAAAGCTAGAAAGAGCAAGGAACATTCTTATGGCTTCAAGTCTAGCAACAGGTGCAAAATTTTCTTCAAAGTCCATACCTTCTTTTTGAGCATACCCTTTACAAACAAGTCTGGCCTTGTTTCTAATAACTTCTCCATTTTCATTCAGCTTGTTTTTGAATATCCATTTGGTTCCTATGACATTCTTATCATTAGGTCTAGGAACCAATTCCCAAGTATTATTCTTTTCAATCTGCTCAAGTTCTTCATTCATGGCCTTGACCCAACATTCATCTTTGCATGCTTCATTTACATTTTGTAGTTCGACAGAGGAAAGCAATGTTAGATAGCTTGAAGCTTCTCTAATAGTTCTTCTTGTCTGCACACCTACCTCTTTCTGCCCCAAAATTTGAGTCTCTAGATGATTCTTCTGAACATACTTGGATGGATTCTTTTCTTCTACCCTTATCTGTTCTTCTGGTGCCTCATTGGTTTCTTCTTCATAATTAGTCTGATTTTATGTGGAAGGATAGTCCTCATCTTCTTCATAATCTTTGGTTTTTACCTGCTTTGGATTTTTGACCACTTCATCAACCACAACATCAATACTTTCAACAATTTTCCCAAGTCTTTTATTATAACACTTATATCCTTTACTTCGGGAAGAGTAACCAAGGAGAATGCCTTCATCTGCACTAGGTTCAAACTTGCCAAGTGTTGGCATTATGATTCTGGTTTGGCTCTCTGGTATAGGTGTTGTACTTGATGGAAACTCACTCAAGTGGCAAAACTCTGTTTCAGGCTCTCAAAATGATGGAAAATAAGAGGTTCACAGGTGCATCGTTCAAAAGGTGCGGACCCGCAGGTTCGCCGTCCAGGAAGTGCGGACATACCCACAGGTTATCCGTTCATAAGGTGCGGTCCCCCAGTTCACTCACTCCAATGTAGAGAAGTGCGCTCACGTGGGGTTTCTTATGTTTGGCCCTTGGTATTTAGCCCGTTGTTCATGATCCTATGGTTTTGGCCCGTGGTATAGGATCTAAATTATTTGAACCCCTGTTTGGATCCCTTGTATTGGTTTTCGATGGTTTTGTCCCATGGTTTGAATAAGGGCTTGCCTATAAAAAGGAAAAGAAATCACTTGGCTAGACACTTGTGAAATTTGAATATCTTAAGATCTGAAATTTTGGGTGATTGGTTTTAAAATCTAGATCTAAATCAAGGAGAAAACTTAAGGCGAATCTATTGATAAGTCGTGATCTCTCGGGTGCATGATCAGATCTGTGGATCTGACTGTCTGTGGCACATTGGAAGACTGTTAATTTGGCCCTAATCAGAGGTTCGCAGGCGATCCACGACGTGAGTGCGGGGGTACGCAGCGCAGGAGAAGGCAAAGTGTGGGGGTACGCAGTGCAGTAGAAGGCGTAGTGCGAGGTACATAGTGCAGAAGAAGGCACAGTGCGGAGGTACGCAGGGAAACAAAAGAGCAAGTTGCGTAGGTACGCTGTCAGGCGAACAGTGCAGGTGCGAATCTGAGTAGAGGTACACAGGGTAGCAGAACGAGTGGTGCGGAGATACGTAGAGCAGTAGACCGACCAGGTGCGGATCTGCACAGTTTAGACACAGAAGAGCTGCGGGTATTCGCAGGCCACTATTGGTGAAGTTGCGGACCTATCTTGAAACATTTGTTGGCTGTCTTTTATCCATTGCTGCAGAGTTCTGGGTTTAGATTTCTGGTATTACTTTTCTGTTAACAACATTCTGAGAAGTTGGGTGATTCATTGGTTGATTGTATAAGGAGATTGGGTGATTTGCATGTACTTGATGATTATTTGATCTTCTTGGATCCAGTTTGAAAATTAATGAAACGTGGTCCTTAAAGAAGTAAAAGAGCAAAGGGGGTTGTAGCTCCCTTCCAGGAGAGACTGGAAAATGAGAGAGAGTTGTAGCTCTCTGCAGGTTGCAGCCTGTGTACTAGTAAAGGACTGCACCAGTACAAAATCCTTGTAAAAGAAGTTTCTAATTGAAAGAAGATAGAGACATATTACAGCAGGTGGTTTTCACCCACATTGGGTTTCCACCTTATATCTGGTGTTCTTTGGTGTGCCTATCTATTTTTCTTGTTCTTGTTCATTATTATATGGCACTAACATACAAATTAATGATCAATATCTGAAGAATAAATTAAAGTATAAATTCGGAAGGTATATTGAAAATAATTTGATAATACTGATTCACCCCCCCCTCTCAGTATTATTTCCAACAATTGGTATCAGAGTAGGTTCTTCAGAAGAAGCTTGATCGCTTGAAGAAAGATCTTTCATCATGAGCAACTACGAGAGGGAAGCATCAATCAGGCCACCGATTTTTGATGGGACAAACTTTGTTTATTGGAAGGTAAGAGTTACTGCCTATCTTCAATCTCTTGGTACAAAAGTCTGGGATATCATAGATACAGGGTATACTTTTCCATCAGCAACTCCTACAGATCTGGCTGAGAAGAAGAAATATGAAACAAATGCAAAGGCGGTCAATACTCTATTAGGATGCCTATCTCAATCAGAATTTGTTAAGGTAATGTAGTTTAAATCCACAAAAGAGATATGGGACATGATTGTTCTGAGCTATGAAGGAGATGGTCAGCTAAAACGAGCAAAACTTCAAACCCTCAGGATTCAGTATGAAAATCTCAGGATGTATAATGATGAAAGTGTGGCTAACTATTTTCTTCGTGTAGATGAGATTGTTAATTGCATGAAAAGTTTGGGTGAAGAAATAAAAGAGGGTGTTGTGGTTGAAAAAGTTCTAAGATCTTTGCCCCTAGGTTTGAATCTAAAGTTTCTGCAATAGAAGAAAAAGAGAATCTACAAAGCCTTAAAATGTCACAGCTGCACGGAATTCTAACTGCTTATGAAATGAGGAAAGGAGGTCCATCAGACAGGAGAGAAGCTGCCTTCAAGGCTTTAGGCAAAGGAGAGTACTATGAGTCAGGACACGTGTCAGAAGAAGAAGAAGAATCAAATTTTGTCAGAAATCTTCAACGGGGTACTGGTCGTTTCCGAGGTAAGTTACTTTTCAAATGCTTTGCTTGTGGAAGATTCGGTCACTATGCTGCCAAATGTCCTCACAAGGATAAGATTGACAAAGGGAAGGAACCTGTTAGATGGAACAAAAAACAGAATGCAACTAAGAAAAGTTACTACACTCATGAAGACAGTGATGGCCTATCAAATAGTGACGAAGATGAACGAGGTAATGATTATAAACTTTTAATGGCCTTTGAAGATGATGATTACATGGACGCTATAGATGTAGATGGTTTTCATGAAGAGATTTCTCGACTCAAAATATGTTTAGAAGAAAAAGATATGATCATTGATACTTTGCAATTCCAACTTGATGAAAAAGAAAAATCTCTTGAGAAGTTAGAATGTGAAATTGTTGGCCTTAGAAAAGAAATTGAGAAAACAAAGGCTCTTAATCTTAAATTTGTTAAAGGATCTGAAACTATGGATGAGATTATCAATGTATAGCGTTCTCCACTAATCAAGACAGGTCTGGGTTATAATGGAGAAACATCTCAAACATCCACCTCAAAGAGTTATCTTGATGCAGCAAGGAGGAATGAGCAAAAGCCCAATGGAGATCACCAGGTAAGGCAGGGACGAATTACATCAAGAACAAACAAAGACTACCAGGTAAACCAGGGGCAATCCATCTTAAGGGTGAACAAAAGCTACAACCAGCCACAGGTAAAAACTTCTCAATTTGCTTCAAGAATGGATGACAATAGAAATTACAATCATTTGGCTGGTAGATTTGATAATCGCAGAAGTTTCTTCAATGGCCAATGTTTCTCTTGCCATAACTTTGGTCACAAAGCAGCTCAATGTGTTTCTTATAAGACAATCATGACTAGAGAAGCTCAAAAACAAAGAAGTATGACTGGGATTACGAAAAGGACCTATAACAACTTTTCTGCCCTTGAAAATGAAATTGAATGTTCTATTTGTAATAACTTCGGTCATGAAGATTCTGAATGCAGGAGCAGGTTTCGGCAGACAAAGGAACAAGCCTCAAGCACCAGAACATGGAGAATAAAGGAACCACAAACAGAAAGATGTGGGATAGCATTTTATGCAGAAGGACAAGAAAATATATGGTACATCGACAGCAGATGTTCGAAGCATATGACAGGTGATAAAGAAAAACTTGAATCATATACTGCTTTGGAAAAGGGAAAAAAATTTTCTTTTGGAAATGATACCCCTGCAGCCATAAAAGGAAAAGGCACTGCTCAGTTGAAAGAAAAGGTCAAAGCTGGAAATGTTTTGTATGTTGATGGCTTGAAGCATAATCTACTAAGTGTCACTTAGATGTGTGATCAAGGAACAGAGGTAATATTTCGATCAAATGGATGTAGTGTTCGTGATCTTGATACAGGAAAAACAATGATCAAAGGCAGAAGAACTCCAAATAATCTATACATATTTGAAGAAGGACAACAACAATGCTATTTGAGAAAGATGATGAACATTGGTTATGGCACCAGAGGTTGGGGAATCTAAGCTTTTCACAAATAAGGAAAGCATGCAAATACCAGGCAGTTCGTGGTCTTCCAGATATCAAAATTCCAGACAACACCATATGCAAATCATGTCAGTTTGGTAAGTAAACCAGAACTAACTTCCCTGAGAAGGAAGGATCAGCCAGAAGGCCTCTTGAACTAGTCCATATAGATGTATGTGGTCCATTTAGTACAAGGTCACCTCGAGGAGAAGAATACTTTATATTATTCATTGACGACTTCTCCAGGATGGTTTGGTTGGGACTTATGAAACACAAGGACGAAGCATTCAAAAAATTCAAATCTTTCAAAGCCTTGGCTGAAAACGAATCAGATCACAAAATTAAGTGCCTCAGGTCCGACAGAGGTGGAGAGTTTACCTCAAATGAATTTTTCGATTTCTGTGAAGAACATGGAATAAGAAGGGAATTCTCTACAGCTAGGACTCCTCAACAAAATGGAGTGGTGGAAAGGATGAACAGAACGGTCCAACAAATGGCTCATGCTATGCTTGATGAGTTTGGGACTCCTGCAACCTTTTGGGGTGAAGCTGCTTTTGCTGCGGTTGTTATTCTCAACAAAACAAATGTCCGAGTGAACAACACTCAAACTCCTCATGAGCTCTGGTATGGTGAGACTCCTTCGGTAAAGCATTTCAAAATTTTTGGAAGCAAATGCTATATTAAGAATAATGATGAACAGCTTGGTAAACTTGAACCTAGAGCAGATGAAGGCATTCTCCTTGGTTATTCTCCCCATAGCAAAGCATATAAGTGTTGCAATAAAAGACTTGGAAGAATTGTTGACAACATTGATGTAGTGGTTGATGAAAAAGGATAGATTCCTAGGCAAGTAAATTATGAAAATATCGAAGAGGATGAAGACTACTCTCCAAATCAGATTGATGATGAAGAAGAACCTCAAGAGGCACCAGAGGAACAGATAATGATAGAAGAGAAGACTCCATCCAGGTACGTTCAGAAGAATCATCCAGAATCTCAGATCTTGGGGCAGAAAGAGGCAGGTGTACAAACAAGAAGAACAATTGTAGAAGCCTCAAGCTATTTGGTATTACTCTCCTCCACTGAACCACAAAATGTAAGAGAGGCATGCAAAGATGAATGCTGGGTCAAGGTGATGGATGAAGAACTTGAGCAGATTGAAAAGAACAACACTTGGGAGTTGGTTCCTAGACCAAAAGATAAGAATGTCATAGGGACAAAATGGATAATCAAAAATAAGTTGAATGAAAATGGGGAAGTAATTAGAAACAAGGCCAGACTTGTTTGTAAAGGGTATGCTCAACAAGAAGGAATAGACTTTGAAGAAACTTTTGCTCCCATTGCTAGACGTGAGGCCATCCGAATGTTCCTTGCTCTCTCAAGCTTTCAGAAGTTCAAAGTATTTCAAATGGACGTAAAATCAGCCTTTCTGAATGGAGACTTAGAAGAAGAAGTGTACATTGAGCAACCAGATGGGTTCATCCTTGGGAATGATCCAAATCTTGTATGAAGACTAAAAAAGGCTCTCTATGGTCTTAAACAGGCTCCAAGGTCTTGGTACTACAGTTTGGACAAATATCTTCATCAACAAGGTTTTTCAAAGGGATTAGCAGATAGCAATCTTTATATAAAAATTGAAAATGACAAATTGCTAATACTTGTTGTGTATGTAGATGATATTATCTTTGGCAACAATGAAGAAGCTATGAGTCAAAGCTTTGCCTTGGTGATGCAGAAAGAATTCGAAATGTCTTTGCTTGGATAACTAACATATTTTCTTGGATTGCAAATCCAACAAAATGAAGGCGGGATATTCTTGTCTCAAACCAAGTATCTCAAGCAGATTTTGAAGAAATATGGCATGGAAGATGCAAAACCAGTATGTACCCCCATGGTCACAAGATGTAGCTTCAGTGTAAATGATGAATCAGCAGAAGTGCATCAACCAACCTACAGATCTATGATTGGAAGTCTACTTTATTTGACAGGTACCCGACCAGACATCATGCATGCAGTGGGAATAGTTGGAAGATTTCAGGCAAATCCAAAGGAAACTCATCTTTAGGTAGTGAAGAGAATTTTCAAGTACCTTCAAGGAACTCAAAACTATGGCTTATGGTATCCTAGAGATACAAATCTCACACTTCATGCTTATACAGATGCAGATTGGGCCGGAAGCGTGGATGACAGGAAGAGCACAAGTGGTGGTGCATTCTTTACGGGTTCCAGATTAGTATCTTGGTTTAGCAAGAAACAAAGTTCGATTGCTTTATCTACAGCTAAAGCGGAATATGTGGCTGCTGCATCTTGCTGCACTCAACTCCTTTGGATGATGCAGACCTTGCAGGATTTTCAGATCACTTGTACTCCACCTATCTCCATCTTATGTGATAATACAAGTGCAATCAGCATTTCAAAGAACCCAGTCATGCATTCAAAGACCAAGAACATACCGATCAAGTATCACTTTCTTAGGGAACAAGTGCTTGAACAAAAGGTCAAGTTGGAGTATGTTCCTTCTAAGGAACAAGTTGCTGATATACTCACCAAACCATTGCCCAGGGAGACCTTTGAATACCTCAAGCAAAAGCTGGGGGTTGTTGATGCATCATCCTGTTGTTGAATCTCATCTGTTTCAGAGATTGTTGGTTGTACGCAAGTTTCATATGGGGTATACGCGTACATTTGCTGGGTTGCGGATTGGTCGAAGATCGAATGGCACAGGTTCAGGGGGAGCATATATTCTTCCAATAATGCATTGTTGGCATTATGGTAGAAGATCTTGGAGGAAGTACAGAAGGAAATCATGGATGCTGATCTGAATATTGCTGCAATATGTCTCTATCCCTTTCATGGTCATTTATGGTGTATGGTGGATTATGGTTCTTCTTGAAGAAAATTTTCTTTTGCAGATCTGATCTTTAGTCAGGGGGGGCATGATTAGCAAAGCAAAGGCCTAAGCATGTTCTCAGGGGGATCATAACCCTTTGCCCTTGATGTCAAAGGGGGAGAATGACGTTGAGGATCTTGAGGTTGCCATCAAGTCCAAAGGGGGAGATTATTGGCATTATGATTCTGGTTTGGCTCTCTGGTACAGGTGTTGTACTTGATGGCAACTCACTCAAGTGGCAAAACTCTGTTTCAGGCTCTCAAAATGATGGAAAATAAGAGGTTCGCAGGTGCATCGTTCAAAAGGTGCGGACCCACAGGTTCACCGTCCAGGAAGTGCGAACATACCCGCAGGTTATCCGTTCATAAGGTGTGGTCCCCCAGTTCACTCACTCCAATGCAGAGAAGCGCGCTCACGTGGGGTTTCTTATGTTTGGCCCTTGGTATTTAGCCCGTCGTTCATGATCCTATGGTTTTGGCCCGTGGTATAGGATCTAAATTATTTGAACCCCTGTTTGGATCCCTTGTATTGGTTTTCGATGGTTTTGTCCCATGGTTTGAATAAGGGCTTGCCTATAAAAAGGAAAATAGATCACTTGGCTAGACACTTGTGAAATTTGAATATCTTAAGATCTGAAATTTTGGGTGATTGGTTTTAAAAGCTAGATCTAAATCAAGGAGAAAACTTAAGGCGAATATATTGATAAGTCATGATCTCTTGGGCGCATGATCAGATCTGTGGATCTGACTGTCTATGGCACATTGGAAGACTGTTAATTTGGCCCTAATCCATGATCAGATCTATGGATCTGACTGTCTATGGCACATTGGAAGACTGTTCGTAGGCGATCCACGGTGTGAGTGCGGGGGTACGCAGTGCAGGAGAAGGTGAAGTGCGGGGGTACGCAGTGCAGCAGAAGGCACAGTGCGAGGTACGCAGTGCAGAAGAAGGCACAGTGCGGAGGTACGCAGGGAAACAGAAGAACAAGTTGCAGAGGTACGCTGTCAGGCGGACAGTGCAGGTGTGAATCTGAGCAGAGGTACGCACGACAGCAGAACGAGTGGTGCGGAGATACGCAGAGCAGTAGACCGACCAGGTGTGGATCTGCGTAGTTTAGACACAGAAGAGTTGCGGGTATTCGCAGGCCACTATTGGTGAAGTTGCGGACCTATTTTGAAACATTTGTTGGCTGTCTTTTATCTATTGCTGCAGAGTTCTGGGTTTAGATTTCTGGTATTACTTTTCTGTTAGCAACATTCTGAGAAGTTGGGTGATTCATTGGTTGATTGTATAAGGAGATTGGGTGATTTGCATGTACTTGATGATTACTTGATCTTTTTGGATCCAGTTTGAAAATTAATGAAACGTGGTCCTTAAAGAAGTAAAAGAGCAAAGGGGGTTGTAGCTCCCTTCCAGGAGAGACTGGAAAACGAGAGAGAGTTGTAGCTCTCTGTAGGTTGCAACCTGCATACTGGTAAAGGACTGCACCAGTACAAAATCCTTGTAAAATAAGTTTCTAATTGAAAGAAGATAGAGACATATTACAGCAGGTGCTTTTCACCCACATTGGGTTTCCACCTTATATCTGGTGTTCTTTGGTGTGCCTATCTATTTTTCTTGTTCTTGTTCATTATTATATGGCACTGACATACAAATTAATGATCAATATCTGAAGAATAAATTAAAGTATAAATCTGGAAGGTATATTGAAAAGAATTTGATAATACTGATTCACCCCCCCCAGTATTATTTCCAACACCAAGTTTTTCATCAGTCCTTTTGATGTAACATTTGCTTCCAAAAACTTTGAAGTATTTTACAGTAGGAGTCTTACCATACCAAAGTTCATGTGGATTTTGAGCATTGTTTACCCGGACGTTTGTTTTGTTGAGAATAGTGACGGCAGCAAATGCAGCTTCACCCCAGAAGGTTGCAGGAGTTCCAGACTCATCTAGCATAGCACAAGCCATTTGTTGAACAGTTCTGCTCATCCTTTCTACCACTCCATTTTTCTGAGGAGTTCTTGCAGTAGAGAATTCCATTCTTATTCCATGTTCTTCACAGAAGTCGAAGAATTCATTCGAGGTAAATTCCCCTCCTTGATCAGACCTGAGGCATTTGATTTTTCAATCTGATTCATTTTTAGCCAAAGCTTTGAAGGATTTGAACTTTTCGAGTGCTTTGTCTTTATGCTTTAGAATTCCTATCCAACACATTCTTGAAAAGTCGTCAATGAACAATATAAATTATTCTTCTCTATGAGGTGACTTTTTCCTAGATGGACCACATAAATCAGTGTGAACAAGTTCAAGAGGCTTACTCGCTGATCCTTCCTTCTCAGGGAAATGTGCTCTGGTTTGCTTACCAAATTGACATGATTTGCATATTGTATTCTCTGGAATGCTGATATCAGGAAGATCACGAACAACTTGGTATCTGCATGCTTTTCTTATTTGAGAGAAACTTAGATGCCCCAATCTTCTATGCCATAGCCAGTGTTCATCGTTTTTGCTTAGGTAGCACTGTTGTTGTCCCCCCTTGAGTATGTACAGGTTGTTTGGAGTTCTTATACCTTTGATCATTGTTTCTCCTATATCAAGCTCATGAACAACACATACATTTGATCGAAATACTACCTCATTTCCTTGATCACACATTTTACTGACACTCAATAGATTATGCTTTAGACCATCTACATACATAACATTCCTAGCTTTAACTTTTTCTTTTAAGAGAACGAAGCCTTTACCTTTTATGACTGCAAGAGTGTCATTACCAAATGAGACCTTCTTTTCCTTTTCTAAGGCATTATATGACTGAATTTTTTCTTTCTCACTTGTCATGTGTTTCGAGTATCCACTGTCGATGTACCATTGATTTTCTTGTCCTTCTACATACAAGGCTATACCACATCTTTCTATTTGCGGTTCTTTCTTTCTCCATGTTTTGGGACCCAATGAAGCTTGCTCCTTCTGAGATGTTTACCGAAATTTACTCCTGCATTCATAATCTCCACGACCGAAATTGTTACAGATAGAGCATTCTATTTCATTTTCAAGAGCAGAAAAGTTATTATAGGTCCTTTTCATGATCCCAGTCACATTCCTTTGATTTCTTGCTTCTCTAGTCATGATGGTCTTGTAAGCAACACATTGAGCAGCTTTGTGTTGAAATTTATGGCATGAAAAACATTGGCCATTAAAGAAATTCCTGCGATTATCGAATCTATTGACTTGATGATTGTAGTTTCCATTGACATTCATTCTTGAAGAAAATTGAGACTGATTTACCTGTGGTTGGTTATAGCTTCTGTTCATCCTTGAAGTAGATTGAACCCGATTTACCTAGTGATCTGCTTTATGCCTTTGCTGACGATTGTTAATCTGTTCACTTCTCCTTGTTGCATCAAGATAGCTTTTGGAGGTTGATGGCTTCTGTGCTTGAGATGCTTCTTCAATATATCCAAGACCTATATTTATCAGAGGAGAATGTTGCACTTTGATAATTTCATTTAAATTTTCTGATCCTTTCACAAATCTAAGATTGAGAGATTTTATTTTCTCAATATCTTTTCTTAGACCCGCAATTTCACGTTCTAACTTTTCATTGTGTTTTTCCCTTTCAGCAAGTTGGAATGTCAGAATATCTATAATCATACTCTTTTCTTCTAAACAGATTTTAAGTTTAGAAATTTCTTCATAGAGACCATCTTCATCTAAAGCATCCAAGAAATCATCATCGTCAAAAGCCATCAAAAGTCTATAATCATTACCGTTTTCATCTTCACCACTATTTGATAAACCATCATTGTCTTCATGCGTATAGTAGCTCTTCTTATTTACATTCTGTTTTCTATTCCATTTTTCCGGTTCCTTAGCTTTATCAATCTTATCTTTATGAGGACATTTGGCTGCATAATGACCGACTCTTCCACAAGCAAAGCATTTGAAAGGTAGTTTACCTTTGAATCTTCTAGAACCTCGTTGAAGGTTTTTGACAAAGTTTGCTTCTTCCTCTCCTTCTGAAATGTGTCCCGATTCTTCTCTTCCTAAAGCCTTGAATGCTGCTTCTCTCATATCTGATGGACCTCCTTTTCTCATTTCAACAGCAGTTAGGATTCTGTGCAGCTGTGTCATAGTCATATTTTGAAGATCCTGCTTTTCTTCTATGGCAGAAACTTTTGATTCAAACTTAGAAGACAAGGATCTTAAAACATTTTCAACTAAAGTGACTTATTTTATCTCTTCACCCAAGTTTTCATGCGATTAAAAATCTCATCTATACATAGGAAGTAATGAGCTACACTTTCATCATTGTGAATTTTGAGAGTTTCATATTGAATTCTAAGAGTTTGTAGTTTTGCACGTTTTACCTGATTGTCTCCTTCATAGCTTAGGATGATCTTGTCCCATATTTCTTTGGCAGTTTTGAGTTGCATAACCTTGACAAATTCTGATTGTGACAGACTCCCCAATAGTGTATTGACAGCCTTGGCATTTGTTTCATACTGCTTTTTACCTACCGTATTCATAGGAATTACTGATGGAAATGTATATCCTCCTTCCACGATTTCCCAAACATCTGTTCCAAGAGATTGAAGATAGGTTGTGGTTCTTACCTTCCAATAGACGAAGTTGCTCCCATAAAAAATTGGTGGTCTAATGGATCCCTCTCTTTTGTAGCTGCCCATGATGATAGATCTTCCTTCAAGCGATCAATCTTATTCTGAAGGACCTACTCTGATACCAATTGTTGGAAATAATACTGAGGAGGGGGGAAGGTGAATCAGTATTAGCAATTTAACAATATTTCATTTCCATAAACAGATTTATATACACTACTTCTATTAATGAAACTTGCGTGTATACGCAACTGTGTTTAGAGCAACCAGCGTATACCTTGCAAACTTATAATTTAGTTAGTTGATCTTTAATCTATGTATCAGAACCATATAACTAGTAATCAGATGCAGTAAACAGAACAAGCAATCACACACATGAACACAAGATATAAGGTGGAAACCCAATGTGGGTGAAAACCACCTGCTGCAATCGTCTCTATCTTTCTTTAATAAGAAAATTCTTTTTACAAGTTTTGTACTGGTGCAGCCTTATACCAGTACACAGGCTTCTACTTGCAGAAGGCTACAACCTTCTCTCATTCTCCAGCTTTTCCTGGAAGGGAGCTACAACCCCCTTAGCTCTTGTACTAGCTGATGTGTTTACTAGTACGTAGGTGTTGACCTATAGAAGGCTACAACCTTCTCTTTTCTTCCAGGGACCATGTTTCATAAATTTTCAGACTGGATCCATCAATAACATCAATCAAACATCAAATATATCTACATTAACCAATCTCCTTTGCACCAACCAAAACTAAATCAAACAATCACTTTTCTGAATGCTGTAACTAGAATACAGTAATAGTAACCAAAACCCAATCTAGAACCCAGAACACTGCAACAACAAACAAAAGTAGCTAAAACATATTTTATGAGATGTACACTACTTCAATGTGTCGAACCTATGTTCATACGCTGTTATATGAAGGAAAACCTATGTATACGCTGTTTTGAATTGCCGAACCAGTGTGTATACGTGCCTTTGATATCATGAACCTGTGTATAGATATGTAAAAGATCATTTAACCTTTACAACTTATTCAGACATCAGTTATACCCAGATCATCAGATTTACAGATTATGACATGCACCAATTATTCAGATAAAAGATCAAAACCACACAAAGATACTTCTCTTCAAGCCTTAAGATCTTGACCCATCAATAGAACTTATCCTTCTTCAAGCGCTTAGGTTCCTCCTTGATTCAGATCCAGCTATGCACCATAACCCAATAACCAGTATTCTAGATCTTGCTCTTCCTTAGATATTCAATGCTTGAGTGCCTTTGCCTAATGATCTCCTCCTCCTTTTATAGTCTTAGGCCTTACTCAATACCATGGTCCAAAACCACTTAGAATTAATACCTTGGACCAAATACCTGGGGTCAACACTTCGAACAAGATACCTTGGACCAATACCATGGGTCAAAATACCATGGTCCAAATACCATGGACCAAAACCAAATTTTCCAACATGCGTGCGCCTTTTCTTGCGTGAAAGTACGTGTATATGCACACACGCCTTTTGGTCGGCGAACTCACATGTATACGTGGCTTGGTCAAGGGGAACTTGCGTATATCTCTTTTTCCTTCATTCTGAGAGTCCTGAACTATGATCTGTCATCTAAGTGAGTTGCCATCAAGGACAACACCTGTGTCATAGCACCAAACCTGTGTCATAATGCCAACACATTTTGTTTCCAGTTGCCGTTCTTTAGTTTAATCATTAGTTGATGAATAAGGGTGACTTTCCCAGTTGGACACTGGTTTGCAGAGGTTTCAGACTTCAAGATTGTCAGGTTCCAGTTTGTCAAATTTCAGGGTTTTCATAGTTTTGGACTTCATGCCCAAGTAAGGCTACTGATCTACGATTCTCAATATTTTGCTATCAAAGTGAAAGCATCTTATCACTGTAGATATCGGCGTGGGTTCACTGTACAAAATTTTCACACAGTTAAGTTTGGAGAAGCAATATATGACTCCATGCCCAATGGATAAGGCACTAATCTATGGTTCTTAGTGCTTCTAGGGAAAAAGTACTATCCATAGTTGGAGCCAGATGTTGTAGCCTATATTGTGTTTTAAGTCTATTTATCAGTTATATCATTATCGGGGGGTTCAACCTCAATGAAACTTCTTTATACTCTTTACCCCCCGCAAAGCCTAAAAGACATGAAGTATTTTATTTATTTTATATCGAAATCATACAGGAAACGATTGTTAAAGAACCAACCCATCGATCAAGTCAAATCACAATATAAATAGTTATATGGAGTGGGTCCCATTATATATATATGTGTGTGTATGTGTTAGTGATGCGATTAAATCACAATGGCAAAACACAGTGGGAATTCATATGAAGTACTACCACGGGAATCACTGATCATCAATTGCGATAAAGGGATATCTTGAAAATTGTGCAAAGGCTTTGGAAAAGGCGGAAAAAGGTATGGTTACGCACTTTTATATGTATTTCATTTATAAAGGATTATAATAGAAATAAGTGCTGAATAGGCCGGACCTGAAGCGTCTATATATTATGTTTTATAAGCCTCGGCAGGTCCATGATCATTGCATAACGCTTTATATATATGTATATGGTATGCCGATTGCGATACGTGATGGGTCGGACCCAAAAAAACTTTATGTTACGTTATATAATGTCGGCGGGTCTGCTGTATCGCAAAGCACCGAATGCATGTGTTTTGTTTCCGCCGATTGCGATATGCGATGGCAGACCTGATAGAGTTATGAACGCAACATATATGGCTTGAAGTCTGATTGTGTTTATTGCATATTGGAAGCAGAGGAGGAAAGTGTTAAAGATGATTGCAGAAGATTGCGATTGTGATAAAGGTATGCCTCGATATTTGTGCAGAGCCAGCATTAAAAGCGGAAAAGGCATGTTCATGGTGTATTTCTATTATAAAAGATATATAATAGAAATAGTGCAAATATGAAGGATTTATGCGTAAGTCCAACATTACCATAGTTATAAAGTGGGGTTTGTTTTATATGTGGCTTAAGGATTGCATAAAGTTAAGGGTTGTGTTATAAAGTTCCGATAACACTAATTGTTCAACACTGGGATATTGTAATGAATTATTCCACGAGGATTAAGAAAAGGGCCTTAACCATTGATACACGTGGGTAGCCCTGTTTCAGGTTTCCCTACGTGATTGGGTTGATATAACAATGGAAAGCATTGATTGCGATTTGCAATGGGAAGTCAATGGAGCACTGAACAGGCAGATCCGATAGATTTATTAAACAAAGTTAATTCCTTTCAGTTCCGATTTGTGTGTTTTGTGTCGATTTCGCTGTGTAAACGGGAAAATTAATGTTAAAACCAAATCTGAAGAGGAAGGCAATTGGGTGTATTTTCTAGTGTTTTGGCCAATCAAAACACATCCGATACGTACGTAAGCCCAGGTTATGCACAAGTCAAACACAGTTTATTATTATTAAAGCGGATTAATTATTATTAAGGCATATACAAAGGAACTTGGTAGCAGATTAATAGAGCCGAAAGGCCAGCAACCATTGTCATTGTTCAATTATTTTCTGTTATTTTATGTTCTTTGAGATGTCTTTACCCTCTGTGTAATATTTTGTAATAATTCTTACTTCAGATAGTTAGAGAAACAGTTTCAGAGACCAACAACTGTTTCACAATGTATAAAAAGAGGAAAATTTACAGAGAAGGGGTTGGTGGTTCGAATTTTGGAGAATTCAGAGACTAGGCCATTGTATTCATGATATAACTGTTGATTAATGAAAGAATCAGAAGTTTCCATGAATTGTTGGGTATAATTTTGTAACTTCTTTGTCATGTGTCATCTTATGTTTTCTTCTTTTAAGTATAGTAATGAAGTTGCAGGTCTTTATTTTCTTATGTAGATAAAGTTAAAATTCCTTAAAAGCGTGCTCCTATACTTGAAGTTTTCATCCTCCTTTCTAAGTTATAGATAATAGTTTCTGTGTAAAGCAGCATATTATCTTTAACTTCTCCAAGGGTCATAGATAGTAGTTTCTGTGTTAAACAACATATTTTCTATGATTCAATTCTCATTTTCATAATTCTTCTAAGTGACGGATAGTAGGTTCTGTGTTAAGCAACATATTATCTTTAACTTATCCTTCAAGCTTTCTTCATTCATCATTTATATCTAGCAACAAATGGTATTCTGAGATTTTCCAGTCACATATGTATTAAGGGTTAAAGACCAAGTTTTCCAACCTTCATTTGAGAATACAATAAACAATAAAGTGAAAAATAAGTTACAACAAATAATAATTATTAATGTCTTAAGCACAATTTATCTACAACTAGGAAAGTGGTTTCTTAAGGTACAACATGTACTATGGCATACAAATTAGAACTTCCTGCAGCTTCTCAAGTGCACCCAGTTTTCCATGTTTCATGCTTAAAGAAGGTTATAGGTGACAAGATTCCAGTTCAAACAATATTTCCAGAACTTGATGAGGAAGGAAACATCATATTGGAACCTGAAGCAGTCAAAGCAACAAGAACTCGACAGCTACGAAGTCGATCAATTTCAGAGTATCTCATCAAGTGGAAGAACTTACCTATTGAAGATTCCACATGGGAGGATGAGAATTTTATACAGAAGCACCCAGAACTACTCAAGCATTGAGGACAACACTTTTTTGAAGGAGAGGGGCATGTTAGGTCCCTATAATACTAGTGATTCCCCCATTACTATTGTCATTGTATCCCTTATTGTTATTGTTGTGCCTTTATATTATTATTGTTAGATCGGCTTGGTTATATTGTGTCCCCTTAGACTCCTATATATAGAAAGGAGGTTTTTTCATTTGAATCATCTAAGAATTGTTCATTTGTGTAATGTAAAGGAGGATACCCCCTCGAAGAGGCTTATTTCTAAGGCATTGATCTATCTTTTCTATATTTTGTGAGATGGTTTCATAACAGTACTGTGTTAACAAAGATGGTTGAATCATGACCAATAGTATAAGCATGTAGCTTGTAATCATCCTGCAACACTTTTCCTTCATAGATTAGGGTTTGTATACTGACTGGTATGTCCATCTTTTCTTGTAGAATTTGTTTGAGGGTTTTTATCCACTCCCAAACCCCTTCTTCAAACATACTGATTTCCCTTCCAATGATCTAATGAAGAGATGAATCATGGTTCCTTTTGGTAGATTTGGAACTTGATATTCAAGATCCAGCCTTAGTTTGCTCTCTGTTGAATCACAATCTTTGCCAGACTGTATTGCTAGTTGCAAGATCTGAGCCGGTCTCCTTGATTGGAAAATCTGATAGCCGGCCCCCGATTTTTGTCATGGGATCAGACTGAGGATCATATCATTGCAGTGATGTCCGAGCATCTTAGATCCATCCTCAAATCGTTGACTCGCGGTTTGTTATGGCTTATTAGGTGGAGGGATAAGGTTAATAAAACATTATAAATGATGTGGATATGTAATATGAAGGGATAAGGTTACGTGGGTGGAAGTTTTTTATATGGTGATAAATCATAAATGATGTGGATATGTAATATAGAGGGATAAGGTTACATGGGTGGAGCTTTTTTATATGGTGATAAATCATAAAAGACTTTTATTTAATACATATCGTATAAAATAACCATCGTCGACATATCACAAGAAATCACGCTCAATGAGGAATTGAACCCCTGACCTGGATTATATAACCGATGTGCTCAACCCTTGAGCCACAAGTTAGTTTTGTTATACAATGTCATTTATCGATGTGCTCAACCCTTGAGCCACAAGTTAGTTTTGTTATACAATGTCATTTCCTTTTAAGTGCAACAGATAGTGTTTTTGGCTTATTTTAGCCATGTGGAAACTGTTTTGAGCATGGAAAGAGTCGAAATTGGGGTTTTGAGGACTTCAAAACACTATGGTGGAATTATTTTGTTGAGCTGGAGCTTATATTTTGATGTACAATAATTTCTAGCATTTTAATAAAGAGGCCTCCCAACTAAAGACCGGGCCCAGAGACGTAGGCTTGAAGATAGCCGAACTCCATTATCAACGTGTTAGTGTCATTGTATTTTTTGTGGTTTGTTGTTAATGTTTCTTTGTTGCAATTTCCTTTCAAGTTACCCATGTATTCTAAATTGAGATCTTTTTAACGAAGATTTTAAATACTTGCAAACACTTTTAAAAATTTAATAAACCAATATCAATTTCGATCGGGATTTAGATCACTAAAGGGTCAAAATATAATTAGGGCCTACATAAGAATAATAATGTAAGGGCACAATAAAAATAATAGTGGGATTCTATGGGGCACATTAATAACAATATAATGGCTAAGCTACTATTACAAGGACCTAACGTGCTCATCCCCTTCAAAAAGGTGTCGACCTCAATGCTTGAGTAGTTTTGGATGCTTCTATATTAAATACTATCCTCCCATGTGGAATATTCAATAGGTAAGTTCTTCCACTTAATGAGATACTCTGAAATTGATTGATTTCAAAGTTTTCAAATTCTTGTTTTCGTGATTGCTTCAGGCTCCAATATGATTTTTCCTTCCTTATCAAGTTCTAGAGATATAGTTTGAACTAGGAGCTTGTCACCTATAACCTTCTTTAAGCATGAAACATACTAGGTGTACTCATGAAGGTGCAGGAAGCTCCAATTTTTATGCCATAATACCAATCTTTTGCAACATTTTGTAAGGGGAATAATACTTAGGTGATAATTTATTATCCTTCTAAGCTTTCTTTATGGGAATTTGTTTGTATGTTTATAGTTGTAAAAATACCCAATCACCCAAGTCAAAAAATCTCTCACTGTGATGTTGATATTCTATTGTTTCATTTGATTCTACACCAAAGTCAGATTATTGTTTAAGAGTTGGAGTACTTGTTGTTGACGCTGAATGTGATATTCCACTACTTGAACCTTAGAATTTTCTCTTAGATATGATGTGATGGATGGTGGATGATACCCATAAGCACCATAAATGGGGTCATTTTTACTACGGTATGGAAGGAACTGTTATACCACCATTCCGCCAAAGGTAACCACCTGACCTATTGTGTTTATTTTCCAGATACAAAGAAATGAATATATCCTTCCAAACATTTGTTCACTATCTCAATTTTCACATCAGATTGAGGATGATAAGATGAGCTATGAGCCAATTGAGTACCAAGACAAGAAAATAATTCTTTCTAAAAATTTCCATTGAAAATGGGATCTCTGTCACTTATAATAATGTTTGGATTTCCATGTAGCTTTTGAACTATTTCCACAAATGCAGTAGCAATTGTATTGGATTTGAAAGGATGATATAGTGCACAAAAGTGTGCATAATTGGTGAGTCTATCAACTACCACCATGATGAAAATCTTTACTTTTGACTTGGGTAGACCTGTGATAAAATCCATTAAGACCCCCCTCCCAATGCTAACTTGGAATGGCTAATGATTGTAAAAAAGCCAGGGTCTTAACTTTCTCAACTTTATTTTGTTGGAAAACTAAACATTTGCCCACAAACTTCTGAATATCAGATTTAAGGCCATCCCAAAAAATTCCTTCTTGACCCTATGGTAAGTTTTTAAAATACCGAGTATTCTCCTATAGGAGAGGTGTGCAATTCCAAAAGAAAATTTTGTTTGAGTTGGGATTTCTTACATAGATATAAGAAATATTTGTGTTAGTTTTCAAGTGAAATAGATACTAGCATAATATTTCTTAAAACTAATAATTACTTCTAATGTTGTTGATCTTCTTTTACTTTTTCCAGCATATTATTAAGCAATTAAACTTCAGGAATTAAAACATACAAATATTCATAGAGCAATAGAGATCACAAGATTTACCTTGGGAAAACTCACTAAGGGGGAAATCCCAACAACCCTTTTCAATAGAGATATTCTTTAGTTCAACAGGAGACATACCTAGACCTCTAATCAACAACTAGGTCAAATTGACGTTCAACAAATCTATGGTCAAACCTAGCCTTCTCCCCCCAAGTCAAGCCTTATAATATGATCCAACACTTTTCATTTTAATCTGCCCTAAGCTAGGTCAAATTTTGGGCTCCTTATTCTGCCCAGAAACCCAAAAATTTCATCCCTTGCAATTGTTTAGAATTTTGCCCCCCATCGCAACAAAAATTCCCAGAAGATATATGAACCAAGAGAAATAAATATTATTCACACATGCGAGCTTGAGAGAGAGAGAAAGAGATGAAATTCATCCTTCTTTTCATCCTCCTTATCCTTCTTGTCCATCGCCTAAATTCCTAGAAGGTTCTTGATGAGAGATATTATTGTTTCCTTGTGGAGGAGATGGAATGTTCACATATAATATTTTTCTAGATCAAATGGGTATGTCCTTTTCCTAGGTCAACTTGACTTCAAGGGAGGATGACTTGACCCTGTTGGAGCCAAAAAGTTTCAATTTCAAAAATTCAAATTTCTTTCTTTTAAAAGTCCAAATGGGACTTGACTCAAAATGTATGTTTCTTTTGGCTCTAGCATTTAAAATTTGCTTTACAATATCAATATAAATATATGAAGGGCCAAATATACATTATGAATATATACCATAGTTAAAAAATTCAACACTCCCTCTTAACTATGGAGGTATTCATAATGATTGTTGGAATAGGTTTTCTCAAGTTGAAAATTTTTGCTATAAAAAAAGGTATAAAAAAATCATCATCATATCGTCAACATCTCTGACATTATCAACATCTATGACATCATCATCATCTCGTCAACATCTATGAAATCATCATAAGAATCAACTAGTTAGAATCTCTGACATACTGTAGAAATCAACTAGTTTCCACAACTGGTCGGTACCATTGATCCATCTGCTCAGTACTCTTGATACGTGGCATGCCACAACTAGTATCACTGATCCAACTGGTAGGTACTCTTGACATGTGGCATATCATTTAACATCAATTCATCATCATAACTCTGATTGGTACCACGAACCCAACTAGTTAGTACTTCTAACTTACACTAGCCTTGGTACACCAACTTAGTGAAACTCTAAAGGCTACGCTCAATTAAGCAACTAGGCTTGATGCTAAATGAACTCCTAATCCTAAAGTTGAAAGCGAAACACTCAACTAAGTGATCCTAGGTTCTATGAATGTTCTCCCCAACTAATCAACATCTTTGATACAAGGAGAACAACTATCCCACTATTATTATTTTTGTGCCTTTATATTATTATTGTTAGGTCGGCTTTGTTATATTGTGTCCCCTTAAACTCCTATAGATAGAAAGGAGGTTTTGTCATTTGTATCATCTAAGAATTGTTCATTTGTGTAATGTAAAAGAGGTTTCCCACTCGAAGAGGCTTATTTCTAAGGCGTTGATCTATCTTTTTTATCTTTTTGTGAGCTGGTTTCATAACATTTGGGATCAGAGCTTTGGATTCTAGGGTTTCGCTGCTCCAAACAGGTCATCATGGAATTTTCTCTATCACTTTTTTTTTTTTTTTTTTTTTTCTGTGACGTTTCAAAAGCTAAAAAAAAACCCATTTGAGAAGAAATCATGCTGAACCTTGGGTCCGAATGTAAGAGCTTTTATCGCTATATTTTCAGAGATATGATCTGAGGAAGTTAGGGTTTTGGCAAGCTCTAGAATTTAAGATAAAACAGGGCATCGTGGGATTTTCGTTATAAATATTTCACTACAAAGTTTTAGAAGCTAAAACAAAAACCCATTTGAGAAGAAATCAGTCTGAACCTCAGTGTTGTTGGGAAAAGTATCTATTCAGAATGCCCCTATCCCACTCTAAGGTGTGATAGTGCCTTAGCAACAAACAAGGAAAACTACTTGAGTATTCTTCTTTATGAAATGTAAATGAAGAGGAAGGATGTAACTAACCTATGTCTTTCACTAGTTTGTTGATCCAATCGCTCTTCTCTTCAATAGCTCCCAGCTCCCTGCTCCCTTACCGGCCTAGCTTCACCGAATTCCTGCAAGATCACAGAAGAGAGAAACTACACGAAGATATAGATTTACATTCACAAAAATCTTAGGATCAGATTAAGCTAAACATGCAAATATAACAAAACATCATTGATACAAAGCATGTAGGAGAAACTCAAATAATTTTATTGATATGATAAGAAAGTCCAAGAGGAGATACAACCAAGTGAGTCCCGATCCAGCATCTACCTCCCAGCAAAGGAATCCCTTCCTCTCCTCCAACAAAGCATAAATCACCCAATGTACTAATCTCAATCTCAAACCAATAGCAATTCTCTGCAAAGTACAAAATTCCCGCCTCTGGATCTCTGGGATGAGGGATCCATATATAGATGTAAGTAGAGAGGATGAGTCAGCTTATGTTTTGACTTGTGGCTTCTCTCTGTCAGTTCTTGCTTCCACTTGGAGACTGAGAGCCTCTTACTCATCATTGGTCGAATTCAGTGAGGCAAGTGTCATTGGAGATGATTCTGGAAGCTTCCATGGTCTTTCCACCTCGTTGAATGACTCTGCCACTTGTCATTTGCCACTCAACGCACCTGGGTAGTGCATTCAAGTGCGTTGCAACGCACCTAGCCAGTGTATTTGGGTGCTTTGCAACACAGGCAGCTAGTGGAGCTTCTGAATTGATCCTGATTTGACTAGTTCTGAGTGGTTTTTGGTGGAGAACTTCTGGGAGAAGCTGTCATTGGGTGACCTTGTTCCTTTAGGGGCAGGAACAACACTTTTAGGGACTTTGGATCCCTTGGATTATGGAAATTTCATGCTTAGAGCTGTAAGGCACAAAAATATCTATAACAGTTGCCCCCTAAAGTATGAGGCCGTTTATCGGGTGAAATGCTTTATTAGGAGGATCCGAAGTTCATTCAATGCTGGGAGGAGACCTGTAATAAGATACAATACAATACATTATTTTCATACTATTTTCATGATCTAGCTGAGGCAGGCATTCCCATGCTCAGCTTTATAAATTCATTTTTATGTACATAGGACAGACAATCGTCTGATGGTAGACTGATGATTCTGATGAAATCATCATTCTTTTGGTAGGATGATTATCTGTTCTGCAATGTTGTACATGTCAATGTCTTTATTTTTTTCGGAATATATATCGCAACCCAGATGGATGAAACTAGATCCGGGGTCTTCAATCTCGTCCGATCTTCACTCTAAGTACAAGTCGATCCATGTGAGAAATGTTTTGGAGTCGAACATGGAAAGACATCGCTTGATTACCAGTCAATGATGTAAACTGTTAACAAGCGCGAGAGGAATCACCGATAATGATAATGACTCTCAAGGTACTGTAGTACAATTCACGTGGTGTGAATAAAGGACTTGGCATCGAACACCACGCAAAATCTTTCGGTCGAAGGTCATTGATGTATACCTGTCGCCGGAAGTGAGAAACTTGCCATTGAGGCATGCAAGATTCAAAGTACTGAAGGGGGTGTTCCTAGATCAACTTCTTGGATAATGAGCTGATGTCAACAAGAAGCGATCCATCAAAGGAGGGCCTTAATGTATCCCACATCAGTGACACGGAACGGAGCAAATGATTTTGATGGAGGTGAAAACGATCTGATGATATATGGTTCAGGGTGGCGGTCATGAAAGAATGAAGTATAATGTATGGTAGTGGACGGGACACGGTTGACTTCTCTGGATGACTTCTCTTGAACATATTGGCGACACTTATATGATGGATTGGTAGCATTTACCCCAAAGGTGGATGGTATGGCGAGACCATGGTGATGTGACTGGTGAATGAAACAACCCAACCCGACTCAGGCACGGAGTGGAAGTGTCATGTTCAAGAGCGACTTGCTACCAATAAAGGTTCTTTGAGTTTTTTCCCAATTTTTCCCCAGTCATTGCTGACCAGTACCTCTTTATTTTTGTCAGGCTTGAGGAGGATAACATATGCTTGTTCTATAATTTTCCCTTCGGGAAAACCCATCGCTATGTTTTAACGAGCCTAGTGATAGTGAAACTCGTTCTCGTCTAAAGACAAGTTTGTCGCTATTAATGTTTTTAACGAGTCTAACGACAAAGATAACTTGGTCCTTTTCATTTTTAGAGAGTCTGAAAAGGTACGTAAAGTTAACTCTGAAGTTCCTTTTTCGTCATCTAATCCCTTAAGTCTGAAAAAGTATAAAACAATACAGAAGGGATGAATTTTCGATAGTTTTAACGAGCCGAACAAAACAAGCGCTCGATCTTTTTGTGCAATAATCCCTCAGGTCCAAAAAGATTAAAATCTAGAGGAGGGATAGCTCTTCCTGTCGCTTTAACGAGCTGGAAGGCCAAAAATCGACAATCTTTTCATATTTTACGAGTCAGATGAAAAGAGCTTAAAGAAGACTCATCTTCTGAGGAACGAGTGATAAAACGGGTAGTAGATGATTCCAGGTAAGGGTTGGAATTTTCCAAGCACGGCAGTGTCACAAGGATGGCTAGTGAAATCACTCTTCGCAGCTGTTCCTCAAAATGGGTAAACAATCAAATGGAGGTGAATGATCAGCCAATGGAAAAGTGGAGGTGACGGTGCAAACACGACCAAGGCTTTAATGGCTAATAATGTTACATTCACGGTGGTTATTTACCGGAGGATAGTTCATTTTTTAACGAGCTTAAACACGGGTTGAAACACTTGCTCGATCTTATGTTTATTTTTTAACGAGCATGAACTATGCGCTAAAACTGCTCAATAATCCAGTCATATGATAAGAATGTCTCATATAAAACGGCAACATTTAGATTTTTGCCCCACTTCCTTTCTTTATGCAAGTTAGGAAACGACTAATCCAAAAAACAGATAAATAATCGCTCTTTGCTTGCACTCCAACAAGGTTTGCATGCCCCCAGGTATAAAACAGAGTTTCAAGGTTACCCCTACTTCAATTCCACCAAAACAATTGTTTTACCGAGAGAGGCCTACCTCTTACAGGTCACCCAAAGATTGTTCCATTAATCTTTCAAACAAAACACTTCTTCGGCGATGTCTATCGAGATAAACAAAGGTGAGCGACGATGCCCGCCAACTCACATAACTTTGACAAAAGAATCTTATTCTAGAATAACCCCTATCTCAATCACGGACGGGGTACAAACTAGTCATATTCTCCTGCGGAAACCTACCCTATACCCGAAGTTTTCCTGCCGAAGCAGACTAGGACGCATGCCCCCTGGGTTCCAGCCATATCCCTCCGAATTACTCACGCTCATCGGGAGGACGGACCGTGGGTTGAGACATTTCTTGCGTGAAGAGACCATTTAGGGACGGTATATGACTATTTGCGATGCGTGATTCGAGAAATGAAAGTTGGTCCACGAGCTTGACCACTCTTCCTTCGTGCGGAAAACACATTACTCTAAAGAGTGAGGAGACGATGGCTCCCATGCAATAAATATAGTCTCGTCCAAGGAGTAGGTTATAATCCAAGGGTCCTTGAACGACCATCACGTTCATTTGAACGGTCTTCCCTTTCAATGTTATGGGCACATTGGGGAGGATCCCTAAAGGTCGACTGGTTCCTTTATCGAAGCCTGTCAGATTTCTCATCTCAGGCAAAAGCGATGGCGAACCAAGCGCTTTCCAAGCAGTAGAGGAAAGGATACTCATAGAAGCCCCCTCATCTATGATGGTACCAGCCATGACCATTCTATATATTTGGACGATAATTCTGAATGGTATGCTTGCTGGTAAACGGGGTCTGCCTAGTTGATTCCAGTCGAAGGAGACAACTAGGTTGCTTGGAGGTGGGACCGAATAGACGGCCGGGTACAGCTGTGATGAACTTCCTTCCTGTGATAAAGGAATGGGTAGGTTGCCCCCGTGTTCGTCAGAGTTTGTGTTTATGAAGAGAATTTGGATGGTGTCATCCTTGTTCTCTTCAATGACTGTGTCATTCGAAGATAAATCCTCTGAAGGCAAGACCGGGTCAACTGCCGCCTCGACCTTTTGACTTTCGTCGGGTATGGATTCAGCTGGTTCATCTTCAATGACCGGCGCTTCAGCTGACCACTTGAGCGGGCCAGCTGGATTTTCAACTAACGAAGGACTCGGCAAGAGTTTTTTATATCCAGGAGGAAGTCGTAACGGTGAAACCGGACGATCATCCAAAACTCTTTTAGCTTCGTCTAAGAAGGGACAACGGTGGATGGCATGATTGCCTTCGCACAGTTTACAAGGAGATCTAGCTCTCCCTTTTTGTCCTGGGACTTCACTTTCGCTAGTTGACGGTGTGCTTTCAACATGGCTATCAGAGGTTGACGCCACCGGATTGTGCAAACGGGGAGACCAGTCCCTTAGTATCCGAGGGATGCAGGGACAATCTCTGTGAAAGTGGTCTCCCTTGCAAATGACACACGGCGATTTAGGCCTAGTCAGTGCTGTGTGTGGATTTTCGTTAGACGACACTCATTTTCCCCCAGTCGCTTTTGGCTCCTTCTTCTTCTTCTCTTTCTTCTTCTTTTCCTTCTTCTCCTTAGGAACTTGACTTTTGGCTTTGCCAGCCCCATCAAGCGAGGAGGAAGGAGGAGAGGAAGAATTAGAGGAAGTAGAAGGCTGGTGGGTAACTCTGGACTGGTCTAACTGCTGATTCGACTGTTCAGGAATAGTGGTGTTCTGAACGAAATTGGTTGAGAAGAGCCAGACCGGCAAGCCAATTGTCAGTCCTGGAAGCGACAATGTGGCCATATGGGGCGCACCAACATCTCCCCAAGAGGAGAAGGGACTAGGATTTCCACCAAGGGGAATTCCTTGGTTGGTAGGCTCCATTTTCTCAACCTAAAGATCAACGTAGGAAAAAGGGTATGAGTATTCCGTTTAAAATAAATTTTAACGACGCTTGGACACAACTTGCTTTTTCAATTTTAAAGAGTCGAGAAAAAGCAAAAGATGACTCTAGTCTCCTTCGATTTTTAATGAGCCTGAACTGACAAGTGCTCAGATGGACCTTTTCCGTTAAGGAGTCTGAAAAAGGAACGAAAGGGACTGCTCTGGAGTTCTAGGTAGAGGGTGTGCCAAACCAATCACAAAATCGCAGAATACTTTTTAAGGTACGGGCGGTCAATCTTCCCGAATGCTGTGTTCAGTGCATTGCGATTAGTAGGGCGGCCGACACGGCTTCCTATGGATAAAGGTTTTATGCCTATAGGGGTCTCCCAATATATACTCGACGGTACGTGGGAGCACAATCCGTACTGGCACTTATCGTCTCTCAGGAGGAATCACCCAACCATCAGTGAGGCCGACAGTAACCAGGTTTTACGACGCCGGAACACGTCTCTAGCCTAGACCTCTATGTTGTGCGTTAAGTTCCAATGCGTTGTTAAGTTCATTCAATTTATTTTAGGTTGAACTTTCTTAGAAGTTTTCCTTTTTGGATCACCACGAGATGTAGATACAATTCCTAAATGCAGTCTAAAGATGATAAGCAAGCTTTTATCTCTTTTCAACAATGAAAATCCTAGCTACAAGGGGAAAAGAAAGACACAATCTTTTCTCAAAGAGCATAGAGCACACTGTAAATGCACTTTTCCTAAATCAAACCATACAAACTATCAATATGCAAATGCACATGTGCATGTATTTGTTTTCACTTTCTTAATATTGATGCCTAAAAAGAAAGCTGTTGTACAAATTTGAATTCGATTTCAAGTGAAAAACACAAACAAGCTTCTTTTCGAAATCAAAAAGACGATTACGACACTTTATGATTTTGAAGTAAACACTTGTTTCAACACTAGAAATTCACAAATTCAAACCAAAATACAAAATTAAAAGCGCAATCAACTGTCAACAGCAAACAAATTTACTCCTAAGATCAAAACGACACTTACGACAGGTCTAGATCTAAGGGCGATAGTATGACTAGTTTACTTTTGTAATGGGAAACTGCAAATGATGTAACAAATACACAAAAAAAAATACAGTTTCTTTTATACAACTGAGGTGGAATTAAGGCAAAGAAAAGGGGTTTTCAGATAGGTACACACACTGATAACAGGCTGCAAAAATCAGAGATAAAACTGAACAAAATGAAGCAAAGAACCACAGCTGCACAGGGCAAAGGCTGATCAGCGCACCTGTTGCACAGAGAAACTGAATTGCAGCGCAGGTAGCCCTCTCGGGACCTGCGTTGAAATGTAGAACCTCTTCACAGAGCCTGCGCTGAAGCAGAAACGAGAGTTTCCTCTGGGTTCTGGGTCACGGTTTGCAGTTTAATCTATGGATTTTGGCCGGATAAAAGCTATCAATAAGGTACAATTAGAAGGATGATTTAAAGGAGGACTAAGAGCTATCACAAAGGGCAGTTAGAGCATTTGTGGATCAGTTGTTTAGATCATAAACAGGCCCAGTGAGTGGACTAGAGTAGCAGATCTCTACTTTGCATTTGTAAATGGCAAATGCAGTTCGATTCGCCACTCCTAAGTTTATGAGAAGAACAACAATAGAAACACAAATAAACTAACTAGATACATTCCCCAGCGGAGTCGCCAATTTGTTGTTGGGAAAAGTATCTATTCAGAACGCCCCTATCCCACTCTAAGGTGTGATAGTGCCTTAGCAACAAACAAGGAAAACTACTTGAGTATTCTTCTTTATGAAATGTAAATGAAGAGGAAGGATGTAACTAACCTGTGTCTTTCGCTAGTTTGTTGATCCAATCGCTCTTCTCTTCAATAGCTCCCAGCTCCCTGCTCCCTTACCGGCCCAGCTTCACCGAATTCCTGCAAGATCACAGAAGAGAGAAACTACACGAAGATATAGATTTACATTCACAAAAATCTTAGGATCAGATTAAGCTAAACATGCAAATATAACAAAACATCATTGATACATAGCATGTAGGAGAAACTCAAATAATTTTATTGATATGATAAGAAAGTCCAAGAGGAGATACAACCAAGTGAGTCCCGATCCAGCATCTACCTCCCAGCAAAGGAATCCCTTCCTCTCCTCCAACAAAGCATAAATCACCCAATGTACTAATCTCAATCTCAAACCAACAACAATTCTCTGCAAAGTACAAAATTCCCGCCTCTGGATCTCTGGGATGAGGGATCCATATATAGATGTAAGCAGAGAGGATGAGTCAGCTTATGTTTTGACTTGTGGCTTCTCTCTGTTAGTTCTTTCTTCCACTTGGAGACTGAGAGCCTCTTACTCATCATTGGTCGAATTCAGTGAGGCAAGTGTCATTGGAGAAGATTCTGGAAGCTTCCATGGTCTTTCCACCTCGTTGAATGACTCTGCCACTTGTCATTTCCCGCTCAACGCACCTGGGTAGTGCATTCAAGTGCGTTGCAACGCACCTAGCCAGTGTATTTGGGTGCTTTGCAACGCAGGCAGCTAGTGGAGCTTCTGAATTGATCCTGATTTGACTAGTTCTGAGTGGTTTTTGGTGGAGAACTTCTGGGAGAAGCTGTCATTGGTTGACCTTGTTCCTTTAGGGGCAGGAACAACACTTTTAGGGACTTTTGATCCCTTGGATTATGGAAATTTCATGCTTAGAGCTGTAAGGCACAAAAATGTCTATAACACTCGGGCCCAAATTTTAGAGCCTGTCTCGCTATATTTTCGGAGATATAGTCTGAGGAAGTTAGGGTTTTTGCAGACCCCCGAATTACATTCCAAACAGGCCACCTAGGGAAAATTGTCATAACTGTCTCTATGAGCATCAGATTGAAATTTCGTAAGAAGTTATAGAAAGAGGATGGATTGCAATTTTTTGGTATATACTTTTTAGATCCAAAGGTCAAAACAGGGACACATCGCACTTCATACAAGTTCGCTCTTATGAAAAGGTATATAATTAGGTTATCTTGGGAGATTGTGCATAAATCTTTCTTAGAGAATCCAATTTTGATCAGACTGGTGGCAGTGGAAAGAGGACATAGAGGGCTATGGAAAGTCACAATTTCAGAGCTGGAAGCATTGAAATCACAGAAATACATCAGATTCAATATCAGGCTCCTACAAAGTGAAAAAAAAAGTTGTGTAGTTTTTTTTTTCAATATTTTCATAAGCTTGGTTTGAAAAATTAGTTTGAAGGAATTCAAAGGGCATAGTAAAACATTATTATCGTTAATTGATGCCTCGAGGAAAGAAAATGGAAACACCTAGTAAGAAACATGAAATCTCTAGCATGACTCATGAAGAAGAGGAAGAAATGCAACATGATATATCAAAATTACAAGACCAAGTAGAACAAATGTCACTCATACAAAAAGTAACAGAAGCTAAGATGGATGATTTAAAGGAAGAAGTAGAAGCTAAGATGAATGTTTTAAAGAAAGGCGTGGAATCTAAGATGAATGGCGTGGAAGCTAAGATGAATGGCATGGAAGCTAAGATGGACAACATGGAAGCTAAGATGGATGGCATGGAAACTAAGATGGACGATTTGAAGACAGATTTGAAGACAGGCTTGGAAGATTTGAAGACAAATTTGACAAAGTTTCTACAAGAAATGCTTACTAATGGTGAAAGGGTAGTAAAGGAAACTCATGATGAGAACAAAATAAATGTTAATCATGATTTCATAGAATCTAACGTTGGATCGAAGAACCACCATGTTCCAAAGATCGATATGAGGAAGTTTGATGGCAAGGATCCCAAAACATGGATATTACAGATGGAGCAATTTGTTGATATCCATAATGTGCAAAAGAGACAAAAGGTATGCATTGCAATTTTATATTTGGAACCAAATCAGTTTGTATGGTATCGATGGCTTTGCTCTCGTAAAAAATTTGTCACTTGGGCTATTTTTACAGATGAAATGAGCACATTATGAGGATACAAAAAACAATAATTTTTTTAGCCAATTGATGAATCTCAAACAAAAGGGTTCAATGATGGAGCACATTGAGGACTTACAAAAATTGAATATAAGGGTAAAAGATATTCCAGAGGAGCATAGGATTGATATGTTCATAGGGACTTTAAAAGATAACATCCAACATGAGGTTCGCCTTTGGAGAAGGCATTCAGGTTGGCAAGAAAAATGGAAAGCAAAGATTATGGAAACAAGGAAGCCTACCACTCACAATCATAAAGATGAAAGTGTTGCTGCCCCTATCCATCCACAACCTACAAGGTTAACACCACAACAATTGGAAGAAAAAAGAGCAAAATGCTTTGTTACAGTTGTGATAGAAAATACACTAAAGGTCATAAGTGTGCCGAGAAGAAATTATTTTACATAGATTGTGAAGAGGAGGAAGAAAGGAACAAGAAATGTCAAAATAAGAGGATATACACCAGGAAAAAACCCTAGAAAAAGAAGAAATGAATCCGACCACATCTTGTAATGCATTGGCTGGAATTACCACTCCTCAAACTATCAAGATATAAGGGCATATCAAGAAGAAAAAGGTAATAGTGTTAATTGATTTGGGAAGTACCCATAATTTTATTCATTATAAGATAGCCAAAGAATTGAATTGCTTCCTATATCTAGCACCAGAGTGTCAAGTGATGGTTGCAAGTGGAGGAACCATAAATTGCTCAGGAAAGTGCCATAATATCAAGCTATCCATGGGAGAATATGTATTGAATAGCCCAATGCTAATGTTATACTAGGAGTCCAATGGCTAAAATCCTTGGGTACAATGGCTTTTAATTTTCAATAACTTTTCATGAAATTCTCTTTAGAAGGAAAGGAAATTGAATTAAGGGGTATCGTAGGGAAACCGGGAAAGATAATCAGCTCTAATGGAATGAAAAAGCTTCTAAAGAAAGAACAATGAGGCATAATTGCACAATTATGTTCACTAGAGGTTCCCACATCGAAATCATCCATTTCTCTAGATCTCCAAAAAGTCTTAGACAATCATTCCAAGGTATTTGAGACTCCCAAAGGCCTCCCACCTATTCGTGATCATGATCATGCTATCAATTTGATTCCAGGGAGTGTTCCTCTAAATACCAGGCCTTATAGATATCCCTATTCCCAAAAGAGTGAAATTGAACATATGGTTGCAGAAATGCTAGAGGCTAGTATAATTCAACCTAGTCAAAGTTCCTTTTCTGCTCCAGTAGTATTGGTTCACAAGAAGGATGGATCATGGCACATGTGTCCAGATTATAGGGAGCTCAACAAGCTCACTATTAAAGATAAATTTCCCATTCCTGTCATTGATGAATTATTGGATGAATTGCATGGATCAATTTACTTCACCAAGTTGGATCTTCGTTCAGGATATCATCAAATCAGAATGAAGATTGAAGACATTCCAAAAACAACATTTAGAACTCATGCGGGTCATTATGAATTTTTGGTCATGCCTTTTGGCCTTACTAATGCACCTTCTACATTTCAAGGTTTGATGAATTCTATTTTCAAACCCTTCCTTAGAAAATTTGTGTTAGTATTTTTTGATGACATACTAATCTACAACAAGTCTTGGAAGGATCATGTCCAACATGTTGACATGGTGCTCAAACTATTGGAGGAGAAACAATTATATGCAAAAATGTCCAAATGTTTCTTTGGAGTACAGAGGTGGAATATCTGGGTCATATTGTATCTCATGAAGGTGTTAAGGTAGACCCTATCAAAATTAAAACCATTAAGGAATGGAAAATCCCCACATCCATAAAGCATCTACAAGGATTTCTCGGGTTTACAGGGTATTATCGCAAGTTTGTTAAGATTATGGGAGAATAACAACACCTCTAAAAACACTATTGAAGAAAAATGCATTCTGATGGACTCTAGAAGCAACAGAGGCCTTTGAACATCTTAAAGAGGCAATGTGCCAAGCACCAGTCTTAGCTACACTGGACTTCACAAAAACATTTATTGTGGAATGTGATGCCTTAGGAAATGGAGTTGGTGCTGTTTTAATGCAAGAACAAAGACCCATTGCTTTTGAAAGTCGTCCAATCAAAGGAAAGTATTTACACAAAGCTATTTATGAGAAGGAAATGCTGGCAATACTACATGCACTTAAGAAATGGCGACCCTAACTAATGGGAAGTCACTTCAAGGTAAAAACAGATCATGATTGTCTAAAATACTTTTTGGAACAAACATTATCTTCAGAAGAGCAGCAAAAATGGGTCACAAAGATGTTGGGATATGACTTTGAAGTCATCTACAAAAAAGGGAAGGAAAATGTTGTGGCAGATGCACTCTCAAGAAAGGATGAGGATGTGGAAGCATTTCTTTGCACCATTTCTATTATCCAACCAGATTGGATAAACGAAGCAAAGGATGAATGGAAGAATGAAGAGGAAGTGTGGGCACTCATTCAAAAGATACAACAAGATCCTAGTACATCTGATGCATTTAGTTGGAAAAATGATTCGTTATGGTACAAGGATCGGTTATACCTATGTAAGAATTCCCAACTCAAACAAAATATTCTTAGGGAATTACACACCTCTCCCTTAGGAGGGCACTCAGGATTTCTAAAAACCTACCACAGGGTTAAGAAGGATTTTTTTTGGGATGGCCTTAAATCGGATATTCAAAAGTTTTTGGCGAAATGTTTGGTTTGCCAACAAAATAAAGTTGAAACAATTAAGACCCCAGGACTATTACAACCCTTATCCATTCCAAGCCAACGTTGGGAGGAGGTTTCAATGGATTTTATCACAGGTTTACCTAGGTCCGAAGGAAAGAGCGTTAGCATGGTGGTAGTTGACAGACTTACCAAGTATGCACACTTTTATGCATTATCTCATCCATTTAAAGTGAGTACAGTTTCTACTACATTTATGGAAACAATTTAAAAGCTACATGGAAACCCGAAGATTATTGCAAGCGACAGAGATCCCAGTTTCATTAGAAATTTTTGGACAAAATTATTTTCTTGTCTTGGGACTCAGTTAGCTCATAGCTCATCTTATCATCCTCAATCTGATGGGCAAACTGAGATAGTAAACAAATGTTTGGAAGGATATCTTCGTTGCTTTGTATCTGATAAATATACACAATGGGTCAAATTGTTACCTCTGGCTGAATGGTGGTATAACACTTCCTTCCATACTGCAACAAAAATGACCCCATTTATGGCACTTTATGGATATCATGCACCATCCTTCACATCATATTTAAGAGAAAGTTCTAAGGTTCAAGCAGTGGAAGATCACATCAGGCATCAACAACAAGTTCTCCAACTCTTAAAGGAGAAGCTTACCTTGGCGCAGAATAGTATGAAACAGTAGGCAGATCAACATTATAGCGAAATAAGTTTTGATGTAGGTGATTGGGTATTCCTATGGCTACAACCATATAAAAAAATTTCCCTCAAGCAAGCTAAGAAGGATAGTAAATTATCCCCAAAGTATTATGGTCCATACAAGGTGTTGCAAAAGATAGGTACTATTGTAGCTTATATTGTGTTTTAAGTCTATTTATCAGTTATATCACTATCGGGGGGTTCAACCTCAATTAAAATTCTTTATACTCTTTACCCCCTGCAAAGCCTAAAAGACATGAAGTATTTTATTTATTTTATATCAAAATCATAAAAGAAACAATTGTTAAAGAATCAGCCCATGCGATCAAGTCAAATCACAATATAAATAGTTATATGGAGTGGGTCCTGTTATATATGTGTGTGTGTGTGTTAGTGATGCGATTAAATCGCAATCGAAAAATGCAGCGGGAATTCATATGAAGTACTACCACGGGAATCACCGATTGTCGATGGCGATAAAGGAGTATATTGAAAACTATGCAAAGGCTTTGGAAAAGGCGGAAAAAGGTATGGTTACGCACTTTTATATGTATTTCTATTATAAATGATTATAATAGAAATAAGCGCTGAACAGGCTAGACTCGAAGCGTATATATATTATGTTTTATAAGCATCGGTAGGTCTGAAATCATTGCATAACGCTTTATATATATGTATACGGTATGCCGATTGCGATATGTGATGGGCCGGACCCGAAAAACCTTTATGTTACGTTTTATAATGTTAACGGGTCCGCCGTATCGCAAAGTGCCAAATGCGTGTGTTTTGGTTCCGCCGATTGCAATATGCGATGGCAGACTCAATAGAGTTATGAACGCAGTGTATATGGCTTGAAGTCCGATTGCGTTTATCACATATCGGAAGCGGAGGAGGAAAGTGTTAAAGAGGATTGCGAAAGATTGTGATTGCGATAAAGGTATGCCTTGATAGTTGTGCAGAGCCTGCGTTAAAAGTAGAAAAGGCATGTTCATGACGTATTTCTATTATAAAGGATATAGTGAAATAGTACAAATATGAAGGATTTATGCATAAGTCTAACATTACCATAGTTATAAAGTGGGGTTTGTTTTATATGCGGCTTAAGGATTACGTAAAGTTAAGGGTTGTGTTATAAAGTTCCAATAACACTAATTGTTCAAGGCTGGGCTATTGTAATGAATTATTCCGTGAGGATTAAGAAAAGGGCCTTAACCATTGATACACGCGGGTAGCCCCGTTTCAGGTTGCCCTGCGTGATTGGGTTGATATAAAAATGGAAAGTGTCAATTGTGATTTGCAATGGGAAGTCAATGGAGCGCTGAACAGGTGGATCCGATAGATTTATTAAACATAGCTAATTCCTTTCAATTCCAGTTTGCGTGTTTTGTGTCAATTTCGTTGTGTAAACAGGAAAATTAATGTTAAAACCGAATCTGAAGAGGAAGGCAATTGGGTGTATTTTCTGGTGTTTTGGCCAATCAAAATGCATCTGATACATATGTAAGCCCAGGTTATGCAAAAGTCAAACACAGTTTATTATGATTAAAGCATATTAATTATTATTAAGGCATATACAAAGGAACTCGGTAACAAATTAACAGAGCCGAAAGGCCAACAGTCATTGTCATTGTTCAATTATTTTCTGTTATTTTATGTTCTTAGAGATGTCTTTACCCTCTGTGTAATATTTTGTAATAATTCTTACTTCGTTAGAGAAATAATTTTAGTAGTTTGACAGTTTTAGAGATCAGCAACTATTTCACAATGTATAAAAAGAGGAAAATTTATAGAGAAGGTGTTGGTGGTTCGAATTTTGGAGAACCCAGAGACAAGGCCACTGTATTCCTAATATAAATGTTAATTAATGAAAGAATCAGAAGTTTCCATGAATTGTTGGGTATAATTTTGTAACTTCTCTATCATGTGTCATCTTATGTTTTCTTCTTTCAAGTATAGTAATGGAGCTGCAGGTCTTTATTTTCTTATGTAGATAAAGTTAAAATTCCTTAAAAGAGCCCTCCTATACTTGAAGTTTTCATCCTCCTTTCTAAGTTATAGATAATAGTTTCTGTGTAAGGAAACATATTATCTTTAACTTCTCCAAGGGTCACACATAGTAGTTTCTATGTTAAACAACATATTGTCTATGATTCAGTTCTCATTTTCATAATTCTTCCAAGTGACAGATAGCAGGTTCTGTGTTAAGTAGCATATTATCTTTAACTTCTCCTTCAAGCTTTCTTCATTCATAATTTATATCTAGCAACGAATGGCATTCTAAGATTTTCCGGTCACATATGTATTAAGGGTTAAAGACCAACTTTTCTAGGTCCTTCATTTGAGAATACAATAAACAATAAAGTGACAAATAAGTGACAACAAATAATAATTATTAATGTGTTAAGCACAATTTCTCTACAGTCGGGAAATTGGTTTCTTAAGGTACAACATTAATTGGCGTTGTTGCTGGGGAGAGAAGACAAGAAAAATTTTCCCTGGGTTTTTCACGTTTTCCTTTGGTTGTTCAGTGAGGAGGAAATACTTGGCTATTTCGAATAAAATAAATAAAAGGTAACTCCATTGTAACAAAGACCATGGCCTGCAAAGCAATAGAATAAGAACACTTTCTCTTGGGTTCATTAAGTTTGAAGCTGATTTTTGAGAGTGACAAGTTTCAGTAGTTGATCGTACATTCACACCTATGATTTTCACTTACCACATTGATTGGCGACTCATTTGTACTTTGAAGTTTTCTTTTCTGTGTTTTAATGGCTCTTCCTGCATTCTTAGTCCATAAATTTGATCCATTTGATTTTACTAGGATCACTGGCTATCCTCATGATATGCCTACATTTTTTGTGTGGAATGAGTATCTTCCAAGATTCAGTAGAAAGGAATATGAAGATCCAGCTTAGCACCTCCAAGAGTTTCATGAATGCATGGAGCAATAGGGAATCATTCATGAAGATGTGAAGATGAAGTTGTTTTTGTTTTCTTTGGACATAGAAGCTAGGGTTTGGTTCAGGTATCTACCTCTTTCAAGCATTTCATCTTTGAAAGATTTCCATTCAGTGTTCAATTCTTCTTGTAAAACTTATTATCAACAGAAGTTTATTTTTGAAGGTTGTTGTGAATATTATGATGCTAAAGAAACTTTAAAGGCTCACGATAATATTGTTGATGAAACTAATGATTTTGTTGATAATATATCAAGCATTCAGAGTTATGAGCAAGTCTCTGAAAGCAAGGAACTGTCATTTTCTCAAAATGATGTGGAGAGGGTTATAAAACATTCTTCTTCAAAAATCTCTCAAGCAGAGAATTGGTTGACTCTATTCCAAGCAAATCAAGAGAGTATTCAAATAGAGGAAATTTCAAACGTGCTTTAAGAATTTCTGCTCAGCAGTCGAGAAGAGGAAGAAATAATTAAGTTGCAAATAAATCCCAAAGATCTTATCTTGATAAATTTGATGATCCTCCTATCTATAATGAAAATGGTTTAAATGGGGAACAAGACGAAGCTCTTCAAGTGCATCAATTGGGTGTTGAACATAGAGGAAGAAAACAAAAAATGGGATATGTTGGACGACAATTTATTGAGCCATCTATCATAGCAAAAGAGGTTATCTTATGTAAAAAGAAATTTGATAAAGAGATTATATATCATTGCATTGAAGAACATAAGGATGCCCATGGATCAAAGGTAAACAATCTATTTGAAGTTGATCATATGTCATATAGTAATGATAAATATTTCTTTTTCTTCATAAGGTTAGAATTACAAATTATTTTCAATCAAAGCTAAGAGATGAAAAGTGGAGATATGAATGTGACATAGGTCATTTTCTTAAAGATGTTGCTGATTGTTCTGTTGAACATATTATCCCAACAGAAGGTTTAATCGAGCAGGAACCTTCATACATAGAGAATTTCTTTTTTGGAGCTGATCAAGAACATATTTTTTCTTATACTTTTGAAGATCCTATGGCAGATTACATGGAAGAATTTATCAGCAGTCTACACATATCATTTTGTGGATATACTCCTAATTTTTATTGTAAGCTGCCTTTATACATAGTTTATTGTCCATTCAAGATGAATTGTTTTTTAAAGATTCACTGGCAGAATGGTTCTAGATTAAGCACTCAAATGCTAACCTGGTACCATTGGAAGATTGACTTCACCTGATGGAGATCAATCATGTACATATGTAGGAACTTGTACATAAATAAGCTCATGTGTTGAGAATTTGGTTTCCAGTTGCATTTCTTCAGTTTAATCATTAGTTGATGAATAAGGGTGAATTTCCCAGTTGGAAATCGGTTTGCAGAGGTTTCAGACTTCAAGATTTTCAGGTTCCAGTTTTTTCAAATTTCAGTGTTTTCACTGTTTTGGACTCCATGCCCAACTAAGGCTACTGATCTATGATTCTCAATATTTTGCTATCAAAGTGAAAGCATCTTATCACTGCAGATATCAGCGTGGGTTCAATGTACAAAATTTTCACACAGTTAAGTTTGGCGAAGCAATATATGACTCCATTCCCAATGGATAAGGCACTAATCTACGGTTCTTAGTGCTTCTGGGGCGAAACCACTATCCCCAGTTGGAGCCATATGTTGTAGCTTATATTGTGTTTTAAGTCTATTTATTAGTTATATCACTATCGGGGGGTTCAACCTCAATGAAACTTCTTTATACTCTTTACCCCCCGAAAAGCCTGAAAGACATGAAGTATTTTATTTATTTTATAACGAAATCATAAAGGAAATAATTGTTAAAGAGTCAACCCATGCAATTGTTTCCATAAATGCAGTAGAAACTTTACTGGCTTTAAATGGATGTGATAATGCACAAAAGTGTGCATACTTGGTAAGTCTGTCAACTACCACCATGATGACACTCTTTCCCTCAGACTTGGGTAAACTTGTGATAAAATCCATTGAAACCTCCTCCCAATGTTGGCTTGGAATGGATAAAGGTTGTAATAGACCCAGTGTCTTAATTGTTTCAACTTTATTTTGTTGGCAAACCAAACATTCCGCCACAAAATTTTGAATATATGATTTAAGGCCCTCCCAAAAAAATTCCTTCTTAACCCTGTGGTAAGTTTTTACAAATCCTGAGTGCCCTCCTAAGGGAGAAGTGTGCAATTCCATAAGAATCTTTTGTTTTAGCTGGGAATTCTTAGAGAGGTATAAGTGATCTTTGTGCCATAACAAATCATTTTTCCAGCTAAATGCATCAGACGTACTAGAGTCTTGTTGTAACTTTCAAATAAGTTCCCACACTTCTTCGTCATTCTTCCATTCCTCCCTTGCTTCATTTATCCAATCTGGTTGGATAATAGAAATGGTGCACAACAATGCTTCCACATCCTCATCCTTTCTTGAGAGTGCATCTGCCACCACATTTTGCTTCCCTTTTTTGTAGATGATTTCAAAGTCATAACCCAACATCTTTGTGACCCACTTTTGTTGCTCTTTAGAGGATAATCTTTGTTCTAAAAAGTATTTAAGGCTATCATGATCCGTTTTTACCTTGAAGTGTCTTCCCATTAGGTAGGGTCGCCATTTCTTAAGTGCATGGAGTATTGCCAACATTTCCTTCTCATAAATAGCTTTGTGTAAAAACTTTCCCTTGATTGGATGACTTTTGAAAGCAATGGGTCTTTCATCTTGCATTAAAACAACACCAATTCCATTTTTAGAAGCATCACATTCCACAATAAAGGTTTTTGTGAAGTCTGGTGTAGCTAAGACTAGTGCTTGGCACATTGCCTCTTTAAGATGCTCAAAGGCCTTTGTTGCTTTTGGAGTCCATGAAAATGCATCTTTCTTCAATAATGTTGTTAGAGGTGCTGCTATTCTCCCATAATTCTTTACAAACTTACGATAATACCCTGTCAACTCGAGAAATCCTCGCAGATGCTTTATGGATGTGGGGATTTTCCATTCCTTAATGGCTTTAATTTTGCTAGGGTCTACCTTAACTCCATGAGATACAATATGACCCAAATATTCCACCTCTTGTACTCCAAAGAAACATTTGGATCTTTTTGCATATAATTGTTTCTCCTCCAATAGTTTTAGCACTCTGTCAACATGTTCAACATGATCCTTCCAAGACTTGCTGTAGATTAGTATATCATCAAAAAATACTAACACAAATTTTCTAAGGAATGGTTTGAAAATGGAATTCATCAAACCTTGAAATGTTGAAGGTGCATTGGTGAGGCCAAAAGGCATGACCAAAAATTCATAATGACCCTCATGAGTTCTAAATGCTATTTTCAAAATGTCTTCAGTCTTCATTCTGATTTGATGATATCCTGAACGAAGATCCAACTTGGTGAAGTAAATTGATCCATGCAATTCATCCAGTAATTCATCAATGACAGGAATGGGAAACTTATCTTTAATAGTGAGCTTGTTGAGCTCCCTATAATCTGGACACATGCTCCATGATCCATCCTTCTTGTGCACCAATACTACTGGAGCAGAGAAAGAACTTTGACTCGGTTGAATTATACCAACCTCTAGCATTTCTGCAACCATACGTTCAATTTCACTCTTTTGGGCATAGGAATATTTGTACGGCCTGATGTTTGGAGGAACACTTCCTGGAATCAGATGAATAGCATGATCATGATCACGAATAGGTGGGAGACCTTTAGGAGTCTCAAATACCTTGGAATGATTGTCCAAGACTTTTTGGAGATCTAGAGAAATAGATGATTCCAATGTGGAAACTTCTAGCGAACATAATTGTGCAATTACACCTCTTTGTTCCTTTTTTAGAAGCTTTGTCATACAGTTAGAGCTGATTATCTTTCCCAGTTTCGCTACAATACCCCTTAATTCAATTTCCTTTCCTTCCACAGAAAATTTCATGAAAAGTTCTTGAAAATTAAAATCTATTGTACCCAAGGATTGTAGCCATTGGACTCCTAGTACAACATCAACACCTCCCATTGGAATGGAAAGCATTGGGATAGTCAATACATATTCTCCCATGGATAGCTTGATATTATGGCACTTTCCAGAGCAATTTATTGTTCCTCCATTTTCAACCATCACTTGACACTCTGGTGCTGGATATAAGAAGCAATTCAATTCTTTTTCTACCTTACAATGAATAAAATTATGGGTACTTCCTGAATCAATCAACACTATTACCTTTTTCTTCTTGATTTGTCCTTCTATCTTGATGGTTTGAGGAGTGGTAATTCTCACCAATGCATTACAAGATATGGTCGGATTAATTTCTTGTTTATCTAGGCTTTGTTCCTGGAGTATATCCTCTTCTTTTGACCTTTCTTGCTCCTTTTCTTCTTCCTCTTCACAATCTATGTAGAATAATTTCTTCTCAGCACACTTATGACGTTTAGTGTATTTGCTATCACAACTGTAACAAATCCCTTTTGATCTTTTTTCTTCCAATTGTTGTGGTGTCAACCTTATAGGTTGTGGAAGACTAGGGGCAACAACACTTCCATCTTTATAGTTGTGAGTGGTATGCTTCCTAGTTTCCATAATTTTGCTTTCCATTTTTCTTGCTAACCTGAATGCCTTCTCTAATGAATCAGGTTCCCAAAGGCGAACATCATGTTGGATATTATCCTTTAAAGTCCCTATGAACACATCAATCCTATGCTCCTCTGGAATATATTTTACCCTTATGTTCAATTTTGGAACTCCTCAATGTGCTCCATTATTGAACCCTTTTGTTTGAGACTTATCAATTGGCTAAAAAAAACTGTTGCTTTTTGTATCCTCATAATGTGCTGTCAATTCTTCCGTAAAAATTGCCCAAGTGATAATTTTCTTATTAGAGCAAAGCCATTGATACCATACAAACTAATTTGGTTCCAAATATAAAGTTGCAATACGTACTTTTTGTGTGTTTTGCACATTATTGAGATCGAAAAATTGCTCCATCTGTAATATCCATGTTGTGGGATCCTTGCCATCAAACTTCCTCATATCGATTTTTGTAATATGGTGGGTCTTCGATCCAACATTAGAGTCTATGGAATCATGATTAACATTTCTTTTGTTCTCATCATGGGTTTCCTTTACTACCCTTTCACCATTAGTGACCATTTCTTGTAGCAACTTATTCATATTTATCTTCAATTCTTCCATCTTATCATCCATGCCATCAATTTTAGCGTCCATGCCATTCATCTTAGCTTCCATGCCATCCATCTTATCTTCTACGCCTTTCTTTAAACAATCCATCTTAGCTTCTACACCTTTCTTTAAACCATCCATCTTAGCTTCTACATCTTTCCTTAAACCATCCATCTTAGATTCTGTTGCTTTTTGTGCAAGTGACACTTGTTGCACTTGGTCTCATAATTTTGATATATCATGTTGCATTTTTTCATCTTCTTCATGAGTCATGCTAGAGCTTTCAGGTTTCTTACTAGGTGTTTGCATTTTCTTTCCTCGGGGCATCAATTACCAATTCAAACTAATTTTTCAAACCAAGCTTATGCAAAAATTTTAAAAAAACTACACAACATTTTTCACTTTGTAGAAGCTTGATATTGAATCTGATGTATCTCTGCAATTTCGGATCATCCAATTCTAAAATTTCAATCTATAGTAGCCCTCTGTTTCCTCTTTCCAATGCCACCAGTCTGATCCAAATTGGATTCTCCAAGGAAGAGTTATGCACAATCTCCCAAGATGACCTGATTATAGACTAGTTCAATAGAGCGAACTTATACGACGTGCCAGGAGTCACTATTTCAACCTTTGGATCTAAAAAAGATATTAAAGAAACTATAGTCCATCCTCTTTCGATACCTTCTTACGAAATTTCAATCTGATGCTCAGAGAGAAAGTTATGACGATTTTCCCCAGGTCACCTGTTTGGAATGTAATTCAGGAGTCTGCAAAAAGACCAACTTCCTCAGATCATATCTCTGCAAATATAGCGCGAAAAGCTCTGAAATTTGGACCCAAGATTCAACGCGATTTCTTCTCAAATGGGTTTTTTTTTAGCTTTTGAAACATCGTAGAAAAAAATTTATAGCGAAAATGCCACGATGACCTGTTTGGAGCAGCGAAATCCTAGAATCCAAAGCTCTTATACCAAATGTTATGAAAACAGCTCACAAAAAGATAGAAAAGAGAGATCAACGCCTTAGAATTTAGCCTCTTCGAGGGGGCAACCTCCTTTACATTACACAAATGAGCAATTCTTCGATGATTCAAATGACAAAACCTCCTTTCTATATATAGGAGTCTAAGGAGTCACAATATAACCGAGCCGACCTAACAATAATAATATAAAGCCACAAAAATAACAATAGAGGGATTCTATGGGGCACAGTAGTAACAATATGGGGACAATAGGGGCACAACAATATTAATAAGGGATACAACTACAATAGTAATGGGGTAATCACTAGTATTATAGGGACCCACCAGCGGACCCGATAGAGTTATGAACGCAGTGTATATGGCTTGAAGTCCGAATGCGTTTATCGCATATCAGAAGCGGAGGAGGAAAATGTTAAAGAGGATTGTGGAAGATTGTGATTGCGATAAAGGTATGCCTCGATACTTATGCAGAGCCCACATTAAAAGTGGAAAAGGCATGTTCATGGCATATTTCTATTATAAAAGATATATAATAGAAATAGCGCAAATATGAAGGATTTATGCGTAAGTCCAACATTACCATAGCTATAAAGTGGGCTTTATTTTATATGCAGCTTAAGGATTGCGTAAAGTTAACGGTTGTGTTATAAAGTTCCGATAACACTAATTGTTCAAGGCTGGGCTATTGTAATGAATTATTCCATGAGGATTAAGAAAAGGGCCTTAACCATTGATACACGCAGGTAGCCCCATTTCAGGTTGCCCTACGTGATTGGGTTGATATAACAATGGAAAGCACCGATTGCGATTTGCAATGGGAAGTCAAAGGAGCACTAAACAGGCGGATTGGATAGATTTATTAAGTAGAGTTAATTCCTTTTAGTTTCACTTTGCATGTTTTGCGTCAATTTTATTGTGTAAATGGGAAAATTAATGTTAAAACCAAATCTGAAGAGGAAGGCAATTGGGTGTATTTTCTAGTGTTTTGGCCAATCAAAACGCATCTGCTACATACGTAAGCCCAGGTTACGCACAAGTCAAACACAGTTTATTATGATTAAAGTGGATTAATTATTATTAAGGCATATACAAAAGAACTTGGCAACAAATTAACAGAGCCGAAAGGCCAACAACCATTGTCATTGTTTAGTTATTTTCTGTTATTTTATGTTCTTTGAGATGTCTTTACTCTCTGTGTAATATTTTGTAATAATTTTTACTTCAGATAGTTAGAGAAACAGTTTCAGAGATCAACAACTGTTTCACAATGTATAAAAAGAGGAAAATTTACAGAGAAGGGGTTGGTGGTTCAAATTTTGGAGAACCCGGAGACTAGGCCACTGTATTCTTGATATAGCTGTTGATTAATAAAAGAATCAAAAGTTTCCATGAATTGTTGGGTATAATTTTGTAACTTCTCTGTCATGTGTCATCTTATTTTTTCTTCTTTCAAGTATAGTAATGAAGCTGTAGGTCTTTATTTTCTTATGTAGATAAAGTTAAAATTCCTTAAAAGAGCGCTCCTATACTTGAAGTTTTCATCCTCCTTTCTAAGTTATAGAAAATAGTTTCTGTGTAAGGCAGCATATTATGTTTAACTTCTCCAAGGGTCATAGATAGTAGTTTCTGTGTTAAACAACATATTTTCTATGATTCAGTTCTCATTTTCATAATTCTTCTAAGTGACAGATAGTAGGTTCTGTGTTAAGCAACATATTATCTTTAACTTATCCTTCAAGCTTTCTTCATTCATCATTTATATCTAGCAACAAATGGCATTCTGATATTTTCCGGTCACATATGTATTAAGGGTTGAAGACCAAGTTTTCCAGGTCCTTCATTTGAGAATACAATAAAAAATAAAGTGAGAAACAAGTGACAACAAATAATAATTATTAATGTCTTAAGCACAATTTCTCTACAGCCAGGAAATTGGTTTCTTAAGGTACAATAGGTACTATGGCATACAAATTGGAACTTCCTGCAGCTTCCCAAGTGTACCCATTTTCCATGTTTCATGCTTGAAGAAGGTTATAGGTGACAAGATTCCAGTTCAAACAATATTGCCAGAACTTGATGAGGAAGGAAAAATCATTATGGAACCTGAAGCAGTCAAAGCAACAAGAACTCGATAGCTACGAAGTCGATCAATTTTAGAGTATCTCATTAAGTGGAAGAACTTACCCGTTGAAGTTTCCACATGGGAGGATGGGAATTTTATACAGAAGCACCTAGAACTACTCAAGCATTGAGGACAACACTTTTTTGAAGGAGAGGGGCATGTTAGGTCCCTATAATAATAGTGATTCCCCCATTACTATTGTCATTGTATCCCTTATTGTTATTGTTGTGCCCCTAGTGTCCCCATATTGTTATTATTGTGCCCCATAGAATACCACTATTGTTATTTTTGTGCCTTTATATTATTATTGTTATGTCAGCTTGGTTATATTGTGTCCCCTTAGACTCCTATATATAGAAAGGAGGTTTTGTCATTTGAATCATATAAGAATTGTTCATTTGTGTAATGTAAAGGAGGTTGCCCCCTCGAAGAGGCTTATTTATAAGGCGTTGATCTATCTTTTCTATCTTTTTGTGAGCTAATTTGATAACAGTATTGTGTTGAGAAAGATGGTTGAATCATGACCAATAGTATAAGCATGTAGCTTGTAATCATCCTGCAAAACTTTCCCTTCATAGTTTAGGGTTTGTATACTGACTGGTATGCCCATCTTTTCTTGTAGCATTTGTTTGAGGGTTTTTATCGACTCCCAAACCCCTATCTTCAAACATACTGATTTCCCTTCCAATGATCTAATGAAGAGATGAATCGTGGTTCCTTTTGGTAGATTTGGCACTTTATCTTCAAGATCTAGCCTTAGTTTTTTCACTGTTGAATCACAATATTTGCCAGACTCTATTGTTGGTTGCAAGATTTGAACCGGTCTCCTTGATTGGAAAATCTGATAGTCGGACCCCCGATTTTTGCCATGGGATCAGACTAAGGATCATACCATTTCAGTGATGTCCAAGCGTCTTATATCCATCCTCGAATCATTGACTCGCGGTTTGTTATGGATTATTAGGTGGAGGGATAAGGTTAATAAAACATTATAAATGATGTGGATATGTAATATGAAGGGATAAGGTTACGTGGGTGGAACTTTTTTATATGGTGATAAATCATAAATGATGTGGATATGTAATACAGAGGGATAAGGTTACATGGGTGGAGATTTGTTATATGGTGATAAATCATAAAAGTTTTTTATTTAATACATATTGTATAACATAACCACCGCCGACATATCACAAAAAATCACGCTTAATAAGGAATTGAACCCTTGACTTGGATTATATAACTGATGTGCTCAACCCTTGAGAGCCACAAGTTAGTTTTGTTATACAATGTCATTTCCTTTTAAGTGCACCAAATAGTGTTTTTGGCTTATTTTAGCCATTTGGAGACTGTTTTGAGCATGGAAAGAGTCGAAATAGTGGTTTTGAGGACTTCAAAACACTATGGTGGAATTATTTTGTTGAGTTGGAGCTTATATTTTGATGTACAATCATTTCGAGCATTTTAATAAAGAGGCCTCCCCACTAAAGACCGGGCCCAGAGATGTAGGTTTGAAGATAGCCGAACTCCATTATCAATGTGTTAGTGTCATTGTCTTTTTTGCGGTTTTTTGTTGATGTTTATTTGTTGCAATTTCCTTTCAAGTTACCTATGTATTCTAAATTGAGCTCTTTTTAACGATGATTTTAAATACTTACAAACACTTTTAAAAATTTAATAAACCAATTTCAATTTCGATTGGGATTTAGATCACTAAAGGGTCAAAATATAATTAGGGTCTACATAAGAATAATAATGTAAGGGCACAATAAAAATAATAGTGGGCTTCTATGGGGCACAATAATAACAATATAGTGGCTAAGCTAGTATTACAGGGACCTAACGTGCTCGTCCCCTTCAAAAAAGTGTCGTCCTCAATGCTTGAGTAGTTTTGGATGCTTCTATATTAAATACTCATCCTCCCATGTGGAATCTTCAACAGGTAAGTTCTTCCACTTAATGAGATACTCTGAAATTGATTGATTTCAAAGTTGTCGAATTCTTATTTTCACGATTGCTTCAGGCTCCAATATGATGTTTCCTTTCTTATCAAGTTCTAGAGATATAGTTTGAACTGGGAGCTTGTCACCTATAATCTTCTTTAAGCATGAAACATGGAACACTAGGTGTACTAATGAAGGTGTAGGAAGCTCCAATTTTTATGCCATAATACCAATCTTTTGCAACATTTTGTAAGTGGCATAATACTTAGGTGATAATTTATTATCCTTCTAAGATTTCTTTATGGGAATTTGTTTGTATGTTTATAGTTGTAAAAATACCCAATCACCTAAGTTAAAAAATCTCTCACTATGATGTTGATATTCTTATTGTTTCATTTGATTCTACACCAAAGTCAGATTATCGTTTAAGAGTTAGAGTACTTGTTTTTGATGCTGAATGTGATCTTCAACTGCTTGAACCTTAGAATTTTCTCTTAGATACAATGTGATGGATGGTGGATGATACCCATAAGCACCATAAATGGGGTCATTTTTTCTACGGTATGGAAGGAACTGCTATACCACCATTCTGCCAAAGGTAACCACTTGACCTATTGTGTTTGTTTTCCAGATACAAAGCAATGAAGATATCCTTCCAAACATTTGTTCACTATCTCAATTTTCCCATTAGATTGAGGATGATAAGATGAGCTATGAGCCAATTGAGTACCAAGAAAAGAAAATAATTCTTTCTAAAAATTTCCATTGAAAATGGGATCACTGTCACTTATAATAATTTTTGGATTTCCATGTAGCTTTTGAACTATTTCCACAAATGCAGTAGCAATTGTATTGGATTTGAAAGGATGAGATAGTGCACAAAAGTGTGCATAATTGGTAAGTCTATCAACTACCACCATGATGAAACTCTTTACTTTGGACTTGGGTAGACCTGTGATAAAATCCATTAAGACCTCCTCCCAACGCTGACTTGGAATGGCTAATGATTGTAAAAAAGCCAGTGTATTAACTTACTCAACTTTATTTCATTGGAAAACCAAACATTTTTCCGCAAACTTCTGAATATCATATATAAGGCCATCTCAAAAAATTCCTTCTTGAACCTATGGTAAGTTTTTAAAATACCAATTATTCTCCTATAGGAGAGGTGTGAAATTCCAAAAGAACCTTTTGTTTGAGTTGGGATTTCTTACATGATATAAGCAATATTTGTGTTAATTTTCAAGTGAAATAGATACTAGCATAATATTTCTTAAAACTAATAATTACTTCTAATGTTGTTGATCTTCTTTTAATTTTTCCAACATATTATTAAGCAATTATACTTCAGGAATTAAACCACACAAATAGTCGTAGAGCAATAGAGATCACAAGATTTACCTTGGGAAAACCCACTAAGGGGGAAAACCCAACAACCCTTTTCAATAGAGATATTCTTCAATTCAACAAGAGACATACCTAGACCTCTAGTCAACAACTAGGTCAAACTGACCTTCAACAAATCTATGGTCAAACCTAGTCTTCTCCCTCCAAGTCAAGCCTTCTAATATGATCCAACAGTTTTCACTTTAATCCGCCCTAAGCTAGGTCGAATTTTGGGCTCCTTATTCTGCCCAAAAACCCAAAAATTTCATCCCCTGCAATTGTTCAGAATTTCGTCCCCCCCACAACAAAAATTCCTAGAAGATATATGAACTAAGAGAAATAAATATTATTCACACATGCGAGCTTGAGAGAGAGAGAAAGATATGAAATTCATCCTTCTTGTCACCCTCCTTATCCTTTTTGTCCTTCGCCTAGATTCCTAGAAGATTCTCGATGAGAGATATTATTGTTGCCTTTTGTAGGAGATGGAATGTCCATATATAATTTTATTCTAGGTCAAATGGGTGTGTCCTTTTCCTAGGTCGACTTGACTTCGAGCGAGGATGACTTGAACCTGTTGGAGCCAAAAAGTTTCAATTTCAAAAATTCAAATTTCTTTCTTTTAAAAGTCCAAATGGGACTTGACTCAAAATATATTTTTCTTTTGACTCTAGCATTTAAAATTTGCTTTACAATATCAATATAAATATATGAAGGGCCAAATATACATTATGAATATATACCATAGTTACAAAGTTCAACACTCCCTCTTAACTATGGAGGTATTCATAATGACTGTTGGAATAGGTTTTCTCAAGTTGAAAATTTTCGCTATAAAAAAGGGTATAAAAAAATAATCATCATATCATCAACATCTCTGACATTATCAACATATATGACATCATCATCATCTCGTAAACATCTATGAAATCATCATAAGCATCAACTAGTTAAAATCTCTAACATACTGTAGAAATCAACTAGTTTCCACAACTGGTTAGTACCACTGATCCATCTACTCAGTACTCCTAATATGTGGCATGCCACAACTGGTTAGTATTACTGACCCAACTGGTAGGTACTCTTGACATGTGGCATATCATTTAACATCAATTCATCATCATAACTCTGACTGGTACCACTGACCCAACTGGTTAGTACTTCTAACTTATACTAGCCTTGGTCCACCAACTTAGTGAAACTCCAAAGGCTACACTCAATTAAGCAACTAGGCTTGATGCTAAATGAACTCCTCATCCTAAAGTTGAAAGCCACACACTCAACTAAGTGATCTGTTGTGGCCACCAACAACCCCCTTCCTTATCTAGTATTAGCGATAACACTATATAAGTGGGGACCCTTAGTCAAAAATTTTAAAAAATCAATTAGTGCTTATATGTCCTCTTGGATAAAACTTACCATCATAGTCTTAGGAAAATACTTTTGAAAAATCTAAAAAGCTTTAGTTTCATGATGAGGAAATTAATATCACTCCTTCAGAAATATCGCATCGCGTGAAGAATGATAGGGCATCTTCTTATGAGTCAAAATGCGAGATTGCGACGCGAACTCCATCGCATCGCATGCATTAATGAACACTCACGTTGGAAAACCTTAAAATCGCCGATATGCGATATCGCATATCGCATGTCGCAAAATTGCATAAAATACACTAAACGACTAAGCGATCTGCGATCTTGCAATATTGCAATCTGCAATCTTTGCAATATTGCGATCAAACAACTTTGAGATAAAACAACACGATGATATTGTGGTAATGCGATACAACGATATGCGATACTACGATGCAAATCGCAAAAACATTCCATCGCAGATTTTCCTGGCTCAATATTCAAGAAAAAGTTTTTCCATAAACCAAGAACTGGTTATGCGCTTTAATGATAATTAATGAGTTACATGCCAGTTGTTAATAAAATATGGTTTTGTGTTTTCGAAGAGCCAGTTCACGTAAGATGGCATGCTTTTGCATATCCGTGGCATTTAAAGCTTTCCTGTCATTATTTATTATCATTACTCTCTCCTCACTTATGAATTGCAGGAACGAAGAACAAAAGTTACACAAAGCAATGTGCAGGAAACTATGGGGAAAAGGGTAAGGCTTAATGTCCAAAGACAGAGAAAAGGCTCCCTTATATGCAGATACCGCATGCAACAGAGCCACAAATTCACAAAATTCTGCTGAGCCATCCATTACAGATCTCTCATTTACAGCCATGGTTAAACGGGTACTGAGCGATGCCGATATCAGAGACAAACAATTTATGCTCAGGGTCAAGAGCTCAGAAAATCATTATTTTTACAAATTTTGAGCTTTATACTCGATAAGAGAAAGAGGCGCAAAAGGCGAAAAACACATTAGAGAAGCTCGGATCAAGGAACAGAGGAAGTTTCCGATGCGCGATTAGCGCCTAGCGCCTAGCGCTAATCGCGTATCGCTAAGAAAACTTGCTCAAGAAGGAAAGCTTCTAACTGCTCAGTCACCTGTAAGCCCGAAAATTGCAAAAAAGTAATGATAAAAAAAAACTGGAATTAGAAAGCTAAAGAAAAGGCAGAAGCAATTCAAGGGTTAACTAAGTTGAACTGGAATTATTACTGAGCATACACGGTAAAGCCACATTCAGTGGATGACTCTCAAGTATATCATCGATTTTGCTGAGAAGATGGTGCCAGCTCTTGTCAATTCTATTTTCTTAGCCCAACTAAAAGCGGAAGATAGTCAGCCGACTATACTCAAGCAAATACTGAATGCTTGCAACGTTAAGGAGCAAATGCAGAAATAGTTAGATATTAGATTTAATTTTAGAAATAGTTTTGCTTTATTTTTGCTTAGAAAAAGGGCGGTCATTTAAACCGTATCCTGAATTTTTGTAAATAAGTTATTATTAGATTTAGTAAGTAGTATTTAAACCCTTCTCATGCATTTAGAGAAAGGTCCAGAAATTTATCAAAAACTTGTCCTCAGAACATGCACTTTTGCACCCGCCGAGGAGGTTTTGATGAATGAATGGAATAGGATTTGTTGATATTTGCATTTGATATCTGCTACTGATGTTGCACTTCTGTACTCTTAGTGGATATTAGAGCAAGGAGAGATAAATCATTGTCGCTTGAAGCTCATGTGTAGGACTAGTTATAAATGGTACTTTTATCTCTTAACCATTTCTGCTTATGTGTTAAAGTGATATACAGTTTTTAGTTGTTTATGTATTACTGCATGAATTCCTAAGTTATCATTTGGCACTTTTGTACGGTGACAACTATTTGTTTATGCTTAATGTATGAATAGCTCATTATGCGATATGTTTTTCACAACTGTTTCGTCTAACTTTTTATGCGAAGTGGTTCATCCTTATTGATTTCTTTTCTCATAATAGCTGAATGATCTTTATTACCAGTTGTTATTTGAAATCTTTTTAGATCGCATAAAAGAAGAATTACATCTCGGGTTAGTATAGACTTAGATGTTGCTGTTTATTAGAATAGCATAGCATTAGATTAAAGTTAGAACTAGAATATGTTAATTAGGAACTGTTAGATCAGGAACATCAAATTTTACACACACACACTCATAGATTGGGAAGCTGGTCCCATATCCCCAGTTGGACCCGCGATACCAAACGGATAAGGAGCTGCCAACCAAGGTCCGGACTGGGCAGGTATCCCCCTTGTTGTAGACCCGATTTTTGGGGCTTCAACATATTTGGCGCTAGAAGGAGGGCATGAACTATGAATGGCAAGTAAATATAAATTTGAATACCATTCTAAGAGTAAATTGCCCTCACCATCTCCCTCAACTTATCCATTACACTTAAATCCAGAGTTAGAAGTCCCAGGAGCATCAAACGCTGCTACAAACCTTGACATTTTAGAACAATCTACTATTGAACCTCCTGAAGTCGAATCTATGATTCACAAACTTCAGCGATTTTCTATTTCTCCTCAAAGATCTAAAAAATCTCAATGCAGCGTGACTTCGCAATATAACCCTGCTCATCCCTTGACCAGATTAAAGAGTGAAAAGTTTGGCGTTTAGCCAACCGAATTACCTCTGTCCACAAGGAAAAGAGCAAGGAAATCACCTAAAGAGTCCGACATCGAGACTCTTTCATCATCATCATCCATCTCAACCTCTTCACCGCGAAGTCAACCATCCACTCCTCCACTTCAGATCATTGTCCATCCATCCAATGGAACCCCCACTACTCCTTCTCAATCATCTGCAATCGTAATATCCTCATCTTCCCAACCGCAGGGATCATCTTCTGCATTTTCCTCTATTAGTAGTTCAGCAATGGCCCAATCTCCATGGAATAACCCTGGGGCAGTCTTGATGCCTGCACCCTTGAGTCAAATACCGGCCCATCCTGAGAAATGGCTGCCTAAGTTTAATCGTGAGGCAGGCATGCTAACAGAAGAGCATATAAACAACTTTATGCTATCCATTAATCTCAATGGGGTTACTAATGAAGATGTTGTTGTTTGACTGTTTCCTTATACTCTGCAAGGAACAGCCGGATCATGGTATTTCTCATTACCCTCTGGATCTATCAATAGTTGGGACATCTTCCAAGAGCAATTCCTGAACATGTTTGGTGATGACAGGTCTACGACAACGCTAATCAACGACCTATCTAACCTTAGAGCTGAGTCAAGAGAGCCCATCAAAGATTTCAATTTGTGTTTCAATAAAATCCTAAACAAAATTCTACTGCTTCCCAGCCTAGCGAAGAAGTACGAAGTGAATGGTATATCACTGCTTTACCATCAAACATAGGAATCTTCGTGGACAGGGCTAATAAAACAACCTTAGCTGAAAACATGAAAGAAGCAATAGCATTAGAGAAACGTATAATAGCCCTTGAAAAGAAATCCACGATAGAGGAACGGAAATCCAAGAAAGTCACCTTCAAGGAAGATTCCAAGAAGAAACAAACAAAAGATCTATTCGATTTGGAAGGATTGCAAAAAGTTTTGAAGACCATGTCCAATGAAATGGTCGACATCAAAAAGCAAGTAGCAGAAACTTCTTCAAAAAATCCCTACAGAGCTTTTAAAAGAGGCCCTTCAACAGATTCAAAGCCACCCAATGCTATTTTAAATGCTGAATCCGAAGAAGAGGAAGAGGAAATTGCCACTGAAGGGAAAATTGATGAAGAAGAAGTTGTAGAGTTACAAGGAATGTGGGATTTCATCCTCCCACAAGAAGAAGATCAAGAACTATTCCCAGTTAGCACACGAAGTAAAAATCAGCTTGATCCTCCCCAGACTACCCCTAAGCCAAAGAGTGCAAGCTCTGCAATAAAGGATAAAGTCGCAACAAAAAAAACGACATCTAAAGCGACTCAAACTAGCCCAGTATAAACAGATTCATCAACTCCATCTAAAACGCTGATCATGTCGGATGAAATGGAGTACAATATTATAAAAGATATGAAAAAGACTAGGGCCAACATTACTCTTTACGAATTGAGCAAGTTAAAGCATCAACAGAAGATAATTTTGAAAGAATTACATGCTGTGCCAGTTGCACCTTTGCCTGCCGCTGTACTTTCTCAAGCTTCCCATAACATGGGAAGACCTCCAACTAATGCGACCAATAAGATTTACCCAAATGACATTGCTCTAATTGGAGGAAGATCGAGATCTCATACTCCCCCGTTTCTCCTTACTTATGAAATTTTCAATAAAAATGTGCACAATTGCTTAGTGGATTCTGGTGCTTCATCGAATATTTTGCCAAAGTCCATATGTGCCAAATTAAACGTTCAACCATAGAAATCCGCTGTGCACATAGTTCAGCTAGATCAATCTCAAGTCGAAGTGATTGGCGAACTAAATCAAGTAACCATAAGGCTGTCATCCAACCCAAAGGTATGTCAAGTTATTGACATTTTAGTTGCTGATATTCCAGAATTTTATGGCTTAATTCTTAGCAGGGATTGGTCAGAAAAACTTCATGGATATTTCGCAACTGACTGGTCGCACATGTGGCTGCCCTACAATGGTAAACCAAATCAAATAAAAGTTGAACGAGAACTACATCAGAAGTACATAGTAACGGAGCTAGAGGGAGAAAATGAACCAATAGCATATAACAGTAGCATTATTGGCAATTACTCAGTAGATTTTTTCCTCGGCAATTTTAATGCTCATATGGCACCGATGCCAAACCAAAAAACATTAATCTAGGTCTTGGCCTAGCCCCTGAAGAAAAATTAGCATATATTCATCTTTTGAGACAATATAAAAATGTTTTTGCTTGGAACTATGATGAACTCAAAACATACGACACCTCCATCATCCAACATACTATTCCAATGATCGATAACGAAAAACCTGTCCAACAAAAGTTGAGAAAGATCCATCCCAATTTAGAAAATCAGATAAAGGCTGAACTCAATAAGTTATTGAAAACCAAAATAATCTTTCCCGTCAGATATTCTAAATGGGTCTCCAATATGGTACTTGTTAGAAATAAAAACGGAGATATTAGGATTTGTATTGACTTTCGAAACGTTAACAAAGTCTGCCAAAAAGATAATTTTCCTTTACCACCTATGGAACAAATATTGCAGGTAGTGGTGGGCTCAGAATTAATGTCTTTCTGGGATGGATTTTCAGGATACAATCAAGTGTTGGTACATCTTGATGATCAATTAAAAACCACATTCAGAACTAAATGGGGCACATATGCATATCGAAAGATGCCATTTGGTTTGATTAATGCTGGTGCCACATTTCAGAGAGCCATGGACATCGCATTCAAAGGTTTAGTCAATAAATCTGTAGTAATTTATTTGGATGATATAACCATGAATTCCAAGAAGCGAAGTTACCATCTTAGATATTTAAAAAAAATCTTCCAATGTTGTTTAAGGTATGGAATTTCACTCAACCCAAAAAAAGCCTTTTTCGCATTAAGTGAAGGGAAACTTATAGGATTCATAGTGTCAAAATCTAGAATTCACATCGATTCCGACAGAATCAAAGAGATTTCTGAAATATCCCTACCTCACAACAAAAAGCCATGCAATCTTTCCTTGGTCATATCAACTTTGTAAAGAGATTTGTTCCAGAATTTTCACGAATCGTGTCTCCTTTGCAAGTCATGATTAAAAAGAACTCAAATTTTAAATGGGGCCAAGATGAACACGAAGCATTCAACCTAATCAAACAAGCTATTATTAATGCTCCATCTTTAGCAACTCCGAATTTTTCAGAGCCTTTTGTTCTATATACATTTGACTCAGATAGGTCATATGCTGCGATACTCACTTAAGAAAATCAAGAAAAAGCGGAAGCCCCAATTGCTTTTTTCAGCTCAAATTTACAGGGTGCTGAATTAAATTATTCAGATGTGGAGAAACAGGCTTATGCTATTTTCAAAGAAGTCAAATATTTCAGACCTTTTCTACTCAAAACCCATACTAAAATTATAGTACCGTTTCCAGTGGTAAGGAATCTTCTAGTATACAAGGATGTGGGTGAGAAAAGGGCCAATTCGGTTACTGCCTTACAGGAATATGACATTGAGATTAAACCAACAAACATTGTAAGAGGTCAAGGCTTTTGAAAAATGCTGGCTGGAGCGTCGCAAATTTTTGAAATTCCATCTACAGAGGTACAAACATGCGAGTTAAGCTTAAACGATATAGAATCATTATACACTGATATCATTTATTATATTAAGAATGGGTATGCTCCTTCACACCTCGATCATATTAAGAAAAGAGCTCTAAGGTTGAAAGCCAAAAAATATTAGCTCATAAATGATATTCTTTTCAGAATAAATTATGATTCTGTTCTTCTTAGATGTGTTGAGAAATCTAAAGCTGAAAAAGTTTTGCAGGAACTCTACAATGGGCTAGCAGGCAGACACTATGCTGGAGATGCTACTGCACATAAAATCTTGCACGCAGGATATTACTGGCCCATGTTATTCAAAGACTCGCACAGTTACGTGAGGAAATGTCAAGTCTGCCAAACTACTGCTGGAAGACAAAAGAAGCCATCCTTGCCACTACAGCCGGTCAATATTGAGCAACCTTTCAGTCAATGGGGATTGGACATAATAGGTGAGATCGTTCCTCACTCTTCTAAGCAGCATAGGTATATCCTTACAGCAACAGATTATTTTACTAAGTGGGTAGAAGCAGTTCCACTCAAGACGGCTAATGCTGAAAATATCATTGAGTTCATAGATCAATTTATAATCACCAGGTTTGGATTGCCTTCTGCTTTAATGTTTGATAATGCATCATACTTTTCTTGAAATGCAATGACTGAATTTGCACTTAAAAGAGGATTAAAACTTAAATATTTGGCCAATTATTACCCACAAGGCAATGGGTTAGTTGAGTCTAAAAATAAAAACCTAATCAGGATTATCAAAAGAACAGTTGACCAAAATCATAAAAATTGGCATAAGGCCTTGATATATGTTTTATGGGCAGACTGAATAACGCAAAAGGCTTCTATTGGCACTTCTCCCTTTAATTTAGCTTATGGGAAAGAAGTGGTTCTTCCGACTCATTTAGCAATTCCCTCTTTGTCTCTAGTTCAATACATTGATGAAGTACCAACTTCCTCCTTACAGCTAAGACAAATGGAAATAATCAAATTAGAAGAACAATGAGAACAGGCTAAGAAAACCCATGCTCATCATCAAGCACTAGTAAAATCCTCTTTTGATTCAAACATCATGACCAGAAAAGATTTTCAGATAGGAGATTTAGTTTTAAAATGGGACAAGGCTCATGAAGAGAAAGGCAAACACACAAAATTTCAAAGAATGTGGCTTGGTCCTTTTCAAATTGTAGAAGTCATAGGTCCATCAACGTTTGTGTTACAGGATTTAGCAGGTAAGAGAGACTCTTTGCCTGTTAACGGACAAATTCTCAAGAAATATTTTCCATAGAAGATTATTCTTCTATTTTTGTAGAGTAGTTGTTTTTCTTTTCATAATAAAACCAGTTGTGAGTGGTTACATTAGGCATTTACGAATAAGACACCAATTCTCTTTCAGATTTTGAACTTTTCGCTTGTATAAATAGAAAATCTTTTTGAAAATTGATCTTTATTATTGATAGATACAGTTAAAGACTCTAGCCTAGATATGATACTAGTTTCAACTTCATAAAGTTTGATGAAAATAACCTTTTGTGAAGAAATTGTTTTATGTCAGTACAATGAAAGGTATCAATAACAAAATAAAGATTCTCTGCAGAACAACTATTTCCAAAAACTCTATTATTGTCGTCCAGAGCTATCTTAAGGAAACAATGACTTCCTCCCTGCTAAGGAAATCACAACTTTCAGAGGAACAACCCAAGGATACACTTCATCTTAAAGAATAAGAGGTCTCATCACAAGCCGACTTATCATAATCACATATATTATAACTTGCTGACTTTGCCAAATACTATACACCACAACACGACAATGACTCAAGATTGTTGCAATCAAAAGACAAGGGGTCTCATCACGAGCCAACTTGTTCAGCAAAGTTATAAATCAAGTGAATGACTGTGTCATAAATTGGCTATCAAACCAAGACATGGTTCTTTAAGAGTAAAAAGAAAATCAAAGCAATAAGTGTGAATGTGGATTCTTCTTTGAAAGTTGTAGACTCCTTTAAGTAGGATACAGGATCATTGCTGGGTAATAGGTAACCCTGTCGAGGCTATAAACGCCTGATGGCAGCAGAGTCTCTACCTACGACAAATGAGCATATTTAAAACTGTTTACAGAGAAGACTTTGTTTTATCTTTACAGACCAAGTAATGACTGATTTAAATACAAGGACTAGCCTGAGGAAGCAAATAATCAAAGTTGTAAATAGTTGGAACAAAATGTCATTGACAGGTTAGAGCATAATGTACTTTATCTTTCCATAATAAGGTTTAACTTTCTGAATTTTTTTTTGTTTTGGAAGTTTAGAAAATTCAATAGAAAAACAGAGATAACTGGTTCTTTCAAGTGAATCGCCAATTGTTGTGGCCACCAACAACCCCCCTCCTTATCTAGTATTAGCGATAACACTATATAAGTGGGGACCCTTAGTCAGAAAATTTAAAAAATCAATTAGTGCTTATATGTCCTCTTGGATAAAACTTACCATCATGGACTTAGGAAAATACTTTTGAAAAATCTAAAAAGCTTAAGTTTCATGATGAGGAAAGTAATGTCACTCCTTAAGAAATATCGCATCGCGCGAAGAATGATAGGGCATCTTCTTATGAGTCAAAATGAAAAAATGCGAGATTGCGAAACGAACTCCATCGCATCACATGCATCAATGAACACTCACGTTGGAAACCCTTAAAATCGCCGATATGTGATATCGCATATCGCATGTCGCAAAATTGCATAAAATACACTAAACGATTAAGCGATCTGCGATCTGTGATCTTTTCAATATTGCGATCAAGAAACTTTGCGATAAAACAACACGATGATATTGTGGTAATGTGACAACGATATGCGATACTGCAATGCAAATCGCAGAAACATTCCATCGCAGATTTTCCTGGCTCAATATTCAAGAAAAAGTTTTTCCATAAACCAAGAACTGGTTACGCGCTTTAATGATAATTAATGAGTTACATGCCAGTTGTTAATAAAATATGGTTTTGTGTTTTCGAAGAGCCAGTTCATGTAAGATGGAATGTTTTTGCATATCTGTGGCATTTAGAGCTTTCCTGTCATTATTTATTATCATTACTCTCTCCTCACTTATGAATTGCAGGAACGAAGAACAAAAGTTACACAAAGCAATGTGCAGGAAACTATGGGGAAAAGGGTAAGGCTTAATGTCCAAAGACAGAGAAAAGGTGCCCTTATATGTAGATACCGCATGCAACATTGCCACAGATTCACAAAATTCTGCTGAGCCATCCATTACAGATGTCTCATTTACAACCATGGTTAAATGGGTATTGAGCGATGCCGATATCAAAGACAGACAGTTTATGCTCAGGGTCAAGAGCTCACAAAATCATTATTTTTACAAATTTTGAGCTTTATACTCGATAAGAGAAAGAGGCGCAAAAGGAAAAAAACGCATCAGAGAAGACCAGATCAAGGAACAGAGGCAGTTTTCGATGCGCGATTAGCGCCTAGCACCTAGCGCTAATCGCACATCACTGAGAAAACTTGCTCAAGAAGGAAAGCTTCTAACTGCTCAGTCACCTGTAAGCCCGAAAATTGCAAAAAAGAAATGATAAAAACAAACTGGAAACAAAAAGCTAAAGAAAAGGCAGAAGCAATTCAAGGGTTAACTAAGTTTAACTGGGATTATTACTAGGCATACACAGTAAAGCCACATTCAGTGGATGACTCTCAAGTATATCATCGATTTTGCTGAGAAGATGGTGCCAGCTCTTGTCAATTTTGTTTGCTTAGCTCAACTAAAAGCGGAAGATAGTCAGCCGACTCTACTCAGGCAAATACTAAATGCTTGCAACGTTAAGGAGCAAATGCATAAATAGTTAGATATTAGATTTAATTTTAGAAATAGTTTTGCTTTATTTTTGCTTAGAAAAAGGGCGGTCATTTAAACCATATCCTGAATTTTTGTAAATAAGTTATTATTAGATTTAGTAAGTAGTATTTAAACCCTTCTCATGCATTTAGAGAAAGGTCCAGAAATTTATCAAAAACTTGTCCTCAGAACATGCACTTTTGCACCCTCCGAGGAGGTTTTGATGAATGAATGGAACAGGATTTGTTGATGTTTGCATTTGATATCTGCTACTGATGTTGCACTTCTGTACTCTTAGTGGATATTAGAGCAAGGAGAGATAAATCATTGTCGCTTGAAGCTCATGAGTAGGACTAGTTATAAATGGTACTTTTATCTCTTAACCATTTATGCTTATGTGTTAAAGTGATATACAGTTTTTAGTTGTTTATGTATTACTGCATGAATGCTTGAGTTATCATTTCGGTGATAGCTATTTGTTTATGCTTAATGTATGAATAGCTCATTATTCGATATGTTTTTCACAACTGTTTCGTCTAACTTTTTATGCGAAGTGGTTCATCCTTATTGATTTCTTTTCTCATAATAGCTGAATGATCTTTATTACCAGTTGTTATTTGAAATCTTTTTAGATCGCATAAAAGAAGAATTACATCCCGGGTTAGTATAGACTTAGATGTTGTTGTTTATTAGAATAGCATAGCATTAGATTAAAGTTAGAACTAGAATATGTTAATTAGGAACTGTTAGATCAGGAACATCAAATTCTACACACACACACTCATAGATTGGGAAACTGGTTCCATATCCCCAGTCAGACCTGCTATACCAAACGGATAAGGAGCTGCCAACCAAGGTCCGGACCGGGCAGGTATCCCCCTTGTTGTAGACCCGATTTACGGGGCTTCAACATGATCCTAAGTTCTATGAATGTTCTCCCCAACTAATTAACATCTTTGACACAAGGAGAACAACTATCCATAATACTATCATATTAGCACTCCCTCTCAACGAAAGGGGTAATCTCTAAAAGACCCAGTTTGTCCTTGAAGTACACAAACTTCTCTCTAGATAATGACTTCGTCAAAATATCAATTGTCTTCTCATTAGTGGAGATGTATTTTGGTCTTACTACTCTCCTTTGCACCATATCATGGATGTAGTGATACTTTATCTCCATAATCTTTAACGTGTCATAGAACACGAGATTCTTTGAAAGCTTCACATAACTTTTATTATCACAATATATCATTGTCGGTTCCATCTCCTGGCTGAACAGTCCTATAAACAATTTTTGAAGCCACACTACTTCAATACATGCTTCATTGGTTATAATATATTCTGCTTCGACAATGTTGAGTGTGACAGATCATTGCTTCCTACTCATCCAAGATATCATAGATGAGCCCAAACTTAAGAATACTCTTGAAGTACTCTTCTTATCATCAACACTCCATGCCCAGTCAACATACGTATATCCTGAAAGATGTACATAATTGTTTGCAACATATGTCAAAACATAGTTCACAATACCACGTATATGTCTCAAAATGTGCTTTGTTGCAATCCAATGTTCATGTCTTGGTTCCAATTGGAACTAGCTCAATGTGTTTATGAAAAATAAATTGTCTATCCTAGTGTTAACCAAATTCATCAATGAGCCAATCAACCATTAGTACGTAGATGGATCTACCAAGCTAGATTTGGAGCCTCTCAACTTCTTTAAGTTAGTTACCATGGGAATTTCCATGGATTTATAGTCCATCATGCCAAATTTCTAAAGTATCTCAATAAAATACTTGAAGAGTTCACCAATTTTTTTTCCATACTTCTAGTTCTAGATAATAATGCATTAGGCCAAGATCCTTCATATCAAACTTAGTGGCCAATTGCCTCTTACACTAAATGATGAGAGGTTCAACACCTTGTAGAAACAAATCATCAACATATAGAAATCGAATCACAGGTGCATTCTTCACAACTTTTAAATAGAGGTTTGGATCAACATCGCTCTTAGTAAATCCCAGTCTCATCAGGTAGCTATCAATTCAAGCATACCAATCTCTTGGAGCTTTCTTGAGTCCATACAATTCCTTCCTCAAACTATAAACATGTGATTCCTTTCCATGCACCTTAAAATTTTTAGGTTTTTCTATGTACACCTCTTCATCAATTACATCATTAAGGAAAGAATTATTGACATCCATCTGATGTAAACACCATCCCAACGAAGTAGCAAGAGAAATAACGAATCTAATGGAGGTGTACCTGGAAATTGGAGAAAAGGTCTCATCATATTCTTCTCCCTCTTTATGGGAGAACCCTCTAGCCACAAATCATGCCTTGTATTTGTTGATACTTCCATATGCAACATGTTTGATCTTGTATATCCACTTTGACGTCACCACTGACTTCCCTTCCGGTCTCGGTATAATCTCCTAGACATCATTCTTCATGATGGACTAATATTCTTCATCCATGGCCTCCTTCCACACTTGATGGATAGCTGCTTCTTCATAAGTGGAAGGTTTTTCATCAATAAGGTTAGTCATAAGAGATGAATAACTGGAAAACCTTTTATGTTTCTTACTGTCTCTTGATGTGTTATCTAAAGTTGAATTTCCTCCTACTTCTTCCAAGGTATATCTAAGCCATGTTTGTCTCTTTCTAATTTCAGGAACAACAATCGATTCCACTGGTTCACAAGGCCCTCCCGTCTCTTTAGGAAATTATATATAACTTTAAGATTCTTCCTTAGAAGACTCATTCTTTACTTCATTAAAGGAGTCCATGGAAACTTAGACTTACAATATGCATTAATCTTCTCATCTAAGGTGACATCCCGACTGACCTCAATCCATTGTTGCTCTGGAATGTAGACTCTATAGGCCTTTGATGACTCATTTTAACCAATAAATATGCTTTTCTTTCTTGAAGGTTTAAGTTTATTCCTTTTATCCTTAGGAACATGGATGTCAACATGGAAAACAAAAATTCTCATATGCACGACCTCTAGATTTCATCTAGTGAATGTTTCTTAAGGAGTCATATCTTCTAAAATTCAATGAGGACTTCTATTATGAATATATAAAGTTGCCAATGATGTTTCTCCCCATAAGAACATTGATGAATATTGATCATGCATCATAGCCTTGATAGATTCTTCAATAGACATGTTCTTTCTTTCTACCACACCATTCTATTGAGGATTATTGGGAACGATCAACTCCCTCTTAATCCCAACTTTATTATAGAAAGCCACAAGTTCTTTTGAGGTGTATTATCCTCCATTGTCAGATCTCAAAATATTGATCTTATTACCTGTCAATTTTTCCACTTCAGCTTTGAAATCTTGAAACTTAGTGAAGAATTCATCCTTGGTCTTCATGATATAGATCCATGACTTGTGAGAGAAGTCATCAATAAATTTCACATAGTATAGTGAATCACCAAGTGATCTTTGTGGAGTATTGAAGAAGGTATGTTTTTATTCATTATTTTGTCATATTTTCTTTAAAACTCATAACCCCTTTGCATCATGAACTAGGTAGATAATAAGAAATTATGGAAAAATCTATGGGATTTGTATGTAACACAAAACAACTAATAATTGCCATTTTCTTATGCAGAAAAAGGGAAAAACGAAAGATTTCCATCCCAAAGAAAAAGACAGGGAAAAGTTAACTGTTGTCCCTTTGGCAGGGAACCACATGCAGACAAGGCGATCCAAATTGAAGCGTATCAGCCAAGGAAAGGAAAAGGAGATATCGAATCGGTGCAAGGAAACAAATGGATAACTGGGAATTAACAGTTTGGCGAATCCCTCAGGATCCTTTGATCCTGAGGGATCGCTATCTTAACTATTTTTGCATCATTGATATCTCCACTCAACTGTTATAAAAAGGGGTAGCACTGCTAGCCCGGGGGGACGACTTGTTGTTGTTTTTATGTAACTTCCCTTTGTATTCAAAACTTTGATCATTGACTCTCGTTAAGAAGTGATCCACTTTAACTCTGCTTTGATGCTTTAATACAAATATGGTTGCTATTCCATCTTTGATCCTGGAATAATCTCAAGAAGTGTGTCCCTAGAGGCTAAGGGCCCGGCCCTGGTGGAACACTTGCTCCTGTACCATTATCTTTAATTCGTGCATGGTTTTCATTATCAGCTTTGTTCGGTAATCTGATGTGTTTTGTTATTTTACATCACGGTTCTGTTATATTTACAATATCGTTCTCTATGACAGGAATGTCGTATTGTTCATTCTGACTTTGTAACGCATTGCTGTTCCTTTAATCATTGATATAACATTACTGTTCCTCACAGAATGCTATTCAATTACAGAGTAACCGGGCTGTAACATTCATAAGTTGGTATTACTGTATTCATCTATGGTTTACACTTAATTGTGATTGTTGTTCAACTGACATTGTTGTTCCATTATGAATTGCAATCGTTATTCTTTGTAACTAAGATTAATATTTGTGGTATCGAAGTCAGATTACTATTTCTCTCAATATCAAGGTGTGCTGTGTGTGTTATTTATTTTGGTTTACTGTACATTCACATTTGGCTCTAAGTGTTGTTCTATATTTCATTGCTAATCAGTTGCCGTTCTATTTCCATTTGTTGTCCGATTTATTCTTAGAGTAAAGATTGCTATCTGATTTTTGTAGGATACGATTGCTGCCTTTATTTCCTTAGAATAAGGTTTCGTTGTTTATAAGAACTAGTTGCTGTTCCATTTCCTAGTTGCTGTTCCATTTCCTAGTTGTTGTTCCATTTATAGTTGTTGTTCCATTTCCTATTATTTGCGTTGTCATTGCTTTGAACAATCTGAGACTGTAGTGAGCGTTGACATTTGTTGTCTAGTTCCCAGGTTGATGATCTGTTCCTTGATTATCTTTAGTTACATCAGTTTACAGAGGGATGAGTTACTGTTACTGTACCCTTGACTGATAATTCGCTTAGTTTTCTGAATGCATGATTTAAGTCTTAAAGTGCTTTGTTGTAAGTAGATCTTGTTTTAAGCATACGTTTACTCTTGTATTTTGAGCACTATACTACTAGCATTACTTTGACAAATGACCACCTCAAAATGAGTACACTCTTTGAGATAGCAAATCATTCCTGGATTGATAAGTTAATGTCAGGTAAATAGAGGTGAAAAAGACCCTTTTTACTGCTCGACATTTTGGCGCTGTTGCCAGGGAAGAGTGTAGCCATTTGTTTCTTTTTCAGAGTAGTGTAAGAACCTATTAGGAAAGAATTGGGTTTTAAAAATGGAAGGTAAGAACTTGTGTGTGGAGTATGTAATAGCCCTGCTCCCCTGCCCGCTTTCCTGCAGATTTGTTGCTATTTTGTTTGGGTAGAACTTAGTAGTTGATTTGAGTGCATGACTAAGCAGAAAAAGCCTGAAAAGAATCCCAAACCTCTACCCAAGCTTGATAAAGCTAAGGGGCCAGTGACCCTTGGCCAATCAACCTTTATAGATGAAATCCTTAAGAAAGTAGAATCTCAACCTTTAGTAGGACCTAGAAAAGTTATTTCTAGACGGCCTACTAGTTCCCTTCAGGCCACAAGATCACCATCTGTAGCCTTTGCTGAGGTGCATAGTCAAACTGAAGAGCAAGATTTTCAAGAAATTGAAAATTCTAGCCCAAAATCATTGCAAGAAGGGAACTTTAGTAACCTTTGTGAAGGAAGAGGAGAAACAGGAGAGACTGAAGAACCAAGATCTCCTCTTGGGGTAATTCAGCCACTAAGCAGCCCAGATAAGGGAAGTGCTACAAAAATAATTTATAACAAAGTTGAGGAAACTTGAGAACCTGAACCCTCCTAGACATTAGGCACTCTCATCATCCTAGATAAAGGAAGTGTTGTTAAGGCCATTCCCGTTAGAGCCATTCCCTCTCAACAACCTATGAATACCCTCCTAGATATCCCAGAAGGTTATTGGCATATATTTGACCAAATGGCCCAGAACCAGCCAAACACCCAAACCTCTACACTACAATACCCAATTGTGGATACTGCAGCTAATGCACCTATGAAAGCAATTCCTCTCCAGCATATCCTTACATTCCATGGCCTTACATTAGAAGACCCCGATGTATTTTTATTCGAATTCGATGTGCTGTGTAGAGGATATGACTATACCACCGATCCCCAGAAACTGAAATTATTTCCGTCTACATCAAAAGGTGCTGCTCTAAGATGCTTTATGGGATTGGGTGGTGGTGTTATAAATAACTGGGACCAAATGAAAGAGTCTTTTCTAAAAAAATATCAGGATTATTGTAGGTCTAGAGAGTTAAAAGATGAAATATTTCAGATGGTAGCTAGACCAAATGAAACATTAGAAGAGTATGTTGAACGTTTCCAGTATAATCTTCAAAGATCTCCTTATGCATCATTACCCTTACCTGATAATGTATTAAAAATAGCATTAATTAGGGGAATGAAGGAACAATGGATTGAAACACTAAATATTATGGGAAAAGGAGATATTTATCAGGAAAATTTTGCTGACATTATTAATTTATGTATCAGGAGCTTGAGAGGTAGTATAAGACTAAAACCAATAGAACATGATCGATTTGCAAGAGATAGAAGAACTTCGGCAAAAGGAGTAACTCGTGCAGAAATTGGAAATTTATTAGAAAATTTTAAAACTGACATATTGGGGATACTGACAACACAACTTGATATTATGCAGGCCAAACAAAAGCAAGCAGAGGTAGAACAGAATTTGGAAATCTTTTGTCCCAGATGCAAAAAGAAACACAGCCATAAGGAGTGTCCATTAGATGCAGTCCAAGTTTGTGCCATTTGTACAAAATACCACTCTACAGAAATTTGTCCCTCACTTCCTGGATTGAAAGCAGTATAAAAGGAAGCAGAAGAAGAGCTAGAATCAGTGTATCTACTTAATCAGCGCCGTCAATGGCAGCCATGACAATCAGGTATGTTCTCAAACCCAACTTGTTCTTTTCAACCTCCACAATATCATGCTCAACAATATAATAAAATGTGGCAAAATCAACCTCCCTTCCCGAATTGTTCACAACAATCATTTCCTTCATCATTTCCATGGCCGAATCAAGCAAGCCAACCCAATTGGCCAAATTTTCCCTATACCCCACCATATTGGCAAAATAATGTATATCCAGCACAATGGACCCCTCCTACTTTACAGAGTCAAGCTTGGCAGACAAACTGGCAAAGACCGATGAATCAGCCAGTAGGAACCATCCTGTTCCCTCAACCTACACTGCTAGCATTACAACAAAACCCCTAGTCTAACTTAAGACTGCAACTCCCAGCCCAACCCAATCCCAATCCGAATAACAAACCAGTCCAATCCATTCAAATTACTGAAACACCAGAGATAGGAACCGATCTAAGGGAGTGTAATGACCTTCAATTAAGATCTGGGCGTATCATTGAAACCGAGGGAGATAAAACAACTCAAGTTGAAAATCAGTTACCTATAGAACAACTGCTACAAGAAGTGGACGTGACTAGACAACAAATTCATGATCCAGCAACCACATCCTCTCCTCCATTCCATAATGATTAATTATACCTCGACCTATACAATATCTTGATTTTGACATTCTGGGAGAACTACAAATTCTGTACATAAAAATCCCACTCCTCCAAGCCATTCAAGACATCTCGATATATGCAAAGAATATCAAAGAGCTATGTATAAAGAAACCAAGGAGGAAAATAAAAAATAACCCAAAAGTCCAAGTAGTTGGCACTCTATCCAACTTATTATCAGGGAAAGAAACACCCGTTAAATATGAAGACCCAGGAAATCCAATAGTAACCATACAAATCAATGGACAAACCTTCTCAAATGCCTTAGTTGATCTAGGAGTTGCAATTAATATATTAACCACCACCACTTGCCAAAAGCTGGGCATTACATCAGTAGAACCGACCTCCACTTTACTAGAACTGGCTAACCGATCTGTGGTTAGGCGAGAAGGCACACTACATGATCTCATGGTATCCATTGACTCCTGGGAGTATCCGGCCGATTTTCTAATAATAAACCCCAAAAAACGACTTGATGGACATCCATTGATTTTAGGCAAACCTTGGCCTGCATCTGCCAATGCTTATATTAGTTGCCGACAAGGCAGTATGACCATAACTAGGGGGGAAATATCAAGAATCTAGCTTTATATCCCCCAATGCAGCCAAGTGTCACAATAATAAAAACTAACAAGCATCCTGTATCATACCTCACCGAAAATAGTAATCTCCATTAACCATAGAAGAGGCCCTCGACTTCAAAGACCAAACAAAAGACGATGCCATTAACAATTTTATTAGCCAAGATGAACCCAGATCCCACATACAATGTCACATGGTAGAAGCAGCATTTGATAATGAATTAGAAGAAGATCCTCTTAAAAATACGCACGATCAAACAATACCTACTACCTCTGTCTCAAATAGCAAAATTGCAGAAATTGAGCCAGGAAAGACTTTAAACATTAATGCTAACCTGACTTCCGAACAAGAAAAGAAGCTCATCCAACTACTGAGGAAATACAAAGAAGCATTTGCATAGGACTATCCTGATATGAAAGGAATTGATCCCCAGTTATGTACACACCACATTTACATAGAAAAAGATGTGAGACCTGTTCGCCAACCACAAAGGAGACTTAATCCTCATCTAAAAGACATTGTAAAAGTTGAACTTCAAAAAATTTTAGATGCGAACTTCATCTACCCTATCTCCGATAGTAAATGGGTCTCTCCACTTGTTGTGGTACCAAAGAAGAATGGAAAGTGGAGGATTTGTGTATATTATAGAGAACTAAATAAAGCAACACAAAAGACCACTTTCCCCTTCCATTCATTGACCAGGTATTAGGCACTTTGGCAGGAAAGAAATTCTTTTCTTTCTTAGATGGCTTTAGCGGATATAATCAGATTCAGATTGCCCCTAAAGACCAAGACAAAACCACTTTTACTTGTCCTTAGGGAACATTTGCCTACAGAGTTCTACCTTTTGGCTTATGTAATGCTCCTACCACATTTCAAAGGGCTATCCTCAACATCTTTTCAGATTTAATAAATGAAGGACTCGAAGTATACATGGATGATTTTACACCATACGGAGACGATTTTGACCCAGCATTGGACACACTGGAAAAAGTCCTGCAGCACTGCATTGCCACTAGGCTCTGTTTGAGCCATGAAAAATGCTATATGATGATGACTGAAGGACTTATTCTAGGCCATTATATCTCAGCAGTTGGCATACAGGTAGACCCAGCCAAAATTCAAATAATTTTGCTAATTCCCACTCCTACCACTCAAACAGAGGTACGCAGTTTTCTTGGATTTTCTAGTTACTATAGAAGATTTATAGAACATTTTTCGCATATTGCTACACCTCTATATGCATTGACAGGTAATGTTGACTTTCTTTGGACAAAAAAATGCGACCGTGCTTTCCAGGATCTGAAGAAGCTTGTGTCAACAGCCCCAGTCCTTCGAGGTCCAAATTGGGACCTGCCATTTCAAATTTCATCAGATGCTTCAGATACAACTATTGGAGTAGTCCTTGGGCAGGAAGAAGATAAAAAACCATATGCAATTTATTATATTAGCAAGAATTTATCTCCTGCTGAATTGAATTATATTGTTACTGAAAAGGAATTTCTAGCTGTAATACATGTTGTCAATAAGTTCAGGCATTACATTACTGGATATCCTGTTATCTTGTATACATATCACTCTGCCATAAAATATTTAGAAAATAAACCAATCACAAATGGTAGAATAACTAGATGGTTGATTTTATTGCAGGAATTTGATATCACAATCAAGGAATGACTTGGAAAAGAAAATCCTATAGCTGACTTTCTCTCGCGAATGCCAAAATCAGTGGATGTAGCAGCAGTTGAAGATCAATTTCCAGACGAGCATTTGTTTGCTGTCACTATTAAAACACCCTGGTATGCTGATGTTGCGAATTACTTAGAAGTAGGAAAATTATTGAAACATCTGACCCCTAATGAACGAAAACAGATTGTCTAGCGAAGTGCTCGATTTTCTTGGATTGGGGGCTACTTGTTCCATACAGGGGCAGATATGCACATCAGAAGATGTGTTCGGGAGGATGAAAATTTTTACATTTCGAAAGCTTGTCACGACGGACCATGTGGCAGACATTTTTCCGATCGGAGAACTAGACATAAGGTGCTGCAAACAGGGTATTATTGGCCCACGATCTTCAATGATGCAAAGAAGTTCGTTTAAGCTTGTGACATTTACTAAAGAGTAGGATGCCTTGGTCAGTTTGACGAAATGCCCCTGAATCCACAGCTAGTTATTGAACCATTCGAGTGATGGGCCCTCGATTTTGTTGGTCCAATTAACCCATCCTCGAACCAGAAAACATATATTTTGGTAGCAACAGAATATGTCACCAAATGGGTTGAAGCAGAGGCATTGCCGAGAGCTACAGAGGATTCCGTCATACAGTTCCTGTTCCATATATTTGTGCGATATGGGCTTCCAAGAGATATAATTACAGATGGTGGACCACAGTTTGCTGGTAACAAGATTGCTGCAACACTAAAAAACTATCATATCCAGCATAAAATTACCACTCCATACCACCCACAGGCAAATGGTCAAGTAGAAAGCAACAATAAAATAATAGAAGCAATCTTAACAAAAACCATTGCGTCACATAGACGCGATTGGGCTGCAAGATTACTAGAAGCCTTGTGGGCTTACAAAAAAACATGTAGAAGCACTACCGGCTATTCACCATACCAATTGTTATTTGGAAAGGAACCCATTTTTCCCATAGAATTTGAAATCCAAACACTACGAATAGTGTAGAAATTTTTAATAATAAACACTTATTCACAGAGATTATCCCGATTATACACTATTTTGGAATACATGCACAATACATAACCTCCTCTACGTTTATCATCAATTTAGCAGCATTAAAAACAATGAAACATCAATCGCATGCACACATTAACACCGTATGTAACCCGGGAAAGCATACAGCTGAAAACCCCACACTATCTGTATATTATAATGATAGAGAACATGTAACAATACATAGTACAATACTCCTCACAAGTATCCAACACTATCTCAACCTGTTACACACAAAACTAGCTCAGATCTAATCAATCACAACTCAAATCTCCTCCACTGCTTTGCCTGCCTCCACTGCGCAATCTGCAAGAGAAATCATCCACTCTGTAAAAATGAATTCCCTTGGTATACTACGCAAGCCTCATGGGCAATCTCCATCCATGCATGTGCAAATCTCATGCACAACTATAGTCACATCTATAGTCACAACTGATAGCAATCTCAACCTCTAACACCTGTCTCCACTGAACTGTACATGCACTGAGTTAACTGATGTATTCTTCAGTTGCTTTATGAGTTAATAATTAGTGAATTAATTAATATTTAATTCACACAACTCATCACTAGTGTATTCTTTAGTTAGACTAAAATACAACTAGTTCAACCAAGTCAAACTGAACACAACTCCATCAACTCCACAATCAACTCCACCAAACTCAACCACATAAGTTCTAACTGAAGTCCTGCATGCAATAGCTCAATTGACCCACAAGGAAAGCGTATTTCCTTCTGACAGCTGCATGTGCCACATCTGTAGCTCAAACTGAAGTGCTCCAAGAGGATAAGATAATGTTTATAGTCCAAATATTATTATGAGACAATAATATTCGACTGTTCTATTTTTAGCCTGGCAGTCTAAAAATAGAAACCTGCCCATATGTATAAAAATAGAAGTCCATCTATTTTTACCAACATGACCAATCATCCACAAATAGCATCCTACAACTCATAGACCATGATCCATATGTCTAAAAATAGACATAGTCTAAAAATAGACATAGTCTAAAAATAGACTTTGCGCCAAAAATAGCCTGCGGGCCCACTTAGTGAAGGCGACTCCTTTCCACTAAGCTCCATCATCTTGTTGCATTCTCAACAAATAACACAAGAAGTTGGTCTAGATCTAAACAAGGCACAGATTAATATATTACAATAGATCAATGAGCTAGATGAAATCAAGCTCTTTGCCTTTCAACACACTGCATTGATCCAATAGCAGCGAGCTAAATGGCATGACGCTCTCATTAAAAAGAAAGTCTTCCATGAAAGAGATTGGGTGCTATTATACGATTCCAGGTTTTAGGATTTTCCCGGGAAGCTTCAGACTCATTGGTTGGGGCCATATGAAATCCAGAACGTACATGATAAGGGCACCCTTACTCTAATCACCATTGACGGATCTGGACATACCTTCAAGGCGAATGGCCACCGAGTTCGACTATACCGCAAACCGCTTACTTGGGAATCCTTCTACCAACAACTCTGCGAAGACTCCGACATGAAAATTCTGGAGGAGGAAGAGAAATCTTCCTCACCTCCGGTTCATTAAAGTGATTCAACTGTTCTTACATTTTGTACATAATTCCTTTGTTTTGTTAGCATAAATTATTCTCTGTACATATTTTTTTGTATTTGCACTTTGCTATTCCTTTTCGAAGAATCAACAATTCTATTGTTTTTGCTGTTCCTTTTAGAAGGAACATCACCTTTACCATTTTGCTGTTCCTTTTTTTCAAAAGAACAACACTTGCATTTTTCTGCTGTTCCTTTTTCAGAAGGAACAACACTATCGTTTTTGTTGTTCCTTTTCTGAAGGAACAACATTTGTGTGCACTTTTGTTTTTTTGCTGTTCCTTTTCCAAAGAAATAGCACTTTTATTTTGCTGTTCCTCTTTCGAAGGAACAATACTTTTTGTATTAGTCGTTCCTTTTTTTACTTTCATTTTGTTGTTCCTTTTCCAAAGGAACGACATTTGCATTTTTTGCTATTCCTTTTCCAAAGGAACAACACTTTTGGTTTTTGCTGTTCCTTTTCCAAAGGAACGACATTTGTGTTTTTTATTGTTCATTTTCCAAAGGAACAACACTTTTGGTTTTTGCTATTCCTTTTCCAAAGGAACGACATTTGCATTTTTTGCTATTCCTTTTCCAAAGGAACAACACTTTTGGTTTTTGCTGTTCCTTTTCCAAAGGAACGACATTTGTGTTTTCTGTTGTTCATTTTCCAAAGGAACAACACTTTTGGTTTTTGCTATTCCTTTTCCAAAGGAACGACATTTGCGTTAAGGAACAACACTTTTGGTTTTTGCTGTTCCTTTTCCAAAGGAATGGCACTTGTGTTTTCTGCTGTTACTTTTCCAAAGGAACAACACTTTTGGTTTTTCCTTTTCCTTTTCCAAAGGAACGACACTTACATTTTCTGTTGTTCCTTTTCCAAAGGAAAAACACTTGTTTTTTTTTTCTCTTCCTTTTTGAAATGAGAACATTCTTGTATTCCTTTTATTTACACTTGTTCTCCTTGTTGTACCAATTAAAGGACAGCTACTATTCTTCTCAACATATAATATTTTCGAGTATTTTGGAGCACAACTATACATTTATGCAATGGATACAAAACTAGAGCATACTAAAATCAACAAAATTATATAAAATCTCTATTTTTCCAAGAAATTACTTTGAATTGACAGGAGGAAAAAGGAAAGGACACAATTATTCATCACTTTTGCTGTCATTATCCTACTAATACTGATATGATTGGTTATCTTTATCATGGTGGTTCTTTTTTTAAATTCCCATAATCTTCTTTCATCATTATTAAGGAATAAGAACAAAGGGTATATTTTTCTATTGAGATGTTAAGACTTCTTCCACCATTCCTACTCTTAAGGAGTGCTGAACCACCCTTTGTGTATAAATAGGAAAGTACTTTATAAAAGAAAAAAAAGAGAAAAATGTTTATATGACTTATGGGTTGTCAAATGCAGGATAGGGGGTCTCATCAAGAGCCAGCCTACCATGATCATAAGGAAGAAAGTGAAGTGGCATTCCCACTATGGCCACCACACCAGGGATATGATCCAAGAGGCACATCAGAGAAAATAAAGAGTCCTTGGAACAGGAGGTCTCATCACGAGCCAGCCTGCCCACCTTTCACTCCTTCCTGGTGAATGGCATTATGGTTTAACTGGTTACCAAGCCAGCATAATGACCTCCATTTTGACATTGCACAACACTTCCTAAGCATACACAAAGGATCATGGTTCCATGGGTGAAACAAACAACTCTGTCAAGGTTATGGACACCTGTCGGCAGCAGAGCTCTGTTAATGGTATTGAAGTCACATTCCTTATACACCAATAGCAATCATCAACACCCTTCTTTGTCTTATACCTTTGTACTATGTCAAATAAGATTATGTATATCATTTCCCTAAACCATTAAACACATGAAAATCTATTATAACCAATCATGACGGAAAAGTCAATCATGACCGCATTAGACTTTTTGTGCACGTCAGCTGTCCTATCCTCCCAGCCTCGCATCATATCACAACATTCTCTTATTTGTTAAGTGATCCTATTATACACCTCGATTTCGACAACCTGCTCCTTTTGTAAACATGGCATTTTGGCATACGCTGTTCCTTTATGACTCTGTACCATGGCAGTTCGGCACGCCGCTCCCTCATTTGATGGCCGAGGATGGCCTATCACATTGAAGGGGGGAGGCAGGTGACCTCATAATTTGCTGGTATACGTGTCAGACTATTATTCGGAAAAATTTTACTTGGGATTAGCAAGGCTTAACGGTATATCGTTTTTCAATTTGCATGGCTTGCTGTTTCTAAGTGATTTCTGTATTATGCTCTGCAACAATTAGCAAGTGACTCAGGATTTGAACGAGCCTTGTTGTTTCGTTATTTTCTCTATGTTTCTAATAGTTTGAACAGCCTGCTGTTCCATTGCCGTCTCTGCATTTTACAGTGAGCTAAAACATGGGAGGAAGATCAATTCGAAGAGAACCACAGGTATTGATAGTTTCTGATGCTGCACGGGAAATCCTTGCAAGGGCAGGATGGCTAGTCTATCTTAATCGTTTACAGGAACCCAACGAGACCGTAGCAATAGAATTCTTACAGAACTTGTAAGAATATCACTCCACAGTAGGGGGGAGACACATAGAAGTCACCGATGACATAATTGTAGAGGTCTCAAGACTGCCAGCCACCAGACCTGTGTGGATTCTAAAGAAGGAGAGACTACGAAAGATCATAAAAATCTTCCAAGATGAAGGCCAGAACCTGACAGTCAGAGGAAAGGGAGTTCTACCAGCAGCATTAGGGGAGCCGTGGGTAGAATTGGCGAAGATCATCCAGAGCTACATCACATGTGAAGGCAGGAAAGACGTGGTAAGACCACGACACCTTAAACTTTTAGCCGTATTAAAACAAAAATGCTCTGTGAACTTACTTGCATTTTTAAATTCATTACTTCATGATGTTGCCTGAAGCATGAAAAAATCACAACATGTAGAATCGGTAGTAAGTCACCATGGGCTGATACGACTAATAGTTAGCCACAGTCTTGCTCAGCAATAGAGCAGCTGGGAAGAGCTAATTGCCACGATAGACAGGGGACTGACTCTGCCAGCCCCAAAACGAAAACATGCTACCAGTACACCGAATAGACCATTGAAACAGAGGAAATTAGTTAGATTGGCATGGATTAGAGGGAGGTTGGACAAATCCCAAGGGAATACCAGCCAACCAGTGGAGATAGATGATTCAGGGGATGAGCAACCCCCGCAATTGGAAGGAGAAGAGAATGAGAAAGAATTGGAAGGAAATGAGGAAGGAGAAATGGAGGAAGAGATCGAGCAGCCTGGGTAGGCGGAGGAAGAGATAGTGCAACGCGAAGACGCCCATTGCAAGAGAATGAATTGGCCCAAATTCTAGCCAATATGGGTGAATATGCCCAACCTCTCAGCTTGCTAGGCCTCCATATTAAAGAAGAACCAAAAGAGCATTCTGCTCAGGACAATGATGCACTCGAAGAATTATGCAAGAAGGAAGAAAAAGAAGAGTATCATTCTGTTCATGATGAAAGTATGACAGGACAAAAAAGTGATGAAGATACAGAAGAGGAACAATCTATTCCCAGCCAGCCTACACCAGAAGAATTTCAGGGAGAAGAAGGGGTGGAAAAAGAAGTCACCCAGGAAATAACAGAACTAGATAGGGTTTTTACTCCTGAGCAACCTGAACAGAACAACGAAGGAGCACCCCAAGAAGAAAACTAGGGAATTGGCCAAGATGACAGTCTAGGCCCGAGTAAACAAATAGCTATTCCTTCTAAAAAAATAGAAGAAATTAAAAGATTACGAAAAGAATAGCAAATATTGTTGAATGTGATAGCACGACTTCGACAAGAAATCAAGGTTTTGAAAATGAGAAAGAGAGCAAAAAGGATTTCGGGGGTAAGACATGCAACCACCCCGGTGAGACCCCTTAAGAAAAAGGTAAGGAGGACTCAAGTATAGCCGGCCGTTCAAAACCAAAAGGAAGAACATTTAGTTGTTACCCATGTTGAAGTACAAACAGATGATATATTGGCCTGTGACAAAGAAGTTTAGACAGATGCATAGCCCTCTGAAGAAATGTGAACCATAAACACGAGACGACGCAATAAGAAGATTCAAGTGAACCTTCTGCTTACCACTACCATGTGGGACAGTGATCCGAGGACAGTAACCCTACAAGAGGGTTTGATGCAAGCTCAACAAGCAGTAGAAAAACTCACAGAACAAACGGTTCCTCGAGAAAAGTATGAAGAATTACAACAACAGCTAAGGAATGTCAATCTGTTTGAAAGCCAGGCTTTTGAAGGATGGCGAAAGGAAGAAGAAAAAGTCACAAAGGTAACTCATAGATTAGATGTAGTTATCAGACAGATGGATACCTTATGCTCTTTGTACACTGACGTCCTAGCATTTAGAGCCCCTGCTAAGAATTATGCCTTGTTTTTAATGGAACGATATTTGCAATTGAAAATTAAGGCTGTCAAAGCAGGAGTCCCTATACAAATTAATACTATTGATGATTTTATAAATTTTTGTAAGCACTATGGAGTAAAGGTTCAAAGATTATTGTGTGAATTCTATCTGCATAATCTTGTGTTAGATCAAGAGACAGAGCAGAACCTCGGCCCTTTCGTTGGGGATATCCAACTGTAGGCGTTTATTTCGTTTGGAGTTAATCAAATCAAATGGCTTAAAGCCTATAATGCCTTCCAAAGGCAAGAAAACGAATTAGATTTATGGGTAAGAGCTCAACCTAGAGATCCATTATAGTTGTGGAATAAACATAGGAACCTCATGAAGACTCCGGCGTGATTGAAGCATTAGGACCCATTCATACAGCAATCAATCAGCAAGGGATAGAATACTTCTTTACCATCAAGGACCTTGCCATTGCAGCTGCTAAATTTTGATATCAGACTTCTAATCCGAATATCCAACTCAGGGAACCATTTAATTATGAGAACTTTAAGTTAGCCGCTGATCGCTTGAGCCTCTATGGTGAACTTATCTTGAGGGCAGGGCCATCTTGGTTAGGATATAGGTTCAGGAGTCTGATTATTTGGCACCCTGCACCTGGGTACCAAGCCCTGTATGAGATGCCTGAGGGTCAGACAAGCCATATTTTTGAACACCTAGTTAGGCATCATGGCTGTAGACCACCACATGAGATCCCGTCTCCAGCTTACTCTCTCACTGCCTTACATGTCAACTACAATGTTTTCATGAGGGCATGAAAAAGGGTAAGCAGGGGGGTGTGTGGAGTACTGAAGAAGGTATGTTTTTATTGATTATTTTGTCATCTTTTCTTTAAAACTCATAACCCCTTTGCATCATGAACTAGGTAGATAATAAGAAATTATGGCAAAATCTATGGGATTTGTATGTAACGCAAAACAACTAATAATTGCCATTTTCTTATGTAGAAAAAGGGAAAAATGAAAGATTTCCGTCCCAAAGAAAAAGACAGGGAAAAGTTAACTGCTGTCCCTTTGGCAGGGAACCACATGCAGACAAGGCGATCCAAATTGAAGCATATCAGCCAAGGAAAGGAAAAGGAGATATCAAATCGACGCAAGGAAACAAATGGATAACTGGGAATTAACAATTTGGCGAATCCCTCAGGATCCTTTGATCCTGAGGGATTGCTATCTTAACTATTTTTGCATCATTGATATCTCCGCTCAGCTGTTATAAAAAGGGGCAGCATTGCTAGCCCGAGGGGGCGACCTGTTGTTGTTTTTATGTAACTTCCCTTTGTATTTGAAAATTTGATCATTGACTCTTGTTGAGAAGTGATCCACTGTAACTCTGCTTTGATGCTTTAATACAAATCTGGTTGTTATTCCATCTTTGATCCTGGAATAATCTCAAGCAGTGTGTCCCTGGAGGTTAAGGGCTCGGCCCTAGTGGAACACTTGCTCTTGTACCATTATCTTTAATTCGTGCATGGTTTTCATTATCAGCTTTGTTCGGTAATTTGATGTGTTTTGTTATTTTACATCACGGTTCTATTATATTTACAATATCGTTCTCTGTGATAGGAATTTTGTATTGTTCATTCTGACTTTGTAACGCATTGCTGTTCCTTTAATCATTGATATAAAATTACTGTTCCTCACAGAATGCTATTCAATTACAGAGTAACCGGGCTGTAACATTCATAAGTTGGTATTATTGTATCCATCTATGGTTTACACTTAATCGCGATTGTTGTTCAACTGACATTGTTGTTCCATTTTGAATTGCAATCATTATTCTTTGTAACTGAGATTAATATTTGTGGTATCGAATTCAGATCATTGTTTCTCTCAATATCAAGGTGTGCTGTGTGTGTTATTTATTTTGGATTTACTGTACATTCACATTTCGCTCTAAGTGCTGTTCTATATTTCATTGATAATCAGTTGTCGTTCTATTTCCATTTGCTGTCCAATTTATTCTTAGAGTAAATATTGCTATCTAATTTATGTAGGATACAATTGCTGCCTTTATTTCCTTAGAATAAGGTTTCACTGTTTATAAGAACTAGTTGCTATTCCATTTCCTAGTTGTTGTTCCATTTATAGTTGCTGTTCCATTTCCTGTTATTTGCGTTGTCATTGCTTTGAACGATCTGAGACTGTAGTGAGCATTGACAATTGTTGTCTAGTTCCCAGGTTGATGATCTATTCCTTGATTATCTTTAGTTACATTAGTTTACAAAGGAATGAGTTACTGTTAATGTACCCTTGACTGATAATTCACTTAGTTTTTTGAATGCATGATTTAAGTCTTAAAGTGCTTTGCTATAAGTAGATCTTATTTTAAGCATCCGTTTATTCCTGTATTCTGAGCACTATGCTACTAGAATTACTCTGACAAATGACCGCCTCAAACTGAGTACACTCTTTGAGATAACAAATCGTTCCTGGATTGATAAGTTAATGTGAGGTAAATAGAGGTGAAAAAGACCCTTTTTACTTCTCAAAAATCTTATCGGCATAGGATCACATACATCCGAGTGAATCAAATCCAAAACTTCTTTAGCTCTATTGTCAATACTTCGAAATTGCTTCTTGATATTCTTTCCAAGTGCACAATATTTACGTAATCCTTTGTGATATGTCTTTAATTTAGGAACACTTGAAACTATTTGACTTAACTCAGGAAATGGTCTATAATGCAGATGACCATATCTTCTACGCCATAGTTCACATGGATTAATTTCATCATGTACTAGAGCTTGAGTTGGTTGACCTACAAGTATATATAATCTCCCTTCACGAATACCAATAACTATAGAATCATCTATAATAAATCCCTTTGACCATACAAGTACTTTTCCATCCATAAATTCTACTCTATCTCCTTTATATTCTAGACTTGAAATAAAGACTAGATTATTTTTCAAACCTAGCACATATAGTACATTGTTGAGATGAGCATAGTTACTTGATTCTATCTCAATGGATGCCTTCACAACTCCTTTGAGTGCATATTTGTGGTTGTCTCCAAGCTCTATGCTTTGAGATTGTCTTCTTTCCATTATACTAGTGATATTTCCATGATCTCTTTGCATATGTCTTGAAGTGCCAATGTATACCAACCACATATCATCGTCATATACAATAGAACCTATTAGCATAGAAAAGTAAAAGAAATAATCATCACATATAGACTTCTTTAGATGTTCATCGTCAATGTCATTTGTAGAAGCATGTTGTTTTCCTTTTCTCTTTTATCATTCTCTCCTTCAAGACATTGATTCATGTAGTGACCAAATATATGACAATGAAAGCATTGAATCTTTTACATGTCTTTCTTTCCTTGCTAAGTGGGTATTCCTTTTGGTTTTCTATTTTAGAAACCAAACTTCTTCTTTCCTCCATTCTTATTCTTGAAGCAGGCTGCAAAATCTTGAGAAGATTCTTCCTTTCTATCTCTTGATATAAGCCTTGATTATTCTGAGCACAAGAGGTGCATAGCTTTTCAAATGAAGGAGATTCCTTCCAGCTACTTATACTTGATGTAATGCATCCCATGATCTAGGTATACCATTAAGTTTTGTAGTCACGAGTTCCTTCTTAGAGATAGTTTCATCAATTGATTGTATTTGGTTTCTTGATTGAGAGATTTTTACAAAATATGAAGCTATAGTGTCGTCATTTACATCCTTATAACACAAAGCTCATTCTTCAAGCTCATGGCTTGACCAACATTCTTGAGAATAAATAGATTAGTTAGGAAATCATACATCTTCTTGGAAGTATCAAAATTCAAAATATAGGGGATTAGATGATCTCTAATGGAATCCACAATAAGACTCATAGCATTGATGTCATCTTCCTTGAAATTTTCCTTTCTTGCATCATCTATTGGTTCAACAATTTTTCATGTTACAATATCCAAGACTTTTTTCTTTGCCAGAATAAGATCATAGTTTTCCAAGCCGAAGTTTGAATCCCATTCTAACTTGTTCTCTGATTTCATAAAATAATCCATGGATTTAAATTAACAAGAATGACTTTAACAATAATGATCTCAATGTAGGGTTTATTCAAGAGTGATCTCAGTGTTCATTTATTCACCAAAGCTCTGGAACCATGTTAATTTTTCAAGTGCAATAAATACTAACACAATATTTCTAAAAACTGATAATTACTTCTAATGATTTTTATCTTCTTTCAATTTTTCCAGTATATCATTAAGCAAATATACTTTATAAATTCAACCATACAACTAAATATAGAACAACAAAGATCACAATTCACAAAGAGAGCAAAAGATTTACCCTAGGAAAACCCACTAAGGGGGAAAACCCAAGAATCATTTTCAATAGAAATTCTTCAGTTCAACAAGAGACACATCTAGACCTCTAGTCAACAACTAGGTCAAACTGACCTTTAACAAATCTATGGTCAAGCCTAATCTTCTCCCTCCAAGTCGAGCCTTCCAATATGATCCAATGCTCTACTGTCTCGTTTTCCCTAGGCCGAATTTCGACCTCCTTATTCTACCAAGAAACACAAAAATTTTGCCCCCTTGCAATTACATAGAATTTCAGCCCCTTATAAATGAAATGCCTAGAAAATAAGTGAACCAAGAGAGAGAAAGCTGATCCACATGTGCAAGCCTTAGATAGAGAGAAAGAGATGAAATTCATGCTTCTTTTTGTCCTCCTTATCATTCTTGTTGTTCGCTTGGATGCCGAGAAGATTCTTGATGAGAAAGATCGAATTGTTGCCTTATGAAGGAGGTCAAATGTCCATATATAATGTTCTTTGAGGTCGAATGAGTTTTTCATTTTCCTGGGCCAACTTGAATTGGAGGGAGGCTGAATTGAAAATCTTGTAGCGAAAAATTTCAATTTCAAAAATTCAGATTTCTTTTTTTAAAAGTCCAAATGGGACTTGACTCAAATTATATTTTTATTTGAATCTATCAATTAAACTTTGCTTTATAATAATCAATATAAATACAAGGGCCAAATATACATTATGAAGATCAACCATAGTTACAAAATTCAACACTTTGTACCACAATGAATCATTTTTCTAGATAAATTTATTAGATGCACTAGGGTCTTGCTACAAATTTTGAATGAGCGTCAACACCTCTTTTTCATTCTTCCATTCATCCCTTGCTTAAGTTAACCAATCATGTTGGATAATATAAATGGAATAGAACAATGCCTCCACATTCTCATCCGTTCTTGAGAGTGCATCTACAACAACATTTTTCTTCCTTTTTTTGTAGATGATTTCAAAGTCATAACCCAACATCTTTGTGACCTATTTTTGTTACTCTTCTAAATATAATCTTTGTTCCAATTAGTATTTAAGACTATCATGATTCGATTTTACCTTGAAGTGTCTTCCCACTAGGTAAGGGTGTCATATCTTCAAGACATGTAGTATTGCCCACATATCATTCTCATAAATAGGTTTGTGTAAATTATTTCTATTGATTAGATGAATTTAAAAAGTAATGGGTCTTAATTCTTGCATTAAAACAACACAAATGCCATTTCCCGAGGCATCACATTCCACAATAAAGGTTTTTGTGAAGTCTATTGTAGCTAAGACCAGAGCTCGAAATATTGCCTCTTTAAGATGTTCAAAGGACTCAGTTTCTTTTGGAGTCTAAGAAAATGCATCCTTCTTCAATAATGTTGTTAGAGGTGTTGCTATTTTCCCATATTTCTGAACAAAATTTCAATGATACCCTACCAACCTAAGAAATCCTTGAATATACCTTAAGATTGTGGGGATTTTCCATTCCTTGATGACTTTAATTTTGTTAGGGTCTACCTTAACACCTTTATTAGATACAATATGACCCAAATATTCAACCTCATGTACCCCAAAGAAACATTTGGAGGGTTTTGCATACAATTATTTCTCCTCCAATAGTTTGAGCACCTTGTTAACATGCTGAACATGATATTTCCAAGACTTGTAGATTAGTATATCATTAAAAAATACTAGCAAAAATTTATTAAGGAAGGGTTTGAAAGTTGAATTCATTAAACCTTGAAATGTGGAACGTGCATTAGTAAGGCCAAAAGGCATGACCAAAAATTGGTTGATCAGTGGTTGTCATTGATTGTTGTGGGGAAAAGTATCCAACACGGAATGACCCTATCCCACTCTAAGGGTGATAGTTCCTTAGCAACAGCTGAAGCAAAGCTATCTAAAGTGACTTCTTTATGACATGCAAGAGATGAAAGGAAGAGATCCACTTACCGATGTCTTTCGCAAATGGTCGATCCAATCTCCTCTATTTTCCGCTCACTCCCAGCTCCAAGTCTTCTCACGGGCCCAGCTACACGAGATCCTGCGAACAAGACAAGAAAAGGAAACTACAAGAAGCATGCATTCATAATTGATTCAAGGATTAGCATAAATCAAATACGCAAGTAAGACAATACACCATTGAAACACATGCGAATAGAAGAACCTCAAATGCTTTATTAATATAAGGAAGTAAGGTTCAGGCGGTGATACAACCGTGAGAGGTCCAATCCAGCATCACCTTCCCGACGGAAAGAAATCTCCTCTTCACCTCCCTCAAGCAATCACCCAATACTCTCAACTGTAAACCAACAACAATTCTTTGCACAAAATTTCGGCCTCCAGATCCCATGGGATGAGATCCTTATATAGAGTTTTGGAGTGAAGATAAGTCAGCTTGATGTGTGACTCGTTGTCCTCTTCAACTCCAGTTGTTCTTCAGCTCTTCACTCGGAGTTTCTACCTTCCACTTTGAGTTTTAGAAGCTCTTAACTCATCATTAGGCGAATCTTTTGATCAAGTGTCTTTTTGGAAGCTTCCTGGGCACTGGCACATTGAGAAAAAGATTCCTCCACATGTCAAAGTACGCCCAGCGCAGGTAGCCTTTGTTGCACTTGCTATGCAGCGCAGGTACACCATAGAGCTTTTGACATTCAGTGCAGATGCTTAGTGGAGCAGCTGCTTTGATCCAAAACTGACCTGTTTTTGAGTGTTTTTCAGTGGAGAACTGATTTGCAGTGCTGTGGTTTGCTGACCTTGTTCCTCTAAGGGTAATAACAACATGTTTAGGGACTTTGGATCCCTTAGATTATTGACATTTCATGCTCTATGCTGTAAGGCACAAAAATGTCTATAACAGTTGCCCCCTAAAGTATGAGGTCGTTTATCGGGTGAAATGCTTTATTAGGAGGATCCGAAGTTCATTCAATCGTCGGGAGGTGACCTGTAACAAAATACAATACAATACATTATCTTTTCATACTTTCTTTTCATGATCTAGCTGATGCGGGCATTTCCCATGCTCAGCTTTATAAATACATTTGCTGTACATAAACAGAAGATCGTCTGATAATAGACTGATAATTCTCTGCTTTCAATTATCATCCTTTCAGTAGGATGATCATCTGCTGCACATGCCTATGTTTTTATCTCCTGAATATATATCGCAGCCCGGATGGATGAAACTAGATCTGGGGTCTTCAAACTTGTTCGATCTTCACTCTAGTACAAGTCGATCCATGTGAAAATTTCTTGAAGTCGAACATGGAAAGACATCGCTTGATTACCAGTCAATAATGTAAACTGTTAACAAGCGCGAGAGGAATCACCGATAATGATGATGACCCTCAAGGTACTGCAGCACAATTCACGTGGTGTGAATATAGGATCTGACGTCGAACACCACGCAAAGTCTCCTGGTCGAAGGTCATTAATGTATACCTATCGCCGGGAGTGAGAAACTTTCCATTGAGGCATGCAAGCTTCAAAGTACTGAGGGGGTGTTCCTAGATCAACTTCTTGGATAATGAGCTGATGTCGACAAGAAGTGATCCGTCAAAGGAGGGCCTTAATGAATCCCACATCAGTGACACGGAACGGAGCTAGTGATGATGGTGAAAACGATCTGTGAAATATGATTCAGGGTGGCGGTCATGGAAGGATGAAAGATGATGTACGGTAGTGGATGGGACCCGGTTGACACTTTCTGAATGACATCTCTTGAACATATAACGACACTGATGTGATGGATCGGTAGCATTACCCCATGTATGGATGGTATGGCGAGACCATGGTGAAGGGACTGGTGAATGATAATAACCCAACCCGATATTTACGGGGGCAAAAGTGTCATGTTCAAGAGCGACTTGCTACCATTAAGCTTTGAGGTTCTTCCCAATTTTTCCCCAGTCATTTCTGACCAGTACCTCTTTATTTTTGTCAAGCTTGAGGAGGATAACATATGCTTGTTCTATAACCTGCCCTTCGGGCAAGCCCATCGCTATGTTTTAACGAGCCTAGCGATAGGGAAACTCGTTCTCGTCTAAAGACAAGTTTGTCGCTATCTAATATTTTTAACGAGCTCAGCGACAAAGACAACTCGGTCCTTTTCATTTTTAGGGAGTCTGAAAAAGGGTACATAAAGTGCACTCCAGGGGTCATTTTTCGTCATTTAATCCCTTAAGTCCGAAAAAGTATAAAACAATACAGAAGGGATGAATGTTCGATATCTTTATCGAACCGAACTAGACAAGCGCTCGATCTTTTTGTGCAATAATCCCTCAGGTCCAAAAAGATTAAAATCTAGAGGAGGGATAGCTCTTCCGGTCCTTTTAACGAGCTGGAAGGCCAAAACTCGGCAAACTTTTCATATTTTACGAGTCAGTGAAAAGAGCTCAAAGAAGACTCGTCTTTTGAGGAACGAGTGATAAACAGGGATAGCAGCAGATTCCAGGTACAGGTTGGAATTTTCCAATCACGGCAGTATTACAAGGATGGCTAGGTGGGATCACTCTTCGCAGCTGTTCCTCAAAATAGGTAAACAATCAACTGGATGTGAATGATCGGCCAAATGAAAAGTGGAGGTGACGGTACACAAACACGACCAAGGCTTTTATGGCTGATGAATTTACGGTCTCAAATGGTTATTTACAGGTTCATTTTTTTTTCTGAATGAGCTTGAACTCTGGGGAAAGCCTGCTCACAAGCTTATGTTTATTTTTTAACGAGCATGAATTTCCGCATTAAAACTACTCGGATCTTGCGTTTATTTTTTAACGAGCATGAAATTTGCCAAAACTGCTCGTTTTTACCAGTCATAAAGTAGTAAGGTCTCATGGAAGATCGCTATTTTTTAAAGAGCTTCATCTCCCTACGTATTTCTCTATATCCTCTCTTTGTGAAAGCCGGGTATCGGCTTATCTACGGGTTAGCGGGGTTAGTCCTACCTAAAACTAAAAAGCCGCCCGAGCTTGCATTCCAAGAGGTTTGCATGCCCCCAGGTGTAATTCTAATTTCAAGGTTGCCCCTACTTTTCTGTTAAAAACCTTTGTTTTCAACAGGTGAGGCTTACCTCTTTCAGGTTACCCAAAGATCATTCTGCTAATCCTTTCAAACAGAAATTTTCTTCGGCGATGTCTATCATTAGGTTACACAAAGATGGTTACAATTTGTTGCAGCAATTGAATCCCTTTCTTTGGAGGCTACCCCTACTTATCCTCTAAAACATTTGTTTTAATGGGTGAGGCTTGCCTTTTATCCAAAGATGGTTACTACTTGCTGCCGCAAACGGATCCCCTTCTTTGGCAGAGCCCACTTTTCTAGACAAAGGTGAATGACGATGCTCCGCCACACACTTAACTTTAACAAAAGAATTTTTTTCCAGAACAACCCCATTTCTAACTGCCCCTTCTTCCGCATGAGAGCTCTTGCCGGCTCTTCTGTTTTACGAAGAAGAAGGAGGGGACGGGGTACGGACTAGTCATATTCTCCCGCGGAAATTCTCCTTTACACCCAAGGTTTTTTCTGCCTCCAGAGCAGACCAGGATGCATGCCCCCTGGGTTCTGGCCTTCCTCTCCCGAATTACTCGCACTCATCAGGAAGAAGAACCGGAGGTAGAGACCTTTCTTGATCAAATAGACCATTGAGGATAGGTATGTGACTACTTGCGATGCGTGATCCCGGAAGTGAAAGTTGGTCTACGAGCTTGACCATTCTTCCTTCGTATGGAAAACACATTATTCGAAAGAGTAAGGAGACTATTGCTTCCATGCAATATATGTAGTCTCGTCCAAGGAGTAGGTTATAATCCAAGGGTCCTTGGACGACCATCAAGTTCATCTTGACAGCCTTCTCTTTCAAGGTAATAGGCACATTAGGTAGAATCCCTAATGGTCGACTGGTTCCTTTGTCAAAACCCGAGAGATTTCTTGTCTCAGGCAAAAGCGCCGGGCAACCCAGTGCTTTCCAAGCAATAGAGGATAGGATACTCACAGATGCCCCTTCATCAATGATAGTTCCAGCCATCACCATTTTGTATATTTGGACTATAATTCTAAATGGTATACTGGCTGGTAACCGGGGTCTGCCTAGTTGGTTCCAATCAAAGGACACAACTAGGTTGCTTGGTGGTGGGACCGAATATACGGCCGGATATGACCCTGACGATGCTCCTTCCTGCGATAAAGGAGTGGGCACATTGCCCTGATGTTCATCAGAATCGATGTTGATGAAGAGAATCTGGACGGTGTCATCCTTACTCTCTTCGGTGAGGGTGTCAACTGAAGATGAATCCTCAGTGACTATGGTATTTGAAGATGAAACTTCTGAAGGGAGAACCGGGTCAACTGCCGTTTTGACCTTTGGACTTTCGTCCGGTCCGGATTCAGTAGGTTCACTTTCAGCGACTGACACTTCAGCTGGCCCTGTGGGCGGGGCAACTGTATTTTCGACCAACGAAGGACTTGGCGCGAGTTTTTGGTATCCAGGAGGAAGTAGCAACGGTGCAATCGGTTGATCTTCCAAAACTCTCTTTGCTTCGTCTAAAAAGGGACAACGGCAAAGAGTGTGATTGCCTTCACACAGTTCGTAGGGGAATCTCTTTCCCCTTCGTCGTCTAGAACCTTCACTTTCGCTGGTCGACGGTAAGCATTCAACCTGGTTGTCAGAGGTTGACGCTTCCGAACTGTGCAAACGAGGGGACCAGTCCCTTAGTATTCGGGGAATACTAGGACAATCACGGTGAAGGTGGTCTCCTCTACATATGACACATGGCGATTTGGGCCCGGTCCGTGCTGTGTGTGGATTTTCGTTAGATACCTTTTGCTTGCCCCCAGGCGCCTTTGGCTCCTTCTGCTTCTTTTCTTTCTTCTTCTTTTCCATGGGAGCTCCGCTTTCGGCGGCTTGACCTTTCGAAGAAGAAGGATCGGAGGAAGGTTTATAAGAAGTGGAAGGCTGGAGGGTAGCTCTTGACTGGTCTAACTGCTGACTCGACTGTTCAGGAACCGTGGTGGTCTGAACTACAGCGGTTGAGAATAGCCAAACTGGCAGGCCAATTGTCAGTCCTGGAAGCGACAATGTGGCCATGTGGGGCGCACCAACTTCTCCCCAAGAGGAGAAAGGGCTAGGGGTCCCATCATGTGGAATCCCTTGGTTGGTGCGTTCCATGTTCTCAACCTAAAAATCAACGTAGGAATAAGGGGTGATTATGTTCCGCTTAGAATGAATTTTATATGACGACGCTTTTAGACACAACTTGCTTTTTCACTTTTTAAGAGTCGAGAAAAAGCTAAAGATGACTCTAGTCTCCTTCGATGTATTAACGAGCCCGAAGTGACAAATGCTCGGATGGACTTTTTCAGTTATAGAGTTTGAAAAAGGCCAAAAGAAACTACTCTGGAGTTCTAGGCAGAGGGTGTGCCAAACCTTTCGCGAAACCACAGAATACGTTTTACGGTACGAGTGGTCGATCTTCGTGAATGCTGTGTTCACTGCATCGCGATCAGTAGGGCGGCCGACACGGCTTCCTATGGATAAAGGCTTTGTTCCTATAGGGGTCCCCCAATATACGCGACGGTACGCGGGGGCACAAGTCCGTATTAGTGCTATCGTCCCTCAGGAGGAATCACCCACCTTCGTAGAGATCGACAGTCACTATGTTTAACGACGCCGGTTCACGTCTCTACCTAGACCTCTACTGTGTTTCGTTATGTTTCAAAGCGTTGTTAGATAAATTCAGTTCTTTTTAGGTTGATCTTGCTTAGCAGTTTGCCTTTATGGATCACCACGTGATGTATGATACAACTCCTAAATGCAGTCTAAGAATGATAAGCAAGCTTTTTCAATTCTTTCAACTTATGAAAACCTTAACTACTGAAGGAAAAGAAAGAAATCATCTTTTCAAACAGATCATAGAGCACACACTGATGCACTTTTCCTAAATCGACATGCAAACTGTCAAAATGCACATGCACAATGCAAGTATTTCTTTTCTTCTTCCTTAATGTTGATGTATTACAAAAAGAAAGCTGTTGTATAATTTTGAATTCAATTTCAAGCGAAAGCAACAAGTGTTGTCCAATAATCAAAAGAACACCTTAAGATTCACTCGTTTCAACACAAGAAATACTGAAATTCGAACCATATAACGAAAGCAAATGCTCAAGCAGCTATGAACAGCAATAAACTAGCTCTTAGAATCACAACGACACTTTCTCATAGGTCTAGATCCAAGAGGTCATAGCAAGACTAGTTCACTTTCGCTATGGGAAACTGTGAATGACAGCAAGAAATACAATAAGAACAATCACGGTTTCTTCATACAACTAAGGCAGAATGAAGGCAAAGAGAAGTGGTTCCAGCTGGGTATACAGGTTGACAACAGGCTGCAAAACAATACTGAAAACTGGGCAACAGACAGTGGGGAACCCCAGTTGCACAAGGCAAAACTGGATCAGCGCAGGTGCTGCACTGTCAATCTGAGATGCAGCGCAGGTAGCCCCTTCGGGACCTGCGTTGCAGTGCAGGTAGCCTTTGTTGCAGCTGCACTGATGAGACAACTCTCGTCTCTCTCAGATTCCGGGTCACAGTTTGCTCAAAAATCAATGGTTTTTCGCCAAACCAGAGGCTATCAGTCAAGTATACACTAGAGGGTGATTAAAGGAAGATGAACACTATCACAAAGAGCTACAAAGAGTCCTTGTGGATCAGATCTTCAGATCATAAACATGCCCAGCACTGGGCTAGAGTAGCTGCCCTCTACTTTGCATTCGAAGGACTCGAATGCAGTTCGATTCGGTACTCCCTTTGTTTAAGAAATGAATAGCAAGAAACACAAGCTACCAACAAGACACGATTCCCCAGTGGAGTCGCCAGTCTGTTGTGGGGAAAAGTATCCAACACGGAATGACCCTATCCCACTCTAAGGGTGATAGTTCCTTAGCAACAGCTGAAGCAAAGCTATCTAAAGTGACTTCTTTATGACATGCAAGAGATGAAAGGAAGAGATCCACTTACCGATGTCTTGCGCAAATGGTCGATCCAATCTCCTCTATTTGCCGCTCGCTCCCAGCTCCAAGTCTTCTCACGGGCCCAGCTACACGAGATCCTGCGAACAAGACAAGAAAAGGAAACTACAAGAAGCATGCATTCATAATTGATTCAAGGATTAGCATAAATCAAATACGCAAGTAAGACAATACACCATTGAAACACATGCGAATAGAAGAACCTCAAATGCTTTATTAATATAAGGAAGTAAGGTTCAGGCGGTGATACAACCGTGAGAGGTCCAATCCAGCATCACCTTCCCGACGGAAAGAAATCTCCTCTTCACCTCCCTCAAGCAATCACCCAATACTCTCAACTGTAAACCAACAGCAATTCTTTGCACAAAATTCCGGCCTCCAGATCCCATGGGATGAGATCCTTATATAGAGTTTTGGAGTGAAGATAAGTCAGCTTGATGTGTGACTCGTTGTCCTCTTCAACTCCAGTTGTTCTTCAGCTCTTCACTCGGAGTTTCTACCTTCCACTTGGAGTTTTAGAAGCTCTTAACTCATCATTAGGCGAATCTTTTGATCAAGTGTCTTTTTGGAAGCTTCCTGGGCACTGGCACATTGAGAAAAAGATTCCTCCACATGTCAAAGTACGCCCAGCGCAGGTAGCCTTTGTTGCACTTGCTATGCAGCGCAGGTACACCATAGAGCTTTTGACATTCAGCGCAGATGCTTAGTGGAGCAGCTGCTTTGATCCAAAACTGACCTGTTTTTGAGTGTTTTTCAGTGGAGAACTGATTTGCAGTGCTGTGGTTTGCTGACCTTGTTCCTCTAAGGGTAATAACAACATGTTTAGGGACTTTGGATCCCTTAGATTATTGAAATTTCATGCTCTATGCTGTAAGGCACAAAAATGTCTATAACATTGATGTCAACCAAAGCAGAACCAGGGGCTACCCCAGTCTTGCATGGGAATTTTGACTTGAAAATTATTTCTATTCTAAGTCAAGTATATCTAGATGGATTTTTCTCGTTGATATGTTTCCGTTGATATATGACACACCACGTAATTCTTCACGGTTTGAGAGTTATTCGTGTTTGAAGTCAGTAACCCCAGTTAGTGGGCTAAAACCCCATGGGGTTGTGGCATGACACTCATAATTGGTTGTGGTCATTTAATAGTCAATAATTAATAATTTTTTATGCTTCTAAAATCCATCCAACGTTCACTTGTTAAGGACCCTCTCAACTCAAGACATTTCTTAAAATAGTGACTCTCATATCCTCCTCTAGAAAGCACTTTTCAACGAACTATATTGTTAGAAGACCTCTGTAATTTTTCGGCCCTCATGAGCTTCTAATGAAGGATATGTTGCAGGGAGTTTAATATTTCATTGAGGTCTGGTTAGATCACAAAATTATGATCAAGTTTGAAGCTCTGTTTTGAAGCAAGTTTAGAGCCTTGGATTCTAGGATTTCACTGCTTCAAACATGTCATCATGGAATTTTTGTTATAAATTTTTTCTACAAAGCTTAAGAATCTGAAATTAAAACACATTTGAGACGAAATATTGATGAACCTCTTGACCAAATTTTAGATCTTGGTTCACTATATTTTCAGAGATATGATTTGAGGAAATTAGGTTTTTTGTAGGCTTTCGAATTCCATGTCAAACATGTGACGTTTGTATAAGCGTCATAACTTTCTCTCTGAGCATTGGATTCAAATTTCATAAATAGTGATAGAAAGAGAATAGACAGTATTTTGTTGTGTATCATTTTCAAGGCTGACGGTTGAAACAGTGACACGTGGCACGTCGTACAAGTTCATTCTACTAAACAAGTCTATAATCAGGTCATCGTGGGAGATTGGACATATCTATTTCTTGAAAAATCCAATCTCAATAAGACCTATGGGGTTGGAAAGAGGACTCAGAGGGATATCACAAGACAAAATTTCAAACCTTGGATATCCGAAATTACATAAATACAATAGATTCAATATCGAGCTCCTAGAAGACAAGAAAAGGTATGCATTCAAGGATCACTACTATAAGGACCACATATAAATAGTCAAGGGTAAGTCTACTACAAAAATGTATGCATGATTAGTGTTTGTATTTAAATTTTGAGTATCATATACAACATATGTATTTGCAGGGCAACGTAAGTATATTTTTTTGTATTTTTTTGTGTCTTTCTTCTTAATGCTTGCGCAGGAAGGATGACACTTTAGAACAACTTAGACACATACTAGAAGGACATGCAGTGCCAAAGTACCATTACTTGAAGAAAGGATAACAATACCTCAGCAACTACAAGTGATCCAAGAAGCAATGTTGAGTCAAGTGACAGTTCTTGTAAAAAAAAATAGTGGTGTAAAAGAGTCATCATTGTAAATTTGTAAAAAAGTCATCATGGAAAGAGTCATTATTGTAAAAATGTCAATATGACTAGAGTCGAAGAGGCATTGTTGGGAGGTATAGGAGTCACTATTGGGATGATGTCATGGTTGGGTTGTAGGTCATAGTGTGATTTGGTGTTCGGTCAAGTACAAGAAAATCATTGTAAATCATATTGTATCATGGATCATTGTCCTTGGTATGGGAGTCCACACTTTTGTCTCATTTCTGATTATTATAGGGTGGAAGGGAGGTGCTAGCTAGGTGCATGAAGTCACCTACATGTTGGAGCATGTGAGCACTTTAGGGTGGTATGTTGGTCTAGCATGTTTGGGTATCCATTCAGTTGACTATTAAAGAAACCAAGGTGTTGGGGCATCCTTCCAATGGGAGATGGAGAAGAATGATTTTCTAGAATTATAGGAAGTTGTTACTTTCATTTCAGTCAAGCTGAAGATTAAAGAATTTATTAGAAAAGTGTTCAATGGTTTTTGACCCATAGGGGGTTTTCCACCTAAAATTATTGTGCCTATTGTGTTCTATTGTTTACTGTTGCTACTGAATAAACATTAATAATAATTGAAAATTAATTAATGCTATGAAAATATTTAAAAGTGCTAATTGATAAGGAACATTGATTGACCTCCTCTCTCAGTATTTCCAACAATTGGTATTAGAGCTTGGTTCTTTCAATAATAGTCTAACAACTAGAAGGAGATCATGGAATATACCAAGAATAGAGTTCCTTTGTTCAATGGAAATAACTATGCACTTTGGAGTGGAAGAATGTAGGTTCATTTGCTGGCACAAGGATATGAAGTATGGGAAATCGTTGAAAAAGGCTTCACATCAACCCCGGATGAACAAGGTAAGAAAAATATGGTATATGATGCAAAGGCTAAAGATCTTATTATCAGTGGGCTTATCGAATCTATCTATCTTAAGGTATTGAGTTGCAAAACTACTAAAGAGGTATGGGGCAAGCTTGAGAATATATATGCAGGTGACTCACAAGTGAAAGAAGCAAAGCTTCAAATTTTCAGGGAAAAATTTGAGCATCTCAGAATGAAGTAAGATGAATATATTTCTGCATACTTTAAGCATGTTGATGAAACAACAAATACATTGGAAGGTTTTGGAGAACTTGCCGACACAAAAAATGTTTTCCGAAAGATCCTCAGATCCTTGCGAGCAAGGTTAAACACAAAGGTATCTGTCTTGGAACATAGATTGAATCTGACCAATCTTAGCATAGATGAATTACATGGAATTCTTACAGTATATGAAATTAGAATTGAAGAAAAGGATTGCATATCTCACTTAGAAAAAACATTTTCTGCATCCAAGAAGACTAATAAGGACAAGCAGACTTCGAAAGCAAAACCTTGGAGTTGTAAGGATGAAGAAAAGGAAGAAGATGAAGAATAATTTTTTGATAAAAATTTTTCCTACTTCATGTGGAAAATGAGAACAAGTACAGGAAAATTCAAAGGTAAACTTCCATTAATGTGTTTTGGTTGTGGTGAGGTCGATCATTTTGCATCCAAGTGTCCTCACAAAAATGAGGTTGTTACAAAGGGAAAGAAAGGTCCTAGGATGTTCAACAATCAAGTCAAGAAGAAATGGTTTAAGAAGAGTCTCAGATTAGGGGAATTGAGGTCTAAAATGGGCTTCCTAAGGAAATTATAAAATAATAGTGGAAATAATAAGATAATATTAGATTACATCATCAAAATTTAGAGGGGAAAAAGAAAAACTATTTTTTCAACTCGTATTTTCATCTTATCTCCCTATGGGTTTACTCAAATTTCAAGCGAAAACACTTGTTAGGTGCAGAATTTCATTCCTCATCCAAGGAGTACCCATGTTTCATACTTTCATTGGACCCCACTACACGAACAATGACAAATACATGAAAAACATGATTGCAATCACATTTTTTTCCATGTATTTCTCATTTTTTGTGTAACAGGGTCCATCGAAAGTATGTAATATGGGTACTCTTTGGATGACGAATTAAATTTTGCATCCAACGAGTGACCCTGCTCGAAATTTGAGTAAAACCTTAGGGAGATAAGTTGAAAATACGAGTTGAAAAAGTAATTTTATTATTTTATTATTTTTATTTTTTTACTCGAAAAATGGTGAATCATCCCCCATGGTTGACAACATCATATTAAATCCTATTAGTTCTTATAAAATTTATTTTGGTTGTACATTTTTCTTCGGAGGCCCATTTTTCTTATTATTTTTATTTTTTTACTCCAAAAATGGTGAATCATCCCCCATGGTTGACAACATCATATTAAATCCTATTAGTTCTTATAAAATTTATTTTGGTTGTACATTTTTCTTAGGAGGCCCATTTTAGACCTCAAAATTCCCCTAATGCTTCTCCAAAGAAGATAGCTCCTCATCTGATGAAGACAATGATAATGAAGAAGAAATCAACAGAAGAGTATTTTTTATGGCCAAGAACAATAATTAAGAGGCATCTGATGAAGAAGGAGATGAATAAGAGACAAATGGGGTTGAATTTCAAAACGAAGTAATCAAGGTTATCAAAGAGCTCAAGGTCGAGAAGAAGCACGTCAACACTCTTGAAGACGAATTAAACATAGAAAGGGAACAAGTCCTAAATCTTAAAATCAAGGTTGAAGAAAAAAATGAATTGAAGAATTGCTCAGGAAAGAATTAAATGAAAGCAACAAGGAAAGAGAAGCATTGGAAGCTGAAATAGTCTCTCTACAAAAGGAAGCAAAAAATGGAAAAACTCTTCAAAACTATGGCAATAGATCAAAGGCATTGAAAGAACTCATCAACAATCAGTGATCATGACAAGTGTGGTCTTGGTTACAAAGAAAAATATAAAAAGGACTCAAGTCCTTCCATGACAACAAAAGAATATGGATATGAAAAATCTACCAAGTAGGTAGATCTCTTAGCTAAATCAAGAGATCAAGGCACACAAGAAGAATCAGGGAAAACAATTCCTTGAAGAATATTTACTCCCAGGTATCAAACTATCTTTTATGGTCATTGTTATTCACGTGGAAGGTTTAGACATAGAGCTATAGAATGTCGCATGTATGTTTGGAATGCATATAGTTCTAGGAGATCTCTTAGAAATGGATATTCCAGAACTTAGCAGAATATCAATAGATTTGATCATTTAAGAGATGATGTTGAATGTTATAGATGTAACGATTTTGGACATCTAGCTAAATATTGAAGACTTGGAAGCTCTTCAAAGGAATTCTTGCAAAATCAAAATGAACAAGTATGGAAAAATAAGACTGAAAAATGTGATATCGCTCTCAAGGCTCAAAGAAATAGAAACGTTTGGTATGTTGATAGTGGTTGCTCAATGCTTATGACTAGAGATAAAAGCAAGTTCATATCCTTGAAGGAAAAGAAGGATGGAACAATGTCTTTTGGAAATGTTGGGTCTTCAAACGTCATAGGAGTAGGTACAGTCACACTTGGAAGCAAGGATGCATTACCTAAGGATCTGTTATTGGTTGAAAATATGAATCACAATTTGCTCAGTGTTGGACACATGTGTGATCAAGGACACACGATGTTATTCAACTCTAAGATATATGAAATCAGGAAAGGAAAATTTGGAGAAATTTTGGCTACAACAAGAAGAGATCCAAATGACATATACATTTTGGATGAAACACCTAAAGGGTGATTTTCGACAAAATAAGATGAAAGTTGGTAATGGCGCAAACAAATGGGACATATAAATTTCGACAATTTGGTCAGGATCAGCAAAATGGAAGCTGTAAGAGAAATGCCGAAAATTTCAAAACCTACCAATACAATATGTGAAGCTTGTTGGCATGACAAATAGACAAAACTTGAGTTCAAGACAAAAGAACACTTTGCATCATGTCCATTAGAATTAATACATACTGATTTATGTGATCCTATGAGAACAAAAGGTTTAGATGGAGAATTATACTTTATGCTAACGATAGATGATTACACCAGAATGACAACTGTCAGTTTCTTAAAGAAAAGTCAGAGGCATTCGAGTGTTCTAAAATCTTCAAGGAATTGGTCGAAAATGAAACCAATTTAAAGATCGAGTGTCCGAGATCAGATAATGGTAGAGAATTCACTTCCAAGGTATTTCAGCAGTACTGTGACGAAAATGGAATAAAAAGGAAATTCTCAATAGCCAGAATACCACAACAAAATGGAGTTGCTAAAAGAAAAAATAGAACCGTACAGGAAATGGCCAGAACAATGTTAAATGAATCAAAATTAGATGATAAATTCCGGGTTCAACCAATCGATACAACCGTATTCATTATAAATAGAGGTATGCTTAGGAACAATTATAACATGACTCCGTACGAAGTATGGAAAGGAATACCAGCTAACGTAAAATACTTCAAAATATTTGGAAGCAAATGTTACATTAAAAGAGAAGATAATAAAATGGGAAAATTCAATTCCCGTGTTGATGAAGGAATTTTCGTTGGTTGTTCACGCAAAAGGAAGGCTTATAGATGCTACAATCCTAGGCGTAAACAAATAGTGGAAAGCATAAGTGTTATTTTTGATGAAGATTGTAGTCCAAAGGATAACGATGAGATTGTCTCTTCAAGCAAATCTAAGGGATTTGAGGAAGAATCTGTGAAAGATGAATAAGAAACTCCAAAACAAGACTAATCAAATAAGGAAACAACATTCAATCAAGAGGAAATAAGAAATGATCAGCAGGATGTACAAGAAAACTCTCCAAAAGTTTTAAAGAATGGTGTCAAAAGAATCATCCATCAAATCAAATCATCAACAACATAAATGAAGGAATTGGAACCAGAAGAAGTTAACATCTTCATTCATCACAGCAAGCCCACCGTTCTATTTTAGAAACTTTTCAACCTAGAAATTTTGAGGAAGTTAGTCAAGATGAACACTGGTTAGAAGCTGTGAATGAAGAACTATATCAAATTGAGAAGACCAGCACTTGGGAATTGGTTCCACGACCAAAGGATAAAATTTTTATTGGAACTAAATTGGTCTTCAAAAACAAATTGAATGAGGACAAATAGGTTACCAAGAATAAGGCAAGATTAGTCTGCAAAGGATATATACAAGTAGAAGGAATTGATTTTGAAGAAACATTTTCTCTTGTTTCCAGAATGGAAGCTATCAGGATGTTTCTTGCTTATGCATTCTTAAGAAAAATCAAGGTGTACCAAATGGATGTTAAGTTATCCTTTCTAAATGGTGAATTGGAAGAAGAAGTTTACATTGAACAACCTGAAGGTTTTCTTCTCTCTGACAAGGAAGACTATCTCTACAAATTAAAGAAGGCACTATATGGTCTCAAACAAGTTCCCAGGGCTTGGTATGCTTGTCTTGATGGATATCTACACCAACAAGGATTCAAGAAAGGAACTGCTGACAACAATCTCTATGTGAAAGTGGATCAAGACAACCTAACTATTATAGAGGTATATGTGGATGATATAATCTTTGGAAGAAATGATGACAAATTAAGTAAAAACTTTGCCACAAAAATGCAAAGTGAGTTTGAAATGTCTCTGCTTGGTGAGCTGACATACTTTTTAAGGCTTCCGATTTCTCAGCATGATAAAGGAATATTTATATATCAAACTAAGTACATCAAGGAAATGCTCAAGAAATTCAAGATGGAAGATTTCAAGACTGTCCTTACCATAATGGTAACAGGTTGCAAGTTAAGCTTAGAAGATTCGTCAAAGGATGTGGACCAAAGGTTGTATAGATCTATGACTGGAAGACTTCTATATGTGACAACTTCTCAGCCAAATGTAATGTAGGTAGTTGGACAAGTAGCAAGATTCCAAGCAACACCAAAAGAATCTCATATTAATTCTGTCAAAATAATTCTTTGATACCTTATGGGAACATCAGAATATGGTTTATGGTATCCCAAAGGAAATGATCTAGTTATCCAAGCTTATACAGATGTAGATTAAGCAGGAAGTGTTGATGATCATAAGAGTACCATTGGAGCAACATTGTATCTAGGTGGTTGCCTTGTTTCATGGTTAAGTAAAATGCAATCTTCAATATCGTTATCCGTAGTGGAAGCAGAATATATCGTGGCAACAACTTGTTGTACTCAAGTTCTCTAGATGAAGGAAACCTTACAATATCTTCAAGTCAAGTTTGATGAAACTATTCCCATCTTCTTTGATAACACCAGTGCCACCAATATCTCCAAGAATCCTGTGATGCATTCCAAAATAAAGCACATTCTGATCAAATATCATTTTGTTAGAGAGAAGGTCACCAAAAATAATATCAATCTTGAATATGTTGGCATAAAAGAAAAAATTTCTGACATCTTTACCAAACCATTACCTCGTGAATCAATTGAGTATCTTCGCCAAAATCTTAGGATTCTTGCAAGTTCTCATTATAATCTTTCTCTTATCTAACTAAGTAGAAAGGGGGAGTGGAGGTGTGTACAGGTGCACAGGATGATACTTTTTTGGGGGGGTTACCCTTTGCCATTGACAACAAAGGGGGAAAGGAGGTAGTAGGAAGAGGTGTCATGATTGCAGGGGGAGTACTTGTGTTACCATCAATGCCAAAGGGGGAGTTTGTTGATCAGTGGTTGTCATTGATGTCAACCCAAGCAACACCAGGGGCTACCTTGATCTTGCATGGGAATTTTGATTTGAAAAATATTTCTATTCTAAGTGAAGGATCTTCTAGATGGATTCTACTCGTTGATATTTTTCCGTTGATATATGGCACACCACGTAATTCTTCACGGTTTGAAAGTTATTCATGTTTGAAGTTAGTAACCCCGGTTAGCGGGATAAAACCCCACAGGGTTGTGGCATGGCACTCATCATTGGTTGTGGTCATTGAATAATCAATAATTAATAATTTTTTATGCTCCTAAAATCCCTCCAACATTCACTTGTTGAGGACCCTCTCAATTCAAGACATTTCTATAAATAGTGATCCTCATATCCTCCTTTAGCAAGCACTTTTCAACGAACTATCTTGTGGGAAGACCTCTATAATTTTTTGGCCCCATGAGCTTCTAACACAAGATTTGTTGTAGGGAGTTTAAAGTTTTGTTGAAGTCTGGTTAGAGCACAAAATTATTATCAAGTTTGAAGGTCTGCTTTGAAGCAAATTTAGAGCCTTGGATTCTAGGATTTCGTTGCTTCAAATAGGTCATCATGGAATTTTCGCTATAAAAGTTTTCTACAAAGCTTAAGAATTTGAAATTAAAACCCATTTGAGCTGAAATATTGATGAACCTCATGAACGAATTGTAGATCTTGGTTCACTATATTGTCAGAGATATGATCTTAGGAAGTTATGGTTTCTGTAGGCCCCCGAATTCCATGTCAAACATGTGACCTTGGGAAAATTGTCATAACTTTCTATCTAAGCATTGGATTCAAATTTCATAAATAGTGATAGAAATAGGACAAATTGTAGTTTGTTTGGTATCGTTTTCATGGCTGAAGGTCCAAACATAGACACGTGGAAATTTATACAAGTTCACTCTATTGAATCAGTCTATAATCAGGTCATCATGGGAGATTGGGCATAAATATTCCTTGAAGAATCCAATCTTGATCAGACCTATGGGGTTGGAAAGAGGACTCATAGGGCTACCATAAGACAAAATTTTAGACCTTGGAGATTGGAAATTACATATATACAACAGATTCAATATCGAGCTCCTAGAAGGCAAGAAAAGGTATGCATTCAAGGATCACTGTTGTAAGGACCACACATCAACAGTCAAGGGTAAGTCTGCTACAACAAGGTATGTATGATTAGTGTTTGCATTTTAATTTTGAGTATCATCTCTGACATATGCATTTGCAGGACAACGTAAGTATATTGTTTTGTATTTGTTTTGGTATTGCTTGTTAATGCATATGTAGGAAGGATGACACTTTAGAACAACTCAGACACATACTAGAAGGACATGTAGTCCCAAAGTACCATTACTTGAAGGAAGCATAATAGTACCTCAACAATTGCAAGTGATCCAAGAAGAAATGTCGAGTCAAGTTGTAGGTCTTGTTAGAAAACTAGTGTTGTAAAAGAGTCATCATTGAAAGAGTCATTATTGTAAAAAGTCAATCTGCCTAGAGTCGAAGAGGCATTGTTGGGAGTTATAGGAGTCACTATTGGGATGATGTCATGGTTGGGTTGTAGGTCATAGTGCAATTTTGTTTTCATTCAAGTACAAGAAAATCATTGTAAATCATATTGTATCATGGATCATTGTCCCCGGTATGGGAGTCCACACTCTTGTCTCACTTCTAATCATTATAGGGTGGCAGGGAGGTGCTAGGCAAGTGCATGAAGTCACCTATAGGTTGGAGCCTTTGAACACTTCAGGGTGGTAGGTTGGTCTAGGATATTGGGGCATGCATTCAGCTTACTACTAAAGAAACCAGGTGTTGGGGCGTCCTTCCAGTGGGAGCTGGAGAAGAATGCTTTTCTAGAATTCTAGGAAGTTGTTACTTTCATTTCGGTTGGGGTTGAAGATTAAAGAATTTATTAGAAAAGGATTAGGTGGTTTTTGACCCTGAGGGGGTTTTCCACCTAAAATTATTGTGCCTCTTGTCTTCTATTGTTTACTGTTGTTACTAAATAAACATTAATAATAATAGAAGATTAACTAATGCTTTGAAAAGATTTAAAAGTGCTAATTTCTAAGGAATATTGATTCACCCCCCTTCTCAGTATTTCCAACAATATTTATAATGACCTTCATGAGTTTTGAATGTTGTTTTCAGAATGTCTTATGTTTTCATTCTAATTTGATGATATCCTAAATGAAGATCCGGCCTGGGTGAAATAAATTTCTCCATGTAATTCATCCAACAATTCATCAATTACAGGAATGTGAAATTTATATTGAATACTGAACTTGTTGATCTATCTATATTATGGACACATACGCCATGATCCATCCCTCTTGTGCACCAATACTACTAGAGAAGAGAAATAATGTTGGCTAGGTTGAATTATACTTTCCTCTAACATTTCTGCAAGTGCACGTTCAATTTCACTCTTTTGGGCATGGAAATATCTGTAAGGTCTAATGTTTGGAGGAACACTTCCTGGAATCAAGTGAATAGCATGATCATGATCACGAATAAGTGCGAGAACTTTGGGAGTCTCAAATACCTTGGAATGATTGTCAAGGACTCTTTGGATATTTGGAGAAATGGATGACTTAGATTTTTGAACATCTAGTGAGTATAATTGTGCAATTACCCATTTTGTTCCTTTTTCACAATATCTATCATGGAATTAGAGCTGATTAACTTCTCAAGTTTCCCTATAATACCTATTAATTCACTTTTTTTCCTTCTTAGAAAAATTTCAAGAAACATCCTTGAAAATTGAAAGTTATCTTCCCCAAATATTGTAACCATTGAACTCCTAATACAACATCAACACCACCCATTGGAATGACAAGAATTGGGGTATTCAATACATATTTCCCCATGGTTAGATTGATATTATGTCACTTCCCTGAGAAATTTATAATTCCTCCATCTGCAACTATCACTTGACATTCTAGTGCTAGATATAGAAAGCAATTCAAATCCTTGGTTATCTTACAATGAATAATATTATGGGTACTACTCAAATCAATAAACACTATTACCTTTTTCTTCTTGATATAACATTCTATATTGAAAGTTTGAGGAGTGGTAATTCCTGCTAATGAATTAAAAGATATGTTCAAATTTATTTCTTCTTTTCCAACCCCTAGGGTTGATTTATAGTGTATATCTTTTTCTTTTGATGTTTCTTGTTCCTTTTCTTCCTCCTCTTCGCAATCTATGTAAATTAATTTCTTCTCAACACACTTATGACCTTTAGTGTCTTTTCTACTACAAATGTAACAAATCCCTTATGCTCTTTTCTCCTCTAGTTGTTGTGGTGTTTACCTTGTAAGTTGTGGGAGGCTAGGAGTGACAACACTTCCATCTTTATAATTGTGAGGGATAGACCTCCATGTTGGCATAATTTTTCTTTCAATACTTCTTTCCAACTTGAACACATTCTACAATGACTTAAGTTGACCCAAAGGTAAACCTCATGTTGGATATTATCCCTTAAATTCCCTATGAAAACATCAGTTAGATTCTCCTTTGGAATATCAATTATCTTGATACTAAATATTTGGAATTTCTCAATGTGCTCCACAACCATTTTGTTTGAGATCTATTAATTGGATAAATAAAGTATTGTTCTTTGTATCTTCATAATGTGCTATCAGTTCCTTCGTAAAAATTGTTCAGATGAAAAGTAATTTATGAGAACTAATCCATCAATACCACACAAGTGGATTGGGTTCTAAATATGAAAATGCAATGTGTACCTTTTATGTGTATTTCACATCATGTAGATAAAAAAAGTACTACATCTGCAGTATCCATGTTACTATATCATTACCGTCAGACTTCCTCAAATCAATATTTGGAATCTGGTTGGTCTTCAACCCAAACTAGAGTCTCTAAAATAATGAGCCACATTCCTTTTGTTCTCATCATGAGTTTCACATAATACCTTGTCACCATTATGAAACATTTCTTATAGCAACTTTGTCAACCCTTCCTTCAAACCTTCCATGTCCCCTTTTAAACCATTCTTCAACCCTTCCCCATGTCCCATTTTATTTCTTATTTAAACCATCCATCTTACCATTCATCATTGGTTCCTATTCATTTTTTGTTTCTCTTTATGAGAATGAAATTTGTTGCATATGGTTTTGTAATTTTGATATATCATTTTGCATTTCTTCCTCTTCTTCATATGTCATAGTAGAGTCTTATGGACGCTTAATGGGTGTATCATTTTTTTGTTTGTGAGTCATTTTGGAACCAAATAATGAATATATGCTTCACTTCACCCTTTGAATCACTTAATATTGTTTTTTCAAACAAAAGTTATGCAATTTTAAAAATACACACCTTTTTTGTTCTTAAGAGCTTGATTTTGTGCTTGTTGATATGACCAACCTTGAAATTGTTGCATCTTTGTGATTTCAGCCTCCCAAGATATGAAATTTTGTTCTAAGGTAGCTCTCTATGTGTTCTTTCCAACCTCACATGTGAGATTGAGATTAGATTCTTCAAAATAAATTTATGCCAAGTCCTCCACATTGACCTGATTATGGGTTGTTTATGTATAATTAATTTGTATGGGATGCCACGTTCCATTGTTTTAGCCTTCGACATTGAAACTCATACCCAAAAAACTACAATCCATGAAATTTTAGTCACTTTTTACAAAATTCAAATCCAATGTTCGAAGAGAAGGCTATGACGATTTTCCCTGGGACACATGTTTGAGACTAAATTCTGGAGCATACAAAAAACCCTAATTTCCTTGGACCATATCTTTGAAAATATAGTGAACCAAGGTCTAAAAATTTAACCATATGTTCTTTAAGATTTCTCCTTCATGTTATAGACATTTTTGTGCCTTACAACATGAAGCATGAAATGTCCATAATCTAAGGGATCCAAAGTCCCTAAACATGTTGTTCCTACCCCTAGAGGAACAAGGCAAACCAACCACAACAATTCACAGAAGTTCTCCACCTGAAAACACTCAAAAACAAGCCAATTCTGGATCATGTCAACTGCTCCACTGAGCATCTGCGCTAAATGTCAACTGCTCCACTGTCTACCTGCGTTGAATTTCAACTCCAACAAAGGCTACCTGCGCTGAGCGTAATTGGACAAGTGGCAGGCTCATTCCTCAATGTGTCAATGCCCAGGAAGCTTCCAAAATGACACTTGCATCAAGGAATTCGACTGGTGATGAGTAAGAGGTTCCAAATCTCCAAGTGGAGGCAAGAACCTCCAACTGGACTCAAGAACTGAGAGAGGGAGAGGACACTAGTCAGATCTCAAGTTGACTCATCCTCTCTCCAAAACATCTATATATGGATCTCTCCTCCATGAGATCTAGAGGCTGGAATTTTGTTATTGCAAAGAATTGATGTTGGTTTGTGACTGGAAACATTGGGTGCTTAATGCTTTGAAGGGAGTTGAAGAAGGAATTCCATTCTGCTGGGAAGGAGATGCTGGATTGGAGCCCTATGGGTTGTATCTCTTCCTGAACCTTGTTATCAATCAATAAAACTATCTTGATTCTTTCCTATATGGTGGTGTATTTTATATGATTGCATTAGTGTATTTGATTTACTTCTAATCCTGAATCATTTATGAATATGTATATTTGCCTTTGTGTTGTGTGTGGAGCACCTGGAAGGTATGCTTTTGACTAGCAATCTAGTGGTTTTTCAATAATAATTGTAACCTTTTCTGCATTATGAGTTCAAAGAAGATAAAGGGTTTTGATAAAATGTGCAACAATAGATAAAGGAAGCTCAAGTGCTAATAATTGACGTTTTCTATGCAGGAAGACGTGGGAACAAAGGATCGGCGATTGAAAGCAAGAAGCAAAGGGAAAATAACTACTGTCCCTCCAACGGGGAACCGGATGTGGACAAGATCAAGTAAAATTAGAGCCAAATAGCCCAGAGAAAGAATGCAGGATACTGAGACAGAGAACGCAAGAAGGGAAAGAGAAGAATCGAACGATTAGTGAATCCCTCAGGATCTTTGATCCTGAGGGATCGCTGCTTTAACTTATCTTTTGATTATCTAGATACCTCCATCATTTCTGTTATATAAAGGCACCACGCCATTGAGCGGGAGGGGACTGTTTTTGTAATTCTAAGTTTCAGAACCAACTGTGATCATTGAGTCTCACTGAGACCTGACTTTGTTATACTTTTGTTGATGCGATTAATATAAAAGACTTGGTGTTCATTTCATCTTTGCATCTGGAGTAACTTAAGGCAGTGTTCCATTGGCAGCCAAGGGCCCAGCTCCGAAGGACACTTGCTTCTGTATTATTATACTGTGATTTGTGTGTGGTTTGTTTATTTCCATGATTTAAGTAATCTGATACATCTTTTATGTGATATACTATGCTTCATTATAACTGATATCTGAATGAGTTCTTTATCTCATGTCTCTGCATTGTATAAGCGGATCTATTCGAATTGCATCTCTCAGCTATTTCTGTAGCAGAATGTTGGTATGAATGTTATTGTTATCAGATCCATGTGAAATAGTATTTGTAAGACTTGAAATCAATATTACTTCGTTCAGAAACATAGTCATATCATCCATTACTCTCAGATTGCTATAGTAGTAGAGAACGTGTACATACGGTTGAGGATTGCTGTTCCATTTCTTTACTGTTGTTCCATTCCATTACTGCTATTCCATTTCATTACTGCTGTTCCATTTCTTTACTGCTGTTCCATTCCATTATTGTTGTTCCATTCCTTTACTGTTGTTCTATTTTCAGACTGCTGTTCCATTTTACTTTTCGCTGCTTGATTTACCTGCCTTTGTTGTTCTTAGTGTGAGAGCAGGCCTAAGGCTGTAGTGAGCCTCAGCAAGACGCTGCTTAGCCCCAGACCTATAAGTCCATGCTCTGATTTCCTTTCTTTATCAGTTTCTAAAGGGATGGGTTATTGCTTCCGTACCCTTGACTGATCAACTGCCTTGTGTGATTTTATCTTTTGGGTTAGTTTCGTTACAGCTTAGCATCTGTTTCCTTTCAAATCATTAGGACACTATACTACCGAGCATTACTCGGACAAATAGCCTCGGATTGAGCTACTCCTTGCAATAACAAAACGTTCCCGGATTGACTTATTAATGTGGGATAATTAGTGGTGTGAGAGACCCTAGTTACAACTCTACATTTTGGCGCCGTTGCCGGGGAGGAGTAATAGCCATTTGCCCTTTACAGAGTAGTGCGCAAATCTGCTAGGGGGGAGTTAGATTTTAAAAATGGAAGGTAAGAACCTGCGTACAGAGCATGTAAAAGCCCTGCTCCACTGTCCGCTCTCGTAGTAGAATTGCTGGTTGATAGGATTTAGTAGTTTTTAGAGTGCATGACTAAGCAGAAAAAGCTAGAAAAGAATATCAAACCCCCAGCCAAACCTGAAAAAGCCAAAGGACTGGTGACCCTTGGCCGAACAACCTTCATAGACGAAATCTATAAGAAAACTGAATCTCAGCCGTCAGTAGGCCTCAGAAAGATTCATTCTAAGCAGCCTACTAGTTCCCTTCAGGCTACAACATCACCATCTGGAGCCTACGCTGAGGTGCATAGTCAGACTGATGAACAGGACTTCCAAGAAATTGAAAATCCTGTGTCAGAACGGCTGCAAGAAGGGAACTTAAGCAACCTTTGTGAAGGAGAAGGGGAAACAGGGGAAATAGAGGAACCGAAATCTCCTTCTAGGATAATCCAGTTGTTAAACAGCCCAGATAAGGGAAGCGCAGCCAGAATTAATACTGAAGGCACCCCATTCCTTCAGATAGAAATCCCAGATAAGGGAAGTGTCATTAAAACAGCCCCTGCCAAGGCCGCCCCTTCTCAACCTAGGAACACCCTCCTAGAAATTCCGGAAGGTTATTGGCACATATTCGATCCCATGGCGCAGAATCAGCCAAATACCCAAACTTCTACATTGCAATATCCTATAGTAGATTCTACTGCAAATGCCCCCATGAAGGCGATTCCTCTTCAACACATCCCAACGTTTCACGGACTCACATCAGAGGACCCTGATGCATTCTTATTTGAATTCGATGTGTTATGTAGAGGGTATGATTACACCACTGACCCCCAGAAATTAAAGTTGTTCCCCTCTACTTTGAAGGGAGCAGCTCTGAGATGGTTTATGGGTCTAGGTGGTGGAGTCATAAACAATTGGGAGCAAATGAAAGAGTCCTTTCTCAAGAAATATCAGGATTACTGTAGGTCAAGAGAACTGAAAGATGAAATTTTCCAAATGACGGCAAGACCAAATGAAACTCTAGAGGAATATGTAGAATGCTTCCAGTATAATTTACAGAGATCCCCCTATGCATCATTACCTCTGCCTGATAATGTGTTGAAAACTACATTAATTAGAGGTATGAAAGAACAGTGGATTGAAACATTGAATATCATGGGAAAAGGAGATATTTACCAAGAGAATTTTGCTGATATCATTAATTTATGCATTAGGAGTTCAAGAGGTAGCACAAGGATAAAACCAACAGAATATGATAGGTTTGTTAGAGATAACAAAATATCAACAGAAGGGGTAACACGTATAGAACTTGGGAATTTATTAGAAAATTTTAAAACTGATATCCTAGGGACATTAACTACTCAGCTTGATATTGTGCAGGCTAAACAAAAGCAAATGGAGGCAGAGCAAAATCTGGCAATTTTCTGCCCCCGATGCAGAAGAAAACACAACCACAAGGAATGTCCACTAGATACAGTTCAAGCATGTGCTATCTGTACGAAAGACCACCTTACTGAAAGATGCCCCTCACTTCCTGGATTGAAGGCTGTATACAAGGAAGCAGAAGAAGAATCAGAACCAGCATACTTTGTTAACCAACGTTGCCAATGGCAACCTAGGCAATCTGGTATGTTTTCTGACCCAGCTTCTTCTTTTCAACCTCCACAGTATAATTCTCAGCAATATGGTATGTGGCAAAACCAATCTACATCCCCAGTCCCGAACTTGTCATCACAGCCGTTTCCTTCTCCGAATCCATGGATGAATCAGACAAGCCAATTCGGATGGCCAAATTTTCCCTACACCCCACCATATTGGCAGAACAATTCATATCCTCCGCAATGGATTCCCCCTACTTCACAAGGTTCACCCTGGCAGACCAATTGGCCAAGATCGACATATCAGTCAATAGGAACTATTCCACTCCCTCAACCAACTCTGCCAGCCTTACAACAAAACCCCCAGTCTAATTTAAGGCCGCAACTCCCAGCCCAACCCAATCCCAATCCTAATAATAGACCAGTCCAATCCCTCCAAATTATAGAAACATCAGAAACTGGACTTGACCTAAGGGAGTGCAATGACCTTCAGTTACGATCTGGACGTATCATAGAAACAGAGGGAGACAAAACAGTTCACATTGAAGATCAGTTACCAATAGAACAACCGCTACAACAAAAGGATGTAAATAAGGAACAGACCCATCAACAAACAAATACATCCTCTCCTCCTTTCCCGGAACGATTAGTCATACCACGACCAGTGCAACATCCAGACTTTGACATTCTGGGAGAGTTACAAAACCTGTACATAAAAATTCCATTCCTCCAGGCCATTCAAGATATTCCCATATACGCAAAAACTATAAAAGAACTGTGCATAAAAAAATCAAGGAGGAATATAACTACTAACCCTAGAGTCCAAGTAGTTGGTACTTTATCCGACCTGTTATCAGGAAAAGAGACACCTATCAAATACGAAGATCCCGGGAACCCAATTGTAACTGTCCAAATCTATGGTCAAACCCTGACTAACGCTTTAGTCGACTTGGGAGCTGCAATCAATATTTTGACAACTTCCACCTGCCAAAAGCTTGGCATCACATTAGTAGAACCTACTTCTACTTTGTTAGAATTGGCAGATCGATCTGTAGTTCGACCCGAAGGTACTCTATATGATGTCATGGTTTTCGTAGATTCCTGGGAATATCCAACTGATTTCCTGGTAATTAATCCAAAAACCCAACTAGATGGACATCCGCTAATATTAGGAAGACCTTGGCTTGCTACTGACGATGCCTACATTGGTTGCCGGCAGGGAAACATGTCTATAACTAAAGGACCAGATGTTAAAAATCTAGTTCTATATCCTCCAGCACAACCAAGCCTGCCAATGATCAAAACCAATCAGTATCCTGTGTCATACCTTACTAACAATATCAGAGCCCCATTGACTGTACATAAGGCTTTAGATTTTAAAGATCAAATAGAAGATGATGCCATCAATAACTTCATCAGTCAAACCGAATCTAGATCTCACACACAGTGTTTTATGATAGAGGCAGCATTTGATAGTGAGCTAGAAGAAGACCCTTTAAAAGATCCACATGACCAAACAATACCAGTAACTGTTGTTGCCAATAGTAAAGTAGTGGAAATTGAACCTGGTAAGACTCTAAATATTAACGTCAACCTTACACCAGATCAAGAAATGAAGCTTGTTAATCTGTTACAAAAATATAAGGGAGCATTTGCGTGGGATTACCCTGACATGAAGGGGATTGATCCTCAATTATGCACCCACCACATTTATATAGAGAAGGATGCAAGACCTCTTCATCAACCACAAAGAAGACTCAACCCCCATCTAAAAGAAATAGTAAAAGCCGAACTTCAGAAACTTTTAGATGTTAATTTTATTTACCCCATCTCCGACAGTAAATGGGTCTCTCCCCTAGTGGTGGTACCAAAGAAAAATGGGAAATGGAGGATTTGCGTGGATTACAGGGAGTTAAATAAGGCCACACAGAAGGATCACTTTCCCCTCCCATTTATAGATCAAGTACTGGACACTTTAGCAGGGAAGAAATTTTTTTCTTTCCTGGATGGCTTCAGCGGATATAACCAAATCCAAATTGCCCCTGAAGACCAGGATAAAACTACCTTTACTTGCCCTTGGGGAACGTTTGCCTATCGAGTACTACCCTTCGGCCTATGCAATGCCCCTGCTACATTCCAAAGGGCTGTTCTCAGCATCTTTGCAGACCTAATAAACGACGGACTTTACACCATATGGAGATGATTTTGACTCAGCTCTGGATACCCTGGAAAAAGTCCTACAACGTTGTATTACTACCAGACTTTGCCTGAGCCACGAAAAATGTTACATGATGATGACGGAAGGGCTCATTCTAGGGCACTATATTTCAGCAGCTGGCATCCAGGTAGACCCTGCCAAAATTCAGATTCTTTTGCTCATCCCTACTCCCACTACTCAAACAGAGGTACGCAGTTTCCTTGGATTTTCTAGATATTACAAACGATTTATAGAACATTATTCACGCATTGCTGCACCTCTATATGCTTTAACTGGCAATGTTGATTTCTTGTGGACAGAAAAATGCGACCAGGCTTTTAAGGAATTGAAGAACCTGTTATCAACAGCTCCAGTCCTTCGAGGACCCAACTGGAATTTGCCATTTCAAATCTCATCTGATGCCTCGGATACAGCGATTGGTGCAGTCCTGGGGCAAGAAGAGGATAAGAAGCCATATGCTATTTACTATATCAGCAAAAATTTATCCTCTGCCGAACTCAATTATACTATTACTGAAAAGGAATTCCTGGCTGTAATACATGCTGTTAACAAATTTATACATTATATTACAGGCTATCCTGTTGTGTTATATACAGATCATTCTGCTATCAAATATTTGGCAAATAAACCTATTACGAATGCTAGAATAACCAGGTGGTTGATCTTACTGTAGGAGTTCGACATCACAATCAAGGATCGACCTGGAAAGGAGAACCCTGTAGCTGATTTCCTCTCACGAATATCGAAAGCAATTGAAACAGCAGCAGTGGAAGATCAATTTCCTGACGAGCACCTGTTTGCTGTTGCTGTTCGAACACCCTGCTATGCTGATGTCGCCAATTACCTCGCAGTCGGTAAGCTACCAAAACACTTAACCCCTCAGGAACGCAAGCAGATTGTTCAGAAGAGCACTCGATTTTCATGGATTGGAGGCCATTTGTTCCATACAGGGGCAGACATGCAAATCAGAAGGTGTATTCGAGAAGACGAAATCTTTGACATTCTAAAAGCTTGTCATGACGGGCCATGCGGGGGACATTTCGCTGAAAAAAGAACAACACATAAAGTATTGCAGACTGGATACTATTGGCCTACAATTTTCAAGGATGCGAAAAAATTTGCACAAGCCTGTGACAGCTGCCAGCGAGCAGGAAAACCTGGCCAAGCCGATGAAATGCCTCTGAGACCACAATTGGTCATTGATCCATTTGAAAGATGGGCTCTGGACTTCGTTGGGCCCATCAATCCATCATCAAATCAGAGGACATACATTCTGGTGGCGACAGACTATGTTACTAAATGGGTCGAGGCCGAATCATTACCTAGGGCTACAGAAGACTCTGTGATACAATTCTTGTTCCATTTGTTTGTACGTTATGGACTTCCGAGAGAATTAATCACCGATGGTGGACCACAATTTGTTGGAAATAAATTAGCTGCAACACTTAACAATTACCATGTCCAACATAAGATCACTACCCCATACCATCCGCAGGCAAATGGGCAAGTAGAAAGTAGTAATAAGGTAATAGAATCAATTTTAACAAAGACCATTGCATCGCATCGGCGAGATTGGGCCGCTCGACTACCTGAGGCACTGTGGGCCTACAGAACCACATGGAGAAGTACTACAGGCTATTCACCTTATCAATTAGTGTTTGGAAAGCAGCCAATTTTCCCCATAGAATTCGAAATCCGAACGCTACAAACTGCACAGGAAGTCAGCCTAGATCTGAGTGAGGCACAAATCAATCGATTACAGCAGATTAATGAATTGGACGAAATCAGGTTCTTTGCATTACAAAATACAGCATTGATTCAACAGCAGCGAGCTAAATGGCACGATGCACTTATCAAGAATAAAGTCTTTCATGAAGGAGACTGGGCTCTGTTATACGACTCTCGGTTTCAGGATTTCCCGGGGAAACTCCAGACTCGATGGTCAGGACCATACGAAATCCAGAAGGTACATGATAATGAGACCCTTACCCTGATCACAATTGACGGTTCTGGATATGCATTCAAAGTAAATGGCCACCGAGTTCGCCTTTATCGAAAGCCACTCACTCGGGAATCCTTCTGTCAACAGCTGCGACAAGATACTGATATGGAAATTTTAGGAGAGGAAGCGAAATCTTCCTCACCTATAGCTTAAGAAATTCATTTCATAACTTGTACATAACATCTTGTATATATGTTTCCTTGATTTTTTTTACTTGTATTCCAAGTGTTTTTGCTGTTCCTTTGTGAAAAGGAACAACACTTGTGCTTTTTGTTGTTCCTTTGTGAAAAGGAACAACACTTGTGCTTTTTGTTGTTCCTTTGCGAAAAGGAACAACACTTGTGTGTTTTTGCTGTTCCTTTGCGAAAAGGAACATCACTTGTGTGTTTTTGCTGTTCCTTTGCGAAAAGGAACAGCACTTGTGCTTTTTGCTGTTCCTTTGGGAAAAGGAACAACACTTGTGTGTTTTTGCTGTTCCTTTGCGAAAAGGAACAGCACTTGTGCTTTTTGCTGTTCCTTTGTGAAAAGGAACAACACTTGTGTTTTTTCGTTGTTCCTTTGTGAAAAGGAACAGCACTTGTGTGTTTTTGTTGTTCCTTTGCGAAAAGGAACAACACTTGTGTGTTTTTGTTGTTCCTTTGCGAAAAGGAACAACACTTGTGTGTTTTTGCTGTCCCTTTGCGAAAATGAACAACACTTGTATGTTTTTGCTGTTCCTTTATGAAAAGGAACAGCACTTGTGTGTTTTTGTTGTTCCTTTGCGAAAAGGAACAGCACGTGTGTGTTTTTTCTGTTCCTTTGCGAAAAGGAACAACACTTGTGTGTTTTTCTTTTCCTTTGCGAAAAGGAACAACACTTGAGTGTGTCTGCTGTTCCTTTTCAAAAGGAACAGCATTTGAGTGTCTCTGCTGTTCCTTTTCAAAAGGAACAGCATTTGAGTGTCTCTGTTGTTCCTTTTCAAAAGGAACAGCACTTGAGTGTATCTGCTGTTCCTTTTCAAAAGGAACAGCATTTGAGTGTCTTTGCTGTTCCTTTCTCAAAAAAAAACACCATTTGCGATTTTCCGTTGAAATGGTATCCTACGAATGAATTCTTCTCTCAGGAATGCCATTGACATGTTTTCGCCCTTATGGAGGATGCTTTGCGACCATGGTCTCCTCAATCTTTTAGATACAACAATGAACTTATGCGGTGAACATAAACCATGAGATACCGAAATCAGCACATCATAAATCGCTATCACTATGAAGCCAGTATGTATAAAAGGACAAGAGGAGGGACGTGAACTTTTCATCTTCGCTGTCATTGTCATTTACCGGTACCATTGTTATTGGTGATCTTTATCATGATGATTCCCCTAAAAATCTTTTTTTTGATCACTACTTGGGAGTAAGAACGAACGATTTATATCTATCTATTGGGATCGTAAGACTTCTTCCACCATTCCCCGCTCTTAAGGAGTGCGGAACCACCCTGATGTGAAAATAAACAAGAGAGGTGCTCTGCAAAAGAAAACAAAAACAAAATATGAAAGTTGTCAAATGCAGGATAGGGGGTCTCATTAAGAGCCGGCCTACCATGATCATAAGGATGGAAGTGAAGTGGCATTCCCATAACGGCCACCACACCAGGGATATGGTCCGAAGGTAAATTAACAAGCAAACCTTGGAACATGGGGTCTCATCGCGAGCCGGCCTGACCACGTTTCGCGCCTACCTTGTGAATGGCATTATGGCTATCTGGTCACCAAGCCAGCATAATGGCCTGCATTTTGACAAAGCACTCTTTCGAATATACACAGAGGATCATGGTTCTGGAGGGTGAAATAAACAACTCTGCCAAGGTTATGAACACCTGTTGGTAGCAGAGCTCTGTTAATGGCATAGAAGTCGTAATATTTACACCAACAGGTATGATATTAAATCTTTCTGTCTCTTATATCCTTTGCATGTATCATATGTCACACCCCGATATATCTATCGCATGAATATTACCACCGATCATGGCAACGGAACTGACAATGACTACTGGAGACTTCGTACAGTTGATAGACATCCAATCCTCCGGTTCCTCATTATATCACGCAGGCTTATATAAAATGCGATCCACCTTTTTGCCTCGGTTTCGGCATTTCGTTGTTTTTTTACAACATGGCATAATTTCATATGCTGTACTTGATGATTGCACTCCTGACTGGCTGCTGCTCCTCTCTTTGACGGCTGTGGGCAGCCTATCAGATCGCGGGGGGGGGAAGTAACCTCATTACTCCATGGATTACGTGGCTGCATACCATTCGGGCAAGATAATGTACAAAGGAATGGCATGGTTTAACGGTATGATGATTCCATCCCACGGAGACTGCCGTCCACGATCTTTTCTTTTGTTGCATGCCCTGTGTGATCCTTTCCAAAATTGGCATCGATCATCCTCTCTGCATCACAAATACCGCAAACAGTTGCTGTTCCATTTCTGAGTTGAATCATGGGCGGAAAGACGGTCCGAAGCGAACCTCACAAGCTGACAGTTTCCGCTGCTGCTCGCAAAAACCTGGAAAACGCAGGATGGTTGAATTACTTCAACCGCCTGCAAGAATCAAACGAAGCAGTAGCATTGGAATTCCTGCAGAATTTGCAGGAAAACTACTCCGTAGTAGGAGGAAAGTGGATAGAGTTTACAGAGGATATCATCGCAGAAGTCTCAGGATTACCAGCTGCTGGACCCATATGGACGCCGAAGAAGGAAAGATTACAAAAAGCTATGGAAATTTTCCAGGACGAAGGCCAAAGCTTGACAGTCAAAGGGAAAGGAGTTCTGCCGGCAACACTAGGGGAACCCTGGACCGAGCTAGCGAAGATAGTACAAAGCTATATCAGCTGCGAAGGGAGGAAAGACGTGGTAAGACCTCGTCACCTGAAACTTTTAGCTGTTTTAAAAGGAAAATGTTTTGTAAATCTCCCTGCACTTTTAAATTCGCTACTACATGACGCGGCCCAAAGCCTGAAAAAGGCCCAGCACATAGATACAGTCGTTAGCCACCATGGGCTGATTCGGTTGATAGTGAGCCACGGTCTCACTCAACAGCAAAGCACTTGGGAGGAACTGGTCGCAATAGTCGAAGGAGGATCGGCTGCACCACCCCCAAAACCTGAACAGTCCTCTAGCACGCCGGAACGATTAGAGAAATGCAAGAAGTCAGCAGCAGAAAGACATGCCGCTTCAAAACGGAAACAACCTCCCGATACGCCAGAACAACCAGAGAAACCCGCAGAACCTGCTGATACACCCGACCAACCTGAGAGGCCAAGGAAGTCAGCTCGGCTGGCCCGGATACGAGGAAGGTTGGAAAGAATTCAGGGAACAACGACCCAGCCAATTGAAATTGCGGATGAACCTCCAGAATCAGAGGGAGGACCCTCCGAAGGAAATGCTGAGCAATCGGAGGCCGAGACTGACCAGCCGGAAGGAGAAATTGAAAAAGGACATGAACACTCTGAGGGAGAAGAGGCCACCAAACAGGGCAATCAGGAAGAAGAAATTGCACAGCCAGGGGGTAGCCCGTTGCAAGACCCTCCAGGTGAGGAGGAATTGGCAGCAGTTCTGGCCAATATGGGAGAATATGGCCAGGCCTTTAGCACAGGAGGTGTCCCTGACGGTCCCATAGAAGAAGAATTACCCGAGGAAATGCATGCAGAAGAGGCAGGGAAAGAAAACCTACCTGGTTATGATAATGAAATGGAAGACAACAATCCGGGACAATCTGTCCCCAAGATGCCGGAAGATATCACAGATAAAGAAGAAGCAAGCTTGAGAACCAAACCCTCTACCGAGACAAGGGAAATTAAGAAATTAAGAAAGAAACAGCAGAGGTTGTTGGGCACTATAGCCAGACTCCGGCAGCAAATTCGAATGTTGAAAGCTAGTCTGAGAATACAAAAGACTGCAGGGAAAAGGAGGAGGACCACGGTAGCAAGAACCCCGAGGACAAGAATTCGCTTTGATGGTCGAAACCCCATCAGGAGACCTACTGCCGAGGAACAGTCTGTTGTTCCAAATAATAATGAGGAACAGGGTGTTGTTCCAAATGACATGGAGGAACAAACTGCGCGGAGGGACAGACTGCTGTTCCATCTGGCCTTGAAGAACGAATGGATATTCCAATGGAATAGCAAGAGGCTCCGATGGCAGGAAGACCGCAGCAACCCTTCGTTCGCATTAAGAAGGAAACAGAAAGCAAAGAAGTCCAAACAAAAGCACCACCCTCGGGCGTAATTCGGGTCCTAAACTCCAAACAACGCAATAGGAAGGTCCAGGTTAAACTTCCAGCCTCTACGGCTGTGTGGAAGAAGGACCCAAAAACCAGAACCTTGCATAAAATGATGAAGGAAGCCCAGCAGGAAGCCGAGCAGTTTCGAGAACAGACAGTCCCCAAGGAAAGATACGAAGAGCTCCAACAACAACTTCAGAACATCAGTCAGTCTGAGAGCCAGGCCTTTGAAGGATGGCAGAAGGAGCAGGAAAAGGTTGCTAAGGTAACTCGTCGATTAGATAGTGTTGTTAAGCAGATGGACACCTTGTGTTCCTTATATAATGACGTTTTGACTTGTAGGGCCCCTGCTAAAAATTATGCTTTATTTTTGCTTGAACAATATCTGAGATTAAAAATAAAAGCCGTTAGGGTAGGAGCACCTATCCATATCAACACTGTTAATGATTTTATAGACTGTTGCAAGCACTATGGAGTTAGAGTTCAAAGGTTATTATGCGAGTTTTACCTGCACAATCTTGTGCTAGACCAGGAAACTGATTTAAATCCTGGCCCTTTTGTTGGCAATGTACAATTCCAAGCCTTCATCTCATTTGGGGTTAATCAGGTGAAATGGCTCAGAGCTTATAACACCTTTCAGAGACAAGAAAATAGCCTAGACTTGTGGATACGAGCTGAACCTAGAGACCCAGTGACGCTATGGAGAGAGCATAGGAGTCTTATGAGGATCCCAGGTGTCATTGAGATAATAGGACCCATGCACGAAGACTTGATCCGAAATGGTCTGGAATATTTCCTGACTATTAAAGATCTTGCCCTCGATGCTGCAAAATTTCGATATCGGACCTCTAGTCCAAGCATCCAGCTCAGGGAACCATTCAAATATGAGAATTTTGAGCTGGCTGCCAGCCGATTGAACCTTTATGGGGAACGGATTTTGCAAGCAGGGCCATCCTGGTCAGGGTATCGATTTCGCAGTCCAATTATTTGGCACCCCGCACCCGGATATCAGGCCTTATATGAGATGCCTACAGATCAAATAGATCAGTTTTTTGACCATCTAGTTGCTCATCACGGTTGCCGGCCTCCTCACGAGATCCCTTCTCCGGCCTATTCTCTCACCGCCTTGCATGTCAACTACAATGTTTTCATGAGGCCATGAAACAGGGTAAGCAGGGGGGTGTGTGGAGCACCTGGAAGGTATGCTTTTGACTAGCAATCTAGTGGTTTTTCAATAATAATTGTAACCTTTTCTGCATTATGAGTTCAAAGAAGATAAAGGGTTTTGATAAAATGTGCAACAATAGATAAAGGAAGCTCAAGTGCTAATAATTGACGTTTTCTATGCAGGAAGACGTGGGAACAAAGGATCGATGATCGAAAGCAAGAAGCAAAGGGAAAATAACTATTGTCCCTCCAACGGGGAACCGGATGCGGACAAGATCAAGTAAAATTAGAGCCGAATAGCCCAGAGAAAGAATGAAGGATACTGAGACGGAGAACGCAAGAAGGGAAAGAGAAGAATCGAACGATTAGCGAATGATCCTGAGGGATCGCTGCTTTAACTTATCTTTTGATTATCTAGATACCTCCATCATTTCTCTTATATAAAGGCACCACGCCATTGAGCGGGAGGGGACTGTTTTTGTAATTCTAAGTTTCAGAACCAACTGTGATCATTGAGTCTCGCTGAGACCTGACTTTGTTATACTTTTGTTGATGCGATTAATATAAAAGACTTGGTGTTCATTTCGTCTCTGCATCTGGAGTAACTTAAGGCAGTGTTCCATTGGCAGCCAAGGGCCCAGCTCCGAAGGACACTTGCTTTTGTATTATTATACTGTGATTTGTGTGTGGTTTGTTTATTTCCATTATTTAAGTAATCTGATACATCTTTTATGTGATATACTATGCTTCATTATAACTGATATCTGAATGAGTTCTTTATCTCATGTCTCTGCATTGTATAAGTGGATCTATTTGAATTGCATCTCTCAGCTATTTCTGTAGCGGAATGTTGGTATGAATGTTATTGTTATCAGATCCATGTGAAATAGTATTTGTAAGACTTGAAAGCAATATTACTTCGTTCAGAAACATAGTCATATCATCCATTACTCTCAGATTGCTATAGTAGTAGAGAACGTGTACATACGGTTGAGGATTGCTGTTCCATTTCTTTACTGCTGTTCCATTTCATTACTGCTGTTCCATTTCATTACTGTTGTTCCATTTCTTTACTGCTGTTCCATTCCATTACTGCTGTTCCATTCCTTTACTGCTGTTCCATTTTCAGACTGCTGTTCCATTTTACTTTTCGCTGCTTGATTTACCTGCCTTTGTTGTTCTTAGTGTGAGAGCAGGCCTAAGGCTGTAGTGAGCCTCAGCAAGATGCTGCTTAGCCCCAGACCTACAAGTCCATGCTCTGATTTCCTTTCTTTATCAGTTTCTAAAGGGATGGGTTATTGCTTCCGTACCCTTGACTGATCAACTGCCTTGTGTGATTTTATCTTTTGGGTTAGTTTCGTTACAGCTTAGCATCTGTTTCCTTTCAAATCATTAGGACACTATACTACTGAGCATTACTCGGACAAATAGCCTCGGATTGAGCTACTCCTTGCAATAACAAAATGTTCCCGGATTGACTTATTAATGTGGGATAATTAGTGGTGTGAGAGACCCTAGTTACAGCTCTACATTGTGTTCTTCTCTTGTCGCAAGTAGCTGTTCTCTTGTCACAGGTAGCTGTTCTCTTGTGATCTCGTGGGAATCAAGTAGCTGTTCTCTTGAGCAAGCGAGGAGGCAAGTAGTTGTGGACACCCAAAGAGAAGAGGATCTAGATCGAGGGAAAACTGGAAGACAACGGTAAGTCTACCAATCTCCCCTCTTTCACATTTCATAAAGGAAGAAATCATAATAGCTGTATTCGTTTGTTGCTAAGGCACTGTCACACCTTAGGTAGATAGGATCGTCCTGCATAGGCATTTTTCCCCACAAAAAATTGGCGACTCCACTGGGGAAGAACTTGTTTATTCATTTCGTTTGTGTTTCAGTCATTTGTTTACTTCATAGACTTGACAGCAACTATCGAACTACATCTTTCCGGATGCAAAGTAGAAGGTTGCTGCTTTGATCCAGTTGCTGGACTTGTCTATGATCTAAACTAGATCCACAAATGATTTGATGATCCTTGTGATAGTCTTTAGTACCCTCTCAAAGCATCCCTCTGTTTATACCTTGCTTTTGTTTCTGATTTGGCCTGAAACAGTTGATTTTTGAGCATTTTGTGACCCAGAACCCAGGGGAAATGAGAGTTTCTCCTTCAACGCAGGCACTGTGAAGGCAGTTTACATTTCAACGCAGGTCCCGTGTGGGCTACCTGCACTGAATGTCAACTCCACAGTGTTGGACTTGCGCTGAACCAGTTTAGCTTTGTGCAGCTGGGGTTCTTTGCTGTTTATTGCCCTGTTTTGATCTCTGTTTTTTGTAGCCTTTAACCAGCATAGGTACCAGTCTGATAACTCCTTTTCTTTGCTTAGATTCCGCCTCTTTTTTGTACAAAAAGACTGTGAATGTTTTTATGTGTTTGTGGCATCATTTACAGTTTTCCTTTGCATGAGTAAAGTAGTCATCCTGTAACCTTTGATTCAGATCTGATTGATAGTGATCTTAGAAGAGAGTTCATTGGCTATTTGCAGATTGATTATAGATTTACTTTTGCTTATTGGTTTGAATTTGTCTCTTTCAAAGTGTCAAAACAAGTCTTTATTTCGAAAATCGCAAAGTGATTGTAATCTCTTCTACCCTTGTTGATTTTGAAGAAAGTGAACTTGTTTGTATTAATCTTTTTAAAAGCAAATTCAAAGTTGTGCAAAAAGCTTTCTTTGTAGGCATTTATACTAAGAAAGTGGAAAACAAACACCTGCATTGTGCATTTTTCATTTGATAGTTTGCATGTTGGATTTAGGGAAAGTGCATTAGAGTGTGCTGATTGCTCTTTGAGAAAAGATAGTGTTATTCTTTTCCCTTAGTAGCTAGGATTTTCAAAGTTGAAAAGATAATAGAGCTTGCTTATCATCTTAGACTGCATTTAGGAATTTGTATCATACATCTCATGGTGAACCTTGAAAGGCAAACTTTAAAAAGATCAACCTAAAATAAACTGAATGAACCTAACAACGCTTTGTAACATAACGCACAACATAGAGGTCTAGGCTAGAGACGTGTTCCGGCGTCGTTAAGCCTAGTGACTGTCGATCTCGTGGAAGGTGGGTGATTCCTCCTGAGGGACGATAGCGCTAGTACGGATTGTGCTCCCACGTACCGTCGCGTATATATTGGGAGACCCCTATAGGCATATATCTTTTATCCTTAGGAAGCCGTGTCGGCCGCCCTACTGATCGCAATGCAGTGAACACAGCATTCACGAAGATTGACCGCTCATACCTTAAAAAGTATTCTGCGGTTTTGCGAAAATTTTGGCACACCCTCTGCCTAGAACTCCAGAGCAGTTTCTTTTGGCCTTTTTCAGACTCTATAACAGAAAAAGTCCATCCGAGCATTTGTCACTTCGGGCTCATTAAAACATCGAAGGAGACTAGAGTCATCTTTAGCTTTTTCTCGAATATTTAAAAGTGAAAAAGCAAGTTGTGTCTAAAGCGTCTAATAAAATTCATTCAATTCGGAAACACCAATTTCCCCTTTTTGTATTTTGGTTGATCAAGTAATCCACAATCGTGGAAGAAAGTCAATTGAAACCCCGTCGTTCGCAAAGTCTTACGAGTCAACCGTCTTTGTCTCCGGAATCGAAAATAGTACGGACAAAGCGAACTCGTTTAACCGATTCAAAATCTCCTATCAAAGTTAGAACAAGTGTTCCAACTACATCTGAGATTCCGGTTACTCCAAACATTTCTGGAAACCCTGCCTCTACAGAAGAAGTTCAACAACCACAGAGGGACAGTAATACTGATCCTAGTCTAGGGGAAAATACTTGCGTAGCTGAACGAGTTCCATCTGTAACCAGTCCAGAGAGTTTTGTTCCTCAAACAACTGCCGCTGTTGAATCAACCCCTTCTTCGGCACCAGAAATATTTTACGGACCTGACGGTTTTCCTCTTCCACCAGGTTTGATTACGATAGAGGAAATTGTAGAGGATCCGCAAGCAAGTACTCCAACCCATTTTGGAGTCGGGGTCACTCTATTTCCTTCATCAGAAGTTAATCCACCACAAGTGGAAGTTCCTGTAGAATCGCTAGGCAATCTATTGGATAGACTTAAAATGTCTGAACAACCGTCAACATCTAGGACTGTGTCAAACGACACAGCGACAGCAGAAGCCCCTGCCGTCACTCCGACAATGTTTGCCGGCATACCATCTGTCCCGACTAGCTCACAACCGCTAGAAGGAGTCCACCGAGGGACTATTTCGACAGTGTGGTATGTTCCAGTTTGTTCATCTGGAATAGTATCCGGCAACTCTTATGTTGAGACTCGCCAGATTGATCCATTTGGAGGTCAATTTGGGCAATCCAGTCCCCAAGGACAATCAATCCCCTTGAGTTCCGGATTGCTACCGTATGGGGGGCAGTATGCCCTTTCATTACCCCCTCCGGGAGGGTATCCATACGGGAGTTCACAACAGTATTCAGGTTATACTGGAATTACATCAAGTGGTTGGGTACCTATGATACCTCAACAACCAAGGGTTGTATATTCTATGCAACAGTGTGTACCTATGACGAACATCCCAACCACACCGGCTATTGTAACAGTGTCACAAGTTTAAGCGATGCCTGTTGTATGTCAACCTCAGATTTCTCAGGTTGTAATGCAACAACCCCTTGACCCTGGGTCACAACCGCAATTGCCAACTGGTGGGGCGACACAGGTCCGAACGGGTACAATTACCCCACACCTTGGTCCAGCAGTTAGTATAGCACAACAGAACATGGATTCACAACCGTGGCTAGTGCAATACCAACAACCACAATTCCAGCAAGTGTACCAAGGTTCTGAGCAACAGATCTTTGCGAACAGTGGACAATCGTATATTCAAAACGGTCAAAACCAACCGCTTTATGGTGGTCAAGTCCACCAACCGTATCAGTCATACCAACATCAATTATATTATGCTGGTATGCAAAGGCCCACTGCTCAGGCGATCCCATCGTACCCTGGGTATGCTTCACCTAATATGAATCAACAATTACCATTTGTGGCAACTTTAGAGTTACCCGATTTACACCGGTTAACCAACGATCCAATTGCTTACGCCCCTTGGTGGCCAGCGATTCCTCACAAACTTCCATCTGACATTCCTAAATTCAATGGAAATCCAGGTGAAGACCCATCGAATCACGTGATGACTTTTCATCTGTGGTGTTCATCGAACACCCTAAATGATGATTCGATAAGGCTTCGCCTTTTCCAGAGGACATTAACGGGTCCAGCGGCAAAATGGTATATTTAATTACCTAGAGCCTCGTTTGACAATTTTAGCTCCCTAGCCACGACTTTCTTAACCCATTTTCAACTACCGATAAGGTATGAAACGGGAACCGAAATATTAACCAACTTCAAACAGACAACTTCCACTCATATATCCGATCATATACATGAGTGGCGTCGTCGTTGTAGGATGGTGGAAACCTACGTTCCCGATCAGCTGTTAGCTGAATGGTTTATAAAGTCGTTACTTCCTGCTATAACAGAAGATGTGGCAAAGGGGGGAGTCGTAACAGAGGAGCAAGTTATTGCTCGTGCACAGTATCTAGACTTAGTTTATACTCAGTCTGGCACACTCTACGACAAAATACCTGACGCCCCTAGACCGGAATTCTCAATTCCTCCTCCTCCTAAATCCAATAGTGACTCTCATGCCGGCGATGGTGTGATTGGCACGGCAAACGCGAAATCGACAAAGGCTTCGTCTAAGAAAGCCCGTAAGAATTCGGATCAAAATGCAAAAGATGAAATTCTTGCTTCGGAAGTAAATGCCGTATCAGCAGATAAAGGCAAAGAAACCAATCAACCAGGAAGCAAGAAGAAGCAAAACAAAGGGAAGAAGAAGAAACAGGGTGAGTCATCTCCTGGAAAAACTTCTTCAAACCCTCCTAGGAAAGGGAAACCAAAAAGTCCATGCATGATATGTGACGAGGATCATTGGACAGCCGATTGTCCATACAAAGCTGAGCTTAGAAGGTTCTTCAAAAGTTCGTAAACCTCAGCTGTGTTAACTAATCCGTTCCCAAACCCAGGTCAAAATCTGGTTGATAGTGGAAATGCTTCCCCGTCGCAAGTGCTTATGTTGTCGGTTTCAAAACAACAGAATGATGCTTTGATTTCGACAAGGAACAAAGATTACGGGAATCCGCAGCTGTCGAACGACAAAGGTAAAGATCAACCAAGTAGTTCGACAACAACTTCGACAGAAGTTGTACCGCCCATCATTCCTGAATTAACAATAAAACCGCCAAAGGGAGTAGTACACAAGTCGACATTTAATCCTCGCGCCAGAGTGGCGCAGCATTATAACATAGTGGAAGATTTGGCCCAATCGCCATCCGCTATGTCGACTCTTGAAGTACTACAAAATTGCCCATCCCAAAGGTAAGCTTTGTTATGGGCTATTGGTGGGGTTGATCCTAAGGATTCCAATCTTGTATCCTTTCATCACAAAGGATACGATCCTCAGTTACCAGCTCAACTAGCTTTCCTTATTCAAGTGAGAGCCCTCAACAAAACTGTTCACCGAACAATTATTGATGAGGGGGCATCCACATGTATTATGTCGATGAGTTGCTGGAAAACTTTAGGATCTCCAACCTTGTCGCGATCTTCGACGACATTAAAAGCTTTTGACGGAAGGACTTATACCCCGTACGGTATCCTAAATAACTTGAAAGTTGAACTAGGAGGGAAAACAGTAGAAATAGATGTTGAAGTCATCGATGGGAATCTTGATTACAACATCCTACTAGGAAGACCGTGGATCTATGCCATGGCCGCAGTTGTGTCGACCTACTTCAGGAAGATTGCATTTCCCTTCCAAGGAGGAATTACAATCGTCGACCAACAAAATTTTCTCCCCAACAGTTCACAAGTTACGGGAAGCATTCCAATGATCCATGGAAGCAATCATTCGCTCCAAAATATCGGAGTAGGTCTCCTAAAAGACCCTGCTTTAATGGGTACTTTTGCCCTACTGCCTCCAAGTAATCTGGCAGAAGTGGCCATAGTGGAATATGAAACCTTCTATATCTAATGGATCTGGACTCTAAGGACGGTTCTAATCTCGTGTCAACCTCGTTAAAAAATGAAACAAGGAGTCATGAGGATAGTTCTTTTACTGTGTCAACCTCATTAAAAAATGAAACAAATCCCCTTTCCAAATCTCAAAGGTAAACCTTCATTCCAACCACCGAGTTGAATGCAATGAAGCTTGGGGGGCATGCACCTCGATTTGCGTTATTATGCTGGGGGCATGCAAACTTATCATCGAGCAGTTTTAGCATAAAGTTCATGCTCGTTAAAAAATAAACGCAAGATCCGAGCAGTTTTAACGCGGTCTTCATGCTCGTTAAAAAATAAATATAAGCAGTGAGCAGAGTTTCCTCCAGTGTTTAAGCTCATTTTAAACTAAAAAATGAACCTATCCCGGTAAATAACCACTGTGAATGTTATATTATCAGCCATTAAAGCCTTGGTCGTGTTTGCACCTGCCGCCTCCACTTTTGATTTGGCCGATCGTTCACCTCCATATGATTGTTTACCCATTTTGAGGAACAGCTGCGAAGAGTGATTTCACCTAGCCATCCTTGTGACACTGCCGTGATTGGAAAATTCCAACCTGTACCTGGAATCTGCTGCTATCCCTGTTTATCACTCGTTCCTCAAAAGACGAGTCTTCCTTAAGCTCTTTTCAATTGACTCGTAAAATATGAAAAGATTGCCGAGTTTTGGCCTTCCAGCTCGTTAAAGGACAGGAAGAGCCATTCCTCCTCTAGATTTTAATCTTTTTGGACCTGAGGGATTATTGCACAAAAAGATCGAGCGCTTGTTTTGTTCGGCTCGTTAAAGATATCGAAAACTCATCCCTTTTGTATTGTTTTATACTTTTTCGGACTCAAGGGATTAGATGACGAAAAAGGAATTTTGGAGTTAACTTTATGTACCTTTTCAGACTCTCTAAAAATGAAAAGGACCGAGTTATCCTTGTCGTTAGACTCGTTAAAATTATAAATAGCGACAAACTTGTCTTTAGACGAGAATGAGTTTCACTATCGCTAGGCTCGTTAAAACATAGCGATGGGCTTGCCCGAAGGGCAGGTTATAGAACAATCATATGTTATCCTCCTCAAGCTTGACAAAAATAAAGAGGTACTGGTCAGCAATGACTGGGGAAAAATTGGGAGAAAATCAAGAAAACTTTGATGGTAGCAGGTCGCTCTTGAACATGACACTTTTCCTCCGTACCACATTCGGGTTGGGTTGTTTCATTCACCGGTCACATCACCATGGTCTCGCCATACCATCCATATTTGGGGTAATGCTACCAATCCATCGCATCAGTGTCGCCATATGTTCAAGAGAAGTCGTTCAGAAAGAGTCAACCGGGTCCCATCCACTGCCATACATTATCCTTCATCCATTCATGACCGCCACCCTGAATCATATGTCACAGATCGTTTTCACCTCCATTAAAATCATTAGCTCCGTTCCGTGTCACTGATGTGGGATTCATTAAGGCCCTCCTTTGACGGATCGCTTCTTGTCGACATCAGCTCATTATGCAAGAAGCTAATCTAGGAACAACCCCTTCAGTACTTTGAAGCTTGCATGCCTCAATGGCAAGTTTCTCACTTCCGGCGACAGGTATACATCAATGACCTTCGACCAGAAGATTTTGCGTGGTGTTCGATGCCAAGTCCTTTATTCACACCACGTGAATTGTACTGCAGTACCTTGAGGGTCATTATCATTATCGGTGATTCCTCTCGCGCTTATTAACGGTTTACATCATTGACCGGTAATCAAGCGATGTCTTTCCATGTTCGACTTCAGCGCAATTCTCACATGGATCGACTTGTACTTAGAGTGAAGATCGAATGAGTTTGAAGACCCTGGATCTAGTTTCATCCATCCGAGCTGCGATATATATTCAGGAAAAATAAAGACATTTGACATGTACATCATTGCATCAGATGATCATCCTACTCAAAGGATGATAATTTCGCCAAAATTATCAGTCTACCATCAGACGATCGTCTGTTCTATGTACGAAAACGAATTTATAAAGCTGAGCATGGGAATGCCCGCCTCAGCTAGATCATGAAAGCAGTATGAATCATAATGTATTGTATTGTATCTTATTACAGGTCTCCTCCCAGCAGATGGATGAACTTCGGACCCTCCTGGATAAAGCATTTCACCCGATAAACGGCCTCATACTTTAGGGGGCAACTGTTATAGACATTTTTGTGCCTTACAGCATGAAGCATGAAATGTCCATAATCTAAGGGATCCAAAGTCCCTAAACATGTTGTTCCTACCCCTAGAGGAACAAGGCAAACCAACCACAGCAATTCACAGAAGTTCTCCACCTGAAAACACTCAAAAACAAGCCAATTCTGGATCATGTCAACTGCTCCACTGAGCATCTGCACTGAATGTCAACTGCTCCACTGTCTACCTGCGTTGAATGTCAACTCCAACAAAGGCTACCTGCGCTGAGCGTAATTGGACAAGTGGCAGGCTCATTCCTCAATGTGTCAATGCCCAGGAAGCTTCCAAAATGACACTTGCATCAAGGAATTCGACTGGTGATGAGTAAGAGGTTCCAAATCTCCAAGTGGAGGCAAGAACCTCCAAGTGGACTCAAGAACTGAGAGAGGGAGAGGACACTAGTTAGATCTCAAGCTGACTCATCCTCTCTCTAAAACATCTATATATGGATCTCTCCTCCATGAGATCTAGAGGCTGGAATTTTGTTATTGCAAAGAATTGTTGTTGGTTTGTGACTGGAAACATTGGGTGCTTAATGCTTTGAAGGGAGCTGAAGAAGGAATTCCATTCTGCTGGGAAGGAGATGCTAGATTGGAGCCCTATGGGTTGTATCTCTTCCTGAACCTTGTTATCAATCAATAAAACTATCTTGATTCTTTCCTATATGCTGGTGTATTTTATATGATTGCATTAGTGTATTTGATTTACTTCTAATCCTGAATCATTTATGAATATGTATATTTGCCTTTGTGTTGTGTTCTTCTCTTGTCGCAAGTCGCTGTTCTCTTGTCACAGATAGTTGTTCTCTTGTGATCTCGTGGGAATCAAGTAGCTGTTCTCTTGAGCAAGCGAGGAGGCAAGTAGCTGTGGACACCCGAAGAGAAGAGGATCTAGATCGAGGGACAACCGGAAGACAATGGTAAGTCTACCAATCTCCCCTCTTTCACATTTCATAAAGGAAGAAATCATAATAGCTGTATTCGTTTGTTGCTAAGGCACTGTCACACCTTAGGTGGATAGGATCGTCCTGCATAGGCATTTTTCCCCACAACACTTCACATTGTAAAGATTTAATGATATGAAGCTTCGCAGGAAAAAATAACGAAATTGCGACCTATTTGAAGTAGAAAAACCCTAGGATCAAGAGCTCTGAGACCAAATTTTATGCATGCAGATGATAAGCCACTTCAAGGAGACAACCTCATTTTACATCACATAAATGAACAATTCTTGTATGATTCAAATGGAAAGACCTCTTTGGTCACAACAACAAAAATAATGTACTACTATGGGGCACAAAAATAATAATATAGGGGCTACACTTGTATTATATGGGCCTAACAACCAGAGATGAAAAGTTGCAGATACTGATAAAGACTTCTGGAGAGATAAAGAGTTACATGATAGCATCAACTTGTCCTAATATATCAAAAAAATCCCGCAGAGGATCCCATCTCATTTAGGAAATTTCCACATTGGTAAATAACATATCGAATTTCAGGGGAGCTTAACTAACACCCTTGCAACCATCTAAACCCTCACTCCTCTCACCATTGCTTACTCTCCATTGAAGGATACTATAAATCCTTGAAACATTATTCATTAAATAGTAATTACCTCGCACATATCATGCATGGGGGAGGTGTGCCATGCCACCCCACGCCTTAATTACCATGGGATTCAATAAGGTGGCTTATCCAACCCATCGAGGTAAAATATAAATATAAATATTATTTTATTTATAAATATAAATCTTATTTTAATGTGTATAACTAAATTAGTTGCTAATTAATAAAATAAAATATATATTTTAAATAATTTTAATAACTTAGAATATGAGAAGTCTAAATTTGAAAAATATTGTTCTTTCTAATTTCAAATTATGATTTTTATTATGATTATGATTTATATTATAGTAGTGATAGTCATATTGTTAACCAACCTAGATCCATCTTAACTCTAGATCTACCAAGTGTCAAGAGGGATCAAATCCCTTGAGATGAAAACCTATTTTAGAGAAAAAAGAGAATTGATTCCTCTTGACACTTGGTAGATCCAGATTTAAGATGGATCTAAGTTGGCATTATACAAATTTTAGATCTCTCTATATATAAGTATTCTCATTTTTCATTTCATTAAAACCTTGATTTAATCTCTATGGAATATTAACTGAATATTTTTGGTAGTAGTGAGGTAGAGGGTTTAGATACATCTCAAAAGTATAACATTTTTCTTTTATATATAATTAAAAATGTTAAAAAATAAATGAAAATAAAATATTTATAAAATATTTTGATTGTTAAATGAGTTATGGTTTTTGGGCATGCAATATTGCTAAGCCATGGTATTTGGCCCATCCTAATGTAACAAAGCCTATTTACAAGTTAATAATATCCATGGTAAAGTGAGGGTGAATATCCATGCTTAAGAATCTTGTTATATTGTAAGTATTGAGTTTTTATGTGCTTATTAATTAAGTTTAAATATGGTTACAATATCATTATTACTCTCTGCCAAGACAATACTTAGCAATCGATTTTCTAGTTGACCATTATTAGTTTAGCGTTGACCAATAGAACTTATAATGTTTGACTTTGAAAAATAAATAGATATTTTTGTAAGTTTGACAGTGGCGAGGATACATCATGGCCATGTCCAAGAATAACACCTGAATAGGGTGAGGAATTGAATCGATTACATAACATCTAAGAGTGCCTTAAAAAGGCACCCGGTCTCCATCTATCCAAGATCTCATGGACAATTATTTTTCAATTTTATTAAAAAAATATTTTTCAAACATTTGATTAGACCACAATTTTAGCCTTTACATAATAAACACGTAGTCTAACTTATAGATGAAATAACCTTTTTTCACCGGAATTCACCAAAATCTTGCAATACAATGTCAAGATTTTTTGTTATTCAAAATACATTTTTTAATTCATAAATGGATTTAGCATCCTGAAAAACCCTTGGGGTACTCAAATTATGCAGATTAAACAATTTAAATTCAAGTTTTTAAAAATCTCTATCAATTTTTTTATTAAAATTAACCAGAAAAATGGTTGTGTAAAAGGCCATTTCGTCTATAGGGTAGACTACACCCATACTATAATGCCATGTTGATAACTACATCACATATTTTATGCAATAATTTATGGATATGGTTCCAATATTTATGCATAATTTTTATATATTTGTACAATACTTTTTAATCCAAAAATAAAATCCTTGAAAATAACTAATATTCAGTTAAATAACATATTTAGGATTAGTTACTTCCCACTATAATTTAAGTAAGTCTTTACATTAAAAATGGATAGAAATAATATGTAAATAAATATAAATTCAATATATTGAGCCGACATTTAAAAATGTTGACATATCTAGATACTTACATTTCACTTACGCATCTCCCTATACTGGACTATAAAAGGTCTCTCAGCTTAATTATTAAATATTTTTAATAAGTATATTTAATAATATAAAAAATTAATATGATTAATAGGTATGAACATTTTTCATATATATATATATATATATATATATATATATATGCTTTCTTAATCATAAGGTCATAAGGTTATTAATATGTCTTAATAGAACTTCTACAAGTTATAGTTGTATATAAAAACTAATAATAGCTACATAAAAGTGAATATATATTCTATTTTAAACAAGTTGTTTAATTTGTTAGTTTTATCTTTCAATTTCATTTTAATTTTAATTTTTATTAGTATAATTAATTTTTTTCACTAAGAGGTGCTCTCCAATCTTGAATGGAAGAGATGTGTTGTAATGCCTTGTCATGCTGCGTAAAAAATAAATGATAAAAATAAAAATAACCTTATTTTAGAATAAAAAATACTTCCAACTAATTCATTCGACTCAGTCAACTTACTGTTGAAAAATGTGCAACAAGAAATGTTAAATTTAGAATGTGCTAAAAATAGACCTGCTAAAAATAGCATGTCTAAAAATAGTAGTTTGGCCAGTGAGGTCATTGGCCACATTGGGTGAGAGGTGAAACTGATAAAAATAGAAAGTTCTAAAAATAGCATTTTTGGGTCCCTTTCTATTTATAGCAGTCCCTAGTCTATTTATAGGAAGTAAAATTAATTTTGGTCTTAACAGCAGTTGGAAATATTAATTAATTAATTTAGTTGAGTTAATTAGTTAAAGAAATTCAAATTTGAAGTCTTTCTGAGCATGCACATGAGTTGTCCCATTGATTGAGGAATTTATCCTTAATTTCCTCCACTGATTGAGGGAATAAGTATGAGTTCTATAATGAGAGAATCAATTGACTTAGTTCTAACTAGTCAAGTCCAGTTAGATTATTTTAACAAGTTGTTAAAATAATAAAATATAGCTTGTTAATGCTTGCATGCATGTGACAACTATTATTTTAGATAATTGAGAATTCACTCATGGATAACTGTTGCATGTCAGTTCTATTAGAGACCCAGTTGAGATCAGATGTGGGACAGTGTACTATCAGATGCTTGGATATTTCTAGTAAGTATTCCTTGCATGGATAAGGATCTATTATAGGAGATTGGAGGACTTGTGGCCTATATATTGAGGCCTAGGTAGTCCATGATTTTCATCTTCTGATTGAAGATCATCAGGATCTTCTGATTACAGAGAGAGCAGGATAGCTATTGAGCTGATTCTTTTTGTATGTTGAAGAGGATTTCCACTTGATTGATAATACAGTGTTGGGGTTTTATGCTGGTGCTTTCCCTAGTGATATATTTTGTGTTATGTGTGATTGATTTCTCCATGTTAGTTATATGTGTTCTTATTGATGTTGCTCATGGTTGATTAAGCTTATGCTAAATTGTTTGTAGAAGTAGATCAAGTGTTTTGCTTTAGTACATTGCATTACCAGGTGATCTACAGGTGGGAAATTTCTACATGGTATTAGAGCTAGCTGATTTGTAGAAAAAGTTCTACATGATATCAGAGCTAGTTGATTTGTAGAAAAATTCTACAAAATTCTACATGGTATCAGAGCAAAGGTGATCAAAGGAGAGAACAGTATACTGAGAGGAGATTTCAAATTTTTGAGTTTTGGGCCGAGAGTTTGCAGAGAAGATCTGAAAATTTATGTACAAAATTTTCAGAAACAAATAGTAGATTTGGATTCCTTGCGGAAAAAGACCCAAATTCAAAAAACAAATTGGCTGAATCGGAGTTTGGATGAGGGAGATATCGTTGATTTAAAATCAGCTCTTTTTCCAAAAAAATTCGTGATGGCGGGAAAGTGGAAATAGATTGGTGTGCTAGCCAAGAACCTGTATGAACTTGAGGTACAAGATGCATGCAAAGCCTTGAGGAGCAAGGCAAAGGTTAGAGACTTGGTGGTTGAGAGGGAGGGCATATTACCTCTCAACATGCAGAGCCAGAAGAAGTCTCAGACGATTGTAGAGGAGCCACGATTGGTGCAGCAGCTTCAGGAGGCTGTGGAGTAGCCACAACAGGGGAAGCTGAGAGGAGATTGAGCAGAGGCATCTACTCATGTAGAGACCTCCAGTATGGGGAAACTTCGAGCTAGGTGGGCAGAGGGATTGCATGCAACCATACCTCCAGGTAGGAGGTGGGGCGATATAGAGTGATCGTCCCAAGGAGGAGGGGCAGGATCCTTGAGGTACCCAACCTCTTGGATGAGACCTTACTATAGGAGCCCCAATGTGGAGTAGCAAGAACTGACTGATTGGGTAGAGACAGATGCGGATGGAGTTGGCAGAGAGAGCGACAGTGCAAGGAATCCCAAGACACCACATAGCTAGTAGGTTACAGCAATGCGAGAGGCACAAGTGTTTTGCACAGTGCTAGGTGGCATAGAGAGGTGTGCAATGGTGCGAGATGCATGGAGATGTTGTAATAGCGCAGATGTCAGAGAGGGAGAACTTGTCAGTAGCAGGTAGAGCTTCAACATCAGAGTATGTTCCTAGCCCAACAGAGTGGTCAGTTGGGAGTGTTTTTGTTCCAAGTGTTGTTGGAGCAAGTGGATAGGGTAGATGTGTTGCATGCAGAACATTCTAGAGTTACAGGATCGGGTTCGAGAGGAAGCCTTTCTTGTTGAGAGGGAGTGTTGAAAAATGTGCAACAAGAAATGTTAAATTTAGAATGTGCTAAAAGTAGACCTGCTAAAATAACATGTCTAAAAATAGCAGTTTGGCCAGTGAGGTCATTGGCCACATTGGGTGAGAGGTGAAACTGCTAAAAATAGAAAGTTCTAAAAATAGCATTTCTGGGTCCCTTCCTATTTATAGCAGTCCCTAGTCTATTTATAGGAAGTAAAATTAATTTTGGTCTTAACAGCAATTAGAAATATTAATTAATTAATTTAGTTGAGTTAATTAGTTAAGGAAATTCGAATTTGAAGTCTTTGTGAGCATGCACATGATTTGTCCCATTAATTTAGGAATTTATCCTTAATTTCCTCCACTGATTGAGGGAATAAGTATGAGTTCTATAATGAGAGAATCAGTTGACTTAGTTCTAACTAGTCAAGTCCAGTTAGATTATTTTAACAAGTTGTTAAAATAATAAAATATAGTTTGTTAATGCTTGCATGCATGTGACAACTATTATTTTAGATAACTGAGAATTCACTCATGGATAACTGTTGCATGTTAGTTCTATCAGAGACCCAGTTGAGATCAGATGTGGGACAGTGTACTATCAGATGCTTGGATATTTCTAGTAAGTATTCCTTGCATGGAGAAGGATCTATTATAGGAGATTGGAGGACTTGTGGCCTATATATTGAGGCCTAGGTAGTCCATGATTTTTATCTTCTGATTGAAGATCATCAGGATCTTCTGATTACAGAGAGAGCAGGATAGCTATTGAGTTGATTCTTTTTGTATGTTGAAAAGGATTTCCACTTGATTGATAATACAGTGTTGGGGTTTTATGCTGGTGCTTTCCCCAGTGATATATTATGTGTTATGTGTGATTGATTTCTCCATGTTAGTTATATGTGTTCTTATTGATGTTGCTCATGGTTGATTAAGCTTCCGCTAAATTGTTTGTAGAAGTAGATCAAGTGTTTTGCTTTAGTACATTGCATTACCAGGTGATCTACAGGTGGGAAATTTCTACATGGTATTAGAGCTAGTTGATTTGTAGAAAAAGTTCTACATGGTATCAGAGCTAGCTGATTTGTAGAAAAATTCTACAAAATTCTACACTTACCCATATTTAAAGAGGTAAATTAAACAAGAAAATTATCAATTATAATTGTAATAATATATTTCTTAATTATAATTAACATTTAAACCAACTTAGATCCATATTTTCTCCAAATCTACCAAGCCCTAAGAGGGATCAAACCCCTTGAGGTGCAAACCTCTAATGATTTAATTCTATAAGTTTAATAATTTAATCCTTTTCCTTATACTTAAAACATTTCTTTGTATTTTATCTTAAAGAAATATTATCTTTTTTAATTGTGATAAAAAGCTATCCAACCAAGTTTGGAAGAGAATTTGTAATGCCTATCCCATACTCTAAACATTTTGACTTGATCAAATTACAAAAAGTAAAAATAATTTTTTTATTTTTATTTTTATTTTATTTTATTTTTTTTCCAAGGAAAAAAATCGTAACTTTCATTCATGGAGAAAATTACATTCTGTATGTGCCGTAAGTAACACTCATAAAATTAGCCAAAAAGTGTCTGTTTCAATATTTATTGTATGTTTCAAATACCAACCCATAAAAACAACAAAGGATGCAACCACCAAATTGTCCCAATTTTTTTCTATATCCAGATAGATATTTTCATAAAATTTACATAAACAAATATTGTCTGAAATAGTAGCACTGTCCATAAAATAAAAAATATCATCTGACAATGTAAACATAACATAGTTTAATTGGGAAGATATCTAGTCCTAATGGAGGTCGATAATCCTGCAAAAAACTATGCTAAAGTTGACATGGCTGAAAGAGAAAACTACTTATTGGGTTATTTGAGGCCCTTCAATGAAGGTTCAATGGAAGAAACCCAATTCTTGATCCTCATTACGCTCCGCTATATGCCATGAACCCAAAACTTGAGAAAAAGCTTCTTTAGAAATGGCGTCGACTTCTCTGTTCCTTTCCCTATATATTTGAGTAACAAATATTTGATAAAATGAGAGATTTAACAATTTTTTCTCTTCTAGAATAGGACATAAGGTGTATATATGGCATCTACAAATGTTGTTGAACCAATATACAACTGTCTTTGAATCTCTCAAAAATTGAGTATGACAGATTCTAGATTCAATGGTGAATAAGATGAGAAGTTTAAGACTCATTATTTCTGCATAATTGTTTTCCCAATACCCAAACCAAATTTCTTCCTGAAGCAATTGTTATGTGATAAGTGTAGAACAACCCCACCCCTAAAGGAGCCCTTAGATGTGGATGCTCCATCAAAGTATGCACATGGAACCGAGAAATTAATTGATTCTTCTACGGCAGGACACACACATGGTAGTCACAGAATTTGAGAGGAAACCATAGACAACCAAAGTTTGAGCCAAAAAAAAGTTAGGGAATATATGTTTATCTAAGAAAATTTCGGCATTCCTAACCAGCCATATTCCCCAGGAAATCAAAAGAGGAAGGGGTCATAATTTTTTTGGACTGGCAACATTCCACCAAGATTCTCAAGTAGAAGAATAAGACCCCCTTTGCCATTGAAATGTAATACCCAAAGATTCACATGTTGAATTCCATAGAGCTCAAGAAAAAGGAAAAAAAAGAAACATATGGTTTACTGTCTCCCTTCATTTTTGCAAAGTGGACACCATTTTGGATTGATGATACCTCATCGCATTAGATTATCACCCGTGGGAACCTGATTTTCCAATATACACCATTGGAAAAGGAAGGCTTTTGTAGGACATTCGAATTTCTGAAGTCTTTTCCATCGCTGAGATAGAATAGATGATTTCATATCTTCGATTAGAAAGACATATCCAGATTTATGAGAGCATATTCCAAAAGATGCATAAGCCCATACCAATGTATCCTTTAGATCCCTGGTACATACATGAGCTTCATTAAAGCGGACTATGAATCAACACCACAAATCTTCTCAATTCCCTTGTAAATTAAGGTGATGTATCAAATGCCAACCCTACCCTCACATTGAATAGCTTTCCTCATCTATGACTTGAGATAACATTTGAAAACCATTAACTGAAGGATTCTCTATCATCTCTTGTCAAAGACAATAATTTGGGCTACTCTCAACCCAAGGATACAATCCAATTCTGACTTTCTCTCCATTTTCGACTTTCCACTACAGTCCCCTAGCAATCGCCTGGAAAGAGTGAACAACCACCTTCCAAATAACTGGAGCATTTGATCTCCTTCGATCCAGAGCCTTAACCCATTCTACAATTAACTAAGGACTAATGTATTTGTGGCAAACAACCTCTGGCCATAGGCTTCTTGTAGAGATTAGATGCCAACCCACTTTTGTAGCCAGAGCCTTGGTGAGAAGATGGATATTCTTCAAACCCCAACCTCCCCATTGCTTTGGAAATGTAATTCTATCCCATTTTACCCACGCAAAAACTATGTCTTCCTTTTGACCCACCCATAGATAACGAAAATAGATCTTCCTTACTAATGAGAGAGTCCCTTTTAGGATCCAAGAAAGGGAGGACCAAAATATAGGGATCACTTTAAGGATTGTTTTTGTGAGGATCAACTTGCCCGCCTGAGATAACCATCTAAAACTCCAGGATTTTATCGTTTTTATCGTTTTTTGCCAGAAGTCAATACCAATCAACTTTCCTATAATCATTTGGTTTTAAGGAAAAGCCAAGGTATTTGAGACCTTCTTCAATAGGTTCTTCTTCATTAGGATTTAGTTGGAAAGAAAAGACATTTTGCACATTCTTGTAGTCTTCTCTAGGGAGCCCAAAGAGAGAAATGGAGGATTTTGGTTTATTTACCACCATTCCTGTAGCTACTTGGAATAAAGAGAGAGCTTCCTTGATAGAGGACACATCCTGCTGAGACCCATCATAGAAAAGTAGGACATCATCAACGAAGAGGATATGACTAATATAATAGAAATCATCAACAACAATACCCCATAATTGTTATAGACATTTTTGGGCACTGCAACCCCAAGCATAAATGTCCATAAACTAAGGGCTCCTAAGTCCCTAAAGGTGTTGTTCCAACCCCTAAAAAGAATAAGGTCAACTGATTACAGCTCCTCCCAGAATTTCTCCATGAAAAAACACTCAGAACTGGTCAAAACTGGACCATTTCACCTGCTCCATAGGCAAAGTGCATTGCATCCCACCTAAATACACATAGTAGGTGCGTTGAATTTCAAAAAGCCCTTCTATGGGGTGCGATGGGTGAGAAGGGACAAATGACAGTGTCAATCCGCGAGGTGGAGAAGCATGGAATCTTCCAGAAACTTCTCCTGTGACACTTGCCTCTCTGAATTTGACCAGGGATGAGTAAGAGATCATCAATCTCCAAGTGGAATCAAGAACTATCAGAGGGAAGACACTAATCAAATCACAAGCTAACTCATCTCCCTTGCAGACATCTATATATGGATCACTCATCCCAGATATCTGGAGGCTGGAATTTTGCATCTTGTAAGGAATCGTTGTTGGTTTCTTGAGGCAACATCATAGTGTTGGGTGATCTAAGCTTTTCATGAGGTGAAGAAGGGCTCACTTGCTGAGACGATGATGCTGGGTTAGAACGATTGGTTGTAACTCTCTTGGCTCTTTCTTGATTATCAATAAAGCTATTCAAGTTTTCCTCCATACTCTTGTGTGATTTATGTTTTATGCATTTGTATGGTCAACTTACATCTGATCCTAGATTGTTTATGATAATAGATCCATGTTCTCGTATAGTGTTATGTTGCTTTGATTCTACAGGTACTATGTGAAGCTGGGTATACAAGAAAGAAAGTAGCAAAGGACTATCAGAGGAGAGAGGAATCGAGCAAGGAACCAAGCGCAAGACAGAGGTTGGTCTTCTTTATTCTTCTCTCATCTATCTCTCATAAAGGAAAACGAAAGTAGTTTTACTTTATTTGTTTCTAAGGTAGCTACCAGCCTTAGTGGGATTAGCGGTTCTGCATAGATACTTTTCCCTGTAAAAAAATGGCGACTCCACTGGGGAGCGAATAGATTGATTGCTTATCTACATTTGTTTACATTATAAACTTACAGACGGAGCCTGAAGTCAAGCCGGCTAGCCTTCGAACTGCATTTGCTATGCAAGTGCAAAGTAGATCAACGCTGCTTCAGTCAATCTCCGGGTTTTGTTTATGAATTAAACAATTGATTTACAAGCTTTCTAACTGCCCTCATGGTGGCTCTAGTAACCTCCTTAGATCTACCCCTGTGATTGATTTACTGATTACCACTTGCTCGGCCAAAATCCCTGAACTGAACTGCAAACTGTGACCCGGAAACCAATCAAAGTCTCGTCCCTGGTCCAACGCACTGTTTGTTCTTTGAATCTCAAATTCAGTGCACTTCCCGAGTGTAGTAGGTGCGTTGCATTTCAGTTTCACTGTGTTACAGGTGCGCTGATCAGACTAGGTATTGTTCCTAAATTTTGGTTTCTGTGTTCACTCTTTTCAGATCTATTCAAGAGTTTTGCTGCCTGTAGTCAGTACACCTCTTTTTAAAACCCCTTTCCTTGCTGTTATTCTGCCTCCATTGTGCAAAGAACTGTAAATGTTTTTATGTATTTTTTGAGTCATTTTCAGTTCTCCTTTACAAAGAAGTAACGTAATTGTACTGTCGTTTCTTGATTTGAAAGTGTCGCAAGTGTCGTTTTCAGTCATAGAAGAGAATCTGATTGTTCTTGATAGTCGATTACCCTGTTACTATTGTATTCGATCTGAATTAGTAGTTTTTCTAGTGTTGAAAGCAAGTTTTCATTTCCAAATCGCAAAGTGTTGTCATTGTCTTCATTTTGATTTTGAAAAGAAACTTGTTAGTAATTGTCGCTTTGAAAAATAATTCAGATTTGCGCATTAGATTTCTTTTTATCATTCACATATTAAGAAGGCTGAAAACAAATACATGCATGTGCATTTGCATTTAGACTGTTTGATTGGTTTGATTTAGGACAGTGCATATAGTGTGTGCTCTATGCTCTTTGCTGAAAGAATACTGTCTCTCTTTCCTTAGTAGCTAGGATTTTCATTGCACAAAGAAGATAAAATGACTGTTTATCATCTTAGATTGCATTTTAGGAATTGTACATCTACATCACGTAGTGAACCTGAAAGGAAAATTTCTTAAGCAAGATCAAGTATAAAATAAATTTAATGAATGTAACAATGCTTTGGAACTTAACACACAACATCTAGAAGTCTAGGCTAGAGACATATTCCGGCGTCGTAAAGCCTGGTAACTATTGTTTTCACTGTTGGTTGGGTGATTCCTCCACTTTGAGACGATAAGTGCCAGTACGGACTTGTGCTCCCACGTACCGTCGAGTATATTTTGGGAGACCACAATAGGCTTAATCCTTTATCCATAGGAAGCCATGTCTACTGCCCTATCGATCGCAATGCACTGAACACAACATTCGGGAAGATTGACTGCCGTACCGTAAAAAGTATTCTACATTTTTGTGATTGGTTTGGTAATCCCTCTGTCTAGATTTCCAGAGCAGTCCCTTTCGTTCCTTTTCAGGCTCCTTAACGGAAAAGGTCCATCTGAGCACTTGTCACTTCAGGTTCATTAAAAATCAAAGGCGACTAGAGTCATCTATTATTTTTCTTGACTCTTAAAAATTGAAAAAACAAGTTGTGTCAAAGCGTCTAAAATTCATCTAATTCAGAAACATACTTCCCCTTTATTTTTAGTTGATCAAGTAATCCGCAATCGTGGAAGAAATTCAATTGAAACCTCGTCGTTCGCGGAGGCTTACGAGTCAACCGTCTTTGTCTCCGAAATCGAAACTACCTACGGATAAAGCGAACTCGTTTAACTAGTTCCAAATCTCCTAGTAAAGTTAGAACAACTGTTCCAAGACCATCAGAAACTCCGGTTACTCCAAACGTTTCTGGTATCCCTGCCTTTACAGAAGAAGTTCGGCAGCCACAGAGGGACAGTAGCTCTGATCCTAGTTTGAAGGTAAACACTTGTGTTACTGAACCAGTTTCATCTACAACCGGTTCGGAGAGTTTTATTCCCCAAACATCTATCGCTACAGATTCCATACCTTCTTCGGCACCAGAAATATTTTACAGACCTGACGGTCTACCTCTTCCACCTGGTCTGATAGAAGAGATTGTGGAGGATCCTACATCTAGTACTCCATCGCAATTTGGAGTCGGGATCACTCTGTATCCTTCTTCATCAGAAATTAGTCTACCGCCATCAGAAGCTCCTGTGGAATCGCTAGGTAATCTTTTGGATAGGCTAGAAATGTCTAAACAACCGTCGACATCTAGGACTGTGTCGTCCGACACAGCAACGATAGAACTTCCTGCTATCACTCCAACAATGTTCGCTGGTATACCATCTGTCCCAACTAGCTCTCAATCACTGGAAGGGGCCCACCCAGGGGCTATTTCGACAGTATGGTCCATTCCTGATTGTTCATCCAGAATAGTATCCGGAAACTCTTATGTTAAGTCTCAACAAATTGATCCTTCAGGGTGTCAATTTGGGCAGTCTGGTCCCCAAGGGCAAACGATTCCTTTAAGTACCGGATTACCGTCGTATGGGGGGCAGTATACCCTTTCATTGTCTCCTCCGGGAGGACAACCATACGAGAGTTCACAACAAAATTTAGGTTATGCTGGAATTACATCTAGCGGTTGGGTGCTAATACTGCCTCAACAACCAAGAGTTGTATATTCAATGCAACAATGTTTACCTATGTCAAATATACCAACTACGCCAGCTATTGTGATGGTGTCACAAGTACAAGTGCTGCCTATTGTATGCCAACCTCAGGTTTCTCAGGTTGTAATGCAACAGCCTCTTGACCCTGCAACTCAACCACAATCGCCGACTGGTGGAATGACACAGGCCCAAACGGGTACAATTACCCCTCATCTTGGTCAAACAGTTAGTATCGGGCAATAGCACATGGCTTCACAACCTTGGCTAGTGCAATACCAACAACCGCACTTCCAACAAGTATACTAAGGACCTAAGCAACAAATCTTTGCAAATAGTGGGCAGCCGTATATTCAAAACGGTCAAAATCAACCATTCTACAATGGTTATGCCCACCAACCTTACCAAAGTTACCAACATCAAATGCATTATGCTGGTATGCAAAGACCAACTGCTCAGGCGATTCCATCTTATCCTGGGTATGCTTCACCTAACTTGAATCAACAGTTACCCTTCGTGGCGAATTTAGAGTTACCGGATCTAAATCGGTTAACAAATGATCCAATCGCTTACGCCCCTTGGTGGCCAGCAATTCTGCATAAACTTCCGTTAGATATTCCTAAATTTAATGGAAATCCGGGTGAAGATCCGTCGAATCATGTGATGACCTTTCATCTGTGGTGTTCTTCAAACACCCTAAACGATGATTCGATTAGGCTTCGCCTTTTTCAGGGGACGTTAACTGGTCTGGCAGCAAAATGGTATATCAAATTGCCCAGAACTTCGTTTGACAACTTCAGTACCCTAGCCACAACCTTTTTAACCCATTTTCAGTTACCAATAAGGTACGAAACGGGAACAGAACTTCTTACCAATTTCAAACAAACAACGGCCACTCACATATCTAATCATATACATGAGTGGCGACGTCGTCGTAGAATGGTAAAAACATATGTTCCTGATCAGCTTTTAGCTGAATGGTTTATTAAGTCTTTGTTACCTTCCATTACAAAAGATGTGGCAAAAGGGGGAGCCGTCACCGAAGAGCAAGTTATTTCTCGTGCGCAATATTTGGACTTGATTTACACTCAGTCTGGCATGATCTATGATAAAATACCTGATGCGCCCAGACCAGAATTCTCGGTCCCTCCTCCTCCTAAATCAAACAATGACTCTCATGCTGGCAATGGCGTGACTGGCGCGATAGACATGAAATCGACAAAGGCTACATCTAAAAAGGCCCGTAAGATTTCCAGTCAAAATGCAAAAGAAGAACTTCTTGCCTCGGAAGTAAATGCCATCTCGACAGATAAAGGCAAAGAAACGAAGCAACTAGGAGGCAAGAAGAAAAACAAAGGGAAGAAGAAGACATAGGAGGAATCATCACCTGAAAAATCTTATGCAAACCCTCCTAGAAATAGGAAACCAAAAAATCCATGCTTTATATGCGATGAGGATCATTGGACATCAGATTGTCCACACAGAGCTGAGCTTAAAAAATTCTTCAAGAATTCAAAAACCGCGGCAGTATTAACTGATCCGTTTCCGAATCCAGGAACAAATCTGGTTGACAGTGGAAATGCTTCCCCGTCTCAAGTGATGATGTTATTGGTTTCCAAACTGCAAAATGATGCTTTGATATCGACAAGGAACAAAGATTACGGGAATCCACAGTTGTCGAACAACAAGGATGAAGATCAACCTAGTAGTTCGACAACAACTTCGACAGAAGTTGTGCCGCCCATCATTCCTGAGCTGACAATAAAACCGCCAAAGGGAGTAGTACACAAGTCGACATTTAATCCTCGTGCTAGAGCAGCATAACATTATAATATAGTGGAAGATCTGGCCCAATCGCCATCCGCTATGTCGACACTTGAGGTACTGCAAAATTGCCCATCCCAAAATCAGGCTTTACTATCAGCTATCGGTGGGATAGACCCAAAGGATTCAAATCTTGTGTCCTTTAATCATAAAGGATATGATCCTCAGTTACCAACTCAACTAGCTTTCCTCATTCAAGTGAAAGCCCTCAACAAAACTGTTCATCAAACAATTATTGATGAGGGGGCATCTACATGTATTATGTCGATGAGTTGCTGGAAAACTTTAGGATCTCCAACCTTGTCGTGATCTTCGATGACATTAAAAGCATTCGACGGACGAACGTATACCCCATATGGTATTCTAAGTAACTTGCAGGTTGAACTAGGAGGGAAAACAGTGGAAATAGATGTCGAAGTAATCGACGGAAACCTCGATTACAACATCCTACTGGGAAGACCATGGATATATGTTATGGCTGCTGTTGTGTCGACCTATTTTAGGAAGATTGCATTCCCCTTTCAAGGAGGGATTACAATCGTCGACCAACAAACTTTCCTCCCCAATGGTTCTCAAGTTACATGAAGCATTCCAATGATCCATGGAAGCCCCCATTCGCTTCAAAATATCAGAGTAGGCCTACTAAAAGACCCTATATTAATGGGAACTTTTGCCCTTCCGCCTCCAATAAATCTGGCAGAAGTAGCATCGATAGGAACCTGCAATATGATATCTTCGATTGAAAAGATCTCAGAAAACGATATAAACATGGATCATACGCAGGTATTTCCTCCAAGCCCAAGGGAAACATTGTAGCAATCAATGTTTCTAGCATGGGAGGCAAACCCAATACAACGCTCATCAAGCGTTTGGATAGATAGGTCTAAGGAATATGGCACCCCTTCAGATCCTTGGTCGCGAGTGCATTACACCGACGAAGGAATTGTTCAATCAATGGTAATTGAAGGGGCACCATGGGAAGATTACCACCATCGTTCCCTTCTTCTGGATTGTGAAGAAGATACTCCTGATGACCTTCATCATCCTTCAGTTTTTGATTTCCTATCAAATACTGTAAACACGGTGGATTCCGAGCGAAACTTGTCCAACATTGAAGAGACTATAACCATAAATATCTCGACCAAAACAGATGTTGTAGAGAATATTTATGTTGGCAAATGTTGTTCTCCTTCAGAACTGGAAATATATAACACTCTTTTTCGCGAATTCAGAGATGTCTTTGCTTGGTCATATAATAAAATGCCAGGAATTGACTCGAGTATCGTTGAACACGAAATTAATATGTATCCAGATGTCAAACCAGTACGATAACGGCTACGGTAGGTGCACCCCAAGAAAGCCGCTGCCATCAAGGCAGAAGTTGAAAAACTTCTCCATGCTGATTTCATTTACCCGGTTCCTCTAACCGATTGGGTATCGAACATTGTTCCTGTTATGAAAAAACAAGGAACGATTAGAGTGTGCGTCGATCATAGGGATGTAAATCAAGCTTGTCCAAAAGACAACTACCCTACACCCTTTATTAACCAGATAATTGATGAGTGCGTCGGATGCGAAATCTTTTCATTTATGGATGGATTCTCCGAGTATAATCAAATAAATATCCGCCCACAGGACTAGTCAAAGACTGCATTCATTTGTCCATGGGGCACATTCGCATATTGAAAATTACCCTTTGGTTTAAAGAACGCAGGGGCAACATTTCAGAGGGCAATGAATTATGCCTTCCATGACATCCAAAACATCGTTCAACCATATCTCAATGACCTTCCGGCTCATTCGCGAAAGCGGACTGATCATCCGCAGCATTTAAGAGCGATAGTTCTACGTTGCAGACACTACAAGATACGACTCAATCCACACAAATGTGTGTTCTGTGTCAGTTCTGGTCGTTTACTTGGCTTTTTAGTCTAAAAGGACGGGATTTGTCTCGACCCATGTAAGGTTCAAGCAATCATAAATTTGCCTCCACCTTCAAATATGCTTTAGATTCAGAAACTCCAAGGGAAAGCAAACTTTCTGAGGAGGTTCATTCCAAATTACGCCGAACTTGCTAAAGGTTATACACGTCTATTGAAAAAAGAAGTGCCCTTCATCTGGGATCAGGTTGCGCAAGCTTCCTTTGGTGCTTTAAAAGAATCCCTAATGAAAGCATCATTAATGTACACTCCCGATTATCAAAAAGACTTTAACCTGTATCTGGCTACAGCGGATACAACCATCGCAATGGTTTTAGTTCAAGAAGACAACGAAATTGAACATCCTATATATTATTTGAGTAAGAACTTAAATGATACAGAAAGCAAATATTGTTATGTTGAAAAGCTAGCGCTCGCAGCTGTTCAAGCGATACAGAGATTTTGACACTATGTCCTCTTTCAAAAAACTACCATTCTGTCAGATTGCAACCCCATGACTTATATATTGTCGCGATAGTTGCTGGGGGGAAAATATTCAAAATGGATAGCAATTCTATAAGAGTTTGATCTGGAATTTGTAAAATCCAAGTCAAAGAATACCCTGGTTTTCGCAGAATTATTATGCGATCTCCCATCGTCATCCAACGATGAAACAGCCGAAGAAAAAATCGTGGATGAATCTTTGTTTCTGATATCTTCAAGCAATCCGTGGTATGGAGATATAATCATTTATCTCCAAACCCAGAAATATAGGCCTAATACCTCCCGCTCCGAACAAAAACGTATTCGATACCAATCAAAAGACTACATGATCGTCGGTGAAACACTTTACCGTCGTGGTGTTGATACAGTTCTGAGGAGGTGTCCCACCATGAGGAGGCCGAAAAAGCCCTGAATGATTGCCATTCAGGCGTGTGTGGGGGGCATCAATCCGGTTACGTTACGACGCAAATTTTTTTACGAGCAGGGTACTTTTGGCCAACAATGTTCAAAGATTGCATAACCGCAGTCAGAAGTTGCCATGCATGTCAAATTTTCGATAGCAAAACCAGAAGAGCACCCGCACCTCTGTAACCAGTAGTTGCTATTGGGCCATTCGCCATATGGGGCATCGATTTCATGACATGTAACCCACCTCGACCGGGCGGCATGGGTATATCATAGTCGCAGTTGACTATTTTACCAAATGGGTCGAGGCAATGCCTACATTAGATAACACTGGTGAAACAGCTGCCCTTTTCTTTTTCAATCATGTAGTCGCCAGATTCAGCGTTCCATAGGATATAGTCACAGATCATGGATCACATTTTCGCAATCACATGATGGCCGAATTAGCTGCCAAATTAGGGTTGTCTCACGACAACTCTACTCCATATTACCCGCAGGCCAACAGACAAGTTGAAGCAATCAACAAGGTCCTGAAGCGCATGCTGCGAAGGATGATTGAGTCGACAAAAGGAGTTGGCACCTGATCCTGTACTCAGCCTTGTGGGCATACCGAACATCGGTAAGGAATGCAACTGGGTTTACACCTTTCCAATTAGTGTATGGCCTAGAAGCAATCTTACCAGTTCAGTGTGAAATCTCGTCCCTCAAACTCGCAATCGACCTTCTCCCCGGAACTTCAAAAGAGGAAGCTCGTTTCTTGGAACTAATCCAATTGGATGAAACACGTCGTGATGCCGCTCTAGCTAACGAAGCCCATAAGAAACGAGTTAAGGCGCAGTTCGACAAGAATGTCAAACCCCGTGTCTTCTCAGAAGGTGACTTGGTCTTGCTTTATGACCAGGAATCCGATAAATTGGGAGCAGGTAAATTCAAGTCTTTATGGATGGGCCCCTATATTGTTAAGCGAGTGTTAGCAAAAGGAGCCTACGAGTTAATGGATTATGACGGGATTCCACTGGCACAACCTCGTAACGGGTTGTACCTTAAGCGTTACTACGCATGATTCAGTGTGGTAACCAATATGCTTTTGTTACATTTTTGTTTTCGCTAAAGTATTTGTTTTGGTCAAGTAAATCCACTTTTTACATTTGTCACAGATGTCGAACCTGTTGGAATCATTTGTTGGATATGCCGACGGAGCAAGTCGTAGTTCGCGGAACCTATCTTCTGCGGCATGGGCCATTTTTGATCCAAGCGGCGAGTTAGTAAGTTTCAGAGGGGTATGTATTGGTCGATCAACGAATAACATCGCTGAATATAGCGCGTTGATAGAACTTCTCTCTGATGCCATCACACATGGCATATGCCGACTGGTCGTCAGGCTAGACTCACAGCTCATCATACTACAACTCACTGGTATCTACTCTGTCCGAAATCCAGCTATCTATCGCATGTTCCTAAGGGTCAAGATTTTGGAAAGGCAATTTGATTTTATTCAATATTAGCATATTTCCAGAAGCTTAAACACATTAACTGACTCATTGGAAAATTATGTGTTAGATAGACATTTGCAACATTTATAAAAAGAAGCATTTCATCAATATTTGCATGTGGATCATATAACTTAACCAAAATAAAACTCCGAAAATCAAAAATATATATATAACTATTTATGGTTTACACATAATGTTCTGTAACCAAGAAAAAATTGGTCAAATGACCCAAAACTCAAAACGCTAGGGGGCACCCTAGTCTAATGATGCTGGTGATAACAAGTCACCGCCTGTGCAATCATGCGTAAAAGCCTAGTCCATCGACTTGGCACACCAGTGGTATGTCGTTGTAACCACATGGGCAGCTCGTCAGTCCTCATGTCTGGAATACCGAGAGTGAGGCCCTCGACCTGGTCCTGTAATGCTGAAAGAGTCTCGGCCACATCAAGGTCGCGAAGGATAGCCCTTCCCACAGCCTCTCCTGCTAGAGTGGCGGCTGGCCCTCTCAGGCGTACTACTGGCCGAACGGGACCAACATCTGCATGAGCACATGAGTTCTGATTAGTCTTGACAGAATAAAGCACAAGGAAATTATAAAAGAAAAACGATAAACAAAAATATGGTCAAGAATTTACCAATGGCACCCCACTGCTCGCCAGCTGGCAGTACCAAATCCGGGTCACCCCGGAAGTCCATACCAGCATATGGGTACTCAGAATAAACCATCTCCTGACGATCAAACCACCCGAAGAAGGTATCAGAAAAAGAAATCTGAGACTGACCAGCATGTCTGGACATGTGGTCGACCCATCTCTACATCCGTGGTTCGGTCGGTGGAGGTAAACCAAGTGCAATATACTGCGGCTGCATCAGTGGTATCCTTTCCAAGGCGAAGGCGGTCAAAATAGAACCATACCCAAAGTTCTTCAATCTCCCATTTTTCACCTTGGTCAACTATTCTTTCATCACAAGGAGTACTGCATCACACCAGTTGAACACCTTCGGTTCAAGACATTCCAAGGCGTACTGCATATAAGACCGGTTGGCCACATGGAGAGCCGCACCACCAGCCATCCTACAAAAGGTGAATAGAATGGTCCTCAAAGACCTGCCAGTGACATCTTGGATGATGATCTTGCCGTCTTTACTCGGCTGAGATCCCTCTTTGCAATACCTGTGAACATAATCTCTCATAGATTCACCTCCACGGGCCGAACCTGATAAAGAGATAGGGGTACCCCGCCTTGATAAGCCGGTCAAAAAATAGATGTCCACTACAGTCAAGGGGATGGATTTGCCCCTAATCTGGAACACCTGGCTGGTAGGATCCCAAGCATCGAGCAAATACTGCAACAAGTTGATTTGTTGTCTCATGCTAGAGATGCGGAAAAACTTCGACAGGCCACAGTTCCACAGTGCATTTACTGTAACTGGATCATGTAAAGCAAGCATGTCCTCTTCTTCATGCTCACGTTCTTGCCATGTAATAGTCATCTTACTCCAATAAATCTTTGAAAGCAAACAAGAGAAGAGTTAGATCCTGATTTGGTGAGAAACAGGCAAAAATTTCCATTAAAAACTATGCACAAATTTCCTTCCTTGCGCCCATCGCACCTCCAACTTAGTCCTGGGTTCATTGCATGTCAACTGCCCAGTGAGTAGGCCAACATGCAATGCACCTTTCGATGCAGAAAGGGTGCGATGGGGCCAGAGCGAGTTTTTCAAACCCCAGAGGCTCAGAAAAACCAGAAATCAAGCTGAGAATACAAAATGTAAAAGATGAAATGAAAGAGCTCAAGTTTAGCTCCTACCTGGTCTAGACGGCGCCAAAAATCGTCCACAGAATCTCTCGAAATCAGTTGGTGAAAATCAAGGGGGAAAATCACCTCCAAAGCTCCAACAAGTCAAAGTTCAAATGAAATGGTAAAATGAGAGGTAAAAGCACTTTTAAATTACTTTTTTCGTAATTCAAGTAAAATATTAGTGTCTTAACTCATTTTTCAAACATATATTGTTCATTTCTAACTATTTTGATGAAGCAATTGAGCATGCAGTACAATCTTTGAAGGAACAAAGCTATTAATGGTAAAGTCAAGAAATGACCGTTATATCGAGCAGTTTTAACGTGGACTTCATGCTCGTTAAAAAGTAAACATAAGCAATGAGCAAATGTTTCCCCCAGCATTTAAGCTCATTAAAAAATGAACCAATTTCCGGTAAATAACCATCGCGAATGTAGTACTTTAGCCTTTGAAGCCTTGGTCGTGTTCTCATCATCACCTCCACTTTGTATTGGCCGATCATTCACCTCCACTTGATTTTTTACCCTTTTGAGGAACAGCTGCAAAGAGTGATTCTACTAGCCATCCTTGTAACACTGCCATGATTGGGAAATTCCAAACCTTACCTGGAATCAGCTGCTACCCAAATTTATCACTCGTTCCTCAAAAAACGAGTCTCCTTTAAGCTCTTTTCAGCTGACTCGTAAAATATGAAAAGATTCCCGAGCCATTGGCCTCTCCAGCTCGTTAAAGTGACCAGAAGTGCTATCCCTCCTTTAGATTTTAATCCTTTTGGACCTGAGGGATTATTACACAAAAAGATCGAGCGCTTGTTTTGTTCGGCTCGTTAAAAGTATCAAAAATTCATCCCTTCTGTATTGTTTTATACTTTTTCGGACTTAAGGGATTAGATGACGAAAAAGGATTTTTGGAGTTTCCTTTACGTCCCTTTTCAGACTTTTTAAAATTGAAAAGGACCGAGTTATCTTTGTCGTTAAACTCGTTAAAACCTAATAGCGACAAACTTGTCCATAACAGATAAGAACGATTTTCACTATCGCCAGGCTCGTTAAAACATAGCGATGGGTTTGCCCGAAGGGAAAATTATAGAACAAGCATATGTTATCCTCCTCAAGCTTGACAAAAATAAAGAGGTACTGGTCAGCAATGACTGGGGAAAATTTGGGAAGAAAACTTGAAGAAACTTTGTTGGTAGCAAGTCGCTCTTGAACATGACACTTTCACTCCGCATCCAAGTCGGGTTGGGTTGTTTCATTCACCGGTCACATCACCATGGTCACATCACACCATCCACATTTGGGGTTAATGCTACCAATCCATCATGTCAGTGTCGCCGATATGTTCAAGAGAAGTAACTCAGAGAATTCACCTGTGTCTCACCCGCTGCAATACATTTACGCTCCATTCTTTCATGACCGCCACCATGAACCTTATATCACCAGATCGTTTTCACCTCCATTAAAATCATTTGCTCCGTTCCGTGTCATTGATGTGGGATTCATTAAGGCCCTCCTATGATGGATCGCTTCTTGTCGACATCAGCTCATTATCCAAGAAGTCGATCTAGGAACACCCATTTCCGTACTTTGAAGCTTGCATGCCTCAATGGCAAGTTTCTCACTTCCGGCGACAAGTTTACATCAATGGTCTTCGACTGAAAGATTTTGCATGGTGTTCGACGCCAAGTCCCTTATTCACACCACGTGAATTGTACTGCAGTACCTTGAGGATCATTATCATTATCGGTGATTCCTCTTGCGCCTGTTAACAGCTTACATCATTGGCTGGTAGTCAGGCGATGTCTTTCCATGTTCGACTCCAGAACATCTCTCACATGGATCGACTTGTACTTTGAGTGAAGATAGAACGAGATTGAAGACCCGGATCTAGTTTCATCCATCCGGGCTGCGATATATATTCAGGAAAATAAAGACATCAAATGTACATCATTGCTGCACAGATAATCATCCAATCTAAGGGATGATGGCTCTACCAGAATCATCAGTCTACACTAAGACGATTGTCTGTCCTATGTACATGAAAATGAATTTATAAAGCTGAGCATGGGAATGCCCGCCTCAGCTAGATCATGAAAATATTATGAAGATAATGTATTGTATTGTATCTTATTACAGGTCTCCTTCCATTTTGAAAGAACTTCGGATCCTCATGATAAAGCATTTCACCCGACATCAAAAAAGATTAACGACCTCATGCTTTAGGAGGCAACTGTTATAGACATTTTTTGGCACTGCAACCCCAAGCATAAATGTCCATAAACTAAGGGCTCCTAAGTCCCTAAAGGTGTTGTTCCAACCCCTAAAAGAACAAGGTCAACTGATTACAGCTCCTCCCAGAAGTTCTCCATGAAAAAACACTCAGAACTGGCCAAAACTGGACCATTTCACCTACTCCATAGGCAAAGTGCGTTGCATCCCACCTAAATACACACAGTAGGTGCATTGCATTTCAAAAATCCCTTTTATGGGGTGCGATGGGCGAGAAGGGACAAATTGCAGTGTCAATCCGCGAGGTGGAGAAGCATGGAATCTTCCAGAAACTTCTCCTGTGACACTTGCCTCTCTGAATTTGACCAGGGATGAGTAAGAGATCATCAATCTCCAAGTGGAATCAAGAATTATCAGAGGGAAGACACTAATCAAATCACAAGCTAACTCATCTCCCTTGCAGACATCTATATATGGATCACTCATCCTAGAGATCCGGAGGCTGGAATTTTGCATCTTGTAAGGAATTGCTATTGGTTTCTTGAGGCAACATCATAGTGTTGGGTGATCTAAGCTTTTCATGAGGTGAAGAAGGGCTCACTTGCTGAGAGGATGATGCTGGGTCAGAATGATTGGTTGTAACTCTCTTGGCTCTTTCTTGATTAACAATAAAGCTATTCAAGTTTTCCTCTGTACTCTTGTGTGATTTAAGTTTTATGCATTTGTATGGTCAATTTACATCTGATCCTAGATTGTTTATGATAATAGATCCATGTTCTCGTATAGTGCTATGCTGCTTTGATTCTACAGGTACTCTGTGAAGCTGGGTATATAAGAAAGCAAGTATCAAAGGACTATCAGAAGAGAGAGGAATCGAGCAAGGAACCGAGCACAAGACAGAGGTTGGTCTCCTTTATTCTTCTCTCATCTATCTCTCATAAAGGAAAATGAAAGTAGTTTTACTTTGTTTGTTTCTAAGGTAGCTACCAGCCTTAGTGGGATTAGCAGTTCTGCATAGACACTTTTCCCTGTAACAATAATGATCCCCTCCTTGTAGCATCAATCAATAACCTTCTCAGACCTTCAACAATAAGTAGAAATAGAAGCGGGGATATAGGACATCCATGGCGAAGGCCTCACTGAGCATTGAAAAAAGAAGTTGTTGCTCTGTTGATTAAGACAACAAAAGAGACAAACATGGTGCAACTCATAACCCAGTTAATAAATGGGACTTCAAAAACAATATGGCGACTAACATAATACGAAGATAAATCTAGCTTACCCTATCATATGCTTCTGATAAATCAATCTTAATCACCAATCCTCTTAATTGGTTGTTTTGTCCAATTACTAGAATTCGAGTTTTGACAACCCATGGTATTCTTCTCTCATGTCACTTGTTTAAAGGCATAAAATTCCAAAGAATTTTCCACACATAAAAATAACCAAACATTTGGACATGTTTGCAAGCAGGTAGTGGACACTTTTTTTTCTCAGAATTCCCTTACTTTGCATTAATTTATAGGTTTGTGCATATAAGGATCTCGTTTCTATAGAAACACGATGTTCGTCTACTTGAGTGTTGACTTTTTTTATTACTGTTATCTTTTTTAGAATTCCCTTCCTCAGCATTAATTGATAAGTATGTTATCAGATCTTGATCCCTGCAAAAACCATTTATAAAATTTCATTAAAAATATTAATATGTTTAATATATATTTATATGATTTTAGATTATTTGAAGCTCATAAATCTAACTCCATTCAAGGTTCTAGGTCTACCATATTTTTGTTCCTGTGGTATGTTACATATTTGATTAGGTGCTCAAGTTTATCCTCAAAAAATCAAAGTGTCAGAATTTTGTTAAACTTAGCTTCATATCGAAGAGCTCGTCATTCTAATTTCAATGGTGTACTCTACTTCGATCTCGTACGCAAAAGTTAGAGCAAGTCAAAGTTTAGATTTAACTTGCTTACATGGCAGGATTGGATGATGTGGCAAGGTCTTTCAGCGAATGAGGAGGCGCCAAGTGGCAGGCTTCCATTGGCCCCCGCATATCGCAAATCACATGTCGCAGGTGGGTTATGTTAAAGAATCGGCCCCAAGAAAGGCCAGGGTTGCGATGCGATAAATCGCAATCACACTTCACAACACGGAGGGCATTGCAGAAATCAGCCCCAACAGATATCAGGTTGTGATGCGATTGCAATCGCATGTTGGCGAAGGAAGACATTACGAAAAATCGGCCCTGGCATGTACTGGGTTGCGATGTGATATCACAAGCGCAAATCATAGCACGACAGAGTCCCATAGACTGTAAGACCACCGGAACTCTGCCGATTGTGATATCCTTGATGCGATTTGTTTATGGATTCTAGTTTATAATTCTGTCGAGTCTACCACATCGCAGTCGCACAACCGCCGCTGCGTTCACAAATCTTAAGCTCGCTGGTCCCTATCGATTATGATTTTCGAACCTGCCAGGAAGTATGGCTCTAGTGGCTGAAATGTGGCGAATTTGACGGATTTAAGGCCGAATTTGATGGTTAGTGGTCGGAAAAGGGGAATTTATTGAGCAAATTGTGGGAGAACTTGGAGAAGTCATAACTTCTTCATTTCTTATCTAAATTGGTTACAAAAAGAGTCAATTCTAGCAATTTTGGCATTGCTGAACTCATTGAGACAAGTTTCAGAGGCATTTGAGCATTGTAAACACATTTTTGTTGTAATTTGAGCATAATAAAGAGGCTCAAGAATTGGAAGTTTGACCAAGGAGACATAGCCCAGGAGGGGTGAACTCCTCATCAAATCTTTGTGTTGTGTGTTGTATTTTGATGTTCTTTGTTGTTATTTTGTTGATGTTCAACATATATTTTATGTTAAATTGTGTAAAACATTTACATAAGAAACTCTCATGGGAATCAATTAATTGAGAAAAAATGGTGAATCCTTAAGCACTTGATAAGAAAATGATAAACATCTTGGGTATGGGGAATTAGCACATCATTACCAATCTGCTCCATTTCTGATCAATATTACATATTTGTTTTTACTTCAAAAATTGGCTATAAACACACCGTTGAAGCTTTTTATAACCATATTTTTAAATTTATTATAATTTATGTTTTTTTAATTGGTTATTAGTTAGTAATTATTCATTAGTTATTCAAAATTTCCATTTAAATATTTTTGGTTTTTCTCTTTAAATTTTAATAATCTAATATTTCTTTTATTTTTCTCTCTTCGAATTTAAATAATTTAATATCAATTTTAATTTAATATTCATCATTTTTTATTATTATTTTTTTAAATTATTTAATATTTAGTTTTGTTAGAGAAATATTGTAATGTAATATTTAACATTTTGATTAAGTCAAATCACATAAAAATAAAAATAAATAAAAAGATTAATATAATATAATTAAACATTTTAACTAAGTCAAAATAAAAGTAATGTTATACAAAATAAAATATCAATAAAAAATTAAAACGGCCTATGGTATTGACCCATGATATTCATGTGGAATATAACCTATTTAAAAAGAGAAATTGAAACAACTTAGATCTATCTTAACTTTGGATTTACCAAACATTTAATGAGATCAAATCTTTTCTATTAAGAGATTTGGTCTTTCTCCACACATTCAAGTTAAGATAAATTTAAACTGGTTTTAAATTATTAATTTATTATTTACTTTTAGCATTAGTTTAGAATATCATAAAAATGTGAAAAATAAACACTTTGTCTATAAAAAAAATCATATAGATTAGTTTTTAAATATGAGTGTGAGAGATTCATATTCATACATATTGGTCTTTAATGTGGAATTTATTGTTAAGCAATCTTAAGTATTGGATTGTTTATGATTTTTTTTTTTTTTTTTGAATATTTAATGTGGATGATTTATAATAGTTCTTTACCCTGTAAAATAGGATGACAATATTTCGTTTGTTTAATATCTAATAATTATGAGTTATTTGTAGCAGATACATTGTTATTTGAGACCATTTGTTTGTGGGCAATGACATAATGAATTGAAATTTAAGAAAGAATATTATAAAATTCGTTTGGGTTTTTTTGTTTTTTGGTTATATTTAAAAATTCGATATAAACACATTGTTGACTTTTTTTTTTTTAAGAATATATTTGTTATTATTTATTAATTAGTTATTTAAAATTTCATTTGATTGTTTTTTTTGAATTTTAATAATTTAATAATAATTTCAGTGGTGTAGTTTTTAATTTTTTTTAATGGCTAAGTTTTTAGATTCTTTTATTTATTATATATATTTTAGCGTATTAAAAAAATTACCATTGAAAATGTCCACGCTTTGAGTGGAAGAGATTCCAAATTGGTTTGTAAATGAAGGTAAGAGATTCACATTCATACATCTTAGTTTTTAAATGAGAGTGTAAGAGATTTATAGTGGTCTAAATATATTTATTTAATGTGGAATTTGTTGGTGAATATTTTTGATATTAGGTTGTTTATGAGTTTTTTTTTTGGGTGGGTGAGTATATTAGTTTTTAAATGAGAGTATAAGAGATTTATAATAGTCTAAACATATTCATGTAATGTGGAATTTATTGGTGAACAATTTTTGACATTAGGTTGTTTATGAGTTTTTTTTGGGTGGGTGAGTATTTAATGTGGGTGATTTTGAGAAGTTTTATAAAAATAAAAAATGGAAATGATAATATTTAAATTGACTAAGATATTTAGCTTGTAGTTTTGTTTTTTAATAAATACATTATATCTAGTAATTATTAGTTATTCCAAGTAAGTGTATTGTTATTTGAGACCATTTATTTGGAATAAGTGAGATATTAAATTCAAATTAAGAAAGAATGTGACGAAATGGTTAGTGGTTTATTATTATCTTTTTATCTATGGTAAGTTTTACATTAGCTAAATTGTTTTTTACTTAAAAATGATCTATAAACACATCGTTGACCTTTCCATAAATATCTTTTTAAATTTATTATCATTTAAGCTTTATATTGGTTATTAATTATTAATTAGTTATTTAGAATTTGTTTTTAATTACTTTTTTTCCTTCCTTTGAATTTTAATTATTTTTTTTTTCTCTCTTTAAATTTTAATAATTTAATAGTAATTTCAATCATATAATTTAACGCCTATTTTTTGTTATTATTTAATTTATTATATATTTTTAGTATCGTTTAAAGTATTAAAGAAATTTGTAATTGATATTCTATACACCTTAAGTGAAAGAATCCATACATATTGGTTTTTAAATGAGTGTAAGAAATTCATATTCATATATATTAGTTTTTAAATAAGTGTAAGAGATTCATAATGGTCCAAACATAGTTTTTGAATAAGTGTAAGAGATTCATAATGGTCCAAACATGTCTCCTCAGTGTAAAATTTATTGGTCAACAATTTTGACATTAAGTTCTTTATGATTTTTTAAAATTCTACACATCTTGAGTGTAAGAAATCCATGCAGATTGGTTTTTAAATGAGTGTAAGAAATTCATATTCACACACATTAGTTTTTAAATAAGTGTAAGAGATTCATAATGGTTTAAATATGTCTATTTAGTGTAAGAACTCCATACATATTGGTTTTTAAATGAGTGTAAGAAATTCATATTCATACACATTAGTTTTTAAATAAGTGTAAGAGATTCATAATAGTCTAAACATCTATTTAGTGTAAGAACTCCATACATGTTGGTTTTTAAATGAGTGTAAGAAATTCATATTCATACACATTGGTTTTTAAATAAGTGTAAGAGATTCATAATAGTCTAAACATGTCTCTTCAGTGTGAAATTTATTGGTCAACGAAATTGACATTAGGTTCTTTATGATTTTAGACACCTTGACCGTAAGAAATCCATACAAATTGGTTTTTAAATGAGTGCAAGAAATTCATATTCATACACATTAGTTTTTAAATAAGTGTAAAAGATTCATAATGGTTCAAACATGTCTCTTCAATGTGAAATTTATTGGTCAATGATTTTGACATTAGGTTTTCTATGAATTTTTTTAATTTATTTTGTTGGGGGATTTTGAAAATTTTTCTCGAAAACCGGAAAGATAATATTAGGTTTTTTTAATTGCCAAAGATGTTTAACTTATATAGAATAATATATTTTTTAATATACATTGTATCTAAAATTTATTAGTTATTTCAAACAGGTGCATTGTTATTTAAGACCACTTCTTAGATTTTGTGAGATAATGAATTGAAATTTAAGAACATTGAGTTTCATAGATTTTTGTTCTTATGATAAGTTATACATTAGTCAAATTTGTTTTTATTTAACTAGCCTAATTCTATCTTATCCATTTCAAATGGCTTGATAAATTAGGAGTTAAGATAAATTTAAGATGACAATTTTTTTATAAATAATTATATTATATTTTTTTTAATTATTTAACATTATATAAAATAATAAAATCTCCCTTTATCTCCTTGTTAAATAGTAACATTTAATAACCCAAAGTTTCCCTCTTAATAATCATATTCTTATATAATTTACATTTACTTAATCTCCTTCAAAATTTAAAATAATAATAATATTAATTATTTTCTTTTTTCTTTTGTTAATCTTAAATTTACAAATTTAAAATTTGTAATATTTAAATATTATCACTGTTTCGTATTTTAAGTATTTTTATTCTTTGCTTTTATACCTTTTATTTAAATGCCAAAAATATTGTAAAATAATGAATACTTAGGTATTGTTCGAGAGTTTCCATCTATTTTTTTTTCATTCCTTGCTCTTACAAAAAAACTTCACACTCACTAAAGCTTAATAAAAAATGGAAAATTTCCTTTTATAATAATGTTGTTATTAATTTATTTTTTTATAAATTACAAAAATATATTCTAAATTTAAAAAAAATAATGATTAAAAATATATTATTTTAAAAATAAATACATACTCAAATTCGAAAAAGATAAAGTATATATATATTTTTTATTTGATTAAGAATAAAGATTCGACGTCATTTACTCTTTATCCTTTAATATTAAGTTGTTATTTTTAATATTATTTTAGTCCAAATTTCCTTTTATTTTGTCTTTACGAATTTTTAATTATTAATACAATTTTACTTTAAAAATTTGGAAATTTATATCATTTAAATTTAAAAACTTAACTATAATGTTAATATATATATATATATAAATTAATTAATAACTAACCATTTTTAAAACTAAATATTAATATTAATTTTAGTTTTAATTTATAAAATTTAGATATAATATAAATCACGATCATCAGCATTTCACGTGTTTTGTTCCATTATAAAAATATTTTCTAGGAAAAAACAAAACAATTTTTATTAATGTAAAATCAAACTATATAAATGGTTAACAAAAACTGAAATTACGTGCATGTCAATATGTTAATTTACTAGTAATTTGTAATTTATAAATTACAAGAAAATTTGCAAGTTAAATGACGTTCGAACTATGTTTAATTTTTTTTTGCAGCACTTAAATAATATATAACAATATATTAAAAAATGATATAATATTTATATTAATTATATTATTAACTGAAGTGAAATGAGATTGGCTATTATTATATATTCAGAGTATATTATTTTAAATTGGGAATTTATGCACCTATTTTAGAAAACACCCTAATTCATTGAGTAGGAGATTTATATGATTTTATTAGGAAATTTATAATATTTTATTGAAGCAATTATTTTTTCAGCTCATTTTGCATATCTAGAAGACAAGTGACTCTATGCATGCATTTTGTTGAAAACATTGATAGTTGGAAGAAGCTGATAGTATACTATATCATGTTTTTATTTTTATGTCAATCAAGGCAAAATAAAAATTGAAGTGGGATGAATCATACAAGTTTAAGATTTCCAGGAAGGTAGTTTTAATTTTATATAGCCCTTAAGTTTATTTTTAGTGAAATTATATTTATAGTGGTCAAACTAGATGAGTTTTGACCTAGTGCCACACCCATTCACATGGTGGGGTTGACATGTTTTTTGGTTCTACATTAAGGCCATAAATAATGTTTTTTGTTTTTCAAATTTATATTTTCATGGGTTGATTTAGAGGCCATTTTGGTAGGTAGGAATACTACTCAATGTTACAAAAATCAACACTTTTTTTTAGTCATGGAAGTATTCTCCTGCAACAAATTTCTCTTGGTTGGGAATTATCTTTCCTTAAGGAAAAATTTATGAGCTTGTCATATTGATGCATGTCTTCTACATATTCTCAACTTGAATCTTAAACAACATAAATATCCAAGCTGGGCCAAATTCCTTTATGGATCCTCATGTAATTATATCAAACTCCTTTGGTCATAACCTTAGCCTAGGCATTAGATCTTCCTAACTTTTCAAGAGAATTTTCCTTTGGACTATTCACCTTTCTAGTTACAGTCCTGTGAGACCTACCCAAGTTCTTATGGCATTTAAAGGTGAATTTCAACGATCTCCTTTGGTCGACATAGCTAAGTCCTTCTGGAAGCCAAGCCCTTTTGGCTTCTAAGGAGAAGATCTATCCAATATTGTAGTTTCCTTCGAACATTCATTTTTGATTGACCTAGCCAAGTCATTTTGGCTTCAAAGGTGAATGTATACATCTCTGTTTGTCAAATTCCTTTATGACCTAGCTAAATCCTTTTGGCTACCTCATCGTTCTTTTCAATGAGGGAGACATACAACATCATACTAAGCTCATTTTGTCCACAATTTATTCATTATTTAGTATATACTAGAGCTCTATTTCTCCTCTCTTTATCATGTCTCGGATGAAGTGATATGGTCATTGCTTTATGAATAATGATTTCCTTGAAAAGACTTACTTCTTCTCCTTAGATATATCCAATATACATCATAGTTACCAATGTACCATATATTAACTTGAGGTGTTTGTTTTCATATATTTGTTTTATGAATATTGACATGCACTTGTAGTTCATAAAAAATCATTCATCTTAATTTTTGAGGTTAACTCCTGAAGTTGAAGTAGGTCTCCATGTGGTGATATTGGTTGCTCCATTTGGCACAATAACAATGCTTCCATTATCTCTTTTTCATAAGCAATTTCTTCTATTACTGTTGCTCCCTCTATCACGTAGGAAAGTCTTTTTGTACCACGACTACTCCATCTTACTTGAGGGATCATATCAACAATGTTCCTGCAAACCTTATTCATGATATCAAAGAAGAAACAATGATCATTAAGTAATAATTATAAAAAATAGGGTTGTTAAAATAATAAAATAATATTAATCAGAGAAGAAAATAAATTACTTATATTTTAATTTAGAGTTATTGATGCCATCTTAATCCTTGCTTCCTTGCTGAATTCCACTTGCAATCTCATCCTTATTCTAAACATCAATTAACTTTCTTTCTTGTAAGACTTGTGATGGCTAGGTTTTCTTCATCCTTATTGATGGTGATGGAAATCTGTCAACCAAGGGGGTCTCCCTGATGTGAAGTCCCAATTAGACCTCACACAATTTAGAATAGGAGCCCCATCCAGCGTATTGGCACGGTTGCCATGTATTCTTATAGATTTTCCTTTGCTTTAGCTGTCAGCAAGAGAGAGAAGCGTGTATGTGCCTTTGTGGAAGACAAGTGTTCTTGGTGAACGTTCGGTTGTAGGTGTATCAGGGTTGTTCTATCGCGGAGGGAGGAAAGGAGAGCCTCTAAGAGAAAGGCAATAATACCACCCTCGTAAAGGTGCACACAAGCAAAAAGATAACTGACTAACAACAAGCAGAATAGTCCACATAGATGCGGCAATTGTTACAAACATTACAATACATTTTCAATTCGATAAACACTAAAATAATTGAAATAGTTCAACTACTTTAGTACAGATGAAAGAAAACATGAATAATAAATATTCACAGAATAGTCTTACAAATATTCAAAATCCATGCATGAAAATGTTTCGGCCATCATGCTTCAAGTATTAAGTAAAATTCCCAAGACACATGAATACAACGAGCATCACTAGCTCTAATAATGGAGCATTGGAGCCACGACTTGATCCCCAAAAGTACTAACTCTATCTCTCTGATGCCTTATGGGAGAAGCCAAGGTGAAAATTCCTTTGCTTGTATAATGAGTGTATATATAAACAATGGGGTGATGCTTCACCTCATTGTGACTCTTTGACAAGCCTCATGATTGTTTGGCTTCCTATGACTTTTCGACTTTACATGACTCTTCATATTTTGTACATGTCCTTTGGACTTCCACTTTACAGTACATTTTGATTATATAATTACATAATCCACAATAATGACGTGGCATATGAAAACTCATGATATGACATGTCATGACAGTGCTAACATGGACTGCATGATGACATCGAAATGTCAAGCCACTTTTGCTACTCCTTGTGTATTTTCTTAAGATTTCTCTTCTATACACCTCCATATGGCTTATAGGTAAGGAGTCTTCAATGATATCAAGTCTTGAGCTAAGGTTGAAAACTAGTGTCCCTTTGATTTCTCTCGATTAATCATCTTGAATAATTAGCTACAAAGATGTCTTCCAACATGTATCCCTTCTCCATCTCCTTCTTCATCACCCTGTCATGGTATGATAGAGTACTTGCATTTGAAATTCACTCATGACGGGACGACATCAGTTCGATAAACCCCTACTCTAAGATGGTGCATATTGATCCACTAACTGAGAAGGAACCAGGTTGTAGGCTAAGGGAGAGGCTCAGTGACTGCACAATTGCATAGCTCAGGCAGTCAGGGGTGAAGCTAGAGCCTTGAGACTCTGCAATGCATAGTTCAGGTTGAATTGGTCAAGATGATTGAACAATTTTAGAACTTAGTGAACTGGGCTGAGGGGTTTTTCACTATTTTATCCAACTGCACAGTTCTGGGAAGTAGATCAGACTTGGTGATTGTGAAATTATGCAACTTAGAAGCTCAATGGAAGAGCTTAATCTCAAAGACTGCACAATGTGTAATTGAGGTAAGGCTGGAGGGATGGATTGCACAATTCTGGGGGTGTTGAGGCAAATTAATTACCTATCATTTAATTGTCAACCCGGGGGTTTCATAAAACTTGCGAAGCATGCGTGCACTATATATGCTAGAAATTAACTTCCAATTTAGATCAATCTAACTACGAAACCAAATAACGACAAACCAAATTCACCTATTCTAATTCAACAATCAATTTGAAAGAAATTATAGTACAGTGTGTGGAATTGAAATCTTAATCTATCACAATTGCAAGAATTGAAATCTTAATCTATCACACTTGCAAAAATTGAAATCTTGATCTACCACACTTTCAGAAATGAAATTGCATGAAATGAAATCTACTCTAAGGGATCATGTGCACATTATCAAATCAGGATCCTATGAAATGAATAATCAAAACCACATGAGATAAAATGAGAGCAAAAACAATCATTCTTAACCTCTAGATATGGAAGAAAATAAAAAACAATCACTCTTAACCTCTCAAACATGAAAAGATATGAAAGAAATAAATCTTAATCTATGAAAAACAATAAATCTTAATCCATGAAAAATAATAAATCTCACACATTATAGGCGGCCAATCCAAAAGTATGAGGGATGGAAAGTTGTGAGGCTCCAAATGCAAGCTTAACCAAATCAAAGTGAACATCACTCATGAGCATGGTGCCAAATCCAAAATCTATATTCAAAACATGAGCATTTCCCCAACTTTACACATGCCTTTGAAAGGAGGTGGCTCTCCTAATTATACAAAAACATAAGAAGCTACCTCATTAATGGAGGTCCATTATTCTCTCCCTGGATCCCTAGAAAATCTCATAGAGTTACAACTCAAATAGATAATGATGAGACACATATCCTCTTTGACCTTTATCCAAATCTTCTTCCATATCTTGAAGGGAATTCGAATTTGAGCACTGGAGGCCACATAAGGGTGCCTTGGAAGCTTCCAAATGACCTACACATGTCATGAAACTCAAACCACTTTTAAGTATTAGCAAGTATATGTCATTTTTCTAAGTTTTAACCATTTAATTCACTTATAATACTAGAAATCATTAACTTTTGGAAAACACAAATGGAACCCATATAATTATGAAAATGGAGGCTAATGAAAGGTTATATGGTCATGGAGTTGCGGCATGTGAGTGAAATGGTGGCGATAAAGGTGAAAGTGGATGATATTTTGAATACATTTTGGAGGCTCTACATACCCCCCAACTGACGTTATTGCATGTCCTCATGCAATCTACTACATTGCTTAATTGTGATTTTCTTTTGAATGAGATTGTCTTATATCAATTGTCCTTAAACTTTGCATTTGACAATTTCATTTCTTTTTGCAAAGTATTCCTCGTCATTCGTTGAATTGCAACATGTTTGGTTGGTTTTTGTGTGACAAACAAATCTTAATTGGTATTAGTTCTTGTGTTTCAATACCTTGTTTCCTTTTGTTGCAACAAGATTCATTTAACATATTTAAGAATGCATCTTTGAATCAACCATATAATATGCTCATCATTTAGTCTTTTATTTGAAAATCACATAACTTTTGAATCATAATGCAATCATAATTGATTAGGACAAGTATGTTAGGATGAAATGAAGTGAAATGGAATGAAGTGATATGGATGTGATAATAAGTGAATGTCCCTTCCCCCCAACTAAAGGTGTTTATGGTTTTTTTTTCAAATGAGAAAGGAAATATGGTGAAGTATTTTTCAAAAATTATAATTTTAGTATTTAAGGAATTCTATGATTAAAAGCTAGAAAAGAACATACCTTTACTTACCTAGGAAGTGGAAAAACTGTGCACGTGTAGAGAAGTTGTAACTACTACTGGATCATGGAATAGAATGTAGAATTTCATCTGCTTGTTGGTTGCATAAATGATGAATGAGGTGGTGAAAGTGGATTCTTTATTTCTGTTGCTAAATCTATTGTATCTGTTGCAAAATGCTGAAATGGTATAGTCTTTTACTTACCAAAGAAGTGGAAAAACTGTGCATGTGTAGAGAAGTTGTAACTACTGCTGGATCATGGAATAGAATGTAGAATTTCATCTGCTTCTTGGTTGCATAAATGATGAATGAGGTGGTGAAAGTGGATTCTTTATTTCTGCTACTAAATTTGTTGTATCTGCTGCAAAATGTTGAAATGGTATAGTCTTCACCTGCTACAAAACTTGATGGTACAATTCTAGTCATGCGAATGAATGTGTCGTTGTTGAGCATGAAGAGAAGTCATTGGATTACCAATCATTAATGAATTTCGTTAACCAATGCGAGGAAAATCGCCAGTAATGTCAACAAGTGCCAAGGTACCTAAGTACATCTTTCAAAGTGTGAATAGATGAGTTGATGTCGAGCCACTTGCAAGATCTAACGATCAAGGGACATTGATGTATTCCCATGATTGTCAGCGAGAGAAATTGTCATTGATGCATACAAGCCTCAAGGTACTAATAAGGACTCTAGCCTTGAAACTAGATAATGTGCTGATGTCAATAGGCCAAGACTTGTTAGAAGGGAGGCCTTAATGAATCCTCCATCATCTAACACGAGCATAAAACAATAATTTTGAAGGACTATGGATGAAATTTTTTGCAGTGGATCAAGGTTTATTTGAAAAAATTGAAAAGGAAAATGGAATGAATCAGCTTTGTAGGGGAGCTGAATGGTTTTATTGCTGGGTTTAAAGTTTAGTGAAAGTGAGGCAGGAAAATGACTGTGAAGGAAAATGAGATGAAGATTTTATTGACTAAATAAGTAGGAATGCAATGGTAAGACTCATATTTGAAAGGCTTCCAAATGGTGTGATGGATCTGATTCGACATTTTTTTATCCAAAATCATGTGTTGATGCTTGGATATTTCATCTTTGATGTTGCTTTGATCATGTTCTTTTGAAAGAAATGTGGTCTTTGAGAGACATTGTTTGTTTGTGTCCATCTATTTATCTTCCTGGAACCTGTAAAAGCTTAGTACTTTTTCTGCAATGAAATGTAAGATTATCAAAAGAGAGAGGTTATTAATCTCTCTATTTATGACATTTACACAAAAAAACTGAGAATTGGTACAATAAAACAAATTCATGAAAGAAATTCAAATGAATGTTTACCTGTTTCAAAACTAGTGCCTCGGGTTACCTGTTGTGTCTTTTCAGCAATTTCTTCATTCTTTGTTGTTTCAAACTATGATGATAGATTTCTCATTATGTAGATCTTGTCGAGATCTTTCTAAAGACGTTTGAATCGTCAAAATCTGATGTCGTATTAGAAAGATATGATGATTTGAAATTTGGGTGACATAGTGAAAATTGTCATGCTTAAGTGTGGCATGGGAACATGATGCTGATGTGAAGGATGAAGTAGGAAAATTAGATGGCATGCTGCTCATGATTTTTTATTAGAATAAGTTGTCACAAAATAAATCATTGAATTAAATATAGAGCTGCATAATTGCTATTTAGCTGCAATATTGTTGTTCAACTGCAGAATTGTTGTTCAATTGCAGAACTGGTGTTCAGCTACAGAATTGTTGTTCAGCTGCAGAATTGCACAGTTTCTGTAGCTAAAATACTGAACAGATAGTTAAGTACACATAACTATACATTTTTTGTTATAAACAAATAACCAGTCCAATCTTCAAATTGATCAGTACCTCTTCTAGAAAAATTAGCAAATAAAACAATTTTTTATTTTATTATTATTATTATTATTATTATTATTATTATTATTTTTATTTTTATTTTTATATTTATATTTACGTTATCATTATTATTATTATTATTTTAATACACAAATAAAATATAAAAAAATCCGTTAAACAAACTTACACACAAAAAGGTGGCTGCAAGAAACTATTGACACTTGAAAATTTGTTGGTCATGAATCCAACTTGTAGAACAACGATGATCATCCTCATGTTTGAAAAAAATAAATTCCTGATATCTTGCATCCAAGAGCTATTGGCAACGTTCTTTCTTCTGGTGAAGGCATTCCCCACACCAGCTGAAGAAATTGTGTTGGTTCTTCTCAAGCTCCTCTGCATGGGCGTCAAGATTGACATGTGTATCACAACGTACACCATGAAAAATAAAGACCACCACTAGTAATTTTTTTTTCCTAGGGAAACATTTAATGTGACCTTCGAATCATCCACATGAAAACCAAGATCACGATCTCAATCCTTGCTATACTCAACAACAAAACCATGATGTGTATCAAGAGTTGAGCGACCAACATCTGGAAATAAAACTGAAGCCAAAGGTTTGACGAAATTAATCATTAATTTATCAAGCATCCTGTGCCATTGCAATCACACAGGATCTAAATCAAACAATCACTGGAACTCGAGAAATATGTGGCAGATCTACCTCCTGTAGATCAAGGAGACTAGATTCTTGGTGGAGTTTTTGCAGGAGAAAACCGAATGGCCGCAACTGTCTCTATGCATTAATTTAAAACCATTTTTTTCACGAAATTTTCCAAATAAGGCTCGAGATAACCCTTAATATCTCCCAATATGTTATGAATTTGAGAAACTTGTTTCTGGGTATTATAATCAACCCTGTTTTGAGAAAAACCCACATTTTATTTTTTTGAAATTCATTTTCAGTTCACTAGAAGTCGTGTTTTAAAATAACGTTTCTAAAACTGCTACACATTTCTAGCAAATGCTCAGGTAACTAATGGGTGTTGAAATTAAATAATGGCTGCATTCCAGAATAGAATTGCTGGAGATTGCTATGGTTAATTTCTGTTTCAAATCAACTTCCTTTGTAACCTTCAGCATTTGCAAACCATTCCTTTTCCCATGGTAAGATCTGTCTGTTAGAATTTCTACAAATTCAGCAATGATTCTGCATGCGGAATAAACTCAAAGAATCATTAAACCTTATTGCCCAGGGATACGAGTTACCTCCAGCCATCGGTGATGTATTGATGCAGGCCACAGTCCACAAGCTTCTCCTTCAGCACTCCAGCTTCTGTCCAAGCAAAGAACACAAAATTCTGAAGGCACTTCCGAGCTCTGCTATCTCAGCTAGATGGTGTAGAACTGAAGGGGGTTGAGATATGAGCTTGGGGACCAACAGATAAACATATAGCTAAGCTTCCATCAAGCTTCTAAAAGCTATGTGTTAGAAAAACCACAAATCAAGGTAGAGATGAGATCAAAGTAATGGACCACTTTAATAGCTCCCAATTATTAATTTAGTAATTGCAGTTGATTTTCTTAACTTAAGGAAACTACTGCAGTTGGTTTCCATAAGTTAAGAAAAGCTGCAACTCCATAAATCAAGGTAGCTTTTGTGTTAAATTAATGGAGCTTAACATTCTCCCACTTGGTCCATACTTCCAAACTTAATGTCTCAACTTAAAAACCATTGATAATCTGTATTAAGTAATAGATACATGAATCATGGCGATAAGTCCTCTAATGACGAGTATTACCTTCCATGTATTACTATGCATTTATTCTTATTATAATTTATGTGGCAATAATATCTTAATGAATAAACCCTATGTTTATTCTTGGTCCTTCTTAAATGAATTTTCTCAAATCAACTTAAGGTGCACATAATATGAGAAAAAACATCACAATAATTAAGAATTTCATTAACATTGTCCATACAATGAAAAAACTGCATAATGGAACCAAGTCCCATATTCAATACATGATCCTTGAAATTAACTGTGGCATGCCCTTAATCAAAGGATCATTGATCATTAACTCAGTGCTGACGTGCTCAATGACCACTTTATTTTCTTTAACACGTTCCCTTATAGCTAAAAACTTAATGTCGATGTGTTTATTTCGACTCCCACTTTTTTAGCCATAAAACCAGCAGCTGAATTATCACAATATATTCTCAATGGCTTAGATATAGAATCCATAATTCTAAGCCCAGAAATGAAATTCTTAAGCCATACACCATGTAAAGCAGCCTCAAACAGGATATACATAAGCATGTAGTCTTTGGTCCCATGAAGGTACCTCATTACTTTCTTTGCAGCTCTCCAGTGGTCTAAACCTGGATCACTCTGACATCGTCCCAACATTCCTACATTAGGCTTCTAACAGCAGAAGCATATGGAATGTTCTTCATTTGTTCCCTTTCTAAGTCGTTCTTCGGGCATTGGTTCAAATTGAACCTATCACCCTTCACAATGGGAGCTATACTTGGTGAACAATCCTTCATCTGAAATCTCTCTAAAATTTTTATTAATATAGGTTTCCTGGGACAGACCCAAGATGCCTCGAAATCTGTCTCCATGGATCTTAATGCCAATGACATAAGATGCCTCACCTATATCCTTCATATCAAAACTTTTAGAGAGGAATTGTCTCACCTCATGTAGCAAACCCTTATCATTGGTTGCTAGCAAAAAGGTCATCCATTTGTAAAACAAGAAACAAATTTTACTCCCACTAACCTTCAGGTATATACATTGATCCATAATGTTTTCTACAAAACCAAAAGAAGAAATTACATTATGGAATTTCAAATACCATTGGGAGGATGCTTGTTATAAACCATGCAATGACTTCTTGAGCTTGCAAACCAATTGCTCACCATGACTAGAGGGGAATCAATGAAGATGTGTTATTCATGAAGAAGTGTTATCAATCATTAATGAAGAAGTGTTATTAATCATCATCTTTTAGTGCCAGTGTGAACATGCATTGAATCATATGTGACTTTGTTTTGCAGTAAAGACCATTAGACAAAATACCAATTCCCAACATAATCAGATTTATAGAATAGACTGAAAGATTCTTCTGAAAAGTTTAAGGAATATCCAAAAGGTACAAGCCTTGAAACTGAAATCAAGTTTCTAGAAAAACTTGGAACATAAAAGGTCTTTTCTAACTCCAAAACAAAGCCACTACTTAAAGTTAAATAACATGTTCTTATAGCTTCCACATGCGAGCCCATCTTGTTTCCTGATAAGATGCTTTGCTCACTTCTCACTGGCTATTAACGTTAACCATATTAGATTCATAACAAACAAACGAGATTACTTCCTCAAGGTCGGGAATGTCAGAACGAATTTCAGAGAAATTTGCAGGTTGTACTACTGCATCAAAATAAAGAATCACATGCTTATGTTGAGGCTTAATTAACTTTCATGTTCTACCAATGCAAAACATGGTAAAAAGAATTGAATCAAATGACATGAAAATTTCTTGTGGGCTAAATTTTCAACTCAAACAGATTCAATAAAACTTTATGAACTTTCATGTTTTACCAATGTAAAACATGCTAAAAGAATTGAATCAAATGACATGAAAATTGCCTGTGGGCTAAATTTTCAATTCAAGCAGATTCAACAAAACTTTATGATCTTTCACGTTTTACCAATGTAAAACATGCTAAAAAAAATTGAATCAAATGACATGAAAATTGCCTGTGGGCTAAATTTTCAATTCAAGCAGATTCAACAAAACTTTATGATCTTTCATGTTTTACCAATGTAAAACATGCTAAAAAGAATTGAATCAAATGACATGAAAATTGCCTGTGGGCTAAATTTTCAATTCAAGCAGATTCAACAAACTTTATGATCTTTCACGTTTTACCAATGTAAAACATGCTAAAAAGAATTGAATCAAATGACATGAAAATTGCCTGTGGGCTAAATTTTCAATTCAAGCAGATTCAACAAAACTTTATGATCTTTCACGTTTTACCAATGTAAAACATGCTAAAAAGAATTGAATCAAATGACATGAAAATTGCCTGTGGGCTAAATTTTCAATTCAAGCAGATTCAACAAAACTTTATGATCTTTCACGTTTTACCAATGTAAAACATGCTAAAAAGAATTGAATCAAATGACATGAAAATTGCCTGTGGGCTAAATTTTCAATTCAAGCAGATTCAACAAAACTTTATGATCTTTCACGTTTTACCAATGTAAAACATGCTAAAAAGAATTGAATCAAATGACATGAAAATTGCCTGTGGGCTAAATTTTCAATTCAAGCAGATTCAATAAAACTTTATGATAAAACTTATTAATTCATAACTCCTGTGGGTAGGTTATGAAATTTTATCCTAATTAATCACATAAATATAATAAAAATTCCTGTGGGATAAAATTTATTATATTCAGTGTAATTAATTACAATTTAATGTCTAAATAATCTTTATGTGATCTTGCCAATCAATATATAATTTTATTTAATTAAAGATGTTGTGGCTACTCTCTAATTAATTAAAATTACATGGATCACTAGACATTAATTTTGTTGCATAAACAAAACTTAACCAGAGAGAAAAATAATGTTTACTGAAGGAGTAAGTCAAAATGACATTTTAATAAACTCCATATAACTGTAATAATTCTCCAGCAAATTCAAAAGCAGGTTAAAGCAGTCAGTATGACTACAAATTGATTGTTGAATTTATAAACTTAACCCGGAGATTGACTCAAAAATTGATTTTCAACAATGCTAAATCTGAACTTCATGCGAACTGAATGCCCAAATGAGAAATAAACCATTTCTTATTTCTCTTTAATTACAAATGTTCATAAATGTAAGTTCAATGTAATGTAATCAATTTACTTTGCATTTTGCATTGTTGATCTTATATAGTTTATTCAAATTAGCTATATAAATAAAAATAACATATACCATAACAATCTTTAACATACATGCCCACGGGGCTTTGGATTGACGGTGAATGGGTGCCTTGTTAAGACACTCCTTGCGATAGGTCACCGGTTCAAATCCCCCGTGGGTACTTAGGTTAGTCTTAACATAGAAAAAAAAAACAATCTTTAACATACATATAACCAAAGTTATAACCAAAATATATATAACCAAAGTTATAACCAAATATATATAACCAAAGTTATAACCAAATATATATAACCAAAGTTACAACCAAAGTTATAACCGAAATATATATAAGTTTATAAAGTTATATAAATAAAAAATATATATAACCAAAATATATATATCAAAATATATACCAAACGAAACAAACCATACAATATGGTATATCACAAACTTTAATATACATATAAAATGTTATGGTATATAATCAAAAGTAATGCCATGTGTTATCAAACCAAATCCTTTCTTTTGAAAACACACGACCCAAAAGAAACCTACCTGAGATATACAAAGACACACATCCTTGGATGTATACAGAGAAAAGGCACTGCAAGTGGAGGGAAATGCCTCGTGTATTGAGTAAGTGTCATATCCCAATAGCCATATATTACCACGTAGCAAGCATGGGATTTATAGCTACGCTTTAACTTGTATTTGGCACATTCGACGGATGACATCTCATTTAACATGCAATCAAAATATATAATAGCTAAAATCATAAGATGCTTGGATTTAGTAAGCCATAAAGGGCTTGAATTCAGAATACGTTAAAACTAAAACAGTAAAATGGCGGATTCAGAATACGCATGGAAAAGAATGCAAAACCTTAAGACCTTTGACTAACTCAATGCAAATCGCTTTGAAGCAACCAAACTGCATAGTTGTCGAATTTCACAGAGTTGAGCCACGATCGACCTTTATAATGAAAGATTTATGTACTCATACTTCATTGTGAAACCCTGTGCAAGGCTTGGAGGAGACCACGCCTCGAAAACATCAATGACTTGCAGAAAAGGTCGGACCGGTTGTCACCCGAAACGCAACAAACTCAATTCCTTGTAAGTAATTGGTCTCTTTCATTGATTTGTGGTATAATTTTACTTGTTTGCAAGAGAAAACGGATACCTTCATTTTCACCATATTGATCATTGTCAAGGTCTTTATGTCAAAAAACTTTTTCACATATGCCTCTATATTCCCAAAGAAATAAACTTCTGTCGGTGATCAAATTTTATACTTTGCCGTCAAAATCAACATGATTACCAAACCATAGACCTGGAAACCAATCTAAATGTGCTTTCTAAAATCATTTACACTGACGTTGGAATGATAGGTTGCTAATAAACATATTCGCAAAGAAATAAACTTCTGTCGGTGATCAAATTTTATACTTTGCCGTCAAGATCAAACATTATACTCCGAACTTGAGGAAGCAAACATTACGGTACATGGATTTCTAACACGAAATGATAAATTGTTGAGAGAAGTGTAGTGTCCTCTGTTCAGAGTTGCCTTAAACCCTGCGACAGGGTTTTCGTATCCACCATTTGGCACAGTCGCCATTGACAATATTGCCATATTTTGATTTCTATATACTTGCCAGCAGATGCTTGTTAAAATATAAAAGGCAGAGCGACCTGTGTAGAGATCCATGAAGTGATTCCTCGAAGTTTCTCAATAAAAATCCGCCAACACAGTATGGAGTTTCTAATGAGATCTGTAGTGTTTCAAACTTCAGGATTGAATGCCTAACACAACGAGATAGTGATAATTCACATGGTATGAAAACCTTCGACCAGGGATATGCCGCCTTTTATTAGTAATTAACTTATGGAAATCTTCAATCAAAAGTGTACTACTTTGCTGGGATAATTGCAATTTAGAAACAATCACACATGAGAACTGGCTTCATCTTGGAGGATTCTGCCATTGCAATTACATTAAATTACACCTACTCGCAGTGTCTCAGTAGCTTGGGCAAAAGGGCCGAGATCTAGTGAGAACCGGACAGGATTCGAATACGTATGCTGGGGGAGAAAAGGTCATGACTTAACCAGGGTTTTGTGCCGGCCAAACGACGGTTAGAGAGTAGTACAAACGCTGGTCAACTCGGCTCATGAGATTCTGTTGAATATCTAATTCGATGATCCAGTTGGAGTCGCATGTATGTTATGCAAGGTATGACTGATCGACATCGACCCCTTTTCGCCCAGAATGGATTGTCTCTATTCGACTGAAACATTGGCATGTTCCGGCTTTTAGTCAAATGGGTTTCTTAATCGAGTACAGTCTGATGATTTCATGATCAGGTGGGAAACGCACATGTTAAGAGACAACTGCCATGTTGCAGGCGAGAGAATACCATCATCGCATGATACAAATCATGAACAAATTTTTGCATGCGGACCCAGAAAACAAATGCCCTCCACAATTCGAACGCGGATTCAGATCAAGAAACCTAGCAAAAATCAGAACTATGGTGCTATGGCCAACTACACACAGGGTTGCGCAATCTTCAGGATAAATAAAATTTCTAATGCTATTCGAATCACACACCAAGGCAGAGGCAAAAAATGCTCTGATACCAAATGTTAGAATTTCTACAAATTCAGCGATGATTCTGCATGCGGAATAAACTCAAAGAATCATTAAACCTTATTGCCCAGGGATACGAGTTACCTCCAGCCATCGGTGATGTATTGATGCAGGCCACAGTCCACAAGCTTCTCCTTCAGCACTCCAGCTTCTGTCCAAGCAAAGAACACAAAATTCTGAAGGCACTTCCGAGCTCTGCTATCTCAGCTAGATGGTGTAGAACTGAAGGGGGTTGAGATATGAGCTTGGGGACCAACAGATAAACATATAGCTAAGCTTCCATCAAGCTTCTAAAAGCTATGTGTTAGAAAAACCACAAATCAAGGTAGAGATGAGATCAAAGTAATGGACCACTTTAGTAGCTCCCAATTATTAATTTAGTAATTGCAGTTGATTTTCTTAACTTAAGGAAACTACTGCAGTTGGTTTCCATAAGTTAAGAAAAGCTGCAACTCCATAAATCAAGGTAGCTTTTGTGTTAAATTAATGGAGCTTAACACTGTCCACCGAAACCTAGTTTAGAAACTCGGATCTGAGATATGAATTGGAGCAGAGTCTGAAGCTTGACGAATTTTAGATTAAATGTTTTATTTGTAGGTTTTGTCATAGGATGAATCCCCCAACAACCAAAAATTGGATTCGAAAACTTTCAATGTGTTATTACCAGCACCGAATAACACTGTTCTATGACACTCCATTTGGATTACGTTGAGCGAAGTTCCAGTCCAGGTTTAATCTGGCCATATGGCTCCATTAATTCAACTGTTGACTCCATGTCCTCTTCTGTCAACCACAAGCCAAGATTATCTACCAGCCCTTCATACAACTTCTTCATCAACTTACTATCCTTCAACCAACATGGAGCAATATTGTATAAGCCAGCCAGAAATACTAAACAATTCTTCATCATCTCAGAATTTTTTTTTTGTGGAAAGCACTGGACTCTGTAATGGTTTTTTTAGTTTAGTTTTATTTTTTTTAGTTGGTTAATATTTTGGTTTATTTCTATATTTTGTTTTGTTCTTTAAAAAAAATGTTATTTTGTTATATATATATATATATATATATATATATATATATATATATATATATATATTACACAAATACATATTTTCTCATATATATTTAAGTACAATTTTTTTTAATGGTTTATTTGTTTTTATTTTTGTTTTTATTTTTTAATGATTTTTTAATGTTTTTATTTTTATTTTTTTTTGTCAAATTATTAAAATGCAAGAAAATAAATACAATTTAAAAATTCTAAATTCTAAATAAAAATCCAATTAAGAACTTAAAAAAATGCAATCAAGTTTGATTTTCTTTTTCCTAATTTATCTACTTGAATTTTTTAATTTTTAAGTATATGAATGTTTACAATGGAGTCATGTGTGTAACAAAATGATAGATATGCTCATATGTAGGTTTGAAATATATTCTTTGATACGTACCCGTGTATGAGAGACCAACTGTCTTGATTGAGATGATGTCAGAAGATACTGAAGAATGGAATACTAGGATCCAATGACTGTCTTGAACCAAGATTCAATATAATCTTGTCTTCCTTGGCTTCCTTCTACCATGTCATGCAAGTCCTCATATATGTGATTTCCATTCATAGAATCTAGTGATAGGCATGCATGAAACTTTTCAATCTTAGGTTCTAACAATTGCCCTTTATAGACAGGCATCCATGATTCTTGGATCTTATTTGTATCTACTTCTTCTGGTTGTTGTTCTTTAATGACATCTGGTGAATCATTTTGCAATACCTCAACATTGTAAGTGGATTGAGGTGTTTTATTGTTGGGGATTCGAAATGGTTGTGCAGGTAGTGGAGTGGGAATGGATCTTTGGGGTGTTTGTGTGCGTGGTAATGGGAAAGGTTGAATTGAGATTAACTGAGGATGAAATTGATGTTGTGGTGGAGGTGAATGGTATGGATAACATTGATATTGGTATTGAGGATAGTGAGGGAAAGATTGAGTATATGGTGGATTTCCTCTGTAAGTCTCTTCCCAACCCTGTTTCCAAGATTGATTTTGAGATTGGGATTGAGATGGCCAAGGTTTCCAAGGCAAAGGTGTTTGCCAATTACTTTGAGATTGTTGTGCATAACCCTGAAATTGTGCACAAGGATATTGCATCATATTGGGTTGATGAGGCTGCCATGGTCCTCTTGGAGCTTGATTCACTCCATTATCCTTTTGGTAAACTGCCTTTAACCCTGGTAATGATGGGAAATCTTTAGTAGTATGTGATCCTGCACAAATTTTACAAATTTTAATGTTATCAAGTGGACATTCATGTAAAGCAACATTTTCAACTTTTTGTTTCTTTTGCATTCTTAGCATCTCAATTTGTTCATTTAAATTACCAAGAATTTTTAGCAAATTGTTAAGTTTAGTTTGACTTACCAATCCCGTTGTCAACTTACTTTCCCTTGTCGTAACTAGATCTTGAAGAGATCATCCATACTTTTCTTTTCCTCTTGATATGTTCTTGCATAGTTCACAAATATCTTGAAATGACAATTGATAAACATCTCCTTTTTCCATGAGGTTAAGAAGGTCAATCCATTCATCCTTTATAGCATTTAGTAGGAGAGTTTTTAATATGTCTGATCCTAAATTATGCATTTTAGAGCTTTTGATATTATAAGTAAATCTCTCCACTAGGTCTTCTAGATTTTCATCCTGTATTTGATTCATCTTAAAGACTTCATTTCTAAGGTCATGGTGTTTGTAATGATTTTTATATTTTTCCAAAATTACTCTTTTCATATCATCCCATATCCTTATAGAATCTTTTCCTAAAGTCATGAACCATATAAGAGCTTTATCCTTCAATGTTGTTGGAAACAAATTCAATTTTTGAATGTGTAATGAGTATCCATAAGATCTACAAATGATTTCAAATTCAAAAAGAAAAGTTTCCGGGTCTTCTGATCTCATACCTTTGAAGTTAGGAAGTACGGATGGAGGGGTGTTCTTCATTTGAACATTGACATCAGTTTCTTGAATGGAAAATCCAAAAGGATCTCCATCCATTCTTCATCCTCCTTTGTCATCTCTTCTACCTGCAAAAATAAGAATTCATGATGTGGATGTGTGGCTCTTACTGCACCACGTGATATAGTGGGGGTGGTAGGTGATTGAAGGTATATATATATATATATATATATATATATATATATATATATATATATATATATATATATATATATATATATATATATATATATATATATATATATATATATATATATATATATATATGCAGCTAAATGATTTATGCATCTACATGCTTTAATCATGGATCTAAAAAAAAACTAAAAAAATGAACTTTAAATTGAAAGCTAGTTCCTACGCACACTCCCCTAGCAACGATGCCAAAATGCTGAGGCAAATTAATTACCTATCATTTAATTGTCAACTAGGGGGTTGCGTAAAACTTGCGAAGCATGCGTGCATTGTATATGCTAGAAATTAACTTCCGATTTGGATCAATCTAACTACGAAACCAAATAACGACAAACCAAATTCACCTATTCTAATTCAACAATTAATTCAAAAGAAATTATAGTACAGTGTGTGGAATTGAAATCTTAATCTATCACACTTGCAGGAATTGAAATCTTAATCTATCACACTCGCAGGAATTAAAATCTTGATCTACCACACTTTCAGAAATGGAATTGCATGAAATGAAATCTACTCTAAGGGATCATGTGTGCATTATCAAATCAGGATCCTATGAAATGAATAATCAAAACCGCATGAGATAAAATGAAAGCAAAAACAATCATTCTTAACCTCTAGATATGAAAGCAAATAAAAAGCAATCACTCTTAACCTCTCACACAGGAAAAGATATGAAAGAAATAAATCTTAATCTATGAAAGCAATAAATCTTAATATATGAAAAACAATAAATCTTAATCTATGAAAAATAATAAATCTCACACATTATAGGTGGCCAATCCAAAAGTGTGAGGGATGGAAAGTTGTGAGGCTCCAAATGCAAGCATAACCAAATCAAAGTGAACATCACTCATGAGAATGGTGCCAAATCCAAAATCTATATTCAAAACATGAGCATTTCCCCAACTTTACACATGCCTTTGAAAGGAGGAGGCTCTCCTAATTATACAAAAACATAAGAATCTACCTCATTAATGGAGGTCCATTATTCTCTCCCTAGATCCCTAGAAAATCTCATAGAGCTACAACTCAAATAGATAATGATGAGACACATATCCTCTTTGACCTTTATCCAAATCTTCTTCCATATCTTGAAGGGAATTCGAATTTGAGCATTGGAGGCCACATAAGGGTGCCTTGGAAGCTTCCAAATGACCTACACATGTCATGAAACTCAAGCCACTTTTAAGTATTAGCAAGTATATGCAATTTTTCTAAGTTTTAACCTTTTAATTCACTTATGATACTAGAAATCATTAACTTTTGGAAAACACAAATGGAACCCATATAATTATGAAAATGGAGGCTAATGAAAGGTTATATGGTCATGGAGTTGCAACATGTGAGTGAAATGGTGGCGATAAAGGTGAAAGTGGATGATATTTTGAATACATTTTGGAGGCTCTACAGGTTGCAAGGTTGGGATGTAGGAATTGTGCATTGCATAGATTCAAGGGGTAAGGTTGTAGCTTGAGGGCTGGAACTACACAATACATAGTTGAGAAGGGCCGGATGAGGCTAAGTTGTTAGGAAATTTATGGAATCTAGCTAAGTGTGGGATTAGTGAACTGATGTGATTAGTGACATGACTTGACTTTGATCACACATTTAGAACACTTGCCAAAACAACAACATAGATCATCCATGACACATGAACCACACATTTCCCTTAGTGCAATAACTTCATGATGACTTATGACAAGTACGACACCAAAGATACACTTTGCAACGACTGTGAGAAAAATTGTGTGATCATGCTTAAAACTTTAGAAATGAGTATGAAAGATGTTTACATTGTAAGATAAAATAATTTACACAAAGATAACCTCTTGAAACCACCAAAACAATCTTATGTACATTATCTGACACTTAACATGCTAGAAGACGACAATTGCTAAAGTGCGAATGACACTTGTGAGATGTGAAAGAAAGTGAAAGCAACACATTCTAGAGTGTAGATAACATGAAAACGACACTAATTAGAGTGAAAGAAAGTGAAAGAAACAACCAAAACCATGAAAGTGACACTGATGAAAATAAAGGTGCGCGAAAGCGACAACTTGTAAAACTCATCGAAATAGAACTACAAACACAGCTAGAAGTGGGAAACTATCATTTTCAGTGCGCACTGACTACCGACATGGATTAGAAATCGCACGAACATAGTCTTAATGAAACGTGCTATACTTGTTCAAGCTTGCATAAAAGAATGCGCTGATCAACTTGTTGTGGACTAAGCATGCATGAGAAAGTGACTTCAACACTTCTAATCCAATAAGGGAGCTCAAAGAATAATCAGAGCCAGAAGTGACTATGGAAAGGTTGATCACAAGATCCATGGTAGGCTCTAAAATTCAAGTATAGGAAAAATTTAGAGGGTGTTTGTCGCAACGACACACTATTATAACTCCATATTCTTTGCCTTGGTAAATTCTTTCGTGCAGGGTCTAGTTCTTAAAGGAGTATTGATTCACTGTTCAGATTATCATGGATTCCCCACTTACTCCATGTATAATTATAGTCCCCTTCATTCATTTACTCGGTTAAACACAAACATAACATCAACGATCACACAAAGTTTCGAATTAGGATAGGGTAATGAAATCTGCAAGCTTTAGATTTCCAGAGTATAGTTTTTCATCTCTGGTGTTGCTCCTCTACCAGCAGGCCTGGATAGTACCCCGATAGAGTCACTACAGGAACAAAAGCATTGCTTCGCTACCATCGAGCCTAGATAATACCCCAATAAAGTTTCTTTCTTCACCTCTCTGTGCAGGAAGCCTTTATCTTCTTTTGCTTTTATTTATATATTTAAATAGGACTGTGCATAGGCACTTATTCATTTTATGAGTGGAAGAGTGAACCCGACTTATTGAGAGTAGAAAACGTTGTCCCTTCAGAGAAGCATATATAAGACCTCTAATATTGGTTTTCTCATTTAGATTTTCCCCTTTTCCTTCTCTACTTGATTGGATCAGCCTGAAAACATTGAAACATAAAGACTCAAGTGTAGGCATGAGGTTTCCAGAATATACATGGAGATCATGGTTTGATACAAGGCTTTCCTAACACAAGGATCATATTTTATATCAGAAAATCATCAATGAAAAGGTGTAACCAAGACAAGGAAGAAGGACAAAGAGTTAGCCAAATGTTGCAGTGTCACAAATTACTTTTCTATTTGGCCACATTGTCTTTTGAGCCAACAGGAAAATCCTTCATGTAAAGTCTTATTAAGAAAAACGAAAGAAAAGACAACACACAACAATGGAACAAAACCAAAGACAAAACAAAACACAAGACAAAATTCAGAAAACAAAGAAAGACTACAAAAAGCAAGTGCAGGATGAATGCAAGAAAGGGGAAACTAGAATGCAACTAAGCCTACTCCTAACCTAAACAACTAGAAGGTCAGGGTCATGTATAATGAAATTTCCAATGTAGCCACCATAGTTGTTCCCGACATGCATCCACAAAGATACGAACAATTAAAACATATATAAAGTAATGTGCAACATAAAAGATAAGGACTTGAATAATTTGCACAAAAAATTGAAGGTCTTACCTGTTAGCAGAAAGATAGGCCATAGCCACTAATTCTAACCAATTTACATTCTCACATTTTCGATGAGAACCATCATTGAACAAACCTCGAAAGCTTCTCAAGAATGAGTCTCCATCTACACCGAACTCCTTAGCAAGCGCGAGGAAAGATAAAAACTTATTATTTGCGACAATACTTGCCAAGTAATATTGTTCCATATATTGAGTGACTAGAGTGTAAAATTCATGACAATCCTATTGAAAACCTCGAAATATTTGAAAAGATGAATTTTCAATTAGAGACACGGGATTACAATGAGAATCTTGTGAGGAGAAATTTATCTGATCATATTCAATAGGCGTGTCAAGACAGTGAGGAATTGACATAACCATCAGCGAGTGCGAAAGTGCCTAAACTACTTGATAAGTACCCGAATAGTTTGATGTTAAACCATAAAGATCGAAGGGTGTAAAACAATAGTCATTGGATGTGTTGATGAGAAAATGATAAGCTAAATGACAATCATCAGAGACAAAGTCATGATCAGATGGGATGATTAAATCATCAAATTCCCAGTTTGTAATTAACAAAGATAAATCAATTTGAGCAACTCTGTGAATGCTCTGAACAATAGAACCAACTACCTTGCATGTCGAATGTGACACACCATTTTTTTGTAACTAGAGACTAACTATACATGCATCGTAATCATCGAAACAATTTAAAAGGAATTCTAGCACAATAAACACATGAGACCATTCAGGACATAGTGAATGGAGAATAATTTGATTCACACATTAACTCATGCATTCATTTTCACTCAAGAGGATTTCAGGTGCGATGAAGGGAAATATTTGCAATATAACATTCACAAGAAAAACCAGGAGCTGACTATTAAGAAATGAATCTGATAGGCATGATTCCTTCAGCCAAAAATAGTATTTGAAATGATTAACTTTACAATTCCATGAACTTATGAGAGATAAACATTCCAAACCTGAATTCGATGCGAGAAATTTTCTTGAAGATGAATCAACTTAAGAAGATTCTTGAATCTAATAAGAATTAAAACCTTGAAAATTTGAAATATTACATCCGAAATACCAAACATCTTTCAAAGAGAAATTTGCATTGAGTGAAGAGAAGAATTGTGAAAGAGAAACCAAATCTTACTTAGCTCGGGGGGCTTACCAGAGTCACAAGATCTTGACATAACCATCAACAAAAGTTGAAGTGCATTGACTTACTGACAAGTATCGAAACTTTTAAAGATTATAAACTTGCATTTTGAAGATTCAACCATATTTTGCATGGTGTGAGGATAACTTCTACCCCTAGTTTTAATAAGACCATTTCTCACCACATGACAACCATCTCTGCCACTTATTTGAATGGATTCTACAACTTCAACAACCATATTACTCAAATCAATAGATTCTTCTGATCGTAAATCTAGGGACATATGAATTGGAGACACTTCATGAGAAAGTTGATTTGAAGAGTTGTCTTCACACAAAACAAGAGATGATACTAGATGGAAAGAATATTCATTGATCTGATTATTCTTTCTTACATCATGGAAAACCTCACCACCATGTTCCAATTGAGAAGTTAACTCACTGGGTGAATAAATTGAAGAGCATGGAGTATCTTCATCGCATGTAGATGCATCTCAAATAGGAGAGAAAAAGGGATGGTGAGATGAAGATGATGTTTCTATAAGAGCATTTTCTTCGGCTAGATCAAATTCCAGATCTAATTCTTCTAAATTAAAATCTTCTTGAGAAACCAGAAGATCAATTAGTGCACTTGGGAATTCATCATCATATATATCGATGGATTCATTCTTATTACCTACCAAGATTACCAGATTTAATATTGGCCAAGAATGAGGAAACACTATATTCACATGGAGAATTTTGAAAAAGAGAAGAAATATTGAAAGAATATTCACCTTCCTGCTCCTCTACCCATGTAATGTGACTACCTTAAACCTGATAGTAATTTGGACCAACAACTTGAAAATCAAGAGAGTATGAAAAACTAGCTAGGGGAGCAGATTGATCAAGAAGATCACTGTCCAAAGAGTCATGGCATGTAGATGATAGAGGATAACATAAATCCAAATTAGATTCAAGACCAGAGTTATGAGTGTTAATACCATCTTGAGGAATGGAAAATTTAGGTTTCACAATAGGATTCATGAGCCATTCCAAGGTTTCTTCCATTAGATATGAATCATGAAAAGTGGAAGGAGGATGAAGATATGGATTAGGAATTTGATATGCAAATTTCCCAAATTTATTACCATCGCATGGAGGCATCCTCATTGTAACTGGAAAAGGAGGAGGACAAGGATCAAAAGGAATAGTAAATCCCCCCTATGAAATTAGAGGTGTCTCACGATTCATAAGAGTTGGGGATGTAGAAACATCATGGGGTTTAGGTTCACCATGCAAAGAGATATGAACCAAATGCTAAAACTTTTGTTTCAAGAAAACCGAATTTGTATCTTCTTCAGGAAATTCACAACAAAGGTGAAGGAATCAATCAAAGAAATCCTCAATGGATTCATTTGGCTTCATTCTTTATTGATTAATTCTTTTAAGAACATCTCGGTAATCATACCTATCGAAGGCTTGATAAGCATCTTGGAGGAAGTGATGAAAATAACAAATGGAAGTAGGTGGTAAGGTAGGGAACCATTGATTAACACGACCTTCAAGGGTGAGGAAGAAAAACACACAAGAAAAATATTTATCATTGATTTTGTAAGATTCAAAAAATTTAAGAAAACCAGAAGTGTGCTTGGTTATGGATGTTCCATCCTCACCATAAAACTTTAACTGAAACAAGTGAAAAAGAGGCTCATCAAAGATTGAAAATTAACAAATGGATAAATTAGAGAAACACCCCGGGAGTAAGATTTGAGGATGAGCCATTTTAGATAAGAGGTTCATAATATACTCAACGGGCACAACTTATCATCTAACCCTCCTTCAAGCACCATTTTTTGATGATGCTGGAAATACATCAACCAAGGGGGTCTCCCCAATGCAAATTCCTAATTAGACCTCACACCATTTGGAATAGGAGCCCCATCCAGAGTATCGATCCAGTTTCCATGTATTCTTATAGATTTGCTTTGGCTTTAGCTGCTAGAAAGAGAGAGAAGCATGTATGTGCCTTTGCGAAAGGAAAGTGTGCCCAGTGAATGTTCAGTTGCAGGTGTATCAAAGTTATTCTACTGTGGAGGGAGGAAACATGTTGGCTATGAGGGGCCTGACCTAGGTTTAGTAGTGAGTTTAGCCAAGCAAATCCTGGTACTACTTGCCCTTTCGGCAACAACCCGCGGAGCGCGAACTGAGGTCTCACCCGAAGTAGTATGGGAGGGTGATGGAACCAGGTTTCCACACCCTAGGGATGTCTTGATGAGGGTTCTGGAGGTTCGCGATCCTAATCTATGCGTTGCGCTGCTATGCGCAGCTTTCTATTCTTCACAACCCATGTGCCCTTTGTGAATTCCGATCTGATCCTTACTGTGCTTTTATATTAGTGCTTAGTTTGTGCGGGCCCAATATTCTTATTACTTGTACAACTTTCAGATTAGTGCGTGTACTCAAAACAATATAAATGCATAAAGATAACCAGAACATGGAAATACATATATACAAAAGGGTGCACAATATTCTGAATCAATCTTCTCTTTATTAATACTCAAGTTTAGTTACAAACCCGACTCCACCCTGTGCACTTAGCTATAGGGGTCCGCGCACTCAGCTGTGGACTCTACTAGGCCTCTGGGCACTCAGCTGCAAAGCCTCTACCTATCACTATGATCCAATACCTTCAGATCCACTTCTAACTTCTAACCATGCCTTCACATATATCTATTACTTGTCAAAAACTAAGACTCCCTTTACACTTAGAGCCTCGCTTTATTTATACAATCCCATGGTCTGTGAACCATGGGTAGGCTAACACACTTTACATTATATTACATTATCTTAGGGCAGACAACCCTAGACTCTTGCGCCCCATGCCCACATTTCGCGGGGTCTTTACATTACACTTGACCAAAATTTGGGCTTCAAGCCCCAAAAACGTGTTATGGGGGGATCCGCTGCCCAACATGCACCCAACACAATCATTATAAATCATCTTGAGTCACTCTGCTGGTGTGGCGATCTTTGCATGAAGTCCATGCAGCAGGTCTCACGCAGCTTGGGTGTCCACAACACACTATTCTGCCGCTTGTTATACTTGTTGCACGTGTATCTCTAAACTTTCGTGAGCAGGGTCACATTCCTGTCCAACTGTACAAAGTTTCTGCATCTGTGCTAACTTCCCTTCAATGGTAGCTGTGATTGTGAATGCTTCATCGATCCATGGTTGGATGCATGCTTTAAGCAGGGCTTCCTTTTGGTGCGCAACATCTAATCGGTCCTTCAGTTCCCTTGCCTACTGTAGTCTAGCGAGTCGTTGAGTAAGGGAAATCGTCTGCACGGTGCCCCGAACACTGTCATACTCCTACTGCAACTCGCGTGCCTCTGTCTCTAGGCATTGTAGGTTCAGGTCTTCCTGCAGGTGCGTAAGTATGGTTAGTGCTTACTCCAACATCCCGATGCACCCCTGTGTCGCCTGGCCAATTTGTTCCAACCCCATCTGGATAGCGCGGGCGCATTTCTCTTTGACTTCTAGGGGTGTGGAGGGCTACGCCTTCAATCACAGCTTGGCGATTTGTAGGTTCAGCTCCAACTGAACCTTTACCGTTTCCTCCCGAGCCTCGCGAACTCCGGCCGCCAATCTATGGACCCGCTTTGCTGCTGGTAGCTCTACCGGTACGGCCAACTCTAGAACACTCCTGCATGCATCCTCTACTCCCTACTCCAATCCGCTAGCCTGCGCAACCAATGCATCCCTTTGGATGCTGAGCTGGTCCATGTTAATTTTTTTCTCATGCAGGAACTGGATCGCTCGGCCTTCCTAGGCGCAGAGTTTGGAAATGATCCCATCCTGTAGCTGGTATAGTATTTCATGCGGTTGGGCAGCCAAATTCAAGCCGACACCTTTCATGCTGCTCATCGCAGCCTGGTCATCCTCACTTGCTGCTCGGGCAAGATGAAGGTGTTGCCCATACGGGTGCGCAACGGCTGTTTGGCCTCAATGGTTCCTACTGCGACATATTGGGCCATTATGCCTATTTGGGGGTGTTGTACCTATAAACCTTGTAGCTGCATGCTGAGCGCCCCCAACACAGTGTTTTGCTCCATTCGCAATCCCTGGAGTGCACCCTCTGTGACTTCCCGAATCGTTTTGCTGATATCCAATAGATCACCTTCTATGAGCATGATTGGGTCAACAGACGTCTTTGTGGCTTTCCCTTTCTTCCTGGGGGCTGTTTTCTCTGGGTCGCATGGCCACTTGAGCTGTGTTGATGTCGTACTAGGGTTCGCGTGGTCCTCCTCCCTGTCCAATTTCTCGGTCTGTTGCCTCGAGGACATCTCCTGGCCTTCCTTGGCCTCTCTGGTTGGCGCGGTTGTGGTCTCTACCATCTGTGCTACTGCTGCTACATTGGCCACCTTCTGCCGTGTGGCTGCTTCTTGTTCCTGGCGCTTCCTCTCAGCCAGCTGTGTGAGGCATAGCTTGGTGTCCTTCTTTCGTTGTTGAGCTGTGACCTTCTCCATTTCTGCCAAGTCCAGGGTGCGCCACTCCGGAGGCCATGAATCCATCACTGTGAAGATCGCATCATCTGTTGTAATGAACGGAAGCTTCACCCATTTTCGTATTGGATCCTTGCACGCCTAGATATACAAGTTATGCATATTCGCCTTGAATTCTGCCTTGCTTTGCAAGCTGTTATGAATGGTAGGGGATAAGCGCGGCCTGCGGTTGATCCATGTTTAGATGCTCACCTCTACGAATACCCAGAACAACTTTATCTCACGAATCATGTTCGCGTCTTTTGTAGCCCAGAGCGAGGTGAACCTCGTGGCATCGGGCAGGTCACTGTCAGTAGTGGGAAACTGGCTGTCTATCGGCAGCTCCCCTGCAACCAATAGGATGGATAAGAGCAACCACGCATAGTGGAAGGTCTTACCCTACTCCTGGGCCTCCCTGCAGTTTGTCAAGAACTCGTCACAGAGGAATTGCACCCAGTTGAACTAGAACCCCTCTACGCATTGCTCTGCCAACACAATCACAGATGCTGGTACTTCGTTGGCGCGACATTTCCTCATTAGCTTGTCGGCCAATAGTTGGGTGGCTACGTGCACGCCTTGGTATTTAATGCTTGCTATTACATATTCTAGCTTTCTCTTTTCTAGTTTATACTTGGCCTTCATAGCTTCTGTGAGGGCCAAGCCACTGCTTTTCCTGCTATGGCTGCGGGGTCGTTCCCTTTGACTGGTAGTCGAGAAATTCGGTGAATTAGATCGGCCATGATGGGAATCGTCTCCTCCAACCAAACCATCACGCACTAGGCACAGCAGTTGCCTGATGACAAAAATGGTGATGGGCGCGCGGTGGTAGTGGGGTATCCATCACAGATGGAGTAACCCAGCCTTCTCCACATCGCACAACCATTTCTGCTTTATTAACTTCTCCGCGGCCAACTGTGGGAACTTCTCACTGTCTGCGAGGTCCCAATATTTGAACTTCATAGTAGGTATTTGTCCCAACGACGGACCTTCAAACCTTATATCATCAGGGAGGAGCGGGGTTTGGAGCGCACTCTTCGTGGCCTCCAGGTCCTTCGGTACCTTGGCTTTCCCCTTCCACGGGGGGATGTAGGGAGGTAACTTTGTCACAGAATGCTTTTGGGAGACATCCTTCACCTCATTGTCTTACACCTCAATTTGGGTGATCAGGGTTTACAAGTCTTACTACTCCTCCGCTGTTTCAATGGTGATGACTTTTCCCTTCTCCGCCATTGACAATTTGCTAAACTGTGGGTTTCTTGGGGATACCCAGACTGGCCCCATTGTTTTCTTATCTTTTTGTGGCCGTGGCATGTGTGGTGATTTTGGAAATTTGGGCATAGCTGCCGCCTTGCCAGGCTGCTCATGGGCCATACTAGGCTCCGCGGTAACTTCGGCGAATCACACTCTTGTTCTAGCAGCTGTCATTGTGTCTACACTTGAGGATGGTAAAAGTATGTGGCGCTCACTACTCTGTACTTGCTCAATTCTCAAACAACAAAGTGTTGCCTTGGAGCTGGCCCTAGGGGTTTTATAGCGTCCTTTGAATTTGAATTCGACCCTTCCCCCCACTTCTGCATCATTAATGCCTTCTTAGCGGCAGATTGTCCCAAATCTCGTTCTTAATTTGTGTCTTAATTGCTCACCGCCCGCTCCTTTTTGCCTTAAATTGGACCTCTTATCATGAACAGTGATACCAACAGTCACCTCCCAGCCTACCCGCACAGCAGCACAACCCCTTATGCATGGCCGCGACCCTTGTGACATCCCGATCCTACGCTCAACCTCCTTGTCGTGTAGCTCCCATACAGACTCTTTTATAGTCTCACGCTCTCTTTCAATTGTTTGGAGCGCTGAGACTGTGCTTCCTATGGCTAGTCAGGTGGTTGCACCACTGGTGTGAGGCTTCAATTCGCCTTCCTTAGTTACCCTTACGCCAGTCAACGCCTCGCGTTCCTCCTTATGCGGTGTGCTCCCTTGTTTACTTTGTCTAGTAAGGTGCAGTTGTAGCCATGGTAGCAGGGTCATAAATTCTTCTACTGCAGTAGTATGGCTGGCTATACCTTGTCCCATTGTGCTTAGTTTCTCGGCGCAGCATGCTTGCACGACTTTGGTTTCCAATTTGTTGATTTCTTCATCCAATATCATGCTTTTCTTTCTCATCCATACCCAATCGTCTTCGAGTTCGTGAAGTTTCAAGTTCCCTCGCCGAATGGCTTCCTGTAACTGCATAATTCCTTTACCCGGGTCCTCGCATACTATCCCAACTGTGGGAGCTATTTTAGGGGGATTCTTCTCTGCTCTTATGGTTTCGTCTCTTCTCGTCAGTGTTGGGATCACTTCCGCGCTCCGGTTTTTGCTTATGGCCCTATAGGCCCATCGAACTGCTGGTACGCGCAGGTCCCAGTCAGTTCGTCTCGCCTGGTGAACTCTGTTCATGATTTTGCATAGCTTTTTGAATGCTCTGACGTGGAATATTTGTGGTGTGTGTCGCTTTTCCTGCTGCCGCATTTGGTTTTGATTTTCGATCCTTAGTCTAGGATGTGCTTGCACAACACACGTCTGCACCCATCAACACAGGTCGGTGCGCAAGCTGCTTTGTCCTGGTTGCTCGACTGTCATTCGATGCTGGGGGCTTCCAAATCGTAAGCGCATCCGTCTTCTACATTTGCGCCAGTTTACAATGGTATTTTGATGTGTACTCCACCATCGTGAGGGTTTTGTGTGCAGTGCCCATTCCAGTGCATCGTACCACTACTGTTCTGGTACTATGCCTTCAAATTTGTCTAGGAATTCATCCATCGCCATCATCCCATCATAGGTTGGTAGTTCCCTTGCCTCTGACGTCACACAACGTAGTGATCTAATCATCATGTTGCAATTTAGCGTTGTCACTTCGTGCAACTGGTTTTACCAGCGTTCTACTTCTTCGTCTGACTCTGAAGTGCAGGAGCTATCACGCTCCCACGAGATTCTCCCATTTGCAGTTGGGTTCACCCGATCCTGGTCTTGCGCCGTTATCTGGTAAATACAATCTAGCTCATCATCGCTTTCATCGTCGCGCACTGGTTCAGTGTAGCGTACTCCTTTAGCTGGGTCTAGCGGGACTACTACACGTAAGGGTTTTTTCTCGAATATCATCTTCTGCTTCTTAAGGTTGATAACTCCATTCATATCAGTGGCCCAGTCTATTCCTAGCAACGCAGGATAGGTATTTCTATCATCGTCAATCTCTATTACTTCAAATTCTGTCTGTGTGCTCGCGCTTTCGATATCATCTGTTACCCCTTGCAACCTCCCCATGGGCAAAATCTTTTGTTGGTTTGCCATTCGTAATTGAATAGGGGACCAATGTAACATGGGCCTGCCCATACATTCCCATGTCTGCTTCGGTAATACATTCGCGTCTGAACCCAGGTCTAGGATTACCTGATCCATTTCGTACTCGCCAATCTGTGCCGTCAATCTCATTTCCCTCCCAGTGCGCAATGCATGCTTTCCTAGTGTCCGAACTACGGGCAGTTCCCCTGACCCTGCGCACTTGGTGATAAACTCCTGTAGTCCTTTAACTGCCTTATTGTCACGTAGCAGTTTCATGCATGTCTCCAAAAAGGTATTAAGCATAGAAGGATCCATCCCTGGCTCTGGTTGATCCTTACTAACTGAAGTGGAGGCCTCTTCGAATCTCTTCTTAGCTTCCATGAACATCTCCTTTTCACGTTCTAAGTCAAACTCTGGTTCCTTTGTAGGGGCCTTGTGAACCCATGTATCTTCCTCGGGCTACTTCTCCTTATCCTCCCCTATGGTCGCACCACTTTTGAGCATCATGTTCACATTTGGGTCTTCTTCATGCAGTTTAGACCTCATCATTTGGATATTTTGACTTGGAGGAGGCTGGAGTACCCTTTTCTCACACATCTGTGTGATCAACGTAGGACAATCCATCATTTCATGATCAAACTGAGCACAATATGAACATGATGTTATTTTCAGGTTGGTGCAATCGCAAGTGTAGTGCCCTAGTCCTCCGCAATTGTAACAAATTAACTGTCCATGACCCCTTCCTGGTCCCATTCCTCCTCGTCCTTGACCTCGCCCTTGAAATCCAGCGCACCCCATCCCCGCCATTGGGTCAAGGCTTCGTGTTTCTGTCTGCATTCTATAGGCTGGGGTCCGATCCATCATTAACGCGTAGCTGCGACAAGTGCACTCGTCGTGGCCTACCGACCTACAAAAATTACAAAACAACTGGTGGGGAGTTTATGTATACTTCTGTAATAAATGACAATTATCCATCGTGTGTTTTCCTCCTATCTGATAGATCGCGCACCATAATGTGGTTGTCACACTTGGCCCTGCTTGTGCCTCTAGTCTCAATGGCATTGGCCCCCCTCCTGCCAAGTAGTTCGCGAATACTGGATAGCATGGCCCTGGCCTTTGCATTTTACGCACCATACTTCCTCGCAGGCCTCTAGCTACAGTGCCCTATCCTGCTTCAAGATTTGCATTTCTAGGCAGAGATTCTGTAGTTGTGCATGGATTTGTTGAACTCCCAGCCCCGGATCTTGTATTGGTGTCTCATGCAACCTCATCACCATTTCCAACGCTTCGGCCTAGGTAGAAAGTTTTTGTTGTGACAGTGTCGTCCTCAGGTGCGGTGTCAGAGATGCCACAAACCATGCGCGATGTTGTGCATCTGTGAGCGTCATATTAGCCTCGTGGATCATACTCTTCAATCACTGATCTAGATCCTAGGGGGTCTCGCTTGGAAGCATCGCGATCTCTTTAAACCCGATGATTGACTGTGTCTTTGATTTCGGCCGGCTAAATTATTGTTCAACGCATTCTGGATCTCTGCTATCCCTGCATTTGGGTGGTCATTAGAGTGCTTGATATACCATATCAACGTGCGATGCTACAATGCGCTCACCAATGTAGCCTTCTTAATGTTGTCATCTGTGACCCCTTGTGCTTCTCACACTGCTCTTACCACGAACTAGAATTGGTCCGGACCCTCATTCCCTACTCCTCTGAATACGGGTAGCTTGATCCTGCTCGCCATGCTAAACTGCGGGGTTGGTGGAGGTGGAGTGGGTGGAGATGGAGGTGAAGAAGGTGGTGGTGTGGGTGGAGGTGGTAACTGCGGAATGCGCTGTCTTATCAAACTGACCTCACCTCTCAGAGAGACCCGAGCGAGCTCCTCTTCACTCTCTCGCTAAGGTGAAATTAAGGGATTGTTTCCTAATTCCCCGCTATCATTGTAGATATTTCCGCTCCGCGTCGTTCCAAACATTAATGTATTCACATAACCCGCTTTTCACATAACAACATCTTAATCCAGGTATTCAGAGATTTAATGTACTTACCTTGTGGAGCGCGGACTGAGGTCTCACCCGACGTAGTATGGGAGGGTGCTGGAACCAGGTTTCCGCACCCTAGGTATGTCTTGATAAGGGTTCTAAAGGTTCACGATCCTAATCTGCACACTGCGCTGCTCCACGCAGCTTTCTATTCTTCACAACCCATGCACCCTTTGTGAATTCTAATCTGATCCTTACTGTGCTATTATATTAGTGCTTAGTTTTTGTGGGCCCAATATTCTTATTACTTGTACAACTTTTAGATTAGCATGCGTAATCAAAACAATATAAATGCATAAATATAACCAGAATATGGAAATACAAATCTACAAAAAGACGCACAATATTCTGAATCAATCTTCTCTTTATTAATACTCAAGTTCAGTTATAGACCCGACTCCACCCTGTGCACTTAGCTACAGGGGTTCGTGCACTTGGCTGCGGACTCTACTAGGCCTCTACGCACTTAGCTACAGAGCCTCTACCTATCACTACGACCCAATACCTTTAGATCCACTTCTAACTTCTAACCATGCCTTCGCATTTGTCTATTACTTGTCAAAAACTAAGACTCCCTTTACACTTAGAGCCTCGCTTTATTTATACAATCCCATGGTCCGCGGACCATGGGTAGGCCGACACACTTTACATTATATTACATTATCTTAGGGCGGACAACCCTAGACTCTTGCACTCTGCGCCCACATTTTGCAGGGTCTTTACATTACACTTGACCAAGATTCGGGCTTCAAGCCCCAAAAACATGCTATGGGGGGATTCACTGCCCAACAAAACATGAGCCTTTAAGAGAAAGTTAATAGTACCACCCTAGTAGAGGCACACACAAGCAAAAACATAACCACCTAACATCAAGCAGAATAGTCCACATAGACATGATGATTGTTACAACCATTACAACACATTTTCAATTAGATAAGCACTAAAATAACTGAAATATTTCAAGAATTTTAGTACAGGTTAATGCAAACATGAATCATAAATATTCACAGAACAGTCTTACAAATATTCAAAATCCATGCATGAAAACAAGCCAACCATCAAGCTTTAAGTATTAAGTCAAATTCCTAACATACATGAATACAACGAGCATCACTAGCTCCAATAATGGGCCATTGGAGCCATGATTTGCTCCCCAAAAGTAATAACTATGTCTCTCTGATGCCTTATCGGAGAAGCCAAGGTGAAAATTCCTTTTCTCATACAATGAGGGTGTATATATAACCAATGGGGTGATGCTTCACCTCCTTGTGACTCTTTGACTACCCTCATGACTATTTGACTTCCTATGAATTTTCAACTTTACATGACTCTTCATATTCTATACATGTCCTTTGGACATACACTTTACAATACATTTTGAGTAGATAATTACATAATCCACAATAATGATGTGGCATATGATGACTCATGACATGACAAGTCATGACATTGCTAACATGGACTGCATGATGACATGGCAATGTCAAGTCACTTTTTCTGCTCCTTGTTATGTATTTTATTGAGAATGCTCTTCTATACACCTCCATATGGCTTATAGGTAAGAAGTCTTCAATGACATCAAGTCTTGAGATGAGGTCGTAAACTGGTGTCCCTTTGATTTCTCTCGATTGATTAACTTGCATAATCGACTACAAAGATGTCTTTCAGCGTGTCTCCCTTTTCCATCTCCTTCTTCATCATCTTGTCATGGTATGATAGAGTACCTGCATTTGAAATTCACTCATGATGGGGCGACATCAGTTCGATAAACCCCTAGTCTAAGATATTGATCCATTGATTAAGCCAAAACCGGGTTGCAAACTGAGGGAGAGGCTTAGTGACTGTGCAATTGCAAAACTCAGGAAGTTAGGGGTGAAGCTTAAGCCTTGAGACTGTTCAATGCACAATTCAGGCTGGACTGGGCAGGCTAATTGCATAGTTTTGGGATTAAGTGAACTGGGCTAAGGTGTTTTTCCCTATTTCAACCAACTGTGTAGTTATGGGATGCAGAGAAAACTTGGTGATTGTGCAGTTTTATAACTCAGGATCTCAAGGGTTGAGCTTGATCTCAAATATTTCACAATGCACAGTTGAGGCTAGGATGGAGGGTTGAATTACGTAATTTTGGAGCCAAGGTCTGGGCTTAAGAACTAGAACTGCATAGTGCACAGTCCTGGGAGGCATGAAATATGCATTAGGCAGTTTCAAGGGGCAGGGTTGTAGCTTGAGGGTTGAAACTGCACAATACGTAGTTGAGGAGGGCCGAATGAGGCTAAGTTGTTGGGAAATTTCCAGAATTTGGCTAATTGTGGGATCATTGAACTAATGTGATCAGTGACATGACTTGAATGTGATCACATAGTTAGAACCCTGTTTTAGCTGCTACAACACCACCCAAATTTTTGGGCATATTCAAAATATTGGGTACCCCACAACTCACTCCAAGCTTCTAGAGTTTTGATAGGACCCCCAACCAGTTTCTCTCTCCGTGAACTTGCCTATTGTTGGGCCACTAATTTGTCATTATTATTATCACTTTTTATGTCTATTTCATCCATTTCTACCATTCTTTATCACATCATTTATCATAAATTATCATATAAGTCCATTTTATAATTATTTATGCTCTCATGGATAAATATTATTTGTTCTCCTTTATTTTTAATAAATTGATGATTATTATGCATGATTTTACCAATGATGGTTTATTAATGAATTTGTTGTAACATCACTCACGATTTTAGCCTCCAAGATCTTTTCCAGATTGCAAATTTGATCTCTAGCTCATAATTAAATATTCCAACTCAGAAATTCGTTGGAATAAGAAATGACAGTTTTTCATTGGATGTTTCAAAGAAATGAAGGAGAATCTAGAAAATCTGAAACATGGGTTTTGTCCAGAACAGAGCGAATTAGTTTTGAAATGAGCATTTTTCCAAAATTCGATCTGTATTAAGAGAAATGGAAGGTTCTTCAAACATGATTTTCTCATATTTACTGTTGCGTCCATTTTCCAAATTCTTCCAATTACAATATCAAATTCGACTTGTTCTTGTTGAATGTTGATGGAAAGATCTTTCAGATATGATCTTGATGATCAATTTGTTTTGTACAATCCAAATTTGTAATGGAAATCATTTTGTAATCAGCTTTGTTGTAACTTCCCTTTGCTCTTTGTGTATTTAAATGAAAACAAAGATCAAAGAGGAGAGAGGATAACGAGGGGGATATTTGGGAGATAATTAAGAGATAGACAATTGTTAGAGAGGATGTAGGAGAAGAGATAAGAGATGAGAGATGGGAGATGAATACTTGTTGAATTTGAGGCAAAGCTAAGATCTTCATTATGCTATAATTATTTCTCTCATATGTTTTAATGAAGGAAGTTATCCATTGAGTTCTACATCTATTATTTGGAATATGATCTAAGTTATTTCTCAAGCCAGAACTGAGTCTTGGGTAGTTGGGTCCATTACCTTAGACAAGGTGCTGCCTTGAAAATCTATAGTAGTTTAGTTGTGTGCTTGTTTCTTTGAATTTCAATCATTGTTCTTTAAAGTAAATTTCCATTTTAATTAAGTAATTTGTTGTTTGCTGTATTTTCCAGATTTTTTATTTCATCCAATTTCTAGATTTCATTTAATTTAGCGCTCTAGATTAACATTTGAATTATGTTGGGTGCAATAGATTGAATTTCCAATTCAGCAATGTGTGGTTTAATTTAGCAAGGATTCAAGTTGTGTGATTAGCATAATTGTTTTTCCTGTCATTTACTTTCTTCTTTTTAATTTTAGTTTTATTATTCAAGTCTTACATTTTGTTTCTTTTTGAATGAGCTTGATAATATAGAACACAATCATATAGAACCAATGTTAGCTGTTGGTATTGTTATGCATATATTTTTCTGATTTACTTGGAATAAAAAGACGCTCCTCAAGTTGATAAATAATGTCTAGGTGATTAGTTCTCTTATTTATTTATTTATTAAGCAATTAATTTTACCCAACACCTATCCAACCCCTTTGGTGTGCCCACTCACATTGCATCCACACATCATGTTTTGTCTCAGAAATATGTCTTAGGATCGCATTAGGGTGTCATAGGTTAATGGCTTTATTAATGCGTCAAGAGTCCCTCATGATTTTGAAGCTCATCTTTGCATGATTCACATCACAATCAGTAGATGTACTATATTTGAGCAAATATACATGTAATTTGGCTTTCCTTACGATTGCGAGTATTGGGGTTTGGGAAAAACCTTAAATGGGAAAAGGTGATTCCCCTCCTGTTTTGACCTAACTCACCTCCCGCTGAGAGTGTGTTTCCATCAACATTGTCGGGCATCATGGGAGAGATTTTTTCATGTCATATTCCCCTAGGTTCTTGATTGGTCCTACACCTCAACATGTGCATTAGGGCTTGCAAATATTATATACTACCCTTGCATCCTTGTAACTCTAGACATATGTGATTGAAGTATGCATGTCATTTTAAGCTCTTCTTGACTCACCCTGAAGCATGATCACACATATGCATAAGGGTTTGTGATAATACCTCATGATAGTAACCCTGCTTTGTCTTGGTCCTCGTCCCCTCGAGTGCATTAAGATTCCTCAAATTGTTGTCTTACTTGATGCCCTTGAATCTATAACTGCACCATTGCTTTTGGCATCACATAAATTGCTTGCAATTCATAAGTCCATTAAGGTGCCTAAATGTTGTGTTGATTTTCAGATTTGAGCATCTCTTATTTTACTCATATAATTTAGTTGCAATTTTACTATCACCTTCAAATGAAATTATTCTCATGGTTTTAATTATTTATCCCATTTTCTTTGCAGGGATTTAAATGGAGCTGCATTGGGCACATATTTAAGGAAGAAGGATGAAATTGAATAATAGTTTGGAAATATGCCACTTATGGAGAAAAAACTTGTCTAATGATATAAATATTGACTTCATGAGGCTTTGTTAAGGACAAAATTTCATAGGACAAGGCATATTCTTGATACACGACATGGTGGATGCTTTTATGTTTTAAGGGAATAGTTGCCAAGAATAATTAAGAGCAAAGTAGCCACCATAAAGCTAGCACGCATCCCAAAGTGATGCATGGAGCATAAGGGGTATTATATGGTCATCGCAGGTGAGCAATCCATTCAATAAAAGTGAAGCATGATGTGGAATACCACTTCAAAGTTTGTGTTAAAATACTAATTAAAGGACCATTGAGGATTGATTGGAAAAATCACATTGTGCATAAGGGTCTCCTGCAATATGCTTGGCATCTTTTCTAATGCAATAGGCTATTGTTCATGATGCAATGAGTTGAGTATAATTACCATATCAATTGTACAAAAGTGTTGTTGGTAAATTGGGAGGAACATCTCCAAGTTTGAATATGAGTCATGGTGTTCGCTTTCATTATTAGAAAATCATAGTCATATTCTCATTTGTGAATGAAAACTCGAGATTGAACCTTCTAATTACTACTTGCATGGAGGTCTCACCTTCCATTTATGACTTGAATGATCACACTCCCACAATGCGACTTGGAAAAGGTCACATGATCACTCCCCACCAGATTTTTGACTAGATCACTCTATCAACTAACAGGTCGCAAAATCACATTATAAAGCCTCAGAAAAATCGAATGGAAGAGTGAACTGGACACAATATACACTTTTTAACAAGTGGAAACTATTTAATAGATGAAATGGTGGATTTTTAAACAGATAAAGGGTTAATGCCCAGTTCAAATCACCGTAATGCACACTTGAAAGTATTATGGGAGGTTTGTTTGCCGAGAAGGGACTATATCCGTGTGGTTAGAGACCATGAAAGCCAACACACACGAGAAATGATGCATAGGGGGCATAGATGACCAAGAGGATGGAGGGCATATGTTTTTTAAGGTTTTCATCAGAGGTGTAAGTCAAAGGGAATGTTTCGAGCCCAACCAGGGTGTTTAGATGCCAAGTTGGAGCAATGCCTTGAGCATAGCCAAAAGGTCATGTAGTCCATATGAGTGGCGACAACATGGTTTGTTAATGAAAACTATAAGAGAGGACCCTAAAAAATCATTGATGTTAAAATAAAACAAGTTGAGAATCTTTTAACCGCATTTTAAAGTTGTTATTATTCAACGACTTGTTTCGACGTTGCATGCCTTGTTTACTCAATAAAATCGTAGTTAACATAACCCTTCCAACATTTGGATCTCATGGCAGGATGACGTGTCTTGTTGATACATTGAAGTCATAGTTAACTCGATCCTTCAGTTGTTCGAATCTCATGAACAACACATATACAAACATGCACGGAAGGTATAAGGAGCAGTGTTGTTGGTATTTCACGGGATAAGGGAATACAACCTCTTAAAGGTGGATACCATCATTCGCTGCGCAAAATCTGACTGATGAGTTGGACTCGATGTCATTTGTGAAAGCCCATAAGTCGCAGTTTTCTTTATCAAGTTCAAAGGTCGCAGAATCTCATTCTAATGGCAGCTAGGGAATGCGACCCCTTATGTAGTGCAATTGTGAGACCCCTGAAAAGTCGTACCATGACCAAAGTCGTGACATCAAAATCCATGAGCTGCCAAAGGGTGTGATTTGTCATTATAATGTGGCCCTATGACTTCTCAAGCAGTCACTGAACTACAGAATTGAACCCTTGATCAATTGACAAAGGCTGCTAAAATCCAGCATTCTTTCACTCCTCTCTCACTCCTCATCAATATATATACAATCCATGTCAGTTTGAGTGAAAGATTCACAGGTAGAAAGACATTAGCACAAGTGTTGAAATTTGGTACCGGAGGACAGGTGGTTCCCTTAGGCTTTGATCTTTGACCTAGGGAAAAGTGTCCAAAAGAATTTAATTTTTCTCTTAAAGTGACTTTATAATTTTATAAAGTTAAATCTAATTTAAAAGTGACTTTAAGTGATAAAGTTATTAAGTCTAATTTTAAAGTGACTTTTATAAAGTCAATGAAAAATTAGAAAGGAAAAGTGACTTTGGAAATAAATGACTAAGTGGGTCTTTATTAAAGTGGGGTGAATTAAAAAATAGAAAGTGAGATTTAAATGGGCATTTAATCTCAGCCATTGATCTAAATCTATTTCAGCCATTGGATTTAGAGATCACCCAAAAGTCACTTGGAGTTATATTAAAGGAGGAAAATGAGGAAAAGGTCATTCATTCTTTCATGAGCAGATTGGGAGAAGGAGAGCAAGAGAGCAAGAGAGATTTCTGAGCAGGGAGGAGAAGGAGACAGCAGCTTGGCACACATTCCAAGGCAGTAGTTGAGCATATTTGTACAGCTGATTCAGCACATAGTGAAAGGCAGACTTTTGCACAAAAATCGAGGAGAAGTTTGCTGATTTTTCTGCACACAAAACGGAGGCCGTACAACATTTATTGCTGTCCTGTTTGCTGTAATTTCCAAATTGCTGTGAGGCACGGGAAAGGAGATAAGTTGTAAATTTGCTTGCTGATTTTTTGCTGAATAATTCTCACTGTAAAAAGGCAATTTTCAGAAATAAAGAAGAGCTCTCAAACTGGTTTTCCCCAAGAGTTGTAGGGGATTTTTCCAGGGTCAAGTTGACCAAAAATATCAGTGTTTTAATGTGTTTTAATGGTTGTTTTTTATTGATGATTTTTAATTCTGCAATTTCCAGCATTCTGAAAAATTTCCAGAATTTGTGTTTTCAGCAATATTTATTTTTTTCAGTCTGTTAAATGTATGGTTATGGGAATGGGCATTTAACTACATGGGAGAAATAAGGAGAAACTGAAAACTGGGGTGGGAAAACAGAAATTTCTACATGGTATCAGAGCTTGAGTGCTGAAGGACAGTTTGGGACAACAAAAGGAAAAATTACAATTGCTGATTTTTCACTCAGAAAATTCCAGCAAACTGATTTTTCATAAACAACGGTTTTATCTTAACTACAACAGTGTTATTTTTCAGTTTTAGGACAACAGGATGTCATTGGGATTGAGGGTGGAGGATAGGTTGGATAGGCATATAAATTACAGCGTTTGGAAGGAGAGAATGCAGAGTATCTTTGAGGAGGCAGAAGTCTGGGATATCATGGTGCATACCGCACAGAACCCTGTTGTTGTACCCACTAATGTTACTCAGTTGGCTGAGTATAAAAAGAAGAACAATAAGGGTAAGAGGTTGATTCTAGATGGAATCAAAGACCATTACATTCCTCATGTGAGAGGAAAGAGCAATGCCCATGAGATGTGGACAGCATTGTCCAATCTCTACCAGAGTACCAATGAGAACCGGAAGATGGTCCTGAAGGAGAAGCTGAAGAACATTAAGATGGGTAATGATAGTGCAGCTGGATATCTCACAAAGATTACCAATGTGAGAGATGAGTTGGCAGCGATTGGAGAGGCCATTCCATCCACTGAGTTGGTGCGTATTGCAGTGAATGGCCTCCCCCGTTCATGGTTGAACTTTGCTGATGGGGTTTGTGCACGTGAGACCCTTCCCACATGGGAGAGGTTTTGGGATGATTGTATTCAGACAGAGATCACGAAAGGATAGCTTGGGGCAGCCAAGCCAGTTGAGCAGGATGAGGACGTAGCATTGGTGGCAGGAGGCAAGAAAGGCAAAGGGAAGAAGCAGGCTTCCACAAGTAGTGGTGGGGGCAAAGGCAAAGGTAAAGGTAAACAGGGGAACGCACAGAACGACTATTCCAAGGTGAAGTGTTGGAATTGTCAAAAGATGGGACACTATGCAGTTGTGTGTCCGGAGAAGAAGAAGAAGAAGGGGAAGAACCAGGACGTGGCAGCTTCAGCAGAGATTGAGGACTTTGCAGGTCGTTTTGACAGGGAGTTTGCATTCACTACGTGTGAGTCCTCTAGTGCAGGATCACCTGCCACACAGGTTCAGAGGGAGCATGCTTTTCCCTCGATTAGCGGAGCATCTTCAGGTATCTGGTATGTGGACAGTGGGGCTTCACGTCATATGACAGGAGTCCGTGAGTACTTCTCAGAGCTTTCAAAGAGTGGCACTGATATTGAGGTAGTACTCGGTGATGACAAAGTTGTTAGAGCAGTCGGGGTGGGGATAGTGACATTTCAGAGGGAGTCCAAACCTCCCTTGAAGGTGTCAGAGGTTCTTTATGTGCCAGGGATGAGGAAGAACCTCATATCCGTCTCAGCTTTAGAGGACAGAGGATATGAGGTACTGTTCAGGGGAGGACAGGTGTTGATGTATCCCAGGGGCACTCCAGCTGATTCAGCTAGAGTGATAGGTGTACGCCATGCAAAGGTGTACAAGTTTGCATTCCAACCCCTTTTGGCATTAAGCAGTAGTACCGACAGCAGAGCTAGCAGTTCTGAGCTGTGTGAGATTTGGCACCGCAGGATGGGACATATGTATCATGGAGCCTTGAGGACATTGCGGGAGATCACTATAGGTGTGCCAGATTTCAGTACTGATCACTTTGATACTTGCAGAGGTTGTGCGATGGGCAAGTTTGCCAAATCCCCTTTTCCCAGCAGTGACAGCAGAGCGACGGGGATACTTGATTTGATTCATTCCGATGTGAGCGGTCGGATGTCTCATGTTTCCTTGAGTGGATATGAGTACTATGTGTTATTCATTGATGATCACTCCAAGAGGACCTAGATTTATTTTTTGAAGACCAAGAGTGAGGTCTTCAAGTGGTTTCAGGAGTTCAGAGCTCTTGTGGAGACTCAGACAGGTCGAAAGATCAAGTCCTTGAGGTCGGACAATGGAGGAGAGTACACCCTTGGAGAGTTTGTTGACTATTGTGCGGAGGCAGGCATTAGGAGGGAGTTCACTGTTCCTTACAACCCCCAGCAGAACGGAGTTGCAGAGAGGACGAACAGATCCATCATAGGGGCTGCCAAATCCATGTTACATGATCAGGGGTTGCCATTGTTCTTGTGGGCGGAAACCTGCAACACAACTGTTTACTTGCAGAACAGGAGTCCGCATCGTGCCTTGGGTCACATGACTCCGGAGGAGGCTTTCTCTAGGAAGAAGCCTGATATTGGTCATCTTCATATCTTTGGATGCATAACATACTCCTATATACCCATGGAGAAGAGGACCAAACTAGAGCCCACCGCAGAGAAGGGTATCTTTGTGGGCTACAATGAGACCTCAAAGGCCTTTCAGATTTACATTCCTGCACAGAGGAGAGTTGTTGTCAGACGGGATGTGAAGTTCGAGGAGGACAGGGCCTTTAGGAGGTCACGGGAGATAGAGTATCTGGATCAGCCATACCCTCAGCAGCAGTTGAGTCAGTCGCAGGGATCCAGTGGGCAGGGATCAGGAGGATCCGGAGGTACATCTATGAGGATGTCAGGTCCATCAGTGAGCAGTGGCTCACCGAGCCAGAGGGGTGGTGCTCCGGGCAGCATGCAGAGCAGTTCACAGAGCAGTTCACTAGGGAGTCCACTGATGGACACTTCACACGGTACCTCAGCTTCTACAGGTTCAGGTGCAGGCAGGAGGACAGCAGACAGACAGCCAGGAGTTCAGGCTACTGATGATGATGAGGAGGAGGAGTTTCATTCTCCGGTGGGAGAAGTGTGCTCAGGGAAGAGGAAGCCCAAGTGGCTTCAAGACACCTTGAGAGATGCCACATCTGTTGCTGAGCCGAAGAGGCCGGTCAGAGAGAGTAGACCACTTGAGAGGTTTTGTAGCTATATGGCGATGGTTACCAGCATCCTTGACTCTGAGCCTTCTAGCTATGAGGAGGCAGCTAGCCAGCAGGTCTGGAGAGAGGCCATGCAGGAGGAGTATTCTTCTATCATGAAGAATGATGTTTGGGAGGTGGTGTCGAGGCCTGAGGGCAAATCCGTGGTTACTTCCAGATGGATTTACAAGGTAAAGCATGCTGCAGATGGCAGCATTGAGAAATTCAAAGCGAGGTTTGTGGCTAGAGGGTTCTCCCAGGTAGAGGGAGTTGATTATGAGGAGACCTTCGCTCCCGTGGCTCGATATACTTCGATCCGCTCCATTATATCGATAGCAGCAGAGATGGGTTGGAAGATCCACCAGATGGATGTGAAGACCGCATTTCTCAATGGCTTCATACAGGAGGAGGTGTACATTGAGCAACCACAGGGCTTTGAGGTGCATGGGAAGGAGTCCCATGTGTGCAGACTGAAGAAGGCCCTTTATGGCCTGAAGCAAGCTCCCAGAGCTTGGTACTCCAGGATAGATACATACTTGCAGGGGATGGGTTTCACAAAGAGTGAGGCAGATCCGAACCTTTACTTTATTGTGATTAGTGAGGAGCCTCTCATTCTGGTGCTGTATGTGGATGACTTGATCATTACAGGTGCAGAGAGACTCATAGAGCACTGCAAAAGAGATCTTGCGACGGAGTTTTAGATGAAGGACATCGGCTTGATGCATTACTTTTTGGGTTTGGAGGTGTGGCAGGAGGAGGGGCATTTCTTCCTGGGGCATGGGAAGTATATTGTGGACATCCTTAGCAGATTCCACATGGAGGATTGTAGACCCATGTCGACACCGATGATCACCAACTGGAAGAAGCTTCATGCTTCGGATTCCGAGTTGGTGGATCCCACATTGTACAGGCAGCTGATTGGTTCCTTGATGTATTTGGTCAACACTAGACCAGATATCTGTTTTGCAGTCAACACGATGAGTCCATTTATGTGTGAGCCTAGGAAGGTTCACTGGGTGGCTGTAAAACACATTTTGCGGTACTTGCAGGGGATAGTGGATTATGGTCTGGACTATAGGCAGGGAGATGGAGTGAAATTGGCAGGATACACTAATTCTGATTGGGAAGGTTGTGCTTCTGATAGGAAGAGCACTTCAGGGTGTTGTTTTGGGTTGGGTTCAACAGTAGTGTCATGGTTCAGCTGGAAGCAGCAGTCAGTAGCACTGAGTTTAGCGGAAGCAGAGTATATGGCAGCCAGTCTAGCTAGTTGTGAGGCCATCTGGCTTCGCAAGATGTTGTTTGGCTTATTTGGTCAGCCGTTGAGACCTTCAGTGATTTACTGTGATAATCAGAGTTGCATTAAACTCACGGAGAATCCAGTATTTCATGACAGGTCAAAGCATATCGGGATCAGATATCATTTCATCAGAGACTATGTTCAGAAGGGAGTTGTGAAACTTGAGTATATTTCCACTGATGAGCAGGTTGCAGATATTCTTACCAAAGCCTTACCACGGGGCAAGCAAGTCTACTTCAGAGACAAGATGGGTGTGGTGAGGAACACCTTCCTCGGTAATAGGGAGTGTTGAAATTTGGTACCGGAGGACAGGTGGTTCCCTTAGGCTTTGATCTTTGGCCTAGGGAAAAGTGTTCAAAAGAATTTAATTTTTCTCCTAAAGTGACTTTATAATTTTATAAAGTTAAATCTAATTTAAAAGTGACTTTAAGTGATAAAGTTATTAAGTCTAATTTTAAAGTGACTTTTATAAAGTCAATGAAAAATTAGAAAGGAAAAGTGACTTTGGAAATAAATGACTAAGTGGGTCTTTATTAAAGTGGGGTGAACTAAAAAATAGAAAGTGAGATTTAAATGAGCATTTAATCTCAGCCATTGATCTAAATCTATTTCAGCCATTGGATTTAGAGATCACCCAAAAGTCACTTGCATCACCCAAAAGTCACTTGGAGTTATATTAAAGGAGGAAAAGGAGGAAAAGGTCATTCATTCTTTCATGAGCAGATTGGGAGAAGGAGAGCAAGAGAGCAAGAGAGATTTCTGAGCAGGGAGGAGAAGGAGACATCAGCTTGGCACACATTCCAAGGCAACAGTTGAGCAGATTTGTACAGCTGATTCAGCACATAGTGAAAGGCAGATTTTTGCACAAAAATCGAGGAGTAGTTTGCTGATTTTTCTGCACACAAAACGGAGGCCGTACAACATTTACTGCTGTCCTGTTTGCTGTAATTTCCAGATGGCTGTGAGGCACGAGAAAGGAGATAAGTTGTAAATTTGCTTGCTGATTTTTTGCTGAATAATTCTCACTGTAAAAAGGCAATTTTCAGAAATAAAGAAGAGCTCTCAAACTGGTTTTCCCCAAGAGTTGTAGGGGGTTTTTCCAGGGTCAGGTTGACCAAAAATATCAGTGTTTTAATGGCTGTTTTTGATTGCTGATTTTAAATTCTGCAATTTCCAGCATTCTGAAAAATTTCTAGAATTTGTGTTTTCAGCAATATTTATTTTTTTCAGTCTGTTAAATGTATGGTTATGGGAATGGGCATTTAACTACATGGGAGAAATAAGGAGAAACTGAAAACCGGGGTGGGAAAACAGAAATTTCTACAGTAAGAAAAGGGAAAAAAATTAGCACGTAGTCCAGGGATACAAATACAATGGGTGGATTGGGGATTTCGAAACAACGTCAGCGACCAGTTGCACTGCGATTGAGCGACCTCCAGGAGGTCGTACTTTTAGCCAAGTCATGAGATCGCATTCTTATGCCTCAGGAGAGCAGCTAAGTAATGTGACTTTGTTAAAATGTGACTATGCGACCTTTAGTAAATCGCAAACTACGTCACCGGTAGCTACTGTGGTGGAGTGGTTTCTTGAAAAGGTTCCTCTCCTGCATGGTTGCACTGCATTGCCAGATCAATCAAATTGGTTAGCTGATTGAACAATTAATGTAAATTTGAAGATGGGTGATGCTCATGACACGAAAAGGGGGGAGGTTTGCATTCCAATCTTAGAGATGAAACAATCTACTACTAGCCAAGAAACTTACGAAGAACACTATGCCGGAGATAGGTGAAGGTTATTGGGTTTTATGTGAGTGGAGGATATGTTGCAATCTTTTCAATGATGAGATTACGATTTTGAGAAAAGATAAAAACTTCACAAAAGAATTTTGATCATTTCCGGATTCCCCTAAGTTCAAGGTCTCGATTTGGGTGATTATTAGAATACCTTTTGTTTTCTCAAATCAAATGACTTCAAAGGGTCATTTGCGAGCAACAGGGAGACTTGCTGGAGTGTTCGTTTGGGAGGACACGGAAGCACCTATATTCGATAGGTGTAGCATCAGAGTTATTACATCAGATTATAATCAATCACGAGGACATCAGGGAAACCCACCAACCGAAAGTAAGAAGACAAAAACCATTCAGAATATCTTATGCTTGTGGCTGGGCATGATAAGAGAAAAGTTAGGGTTCTAATTTTATATGATTAAACTCATGAAGAACGACATGGGATATAGGATTCCATTGAAGGAATTACAACACAAAGGAGAAGGCTACCCCTCTATGGATCTCTTAAAAGGAGCTATATTGGTGCATCCTCTTGAATGAAATATGTTTGAAACCACATTCATCACTAGGGCCCTCCAAGGCCACATGCATTGACAATGTTGTGGCACAACAATTGACCACACAGGGGTCTAGATCAATTGTTTATTAATGCCATTCTTTCAAATTAGTTGGTTTTAATTCCATTATCATTCTTGTTTGAAAGTATGTTTGATTAATGTTATTTTCCTGCCGGTAGAAGGAACAAAAAAAATGTTGGTCCACGCAAAGGGATTAGGGTTTCTCTTGGAGCTTGCATGACTAGGTTTTCCTTCTGTAAGCTAGGTGGTCCCTTTCTAAGTTCCAATAAACTTTCAATGAACTCAAAGGCACATCACTAGGAGATAGATGAAGGCAAGTGTTGCATAGTGGCAAGAAAGCAAATTGATTTCAGGACCAAGCATCTGCATCATTGTGAGATTCAGGCATCAAGCATTTTAGGGTTTTCAATAACCCTCTACACCCCTCTTCTCTCTCTTTCATCATAATGTAAATATAGCCTGCCATTGTAGCAACCACTATGTTGGAACTGATGTGGGCATGTAACAATCAATTTCGGCTTGAGAAAAAAGTGGGTAAACTCAAGAGTCATAGGGGTAGTCGAAAGGGTATTAGGAAGGCCAAGGGTCATAGTAGGTGAATAATCACCTCGTTTCTATAAATATTCCCCCAGGCCTCATTTAGAAATACTTTAGCACTTGAGTAGAGGCCAATATAGATAGATGATTTATGCTTGAGAGCTAGGGCAACTCAACTCTTGGTAGCTAGGAGAGTGGATTTGGAGTGGGGCTAGGGTTTTGGCATCGAGCAATGGTATGAACAACCCATGTTCCACTATTGGGTATTGACCAATTGCATGATATGTATTTTATGTTGCAAGATATTAATAAGATGTTTTCTTTTATCTTTGGCACTGATTCCCATGCTCACTCATGGTGGTTATATTAGCTATCTAGAACCTCACCATATTTGTATGTGTGATTTCATATACACAAGATGTTATGTTTTGATACATAGTGGTTGCATGTATGTTTCGCTTTCAAATCTGTGTTGACTTGTTCCTTGCCATGACGGTTACCTATTGTGAACTAATTCGCAATTGACCTCCGGAATGTTCCTATTTATTATGTACGATGGGGTTTTAGCTCACTAATCCCTCTCATCATTTATCTGTTCTTATCATTGATGTGACTTGTTTGCACCTCTTTCTATAGTTTGTCAATCTTGGGTTGATTTTGTTTTGCTGCCTGAGCATTTCATTCTTTCCCCACTCTGGCATCTTCTCATTTAATAGCCAAGAGCAGAAAAAATTCATGGTGGCAGCCGATCACACATATCGGATGGGGCTCCTATCCCAAACGATGTGAGGTCTAATTGGGACTTCACAGTGGGGAGACCCCTTAATCGTTGGCAGTACATTTTGGCCTGTCAACAAATTGGCACTAGAAGGAGGGCCAACTGACAAGCTGAGCCCTTGGAGCCTGCAATTTAGTCTCATATATGTTAATGGATTTGACCAGAATCTTGCTCCTGGGGTGTTTATCTAGTTTTTCTATTTTTCGATTTTCCATCCCCAGGAGAAGCTCCATCACTTGTCTCAGTTAAAGTTTGATGGTGAGGATGGAACACCCATAACCAAGCACATTTCTAATTTCCTCGAGTTTTTGAATATTTTGAGATCGACGATGAAGAGTTTGCTTGTGTGGTCTTCTCCCTCAACCTTGAAGGTTGTGCCAAGCAAAGGTGCCACACGTTGCCAGTGGCGTCTATTCATTCATTCAGGCAACTCGTCGGTAGGCTCCAACAAAAATTTGACAGGTACGATGTGAAGATGTGTTAAAGAGGATAAATGAGCTTAGGATGAAACATGAAGAATATTTAGAAGGTTTTGCTTTCAGATTTGTGCATCTTTGTTTTGAATTTCACGAAAGTGATGTCGACTGGGTGTATTTGAATATAAATTTTCAAAGATTGGTTCTCGTTTCTTTACAAAATTTTCAATTAGAAGCAAGTCCTGTTTCACATGAGTATCATCATAATTTGCAGATTACAAAGTGTCCAGATTGTACCTGGAATTTTGTTTCCCTTGTCTCTCTGAATTCGGAACAACCTCAAGCCCCCCAAGGCAGAGATTACTATTTGTGGGATTGTTCATCCTCCTCTTGAATTGTTACATAATAAGATTGTGGCTGTAAATGGTTCAAACGATGAACAATGCTTTCTGGGAAATGAATCTGATGGTCTCAACTCTAATCCCTCGTACATCCTTTTGATATTGAATATGAAAATTACATAACATCTCTTCCTGTTGATGGGACCCCAATCGAGTCCACTCAACATATGTCTCACTATATTCCGAGATCCCATTCACCTGTGCATGATGGATTTGGTATTGTCTCAAGCAAAGTTGATTGTCCTATCAAATCCATGGACCACATCAGGCCTGCAAATCCATCTTTCCCTTTGGCGAACACAAATGGGAAGGATGTGAGTCCGGGTCCGATCAGTGCCCCTTTATCTGACTCTTTGCATCCATTCTACGCTGATTTAGTCCATGGGTCTATGACAATGCCTTCTGATCATTCACATCTTTATCTTTCTCGCGTTGATTGGAATCATGTACATGGGGGTGATGTTTCACACTCAAGGGATGCAGATGTTGAATCCCTTATGTCTGATATTTTCCACTCGCAGTCTTTAACAGGTGAAGAAGAGGGCCATGCATATCACCCAGTTAACACTGATTCTCTCATGGATCCCTTTTCACTCCCAATCCAAAAAGAGCCTTATGTGGTAGATACCCAACTTGATCAAACTAGTGATTTCAACAATTCTCATTTTACTGGAAATATATTCACTCACGCCTCTGGTGATTTTCCTACTTATCCATCTAGTTGATCCTATGAAGCCGCTAGAATTTGATGACCCACCTTTCAAACGTTTAGGGAATCATTAGAAAGCTGAGTCACTTCAGCTTCCACTGATGGTTATGCTAGGTTCTCATGTTCCTGATGAGACCCCTGAACCAAGTCGAATTAGGGTTTCTGAAATTAAGGTTTCTGTACATCACGCTTCTCACAACATCATCTCACCAGATGCGATATCATCTTGGAAATCCTCTAATTCAAGCAATGTCTCTCTGAGAAAATCTTTCCATCACCTTTTAACTGATGTGCATCAACCTCTATACCCTAATTTTTTTGCTGAAGGGAGTGCTCTGGCCATTATCTTGAATCTTTTTTATTGTTTCCCAGCCAATACAGTCTGTTAGCATACGCAATCAAATGATACCTTACAATCTCCTATATGGGAAAGTGAAAATCTCCCAACCTCCCCTCTGCTTGAGACTCCTTCGGTTGATTCAGTTCATTTTTGGGAATATAAAGAATCTTATCTATTGAGCTGCTGATCTATCAATATTCAAACATTAGATCCAATCCATAATACTTTCACTGATAGTTTTCCAGTCACAACCAATGATAACCATATGAATCCATATACAAATCTTGCGAAGTTACCAATATTTGATGGTGTGTCATTTGAAGGTTCAGAGTTTTTTTAGGACGATGAGGTTCTTTGGCTTCCACTGATGGTTATGTTAGGTCCTCACGTTTGTGACGAAGTCTATGAAAAATTTCAAACGAGGGGTTCTGAAATTAGGGTTTCTATCTTTGAATCCTCAAGGATCTTAGTGACACCCGATAGAGGCCCCTCTTTTGAGGGTTATCATGTTAATCATCCTCTACATCATGATAGGGTTGCTGATCAGATTAATCTGGCATATTCCTTTACTAGTTGGAATCATCTTGCCTTACTTGCACTGGCTTTAGGGTTAAGCATAAACGAATGTATGTTATGGATGGATGACTATAAATTTCACGCTTCTTGTTCGGTTTACCAGGATTGGGTTGCATTTTTCCTTGAAAAGTCTTCTCTGACATGTTTCATTGTAAGTGGATGAGATATACTTTCTGTTGTGCATGCTTTATAGGTAAGCACGTTATTTTTTTCACAACACTTTCCACAAATTCTAATTGTTGTCATCTTTGTTTTTGTAGGTTGGGAACTGATGCGGTGGCTGCATTGGAAGTTTGATTTCACATAACTTGACCTATGCTTTGGTTAATTTAGGATTTAGGATTTAGGCTAGTTAGGTTTTAGTTTTTCTTATTAGTTCGCTGATTAGAATTTTCTTTATGATTTAAATTTTTCATGCTTCATTTTCTTTATTGTAGGTAGTTAGTTCCTTGCTTGTTATTTTTGCACTCATGTCCTTGCATTTGTTTATTGTTGCATGGCATTCATGAAATCTTTGCATATGCATTGCATTGGTCCTTTAATTTCAATTAGTTGATCTCTTCTACACATAGCATTGCATTGCATCATTAGCCCTATCTGCTGCATTGCATCATACACTTTCCTTCTCACTTGGTGCACACTCACCTTTGACCTAGCCTTGATGAACTTGAAATTTTCAAACCCGTGGTGCTGTGAATAACTTTATCACACCTTTTTCTCTCACTCTAAATTGCATTTTTTTCGTCCTCTTCACACATGTTTGAAGCCCTAGGAGAGTTTCCTGGTCACCTAACCCTTGAACTAAAGCCCTAGCCCTAATGATGGTGTGAAGTTGTGATGGTTACACCAATGAGTAGCCTCTCTTGGAACCAGTCATCAAAGTTTCATCCTGGATATCTCTCCTACGAGTCTAATTTATTAACAAGGGAAATAAGAACAAATTGCTCATGGGGAACCCTAATAAGTTTTAATGACCTATACCCATAACTTGAACCTAGTGCTCAACGTGGTCTTTATTGTTTCAATGACTTGTGTTCTTTGTTCACTTGCTGATGGGAAATGAGATGTGGAAGCTTGGCATAAGGGAAAACCTAAATCGGGACATCTTTTAGTTTATGTCAAACAAGAAACAACCTCTCTTTCTCATAAAATAAGTTGGTATCCCTCATCTGCCTTGGTGCAATAAATGCCCAAAAATAAGGGAAAATACACATTGTTTCGGGAATAATTAGTATTTCTAAGAAATGCTAATTCTCTAGGTTTGGTAGCTAACCTAGAAACAACAGTTAAATCAATTCACTATTTTTCCTATGAATGATAGATAAGAGAAAGATTATAAAGAGCCAACCTACAACTTTCGCTTTATTCCTCTCTCCTTTGACTGATCTCGTTGCTCCTCCCCGTACTTAACACGCTTGGAGAGTACCTGTACAATTATAGAAATAAAGACCCGTCAAAGCATAGTGATCCATAATTCATAAATAACATAGAATCGAAAGTATGATAAACATATGAATGCATTGACATATTACACAAACATAGGGGGAAAATCTTGAAAATCTTTATTGATTGAAAGAAGGACTACAACCCATGAGTTCGATCCAATGCCATCCTTCCAGCTTCAAACCTTCTTCACCTCATGAACAACAAGAAATTCCAACATTACCACAATACTTTGCCTCAATACTAAAACCATCAGCACCTCCTTACAACTCAGAACTATTCAGCCTCCAGATCCCTTGGATGAGTGATCCATTTATAGATAAGTGAAGGAGGTTGGGTCATCAATGATGATGATGAATTCCTTTCAATGTTTAGGAATTGGTTCCATGAAAGAGGGAGATAGGAGGTTGATGTTTCCTAATTCCCTTTGTCATCCTTGGGCTAACTCAGAGGGGCAGGTGGCACTTGAGAAGCTTCTAGAGGTTTCCCATCGATAGGGAATCTTTAAACCCTCCCGGAACTTTGCCCACGTTTGCTCATTGCAGGTTAAAGAAGGCCTAAGTACGATGCATAGCACTTAGTCAGTGTGGCACCTGCAATGCATTGCAGCCTAATGAAGGGCTTCCTGCAATGATCTCTTTAGAGACACTTTTTGGATGAATTTTGTGATGGAACTTCTTTGGGAGTGAGGCATTCAAATGACTAAGTTCTTTAGGGCATGAAACAACTATATCAGGGGTTGATGAACCCTAATAACATTGACATTTAAGTTGGAGTTTATTGTGCCCAAATAAATCTGTAACAATTGCCCCCTAAAGCATGAGGTCGTAAATATCTATGTCGGGTGAAATGCTTTATCATGAGGATCAGAAGTTTCGAAATGGAAGGCGACCTGCATCAATTACAATACAATACATCATGATAATCTGATTTTTCTCATGAACTAGTTGAGGGAGGCATTCCCATGCTCAACTTATAAAATTTCATTACATGTACATAGATCAGATAGTCGTCTACAGATATAGACTTATGATTCTACAGATATAGATTTGTGATCCATGATTAGGATGACCATTTGTGTAAAGCCTTTGTACATTTGATTTGGTACTCCTGAATATATCGCAGCCCAGATGGATGAAACTAGATCCGGGGTCTTCAATCTTGTTCAATCTTCACTCAATGTACAAGTCTAACCATGTGAATAGATGTTCTGAGGTCAAACATGGAGAGACATCGCCTGATTACTAGCCAATGATGTAAGCTATTAACAGACGTGAGAGGGATCACCGATAATAAAGATGATCCTCAAGGTACTACAGTACATTTCGCATGGTGTGAATAAATGATTTGATGTCAAACACCATGCAAAATCTTTTGGTTGAAGGCCATTAATGTCAACCTATCGCCGGAAGTGAGAAACTTGCCATTGATGTATGCAAGATTCAAAGCACTGAAAGGGTGTTTCTAAGTCAACTTCTTGGATGATGAGCTGATGTCGACAAGAAGGAAGTCGTCGTAGGAGGGCCTTGACGTATCCCACATCTACAACATGAAACGATGTAAATGATTTTGGAGATGAGAATTGACTGACGAAACAAAGTTTAGGAATCACAGTCATGAAAATGAAGGTTTATAGTATTGCAATAGATGAAGTTTTAACTGGATGACTTCTCTTAAACATATCGGCGACATTGAGATGAAGTGGTAGCATTGACCCAAAACAAAAGTGATGGATGGTGTGATAGACCAATGGTATGATAACCATCAAACTGAATGACCCAACCCAACTTAGCCACGGAGATGAAGTGAAAGTGTCATGTTTAAGAGCGACTTGCTACCATATGTTTTCAAGACTTTTCCCATTTTCCCCACTCATTGTTGACCAGTACCTCTTTATTTTTTTTATCAATCTTGAGGAGGATAACATATGCTTGTTCTATAATTCACCCTTTGGGAAAACCCATCACTATTTGATGTTTTAATGAATCTAGCAACGATGAAACTCGGTCATGTCTACATGGACAAGTTTGTCGCTATTATGATATTTTAATGAGTTTAACGACAAAGATAACTCAGTCCTTTTCATATTTAGAGAGTTTGAAAAGGGATGAAAAGAAGACTCTATAATTTCTTTTTCGTAGAATAATCCTTCAAGTCCGAAAAAGCATAAAATAATACAAGAGAGATGTCGTTTCCAATACTTTAATGAGTTAGAATGGACAAGCTCTCGACTATCTTTTCTTGTTTAGAGAGTCTGAAAAGAGTTTAAAGAGGACTCTATGGTTTCTTTTCATTTTATATCAAAGCTCGAAAAGAAAACAAAAAGTTTTCTTTGTGGTCAAAGATGCTCAATTCGCCATTTAGTATATCGGATTCTGCTTTCAGTTGTTCATCCTGCTCAAAAATCCACCAAAAATGATTAAAAATACATGTTCATGGATAAAAAATGAATAAAAACCAACATTTACTTGATTTACATGTAAAAGTAAATATAAAAAACAAGTTTTGGTAATTCATTTTAACCATTTCATTTTTACCATTGGATTTGGAGCTCTGGAGCAATTTTTTACCCCAAACTTCACCAGCTGATTGTGAAGGATTCTATGGATCATTTCTCATGCCGTCAGGACCAAGTAGGAGCTATCCCAGTGCTCTTTCATTCTATTCCATTCTTTTTCAGTTTTGAGCAAAATTTCTTAGTTTTTCAGGCCCCCAGGGTTTCATCTTGCATTTTCTGGATCATCACACCCTTTCCCTGTCGAAAAGTGCGATGAATTTCATGCTCCTAATAGGCAGCATGCAATGCATAGCACTGTCTCTAAAGGGCAAGTGTGATGGGTGCAAAAACTAAAATTAAACAGTTGTTTTTCCCCAAATTTTTAACTGATTTTTGCCCAAGTTGGATCCTAATTTATCTAATGATTGTGTTTCAGATATTCATTGGATCAAAATGGTCTTTACATGGTGAGAATGAGAACACAAGGAACAAGACATTATTGCTTTAACTGATCAGGTCATAGTTGATGCCTTAAAGAATTGTGGGTTGCTAAAGTTCTTTTGCTTATCCAACATGCGGCAACAAATGTAACTGCTACAGTATCTTGTTCGTGCTTGGGACCCTACTGACTAGGTTTTTCACGTTAGGGGTAAAGTGATTCCCTTTACCATCGAGGATGTTTACTTTCTGACGGGTTTATCAAGGCGGGGTGCCCCCATTTCACTATCAGGATTCACCAGAGGGGGTGAATCGGTGAGAGATTATATTCGTTAGTTCTATCAAGAAGGATATCAACCCAACAGAGATGGAAAGATTCATATCCGAGATGTTAGTGATGGACTTTTGAAAACGATCCTATTTATCCTTGCTAGATTGGCTGGCAGTGTGGCTTTAAATTTAGCAAACAGATCTTATATGCAGTGTGCCTTAGAATGCCTAGAACCAAAGGTATTCAACTGGTGTGAGGCAATTCTTCCATCTATGAAAGAACAACTAACCAAGGTGAAGGCTGGAAAGACAACAAATTTTGGTTATGGGTTTATCTTGATTTCCTTCGCCTTGAAATAATCCCGCTTATGCAGCCACAACACATTTCTCTGGGAGTACTTGGACCTAGAGACCCACGGATGTAGCGGTGGGTAGATCTTATGGCTAGGCATGCTGGCTAGTCAGTGATCTCATTTTCCTCCACTTTCTTTGAGTGGTTCGACCATCAGGAGATGGCCTTCGTGGAATATCCATATGCTGCGATGGATTTCCGTGGTGATCCAGATCGGGTATTGCCAGTTGGGATGCATTGGAGTGCTATTGGTAAATTGATTTGACCACAACTTTATTTTTAAGTTTTCACTTTTTTTTGTGTTTTTTATTGTTACGAAGACTAAATAAACTCGTATATGTATGAAAATGTTGGATCCGTTCGACCTGTGGTACACCCATGGGAGGCAAGTGCACTAGTGGAGAGAGATTTTGGGAGGGAAATTCTCAGAGATTTGGACATAGCAGAGACTTTGGCTCAGCTGCAGGATCACATAGAGGGTTTAACCCTCGATATTCTGAATGTCAGGATTGAGGAGTTACCCATGAGATTTCAACGCCATACCATTGGCGTGCCGAGTCGTTGGATGAGACTCCTGCATGTGATAGCACAGGCTGTGACCTGTTATCATTAGCAGCACTAGTCTAGGATATTTTCTGCATTCATTTTTGAGTTTTTGGGTTAGATGACCAATTTTTTCTTGGACACAAACTATTTGTAAAAACTTATATATAGCTATCTATTTGACTTTCAGAGTTTTATTGTGGTTAAGTGATGAAATCCTGTTCAAATGGTGATGTGATTTGAAAAATGCTTTCTTTACAAATGTTGCAAATGTCTATTTAACACATAGTTTGCTAGAGAGTTAGTTAATGTGTTTAAATTCCTAGAAATATGTTGATATTGAATGAATTCAAAATGTCTTTCAAAAATTCGAACTCTAAGGAACATGTGATGAATAGTTGGGTTTCGAACGAAATAGAAGCCAGTAAGCTGTAGTATGACAAGTTATGAATCTAGCCTAACAATGATTCAGTGTATGCCATGTGAAATGGCATCAGAGAGGAGTTCAATCAATGCGCTATACTAAGTGATATTGTTTGTTGATCGACCAATACATATCCCTTTGAAACTTAATAACTCACCTCTTGGAGTGAAAATGGCCCATGCTGCAGAAGATAAGTTCTGCATATTAAGAGTAGCTACGTCAGCATACCCAACAAACGGTTCCGAAAAGTTCGACATCTGCAACAAATGTGAAGCGGATTACCTAACGAAATCAAAACTCTAAAAGAAAACTAACACACAAAAATGCAATGAAAGCATATATACAGTGAGTTTTACTACACTTAATTAAGCATAGTAACGTTTAAGATACAGCCCGTTCCGGGGCTGTGACAATGGAATCCCATCATAATCAACTAACTCGTAGGTGCCTTTTGTCAACACACGTTTAAAAATATAAGGGCCCATCCATAATGGTTCAAACTTCTCTGCTCCTCGTTTGTCAGAATCTTGATCGTAAAGCAAGACCAAGTCACCTTATGAGAAGACACGAGGCTTAACATTCTTGTCATATTGTGCCTTAATGTGTTTCTTATGTGCTTCGTTAGCCACTACAGCATCACGATGGGTTTCATCCAGATGGATTGATTCCAAGAAACATGCTTCTTCTTCAGAAGTATCGGGTAGTAGGTAAGTTGTGAGCTTGAGGGATGAGATTTCACATTAAATTGGTAAGACTGCTTCCAAACCATACACCAACTGAAAAGGCGTAAATCCAGTTACATTTCTCACCGAGGTTCAATACGCCCACAGAGCTGAGTACAGGATTAAATGCCAATTCCATTTATGGACTCCAATCATTCTTTGAAACATGTTCTTAAGGACTTTGTTGATTGCCTCAACCTATCTGTTAGCTTGCAGATGATATGGAGTAGAACTATCGTGATATAGTCCTAATTTGGTAGTTAATTTGATCATCATGTGATTGTGAAAATGTGACCCATGATCTGTAACTATAGCTTGTGGCACACAAAACCTAGAAACCACATGGTTAAAAAAAAGAGAGAAGTCGTTTTTCCATTGTTGTTCAATTTAGGCATTGCCTCGGCCCATTTAGCAAAATATTCAACAACGACTATAATATACCCATGCCCCCCGGCCGAGGTGGGGTTACATGTCATAAAATCAATGCCCCATTTTGTGAATGGGCCAATAGCAATGACTAGATGCAGTGGTGCAGGTGGTAATCTAGTTTTACGATCAAAAATTTGACAAGCATGGTACCTTCTGACAACAGAAATGAAATATTTGAATATAGATGGCTAGAAGTAACCAACTCGTAGAATTTTTTGTGCAGTTGCATAACTAGATAAATGCTCCCCACAAGCACTTGAATGGCATTCATTCAAAGCTTTCTTTGCCTCCTCATGAGTAAGACACCTATGTAAGATCGTATTGACACCACGACGATAAAGTGTATCACCAATGATCAGATAATCTTTGGCTTGGTATTGAGTACGTCGCTATTTAGAGCGAGAGGTATTAGGCTGAAAAGATTGGGTCTAGAGATAGACCAATATATCTCCATACCATGGATCACTTGATGAAATCAGAAACAAAGACTCATCCAAGATTGATGCTTCTAATGTTAAATCATTGGAGGATGAGGGAAGATCACAAAGTAGCTCAGCAAAGACGAGAGATTTCTTTGATTTGGATTTGATGAACTCCAAATCAAACTCCTACAAGATAACTATCCATTTAGAATATTTTCCCCCCAACAATTGACGTGACAAGATGTATGTCATAGGGTTGCAATCTAATATAATGGTAGTTTTGCGAAGGAGGATGTAGTGACGAAATCTCTGTACAGCTTGAACAATTGCCAAGGCTAACTTTTCAACATATGAATATTTACTTTATGTATCATTAAGATTGCGACTCAAATAATATATAGGATGTTCGATTCCACTTTCTTCTTGAACTAAAACCATACCAATGGTTGTATCTGCAGCGGCGAGATATAGGTTAAAGTCTTTTTGATAGTTTGGGGCATACATTAATGATGCTTTAATCAGGGAATCTTTGAGAGCATCAAAAGAAGCTTGCGCAACTTGGTCCCAATGGAAGGGTACCCCTTTCTTCAATAGACGTGTATAACCTTTAGCTAATTCAGCATAGTTTGGAATGAACCTCCTCAGAAATTTTGCCTTCCCTTGAAGTCTTTGTATCTGTAACAAATTTGAAGGTGGAGGCATGTCAAGAATTGCCTGAACCTTTATGGGATCGAGTCGAATTCCGTCTTTTGAAACTACGAATCTGAGAAATCAACCAGAGCCAACAAAAAACACACACTTGTGCGGATTGAGTCTTATTTTGTAGTGTCGACATTGTAAAAATATTGCCCTCAAATGTTGCGGGTGATCAGTCCGTTTTCGCGAATGAGCAGGCAGATCATCAAGATAGGGTTGAACAATATGTTTGATGTCATGGAAGGCATAATTCATCGCCCTCTGAAATGTAGCCCTTGCATTCTTCAAACCAAAGGGTAGCTTTCGATATGTGAATGTGCCCCACGGACATATAAAGGCAATTTTTGATTGGTCCTGTGGGCAGATATTGATTTGATTGTAACCAGAAAATCCATCCATGAATGAAAAGATTTCACATCCAGCACATTTGTCAATAATCTGGTTGATAAAAGGTGTAGGATAATTGTCCTTTGAACATGCTTGGTTTAAATCCCTATAATCGACGCACACTCGAATTTTCCCTTGTTTTTTCATCACTGGAACAATATTAGATACCCAATCAGTAAGAGGTACACAGAAAATGAAGCCAGCACACAAAAGTTTTTCAACCTCTGCTTTAATGGTAGCAGCTTTCTTAGGATGAACAAGTCGAAGCCGTTGTCGTACTGGTTTGACATCAAGATACATTTTAATCTCATGTTCAACAATGCTTGAGTCAATGCCTGGCATTTCCTCATAAGACCATGCAAAGACATCTCGAAATTCGTGGAAAAGAGCACAGTAATTATCTAGTTCTAATGGAGAACAAGATTTGCCGACATGAATATTTTCTACAATGTTAGGCTTGGTCGAAATGTTTATAGAAATTGTTTCTTCTATGTTAGACAGATTACGCTCAGAATCTACAGTATTTACAGAATTCGACAAGAAATCAACGATTGATGGGTGATTGAGTTCATTTGAATAATCTTCATTGTCATCTCAAAGGTGGGAATGATGATGATAATCTTCCCACGACGTCTCTCCTATCATCATTGATTGGACGATTCCTTCATCATAGAATGTATACACGAAAAAGGATCCGAAGAGGTGCCATATTCTAAAGACCTATCTACCCATACAATTGTTGAGTGCGGATTAGGGTTTGCCGCACAAGCCCAATAGATTGATTGCTATAACGATTCAATGGGGCTTGGTGGCATTGCCTCGCCATAATCATCACTTTCAAAATAGTTGGAATTCTTCTTAAAATCAGATGATGTAGAAGAAATCATGTTGCAGGTCTCCACTCTTGCCACTTCTGCGAAACTAGATGGTGACAGGAGGGTAAAAGTACCCATCAAGGAAGGATCCTTGAGGAGACCTACTCCAACATTTTGAAGTGATTGTGAGTTTCCATGTATCAATGGAATGCTTCTCGTAGCCTGTGAACTATTGGCAAAGAAAGCTAGTTGATCGATGATTGTGATTCCACCCTTGAAGGGAAATGCAATTGTTCGAAAGTATGTGGAAACAACGGTAGCCATAGCATATACCCAAGGCCTTCCTAGTAAAATGTTGCAATCAAGGAGTCCGTCAATGACCTCGACCTCAATGTTTACTGTTTTGCCCCCCAGTTCAACTTGCAAGTTACTCAAAATCCCATACGAAGTGTATGTTCTCGCATCAAAAGCTTTTAATGTAGTTGGTGATCGTGACAAGGGCGGTGAACCAAGAGTTTTCCAGCAGCTCATAGACATAATGCAGGTAGATGCCCCCTCATCAATAATAGTTTGGTGAACATTTTTATTGAGAGATTTTACTTGTATTAGGAAAGCTAATTGCGCTGGTAACTATGGTGTATATCCCATATGGTTGAAAACCACAAGATTAGAATCCGTAGGATCTATTCCACCTATTGCTGACAATAAAGCTTGTTTCTGGGAGGGACAGTTTTGCAACACCTCAAGTGTCGACATAGCAGAAGGTGATTGAGCCAGATCTTCCACTATATTATAGTTTTGAGTTGCTCGAGCACGAGGATTGAATGTTGATTTGTGTACAACTCCCTTTGGTGGCTTTATTGTTAATTCAGGTATAATTGGTGGAACAACTTCTGGTGAAGTCGAGGTCGAAGTACTAGGTTGATCAGTAGCCTGGTTATTCAACGATGACGGATTTCCATAATCTTTATTCCTTGTTGACACCAAAACATCATTTTGCGTATTTGCGATAGACAACATGAGTACTTGGGATGTGGAAGCATTATCAGTTGCAACCAAATGTGTTTCTGGGGTTGGAAACGGATCTGTCAACACTGCTGAGGTATTCGAAGCCTTTAGAAGTTTAGAGACCTCAGATCGATGTGGACAATCTCTTGTAAAATGCTCATCATTACATATTAGACATGGATAACGAGGTTTCCTAGCCACAGTAGGGGATTCAGATGATTTTTCAGGAGTGGAATTCTCCTGTTTCTTTTTGTTATTCTTTCCCTTTTTCTTACCTCCTGGTTGCTTTGGATTTTTTCCTTTGTTAGATGACATGGCATTAATCTCCGAGGCAAGAGTGTTTTCTGATGGATTTGAATTTTGATTGGAAATAGTGAGATTTTGACCAGATGGTCCTCTTTCCATCTGTGTGCTTGAGGAACCGATCACGCCGTCACCGGCATGAGAGTCCCTAATCGATTTTGGAGGTGGTGGAACAGTGAAGGCTGGTCTAGGTGTATCGGGAATTTTATCATAGAGCGTGCCTGATTGTGTGTAAATCAAATCCAAATATTGTGCATGAGTGATAACTTTCTCTTTTGTGACAACTCCTCCTTTTGCCACATCCTATGTGATTGATGGCAGCAAGGACTTTATGAACCACTTAGATAAAAGTTGATTGGGAACATACGTCTTAACCATTCAACGATGATGCCACCACTCATGAATATGATCTGATATATGGGTGGAGGTAGTCTGTTTAAAGTTGGTCAAGAGTTCTGTTCCAGTCTCGTACCTAACAGGTAACTAGAAGTGGATCAAAAAGGTAGTGGCTATAATGGTAAAGTTATCGAAAGAAGCTCTAGGTAATTCAATATACCATTTAGCAGCTGGACCAGTAAGAATTCTTTGGAAAAGATGAAGTCTGATCGAATCATCATTCAAGGTATTGGATGAACACCATAAATGAAAGGTCATAACATGATTTGATGAGTCTTCTCCTGGATTTCCATTAAACTTCGGAATATCAGATGATAACTTATGAGGAATCACCAGCCACTAGGGTGCATATGCAATTGGATCATTAGTGAGCCGGTTTAAATATGGTAATTCTAAAGTTGCTACGAATGGAAACTGTTGGTTCAAGTCGGGTGGAGCATACCCAAGATAGGATGGAATCTCCTGCGCAATAGGTATTTGCATACCAGCATAGGGCATCTGCATTTGGTAACCTTGGTAAGGTTGTTGGAAAAAACCAATATAAAGTGGTTGTTGATAACTAGATTGGAATTGTGGTTGTCCATAACCTACAAAGCCTTGTTTCCCAGGTCCTTGGTAAGCTTAATATTAACAAAAACCAGTTTGAGCTTGTGAACCAAGTCCAAACTAGGGTTGGGACTATTGGAATTGAGGTTGTTGAAATTGCGACAACCACGGTTGATGAACCAACTGTTGTTGTCCAGTAACGAAAGATTGACCAAGCTATGGATCAATTATACCAGTGTATGCCTGGGTCATTCCAAATAAAGGTATACTAACCTGAGGTTTTTTTTGAGCTCCAAAAACAAGTGGTTGTTGTATAACAACTTGAGAAACTTGAATCTCTTGCCTTGGAACTTGTGGTTGCAAGGAAGAAGGATCAGTTTGCACTGGTTTAGATACAATAGATTGAGCTTGTGACTGTGGCACAGTAGTAACAACAGGTGTAGTAGGAATATTTGACACAGTTTGCATTGGTTATGTTGGATACACAAGCCTTGGTTGATCTGGCAGTACTGGTTTCCATTGAAAAACTCTAACTCCAATTTGATTTGAATACTATGGGAAATTACCATATGGTTGTCCCCCGGAAAATGGAGGAAATAGTGAATAAGCATATTGCTCTCCATATGGTGGAAATCCAGTGTTTAATGGATACACCAGTCTTTGATGACTAGATTGCCCAAATTGATACTGATGTGTAGGATCAAATTGTTGAGTTCCCATGTGAGAAAAACCAGGTAGAATTCCAGACGAGTTTATGGGTGCTGACCATGGCGCAGAAGCAACCCTTGAGTGGGTTCCAGACAATGATTGGTAACCAACCAGGATGAACGATTCACCGTATAGGTGCGACTCAGGTGTGGTAGAAAACATCGAGGGGGTGACAACAGAAGATTCTGCTGTAGCTGCATCAAATGATACAATTTTGGATGTTGACGGTTGTTCAGCCATAGTTAACTGGCCCAAAAGCTATCCTAAAGATTCAACGAGAAATTACAAAGAAGCAGGAGTAGATGAAGAAAAGTAATCAGGAGTAGCAGGATAAATATTAATCCCAGTTCCAAAGTGAAACAGGGTTCTAGGTGTGGAATCCTCTACTATCTCTTCTATGGCAATCAAATTAGGTGGAAGAGGTTGACCGTCAGGTCTGTAAAAGATTTATGGTGTTGAAGAAAGTGTAGTTTCTATAGCGACTGATTTTGGAGGGGTAACAACTTCTGAATGTTGAAATTCGCAGTCCAAATGTTCAGGTAAATGAACAACAGTTTCAAAGGGAGGTTCCTGAAAAACTTCTGGTTCAGATGTAACTTTGATTTGAATTGGGATAGATTTTAGACCAACTCCTAATGGAGCTGTTTTAGGTTCAGAAGCACTTCCTAGTTGAACAATTTCAAATTGAGGATCAACTTGTTGTTGGACAACCTCGGTTACTGCTACACTAGGATCAGTACTAATGTCCTCAGGTAACTGTGAAACTTCCTCTTTAAGAATGGAGGTACCAGAAATAATTGGAGTAACTGGAGTCTCTGAAGTTGTTGAAACAAATGTCTCAAACAACCTAGATGAAGAACTAGGAGTTCTTGATGTACTAGACTCAGTTAAATGAGATCGCTTTGTCCAAATTGGTGTCGCTTCGGGAGGCAAAGGCGGTTGACTCGCTATTCTCCGCGAACGACGGGGTTTGGGTTGACTTTCTTCCACTATTGTGGATTAATTTATCAACTTAAAATCAACTAAGGAATAAGGATGTTATTCATGGTTAATTAATTTTAACGACACTTGGACACAACTTCACTTTTTCAGTTTTAAAGAGTCGAGAAAAAGCAAAAGATGACTCTAGTCGCCTTCGATTTTTAATGACCCTGAAAGGACAAGTGCTCAGATGATCCTTTTACTTTTAAAGAGTCATAAAGGAACAAAAGTGACTACTCTAGAGACTCTAGACAAGAGGGTTTACTAGACAAATCGCAAAACTGTAATATGCACCTTGGTGATAAATGAAAGAGAAATTACTAAGGACTTTATGTACGGAAGTCAATCCTCTCGAATGTTGTGTTCAGTGCATTGCGATCGGTAAGGTGGCAGACTTGGCTTCCTAGGGATAATGGATTTCAACCTATTGGGGTCTCCCACTATATACATGACGGTACAGGGAGCACAAGTCCGTACTAGCACTTATCGGATCAAAGAGGAGGAATCACCCAACCTTCAGTGAAAACAACAACCACTAGGTTTAAAGATGCCAGAACACGTCTCTAGCCTAGACCTCTAGATGTTTTGCGTTAAGTTCCAAAGCGTTGTTAGATTAATTGAAGTTTATTTTAAGTTGATCTTGCTTAGAAATTTGCCTTTGAAGGTTCACTGCGAAATGTGTTCTGAAATTCCTAAAAATGCAACTAGAATGATAAGCACTCTTTTCGTTTATTTTCAACAATGAAAATCCAAACTATAAGGGATAGAGCATAGAAGTACTTTTGAGCAAACAACAAAGAGCACAAACTAATGCAATTCCCTAAACCATTCCTTTAAGCACACAAACTAAAACTCTAAAATGCAAATGCATGTATTTGTTTTCAGTTCCTCTTAATGTGAATGATACAATAAGAAAAACTAATGCACAAACGATTCAGAATGTTTCATAAAAAATGGCGATTTACGACGATTTTCTTCTAAGAGAGAAAGGAAGATTGAACGACACTTTCAAGTTTGAAGAAATGAAACTTTTCGACACTTTGAATGAAATCAAATCAAATGCACAAAATAGATTAATCGATCAGCTATGAAGGAGGACTTTACGACACTTCACTTTTCGAAGAAAATGAGGACTTTATGACACTTTTCTATCGAAATGACAATCGATCAACACTTCTTTTTGACAATGGATTGCAAATGACAAAACAAATACATAAAAACATTCACCAATCCTAGTCTAAATAGGGCCAAATTAAAGAGATGAAGGTTGGTTTCAGAGATGAGACATCATTCATGTTCAGCAAGCAACTAAATCAAAGATGAAACTGGTCAAAAACTTCAGTTCCTAGATGGGAAAACTGATCTTCAATAAATCAGCGCAGGCTGTGGTGATAGACAATGCGATGCATAGCACTGTGTCCATGCGGGAACTGCAATGCATAGCAGGTCTCAGTTAAGGACAGTGTAATGATTACACTGAGCGATTTTGAAGGTGTTTTTGGCTCAAATTCGATTCAAATTTTAGTGGATTAAGCTTGACTTTAATAAACAAAAGCAAGTAAAGTGTAGTGGAATGTTCTAAGAGGCTACTAAGCTACCAAAAAGGGAAAAAAAATCTCCCCAGTATGGTTGCCAATTTGTTTCAGGAATAATTAGTATTTCTAAGAAATGCTAACCCTCTAGGTTTGGTAGCTAACCTAGAAACAACAGTTAAAACAATTCACTATTTTTCCTATGAATGACAGATAAGAGAAAGATTATAAAGAGCCAACCTGCAACTTTTTCTTGATTCCTCGCTTGATCCCTCTCTCCTTTGATTGATCTCGCTGCTCCTCCCCGTACTTAACACGCTTGGAGAGTACCTGTACAATTACAAAAACAAAGACCCGTCAAAGCATAATGATCCATAATTCATAAATAACATAGAATCGAAAGTATGATAAACATATGAATGCATTGACAAATTACACAAACATAGGGGAAAAATCTTGAAAAGCTTTATTGATAGAAAGAAGGATTACAACCCATGAGTTCAATCCAGTGCCATCCTTCCAGCTTCAAACCTTCTTCACCTCATGAACAACAATAAATTCCAAAATTACCACAATACTTTGCCTCAATACTAAAACCATCAGCGCCTCCTTACAACTCAGAAATATTCAACCTCCAGATCCCTTGGATGAGTGATCCATTTATGGATAAGTGAAGGATGTTTGGTCATCAATGATGATGATGAATGCCTTTCTATTTTTAGGAATTGGTTCCATGAAAGAGGGAGATAGGAGGTTGATGTTTCCTAATTCCTTTTGTCATCCTTGGGCGAACTCAGAGGGGCAGGTGGCACTTGAGAAGCTTCTAGAGGTTTCCCATGGATAGGGAATCTTTAAACCCTCCCGGAACTTTACCCAAGTCCACTCATCGCAGGTTAAAGAAGGCCTAAGTGCGATGCATAACACTTAGTTAGTGTGGCACCTGCAATGCATTGCAGCCTAATGAAGGGCTTCCTGCAATGATCTCTTTAGAGACACTTTTTCGATGAATTTTGTGATGGAACTTCTTTGGGAGTGAGGCATTCAAATGACTAAGTTCTTTAGGGCATGAAACAACTATATTAGGGGTTGATGAACCCTAATAACATTGAAATTTAATTTGGGGCTGATTGTGCCCAAATAAATCTGTAACACACATGCAAAATAAAGTGAAACAAAATAAAGGGTAAAGGATCGAGAAAGGCTTCCTGCGTAGAGAGGTAATGCAACGACTCTGCCGAAGTACTGACTAGGCTCGCTAGCAGTGGAGCAACCTTTGTGATTTGTTGGAATGACTCCACCGGGGTACTGTCCAGGGCCGCTAATAGTGGAGCAACACTAGAAGCTTACTTTAAAAAAAATTTGAACACAATAAGCCTTCTGCCACGTTCTTCACATCATCATCAAATAATGACATGTATGAACTTTAATTGGGTGTTTACCAACTGGCAAGACCTAGCTGAGACACGAAGGGAAGGCATATATGCAAAGGTCGAGGCTACGCAAGAGGTTCCAATAACATTTGTTTGATATTTCCTTGCAGCATTCTGTGCGCTCGGACTACTACAAGGGTGTTGATAGAGATACTGGATTCTATCAGTGGTTCGCCAATTGTTGTAGCCGCTACAACACCACCCAAATTTTTGGGCATATTCAAAATATTGGGTACCCCACCACTCGCCTCAAGATTCTAGGGCTTTGATAGGACCCCCAACTGGTTTCTCTCCCCTGGAACTTGCCTATCCAACACCTTTGGTGCGCCCACTCACATTTCATACATTGCATCTGCACATCATGTTTTGTCTCATACATATGCGTTAGGACCGCATTAGGGTGTCACAGGTTAATGGCTTTATTAATGCGTTAAGAGTCCCTCATGATTTTGAAGCTCATCTTGGCATGATTCACATTGTGATCAGTGATGAGCCCCAAAAATGTACAATTATTTGGGCTCATTCAACCTCCTAATTTGACTTAGTCCACCATTCTCATTTGTTTATTGCATGTTTTTGATTATTTTTATGTTAATAGAGTGAATTGGGTTAGTCATTATGCCAACAAGTCTAATGGGTGCTTTTTGTAGCCTTTTTGGTCAACTTGGAGACAAATTTGAAGGTCTTAATGAGCACTTGGCAGCCAAATTCGTGGGAGAACAAGCTAGAGGATCTGTAGGAAGGTGTCCCCCTCATTTATGGGCCCTTACCTCGAATTCTCCACCATCAGCTCGGAGTTCAAGGGCCACCGAATCAATCAGTTCAAGGGCAGCCAAGCAAGTCAAGTTCGACTGCTGTTAACTACAAGTCTTGGGCAGCCAAGTCCCTAAATTTTAGGAGGACTGTTGGGTCCTCAAATTGTATAAATAAGAGGGCTTGAGACCTCATTTCAGTTAGTCATTTTTGGGATTAGCTAGTTAGTCAATTTGGTTAGCCAATTAGTCTTTTTATAAGCCAGTTTTGGCATGATGTTAGACTCATGATTATTCAATAAAGACAGGCAGCTTTTGATTCAATTCTGAGTTTTTAAGGGAGCTATAGCTCTCAGGTTAGGGCCCAACCTGAGAGCCATAGACCTCCTCTTCTTTGTAGTGTTATTTACCTTTCTTTCCAGCACTTTGTTTACTTGTTTTGATATGCATTTCAAGAACACAGTTTGCTGATTTGATTTCTTTAATAGGATTAAGTAGGATTAGCTTATGGTTAATTTTGCTTTCAGTTGCTTAGATCAGAATAGGAGAGTTGTAATTCATTGGAGCTCCAGAAAAGGTTGAAAGGACCTCACTGCCATCTCTGTTAGGGATTGGGGTGCAGTCTGAACCAACCACCAAAAAAATGCAGCCTTTTACCTTTATGCAAGCTGCAACACAGTCGTTTTCATTATAGATCTTTCCATGCACTTCAATCTTGAACCATACTCCTTCATCACAACTTCATGCACAACTTCTCTTCACGATTTACATTGTTGTTCATTGAGTTCATAGCACAGGAAGCATAGGTTAATGAATTCTCGTTTTTGGTGACAGTCATAAGCAATTTGTTTTATTTACACTGCTCCACATCATTCCATTTCCTTCTTCTTCGTCTTGACCACGCCTAAAGCCACATCCTTGACCTCTGTTCAGCTCGTTTACCTTCCAACTCTTCCATTGCCCACGTAGCTTCATTTTCTTGACCTTTCATTGTTCTAGCCTTCCATCCACCAACCAACTTTGTGCACTCTTTCCCCATCCTATTTCTCTATCCCTGAGCCATCACAAGTTCCATCTCCACCTCACCTATCCACCCAAAACCATTCCATCCCTTCACCATCACCAAACTTCCACTTACAACACATGCTTACTTCTGTGGACTGATGCTAGAGACCCTCTGGGACCTCCCCCAGCCATCCTGACCTTGCCCATGCTTTCCTTCCATTCCAACCGCTCCTGCACAACCAAACCCTAATCAAAAGCATCATCACAATAAATCCAACCACTTAATGAAAAAATACAAAAACATGTCTTTTCAGATACAAGTAGCTTAGATGCATGTATTTCAGTTCACTGCAAGTAATGGCATTAGTGGTAGTAGTTTCATTCACAGTTTTGCATAGTTAGGGTCTAGTCTAGTCAAATTAGGGTTTACTAGGGTTTTCATGCTTTATTGGCTTTCAGTTTCTTTCTGCAATTAGAACTAGTCTCCTGTGAGTTAGCTTTCGTCCATCATTCATAAAGCTTCTTCTGTGAGCATATAGAAGTTGGCTTGAGCCCTAGCGGACTTGTGCCAGCTGACCAAGTGACAACTGCGACAAGAGCTAGTACTTGTGCATACAGCACCGTCGCTTCCAAGTTTGTACGAATTACCGGGTTGATAAAATTAGAGATAGGAAGCTCCAGGAGTTGTAGCATTATTTCTACAATACTGGAGCCCACCATCTTTTTGGCGCCATTGCCAGGGAAGCGGCAAAGTATTGGTGATTGTTGCTATTCTTCTATTTTCTACTACAACCTTCTGCTAAGTAGTTTATTTCATTTCCATTATGCAATTTCATTTATGCAAAAGTAGATTAGCATTTCTTGCTTTCATAGATTAGCATTTAAATTCCACAATTTCAATTCTGCAAGCGTAGATTAGCATTTCAATTCTGCAAGTGTAGATTAGCATTTCAATTCCACAAGCGTAGCCTAGCATTTCATTCCTGCAATTTCATTTGAGCAAAATAGATTAGTCCTTTCCTGCTTTCATTTCAATTCCGCATTTTCATTTTAGCAAGATAGTTAGTTGCAGTTCAATCTATTTCAATTTTGCAAGTAGAAGTAGAAAAAAGCAAAAATCAAGCAAAAAGATTTCATTTCATGCCTTTTAGGAGTAGAGATAAGTTAGAAAAATGATTGCACAACACCCCCACTGCTTCACACAGCCAACGTTCTTCTTCGATGGCTGTGATGAAAGAACCCGGTGGACATCAAGACATATCTGAAGAACCTCTAGGGGAGAAGAAGAAGAAAACATTCCTCTGGAGCAAATGGCTACAAGCAAAAATAATTGGAGCAACATCTTGTCCAAAGATGAATTTGAAAATCAGATCAAAGATTTCAAGAGTGATATGAGGCATTTTCTTGCCATGCAACTGGATACCTTGCGGATCCAACAGAAGCAAGAGAAAGCCAAGAGGGCTTTGGTAATTTTTTGTCCTAGGTGCACTAGAAAGCATCCTAGGAACGAATGTCCATTGTACTCCAAAGAAGTGTGTTTTGTCTGTGAAGAATACCATCCTACAAATCAGTGCCCTTCCTTACCCAGATTCAAAGCTGCATATCAGAGAGCCAAAGGAGCCACTGAATCACTCTATTACATGAACCAAAGTTGGCCGCATAGACCTAGATCTCATCAGTGGGAACTGCAAGGGACACCCGAGACCTATTATGACCCTTATCAAGCCACTTTCATGCCTTCTTGGGGTCCCCCTGCTCATCCTTCCTGGTTCACACCTCCTCCTTGTTCCTTCACAGATCCATATTATGCCCAACCAGTTGCTCATTCATTTCACTCTTATGCTCAGCCACAGCCTCAGTGGAATGCACCTTATCAGGAGTGGAGGCCCCAGTACAACTCTCATCCCGCTCATTTTCCTCCACCACCTGCTTATCCACAACCATCGCCTCCTCCTCCACCAAGGCAACCCCAAATGCCTACCCAACCACAATGCCATCCATCTCCATCTCAATTTCACACCTCCACTCAGCTACCCATAGCACCATTTCCAAAACCATGCAATGGAGCAGCTCAACCAAATTGCAAAGCTGAGGCACAACATGTGCAAATGACTCCTTTTGAGCTCAATGATGTTCAACAAAGCTCAGGAAGAGTGTTGCAAAACAAAGATTATATTGACAACATTGAAGGACCGAAGGAAAAAGAAGATTCAGAAGAGGAAATCAAAGAACCATGGGCTGCACTTGATCAAGTGAAGAGATCAGAATCAGAGATCAAGAAAGCTTCCTCATGGTTACCATCAAACCCTCCAAGTAGTCAAGAGAAAGATCAGCAAAAAGAGGAAGAAGAGAAAGTCATGTTAGAAGGTGACATGAAACATGATTCAGATCAGAAAAAGGACCAAGGATATCAAAGCTATATTGAGACATGGTTCCAGACAGTCACTAAGTTGCAGCAGTACTCTCTTCCTCAGCTATGTTTTGTACTTTCAAAGTCAGATCATTTTGTCTCTGAAATTTGGATAGTTGTCAAAGCATGCATTCCGAGCCTTCACATCATTTTGTCTCTAATCTTGATGTGCACATGGCTCCATTGGAAGTATTCTTATACTTAAAAATGATTTTGTTTTTTCAAGTAGGGTAGGGTAGAAAAAAAAAAGAAAAAGAAAAAAAAGAGAAAAAAAGAAAGAGAAAAAAAATGAAAAAAGAGGAAAATAGAAATCTAAGGTGAAAACCTCCTCGGAGGCGCCTTAGATTGGCTCATTGATTGAAAACCTCCATGAGACGGTCAATGGGTTGGAAAAAAAAGGAAAAAAGAGAATAAGATCTCTTGGTGAAAACCTCCCTTGGAGGCGCCCAGGGCAGGCAATTAGTGTGAAAACCTCCATGAGGCGCCCTAGTTGTTTTTCAAAAAAAAAAAGAGAAAAAGAAAAATAAAAATAAAGCTAATCTCCATTGAATAATTTCATGTTGCAGCAGTGACATTGCAGGTTGCAAGAAGGACGTTTCATGACAGGAGGAGCACTCAAATCAAGGTCAAAGGAATTTCTTGTGCCTTCTACAGGAAGCTCTGTATTTCTACAGGAAACATCCTGTAGAACCTTTGGACGAGCCAAATCCAATTTCAAAAGTGAATCTAATGGTGGGAATCTGTTGATTAGGCCTACAAGCACTTGTGTGTCCATCCCTTGCCTTTCTCCATCATTTTTTCACCTCCTTGTGCTTCTCATTGTGCTTCTACAGGAACTTCCTGTAGAAATTGTGGGAAACTAGGCATGCATTTCAAAAAGTGGTTTGGCGAACATGGTAGCTTCCTCAAGGGTTCAGAAGTCCTCATGCAGTCTTCCAACTCCTCCTCCATCATCTCTATACCTGCATCACAACCAAAATTCATTTTGTCATCCCATGCAACCAAAATGCAAAGTGCCTTGAAGCAAAAACACATAGAGCAGAATTTGTTTATGCCATAACTTGAAAACCATGCATCCATTTGACAAACCGTTTTATGGGGAATTGTACAAGGTTGATGACAACATGCCTGAGCAGTTTCATGCAATTCCGGTGCACGGTTTCCAAGAAATCAGCCTCCATCACCATCAGCCATTTTTGCATTTTCTCCATATTCATGCATCCGTTTTAAAACTTGTTTCATGGGGAGATGCACATGGGTGATAGTAGCCTACCCAAGCAGTTTCAGCCGATTCCGATGCACGGTTTCCGAGAAATCGAGCTCTGAAATCTTCAGCCATTTTCCATTTTTCTCGAAATCCGTGCATCCATTGATCATGAATTTGCTATGGGAGATGAATAATGATGGTAGGAACATGCTCACCGAGTTTCAGATCAATCCGATCTACCGTTTGGGAGAAATGGCAAAAAGAAGTTCTGGTTTTATGACCATGCAGCAGCAGCAGCTTGAACGGGCAGAGTTGAACGTGGAAACGATTGCATGCAGCTCAGATTCGGCCAGAGGACACCTGCACAAGGAAAAGCAATAAAAAATCATTAGCCACGCCCTCATGCAACCAAGGAATCCAAGCATGCAGCAGCAAAAAGCTTCACAGCAGCCAGTCGACTTGCAGGTACGTGACTAAACTAATTCCTCTGTTGCATGAATGTAATTCGAGAACTGCGTGAACAATGAGATGGTTGGATTTAGACAAATTGGTGGCCAGCTAACTGGCCACCCTCATCCAGTTCAACAGCACTTGGTGGGTGAATGAGACACGTGCGCTCAGCCATCTCAGGAAGGAAATTGAAAACGGGCAGTGGTGAACAGTTAAACTTCAGCGTGATTGATGGACGTGATTATAGGCAAAGAAAAAATAGTTAAACACTGCAGTGAGGACCGACAGTCTGCATGGGGCCAACGTGTAGTTGGCCAGCTCACCCTCCATCAACGAAAATCTTCATAAACAGTCATCGAACTCTCACAGCTATTATTTCTAGTTTATCCTCGTCCTTGCAGCTGCAACAAGCTCCATAGCGGCAAACCAAGCTTTCTTGGCCATTTTCTTTTAAAAAAAAAAACCCCCCTGCTTATCAGTGTTCTACAGGAAGAAGTTCTCCAGACAGTATGACATAGCTTTCAAAAGCAGAGAAATTGGATTTTTCTCCGACAAATTGGAGTTTTGAAGAGAGGTAGGCTTGAAAAACGCCATACCTGTGCATGAAATTTCAAAAGGTGGTAAATTAAATTGTTTGGAGTAGGGAAAGTTAAAACAAGTCTTCCTGTGGGTCAAAATAGCAGTTTACTTGTGGTTTCATGAAATTTCTTCGTTGGTTCTGCATCAATATTCTCCTCCATAGTTCCTGTTACAACATTTTTTCTTTTGTAGAAAAGATAAATCACTGTCAGGGCTAACCTGTGTGAAAAATGTGAATTTTAGATGGTTATATGTATGATGGTGGGTGTGAAAATTAAGCTCTGCACTCTGTTTGTGAGAGCCTAATTTCATTTTAACCGTCAAGTTTTGGGGCAGCAGCAGCAATATAACCAGACAGACCACCAAAGGAAAAGCCACAGGTAAAGGAACAAGAAAAGCTAGAGGAAAAGCAAGAAAAACGACAAGCTGCTGAGGCCAAAGCTGTGGGTGGAGTAAAAACGCAAACACCAAGGGAGAAATGGTTTCAAACACGGGCAGAGAGGACTAAAAATGTCAAAACAAGTAGGGACACACCCAAGGCAACCACAGCACAGGTCGAGGAGAAGGCACCCTCAGCCAAGCAGGCCAAAACAGTGAATATTGTTTCTACAGGAAGACAGAAAAAGCCACTACAGGACTGTTTCTACAGGAAGCCAGCGAACTGTTTCTACAGGAAGCTTGAAAAGAGGGCAGCAAAAGGAGAAATCGGCTGAGATTTTAGCTAAGGAGGTAGCACCTGTGTTGGCCACCCTAAGCACATCCATCCCCTCCATGAACACTCATTTCTTTCAAGGTTCGGGCACAATTTAGTCACGGTTCAACCTTCTACAGGAAGCTACAGGACTTTCTACAGGAAGTTCTGTATTTTTACCAAAAACATCCTGTAGAAGCCTTTTGGCAGGCCAGAATCAATTATGGAGAGGGATTTGAAGCTTGAAGTCTGTTGAGGAGGCATGCAACCACTCTTTTCTTCCATCCTCCACTGGTTTCATCTCCTTTCACCACCATTTCTGCCATCAGATTGAATATACTTGCACAATCATACCCAAGCTGAGAATTCTTTAGGAAAAGGAGCAAGTAGTGGGAAGAAGCAAAGAAGCATGGTTTTATGACAGAGAAGAGGACATCACTTCAGAAGCTTGGCATGACAAGGAGGTCATCAGGGCCATCAAAGACAAGGAGAGAGATTGGTTGCTCAGAGGATGAGCAACACTTTCAGTAGGGGGGTGATGATGAGCCCCAAAAATGTACAATTATTTGGGCTCATTCAACCTCCTAATTTGACTTAGTCCACCATTCTCATTTGTTTATTACATGTTTTTGATTATTTTTATGTTAATAGAGTGAATTGGGTTAGTCATTATGCCAACAAGTCTAATGGGTGCTTTTTGTAGCCTTTTTGGTCAACTTGGAGACAAATTTGAAGGTCTTAATGAGCACTTGGCAGCCAAATTCGTGGGAGAACAAGCTAGAGGATTTGTAGGAAGGTGTCCCCCTCATTTATGGGCCCTTACCTCGAATTCTCCACCATCAGCTCGGAGTTCAAGGGCCACCGAATCAATCAGCTCAAGGGCAGCCAAGCAAGTCAAGTTGGACTGCTGTTAACTACAAGTCTTGGGTAGCCAAGTCCCTAAATTTTAGGAGGACTGTTGGGTCCTCAAATTGTATAAATAAGAGGGCTTGAGACCTCATTTCAGTTAGTCATTTTTGGGATTAGCTAGTTAGTCAATTTGGTTAGCCAATTAGTCTTTTGTAAGCCAGTTTTGGCATTATGTTAGACTCATGATTATTCAATAAAGACAGGCAGCTTTTGATTCAATTATGAGTTTTTAAGGGAGCTATATCTCTCAGGTTAGGGCCCAACCTGAGAGCCATAGACCTCCTCTTCCTTGTAGTGTTATTTACCTTTCTTTCCAGCACTTTGTTTACTTGTTTTGATATGCATTTCAAGAACACAGTTTGCTGATTTGATTTCTTTAATAGGATTAAGTAGGATTAGCTTATGGTTAATTTTGCTTTCAGTTGCTTAGATCAGAATAGGAGAGTTGTAATTCATTGGAGCTCCAGAAAAGGTTGAAAGGACCTCACTGCCATCTCTGTTAGGGATTGGGGTGCAGTCTGAACCAACCACCAAAAAAAAGCAGCCTTTTACCTTTATGCAAGTTGCAACACAGTCGTTTTCATTATAGATCTTTCCATGCACTTCAATCTTGAACCATACTCCTTCATCACAACTTCATGCACAACTTCTCTTCACGATTTACATTGCTGTTCATTGAGTTCATAGAACAGGAAGCATAGGTTAATGAATTCTCGTTTTTGGTGACAGTCATAAGCAATTTGTTTTATTTACACTGCTCCACATCATTCCATTTCCTTCTTCTTCATCTTGACCACGCCTAAAGCCACATCCTTGACCTCTGTTCAGCTCGTTTACCTTCCAACTCTTCCATTGCCCACGTAGCTTCATTTTCTTGACCTTTCATTGTTCTAGCCTTCCATCCACCAACCAACTTTGTGCACTCTTTCCCCATCCTATTTCTCTATCCCTGAGCCATCACAAGTTCCATCTCCACCTCACCTATCCACCCAAAACCATTCCATCCCTTCACCATCACCAAACTTCCACTTATAGCACATCCTGTAGAATTGCACAGACTTCCTGTAGAAATCCCCGAGTTTCCTGTAGGATCCCCTGCAGACTTCCTGTAGAAGCCTGCAAACTCGGTTGCTGAGCATCCGAACGTGGTAGACTTCTGTGGACTGATGCTAGAGACCCTCTGGGACCTCCCCCAGCCATCCTGACCTTGCCCATGCTTTCCTTCCATTCCAACCGCTCCTGCACAACCAAACCCTAATCAAAAGCATCATGACAATAAATCCAACCACTTAATGAAAAAATACAAAAACATGTCTTTTCAGATACAAGTAGCTTAGATGCATGTATTTCAGTTCACTGCAAGTAATGGCATTAGTGGTAGTAGTTTCATTCACAGTTTTGCATAGTTAGGGTCTAGTCTAGTCAAATTAGGGTTTACTAGGGTTTTCATGCTTTATTGGCTTTCAGTTTCTTTCTGCAATTAGAACTAGTCTCCTGTGAGTTAGCTTCCGTCCATCATTCATAAAGCTTCTTTTGTGAGCATATAGAAGTTGGCTTGAGCCCTAGCAGACTTGTGCCAGCTGACCAAGTGACAGCTGCGACAAGAGCTAGTACTTGTGCATACAGCACCGTCGCTTCCAAGTTTGTACAAACTACCGGGTTGATAAAATTAGAGATAGGAAGCTCCAGGAGTTGTAGCATTATTGCTACAATACTGGAGCCCACCAATCAGTAGATGTCCTATATTTGAGAAAACATATGTGTAATTTGGTTTTCCTTACGATTGACAGTATTGAGGTTTGGGCAAAACCTTAAATGGGAAAAGGTGATTCCCCTCCTGTTTTGACCTAACTCGCATCCCAATGACAATGTGTTTCCATTGACATTATCGGGCATCATGGGAGAGATTGGTGCATATCATATTTCCCTAGTTTCTTAATTGGTCCTACACCTCAACATGTGCATTAGGGCTTGCAAATATTATATACTACCCTTGTATCCTTGTACTCTAAACATATGTGATCGAAGTACACATGTCATTTTAAGCTCTTCTTGACTCACCCTGAAGCATGATCATATATATGCATAAGGGTTTGTATAATACCTCATGCAAGTAACCCTACTTTGTCTTGGTCCTCATCCCCTCGAGTGCATTAAGATTCCTCAAATTTCCATCTTACTCGATGCCCTTGAATCTATAACTACACCATTTCTTTTGGCATCACATAAATTGCTTGCAATTCATAAGTCCATTAAGGTGCCTAAATGTTGTGTTGATTTTCGGATTCAAGCATCTCTTGTTTTACTCGTATAATTTAGTTGCAATTTTACTATCACCTCCAAATGAAATTATTTTCATGGTTTTAATTATTTATCCCATTTTCTTTGCAGGGATTTAAATGGAGCTGCATTGGGCACATATTTAAGGAAATAAGGATGAAATTGAATAATAGTTTGGAAATACGCCACTTATGGAGAAAAAACTTGTCTAATGATATAAATATTGACTTCATGAGGCTTTGTTAAGGACAAAATTTCATAGGACAAGGCATATTCTTGATACACAACATGGTGGATGATTTTATGTTTTAAGGGAATAGTTTCCAAGAATAATTAAGAGCCAAGTAGCCACCATAAAGATAGCATGCATCCCAAAGTGATGCATGGAGCATAAGTGGTATTATATGGTCATCGAAGGTGAGAAGTCCATTCAATAAAAGTGAAGCATGATGTGGAATACCACTTCAAAGTCCGTGTTAAAATACCAATTAAAGGATCATTGAGGATTGATTAGAAAATTCACATTATGCATAAGGGTCTCTTGCAATATGCTTGGCATCTTTTCTAATGCAATATGCTAAGGTTTAGGATGCAATGAGGTGAGTATAATCACCATATCAATTGTACACAAGTCTTGTTGGTAAATTGGGAGGAACATCTCCAGGTTTCAATATGAGTCATGGTGTTTGCTTTCATTATTGGAAAATCATAGTCCAATTCTCATTGGTGAATGAAAACTCAAGATCGAACCTTCTAATTACTACTTGCATGGAGGTCTCACCTTCCATTTGTGACTTGAATGATCACACTCCCACAATGCAACTTGGACAGAGTCACATCATTACTCCCCGCCAGATTTTTCACTAGATCACTCTGTCAACTAATAGGTTGCAAAATCACATTATAAAGCCTCAGACAAACTGAATGGAAGAGTGAACTGGACATAATACACACTTTTTAACACATGGCCACTATTTAATAGATGAAGTGGTGGATTTTTAAACGGATAAAGGGTTAATTCCTAGTTCAAACCATCGTAACACACACTTGAAAGTATTATGGGAGGTTTGTTTGCCGAGAAGGGATTATATCCATGTGGTTAGCGACCACGAAAGCCAACACACATGAGAAATGGTGCATAGGGGGCCTAGATGACCAAGAGGATGGAAGGCATATTTTTTTAAAGGTTTCCATCAGAGGTGTAGGTCAAAGGGAATGTTTTGAGCCCAACTGAGGTGTTTAGATGCCAAGTTGAAGGAGCACCTTGAGCATAGCCAAAAGATCATGTAGTCCATATGAGCGACGACGACATGGTTTGTTAATGCAAACTATAAGAGACGACCCTAAAAAATCATTGATGATAAAATAAAAGGCATTGAGAACATTTTAACCGCTTTTTAAACTTGTTATGATTCAACGACCTGTTTTGACGTTGCATGCCTTGTTTACTCAATAAAATCGCAGTTAACATAACCCTCCCAACATTTGGATCTCATGGCAGGATGGCATGTCTTGTTGATACATTGAAGTCACAGTTAACTCGATCCTTCAGGTGTTCGGATCTCATGAACAACGCATATACAAACATGCACAAAAGGTATAAGGAGCAGTGTTGTTGGTATTTCACGGGATAAGGGAATACAACCTCTTAAAGGCAGATACCATCATTCGTTGCGCAAAAGCTGACTGATGAGTTGGACTCGGTGTGATTCGTCAAATCCCATAAGTCGTAGTTTTCTTTATCAAGTTCGAAGGTCACAAAATTTCATTCTAACAGTATCCATGGAATGCGACTCCTTATGCAGTGTGATTATGTGACCCCTGGGAAGTCGTACTCCAACCAAAGTCGCGACATCACAATCCACGAGCTGCCAAAGGGTGCGATTTGTCATTACAATGCGACCCTGCGACTTCTCAAGCAGTCGCTGAACTACAGAATTGAACCCCCAATCAATTGACAAAGGCTGCGAAAATCCAGCATTCTTTCACTCCTCTCTCACTCCTCACCAATATATATACAATCCATGTTAGTTTGAGTGAAATATTCACAGGTAAAAAGACATTAGAACAAGTAAGAAAAGGGAAAAAGCCTAGCATGCAGTCCAGGGATACGAATACAGTGGGTGGATTCGGGATTTCAAAACAACGTCAGCGACTAGCTGCACTACAATTGAGTGACCTCCAGGAGGTCACACTTTCAGCCAAGTCACGAGATCACATTCTTATGCCTCAGGAGAGCACCCAAGTAATGCGACTTTGCGAAAATGAAACTATGCGACCTTTAGTAATCGAAAACTGTGTCACTAGTAGCTACTGTGGTGGAGTGGTTTCTTGAAAATGTTCCTCTCCTGCATGGTCGCGCTACATTTTCAGATCGATCAAATTGGTCAACTGATCAAACAATTAATGTAAATTTGAAGACAGGTGATGCTCATGACACGAAAAGGGGGGATGCTTGCATTCCAATCTTAGAGATGAAACAATCTACTACTGGCCAAGCAACTTATGTAGAACACTATGCCGGAGATAGGTGAAGGTTATTGGGTTTTCTATGAGTGGAGGATATGTTGCAATATTTTCAACAATGAGATTATGATTTTAAAAGTATGTCTGATTAATGTTATTTTCCCATAGGTAGAAGGAACAAAACAAATGTTTGTCCACGCAAAGGATTAGGGTTTCTCATGGAGCTTGCATGACTAGGTTTTCCTTCAGTAAGCCAGGTGGTCCCTTTCTAAGTTCCAATAACCTTTCAATGAACTCAAAGGCAGATCACTAGGAGATAGACATAGGCAAGTGACACATAGTGGCAAGAAAACAAATCGATTTCAGAACCAAGCATCTACATTGTTGTGAGATTTTGGCATCAAGCATTTTAGCATTTTCAATAACCATCTACACCCCTCTTCTCTCTCTTTAATCATAATGTAAATATATCCCACCATTGTAGCATCCACTATGTTGGAGCTGAAGTGGGCATGTAACAATCAATTTCGGCTTGAGAAAGAAGTGGGTAAACTCAAGGGTCATAGGGGTAGCCGAAAAGGCACCAGGAAAGGACAAGGGTCACGGTTGGTGAATAGTCATCTCATATCTATAAATATTCCCATAGGCTTCATTTAGAAAGACTTTAGCACTTGAGTAGATGCAAATATAGATAGCTGATTTATGCTTGAGAGCTAGGGCGACTCAACTCTTGGTAGCTAGGAGAGTGGATTTGAAGTGGGGCTAGGGTTGTGGCATCAACCGATGGTATGAACAACCCATGTTCCACTATTGGGTATTGACCAATTGCATGATATGTTTATGAGGTTGTAGCATATTAATAAGATGTTTTATTTTATCTTTGGCACTGATTCCCATGCTCACTCATGGTGGTTGTAGTAACTATCTAGTACCTCACCATATTTGTATGTGTGCTTTCATATACGCAATATGTTATGTTCTAATACATAGTGGTGTCATGTATGTTTCACTTTCGAATATGTTCTGACTTGTTCCTTTTCATGATGGTGACCTATTGTGAACTAATCCGCAATTGACCTCCGATATACTTGTGCAACAATGCTTAAAAATTTGGAAATGAGTACGACATATGTTCACATGGTAATATCAACTCATTTACACAAAGATAACCTCTTGAAACCACCAAACAAGCTTATATACATTATGTGACACTTAACATGCTAGAAGACAATAGTCTCTAAAGTGTGAACGACACTTGTGATATGCATTAACAATGAAAGAAACACGTGTCGGAGCGAAGATAACATGAAAATGACACTAATTAGAGTGAATGCAAGCAAAAGCAATAACCAAAAACATGAAATTGACACTCACGAAAACAAGGGTGTGCGACAGCGAAAACTTGCAAAACTCACTGAAATATAAGCACAAATGCAACTATAAGTGAGAAAATATCACTGTCAATATGCTTTGACTATCAACATGGATTAGACATTGCACAGGCAAAATCTTGATGGACCATGCTATGCTTGTTTAAGCTTACATAAAAGAATGTGCTCATGAAATTTTTGTGGACTAAGCACGTGTGAGAAAGTGTCTTCAACACTTACAATCCAATAAGGGAGGTCAAAGAAGAATCCATAGCTAGAAGTGACTACAGAAATTTTGATCGCAAGATCCACGGTAGGCTCCAAAATTTAAGTATAGGAAAAAATTTGGAGGATGTTTGCTGCAGTGACAACAATCCCCTAGATCTTCCACTAACATTTCGTATTTCAATACTTGTACTAGTTTTTTATCCTTCAAAGCCCAGGGTTTACAACAGGTTATCCTTTTCCTCCAATTTTATTGATGATCTCAACCCATGCCACGATCCTAGGTGTTTATCAATCTATTTGGAGAAACAATATAGTTATTGTTTTTCTCCGTTTTGTAGGAAAATCTTTGGCCTACTATATAGATTTGTACTTTCTTGCCATAAGTCATTGTAATGGTAGTCTTCAGAAAGGTCTTCCTTTATAAGAAGGGTAGCACCAAAGCTATGCATAAAAAGTGAAAAGAACAAGAAACTTGAATAGAACAAAAAATACTTATCTCTTGATTAAAAGAATCCTTTGACTTCTTTTGAGGTGGCTGGTTATCTTCATCATTGACATCAATTGCTAATGTATGCTGATTTTGGATCATCAATACCAAGTCATCCTTATGCTATCAAAGAGATTCCTCACTCCAGCTTCACTTTTATCAACTTTCTAGATATTACACTAGGGTTTCATCTCACAAATCCTAGGATTTAAACCTTTAATACAAGTTGTAGTTTCCAAGTCTTATAGGGTTTAGAAACCTAGAGAATTCCAACTCTTATGCCACATAACCATAAAAATATCAAGAAATTTTCATACTTTAGTGTTAAGTAGGGAAGGATCCTAGCTTCCTCTGACTTGTCAACTTATTCATGTTTGAAAATTCGAGTCATATTCTTGTTTGAACCTCTTGAATATTCTCATATACTCATACTTATGTCTAATACCTATACATTGTCACACTTGGGCAGAAGTTTGTGCTCATGATCAAGAGATATGCCATCTTGAAAAAATTGATCCATAATTACAAACAAAAATGTCCTTCAACAATAAGTCATTGGAGGTGTCTTCTCTCAAATCCATTTATCCCAATATTAGTAATAATATTGTTGTCATCCATGTGTCCAAAATCATTATCATAGATTCCAATGGAAGTTTTCTTTATATCACTTGGTGTTGGTTACAATACTTTTTCTCATCCCTATTATTCCTTTAGTTGAGTCCTTACAGTCCAACCATTATATTCCAACCTATACTCAATCTCTACCATTTCAGTGAATCTAAAGGGACATAATATCCCTTTTTCTGTGTATATCTTGTAGAATTTAAGCTCATTGTTATTAAAGGTCTGGGCACTCACTTATGGTTTTGAGTCTCTTAAAAAGAAGGCTTATCAAGCCTCATCACTAGAATTATATTGCTTTATACAAAGGCAGGTGATGGATGCTTTCTCCTTTGCTCCCTTTGTCTCATGAATCCTATTCTCCAAATGACCTTAAAACTACATCACAGGAAGTCGTCAAACTCTCCTAAAAAATAAACCTAAATAAACCCTTAATAATCTTTGTAATATGACCTAGACATTCGAGCTTCCTCATGTTGTCAGAACATGCCCAATTCTTCTTATACTTGGATTTTTCAAGGCACTTTAATGTCTCCTCCTTCACCTAGCCCTCTAATACCACATCAAATATTATTATAATAGGCACTTATTTTTTAATCTAAATAATCACTTCTAATTATTATACTCTATTTATCTTATGTCACTTACATCATTAAGAAATTATACATAAAACATCTTCAACAGTTAAACATAATAACAATAGTAGGATCATAAAGAGACATCCAAACACAAGAGACTCAAAAATTTACCATGGGAAAACCCAACCTTGGAAAAAACCCAACCAACTTTTCTTCTAAGGAGAATTCAATATTCAAAAAATTTAACAATACATATTGTTTAGAAAGCTGTGCTGATTTCCAAGAACAAATATGAGTCGAACTTCGTCAAAATGATGATCAAAATACTTCAAACTAACTAAAGTCAAATTTAGTCAAAGGGGCTGAAATTTGACCTATAGTCAACTGGCCAAAGGGTGCAGTCAATTATGGTCAAATTCGAAGATTTTGTGGTCAGGAACGTCCTCCTTTTCTTATTCAAACTTATCAAAGATTTGGTCAACAATAGCCAAAAAACTCAGTAAAATAGTGGAAAAATAGATTTAGCTAATGCTCGCCAATGGAAGCTTCAAATCTGGTCAAACTTGAGTCTATTTTTCCTTGTTGACTTCGCATGTGTGGATTAGAAAGAGATAGATGTTATGTGTTCTGAATTGTTCCAAATGGAGAGGTCAAATTGATATTTATAGTGGTAAAATTGAATGGGTTTTGACCAAGGGTCAAACTGATTCACAAGGTCGGTATTGTGAAATTTTCAACTATTGCAACAACTGGAAATTATTCTTCTAACTATAAATTAATTAATAGTTTATTTTCCTACACAAATAATGAATAATTCTATACTACAATTTTCACCAAATTAAATTCTACGGAAGATAAACTGGAAACTGAGAAATATGCTAGCACACACACATAAATATTTACAAAATTATTTTTGGACAAGTGTTCTCGAGAAAAACACAACTTCGGAAGACTAGTGTAACAACTAAGGGTTTGAATTATTATGTAACAGTGAAATAATATGTGTACAATCTGGATATTGAAAAACTAGCAATCCTGTAGAGAAAATACTGGAAAAAATTAGCTGAGGGAAATTTCCTTCACTTCGAGTAATCACTGTACTTGATTTCCTCTGAAAAGCAAGTCATCCACCTATCTTTGCACAAACCTTATGTCACCTTTGCGCAATCCCTCAAATTCTTTAGCTTGAAACTTCTACAAATTAAGTCATCCTTTCTGATGCTGACTAGGAAAATGCCTCTCTGGGACTCTGAAAATGTATTTCAACCTGTGGAACTGATAACAAAATTCACCCTAGAAAAATCAAATTCCCTCTAAAGCTTTTGTGTTGCCTCTGCACAGCCTCTTGAATTTTTTTTCCTCTCTATAATGTATTCACCAGATCTAGAAAAATATCCCTCCAACTTCATTGTCCCTACCCCTCTTTGTCTTTGCTTCCATTTTAAAGCTCGAATTCTTTCGGAAACTGACTGCTCCTCTCTGGAAAATCTAACTCTTCAAGGAAATAGATCTCAAGTGTGTGTTCTCCATCTACCCATTGACTTCTTCTTATAATCTTCTATTGGACCTCCAACGACCAATATTAAATCTTAATCGATGGCTAATATTATTTCCCAATCAATCAGTGTGAGTTTCTAGATGATTCACACCTTATCTCAATTAATTTTGATTAATTAACCCCTTTTCCTAAGTTTAGATATAGGAAATATTTAAAAATAGGTTAATGATTGAATTGGGACACTTCTAGATGGAGTTTCCAGAAACAATTTATGGGTTATGGCGAACTCCTATGTTTTAGCCTCTCCACAAAGGTTTGATACTAGAACACCTCCGATGATAAAAAAACTAACACTCGCTCTTAGCGAGGAAGGTATTATATGCTGCATTACTACTACAACACCCTGTCTATGTATCGCCCTTTGTGGCGCTGCTGATGCCTGGACACTGTGACTGCTTGCCACTTCCAACCAACCACTAAGTAACCCTGATGTTGCATCTATGCTGTTGTTGACATTGCTATGTTGTTCCCAACTCTACATCCGCACTGCAACTCCCTCTCAATTATTGTTTCTGCAACTGTAACAATTGCAATTGAGAAGCATCCTAAATACTAAATCATCTCTACCTTTATTGCATCTGTCTCCCTAGTCCTGACTGCCACTAGCCCCTATACTGTCCAGTAAGGAATTTGCGTTGCTACCGACTCTACTACTAATCCACCTTCCCTACTATCAACTTTGCACTATGCTTCTCGGTACCTTACTGCAACTAGTATGCAACTGTCACTTAGATAATCGACTGCATCAAATGGCACTGATCGATCCTGCTATTGAATATTGTGGGACCCTATAGAAAGGTAATGATCCATGAGGAGGACACCTCAATTGACCCTTCCCATTCTCGCACGTTGGAGTATCAAGCTCCTTCTCCTCATGTATTTGGCACCTTATTACCTCCTTTCGAGCCTAGTCCCTGGCTGGGACCATTCTTCACTTTGAAACTTACACTAGATAAATCCTACTTCCTTCAACACCTATCTCTGGAAACTGGAAGTCGATTTGTTGCCTAGATCTGCATTGTGACTAAATCACATGACCTCTTCTAGAAAACTCGTACAACCATCTCTGCAAAGTTGTATAATCTATGTAACTCCAAAAATAGAAAATAAATCAAAATCTCCTCTTTTCTTGCTTGGCTTCTCGCACTGCTAATCAGACTCCTTCCTGGAGTGAGACATTCTTCCTACTGCTACTACTTTCTGCAACTAGGAAAATCATATTTCATGTCTAAAAACCATCTTAGAGAAATTTCCCTCTCTGTGTGCTATTTATCTTCCTCTTCTGATCAAATCTTCTCAATGAGTTTACTGCAATGCTCTCCAGAGTTACTTCCCGAATCTAATTCTGCCCGCTGGAGTCCTCTGAGAAATTCAAACTTTTCCTGCCTCTTTGCAACTCGAAATCGAATTTCTACTCTGTCACTCACACTTTCTAGCTAGGCCTTGCATAGACCCTAGAGAAATTGTGCTTCCATTGCCTCTGAATAGTGAATTTCTCCCTCTTCCTCTCTGAACTACTTATCCATTGAACCTTTCTCTGATACCATATGAATTTTTCAACTATTGCAACAATTGGAAATTATTCTTCTATTTGTAACTTAATTAACAATTTATTTTCCCACACAAACAACGAATAATTCTCTACTTATTTTTTCATCAAATTAAATTCCTCAGAAGATAAAATGGAAACTGAGAAATATTATAACACACACACATAAAAATTTACACAATTATTTTTAGACAAATGTCCCCAGAAAAATCCAACTTGGGAAAACAGGTGCAATAGTTGAGGGTTTTAATTATTATGCAATAGTGAAATAATCTGAGTAGAATCTAGATGCCGAAAATCTAGCAATCCTGTAGAGAAAATGCTGGAAAGAATAATCTAAGGGAAATTACCCTCACTTCAATAAATACCATCACTTGAATGCCTCTAAAAAGTAAGTCATCCACCTAGCTCTGCACAAGCCTTGCGTCACCTTTGCACAGTCTCTCAAATGCTTCATCTCTGAACTTCTACAAATCAATTCGTTTTGACTTCTGTTGACTGAGAAACTTTCTCTCCAACACTCTAGAAATGTCTTCGGGCCTCTAGAACTGAGAATTAGCTTCACCCCAGCAAAATCAAAGTTCCGTCTGAAGCTTTTGCACTACCTCTACACAACCTCCTGGAGAAATTTCGGAAAGATCTCTTTGAGGACTACAACTGCTAATGTGATTTACATAGAAATCACCAGAGATTTCGATGGAAATCACGTCAGAATTTTTAGTTCTCAGAGAGATATTTCCAATGAGGTATCATACATGTCAAATGGAGATAATATGACCATAGGAAGTTGATTACCCAACTAACCCCAGCGGGGCCCGTCAACTCTTGGTGTTACATCTCCTCGGGTTAGGGTTTTGGTTGTTTAGGGTTTTATCTTATTGTTTAATAATAAAAAGGCCCTTAAGCCTCATTGTAACTTAGTTCAGAGGCATGTAGCCGCCACACCTCTTCTCAGAGATATGATACCATCGCCCGAGCTAGTCTTATTTCCATTATGTTTGTAAGCATATTTCATTATTTGATATTAATGAAATGAAGTATTATTTATGTTGCATCTCTGTATTTATGGTTATATCTGTAATTTGTTGCATTTCTTTTTAAATCAGGATCAGTGGTATCAGAGCGGTCTTCTCTTTATCTATTTTTCTTTTCATGTCACCAATGAGGTCGGGATATAAGGATTTAGGGCTCGATTTGGTTGAACCTTAGCAAGATCAGCCTCACAAACCCCGACGACCGCCCATGGGGGAAGAAAAGAAAGATGAGGCAGCAAGAGATCCTATCAAAATATTGATCAAGGAGGCCCTGAAGAAACAAAGAAATGCGATGATGGATAACTTTGCCCAGATCCTTCAACGGTTGCCCACCGACGGCGCATCCACATCCAGCAGCCACTCTGGAGGATCCATGCCTTTTAAGGTACAAGGAAACTTTGACATTCCCATATTTGAGGGCCAAATAGATGCAGACACCGTAGATAAATGGTTAAATCTGCTAGAAGGATATTTTTTTGTTCATGGTTTTTCTGGCCAGGAAAATATTACTTTTGATCTTCTCAAAGATGCCCCCCAGGTCAAGGATTGGTGGGAAACCTAGTGTGAGCATAGAGATGAAAGTATGACCTCACTATTTTTAGCCGCTCCCACTTGGAATTCATTCCACAACGCCATCAAGGAGTAGTACTACCCTTTCGGGAGCTATGAGGACAAATACATAAATTGGACGACGCTGCTGCAGGTAAGGGACCAAGATGCGACGAAGTTTATTAATGTTTTTCATACCCTTCGCACGAAGTTGGGTATCAAGGTTTCTAAGAAAAATTTGGTTCTCAAGTACCATGACTGCCTACATAGATACATCCAGGTACATATGGAGTTCCTGGACATCTCCTCGCTCAGCACGACATACAGATACATTGTCAAGATTAAGATGAAGTTTAAACAAAATAAGCAAGACTTTGGATCTGCGAATCTGAGGCAAGGGAAAGGTGCCCCCAAACTGCATAACAAAGGACAAAGCCAAGGCAGGATGACCTAGGACAACCCATAAAATCCACAAGCAAAGGATGACACTGCAAAGCTGAAGAAGGACACAGGAAAGTGGTGTGAGTTCCATAAGAGCTCCACTCACAACACAAGTGAGTATCGAGCCAAGCAGTCACTGGTGACCGAGCTAAAGGCGTCAGAATCAGATGCATGTTCCGACTCTGAGTCAGAATCCAACAAGGGGAATGACAAAGGGAAGAAAATTATCAATGCAGAGCCCAACGCCACCATTGCCACCATGAAGATCCAGAAGGAGTTACCCGAAGATCCATAGGAGGAGGAGCATCTCTTCCACTCCCAGAAGTGGGTAAAGGGTTCCCAGCTATAATTCATTGTCAACAGTGGGAGCCAAAATAACCTCATTGCAATAGAGGTCGTGAAGCATCTGGGCTTACCAACCACAATATACCCACAACCGTACACCATCGAGTGGCTTCACCAGGGGCGTGATCTTCATGTAAGCCAACAGTGTCACCTTCCATACAACATGAAGCCCTTGACGAATGAGGTATTATGTGACGTTGCTCCCCTTGATGTTTGTGATGTAGTATTAGGCCAACCATACTTGTGGAAGCGACATGTTGTGTATGAGTCAAGGCCTTGCACTGTTATTTTTATCTTGGGAAATAAGTTGTATAGGATATCGAAGGTAGCACTGCCTATCGCCATCTCTCTAGTTACAGTAAAACAATGCAGTAGGCTCGTTTCCAAAATTGGGAATTTTTTTTTCATGATGATACCCCCTCAGGGAAAGAAGAAGATGGTGGCCATGACCTCCAGACAGAGCCCCTCCACATGACAAAAAAAAATGGACAAGGTCATGGAGGAGTACGAGGACATCTTCACCTCCCCCGCAGGGGTGTCTCTACACTCTCAGGTCAAACACTCCATCGACCTGACCCCAGGTGCACCTTTTCCCAATGGACCAATCTATTGGTGCTCTGTTATGGAGAATGATGAAATCAAGAGGTAGATTCAAAATCTGTTAGAGAAAGATCACATTTGGTCAAGTTCATCACCGTGTGGGAGCCTAATTGTGTTGGTACATAAGAAGGATGGAACTTGGAGACTTTGTATTGACTATCAGGCACTGAATAAGATCATTGTTTGGAATAGGTACCTGATCCCATGGATTGATGACCTTCTAGACCAACTGAAGGTGGAAAAATATTTCAAGAAGATCGACTTGAAGTCTGGATATCACTAGGTACCAATCAAACCCTCCGATGTGTGGAAGATTTCCTTCAAAGCTAATGAGGCCTTTTCAAATGGTTGGTTATGCCTTTCGGGTTGACAAATGCTCCTGCAACATTCATGAGGTTGAGGGATGAAATCTTGTGGCCATTCACCAACTCATTTGTAATAGTATACTTGGATGACATCCTGATATTCAACCAGAGTTGGGAAGAGCACCTCCACCACATTCGACAGGTTCTCCAAACACTGCGGCAACACAAGCTGTGTGCCAATTTGGAGAAATGCACTTTTGGCATGACCTAGGTTTAGTACATGGGATACATTATTTATGAACGGGGGTGAATGTGGATCCAACCAAGATCCAAGTCATTTGGGATTAGCCAACCCCAACCACTCTCACAGAGCTCTGTAGCTTTCTGGGTCTTGCTAATTTCTATCGTAGGTTTGTGTTAGGGTTCTCTCATATCACTTGGCCCTTGAGTCAAGTCACTAAGGGAGGAGCGAAAGAAAAACTATTTTTTTCTGAATCTCAACAAAAGGCATTTGCAGAGTTGAAACATTGTCTCTGCTTTGCACCAGTACTCACATTACCAGACTTGCAACAACCATTTGAGATCGAGGCAGATGCCTCTGACTATGCCATTGGGGCAATCCTTACTCAACAGGGGCATCTAGTGGCATATCATAGTGAGACACTTTCAGAAATAGTACGAAAGTATCCCACTTATGACAAAGAGATGTATTCCATTGTACAGGCCTACCGAGAATGGAAGCATTACATTTTGGGGGAGGAAACGATCATCCACACATACCACCAACCCCTGCAGTTCATACATATGCAAGGGAAGTTGAAAAATGATCACCATCAAAAGTGGTCCACATACATGCAACAGTTCCATTTGAATATCAAGTATAAGAAGGGAATCACCAATAATGTTACAGACTGCCTCAGTCGACCATCGATCATGGCGTTAACCACCATTCTCAACTCTTCTGGGCATGAGACTTTTGATTGACCACTTCTCTACAAAAGCGACGTAGAATTTTACCACACATACCATACGCTCTTGGAGGGTCATCAAGTTCCATATTTTCACCTCCAAGATGCTCTATCATGCCACCTGGAACATTTTTGTGTTCCTTCAAGCGAGCATGCCAAGATGATTTGGGAAGCGCACTACAATCGGGCCGTTGGGCATTTCGGGGTCGAGAAAACAATGGCAATAATGTAGAAGTATTTCTATTGGCCGAATCTTTGACAGGATGTCGAGAAGTACATCAAATCCTGCACTGCTTGCTCCATTTCCAAACTGACCATCAAGGAGCAAAGCCTCTATACTCTGCTTCCTACCCTTGTCGACCTTGGGAATCCATCTCCATGGTTACATGTCGAGCCTTCCTTCTACTAAGCATGGAAACTGTCTGACAAGAATCTACTGCTACTTTTAACCAGTGGAAACCAATAAATCGAAGAAAATAATAATCAACAAGAGAAAGGTAATCAAAGAAACATAACACAATATTTATTTGGAGAAAGCCATGACTCAAAACCCCGTTATCTATATTGCATATATCATAAACCCAAGATGATGATACAACGCTTGTTCTCACAAGAAAAATCCCAACACTCAGTATGATCATTCTTCCAGCTCACAAGTAAGCTCAAGCCAAACCTTAGCCTCTTCTGCTTCTCTCCAAGCCCCTATTTCCTTGCACAATTCCTATGGTTGAATAACCCATATTAATGGGAATCCAGTGCATCCAAAACTGTGCTATCCAAACTAGGTCCATTTCCTAATTGCATGCATGATCTATACAACTTAGTATATCATACAATTGATAGTACATTGTCCCTGCACTCTAGTCTCAACTGGGTCTTTCTCATAATCAACATGCATGAGTTTTTGATGAGGGAATCTTTAGTTAAATGGAGTAGCACTAGTGCATGAATTAGTGCACCAATTGATTGTTAACTCTCTATTAGTTACTCAAACAATTTCGAACTAATTTAATTGAACATAACTCAGTTTACTGAGTTATCTAATTACAACTCATAATTAAACTCATACTGGACCCCTAAAATTTAGGGAGAACATATACATACTACAAAAGACTTCCAACTTGAAATTACAAAGCTGATTGAGTTAATTAAACTTAATTAGCCATTTACAAGTGGTTATGAGAATAGAATTCAATTTTTTTAATTCTCAGTTTAATTCAAGGACAAATTAAACTAGAATTTCTTGTTTCCATTTCTCAACACTCCCTCACAATAAGAAAGGGATTATCATCTACCCCGATCCTGTCTCTGTGAAACTCAAATTTACATTTTGACAATGCCTTTGTCAAAATGTTAGCATCTTGCTCCTCTGTGGGAATGTACTCTAACAACATAATCCACCTCAATACACAATCTCTAAGATGATGATATCAGATATAAATATGCTTGGACCAATCATGAAAAAATGGATTTTTAGAGAGTATGTTACAACTCTAATTACCATAGTAAATCACAGTTGGTTCCATCTTCTAACCAAACAAACCAACTAGGATCTTCCTCATCCAGATGGCCTCACATGATGCCTGACTCCTAAACATGTACTCTGCTTCTTCTGAACTAAGTGCAACCAATATCTATTTCCTGATGTACCAAGAAACTTCCGCTGACCCAATACGAAAGATCTGTCCTTTTGTGATCTTCCTATCGGATGGACTCCCTGCCTAATCTGCATTGGTGAAGCCTTGAAACTTCACTCCCTCTGTCCTTTTCTACCATAATCCATACTGAGAAGTGCCCCTGAGGTATCTCAACACATGCTTTGTTGCCTTCCAATACAACTTGGTAGGCCTAATCATCACTTGACTAAGTTGGTTAACTGCATAACACATATTCGGTCGTGTGTTAACCAAGTACATGAGTGAACCCACAAGTGTCCTGTAAACAATAGCTTCCACTAATTCCCCTGAAGTATAATCCTCCTTCCTCCAGTTACCTGCTAGAGGAGTCTCCATGGGTTTGTTTCTCTCCATGTGGAATCTCCTGAGTATCTCATTGGCATACTTTCCCTGAGACAAAAACAACTCCCCATCTCCCTGCCATACCTCCATGCTAAGAAATTAATGAATGAGCCCCATGTCCTTCATCTAAAACTCTCTTGCAAGGTCCTCCTTGCAAGATTTGATCAACTGATCATCACTTGTCAGTATGAGATCATCAACATAAAGTACAATGATCAACAACTTACCTTCCACCACTATGTGGTACAGGTTCACATCTGCTTCACTCTTTGTGAAGTCCAATCTAGTGAAGTAGCTATCTATCCTAGTGTACCAAGCACGGGGTGCTTGCTTCAGCCCATACAATGCTCTCTTGATCTGGCACACATGCAACTCTTGGTCAAAGGTTTCAAAACCTTTAGGTTGCTCTATGTACATGTCTTCCCCAATCATGCCATTAAGGAAGGTTGTCTTCACATCCATTTAATGTATCTTCCAACCCATCTGTGTTGATAGTGCCAATATAGATTTGATTGACGAGTACCTTGCCACAGGAGAAAAGGTCTCATCATATTCAATCCCCTCTACCTATGAAAAGACATGGGCCACGAATCTAGCCTTATGCTTCTCCACACTACCATATGCAACTTGCTTTACCTTGTAAAGCCAATGTGAGCTCACCACTAACTTGTCCTCTGATCTTGGGACCACATCCAAAACACTATTATGAACTTTGGAGTCATACTCCTCCACCATGGCATCAACCCAAAATGGTTGCTGCACTGCTTCCTTAAAGGAAGATGGCTCTGTCACAACATATTCACCCATAAGAGCCATGTATCTAGTGTACCTCTTAGGTGACCTCCTCTTCTTGTGCTAAGAAGTGGGCTCTCTCACATTCTCCTGTACATCATCCAACAATTTGTTAGTCTCTCTGGTGCGCTTTCTTCCCTCTCTGGAAGACTTTGCCTGAGGGGATATATCCAATCCTAGATCCTATGCATGTGGCTTCTTCACATCAATCTAAGGCTCCTGAACCTTAGGAGCTAAAAGTTCCTCATCCGCATGTAGATCAAGTTCCCTCTCAAGGGAAACTCGCATGGCCTTCTCCTCATCGAATCTGACATCCCTGCGAACCACTGTCATCCAATTGGTTGACAAGTACACTCAATAGTTGTGAGGTGTATCAATGTACTCCACAAATATCCCTAACTCTGTTGTTAGCTCAAGCTTCTTTCGTGCATCTTTGGTCACATGGCAATATACCGATGACCCAAAAATCCTGAAGTGACCAACATCTGGCCTCTTACCAGAATAAGCCTCCTCTGGTGTCTTCATCTCAAGTATTCGATGTGGGCTACGGTTTTGAACATAAACCACTGTGTTGCATGCATCTGACCACAAGTGTAGTGGTAGGCCCTGATCATGCAACATTTCCCTCGCTGCCCCTACTATGCTTCTATTCTTCCTCATGACCACCCCATTCTACTGAGGGTTATGGGGTGCCGTCAACTCCTATTTAATCCATTTTGCTGCACAAAAGTTCTTAAACTTGTTTGAGACATACTCACCACCATTATCACTCCTTAGAGATTTAACCTTATTGCCCGAATCTTTCCCCACCAATGCTTTAAACTCAAAAAAAATTGTGAAATTTTGATCCTTTTTCTACTTGGAAAATATCCAGCATTTACGAGAATAGTCATCAACAAATATAACATAATACCTATGTTTAGTCGTGGATGCTATCGAGAATGGTCCATACACATCTGAATGGAATCTCTCTAGAATAGCCTCTGCTCAACTATCTCTATCGTGAAGGGAAGACTTGGTGTATTTTCCCAAAGTACACCCCTTTCATGTATCAAATTTCTCAAGCGTACCTTTGGGAAGACCAGTAGAAATCTTCTGCAATATCTTCAAAGCTCCATGATGCAAGTGGCCCAATCACCTATGCCACAACTCACCAACTTCTTGGCTCTACACCTTTTCTTCTTTTGTGTTCAAAGCAGCACACTCCTATACCTCTAACTTATAGAAATTCTTCACCCGAATCCCTATCTTCTTTACCTGACCCGTGGCTATGTGTCGAAGGAATGCATTTCCTTTCTAGAAGATCACATCATAGCCTCTATCCTCGAGCATGGAAACAGATACCAAGTTCTTCTTCATCCTGGGCACATACATAAAATTCTTCAAGGTGAGTGGAGCCCAATGCTCCCTCTAAAAAGTAATAATGCCCAATCTAGTAACACTATACTTCCCATTGCCCCCCATCTCAATATGCATCTAGAGATCTTTCTCCTCCAGGTCACTGAATAACTCTTAGTAGTTAGTCATGTGGAATGAAGCTCCACTATCTACGTACCATACACTTCCCATCATTGATGACACCATGCATGTAATGATGGAAAAGTCCAATTCAAATTGAGAGGCCAAAGCCTCACCCGCCACTCCTCCTGAGGACTTCTTCTTGGACTTCTTGAGTGGACAATTTGTAGAAAAATGGCCCAGATCATGACAATGAAAGCACTTAAAATTTCATCATGTCTTTCTTCTTACCTCCATGATAAGAATCCCTTATTCACCTTAATGCTAAGGCACAATTCTCCTCATCATTAGTCTTTGATGAAGAGCCATCCCTGGTGTTCCTCCTAATCTCATCTTGCATCAAATCCGACCATAGTCATTCCCAATATGGCAGCTTCTCTTGATCATTGATAGAGTCCATATAACTATGTCAACTCTTTGGGATTCCTAGAAGAGAAAGACTCACCATATCTTCCTCGACAACCATGATTCCAACACTTCCAAGTTTATCATGACATTAAGTGAACTTGGTTAAGTCTTTTGGAATAGTCTCGCCTTTATCCATTTTGATTTTTCAAAGTTTATCCTTCAGTTCCAATTTCCGTTGGTCACTGTTGTTCTGATACAAGTTTGTTAATGTTTTCCACATAGCATACAGAGTTTCCTTTCCATGGAGACTCAAGAAAATGTGGTCTCAAACTCCCTCAATGATTATCCGCCTTGCCTTTGCCACACACTTCTTTCATTCAGCCAAATTCTATGTGTCCAATGCTTCTAGCTTAGGAATTTCTTGATCAACAAATTCCTTCAAGCCATTATCCTCTAGCACAACCTCCATTCTGTACCTTTAGGATATAAAATTTGAGATTTCTTCCAAGGCATAGTCGAGCCGCAACCCGTAGAATTCCATCTACTGATCCTGAAGTATGTATTGCAAATTCGAATTTCACCTGTAACCCAAAACTCAAAACTTCGAAATCTTTGTATACTGTTCTCAGCTCCAATACCATGTAGAAAATCCTATGGATTCACAAGCTCATGCAATGTACTAAAGAAAAAGACAAGAATCTACTTCTACTTTCAACGAGAGGAAGCCAATAGACCGATGAAAACAATAATCAACAAGAGGAAGATAATCAAAGACACATAACACAATATTTATATGAGGAAATACACAGCTTAAAACCATACTATCTATATTGCATATATCAAAAATACAAGATGATGATACAATGCTTGTTCTCACAAGAACAATCCCAACACTCAGTATGATCAGTCTCCCAACTCACAAGGAAGCTCAAGCCAAACCTTAACCTCTTCTACTACTCTCAAAGCCCCTATTTCCTTACGCAATTCCTATAGCTGAATAGCTCATATTAATGGGAATCCAGTGCATCCAAAACTGCGCAATCTAAACTAGGTCTAGTTCCCGATTGCATGCATGATCTATACAAATCCGTAAATCATACAACTGATAGAACATTGTCCCTGCACTCTAGTCACAACTGGGTCTTTCTCATAATCGACATGCATGATTTTCTGATGAGGGAATCTTCAATTAACTGGGGTAGCACTAGTGGATGCATTAGTGCACCAACTGAATGTTAACACTCTATTAGTTCCTCAAACAGTTTGGAAATAATTTAACTGAACATAACTCAATAAAATGAGTTATCTAATTACAACTCATAATTAAACTCATACTGGACCCCTAAAATTTAGGGAGAGCATATACATGACTACAGAAAGACTTCCAACTCGAAATTCCTAAGCTAATTAAGCTAATTAAACTTAATTGACTATTCACAAGTTTCTATGAGAATATAATTCGATTTTTTTAATTCTTAGTTTAATTCAAGGAAAAATTAAACTGGAATTTCTTGTTTCCTTTTCTCAATAGCAACGACTGTGTTTTTGTCATCGTTGATAGATTATCAAAGATGGCCATTATGGCAGCCTGCAAGAAGAATATAATAGCAGAAGTCATTCTAAACTCTTCTTTGAACGAGTGTGGGTACACTTTGGGATCCCACAGTCTATCATCTCAAATCGGGACAACAGGTTCCTCAGTACATTTTGGTCCAGTCTCTAGTCGATGTTGGACACCAAGATCACTAAGTCCACAACTTTCCATCCCCAAACTGATGGCCAGACATAGGTCATCAACATGATGATCGTACACATTCTGCACATGTACAACTCAAAGCATCCATGCACATGGGATGAGAGCCTCCCCTATGTCCAACATAGCTATAACCGGGCTCTCCACAGCTCAACTAGCCACAACCCTTTTCAGGTGGGCTTGGGATTCCAACTACTATTTCCCATTGATGTGGCCATACCAATTGTAGCGACTCAGGCAGATTTGGCTCATGTCCAGTCCGAAGCCAACAAGGAAAATAGCTTCATTGAGCACATTCAACACATCTGCCAACAGGTCCATGACATATTGGACAAATCCAATGCTAAGTACAAGCAGTGACATGATCAACATAGGGTGCCACACAAGTTTTAGGTGGGCAATGAAGTTTGGCAACATTTATAGGAGCGCCTCGTTGGGCACCACTGTAAGATTCACCTGCTCAGATATGGGCCATACACCATGAACAAAGCTATGGGAGATAATGCTTTTGAACTTATCATTCCCCCATTCCTTGGCCTGCACCCAATGTTCAATGTGGATCACCTTTGGTCATACTTTCTACCATTACTGGACACATCCAACATTGCAGAACAACTCACACTAACAAAGTTAAATCCAAACTACATGGAACAAGTTGCAACTGATTGAATCATGGACATGCAAATCAAGAACACTCGGCAACAGACGATCCAACTGTATCGAGTTGTCAAAGCCGACCAACTCCTACACCAAGGCAAATGGCTCACCAGGGACTAAGTTTAGCAGAAGTTTCCTCATCTTATGGAGGAACTCAATGCAATGGAGACCATTTCTTCCAAATGGGGGAGGATTGATCCAGGTGGATATTGGTGGCCACCCACTTTTTTTTTTTTTTTGTCAGTTTCCTTAATTGTAGCACAATTTACTATTTTTGGCATTTTTCGAGTCCTGAACTTCCAAAGTCATTTTGATGCTCTAAAAGACATTTTTTTGGTACTTATCTCAATTATTTATGATTAATTAACCCCCTTTCTTAAGTTTAGACTTATGAAATATTTAAAAATATACTAATGATCCAATTGAGACACTTCTAGGTGGAATTTCCAGAAACAATTTTTGGGTTATGGAGAACTCTTTTGTTTTAGTCTCTCCACAAAGTTTCAAGACTAGAACACCTCCAATGCTACAAAAACTGACAAATGACATGTATTTTATGGCTTACATGAAGGCCATAAATAATAATTTTTATTTCTCATATTTATTTTTTCTTGGGTCGATTTATGAGGCCATTTTGGCATGTGAAAATACCTCCCAATGCTACAAAAGTCAACATTATCAAACCATGCAAGTAAACTTAAAGTGACTAGCATATGATAAGGTGATCATGATGATGTTGTTCCATGAAAAACATAATACACCAAGGAAGAAAATTGCAACAATATTCTAAACTTTGGAAGGCTAGAATCAACACAACAACGATCACTCTCATATATTAGGAGTGTAACATGTTCTAGTCACAATTTTTCTTATACTACCCAAAACTATCCTATATGATGGGGTCTCCTAGTGATTAGCACAATAGGATGTTATCCCCTCCACCTAGTTTCAAATACTAATGTGGACATCTTTGACCATTTTCTTAAGGATGAAGAGGTATCCACTGTGCTAGTGGAGCTTGAGCTCTTTATAAGTCAATTTGTTGTTGGATATACTCTTGGTGTTATAATGGTAGCAGTTAAAAAAAGTTAACCTATATGATTCACCAAAGTAAAAAATAAAAGAAAAAAATGAAAATAAAACCTATATGATGAGAAATGTCAATGACCCACTAAAATAATTTAAAGTGGATAACATAGATGATTCACAATGTGATGCAATCATTGGCTTCACTCACACTTTTGAGGATGTTACTCCTAAAATTTGCATGGAAACCATATCTAATATCCATCAACCAAAGAACACAAAAGTGAATAGTTACCTCAAGAAGCAAAATATCTCTAATTTTTTACTACACATAATTTCATTCATGCCCTAGCATCCATGTATCTATAATTATTTTTGATAAACCTTCCAGATAGTTGTCCTACACTAGCACAACAAAGGACAAAATTGGGAATCAAGTTTCAATATGATTCTACATATTGTATATAAGTGTCACTGGTATGGTTTTAAGTGGTGAATGGCTCAAATGATTTGAAACAGTTTATTTATAATGATAGGACATGCTACCTTAATGTTAGGTTTAGAATGAGGTATAACTTTATAAGTCATTAAATGGAACAATGGATGTTCGAAACAATACCATTATCATGATTCCATGAAATAAGGGGCTTTTTCAAGTTTCTTTTAGTTGTCCCATTCGAGTACTTGGAGCACCAAATTATACTACATTATACAAGTGGGACTGGATGCAACTTCTTACCACTAATATTCAACTTGAATATCTTATTTGAATTTTTATACGCTTTGGGGACAAAAAAAAGTTGGATCCATATTAGATTTTGCTAGTCTCTTTGGTGTTAGCAACTAAACTATGGTCACAAATCTTAAATATGTGTTGCATTACACGTCTTTGCCATTAATGACCAATTTGTGTCACAAGCTAGAGAATTGTAAAGTGTCTTTTCAAACAAGTTGCCTATTGGCAACCAACTTGGTTGTGTTGCATGCAAGAGAAGTGTCAAGTGAGATTGAAAATGAATTTCATTATGTACCAAATGAATACGTTATTCTATCTTGTTTATTGCATTAGAAGTATACTTGCAAAAATTTACAACTTGCACTCATTTTAATGTTTTTAGATTGTTGTTGACATTCCAAATTTGGTTATTTAGGAAAGTGTTTCACTTATGTTCATGTGCTTATTTTTGAACGCCTTTCAATATATTTATTGTTTTATTGTGATTGGAAATTTCATGTAACCAACCAGAAATCAGAAAGCTTTCCCACATGAAAAAGTGTATGAAAATCTACTAAGAAATATCTCTAAAATATTTTCAAATTTTCAACACGTAAAGTTATTGACATATGTCATTATAAAAGTTGTTTTACTTTATTCTTTCAATTATGTGACCATGTCAACAAACTTATAAATTATAAATTGCAATATAAGGAAATATAACCAAATAAAGATAAAATGAAATATCTCTAAATATAAACAAATTTTGCAATGTCACTTACCAAGCATAGTAATTTGAAACCGTACTCTCTCAATTGTGTCACACTATGCCATCGTTCTTCTTTTCGATATTATCCTTTTTTTTAAGTTATTGTTTTCTCTGACAACATTTTCATATCCACATCTACTCTTGTAACACCACCACCTCACATTTACCTGCTTTTGCAGTCACTCCGGGTAAATGTGAAATGGAGTGCCACTATGAAATGAACTAACCTGCAACCTTCAATTATGGAAGTGGGCATAACAACTGAAAACTCACAAACATCCCTCAAGGCTTACAGGATACTCAGGGGCCAAAGAACCACCCTAGGTGACGAATCCCTGAGTTGAAGCTATTTTTCTCTGACCTAACACCCCAACCACATGCACAAGACTACAAGGGTGCAGTTATGACCCTCCAACCGCATGCACAACACTGCCTCCATGTGGTTGCAACCCAAATCCTCCAGTTCAGAGGGTGCAGTCCCAAGATCTAAGCCACTTTTTTAGGCTAGCCTCCATACCATTGCCCAAAACTGCTTGTAACTTCTGAGAATGATAAATGACATAATGACAAAGACATTCATACATAACTTCAACAAGAATTGACTGAGAACATGCTTAATCTATAGAAGACATTTTTTCAAACACATGGCTAACATAAGAGTTACAAGTCATGAATTCATATCTGAACATAAGAGCTTGTGGTCCATATAATAATCATCAAGAAGGTCTAATTCCATCTCATATTAGCTGCAATAACACTTGTTAGTCCATGCATTCATCAACCATTCATATACTTATCAAATCCTGAACAAGTCATAGCTAGAGAGCATTACAAATCCATGATTATAAACAACATGTAACCAAAGTATTAACCATGAAAAAACAACCATCAAATCATCATAATAACAAGTACAAGTGCTCATATATTACAATAGAAAAATAACTCTTATTAACTTATGCAAAATTCAACTAAGTCAAGGAGTTCCGCGTACCACTCGACCATAGATTGGGCTGAACCAAATATTTCTTTCATCCAACCACCCCTGTGCCATATTCCAAGCATGAATGTGGGATCTCAAGACATAAACAACCAACGATTACTAGAGATCAAACCACCTCCACCCTTAGGCTTCTATGATGTCACCAAAACCGGTCAAGAGATCATGAAGCCAAAACAAGCTTGAATGCCTTAGAATTTATTCACCATTACCTTGAGGAATTTTCCTGTCTCCACCCACTTATCGAGGGATTCTCAGAGAAAACCATCTCCACTCCCAACACTTTGGAATTTTCTTGATACTACCTCACTTGGTTCCAAAACCTTATGGCAATCCAAAGCTCAACCAAGAAATGAATCCCATCACACCATGGCTATCGAGGAAATGACAAGGCAAGATTGAATCCACTATCATACTAGGAAAAACCCATGCTAATGGCATCAAATGAACAAATTCATGTACCATGCATTCACACCGCAGCTAAGAAATCACACATGCAACCTGTTACCTACAAAATCCTCCTACTAAAGCTACTTGACAACATTCCTTGCTTTTACTTTTATTTTCTTGTTCTTCCTTTTCTTTCCTTGTCCTTCCTTTGCATTCCTTGTCCTTCCTTTTCCTTCATTTCTCCAGTGCTAGAGTGCTCCAAGAATGCTCTGTGTGCAAGAGTATGAGAGAATGAGATAATAGAAGAGAACTCCAAAATTGAACTACAAAAGCTAGAATTAACAAAATTTGTGAATTGATCCTCAGAAGCCTTTTTATCATTGAGGCCTCTATTTTCTTCATTTTCCTCTATTTTCTCTTCAATTTTACTTTTCATGCAAACCTATGACCCTTCATCTCCCTTTTCTCCTATTTTCCTTTATTTTCATAAATAAATGCCAATTAATGCCTCTTGCCTTTGCTAATTTCCTTAGCCATAATAAACAACAAGTGATTCTCATTATAGAGTTTTTCCTAACATTCATCTTGTAATACATGTCTTGTGACCTTGGTCTTATTTTTCCTTTTTTATCCTTTATTACATGAAATTTTAACCCGAGGTTGTTACAAACCCCTCCTTGTGGGAATATCATTTGTTAGAACAAGGAATTACTGAGAGGGGGGTGAATCACTAATAGTGATGTTCTTAAAACTTTTACTGAACATGTTTTTACTTCTTTCCTCTACTCTATGATACTTATGAGAGATTTCATACATAAAGAAAATGATCAGTAAGATGAAACATTCATATGTACATACAATCCATCACATGAGAAACATACACATATTGACATCAGTATTTTCACGTGGAAACCTAGAGGGAAAAAACTACCAATTTGTTTGTTGTTATGATGTAAATTAAGCACCTACTTAATTACATTAGTTTGCTTGTGAGCACCCACTCATAGGAAGAATCATCCCCCTTAGGATAGCAAGAACCTACATGCGGAGGACACCAACTTCTTATTAATGCAGGCCACCATCTTCTCTTGCCATTATTATACTTTTCATATAATTTTCAAAATGAAAACAAAGGCACATACAAATATAGAAAAGTACCAAACTGGTTTACTGCAGAATCAACTTCTGATCTCAATCCTCCACTATTTTTCAGGATCTTCCAGCCTCACGCAACAACTCCATATTCTTTGCACTTTTTGATTCTATTCCACCTTCTCGAGTTCAACACATGGGCTAGTTTCTCAACTCACACACACTCTTCTCTCATTCTTCAACACTTGCAACAATACACTCTTCCCCACTTTTCTCAATGGAAATCACTAGTTTTGTTCATATGCTACACATTGCTCAATGCTGCCTTTCTTGCCTATTTCCTCACTTCCTGAGTGTACCTTTGTATAGCTCCTCCATGTTGTTGTTGCGTCTGATGCTGCAATTCTACTACCTCATTAAACTCTGAATATGGGCACCTAAGCACTTTATTGACTCTCTATGTGGTTCTTCATGCTGAGAATTAATTCTTAGTCAATATTGCACACTTCAACCAGGCACTATCTTGTCTGTGAACCAATCTCCTGTCCCTGAGGCTCTCCATGCTTATTCATGGCTCTCTGAGCATGAATGTACCTAAGGATGGCCATTTTTTTAACCTCGAGATAGGCCCGGCGATCTTATTTGTAACTTTTTGTCCTCGTTGCCTTGACATAATGATCTCTGCCTATGTCATTAAATCCATTAATAAACTCCTCTGACTTGCATTTAATCTCAAGTTGTTGACCCATTCATCCTTTAGTACCTTTGTACAACAATATTAGGGCTTCCCATATCGTAACTTTTGTTAAAAGAGATGTTACAAAATTGTGGGGTTTCGAGGGTCCGAGCCCCTTCATGCTTAGCTCCTTCTTGTTTTTTCATATGACTGGGTGTTGTGACCAGGGGCTTAGTGCTTAGGTGCTAAGGCTTCTAGGCTCCTGCCTGGGGCCCTATCTCTTGATGTATTTTCTCTCCCTCTTGGTTCTTTGAGCTAAGATCCAACCACATCAGAGCTCTTCTACATTGTAACTTTTTCAAATTAATTACAGACGAGTTCCAAAGTTTCAAACTTTGAAATATTTTTCAAGTGGCATCACACAACACTTAGGTGCTAAGCTCTTCTCTATTCCCTTGGTCCTTTGGTTCCCATCGACCAGACGCTAAACAATACCAGATCCCCTAGTCTTGACATTCCTCACCAAATTACAATTTCGGAGGAGTCCTGAAATTATGACCTCTAACATACTCCATAGCACCTTAGTGCTAAGTCTCACTTCTATGCCTTTAGTTTTGTAGGTTTCCTACAACCAAGCGCTAATCCCCATCGGAGTTCCTTTATTAGATCAGAGAATTTTCATAAGATATAAATGAGAGGTTATGAAATCCAAACCTCCAATATGACGTCACGATGTCATCATTACTCCATGTGGCATCTCCTTAGTGGTGACACATGTCACCTAGATTTTCCCCACTAGGTTACTAAAAATCTTGAATCAAACTACCACGTGTCCACCATATAGTCGTGTGATTCTGATGTCATCTGCCATGTCAACTTGACAGGCCAATCACCTGCGACCATGTATCCTACTAGATGAGAGAGAAAGTGTCCCATCAGGCCTTAGTTTCACAATGATTTTCTTCATTAAATCCCTCCACCTAACAACCTCAATGCTTCTAAATAATTTAAATCATAAGGACTTACAAAACTCTAAGGTTTCAAAATCTTAATATTCTCTTGAGCTTTTGAAATTAGGTCTCGATGTTTTGCGGTCTTAAGGTTCTAGACCTCCAATGTTTTGATCCTTCTGATATTCCTACCTCTGATGTTCTGAGGACCATATGCTCCGTGGTTCCGATGTTCTCCTACTCTGTGATATATCGAACTCTTCTCCAACCTCCAAAATTACGATATTTCATGCCTTTCCGATAGTGGTTTTATAGGCTCCAACCTTCTAAAATTCAACTCCCAATATTTGGCCTACTTCTATCTTCGAACTTTCGAAATGCTCTAATATTTTAGGTTCTAAAATCTCTAGGGATTGAAATTATGCCCACTTTGGACTTTAAGACCCTAGCTTCGAGAGTCAATAACTTTTGATCCAAAAGTCCATTTATAGATTTTCACATATTGTTGGAAAGCTCTTTTAGAGCACTAACTAACTATGATAATTACGGGAGTATTTGAGCTCACAAAGGAAAAATATCCTCCAAATTATGGTCCTACCAACCACCATAGTCATCTTTTTATGGCTTTTCCAATAAGCCTGCTACTAGGTTAATACTCTACCACAGAATGCAACCACCATAGGACTCTTCCTAAGCTTGACATATCAAGCATATAAAACAAGTCTAGCCTAGTTGACATCAATGCCAACACACTTGCAGCCACTAGCCATCCATACAATTCCAACTATCCAATAATCTCCCCCTTTGGCATTGATGGCAACAATATAGGCTCCCCCTGAAACTAGCCATGGTCTTCTTGATGGCTTCTCCAATGCAGCAATAATCTTCTCCCCCTTTGGCATCAATGAAAAAGGATGATTTCGATAACTCCCCATAAACCATTTCAACCTACTCTTAAATTGATCCCACATGCTGAGAAACTACCAACGCACACCAAAATTGAGTTATTTGGGAGGAGGAATCATGACTCCTATCTGTTGCCTGAGATATTCAAAGGGTTCTCTTTCCAGTGGCTTAGTAAAGATATCTGCAAGTTGGTCTTAAGTGGCCACATATTTAAGTCTAACAACATTAGATGCAACTGTTGGGTGTGTGTTATATTCTTTCCACGACTACCCCATGCACAAGGGGGGGTGGGTATACAAGGGGGTGGTAGCCCCCTTGCATGGGGTTTGGGGCAGCACCCTGGGAATTTTTTTTGGACCCTGTATTAGGTGGGCAGACCTACCTATGGTTTTGTGAATGGATTTCACACATGGTTTTGGGCATGATGGTTTTCTGTCCATGGTATTTTATAGATATGGTCAAGGGAACTATGGTTATGTTCTAATCTAGGGATAACAAATGCTTCAACATGTATATATATGTATTGTAAAATTGAAAGGAATATAATGAAAAATGAATCTCATAGTCCTGGTTTTGGGATCTAGGGGAAAATATCTGTGTATATTTGTTTTATGTTTTATTCTCTTGCCATTGTTTATTTTCTATTTTTAGAATTCGTATGCAGGTAATTTCTATATGGGGTTAAAACCTACATTTGGTATTAGAGTTGTTTCGGCTTCAAGGGGACGCCTTTTCTACTGAGGGGTTTTTGTCAGGCCTGTTGTAGACCCTATTCAGTGGGATATATATAGGATCAATTCTTGTGGTGAAATAAGATGGCGAGTAGTGGAAAGATAGAGATTGAGAAATTTGTGAACTAATCTCATGTCCTCGAGGCTCTCTATGCTTATTCATGGCTCTCTGAGCTTGACTGTACCTCAAGATGGATTTTTTTTTAACCTTAAGATAGGCCCAACACTCATATCTGTGACTCGTTTTCCTCATTTCCTTGGCACAATTATCTCTGCCTATGCCATTAACTTCATTAAAAAACTCCTCTGACTTGCATTTAATCTCAAGTTGCTGACCCATTCATCCTTCAGTACCTCTGTACAACAATATCGAGGCTTCCCATATCATAAAATTTGTTAAAAGAGATGTTACAAAATTATGGGGTCGCGAGGGTTTGATCCCCTTCATGCATAGCCCCTTCTTGTTTTTTCATATGACCGGGTGTTGTGACTAGGGGCTTACTGCTTAGGTGTTAAGGCTTCTAGGCTCATGCTAGGATCCTATCTCCTTATGTATTTTGTCTCCCTCTTGGTTCTTTAAGCTAAGCACGAGCCACATCAGAGCTTTTTTTCATTGTAACCTTTTCAAATTAATTATGAAGGAGTTCCAAAGTTTCAACCTTCGAAATACTTTTCTCATGGCATCACACAACACTTAGGTGCTAAGCTCTTCTCTACGCCCTTAGTCCTTTGGTTCCCCTCGACCAAATGCCAAACAATATCAAAGCCCCTGGTATTGACATTCCTCACCAAATTACAATTTCGGAGGAGTCCCAAAATTATGACCTACGAAATACTCCATAGTGCCTCGGTGCTAAGTCTTGCTTCTACGCCCTTGGTTTTCTAGGTTTCCTATGACCAAGCACCAGTCAACATAGAAGCTCCTTATCGGATCAAATATTTTTCATAATATTTAAATGAGAGATTATGAAATCCTGACCTTTGATGTTCCAACTTTCGAGATGATGTCATGTTGTTGTCATTACTCCATGTGGCACCTCCTTAGTGGTGACATGTGTCATGCGAATTTTCCCCATTATGTTATTGAAAATACCGAATCAAATTTCCACAAGTCCACTATACAGCCGTATCATTTTGATGTCATCTACCATGTCAAATTCACAATTCCAATCACTTGCCGCCATGTGTCCTACCAGATGAGAGAGAAAGGGTCCCGCCAAGGCTTGGTTTCATGATGAATTTCTTCGTTAATTCCATGTACCTCGCAAACTCGGTGCTTCTAAAGAATTTAAATCATAAGGACTTACAAAACTATGAGGTTCTGAAATCTCGATATGCTTCTGATCTTTTGAAATCGAGTCCCAATGTTCTGTGGTCCTGAGGTTCTAGACCTCCGATGTTTTTATCCTTCCGATATTCCTTCCTCTGATGTTCTGATGGCCATATGCTCTGTGATTCCGATGTTCTCCCGCTCTACTATATACCGAGCTTTGCTCCAACCTTCAAAATTATTGTATTTCATAATTTTCCAATATTGGGTTCTGAGGCTCCAACCTTCCAAAATTTGTGTCCCGATATTTAGTTTGCTCTGATCTCCGCACTATCGTTCTGTTCTGATACTTCAAGTTCCAAAATCTCTAGGACCCGAAATTATGCCTTCTTTGGACTTTAAGACCCTAAATTTGGTAGTCAATAAATTTTGATCCAAAAGATGACTTCTAGACTTTCACATATCATTGGAAAGCATTTTCAAAGAATTTACCAACTTTCCTTATTCCAAGAGTATTTGAGTTGATCTCGTAAGGCATAATCTCCTCCAAATTATGGGCCTCCCAACCACCATAGTCATATTTTTATGGCTTCTCTAGTAAGCCTGCTACTATGATGATTCTCTACCAAATACAACAACCACCATAGAAATCCTCTTGAGCTTGACATATCAAGCATATCAAACAAGTCCAGTCCAGTTGACATCAATGCCACCACACTTGCAACCACTAGACATCCATACAATGCCAACTATCCAACATCGTACACTGTATTCTATGACATGTATGACTACCAAAACCACTGAAAACCATAACATACTACCCATGGAGCTTTATAACATAACTTGATGTAATATTTACAATAACAACCTGCTAAAAACCCAAAACCAACATGACAATCGTACCTCTTATTGGAGCTTTATAACATAGCTCGTCACATATCTACAATAACAACCATACATAGATATCTACATATACCAAAACTCATTTGCCTTAACCATGAAATAATGAAGGATATAAATAACTCATCTGATCAACCATCTCCAATGTATCTTCATCGAGAACAAAGTGATTCCACTGAACTTTACCTTGCTCGATTGCTCTATTCCGAAGCACGGTCTATTTTTTCTGCAATATGCACTGAGGTTCTAGCTGTAATTCTCCTTTTGGTTCCACCTGAAATACAAACCAGTTAATCACATGATCAACATCTTTCACATATATCTTAAGTAATGAAACATGGAAAACATAATGGACTTTCACTGTTGGCGACAATGCAATTCTGTAGGCTACTGGTCCAATCCTCTGAAGGATCTCAAAAGGTCCTAAATACTAAGATGCCAGCTTGGCACATGACCCAATCCTCAAGGATCTCCTCTTGGGATTGATGTGAAAGTACACATGCTCACCAACCTGAAACTCCTTAAATTCCTTGTGTTGATATGCATATCTCTTCTACTTGTCCTATGTTGCTTTTAGATTCTTCTTGATAACCTACATTTCCTATTTCATCTTAGCCAACATGTTTGGTCCAATCAACACCCTGTTTACTGTATCACTCCACTTGATGAGAGTATTACAACTCCACCCATAATGTGCCTCAAACAGACCCATGTTTAAGGAATCCTAATACCCATTATTATACACAAACTATACTAGTTGAAGATACTCCTCCCACATCCTCTTCTGGTGCATGACATACATCCTCAACATGTCCTCAAAAATCTTGTTAAACCTCTCTCCCTGTCCATCTATTTGTAGATGATAGGTTGTACTAAAATCAAACTCTATCCCAAAACCTACAAACAACTCCTTCTAAAACCTGGAAGTGAACTTGGCATCTCTTTCTGATATGATATTGTTAAGAAGACCATGCAATCTCACTACCTCCTTGATGAAAATATGAGCTACCTCACTAACTAAATTAGTGGACTTCACTGGAATGAAGTGATTTACCTTGGTTGTAGGTTTCAACCCCGTACAGAAATTACCTGCACATGAATTCTAAAACACAGAAAATAAATAATGCAAGAGTAGAACACATAAAACACATATACACAGATATTTTCCCCTGGATCCCAAAACCGGGACTACTAGCTTGATTTTTCATTATGTTCCTTCCAATGTTACAATACATATTTATACATGTAGAAGCATCCAATACAATGGATCGAAAACCATGGTGTCCAATACCATGGCCCGAAAACCATGGCGTCCAATACCATGGACCGAAAAACCATCGTGTCCATAAAAACATGTGCGAAAATCATGCACAAAACCATAGGTGGGTCCAACCAACCTAACATAGGGTCCAAAACCAAAATTTTCCAAGGCACTGCCCCGAACCCCATAAAGTGGGGTTATGGGTGCCCTTTAAACACCCTGTTAACTACATGGAAAGAATATAACACAACCCAACATTCTCCCACTTGTTGTTTTCCTTCCATAGGGGGCCACAAGAGAGCTTAGTCATTTTCCCAGCCCTGAAATGCCCATTGTCTCTCTACACCAAGAGAACTTTTCAGAGCTCACAGATTTTGTCAATGCATCTGCAGTATTCTTCAAAGTGTCCACCTTTACCGGCAACATCTTTTTGTCTTTTGTCATATCCCTCACAAAGTGATACTGAACATAAATGTGCTTTGTATTTGAATGATATGCAGGGTTCTTTGCCAAGAAAATTGCACTTTGGCTGTCACAATCTATCCTTATAGCTTCCTGTACTAACCCCATATTTGAACACAATCTCTGCAACCAAACTACTTCCTTGCTTGTATGAGTGGCTGCCATGTATTCTGCCTCTGTAGTTGATAGTGCCACTACAGATTGTTTCTTACTCATCCAACTGATTGCACCTCCAAATAGGTTAAACACATACCCACTTGTAGATCTTCTCTGATCTAGATCTCCAACCCAGTCTGCATCAACAAAGCCATGAATATCCAACACTATATCCAATCCTGGTCTTCCTTGGTAGCATAGACCATAATCACTAGTGCCACGCAAATACTTGAAAACCCGCTTCACTGTTGTCCAATGCTCCTTTCTGGTTTTGACATAAACCTACTCAATACTCCCATTGCATGTGCAATGTCTGGCATAGTACAGACCATTGCATACATCAGGCTATCGACTGCACTTACATATGGAACACGGGACATGTCGTCTTTGTCTTCTTGAGTCTTGGGACATTGTTCAACAGATAACCTCACACCTACAGGAATAGGAACCTTCACCGGTTTACTATCTTGCATATTAGACCTTTGTAGTATTGTCTCGACATACTTCCTCTGGTTTAATCAGAGCTTCCTCTTTGCCCAATCTCTTTTAATTTCCATGCCCAAAATATAGTTTGCAGCACGAAGATCTTTCATGTCAAATTTGGAGGACAATTGGGTCTTCAAATCCTGGATAATTTCTTTGTCATTTCCAACCAGCAACATATCATCCACATACAAGACCAGATAAATAACACAGTCACCAATTAATTTAAAATACACATAATGATCTGCTTTGCTTCTGGTGAAGCCAAGTCCCCGTATAAATGTATCAAATTTCTGATACCACATCCTTGGTGATTGTTTTAACCCATACAAAGACTTCTTTAACTTGCATACCAGTTCTTTCTTACCCTTCACCGCAAATCCTTCAGGTTTCTTCATGTAGATTTCCTCTTCCAGATCCCCATGAAGAAATGTTGTCTTTACATCCATCTATTCTACCTCAAAATCAAAAGCAGTAGCAACAGATAAAAGTAATCTAATAGAAGTTACCTTGGAAACAGGAGAAAAGATATCGCCAAAATCAATTCCTGGCACTTGGGAATAACCTTTTGCTACCAACCGAGCTTTGTATTTCTCCACTTTTCCTTCTACATTTTTCTTCTTTTTGAACACCCATTTGCTGCCAATGGGTTTCCTTCCAGCCGCCAACTCTACCAGATCCCAAGCCTCATTTTTGTGCAAAGATGCCATTTCATCAAGCATGGCCTCTTTCCAGAGTTTTCCATCCTTTGAATCCACTGCTTCCTTCACAGTTCTGGGATCATCATCAGTAACAGACAAAGCAAAATTTGAACAAAAAGTATATGGACTATACCTTTCTGGCTGCCTTCTTTCTCGAACTGGTCTTCTCACAACTGGAGTTTGTGGCTCTTCATCTTCTGATTCCTCTGCTGTAGAGTTTGATTCTTCCTCCTTTAGCTAAAACTCTATCTTCTCAGGTTCCTTTTGTTGGACTTCATGTTTAATAACATCTTTCACCTCTCTGAACACCACATCTCAGCTATACACAACCTTCCTTGTTACTGGGTTCCAAAGCTTATAACCCTTTAAACCATCCTTATATCCAATAAAGATGCACTTTTCATATTTACTATCCAACTTGGTTCTTTTCTCCTTTGGAACATGTACATATGCATCACATCCAAATACCCTTAGCTGTGAAAGAGAGGGTTTCTTACCAGTCCATACCTCTTGTGGATTCTTATCCTCCAACACTGGTGAAGGTGACCTATTGACTAGGTAACATGCAGCATCCACCGCCTTTGCCTAGAATTCCTGCCCTAACTCGGCACCACTGAGCATGCTTCTTGCCCTTTCCATCAACGTCTTGTTCATTCTTTCTGCAACTCCATTTTGTTGAGGTGTATATAGAGTAGTCTTCTACCGTGACATACCACACCTCTTACATAATTCTTCGAATTCCTTGCTGCGAAACTCTCCACCATTATCTATCCTCAGCACCTTTATCTTCTTCTCTGTCTTGTTTTCCACCAGAGCCTTAAATTCTTTGAACCTGTCAAAGACTTTAGATTTCTTCTTAAGGAAATATATCCATGTATTCCTTGAGAAGTCATCTATAAATGATGCATAGTACATAGACTTACCCAATGATGGAACCTTCACAGGTCCAAACACATCACTATGCACAAGTTCTAATATATGTTTCGCCCTCTTACCACCAAAGGGGAAACTCACGTGATTCTGCTTCCCATATACACAATTTTCACAGAAATAAAAATCCAGAGAGTTATTACTCATACCTTCTACCATACCTTTAACATGAAGTATTCGAAGGCCCTTCTCTCCAATATGTCCAAGCCTTTGATGCCACAGCATGGTCTTCTCTCCAGAGACCACTAGATTTTATGCTCCACTTTCACGAAGCATAGAAATATTGCACCTTGTTCCAATCTAAACTCCCCTCATCAATACCAGTGCTCCCCAGACCATTTTGCAGGTATCCTTCTCGAACACTTTTTTTACACCTGCATCATCCAGCTTGCTTACAGAAATCAGATTTTTGGCTAATGCAGGAATATGTAGAACACCTAGAAGCATTTTAACCCTTCCACCTTGCAACTTCAACTTTACTTTTCCGCGACCAATGATTCTAGCCTTCCTGTCATCCCCTAAGAAGACATCACCACCATCATATTTCTCATACTCGCAAAACCACTCTCTATGGGGAGTGAAGTGAAAGGATGCACTTGAGTCAATCAACCATGCCTCATGATCTACACGTGTACTTGAAGAAGCCAAGTACACATCCCCACCTTCATTTGAGGTGGTTTTCACCTCTGCAGAAGGAGCCTCATTAGATCCCTTTCCATTGTCAGGAGCTTTAGATTTACAGTCCCTTTTAAAGTGGCCTTCCTTTCCACATTTCTAGCACACCACCTTTACAGGTTTTCCTGGAGATTTAGATCTCCCTCTAGATTTAGATCTCCCACTCGATGACTTATTTTTGTTTCTGTTCTAGGACCGTCCTCGTAAAGACAAGGCATCACCATTCTAGCTCTCCATATTTTTCCATCTCATCTCCTCCGTCAACAAAGATGAGACTATTTCATCAAACTGCAAGGCAGTTGCATTGCTACCTATTGCAATAACTAGACTATCCCATGAATCTGGTAGAGAACACAACAAACTGATGCACTTATCTTCATCTAAAATTTGAATATCAACAGATGCTAGTTGACTTACCATAGTATTAAATTCATTCAGATGCTCTGTCACCGAGTCTCCATCCTTCATCCTCAGATTATATAGCTTTTTCCATAGGAATAGTTTATTCACTAGAGACTTAGATTGGTACAAAGTCCCTAACTTGACCCACAAAGCCTTCGAAGTAGCTTCCCCTGATACATTCAGGAACACTGCATCTGAGACACACAATCGTATTGTGCTCTTTGCCTTTCGATCCAACTTCTTCCATTCTTCATCAGACACTCTCATTGGTTTAGTACCCGGATCTACCGCGATCCATTGATCTTTATCCACCAACAGATCCTCCATCTTGAGTTTCCACAACTCAAAACTCTGACCATTAAATTTCTCTATCTCTATCTTTCCACTACTCACCATCTTCTTTCACCACCACAATCGATCTCGCAGATCTCCCACTGAATAGGGTCTACCACAGGCCCGAGCAAAACCCCTCGGCAACAAAGGCGTCCCCTTGAAGCCAAAACTACTGTGATACCAAATGTAGGTTTTAACCCCGTACAAAAATTACCTGCATATGAATTCTAAAACACAGAAAATAAATAATTCAAGAGAAGAACACATAAAACACATATACACAAATATTTTCCCCTGGATCCCAAAACTGGGACTACCAGCTTGATTTTTCATTATGTTCCTTCCAATGTTACAATACATGTTTATACATGTCGAAGCATCCAATACCATGGACTGAAAACCATCGCGTCCAATACCATGGACCGAAAAACCATCACGTCCAAAAAAACATGTGCGAAAATCATGCACAAAACCATAGGTGGGTCTACCCAACCTAACATAGGGTCCAAAACCAAAATTTTCTGTGGCGCTGCCCTGGACCCCATAAAGTGGGGTTACGGGTGCCCTTCAAACCACCTGTTAACTACGTGGAAAGAATATAACACAACCCAACATTGGTCAACCTATCAATGACAACCATGATGGAATCATGTTGTCTAGATTTCTTCGGAAAACTTGTGATGAAGTCCATGGACATGACATCTCATTTCCACTCTGGAATCAAAATAGGTTGTGATAAATGACTTGGATGCTCACACTCTACTTTTACTTGTTGAAAATCCAAACATCTAACCACAAACCCAACCACTTCCTTTTTCAAGTTCATCGAGTAGTAAAAATTCTTCACAATCATCAAAGTCTTTTGTTATCCTGGGTGACCTAAATACGACTTAACACAAAATTCGCTCAAGGTAAGCTTCTAGAGTTCACTATTTTCCGACACAGATCTTGTCCCTAAATCTCACCAAACCGTATGTCATGAGATGATAATATACATCTTGATCACCTATACTTTGCTACTGTAACCTTTTCTTAAGTTCTTTGTACCTGTCATCCTATTTCCCTGCCTGCAAGATCCAATATTGCAAATTTGTCCCATATTAACTCATAGATGCAATGTGATTTACCAACACTCTTCTGCTAAGAGCACATACAATCCTATTCTCATTACCCTTAATGCACCTGATCTCAAAGTCAAACTCACTGAGCATGGCCAACCATGTAACTTATCTGGCATTAATATTAGGTTGGTTAAACAAGTATCTAATCCCAGTGTGATCACTCATCGTAAAAAATCTCTTACCAAGAATATAGTTCCTCCACATATTCAATGCATGAATGATCCTTTCCAACTCAAGATCATGAGTCACATAATTCTGCTCATATTGATTTAGTTTCCTTGACTCGTATCATATCACCATTCCCTCTTGAATCAAGAATCCACCAAGTCCTCTCTTGAAAGAATATTTACACACCATGAAATATTTATCTGGATCTACAATCTTATAACTAGATCATTTGTAGGAAACTTCTTCAATCACTCAAAACTAGCTGCACATTCCTCTGTCCATTAAATTTCTTTCCTTTCCTTTGCAAAGTTGTAATAAGATAGGAAATTCGTGAGAAGCTCCTAATGAAACTCTTGTAATAACCTACTAATCCCATGAATGATCTTGCTGTTATGTAACCAACTCACAAAATAGAAGAGAAGATAGATCAACGGCCTCAAAATCAATCTCTTCGAGGGGGCAACCTCCTTTACATTACACAAATGAATAATTCTTGGATGATACAAATGACAAAACCTCCTTTCTATATATAGGAGTCTAAGGGGTCACAATATAATCAAAGCCGACATAATAATAATAATATAAGGGCACAACAATAACAATAGTGGGCTTCTATGGGGCACAATAATAAAAATATGGGGACAATAGGGGCACAACAATAACAATAAGGGCTACAATGACAATAGTAATGGGGGAATCACTAGTATTATAGGGACCTGCCATGCCCCTCTCCTTCAAAAAAGCATTGTCCTCAACGCTTGAGTAGTTTTGGATGCTTCTGTATAAAATTATCATCCTCCCATGTGGAATCTTCAGTGGGTAAGTTCTTCCACTTGATGAGATACTCCGAAATTGATCGATTTCGTAGCTGTCAAGTTCTTGTTTCTGTGAATGCTTCAGGTTCCAATATGATTTTTCCTTCCTTGTGAAGTTATGGCAATATCGTTTGAAGTAGGAGCTTGTCACCTATAACTTTCTTTAAGCATGAAACATGGAAAATTGGGTGCACTCGAGAAGCTATAGGAAGCTCAAATTTGTATGCCATAGTACCAATATTTTGCAACACCTTGTACGGACCATAATACTTTGGTGATAATTTATTATCCTTCTTAGATTGCTTGAGGTATATTTTTTTATATGGTTGTAGTCGTAGGAATACCTAGTCACCTACATCAAAAATTCTTTCACTGTGATGTTGATATGTTTGTTGTTTCATTCTATTTTGCGCCAAAGTGAGGTTATCCTTTAAGAGTTGGAGAACTTGTTGTTGATGCTCAATGTGATCTTCCACTTCTTGAACCTTAGAATTTTCTCTTAAATATGATGTGATGGACGGTGGATGATATCCATAAAGTGCCATAAATGGGGTCATTTTTGCTTCACTATGGAAGGAAGTGTTATACCACCATTCAACCAAAGGAAACCATTTGACCCATTGTGTATGTTTATCAGATACAAAGCAATGAAGATATCCTTCCAAACATTTGTTACTATCTCAATTTTTCCATCAGATTGAGGATGATAAGATGAGCTTTGAGCTATGAGCTAATCGAGTACCAAGTCAAGAAAATAATTTTGTCCAAAAATTTCCAGTGAAAATGGGATCTCTATCGCTTACAATAATCTTTGGGTTTCCATGTAGCTTTTGAATTGTTCCCATAAATGCAGTAGAAACTATACTGGATTTAAATGGATGAGATAATGCACAAAAGTGTACATACTTGGTAAGTCTGTCAACTACCACCATGATGACACTCTTTTCTTCGAACTTGGATAAACCTGTGATAAAATCCATTGAAACCTCCTCCCAACGTTGGCTTGGAATGGATAAAGTTTGTAATAAAATTGGGGTATTAATTGTTGCAACTTTATTTTGTTGGAAAACCAAACATTCCACCACAAACTTTTGAATATCTGATTAAAGGGCATACCAAAAAAATTCCTCCTTAGCCCTGTAGTAAGTTTTTAAAAATCCTGAGTGCCCTCCTAAGGGAGAGGTGTGCAATTCCATAAGAATCTTTTTTTTGAGTTAAGAATTCTTACATAGGTATAAGAAATATTTGTACCATAACAAATCATTTTTCGAACTAAATGTATCAAATGTACTGGGATCTTGTTGTAACTTTTGAATGAGTTCCCACACTTCTTCATCATTCTTCCATTCATCCCATGCTTCATTTATCCAATCTGGTTGGATAATAGAAATAGCGCAAAGCAATGATTCCACATCCTCAACCTTTCTTGAGAGTACATCTGCGACAACATTTTTCTTCCCTTTTTTGTAGATGATTTCAAAGTCATAACCCAACATATTTGTGAACCATTTTTGCTGCTCTTCTGAAGATAATCTTTGTTCTAAAAAGTATTTAATACTATCATGACTCGTTTTTACCTTGAAGTGTCTTCCCATTAGGTAGGGTTGCCATTTCTTATGTGCATGTAGCATTGCCAACATTTCCTTCTCATAAATAGCTTTGTGCAAATACTTTTCTTTGATTGGACGACTTTTGAAAGCAATGGGTCTTTCTTCTTGCATTAAAACAACACCAATTCCATTTCCTAAGGCATCACATTCCACAATAAAGGTTTTTGTGAAGTCTGACGTAGTTAAGACCAATGCTTGGCACATTTCCTCTTTAAGATGTTCAAAGGCATTCATTGCTTCTGAGTCCATGAAAATGCATCTTTCTTCAATAATGTTGTTAGAGGTGCTACTATTCTCCCATAATTATTAACAAACTTGCGATAATACCCTGTCAACCTGAGAAATCCTCGCAGATGATTTATGGATATGGGGATTTTCCATTCCTTAATGGTATTAATTTTGCTAGAGTCTACCTTAACACCTTCATGACATACAATATGACCCAGATATTCCACCTCTTGTACTCCAAAGAAACATTTGGAGTTTTTTGCATACAATAGTTTCTCCTCTAATAGTTTGAGCACCCTGTCAACATGTTGAACATGATCCTTCCAAGACTTGTTGTAGATTAGTATATCATCAAAAAATAATAACACAAATCTTATAAGGAAGCTTTTGAAAGCGGAATTGATCAAACCTTGAAATGTAGAAGGTGCATTGGTAAGGCCAAAAGGCATGACCAAAAATTCATAATGACCCTGATGAGTTCTAAATGTTGTTTTTGGAATGTCTTTAGTCTTCATTTTGATTTGATGATATCTTGAATGAAGATCCAACTTGGTGAAGTAAATTGATCCATGCAATTCATCCAATAATTCATTAATGATATTAATGGGAAACTTATCTTTAATAGTGAGCTTGTTGAGCTCCCTATAATCTGGACACATGCACCATGATCCATCTTTCTTGTGCACCAATACTACTAGAGCAGAGAAATGACTTTGACTAGGTTGAATTATACCAGCCTCTAGCATTTCTCCAACCATACATTCAATTTCGCTCTTTTGGGCATAGGGATATTTGTAAGGGCTGATGTTTGGAGGAACACTACCTGGAATCAAATGAATAACATGATCATGATCACGAATAGGTGGGAGGCCTTTGGGAGTCTCAAATACCTTGGAATGATTGTCCAAGACTTTTTGGAGATCTGGATAAATAGATGATTTCGATGTGGGAACCACTAACGAACATAATTGTTAAATTACACCTTGTTGTTATTTCTTTAGAAGCTTTTTCATTCTGTTAGAGCTAATTATATTTCCCAATTTCCCTACGATTCCCCTTAATTCAACTTCCTTTCCTTCCGAAAAAAATTTCATGAAAATTTCTTGAAAATTAAAAGCTATTGAACCGAAGGATTGTAGCCATTGGACTCCTAGTACAACATCAACACCACCCATTGGAATGGAAAGTATTGGGCTATTCAATACATATTCTCCCATGGATAGCTTAACATTATGGCACTTTCCACAATAATTTATGGTTCCTCCACTTGCAACCATCACTTGACACTCTTGGGATGGATATAGGAAGCAATTCAATTCCTTGGCTATCTTACAATGAATAAAAGTATGGGTACTGCCCAAATCAATCAACATTATTACCTCTTTCTTCTTGATATGTCATTCTATCTTGATAGTTTGAGGAGTGGTAATTCAGGCCAATGCATTACAAGATATGGTTAGATTCATTTCTTCCTTTTCTAGGGTGTGTTCTTGGTGTATATCCTCTTCTTTTGACATTTCTTGTTCCTTTTCTTCCTCCTCTTCACAAATTATGTAAAATAATTTCTTCTCATCACACTTATGAAATTTAATGTATTTTCTATCACAACTATAATAAAGCCCTTTTGCTCTTTTTTCTTCCAATTGTTGTGATGTCAACCTTGTAGGTTGTGGAAGGCTAGGGGCCACAAAACTTCCATCTTTATAGTCGTGAGTGGTAGGCTTCCTTGTTGCCATAATTTTTCTTGCCAACCTGAATGCCTTCTCCAATGAATTAGGTTCCCAAAGGCGAACCTCATGTTGGATGTTATCCTTTAAATTCCCTATGAACACATCAATCCTATGCTCCTCTGGAATATCTTTTACCCTTATATTCAATTTTTGGAAGTCCTCAATGTATTGAACTCTTTTGTTTGAGATTTATCAATTAGCTAAAAAAGGTGTTATTTTTTGTATCCTCATAATGTGCTATCATTTCTTACATAAAAATTGTCCAAGTGACAATTTGTTTACAAGAGCAAAACCATTGATACCATACAAACTGATTTGATTCCAAGTATAAAGTTGCAATGCGTACCTTTTGTGTGTTTTGCACATTATGGGGATCAAAATATTGCTCCATCTGTAGTATCCATGCTACAGAATCCTTGCCATCAAAATTCCTCATATCAATCTTTGGAACATGGTGGGTCTTCAATCCAACATTAGAGCTTATGAAATCATGATTAAAATTTCTTTTGTTCTCATCATGAGTTTCCTTTACTATGCTTTCGCCATTAGTAAGCATTTCTTGTAGCAACTTTGTCAAATCTGTCTTCAAATCTTCCATGTTGACTTTAAGTTTTTCTTCTATACCATCCATATTAGCTTCCACGTCATTCATATTAGCTTCCATGCTTTTCTTTAAACCATCCGTCTTAGCTTCTGTTACTTTTTGTGAGAGTGAATTTTTTTGCACTTGGTCTCGTAATTTTGATATATCATGTTGCATTTCTTCCTCTTCTTCATGATTCATGTTAGATATTTCAGGTTGCTTACTAGGTGTTTCTATTTTATTTCTTCGAGGAATCAATTAATGATAATAATTCTTCACTATGCCCTTTGAATTCCTTCAAACTAAATTTTCAATCAACCTTATGAAAAATTAAAGAAAAAACTACACACATTTTTTCACTTTGTAGGAGCTCGATATCAAATCTATTGTATCTCTGTAATTTCATATCTCCAAGGTCTAAAATTTCATCATGCGGTATCCCTCTGAGTCCTCTTTCCAACCCCGCAAGTCTTATCAAGATTGGATTCTCCAAGGAAGAGTTATGCCAAACTCCCATGATGACCTGATTATAGACTAATTTAGTAGATCGAACTTGTACGAAGTTCCACGTGTCACTGTTTTGACCTTAGGACCTCAAACTGATACACCAAACAATACAGTCCGTTCTATTTCTGTAACCTTTTATGAAATTGCAATCTAATGCTTAGAGAGAGAGTTATGATGATTTTACCAAGCTCACCTGCTTGAGATATAATTCATGGGCTTGCAAAACCCTAATGTCCTTGTATTCTATCTCCGAAACTATAGCGAGAAAAGATCTGAAATTGGACTTGAGGTTTATAGAGATTTCAGCTCAAATGGGTTTTAATTTCAGATTCTGAAACATCATATAAAAATAGTTATAGTGACAATTCCACGATGACTTGTTTGGAGCAGCGAAACCCTAGAATCCAAAGGCTCTGATGCCAAACGTTATGTAACCATCTCACATAATAGAAGAAAAGATAGATCAAAAACTTCAAAATCAGCCTCTTTGAGGGGCCAACCTCCTTTACATTACACAAATGAAAAATTATTGGATGATACAAATGAAAAAACCTCCTTTCTATATATAGGAGTCTAAGGGGTCACAATATAATCAAAGTCGACATAACAATAATAATGTAAGGGCACAACAATAACAATAGTGGACTTCTATGGGGCACAATAATAACAATATGGTGATAATAGAGGAAGAACAATAATAATAAGGGCTACAATGACAATAGTAATGGGGGAATCACTAGTATTATAGGGACCTGACACTTACCTCATCAATATTCCTAGGAGCTGCCCATTGTATGATAGCTCTGATATTTTCTGGGTCCACTGTTATACCTTCCTTGGAAATAACATGTCCCAAGTAATGAACTCCTGTCTAAAATAAAATGCACTTACTAATCTTGGCATAAAATTGATGTTCTCTCAACAATCTTAACATTATTGTTCGGTGTTCTGCATGCTCTTCCTCATTATTAGAATATATCAAGGTATCATCAATGAATACTATTACAAACTTGTCCAGATAAGGACATAACACACTATTCATCAAACACATGGAAGTAGCTAGAGAATTAGTCAAACCAAAAGGAACCACAACAAACTCATAATTCCCATACCTCGTTCGGAAATCAGTCTTGTAAATGTCCTCTTCTTTGATGCGCACATGATGATATTCTGATCTCAAATCAATCTTCAAGATCACTATTGTTCCCTTCATCTGATCAATTAAATCATTGATCCTTAGTAATGGATACCTGTTCTTGATCGTCACCTTGTTCAAATACCTATAATCAATGCACAATATAAGAGTATCTTCCTTCTTCTTCACAAACAACATTGGTGCATCCCAAGGCAATACACTTGACCTTATGTATCCATTGTCAAACATTCCTTTAACTGCAACTTTAATTCTACTAACTTTGGAGTGATGACTTGTAAGGTTCCTTTGATGCTTATGTTGCTCATGGTACCAACTCAATAGAGAAATCCACTTCTACACGAGGAGGAAAATGTGAAATCTTTATTGGAAATACATCCTAAAACTATTACAAAATCGTATACCTCTTCAAGATTTCTGCATCCTCAACATCCTTACATTTTTCACTAGAAACATGCACTGTGAACAATACACACCCTTTCTTGCAACTGTGCTTTTCCTACATAGTTGTAACCATCCTTACTGATGTAGGCTTCTTCTTTCCCTGCAATATTCTCTTTTATCCATCATCATCCAAGAACTCAATATCCTTCTCCTAATAATCTTCCTTGGTCTTGTGAACATACAACGAATTCATACCCAAGGGCATATTATATGCTTCTGTTTGATCCCAACAGAAGCACATTTAGATGTGCTGATGTAGACATATCATTCAACTCAAACTCATAAGTTCTCACCCAATGATGAACTCTTTTCTTAGTACTTGTAGCCAACTACACCAACCAAGACTCTACATGCAATTCTTTTCTCAAACCACACTTATCCACCCGCTCAGGATTAAAATAACTATAATTAGAACCATGGTCAATCAAAATGGAAACAACTCGATCAAAAAGCTTACCTTCCATCTCAATAAAGGATTCCTCGTGATATGCCTACTTGTTATCAAATGATGCATATATCTGAGGAATTCTTTGGCTCACATCCCCAACTATCTGCACCTCCTAAGAAATGTTGATCTGAGGTATGCCACCCTGACATAATGAACAATCCTTCTTGTGATGATCTTTTCCATAAATCCAACACTGCAACTAGTCTCTGCCACTACCCTTATTCCACTGCTCTCCAGGATGAGGTCCATGTCCCTTCTCTACCACATTAAACTTCTTGTAAGGAGCAACATTTTCCTTCTCACCTTCATCTTGAGGTCTTTCTCGCTTTGGTGGTGACCTTCCTTTAGTCTTATCATTCTCTTTCCAATCTTACTTAGGCTCAAACTTATGCTTTGATTGTTCATAAAAATGCTTCAACTTCCGAATGACTTCCTCCAGCGACCGAGGCTCATTGTACTCAATATGATACTTGAATGCTAATAGTATTCCATTGATGAATCTTTGAACTTACATCTTCTCATCCTTGAGGTAAGGCACATGCCTGAACAACTCCAGAAATTTAGTTGTGTAGTCCTCATCTGTCATAAATCCCATCTTCAACTCATATAACTCCTTCAACATACCATCATAGTATCTCTTTGACAAGTAATTCTTTTGGAAGAGTCTTTAAACTCATGCCAACTCAACTCCTCTATCCTAAATCCTCTAACATGCTTCACATCTTCCCACCAAATGTTTGTTTTTCCCTTGAGACTGAAAATAACTATCCTGGATTTCATGTTCTCTATATAATCATGCAGCTCAAAGATCTTCTTCATCCCAATTAGCATTGCTTATGCATCTTTCAATTTTGTAAGCTCTTCATCAAATTTAGGAGGTTTGGATTTCTTGAACTCATCCAACAAGTATCCCATATCACTCCTCATGTAAGGTTAACAATGTTGAAGAACACGATACCTGTCTGAACCAAAACTAGAATAGATGCCATAACCACTGCCTCTCCTATGTGCCCTCCATGAGACCTGCTACCATATCCCCCATTAGTCCTTTTCTCCCACCCATAAATGATCCATGGTTGTCCCTATCTCTACAAATTTGATAAGATCTTAAGGATAACTACATTGAATTTTGCTTGCTTTTCGTGTGCCCTAGCAAGTATTTCTTGCAACTGAATGATCCTGTCATTATCTTCCTTGCAAATTTTGATATTTGCCTTTAGACTTATCAAGGTATATGCTATGTCAGGAGAGTAATATTCCCCATGCTACTTAGTTGATATATAAGGAGAGTCACATGAAAGGTAATCCACCATTCTGATAGTCATCCATGATCCTCTTATTCTTCCCGCAACATACCATGTCAAATAGCCAAATATAAACATGATCAACATACCTCAATGAAGTTTAGGGGAGGCTATCTCATTTGTAAAATCAATCCATATTAGCACAACACACACACACACACACACAAAAACACACACACATATGATCATATCAATATGTTTACATCATGCATGATAACACTAAATTCATACAATGAACTCATGCACAATAACTATAACCATGACAATGCATGCATACCAACATGCATCTAGCCCATCTAGTCCAAGTTTTTCAACCATGCTTTGATACCACCCTTTCAATGCCACCACCCCACATTTACCTGCTTTTGCAAGCCCTCCAAGTAAATGTGAAGCGAAGTGCCACTATGACATGACCCAACCTCCAAGCTTTAGTTATGGAAGTGGGGTTGATGAATGAAAAATCACAGACATCCCTGAAGGGTTACAAGACACTCAGAGGCTAAAGAACCACCCGAGGTGACCAAACCTTGAGTTGAAGCTATTTTTCTTTAACCTTATAGCCCAACTGCATGCACAAGCCTACAAGGGTGTGGTTATGACCCTCCAACTGCATGCACAACACTTCCTCCATGCAGTTGCAACCCAAATCCTCCAGTTCAGAGGTAGTGGTCCCGATATCTAAGCCATTTTTCCAGGCTAGCCTCCAGACCACTACCCAGAACTACTTGTAACTTCTCAAAATGATAAATGACATAATGAAAAATATGTTCATACACAACTTGAAAAAGAAATTACTCAGAACATGCCTAATCCATAACATACATTTCGTCAAACACATGGCTAACATAAGAGTTATAGGTCATCAATGAATATATGATATAAGGGTTTGTGGTCCATGTGATAATCATTAAGAAGGTCTATTTCCCTCTCTTATTAGCTATAATAACACTTGTTAATCCATTGGTTCATCAACCATTCATATACTTATCAAATCCTAAACATTTCATAGCTAGAGCACATTACAAATCCATGCTTATAACCAACATATAACCAGATTATTAACCATGATAGAAAAACCATCAAATCATCATAATAACAAGTATAAGTGCTCATATATTACAATATGAAAATAACTCTTATTAACTTGTCCAAAATCCAACCAATTTAGTGGCTTCCACATACCATATGACCATATATTGGGCTGAACCAAAATTTTCTTTCAGCCAATCACCCCCATGCCATATTCTAAGCATTACTATGGGATCTCAAGACATAAAAAACTAGGGATTTATGGAGATTAAACCACCTCCACCCTAAGGTTACCACAATCTCGCCAAAACCGATCAAGAGATCACGAAGCCCAAACATGCTTGGATGCCTCATAATGTCTTCACCATTACCTTGAGGAATTTTCCTGTCTTCTCCCCCAACCTTTGGGAATTTTCCTGAGACCACCTCACCCAGTTCCAAAACCTTTCGGCAAACTAAAGCTCAAGCAAGAAATGAATCCCATCACACCATGGCTATCCATGAAATGGCAAGGTTGAAACCAATATCATACCAGGAAAAACCCATGCCAATGGAAAAAAATGAACGTTATGAACAAATGCATGTACCATGCATTCACACCTCAACTAGGAAATCACACATGCAACCTATTACCTACAAAATCCTCTTGTTGATGCTGCTTGCTCTAACCTTCCTTGATTTTCCTCTACCCTCCCTTTCCTTCCTTTGCCTTCCTTTCTCCAATGCTAGGGTTTTCAAAGAATGCTCTATGTTTGCAAGAGTATGAGAGAATGAGAGAATAAAAGAGAGCTCCAAAACTAAATTGACAAAATCTAGAATTGACAAAAGTTGTGAACTAATCCTCAGAATCCTTTTTAGCATTGAGACCTCTATTTTCTTCATTTCCCTCTATTTTCCCTTCAAATTTCCTTCTCATGCAAATTTGTGACCCTTCATCTCCCTTTTCTCATATTTTCCTTTATTTTGATAAATAAATGCTAATTGATGCCTCTTGCCTTTGCCAATTCCTTTTCCAATTTCGTTTGCCATAATAAACAACAAATGATGCCCACTATAGAGTTTTTCCCAACATTTAGATTGGAATATGTGTTCCATGACCTTGGTCTTATTTTTCCTTTATTATCATTTATTACATGAACTTTTAAACCAGGTTTGTTACAACTCTTCATGGAAATGGATTCTATTGAAACAATCTCTTGAATACCTTTGCTCCTTCTTTTCAAGCTCCTTAAATCCATGTTCCTTATCTTGATAGAGATCTATCCCTTCCTCTTTCAATCCGTGTTGTTCCACCAACATAAGATCCTGTTGAGGTTTTTTTATAAGTGTTGAACTTGTATTTCCATCATTCATATTTTCCTTACAATTTTCAACCTCACCTGAATATCATCTCCGACTGCACATGGGTCCTTAAAATTTATCTTTTTTTTGGACGAGTAAGTGGATTCCCAACATTTAACTTTTTAATACTATTTTTAGTTAAATGAAAATCCATCCCTACCAATATTTTCTTATTAAATGTACACTTATCAGTTGGCATCTTATATACATACTTGGTAACCTTGCATTCATTCTTAGATTGCCTAGAATTATTACTTTGCTTATTTTCATCCTGAAGTTCAATTTGGGGAAAAGAATTTCTAAAGGAAACTCTAATGGATTAGTGGCAACGAAAAATCTAAATAGCACTATGGATAGGAGGATATTAACAATATTACAATTGCATAAAAATAAACTAAGTATAATGTAAATGGATTTTTTTATATCTACAACAAATCACAATCTTGAGTGTGAGCTGACCAGACTGCTTCATATGCATTGTTTCTTCCAACCTCCTTATCGTTTCCAAGATCTCACTTGTACAAATACAATTAATCTTGACAGTTGTTATGAATGTTGGACAATGTGTGCCTCTTTACTATGTAAAATGATAAGTAGGAAGTGGGATGTTATTCTTTATAACAAGATTGTTGAGCATGTTTTTGAGTAGTATTTTCTCTAGCTTGGTTTTCAACAAAGAAATTTACAATACTTGGACATATTCAAACTCATTAGTTTTGGTAACAAAATGAGCAAACTCTTTACCAGATTGATAAAGGCTTATGTGGTAGAGGGTACATACAAGGATTGCTCACTACTTGACCTTTGGTCAAATGGAACTTGTTACATCTAATTCATTATGACATGTGTTGATTCAACTAGGACCCAAGTGTTTACATAGTCTCTAAATTTTCCATTGTATGCATAGACCACCTTATACTGAGTCCCAAAGAAAAATAGTATAAGAACCCATTTCCATACATCCACAGTGTGGAAGATAGAAATGTTCAGATATCGCTGTGGCACATGCATAAATAAGGAAGAATATTCAGATCTCATTGTAGTACATACTACATGAAATGAGTATTGGTGTTATATTTCCCATAACATAGTTAATCCTGGTATTGTCCATCTATAAATTTTGATCATGGTGATGACAATTAAATTAACTCCAACAAGAACACCATTGGACAAGTTAAGAAAAACAAATTTTCAGTTGGAATGCACATAAGTTGAGGGGATGAGGGAATATTATTTTAGGATATCATTCTCTCACTTGCTCCCATTTTGTTTGGAGAAATAATGAAACCTAGATCTACACTCGAAAGAATGACAAAATAGGGAAACTAGTCTGGCCTTTCAAATAACATTGAAGGTAAAGTAAAAGGAATATCTAGTGAGGATGAGGCCAAATCCACTGACAAGGAAAGAAAGGAAAGGTTTTAGTTAGCCTGAGTCAAAGAAAAAAAAATGGATACAAAGGATCAATTATACTAAATTGTAGCCAATAATGCACAAGATTTCAATCCTTGACACTTTTCACCATACTGGGAGGACCTAATAAATGAGTGCAATCATTAGAGAAATCCCTCATGGAGTTTCAATTTGATATCATGGTCATGCAGTTAAACAATCTGGTTTATGTTCCTTGTTCTAAATATATTTTGTCATTATATCTATGTTGTCTAGAGCTACCTTTTTAAGACAATATTTTATAAAATATTACGACCACTCATTTTTCATCATTTATGACATCCTATTAGGCCAAGGAATGATATATAGACCCCAACATAGATATGTATAGCGTAATCGGTGACATTTTCACCCAGAAAAGGCTATATTTTCCTCCATATTTTTTGTTAAATTTGGACCAAAAAAAAAAACTAATTACAGTTGTGAAGTTGTGGAATTTGGGGTGCACCTTGGGTTTTTGATGATGTTGAATCCATTTATAGTGTTAAAATCGTATTGATATTTTTTTTTTTTAGATTCTTTCGAAAAAATATATTCCAAATTAAATTATATCCTATTTAGATAATGTTAGATATATGTAGGCAAGGAATGATATATGGGTCCCATCTAGAGGATGATATGCTTTATCTCTAAGGTTTAGTTACAAGCAATGGAGGTCTAACACACAAAGTGGATGGTGGTTTACGTGATCCAGCTGCCCAACATATCAGTCAAATTATTGAGTTTATTACAACAACAAAAAGCCTTATGGCATGGTGAAAATGAGATAAATAGTAAATATTAAAATATTGTCCATGGATTAGACTCTTGATATTCCCTTGATATTCTTCCTCAATTTGCATTAGTTTTCTTTTAAAATCTTTCATACTCTGCATCCAATTCACTAATTATTTATTTATTTGGTTGGTTCAAAAGGGAGAACCGCTTGGGAATCACTCTCTTGTAACCTATTATTTTTAACTGAAGCAACATCAACACACAAACATTAAATAATATAAATATAAACTTAATAATAAAATATCCATTTTAATATGGATCTATCAAGCACCAATAGGGATCAAAAATATCGAGGTGCAAACCTTTCCTCAACTTTTACACTCAAAAAATAGGTTTTCACCTTGATGGATTTGATCCCTCTCAGCACTTGATAGATTCAAAGTTAAGATGGATCTACAGTGGATATAATGTGTATGCTTTTGTTTGTATTGAGATTTATTATGGGGTCAAAGCATGGATATGGGTTACACTTTTTGGCAAGATAGGGCGCATTTAGGTGAAGAAAAGATGGCTAAATCAAGCATTTTAAGCGCTAAAAAAGCAACTCAACCAAGCATTAAAACTAACTCTCGATCAAGTTCCTTTGTAACCCTAGGTTAGGAGCTTGATTGAACCTTAAAGCTAGAAATTTTAAAATTTATGTAAATATGAATAATGATATGCAGACTTTAAAATTGTAAGCATTTGATAGTTAAAAAGAAAAATAAATTAAATTACTAATTACATTTGAATAGGTAGTTAACAATGGTGTGGATTAATTCCTATTAGATTTGTGGTATGTGGGCCATGGTTTTTGTAATGATGTAGAGTATATAAGGAGATGTAATACTTTGTAAATGATATCATCATCGAATAATCCATAGCAGAAGATGATAAGCGATTGTTTTCAGTTTGTATTTTTAGGGAAGGCTTCGTAGCTGAGTGTGCAGAGGCCTGGAAGAGTCTGCAACTGAGTGCGCAGACCACCTGCAGTTGGGTGCGTAGGTCGAAGAAGTATATGTACTGAAGATTTTTATTAATAAAGAAGATTTTTTTGGCAAAGAACTGTATATCTTTCTATGTTCAACCTTTGTTGTTTTTAGTATCATTATGCATGCTTTTTACTAAATTGCATGAAAGAATACATGTCATACTATTTTTTGTTATTTGATGCAATAAGGATAATTCTGTAAATATAATCATCACAGAGAAGTCATTCATGTACATGAAGTTGTAGGTAGGTAGAAGACATAAGTAAATACACAGATGCCTCAGCACACATATCCCTCGAGTTGCAAAAACCAGGTTCTGTAGCCTCCCATAATTGCTTCAGGTGAGACTGTTATTTGCTTGCAGGTCATTGGCTAGTGGTTGAGGGTTTTGTTAGTTTGCAACACAATCTAAACCTGGGTCAATCCCCCTCAAACCAACAAATGGTTCTATTGCCAGGACTGAGATCTACTTAAGGGATATGTTTTGGCACCTGTCGAAGAAAGAAATCTAGGAGTGGATTGAACAGAAGGAAAGAGAATTTGTGGAAAAAGAGAACAAAAACCATCGATTATCAACTAAAGACTGGTTGTAGAAGTATGTATTCGAAGAGAAATACAAAATCTTCTTTGGTTCGTTCCACATTGGATTGTACGAGCGGTTATATAAGTTGACCGAGCATAAGACTTGTTTCAAGAACGATGAACCTAAGGAGTGGAAACTTGAATTGATACGATGACTCAAGAACGTCAGTAATAGTATCTCTAGGGATGTTGATTTCTGGATCGATAACATTTTGGGAGGATTTATCACTGATTTCACGATAGACGTGATCGTGTCCTATAGTGAAGCTGAACGAAAAATTTTCAAGGGACCACGAGGTAAGTTCTTAAAATATTTTAATATCTGGATTAAGATGTTATGGCGTGAAAAAGGGATTTTAAGAATGCAATCATATTGATGTTTGGGTGAAGAGGAAACAAGCTTGAACCTGGGTCTACGCGAAGTGGAAAACGATACAGAACAGATCCAAAGAATTTTATTGAAACTAACTATAGCCCCTTGTTAGGAGGATCTGAGAGTGAAGAAGAAAGAAGTAACCCTAAAAGAGCAACATTACCCCACCCATCCTGAAGGCACATCGAAGTTAAGAGTTGAGAGGAATCATGGCACCTTTGGGATTCCACATCCATCCACCCCCCTTACACTCCATCCCCCTCCCCATAATTCCCCTACACCCCCACCCCCACTCCCACCCCCTCCACCTAGCCCCCTGAGAAGAAACATGGATGATGACATTAAGATGCCTATTTTTAGAGGACTGGGATCAGAGGATCTTGATTAGTTCTAGTTTGTAGCTGATGCAGTATGGACAACAAGACAGATCACCAATGATGATGTGAATAAGGAGCAGCTCGTCACATCGTTGTGAGAAAGAGCGTTGACCTGATATATGAAATACATTGTGACTAACCCGACCACTTTGTTGGATGAAATTAAGAAAGCATTGGTGTCAGAATTCAAGAAGCCGAAATCAGAGTCATAGTACATCACAAAACTGAAAGAAATCAAATAGGTAACAACTAAATCTGTGTGGGAGTTGGATCAATGGTTCAAGGTGTTGATGGGTCAAGTGAGATTTCATATACCCCCACAACAACATAAATAATGGTTCATAGTTGTGCTACTGCCACATATTAGGTTACCATTGACCCAACAGAATATTTCGACGCAAGTTGAAGCATTGGAGATTGCAATGAAGCTGGAAGCTTTGTTGATTGGAGATAATCACACAAGAGTACAACAGATACATAATCAGTTGGCTACGTTGACCCTGGAATTGTAGGATCTAAAGAAGGGTAAAGAATTCAGACCTAAAATATCAGTAGTATAGTGTACAAAATTTAAATCAATAGGCCATTCTAAGGATCAATGCCCCGTGTTCAAGGATTATATTGCAAGTGGAGCACCTAATCCAGTAAATCGAGGTCTATGGTGTGATATTTGTAGAACGAGAGGCAAACATCACTCTGAAGACTACTATCTATTATAGAAGTATGTACAGACCCTAAAGAAGCTATTTTGTAACTTCTATAGATTAGTAGGCTATGATGAGAAGAATTTCCAAAGTTATGACTTGATGATAGAGTGCACTGCTGATGCCTATAGATTGCAAGTCAAAGGACACACACACGAGGAGCAAGGCTAGCACGCTGGTTGAGGAGGAGGAGGAACTGGTCTAGGACGTGACCATATCATCTACTATAATTGTGGATAGGCAGGACACTTTGCGAGAGACTGCCAGAACCCCACGAAATCCTGCAATTACTGTAAGTTTTTTGATCATGTAATAGAAGAACGTCTTGTTCTTATTGAAAATATGTAGGAGAAAAGAAATGAGCAACCCGTAGCAAATGTACAAATGATGACCGCTGATCCAAGAGAAGATCAACCGTGCATCGACATTGTAACAAGAAGTGGAACTACGATTGTGAATGATACGGCTGATGGGAAAAAGGAATATGAAGCTACATGGGTAAGGAAAACTACTGAAAAATCTCTTACATTTGATATCCTAAAGGAAAAGAAAGCATTCATGGAGGTGAGGTGAAGTTTTATGGATGATGGTGCCTCGACCTCTACTGTGTAGCCAACTCAAAAGGATAACCACGAGATGGTATCAGTTGTGACACAAGAGGTGGATCCGAATATCTTGAAGTCTTTTCTACAGACCTGCATGAAGCCATTGAGGAATCAGAAGAACGTAGAGGGACTCCAGGAATTGATAGACTCTTGTGCTCCTAAAGAAGTACCGCAAAGTGAGATGCGTGCAGTGAATAACCTAAATAGAGACAAGAATCAGACTGGAAAGGAGATGAGGCTTACAATGCAGATTGGGGAATACGACATGGATCAGGTTATCTTGGATCTAGGATTTGATGTCAATGTCTTTCTGAAGAAAAAATGGGAATTGATGGGTAACTCGACGTTGCAATGGTCAACAATCTAGCTGAAAATGGCGAATCAACAGAAGATTGTCCCTCTAGGAAGGTTTTCAGGTATCACAATAGACATTGATGGAGTGCGTACTACCACTGACTTCTAAGTGATTGAGATTGTGGATGATAGTAATACTTATCCCGCATTGTTTGGATTGGATTGGTCCTTTGGTAATATGGTGATAATTAACTTGAAGAAAATGCAGATGATATTTGAAAACAATAATATGAGATTTATTGTGCCGTTAGATCCATTGGAGAAAACGAGATATATTGAACCTATCAGAGAAGAATACAACACGGAAGACATTGATAACATTTATTAGATAACAACAAGAAAAGAAGAATGGATTAACCCTACTGCAAATGTAAAGATGACTTGGGAGAATGATAGTTCTTGCACTTTAGATTTAGAAGAGGAATTGAAGAACTGGCATAATAGATTGCATGAAGTGTCTACAAGGTGATGTGCCAGGATCACTAAAGCAGTGTGTTGTGTGACAATTGAGGTATTTGATTTACATTTTTATGATGATTTGGGTAATATAAACACTTTCTTTGTGGATTATGAAATATGGGTACCAAAATATCAGAGATTGTTAGCTCTGGAGAAAGCACTAAGGGCCACTCCTGCTAGATGGTGGGGTACTCATAAGAAGAATATGGGAGATTGGAAAAAATGTAGAAGATTGATGTGGGTAATATTTGGTCAAAATGAAGAAAAGCTTGCAAACAAGTATTATGGACATAATGATCCTAGAGACCACATACAACTATGTATGGTAGCTTTGGGAGAAGTTCTGTGAGAATAATGGGTGCATGGCTTTATCCATACCCTGGAGACAATCCCCCAGAATTGGTATTTGGAAACTAAACTTCGACATGGTACTACTAGTTGGGCAGAGATGGTGGATGGATTTGTGATGATATTCAGATTTGAAGATGATTGTCCATATATAGATGCGACCTTGTAGATAATTAAGATAAAAAAATTGAGAACGAAGTTCCAGTTATATGGCAACCTGATTGGGCTGTGCAAGTACGAAATTTGATAGAATGTTATAATCTCACTATAGAAGAGAACGGAGATCCTTGCAACATTGATATCAAAGAGTTAGAGGGACATCGTGAAGAGAATGAACATGAGATAGAGATGCTAGATATAACGCAACCAATAAAAATGAAGAAGGTAAATATAGGGACAGAAGCTGAATCGAAGTATGCGACCATAGGAGATTACTGGGATGAAGACATTATCAACAAGATAAAAAATCTCTTACATGAATACCAGGATTTTTTTCCCAAAAAAATTTCAGGCATGAAAGGCATCATCGGGGATTTGGGAGTTATGAGGATTTCTATGAAGCCTAATACGAAGCCTATTAAGCAGAGGCCTTATAGAATTAATCCAAAGTATAAGGAAAAGGTAAAAGAAGAACTGAACAAGATGTTAGCAGCGAGGATTTCTCTGAACCCTAATGCGAAGCCTATTAAGCAGAGGCCTTATAGAATGAATCCAAATTATAAGGAAAAGGTAAAAGAAGAATCAGACAAGATGTTAGTAACAGTACTAGTGTGTCCTAGTGTTACTAAGATGTTGGGAGTAGTACTAACACAGTCGGGAGAAGGGGATATTGATAATCCCATGGCTTTTGCAAGTAGGAAGATGTATAAGGTAGAAAAGAATTACAACAAAACAAAAAGGGAGGGGTTAGCTATGGTGTATGCATTGCAAAAGTTCAGACATTACTGGTTGGAGCACACTTTAAGATGTTCGTAGATCATTCCACGCTGAAGTACTTGGAGAATAATCCCATTTTAGGAGGGAAGATCTATTGATGGTTGTTGTTATTCCAAGAATATGAATTTGAAGTTATAGTGAAGCCGAGAAGATTGAATGCTTGGCCTAATCAACCATCCAAGATAGAGATAGGAGAAGAACCTACAAGTATTGAACATAACCTAACCCATGCATAGTTGTTTGCAATTAAATTCGTATATCATCACTTCGCGGATATTATTCAATTTTCTTCCAGAGGAATGGTGCTTGTGGAGTACACTACAAAGCAAAGGAAGGAATTGGTGGTTCAAGCAATTGATTTCTCATTGATTGCGAGACACTTGTATAAAATGGGACAGGATGAAGTACTGCATAGATATGTCCCTAAACATGAAAGACAGAGCATTCTAACAAAATCTCACGGAGGAGTCACATATGGGCATTATTGTTGTGGGGAAAAATGCCTATGTAGGACGATCCTATCCACCTAAGGTGTGACAGTGCCTTAGCAACAAACAAGTACAGCTATTCTGGTTTCTTCCTTTATGAAATGTGAAAGAAGAGAGATCAATAGACTTACCGGTGTCTTCCGTTTGTCCCTCGATCCGGTCTCTCTTCTCTTTGGGAGTTCACAGCTACTTGCCTTCTTGCTTATCCAGCTTCAACGGGTTCCTGCAAGATCACAAGAGAACAGCTACTTGCGTCAAGAGAAGAACACTACACAAAGACAGATATTCACATTCATAACTAGTTTAGGATTAGAAATAAACTAAACATGCTAATACATTCATACATAAAAAATACATCAGCATATAGGAGAAACCAAGATAGCTTTATTGATGAATAACAAGGTTCAGGAAGAGATACAACCCAGAGGGCTCCAATCCAGCATCTCCTTCCCAGCAAATGGAATTCCTATCTTCACCCCTTTCAAAGCATTAAGCACCCAATGATTCCAGTCTCAAACCAACAGCAATTCTTTGCAATAACAAAATTCCAGCCTCCAGATCTCATGGAGGAGAGATCCATATATAGATGTTTGGAGAGATGATGAGTCAGCTTGAGATCTGACTAGTGTCCTCTCCCTCTATCAGTTCTTGAGTCCACTTGGAGGTTCTTGCTTCCACTTGGAGATTTGGAACCTCTTACTCATCACCAGTCGAATTCCCTGAGGCAAGTGTCATTTTGGAAGCTTCCTGGGTTTTGACACCTTGAGAAATGAGCCTGCCACATGTCCACTCTCGTTCAGCACAGGTAGCCAGTGTTCCATTTGACATTCAATGCAGGTAGCCAGTGTTGGCTTTGACATTCAGCGCAAACAGCTAGTGTAGTCACTGAAATGATCCTGAATTGACTTGTTTTTGAGCAGTTTCTGGTGGAGAACTTCTGTGAATTGTTGTGGTTTGTTAGCCTTGTTCCTCTAGGGGTAGGAACAACATGTTTAGGGACTTTGGATCCCTTAGATTATGGACATTTCATGCTCAATGCTGTAAGGCACAAAAATGTCTATAACAATTATGCAGGAAAAGCCATTGCGCAAAAGATTTAGAGAGTTGGGTTAAGGTGGCCTATAGTGCATAAGGATGCAAAATACTATTATCAAGCATGTGATGTATGTCAAAGGATAGGAAAGCCATCCAGAAGAGATGAAATGCCACTAGTACCATAGGTGACTTTGCAGGATTTTGATAAATGGGCAATTGACTTTGTTGGACCTATTAGTGCACCGGGGAAAAGGACTGGCACAAGATATATCATTACTGCAACTAATTATTTGACAAGGTGGACTGATGCAAAACCAGTGAAGGATTGTAGCACAGCAACCACTGCAAAGTTCATTTTCGAATATATATTGTCCAGATTTGGTTGTCTGAAGATCTTGATGAGCGAACAGGGAACACATTTTTTGAATAAGACGATTAAAGCACTAACTGAAGAATTTCAAGTTTACCATAAAACAAGCACTCCCTATCATCCTTTGGAAAATGGCACAATTAAATATTTCAATAAGATTATGGAGAACGCATTGACCAAGGTGTGCAACATAAATACAGATGACTAGGACTTGAGGATTCCAGTGGTGTTGTGGGCATACAAAACAATATGCAAGAAATCAATAGAATAGACACCTTTTAGGTTGGTATACAGACAAGAACCAATTATGCCTATGGAATACATTGTGCCGAGTATGAGAATTGTAGTTGTCGCAGATATGGCATACCCCGACATAATGAAGGAAATAAGGTCACATATACTAGCTTTAGAAGAAGACAGATTCATAACAGGATTCCATCAGCAGGTGCAAAAAGAAAGGGAGAAAGCCTGACATGACAGGCATATCAAGAACAAGATATTTCAGGAAGGGGATCTTGTATTATTATATGATAGTAAGTTCGCGGAGTTCTTGGGGAAATTCAAAACACATTGGCTAGGGCCATATATCATCAAGAACATTTCATATGGTCATGGTGTTAAACTCGCGAAGTTGAATGGTCATATGATTCTAGGACAATTGAATGGTAGAAGATTAGAGATATATAGGGAAGACCATGTCCCTAGAGCTTCGCATCGAAAAATGAAGGGGAGGAAGTCTTAGTGCCATCTATAGTTGAAAGTGGGCACAAGACTATAAACTACTCTATAGGAAGGGACTTTGCCGAAGGAAGATTACTGCATGATACTCAAGAGTATGATGAAGTATAAGGGAGCTATGACGAAGAAGAGGTGACTGTGCTAAAGGGGAAATCTTACAAAGTTAGCCAGAAATATGACTGTTTGAAGGAAAAAGGGCACTGTTAAAAGGAAATTACCATTGAGGGATGTGGGAGAAAATCATTTATGAAGCACAACTAGCTATATCTAGCCCATACTTGCATTAAATGAGTAAAATATAGAGCCAATCATGATTTGGGGAATTCAAAATTGTTATAAAAATCACATCTGGCACCACATTTTACACTTTGCTGCCTAGAGAGATCAGAAATTGTGCCTAAGTGTAGAAGAGATATTACATGTCTGAGAGGAGATGGGAAGAATTGGTTAGGATTTACAGAGAAAGGGCTAGCTGGTATTGTTAGGGTCCTATAATAATAGGATTCATACTTTTGAATTGGCTATGGTTAGTCATGTAATATTGTACATACTTTTTCTTTCTGCAAAATGTTTTCCATATTAAAATAAAAAAATGTAAAGAGGGTATGTCCTAAAAGAATAATAAAAGGACAAAAAGAAAGAAAAAGATAAAAAAGTAAAAAGTATGAACCCCAAAAAGAGATAAAAATAGATCATGAAAGTGTGCAAATTCAAATGCCACTCCTTTTACTTTACTTTGCAAAATAGAATTGTGTGCAGCTTGTCAAAAATGCCACAAACCATGATGGTCAAATAGTTTAATCTTGACTCATTCATGATTTAAATTTCATGTTGATAGATAGAGAATAAAGATCTAGCCAAACTATTTAATCTTGGCAGATCAATAGTTAGGTAGAGAATAAAAATGATCTCATCAGTTTAATCTAAGCCATTGGAAGTTATAAGGTTAGAATTAGATATTTTTCTTATCAAAAGAAAAATAAATAAAGGGTCAACAAGCTCAAATGCACCCAATGAATGAAGAGAAAATGCTAGGGTAAATAAAGGGTAGGTAGAAGAAGTTTTGCAAGTACACAAGGTTGCTAAGTCAAAAAGCACATTCATCATGCTTGATCCTATGTTTCATGTGCAGAAGGAATTGTGAAAGATAAATGACATTCAATAAAGCTTATTTACTAATTTCCCCTCATTTCACTAGACCCCCACATGCTTACTTGGTAATTTCCCCTCATTATCCCTTCATCACTTGTAAAAACCCTTTCCCTTCATTTTGACATTTTGTTTCACACATTTCCCTAGAAAATTACCCTTCAAAAAATCATTCCCCCTTCCCAAAACCCCTTTCCCTAGTGTGAAATACATTCCCATTACAAATATTACATTCCCCCTTATTAATTTCCTTTTTCCCCTTAAAAACCCACTAAACCCCTTTTATCATAATGTATTTCCTAAAGTCCCGCTTTATAATTCCTTGACACCCTTTTAACTCACCAAACCTTGGTGTATAGTTAAAAACCCCGCCATATAACCCATGGTCCCCACCTTTTATTAACATGTTGCTTATATTTAAATCTCATCATTATTTGTTAATTAATTACAATTCATTGTAATTAAACTTCGGGCCCCGCCAACCACATCCCAACTTCGCCCGTGAAAACTCCCCGCGTGATATCCCTTCGATGTCCTACCTCCAGATCCAATGGTGCAAAGACATATCACGTGGATTCATCATCCAACAGTTAACGACCCGAGAGCAAGCTAGATTCGCGGTTTTGGCTGAGCACTATTTTTCTACGTGGCAACACTAGGTTATATCGTGTGATTGCAAAAAATACAGCCCTCCATCCAAAAGCGGTGTGATATGGCCGGAAACCACCTCCCTACCTAAACCAAAACTACCCACTATTCATTCAATAAATCTCATGCCAAAATGTAACCATTATTGGTTAAAAGGTCAAAAATGCCCTTTTTCTCTTTTCGCTCATTTTCACTGAAAACCTCTATTAAACCAACTCTGACACCCTGAACCTCTACGCAACCATTTTTACCAACATTTTCCACCCAAAGACGCTGCAAACACCCAATTGAAGCAGCAAATTGACAATTTGAAGCCTCAGAAGCCTCTATTGCCACCATAGAACCCTGTCTACGCACCAAATTGCCAATTTCCAGGTATTCTTGGAAGAACCAGAACGACCCTGTAAATTTGAACTATGCACAGTAATTATTGAATGGTTAATTAATTAAATTAATTAAGAAACCTTCCTAAACTGAAAAAATACTTGTTGTGCATCCAAACCCTTTTTTACATATTGTAATTACCCTCCCCACTATTCCAGAGCTCCTGACCTCACTCCTAAAGCCACAGAAAGACTAATTCAGTTGAATAAACCCAATTATGGCTTCCCAAACCTCTCTAGATGTAAGACCTATGCAAACAACTCACCGTAATATTGACCACCTTCCACTAGCTGACAGAGAATTTCAAATCAAGGACACTAATTCCCCTGCCCACCTACTGAAACTCCACACCTGCAGTAAAGACAAGTTTTTGAACCAGAATGATGGCATTCACCTATGGGAGTCCAATTTTCCTAAGTACTTGTTCCCATAGGTACATCTATTCCCATAAATCATCCACTTCTGCCAATCTTGCTATGTTCCCAGTCAAAGAGCCATAGTCACCCCTGACCAATAGGCTTTATTCACTATTACATCAGAATCAATAAATCAAATGCTACTAATCCAGCCAGGCCTAAATGAGACCCCACTTTCCATTGAAGGCTTACTTGAACTCTACATCAAGCTAGACCTTCCCAAGAAAGCTCAGATATTTCAAACTTTCATCATTGAAGAGTCTCACACTCCAACAGATAGTCCTCCTTATGCTACCACCATTTTTTCTGAGAGGGGCAGACAAATTATAACCATGCTCTCTTGCATTATAGGGTATACCATAGATGAACATGTGGATGAAGTTGTTCTTGTTTTCCTTTCTATCTTTCTCCTAGGCAAGCCTCCTGCTATAGTTTACAATTTTGCTCATTTCATAGTGGTCAGAATCCATGAACAGTTTATCAGATTACCAAATGAGAGAGTGTTCAAATACTCTTCAGTTTTGTTTCACATGTTCCTATATTATTAGCTATACAAATTTCCAGTTAGCATCCACAAGTTAGACACCAAAGGCAATCCAAGATATGTCATCTATTGGAAAACATTGATCCAAAGATACTCTACTGTGTTTTCCTATAAAGAATTCATTGCTTCATTTGTTTATCCTGTTATAAACATGTTAACCAGTAGCTGTCAACCCAGAATCAGTGAGGATATTAAGAGATTTTTACAGTTGGAAAAGAACAATAGAGTGGGAGAATGGTATCTATACCAGGACCACACAGAAATCAGAATATATGGATGCCAACTGACTCCCTACAAGCTGCCCAAATACCTCCCCATGAGGATATTTGCATTAGAGTATTTTAGGAAAATCATAAACTCTAAAGAAGTTAATTTCCTGTCAGCTAGGAAGAAGACTTGGTTTAAAATGAAAAACCAATTGGGCCCTTTTAGTTGTAACAATAAGGAAGCTGGACTAGAAGCAGACAAAATTTTACAGCTGATGAACTTCAAGAGTAGTTTTATATGGCAGTATGACCCTAATGGAGTCATAAATAAACTAAGGGTCAAATTCAAATTGAGTCCTTTCATACATGATCCTAGGCCAGGCATTGAGAGATATGCCAACCATTTAGAATGGTTGGATAACACTTTAATAGATGTTGAGATTACTTTAATAGATGTAGAAAAGCGTATTGATACTAGTTCCTTTCTGCAGGTTCTAGCGCTACAAGAACAGATGAACATTACTCCCATTTTACAGACTCCAGCCAATGAGGATAAAAATTGAAAATAACCAAGGAAGAAGGTTTTAACTCAACAATGGACACTACAAATGACAGGTTTGAGATTAGTTACAGGAAGAGGCCCAAGATTAATCCTGTAACTGAGCAAGAAGACACCATTGAGACAGTGGAAATCACTAACACTGACACAATGGTTGGAAGAAGTAAAGGCCCAATAGTTTCAGAGGAAACACATCAGCCTTCTACTTCAAACACTCAACTTATTGAGAAATAGCTCAGCATTGAAGTCTCTTCATACAGCAAGCATGTGGATAAAGAGAAAGATATAAAATAAAAATACAAGGAAATTAAGTTGAGGAATGAGGCATTGAAGGTTGAGACTTATGCCCAGTAATTCAAGAAAACATCTGCAAATAAAAATAGATTAATGTCAACCTTTGACATTAAGACTGGTAATATGCAAATGACATTCATGCAACCTATAGTCCAGTAGCCCAAATCATCAGTAGACTACAGGAAGACTGAATTTGAAGTTTTGGCTAGGGATGTTCACCCTATTGACCAAATTGAGTTCCACAAGCAGGCAAGTGAGATGATTTATTCCACCATGACTAATAAAGAAATGACTCTACACAAACTCCAAAGTTCACTAGATAATATCACAACATAGTAGAAGCTAGAGAAGGCATCCTCATAGACCAAGGATAACATAATCAAGTCAATGGAAGACTTGGTGATTGAGCTTGGGTATAATCCGAATGATGTCAAGGTTGCAAAAACACTGATAAAGAAGAAGAATGAGGATATTGTTGCTTTGAAGAAGCAACTAAAGCTGCCTCATTCAGAACATCCATAGACCAAGGCGGTCCTAGAAATCCAAACCCACCAGAAGGAGATGATGGACCTCATTCTCCAATTAAACGATCAGTTGAAATAAATGGTGAAAGAATTGGACAGTTTGATACTGTTAAAACAGGCCAGCCTTAAGACAGCCACTGCCACTTCCATTCCAACAATCACTACAACAGTACCATCAACATTGGAAGCTTCATTGGCCCCCACAGCTCCACTGGCTACTACACTTCCAACTGCTACAACATCTACATCAACAACAGGTTCAACCACAGCAGCAGCTCAGCCAAGTGATGAGGCAAGTAAACTGGTCAAAGCAATGGAGGACATGTCCATTCAGACCATGGAAATAAACAAACTGAAAGAACAAATGACAAGTCTGGAGGATGAGAAGAAACTGGCATAGATTATGCATAAGAATGAAGTTCAAAAGTCGACCAGGTTGACTGAGAGGATAAAAAACTTAGAGAAAGAGTTAACATTGAAGGAGCCACTTGCCAAAGCTAAAGAACAGCTATGGGCCAATATCAATGACTCTATCAATGATATTTGGCCATCTATATAAGTCATATTTGAAAAAAATGATTTAGTCAAAGAGGCTACTGAAGCAATTCAAAGAGTTAAGGCCGAACTTGGAGACATGCCAGAAGAAGCCACCAGAATAATCCAATTCCTTAAATCTAAAAATAAAAATGAATTGTAGGAGATGGACATAGCTGATAGGACTGGCACCATACTAGAGGTGAAGAAAGTGCTCACCAAGAGGAACCTAATGATGAACCTTGAGGACAAATTCCAAACCATGGAGCTAGCTATAGACAGGTTCATGGTTAAGTTTGATGCTTTGAGGCAGAAAGGTCTACCAAATCCCTTAGTGATAAATGACATATTGATGCCACATGAAGACTACAACAAGAAAATTAGAGAAGTGGCAAGAGATCAAGCCAATAATTCCACTATGAAGGGGGTGCCTACACGAAAGGTTTTGTACCAGACATTTGAGAACCTATTTTACCTCCAGCATGAGGTAAAACACCTTTTAATGAACATACCCACCTTTTCAAAGTACACAAAAGAAGATGAAATCTACAAAAAAATGGTAGATCTCAAATTACCGAATGTAGAGACATGGGAGAAATTAAATGACTTACTGTAAAAAAGAAAGGGTAAAGGTAAATACAGAGCAATAAAAGAAAAGCAATAGGTCAGCCTAGTGAAAGAGTATTAGTTAAAAGGGCAAAGTAAAAAGAATAGTCAGCGTGAAGACAAACAACAAAGGAGAAAAGGCAGCAAAAGATCTCATAGCACAACCTAATAATAGGGGCAGCTTGTAGTATTTGAACAGTTGTCTCTATCTTATTTCCTGAAGATATTTCTTTTTCCTAGATTAATTACCAAGACAGTTTGGGATATTTTTTAACTATTTTTGTATAAATACTTCATAATTCGAAGTATAGAGGGTGGATTTCTAGACATTTCTATAGTTGTATTGATCTGTAACCTGAGGGTTCATTGTACCAATTTTTCAAGTCAGCAAACTAGACTAAGTAATAAAGAGATTGCATTACAAGATTCATGTGATGAGCTACTTCAGTGAAGTATTTTCTTTTGTCAAATTGTTATTTTCTTAAGTGTTTCCCAAACTTGCATGTTATCTAAATTGAATGAATTAACTGGAATTATATTACAAAATTTGTTTAAGTACACTCTGTCTTCAACAATTAATCATTTTAATTTTTTCTTCTGATATCTAGATTAGGGAATGCTTCATTGCTCCCTAGTTTCGATTGACCCCTACCATTTCCTTCTTTATCTGGTTTAAGGAACCCTTAATTTCTCCTTGGACCCAATTGAAAACCACTTCACCATCCAGCCTTAAGATCTAAATTTACTCAGCTACCTTACCCTACAAACACTATATTTAGAACTTAATCCAATCCTGTTTGCTTGACACTTGACCCCATAGCCCAATGGTAAAAGACATCACTATATCCCTATAAGTTAGTGATTCCACCACCAAATCAAAACCAAAACAAAAACCCAAGTACAACCATAACTAGTCTAAAATCAATTAAATAAACAAAGTTAAATCATAAAGAGAGAGCCCTCTCTTAGCATTAGGAAGGCTAGATCCTAATATCCAAAGTAGATTTCTGGTTACCTCTATCATTTCTTTCATAACAACTCTAGAGAAATTTTGGAGTGATAACATATTGGCGACCATACTAGGAAATCTCGATCCTCAGTGTAATAAAAATTTGAGGAAATGTTAAATCTCATCTTTTACACCTTAAGGTTATTTTAGAGTTGTTAAAAGGTTTCATAAAACAAGTAAAAAATTAAAGTTCTGGCTCCCAAAAGAACACACTATACCAGGGAAAATCTAGATCCAAACCCTGCTACAATAGTTGATGATCCTGACAGAATTTTAAGAAAACCAAAAAAGGTAGAAGCTCAAGTAAGTAGTATTCAGTTAATTAAAGCAAATTCACTCCCCAAAGAATTATCAAGTTTAGAAGATATTCAGTTGATTTATCATTTGAGCTTTCATTGTTTAGAACCAAATCTGAGAATTCAATTCATGATACTGTAATGGACCCCAATCTTATTCAATTTATTGAGTCAAAAAAGGTGCCTATACATCCTGATTTAGATCAACATGTTTTGGATACTTTTGATAAACTATAAGCTTTAGCCTTAACCTTGATAAGCCATATAGACGAGGCCTATCTTCAACAATTAGTTGAATTAGCTGCCTTAACTGCTACTACCCCTGAAATTTATATAAACTCTTCATAAACTGTAAATACAACTTCATTTACTACCACCTCACTTATAATATGCACCACAATTCATTCCCCTAAACCATTCATACCTTAGCTTCCTCTCCAACCAAACATCTCAAGTTCATCTAGTTCATCTACTGTCATCTCAAGTCCTTCTTCAAGCACCGCTACTTTTCCCCCAGTCAAACCAAAATCTTAGCCATGGCAGACAGATATCCACCTTTGGTCTTACCAACTCAACTAGATGCCATGCCACAAGACTATCAAAGTAAAATCTTTTTCTTTGATGCTACTGGTCAGTATACTGCACAATAGCATGTGAATAAAATGACTAGCTATTTCGAGTTGCATGAGATTGATGATTCTGATGTCCAAATGAGGTTATTTGGCCAGACACTTAAAGGGGATGTTAAAAAATGGTTCAAAGGTTTACTTGCTAATCATATTGCATATTTAACTGCTTTCCATAGATTGTTTATTGATAGATGGGAAAGAAAGAAAAACCCATTACAAATATTGTCTGAATCTGATAACATTAGAAGAGCTCCTAATGAATCTGTTTAGGATTATTGTACTAGGTTAAACAGTATCTATAATGCAATCCCTGCAAATATTAAACCGCCACCAGACTTAGCACTAATCAAATTTCCTGATGGGTTTGACACTGATATGTCTGACCAATTGAGAGAAAGAAACCCTGAAACATTGGAATAGATGCAAAGTAATGCTGTTAGTGTAGAAGCAATTACTAGCTAAGAAATCTAGGATGAGAATTGAGAAAAGAGTTTCCATTAAGGAGGAACCGTTGACTTCAAATGGTAAAATAGATAGTCTAGCTAAAGGTGTAGAAAGGATAATGGATAGATTAGAAAACATGGAAAGAAAAACTCAGTGGGAGAATCGACAATCACCTCCAATTAGAAACCCTAACTTTAGGAAGAATCCTAACATTGGGAAAACAAGAGATTCTATACCAGATCAGTAGGTTAGACCACCCTTCCAGGAAACCTATGCTAATGGCTCACAGAACCATGAAGAAGAGGACACCCAGATAAACCTATTAGGGATTAAAAATGAAGATGTGTTAGGTCCCTATAATACTATTGATTACCCCATTACTATTGTAGTTGTATCCCTTATTAATATTTTTGTGCCCCTATTGTCCCCATATTGTTATTACTGTGCCCCATAGATTCCCTCTATTGTTATTTTTGTGCCTTTATATTATTATTGTTAGGTCGGCTGGGTTATATTGTGACTCCTTAGACTCCTATATATAGAAAGGAGGTTTTTTCATTTGAATCATCAAAGAAACATTCATTTGTGTAATGTAAAGGAGGTTTCCCCCTCGAAGAGGTTGAATTATAAGGCGTTGATCTATCTTTTCTATCTTTTTGTGAGCTAGTTTCATAACATTTGGTATCAGAGCTTTGAATTCTAGGGTTTCGCTACTCCAAACATGTCATCGTGGCATTTGCGCTATAACTTTTTTCTGCGACATTTCAAACGATAAAAAAAATCCCATTTGGGCCAAAATCGTTCTCAACCACAGGTCCAAATTTCAGAGCTTTTAGCGCTATATTTGCGGAGATATGATCTGAGGAAATTGGAATTTTTGCAGAATCCCAAATTACATTCCAAACAGGTGACCTGGGGAAAATAGTCATAAATTTTGTTTTGAGTATCAGATTGAAATTTCATAAGAAGTTACAGAAAGAGGATGGATTGTAGTTTCCTGTATATATTTTTCAGATCCTAAGGTTGAAACAGTGACACGTGGTACTTCCTACAAGTCCGTTCTTCTGAAAAGGTCTATAATCAGGTCATCTTGGGAAATTGTGCATAACTTTGCCTTGGAGAATCTAAATTTGATTAGAATGGTGGCATTGGAAAGAGGCCATAGAGGGCTACTATAGGTTGCAATTTCAGAATTGGATGATCTGAAATTACAAAGATACATCAGAAGCAATATCGAGCTCCTACAAAGTGAAAAAAGGTGTGTAGATTGTTTTTAAATTTTTGCTTAAGCTTGGTTTGAAAAATTATTTTGAAGGAATTCAAAGGGCATAGCAGAGCATCATTATTGGTAACTGAAGCCTCGAGGAAAGAAAATGCAAACATCTAGTAAGAAACCTGAAAGTTCTAGCATGACTTATGAAGAAGAGGAAGAAATGCAACATGATATATCAAAATTACGAGACCAAGTGCAACAAATGTCACTCACACAAAAAGTAACAAAATATAAGATGGATGATTTATAGAAATATGTAGAAGCTAAGATGAATGACGTGGAAGCTAAGATGGATGATTTGAAGATAGATTTGAAGACAGGCATAGTAGATTTGACAAATTTTCTACAAGAAATACTTACTAATGGTGAAAGGATAGTAATGGAAACTCATGATGAGAACAAAAGAAATGTTGATCGTGATTTCATAGACTCTAATGTTGGATCAAAGACCCACCATATTCCAAAAATCGATATGAGGAAGTTTGATGGCAAGGATCCCGCAACATGGATATTACAGATGGAGCGATTTTTTGATCTCAATAATGTGCAAAACACACAAAAGGTATGTATTGCAACTTTATATTTGGAATCAAATCAGTTTGTATGGTATCAATGGCTTTGCTCTTGTAAACAAATTATCACTTGGGCAATTTTTATGGAAGAATCGACAACACATTATGAGGATACAAAAAGCAACACTTTTTTTAGCCAATTGATAAGTCTCAAACAAAAGGGTTCAATAATGGAGCACATTGACGAGTTCCAAAAATTGAACATAAGGGTAAAAAATATTCCAGAGGAGCATAGGATTGATGTGTTCATAGGGATTTTAAAGGATAATATCCAACATGATGTTCGCCTTTGGGAACCTGATTCTTTAGAGAAGGCATTCAGGTTAGCAAGAAAAATTGAAAGCAAAATTATGGCAACTAGGAAGCATAACACTCACAACTATAAAGATGGAAGTGTTGTTGCCCCTAGCCTTCCACAACCTATAAGGTTGACACCACAAGAATTGGAAGAAAAAAGAGCGAAAGGGATTTGTTACAGTTGTGATAGCAAATACACTAAAGGTCATAAGTGTGCTGAGAAGAAATTATTCTACATAGATTGTGAAGAGGAAGAAGAAAATGAGCAAGAAAGGTCAAAAGAAGAGGATATACTCTAGGAACAAAGCCTAGATAAAGAAGAAATGAATCCAACCATATCTTGTAATGCATTGGCTGGAATTATCACTCCTCAAACCATCAAGATAGAAGGACAAATCAAGAAGAAAAAGGTAATAGTGTTGATTGATTCATGAAGTACCCACAATTTTATTCATTGTAAGATAGCAAAATAATTGAATTGCTTCCTATATCCAGCACCAAAGTGTCAAGTGATGGTTGCAAATGGAGGAACGATAAATTGCTCTGGAAAGTGCCATAATATCAAGCTATCCATGGGAGAATATGTATTGACTAGCCCAATGCTTTCCATTCCAATGGGAGGTGTTGATGTTGTACTAGGAGTCCAATGTCTACAATCCTTGGGTACAATAGCTTTTAATTTTCAAAAACATTTCATGAAATTTTCTGTGAAAGGAAAGGAAGTTGAATTAAGGGTATTGCAAGGAAACCGAGAAAGATAATTAGCTCTAACAGTATGACAAAGCTTCTAAAAAAGGAACAAAGAGGTGTAATTACACAATTATTTTCACTAGATGTTTCCATATCGAAATCATCTATTTCTCTAGATCTCCAAAAAGTCTTGGAAAATCATTCCAAGGTATTTGAGACTCCCAAAGGTCTCCCACCTATTCATGATCATGATCATGCTATTCATCTGATTCCAAGAAGTGTTCCTCCAAACACCAGGCCGTATAGATATCCCTATGCCCAAAAGAGTGAAATTGAACGTATGGTTGCAGAAATGCTAGAGGAGGGTATAATTCAACCTAGTCAAAGTTATTTCTCTGCTCCAGTAGTATTGGTGCACAAGAAGGATGGATCATGGCACATGTGTCTATATTATAGGGAGCTCAACAAGCTCACTATTAAAGATAAGTTTCCCATTCCTGTCATTGATGAATTATTGGATGAATTGCATGGATCAATTTACTTCACCAAGTTGGATCTTCGTTCAGGATATCATCAAATCAGAATGAAGACTGAAGACATTCCAAAAACAACATTTAGAACTCATTAGGGTCATTATGAATTTTTGGTCATACCTTTTGGCCTTACCAATGCACCTTCTACATTTCAAGGTTTGATGAATTCCATTTTCAAACCCTTCCTTAGAAAATTTGTGTTAGTATTTTTTGATGATATACTAATCTACAACAAGTCTTGGAAGGATCATGTTGAACATGTTGACAGGGTGCTACAACTATTGGAGGAGAAACAATTATATGCAAAAAGATCCAAATGTTTCTTTGGAGTACAAGAGGTGGAATATTTGGGTCATATTGTATCTCATGAAGGAGTTAAGGTAGAACCTAGCAAAATTAAAGCCATTAAGGAATCAAAAATCCCCACATCCATAAAGAATCTACAAGGATTTCTCGGGTTGACAAGGTATTATCACAAGTTTGTTAAGAATTATGGTAGAATAGCAGCACCTCTAACAACATTAATGAATAAAGATGCATTTTCATGGACTCCAGAAGCAAAAAAGGCCTTTGAACATCTTAAAGAGGAAATGTGCCAAGCACCAGTCTTAGCTACACCAGACTTCACAAAAACCTTTATTGTTGAATGTGATGCTCCAGGAAATGGAATTGGTGTTGTTTTAATGCAAGATGAAAGACCCATTACTTTTGAAAGTCATCCAATCAAGGGAAAGTTTTTACAGAAAGCTATTTATGAGAAGGAAATGTTGGCAATACTACATGCACTTAAGATATGGTGACCCTACCTAATGGGAAGACACTTCAAGGTAAAAATGGAGCATTATAGTCTTAAATACTTTTTAGAACAATGATTACCCTCTGAAGAGCAACAAAAGTGGGTCACAAAGATGTTGGGTTATGACTTTGAAATCATCTACAAAATAGGGAAGAAAAATGTGGTGGCAGATGCACTCTCAAGAAAGGATGAGGATGTGGAAGCATTGTTGTGCACCATTTCTATTATCCAACCAGATTGGATAAACAAAGCAAGGGAGGAATGGAAGAATGATGAAGAAGTGTAGGCACTTATTCGAAAGTTACAACAAGATTCCAGTACATCTGATACATTTAGCTGGAAAAAATGATTCATTATGGTACAGATATCACTTATACCTCTGTAAGAATTCCCAACTCAACAAAAGATTCTTATGGAATTACACACTTCTCCCTTAGGAGGGCACTCAAGATTTTTAAAAATTACCACAGGGTTAAGAAGGAATTTCTTGTGTGTTAAGTTATGGTATGTTCTATGCTTATAACAGTTTACTTCTTTTTCTTATTATATTCCATAGATTAGCAATCACATGTACATAAAGTAAAGTGCAGATAGAACATTAAACGATCGACAAAAAAGAAGCCAAGACAAGAGACACAAGATGTGGCGGCTAGCCACGGACAAACCCCATAATGTGTGGGGAAACCCTTTGATCAAATCTTCTTTTATCTTCAATAATTCAGCAAAGAGAAAAAGTACAATAAATATGATTCATATCAGCAGTACAAACACTAGAACAGCAGCATCAGCATTAGTGGATTCATTATCAAACTAAGGGAGACGATATCTCACAAACCGACTGTCGGATTGACTTCATTCCACCACCAAAAGTTGCAGCTTCCAGAGGAGGTTCAGATGAACCTACAGTGTAGTTCCAAAGAGGAGATCTTCTAGTCCACGCAGGTCATTCTTTACTTCTGCAGTTGCAGCTTCAGTTTCAGTAGTTTTCGGCTTCAAACTAGGGCAGTCGATATCTTGCAAACCGTTCATCGGATTGACTTCATTCCACCACCAAAAGTTACGGATTTCAGAGGAGGTTTATATGAACTTATAGCGTAGTTTAGATGAGGAGATATTCTAGGCCACGCAAGTAAATCTTTACTTCTGCAATTGCAGCTTCAATTTCAGCAGTTTCCGGCTTCAAATGTGTGAGAGAGAGACCCATTTCTGTGCAATAGAGAAGAGACTCATTTCTGCACAGTAGAGAGAGAGAGATGTTATGAGAATAGTGAGTGAAAATGAGGAAAAATCCTCTTATATTTATACACAACTTTGGTTTTTGAATAGATGCGACTGTTGGGCTTCTGAGCCTACATGAGTTGTAGGTCGACTTGATAATAATTCCATAATCAAAATAAATTCATATCTCCATGAATAATTATCAGAATCGGATGATCTTTATATCAATCCTACACCTCTCGATGAGAGGAATCTAATAAAAATATTATCAGCCATGAATAAGATGACCCACATGAAGTTTTGCCCTGGTTTCCAATTTTAACATTTTGGGATGGCGTTATATCGGATATTCAAAAGTTTGTGGCGGAATGTTTGGTTTGCCAACAAAATAAAGTTGAAACAATTAAGACCCCGGGTCTATTACAACCTTTATCCATTCCAAGCCAAAGTTGGGAGGAAGTTTCAATGGATTTTATCACAGGTTTACCCAAGTATGAGGGAAAGAGTGTCATCATGGTGGTAGTTGATAGACTTACCAAGTATGCACACTTTTGTGCATTATCACATCCATTTAAAGCCAGTATAGTTTCTACTACATTTATGGAAACAATTCAAAAGCTACATGGAAACCCAAAGATTATTATAAGTGACAGAGATCCCATTTTCATTGGAAATTTTTGGACAGAATTATTTTCTTGTCTTGGTACTTAGTTAGCTCATAGCTCATCTTATCATCCTCAATCTGATGGGCAAACTGAGATAGTAAACAAATGTTTGTAAGGATATCTTCGTTGCTTTGTATCTGATAAACATACACAATGGGTCAAATGGTTGCCTTTGGCTGAATGGCGGTAACACTTCCTTCCATACAACAATAAAAATGACCCCATTTATGGCACTTTATGGATATCAGCCACCATCCATCACATCATATTTAAGAGAAAATTCTAAGGTTCAAGCAATGGAACATCACATCAAGCATCAACAACAAGTCCTCCAACTCTTAAAGGATAACCTCGTGTTGGCGCAAAATAGAATGAAACAACAGGTAGATCAACATCACAGCGAAAGAAGTTTTGATGTAGGTGATTAGGTATTCCTATAGCTACAACCATATAAACAAATGTCCCTCAAGCAAGCTAAGAAGGATAATAAATTATCACCAAAGTATTATGGTCCGTACAAGGTGTTGTAAAAGATTGGTACTATGGCATACAAATTGAAGCTTCCTGCAGCTTCTCGAGTGCACCTAGTTTTCCATGTTTCATGTTTAAATAAGGTTATAGGCAACAAGCTCCCAATTTAAACAATATTACCAGGACTTGATGAGGAATGAAAAATTATATTGGAACTGGAAGCAGTCACAGAAACAAGAACTCGACAACTATGAAATCGATCAATTTCGGAGTCTCATCAAGTGGAAGAACTTATCCGCTAAAGATTCCACATGGGAGGATGATAATTTTATACAGAAGCATCTAGAACTACTCAAGCGTTGAGGACAACACTTTTTTGAAGGAGAGGGGCATGTTAGGTCCCTATAATACTAGAGATTACCCCATTACTATTGTAGTTGTATCCCTTATTAATATTGTTGTGCCCCTATTGTCCCCGTATTGTTATTAATGTGCCCCATATAATCCGTCTATTGTTATTTTTGTGCCTTTATATTATTATTGTTAGGTCAGTTGGGTTATATTGTGACTCCTTAGACTCCTATATATAGAAAGGAGGTTTTGTCATTTGAATCATCAAAGAATCATTCATTTGTGTAATGTAAAGGAGGTTGCCCCCTCAAAGAGGTTGAATTCTAAGGCATTGATCTATCTTTTCTATCTTTTTGTGAGCTGGTTTCATAACAAGATGTTGTTTTTCTTACTCAGGAAGAACATGAAATGTACATGTTACAACAATTGAAATTAGAATCTGGGGAGTCCTTTGACTACAAACAAGGTTATGAGTCTGCTATCTATGAAGTTCACAAACAATATAGCCTTAGAAGCAAAAAGAATACTAAAATTCCCACTAAGAAATCAGTCCAAACCCAAACTAAAAAAATAATAGAAGCTCTTGTGACCAAAGTTCTACAAATTATCTCTAGAGGAAGTCAAGAGACTTCCAGCCCAAAAATTGTAGATATAACTTCAGCTGAAACTCAAACTGAAATTGTTAATCAAACTATCCCAAATAAGAGAATTCAAAACAAAACTGTTGAAACACAAACTGAGTTGCCAAATGCTGAAAAAGAAGATAAAGGTACACAAACCACATTTGCTAAGGAAGATCTCATACAATCAGGCAAAACTCAATTGCCATTCAACATTAAGACTGAGATAGCCAAGTTGAAAATATTGGTTCCTTTGACCAAACTAGTGAAAAATGAATCATACAAAACACAAATCACTAAAACATTAAACATAGGTGAAGGAAAATATGTTGTAAACCTTAATGATGATCAACCTGAGTTATTTTTTGGTCCAGAAGTAAATGGCAAACATCAACAAGGGGGTATCCCTCCATTCTGCATTAGCTTAAATGTTCATGATAAAATCTTACATAATGCTATGCTAGACTCAGGAGCATACCATAACTTAATGCCTAAGGCAATCATGGAGAGATTAAACTTAGATATCACCAGACCATACAAGGACCTGTTTTCCTTTGATTCTAGCCAAGTCAAATGCCATGGCCTGATTAAATATTTGTGTGTGAATCTAGTCCAATGCCCAACGAAAAGTATTTTTATTGACATAGTAGTTGTTGATATCCCACCCAAGTATTGAATGCTATTATCTCGCCCATGGGGAGAAAAATTGTAGGGATCTCCACAGTTGGACATGTCATATGCCACCATATCTATGTTTGGTCAGCAAAGAAAACTTTACAGAGAAACATTCATGAAATACATGGTAAGTAGTTCAGAAAAACCACAGAATTACCCCATATACTCCATGCATTCTGATATGGACTCATTTATCTTGTACAATTTAGAAAATGACAAAAATGAAATCACAGTTGTAGAAGAAAAATACAAAGCACCTAATAGTGAAATCATATTTCATGAGTCTCTATGGCATTTAGATTTTGATTTCTCTATGGATGGATTAGGAGAAGGTGCAGGAGTTTGGATTCACAACATGGAAAATAATCATTCTGAAGGTCATGCCTTTAGATTAAACTTTAAATGCACAAACAACATGGAAGAGTATGAAGCTTTAATCTTAGGACTACAAATTGTAAGAAAACTTGGAGCTAAGAGAGTTTCTGTTATGGGAGATTCAGAATTGATTATAAAGCAAATTAAAGGAGAATACTCTGTGAATAATCTGAGACTTAGCCAATATATAGAGAGATTGTCCTGGATCTAAGTAAGGACCTTCTTGAAACTGATTTTGCTGCTATTCCTAGGAAACATAACATGCAAGCTCACAATTTGGATACTTTTGCTAGCACTTGCAAACTACCTTTTCAGCCCAACCACAAGGACACTGTAGAAGTAAGACACAAACTTGTTATACCTGAAAAATTTGAAATATTGGCAGATTTTTTCACAAGATTCTCAAATCTATGATTTCATGAATGTTGAAGGAGAGTTCCAAAACTGTAACATAGCTACTGATTGTACAGTAGATAACATCATAAATAGTGAGATAGATATAAATGCTTTAGATATAGATAAACCCACTAAATTCACTAAAGTAGAAATAGATAACTTAGAAAAAGTAGAAATAGAAGAAATAATCAATGATTATTCTAAGATCTTAAACCTTAAAAATAACTTTTTTCCTAAAGGATTAGCCCCATTAGACGATTTAATTGATTCAAATTATGTAGCTAGGAAACCAAAAATGGAGCCTTTAAGAGCAGACATAGAAGAATGTAACATAGGAATAGAAGAAAAACCCAAGCTTATCAAAATATCCAAAGCATTACCTCCAGATGAAAAGTTGAAATACATAAGTCTCTTCAAAGAGTTTCAAGATGTCTTTGCTTGGAGTTATGAAGACCTTAAGTCTTATGATACCATCATAATTCAACATAAGATACCCATCAAAGAAGATTAGAAACCCTTTAAATAGAAGCTTAGGAGAATTAATCCAATTCTTATGCCATTAATTGAAAAATAAGTAAAAAAGATGTATGATGCACAAATCATAGAACCAATTAGATATTCAGATTGGGACTCTAATTTAATCACTACTAGAAAGAAAACAGGAGAAATCAGAATCTGTGTTGATTTCAAAAACTTGAACAAATTATCACTAAAAGACAACTACCCTCTCCCAAAAATAGACCACATTCTCCAAAGGGTAGTAGGGTCATCCAAAATTTCATTGCTTGATGGATTCTCTAGATACAATCAAATCTTAGTTCAACCAGAGGATCAAGTAAAGGCTGCATTTACCACTCCCTGGGGTACTTTCATGTATTTGAAAATGCCTTTTGGATTGATGAATGCCTTTTGGATTGATGAATGTTGGAGCAACATTCCAAAGAGCAATGGACATAGCCTTTGCAAAAGAAATCCATGACTTTCTAGTGGTTTACCAATATGACATCACATTGTTTTCCAAATCAGATAATGAACATCTAGATCATCTAAGAAGAGTTTTTATTAAATGTAGAAAAGTTGGCATTTCATTGAATCCCAAAAAGACACTCTTTGGTCTAGAAGAAGGTAAACTCTTGGGTCACATAATATCAAAATATGGAATTAGAATAGATCCAGCTAGAATAGAGGCAATCCTAAACATCACTCATCCTAGAAACATCAAGGAATTACAATCATTTTTAGAAAAAATAAATTTTCTTAGGAGATTCATTTCTAACTTAGCAAAACTAATTAGAGAACTAAATAATATGTTAAAGAAAGACTCAACACTTAAGTGGAAAGTAGAGGCTAAATAGTCTTTTGACGCAATCAAAGAAGCCCTTACTAAAACACCAGTCCTCATAAGTCTTGATTTTAAAAAAGATTTTATAATTTTTTCTTTTGCTTTAGAACAAACTATTGCAGTAGTCTTGTTGCAAAATAATGATCAAGGATATGAGCAGCCTATTGCATTTTTCAGCAAATCTTTTAGATATGCTACACTAAAGTACAACATAATGGAAAAACAAGCACTTGCTTTAGTGAAAGCTATTAAAGATTTTAGAGTGTACATCTTGTATTCACATCGTTGCTTATGTTCCAAATTCAGTAGTAAATGACATTTTAACACAAAATGGGTCTGAAGAAAAGAGAGGCAAATGGACTGCGATTATTTTGGAATATGACATAGAAATAAAGCCTACAAAACTTATCAGAGGCCAAGGTTTAGCTAAACTCATGGCTGAATCAAACTGTCAGGCCTTAGATATAAATTTCATTGGTGCCCTAGATGATCAGGAAGAGATGGCAACTCCACAGATGAGTGAACCTTTCATAGATTCACCTTGGCATGCAGATATCATATTTGTTTTACTAAATTTACAAGCTCCTCCTGGTTTATCTAGAACTAAAAGTAGATTTTTGAAAATGAAATCAATGAAATATTGTATCATAGAAAATGCTTTATTTTGGAAAGATAATGGTGGCATTTTATTGAATTGTTTATTAAAATATGAAGCTACAAAGTTATGCAAAAATTTCATGCAGGAGATTGTGGAGGACACTTATACTGGAAAACAATTGTTGATAAGATTTTAAGGGCAGGTTTTTACTGGCCCACCCTTTTTGCAGATGTCAAGAAATATGTGGCCTCTTGTCACAAGTGCCAAATATTTGAAGGCAAAAGGAAACTCTTGCCATTACCTCTCAAACCCATCTCCACATAAATGCCTTTTCAACAATGGGGTTTAGACTTATTTGGGGAAATTCACCCATCCTCCTCAACCCAGAATAAATGGATTTTGACAGCCACTGATTAATTTACTAAATGGATAGAAGCCATCCCTTCTAGACAATCCACAGACTCTGTCATCATTTCATTCCTTGAGAACAACATCATTTCTAGATTTGGATACCCCCAAAAGCTCATTACTGATAATGCAACTGCTTTCAAATCCAAGAAAATGTTAGACTTTTGTAACAGATATCACATTACCCTTGGCCATTCCACTACCTATTACCCTCAAGGTAATGGACTTGTAGAATCTTCAAACAAAAGCCTTGTCAATATCATCAAGAAACTGCTAGAAGACAATAAGAAGACTTGGAACAAAAAGTTGGTTAATGCCTTATGGGCAGACAAACTAACTACCAAAAAGTCCATTTGTACATCTCCTTACCAGCTAGTATATGGAATGGATGTTGTTTTTCCATCCTCCTTAGGAGTACCAGTGATGAAAATGATTCAAGACTTGCAAGTAGAACCAAATGATATCCAAAGGAGGATAAATCAGACAATACACTTGTAGTAAACTAGAGAAAAAGTCTATGTCAAACCACAAGTGATCCAGGATAAAATCAAAATGATTTTTGATAAGAAAACCAAAGCTGATGATTTTTACATAGGTGATAGAGTACTCAAATGGGATTCTAGGAGAGAAGAAAAGGGCAAACATGGTAAAAAAAAAAATTGTGGCAAGGCCCTTATATCATTTATGGTTACATAGGTAATAATGCATTTTTATTAAAACAGGTAGATGGAACAGATCTACCAGAAGGACCAGTCAATGGTAGAATGCTGAAGAACCACTTATCCACATATTAACAAGTAATTCATTTGTTTAATTTTCTCATTGTATATAACATTGAAAAGTTTAGATTGGATTGGATGGTAATCTTTTGAGGTTGAAGCCCGAAGAGAAGGCCCTAAGCTTTGAAAGGTTTACCATCATATGTATGAATAAAGCAGATCGCAGAGGAGCAGTTATAAGGCAACTATAGTCAAAGTTTTAAAGGCTACTGATTTTAAAGTTCTTGGCATTTCACTAGGAAATGCCATCCCCATGTGGAGCCACTGTTAGGGTACTATAATAATAGGATTCATAATTTTGAATTGGCTATGGTTAGTCTTGTAATATTGTACATACTTTTGATTTATGCAAAATGTTTTCCATATTAAAATTAAAAAATGTAAAGAGGGTATGTCCTAAAAGAATAATCAAAGGACAAAAAGAAAGAAAAAGATAAAAAAAAAAAAAGTAAAAAATATGAACCCCAAAAAGAGATAAAAATAGATCATGAAAGTGTGCAAATTCAAATGCCACTCCTTTTACTTTACTATGCAAAATAAGATTGTGTGCAGATTTTCAAAAATGCCACAATCCATGATGGTCAAATGGTTTAATCTTGACTCATTCATGCTTTAAATTTCATGTTGATAGATAGAGAATAAAGATCTAGCCAAATTGTTTAATCTTGGCAGATCAGTAGTTAGGTAGAGAATAAAAATGAGCTCATCAGTTTAATCTGAGCCATTGGAAGTTATAAGGTTAGAATTATATAGTTTTCTTATCAAAAGAAAAAGAAATAAAGGGTCAACAAGCTCAAATGCCCCCAATGAATGAAGAGAAAATTCTAGAGTAAATAAAGGGTAGGTAGAAGAAGTTTTGTAAGTGCATAAGGTTGCTAAGTCAAAAAGCACATTCATCATGCTTGATCCTATGTTTCATGTGCAGGAGGAATTATGAAAGAGAAATGACATTCACTAAATCTTGTTTACTAATTTCCCCTCATTTCACTAGACCCCCATACGCTTACTTGGTAATTTCACCTCATTATCCCTTCATCACTTGTAAAAACCCTTTCCCTTCATTTTGACCTCTTATCCCTTTGTTTCACACATTTCCCTAGACAATTGCCCTTCAAAATATCATTCCCCCTTCCCAAAACCCCTTTCCCTAGTGTGAAACACATTCCCATTACAAATATTACATTCCCCCCTTATTAATTTCCTTTTTCCCCTTAAAAACCCACTAAACCCCTTTTATCCTAAGTTATTTCCTAAAATCCCACTTTATAATTCCCCAACACCCTTTTAACTCACCAAACCTTGGTGTATAGTTAAAGCCCCCGCCATATAACCCATGGTCCCCACATTTTATTAACTCGCTACTTATATTTAAATCTTGTCATTATTTGTTAATTAATTACAATTCATCGTAATTAAACTCTGGGCCCCGCCAACCACATCCCAACTCCACCCATGCAAATTCCCCATGCGATATCCCTCTAATCTCCCACCTCTAGATCCAATGGTGCACAACCATATCGTGTGGATTCATCGTCTAATACTTAATGGCCCGAGAGCACCCAAGATTCATGGTTTTAACTGGGCATTGTTCTGCTACGTGGCAGCACCAGGTTATATCGTGTGCTCACGAAAAATGCCGCCCTCCATCCAAAAGTAGTGCGATATGGCCAAAAACCACCTCCCCACCTAAACCAAAACTACCCATTGTTCATTCAATAAATCTCACACTAAAATGTAACCATTATTGGTTAAAAGGCCGAAAATGACCCATTTTGCTCTTTTCGCTCATTTTCACTAAAAACTTCTATTAGACCAACTCTGACACCCTCAACCAGTGTGCGACCATTTTTACCAACTTTTTCCACTTGAAGACGCTACAGACACCCAATTGAAGCAGGAAATTGACAAATTGAAGCCTCAAAAGCCTATGTTGCCACCACAGAATCCCTTTTGCGCACTAAATTACCAATTTCCAGGTATTCTTAGAAGAACCAAAACGGCCTTGTAAATATGCATAGTAATTATTGAATGGTTAATTAATTAAATTAATTAGGAAACCTTCCTAAACTGAAAGAAGACTTGCTATGCATACAAACCCTTTCTTACAGATTGTAATTACCCTCTCCACTATTCCAGAGCTCCTGACCTCACTCCTAAAGCCACAGAAAGACTAATTCAGTTAAATAAACCCAATGATGGATTCCCAAACCTCTCTGGATGTAATACCTCTACAAACCTCTCACCTGGATATTGACGACCTTCCACTGGCCGACAGAGAATTTCAAATCAAGGACATTGCTTCCTGTGCCCACCTACTGAAACTCCACTACTGGAGTAAAGACAAGTTTTTGAACCAGAATGATGACATTCACCTATGGGAGTCCAATTTTCCCAAGTACTTGTTCCCATAGGTACATATATTCCCAGAAATCATCCACTTCTGCCAATCTTGCTATGTTCCCAGTCAAAGAGCCATAGTCACCCCTGACCAACATGTTTTATTCACTATTACAGCAAAATCAATAAATCAAATGTTGTTGATCTAGCCAGTCCCAAATGAGACCCCACTTTCCATTGAAGGCTTACTTGAACTCTAAATCAAGCTAGACCTTGCCAAGAAAGCTTAGATCTTTCAGACTTTCATCATTGAAAAGTCTCACACTCCAACAGATAGTCCTCCATATGCTGGCACCATTTTTTCAAAGAGAGGTAGGAAAATTATAACCATGCTCTCTTGCATTCTAGGGTATACCACAGATGAACATGTGGATGAAGTTGTTCTTGTTTTCCTTTCTATATTTTTCCCAGGCAAGCCTCCTACTATAGTTTACAATTTTGCTCAGTTCATAGCAGACATAATCCATGAACAATTTATCAGATTACCAAATGAGAAAGTGTTCAAATACTCTTATGTTTTGTTTCACATGTTCCTATATTATGAGTCCAACAAATTTCCAATTAGCATCCAAAAGTTAGACACCAAAGGCAATCCAAGATCTGTCATCTATTGGACACCATTGATCAAAGGATACTCCACTGTTTTTTCCTATAAATAATTCATTGATTCATTTGTTCATCTTGTTATACACGTGCTAACCAGTAGCTGTCAACCTAGAATCAGTGAGGAGATTAAGAGAGTTTTACAGTTGGCAAAGAATAGTAGAGTGGGAGACTGGTATCTATAGTAGGACCACATAGAAATTAGAATATATGCATCCCAACTCACTCCTTACAAGCTGCCCAAATACCTCCCCATGACGATATTTGCATTAGAGTATTTTAGGCAAATCATAAACTCTAATGAAGTTAATTTCCTGTCAACTAGGAAGAAAACTCGATTTAAAATGAAAAACCAATTGAGCCCGTTTATTTGTAACAATAGGGAAGTTGGACTAGAAGCAGACAAAATTTTACATCAGATGAACTTCAAGAGTAGTTTTATGTGGCAGTATGACCCTAATGGAGTCATAAATAAACTAAGGCTCAAATTCAAATTGAGTCCTTTCATACATGATCCTAAGCCACACATTGAGAGATATGCCAACTAGTCAGAATGTTTGGAGAACAATTTAATAGATGTTGAGAGTACTTTAATAGATGTAGAAAAGTAGATTGATACTAGTTCCTTTCTGCAGGTTCCAGCTCTACAAGAATAGATGAATATTACTCCCATCTTATAGACTCCAACCAATGAGGACAGAAATGTGAAAAGAACAAGGGAAGAAGGTTCTAGCTCAGCAAAGGACACTACAGATGATAGGTTTGAGATTAGTTACGGGAAGGGGCCCAAGCTTAATCCTATAACTGAGCAAGAAGACACCATTGAGACAATGGAAATCACTAACGCTGACACAATGGTTGGAAGAAGTAAAGGCCCAACAGTTTCATAGGAAACACATCAGCCTTCTACTTCAAACACTCAACATATTGAGAAACATCTCAACATTGAAGTCTCTTCAACCAACAAACCTGTGGATAAAGAGAAAAATATAAAAGAAAAATACAAGGAAATTAAGTTGAGGAATGAGGCATTGAAGGTTGAGAGTTATGCCTAGTACTTTAAGAAAACACCTGTAAATCAAAATAGATTAATGTCGGCCTTTGACATTAAGATTGGTAAGATGAAAATGACATTCATGCAACCTACAATCTAGCAACCCAAATCATCAGTAGACTATAGGAAGACTGAATTTGAAGTTTTGGCTAGGGATGTTCACCTTATTGACCAAATCGAGTTCCACAAGCAGGCGGGTGAGATGATTTATTCCACCATGACTAATAAAGAAATGACTATGCACAAAATCCAAAGTTTACTGGATAATATCACAACACAGTACAAGCTGGAAAAGGCATCCTCATAGGCCAAGGATAATAGAATCAAGTCAATGGAAGACTTGGTGATTGAGCTTGGGTATAATCCCAATGATGTCAAGGCTACGGAAAAACTGATAAAGAAGAAGAATGAGGATATTGCTACTTTGAAGAAGCAACTAAAGTTGCCTCATTCAAAACATCCATAGACCAAGGAGGTCTTAGAAAGACAAACCCACCAGGAGGATATGATGGACCTCATTCTCCAATTAAATGATCAATTGAAAGAAATGGAGAAAGAATTGGACAGTTTGATACAGTTAAAATAGGCCAGCCTTAAGACAGCCATAGCCACTGCCATTCCAATAGTCACTACAGTAGTACCATCAACCTTGGAAGCTTCATTGGCCCCCATAGCTCCATTGGCTACAACACTTCCAGCTGCAACAACATCTACATCAGCAACAGGTTCAACCACAGCAGTAGCTCAGCCAAGTGATGAGGCAAGTAAATTGGTCAAAGTAATGGAGGACATGTCCATTCAGACCACAAAAATAAATAGACTAAAATAACAAATGACAGGTCTAGAGGATGAGAAGAAACTGGCGCAGATTATACACAAGAATGAAGTTCAGATGTCAGCTAGGTTGACTGAGAGGATAAAAAACTTAGAGAAAGAGTTAACATTGAAAGAGCCACTTGCCCAAGCTAAAGAATAGCTATGGGCCAATATCATTGACTTTGTCAATGAAATTTGGCCATCTATACAAGTCATATTTGAAAAAAATGATTTAGTCAAAGAGGCTACTGAAGCAATTCAAAGAGTTAAGGTTGAAATTGGAGACATGCCAGAAGAAGCCACTAGAATAATCCAATTCCTTAACTCTAAAAATAAAAATGAATTGTAGGATCTGGACATAGTTGACAGGACTAGCACCATACTAGAGGTGAAGAAAGTGCTCACCAAGAGGAACCTAATGATGAACATCGAGGAAAAATACCAAACCATGGAGCTGGCTATAGACAGGTTCATGGTTAATTTTGATGCTTTGAGGCAGAAAGGTCTACCAAATCCCTTAGTGATAAATGACAGATTGATGCCTCATGAAGACTACAACAGGAAAATCAAAGAAGTGGCAAGAGATCAAGCCAATAATTCTTATATGAAGGGGATGCCTATAGGAAAGGTTCTGTACTAGACATTTGAGAACCTATTTTACCTCCAGCATGAGGTAAAACACGTTTTTGTGAACAAACCCACCTTTGCAAAGTACACAGAAGCAGATGAAATCTATAGAAAAATGGTCTTATCAAATTACCAAATGCAGAGACCTGGGAGAAATTAAATGACTTATTGTAAAAAAGGTAGGGTAAAGGTAAATACAGAGCAGTAAAAGAAAAGCAACAGGTCAACCTAGTCAAAGAGTATCAGATGAAATAGTATCAGTTAAAAGGGAAAAGCAAAAAGAACAGTTAGTGTGAAGACAAACAACAAAGGAGAAAATGTAGCAAAAGATCTGACAGCACAGCCTAATAACAGGGACAACTTGTAAAAGTTGAACATCTGTCTCTATCTTCTTGCATGAAGATATTTATTTTTCCTAGATTAATTCCCAAGACAGTTTGGGATATTTTATATAAATATTTCATAATTCGAAGTATAGAGGGTGGATTGCTAGACATTTCTATAGTTGTATTGATCTGTAACTTGAGGGTTCATTGTACCAATTTTTCAAGTCAACAAATTGGACTGAGTAATAAAGAGATTGCATTACAGGATTCATGTGTTGAGCTACTTCAGTGAAGTATTTTCTTTTTTTAAATTTTATTTTCTTAAGTGTTTCAAAAACTTGCATGTTATCTAAATTGAATGAATTAACTAGTATTATATTACATAATTTGTTTAAGTACACTCTGTCTTGAATAGTTAATCATTTTAATGTTTTCTTCTAATATCCAGATTGGGGAATCATTCATTTCTCCCTAGTTTTGATTGAACCCTACAATTTCCTTCATTATCTGGTTTAAGGAGCCCTTAATTGCTCCTTGGATCCTATTGAAAACCACTTCACCATCCAGCCTTAAGATCTGAATTTACTCAGCTACCTTGCCCTATAAACACTATCTTTAGAACTTAATCCAGTCCTATTTGCTTCACACGTGACCCCATGGCTCAATGGTCAAAGGCATCCCTCTATCCATCTAAGACAATGATTCCAGCACCAAATCAAAATCTAAACCCAAGTACAATCATAACTAGCCTAAAATTAATTAAATAAACAAAGTTAAATCATAAAGAGAGAGCCCTCTCTGAGCATTAGGAAGGCTAGATCCTAATCTCCAAAGTGGGTTTGTGGTTATGTTAGGAAACCATCTCACACAAAGATAGAAAATATAGATCAATTCCTTAGAATTCAGCCTCTTCGAGGGGGCAACCTCCTTTACATTACACAAATGAACAATTCTTGGATGATACAAATGACTGAACCTCCCTTCTATATATAGGATTCTAAGGGGTCACAATATAATCAAGTTGACATAACATTAATAACATAAGGGAAAAAAATAACAATAGTGGGTTTCTATGGGGCGTACTAATAACAATATGGGGACAATAGGAGCACAATAATAACAAGAAGGGATACAATGACAATAGTAATGGGGGAATCACTAGTATTATAGGGTCCTAACATGCCCCTCTCCTTCCAAAAAGTATTGTCCTCAATGCTTGAGTAGTTCTGGATGCTTCTTTATAAAATTCTCATCCTCCCATTTGGAATCTTCAGCGGATAATTTTTTCCACTTGATGAGATACTCCGAAATTGATCAATTTCGTAGCTGTCGAGTTCTTGTTTTTATGACTTCTTCCAGTTCCAATATGATTTTTCCTTCCTCGACAAGTTCTGGAAATATTGTTTGAACTAGGAGCTTGTCACCTATAACCTTCTTTAGACATGAAACATGGAAAACTAGGTGCACTCAAGAAGCTACAGGAAGCTCCAATTTGTATGCCATAGTACCAATATTTTGCAACACCTTGTATGGACCATAATACTTTGGTGATAATTTATTATCCTTCTTAGCTTGCTTGAGGGAAATTTGTTTATATGGTTGTAGCCGTAGGAATACCCAGTCACCTACATCAAAAATTATTTTGCTACGATGTTGATCTACCTTTTGTTTCATTCTATTTTGCGCCAACGTGAGGTTATCCTTTAAGAGTTGGAGAGCTTTTTGTTGATGCTCGATGTGATGTTCCACTGCTTGAACCTTAGAATTTTCTCTTAAATATGATGTGATGGATGGTGGATGATATCCATAAAGTGCCATAAATGGGGTCATTTTTGCTGCATTATGGAAGGAAGTGTTATACCACCATTCAGCCAGAGGCAAACATTTGACCCATTGTGTCTATTTATCATATACAAAGCGATGAAGATATCCTTCCAAACATTTGTTTAATATCTCAGTTTTCCCATCAGATTGAGGATGCTAAGATGAGCTATGAGTTAACTGAGTACCAAGACAAGAAAATAATTCTGTCCAAAAATATCCAATGAAAATGGGATCTCTGTCACTTACAATAATCTTTGGGTTTCCATGTAGCTTTTGAATTGTTTCCATAGATGTCGTAGAAACTGTATTGCCTTTAAATGGATGTTATAATGCACAAAAGTGCGCATACCTGGTAAGTGTGTCAACTACCACCATGATGACACTCTTTCCTTTGGACTTGGTTAAACCTGTGATAAAATCCATTGAAACCTCCTCCCAACATTGGCTTGGAATGGATAAAGGTTGTAATAGAGTTGGGGTCTTAATTGTTTCAACTTTATTTTGTTGGCAAACCAAACATTCCACCACAAACTTTTGAATATCTGATTTAATGCCATCCTAAAACAATTCCTTCTTAACCCTGTGGTAAGTTTTTAAAAATCCTGAGTGCCCTCCTAAGGGAGAAGTGTGCAATTCCATAAGAATCTTTTCTTTGAGTTGGGAATTCTTACATAGGTATAAACGATCTTTGTACCATAACGAATCATTTTTCTAGCTAAATGTATTAGATGTACTAGGATCTTGTTGTAACTTTTGAATGAGTGCCCACACTTCTTCGTCATTCTTCCATTCCTCCCTTTCTTGGTTTATCCAATCTAGTTGGATAATAGAAATGGTGCACAACAATGCTTCCACATCCTCATCCTTTCTTGAGAGTGCATCTGCCACAACATTTTTCTTCCCTTTTTTTGTAGATGATTTCAAAGTCATAACCCAACATCTTTGTGACCTATTTTTTTTTCTCTTCAAAGGATAATCTTTTTTCTAAAAAGTATTTAAGACTATCATGATCCATTTTTACCTTGAAGTGTCTTCCTATAGATAGGGTTGCAATTTCTTAGTGCCTGTAGTATTGCCAACATTTCCTTCTCATAAATAACTTTGTGTAGATACTTTCCCTTGATTGGATGACTTTCAAGAGAAATGGGTCTTTCATCTTGCATTAAAACAACACCAATTCAATTTCCTGAAGCATCACATTCCATAATAAAGGTTTTTGTGAAGTTCGGCATAGCTAAGACCGGTGCTTGGCACATTGCCTCCTTAAGATGTTCGAAGGCCTTTGTTGCTTCTGGAGTCCATGAAAATGCATCTTTCTTCAATAATTTTGTTAGAGGTGCTACTATTCTCCCATAATTCTTAACAAACTTGCAATAATACCCTATCAACCCAAGAAATCCTCACAAATGATTTATGGATGAGGGGATTTTCCATTCCTTAATGGCTTTAATTTTGCTAGGGTCTACCTTAACCCCTTCATGGGATACAATATGACCCAAATATTCCACCTCTTGTACTCCAAAGAAACATTTGGAGCTTTTTGCATATAATTGTTTCTCCTCCAATAGATTGAGCACCCTGTCAACATTTTCAACATGATCCTTCCAAGACTTGTTGTAGATTAGGATATCATCAAAAAATACTAACACAAATTTTCTAAGGAAGGGTTTGAAAATGGAATTCATCAAACCCTGAAATGTAGAAGGTGCATTGGTAAGTCCAAAAGGCATAACCAAAAATTCGTAATGACCCTCATGAGTTCTAAAAGTTGTTTTTGGAATGTCTTCAGTCTTCATTCTGATTTGATGATATCCTGGATGAATATCCAACTTGGTGATGTAAATTGATCCATGCAATTCATACAATAATTCATCAATGACAGGAATGGGAAATTTATCTTTAATAGTGAGCTTGTTGAGCTCCCTATAATCCAGACACATGCACCCTGATCCATCCTTCTTGTGCACCAATACTACTGGAGCAGAGAAAGAACTTTGACTAGATTGAATTATACCAGCCTCTAGGATTTCTACAACCATACGTTCAATTTCACCCTTTTGGGCATAGGGATATCTATACGGCTTGATTTCTGGAGGAACACTTCCTGGAATCAGATGAATAGCATGATCATGATCACGAATAGGTGGGAGACCTTTGGGAGTCTCAAATACCTTGGAATGATTGTCTAGGACTCTTTGGAGATCTGGAGAAATAGATGATTTCAATGTGGGAACCTCTAGCGAACATAATTGTGTAATTACACCTCATTGTTCCTTCTCTAGAAGATTTTTCATACCATTAGAACTGATTATATCTCTCAGTTTCCCTGCAATACCCCTTAATTCAACTTCCTTTCCTTTCGCACAAAATTTCATGAAAAGTTCTTGAAAATTAAAAGATATTGTACCCAAGGATTGTAGCCATTGGACTCCTAGTACAATATCAACACCACCCATTGGAATGGAAAGCATTGGGCTATTCAATACATATTCTCCCATGGATAGCTTAATATTATGGCACTTTCTTGAGCAATTTATGGTTCCTCCACTTGAAACCATCACTTGACACTCTGGTGTTGGATATAGGAAGAAATTCAATTCCTTTTCTATCTTACAATGAATAAAATTATGGGTACTTCCTGAATCAAGCACACTATTACCTTTTTCTTCTTGATATGTCCTTCTATATTGATAGTTTGAGGAGTGGTAATTCCAGCCAATGCATTACAAGATATGGTCTGATTCATTTCTTTTTTATCTAGGGTTTGTTCCTGGAGTATATCCTCTTCTTTTTACATTTCTTGTTCCTTTTCTTCCTCCTCTTCACAATCTATGTAGAATAATTTCTTCTCAGCACACTTATGACCTTTAGTGTATTTTCTATCACAACTGTAACAAAGCCCTTTTGCTATTTTTTCTTCCAATTTTTGTGGTGTCAACGTTGTAGGTTGTGCAAGGCTAGGGGCAACAACACTTCCATCTTTATAGTTGTGAGTGGTAGGCTTCCTGGTTGCCATAATTTTACTTTCCATTTTTCTTGCTAACCTGAATGCCTTCTCCAATGAATCGGGTTCCCAAAGCCGAACCTCATGTTGGATATTATCCTTTAAAGTCCCTATGAACACATAAATCTTATGCTCCTCTGGAATATCTTTGATACTTATGTTCAATTTTTGGAAGTCCTCAATGTGCTCCATCATGGAACCCTTTTGTTTGAGATTTATCAATTGGCTAAAAAAAGTGTTTCTTTTTGTATCCTCATAATGTGCTATCATTTCTTCCATAAAAATTTCCCAAGTGACAATTTGTTTACAAGAGCAAAGTCATTGATACCATACAAACGGGTTTGGTTCCAAATATAAAGTTGCAATACATACCTTTTTTGTGTTTTGCACATTATGGAGATCGAAAAATTGCTCCATCTGTAGTATCCATGTTCTGGGATCATTGCAATCAAACTTCCTCATATCGATTTTGAGAACATGGTGGGTCTTCAATCCAACATTAGAGTCTATGAAATCATGATTAACATTTCTTTTGTTCTCATCATGAGTTTCCTTTACTAGCCTTTCACCATTAGTGACCATTTTTTGTAGCAACTTATTCAAATTTATCTTCAATTATTCCATCTTATCATCCATGCCATTCATCTTAGCGTCCATACCATTCATATTAGCTTCCACGCCATTCATCTTGGCTTCATTTACCTTTAGTGAGAGTGAAATTTGTTGTACTTGGTCTTGTAATTTTGATATATCATGTTGCATTTCTTTTTCTTCTTCACGAGTCATGCTAGAGCTTTTAGGTTGCTTACTATGTGTTTCCATTTTCTTTCTTCGGGCCATTAATTAATGCTTATAATTCTTCACTATTCCCTTTGGATTCCTTCAAACCAATTTTTCAAACCAATCTTACGCAAAATTTAAAAAGAACTACACAGTTTTTTTTCACTTTGTACGAGCTTGATATTGAATCTGTTGTATCTCTGTAACTATGGATTTTGAATATCTAAAATCTCGTCCTGCGGTAGCCCTTTGAGTCCTCTTTCTAACCCCACAAGTCTAATCAAGATTGGATTCTCCAAGGAAGAGATGCCAAATCTCCCATGATGAACTGATTATAGACTAGATCAGTAGAGTGAACTTGTACAATGTGCCACATGTCACTGTTTCGACCTTAGTACCTAAAACTGATACACAGAAAGCTACAGGGTGACCTCTTTCTGAAACTTCTTACGAAATTTCAATCTGATGCTCAAAACAAACATTATGACAATTTTCCCCAGGTCACCTATTTGGAATGTAATTTAGGAGTCTACAAAAACCCTAAATTCCTCAGATCATATCTCCGCAAATATAGTGAGACAATCTTTGAAATTTGGACCCAAAGTTTAGAACGATTTCGTCTCAAATGGGTTTTTCTTGTAGCTTCTGAAATTTCACAGAAAAAAATTTCTAGCGAAAATTCTACGATGGCCTATTTGGAGCAGTGAAACCTTAGAATCCAAAGCTCTGATACCAAATTTTAGGAAACCAGCTCACACAAAGATAGAAAAGATAGATCAACGCCTTATAATTCAGCCTCTTTGAGGAGGAAACCTCATTTACATTACACAAATGAACAATTCTTCGATGATACAAATGACTAAACTTCCCTTCTATATATATGAGTCTAAGGGGTCACAATATAATCAAGGCAACATAACAGTAATAACATAAGGGCACGAAAATAACAATAGTGGGTTTCTATGGGGCATACTAATAACAAGATGGGGACAATAGGGGCACAATAATAACAATAAGGGATACAGTGACAATAGTAATGGGGGAATCACTAGTATTAAAGGGGCCTAACAGGTTACCTCTATCATTTATTTCATAACAACTCTAGAGAAATTTCGGAGTGATAACAGGTATCATGGAGTCACAAGCAGAAAAGACTGCCGCGGCGAATGTTCCTATGTCCCCGACACGCTTAAGGTTGTCAATAAAGTAGGTGCATGTATAGCCACAAGCACAACCACAAGCACCGACACAACTACAACCACAACCACAATCATAGCCACAAAAGATGAAGGAGAAGAGACCAGCTAAGGTCTTTGCAGCAGAATTAATAACATCACTATGAAAGAATATGTAGAAGGAAATGTGGATGAAGAATGCGAAGGATAAAGGAAAAAATCCCATGTAGAATGGAAAGAAACTGGTGCAAAAAAAGGGACCTCAGCAAGTCTACGACAGTGAGGAAGAAGCCGAGTTTCAGCAGAAGGAGACAGAGGATGTGGAGATACCCTCTGTGCTCCTAGCATACATGCCACCAAGAAATTTGGGCGCAAAGATGGTTAGGGAGCCAAAGGAAGGGAAATTTGCCACTTATACTCCATTATTGCTATAAGAGGCACCTTTTGAAGGAGAAGTGTTGGGGAAAATCCCCCAGCTGAAGATGGATGACTAGGATTTTAATGACCAGAGTAAGGACCCTCAATTCTAACCGAGTAGAAATCTGAAGCAGGTTCGGTACCCAGAAAGTGGAGTAATAAGGTTGGAACCGCAACAATGGGTTATGGGAGTGCAAAGAGAAGGGATTTTGATCATGGTGAATGTGCCACACTTTGGTCGAAGCCCATTCAATACAATCTATGCGGAAACTCCTCGCACTAATCCATGACGGTTGCATTTGGCCAGGGACGAGGATCCCGATTGATGAATTGCTAATCAGGAGAATCACGACATTTCCTTATCAGGAAAAAGATCTCGTGGAAGAATTTGTGGGAAAGAACAAAGACAAGTAAATGACACAACTGATGAAGGAAAAGTTCAGCTTAGTGAAGAAGTCATGGGGATATGAAATTAACTCTATTGATGAACAAGGAGTGTGTTTCACCACGCACATCTTGGTAGGAAAGATAATGAGGAAGTGCAGGGTGAATGAGGTGCCTACAGCAGTAGTACCTTTGGTTGCGCAATGCAGCATGGGGGTCCAGTTCAACTGAGCTTACTATCTATGCAGAGAGTTTCTGAGAGATTGCAGGGAATCACAGTAGGAAGGAAGGATGTTCCATTATTCCTGGTTGATAATTCTCATTGCATTGATTGCATGGAAAGAACCAGAAGACTCACAGTTTCCATCTATTGAGGTGGATGTTTGTGAGGCAGTGAGGTATGCCTCCCTATGGTTTACAAAGGAGTCGACACGCGCAACAAAAAACAAGATATTCTTTGTAGTGATGGTGATGGGTCTACATATGGTGGTGAATCAAAATCCAAGGTTGTCATCGAGTTTGTATAAGAAGTATTGTCACATTGCAGATTTCAAAGCAGACTTCCACAAAGCTTATGTGAAGGAAACAAAGGACCCAACTGAGACATGGCACCCACTGCCATACTTAGTGACTGAAGACAATTTGCTCGTCGTAGTACAGCAGTGGATAGAAGAATGGATGACTCCACTAGGTGGATCATTTGGAACAGAGAAGGGTACCCTACAAGATGCAGGTACAAGTGGAAAGGATGCAGAGGTGGAAACAAAGAAAACTGAGAAGGAGCATGAGGAGCCCCTCAGTAATGCAGGAGTATCTGAGGATTATCCTTTCATTGTCAGAAGGAGAGACACAACCGTGTCAGGAAACATAAATAGCAGAAGGTGGTTAAGCCAAGGGTGTAGAAGGTCCAAGAGATCACTGATGGGGACTTCAACGAGATCAGAGAGAAGGTCTAGGAGATCACGATGGAGACTTGGTATGAAATTGATGATCTATATAGAATGATCTTGACTGAAGTACAAAAAGGCATCGTGGAGATGAAGGTGTTTCCGCAAGTAGAAAAACAACAAGAACACAGAACTCAGTCACTACAGGTTGAGTGCGCGGAGGCCTGGAAGAGTCTGCAGCTAGGTACGGAGGTCAAATAAGTATATGTAATGAATATTTGTATTAATAAAAGAAATTTTTGGCAAATAAGTGTATATCTTTTTGTGTTCAATCTTTGTTGTTTTTAGTATCGTTATGCATTATTTTTACTGAATTGCGTGAAAGAATAAATGTCATACTATTTTATGTTATTTGATGTGATAAGGATAATTCTGTAAATATAATCATCAGCGAGAATTCATTCATGTACATGAATTTGTAGATAGGTAGGAGACATAAGTAAATACATAGATGCCTTAGCGCACATATCCCTCTCGTTGCAGAAACCTAGTTCTGTAGCCTCCCATAACCGCTTCGGGTGATATTGCAATCTGCTTGCAGGTCATTGGCAAAAGGGCTAGTGGTTGAGGGTTTTGTTGGTGTGTAACACACTCTAAACATGGGTCAAGCCCCCTCAAACCGAAAATTCCTCATTACTTTTCTAGAATTTTGGTATATAGATTTGAAAAAGGATTCTATCCCACTTGAAATTGAAATTGAATATCTTATATATATAATTTGGTAACTTAAAAATTAGTTTTTAATATGATTTAAATTTTCAATGTTATAATTTAAATAATAAATTTATTATAAATAAAATTTAAATAATAAATTAATTAAACATAAGAAAATTTATAAATTTGATTTTAATAAATATTATAACTTTTTATATGAATAAGTGTAACTCAAAAATGTGAATTTGAGGCTACTAGAAATGTATATTTTATACTCCCAATCACCTTAAAAAAAATAAGAAAACATTTTTTAAATAAATGGTCCATACATATATATAATTCCTTGTACAATCACAAATACATAATTAAAGGTTTTGTGATTCACCTATTTATAATAAAGGTTATTTTCTTAAATTTAATTTGAGTATTATCAAATAGATAAGAGCCAAAGATTTTCGGCCTTTACACTTGATTATAATACATTGCAAGGTTAATATGCATTTCCCTTATGTTTGTCGAACCAGTGGAATAACTTAATGAGTGAATTATCTAGAATGTGCTTAAAATGTTCTCCATTTGATAGTATAAACCTTACCTCGGAAGATAGAATGAGATCCATGGTTCTGGTAAACTAGGGCTAATCTAACGGTGGGTGGAAAAGTGGGTATCATTTGATCTTTCCCCACTATTGATAGTATACTAACCCGTGAGGGTTTACACAAGGAAGGAAAATGGTAGACAATAACCAGTCGTATCAGGTAAAGTATTTTTTCTTTATTTACTTTCGCAATGGTTTTCTTTTGCAACCACGACTATACTTTAAGTTACATTCTTAAAAGGTTAATCTTATGTGAATTATAGGTACTAATTCAATACCAAGACTCTAGGGTTTTTCAGTGAGTTTTACGCTCTCGATTCCAGGTTCTCCTTCTAACTGTGACTTTTCTCTTGGTTACTATTCCAGTACCAAGGGTATTTAGACTGCCCTCTACAAGAGGTTTTTGTAGTCTACTTAGGTTAGGGTTGCAATTGTCCTCAATCTGGCTTTGACCCTCTTGTTATTAAGTTATTTCTTATGTTACGATACCGAGGATAATGTGTAACCTCTGTTTTTAATGTAAAAGAACATGGGTTTTGGGTTGTAATGGTGACTCTATTTCATCCATAGTTATTATTGCACCAGATGCATGCTCTCGCAACGCCTTCTATTTGAAATTAACATAGTTACAAAATTTTGGGTTATTATCAATTTATGTAAAGCTGTCATGTCACGACTATCACATTATTTTTGTAATAGATTTATTTTAAATACCCACTATGTTTTTTTTCTCATAAATTCCTCTCATGGAATTTATAGCTAGTTTGCAAAAGTTTCCATCTTATAGTTTTTTCTAGCTATTGATTCTTTCATATACTAAAGTAGTAATTACTCTTCAATGTTTTTCCACAGTACTTGTTTTTTTTTACATCAGTTTTGTAGCATTATCTATTTGCATGACAATTGGAAGTTTGCTTTGAGGTGAATCATAAGTCGTTCATTGAGGTTAGGGATTGTTTTGGGCTACCATTAAGTTGGTTGGGCTCAAAGACTAACCCAACCCCCTCCTAAATTAATTATTTGTTATTAAACTCATTTTGTCTTTATTTTCTGGAACTGATCACATCTGGGGTGATGTGGGTAAATTTACACATGAGAGATAAAGATTTCCCGGTTGCACCATACAAATAGAACAGACTATGTTCACCAATTTTCCTTTTTAAAAAAGATAAACATTGTACAAATTAAGATACAACAATCTACATCAGATCTAATATTTTTCAGTTCTAATTTTAAGAAACAATAGAATGATAACTACTTATCTGTTCACTGTTGTTAGCCTATCACGAGTTACTAGGAAAATAATATTCCACCCAACGAATGAGATCAATGCTTATTGCATCTCCCCTCGATCCAACTTCACATTCAAGTTGGCTTAGAATAGAAAATTGACCTTTAGTACCCTAAGATTATTTGATCCCAACTAGATGTAGTCTAGGATTTGTAGCCTCCACACTAGGCTTTAGTTGAGAATTCCACTAGCTAAACCAACTCCATTTCAACAATAATGTTTTTCTTTTCTTTCTTTTTTTCCAAATTCACAAGTCTTCCTTTTTCAAGTAGCCTCAGGTTCTCCATACCCTACTGGCCTCTCCTTTCTCAGGAGGAGTTTTAGGCTGGTAACCACGTCACCCGTAACTAAATATAACCACATGAATGTGAGATCTCTTAATATTATTTTCTGATGTAACTTTTGCTAGGTTGCATGCAACACTTATAAAATATAAGAAAAATCAACAAGTGTATCTACATAGGTTCGACCTTTACATGGCCCAAAAACTAAAACTATTTTGTCAATGATAAAAAACATTATTTACAAGTTTTACCAGGGGATGTCACATATTCGTCCTCTTGAGAAAACATCGTCCCAATGTTTTCTGAATCCCAATAACAGGCTTGGGTATGATTCCTGCATAAATTTTTCATCCTCCTAGGTAGCCTCTTGTGGGCTAACGTGCTTCCACTGCACTTTAACCTAGGTGATAGCTAACTCTCATAGCATTACTTCTCTCTGATCGAGTATATGTAGGGGTTCGATCAGGAACTCAGCGTCTAGTTTGACCTACAATCACAGTCATTCAGTTACCAGTTAGTTTCATTAACCAACAAATTTATAACATACACATATACATTGCCCATTAATTGTGTTACTTGTATATCCCACCAATCGATAACATGTCTATGATCATATATATATTTCTTTAACAATGAAACATGAAAGACATTATGCACACGTATGTTGTTGGGAAAAGCTAGCTAATATGCCACAGGCCCAATTCGGTCCAGAATTTGAAAAGGGCCACAAAACCAGGAGCTAGTTTGGCAAAACCTCCCTAGCGTAAAGTGCTCTTCTTAGGTTTTACCCGTACATACACATGGTCCCCTACTTGAAATTCTTGGTAGTTTCACTTTTTATCAACATAATTTTTTTGTCTATCTTGGGCAGCTTTCAAGTTCACCCTCACTTTTCTCACTACTTCTTCCATTTATTTCATCATATCAGGTCCTAACATCAGTTTATCCTTAGGGCCACTCCAATTAATAGGTGTTCTACATCTACATCCATATAATACTTCGAATGTGATAATTCTTAGGAAGCATGATAACTATTATTGTAGGAAAATTCCACCAAGTGAATGTAGTCCTCCCACTTAGTCGGTTGTTTCATCACATACATTCTCAACATATCCTCAATCACTTGATTCACCTGTTTAGTCTGACCATCTACTTTACGATGGTATGCAGTAGTAAACTGTATCTAGGTACCTAATCTATTAAAAAATCTTTCCAAAATTCACAGTGTAAATTTGACATCTCTGTCGGAAATTGCCACTTTTGTTATCCCATGCAACCTAAATTTTCTTTCATAAATATGTTAGCAATTTGAACTATTTTATAAGTAGATTGCACTAGAATAAAATGGGCATATTTACTCAATTTATATACCACTACCATTATAGAATCATTATGTTTCATGGACTTAGGTAGACCAATAAAAAAATAAAGTGTGATAATCTCCCATTTCCATTCATGAATAGGTAATGGGTGAATCAATCCGGCTAGGTGTTGGTGTTCAGTACTCACCTTTTGGCACTCTAAACACTTTTTTTAATATTTAGCCACTTCCCTCCTCATTCTGGACCAAAAATAATCCTTCCTTAAAGCAGTAATGAACTTTTGATAACCAGGGTTAGCATCATAAGGACTTATATGGTATTCATTTAAAATTAATTTCTTAATGCTCATTTTTTTGGGAACATACATTATGTTCCTAAAAATCAACTTAATCTCTTTACTTACCTCATATCCAAGTTGTCTTTCCCTGCTATTTGGTTTTCTTGCTTGCTGCCATAAGAACTGGTATTCAGGATCCTTTTGAGAAACATCCTTAATTTTCTCTTTAAAGGAAAATTTCACTTAAGTAAATGAGATTTCATAAACAAAACTCAATTTCCTGCTCAAGGCATCTACTACTCGATTCTCTTTACCTTTCAAATGTTTAATTTCAAATTCAAACTCACTTAGAAAATAAATCCAACGTGCTTGTCGAGCATTCAAAGTGGGGCTTTTAAAATAATTAATTAACTGTTGTAATCTGTTATCAATATGAATCTTTTCCCAAGCAAATAGTGTCGCCACTTTTTAAGGCGTGAATTTTTGTTGTTAACTCCAAATCGTATGCTGAGTATATTCAATTTTCATGACTTATAGGCTACTAATCTGCCCTCTTGCATTAGCACTCCTACGCCTTCCTTATAGGCATCTGTATAGACAATAAACTACTTATTTGGGTCAACAATTCTTAAAATGGGGGCAACGGTAAGTAACTGCTTTAAATGGTCAAAACTATTTTGACACTCAACTGTCCATTTGAAAATTCTTCCCTTCTTTTGTAAGGAGGTAATGGGATAAGACACCTTTGAGAATCCTTCAATAAACCGCCTATAATATCCAACCAACCCCATAAAAGATCTTATATCAACTACATTCTTAGGGACGGGCCATTCCATTATAGTTTTTATCTTCTCTGGGTCTACAACTATTCCATGTTTAGTAATAACATGTCCTAAATATTGTATTTGTTCTTTGTAAAATTCATATTTACTGTATTTAGCATACAATTAGTGCTCCCTCAAGATTTGAAAAATAATTTGCAGATTCTTTTTATTCTCTTCCATATGTCTTGAATAGAAAATAATGTCATCTATAAATATCAACACAAATTTCTCTAGGTATTGATGGAATATGTTGTTCATTAGACACATGAAATGTTCTAAGGCATTAGTTAGTCCAAAGGGAAGAACTACAAATTCATAGTTTCCATAGAAAGTTCTAAAAGTTGTTTTTAATATATACTCCTCCTTAATTCTTATTTGATGGTATCCAAAACGCAAGTCAATTTTAGAAAATATAGTAGCCCACTTCACTTGATCAAATAAATCATCAATACAGGGTAATGGGTATTTATTTTTAACCATAAGCTTAGTTAATTGTCTGTAGTCAATGCATAGTTGCAAGGTGCCATCCTTCTTCCTCACAAAGATTACTAGAGATCCCTAAGGTGACATGGTTGACCTCATGTATTTATTGTCCAATAACTCTTGCAACTACATTTTGAGCCCAGTTAATTCTGGGATGCTCATATGATAAGGTGCTCTAGATACTGGAGCAGCTCCTGGAATGAGTTCAATGGTAAAATCGATGTCCCTTTTACAAGGCAATCTAGGAATATCTTCAGGAAAAACATCAACAAAGTCTCGCAATAGGAAATTTTCCTAAGGTGGCAGTGTTTTCTTTAGAATTTGTATACCCCACTTGCACTGCATAAATTTGACACCCTTTTCTAATACATTTCACTAGTTGTGAAGCTGTAATTGGTCTCATTTTGATGGGTATTTTTACTCCTTGAATCTCTTGTCTCATACCTTCATCATTCAAGTAACTAATTATTTTATCCTTACAATTTATAAGAGACCAATGTTTTTACAACCAATCCATGTCATATGATCTTAGGGGTAGAACATTTAAGTTTTCTATTATTGGTTGGTCTGCCAATACTACTGGAAAATTGTCTACTTCGAATATCACCCTTCTTTTAGCTCTCTTGGCTAGCTATACAATCCATGGATTCTCAAATTTTACTATTTTTAAATGACATTTTTCCACTATCTTAGGAATTATAAAACTTAGGCTAGCCCTTCGATCAATTAATATAGAAACAACATTGTTAAATATTTTACCTTCAAACTCGACCATGGTTGGTCGATATTATTCTTGGTGATCCTCCAACACAACATTAATTCTAGGCAAACTCCTTACTACATCCCCTACTATAGTTGCTTCTTGAATTTGTGCTACCTGATCTGGCCCTTTTCAATGAGGACAATTTTTAACATAATGTGGTCCCCCATGCCCCCAACACTATAATGGGGACCTAGATGTTGGTTCAGGTTCAAATGTTTTAGGTTGTTCAGTGGATTTTAATTCATTTTGTATCTTGGATTTTTGTTGGGTTATTCCTGAATTCTTGTTCTGCTAATTTTTATAGGAGCCCTAAAATTTGTGGATTTTAAACCTTTAACATTCTGCAAATGTTTCTACACTTTATTTTCTATCCAATTTTTGTTGTTGTCTCCTTTATGCTTCATTTGTTGATAACATATGTAATTATTTTTTTTGTCTTTTAGGCCCTTTATGACTAGAAATATTATCAAATTTCTCCTCGTTATTTTCTTGGTCTCATTCAGATTTTGGGTTGTCATCTCTTTGTCTATGTGTCCCATCCCTGTTTCCATGGTCAGGGCTTGGAATATGATGTCTGTGGTTTTGTGTATGGTTAGGCCCCTATACTACTAGTGTAACCCCTTATTGTTATTAGTACAACCCCCTTATTATATTGTTGTGCCCATGTAATCCCCATATTGTTATAATTGTGCCCAATAGAAGCCCCCTATTGCTATTATTGTGCCCTTACATTATTATTGTTATGTCGGCTCTGATTATATTATGACCCCTTAGACTCCTGTATATAGAAAGGAGGTCTTGTCATTTGTATAATCTAAGAATTGTTCATTTGTGTAATGTAAAGGAGGTTGCCCCCTCGAAGAGGCTGAATTCTAAGGCGTTCACCTATCTTTTCTATATTTTTGTGAGCTGGTTTCATAACTATCTTTTCTATATTTTTGTGAGCTGGTTTCACAACTATCTTTTCTATATTTTTGTGAGTTCGTTTCATAACATTTGGTATCAGAGCTTTGGATTCTAGGGTTTCGCTGCTCCAAATAGGTCATAATGGCATTTTCGCTATAAAAAATTTTCTGTGACGTTTCAGAAGCAAAAAAAAAACCCATTTGAAATGAAATCGCGCAGAACCTCAAGTCCGAATTTCAGATCTTTTTGCGCAATATTTGCGGAGATATGATCTGAGGAAGTTGGTCTTTTTGTAGACTCCTGAATTACATTCCAAACAAGTGACTTGGGGAAAATAGTCATAACTTTTGTTTTGAGCATCAGATTGAAATTTCATAAGTAGTTGTAGAACGAGGACGGACTGTAGTTTCTTGTATACATTTTTCAGATCCAAAGGTAGAAACAGTGACATGTGGCACGTCGTACAAGTTCGATCTACTGAACTAGTCTATAATCAGGCAGCGTGGGAGATTTGGCATAACTCTTCCTTGGAGAATCAAATTTGGATCAGACTAGTGCCATTGGAAAGAGGACACAGAGGGCTACTGTAAGTCACAATTTCAGAACTGGAAGAACTAAAATTACAAATTTATAGTCGTTTCAAGATCGAGCTCCTAAAATCAAGAAAAGGCGATATGAGGAAGTTTGATGGCAAGGATCCGGTAAATTGGATACTTCAGATGGAGCAATATTTTGATCTACATGGTGTACCACTATTACAAAAGGTATGTATTGCTTCTTCATTTTTAGAACCGGATCAATTTTTATGGTATAAAGGGCTTTGTTCTCGTAAACAACTTGTTACGTGGTCAATTTTCACGGAGGAAATGATAGCACATTATGAGGATACAAGGAGCAACACCTTCTTTAGAGCAACACCACAACAATTGGAAAGAGTAAAAGAGCTTTATTACATAGTGGAAAGTAAAATTATGGCAACAAGGAAGTCTACCCCTCACAACTATAATAACGGAAGTGTTGTTTCTCCTAGCCTTCCACAACCTACAAGGGTTACACCACAGCAATTGGAAGAGAAAAGAGAAAAAGGGCTTTGTTACAATTGTGATAGCAAATGCACTAAAGGTCATAATTGTACTGAGAAGAAATTATTTTACATAGATTATGAAGAGGAGGAAGAAAAGGATCAAGAAACATCAAAAGAAGAGTATATACACCAGGAACCAACCCCAGAGAAAGAAGAAATGAATCCGACCATATCTTGTAAAGCATTGGCAAGAATTACCACTCCTCAAACTCTCAAGATAGAAGGACATATCAAGAAGAAAAAGGTTCAAGAAGTGAAAGATCACATCGAGAAAGAAGAAATGAATCCAACCATATGTTGTAATGCATTGGTCGGAATTACCACTCCTCAAATTATCAAGATAGAAGGACATATCAAGAAGAAAAATGTTCAAGAAGTGAAAGATCACATCAAGCATAAAGAAATGAATCCGACCATATCTTTTAAAGCATTGGAAGAAATTACCACTCAAACTCTCAAGATAGAAGGTCATATCAAGAAGAAAAAGGTTCAAGCAGTGAAAGATCACAGCGAGCATCAACAACAAGTTCTCCAACTTTTAAAGGATAATGCCACTTTGGTGCAAAATCAAATGAAACAACAGGCAGATCAACATTGTAGTGAAAAACGTTTTCATGTAGGTGATTGGGTATTTTTACTACTACATCTCAAACAAGCTATTTATGAGAAAAAAATGTTGGAAATACTACATGCACTTAAGAAATGGCGAACTTACCAAATGGGAAGACACTTCAAGGTAAAAATGGATCATGATAGTCTTAAATACTTTTTAGAACAAATATTATCTATAAAAGAACAGAAAAAATGGGTCACAAATATATCGGGTTATGAGTTTGACATCATCTATAGAAAAGGGAAGCAAAATTTTGTTGTTGATGCAGTCTCAAGAAAGGATGAGGATGTGGAAGCATTGTTTTGTGTTATTTCTATTATTCAAGCAGATTGGATAAACAAAGCAAGGGATGAATGGAAGAAGGACGAAGAAGTGTGGCACTTATTCAAAAGTTGCAGAATATCCCAATTCAAACAATATTGCCAGAACTTGAAGAGGAAGGAAAAATCACATTGGAACTTGGAGCAGTCACAGAAACAAGAACCCGACAGCTACGAAATCGATCAATTTCAGAGTATCTCATCAAGTGGAAGAACTTACCTGCTGAAGATTCCACATGGGAGGACAAGAATATTCTATAGAAGCATCAAGAATTACTCAAGCGTTGAGGACAACACTTTTTGAAGGAGAGGGGCATGTTAGGCCCCTATACTACTAGTGTAACCCCTTATTGTTATTAGTACATCCCCCTTATTATATTGGTGTACCCATGTAGTCCCCATATTGTTACTATTGTGCCCCATAGAAGCCCGCTATTGTTATTATTGTGCCCTTACATTATTATTGTTATGTCGGCTCTGATTATATTATGACTCCTTAGACTCCTATATATAGAAAGGAGGTCTTTTCATTTGTAGCATCCAAGAATTGTTCGTTTGCGTAATGTAAAGGAGGTTGCCCCCTCAAAGAGGCTTATTCTAAGGTGTTGATCTATCTTTTCTATCTTTTTCAGAGCTGGTTTCATAACAATCTGGCCCTTTTCAATGAGGACAATTTTTAACATAATGTGGTCCCCCACACCCCCAACACTATAATGGGGACCTAGATGTTGGTTCAGGTTCAAATGTTTTAGGTTGTTCAGTGGATTTTAATTCATTTTGTATCTTGGATTTTTGTTGGGTTCTTCCTGAATTCTTGTTCTGCTAATTTTTATAGGAGCCCTAAAATTTGTGGATTTTAAACCTTTAACATTCTGCAAATGTTTCTACACTTTATTTTCTATCCAATTTTTGTTGTTGTCTCCTTTATGCTTCATCTGTTGATAACATATGTAATTAAATTTTTTGTCTTTTAGGCCCTTTATGACCAGAAACATTATCAGATTTCTCCTCGTTATTTTCTTGGTCTCCTTCAGATTCTGGGTTGTCATCTCTTTCTCTATGTGTCCCATCCCTGTTTCCATGATCAGGGCTTGGAATATGATGTCTATGGTTTTGTCTACATGAAAGGCTCTTCATAATTCTCTCTTGTTCTTGCATCAACTCTCAATCTGTCCATTTCACTTTTTAGTTGTCAAACTGTTTCGAACAATGCAACATTGGTATTTCAAGATTCCTCTCCCAGTTGAACCCACATTTCAGGGTTAGCTTCTGCAAATGGCACTGGTCCAACTCCAATTGTGGATATTAATGATGTGTGTCCAACTCTCCTCATTATTTTTCCTTTCTCTCACTCCGTGAACATAAATAAATTTCGTTATTCCCTTTCTTACCCAACTAGGCCACACTATTGAAACATGACTATGATACCACTTGTAACATCTCCCAAACACCTTAAACAAAATAACAGAACACTTTTTTTTAAATAAATGATCCCATATATATATATATATATATATATATATATATATATAGATATATAGATATAGCCTTGGACCGTTTCAAATACATAATTAAAGGTTATGTGATTCACTTATTTATAATAAAAGTTATTTTCTTAAATTTAATTTGAATATCATCAAATTTATAAGAGCCAAAGGTTTTTAGCCTTTACACTTTATTATAGTACACCGCAAGGTTAATATGCATTTCCCTTATGTTTGTTGAACTGGTGGAATGGATTAATGAGATAATTATCTAGAATGTGCTTGGATCGTCCGCCATCTAACAGTACAACGCTTGCCACAGAAGATGGAATGAGATCTACAGTTCTGGTAAACTAGGGTTGACCTAGCGGTGGGAAGAAAATCAGGAGGTTACAAGGTAACTGTCTACCCCCTTCCAATGCTCAATAGCTCATTCTTTCCCCTGCCCTTACTAGGTATGGCTCTGCAAGAATATTTTCTAAAGGAGGTGTGAAATCACTCTTTAATGACTTCCATCAACATACATGTATAAGTGAGGGTTACTCTTTCTATATTTATGTTTCTAAAAACCCTAAATATGAGTCCTCTCTTACCTTGTATTACTTGTCTTAAAGATGAGTCGTTGTTTAATAGAATTCCACAGGCTAAATCCAGAATTGAGCTAATCTTTGGCGTTTTGAGAAGAGTTATGCTTGTTCGCAGTCGAGGTGGTATTTTGAGCCCAAATGTTTTCTTTACATGGTCAATATTCCTCATTTAATTCGATTTGAAAGCGTCATTATAATATACTAACACTTTAGGGTTAACACAGGGTGGGAAAATGGATGACGACAACCAACCGTATCAGGTCAAGTATTTTTTCCTTATTTACTTTCACAAGGGTTTTCATTTACAACCATGACTATACTCTGAGTTCCATTCTTAAAAGGTTAATGTTATGTGAATGATAGGTACTAATTCAATATTGAGACTCTGGGGTTTGTTAGTCAGTTTTATGCTCTCGATTCCCAATTCTCCTTCTAAATGTGAATTTTCTCTATGTTACTATTCAAGGTACTGAGGGTATTTATACTGCCCTATGCAAGAGGGTTTTACAGTCTTCTTAGGTTAGGGTTACCATTTCCCTCAGTAGGGCTTTGACCTTGCTGTAATTAAATTATTTCGTATGTTATGATACCGAGGACAATGTGTAACCTTCATTTCTAATGTAAAATAATATGGGTTTTGGGTTGTGATGGTGACTCTATTTTGGCCATAGTTATTATTGCACCAGATGCATGCTCTCGCAGAGCATTCTATTTGAAATATTTGAGGTTAATATAGCTACAAATTTTTTGGTTATTATCAATATTTTCTGTAAATATTTCATGTCAAGAATATCACATTATTTTTGTAATAGATTCATTTTGAATACTTACCATGTTTATTTCCTAAGAAATTCCTCTCCTGGAAATTACAACTAGTTTGAGAAAGTTTCCATCTTATAGTTTTGTCTAGTTATTGGAAATATTGTTTTAGTTAGATTCATTCATCTACGAAAGCAATAATTACTCTTCATTATTTTTCCACAATACTTGTTTTTTTTATATATATCAATTCTATAGCATTATCTGTTCACATGACAATTGGAAGTATGCTTTGAGGTGAATCATAGATATTTTATTGAAGTTAGGAATTGTTTCAGGTTTCCATTAAGTTGGCTAGGCCCAAATACTAACCCAAACCCCTCCTAAATTAATTGTCTATTATTAAACTCATCATGTCTTTATTTTCTGAAACTGCTCACATCTAGGGTTATCTTTAATAGTGTTATTTATTAAATTAGATGTGGGTAAATTTACACATGAGAAATAAATATTTCCCTATTTCACCATACAAATAGAAGACACTTTGTTCACTAGTTTTCCACATCAGAATAATATTTGCAATTCTAATTTTAACAGAACAATAGATTGATCAATACTTATTTGTTAACTATTGCTAGCTTGTCAACAATTATTAGGAAAATAATACTCCACCCAACCAATAAGATCAGCCCTTACTGCATCTCCCCCTGAACCAACTTCATATTTGGGTTGGCTTAGAACAGAAAATTGACCTTCGATCCCCTAAGACAATATGATCCCAACTAGAAATAGTCTAGGATTTGTAGACTCCACACTAGGCTCTAGTCGAGAATTTCATGTTGGCATTATGAGACAAGTGTTGTCCTTGATGGTAAATCACACAGATGATAAATTATAGTGCAGCAAAGTTATTTTCAAGTTCACGCACTTTCATGCAGAGAAAAGTTTCTTTCATATGGTGAAAAGTTCAGGCACTTTCATGCAGAGAAAAGTTTCTTTCATGTAGAGAAAAGTTCACGCACTTTCATGCAGAGAAAAATTTCTTTCATGTAGAGAAAAGTTCATGCACTTTCATGCAGAGAAAAGTTTCTTTCATGTAGAGAAAAGATCACGCACTTTCATGATTGGTTCATGGTATTAGTCCGACAGTTTTTGATCCTATGGTTTTGGTCCGTGGTATTGCATCCAAAAGTGTTGATCCCAAGTATTGGGTCCATAGTATTGAATTGTTATGGTTTTGGTCCGGGGTATTGTGAAAGGCCTAGGGCTATAAAAAGGAAAGGAGATCATTTGGCTGCACACTTATGGGTTGAATATCTTAAGGTGAGCTAGATCTGAAATACTTGTGATCGGTTGGTGAGTGATAGCTAGATCTGAATGGGCCGAGATCTCCATGGTGCATGATCAGATCTGTAGATCTAATAGTCTGGGGTATGCTTGAAGACTGAAAAACTATCTATACCTACAAGACCGCAGGTGCGACGCAGTGTAGGTGCAGATACACGCAGAGCATAAGAGTGTGAAGGTGTGGATCTAGCCGCAGGACCGTAGGAGCGACACGATGTAGGTGCGGATACCCGCAAAGCAGAAGAGTGCGTAGGTACGGATGTAGCCGCAAGACCGCAGGTGCGACACGGTGCAGGTGCGGATACTTGCAGAGCAGAAGAGTGCACAGGTGCAGATACCCGCAGATAAGAAGACTGTGCAGGTGCGGATACCTGCATATCAGAAAGCAGCATAGGCGCGGATGTTCGCAGATGTCTATTGGTGAAGTTGCAGACCCTGCTTGAAATTTGTTTTAACTTCCTTTGACTATTCTGCAGGGTTCTAGGTGCATAATTGATGTCTGGTTACTGGTATTGAGTTCTGATAATAGCATGATTATGTTTAGCTTCAGTATTGATGGTTGAATGGATCAAGTTCTTAATGACTTATCTTTATGTGATCTGATGGACTAGATCTGGTTGATAACTCACATATTATCCTTGTATATGTATTGATAGAGTGTTTGGGTGATTCAGAAGATTGATTGATTATGTGCTTCAATGATATTAATGGGTCCAGTATGAAAATTGGATGAAACGTGGCCTTTCATATTATGTGTTGTGCTTCAGGTGTATCCAGTCTGAAAATGTATGAAACATGGTACCCGGAGGAGAGAATATTGTAGGGCGGCACCTACGTACTAGTATCTTAGCTAGTACAAGAGCTAAGGGGTGGTAGCTCCCTTCCAGTAGTAGTTGAAAACTTTGGAGCATTGTAGCAGGTAGCAGCCTGCGTACTAGTAAATGGATCGGCTAGTACAAGAACTATGGGGGTTGTAGCTCCCTTCCAGGAGAGACTGGAGAACAAGAGAGGGTTGTAGCTCTCTGCAGGTAGAAGCCTGCATACTGGTATAAGACTGCACCAGTACAGAAATATTGTATAAGGATTTTCTTATTAAGAAGAAGATTGAGATGACTTGCAGCAGGTGGTTTTCTCCCACATTGGGTTTCCACCTTATATCATGGTGTTCATGTGTGTGGCTTATGTGTGATGATCTGTTCTATTTTACTGCACCTGTTTACTATTAATATGGTTGATAATGTTCTAATGCACTCATTAAGGATCAACTAACTGAATCATAAGAAGTTGTGGAAGTAGCATATATTAATCTGAATATGGAAATGAAAAGGTTTTATTGATGTGATAATACTGATTCACCCCCCCCTCAGTATTATTTCCAACAATTGGTATCAGAGCAGGTCCTTTTGTAGAAGCTTGATCGCTTGAAGGAGATTCGTGGGACAATGGGAAAGAAGATTAAGAAGAAAGCGCCTAAGCAGAAGAAGGCATCTTAGAAGAACTATGACAGTGGGAGAATCGATTGGGGATTATGTGGAAGAAGCACTTCAGATTCAGAATCATTTCAGAATGAAGATGAACTATCAGGTATGAATTTGTTATCCTCTGATGTTCCAGCGATCTATCCATTTGGAAAAGATGAAAGTGATAGCGAAACAACTGAATTTGCTTTTATGGGTGAGCAAGAAAGATATAAAATAGAGGCAGAATTTAAAATGCTTACAGACAAAATTAGAGATCAACAAGATCTATTGAACAAAAGGGAATGTGTCTTCAAAGAAGAAGCTGCCAAACTAAAAGCTCAACTAGAGGAAGGAAACAAGGTAAGGAAGTTATTCAAGGACAAATATCAAAAGTTCCAGGATGAAGTAACATCACTAAGAGATGAAGTCAATGAAAGAAGCACAACCATCAAGAAACTCAGAGATAGATCCAGTTACTATGAAAGTATTGAAGCCACGATCCGCTCACTAAAAGAAGATCTTGAAGAATCAAAGAAGCAGAATGAAGAACTACTCCAAGCTCATGAAAATGAAGTTCTTGAACTAAGACGTCAGTTGGAAGAAGAAAGAAATATTGAAGAAAACGTGAAGAAGCAGTATCTTGAAAAGGAAGAGCAACATCAAGTTGAGGTAAATATTCTAAAAGATAAATTAGAAGAAAAGGATAAACTGTTACGATTTCAAGATAGTACTAAAGTCTTGGATGATATTCTTAATAGTCAAAGGTCTCCTGCTATCAAAACTGGTCTTGGTTTTCATGAATCTATTGAAGGTGAATCTAGTTCACAAAGTAAGACAAGGGACTCGACTGCAAATAAGGAGATGAAAGGTCAATGTCATCATCAACCAAGGAAAGAAATTCTTCAAAGAAAATCTTTTACTCCTCCTATGAATAATGTTGAATGTTATGTATGTCATAATCTTGGACATGTTGCAGCCAGATGTAGAAGAAGAAGGTTTCAAGACCATCATACAGAAAGATCATCACATTCAAGGTAATTTAATGGATATTGCTTTGCTTGCAATATGTTTGGTCACAGAGCTGTTGATTGCTATAGAAGAAATATGAGACATGTAAGATGTTACACATGTAACAAGCTTGGACATATAGCTAAGGAATGCAGGAACAAAGTATGGGCACCATACCAAAAGGAGAAAACATCATCATCACACTTGAAGATGTGGAAGAAGAAAGAAGTACAGTCAGAAAGAGGCGGCACAGCACAACATATAGACATAACAGAATCAGAGAGAGCTGGAAGTGTAAAACTTCAGTGTCCTAAATCTCATATGCAAGTTTCTTAAAGAGAAGTCCTGTATATACACGAGTTGGTTATAGCATAGTCGTGTATATGATTGTTTGAGGAAAGGTAGTAGGGACAAGTTCAGGAAAAGGATCAGTTATGATTCGGTTTATTATTTGCATTGTTTGATAATGGTTACAATTTGCTGATGATGTGTGGAAATGACTTGATGGTTAGAAGTGTTTTGTTTCTAACTTGATAATGATGATGACTTGATACTTCTTGCTGATATGCATGATCAGATCTGACAGTAAACAAGATGGCATAGGTTTAGGGGGAGCATATGCTTTTAATGCATTGTTGGCATTATGGTTAATAGTCCTTGGTGATGATGCTTATATGGATAAATGATTCATCTTTCTATGATATGGTTATGAGTTGTTTAGATGATTCTTGGGGTTACATAGTTGATATTTAGATCAGATTTGTGGTTGATTCTCTAATGGTGCTTACATGGTGATCTTCATAAGGATAAGGAGAAGTACATAGCTTGAATTCACATCTTCTTTACTTGATGATAAGTCACTCATATGATGTTGTCGTCATATGCATAAAGATCATATATTACAGTTATGATGCCGGATTCCTATTGTTCTTAGCACACATATGGATGAGGATTGTTGGTTGGATACATGGATGATTATTCAAAGTTGCATTGTTGGAAACATGATGATCATGAGTTCTTACCTATATGATGATAGGTTGTTTCATACATATTTTGATTGATGCAGATATTCCCAATTGATGATACTTGGTTCATGCAGATCGGGATGGCTATGGTGTTTCTCACATATAATAGAATGTGAATGATTCATACCTTGATGATTCATGCACTAATACAAGTTTTTGGTCTAGTTGCTGTTGACAGATGCTATGGAGCAAAACATACAGTGTCGTTGCTGGTGTTTATTATGATCTTATTTAGGTGTTTGGTCTCTGTTATAAATGTCATGTATATCATTCGATGTAAAGGTCATATCAAGACTCATGATGTAATAGTGTGTCTCTATCTATTGTAGTCATTTGATGAGATCTATTCAGGTCATGTAATGGCCTATGTTGGTTTCCCCACTATGCCTGGGATGAATGATGTTATTCTCTTATGTTATCATATGTAAACTTTTGGTATATCACCATTGTGATGGGAGATAGATGTATGTATGAGTCTTTGGTGATAGGAAGGTCATTTATGATGTATAAAGTCATGTTCTTCTTGTAGAACATCTTTTTGTAGACCTTGCTTACAGTCAAGAGGGACATGAACAAGCATATTTCAGCAGAGCAGAGATTTCAGCATGTTCTCAGAAAGAGCTTGGACAGATTGGTGCATCATGGCATATTCAAAGGGGGAGCTCATTCAGAGATTTCAGCAGGTACTCAGGGGGAGTATGGACAGCAAAGGAAGAAATTATCTTGGTCCGCCCTTTGCCCTTGATGTCAAAGGGGGAGAGTGATTTGGTATTGTTCCCATCAAGTCTAAAGGGGGAGATTGTTGACATTATGATGCATGTGTTGTACTTGATGGCAACCAACTCGTAGAAGATCAACTCACTTATATATATCTAGATGAATCTACGGAAGAGATATCACATGTGACAGAGTGCATGGGATGCCGGACAACTCAAAGGAATCAGATGACAGTTCTCAGGTTAGCTTTGCCATCAAGTCCAAAGGGGGAGATTGTTGGCATTATGAGACAAGTGTTGTCCTTGATGGCAAATCACACAGATGATAAATTATAGTGCAGCAAAGTTATTTTCAAGTTCACACACTTTCATGCAAAGAAAAGTTTATTTCATATGGTGAAAAGTTCACACACTTTCATGAAGAGAAAAGTTTCTTTCATGTAGGGAAAAGTTCATGCAATTTCATGCAGAGAAAAGTTTCTTTCTTGTAGAGAAAAGTTGTAGAGAAAAGATCACGCACTTTCATGATTGGTTCATGGTATTAGTCCGACAGTTTTTGATCCTATGGTTTTGGTCCATGGTATTGCATCCAAAAGTGTTGATCCCAAGTATTGGGTCCATGGTATTGAATTGTTATGGTTTTGGTCCGTGGTATTGTGAAAGGCCTAAGGCTATAAAAAGGAAAGGAGATCATTTGGTTGCACACTTATGGGTTGAATATCTTAAGGTGAGCTAGATCTGAAATACTTGTGATCAGTTGGTGAGTGATAGCTAGATCTGAATGGGTCGAGATCTCCATGGCGCATGATCAGATATGTAGATCTGATAGTCTGGGGTATGCTTGAAGACTGAAAAACTATCTATACCCGCAGGACTGTAGGTGCGACGCAGTGCAGGTGCGGATACCCGCAGAGCAGAAGAGTGTGCAGGTGCGGATCTAGCCGCAGGACCGCAGGAGCGACACAGTGCAGGTGCGGATACCCGCAGAGCAGAAGAGTGCGCAGGTGCAGATGTAGCCGCAGGACCGCAGGTGCGACATGGTGCAAGTGCGGATACCCGCAGAGCAGAAGAGTGCGCAGGTGCAGATACCCACAGATAAGAAGGCTGTGTAGGTGCGGATACCTGCATATCAAAAAGCAGCACATGCGCTGATGTTCGCAGATGTCTATTGGTGAAGTTGCGGACCCTGCTTGAAATTTGTTTTAACTTCCTTTAACTATTCTGTAGGGTTCTAGGTGCATAATTGATGTCTGGTTACTGGTATTGAGTTCTGATAACAACATGATTATGTTTAGCTTCATTTTTGATGGTTGAATGGATCAAGTTCTTAATGACTTATCTTTATGTGATCTAATGGACTAGATCTGGTTGATAACTCACATATTATCCTTGTATATGTATTGATCTGGTGTTTGGGTGATTCAGAAGATTGATTGATTATGTGCTTCAATGATATTAATGGGTCCAGTATGAAAATTGGATGAAACGTGGCCTTTCAGATTATGTGTTGTGCTTCAGGTGTATCCAGTCTGAAAATGTATGAAACGTGGTACCCGGAGGAGAGAATATTGTAGGGCGGCACCTACGTACTAGTATCTTAGCTAGTACAAGAGCTAAGGGGGTGGTAGCTCCCTTCCAGTAGCAGTTGAAAACTTTGGAGCATTGTAGCAGGTAGCAGCCTGCATACTAGTAAATGGATCGGCTAGTACAAGAACTATGGGGGTTGTAGCTCCCTTCCAGGAGAGACTGGAGAACGAGAGAGGGTTGTAGCTCTCTGCAGGTAGAAGCCTGCGTACTGGTATAAGACTACACCAGTACAGAAATATTGTAAAAGGATTTTCTTATTAAGAAGAAGATTGAGATGACTTGCAGCAGGTGGTTTTCTCCCACATTGGGTTTCCACCTTATATCATGGTGTTCATGTGTGTGGCTTATGTGTGATGATCTGTTGTATTTTACTACACCTGCTTACTGTTAATATGGTTGATAATGTTCTAATGCACTCATTAAGGATCAACTAACTGAATCATAAGAAGTTGTGGAAGTAGCATATATGAATCTGAATATGGAAATGAAAAAGTTTTATTGATGTGATAATACTGATTCACCCCCCCCTCTTAGTATTATTTCCAACATTCCACTAGCTAAACCAGATCCATAATTGTTTTCAACAATAGCATTTTTCCTTTCTTTATTTTTTCCCACATTCATAGTCCTTCCTTTTTCAGGTAGCCTGAAGTTTTCCATACCCTATTAGCCTCTCCTTCTTTCTCAAGAGGATTTTTGGGTTGTTAACCACCTCACATGTACCTGAATCTAACCACCTGAATGTGAGCTCTCTTAGTATTATTTTCCTATGTAGCTTCTATTAGGCTGCATACAACACTTATAAAACATAAGTAAATTCAAAAACCCTATCTACATAGGTTCTACCTTTACATGGTCCACAAACTAATTTAAAAATTTTACGAGGGGATCTCTCTCTCTCTCTCTCTCACACACACACACACAAATATATATAATACAATAATATCCACTTTTTCAGGGAAAGAAATGAGTGCAGTAATAATTAACGTAGTTGTAATAGTTGTAAGTTAGAATTAATATAGTTGTAATAGACACAATGTTCAGTCTGCATAATTATGAAGTATATATAGAAATTTGTATTCCTGACTTAGGTTTGCAATATATATTTTTAAAATAATAAAAACATAAGGAAATCATAAATTTTAAAACATTATTTGACTAACTTGAATTTGAGTAATCTAGATTTAAATGTACATAAAAAATTGTTTTTTAAATAATGATATTATAAAAATTACATTAATTTAAAGTAATGATTTGAAAAAATATAATATATGATTTTTTTAATGATTAATGAGTAATATGCTATAGAATCTTTATAATTAGTGTTTAATTTTTATAATACTGTGAACATATTTCAAGTCGACTCGATAGTGACAAATTCATAAATGTTAGTGAGAAATAGTTTAATTTATTATTATTATTATTTCATTTATTTTTATTAAAAATTTCTGCATAAAAATTTATAAAATGATTAAGTATAAAAATATGTTATATTTAAAATCAAAACAATAAAAAAATTATAATTTCAAAATTGAAAAAGAAAAGTTAAAATATTTTTATAGAAAGTTATGTATATATTATTATAATTATTTTCTTGGTAAAATAAAATAAAATTTGGAATTATAATTAAGGAGAATTAGAGTTTGGAATATATTTGAATATTCATCAAAAAAATATGGAATAAATAAATTTTATAATTCGCTTAAAGACAAGTATTGAGAGACTTCTTTTTGCTCAATCAAGCCTTTGTTTAACCACTTTAAGGGCTCAATTGATTGTTTCTTAAACCCTCAATTGAGCTATAGCGCTCAATCGAGTTGTTGAGGGCCTAAAAAACAAAATTTAGCTCTTCTGAATATTTCTCTACAACACCATTTTGTACCCTAGCCGACTTAAGCATAATTTTTCCTTAAATGGAAGATTCTTCATGCATTCACCCTATATATATATGGAAAAGGATTTGTCGCTAGGGTTGTGGTGTAATATAAAATTATAGTTTAATATTTTATCATATTGTTATTATTGGAGTTGTGGTCTAATGAAACCCTATAAACATACTTGGTACTATGCACAACCACACATATTTTTGTACTTTTTTTGGTCTAACAACAGTTGATTTTTTTGTGGATCACAACCATACCCTAAAATTATAATATCTATAAGGACTTTAAAAATTAAATACACATATATGTTATAGTGCTTTTACTTGAAACATATTGTTGGTTCAATTCTTGGTGGCTCACAGCCCTGAACCTAAAATTATAATTTAATATTACACATATAGGTTATCATGTTTTTTACTTGAAATATACGGTTCGTTGAATTCTTCATGGATCACAACTCTGAAAATTATATTTTAATATATCGGATTTAAAAACTCAATACACCTATAGGTTATAGTGTTTTTTACATGAAACATGTGGTTGGTTGAGTTCTTCATGGATCACAATGTTGACCCTAAAATTATAATTTAATATAAGGGTTTTAAAAACTTAATACACATAGAGGTTATAGTGGTTTTTTTCTGAAACATGTTAATGTACGAGTTATGTTACCAAACTTGTCCATCCACCTACCTCCAAACTTGAATGCTTGGTTTAATTTTTTCAATTTTAGAGTCGATATTTAAAATCAAATTCATTTCTTTGAATAAAAGTACTCATTGAAATTGTATGCCTTTAAATAAGTTGCATTAAAAAGTATTCAAAAATTCATTGAAAATTTATGCCTTTAAATAGATTACATTAAAAAGAATACCATGGGAAAAACTAAGTGTTATCAGAACCATCCATGCGTTGTCAAAACTTGGAGTTTGATAGTTAAAGAAGAATATCATGGCTTATCAAAAGCATGTGAAAAACCATGGGTTGTGAAAAGTTGATTCCTATAGTTTAACTTATCTAACTTTATGATTATATAGTTAAAATTATAATTTTTAAATAGGCTATAGTAAAAGAAGAATGCTGATGAGGCTTATCAATGGGTAAATTATATGGACCTTAATGCCACTCTCCAGCTTATTAAAATCAATATTTCTCACATTTATTTGCATGTTTTGTTATATTTTTCTTAATGAGAAGGGTAAAGATGAGATGTCATGTCTTGTGGTCTAATGTGCATTGATTGCAGGTTTTGGAGTAAATTTTGGCTAAATAGGTGCAGGAACTCGAAGTAGACAAGAAAGAGGGATTTTAGGAGATTGGATCCCCCTCCTTAAATCCACACTCACTCAAAGATTCCTCCACTAGATTTCATAAACTCAGAGTTACAAGCAGCCAAGCCATTAAGATCATTGGCAGCCAAGCAAGTGATAGTTGAAGACCAGTTGATCTCATGTTTGGGAGCTAAGCCTCCCTAAATTTAAGTAAGTTGTTGGTAGTTTCAGTTGTATAAATAAGAAGGCCTAGAGCCTCATTAGGATTGGACTTTTTTTGTTGTAGCCAAGAGGCATTTTCGAGCTAAGACATTGTGATTGATGACTCTTGTGTATTTTTTATATTTTAATGAAAATGAGAAGCATTCCCTTGATCTAGCACTGAGTTGACTCAGAGGGCTGAAGCTCTTGGGTTAGGGCCCAACCCTAGTAGTAGAGGTTCCTCTTTTTGTACATGTATTCTTAGATTACATTCATAGTTAGCTGTTGAAGTGATTTTGGTTTTGTTAATTTGCAAGTATTTGGATGATTAATTAGTTTGCTTCCATTTGTGGATAGTTAGATCAGTGGTATCATAGTGACAGAAGACACTCCAAAAAATATGATGATAGTGGCTTTCACCTTATCTCCCTTATGGGATCATGACTTGAGGGTTCCACTCATACAACCCAAAAACATATTTATTTCTTTACTGTGTGATCTAGGGTTTCTTGATGAGTAGGTAATTGCCTTTGAGTTTCTTAGGATGATTTACAATTGTCATTTTTTATCTCTTAAATTTTGCATTGGTTTCAAAGCACTTACATTCATGAACTTAGCCACTAGATAGTAATAACTCTGTTTTCTTCCATTTAATAAATATTTTCCATGCGTAGATGAATTTGTGCATAAATGAAGACAAGAATGTATGTTGTTGCATGAGATTCTAATTTGTAGGGAGACCTCATCTTAGTTGCCTCGTCCAAGCCTTATCCACCCATGTTTCTAAGGTCCACTAAACCCTAGATCCAAATTCTTGTTTTGTAAGCAAAATTTCCATTTCCATTGACAAAATCCAACCATCTTGAAGCATCTGACTGAGCCTTGGATAGTGCTCACCCCCTCCATGACTTATTTCTCCATTAGATACCTTTCCCACACTTCATTCTACCTTCCCTACCATCTCCTAAGCTTTCAGCTTGTTTCCTATAGTAAAACAGGGCATCGTGTAAGTAGAACTAGGACATCCTATAGTAGTACTATAGGAAACCATGTAGCAGCTTGTTTTAAGCTAGAATTTAGCAAAATTGTTATTTGAAATTGGATTAATCCTCTGTTTGGCTTCCATACCCTTGAGACTAGTCCATACATCTTCCTCCATACCTGTCTCCCCTACCAAAGAACAAGTGAAGATTAGCATTTTCATTCATAAAATTAAAACATCAAAAAAAGGTATTTTTCTACAATTCCTAAATTAGCACATGCATGTAGCAGTCATAATACTTCTTAGATCAGATTCCATGCTCAGTTAGTCTAGATCATCATAGGTCATAAACAAGGTTAAGCTAGGTTTCTTTTGCAAGAAAAATGTGTCAATGATTAGCTAAAGCATTTCAGGTCACTTTACAAGCATCTTCCAATTCAGTCCTTCATTCCTTAAAGTAGGAAGCATTCCTTTTCTTTCATTAAGGATAATTTTCCATTCTCCATTTGGTAGTCAGACTTCTTCTAGTCAATAGAAGACTGGTTTGAGAAACCCTAGTGGTCTATCACTCCAGTTGAAAAGTGAAAAGAGTAGACCATTACATCTACCGTGTGTACAACACTGTCACCTCCAAGTTTGTACAAACCCTAGGTTGATGACGTAAAATTGGTAGCCCCAGGAGTTGCAGCAGTCTTGTTGCAATACTGGTGCTCATCACTTTTTGGCGTCACTGCCAGGGAGGTGTCTGAGTAGATGTGATTTATTCTTTTTTTCTTTGCTTATTTCTTTCTCATTATACAAATAGTTCCATTTAACAGATAGTTCCAATTTTGTTTTTTCTTTCTTTCCAATTTTGCAAATAGTTCCATTCAGTAAGTAGCTTCAATTTGGTTTTTCTTTCTTTCCATTCTGCAAGAAGTTCTAAAAAACCCTAAAGAGAAAAAATAAACTATTTTCATGCCTCGTAGGAGTAGAGATGACTTATTTCCAAATACCCCCACCCCATCAAAAATCCATCCTTCCCTCTTCTTCGATGGATTTGACCTAGAGGACCCATTAGGCGAACAACTAGATATTTTTGAAGATCTTATCAGGGAAGAAGAAGAGACCATTCCACCAACTTACACGATGGCTGAAAATAGAAATGGGATTGGAGACAGAGAAGGAGTTGAGAATAGAGCTGAGGGTGATTTTCCCATTAAAGAAACTAATGGGGGATGAAAAACATAAGCCCCTCTACTCTTCCTCACTTCCATGGCCTGACATCAGAAGACCCAAATACCTTTTTGTTTGAGTTTGTTGTCATTTGCAGAACTTATAATTACACCTCTGATGATCAGAAGTTGAAATTGTTCCCATCCACTCTCAAATATGCAGCCTTGCGCTGGTTCATGGGTTTACCTGGGGACAATATCACCACCTAAGCTCAAATGCAACAAGCCTTCAACAATAAGTATATGGAATACTGTAGGTCCAAAGATACCAAAGAGGAAATTTTTAGAATGACCTTGGGACATGATGAATCTTTAGAAGATTATGAAGAAAGATTCCAACTTAGTTATAAGATGGCCAAGTGCACCCTTGATCCTGAGTCACTTAAGCTAATCCTCTTAGGGGGATCATGGAAGATCTATTAGAAACCCTAAACCTACTATCAAGAGGGGACATCTATCAGTTACCCAATGATGATATCAAGATAGTTTTCAAGAATCATTCTATGGAAACTAGAAAGAAGGGTAGGGTTAGTCAAGCTTTGGCTAGTTCGCCCTCCTCCAACACATCCGTAAAAAGTGAAATTGGGAACATGTTGGAAGACTTTAAGAGTGAAATGTTGCATACCCTTGATCTGAAAATGGACACCATGCAGATCAAGAGGAAGCAAGAGGAAGCAGAGGGAGCCTTAGTTGTCTTCTGCCTTAGACGCACCAGGAGGCACCCTAGGAACGAATGTCTATTAAATATTATAGAAATCTCCTCGATCTATGAGGAAAAACACTCCACAGACAAGTTCTCTTCTCTGCCTGGATTAAAAGTTGTGTATCATGGAACTGAAGGGGTGACTGAACAACTCTACTAAATCAACCAAAGGAGGCCTCAAGGACCTTGACCATACCAACAAGACATGCAAGGGGCATCCTATTCATATTATAACCCTAACTATAATACATCCATTCCCCCTTGGTGCCCTCCTACTCATCCTTCATGGTCCACACCTTCTCCTTGGTGTTTTTCACCTCAATATGATTCCCAACCTGCCAACCAACCATTTCAGCCATATGCTCCTCCACCACCTCAGTGGAATGCACTATCCCAAGGGTGGAGGCCCCATGTAACCAAGCTTCAGCTTTACTGCCTCCACCTCCATCTCAACCACAACTCCTACACCCTGCTACAGCTAAGAAACCTCAGATGTGTGCCCAACCAAATCCAAACCTGAAGAGTAGACAGGAAAAACAAGTCGACAATGGAGAAAAATCCTACCCTACCTATGCTGTGGAAATTCAAGAAATTATGCTCAGGTCTGAAAGAGTGCTTCTAGATAATCAACTTCCATCCCCACTTGATGATCATGAAGAGAAAAAGGAGGAGAGCTTCCCTCAAGAAAATCCACCTCCTTTTCCTAAGAGATTAACCCATCCTGTCCAACACACCCCAAAAGAGACTTAACTTCTGGGTGAACTGAAAAATCTGTGTTAAAATCCCACTTCTCTAATCTATCAAGGATGTCCCCATCTACAACATGTTAATCAAGGAGAAGTGTTTCAATCATCTGGGAAGGTGAAAGAAAGACACTCCTACCATTAATTTCATTGGACTACTACCTGACTTAATGCTGGGGTGGGTGATTTTCCCAAAGTATCTAGATCCTTGAAGTCTTATTCTAGATGTACACATCGATGGCATCATTGTACCCCATACCTTGATCAATATTGGGGCTTATATTAATGTGATGACTAAGGAGACTATGCTTAAACTGAATCTCCATGATAATTAAGAAATACCACAATAGTCTTGCAACTTGCAGACAGGTCCACAGTAGCTCTTGAGGGAGTCGTTGAGGATGTGATGGTCTCCATTGATTCCTAGGAATACCCTGTCAAATTCTTAATTCTCCAACCTAAGACCAAGTTCAATGGTTATCTTCTCATCCTTGTGATGCCATGGTTAGCCACTGTCAATGCTTACATAAGTTACGGGGCTGGGAATATGACCATTAAAAATGGGCATCTGTCCAAACAATTGGTCATGTACCCTCCTTGTCAACCATCTCTATAGCATGACTTACCTTTATGGTTAGAAAAGAAGGAAGAAGATGAAGTCTACTCTTCCCCAATATATAACCTAGATGCTACTATATGAGGGGGAAACCTCATAAAGATGACCTGATTGAGAAAATCCTCCAGGATTAGCCCCCCAACACCATGTCTCTTAGGAGTTAGTGAAGGAAGTCGAAGATAACCCTTCAATTGATCTATGCTTAGCTAAATCAAGCCCTACTCATGTCAAGATGATAGAATTCGGCCTAGAAAGAACATTGAAAATCAACCCCTCTCTCTCTATACATCAGGAAGAGGAGTTATGTGACATGCTAAGAAAGCATCGAGATGCCTTTGCCTGGAGTTACAAGGAAATGAAGGGATTTAACCCTTCGGTGTGTACTCACCACATTTACATCAAGGAAGTTTGCAAGCCAGTCTTCCAACCTCAGAAGAGAATGAACCCATCCCTCAAGGATATAGTCAAAGAAGAACTGCAGAAGTTGTTGGATGCAGGGTTCATTTACCCCATCTTAGATAGTGAGTGGGTGTATCCTTTGGTTCCAGTTCCAAAGAAAAATGGAAAGTAGAGGATCTGTGTGGATTATCGAGAGCTAAAAAAAGCCACAAAAAGGACCATTTCCCTCTAACTTTCATTGACCAAGTATTATATGGTCTGGCATGAAAGAAGTTCTTCTCTTTCCTGGATGGATTCAGTGGTTACAATCAAATCTAGATCAACCTAGAGGACTAGGATAAAACCACCTTCACCTATCCCTGTGGTAACGTTTCTTATAAGGTCCTTCCTTTTGGTTTACAAAATTCCCCTGTAACTTTCCAAAAGGCAGTCCTAAGCATCTTTGTAGATCTAGTCCATGATTTTGTGGAAATTTATATGGATGATTTCACCCCCTATGGGTGTGATTTCCCAGAGGCTCTCTCTAACCTGGGAAAGGTATTAAACAAATGCATTGAAATGAACTTATCCCTTGGTATCAAGAAGTGTGAGTTCTTGATGACTGTAGGGACTGTTCTAGGCCACTCAATAACCAAGGAAGGACTGCAAGTAGACCCAAATAAGATAGCTATCAAAAAGAGTGTCCCTACTCCTCAAAAGCAAATGGATGTCAGAAGTTTCTTAGGCTTAGCTAGATACTGTAGGAGATTCATAAAAGACTTCAACAAGGTATCCTATTCTTTGTTTGGACTATTGGCCAAGGACTCCTAATTGTTATGGTCAAAAAGATGCCAAGAGGCCCTAGAAACCCTAAACGATAAGTTGAGTACTCTACCTATACTCTGAGGCCCAAATTTGGATCTTCCTTTTTACATACATTTTGATGCCTCTGACAAATATATAGGAGAAGCTCTGGGCCAGATAGATGACAAGCTACCTTATGCCATTTACTTCATCAAAAAAAATCTGTCCAAAGCTGAGTTGAACTACACAGTGACTGAAAATGAGCTCCTAGTTGTTGTCCATTCCTTGAATAAATATAGACATTACATAACTGGTTACCAGACCTTTATACATACTAGCCATGCTACCATTAAATATTTGATGAACAAACCTGATGTGAATTCCCGAATTATTAGATGGTTACTTTTCTTACAATAGTTTGATGTAACTATTATTGATAAGCTTGGCAGAGAAAATGTAGTTGCAGATTTTTCGTCCAGATTGGCTTTGCCTGTAGGTGAGGAAGGAATGGTTGATGAAAAACTACCAGATGAACATTTATTCTCCATTTTAGTTCTCTCTCCATGGTTTTCTGAGATAGCCAACTAGTTAGTGGCTGTACAATTCCCTCCAAATCTGTCCTCCAAGGAAAAGAGTAGAATTATAAGGAAAAGCGCCCCATTCACTTGGATTGGGGACAATCTCTTCAAGTTGGGCCCAGATCAAATTCTGAGAAGATGTGTTAGGGAGGAGGAATTTTTTGACATCCTTCTGGCCTATCATGATGGGCCTTATGGAGGTCACTTTGTAGCCAAAAGGACAGCCTTCAAGGTACTTTAAGCTAGCTATTGTTGGCCCACTCTCCACCAAGATGCAAGAAGGAATACCTGCCAGTGTGATCGGTGCCCATTGATCCTCCATCAGGATAGAAAAAGTACATCGTTGTGTGCACTGACTACTTAACAAAGTGGGTTGAAACCAAAGCTGTCAAGGTAGCCACATAAGAGAAAGTGGTTGAGTTCTTGAGGGAGAATGTGTTTTACAAGTTTGGATACCCTAGAGATCTAGTCTCTGATCAAAAAACTCAATTCACCTCACACATGATTGAGAATCTATTAAGCCAAGATGAGATCAAGCATAGGAAGTCCACTCATTACCACCCTCAAGCCAATGGACAAGTATAAGTCACCAACATAGCATTGGCAATCATTCTGACAAAAGTGGTTAGCAGCAGCAGGAAGGATTGGGCTGACAGACTAGTGGAGGCCACTTGGGCCTACAATAAAACTTGGAAGATAACCACTGGCTTCACCCCTTATGATTTCGTCTTTGGGAAGAAGGATTTTCTCTCCATTGAGTTTGAGTACAACACTTTAAGGATAGATGCACAATTAGATCTAGATGTTACAAGGGCACAAAAAGAGAGGTTGCTCCAGCTAAATGGGTTAGATGAATTCAGGATGCAGGCCACACAAAGGTGACTCAAGTACAAATAAAGGTTTGGAATGACAAAAATATCAAAGACAAACTATTTCAAGAAGGCGATTGGGCTCTTTTGTATGACTCTAGGTTCAAACATTTCAAATGCAAGTTGATAACCAGATGGTTGGGCCCATATGTGATAGAAAAGTGCCATGACAATGGGGATGTTCAGATAAGAACCATTGTTGAAGAAGGTATCCCTTTGCTTGTCAATGGGTATAAGTTAAAAGTCTACAAAAATACTTTGTCAAAGAAGGAGTTCATCAGTAGTATCAGTAAGGTAGTAATGGTGATTGAAAGAGTCTTGGCTTCCACCTCACCAAGTTCTTGAGGACCATTGAATCATTTAAAAATAAAAAGAAAAAGAAAAAAAGAAGACAATAAGATACACATGTGAAAACCTCCATGAGGCACCTGAGGCCCACTCTTAGGTTGCAAACCTCCTTGAGGCAGGCCAAGAGTTAAAAAAAAAGAGTAAAAGACCCCTGGGTGAAAACCTCTTTTGAGGTGCCCAGGGCAGACAACCAGGATGAAAACCTCCTTTGACGCAACCTGGTTGTCTCTAAAAAAAAAAGAGAGAGAGAGAGAAAAAGCACAAAAATAATGGCACGGACCTCAAACCTGCCCACTCATAACAATTCTAGTTTTTGCAAGTTTTCAAGAAGATAATGGACACAAAGATCAGAGGGAAACAAGCCATGAAAACCCATGTTTTTCTTCATCCATTTCATCTTCTCCATGACCCCCATTTTCATTCATCCATACTCATCTCCAACAATAGAAAAATCCAAATTTTAGGTAATTATGTGACTTCTACAGGATTTCCTATAGTTACTACAGGAGTTTCCTGTAGTACTACAGGAAGTCCTAAAAATCTATAGGAAAGGAAGTTCGATTGAAAAATTATGATGCATGCTTGTTTTGGATTAAAAAAGGAGGCCATTGAATTCACCACATCTCATCCAACACCCTTCATGACCATGTCACCCTCTGTGTCCATAAAAAAAATCTACTTAGAAGAAGACAAGAATGAAAATGAAAAATGAAAAAAACAAAAAGAAACAAAGAAATATCAAAGGGGAATACCACTAGCAGCCTACCTCACCTACCACTCCATGCCCACACCTTCTAGTAATTCCAATAAATATTCACCCTCCAAGCAACAGAAAGGTCACATAAATTAAAAAAAGAAAAGTTAGCTATAGGATATCTTGTAGTAGTACTACAGGAAACCCTATAGCAACCTATTTTGAAGTAGCAGCAGGCTCCAGGCCCAACCTTCAATGCCCATGCATTAGAAGAGGATCAACAAAACTGTAGGCACTATGGCACCTCTCCAAATCTCAGCAGCAACAGAGGAAGCCAGCACTTGCACATCAACAAGAAGACAACCTATCAGCAGAATAAAATCAACAAAAAAAGAGAGAAACAAAGAAGATGTACCTAAACCATGAGTATCACAATAGATCCACCATCCAGCATGCATTAGCAAGGCAAAGGAAGCCATAGGTATGTCACCTCATCCACACTCTCTCATAAGTACGAATATGATTAAAACTATAGGAATATGTAAAAAGTTGGTTTTATAAGCGAAGGTGGCCAGTTAACTTGGCCACCCTTAGCCCGATAACAAAAAGTTAAAGTGCTAGTCAACTGGACACGTGGCAAGGTCACATCAAAGGGAATAAATTAGAAAGGTGGTCAAGTTACGTTGAACAGGAGTGGGTGATGATTACGAGGAAGGGTTGCATGATAACTAATAGTGGGACCAATGGTCCAAAAGGAGAAATATGTACTTAGCTAGCCAGCACATCACTCAATGAAATCAACCATAAATAGAGATATTCCCTAACTTTCATGCAAGATATTGTTCATTTCATGATTTTGAGAGCTGGGACCACCTGGAGGAGCCATCAAAAGGGAAATTTTGTCTCGGCCATCCTACAGTGAGCACCTACAGAAACATAGAAAAACTACAGGAAACAGTGAGGAAAGCTAGTCTCAGCATCCTACAGTGAGCACCTACAGGAAAACTACAGGAAATAGGGAGGATTGTCAAAAATGTTGTGAGGGGGTGCCTAGGGACAACAATTCAAGAATTCTCCTCAACCAAGGCATTGCAGTGAAAGGTAGGTGCCATATCCTTTGTGCTTTCATTTAGAAAAAGAAAAGAAATTGTCATTTCTTTTAGTGATTACAGTGTGCATAGAGATAGATAGAATTGTGTGGAGGATTGTGTAGAGTAAAAGGAGAATTGCAGTCATCACCCTCCTAAACTATAAACCCTCATCACCTGGGGAATATCTTAAGATATAGCCACCAAAACTTCATACAAACAAATTGACAAAGAGAAAATATGACAAGGGGTTTCAACAGAAGGGAGCCCACCAGAACAACTAGAATACATCAACATCCTCCTGTGGTAGAAATATTTACAAGGCATCAATGGTTGGGATTCTTTGAGCTACTTAGGGGATATGATGATGATATAGCTAGGGAATTTTCAATGTCACTCACCTCTAGCTAGAGTTAGTGCCACTGTTGTAGCGATGGAATTGTCAGTGACAATTATGCTTGAAAGAATTAGCAGGATCACTACACTTCCTCTTGCGATGGAGAAAAGATGAAAGCCATCAAGCATGCCAAAGGAGATGGAACACATTACCCTACATCCTAAATATCAGGGAGTATCATTCCATTGAAAGAATGAGGGATGCACTAGAAAGGACCCCATTGTATAAGAAAGCATTGCAGAGACTCAAAGTCAACCAGATTTGCTTGAAACTCAGTCCACCATTTCTCTTGGGTATGTTAGAAGGGAGAAAGGAAGAAGAAGGAAGAAAGAAGTGGGAGGAAATAGAGAACCATGCAGGATTTTATCCACAAGAGGAGGATACTACAATAGAAGCCTGTAATTTCATGGAGGCCACCAAAGTAATGAAAGACATGGACATTTATTGAGTTGCTCAGAGGATGAGCAACACTTTCAGTAGGGGAGTGATGATGAGACTCATAAATGGGTAAATTATATGGACCTTAATGCCACTCTCCAGCTTATTAAAATCAAATTTTCTCACAGTTCTTTACATGTTTTGTTATATTTTGCTTAATGAGAAGGATAAAGATGAGATGTCATGTCTTGTGGTCTAATGTGCATTAATTGTAGGTTTTGGAGCAAATTTTGGCTAATTAGAGTGTAGGAAATAGAAGTAGACAAGAAAGAGGGATTTTAGGAGATTAGATCTCCCTCCTTAGCTCCTCACTCACTCAAAGATTCCTCCACCAGATCTCATCAGCTCGAAGTTACAAGCAGCCGAGCCATTAAGATCATATCCAGCCAAGCCAGTGATAGTTGAAGACCAGTTGATCTCAAGTTTATGAGCCAAGCCTTCCTAAATATAAGGAAGTTGTTGGTAGCTTCAGTTGTATAAATAAGAAGGCCTAGAGACTCATTAGGATTGGAATTTTTTGTTGTTTTAGCCAAGGGGAATTTTCGAGCTAAGACATTGTGACAGATGACTTGTGTATTTTTGATATTTTAATGGAAATGAGAAGCATTCCCTTGATCCAACATTGATTTGACTCATAGGGCTGAAGCTCTTGGGTTAGGGCCCAACCATAGCAACATAGGTTTCTCTTTTTGTACATGTATGCTTAGATTACATTCATAGTTATCTACTGAAGTGATTTTGATTTTTTTAATTTGAAATTATTTGGATGACTAATTAGCTTGTTTCCATTTGTGGATAGTTATATTAGTGGTATCATAGTGACAGAAGACACTCCAGAAAAGCTAGTGATAGTGGATTTCACCTCATGTCCCTTATGGGATCATGACTTGAGGGTTCCATTCATACAGCACAAAAACAGATTTCTTGCTTTATTGTGTGATCTAAGGTTTCTTGATGAGTAGGTCATTGTCTTTGAGTTTCTTAGGATGATTTGCAATTGTCATTTTTTATCTCTTAATTTTTGCATTGGTTTCAAATAACTTCCATTCATGAACTTAGCCACTAGATAGTAATAACTTTGTTTTTTTCCATTTAATAAATATTTTCCATGCGTAGATGAATATGTGCATAAATGAAGATAAGAATGTATGTTATTGTAGGAGCTTCTAATTCGTAGGGATACGTCATCTCAATTGCCTCATCCAAACCTTATCCACCCATGTTGCGAAGGTCGACTAAACCTTAAATCCGAAATCTTGTTTTGTAAGTAAAATTGCAATTTCCATTGAGAAAATCCAACCATCTTGAAGCATATGACTGAGCCTTGGATAGTGTTCACCCCTCCATGCCTTATTTCTCTATCAAATACCTTTCCCACACTTCATTCTAGATTCCCTACCATCTCCTAAGCTTTCGGCTTGTTTCCTGCAGTAAAACAACGCATCATGTAGTAGAACTGGGACATCATGTAGGAGTACTATAGGAAACCCTGTAGTAGCTTGTTTTAATCCCTAATTTAGCAAAATTTTCATGTGAACTTGGATTCAACCTCTCCTTGGCTTCCATACCCTTGAGACTAGTCCATACCTCTTCCTTGATACCTGTATCCCCTGCCAGAGAACAAGTGAAGATTAGAATTTGCATTCATAAAATTAAAACATCAAAAAAAAAAAATTTCTACAATTCCTAAATTAGCACATGCACGTAAAAGTCATAATACTTTTTCTTAGATCTAATTCCATGCTCAGTCAGTCTATATCATCACAGGTCATAAACAAGGTTAAGCTAGGTTTCTTTTGCAAGAAAAATGTGTCAATGAGTAGCTAAAGCATTTCATTTCACTTTACAGGAATCTTCCAATTTAGTCCTTCATTCCTTAAAGTAGGCAACATTCCTTTTCTTTCATTATGGATAAATTTCCCTTCTCCATTTGGTAGTCAGACTTCTTCTAGTCAATAGAAGTCTAGTTTGAGAAACCCTAGTGGTCTATCACCCTAATTGAAAAGTGACAAGAGTAGACCATTACATCTACTGTGTATACAACACTATCACTGCCAAGTTTGTACGAACCCCGGGTTGATGAAGTGAAGTTGGTAGCCCCAAGAGTTGCAGCAGTCTTACTACAATATTGGCACTCATCAAATACCATAGTTTGTCAAAACCATGTGAAAAAACATGGGTTCTGAAAAGTTTATTTCTATAGTTTAATTTATCCAACTTTATGAATATATAGTTAAAATTATAATTTTTAAATAGGCTATAGTAAAGAAGAATATCATGGAAAAAATCAGTAGTCCCACAAATTATTTTATATAATTTTATAATTATATTATACAAAAAGAAGAATAACATGGGAGAAACCATAAGCTGTCAAAACCATAGGAAAAGTCATGGATTTCTATAATTTAATTTTAACTTTATGATTATATAGTAAAAGTTATAATTATTAAATAAGCTAAGAATACCATGGGAAAAACTAGAGTCCCATAATTTAATTTATTTAATTTTATGCATTTAAGTAGGTTACATTAAAGAAGAATGTCATGGTAAAAGCTATGGGTTATCAAAACCATATGTGGGTTATCAAAATTTGGAGTAAGATAGTTTAAAAAGAATACCTTAGGTTGTCAAAATAATGGGAAAAGTCAGGGTTGTGAAAAATTGTATTTCTATAGTTTAATATATCTAACTTTATGATTATATAGTTAAAATTATAATTACTATATAGGCTGTAGTAAAGAAGAATACCATTTTTTTAATACAAAAAGAAGAAGAACATGGGAGAAACCATGGGTTCTCAAATAGTAAAAGATATATATATATTTATATATATATATATATATATATATATATATATATATATATATATATATATATATATATATATATATATATATATATATATATATATATATATATATATATATATATATATATATATATATATATATATATATATCGTTAAAATTTTAATTACTAAATAGGTTGTAGTAAAGAAGAATACCATTTTTATCCCTGATTGAGGTGCGTACTCGAGGATGGAATGGACATTGGACAATAATGTTATTTTTGAGGATTAATGGAGGGGTACCACCCACCACCCCCAACACGCCCATGGTGATGGGTGCGGTGGCCTCCCGCATGCATAATGATAGAGGAGATAGGAAAGGTGGTGGGCATGGCAAGGACGAGGTGGGCGGTGATGAATGTAAGGAATGACAGGAGAAAGGATATTGAAGGTTAGATTGAGGAGTTAAGGAAATTCAGGAGAGGGATAATTGCATTGCTACGAATGCTGGTGGGAGCTGGAGCACTGGAACAAGCAAGCAAAGCTACTATCGTCGGCATCAGCGGAGCATATTCGGGTATGTGTCTTGGTTCTGCTATCCCATTGCTATGGCATCTCTGTTTGTTTATGGATGGGGGGTTCGGGAGAAGCCAGGGGAGGGGAACTGGGGGGTTAGCCAGGGAGAACACTGCAAGCTTGGGGTGACAGTGGTCTGGCTTAGTGTCTTGGCTTTGAGAGCCTTGAGTGCTGACTGGGCAAGTAGATGGGATGCTTCTCTTGAGAGCGATAGAGTGGCTTCACATGACTATGAGGGTGGAGTGGCAGAAGAAATGCAATGGGGAAGTGTAGACATGAGGGAACGCAGAGGAGGGGCACAACTTAACTGGGCAGAGGGGCATGGGAAGGCTCAACCTCGCTGGGGAACCCTTGACTAGGCAGAGGGGAATGGGAAGATTCACCTGGGTAGGGGCACTCTTGCTTGGCTGCGTGAGGGGTGGGTCAACTGCACTATGTATGAGAGGCATGGGTTGGGAACAAAGACCAGCATGACAGGGAAAGCCGACCGGCCTCGCTTCCTACTGAGGCTATCACCCAACCGACGTCTCTCTTTAAATGCATTAGGGATAGACCAAAGCATAAGCATAATGGTGGTATGCAACACGAGAGGTTAACTCATCGTGCTTTTGAACAGGGAGTGGATAGAGTGGAGATGGTTCAGCTGACAAGAGGAAGATGGCGTGGAAGATGGGGGCGGGAGCCTACATGAGCAAACGGCTTGAGCACCTTGGAACCGAGACTAGGTAGGAAACCAATAGAACACCTCATTAGCGAAGCTACAGTGTTCTATAGGGAGGGAACAGATGCTAGCATCTGTAAGTTGTTGGAAGAATGGGAGGGGGAAATTAAACGGGAATGCAAATCCAAAGAGGAGATGGAGAAATGGCAGACAGTAATTCCAGATCTCAGGAACACCAGAGGCAGAATAACCCAGTTTAAACAGACCCTTTACCTATATTGGCTTATGAAAAGCCTTGTGGTGAAGGCGATGGAGCAAATATCAGTGGGGATGGCATTGACACTCCAAGAAATGCCTAACTATAAAAAAGATTTGCAAACAATCCAATTTTAGCTTTACAAGCAGGACATTCGCCTTGATAGAATTCAAGGGCACATCCCTTGCATCATCGAACTAGCTGAGATGCCTGGTGACTCAGCCAAGGACCCGACTCTGGTCGAGTCAGCTTCAGAAGAACAACAGGAATAGCTAGTTACCTAGGAGTTTTTTGTTTTTATGGGTAGCATTTACTTTAAAATATGCATGCTTATGATAGATAGACATATAGAATCTTATCATGAAACTAATACTTATCTAACTTGGTTAAAATGACTAATACTTCATTGTTTTTGGATGGATTATAATGAGTATAGGTGGCAACCAGACTTGGTTTCCCACTGGGAAAGTTGAGGCCACCTATCTCACATATGTGGTGTAAATTTGTTGTTTATAAATAGAAAAAGAAGGACCTGCCAAGCTTAACAAAAAAAAATACCATTTTTTTAATACAAAAAGAAGAATAACATGGGAGAAACCATGGGTTGTCAAAACCATAGATCGATATCTATATATATATATATATATATATATATATATAGGCATAAAGAAGAATACCACGAGAAAAATTTGGAGTCCCATAATTCAATTTATTTAAATTTTATGCCTTTAAGTAGGTTACATTAAAGAAGAATATCATAGGAAAAAGTATCGGTTATCAAACCATATGTTGGTTGTCAAAACTTGGAGTACAGTTAAAGAAGAATACCATGGGAGAAACCATGGGAAAATCCATGGGTTGTGAAAAATTGGATTTCTATAGTTTAATTTATTTAAATTTATGATTATATAGTTAAAATTATAATTATTAAATAAGCTACATTCAAGAAGAATACCATGGGAAAACCCATAGTCCAATAATTTAATTTATTTAACTTTATAATTATATAGTTGAAATAATAATAATAATAATAATTATTATTATTATTACTTTTAATTTTAATTATGCAAAAATTTGAGCTTCTTATTTTTTATTTCATGTTATTAGTTTTATTTATTTTTTAATTTTTTTTTTTTTATGTAAATTGACCAAGCAAAAATGTTTACATAACATAACATAATAGGATAGGACAAGATAAGACATAACAACATATCTTCCATATTGGGCTAGAGGAAATGATATGGTAAATAGCACATGATTTTCCCAAATTTTCCTAAAACTTCTTGGGGGAAAGATCGCCACAAGGGAAAAAACATAATGGGAGAGAAATATTATATTGTGTGGAAAGATAAGCTTAGCTAGAGAGAAATGCTAAGTTGGGTAAAAATATAATCATAAGAACAACGAGAGAGAAAGACATGTTTATGAAGGAAAAATATTAAGATAAGCTTAACTAGACAAAATTGTATGTTTGATAGAAAGAAGAGATTTTTCCTATCCTTTTGAAAAAAGAAAAGACTTGACAAAAGTTGGGCGGACCTTAAAAGTAAGATGTGGTTAAAATCTGCTAGGAAAAGAATTAATAAATACCACTAAGTGGAAACGCTTGGGACAACTTTGGTTGTGGAAAAACCATATATTAATGAGATATTAAAGAGAGAAATGATTTTCCATTTTCCATTTTCAAGATATCTGAATACAAATATTTCACTAATAAATGGGCCCACCACTAGAAATAAATCCAAGAAAGCTTCTTTACATTCCCAGTGTTAATGACCAAAGATCCATTCATTGTTAGTGATAAAACTAGATGAAGAGAAGAGTGCTCTCCAAACACAATAACAAACCATTCTTGAACTCCATGAATAAGGTCCATCAACTCTAAATGGACCTTCAATCCCTACAATAACTCATTGTCAAAAGTTTTCATTCTCATAAAGCCTTATTTCTCTGAATCAAATATTCTTTTGTTGTATAAGTTATATTGATTTATTTGTATGGTTTATTGAATTTAAGTTACTTTAGTTTATTGGACTTATAAAATTAAACCAATTCCCTTGATTTAACATGTTCATATTATGATAAAATAAATTGGAAATGAAATTTCCAAGCTTTTAAAAGTTATTATGCCTCATTATGAGTTTTATTATAAACGTTTTGAAAGTTTGTTCTATTGTCTTTGTAAATAAATTATTCTAAAGAAAGGTGTTTTGCATATTCTATTTTATTCCTTTCACACAATTTATATATTCTTTTCTTTAAAAGTGTTTTAAGTATTATTCAATACCCTACTATTGATGCCTTTTTTGGTTAGGGAAAAGACTCAACCTCCCGAATCTTGTTGTTAGGTTTTGTTGTTAGCTTGAGGGGGCATAACCCAGGTTCTTCATTAATTAGCCAAAAAAATCCCTACACTACTAGCCCTTTCGGCATCAGCCCGCGAAGCGCGGACCGAAGTCTCACCCGAAGATGTAGGGGGGGATGCTGGAAGCAAGTTTCCACACCCTGAGATGGTTGTGATGTCATCTGATTTCTTCTATCCCTTCCTTTGTGCAGGTGGTTTCGCTCTAGGGCTTGCAAGACAAACCCCCTATTCTGGCCTTCAATACCTTCGCAAAGGTATATGATCGACCTTAGCGCAACCCTAACCTATGGCTTAGGTATTTTAGCATTTCTATGGCAACGTGTCATGCAGATTCCTCAATTATTCTAAGTGATTTTCTTATCTTGTCAAATACTTAAGTTATCACTGCATACATAGATATTCGTAATTGCATTCAATTATTCAATGTAATTGCATTCATTCGCGCATCATATAAGCATAATAAAGGAAATTCATACATAAGATATCCAAACCCATCAACATAACCAAGACACAAAATTTCATAATAACTCCTTCTATTAATATCTCCCAAGTGTTACAGATTTTGTCCACCCTGCGCACATAGCTGCAGGGGTCCGCGCACTCAGTTGCGGACTTCTACTCTAGGCCTCTACGCACTCAGTTGCAAAGCCTCTACCTACACTACGGCCCAAGACTTAGACTTCTTCTTCAAAGCTATCGCTCTAGTACATGATCTGCCATTCTATTGATCGATTGATCGATGCCTAAACTACTTAGAGCTTAGCTATTTTGATACAATCCCATGGTCCGTGGACCATGGGTAGGGGCGGACTACCCTTTTTGACACATAACACCTTCGCGCTCTGCGACCAAAAAATGTGGAGTCTTTACAATTATATTACAAAAATTGACTTAACATGGGCTTTTAGCCCCAAATATGCCCTTGGGGGATCCCGCTCCCAACATCTATTTGCATTTTTCTAGAGGTGGTACTCCTTTTTTCACACACTCAATTATTTAGATAACTTAAATACCAAAACATAAATATCCAAGAAACACATCGATGAGTGGATTAGGTGTTTTCAAAATAAAAATAAAATAATGATATCATAAAACAATATTATTTCATGATTCTTCTAGTATACTCATCCATTCAGACATCATCACGAGACACACTTGAAGAGAATTCAATAGGTAGAATAAAGAGAAAGTGGTCTAAATATTTAGAGAGCTCTAAAATCATTTCATTCATTTTAAAATCTTAAAGAACATAGGAAAACATTCACCATATTCTTATTACTTATTTAATAGTTTTATAATTGCAAATTACATGCTCTCTTAAAAATAACTCTTTTTGAAAGTCAAAGAATAATATTACATGGTTACGTTTTTTAATAAAATTAGTGCCTACAACACTTCATAAAATTCTGATACTTAATGTAAAATGTAAAGGTATTCGTCCCTAAGGGACTGAGATTCGACTTTTGTGGACCAATTGATATGAGGGTACCTAGACGAATGAGAGAAATTGTAGCTAGGGACCAACTTTACAAATATATAAAACAATTCATAAAGTTGGATGGTCAAAGTCTAGGAAGAAAGTGGGGAATTCCTTCAAAACAAGATAAGAGACTCACAAATTTGCATAAGGACAATGAGTGGAATGAACTCTCTCTCAATTCCCCCCCATTCTTATTGTGATTCCCCCCATTTATAGTATTTTCTTCATCTTTGCAACCATGAAGTTTTTTTCCTCTTTGTTTTAATTGAAAAATTATCCACTTTTATAAATATTAAGTTAGGAATTCATCCTCAAAGTTGGCGTTAGAAAATCAGAAAGGCAAAAATATTTTCTTATCTAGATAATTACCTGTGATTCTTTTGTCATTATGTTCTTCTTTTATCTTTTACTTCATCAAGAAATTACGAAAATGATAGCACAAAGATCACAGACACTAGATAAAGGTGGACAATCAGGGAAAAACCCCTATCTTGAGGTAATCCAAGACTCTTTACTTAGACCCAGACTTCCTCCACTCCAAGTCAGACCTTTCTTCCTTCTTGAAAATGATAACCCTTCAATAGCAACTTCGACCTAGCAGCAACAACTTGGAGCATCATCTTTAGCATAGCAATTGGCAACAATAGTAGTAGCAACAACTTCAACTTGACAAAAGAGAATTCGCTCTCTTAGAGGAATCCACACACACACGAGAGAGAGAGATAGCCCAAAAGTTCGATTTTCTCCTTTTCTTCCTCTTTCTCCAACTTCATACTCCTTTATCCCTCCTTCCTTACCTCATACTTTTCCAACTATTTCTTTTGGATATGGAACTTGTGTGTGAGACAGTGAATGCTCCAAATGAAATCGAACTGCTCCAATATATAGGCTTATGGTGAGGTTGAATTACCCATATTGAGGCTGAATTGATCTCCTTGAAGCCAACTTGGTGTGGAGGGGACAAATGACATATTTGACTCAACATTAATTGTTTTTACATGATTCAAAAGCCCAAGAAGGGTCTCTTTAAATGGACAATGACTCTAGTGACTTAGAATAAATCCTAGAAGTCCTCAATGGGGACTTTGACCTAAAACATGATGACCCAAGCATGAAATCCATGCTTTAATAAGTCATAATAATAATAATAATAAAATTCTTTTTCATAAGTACATTTCATTGTGACTCAAATACAATTATGAAGACTGAACCTAGTTACATTTTTCAACACTCCCTCTTAACTAGGGAGGTATTTATACTTACATATACAAGTACATGGAATATCTCAAAACATATGAACTTTGAAGAGTTTAGGCACCACAATGCCATGGACTAGATTCTTGACCAAGGTAATCTATTTAAGGTCCTTAATAGTTTAGGCACTCACGGTGCCACTGACTAAGATTCTTAACTAGGGAAATCTATCCGGGTGGGACTAAGATGGACTAAAGCTTTCAGCCAGTCTAGGTACCATCAGGCTTACTTGCTAACCATCAACCCAAGGATCTAGCTGCGTATGACATCAAAGCTCTAGGACCAACGCCACCTTCCCTACTTCGGTATCTAAGCATCAATATATAGTGTCATCCAGATGTCTTCCTAGGCAATGTGTCCAACACACAAAGGCTCAACACTCTCGATTATTTCGATTGGTAGTAAATCCTCCCTGATTAAAAATATCAATAACAAATCTCTCCTGTGTAACCAACATGCTATCAAATCTTTGAGAGATTTATCTATACAAACACAGCCCCAATTAGTAACAAAATTTCAAATGTACATAAGTAAACACAAACCATTGGGGTGTTTCAGACAACTAGATGTTGCTTTTCAATTTATCACAGTAGGACGTTCAAATTAATATTGACATAATATTCCTCAATCATACATCTTCCTTTCCTAATTAAATTGCAACAAAATATTCTACAATCATATCTTACTTTCCTTATCTCAGTAGCCCCTCAAAATTCATTCTCCAATTTATATTTTCAAGGTGTCCATCATGACTATGGTATGCCCTCCCTCTCAACTAGGGAGACTCCTTTCATTCAAGCTCCCTCTTAGCTTAATGAGCTCAACTTCGTTTCTATGAAATCAAAGAATATTTTTGGCTTCCATTCTTATTATAACCGTTATCATTCATATAACTTTCTTCATCATGCTTATCATATCAACTTTACTTACAAACATCGTCATTGTCTTGAAGATTGTGTACTTGCATAACTTAGATAGAAATTACAACCAAATACATATTAGAAGCATGAACTTAACTATTTCAGGAATCATACAATAATGGAAGTATTATAAGTTATACACCAAATACCTAAAATTAGTTAGGTTCAAAAAAAACAAGAAACACATATTTTTGTACTTAAACTACATGTCAGGGTTTTGTCATAAACCCTAAATTTCATTATCAAGTCTTTGAGCACCTCAATCAAGATAACAACCTTCATTATATCTAGGGATTCAATGTTTCTTCCAAACATACCCTACCACAATATATTGCAAACCCTATAATCATTTCAAACAAATGCATTTAACAACTTTAACGCTCATATGTTAAACTTTTAGTGCAAAATCCTAGATTTTATACATGAGCCATTAAGCTTCAACAATAAAAAGCCAATCACAACTCAATTTCAGATTTCAACAATCTTTCATAAATCTCATATTATCACGTTGTCATCATATATTATAAATTTTAACTTCTACTAAGGTTTAGTTACAAAACCCTAGAATTCACAAACACTATCATCCTAGAGAATCAAACTTTGACTAGGGCTTAGATTCAAACCCTAGTACCTTTGACCATCAACAATTAGATCAACACACATATATATATAGCATTCCATCATCATGCACAAGCATATCATAACATGTGTTAGTCAAACCAAATGACAAAAATATCAATAAAGTTTGACATATAACAAACTTGATCAGACTAGGGTTTCAATCAGACAAACACACATAGACCTAGGATTTCATTCCTATGACATTATGTAAAATAAGGGTCTTGCTTATACACCCTACCAAACTCTAATGATCTAGGGTTTCAATAACTAACACAACAAACCCTAATTTATCAATACTTCAGAGGTTTGGGATTTCAGACATCACCATTCAACCCTAATAAGTTAGTTCTTTTCATAACCATACCAAAACCCCAAACAAGACATCATGAAAGCATTAAACGTTTTCTTCAAAATTCAACAATAACCCTAAGTAGGCTAGGGTTTCACACATTATCATTGACATACCCTTAAGTTAGGGTCTTACAAAGAACCTTACAATAATAATCAAAGATTTGAGGGTATATTTATCTAATGATGAATCACCCAATCAAGAATCTTTATGATTCAAGAGGGCTAGACACATCAATGTTAGTAACATATAATAGTTTATCAAGAATGAAAATACCTTTATCATGAAGAGAGAAAAACTTATAGTCTAAGGCATACCTTTTGCTTAACAAACCTTCTAACTCCAATGCTTTGTTGTGTGAGAAATTCTTCCATAATCCTTGGGTATTTAGGAAGCCTTTCCTAAAGAAGGAAAATATGAATACAAATGTGATTAGTATTTAATATAGGAAAACTTAGATAAGTAAAGGAAACCAAAAATGAAAAGGTAATACAAGGAGTAAGATACTTATCTTTTAAAGTTGGTGAGGGCTCCCTCCAAACTCAAGGGATACCTATAACATTATACAAATAATTCAAAAATGTTTTTCCAAAATATGTTTTTTTTTTTTTCCCCTGGGAAAAAGTCGTAATTTCCATTAGTGATTAAGAAAATTACATTCTGCAGATGCCGAGGCATATTCAAATGCAGGCAGTGTGCCTGTCGAGTTCACTATTGCTGTTTATATCTCCACGCAGGGAGCATGTTATAACAGTCAAAAAAAGAAGCAAAATTTGATGTCATGCTCTTCGCAGAGAGCAAATATATACTATATATATCAAAAGATGTACAGTAAGGTCTTTATCTACAAAACTGTAAATAAACAAAAACTATCAGCATATATATGGGCTATATAGCCCATCAATCATGATGTTCTTCAAAAGGGCGATGATAGTACTGGTAATATGTGCCGTCTGTGTCCTCCTGTATCCACCAGTCCTCTCCTATTCTGTGCGCAGCCTCTTTGGAGAGTTGATCTGCAATGGTGTTCTGCTCCCTGTATATATGATGACAGGTAAAAGATTCAAAGGACATAGTCAGTCTCTTGGCTTCCTCCAAAATATGTCTTAAAGCAAATGCATGGCAATGTGATGCATTGTTAAGCCAATTGCAAACAACTTTTGAGTCTCCAAATAGCTGTAAGTGACGGCATCGTTTAAGAATAGCAAAATGAATAATATGTTTAGCTGTAATGAGCTCAGAGTAATTGTTAGTGCCTCTGCCAAGATATATTTGAATCTTAAAACTATGCCTGTCATTTAAATGAAGTGTAGCACCCCCCCCACAGCCATCAGGTTGGGCCGATCCATCAAAAAAAGCCCAAGGTTTTGAGTGATCAATGGGAATCGGGGAGAGAGTTCGAGGAGTAGGTACGGTTACTTCTTCAGGTATTAGATTGTAATCAGCAACCGTGGAAAGGATGACCGAGGGCCAGTGGGTTCTCTTCAATTGAAAAATCGATAAATTGCGAGCTATCCATATAGCCCAGCAGATCAGCAAAGGGAGGTTTTTGGCTTTGCCAGAATGATCAGTGCACCAGGAAGACCATGCCTCCTGAAGGGATGCCCCACGCCAAGGATTCAGATGAGGAATATGAGAGGTAATATCTTGCCAAATATGTGTAGTCACGGTGCAAGAGAGGAAAAGGTGCTCCGTTGTTTCTTCAGCATTTAAACAGAGGTGACAACGATATGGCCCGTGGAAAGATCGCTTGATGAGGTTGGAACCAGTCGGGACTTTGTCAAAAATGATATTCCACATTAAGAGTCTAGTCCTTGGAGCAGCCTTTAACTTCCAGATCGTCTTCCATGCACTGTGAATATCAGGTGGCATGAATGTCTCCATAAGTTTGAGATATCCTAACTTAGGAGTGTATGCACCATGTTTGGCGTGTGCCCATATAATTTCATCCGGTCCGTCCAGGAGTCTGATATTGGCCTGACTGAGCGCAGAGATAAAATCCTTCCAATCATCTATCCACTGGTGTGGCAAGTTCAATGCTCTGTCTGTAATCCAAGCCTGCTGAAGAAATGTGGTGTTATCTTGGTCCCCGATATGTTTAATATATACGATGCCTCTGTCATTGAGATAGCGCACCAGTCCCGCCGGGAGTCTGTGTGCATTCCCACAGCCTACCCAGGGATCCACCCCTATCCTAACAGCATTCCCCTCTTTGATACGCCATGTAATGCCTTCTCTTAGTAGGGGGATAGAATCAATGACAGCTTTCCAAATATTTGAATATTGCGTGCTATGCCCAGGTCTGGTGCAAAGCCAATCAAGAGTAGATAATGGCTTTATATATTTAGAATGTGCCACCCTGGTCCAGAGACTGTCCGCTGTTAGAAGGCTCCAACCTAGCTTGGCTGCCAGCGCTTTGGAGAATATGGCCAATCTCTTGATTCCCCATCCTCCCCATCTCTTAGGTTTAGTGATAGTTTCCCATTTGACCCATGCAAAAATACGGCCTGTTTGGTGCCCTTTCCACAGAAAACGACAGCATATGTTCTGTAGACGGTTCAGGATACCTCTAGGTATCCAGGCCAAGGCCATCCAATACACCGGAGTTGCTTCTATGACTGCCTTTATGAGAACGAGTCTGCCAGCTCTCGAGAGGTATTTGTGGTACCAGACTTGTAGTCTTTTTTCCACCTTGGCGATGAGCCATAACCAATCTGCAATCTTGTAACCTGCTGGCTTCAGTCTGAAACCCAGATACTTAATACCATCCGACAGCTCCAAACTAGCAAATGGGAAACGCTGTGAGGCATAGATTACTTCATGTGCCGAGCATCCAACAGTGGTGATAGAAGATTTGTTATTATTAATTTGCATACCCGTAGCCTGTTGGAAGAGTCGGAAGGAGTTATGAAGGGAGGTAGAGTCACCAAAGCTGCCATTGAGAAATATGAGGATGTCATCCACGAATAGAAGGTGTGTAAGGAAGAGTTCATCCACAATTTTGATACCAGTGAGCTGTCGACGAGCTTTGGTGGATGAGATAATCCTGCTCAGCCCCTCCATGATCAGCAAGAACAGTAAAGGAGATAGGGGGCATCCCTGTCGAAGCCCTCTCTCTGCTGTGAAGAAAGGTGTCGCTTCTCCATTGAGGAGCACACTGTATGAGACATCCAAAATGCAGCTCATAATCCATTTGATAAAGTCAAAAGGGAAGCCGATATGTGTGAGCAGAAGCCTAAGGTACAACCAATTGGCTCGGTCGAAAGCCTTAGAAAGGTCGACTTTGAGGATCATACCCTTCTGTTTCTTGGTGTGTAAGGAATGCAAGAGCTCCTGGGCCGTAGCTATGGCCTCATGTATCTGCCTGTGATGTAAGAATGCAAACTGTTCAGAAGATATATGCTGAGAGAGTATGGGCTTGATACGGTTGGCGATTATCTTAGCAATAATCTTATAAAGGCAGTTGCATAATGATATAGGTCTGAAGTCGTCAAATGTGGCAGGGTTATCTGTCTTAGGTATGAGAGCGATGAAAGTAGATTTAATGGCAGATGATATTCTACCTCTTTTCCTGCTGTCCTCCACAATACCCAATAAGTCCTGACCCAATATGTCAAAAAAGGAGATATAAAATTCGATTGTCCACCCATCTGGCCCAGGACTTTTGTCCTTTTTGAACCATTTCAGGGTTGCCTCAAGTTCCTCCATGGTCACCTCCTTGAGAATCTCTTCCGAATCTTCCTGGTCCACAAATCTGGGGAAGAGCTCTGCAATGCGCATGATCTCCAGTATATTAGCATTCCTTGGAGCCTTGTAAATGCCCCGGAAATGATCAGTTGCCAGTCTTGCCAAATCACGTTGTTCTGATATAGTGTGTCCCCGTTCATCTTTAAGTTCCCAGATTGTGTTGATAGCTTTGCGCCCATTGGCAAATTTATGATAGAATTTAGTGTTATCATCACCCTCTGTGAGCCATATAGCCCTGCTTCTCAACCTCATACTTTCTTCTCTTTCCTTCAGGATTCGTGTGCGCTGGGCTATCAGAAGATTATACTGCTCCTTGTCCTCAGGCGTGTTAAAGTTCCCTGAAGAAGAGGTTTCATATTCAGATATGATTCTCTCTGCCTCCGTTAGAGTGTGGTTATCTTGTAGCCTCTTCTGATGAGCCCATTTCTTAGTGACCAGCTTGAGCTCAGATAACTTCCGGACAAAACCCGAAGGTAAGTCTTCCTCCTCCCTAATAGGGTTATTATGCCAGAAATCTTGTACCAGTTGAATATAAGCTGGGTCTCGAAGCCATGCTGCATTGAATTTGAAGGGACTTTTTATCTTGTGAGTGAGGCCATCTAGCTCCAGATAGATGGGCCTGTGATCTGATAGACCCCCTGTTCCAACCCATTGTCTAGTTCTGGGTAGATCACTATATAATTGTTCTTTAATAAGGAAGCGATCCAATCTCCTAGCCAGACTCTGATCTCCACTTCTATTATTAGTCCAGGTATACTGGAGTCTGGCTGACGGGATGTCGACCCAGTGGTGGTCTTCCAATAGAGAGGAAAGTGTTTCTGAGAGGGAGTCCACTTGTGCCATATGCCCCCAAGATTCACTATATCCCAGAGAGAAGTTAAGATCACCTCCCAGTACAATGTTGTTAGCTTGCAGCAGCTGCCTCTCAAATAAGGATCTCCAGAAAGTGAGTCTATCAGTGCAGGGTCCATAGACGTTAATCAGACGAAGTTCCCGATCCAGAGTGTGAATGTGAATGTCAATACCAATGTAACCCTTACCACCCCAATAATTACTGATATCTATGGATTTGTTGCAGACACCGACGGCAAGGCCCCCAGAACGGCCTGCAGCATCAAGAGCATGAAAGGTCCAATGCGGAAGCCATGAAGATAGGGTACGAACAAGTATATCCATAGGGCAGAGGGTCTCTTGTAGGAATATGATGTCCAGATGGTCCGAGGTAATAAGCCTCCTGAGCGCTAGTTTTTTAGAGGAACTAGCAAACCCTCTACAATTGAAGGAGAGGATTTTCATAAGGAAGGCGGGGGAGGGCCATCCTTTGCTCTAAGGGCCCCAATAATAGTATGCTGTCGCCCGAGGGCGACCTCCTCATCAGTCGTCTTCCTGGCTTTAGTAATACGGGATGGACGACCACGGCCTAATTTGTAATGCGAGGGAGGATTAATAGGATCAAGGCCGATCACATCAGGTCCCCTATCTTTGTTCCGGGGACGAAGGGCGTACCGAGGTGATAGCTTAATTATAGAAGAGGTCGATGAGATCAGGGATGGGGGAGCCAAGGGAGGGGGAGGAGGAATCGAGCAAGTGAGAGATGTATGAGTCAGCTGATGAGGGGTGTGAGAAACAAGCGGTTCAGCAAGTGAGATGTCAGATGATGTGCAGGATGCTTGTAAATTCAAAGAGATAGGAGAAGAAAATAAACACATACCCGTAACCGCAGTGTCCTTTGGAGGGTTCAGTGAGTGCTCCTGAGCCTCTGTGGACGAAGGCGGTACCGGGGGCGGAGGATCCTGTGCTGTCTGAAAGTGACCATTTCCTTCAGCCGTCTCAGCATCCCCTGAATTGCATTGTGGGGCAGCAGGAGGCTGTTCAGGCTGTTCAGGCTGCGAATTCGAAGGATTCGAATTGTCTATCTCCGTGGCCTGTTCCTGTGCTTGCCTAGGGGATTTCCGAAGGAGTGGGCAGTCTCTGTAAAGGTGCCCCACTTTGTGGCATCTGCGACAACGATATGGAATGCCCTCGTAGTCAATGATCTGCCTTCGCGCAGAATCTCTCCATTGAATGGTAATGTATTCATATAGTCCTCCCCGAGTATCCATATAAATAAGAATCCTGGCATAGGCCATCATACCAGTCTGGAGGTATGAATTGTCATAACCCATATAGGATCCCAGAGCGTTGCCAATGCGCTTGAAAATCTCCTCTGACCAATATTGTAGGGGGAGACCTGGAAGCCGAATCCAAATAGGGCCAATCCCAATTTGCTCCGTCTCAGGATCAAATAACGGAGTCCACCGCTTGAGTAACACAGGTGCGTGGTCAAAATGCCAGTGAGAAGACAAAACCCAGTTTGTGTGGTCGGCACGCGCGAAACGAAGTGCAAACCATCCCCTCACAAATGTCTGTACAAACGGTAGATCAACCAAGTGGTGACCCCAGACCTCAGTAACCCATGCCTTCAAGCGTGCCGCCGTGTAGTTCCGTCCCCTTATGCGACCAACTAAGACCCGGTCCGCAAAATCCATAGCTTCGCCCCACTGAATGTCCTCTTCCAGCCTGAGGAAGTAGTCAGCCTCCCGAGATTTAAAACATTTAGTTTTCTTTCTAGGGCCTCCAGAATGAGAAGGGATCCTCTGCGAGTGTGGAGCCGATGGAGGCGTATGGGAAGGTATGGAAGAAGGTAAGGATGCAGGGATACCAGCGAAGGGGGCAAGAGAAATGCCAGATAGGGGATCCGAGAGGGGAGGTACGGATGAGAAACAACCAGACGAGGGACCAAAATAACCCGCAGAACCAGAGGTAGCCAAAACAAGGTTAGGGTTATGCGCAAGGTGTGTTGAGCCAATAGTCGGTGGAGTTAACCCGAGGGATGGGTTTATCGAACCAGCCACAAACCCTAGAGTCGTCGGGGAATGAGTAGGCGTCGAGAGGGCCGGCCAGGTGGGTGGGTCCTCCGGAAGAACCACAGGCATAGTTCTGGAGGATTCTCCATGCACATACTGAGAGTAAATCCCAGATAAATCACCATACAACATTCCGTCTGAGCTGGCATTGGGAGTTCTCCAGATGGAGACCCCTTCCAAGGGATCCGCGGAGTAGTCCACACTCTCCAAGTCATCCATGGTAACGGCTTCTCGAAACGGTGAGCGAGTCAAGCGGTGGAGAAATCCCGGCAGTATGACACGGCACAGTAAAAAACCCCAAGGTAAAATAAACAAAATGCTGGTGCAGTTAACGGCAGTAGGATACCTGACTGCGAACAACCTCAAGGAAAACGGAAGATCTGAAGGTAAGAACCAAACGGCAGCAAAACGGCAGCATCGAACGGCGGGTGTACAGGCAGCTGTAACGGAGAGAGACCAGCGTCGAAATGTAGCAAAGGGAAAGCGATGTATGAAACAGGGCCTGTAGGGTTCTGAAAACCCTACCCAAACCCTGACCGCACGGATGGTCTACACGCGAGCCGCTCCATCTCATATCCCCTTGATTCGTTTACCTTCCAAAATATGTTAAACCTAAAAATACTAGAAATAAAAAATGAAACAACTAAATCTTAGAGAAAAATACTTAGTAGTGAATGTCCCTTATATCTAATTCTTCGTCTTTATTCTTCTTTTGAGATCCTTCTTCAACAACATTAGCTTGGTCCCTGTTCTTCCTCTTATTCTTCGGATTATCAGGATAGTCACTTTTATAGTGACCCATTTTATGATATTGGTAGCATTCTATTTTGGACATGTATACCTTCCTTCTTTGCCCTTTTGACTTCTTGAAGTTTCCTTTCTTGTGATAAGTGGAGTATGCATTTGAAAATTTCTCTTCTTTATTGTTGGTTACTAAAGAGATTCTTATCTCTTCTTGGTTGTAGACAATCCATAATTGTTCAAACGATGGAGTTTATTTCCAGTTGTTGAGTCCTGAAGCAAAAGCACTCCATGTAGGTGGCAATCCCAATAAGGTAGTAATCACTAGCTCTTTTTATGGTACAATCTCATCTATGGCTAGAAGGTCATCTCTAATTATAGTTATCCTTATAAATAAGGAGGCCACAATGTCATCTTTTGTCATTTTTTAGTCCTTAGGTCATTCTTAAGACTTGCTGCTTGACCGATGTTCTTGATAGTAAACAATTTTGATAAGGCTTCATACATTTCTTGGGCATGGTATATATTGGAAATTTATGGGAAAAGATTGTCCTTTATTCATCCAACCATTAGTGGCATAGCCAATATTTTTGACTCTCTAAACTTCACTTCATCTGCATCACTAGATTCTTCATTAGGTTTCTTCACTTTACCTCTGACCAAATCCAAGACTTTGTTCTTTTCAAGAAGGAGATCAATTCTTTTCTTCCATGACCTGTAATTTGATGTTCATTCTAATTTTTTCTCTCCCTTTATTGTGTTAGACATTGTACTTGAAGGTAGTAAGCTTATCTTCTTATAAGATCTCCTTATATGATCCCTTCCTAACCTTTTTGAGGTTTCTTAAACTCCTTTTTAGTACATCCTCAAACTTCCTTTTTCCTTCTTTACCTTAGCTTTGATACCATTTAAAAAAAAAGGTAAAAAATTGTTCTTATATAGATAATTACTTGTGATTCTTTTATCTTTATGTTCTTCTTTTATCTTTTAGTTCCTCACGCAATTACCAAAACAATATCACAAATATAATAGACACCAAATAAAGGTAGAAATCAAGGGAAAAACCCCTATCTAGGGGAAAACTAAGTCAACAACTCTTCCATAATAACTCCTTGAGATAATCCAAGACTCCTAACCTAGAACTAGACTTCATCCACACCAAGCCAACCCTTTCTTCCTTCTTGTATATGATAACCCTTCAATAGAAACTTTGACCTACCACCAACACCTTGCAGCAACAACTTCGACTCAACAATTAGCAACAACAATAGTAGTAACAACTTCAACTTGAAAAAAGAGACTCCATATCTTAGAGGAATCCACACTAGAGAGAGATAGATAGTCCAAGATTTTGATTTTCTCCTTTTCTTCCTCTTTCTCCAACTTCGCACTCCTTTATCCATCCTTCCTTACTTCACACTTTTCCATATCTTTCTTATGGATATTGAACTTGTGTGTGAGAGAGCAAATGCTCCAAATGAAATCGAACTGGTCCAATATATAGGCTTCTAGTGAGGTCGAATTACCTAGATTGAGGTTGAATTGATCTCCTTGAGGCCGACTTGGTGTGGAGGAGACAAATAGCATATTTGACTCAATATTAAATCCTTTTACATGATTCAAAATCTCAATAAGGATCTATTTAAATGGAAAATGACTCTAATGACGTAGAATAAATCCTAGAAATCCTCAATGGGGACTTTGACCTGAAACATGATGACCCAAGCATGAAACCCATGCTTTAATAAGTCATAATAATAACAACAAAATTATTTTTCATAAGTAAATTTCATTGTGACTCAAATACAATTATGAAGACCAAACCTAGTTACATTTTTCAACAATTGGGTCCTACTTTAGATATTACACATTTCTCTTTTTATAAATTATTTTGAAAAGTAGTTTGGTGATAATCCCAAAATTGGTCATGATTGTTCTTTTAAATTTATACATTGATATCTATAATGTGTTGGCATTTTGGCACAGGTGTGGCCCTATGGTACAGGTGTTGTCCTTGATGGCAACTCACTTTGGTGTCAGACCTCAGTTCAGGCGCTCAGAATGAAGGAAATCTTGTATACGCAGGTTCACCTTGCCGAAGACGCGTATACACGCGGGTTATACGTTCAGAAGTCGCGTATGCGTATACACGCACTTTTATGCATAGAAAAGCGCGTACATGGTGGGAAACTTATTTTTGGTCCATGGTTGTTAGTCCTTGGAATTTGAACCTATGGTTTTGGACCAAGGTATCTCGTCAGAAGTGTTGACCCCAGGTTTTGGGCCCTTGGTATTGGTTTATTATGGTTTTGGACCGTGGTATTGTGGAAGGCCTAAAACTATAAAAGAGGAAGGAGATCATGTGACAAGGAATCATCTGAATTATTATTGAATATCTGATAATGTACGAGATCTGAAATATTGGTGATTAGCATTGTGGAGCAGATTTGGATCTGAATGAAGGAGGAACCTTAGCGAAAAGAAGGATAAGTTCTATTGATGGGTCATAATCTCTTGGCTTGAATGATAATATCTTTGCATGATTTTGATCTGTTATATCTGGCACATGCGGGATCTATAAATATGATAATCTGGGTTAATCAGTGCCTGAATACCTGAAAGAGTGAATTATGTTTGTAGATCTGTACGCAGGTTCAGTTCAGCTAAGGTGCGTATATACGTAGGTTCAGTGAAGGAAAACAGCATATACGCAGGTTGTTCCATACGCAGAAGCATATGCACGCAGGTTTCAGGCCATTAAAGTAGTGTATACATTTTGAGTTGTGTTTTTGCTGCTTCTATTTATTGCTGCAGTGTTCTGGGTTCAGTTTTGGTGTGTGGTACTGTTATTGTGATCTGGGTACAGTCGTCAGAGAGGTGTTTATGTTGATTTTAGTTTTGGTGAAAAGGTGATTGGTTGATGCAGAAATTCTTGATGGTTGATTGATGTTATTTGTGGATCCAGTCTGAAAATTTATGAAACGTGGTCCTTGAAAGAAAGAGAAGGTTGTAGCCTTCTGTAGGCCAGCACCTACGTACTAGTATCTTGGCTAGTGCAAGAGCTAAGGGGGTTGTAGCTCCCTTCCAGGAGAAGCTGGAAAACGAGAGAGAGTTGTAGCTCTCTGCAGGTTGTAGCGTGCGTACTGGTAAAAGGACTGCACCAGTGCATTTGTAAAAAGAAGTTTCTAATTAAAGAAAAGATAGAGACGAATTGCAGCAGGTGGTTTTCACCCACATTAGGTTTCTACCTTATATCTTGTGTTCTTGTGTGCAATTGTCTTTCTGCTCTGCTTTACTGTTTCTAGTTACTGGTTATTTGCTTCTGAATCACAGATTAATAACTGACATCTGAAAGATAATTCAAATTATAAGTCTTCTTTGTATACGCGGGTTTCTTTATCTATAGTTGCGTATATACGCAGTTTTTATTAAGAGAAGTAGCGTATATCATCTGGAATTGGAAAAGGAAATATTTGACTTGATAATACTGATTCACCCCCCTCTCAGTATTATTTCCAACATAATGTTTCTCCTAGACACCATTCCCAACATGTTCTTCATTCTTCTATATTTCCAGCAATCTCTTGTTTTCCAAAATGGACATCGAGAACTGAAGTTATGGCCTCTAGAAGTTCATGGCTCAACAACTGTTGATTTGCATGAAGTGACTCAACAACCATTCATTTAATTAACACAAATCTTGGAATTTTTATTTATAAATCTACTTTAATCATCCCACATGCATTATGGAAGGGAATTTATAATGCTTTATAAATAAATGCTCCCTTTATATGATTTTTACATGAAGTAGAAAGAGACATAGAAACTTCCATAGCTTATGGATAATGAAATTTTTGGTTATTGCCTCATTGAACAATCATTGTTCTAGGTTATTGCATAATCATCTTTGTCTAGTTGATATCTTCCAAGTGTCACCTTGAGATATGCCCAGTTGGTTTCCATGTGTCATAAGAAGATATGTAAAAATAACTTAAGATAAAAGTGACATGAGAAATATTAACAATGTGATTTTCCAATTGGTACCTTCTAAGTGTCACCTCGAGATATGCCGAGTTGGTTGCCATGTGTCATAAGGAGATATGTAAAAATAACTTAAGATAAAAATAATGAGAAATATTAACAATGTGAAGGTGAGGTATAGGAAATTGGAAAGTAAGTTGATTGTGAAAAGTAAAAGTGAATAAAGTAAAATTTACTAATTGAATAAAATAAGTGTTTAGAGAAAATGAATGGAGGTACAAACAATTAAGTAATAAAACACAAAATGTGAGAAGTGTTAAAACATATTAAGGTTTTTTTGGAGGAAAGGGTTATGGTTTATCCAAAGGTAATGGTGTGTCACTACAACAAAACCAGCGATTTGCGCCAGATTTAGCGCCAGATTTTAGTGCATTTTTTTTGTAATTGTGATGAGCAACCTGGCGCTAAATCTGGCTCTATTGTACAATTTTTGAAGTGTCCTTTTTTGCACCTGATTTTGCATCCTTTTTCACGCTAGATTTTGCATCATTTTTTACACCAAACTATGCATCATTTTTTGCGTCAAATTTTGAACCAAGATTTGCATCTTATTTTATGACAGGTTTTGCTTCTAGTTTTGTGTCATTTTTTGCATCTATTTTTCATTCTCTTTTGCTTCCTATATTGTGTCATTCTTTGCTTCCATTTTTGCACCATCATTTGCATCAAGTTTACATTGTATTTTGAATCCAATTTAACGTCTTTTTATGCATCCATTTTGTGTCAGTTTTTGCATCTAGTCTTACGCCAGGTTTTGTATCTAGTCTTACACTAGTTTTTGCTTCTATTTTTGCACCAGATTTGGTGCCTATCTTTGCACCATGTGTTGAATTTGATTTAGCACCAAATTTTGCATCCATTTTTGTGCCCATTTTTGCATCTTTTTTTGGACCATTTTTTACATCCACATTTATGTTTGATTTGTCTCCATTTTTCCCATCTCATTTTGCACCATATTTTGCGTCATTTGTTTCATCCAATTTTGCATCATTTTTAACACCATCTCTTGCATCTAATGTTACATCATTTTGAGCATCCAAATTTGCATTTATATTTGCATCTTATGTTGAGTCATGTGTTGTGTCCACCTTTGCATCTTATTTTGTGTCTAATGGTACATTCAATTTAGAGCCATTTTTTACGTCTACTTTTGTATTTGTTTTTGCACCAAGTTTTGCATCCAATTTTAAGCTATTTTATGCCCCTTTTTGCACCATTTTTTTGTGTCTACTTGTGTCCAATGTTGCACCATTATTTACACCGACTTTTTCATCCAATTTTGCATTTTTTTGGTGTCTAGTTTTACATCGTTTTCACCATCCAAATTTGCATCTTTTTTTGCTTCATTTTGTGTCCACATTTGCATATAATTTTGTGTCTGAGTTCGAGCCTAAATTTGCATGTGATTAGGAATCATTTTTTACATCCAATATGGCATCCTTGGTTTCACCTTTTTTCAGCCCCATTTTGCATCTTGTTTTATGTCTTTTCTTACATCTTTTTTTTTTCCTTTTTTGCACCCAAGTTTGCATCCCAAATTTACACCATTATTGGCATCATCATTTGGCATATTAATTTGTAACGTTTTTTGCTTCTTTTTAACGTTCAACTTTGCATCTTATTTTACATCTAGTTGTTGTCTTTCTTTGCATCTAATTTGGTGCCCATTTATGTGTCCTTGTTTTTGCCCAATTTGATATCCTTTTGTATGCCATGTTTTGTTCCCTTCTTTGTGTCAACTATTGCACAATTTTTCACTTCTAATTTAAAACACTTTGTATGTCAATTGTCTGCATTTTGTATTAATTCCTAGTTTAACATCCAATTTTACTTTCAATTTTGCATCCATGGTTACATCCGCATTTGACTTCTTATATAGAGTATATTTTTCTATACATATATGACCCCCTTTATAGATTCATAGTGAAATATATGATAGTTTCTAAATATCATTAAAGCAGATATCACAATTCAAAATCATTTGTAAAGAAATTTAAGAGAAATTGACAACATCCATCCAAAAAAATAACAATGTGGCATTAACAACTTTCAAAACATGTATAAAATAGCAACATAATACTAATAAAATCAGTATTATTTTTAATCAAAACAAGTAAAATTCAAATATGATTAACAAATCAAAATATTTCATGAATATCGTTATTCTATGATAAATTAACAACATACATAAATCAAACTCATCGTATGATTACAAAATCAAAATGTCTCATTGATATAGGGTAAATTCACAACACCCTTCTAAACATAACAATGTCATTCTACACAATAATTTCTTCATAAAAAACAATGCATGTGCATGCCTAGCTACCACCACCAAGATCATCCTCATGATCATCTTGACCATCCTCATTACTCTGATCCACATCATCACCAACACCGCAACTATCATCATCATCATCTCCTCCTTCACCACCATCATCATCATCCTCATCCTCATCATCTCTTGATATATTTTGAACATAATTTGGATCATCGTCTTGGCAATCATTACCTATAGCATTCTGACAAAAAAAATCAATATTACATGTTAGTATTAATTACATAACACAACGCATGTTTTTGTTATACAATGTTAACCATAAAATGAAGTAAGATATAATATCTAATAGTACTAAAAAATAAAATGAAAATATGGTTTAAAAGTATATTGGAAATCCAACTAAGATTACATACCATGGAGTCCATCCAAACAACAAATTCAACCCATGTCTTTTCCTGCAGCACCTCCTTTTCCAAATGATTTGGAGGTCTTCCATATTTTAGTTCCTATCAATCAGTAAATAGGGAGAAATTAGATAACAATGACTTTCTTCTAGTACAAAATTTATTAAAAAAATATCACATGTTTAATATACTTACAAAGGTGGTTATCAGTGCTTTTAAACCTTTCTGGCCACTACGATGAGTGACTTTTGTCTTGGTTAACCTCGCCTTGGATGCCTTGTCCTTAAACATAAACCAATTCAATTTATTTTCACACAAATACATGTTTAAGATACTTATAAGTATTAATACATTCTAAATAATGTTTAATGAAAAATTCAATACCTGAATGCTCTCATTGCCTACTTTTCTTTGTGTCTTCTAGAAGAGATTCATTCATACTTAAACAAGGGGATATATTGTAACTTTTTCTAAGTTCTGAATTTTTGGATCGAATACTAGAGTCCAAGCCAAATAAGGTGCTTAAACAGGTTGATATATTATATCCCGGCGTAACCTCATGGATCCTCAACGGAGTATCCAGTTGGGAAGGTTCCTACTTGCTCACCACAATCTGTATATTTTCTCCAACTTCGAAATTTTGGTTCTCTCCAGCTTCCTGGCCATTGTTTCCCTCAATTTTGGCAGGGTCAATGAATCCCTCATGTTTTCTGTTGTTGTCCATATCAAACAATTTTTCTCTAATTGGACCTGCAGCAGTTATGCCATCAACAATAAAAATGCTTTCCTGGCATGCTCCCTTCATGGATTGGACTAAAGATCAGTAGCAGGAGTTACAGGTGGTCCAGGTTCAGGAGTAGATGGGTGGGGTTCATGAAAGCAGTAAAAGGAGCTAAATAGGGATCTCCTAGTGTCCAAACAGGACTAACTGCTTAAAGACTGGGATCTGCTAATGACAGATTGCTCACCCGGGGTCTCAGGATCAGCATGAAAATATTGAAACCATATTCCACAGAAGTGAGATCTTGAAACCATCCAGCATTCTCTCCCAAGTTCCCAGCATCTGGGAGATGAAGGTTGGTATTTCAAGTCCTTCACTTTCATACCTCCGATGAGTGGATTATCCAGAACGAGGTTTCGAGAAAGGCAGGCAAAAAAGAAAATCAGAGTGTTTTTTGTATTCGGTAGCATCTGAAGTTCTGGTCTCCAACAAGCTAATCACTCCCACTAGAAAGCCATAATGAAATTTCCATATGTGAAATTTCTATAAAGACTCTGAGCCTTTTGTTTTGAAATCCTGTAATATGTATACCGACTGAATGTAAATGTTTGTTCACTAATAGGAAAACAAGGTTACTATCTATTAACATATTTCTTAATAGTGAAGAATTGCATTGAACTTCTTTGTGCTATACATATGAATTCTCAGATACTATAAAATATCCGTTGAAAACTAGAACACCTCTAGTTATACTTCAGTTTATAGATCAACTACAGCACAGGAAAACAACCTTATGTCAGACAACAACATCAAATAATTCTGTAGCCATTGACTACAAGATTTGACCACTTTTGACTACAAAACTAACCAGGGCCATCTGGGTGACAACAGATAAAAGAAAGCAGAGAAAATTTGTGTTATGTATATGTTATATCTTATGCATACAATATTATTATGCGCCTATGGAAAGATGGAACCTCTGCATTTCTTTGGATTTAGGCTATATCATTTTCCTTGAATTAACTAGGTGATTTTTTTTTTATTTTCTCATGTAGTAGGTGCTCCAAGGACATAAGGACTCAGTGTATTCTCTTGCATCTTATTGTCTCAATAGGATTCCGAGCTTGGCCACACTTGTGTATTTTTATTTTCAATAAATTGAAATTGGGATTCTCACTCTGAAAAGATATGAGGGAAAAATATAAACAATACTTGCAAATTGATAGATAAGATCGTTGTTTATCATATGGTAGTATTTAATGATAAAATTTTGTGCTACAAAAAAACACTGCTTTGCATGAACGAAAACAATGGCTACATAAGATTTTCCTAGATGATATCCTTTATCCCATTTGCACAGTCAGGTTTCTGTCAAGGTCTGCACCTGACACTTTCTCTCAGAGCTTAGCAGCACCAATGAGGATACTCTTCATACAGTTAATTAAAGTTTGCATTTGTTTTCTGGAATGCAAAGATGCGGGATATACACATGCACAATCCAAAGCTCCATTTCTGACTGTATCAAAAACTACAAGAGAAGGTCCTACTCCATGAACAGAAGAGCATCCCATATAATCCTCTAAACCTATTGCCCTTTTCAATTCATCCATTTCATCCACCATGGGACCTTCAAATACAACAATAAGTGAAGTGCGAAGTGAAGATGATGGAGTTAAATAAGGATGTTGAATTGCTTGGCACATAAGGAAGTTGACATCACTCATGTCTGTGAAATGTTTTCGATTCCTCATAGATGTATCAAGTGCATTTGAGCATTGTCTGGCCAGCTCCCAAAAGTCCCCTGTTTCATTGATATGATGGGTATTCATAATAGCAAAATGGTAGAAACCTTCGTGCCCACAAGAAACCAAAATAAGGGTCAAGGGAAGCAATACAAATATTCACACAATTGATCAGAAGAAAATTAATAAAAAAATAAAGGGTATACAAATTGAGATATACTAATACTGTTTGTAGCTGATAGAACCACACACAATTGCTTTCTTACTGAATACAAGTGTATCTGTACAACATATATACCATGAACAACATGACTGCTCACACTAGAAAAACCCAGTTCATAGAGTGCAAGAAATCATGCCATAAATAAATTAAACCTACAGAAACCGATAACTGTAAATAAATACAAAAACATACTGTGAAAACTAGACAAAACTTTGAAGCAGCAGTGGTAATTCAAAATAAAATAAAGCAATGTGCAAATATGGAATTGGCAAAACCTTACCAACACTATGATCAGATAGGCTGCTGCCAACGAGGCTTCTGCAGTCAACCAGAGTTATGACAGAGTAATGCTCCCAGCAATTTCCAAGCTCCTTGAGAACGGAAGTGGCTTTAAGCCCAGCTGCTGTTAAAGCTCCACACATTGTTGTTCTTTCTGTCTTGCAAACCTGTGATGGCAATCCATCAACATCAAAATTGATACTCATGAAATCATAGAGCTTATAGTTCATTAATTTATAATGATATAACGTAGAGAACAAAACCTAGTGTGCATTTACTGGCATTAACAATGCACAAATGTAAGACCTCATGGACTATAAACTCTTTGTGGACAATAAACTCTATTAACATGGAAGATAATAGACTTTATGGCCTAGCTATCACTAGGCTATAGACCTTATGGACTTCCTATCCACAGTTACAGAACAATTCCTATCCTCTTCATTGACCTAGATACTAGGAAATAAACCTTATGGACTTCATATCCGCATAACATAATTCCTATCCTCCCCATATGACTTCTCTGACACTACTAAATCAAACAGTACACAGTATTGGATATTGACTTGCAGCAATGCTACAAAACTATCTATAAATCTATCAGTACATATTATCAACTTACATTCTCAAGCTGAGCTGTCCTCTCTGAGCATAAGCACAGACGAACGATTTGCGAATGGCGAGGAGAATTAGGATCTTCAAATGGAAAATTGGCATGCCTCCTGGACCCTAAAGAATATCCCAATAAGTCAACCCCATGAGCCCAGAAGGGCTTGTTGGCCTGGCCTCTAGGAATTGCATCCTCTATAGCCATAAAATTTAGGTTTTCTTCATGATATCCATTCTTCTCTGTCTGAGAATTGGTTTCATATAAAGATCTATAAAGATCTTAGAAATTTCTATAAAGATCTTAGAGGCTAGATCAGTGTGAAAGAGGGAGAGAGCCAACAAGTACCATGGATAGTGAGTAGGTTTCATATCTATAGTCTCTTTATTACAGGATGGTATAACATTACTAATCAGTGAGGCACATAGACCAGTGTACATGTTTCCACCAAGAAAGCTCATAACACAAAGACTAATCGCCCGGTTGGATTCTTCCCTGCACCTGCTTTGGCTGGATCGAATCCCTATATCAGGAGTAGTGCCAGCGGGGAGGTGGGCCAGCATCTAGCTAGTCCAAATCATCCATCCAGGCACATCAATCTCAATTTTATGTTTGAAGTGGCAGGCAGGCCCCTGACTTATAAAGGGTTCATTCATGCGCTCGTTCTCGCTTATTGATCGGATTACCTTATGGATGCTCGACACCTTGATGAGGTCTGACCTAGATCGGATGCCCAGCTATATCGAATGGGCGGCGAGATGAGGGATGTTTCTACTCAAGCATTGATTGACTAAGCCAGTTTTTTCCTACAGGATTCCAATCGGGGCCAACAGGATAGATAGATTGGGCTGATTCCATCCATAGGTTCAGATTAGTGCGTCGCCCTACTTACTATTATTAGGTGACCCCTATTCTTATTTGAGCTCTTCCAACCTTTTCACAATGGCAAGCAATTACCGAATCCACAATGGCTGGCAAGAGCGCCCCCAGCTTATTCCTATAGCTATGGCCAGATCTTCCAATCACCTGGGAAAGCCGAAAAAAAGAAAGTGAGGGGCCCTACCGCTCTAGGAGCAATCAGCCAGCACACCGGTGCTCCACCTACTGGCCAAATTAGATATAAAAGGAGGACGTTAATACCAGTTCCCCATTCATCCCGGAATTCAGATCTTTTGACCGGGAATAAGAATCTCGCTTGACCAATCTTGCACATAAAGACTCGTTACGTAACGTATCCTCTCTCTTGCGACCGAAAGGAGCTAAGGAACCAGTAACTAAGATGGGTGGGGTTCATGAAAGCAGTAAAAGGAGCTAAAGAGGGATCTCCTAGTGTCCAAACAGGACTAACTGCTTAAAGACTGGGATCTGCTAATGACAGATTGCTCACCCGGGGTCTCAGGATCGGCATGAAAATATTGAAACCATATTCCACAGAAGTGAGATCTTGAAACCATCCAGCATTCTCTCCCAAGTTCCCAGCATCTGGGAGATGAAGGTTGGTATTTCAAGTCCTTCACTTTCATACCTCCGATGAGTGGATTATCCAGAACGAGGTTTCGAGAAAGGCAGGCAAAAAAGAAAATCAGAGTGTTTTCTGTATTTGGTAGCATCTGAAGTTCTGGTCTCCAACAAGCTAATCACTCCCACTAGAAAGCCATAATGAAATTTCCATATGTGATCTGTATGTTTCTACACTCAACATCTGCATTGCACTCCTTATAAACCATCTCCTAAAACCACTGTATCAATGCATACTAAGCTCACCAGAAATCTTTTTAATAATGACCATAGCTCCTGTAGGGATGGTATCGCCATAATGCATGCCACAGCAGTAACACACTAAAGCCTACTAAAAGAGAAAGCTTGGATTGTGGTGTGACTCCCTAGCATATGTGTTATACAATAATCCACCTCTAGCCCTCTAAGTAGCTCTATAATGTATCTCTCCTCGCATCAGTGCCAAAATATGTCGCAGAGAAGCAATGTAGGTTGATGCCATTCATTCAAACCGACTTTGTTGTAGAGGAACGTGTCAGTCAACCTGTGTGTTAATGGTATACATATTGCAGAGGAACAAAGTCTTATACATCGTGAGCCATATGAACTGTGTAGAGCCAAGAGCCATCGGTAATAGAATTGGTAGTAACAACATACCAAGCAGCTCTGCTACTGCTGTTCAATGAAGCTACGAAGATGAGCTGTGTAGAAATTAAATTAAATCTCTGAGATATTTTCTGGAAGAGAATCATCAATACCTGAACAAAATAATGCATCATTACTCTCCATAAGATTTGGCTTATCTAATGGATCACTAAAGTCCAGTACCAAACAAAGAATTCAAGCAAGAAGACACATCAAGGCCTTCTGTAAGCATAGGCATCTTCAATGGAGCACCCATGTTAGAAGGTTCCTGGTTGCTAGCCACTGTGTCTACTTTCACAAGTTGTATATTTTCTCCAACTTTGAATTCTTGTGTCTCTTCAGCTCCATTCTGTACAGATTGTTCTTCCTGGTCATCCTTACTACCATACTTGAAACAAGTCATTCATACTACTGAAATGGAGCAGCCTCGCTGCTAGATAAAGCTCAAACTTGATGAAGATCTTCTTACTGTTATTCAAAACTTTTTGCAGGGTTATGATTTGAAACCCTGCTTCGAATGAAACTCCAAGTGTAGAAGATAGTTTTGATTTTGAAATGCTAATAGTACAGACAGTGGATGTCAACAATATCACTGACTGCCAGAACAATCTGCCCATGCATACACTCTTCCTTGATTATGATATTGAAGATAGGCAAAGGAGGTAATACCAATGAGATAGATCAATGCTTCAGAGAATGAAGATCGGTGGATACTCCTGGACTTGTTATGGAGATTGAAGACACAGTAAAAATCTAACATTCCTTAGAAGTGAAGTCAGATGATCTTTGGTATCATCGATATTTGTTCCTTTCACTTCTTCATAGGCACCTTACTAGCTAGTGCCAGTGAGAAGTATCAGTGAGTTCTGAGGGAGCAACATATATTTTCTTACTATTCCAACTATATGCCCTAGACTTGAATCTAAACAGCGAATTGTGAACAATGGTGTCTTGTCACTTACAAAAAAACTCAACAGTGCCTTGTGTATCTTAAATTCAACAAGTTTATTTATGCTGATCTCTGTAAGATTACAGTCTTCATTAGGAGTTCTTTCCATGGTCATATAAGATGATTCCATTTGATGCTATTGGTTAGATTACATATAAACATCGAATTCTCAACAATGGTGTCTTATCACTTAAAAAATACTCAACGGTGCCTTATGGATCTTAAACTCAACATGTTTATTATGCTGGTCTCTGTAAGATTACAGTCTTCATTAGGAGTTATTTCCATGGTCATATAGGATGACGCCATTTGATGCTATTGGTTAGATTACATATATATGGAGTATCGATTCCATATTAACTATGCATCAGTGCCAAAATATGTCGCAGAGAAGCAATGTAGATTGATGCCATTCATTCAAACTGACTTTGTTGTATAAGAATGTGCCAGTCGACCTATGTGTTAATGTTATACATAATGCAGAGGAACAAAGTCTTATACATCGTGAGCCATATGAACTGTGTAGAGCCAAGAGCCATCGGTAATAGAATTGGCAGTAACAACATACCAAGCAGCTCTGCTACTGCTGTTCAATGAAGCTACGAAGATGAGCTGTGTAGAAATTAAATCTCAACTAAATTTGGAAGATGAAGATCTTATTCAACTTCTGTATTTAGTTTCATGTGGCAAGATCGAGATTCTTCTAAAGGAACCTAGCACTGCAACAATATCTACAAGTGATAATTTTGAATTCAATCCTCCCTTTTCGCACAAGTTGAAAAATATTAAGATTCCACTTACAGATATGAATGCAAATGAGAGGAATAGAGTGATTGAAAATGTAAAAGAAGACAGACATTTCTGAATAGATTCAACAATAGTTCTCATCATGAAGGCTAGAAAAATCTTACCTCAGCAACAACTATTGAGTGAGTGTGTTGAACAATTCCAAAGCACATTCAAGCCCGAACTTAAAGCAATAAAATCCAGAATTCAGGACTTGATCTCAAAGGAGTACTTGGAACGTGACAATGAAAACAGTAATTTATTGAGATATATAGCCTAATATCGCTGATTGAGATGCAAGTCGAAAACAAATCTGTAATGCAACATATGGTTAATTTTGTTTTATTTTAGAGAAATAAAACATATCACAGATTGGATTTTCCATGTGAGTTCGACTGACTAACATAGAAATACTCTGTTTTGCAATAGAGGATGAAGAAGTTTTCCAAGTCAGCTAATCAGTCACCCAGTTCTACCTTAAAGAGGAGGGACTTAGATAATGCATGGTTTTTGTGCCACAACTCATCAGAGGAGAGAACACTGCTCGACTCATGCTATTGTTCCTTAAATTTTGTTTTATGTTTCAGACAGGGAGCTCCATCCCTTCGTCTACAAGGAAATAACATAAAGTGGTGATGGATCGATATAGAAGTTAAAATTATTTGGATCTAAAGGAGTGGTGGTTTTATCCACTACTCCAGCTAGTGCCTAAAAAATATAAAATTTGGGTTTGGTGGTTGTGAATTCCATTGTCACTGAAGGTAGGTATAGCCTAATTTTGGTGTCCACCAGAAACCTATCAATTACTTTGGCTATACCCTCTTTACCCTTCCTTTCATTACACCAATCTTACAAATAGCATGCACTTTCAGAACCTAGTCAAAGAGCCCCCAACTCCAATAGTTTTTCAGACTGGTTATGATTTGAAACCCTGCTTCGTCTGAAACCCCAAGTGTAGAAGATAGTTTTGATTTTGAAATGCTAATAGCATTGACAGTGGATGTCAACAATATCACTGACTGCCAGAACAATCTTCCCATGCATATGCTCTTCCTTGATTATGATATTGAAGATAGGCAAAGGAAATTATACCAATGAGATAGATCAATGCTTCAGAGAATGAAGATCGGTGGATACTCCTGGACTTATTATGGAGATTGAAGACACAACAAAAGTCTGACATTCCTTAGAAGTGAATTCAGATGATCTTTGGTATCATAGAGATTTGTTCCTTTCACTTCTTGATAGTCACCTTACTAGCTAGTGCCAGTGAGAAGTATCAGTGAGTTCTGAGGGAGCAACATATCTTTTCTTACTATGCCAACTATATGCCCTAGACTTGAATCTAAACAACGAATTGTCAACAATGGTGTCTTGTAACTTAAAAAAAAAACTCAACAGTGCCTTGTGGATCTTAAATTCAACAAGTTTATTTATGCTGGTCTCTGTAAGATTACAGTCTTCATTAGGGGTTCTTTCCATGGTCATATAAGATGATGCCATTTGATGCTATTGGTTAGATTACATATAAACATCGAATTCTCAACAATGGTGTCTTGTCACTTAAAAAATACTCAACGGTGCCTTATGTATCTTAAACTCAACATGTTTATTTATGCTGGTCTCTGTAAGATTACAGTCTTTATTAGGAGTTATTTCCATGGTCATATAAGATGATGCCATTTTGACACTATTGGTTAGATTACATATATATGGAGTATCGATTCCATATTAACTATGCATCAATGCCAAAATATGTCGCAGAGAAGCAATGCAGATTGATGCCATTCAGTCAAACTGACTTTGTTGTAGAGGAACGTGTCAGTCGACCTGTGTGTTAATGTTATACATAATGCAGAGGAACAAAGTCTTATACATCGTGAGCCATATGAACTGTGTAGAGCCAAGAGCCATCGGTAATAGAATTGGCAGTAACAACATACCAAGCAGCTCTGCTATTGTTGTTCAATGAAGCTACGAAGCTGAGTTGTGTAGAAATTAAATCTCAACTAAATTTGGAAGATGAAGATCTTATTATGAGGCCGAATTGACTGGGTTTGGCTGAGCTCATTTGGAGGAGATTTTTGTTGGTTTGACTAGCATTAACTTTCTGGTTACAACATCTTGTTAACTGTTGTTTGGCTGGACTGTTTTGACAGTGATTGGGCAAGTAATTTTGTATGATGTACTCTCTCTCTCTCTCTCTCTCTCTCTCTCTCTGTGTGCTGAACTTTTGAAGAATAATAAGAAGATTTGATCAAAGGGTTTTCCCCACATTGGGGTTTTTCTCTAGCATCCGCCAAATATTGTGCCCTCTTGTCTTGACTTGTCTTATTCTTATTGTTTATGTTCTATCTACAAATACTCTCAATATTTATGTGATTGCTAATCTGGAAATTTATATTGGGCTAATAAGGAAAATTGACGTAAATTGCTCTAAAGCATAAGAACATACCATTGTTATCTAAAATTAACAATCATTCTATAATTAGCATGATTAAAATGTAGAAAAATGTTATGGAGTGTCCAAGTAGTGTAGAACAGAGAAGCAAGAAAAAATACCACAAGACAACCATAGGGTTGATAGAACCATGTTTAGGCACATTAGATATTGCTTGGTGACAAAGTCTTACACCTTTGAAAGGAATATTTGTTTCCCTACATTTCTATTGAACAAATACAAACCTGAATATGTTCTAAGGACTATCATGGAGGGAGTCGAGATGACCCATAGGACCCATAGCTGAATACACAAGGGGATTTCAATGCTGGAAATCTAGTTTATAGCATAGTAGCAAGATTTGGTCATATTGCTCTTTATTATATGGAAATTCGGCAACAATACAAAATTCAGTATGTTTTTACTGCAATGCAGATACAGAACAGTTCACTTACCTTATAATGTCTTTGATACCCATCAACATATAAGCCCCAAAAAAACAGAGCAAAAACCTCAAAAAAATAAAAATAACAGTAAGAAAACACTTAAAAATAAACTACATTGCAAAATTTTCAAAGAATAAATTGCTTTTTCTGGTTTTAGTGTGTTCTGAGGATGAAATTCTTCTAAAATATGGAACAAAACGCTTATTTTCATACTGAGAAATATAGATTTCCATATTGGAACCATGCTGCATTTCTTTATTAGGTATTTTCCATACTAAGTTGTATTTGAATACATATTCGGATTCAAATTTTGCTACTATGGTTTATAGCCATTCCTAGTTACACGTATGCTGAAATCAGGGAGGTCAAGGTAATCAGATAAATTGTCACAACAATTATGAACAAGAGGCAACCTTCCTTGAAATTCTTGAACCTCCAGTAATCAGAAAAATTGTCACAACAATTATGAACAAGAGGCAACCTTCCTTAAAATTCTTGAACCCCCTACCCTTGCCTGGATTTGCTCACGGCACCAATCAGTCCTCATGTACATGTACATCAAAATATTTATTATATAATTAACTATAAATTTGTTAACATTAAAACGACAAATAGATCCTTTGTTCATGTAGAGATGCTCACTGACGACCATGTTGACAATGGCGATGAGAGGGAGAAACTGTCGTGATATCCAATCTTCAATATACATATTTTAGATAATAAAGACTGACCTACTAAGTTAACCAAGTAGCCGTTATACAAAGTACACATAAATGAAGCTCAAAGCTAAGAGATTTTTTTTCTCACTTTCTTTGCTTCCCACACAAACTATTACTCGATTTCGATTTTTCTTATTAGATTCCAAAATTTAATGAAATTATCTGGCTGGGAGCATTGTTGCAGTGCATGGCTTTTACCCACTATCTCCACTACAAATTTTGAAATGACAACAAAAAATCCATTAAGACCGGAATCTCCCCACAACAGTGAAAGCAGAGTTCATTATTCAAGAACAAAGTAAAGCGAACCAAATACTCTAAGAGCAGGACATGCATGAGTCCTCCAGACCCAGATCCACTAGATTGATTGCATCATTTTTTCAGCTGGATGAAGCATCGATGACCCGGTAGATGCACCAGTCATGAGCAAAAATAACAGACGATCAGTGATTCAGAAGCACCCTTACCAAGCACAGTTGAGATCATCCAGATAATCCACAACGCCATCTAGGTATGCTATCTTACAGAAGCTATAATTCTCAGCTTATATCTTGTAGACACTAGACAAACACCCATCACCAGGGTTCTCCCTTCCACACGTAACCTGTCAAACTTTGCAGTCCGATGAGCTTCAATAAAGTTTGCCAGGATAGAATCCAGCCTGGTTTATGGCCCTGCATACCTCTCCTTTGACGCTTAGATAAATTAGGACTTATTTATTTTCTAGGCTTCTGCTATTAGTCTCGTCTTCATTGTATCAGGTTTATCTGTTATTATAACCCTTGAAAATCTGATAAGGAAGTCCAAGAGATGCTTCTCCATATTTGCGAATGGCATTCTTCGTAAAACTATTGACATAGACTAGTGCACCTAAATCTGGGGGATTTAAACTGGTTACCTACTAACACGTAACCAGAACCAGCCAGATGCTCGTCTTCATTGTATCAGGTTTATCTGTTATTATAACCCTTGAAAATCTGATAAGGAAATCCAAGAGATGCTTCTCCATATTTGTGAATGGCATTCTTCGTAAAACTGTTGACATAGACTAGTGCACCTAAATCTGGGGGATTTAAACTGGTTACCTATTAACACGTAACCAGAACCAGCCAGATGCTCAACAACATTGGCTACAAACAATTGAGATAATCACCCCTTTGTTATTTTATCATTTGTCATTCTGTTAAATCTGAAATCTTATTTGTAGTCTCTCCTTTTCAGCGAATACCTTTAAGCACTCCAGCATCAATATATAGTTTTAGTCCCATTAACCTAATGTCCTTTCATCATTTGTGGACATTTATATAATTTATTTCTTTATTCTGAAATTCTTCTTAAAATTATTATTTCCATTTCTTTATGAACCTTCTGCTGTCGAGCAATTGGTGTTATTTTGAGCAAAATAATTTGTAAACGAAGTTTCTTGGTTAGTGAAAAGCCCGCCAAAAATACCTCTACGCCAAGTAGATCCCTGGAAAGTGTCTATCTCTCAATGTTAGTGACATCTCAACGCATTCACCCATTCGGGAGCTTTCGTAGGTAGTCAGCGTCGTATGTAGAGCATCTAGCTCGGCGGGCCTCACAGTTTGTGAGGAAGAGTAAGCAGATCACAGAGTATTTGCTTATTTCACTCCTTTCGGAAAACCTATAAATTTTTTAAAGTAACTGCTACTTACGAATCATAAGTTTTTTAAAATAAATTCTACTTAGTTTCAGATTTTTAGATTTTTAAGGGGTTTTACCGACCCAGAAATAGAGATTCAATAAATGGAAGAGAAGCTTACTGATGGTGACATCGCCATCGGGGCTCTGGAGCATCTTGTCCATTCCCTTGGGGCCGAGTGAGATGTGGAGGATTCTCGCAACGGACCTGGCGGCCGCAATGTTGGCCTTCTGAGCATCTAAGCCTCTGATTCGGGTCTTCTGCTCCTGCTCCTTTATTATGATAAATGGCCTCCCGTACTCATCAAATGCCAGCGCCATCCCTGCAAACAGTAACAGATTGCAGCACAGAGATTAAAACCTAGACATACAAGAGTGGCTGCTAAAAACACACTGGATTTTGAACCAGAAACCTGAAATGCGTGTACTCCTCTCTATGTGGAAGACTGAATGTGCGGGTGGAAATCCATTGAAGTTAAAAATGGAACATACCTTGGCGCCGTCAATGGACTGAAGAACCGATCGTGGGGTTCGAGTGTCTGCTACTCGTGAACCCTAATTCGCAAATCTCTGCAATCTCGTTTTCGCTCCCGCCCTGCGAAAAGCGAACAGATCCTCCTTCTTGTTCTAGAACGTAAACGAAGTTTGGGTTGGGAGGGGTTTTGTAAAGAAAAGTAAAGCTTTACCTTTTATTAAAACAATAAATACATTTTTTTTATTTTCACATCACTAAAGAAGTAACTATATAATGTTTTTGGTTATTGGTTAGGTTATAAAATATTTGTAATAATAATAATATAATTTTATGGTTGTTGTTTAAGTTTATTAGGTGTAATTTTTTTTAATTTCAATTTAATAATTTTTAAATGGAAAAATATGATTTTAATTTGGTTGTATTGAAAATATTTAAATGTTTTTACAGATAAGGTGGGTGCAAACAAAGGAGAATATATAGTAAGTCTATTTAATAGTTAATAACAAGTGTTAATTTCTTAAAATTATATGATAAATTTGAAAGGAGTAGGGTATGTATCTTTTTTCGGGTGAAATATATTAAAATTATTGTGTGAATGGGGTTGTAAGACCCTATATTTTCATCCTGGGAAAATATAGTCCTCTCTTAGCCACTTGCATAGTTTAGATTGTCATAAGCAAAGTAGGTACATTGTCTTAAGATGTAAACATTTCATTTTAAGCAGTGTCATAATGTGGTTTCAGCGAAGCATTAAAAGATGGAATGAGCATGCACATTTGGGATGCTAGTGTTATATTCAGCGTGAGGCATGATTGCACGTCTAAGAAGACTCTAACAAGGGTTGCAGAGGAGAGGTTGGGGGATTGTAGTCTCACTTAGAAGTGTATACAAGCAAGTTAAGCCCTATGAGAAGTTGTGAAACAAAATTAAGGGATTTGACAAGTTGCACGAAGGCAACTTAGTAGTGGTACTAAGTGAGCAATCCTTGATTCAACTTGATACTCTCTCCTTGGCACTACCACTTTGTAAGATGGAGAAGAAATGTGAAATAGATGTGCAACCCACTAAAGAAGTTGAAGGTTGTTGTAATGTATATCGGTGGTTATGTCATGATGTGAAAGGAAGTGTTGGAACTTGGAAGGTGACCATTAGAGTAGATTTACCATGGAGTGCAAGGAGGTGCAAGGATCTGATAAGGAGGGAACTACACAAATCTAACAAGTAGGCCATATTGGGTTAGGATATTACTATTTTGGGACATCCAAAGTTGAAGGTGCATTTTATGGAGGTGCAGTCGAAGTGCTTCGGTGCGTGCCACAGCGTAAGGGTATCTAGGACTTTTAGTGTGTGTTAGTGGTGTTAGTGCATTGTGTTTGATCAACACTAGCTAGAATGTGTTCCATGAAGGAAAAAATCCCACAAATTTGGGATGACTTAACCATTTGGCATTTAAGGTGTGTTATGTCCTAGTTTTGAGGAGACAATTAGAACCATCTTAGAGTGTGATGGGTTGTGCCATGGACTTAGGTCCACTTATATGGGTTGAGGTGTAAAGGTACCATGTGAGTTGAGTAAAATGATTACAATGCTTACCTATATAAAGTGTTTATGATATAAGATTAATAAGTTTTTTTTGGAGAATGGAAGAGGAGGATAAGAAAAGAGAGGCATTAAGGTTTGTTGTAAATCAATCAAAAGGAACGAACTTGTTAATCTTATTAGCAAGATTGTTCAAGTTGTCTCTTCAATAGGAGTGAATTTTGGCTAGGACTAGGGAGTTAAGCATTGATTGGGTACTCTGGAAATCCAAGACCTAACATATCCAAGCTAGTCCATTAAATAGATTCATCTTGGGCAAGGGTTGTTAAGGCTAAGGTGCAAATATCCCCTCTACTCAAACTATTTAACATGCAAAGTTGGATCTGATTCTTCAACTTGTCCTGACGATGAACCACACTGGTTGGTTCGGAACGCCTAAACAAATGATATATCTTGTGATTTACGCTGGAAAAATTTCTCGTAAACTACACATTAAGAAAGTTTGTGCACTCCTATATGGATAAACATGCTTATTATCTTTCATGAGTTTCATCAAATATTTAACATATTATTCATCAACTTTATTTAGATATTCATCATCTCCAATTAACAAATATACATTAAGCAAGTTCATGCACTCTTATATCGATAACATGCTTATTATTTTTCATGAGTTTCATTAAAGATTTAACATATTATTCATCAACTTTGGATTTTGCGAGGATGAATTCTAGTATATTACCAAGTGTGTTTTTTTCAATTGTAGTTCTTACTTTCATGAGTAATTTGGTTGTAATTTTTACTTCCACGATTAATTTAGTCTAAGTTCTCTAGGTAGTCATTAATGATCTATTCAGTGCTATGTGGGGGTTTTACTTTTCAACAAATATGAAGTATCTATGTTACATTGGGACCTAGTGACCTTGTTGAAAAACCCTAGCAAACATCTTTGAAACCATTTACTAGCACTAGTTGAACTTGAGATATCTCAAAAACTAAAAGGAACAAATAAGGGTTGCTTTGCCAATCCACTCATAACCTAATCCACTTTGGTGTACTTATATTCTCAAAGTGAATCAAATACCAAGAATGATCTATGTCTGTTAAAACCTATAATCACATTGTTTCCCTAATAGCAACTAAAAACTTCTATACCCAGTTGTTGAACTTTTGCAACCAATTATAAACCTTCAACAAGAAGTAGTTTTCTAATGAGAATTATTGCCATATCTTCCTTGGTTTTACGAGGAAAAAGAAATAAAATTTCATTTGTTATCAAAGGTAAACCAAATTCATTATTTGCATACTTCCAAACCTAGGGTTTCGTATCCAAAGTAAATCCTAACCACATCAATGAAACAAACTTTGTTTTTATGTATCATCCAAACATTATGTACAATTACAGACTCACCTCTAATCCATTGTTTATAAAAATGTTGAATATTTTCATACATGATATACTGAACAGTTGGACAATGAAATAGTTGTCATCGCTATTATTCCATTTATATGCTTTTTGCAACTTATTTGAAAGAGCAATTTTGTCCCAACAATTAGACTTGTAGCATAAAGAACATGGTTAATACATATGATTAGACCAAAAACTAGTTACTACCAAAATTCAACCAAAAAAAATATTACTGCATAAAAATAGAATTAAAAACAAAAATTTCCCAAATTAAAAATAAATAAATGATAAACTTTTTTTTACCAAAATTTAGTGATTTTTTTGGTGCTAATACTAACATCACCATTACAACAAGATATTTTTCTAGTGCTAATACTGCCATTACAACAAGATATAAGAGGGATATAATGCAAAAAGTTTAATAATAATATGTATGTAGAAGATGGTCTTCAGACTGGTGAATTCATGATAATCAATGGGACTACAGTCAAAATAATTGGATGTTATTTACTTTTTTACATAGATTGTCAAAATAATTGCATAAATCGATTTTTTTTAACCAAAATTTAACAAAAACTTTGCTAGTGCTAACATTAGAACCACCATTACAACAAGATATCTTTCTAGTGTTGAAAACACCATTATAGTAAGATACCTCAAGAGAGACAGAAAATCTAAAAAGTATGATAGTAATACGTATCCAGAAGATGGTATTGAAACTAGTAATTGTTCACGAATCCATAAGATTGTAAGGTCATTCTCATTATCATAATCATTGTCATCATCATCACATCCTTGTCATTGTTATTGCCATCATTACATTATCATCATAATCACCATTCATGCCATCATCATCATCATTATGGACATTGTTTGCAATTGTTCATAATTGTAGATGTTGTAAGAAATATCATCAACCCAAAAAATGTGATCAGTGCTAGAAAAGGGTTGTTTAGGACACATTGATATACGTAAGAGAAATAACAACTCTATTTTTGAGAGATGATCGATGATGATGATCATCACCACCATTATCATCGTCATTGTCATTTTTATCATCCCCATCATCATCATTAATGTAATTTCTATCGACATTGTTGTAATCATCATCATCATTCATGCCATTATAGTTTTTGATGATGACCTAGATGAAAATGATGATGATGACACCAAAGATAATTCTTATGATTATGACAATGACAACATCTAAAATTAGGAAGATTCGCCAACATCATTAGCATCGTCATCATCATAATCATTGCCATCATCATCATTGTCATTGTAACCACTATCGTCTTTATCATCATAATCACAATTCATGTCATCGCCATCATCTTCATTTTCATCATTTTCAATATTATTGACATTGTCATCAATTGTTCATAATCGTCAATGCCATAAGGAATATCATCAATGCATAAAATATGATGAGTGTTGGAAAAGGGATGCAAAAGCGAACATAGAAATGGGGGCAACAATAGAAGTAAAATTGGATGAAAAGTGGATACAACATAAGTAGATGCACAACAACATGAAAAACATGACACAAAAGTGGATGCAAAAGTAGATGCAGTTGTCGATGCAAACTTGGATGAAAACATGTAGGCAAAAGTGGAAGCAAACATGGGTCCAATGGTAGGTGTAAAACTTGGCACAAATTGTGGTGAAACAAATGTGGATGCAACAACGGACACAAAAGCAGATGCAAAAATGGCTGAAACAAAAGTGGATGCAATAGGGGATGCAAACATGGAAGCAAATGTGGTTGCAATGGTAGGCACAAGATATGGTGCAACAAAAGTGGATGTAACAATAGACAAAAAATATGCAAAATAAGATGCAAAAATGGATGTAAAAGTGGAAGCAAACATTGATGCAACAGGCAAAACAAAATTGGATGCAAAAAATGGATACAATGTAAGTAGATGCAAAAGTAGATACAAAACGAGATGCAAAACCCAATGCATAAACCTGACACAAAAGTGGATGCAAAAATAGATGCAATATTTGATGCAAAAGAGGATGTGAACATGGATGCAAAATTGGAAGCAAACGTGGATACGACAGTGAGTGCAAAACATGGTGCAAATTGTGGCATAACAAAAGTGGATGTAATGATAGATGCAAAAAAAGAATCAAAGTATGATGCAAATGAAGATGTAAAAAGGGATGCAAAAAGTGAAATTTAAAATGGGTGCAACAGTGGATGCAAAATTGTGTGCAAAAGTGGATGCAATAGAAGTCGATGCAAAACGAGACACAAAACCCGATGCAAATCCTGGTCCAAAATTGGATACAAAAAGGGATGCAAAAATAGATGTAGTAGTTGATGAAAACCTAGACGCAAATGAGGATGCAAACATGGATGCAAAATTATAATCAAAAGTGGGTGCAAAAGGAGGTGCCAAACTAGGCGCTAATTGTGGCACAAAAATATTAGATGCAATAGTGGGTACAATAATAGATGCAAAAGAGGATGTAAATATGGATGCCAAACAAGATGGAAAAGTGGATGCAACAAAAGTAGATGCAAAATTATATGCAAAACTAGACACAAAACTCGATGTAAAACTTGGCGCAAAAGGGATGCACAAATGGATGAAAAAATGATTTAAAAAAGGATGCAAAAAAGGATGCAAAAGTCGATGCAAAAGTTGATGCAAGTGTAGGTGCAAAAAGTGGATGCAAATGAGGATGAAAAAGTATGTCAAACAAAATTAGGTGCCAAACTTGATGCAAAACCTGGAACAAAACCTGGTGTAAAGGATGACACAAAACTTGGCATAAAATTTGGTGCAAAACGTGGTGCAAAACCTATTGCAATACCTGGTGCTAAACTTGGTGTAAGATTTGGTGCAAAACTTGATGCAAATTTTGTGTCAAGTTTTGCACCATATTTGATAAATGGATGCAAATAGCACCAAAAATGGGCTCTAGATGCAAAAAAAGAAGTAAAAAGGGACGCTAATCGCTGGTTTTGTTGTAGTGTGTGAAAGATGTGGCATGCGAACTGTTACCCACATCCTTGAAAATTATTAAGTATTTAATATAATAAATGGTTATTTTTGGAGAAATGTGTGTGTAGAGTAATGAAGTAGATGAACACTTCTACATAATTTGGAAAATGACTAAGTAAAAATGGAGAAGAAATAATGTTGTAAAATGACTAAGTAAAAAGGGAAAAGAGATAAGGTTGGAAAATGACTAAGTGAAAAGGAAGAAGAGATCAGGTAATTCCACATGAATAATATATAGTTAGTAAAACGAAAAAATAAAGAAAGGATATGAATAATAGAAGAAATGATAAAGAGAGGTACTGGAGATATGTTGGGGAAAACATGGTATCTTTGACATATGAATTTTACATTTTATTCTAGAAAAAGTTGAGACATAGGGAATCAGGGATATCCAATGAGAAGAAGAGCATGATCAATTTGTTTGATTTTAGTATCCTTTCTTTTATTATTTCTTTTCAAAAGAAAAATCATCTTTGCTTTCATAGCATGGATACGATTAAAAGTGGTTTAAAGCTTGTTGTTTTAGAATCACACCATTTTATGTGTCACATGGAAACATAAACATTAGGCTCCAAATATAGGACAGTGACCCCCTGTGCGTTGTTGAGAATCCCTGAATCAGACTAGTTGCATTCTCCATTGGGCTATGAAGTCATCCCTATTCTACAAACAATTTATTAGAAAACTTTCACTTAAATAACAAAAATATATACAAAATCAACTTACCTTGTCATACTTGGACAAAATGGTAGCGCTCATGTATAAGTATACTTCTAATGGAGCTATGCACATAAAAAATTTATATGCTTGTTGCCAACCATGTTTGCAATTTTTTCCTTATTGCAAATGTTTTGAAGGCACTCCTCCATTAAGTAATAGAAACTTTACCATGATGAAGCTGCAAAAATGAATTGATGTTGAAAATACACAGAGAACTAGAGGGTAGTTTCTTGTTCTTTACCAACAATCTTGTGTGTTTGAAAATAAAACATGTGATCCATCTCTCTTTTTGTAGATATCCCTTTATTGTCAATATTGGAAATAAGTCTTTTTCATGAGACTCTACCTAATATGAGAGATCAATAGTTTGAAAGTTAGATGTAAAGTGATAATTCTTGCTCATATCATGTTGACATTCTCCTTTCATCTCTAAACCTATTGCAATATTTTCACCACAATGATATTGAATGAAGTATTTGTGTATCTAATGGAGTATCATTCAATTCATTTTTTAACTCATTCTCAACATGTGGCTAATAATATCACTATAAAACATTTTGATTCTCATCTAGAGGAACATAATGTAAATAAATTTTCTTTGGATCCAGTGTTATTCCTTCCTTTGAGACCACATGCCCCAAGTAATGTACCTCTATCTAAAATCAACTATATTTTCTAATCTTGGAATAAAATTGATGCTCTCTTAGCAATCTCAATATTGTTGCTAAGTGTTCGACATATTCTTTCTCATTCTTAGAATATACCAATATATAATCAATGAATACAATAACAAACCTGTCATGATAAGGATGCAACACACTATTCATCAAGTACATAAAAGTAGTTGTAACATTAGTGTTGAACCCCATAATTTCCTCATTTTTACCACTTTCCTACATTCCATCCTCCTTCTTTTTGACCCTCATAACTCTAAATCGGGCATCAGTTTACAAGGTATATGGCATAGCAGGTATCCAATCATCTTTTATTTCATTAATGTCATTTTTATTTATTATTTAACTTAATATTTGCATGAACTATTGAATTGCACCAATTATGCAACTAGTGACTGATTCTGCAGCAAAATCAAAGGTTTGACTTGTTCCGAAACTCTAGAAGAGGAACAAGACATATGGCCAGGTGACAAATAGATGACATAATGATTTGTACATATCTTCATAACCTAGATCGATAAGGAAATCACCGTAGCAGCTCAGTCAAAGAAAAAGTCAATCACCGAGGAAGGCGAACCAAGTGAGTGAGGAATTAATGAATGTAGATATTCAACCTCATGATTTGCTTCACTGATAGAAAATCATGAGGAAATCACGTTATGTTATCTCTTCATGTTAATTTTAGTCATTGTCGAGTAGGGTAGGGTCGTAATACTTCGAAACAGTTATTCGTAAGAGATTATAAATTTGACTCTCAGCATGACAGTGATAGACTTGGATATTGTTTTTAAACTTTGTTGTTGCAATTAAAAAATTGGTTTCATTTCATCCTTTTGTTGTGTCATTTATCCATGCATATATAATCTTGTGAAGTAGTCATGTTGTCACCTACTTCTCGTAGGATGGCACCCTTGAGTTGTAAGGTTTTACTACTTTCATACCAACATTTCAATTCCACATTCTATATTGTGTTTAATTAATTTATTTCACTAATAATTTGATTGTCAACAGTAATCACAGAGTTGATAACAGAATACAATTTGTTTAGTCATTTTGTTGTAGTATGAATGAGTGAATTCAAGATCTCTTATGCACATGAAAGTAGTATAACAGAGTGTGGATTGATATGGATTTGTAATATGGTTTTGAGTTATAGTTGTGTGAATAATATTTCTATTTAAGTATAGAGTTAATTTCTCTCTGTGTCAGAATAATTTAGATCTGGTTTCATTATCAAGTTTTGTTTCAAGCAAATATGTGTGTGTGATTTCATTTCAAGCAAGAGTCCAGCAAGTGTGATATTTTATTTCAAGCAAGTGTGTGTGTGTGATTTCATTTCAAGCTAGAGTGAACCGTGCACATACATTTCATTAATTTACTAGCCCTAGTTGATAGTTCATGTAAGTAATTTAATGCCAATTAAATTACCAAACATTTTTGCATCGTTGTTGGGGAAGTGTATATAGGAGTCTTTTTCTTTTTCTTTTCATTAAAATTAAAAAATGAAAATCATATTCATAGGGAAAGAGATTCTAAAGGTAGACATGTAAGTAGAGGTAGGAGTTTGATTCCAACATCATGACTCACCCCACCATGAACTCGTAGTGCCACACCATCCACCCAAACTCATATTCCATCAATTGCAAGAAGACATAGACTTCCTGAGGTACTTAGATCTGAAATCTAACCTAAAGATTCACCAACTTATTCAACTAAAGTTGTATTAGAAGAATAAGATCCTACATCCCCAACTGAAGGAGTAATTTTTCTATCTTCAACTGGAGAAGGAAAAGAAATAGAAATACCTACTGAAGACGAAGAAGAAGAAACATATTTTAACATTCCATTGATAGAAGAACCAAAGGAGCTAGAGGAGGAACTAGAAAATCCAATTTGGAACCTTAAATTAGTTCTGAGGAATCTACAATTGTGGGAGAAGGGGAAGGAGAAGTACATAATGTGAATGGTGAACAACCTAGGATTGGAGGTGGAAGAGGAGGAAATAGAGGAGGTGGAAGAGGTGGAGGAAGAGGAAGAGGAGGTGGTAGAGGAGATCCAAAACCTTTTCGATTTCCCATCTTCGATGAAGATACCATAGCCACAATGAAAAATATCTCACCTTCCAACCTTCCTAATTTTCTTTGATTAAGAAATGAGGATCCTGAAACATTTCTCTTTGAGTTTGAAGTCTTGCGCAAAACTTATGACTAGTTGCTTGATACACAAAAGTTGAAATTATTTCCATCCACTCTTAAGGATGCAACATTAAAATTGTTTATGGACTTATGAGTACATTCTATAAGAACATGGGAACAAATGAAAACTACATTCTTAGAAAAATACAAGGATTATTGTACGCCCCATAACCTTAAAGATGAAATCTTTAAAATGATACAAAAAGAAGATGAAGATCTTAAAGCTTTCGTTGAAAGATTTTCTTATAATGTAAAAAAGGGTTAAAATGCACTATCTAGATGAAGAAACCTTGAAAGCTCTCTTACTAAAATGTATCCAAGATGAGTGGATAAATATTCTCAATTTAATGGGTAAAGGAGATATTTATCAGTTATCATTTGGATATATTTGTGAGTTATTCATACACATTTCAATAGGAAAGGCAAAAACTGGGAAAAATCCATAATCGAATATGACACAAGGTTTCAACACTCAAACATATACACAACCATCACAGAGTAATTGGACTGCACCCATGCCTTGGAAACCTTGGCCTCAACCTTGGGCACAAGGATGGAAAAATACTTATGGAAAGTACCCTCAATATCCTCAATTTCAACAACCTTACCCTATTTTTCCACCACAATATTTTCCTCAGCCTGTTCAACCCTCTAAACCTCAAAATCCAAACCCACAACTTTCACTACCATCTCCACAAAAGCCAAATCAACTGCCTGCTCAGCCACTTCTAAATCCAAATAATAAAAATTCACACAACATGGAAGGACAAAATTTCCAAACTTACAAGATAATTCCATTAGATCTAAACAATGTCCAACTTCGATCTGGTAGAGTATTGCAAAAGAATTCATCATCCGTTGTTATCCAGGAGTCTGAGAAAGATGACCTCTCTGAGAAAGGGACATTTCTTCATCAAGAGGAAAATTCGCAAAAAAAAACCACCCCTGTACATTCTAATGATACTCCAATAAACTCAACTCCCATTATAGAACAACCTTCAGTCTCTATTCAAAATCCACCTTTTCCTGAAAGATTGAAAATTGATAAAGGGCTTTTAAAATAGATTGTGTTGCCTTATTATCATATGATAGATGAACTGAAGAATGTTTGTATAAAAAATGCTTTGTTGCAAGCTATCAAAGAAATACCAATATTTGCAAAGACAATCAGGGAGTTAAGTATTAAAAAACCAGGAAGAAAAGCGAAAGAAGTTAAAAGAATCTAGTTAGTTGGAAAAATTGTTGATATCATGATGGGAAAGGAAATAGTTCAAAAATATCTATATCTAGGAAGTCCCAATGTGAAAACACACATTAATTGCATTGAGATTCCAAATACATTGATTTATTTAGGAGCAGCCATAAATATCATGAGTAAACAAACTATGAATCAATTGGAACTTCCTAATCTTCAATATACACCTACAGTAGTGCAATTAGAAGATAGATCTAGTATCAAACCTGATGGTGTTATAAAAGATGTATTTGTATCCTTGGATTCTTGGGAATATCATGTTGAGTTTATGATCTTGACAAACAAGAATAATATAGGAGGCCACCCATTGATTCTAGGAAGACCATGCTTAGCTAGAGTTGATGCTTTTATAAGTTGTAGATTTGGTGATATGTTTATCTATGATGGAAGTTTGACAAAGAAATTCACATTATATCCTCCTACAAAAAAAATGATAGAAGTAGAAAGTGAAGCATGGGTAGAATATGATAATGAAAACTTTGATATATACGACCATTTTTTGTTACTTCACAAATAGATCAAGAAGATCAAATTTTGAATTTAATGGAAAATTGTGAATCTTCCTCATTGTAACAGCCCTGGTGAAAATTCCATGTAATAAATGTTAAAAACAATAACCACAGATGATTGGACACTTATTCCAAGCTGAATGTTGGGTAAGACATCCTAAGGGGTGTTCATTTGGTTGTTTATGGCTAAGGAAATTGGCATAGGCAATGGCTAAGGCATTAATGAGACAAAAAGGTATTTTGGCACATTTATTTATGAAAATAATGGAAATTAGGAGAAAAGGAAGGTGAAAGGTCACATTTTGCATGTGAGGAGGAAAATGAAGGAAAATAATGGCAAATGAAGAAAATAAAGGCCTCATTAATAAAAAGGCTTATGAGGATCAGTGGGCAAGACTTGGTCAGTTTAGATTTGGAGCTCTCTCATTATTCTCTCTCTCATACTCTTGGACAGTTAGAGTTTTCTTGGAGCACTTTGGCATTGGAGAAAGAAAGGAAAAAGAAGGCAAGAGGAAGCAAAGATCAGGCAGGGAAAGGCAGGATCAGGCAGCTACAACAAGCTTCATTTTCGGTATCAACTTGCATGTGTATTTTCCTTGCTAGATTTGGCATGCATGGGATTGCATGTGTATTTTCCTTGCTATATTTGTCATGCATGGGATTGCATGTGTTTATTTTTCTACCGTGGCATGGGTTTTTCCATGTGTGACAATATTTTCAGCCTAGCCTTGCCATTTCCTTGTAGCTTTGATGAGATGGGTTCTCTCATGTGTTTTGTGGGGGATGGTCGGATTGGATTCGATGCTAGGTGGGGTGGATCTCTGAATTGACAAACACATGGTGGTAGTGATCCCTGAACCAGACTGAGGATGCATGAAGCCGCTAGCCTAGTAACTCCTAAACTGGGTCGTCGGTTGCAGTAAAGCCAAATTGTGTGCCTCAGTGGGCCTAGGAATCCTTGTCGGTGAATGACGCGATATACAGTAAAGCCAAGATGTGGATTTTCTCTCTGTTGGGCCTAGTGATTCCAGGATAGAATGCACGGTAAATCCTAGAGAGTATGTCTTGATGTAGGGCCTAGTGATCCTTGGATCAGACTTCAGATGCACGGTAAAGCCTGAGAGACTAGGAGGCACTCAAATTCCTCACGGTGTAGGTGGAGAACTCTGGTGGCATCCACACTGATTGGTGTTCTTTGATGTGTTCTATGAGTCCCACATTCATGCTTGGAATATGGCATGGGGGTGATTGGATAAAGAGAGACTTGGCTCAGCCAATCTATGGTCGGGTGGAACATGGTAGTCCCATCAACGGTTGGTTCATTGCATTTACTAATGAAAAATTCATTCCCTTGATTTTCATGTGAAAATGTACTGATATATATATGGATTTTGATGGTTGATATGTTTATTGTATTTTTGTTCCTATTATGTTGTTTATATGCACATTTACCTCAGATATTGTTACAAGTGGTATCAGAGCATGGTTCAAACACTTGGATTGGATGGGCTCTATCATAGGTAAAATGAAGAACAAAGGTTAAATTTTAGACCTTTCTATCATATATGTTATAACTTTTCTTTTGTGTCATATTAGAAGTTTAAAATTTGTCCATATTGAAGGTAAATTCAATTGATAATGTGGTAAAAATTTTGAGATATTGGTTCACAATACTTTAGGAATTATGATCCAAGGAAGATGACCTTCTTGAATGGACCTTTAAAGAGGTCAAGTTGGAATTTATGCAATAAATTTTCTTTTGCAGGATTTCAGAAGCTGAAAAATCATCCACTTTGAGGGGAAATACCAATTATTATGTGGTAGAACTTTCAGATATTGGGTCTTAATATTTTAGGAGATATGAGCAGAGGGAGTCAAGCCTTCTGAATGCTCCTAAAATCAGGTCTCAAACAGGTCACGCTGACATTTTTGTTATAACTTTTATTTTGGGAATTCTCAGGAGATGAAATATTTTCTAAAATGAGGGGAAATCCCACTTATATTGTGATAAAAGTTTCAGACATTTATTCGCTATATTTTAGGATATATGACCAGTGGAAGTTGAGCTTTCTGGACACTCCTAGAATTGTGCACCAAATATGATTGTGTTGGTATTTTTGTTATAAATTTTCATCTATGAAATATCAGAGGCTGAAACTTGAACCATAGTGATGTAAAATACCACTGATCATATCATTCAGTTTCCATAACTTGTACTACTACAGTTTAATATATATATGCATTGAATCATTCGCTATATTAGTTTGCATGCAAAGTGTTTGATGAAATGCTTAAATGGTTCAATGATTAATTGCGTACGAATTGTTTGATAAAATGTCCCAATGAGTATGCCGTCTGTGGTTGGGGATGGAATTGATGTGTAATAGTATTTTTGTAGTGATATATGCTTACTTTTATGCAAATACTTTTCTATATTAGTTTGCATGTAAATTGTTTGAATAAATGCTTACATGCAAATGTGATATTATAGTAGTTGTTTGAAGAAAATGTAAAAGTATGGTAATTGTTTGAAGAAAATGTTATTTTTTAAATGCAATTATATTGTAGTATGATAATATGGATGTAGCTTATCTATGCCTATTTTCATGCAAATAATTTGAAGATTTGCATGTAGGGAATTTGAAAGGTTGCATGCAAGGAATTTGAAAAGTTGCATGTAAGGAAATGGAAAAGTGGCATGTTTTTAGTTATTATGTTACAAGTGGAATAAGTGAAATGTTTTTGACTTAGTCTCATACAAATGTATAAGAAATAAAAATCAATTTATTTTCAAGTGTGATTAAATTTAGTAGAGCTTTGGAGATTGGGCCATTATAGTAGCTTCCTCCTTCTACCTTAGTGTGGACCATGGATAGTAAGAGGGTATGCTTATAGGTTGTTAGTATTGGTGAATGATGATTTCAAAGTAATAGACACAATGTCTTGATTTTTGGAACATGTGACTGACTATGTATGAATTATATGTCACTTACATGTTGATTTCATGATACCTAATTACATCCTTGTATGTTAGGTTACATTTTTTTGAAAATTTTTATTACATGCATCAGTCTTGTAGGTTGATTATAAGAACTAATTGGTTATGTTTGACTACATTTGGTTATGTGTATTGGTAGTTGGTTTGGCATTGCTTATGCATACTATTGGTTGCATGTGGCAATGTGTACAATGGAGTAATGGTTGTTGTCATGCTTGAGGTCACGGTTTGTGTAGTTGATATGGTCATGCATTGATTACTGGACTCTAGATGGAATGATGTGTATATGGTTTGATACTAATTTTTTTATGTGTGTATATGCAGTTGTTATGTGTGTATGGTCTTGGTTATGATTATGCATGCATATTAGGTCAAACATGCCTTGTGAAGTCTGTAGGTTTTAAACCCGTACAAAAATTACCTGCATACGAATTCTAAAACACAGAAAATAAACAATGCGAGAGCATAACACATAAAACACATATACACAGAGATTTTCCTCTGGATCCCAAAACTGGGACTACCAACTTGATGTTTCATTATTTTCCTTTCAATGTTATAATACATATTTATACGTCAAAGCATCCAATACCATGGACCGAAAACCATCGTGTCCAAAAAACGTGTGCAAAAATCATGCACAAAACCATAGGTGGGTCCACCCAACCTAACATAGGGTCCAAAACCAAAATTTTCCAGGGCGCTACCCCGCTACACAACCAGCCCAACGAAAGGGGGCTCCACCCCCCTATAACCCCTCAGTTAATTACGTGGGCTAGTCGTGGAAAGAATATAACACAACCCAACATTCTCCCAGTTGTTGTTTTCTTTCGACAGGGGGCCACAAGAGAGCTTAGTCATTTTTCTAACCATGAAACGCCCATTGTTTCTCTACACCAAGAGAACTTCTCAGAGCTCACAATTTTTTCAATGCATCTGCAGTATTCTTCAAAGTGTCCACCTTTACCAACAACAACTTTTTTCTCTTCTATCATATCCCTCACAAAGTGATACTGAACATCATTGTGCTTTGTCTTTGAATGATATGCAGGGTTCTTTGGCAATAAAATTGCACTTTGGCTATCACAATCTATCCTTATAGCTTCCTGTACTAACCCCATACTTGAACACAATCTCTGCAACCAAACTGCTTCCTTGCTTGCATGAGTGGCTGCCATGTATTCTGCCTCTGTAGTTGATAGTGCCACTACAGATTGTTTCTTACTCACCCAACTGACTGCACCTCCAAATAAGTTAAACACATAACCACTTGTAGATCTTCTCTGATCCAGATCTCCAACCCAGTCTGCATCAACAAAACCATGAATATCCAACACTCTATCCAATCCTAGTCTTCCTTGGTAGCACAAACCATAATCACTAGTGCCACACAAATACCTAAAAACCTGCTTCACTACTGTCCAGTGCTTCTTCCCTCGTTTTGACATAAACCTGCTCAATACTCCCACTACATGTGCAATGTCTGGTCTAGTACAAACCATTGCATACATCAGGCTACCGACTGCACTTGCATATGGAACATGGGACATGTCCTCTTCCTCTTCTTATGTATTGGGACACTGCTCAACAGATAACCTCACAACTACAAGAATAGGAACCTTCACCGGTTTACTATCCTGCATATTAAACCTCTGCAATATTGTCTCGACATACTTCCTTTGGTTTAACCAGATCTTCCTCTTTGCCCGATCTCTTTTAATTTCCGTGCCCAAAATATAGTTTGCAACACCAAGATCTTTCATGTCAAATTTGGAGGACAATTGGGTCTTCAAATCCTGGATAACTTCTTTGTCATTTCCAACCAGCAACATATCATCCACATACAAGACCAGATAAATAACACGGTCATCAATTAATTTAAAATACACACAGTGATCTGCTTTGCTTCTAGTGAAGCCAAGTCCCCGTATAAATGTATCAAATTTCTGATACCACATCCTTGGTGACTGTTTTAACCCATACATAGACTTCTTTAACTTGCATACCAGTTCTTTATTACCCTTCACCGCAAAGCCTTCAGGTTGCTTCATGTAGATCTCCTCTTCCATATCCCCATGAAGAAATGTTGTCTTCACATCCATCTATTCTACCTCAAAATCAAAAGCAGCAGCAACAGATAAAAGTAATCTAATAGAAGTTACCTTGGCAACAGGAGAAAAAATATCACCAAAATCAATTCTCGGCACCTAGGAATAACCTTTTGCTACCAACCGAGCTTTGTATTTCTCCACCTTTCCTTTTGCATTTGTCTTCTTCTTGAACACCCATTTGCTGCCAATGGGTTTCCTTCCAGCCGAAAACTCCACCAGATCCCAAGCCTCATTTTTGTGCAAAGATGCCATTTCATCAACCATGGCCTCTTTCCAGAGTTTTCCATCCTCTGAATCCACTACTTCCTTCACAATTCTAGGATCATCATCAGTAATAGAAAAAGCAAAATTTGAACAAAAAGAAGATAGACTATACCTTTCTGGTTTCCTTCTTTGTCGAATTGATCGTCTTACACCCAGAGTTTGTGGCTCTTCATCTTTTGATTCCTCCTCTGTTGTAGAGTCTGATTCTTCCTCCTTTAGCTCAAACTCTATCTTCTCATGTCCCTTTGGTTTGACTTCATGTTTAATAACATCTTTCACCTCTCTCAACACCACATCTCAGCTGTACACAACCTTCCTTGTTACTGTTTTCCAAAGCTTATAACCCTTTAAACCATCCTTATACCCAATAAAGATGCATTTTTCAGATTTACTATCCAACTTGGTTCATTTCTCCTTTGGAACATGTGTGTATGCATCACATCCAAATACCCTCAGATGTGAAAGAGAGGGTTTCTTACCAGTCCATACCTCTTGTGGAGTTTTATCCTCCAATGCTGATGAAGGTGATCTGTTAACTAGGTAACATGTTGTCTCCACCGCCTCTGCCTAGAATTCCTGTCCTAACCCGGCGCCACTGAGCATGCTTCTTGCCCTTTCCATCAACGTCTTGTTCATTCTTTCTACAACTCCATTTTGCTGAGGTGTATATGGAGTAGTCTTCTGTCATGCTATACCACACTTCTTACAGAATTCTTTAAATTACTTACTGTAAAACTCTCCACCATTATCTGTCCTCAGCACCTTTATCTTCTTCTCTGTTTGGTTTTCCAATAGAGCCTTGAATTCTTTAAACCTGTCAAAGACTTCAGATTTCTTCTTAAGGAAATATATCCATGTATTCCTTGAGAAGTCATCTATAAATGATACATAGTACACAGACTTACCCAGTGATGGAACCTTCACAGGTCCAAACACATCACTGTGCACAAGCTCTAATATCTGTTCCACCCTCTTACTTCTAAAGGGGAAACTCACCCGATTATGCTTCCCATATACACAATTTTCATAGAAATCAAAATCCAGAGAGCTATCACTCATACCTTCTACCATACCTTTACCATGAAGTATTCGAAGTCCCTTCTCTCCAATATGTCCAAGCCTTTGATGCCACAGCATGGTCCTCTCTCCAAAGACCACTATATTTTCTGCTCCACTTTCAAGAACCACAGAACTGTTGCACCCATCAACAACAATGCTACCTTGCAGCTTGTACAAAGTTCTAGTCCAAAATCTCCGCATCAATACCAATGCTCCCCGAACCATCTTGCAAGTATCCTTCTCGAACACTATTTTTACACCTGCATCATCCAGCTTGCTTACAGAAATCATATTTCTAGCCAATGCAGGAATATGTAGAACACCTGGAAGTGTTCTAACCCTTCCACCTTGCAACTTCAACTTTACTTTTCCACAACCAATGATTCTAGCCTTCCTGTCATCCCCTAAGAAGACATCACCACCATCATATTTCTCATACCCACAAAACCACTCTCTATGGGGAGTGAACTGAAAGAATGCACTTGAGTCAATCAACCATGCATCATGATCTACATGTGTACTTGAAGAAGCCAAGTACACATACCCACCTTCATCTGAGGTGGTTTTCACCTCTACAGAAGGAGCATCATCAGATCCCTTTCCTTTATCAGGAGCTTTAGATTTACAGTCCCTTTTGAAGTGCCCTTCCTTTCCACATTTCCAGCACACCACTTCTACAGGTTTTCCTGGAGATTTAGATCTCCCTCTAGATTTAGATCTCCCACTCGATGAATTATTTTTGTTTCTGTTTTTGGACCGTCCTCGTACAGACAAGGCAACACCATTATGGCCCTCCATATTTTTCCGTCTCATCTCCTCCGTCAGCAAGGATGAGACTATTTCATCAAAATGCAAAGCAGTTGCATTGCTACCTATTGCAATAACTAGACTATCCCATGAATATGGTAGAGAACACAACAAACTTATACACTTATCTTCATCTGAAATTTTAATATCAACAGATGCTAACTGACTTACCACAGTATTAAATGCATTTAGATGCTTTATCACCGAGTCTCCATCTTTCATCCTCAGGTTATACAGCTTTTTCCGCAGGAACAATTTATTCACCATAGACTTAGATTGGTACAAAGTCCCTAACTTGTCCCACAAAGCCTTTGTCGTAGCTTCCCCTTATATATTCAGCAATACTGAATCTGAGACACACAATCCTATTGTGCTCTTTGCCTTCCGATCCAACTTCTTCCATTCTTCATCGGACACTCCTGTTGGTTTAGTACCTGGATCTATTGCAATCCACTGATCTTTATCCACCAACAGATCCTCCATCTTGAGTTTCCACAACTCAAAACTCTAACCATTAAATTTGTCGATCTCTATATTTCCACTGCTTGCCATCTTCTTTCACCACCAGAATCGATCTCGCAAATCTCCCACTGAACAAGGTCTACCACAGGCCCGAGCGAAACCCCTCAGCAACAAAGGCGTCCCCTTGAAGCCAAAACTGCTCTAATACCAAATCTAGGTTTTAACCCCGTACATAAATTACCTGCATACGAATTCTAAAACACAGAAAATAAATAATGCAAGAGCATAACACATAAAACACATATACACAGAGATTTCCCCTGGATCCCAAAACCAGGACTACCAGCTTGATGTTTCATTTTTTTCCTTTCAATGTTATAATACATATTTATACATGCCGAAGCATCCAATACCACGGACTGAAAACCATCGCGTCCAATACCATGGATCGAAAACCATCGCGTCCAAAAATCATGTGCAAAAATCATGCACAAAACCATAGGTGAGTCCACCCAACCTAACATAGGGTCCAAAATAAAAAAATTCTGGGTACACCTCAAACCGCCTGTGAACCCCCCCCCCCACTACACAATCAGCGCAACAAAAGGGGGTTCCGCCCCCCTCTAAACCCCTAGTTAACTATGTGGGCTAGTCGTGGAAAGAATATAACACAACCCAACAAAGTCATTGTATGCAATTTAGGTCATCATGATGTTATTGGTTGTTATGATGCTAATGTGTTGGCTAAGATAGAGCAGGAGATGCAGATCATCATAACGAGGTTGCACCATTGGACTTTGGGGTAAGAGCAGATCGTCATACATGTATTGTATGTTCAACATGTAGGTATGTAAGTTAAGGATTTTTATATGCATTAGGTTTATATACATTAGGTTTATGTACATGTCTTTGATGTTATGGTTACATTCATGATAGTTGTTGGTTGATTAGTGTAGTTATATGCACGTGTCAGATAGTCAAGAATGATAGTAACATGTAGTTGTATGCATTGCTATTGTTGTTTTATATTAGATAACCCGATGATTATGCTATATGTTGTTGATGAGTGTGTTATATGTTAACTTGTTGATTTTATATGACAGTTAACTTAACGATTTAGTTTTATGTTGTTGATGAGCATGATATAGAGCTTATTGTTGTTATATGCTATTAACTTGATGATTAGAGTTATTTCATTGAGATCTTGATGTCGTAATTTGGATTGATCATATGAGTGATGGTTATGTTCATTCCCTTAAAGATATTGATGTTATATGTATTGTGTTAACCTGGTTTGACCTATGCAGATGGTTATGGTTGCGATATTCAGGTATGAATGACATATTTGTGAGATGATGTCATACTAATCTAGATTGACTTTGCATATGTGTGAATGATAATTGTGTATGAGTTTACGATGTGAACATGTTAGTTAGACATTGTTATGGATATAATGATCTTATGAGTTCTTGAGCTGATGTGTTGTAAAGTTATATCATGCTAACTAGCTTGATTGTGTAGACAAGATAGCCTCCCCTGATATACATTAAGGTATGAGTTTTCTTATGTCGTATATTTGGTGCTTGGTTGTTTGATTATGACGTCTATTTGGTGTTTGAGTGTTTGGTGCCTAGTTAATTTATTTAACATGGTATGTTTGCAAGTGGTTGAATGATTGATGAATTTCTTAATATGAGTATGTGTTCAAATGATTTTGTTTTAAGATGATTGTACTAACATGTATGTGTTGAGACGGTTGATATGTACTTGAATGTAGTTGATAGTTGTAGAATTATTTCTAATGATTGTGGATTATGACATGATTGTTTGTAAAAGTTTATTTCAAATTGATAAATATGATTGTCTTGATATTTGGAACATGTGGTTGACATGTGTGAGCATGATGCAGGGAGTTGCATGGCAAGAGAGGTTTCCATGAAATCTTGAAGAAGGCTCGGGTTGAGCTTTCTCTAGGAACCATGGGGATTGAGTCATGGTGTTTTTTGTTAGTTTTGTGATTTTGGTCTTTTATGAATTTTTGAGCTTGATTTGTGGCTTTGTTTATGTCTAGTGTATGGCCATACCACTTTGTTTATGGAGTCATGTTGTTATTGGTTTTTATGGTATTCTTCTTGTTTGTTTCTTGTCTTTCCTTTTATGTTTTGAGTCTTGGGAATTGGTTGGGAAAGAGGAAAGTTGATGGAAATGGGGAGAGATGTGTGGTACCCAACCGATGATATAATACCCAGATGAATCTTTGTGCATGAGTAAGTGTAGCGGAAGGTAAGACTATGACAGTTGGTTGGACTGGTTGGGTCCATTGTGGTAAATGGACTGTAGCATTGCAGACACAAGAAATGTAACCAGAAAAGGTGAAGTAAATGGATCAGAGGTGTCATATGATTTTTCTATGTTGGGAACTGTTGCTCTTAATTCTTGTGCATAAATAAGGAAGTTCTCTTAACCTAGACCTTATGCTATATAGTAATTATTTTATGATCATGATTATGTTGAAGTTTATATATGTATACATGTATGTATGTATGTCGTTGTCTGATAGGATCATGATTGTTTTATGCTAATGTTTATATATGTATGTATGTATCCATGTATCTATGTTACTATCTGACAAGGTTGTCAATGATCATTCTTGTGGAGGAATGGTTGCTTATGCAGGAGAATGACATGAAGAGGTTCCTGGTCTTATGAAGAATCAATTGGGAAGAGTAGTCATGACAAATATATGAGGTCAGTATCATGTGGATATGATTTGGTATCGTATACTTGTCTTATGTCTATGTTATGGACAGGTTATACCAAGGGATACATTAGCAAAGTGAAAGCAGTGTGGTCTATGGCATGCTAGGATAAGCATGGATGAGATACCAGGAAGAAAGGTTTCTTGGTAAGGACAATGTGGTTTGGATGTGTGCTACTATTGTTGTGCATATGTTGTATATGGTGTACATGTTGCATCTATGATGTGTGCACTTGTGGTGTTGTGTATACATAGCATGTGTACATGTTATTTATGCAATGTTATGTACAGGATGGTAAAAATAGGTTTGTATGAATATTGCATATGGGGTGTTGTATACATATTGTACTGTCTTCATGATGTATATGCGGTGTGTGTACATATGGTGCTCTGTGCATGTTGGATATGCAGTGTTGTGTACGGATAATGTTATGTACATGTTGGATATGCAGTGCTATGTACATGTGATGTTGCGTGCATGCTGTACATATGGTGCTATGTACATATGGTGTTGTGTGCATGATTGTACGAGTGGTGTTGTGAGCATGTGATGTCGTGTACATGTTGTACATAAGGTATTATGAGCATGCGGTGTTGTGTACATGTCGTGCTTGTGATGCTATGTACATATGGTGTCGCATACACATCATGCGTGTGGTACTGTGTACATGTGGTATTTTGTACACATTGTATAGTGTTGTCATGTACATGTGATGTTGTGAACACATTGTGCAGGTGGTACAGTGTACAAGTGGTATTGTGTACATGTTGTACATATGGTATTGGTGCATGTGTGGTATTTTATATGTGCATCATGTAGTCATGGTCTTGCAGCATGTGTAATCGTTGTGTGGTACTCTATGTAGGTACATGAATTGGGTGCTATTTCACATCGGGTATAGATGGATGCACTATGTTAGACACTGGGTGTAGGTGTATGTGTTGTATGTTAGGTGTAGATGCATGTGTTGCATGTAGTTGCATGTCGTATGTGGTCATATGTGTGTGATGAAAACTATGCGTATGTGCACATGGTTGAGGAGAAGGCAATGGATGTTTGTCGGGTGTGGCAACCAATCCAATGTGTTACAAAAAGAACCAAGGTAGAAGTAAGGATCGATGAAGGATAAGTATCAATATTATATTTCGGTTTTAGTATGCATGTGAATTATGATTCTAATTTATGATCTATGATTTTGGTTTACGATCTATGATTTTGGTTTATGATGGTTACATGTGATTTATGATTATGATGGTTGTGTTTGATCTAACTTGATGTGATACCTTTATATATGTTGATTTGGTCAAGATGTTAGTTTGACTTCTTGTGACAGGAAGTGAACAAGATTCCAAGTGTACCTTATTGAAGAACTACCAATGAGGTATGATTTGAATTTATTTCACTTTATTTTGAATCTAATGGAAGTTATGTTCTTGGTATAGGAAGCATGAACATGCCTAGTTGAGTGGTCAAAATCGACTACAAGAATTAGCAGCAGCAACAAAGGAATTGAAACATGCAGCAATGTGTTGGTAAAGCATGTCAGGAGCAGGGCCATTATGGGACATGGTACCCAATAGTGTCAATTTATTGCCATGAGCATGCTATGACTAGTATGGTAGTTTTGAGGCAGGTATATGCATTGGTATTTGAATCTTCTGATGCTAGGAAGCCTTTCCAAGGGATGGACTGCCTGGGATGGGGGTGTCAGTAGAACTTGGAAGGTGAGTGACTGCACGGAAGGGGTGAACGGATTCCCGAGGGACTGTGTAGCAGAGAAGGGAAGGTCACCGATGGATTATTTTTGGTCATTAGCATTTCCAAATGGAATTAGATGCACATTGGGAGTGCGCCCTGGAACAATGAGATGGTAACTATTTGCTGAAAGGACAAGTGGCATGGGATTATAGTGCTGGACATTGGATGCAGATTTGAATTTGCAATAGATTCTGGACTTCCTGGGAAGGAGGTGGATCCTAGTATTATTTTGAGGGTGGAGGTGTGAGCCTCTAGATTCCCTTGTTGCGAATTCATATTATTTTATTTGTTGGTTGAGAAAATGTGCATATGTGAATATGTGTATATGTGGTTATTGTAAATACCATAATGAGCTATGTTATAAAGCTCCATTATGTGATATGTTGTCATGTTGTCATGATGTTTTGAGTTTGAGCAAATCTTTCATTATAAATACTGCAACGAGCTATGTTATAAAGCTCCATGGGTAGTATTTTTTGTTTTCAATGGTCTTTTGGTTATAGGTGTCATTGAACACCGAGGACAGTGTTCCCCCAAGGGGGAGGGTTCTGTAACAACCCTGGTGAAAATTCCATGTAATAAATTTTAAAAACAATAACCACAGATGACTGAGACACTTATTCCAATATGAATGTTGGGCAAGACATCCTAGGGGGTGTTCATTTCGTTGTTTATGGCTAAGGAAATTTGCAAAGGCAATGGCTAAGGCATTAAAGAGGCAAAAGAGTATTTTGGCACATTTATTTATGAAAATAATGGAAATTAGGAGAAAAGGAAGGTGAAAGGTCACATTTTGCATGTGAGGAGGAAATTGAAGGAAAATAATGGAAAATGAAGAAAATAGAAGCCTCATTAATAAAAAGGCTTATGAGGATCAGTGGGCAAGACTTGGTTAGTTTAGCTTTGGAGCTCTCTCATTATTCTCTCTCTCTTTTTCTCTCATACTCTTGGACACTTAGAGTGTTCTTGGAGCACTTTGTTATTGGAGCAAGAAAGGCAAAAGAAGGCAAGAGGAAGCAAAGATCAAGCAGGGAAAGGCAGAATCAAGCAGCTACAATAGGCTTCATTTCAGGTATCAACTTGCATGTGTAATTTCCTTGCTAGATTTGGCATGCATGGGATTGCATGTATATTTTCCTTGCTAGATTTGGCATGCATGGGATTGCCCGTGTATTTTCCTTGCTAGATTTGGCATGGGATTGCATTTAATCCCTTGCTAGATTTGGCATGCATTTATTAATGAAAAATTCATTCCCTTGATTTTCATGTGAAAATGTACTGATATATATATATATGGATTTTGATGGTTGATATGTTTATTGTATTTCTGTTCCTATTATGTTGTTTATATGCACATTTACCTCGGAGGTTGTTACACTCATATTGTGAACAAAATTCAAGTTTTCAAGAACAATGTAATATTGAATATCTATCATCTCATCAAATGGCTTTGCATTCTATGGAGAAATTTGGCAATTCTTTAATAGAAATTTTTCCAAGGAAAACTTTGAATATTAATGATAATTTGGAAGAATCTCAAAAGGAAGAATTAATAAATATGTTGCAAGAACATTCCTCTACTTATGCACGGGAATACACTGATATGAAAGGAATTTATCCTAACACTTGTATGCATCATATCTATATTGAAGAAAATTCCATACCAATTTTATAACCCCAAGGAGAATGAATCCAAATATAAGGGAAATTGTTAAAGAGGAATTACAAAAATTGTTAAATGTGAATTTCATTTGTCCAATATCAGGTAGCCAGTGGGTTTCACCATTGGTAATTATTCCAAAAAATAATGGAAAATGGAGAGTATGAATTGATTATAGGGAATTGAATAATGCTACTTAAAACTTTCATTTTCCACTTCCTTTTATAGATCAAGTCATGGATACATTGGTAGGGAAAAAGTATTTTTCATTCTTGGATGGTTTTAGTGGATATAACCAGATCCGAGTAGCTCAAGAAGATCAAGATAAAACAACTTTTACCTGTCCATGGGGAACCTATTCTTACCGAGTACTTCCTTTTGGGTTATGTAATGCACCTGCAACATTCCAAAAGGAAGTTTTAGGCCTTTTTTTCCAATCTAATTCATGATTATGTGGAATTTTACATGGATGATTTTATTGTCTATGGAAACTCTTTTGAAGAAGCTTTAAAATTTTGAGAAAATCTCTCATTAGATGTAAAGAAGAAAATCTCTCATTAAGCCATGAAAAATGTTTTATGATGTTCACTGAGGGAATTGTTCTAGGACACCATATTTCAGGAAATGGAATTAAAGTAGATGCCTTCACTCTTTTTGAATTTAAGTATGGGGGTTTTACGCAGTGCATTATATTAGATATTTTTGGGATTCAACTGCGTTAAGTAAGTCATTCACGTATGACCATTTCCATGAGAGGTAGTCGTAACTGACTAATTTCTCATGATTTTTGAATAGTTCACTTAGCACTCATTGCATCAGGTGATGCTCACAGGGGTGAAGAAATGGGATTGAAACTAGTGAAATGAATCACATAGCGTCAATCATCACTTCCGGGGCTTGCACCCGGTAACCAGGACTTCCCGGGAGGTCATCCATCCCAGATCGCCTCTGGCTCAAGCGCGCTTAACTGTGGAGTTTTGCCCACAATCAAGCCCACTTAGCTTGCTACCCCATTTGCAAAACCTTAGCAAGTATTGTGCCTCATGAACCATTCAAGTAGAGATCCCTTCACTCTTTTTGAATTTAAGTATGGGGGTTTTACGCAGTGCATTATATTAGATATATTTGGGATTCAACTGCGTTAAGTAAGTCATTCACGTATGACCATTTCCATAAGAGGTAGTCGTAACTGACTAATTTCTCATGATTTTTGAATAGTTCACTTAGCACTCATTGCATCAGGTGATGCTCACAGGGGTGAAGAAATGGGATTGAAACTAGTGAAATGAATCACATAGCGTCAATCATCACTTCCGGGGCTTGCACCTGGTAACTAGGACTTCCCGGGAGGTCACCCATCCCAGATCGCCTCTGGCTCAAGCGCGCTTAACTGTGGAGTTTTCCCCACAATCAAGCCCACTTAGCTTGCTACCCCATTTGCAAAACCTTAGCAAGTATTGTGCCTCATGAACCATTCAAGTAGAGATCCCTTCACTCTTTTTGAATTTAAGTATGGGGGTTTTATGCAGTGCATTATATTAGATATTTTTGAGATTCAACTGCATTAAGTAAGTCATTCACGTATGACCATTTCCATGAGAGGTAGTCGTAACTGACTAATTTCTCATGATTTTTGAATAGTTCACTTAGCACTCATTGCATCGGGTGATGCTCACAGGGGTGAAGAAATGGGATTGAAACTAGTGAAATGAATCACATAGTGTCAATCATCACTTCCGGGGCTTGCACCCGATAACTAGGGCTTCCCGGGAGGTCACCCATCCCAGATCGCCTCTAGCTCAAGCGCGCTTAACTGTGGAGTTTTGCCCACAATCAAGCCCACTTAGCTTGCTACCCCATTTGCAAAACCTTAGCAAGTATTGTGCCTCATGAACCATTCAAGTAGAGATCCCTTCACTCTTTTTGAATTTAAGTATGGGGGTTTTACACAGTGCATTATATTAGATATTTTTTGGATTCAACTGTGTTAAGTAAGTCATTCACGTATGACCATTTCCATGAGAGGTAGTCGTAACTGACTAATTTCTCATGATTTTTGAATAGTTCACTTAGCACTCATTACATCGAGTGATGCTCACAGGGGTGAAGAAATGGGATTGAAACTAGTGAAATGAATCACATAGCGTCAATCATCACTTCTGGGGCTTGCACCCGGTAACCAGGACTTCCCGGGAGGTCACCCATCCCAGATCGCCTCTAGCTCAAGCGCGCTTAACTGTGGAGTTTTCCCCACAATCAAGCCCACTTAGCTTGCTACCCCATTTTCAAAACCTTAGCAAGTATTGTGCCTCATGAACCATTCAAGTAGAGATCCCTTCACGCTTTTTGAATTTAAGTATGGGGGTTTTACGCAGTGCATTATATTAGATATTTTTGGGATTCAACTGCGTTAAGTAAGTCATTCACGTATGACCATTAACAATTTCCAAAATTTGTCAATTTAGAAGAAGAAGAAGAATCGAGAGTGCCATCACTAGTTTCCAGTCCAGCTAGGAGAACTCAAGAAATTGATCTTGTCCAGCGAGAAATATATGACTACATAGAATCTCCAGAACAAAGATCTATAGGAAATACTATTGAATCATCCTCAAAACAAGAATAAATTATTCATTTTGATCCTTCAGAAGAACCCCAAATTGTAAACACACTCAAAGAGGAATTATATGAACTGGAGGTACTAAATAGACATTTGAAGCAGGAAAATGAAACAATAAAGGCACAAAATGAAATCCAGAGAACTCAAAATGACAACATCTTGTTACATATTGGTTTATGATATGAGAAAATAAGAAATTGAAAACTAAAAACAATTTCTTAAGAAATAGGTGACAAGTTTGCAAAACAAAATCTTGATGAAGAAACCAAGGATGGCAGCAGTCAGCGTCAGGAAAACAAAGAGGACTAACTTATACGTCCTTGCCAAGATTTCTGAAGATGCTCAGTGACAGAAAAATATTTCAAATTTTGAAATTTTGCATGAGGACCTGCAATGTCTTCTATGTAGGGGAATGTTGAACCCCAAAATTGCCTCTTTTTGGCCACTTTCCTACATTCCATCCTCCTTCTTGACCCTCATAACTTTAAATTCAACATCAGTTTACAATGTTTATGACATAGCAGGTATCTAATCATATTCTATTTCATAAGTGCCATTGTTCTTTATTATTTAACTTAATATTTTCATGAGCTACTGAATTTCACCAATTCTGCAGCTAGTGACTGATTCTGCAGCAACATCAAATGTTTGACAGGTTCCGAAAATCCAACCGAGGAAGAAGACATATGACCAGGTGAAAAATGGTTGGCACAATGATCTGAACCTATCTTCATAACCTAGATCAATAAGGAAAGCACCGTAGAAGCTCAATCAAAGTGAAAATTCAACCACTGAGGAAGGTGAACTAGGAGAGCGAGGAATTAATGAATGCAGATCTTCAGCCTCATGGCTTTCTTTGCTGATAGAAAATCATGAGGAAATCAAGTTATGTTATCTTGTCATGTTAATTTTAGTCATTTTCAAGTAGGGAAGGGTCGTAATACTCTGAAATAGTTATTCATAAGAGCTTATAAATCTGTCTCTTGACATGACAATGACAGACTTGGTTATTGTCTTTAAAATCTGTTGTTGCAATCAAAAACTTTGTTTCATTTCATTCTTTTTCGTGTGATTTATACATGGGTATATAATCTTTTGAAGGATTCATGTTGTCACCTACTTCTCGTAGAAGGGCTCCTTGGAGTTGTAAGGTTTTATTGTTTTCAAACTAACATTTCAATTCTGCATTCTATATTGTGTTTAATTCATTTATTTCACTAATAGTTTGATTGTTAATAGTGATCACAGAGTTGATAACAGAGTACAGTTTGTTTAGTCATTTTGTTGTAGGATGAATGAGTGAAGTCGAGATCTCTTATGCACATGAAAGTAGTATAACAGAGTGTGGATTGATATAGATTTGCAGTATGGTTTTGAGTTATAGTTGTGTGAATAATATTTCAATTTAAGTATAGAGTTAATTTCTCTTTCTGTCAGAGTAATTTAGATCTGGTTTCATTATCAAGTTTTCTTTCAAGAAAATGTGTGTGTGTGATTTCATTTCAAGCAAGAGTCAAGCAAGTGTGATATTTTCTTTCAAGAAAGTGTGTGTGTGATTTCATTTCAAGCAAGAGTGAAGAAAGTGTGATGTTTATTTCAAGAAGAATGTGATCTTTATTTTAACCAAAAGCAATAGTTTTGATTTCATATTTACTTTCATAATAGTTAAAGAAAACATGTGCATTTCAGTATCTCAATTTAATTTAGGGATTGTTTAAGTAATAAAGACTCCTAACACAAATAGTGCACATACATTTCATCAGTTTACTGGCCCTCGTTTATAATTCATTAAAGTAATTTAACACAAATTAAATTACCAAACAAATATTCAAACAATATGGAACTACAACAAACTCATAATGCCCATCCTTAGTCTGGAAAGTAGTCTTATAGATTTTCTCTTCCTTAATGTGTACTTGATGATATCTGAATCTCAATTCAATCTTCGATAGCGTTGTTGCTTCGTTCAACTAATCAACCAAGTCATCAATTCTCGACAAAAAATACTTGTTCTTGATGGTCACCTTGTTCAAATTCCTGTAATCAATGCACAACTTGAGAGTACCATCCTTCTTCTCCACAAAAAATACCGGTGCACCCCAAGGTGATACACTTGGCCTAATATATCCCTTTTCAAGCATTTGCTTCACCTGCAACTTCAATTCCACTAACTTTGGTCTGCTCATCCTGCATGGGGCCTTCGATGCTGGCATTATCCCTCGTACAAACTCAATAGAGAATTCCCCTTCCCTGTGAGGTGGAAACTCTAAAATCTCTACCGGAAATATATCCTTAAACTGTTACAAAACTGGGTACCTGCTTAAGAAATCTGCATCCTCAACTTCCTTACCTTTGTCACTAGAAATATGCATTGAAAATAACACACACCCTTTTCTACAACTAAACTTCACCTACATAATTATCACCATTCTAACTGATGTTTCCTTTTTCTTACCCTGCAAGACTCTTTGTTCCCCATTGTCACCCAAGCACTCAATGGCCTTGTCATAACAATCCACTTTAATCCTATGAATATACAACTAGTCCATACCCAACAACATACTGTATGATCCCAAAGAAAAATTCAAATATGTTGTTGTAGGCATACCATTCAACTCAAATGCACAAGATCTTAACTAGTGACAAACTCTCTTCTTTGTACCTGTTGCCAACTGCACTAACCAAGATTTTGCATGCACTTCTTTATTTAAACCGCACTTGTCCACCAGGTCAGGATAAACATAACTATAATTAGATCCATGGTGAAATAACTTGATCACAAAGCTTACTGTCCATCTCGATAATAGATGTCGAGTGATATTCCTGCATGTTCTCTAATGTTGTATAGATCCATGTAATAGTTTGTCCAACATAAACCATTGTATACACTTCATGTGCATTGTAGATCCACTATCTACCACCCTGATGTTGTGGACAATCTCTTCTATAATGCTCTCCACCACAAGTCCAACACAGCAAAGGATTCCAACCTGCACCCTTGTTCTTCTCCTCAGACTTAAATTCCTTTCCTCTATTAGATGCATTGAAATTCTTATGCGGTGTTGCATTCTCTTTATTACCTGTGTCCTAAAGCCTTGTTCACTTCTTATCCCATTTTCCTTTCTTCTTTGCATTACCTCTCTAATCCTGCTTAGTATCATATCTACACTTTGATTACTCATGATAATTATTTAGCTTCTGGATAGCCTCCTACAATGATCTAGGCTCATCAAACTCAATCATGTCTTTGAATGCAACCAACAACCCACTGTTGAATCTATGAATCTTCACTTTCTCCTCCTTCAGATAGGGTGCATACCTCAATAACTCCGAAAATATGCTAGTGTACTCCTCATCTGTAATGGATCCCATCTTCAAATCATAAAATTTCTTTTCCCTATTGTCATAGTACCTTTCTAATAGATACTTCTTCTTGAATAATATCTCGAACTCACTCCAAGTCAACTCCTCTTCATGAATACCGCTGACATTCTTTACATATTCCCACCAAATATATGCTTTACCTTTAAGACTGAATGTAGCTATTATGGTCTTCATGTTCACTGAGTAATCATGAAATTAGAAGAAATTATTCATTCCAAGCAACCATTCTTCGACATCCTATGACTTCTTCATTTCCCCATCAAATGTAAGTGGCTTTGCATTATTAAACTCATCTGAAAAATATCCTCTGTCACTCCACCTGTAAGGATGATAATGATGATGACCATGATACATGTTTGAACCAGAACTAGAATAATGCCCATGTCCACTACCTTTTCTATCAGGTGTATCTAATAATCTTCCATGTCTAACCATTTCATCTCTATCCAACTTTTTCCCACCATGTGTCCTATTACCATACGCCCCATAAGTCCTATTATCTTTCCCATGCTTGATCTGAAGTTGTCCCTGTCTCTTCAAGTCTGATAAATTATGAAGGATAATTGCATTAAATTATGCTTGCTTCTCATGTGCCTGCATGATTCTATCATTATCTTCTTTGCAACTCCTTATTTCTTCCTTCAAACTTCGCAATGTTTCTTCTATGTTAGAAGAGCTCCCAACACCATGCTGCTCATCTGATCCATAGGGAGAGTCTCATGAACTGTAATCTACCATTCGGCTCGTCATCTTTGATCTTCTCTTCCCTAAAAATTATATCATGTCAGCTAAACCAAATCATAACCAAACCATCGTACCTCAACAGAGTTCGGGGATGATATCTCGTCTACAAGATCAACAAGATTAAAAAATACATGTAGAAATATAATCATATCGACATTTAATCATCATTTCAACTATTATCCACTCATCAATGCATGACCATACCAACCACATACCATGACCTCATGCACAACAACTATCACCATGTTAATGTATTCATAACAACATATAAGCATTGACATGCATAACCAATGCATGACTTCCATACACTCACGACAAATATATCCAACAATAGTACCACCAACTTTCACATGACGACACCACTGCAACAATGGACAATGGCATGCATATGCAACAAGCACATAGAGCACAAGCATAAGGAACACATAAACAATTGACATATATGTATGACCAACACACATCACCCATCCAGTCCAAGGGGTGAACCATGCTCTGATACCACTCTATAACATCCTCCTCCCACATTTACCCAAGCTAACTAGTCCATTGGGGTAAACATGTGTCAAATAGTTACTATGATATGATAGAACTCTCCAAGTATAGTTAAGTTAGTGGAAACAACATGAAAATACCAATATGACCTTGCACACATGCTACAAAACCTTCAGGAGCCAACCAACCCTTCTAGGTGACCAAACCCTAACCAAATTTCTTTTTAACTGCCCTAGAGCCTTAATCGTTTCCATGACAAGTCATGTATATGACTAGGACCCTCCAGTCGGTCCCACAACAAGGCATCCATGCAACTATGGTCTTTTTCAAGTAGTTTTGTGCCAACGACCCCAAATTTTATGCCACATTTTTAGGGCTAGGCCTCAGGCCACTGCCCAGAACTTCATGAAACTTCTAGAAATGATAAATAACATAGAAACAAGGTTACTAATGCAAACATTTTACCAATGACTCTGCTGGACCCCTACTAGCCATGACAAGGATTTCCTCAAACATGACACAATTATGTAATCTACAGGTTATAACAACAGATGTGAACATAGGGGCCTCATACTTATCTGAGATTCCCAAAGAAACATTGTTGCTCTATTAAAATAGTTGCATTATTATCTATTAGGTCATATGTTCATTATTCATTTTTGTGATAATCAAAACATGATGAAATCCATACATCACGACAGTCACGAAACATCCTCCTAACCAACATATATTCAACAAAAATATCAAAGATATAACAACCATAAAAACCACATATGAACAAATATATTTACCCATCAAATACAATAGGAAAGGAGCTCTTATTAACATATGCAAAATGAAACCATGTCTCGTACTTCCACGTACCACCCGACCATAGATTGGTTGAACCAAATATTTCTTTCATCCAATCACCCCTGTGCCATATTCCAAGCATGAATTTGGGATCTCATAAAGCAACTCAATCAAAACCAAATCAGGGATTCCAAAGGCCCAACCACCTCCACCCTCGACCATTGATTCCACCTCACGGTCAGACATCACTAACCATCATTAAATTGGTCTCTACCCAAGTTGTCCAAGGCTCCAAAGCATTTGTTCCAACTAGGACTTCTAGGACTAGTATCTCAACCCATAACTATTGTCGAGCTTCCAGAATGTTTGTCCAACTAGGGCTTCTAGCACTAGTAACTCAACCCACCAAGGGCTTCCAAAGCATTTGTCTAACCAAGGCTTCTAGGACTAGTAACTCAACCCAACTTGTTACATGGCTTTCAGAGTGTTTGTCCAACCAAGGCTTTCAAGAACTAATAACTCAACCCATAGCCAAAGGAACATGAGCACCAGCCACAAAACAAATATGAAACCCACAACACCATGGCTATCCAAGAAATTTCTAAGCTAAGAAAGTCCACTGCCAATCCAAGCAGTGCTCCATGTCAATAATAGATCATGACCAATAATTCACATGCATGTGCCATGGATGCCAAAACTAGCAAGAAAATCATACATGCAACTCGAACAATGAAAACTTTGAAATGGGAATTGTAAACTCAAGATGCGAAATCTAGCCAAAAACCCCCAAAAAACATAAAAAAACAACCTAAAAATGAAAAGTGTGTATTCTGGAACGATGTTTTTTTTAGGGCTAATTTTCAACATTTTTAAAAATGGCAGTAAAATTATTTTTTTTGTGCAAAATAAATGAAAAAAACACACTAATGTTGTTGGTAGTATAACATTTTTCTTTTTCGGGTATAATTTCAACATTTTTTAGTAATGGCATTAAAGATAAAATAATGGGATCTGAAACACATTAAAATTTCAACAATTTTCATCCATGTCGTTAAACATATAATAACATGACACTAAAGATCGCTAAAATTCTAATTTTTTTCAACCATAACATTAAAGGAAAAAAGAGAGACAAATTTTCAACCATAGAATTAAAAAACTTTAAGTTTTCAACATATTTCAGCCATGACATTATGAACAAATTATTTGACTAAGTTAATCAAAATATCAATACTTGTAGATTGAATGAAACATAAATGATTTCTCTAAGTTATTGTTGCATTATGGATATTCTAAACAAATAAATTCATCATAATAAAAAAATATAATCCAACAAACATAAAAATGACTCATAACTTCATGTAACATCATATGGAAATTAAAATATTTATTTTAAGATACCATGAAAACATCAGTTATATAAAATGTCTTAGACAATTATTCAAAATCACTCATATTTTCTTGCACACCATCAAAATTCACATCTTTAAATGAATGACTGGATGCAGATGAAGATGTTTCATATTCTTCTCTTTCATTAACTAGTTCCCCATTTGAGTCAACACATTCCCACCATTTCAGGTTTCAAAAGTATTCTAGATCTACGAATGGGTTCATCATACTTCCATCTCAACATTGTTTCTTCTAGTAGCAACCTCTTTAGAATCTTTATCGTCCTGAAGCGAAGAGTTCCTATCTTTGTTAAATTGAAGTCATAAACAAGTATGTCAACATCCTCCAATTTTAAGAGGTTTGTGTGGTGATGATTTATATTTGTACCCTTTCTTTTTCTCTTTCTGCCAATTTTTTTAACAACTACCATCTTTGTCTTGTACACACCATTGAATGGATGTGTATTTGTGGCATAACAATGTACTTCAACACCTGCAACATCTTCATTTTTTGTAATGACCTATATAACCTTGGCAACCTAGAATGGATAGCCATGTGCATCTCCATCTGCGAACATTACACTCATGCAACCCTCCTTAATATCTTGCACTGAACCCCTATAAAGGTCTTCCATGGCTTCACATTGTGCACAACATCTTCTAGAAGCAATATACATTTCTCTTTCCTCTACCTATGAAGAATTAATAATACCTTGAGATTGTTGTTGTTCAACAATGTTTCTTTTCTCATGTTCATTTGACACATTTTGTGGCCAAATAAATGGAGTCTTCAAAAGTATATATTCATTTGTTGATCTTGAAATGATATCACTCTGATTATTGAAAAAAGACTCCCACCAAATTGAATCAACAATATCAAAGTACTCATATGTATATCTAATACATTTTTTTATTTCTTCCAGGCAATCAAAATAATTTATATTTCTCTTCTGCATGCGTGCAATATGAACTTAAACAACTGATTGTAATAACAATATATTTGACATAAATATTATATGATCTCGAATGAACTTAAAAAATGGCAAACCTAATGACAACGCCCATTCTGCAATAGTTGAATACTTCTCTCCCCATATTAGTGTTTTCCCATCAATTTTTTTTATACGAAATTGATGTTGGAAGCTGCTGTCATTAAGTTGTTCAATGTATTTCTCATCACCATGCAATCCCAGATTAAACCTTCACATGTCAACAGATTCTTCCAACACATGAAAAATATGCTCTCGCATGTATGATTTCTTAATACATTCAATTAATGATGGAAAGCTCCCAACATCCTTCCTCCTCAATGTCACTGAAAGACGAATGAACATCTGATCAATATGGTCATGAGTGTGCCCAACAAGAAGGAAACCAACCTTTACCTTCTGAAAAATTCTCAATTCAACAAGTATGTTTAGATATCCAAAAATAATCTAATCTTTGTTTTCACAACAAGTGTTGTCCAATTTGCATTGTTATGAATATTTGGAACTATGAATTAGACCCTTGGCAACATTTTCTCATTGAATATCATACAATCGACCAAGTGAAACTGAATAAAATTTTCCTCTTGTAAATTTTTGGGTGTTGTGTGAACAAAATGACGTAGAAGTGTTTTCTTCTAGTTCATACCATCTATTATTAAACCCAAATATTTATTTGGATTATCATAACACTTCTTTTTATCCTTGTACAACTTTTTCCTTTCACTTGTTTGTTGTTCGTGATGCTCTTGAAGTGATTTGACAATGGAATCTACACATAACATAAAAGAAAACTATTAATAAATATGTTTTCATAGTTGATGACTATATAATTTTAAAAAATAATGTTATGAATGCTTACCTCTTTCTACCCCTTGACATTTATCCCTTTTTTATTTAAGAGAAGCACATGTACTGCAAACCCCTATCCTTTTCTTCTTAGGAATACGGATATTGTTGAATTATTTCTTGCACAAAATATCGATATGTAATAAAACGACCATTTCCTTCAACACCTTCTACATATTTTTTGTATAAGTTCTAGATTTATCGTCCTGAGAAATTATCTGGAATACGTATTGTGTCTCTATTTGGAATACACTCTCCATGCTTTGAAAATAAGTCTTTCATCCATGGCATTGTAGTATTTGATAATGGTCCAAACTCTTGTTTATGACGTACTTATGAATAAAATGTGGGATCTTTTTCCAAATTTTCTTCGATTCTTGACAGGCAAAAATTACCAATTGAATGAAACATTTTGAAATCCTTTCTACAGATAAATAAAGATCCAATATGATAACATGATAACCTAACAATGTAGATTGAATGCACCCCACTAAATATGAATTTGCATGCTTTTATTAATTGACAAATATCTCTTCCTTTTCTCCAAAGCAAACTTGAAATCCAAATGTTTCAAGAAATTCTTTTGATAACATTCACTTGAAATGATATCATTGATAGAACTTATTCTCATGAGATATTCTTCTCTACGCCTTGTATAACTAGAACATCTTGCATTGATACAAAAAGGTATACTCCTACTCCTCGATACAATATTTGCTAGCAACATCTCCATCATTTCATCATCATCTATATAAGCATTTTCATCATCATTGGGAGGAATATCATCCTCACTGTGATCATTTTGAACATAGTTAGGAAATTTGTCACCATCATTGTTTGAAAAATATTCATTACCATCCTCAGTTGCAGGAAATTTTTCACTACCATCATCTGTGCTTTTGAAATACTAACTTGGAGGATATTCTTCATCATCTTCATCTTGTCTTTCATTATTGCTACCTTCATATTCCATAGAATTAGGACTAAATGGAAAATTTGACTCTCTATTTACTGGATATTCTTCATGCTGTGCTTTCTCAGTGCTTCTCTCATAGTCCTTGGGATTAGGACTACGTGGAAAATGTGAATCTTTATTTACTGGAAATTCTTCATCCTTTCCTTTGTAACTGCTTCTCTCATAGTCCTTAGGAATAAGACTAAGTGGAAAATGTGACTCTCTATTTACTGAAAATTATTCATCCTTCTCTTCATCATTGTCACTCTCATAGTCCTTAGAATTAGGACTAAGTGGAAAATGTGACTCTCTATTTACTGGAAATTCTTCATCCTACCCTTTGTCACTACTACTCTCATAGTCCTTAGAATTAGGACTAAGTGGAAAATGTGACTCTCTATTTACTGGAAATTCTTCATCCTAGCCTTCATCACTACTACTCTCATAGTCCATAGGATTAGCACTAAGTGGAAAATGTGACTCTCTATTTATTTGAAATTCTTCATCTTTCCCTTCATCAGTGCTTCTCTCATAGTCCTTAGGATTATGACTAATTGGTAGATTTGACTCTCTATTCATAGTGAAATAATTTTCGTTATATTCATCAATATGAATAGATTTGTTACGAGACAAAGATGTTGATGCTTCACAAAGTGAAACTTCACTATCAGAAGAATCCATGAATTTCAAATAGAAGAGATTAAGTGATACAAATTCACTCTCTCCTAATGATAATATATAGCTTAAAGAATTAAAATTTCCCTCCAAAATTTTCTTCTACAATTTATTGAAAATTTTCTACTAAAATTTTCTCTTGAAAATTTTGACTCTAATTTCCATTCAAATTTAAAAAAAAAAAAATCATTTAATACATTCCCTCAAAATTAAACTAAATATTTTACTTAAATTGTATAGCATTTACTAGACAATTGATTTTTTTAATTTTATTTTTATTATATCTTTTATCCCACATGTAACATAAATTATTGTATCGTCATAATATTAACTATATATTAAGTTTTTGTAAAAAAAATTAATACCACATTCAAGAAGTGATAAAACAATTCTATAATTCTCGCTATATAATAAATTTCGTTATCACTATTCCTCACATCACATCAAGACTTCCTGAGGTTTCGCTAAAAAGCTTGGAGCGATTTTGTGGAGCAACTACATTGTCATCGACAAAACATTCAACGGGAGATATCACATTTCAAAGGTTAGGTTCCCTTTTACTTCGACCATTCATGGAAGAATTTCAAGAAAATAGTTTGTTATATGCTGACAATTCATTTTTTAAATTTATTTTCTTTATGTTGGGGAGAAACTCAATTTATTAATTCGAAATTTAGGAAATTTTTGAAACTAGGTAGACTTGAGTTCAAATCCCACTGAGTGCAAGTCTTAAACCCCCATAGGTTTACGATTAGTTATGTGTCAACTGGGTTGTTATGTTCATGCAAGATACTAGACAAAAAACCCATTCCCTTAAAAGAAAAATTAACATTTAGTTAACGAAATATATATTCAAAAAAAACTCATATGGTCCAGGCTTGCTTGACAACCCCCTGGTAGGCAGCAGTTGTTATGTCACCAGTTGGTGTAGTAGGCCCGACCGTGGGCATGCCAAGCATGCCTGCTGTGCCACGGGCGGGCACGCCTGCCCAAGGCACAAGCATTCACACCCGCTATGCCATAGGTGGGCATGCTCGCCCGTGACACAGCAGGCAGACACACCCACATTCAGGCGCACCAAAAAAATTAAGGAATTGGTTTTTTTTGGTACCCTGGATTAACCTAACAGCCCACTTTTCATGGGGGTCGTTATGCATGTTTCTGGTGTTTTTTTCATTTTCAAATTTTGTTTTGTTTTGTTTGTTTACTTAAGATATTTGTTTTTTTGTAATTTACTGATATATATATATATATAGGAAAATGGGATCAAGGAAATTTTGTGTGAATCTTTCTGAACCAAAGATAGCAGTTACATCATCTAAAGATGGAGGTGGATCCTCAAAAATACCATTGGACAAAATTGACCTAAGCTAATTACTAAAAATCTAGCAAGTGACTCCTCAAAGGAAAAGAAGTTGGTTTCTTACTGGAGGAAATCACAAGAAGTGAAGCGTATACAATTTGCATGGTTTGTGAAAGATAGAGAAGGTGAAGAAAATTTGAAAATATATCTATATTCTGGTATGACTTACGATGGTGGAAATTATGAGGTGTTGGGAAAAGTACTAGACATATATTTGATGCCAGATACTGAAGTTGTTTTTGTACTTATAAAACTGCCCAAATCATATGACAAGATTAGATATCAATTTGCATTGTTGATGTATGACGCGGTGGATGATTCTACAAGGATATGTAAGAAAATCATAAACGACATTGCACAAAATATCGTAAGTATTGTTATTTATATTTATGTGTTTTGCGTTATTATAACCGTAACATTATATTTTTTATAACTTAGTTTTTATTGACATGTTATATTTTGTTCGACAAAATTTTACTGAAGGTCTTTCAATTATGTTGGGATGAATTTATTTTAAAGAGAGAGATACTATGAATGTTGTCGACAGTTTCTACTGAGGGTAAGAAGAAGATATGACAAACAAGCAAAAAAAAAGTACTTCATGATGCTACAAGACTACATCCAAGGGATCAACAAAGAATGCCTATAGTGGATAAATCTAGTAAAGCTAGACATGTTACTTTTGAAGATGAGGAAGTTGAAGCTAAAGAATATGTTTCCATTACTGAGGATGAGATTAGAACTGATGTTAGAAAGGAGAAGAGACATAAAAGACCAAAAACAAAAATTCCCAAGAATGTCTCCCTTCTAGTTGATGATGAGGAGATTTCTTATGTAGAAGAAAATATGATAACCGAGAGGAGGAAGAAATTAAAAGTTGATCATTCTCAAAAAATCATGGCCAACAATGAAGATCCTAGTGAAAACTCAAAAGGAAGCAGGGAAATCATTACACCAGGAGCTGATTTAGAGGATGGAATTATTAAAACAAAACAAAATTCCATTCAACATTAGTTGATGAAGACAAACTTAATTGAGGGTGATCATACATTTCAACTTAATGTCAGCCAAATCTATAAGCCATATGAAGGAAAAGCTAAATATCAAATTAGAAAGCCACACCACATGCATGTTCACAACTTGAAGACATTGATGAGGTACAATCCATATGCTCATGTGGTTGATTATGTTCTTCTTATGGATCCAATTCAGGTTCCCAAAAAATAAACATTTGATAAGTCAAAAAAAAATTAATACAAATATTATGTACTTGGGGGGAACCATTCTGTAGAAGCTCAAAGGAAATTGATGGAGGAATATCCCAATAATCGACATTTTGAAACAATGAAATGTATCATTTATGTTGGTTTAACACATACAAAAGCAAAGTTATTGGCATGGGAGCATAATACATATAATGAGTATAGGATGTCTATGAATTTCATCCAAAGGATTAGATTTATTCATAATTAATTTGAAGAAAAAATTGGTGTGGATAAGACAAAGGTTAGTCTCACCTTTTGGAAGGAATGTTGTATGGAAATAGGTTATCAAATTGAAGAAAAAATCAATTCAAAAGGTGGAAAAGTGAATTTTGATATATTCATAAGTATGGATAACATTTTCCATTTGGAATTTAGAACTGGAGAGATATTGTAATTGATTAATGAGATTTCCAGTATGTGGGAGAACATCGGCATTAAAAACTACAAGGTCAAAAAGCCGAAACTGTTGATATGTAGCAACAATAAATCAAGTCATGAATTGAAGCTCCTTCCAGAAGATATGACTATCACACCTTGGAGAGCATTACAAGGAGTGAAGGATGAAAATCTTGTCAAAACAATATTATCTCATGTGAAGTCAAGGGAATTATCATTGGACGAAATGTGTGAGGAATTTCAAAAGTAAGTTTGTTGAACTATTTTAACTTATTTCTAGATTATAAGTTTTTTTTAAATATAACAAATTGTTGTTGGTAGTATTTGTTATACATATTATTATATTAACATTTTCTACTTTATTTATTCAGTCACAAGGTTTACATAAGAATAAAAGAACAAATCGTTAAATTTTTGAATGAACATAGTTGGGATGATGTTGTACCCAACTACCTCGATTCAAGTTCTACATCAACACTAAAAGATTTTTATCTTGCATTTAAAAAGGTATATTGATTTATATATTCATTTTATTCATGTGTATACTAATTTTATTTTATAACTTATACATATATTTGTTTATTTCATTAAATATGAACAGGAATGCAAATGGAGCACCATATAGTTTCATAAGTTTTATTGAAAAAAATTAAGATGGAAAGACTGAGAAAGCAACGTCATAATAATGTTGAACTTGATCCTAGTCTTACTCATTTCATTTGGAATGTGCTCGAGACTATCCAATATCAAATAACACAAGGTGATTGTGAAGACATTGCAAAACTCATACCTAAAAACGATTATTCCCTAGTTATTTTAGATATTCCTCATGGTTTCAATATCCCAAACATTGAATATGATATTGACCCTTATATTTATCAAGCTCTTAGTAAAATGGTTGTGGTATTTGTAGGAGTCGCAACATCACCGTTATGGAGATTTGTGACATTTCATTCAGACACAAAACCTGCAATGTTATTGACAAGCTTCAAGGGAAAATAAAACTCAAGGATATAGCTTACATGGTAAGACGTTGAAATTGTATGTTTGATTAATGTTAAAAAAACCATTTGTGCACAAGTTAATTGCACTTTTACTATTCATGTTATAGGAAAAAGTCAAATCTTAATTAACTGTGCAGATCAACCAATTATAAGTGATTGTGAGTTCAGCCATGTTGAAAGTTGGACAAAAGATGATACTTATAAGCCCATGCTTTTGAATCAGGTAGATGGAAAGAGTCATAGCCAAGTACTGGTTCATGATGCTATTGTAAAAAATCTAACATATGAAGATAAAAAAGCAAAAGGAGAGATAGTTAATATTTATCAAAAACCACAGTTATTAATTAACTATCTTATAGATTTATGTTCAAATGAAGGAGATTGGGTTTTGGATTTATTCTCAGTATTAGATAGGTTTTATTAATAAAATTGAATTTTAATATCTTATTTTTTAATTTTTATGTGATCATACTAATTTACTTCATTATTTCTTTTATACTTGATGATTAGGTACAACACTAGCATGTTGCCTACAAAAAGGAAGAAATTGCAATGTCATTTAAAAAGACCCAGTATAGTGCAAATTTATTCAGCAAAGAATGAATGCTCTTCAATTTATTCCAGATGCAATGCAAGATGTTGGTTTGAAGAAAGGGGATTTTAATGAATCACGTGTGGGAAAAAAGGCAAAGGAACCTCAACCACCGTTAGATGGAATGATTGGAAAGACATATATTGGGAGATTCGCAGACATCAAAGATCTATCAGAAGAGGAAATTGAGCAAATTGAAGAAGAAAATATTATGGAAGAAGACAATGTTGAAACTCTAGAAAATGAAGAGTATGGATTATATGATATTATTGATTAAATTTAAGTTATGCTTTGAAATCAAGCTCATTTTTTGTAACTATTGATTAGTTATACTTGTAATGTTTTGACTTTGACATTTTATGAGAAGAATAAGTATTAAGTTGTTGTTGTTATATGTTTAATATTTGTATTATTTGATTTTCACTTTAATTTTTATGTGAATCATTATTTTTTGAAAGAAAAAAAATTGTGATTATTATTATTTTTTGACATGAAATTCATGAAAAATCCTATTTGTTAACTATTTTTTGTTAAATTTTTCCTATAAAAATTGTTTATTTGACACATCACTTTTAGTAAAAAAGTCTCAAAATGTGTAATTTTTTTGTTATATTTATATTCAAAATGCTTATTTTTGTGTCAACTGTTAAAAATTATTTTTTTTTAGAGACAAATATTTGATGTGCATTGAAATATTAATTAACGATATATAAATATATAGAAGATCAAAACTTTAAAATATCAACCTTCTTTTTTAACTCTGCAAAAAAATAAAGACCTCACTACAAAATAAAAATGAAAATAAAAACAAAAAATATGAAGAAGTCAACTACTTCAAAAATTATTAAATTTAGAAAATAAATATTCACATTTAATACATTAGAAAATTTAAAGTAAAAAAAAAAAAACTCTTCTAAAAAAAGGGCTTGACATTGCATCAAAACTTTTTAAAATCAACATGAAAATCACTAACTTGCTAAAAATAATGTACATAATAAAATTTAAGGTGTCAAAAAATATGTCTTCTGAATCAACACTTTTCAAAATTGGTTGATTTTTTTGCTACCTCAAAAAAGCAAGTAATCGTTACAGTTTTCGTTTCAAAGTTTACATTGTTCTCGATACCTGCAAGAAAAAACTGTTCTAGTTCTTGATCCCGATGTCATCTTAAGCTTTCCTGCTCTTCCTTTTCCTTCTTACTACAAATCCCAAATATGCCACACTCCTCCAAAAGTGCTCTAATAAAAATCTAAGTGTCCAAGAGTATGAGAGAGAGAGAGTAGAAAATGAGAGCTCCAAAACTGAACTGACAAAAAGCTACAAACTAATCCTCAGAAGCCTTTTTATTAACAATACCTCTATTTTCTTCAATTTTCCATTATTTTCCTTAATTTTCCTCCTCACATGCAACTTGTGACCTTTCACCTTCCTTTTCTCTTAATTTCTATTATTTTCATAAATAAAATGCCAATAAATGTCTCATGCCTTTCCAAAGCCTTTGTCGTTGCCTTTGCCAATTTCCTTAGCCATTAATTACTCACAAGTGATCCCCATCACTATGTTTTGCCCAACATTCAACTTGAAATATGTGTCCCATGACAATGGTTATTATTTTTCCTTTATTGTATTTATTACATGGATATTTTACCAAGGCTGTTACAATGCCACTCAAAAGTTGACCTTTACATTTTGATGACCACAATTCGAGAGGATGTTGTGTCAACCCCCATTATTAATACAAAAGTGGCTAGCCACATGATCATGAAGAAGAATACTCTAGAAGATTCCATATTATAACTCTAGTTAAGAGTTGAAGGATTCAAACTTAACCACTAGTAAGCTATTAGGTTGTGTTATAATTGAGCCACTATGAGGAAGAGGGGTTTCATTATATTTGAGTGCATTTTGTTCCATAGATAAGCAAAATACCCAAGAGTGGATAGGGAGACAGAAAATATAGAGGGTTTGTCCAATGTAGCAATCCATAGGCCACCAGTCTCACTTCTTCATACTTGCATCCATTTTTCATTCAAAGAAAAAGAGTAGAGTGACCTCACCTTTCATTTGGGTTTTCTCCCAAAATGATTTCCCAAGTTAAATCTCATATTAATTTGTGGTTTGTGAGTTTTATTTCACTGATATCTTTTTTTTTTCATAATTATAATTGCATACATACACAATAAACAATAATTAACATATCCAAAAATATAAGGAGAAATAAACCCTCATAGTTTAGATTTCATACTTTCTAATATATTTTAGTAGATCTATTGTGACAAATTATCTAGTGGAATATGAATAATAGTTTAAGGATCAAAGGAAGACTATCATCATAACATGGAATAAAATTTTCATTAGAGTTTCCATACAAATATTCATGAAATTTTGGGATCTTTTGAGTGAAGTTACCAAGGTGTATTTTTTTAAAAATCAAAATCTTGAATAGTGGAGTCACCAGAGACCTCATTCTCCCAAGCATTGGATGGTTCTTGGTCTTCAAGAATTTTCCATAACAAATAAAGGTGGACATCCAGGAAAAGACCCCTCTCTAAGGAAAAACTCAATCAACAACTCTTCCTTAATAACTCATTGAGATAATCCAAGACTCTTTACCTAGACCCAGACTTCCTCCACACCAAGTGAGCCCTTTCTTCCTTCTTGTAGATTATAACCCTTCAATAGCAACTTCAACCTAGCAGCAGCAACTTCGACCCACCAATGGCACCAACAGTAGTAGCAACAACTTTGAATTGACAAAAGAGACTTTGATCTCTTAGAGGAATTCACATGAGAGCGAGATAGATAGCCCAAAATTTTGATTTTCTCATTTTCTTCCTCTTTCTCCAACTTCACACTCCTTTAGCACTCCTTCCTTACTTTGCACTTTTCGAGCTCTTTCTTTTGGATATCGAACTTGTGTGTGCGAGAGTGAATGCTCCAAATGAAATCGAACTGCTCTAATATATAGGCTTTTATTGATGTTGAATTACCCATATTGAGGCTGACTTGACCTCCTTGAAGCCAACTTGGTGTGGAGGGAAAAAATAGCATACTTGACTCAGTATTAATTCTTTTTATATGATTCAAAATCCCAATAAGGGTCTCTTTAAATGGACAATGACTCTAATGACTTAGAATAAATATTAGAAGTCCTCAATGGGGACTTTGACCTAAAACATGATGGCCCAAGCATGAAACCCATTCTTTAGTAATTCATAATAATAATAATAAAATTATTTTTCATAAGTACATTTCATTGTGACTCAAATACAATGACGAAGACCGAACCTAATTACATTTTTCAACACTCCCTCTTAACTAGGGGGTATTCATACTTACATACAAAACTACATGGAATATATCAAAACATATGAACTATGAAGAGTTTAGGCACCGTAATGTCATGGACTAGATTCCTAACCAGGGTAATCTATCCAAGGTCCTTCAACAGTTTAGGCACTCATGGTGCCATGGACTAATATTCCTAACTAGGGAAATCTATTCGATTGGGACTAAGATGGACTAAAGCTTTCAACCAGTCTAGGTACCATCAGGCTTACTTACTAACCATTAACCCAATGATCCATGTGTGTATCTAAGGTTAGATATATATGAAAAATTCCACCCTCCCTACTTCGAGATCTAGACATCAACACATAGTGCGAACCAGATGTCCTCACAGGCAATGTATCTCACACAAAAAACCTCAACATTCCCGATAATTTCAATCGGTAGAAAATCCTCCCTGATCAAAAAAATTGGTAACAAATCTCTCTCGTGTAACCAACATGCTATCAAACCTCTAAGAGATTTATCTATGCAAACACAACCCTAATTAGTAACAAACTTTCAAATATACATAAGTAAACACAAACCTCTAGGGTCTTTCAGACAACTAGATGTTGCTTCTCAATTTATCACAGTAGGACTTTCAAATGAATCTTGACATAATATTCCTCAATCATACATCTTCCTTTCCTACATCACATGCGGCTACATATTCTACAATCATATCCTACTTTCCTTATCTCCACAACCCCCCAAAATGCATTCTCCAATTTCATCTTTCAATGTGTCCATTGTGACTATGATATGCCCTCCCTCTCAACTAAGGAGATTCCTTTCATTCAAGCTCCCTCTTAACTTAGGGAGCTCAACTTCTTTTCTTTGACATCAGAGAATATTTCATGGCTTCCATCATTCTTATAACATCATCATTCATATAACTTTATTCATCATGCTTATCATATCAACTTTACTTATGTACATCTTCATCATCTTGAAGATTATGTATCTGCACAACATAGATAGAAAGTACAACCAAATACATATATAGAAACATGAACTTAACTATTTAATAATCATACAATAATGGAAGCATTAGACTTTTTACATCAAATGCCTAAATTTATTTAGGTTTACAAACAACAAGAAACACATACTTTTGTACTTCAACTACATGTCAGGGTTTTGTCATAAACCATAAATTTCATTATCAACACTTTGAGCACCTCAATCAAGATAACAACCTTCATTATATCTAGGGCTTCAATATTTCTTACAGACATACCCTACTACAATATATTTCAAACCCTAGAAGCATATTAAACAAATGCAGTTAACTTTAGGACTTATAAGTTATACTTTTAGTGCAATATCCTATATTTTATACATGAGCCATCGCTGGGCACTAAGGTGACTCTTTAAAGTCAACTTATTCCTACCTTCATTATTCTTATCAACCTGGGATTCATCTCTTAGTTCAAGGCTATCGACATAATATATGCAAGAATTCATTATTAGATTATGAAAAAGTGTAAAATGATTGCTACAGAAAAGTTACACTAAACATTATCCTAATTCATTCATTACAGAGATAGCTGATAACAACAAATAATTACTCCTACAATTACAATCTTATGAAAGAATATTATTCTAATTCATCAATCATTCTCTCTATTATTCAACAAATCCTTCACATAAAGAATATTAGTACATCACACAGACTCTTACAAGTATTACTTCTTAAAGACAACTTACAAAATCTACAAACTCAAACCTTACACTCATGTAACACAATCCAATCAACGATTTCAGGAAATGCATAACATAATTACAAGATACAAAATTCAATCGATTATCTACCATGAAAGAAAATGCCAATTAATAGAAACACAAATAATGCAATTGTGGAAAAGTAACTAACTAATAATGATACACAACAGACAATAAAGCCCCTGATGACTGGGCCCATGGTCTCCAACAATACTGTCTTCGATAGATTCAATACTGAAGACTAAGGTAAGATCTTGCGCAAATTCATTAACTTCAAAAGAGTTTTACACAATAACCCTGATAAAGTTCAAACTCATATTTTTGTATGCAATATGCAATAAAAAGGTAATAATCAAAAAGCTTCTTTGTATTTTTTACTTGACTTCTTATATATTACATTAAAAAACTAAATATGGAGCTATCATGAGAATTGAAAGATTATTAGGATTTCTCTTTTAACATAAGATCCTCGAATAGTAATGATCATTTTCCTTTGACTCCATTCTTCGATCTTCCTTAGATTTTGAATGGTGATTTGCCAAAAATGAGGCATCGATTGATCAAAATCTTGCTCCAATATCTCGAAGGAACATCAATCGTTTGATTGCACTGATCTACATAACAATTTACTCAAATTATAACATTTTCGATATCTAAAAGACTCAAACTAACTATATTATCTTCAAGTTGCTTTCATTATCCTTTTTCTCTAAAATCATTACAAATTAAAGGAAAACTGCTTAAAAACATAACGTTTATTTAAGGAAATTAAGAGAAGAATTACACCATTTTCACGGCCCAACAACCATTAAGCTTCAACAATCAAAAACGAATCACAACTCAATTTCAAATTTCAACAATCTTTCATAAATATCATATTACCACATTGTCATCATATATTAGAGATTTGAACTTCTACTAAGGTTTAGTTACAAAACCCTAGAATTCATAAACACTATCATCCTAGAGAATCAAACTTTGACTAGGGCTTAGTTCCAAACCCTAGGACCTATGACCATCAACAATTAGGTCAACACATATATCTAGGATTCCATCATCATGCACAAACATATCATAACATGTGTTAGTCAAACCCAATGACAAAAATATCAATAAAGTTAGGCATATAACAAACTTGATCAGACTAGGTTTTCAATCAGACAAAAACACATTACCTAGGATTTCATTCCTAGGAAATTATCTAAAATAAGGGTCTTTCTTATACACCCTAAAAAACTCTAACGATCTAGGGCTTCAATACCTAACAAAAAATCCTAATTTATCAATACTTCAAATGTTTTGGATTTCATCACCATTCAACCCTAATAAATTAGTGTTTTCCATAACCATACCAAAACCCCAAACATGACATCATCAAAACATCAAACATTTTCTTTAGACTTCAACAATAACCTTAAATAGGCTAGGGTTCACACATTATCATCGACATAACGTTAAGTTAGATTTTCAAAAATAACCTTACAAGAATAATCAAAGATATGAGGAGGGTAGATTTATCTAATGATGAATCACCCAATCAATAATCTTTATGATTCAAGAGGGCTAGACACAATAATAATGGTAAAATAGAATAGTTTATCAAGAATTAATATACCTTTATCATGAAGAGAGAAAAACTTATAGTCTAAGGCATAACTTTTGTTTAATAAACCTTTTAATTCCAATGCATTGTCTCGTGAGAACTTCTTCCATAATCCTTGAATATTCAACACGCCTTTCCTAAACAATGAAAATATTAATACAAATGTGATTAGTATTTAACATAAGAAAACTTACATAAGTAAAGGAAATCAAAAAAGAAAAGGTAATACAAGCAGTAAGATACTTATCTTTGAAAGTTGGTGAGGTCTCCATCCGAACTTGAGGGATACCTATAACCTTATATAAATAATTCAAAAATGTTTTTCCAAAATATGTTAAACCTAAAAATACTAGAAATAAAAAATGAAACAACTAAATCTTAGAGCAAACGATTTAGTAGTGTATGTCCCTTATATCTGATTCTTCGACTTTATTATTATTTAGAGATCCTTCTTCAAAAACATTAGCTTGGTCCCTGTTCCTCTTCTTAATCTTCGTATTTTCAAGACAATCACTTTTATAATGACCCATTTTATGATATTAGTAGCTTTCTATTTTGGGCATGTCTACCTTCCTTCTTGGCCCTTTTGACTTCTTGAAGTTTCCTTTCTTGTGATAATTGGAGTATGCATTTGAGGCTTTCTCTTATTCATTGTTGGTTACTAAAGAGATTATCATCTCTTCTTGGCTGCAAGCATTCCATAATTCTTCAAATGATGTAGTTTCTTTCCAGCTATTGAGTTCTGAAGCAAAAGCACTCCATGTAGGTGGAAATCCTAATAAGGCATTAATCACTAGCTCTTTTTTTGGTACAATCTCATCTATGGATAGAATTTCATCTCTAATTCTAGATATCCTTATAAAGAATGAGGCCACAATGTCATCGTTTCTCATTTTTGTGGTCCTTAGTTCGTTCTTAAGACTTGCTACTTCACCGATGTTCTTGATAGTGAACAATTTTGATAAAGGCTTCATACATTTATTGGGCATGGTCTACATTGGAAATTTATGGGACAAGATTTTCCTTTATACCTCCAACCATTAATGTCATAACCAATATTTACGACTCTCTAAACTTCACTTTATCTGAATCACTAGATTCTTCGGTAGTTGTCTTTGATTTTCCTTTGACCAAATCCAAGATTTTGTTCTTTTCAAGAATGAGATCAATTATTTTATTCCATGACCTATAATTTGATGTTCCTTCTAATTTGTTCTCTCCCTTTATTGTGTTAGAAATTTTCCTTGAAGGTAGTAAGTTTCTTTTCTTATAAGATCTCCTTATATGATCCCTTGCTCAAATTTTTGAGGTTTCTTAGACTCCTTTTTAGTAGATCCTCAAACTACCTTTTTCCTTCTTTACCTTAGCTCTAATACCTTGTTAGAAAATCAAAAAGGTAGGAAAAATTTCTTATATAGATAATTACTTGTGATTCTTTTATCTTTATGTTCTTCTTTTATCTTTTACCTCATAAAGAAATTACCAAAACAATAGCACAAATATCACAGACACCAAATAAAGGCGGATATCCAGGGAAAACCACTATCTAGGGTAAAACCCAATCAACAACTCTTCCTTAATAAAACTTGAGATAATCCATGACTCTTTACCTAGACCCAGACTTCCTCCACACCAAGTCGTCCCTTTCTTCCTTCTTGCAGATGATAACCCTTCAATAGCAACTTCGACCTAGCAGCAATACCTTGCAGCAACATCTTTGACCTAGCAGAAATACCTTGCAGCAGCATCTTCGACCTAGCAACTGGAAGCAATAGTAGTAGCAACAACTTCGACTTGACAAAAGAGCATTCAGTCTCTTAGAGGAATCCACACGAGAGAGAGAGAGAGAGAGATAGCCCAAAATTTTGATTTTCTCATTTTCTTCCTCTTTCTCCAACTTTTTACTCCTTTAGCCCTCCTTCCTTACTTCACACTTTTCCAACATTTCTTCTAGATATCGAACTTGTGTGTAAGAGAATGAATGCTCCAAAAGAAATCAAACTGTTGAATTGAGGCTTCTGTGATCCATATTAACTTTATGAGAGATTTTTCGGCATACATCACAAGATATTTCATTTGTTGACGTGTTTCGAACCAACTAGTGTGGTTCATCGTCAGGACAAGTTGAATGAGTAGATCAGGCTTTGCATGTTAAAGTCGTTTTATAGCCGTTAGAGTTTCTACTCTATCTATTTAACATGCAAAGCCTGATCTGCTCATTCAACTTGTCCTGACAATGAACCACACTAGTTGGTTCGAAACGCGTCGACAAATGAAGTATCTTGTGATGTACGTCGAAAAAGCTCTCATAAAATGAAATCAAACTGCTCCAATATATATGCTTATGGTGAGGTCGAATTACCCATATTGAGGCCAACTTGGTGTGGAAGGGACAAATAGCATATTTGACTCAATATTAATTATTTTTAGATGATTCAAAACCCCAATAAGGGTCTCTTTAAATGGACAATGACTGTAATGACTTAGAATAAATCCTAGAAGTACTCAATGGGTACTTTGACCTAAAACATGATGACCAAAGCATGAAACCCATTCTTTAATAAGTCATAATAATAATAATAATAATAATATTTTTCATAAGTACATTTCATTGTGACTCAAATACAATTATGAATACTGAACCTAGTTACATTTTTCAATTGTTGGGTACTACTTTAGATATTACACATTTTGTTTTTATAAATTATTTTCAAAATTAATTTGGCAATAATCCCAAAATTGGTTCTGATTGTTCTTTTAATTTTCTACATTGATATCTATAATGTTACTCCTAGACACAATTCCCAACATGTTCTTCATTCTTCTATCTTTCCAACCGTCTCTTGTTTTCCAAACTGGGCATCAAGAACTCAAGATATGGCCTCTAGAAGTTCATGGCTCAACAACCATTGATTTGCATGAAGTGTCTCAACAACCATTGATTTAATTAACACAAATCTTGGCATTTTGATTTATTTGTCTACTTTACTCATCCCACATGCATTATGGAAGGGGATTTATAATTCTTTATAAAGAAATGGACTCTTTATATTATTTTTAAATGAGGTAGAAAGAGACATAGAAACTTGCATAGCTTATGCATAATGAAATTTTTGGTTATTGCCTCATTGCACAATCATTGTTCTAGGTTATTAACTAATCATCTTTGTCCAATTGATATCTTCAAAGTGTCACCTTGAGATATGCCCAGTTGGTTTCCATGTGTCATAAGGAGATATGTAAAAATGACTTATTAAGTTAAAAGTGATATGAGAAATATTAGCAATGCAATTTTCCAATTGATACCTTCTAAGTGTCACCTCGAGATAAGCCCATTTGGATTCCATGTGTCATAAGGAAATATGTAAAAATAACTTAAGATAAAAATGATATGAGAAATATTAAAAATGTGAAGGCGAGGTGCAGGAAATTGGAAAGTAAGTTGACCGTGAAAAGTAAAAGTGAATCAAAGTAAAATTTACTAGTTGAATAAAACAAGTGTTTAGAGAAAATGAATGAAGGTACAAACAATTAAGTAATAAAACAAAAAGTGTGAGAAGTGCGAAAGTATGTTAAGGTGTTTTTGGAGGAAAGGGTTGTGGTTTGTGCAAAGGTAATGGTGTGCGAAGGATGTGGCATGCAAAACATTATCCACATCCTTGAAAAATGTTAAGTATTGAATTTAATAAATGGTTATGTCTAGAGAAAGGAGTGTGCATAGTAATGAAGTGGATGAACACTTCTACATAATTTGGAAAATGACTAAGTAAAAATGGATAAGAAATAAGGTTGGAAAATGACTAAGTAAAAACAGAAAAGAGATAAGGTTGGAAAATGACTAAGTAAAAAGGAAGAAGAGATCAGGTAATTCCACATGAATAATATATAGTTATGAAAATGAAAAATAAAGAAATGATATGAGTAATAGAAGCAATGATAAAGAGAGGTAATGGAGATATGTCGCAGAAAACATGGTATCTTTGGCATATGACTTTTATTTTTTATTCTATAAAATGCTAAACAAAGTTGAGACATAGGGCTATCTAATGAGAAGAAGAGCACGAGCAAATTATTTTCTTTTAGTATATTTTCTTTTCTTATTTATTTTGAAAAGAAAAATCATATTTGCTTGCATTGTGTGGATAAGATTAAAAGTGGTTGAAATCTTGTTGTTTTAGAATCACCCCATTTGATGTGTTACATGGAAACATAAACATTAGGCTCCAAATACAGGAGAGTGACCCCCTATGCATTGTTGAGAACCCTAAAATTAGACTAGTTGCATTCTCCAATGGGCTATGAAGTCATCCCTATTTGACAAACGGTTTATTACAAAAATTTGACTTAAATAAAAAAATATATACAAAATCAAATTACCCTATCATGCTTCGACAAAATGGTAGCTCTAATGTATAAGTAGACTCCTAATGGAGCCAGGTACATAAAAAATTTATATGCTTGCTGCCAACCATGTTTGAAAATTTTGTCTTATTGCACTCATTCATTGAGCAATAACAACTCTACAATGATGAAGCTGCAGAAATGAATTGATGTTGAAAATACACAGAGAGCTAGAGGATAGTTTCTTTTTGTTTACCAACAATATTGTGTCTTTGAAAATAAAACATGTGATCCATCTCTCTTGTTTTAGATATCCCCTTGTTGTCGATATTAGAAATAAATATTTTTCATTAGACTCTACTTGATATGAGAAATCAATAGTTTGAAAGTTAATTGTAAAGTGATAATTCTTGCTCATATCCTATTGACATTCTTATTTCATCTCTAAATCTACCGCAATATTTTTACCACAATGATATTGAATGAAGTATTTGTCTATATCTAATGGAGTATCATTCAATTCATTTTTGAACTCATTCTTAACATGTGGCTAATGGTATCACTCTAAAACATTTTGATTCTCAGTTTGAGGAACATGATGTACATAAATTTCTCTGGATCCACTGCTATGCCTTCCTTGGAAACCACATGCCCCAAGTAATATTGTACCTTGTTTGAAAGAAACTACATTTGGTAAGATTGGCATACAATTGATGTTGTCTTAGAAATCTCAATATTGTTGCTAAATATTTGACATGTTCTTTCTCATTCTTAGAATATACCAATATATCATCAATGAATACAATAACAAACTTGTTCATATAAGGATGCAACACATTATTCATCAAGCACATAAAATTAGTTGGAGAATTAGTAAAAACAAATGGAACTACAAAAAACTCATAATGCCAAAACCTGGTTTGGAAAGCAGTCTTATAGATGTTCTCTTCCTTAATATTTACCTAATGATAGTGGAATCTCAAGTCAATCTTCGATAAGACTACTTCTCCCTTCAACTGATCAAAAAAGTCATTTTTTCTTGGCAATGGATACCTATTCTTGATGGTCACCTTGTTCAAATGTTTGTAATCAATAGACAAACTGAGAGTATCATCCTTCTTCTTCACAAAAAATATTGGTGCACTCCAAGGTGATACACTTGGCCTAATATATCCCTTGTTAAGCATTTTCTCCAACTGCAACTTCAATTCCACTAACTCTGGTGTGCTCATCCTGTATGGTGCCTTTGATGTTGGCACTGAGGTGGAAACTCTGAAATCTATGCCCAAAACACATCCTTAAACTGTTGCAACACTGGGTACCTACTCAAGACATCCACAACCTCAACTTCCTTACCTTCGTCACTAGAAATATGCATTGCGAATAACACACACCCTCTTCTTTGATTGCACTTCATCTACATAGTTGTCACCATTCTAACTGTTGTTGACTTATTCTTACCCTGCAATACTCTTTGTTCACCATTGTCATCTAGGCACTCAATAGCCTTGTCATAACAATCCATTTTCGTCCTATGAATATACAACCAGTCCATACCCAACAACATATTGTATGATCCCAATGGAAGTACATTCAAATGTGTTAATATTAGCATACCATTGAACTCAAATGCACAAGCTCTTACCCAGTGATAAAATCTCTTCTTTGAGCCTGTAGCCAACTGCACTGACCAAGATTATGTATGCACTTCTTTATTCAAACCACACTTATCCACCAGGTCAGGATTAACATAACTATAATTAGATCCCAGGTGAAACAATTTGATCACAAAGATTACCATCCATCTCAATAATATATGCATGGTGATATTCCTGCATGTTCTCTAATGCTACATAGATCCATGGAATACTTTTTCCAACGTCTCCCACTGTCTACACTTCATGTGCATTGTAGATCTATGGTTTACCACCTTGATGCTATGGACAATATCTTCTGTGATATTCTCCACCACAAGTCTAACACTGCAAGGGATTCCAACCTGCACCCTTATTTTTCTCCTCGGACTGAAATTCATGTACTCTGTTAGATGCATTGAACTTCTTATGTGGTTTTGCATTCTCTTTGTTACATGTGTCATGAGGCCTTGTTCGCTTCTTATCCCATTTTCCTTTCTTCTTCGCATTACCTCTCCAATCCTAGTTAGTCTCAGATTTGTGCTTTGATTAGTCATAAAAATTCTTTAGAAATTGGATGGCCTCCTCCAATCATCTAGGCTCATCAAACTCAATCCTATCTTTGATTTCTACTGGCAACCCACTGATGAATCTATGAATCTTCACCTTTGTAGCACCTCCTTGCCACATCTACCCAAGCAACCAGCCATCCAGGGTAAACATCCAATGAGAGGCCACTATGATATGATTCAACCTCTTAAGTCACGTTAAGGAAGTGGAACTGATGGAAACACACCATACAGACATTCAACATCAACTTCAGGACCCTTAGGAACCAATCCAACACTTCAGACAGCTTTCCTTTGGGTCCCACTGAGGTTTTGGACAACTTAAGCATCAATCACTCTCATGCTATAGGCATGACAACGCCCTGAAGCACATATTCACTCTCACAAGCTTGCCTTCTAGCATCCAGAGACTCATTTAGTCAGTGCTATACCAGCATCCCCGGGATTTGAGCCACTTTTTCAGGCGCAAAGCCTAGGTCACTGCCTCAAATCGAACCATCTCTTCAAAACAATAAAATAACATGGAAATGACAATACTAAAGCAAATATGTGTTTAAGACCTTGGTTGTACCCCTACTAGCCATTATAGACATTTTGGAAAACATATCGTGAATATGTAAACTATAGGTGTAAATAACAGATATGAACATAAGGGTCTAATAATTATTTGAGATTCACCATGAAGCATTGATGCCTCAACACATTAACTATCATTCCATCCATTAGACCATAGACACATTGTTCATTCATATATAAGTAAAAATGTGATGAGAGCCATACATGGTTGTTGTCATAAAACAATACACAACCAGCATAATAGTAGCGTAAATACCAATGAAATCATCGCCATATAAAACTCATATAATCCAATATAATGTTCATAGAAATAAAAGGATAAATAACCTCTTATTGATGATACAAAATCCAACCCGGGATGGGACTTCCACGTTCCACCCGACTGTATATTGGCTGAGCCATATTCCAATCACCCCCGTGCCATATTCCAAGCATGAATGTGGGATTCAAACTAAAAGAACCAACTAGGCATACCGAGGCTAAACCACCTCACCCTCATCAATAGAAACCAGGCTTTAACGTAATCCATCCTAGATCACTAGGCCAACACAAATAACATATCATAATACTCTTTACTGTTATCTCCACCCAATCACTAGGCCAAACAAGCATGGTTTCCATCATATTTCTCCACCTACACTGTGAGGAATTTTCATGTCTCCTAGTCTCTCAAGCTTTACTACAATCCAAACCTGGATCACTAGGCCCTAAATCGAGTCCCCAGTCTCAGGATTTATCGTAATCCACATTATATCACTAGGCCCTAAACTAAGACTCACTATCCAATATTTACCGCATATCCCAACCTAGGATTACTAGGCCCAATGGAGAGCAAACAACCTATAGGCTTTACCTTATATCCTACAATTCATCGGCAAGGATTCCTAGGCCATCCGAGGCAACACAAAATCTAGCTTTATCGCAACCCAAAGTCTGGTTCAGGGGTTACTAGGCCATGTGTTCTATCATTTCGGATATCCATCCCACTCAGCTTCGAATCCATCTGACAATCCAGCTCAACCAAAACATGAGAACCCCATCACACCATAGCTATCCGGAAATGGAAAGGCTAGGCTAAAAATGTTGTTACACCTAGCAAAACTGATGCCACAACAGCAAAATAACCACATGAAATTCCATGCATGCCAAATCTAGCAAGTAAAATACACATGCAAATTGATACCTGCAAAGAATCATGTTGTAGATGCTTAATCTTGCTCTTCCTTGCTTGCTCCTTCCTTCCTCTTGCCTTCTTTTCCTTTCTTGATCCCATGCATAACCAAAGAAAAATCTTAACACTAACTAAAAGCTTTCCCATTGATCCTCAGAAGCCTTTTTATGAATGAGGCCTCTATTTTCTTCATTTTCCTTCAATTTCCTCCTCAAATTCAACTTGTGACCTTTCACCTTCCTTTTCTCCTAATTTCCATTATTTTCATAAATAAATGTGCCAAAAATGCCATTTTTCCTTTCCAAAGCCTTATCCATTACCTTTTCCAATTTCCTTAGCCATAAACAACCAAATGAACACCCACACTAGGATGTCTTACCCACCATTCAGCTTGGAATATGTGTCCCATCAACTATGGTCTTATATATTTTTACATGGAATTTTTATCAGGGCTATTACAGAACCCTCCCCCTTGGGGGACACTGTCCTCATTGTTCAATGACACCTATAACCAACAAGACTGTTGAAAAAAAACATACTGCTAATGGATCTTTATAACACAGCTTGTTATAGTATTTACAATGAATGACCTACTCAAAAGTAAAACATCATGACAACATGACCAGATAATAACCATTCCGCGTGCTAGAGCTTTATAAAACAACTCATTACGGTATTTACAATAACCACATATACACATATGTACATTTACTAATGATGCATGCATCCACAACAAGGGAATCTAGAGGCTCACACCTCCACCCCATTGGGTTGTGTTATATTCTTTCCATGACTAGCTCCCCTAGTTAACCGAGGGGTTAGAGGGGAGGCGGAGCCCCCCCTTCGTTGCGCCGATTGCACAGTGTGGGGGTCACATGGGGGACGGTAGCCCCCCCTGTCTAGGGAGTTTGAGGGGGGTGGGTAGCCCCCCTATACGGGGTCCGGGAGAGCGCCCCGGGGAAAAAAATTTGGACCCTATATTAGGTGGGGCGAACCTACCTATGGTTTTATGCATGGTTTTCGCACATGGTTTTGAGAGCAATGGTTTTCGGTCCATGGTTTTGGGCGCGATGGTTTTTAGTCCATGCTATTGGATGCTTCAGCATGTATATATGTATTGTAACATTGAAAGGAACGTAATGAAAAATCAATCTGGTAGTCCTGGTTTTGGGATCCAGGGGAAAATCTTTGTGTATATGTGTTTTATGTGTTATGCTCTCGAATTTTTTATTTTCTGTTGTTAGAATTTGTATGCAGGTAATTTCTGTACGGGGTTAAAACCTACACACCCTTAAAGTAATACCAGGATTCACCTCCTTCCCAGGAAGTCCAGAATCCACGGCCACAGTCAAAGCTGCATCCAATGTCCAGTGCTACAATCCTACACCACTTTTCCTCTCAGCCAATAGTTACCAGCTCATTATTCTAGGGCACACTCGTAATGTGTATCTAATTCCATCTGGAAATGCTCATGACCAAAACAAATATATCCCTGGCCTTCCCTTCTCTACTACACAGTACCTCAGAAAATCCAGTCAGCCCTTTCGTGCATTCGCTCACCTTCCAAGTTCCCCGACATCCCCTATCCTAGGTGATCCATCCCTTGGCAAGGCTTCCTCACATCGAAAGGTCAAATACCCAAGGCATATACCTACCTCAAAAGAATTATACCGGTCATAGCATGCTCATGGAAATCAATGGACACTATTGGGTACTAGTGTCCCACAATGGCCCTGCTCTTGAAGTGCTTTACCATCATACTACTGCCTTTTCCAATTTCTTTCACTTTTGCAGCTAATCCTTGCAGTCGATTTCAACCATCCAACTAAGCATTTCGTGCTTCCTGTACCAAGCACATAACTTCCGTTAGATTCATAATAAATTGAAATAACTTCAAATCATACTTCATTGGTATCTCTTCAATAAGGCATACTTGCAATCATGTTTACTTCCTGTCACAACAAGTCAAACTAGCATCTTTGACCAAATCATCATGTATAAACATATCACATTAGGTTAGCTCAAACACAACCATCATAAATCACATGTAACCATCATAAACCATAATCATAGATCGCATATAATCATCATATACCATAATCATAAATAGCATGCATAATAAAACTAAATAAAATGTTGATACTTATCCTTTCATCAATCCTTAGCTTCTACCTTTGTCTTTATTCTGTACGCACTCTAGATCGGTTGCCACACTAGACAAACACCCAGTTCCTTCTCCTAAACCATGTGCATGTACACATAGTGTGCATCACACACATACACTCACACACTGCATACCACACCATGCAATACATGCATCTACACCTGACATACAACACATGCACCTACACCTAGTGTATAACACAACACAATAAATATGCCTGCACCTGGTGTAAAACACAACACAACACGTATACGTACACAATGTACATCACAAGACATGCATATGTGCATAACGTGCGACATCGCAAATGCATACACATACACCTGGTATACAACACAACTCATACATATATACTTGATGTACAATGCCACACAATACATGTACTTACACCTGGCGTACAACACAACAAAATACATGTACTAAACAGAGTACAACACAAGGAGTACACATGTCATGATACCACAACTACACAATACACATACATAGTACCGCATGTACACAGCACAATATGTACGACATGCACACAATACCACATGTACACTAGTACCATATGTACAACATGTACACAGTACCACCTGTACATTGCAACCACCTGCACAACATGTGCAAAACATCACATGTACACGACACCACCTGCACAACGTGTATACAATGCCACATGTACATTGCACCACCTATAAAATGTGTACACAATACCACATGTACATAGTACCACATACATGACATTAACACAACACCACATGTACACAGCGCCACATGCATGACATGCACACAACACCGCTTGCACACAGCACCACATGCACACAACACCACTCATACAATCATGCACACAACACCATGGGTACATAGTGTTGTCCTCTGAGATAATTCTAGGTTAATTAATTATGCCAAAGCATCTAAAATGTTTTGTTTTTTTTTAAGTTTTTTTGATGACCAATGTGATGAGCAGGTTAAGGCAGGTGCTTAAACCTTATTAGTACTACATATTATGAAAGGGTTGATTTTTTACCTCTGACAGTAGTTTGATTTAAAGTGTGTGGAAAGGAAGAATTGTAAAAAGCTATAATTTCCTAAATATCGAAACTGAATTTTTAGTCAATCACAAGGAAGAATGCAAGTAAACAATGTTTACAGCCCAACAAAATATATTTAACCTTATGAATATGGTTGACAATTTATAAATGTAGAGGAGCTTATAAAGACAAACAGTCCAATAAACTATTCCCTAAAATAGATTATAACTTCATGGGGCTTTAAGATAGACTGATATTTAGTTTTCTCTTACCCAATTATCTTCATAAAACTTAAATACATGTAGAATAACAAAAATTAAGTGAAAACATTAAGACAAACTCACAAAGTAACAAGTTGTTTGAAGCAAATCCAAAATCCTTTCATTAATGTGAAGTAACTAAAGTCTGGTACAATTCTGCTTTAGACAAACTCATGCAAGGGTTAAACCCTTAATACATCAAATCACTACTTATTTATACAAAAATATAAGGCTCTAAAAACATCTAACTAATTACAAAAATAGTGAAAAAATGTAGGGGTGCTTAAACTGTTGAGTTTGTTGGCACTATCTTCAAGGAAATCTTTGATGACTAGGCCCCAAATTCTTGTCTTGTTGACTGTCTCTTGGAAGTAAAAAAATTTACTCAATGGTATCACATAACTCAACCCAACTTTCATCATTCGGTATAGAAAAATTTATTAGTTTTCTATAGACTTCATCTACTTTGGTGTAGTTATCGAGAGTTGGCTTGTTGATGAAGATATGCTTGATTTCATGTTTGATAGTTAAATCAAACTCTAGTGCTTCAATTGTAGGTTCTAACCCCGTACAGAAATTACCTGCATACGAATTCTTAAACACAGAAAATAAACGATGCGAGAGCATAACACATAAAACACATATACACAGCGATTTTCCCCTAGATCCCAAAACTGGGACTACCAGCTTGATTTGTCATTATATTCCTTTCAATGTTACAATACATATTTATACATGCCAAAACATCCAATACCATGGACCAAAAACCATCGTGTCCAAAACCATGGACCGAAAACCATAGGTAGGTTCGCCCAACCTAATATAGGGTCCAAAAAAAAAATTCCCAGGGTGATGCCCTGGACCCCGAAGAGGGGGGCTACCCACCCCCCTCAAACCCCCCGAATAGGGGGGGCTAGCGCCCCCCCTGTGACCCCCCCCCCCCCGTTGTGCAATCGGCGCAACGAAGGGGGGGCTTCGTCCCCCTCTAACCCCCCAGTTCACTACGTAGGTTAGTCGTAGAAAGAATATAACACAACCCAACATTCTCCCACTTGTTATTTTCTTTCCACGCGGCCACAGGAGAGCTTAGTCATTTTTCCAGCCCTGAAATGCCCATTGTTTCTCTACACCAGGAGAACTTCTCGCAAAGTGATACTGAACATCAATGTGCTTTGTCTTTGAATGATAAGCATGGTTCTTTGCCAAGAAAATTTCACTTTGGCTGTCACAGTCTATCCTTATAGCTCTCTGCACTAACCCCATACTTGAACACAATCTCTGCAACCAAACTGCTTCCTTGCTTGCATGAGTGGCTGCCATGTATTCTACCTCTGTATTTGATAGTGCCACTACAGATTGTTTCTTACTCATCCAACTTACTGCACCTCCAAATAGGTTAAACACATACCCACTTGTAGATCTTCTCTGATCCAAATCTCCAGCCCAGTCTGCATCAACAAAGCCATGGATATCCAAAACTTTGTCCAATCCTGGTCTTCCTTGGTAGCACAAACCATAATCACTAGTGCCACGCAAATACTTGAAACCCACTTCACTGTTGTCCAATGCTCCTTCCCTTGTTTTGACATAAACTTGCTCAATACTCCCTCTGCATGTGCAATGTCTGGTTTAGTATAGACCACTACATACATCAGCCTACCGACTACACTTGCATATGGAACACATGACATACCCTCTTCCTCTTCTTGTGTCTTGGGACACTATTCAGCAGATAACTTTACACCTACAGGAATAGGAACCTTCACCGGTTTACTATCCTGCATATTAAACCTCTGCAGTATTGTCTCGACATACTTCCTCTGGTTTAACCATAGCTTCCTCTTTTCCTGATCTATTTTAATTTCCATGCCCAAAATACAGTTTGCAGCACCAAGATCTTTCATGTCGAATTTGGAGGACAATTGGGTCTTCACATCCTGAATAATTTCTTTGTCATTTCCAACTAGCAACATATCATCCACATACAAGACCAGATAAATAACATGGTCACCCATTAATTTAAAATACACAAAGTGATCTACTTTGCTTCTAGTGAAGCCAAGTCCCCATATAAATGTATCAAATTTCTGATACCACATCCTTGGTGACTATTTTAACCCATACAGAGACTTCTTTAACTTGCATACCAGTTCTTTCTTACCCTTAACCGCAAAGCCTTCAGGTTGCTTCATGTAGATCTCCTCTTCCAGATCCCAGTGAAGAAATGTCATCTTCACATCCATCTGTTCTACCTCAAAATCAAAAGCAGCAACAACAGATAAAAGTAACCTAATATAAGTTGCCTTAGCAACACGAGAAAAATATCACCAAAATCAATTCCCGCAACCTGGGAATAACCTTTTGCTACCAACCGAGCTTTGCATTTCTCCACCTTTCCTTCTGCATTTGTCTTCTTCTTGAACACCCATTTTTTGCCAATGGGTTTCCTTCCAACCGGCAACTCCACTAGATCCCAAGCCTCATTTTTGTGCAAAGATGCCATTTCATCAACCATGGCCTCTTTCCAGAGTTTTCCATCCTCTGAATCTACTGCTTCCTTCATAGTTTTGGGATCATCATCAGTAATAGATAAATCAAAATTTGAATAGAAAACAGATGGACTATACCTTTCTGGCTACCTTCTTTCTCAAGCTGATCTTCTTACACCCGAAGTTTGTGGCTCTTCATCTTTTGATTCCTCCTCTGCTATAGAGTCTAATTCTTCCTCCTTTAGCTCAAACTCTATCTTCTCAGGTTCCTTTCGTTGGACTTCATGTTTAATAACATCTTTCACCTCTCTCAACACCACATCTCAGCTATACACAACCTTCCTTATTGTTGGTTTCCAAGTCTTATAACCCTTTAAACCATCCTTATACCCAATAAAGATGCACTTTTCATATTTACTATCCAACTTGGTTCCTTTCTCCTTTGGAACATGTATATATGCATCACATCCAAATACCCTCATATGTGAAAGATAGGGTTTCTTACCAATCCATATCTCTTGTGAAGTCTTATCCTCCAACACTGATGAAGGTGATCTGTTGACCAGGTAACATGATGTATCCACCGCCTCTGCGCAGAATTCCTATCCTAACCTGGCACCACTAAGCATGCTTCTTACCCTTTCCATCAACGTCTTGTTCATTCTTTCTGCAACTCCATTTTGTTGAGGTGTATATGGAGTAGTATTCTACCATGATATACCACACTTCTTACAGAATTCTTCAAATTCCTTACTGCAAAACTCTCCATTGTTATCTGTCCTCAGCACCTTTATCTTCTTCTCTGTCTAGTTTTCCACCAGAGCCTTAAATTCTTTAAACATGTCAAAGACTTTATATTTCTTCTTAAGGAAATATATCCATGTATTCCTTGAGAAATCATCTATAAATGATACATAGTACACAGACTTACCCAGTGATGGAACCTTCACAGGTCCAAACACATCACTGTGCACAAGCTCTAATATCTATTTCGCCCTCTTACCACCAAAGGGCAAACTCACACGATTCTGCTTCCTGTATACACAATTTTCACAGAAATCAAAATCCAAAGAACTATTACTCATACCTTCTACCATACCTTTACCATGAAGTATTCGAAGGCCCTTCTCTCCAATATGTCCAAGCCTTTGATGCGACAACATGGTCTTCTCTCTAGAGACCACTAGATTTTCAGCTCCACTTTCAGGAACCATAGAACTGTTGCACCCATCAACAACAGTGCTACCTTTCAGCTTGTATAGAGTTCCAATCCAAACTCCCCGCATCAATACCAGTTCTCCCCGAACCATCTTGTAGGTATCTTTCTCGAACACTGTCTTTACACCTACATCATCCACCTTGCTTACAGAAACCAGATTTCTAGCCAATGCAGGAATATGTAGAACACCCGAAGGTGTTTTAACCCTTCCACCTTGCAACTTCAACTTTACTTTTCCGCGACCAAGGATTCTAGCTTTCCTATCATCCCGCAAGAAGACATCACCACCATCGTATTTCTCATACTCGCAGAACCACACTCTATGGGGAGTGAAGTGAAAGGATGCACCTGAGTCAATCAACCATGCCTCATGATCTACATGTGTACTTGAAGAAGCCAAGTACACATCTCCACCTTCGTCTGAGGTGGTTTCCGCTCTACAGAAGGAGCATCATCAGATCCCTTTCCTTTATTAGGAGCTTTAGATTTACAGTCCCTTTTGAAGTGCCCTTCCTTTCCGCATTTCTAGCACACCACCTTTACAAGTTTTCCTGGAGATTTAGATCTCCCTCTAGATTTAGTTCTCCCACTCGATGACTTATTTTTGTTTCTGTTCTGGGACCGTCCTCGTACAGACAAGGCATCACCATTTTGGCTTTCCATATTTTTCTGTCTCATCTCCTCCATCAACAAGGATGAGACTATTTCATCAAAATGCAAGGCAGTTGTATTTCTACCTATTGAAATAACCAGACTATCCCATGAATCTGGTAGAGAACACAACAAATTGATGCGCTTATCTTCATCTGAAATTTTAATATCAACAGATGCTAACTAACTTACCACAGTATTAAATGCATTTAGATGCTCTGTCACCGAGTCTCCATCTTTCATCCTCAGGTTATACAGCTTTTTCTGCAGGAACAGTTTATTCACCAGAGACTTAGATTGGTACAAAGTCCCTAACTTGTCCCACAAAGCCTTCGCCGTAGCTTCCCCTGATACATTCAGCAATATATAATCTGAGACACACAATCATATTGTGCTTTTTGCCTTCCGATCCAACTTCTTCCATTCTTCATCGGACACTCCCGTTCGTTTAGTACCTGGATCTACCACGATCCACTGATCTTTATCCACCAAAAGATCCTCCATCTTGAGTTTCCACAACTCAAAACTCTGACCATTAAATTTCACGATCTCTATCTTTCCACTGCTCGCCATCTTCTTTTACCACCAGAATCAATCTCGCAGATCTCCCACTGAACAGGGTCTACCACAGGCCCGAGCGAAACCCCTCAGCAACAAAGGCATCCCCTTGAAGCCAAAACAGCTCTGATACCAAATGTAGGTTTTAACCCCATGCAGAAATTACCTGCATACGAATTCTTAAACACAGAAAATAAACGATGTGAGAGCATAACACATAAAACACATATACATAGAGATTTTCCCCTGGATCCCAAAACCAGGACTACCAGCTTGATTTTTCGTTATATTCCTTTCAATGTTACAATACATATTTATACATGCTGAAGCATCCAATACCATGGACCGAAAGCCATCGCGTCCAAAACCATGGGCCGAAAACCATAGGTAGGTTCGCACAACCTAATATAGGGTCCAAAAAAATAAAAAATTTCCCGGGGCGCTGCCCCAGACCCCATAGAGGGGGGCTACCCGCCCCCCTCAAACCCCCTGTGAACCCCCCGCTGCACAATCGGCACAACGAAGGGGGGGCTCCGCCCCCCCTCAAACCCCTCGGTTCACTACGTAGGTTAGTCGTGGAAAGAATATAACACAACCCAACATCAATAAATGCTTTCCCTATGACATGTTCCTTAATACCTGTAAATTTTGATGTATCTATTGCAATGGTGTAAAGCTTTACATAGTGATCTTCCAAGCTAATTAACCTGTCATTTGGTGCTACTAGCCCTGGCAATCCTCTTTGATTCAACAAATTGAATTTAGTATGAAATCTCTGGACAGCATTTTCCAGAGCTTGAGACTTAGTCTCCAATTGGGTCATTAAATTCCTATTATGTAATACCTTTTTGATCTTCATAATGGTCTCTATTCTATCTGCAATCTGAATCTATTCCAACTCTGACCTAGTCTTTGAATTCAATATTTTGATCATGGAAGTAGCCTCTGCTGGTTTTTGTCCTAGTGTTGGTGTGACATGTTCAATAGTTGTTTTTCATCTATCGATTAACTCTTCTTGCTCAAATATAATCTGGATAGATTTCCAAACCTTAGTTATGGCATGATTTATATCCGCACAGATCCTTTTCTTGGATTGGGCCAAAGTATGGGCCATTAGTGATTGGCTTTCCAATCAGCTAATCTTCTTGGCCAATTGGTGAGATTTTTTCATCTCTTCCACCAAAAGAGAATCACTTTTTATTCTTTTGTTCTTCTTTATGGTTGATCTTTTGTTTAAGCCTGTCATTTTCTTATCTCTGAAGAGACAAGTCTTGCACAAATTTATTTAAATCATCAGGTGTTGATGTCGAATATATTGTTGTGTCTGCAAGTGTGATTGGTAAGGTTGTCACTAGAGTTGTAATTAATTATGCAGACTCTTCTTTTTCCTTAAGGAGTTTCTCAATCTATTCCTCCATCTCCTTCGTCTGTATATTTTGCTTAATGATCAGTTTGAGCATGTCTTCTTTATGTTGTTCACTTTCTTCAATCTCTTTTGTCAATGGAGCTGTTATGTCTGCATTCTTTTCTTGATGCTCTCCTCCATTGATTAGACATCACTGGGATCATATCCTAGTTTGATCACCAAATATTCTAATATTTTGGTTCTAGTGTCTTTGTCTAATGAAGAGATTTTCTCCAATTTTAATTATGTCTAGACATTTGCAAGAGATGTCCTTAACTTTGAAAGATCTATGTCAGTATTTTTCATGGTGGATAAAATCATTTCTCTGGACTATCTATGCATATCCATTTGATCAATGGGATGTATTAACTTTGCATCAAATGAGAAAATAGTCTTCTTATAATTTGCATAATTTTTTGGAGATGGTACTTGAGCCTGTAAGAATTCCATTTGCATTGTTAATTTTTCACTGTCAAAAGTTGTTAACAACCTGTGCTGGGAAGTAGAGGTCTGCATCTAAAATTGAGCATAGGTGTTGGGATTTAGTGTTCCATTCTTCTACTTAATCTGTAAAAACTTGCTGAAGATATTGGGATCATCAAGTTCACCCAATTCTATTGACTATGATTTATCTAAAGGATTCTGTGAGGCTGAAAATTATGGGGTGTCAGGGAGGTGTTCTTCTGTCCCTATGGAAAACTGTAAACCACTCATAACAATAGTTTACTGCTCTTCCTCATTTTGAATGGTGACATATTTGAGTTGTGTCTTTTGCTTCTTCTGTTGAATGAATTCTTGAGCACTTATTTTTGTACATGTTGGAGATGAAGTTTCTTCTCTTGGCCTTTTTCCCTGTTTATCTTGAGGTAGTGTAGTGTGGAGGGTAGCTATAGACAGAATCTGCTCTTCTACTTCCTGTAATGTATTCTCCTCCCACTGGTCCTGATTCATAAATTTCTCAATTTCTAGCTTGGGGGTATGATTATAAGGTGTGGTTTTGAGTTCCACCCTTATATTAGAAATAATGTTGAATGGATCATATGACCAGGTGAAACTAGGTTGAAAGTTGAACTGCTTGAGAATCGAATCTACCTCATCACTTGTTCTTCTAGTATTTCATATAAATGGTCCTACTTGAGTCTTGATTTTAAATTTTGATTTCCTTTTCCTTGAAACAAAATGGATTTCATACATGTTCATCATTTGCCTTATGTATTCTAGAGAGAAAATTCTCATTGGAACATAGTTAGGCAGCTTGTAGGGAGCCGACTCACATCCATATACTCTTATTTCTATGTAATTTTGGTATAAGTATCAGTCTCCAGTCTTTGTCTGCTCACTCAAGTGTAAAACCTTTTTAATTTATGCACTAATCCTTGGATCATTCTGACTATTAAGAAGCCCTGCAATTGTATGAACAAAACTGTGAACGGATTCTGCAAATTTAAACTCTGTTGAGTTTCTCCTAACTAATGAATTCCACTGTTTTAGTGCTTGATTGATACCCTGATCATCTTGCCTATGTAAATTTATTTGAAATTTATCTCCTTGCTGAGAAAGAAACATGTAGACTAGTATAGATGCATAAGTAAATATGCCTTCTGTAGTAGTCTTCATCATATGTTCATGCATATTATTAGCCTTATACATGAATGATGGCTTGTGCTCATTGGAGAAAATTGATAGAAAGCCTAAGATAGGCTCTTCTGCCCACTAGTCTGATGGATACCCTAAAAGGCAAGAAACTAAAGCAATTATCTGCCTGGATTTCTCATGGAACATGGACGCTGGGTAAGGGGGATTTTTCTTAGGAAGTTGATAGTCTTCTGGGAGATAAATCTCAAAAATTTGAGCTCTCTAAGAAAATTTTAATTTATGATACAAGTCCATTAGAACAATGCGGAAAAATGGCTAAGGGAGTCATTCTAAGGAATTGACATCATCTGGTTTATCGTTTCTGGTGTAATGGAGATCAGAATGTCTCCATTCTAAGCCACAATGGTCTTTTGCAACAGATTATATCTGGTTTGACACCACATGACCAGATCAGGGAAATAATATGTATGTGGAAAGATAAACATAGGTAACAAGGATTCCCAAATATTAATGTCATCTTGTTGGTCTAGGTAATTTTTCTTTAAATAGTGATGTAATTCGAACAGGTCAAATTCACACTCGGTGTCAACAATATTGAAGTATTGGTCAGCTAATGGCATATGATCTAGGTCTAGGGTAGCAAAGGTCTTAGGGTTGTCATCAGTTTTAGATTTACTACTAGAAGACTAGGATTTTCCCTTTGGTGCCATGACTAAGGATTTTGAAAAAGAATGATATCAAAGGATGGAATTTGGCTTGAACACGTACCTGGATTAGCAAATAAATCTTTGTCAATGGTATCTGGACTCTGAATTGTCAAAATGGATAGGTGCTGAATAGTAGGAATCAAGAAACTTAAAACAGTACCTGCAATTTGAAAATAGTAGTCAAAGTGGGTAGAGGAATTGCGCGAAATGATCTCAAGTTCATTTTATAGGCCTTGATCGATTACCGTTGGGATGGAACCGTTACCAAATGGGATTTAGGTGCATTAATGGATAACGGGAACATGGTAACGGATAAGCATGTAATGGGCAAATGATAACGAGAATAGATGTGGGTGAATGATACATGGACATGTGGTGAGATGTGATTAGCAGAGGTAAATGCATGGGAGGTAACATAGTGACCGTTGACGGGAGCGGAGGAGCGATGAGCAGATTTCGGAGGGAGGTGGTGATGGTAAGTGATTTAGGATGAGGGGGTGTGAATTCATGAGAGAGTGCCACGTAGCCTGGGGCCTAGGAAAGGGAATATTGCTTTTCGGACCCCCCTGGCATAAACGTGATATAGGACAAGGGGGTGTGAATTGGTTTCTCCACCATTGATCTAGGCGGGGAAAATCATGGTCATTGAAAAGTGCCCTTTGGATATTGGAAGAGGAAAAAACATCAAATCATCTTCGATGTGAAAACAAAACTCGAGTTTAATGCTTATTACATGGCATCAATCATGTTTAAATGACATGATTAGTTTTATTTTTAACTAAAATAAATCTATCAAAGCATGATTAGTAATTCTAAAGGCACATTTGATCAAGCATGCCCTTCTTATTTTCCAAAGTAACTCCTACCCCTATTCTAGTGCATAAAATGCAATTGACCAAGATTAAATGCTTTGGTCACTCTTTCCTCTAATATATCATATCTTCTAATTTCAACCAATATTAAACAGTTTGGTTGAATTATTTTCTAATCCTAAAACATAAATGTAAACATGTTTGATCATGATTATACTATATGATTCAAACAAAATTTATTTCAATTGTCATTTGAACTTGCCCACTTGTGCACTTATTTTTCTTTTGATGGGGTTTCTTTTCATATTTTTTCAACAATTTTCATATTTTCATTCTTTTATTGTATTTTTTTATACCCTCTTTTATAAATACCTAACTTATCAAAAATATTTATGTTACAACACATAGCACCACATGTACAACATGCACGCAACACCATATGTACATAGCACCACATGTACAACATGCACACAACACCATATGTACATAGCACCACATGTACAACATGCACGCAATACCACATATACATAGCACTGCATATCCAACATGTACATAGCATCATCTGTACATAGCACTACATATCCAACATGTGCATAGCATCCTCTGTACATAGCACTGCATATCCAACATGCTGACCTGTATGACAATCTTCTCTTATCCCAAATTCAAATGTTGCAACCTCATTATGATGATCTTAATCTCTTGCTCTATCTCAGCCAACACATTAGCATCATAACAACCAATAGCATCATGATGACCTAAATTGCATACAATGACTTCACAAGGCATGTTTGACCTACTATTCATGCATAACTATAACCAAGACCATACATGCATAACAACTACATATAGACATATAACACATGAGAAAAAAACCATATACACATCATTCTAATTAGGGTCCAGTCATCAATGCATGATTATATCAACTACACAACCATGACCTCATGCATGACAACAACAACCACATCACGTGCATTTGATAACATGTGAACACTGACATGCATAAAAATTGCATATACAACCATACACTCATGACGATGCATTTAACAACAACATCATCAACCTTCACATGGTGACATCAATACAACCATGATCAACACCATGGAAATGCAACAAGCACATGGACTACAAACATAAGGAACACACATGCAATCGAAATGAACACATGACCAACACACAACACATCCAGTCTAAGGGGTGACCCTGGCTCTGATACCACTCTGTAACACCCTCCTCCCACATCTACCCAAGCAACCGGCCAGTCGGGGTAAACATGCGATGAGAGGCCACTATGATATGATTCGACCTCCTAAGTCACATTAAGGAAGTGGAACCAATGGAAACACACCATACAAACATTCAACATCATCTTCAGGACCCTCAGGAACCAATCCAACACTTCAAACATCTTTCCCTTGGGTCCCACTGAACTTTTGGACAACTTAAGTCTCAATCGCTCTCAAGCTATAGGAATGACAGTTTCTAGAACCTAGAGTCACTCTCACATGCTTTCCTGCCAACATTCAAAGACTCATTTAGTCAGTGTTATGCCAACGTCCCTAGGATTTGAGCCAATGTTTCAGACCCAGAGCCCAGGTCACTGCCCAGAATTGAACCATCTCTTCATAACAGTAAAATAACATGGAAATGATATTACTAAAGAAAATACTTGTTTAAGACCTTGACATGACCCCTACTAGCCATGACAAGCATTTTGTCAAACATATCATGAATATGTAAACTACAAGTGTAAATAATAGATATGAGCATAGGGGTTTCATACTTATCTAAGATTTTCCATGAAGCATTGATGCCTCAACACATTAACTACCATTCCATCCATCAGACCATAGATACATTGTTCATTCACATACAAGTAAAAATGTGATGAGATCCATACATGGTTGTTGTCATAAAACACATACATAACTGGCATAATAGCAACAAAAATACCAATGAACTCACTGCCATATAAACCTCATATAATCCTGTATAATGCACATAGAAATACAATGAGAAATAACCTCTTATTGATGATGAAAAATCCAACCTGAGATGGTACTTCCATGTTCCACTTGACCATATATTGGTTGATCCAAGTCTCTCTTCATCCAATCACCCCCGTGCCATATTTCAAGCATGAATGTGGGACTCAAACCAAAAGAACGAACAAGGCACATCAAGGCTAAACCACCTCACCCTAATCAATAGAAACCAGGGTTTACCATAATCCATCTCGGATCACTAGGCCAACACAATAAACATATCATAATATGATTTACCATGATCTCCACCCAATCATTAGGCCAAACAAGCATGGATGCCAACGGATTTCTCCACCTACATTGTGAGGAAATTTGATGTCTCCTAGTCTCTCAGGCTTTACCACAATCCAAACTTAGATCACTAAGCCCTAAACTGAGACCCCGATCTCTTAGGATTTATCGCAATCCACACCGTATTGCGAGGCCCTAAACTGAGACCCACTCTCTAGGCTTTACCGCATATCCCAACCCAGGATTACTAGGCCCAATGGAGAGAAAACCACCTCTAGGCTTTACCATATATCCTGCCATTCACTGACAAGGATTCCTAGGCCATCCAAGGCAACACAAAATCCATCTTTACTACAACCCATAGTTTGGTTGAGGGGTTACTATGCCATGTTTTCTATCATTTCGAAGATCCACCCCACTAAGCTTTGAATCCATTCAGCAATCTAGGTCAACCAAAACATGAGAACCCCATCACACCACAACCATATAGAAATGGCAAGGCTAGGCTGAAAACATTGTTACACCTACCAAAACCCATGCCACAACAGCAAAATAACCACTGCAATACCATGCATGCCAAATCTATTAAGGAAAATACACATGCAAATTGATACCTACAAAGAATCATGTTGTAGCTAATGGATCTTGGTCTTCCTTACTTGCTCCTTCCTTCCTCTTTCCTTCTTTGGCTTTCTTGATCCCATGCATAACCAAAGAAAAATCTTAACATTGACTAAGAGCTTACCCAGTGATCCTCAAAAGCCTTTTTATGAATGAGGACTCTATTTTCTTCATTTTCCATCATTTTCCTTCAATTTACTCCTCACATCCAACCTGTGACCTTTCACCTTTATTTTGTCCTAATTTCAATTATTTTCATAAATAAATATGCCAAAAATTCCATTTTGCCTTTCCAAAGCCTTAGCCATTTCCTTTGCAAATTTCCTTAGCCATAAACAACCAAATGAACACCCACACTAGGATGTCTTGCCCACCATTTATCTTGGAATATGTGTCCCATCAACCATGGTCTTATATATTTTTACATGGAATTTTTACCAAGGTTGTTACATCTTCCTCCTCCTTTAGATAGGGCACATACCTCAATAACTCCAAAAATCTGCTAGTGTACTCCTCATTGGTCATTGATCCCATCTTTTTCTCATAGTATTCCCTTGCCCTATTATCATAGTACCTTTCTGATAGAAACTTCTTCCTGAATAGTCTCTCGAACTCACTCCAAGTCAACTCCTCTTCATGAATACCTCTGACATTCTTCACATCTTCCCACCAAATATATGCTTTACCTTTAAGACTGAATGTACCTATTATGGCCTTCATGTTCACTAATTAGTCATGCAATCAGAAGAACTTATTCATTCCAAGAAACCATGCTTTGACACCTTATGGCTTCTTCATTTCCCCATCAAATGTAGGTAGATTTGCTTTCTTGGACTCATTCGGAAAATATCCCCTATCACTCCTCCTGTAAGGATGATAACGATGATGACCATGATACATGTTTGAACCAAAACTAAAATTTTACCATGTCCACTACCTTGTCTATAAGGTGTATCCAATAATATTTCGTCTTTGACCGTGTCATATCTATCCAACTTGTTCCCACCATGTTTCCTACTACCATGTGCACCATTAGTCCTATCCTCCTCCCCATGGCTAATCCGAAGTGGTCCCTGTCTCTATAAGTCTGACAAAATCTGAAGGAAAACTGTATTAAATTCTACTTGTTTCTCCTATGACTACATGATCCTATCATTATCTACTTTACAACTCCTTATTTTTTCCTTCAAACTTCTTAATGTGTCTGTTATGTCCGAAGAGTTCCCAACACCATGTTTCTCATCTGATCCATAGGGAGAGTCTCGTGAACTATAGTCTACCATTCTGATATTCATCTTGTTGAAATATGGCAACAAGAATATTCCAATATAATTTTTCCTTGAATTAAATTGTGAATTAAAATCGAATTTAGTCTTAACAGCTACTTGGAAATAATTAATTAATTTGTTTCAAATTAATTAGTTGGAGAAATTCAAGTTAGAAGTCTTTCTGAAGTCATGCAAGAGTTATCCCTTAAATTAAGGAGATAAGATTGAGTTTTATTTGAGTTGTAATTAGTTAACTCAGTTTACTGAGTTAAGTCTAGTTAAATTAGTTCCAAACTATTTGAGGAACTAATAGAGAGTTAACAGTTCAGTTGATGCATGCATGCACTCAACTAGTGCTACTCCAGTTAACTGAAGATTCCCTCATCAGAAACTCATGCATGTCTATTCTAAGAAAGACCCAGTTGAGATTAAAGTCAAGGACATTGTACTATCAGTTTCATGTGTTTTCTTATAAAGAAAACTCATGCATGTAGTCAAAGCATCATTCCTTGAGGATTGTGTAGTTCTGACAGTGTGTGAGAGAGTGTTACACTTGGTAATAGGAGAATCATCCCAAAGGAATAGTGCAAGGAAATAGGAGCTTGGAGGGCAGAAAGGAAGGCTAGAGAGAAGTCAAGATTGCTTGTGAGCATCTGTGAGGATTGTACAAAGAGCTAGCTATCTATGAGAGCTAAGGCTTTGTATAATTCCTATGTATTTCCACCTTGTATGATAATACAGATGGTGGGGTTTTTAGCTGAGGCTTTCCCCAAAGTATTTTCATGTGTATTGTGCATTGATTCTTCTTCTTCTGGTTATATTGTTTAGCTTGATCTTTAAGCTTCTGCAAATTGATAGTAGAAGTAGGTTATAATATTTTGCTTTGATTTATATTGCATTATCGGGTTAACCTACCATTATATTTTCTACATGATATCAGAGCTAGATTTATAGAAATTTTATACATGGTATCGGAGGTGTGAATAGTATACTGAGAAGAGAATTCAAAGTTTGAAGTTCGGGGTTGCAAGTGCAAATATAATTCATATCATACTTCAAGGTTGGCTAATGGCGTTTTATGGCTTGAGACTCGAGTATGCCTTAGAAGGTAGCTCGAATTACATAGCATGGAAAGATAGAATGGAGGTTGTATTAGAATACAATGGCTTGAAGGAATTAATTGATCAAGAAATCACAAAGCCAGCTTCAACTAACGCACAAGAGTTGGCTAAGTGGAAGAAGTGTGTGGTGAAGGAGAGATGGATCATCCTTGAGGGAGTTTGAGACCGTGTTGTCTCGAGTATCCATGGGAAGGATACTCCATTTTCAATGTGGAAGACATTGAAGGACCTCTACCAAAATAGTAGCGACCAGAGGAAATTGGTGCTCAAGGATAAGCTTCGAAGAATCAAGACGGAGAAGGGTGATACTATTTCCACATATCTGAACAAGCTCACCACCTGCAAAGATGAGCTTGGGAGTGTGAGAATAACTACTGACGATGATGATATGGTGAGCCCTGCTCTCCTTGGCCTTCCAAAGAGTTAGAATAGCTACCAGGACTCTGTGAATGGAAGGGAGAAACTGTTGGATTGGGAACGATTGTGGTCGGATCTTATACAGGAGGAGATCAGGAGGAGCACACGAGATGGTTCTTCATCCAAGGATGATGATGAAGAAAATCTGGCCTTAGAAAGTAAGGCAAGGAAAGGGAAGGGGAAGGCTTCCCGTTTAAAATCAAATTCTTCTCATGGAGGGAAGAAGGGTGACATGTCTAAAGTGGGATGCTTTAATTGTCACGAGATGGGACATTATGTGACTAATTGCACATCAAAGAAGTCCAAGAAGGGATCCTCGGAAGGATCGGAAGGTGAGGCATTAGCCTCTCAGTTCGAAATGGACTTTACCCTCATGGCATGCATGGTGTCATCAATGATGGGTTGTGTCTGGTATCTTGACAGCGAAGCCTCATTCCACATGACCGGTGATAAAAGTTTATTCAATGCCTTGGAGGAGAAATACCTCAAGATGCGCATAGATATGAGTGACGATGAAAGGTATAGTGTTTCAAGAGTGGGCACGATTGCTTTTCAGAGGGAGCATGGAGCTAATCTCACCTTGACAGATGTGAAGTATGTGCCTGGAGTGAAGAAGATATTGGTATCAGTCACGATGTTGGAGGACAAAGGCTACGATGTTGTCTTTAGTAAAGGAAAGGAGTTCCTAAGACACATAGCCACGGGTCAGACCAAAAGGATAGGGATTCGGGTGAAGAATCTTTATAAACTAGAGGTAGATGAGTGTGCAGCATTGAGTATGAAAGAAAAATTGGTGCAAATCCAAGACATTGGCGAGTTGTGGCATAGGCGGTTGAGCCATTCGTATCATGGGGCTTTGAAAATAATGCAACAAATATCTACAGGACTTCCCAAAGGTAAACTTGAGCAAGTTGACACATGCAAAGGTTGTACCTTGGGAAAGTACACCAAGTCTTCCTTTCATGATCGAGATAGTCGAGCAGAGGCTATTTTAGAGCGAGTTCATACTGATGTGTGTGGACCACTCTCAATGGCATCCACAATGAAGCAGAGGTATTATGTGATTTTCATTGATGACTATTCTCGTAAATGCTGGATTTATTTCATGCAGAAGAAGGACCAAACTTCCACAAAGTTTTGTGAGTTAAAAGCTTTGGTCGAGAAAGAGTCAGGGAAGAAGATCAAGGCCTTGGGAATTGATATTGGTGGAGAATATGTCTCTCAAGAGTTTAAGGACTTTTGTGCAGTGGAAGGAATTAAATGAGAGTTGACATAACCTCATAACCCATAGCAGAATGGGGTGGCCGAGAGGAAGAACAGAACTATTGTAGGGGCAACACGGGAAATGTTGCATGACCAAGGTCTACCACTTCACTTGTGGGCTGAGGCATGCAACACAGTGGTCTATTTGCATAATAGAAGCCTGCATCACATACTTGGGATGAAGACACCAGAGGAAGCTTTCTCCGATAAGAGACCAAATGTGGGTCACTTCAAGATCTTTGGCTCATCGGTATATTGCCATGTGACAAAGGATTCAAGGAAGAAGATTGAGCTGACAACAGAGTTGGGGATATTTTTGGGGTACACTGATACACCTCACAACTATCAGGTGTACTTGCCTACCAGTTGGAGGACAGTGGTTCGCAGAGATCTCAAGTTTGATGAGAAAAAGGCCATGTGATTTTCCCTTGAGAGGGAGCTCCAACTACAGGCTGTGGAGGAACTATTGGTTCCTAAGGAGGAGGAGCCTCAAACTGATGTGGAGTAGCCACATGTAGAGGTTGCAGGAGTGGAGACATCCACTCAAGCAGAGTCTTCCAGAGATGGATAGAAGCACACAAGAGAAGCTAACAGATTGTTGAATAATGCGAGAGAGAATGTGGGAGCACCATCTTCTCAGCGCAGACAGAAGAGGTCACCTGAGAGGTACACTAGATAGAGGGCCCTTGCTAGGGAATGTGTTGAGAACGATCCATATTCCTTTGAGGAAGCAGTGCAGCAGCCGATTTGGGTTGATGCTATGGTGGAGGAATATGACTCTATAGTTTGTAACAATGTTTGGGATGTGGTTCTGAGACCAGAGAACAAGTCAGTTGTGAGTTCTCGTTGGCTTTACAAGGTAAAGCAAGTTGTTGATGGTAGTGTGGAGAAGAATAAGGCAAGATTTGTTTCCTATGTCTTTTCACAGGTCAAGGGGATTGACTTTGATGAGATTTTTTCTCCTGTTGCAAGGTACTCATCTATTAGATCCATGTTGGCACTATCAGCATAGGTGGGTTGGAAGATCCATTAGATGGATGTGAAGAATGCATTCCTCAATGGTGAAATTGAGGAAGAGGCGTACGTAGAGCAGCCAGAAGTTTTTGAGACCTTTGATCATGAGTCACATGTGTGCCGACTCAAGAGAGTGTTGTATGGGCTGAAGAAAGCACCTCGTGCTTGGTAAACCAGGATAGACAACTAATTCACCAGGTTGGGCTTCACAAAGAGTGAAGCAGATTCGAACCTGTACCACATCATGGTGAAAGGTAAGATGTTGATCATCATACTTTATGTTGATGATCTCATATTGACTGGTGATGATTAGTTGATCATGTCTTGCAAGGAGGGCCTTGCAAGAGAATTCGAGATGAAATACATGGGTCTCATGCATTACTTCCTTGGCATGGAAGTGTGCCAGAAGGATGGGGAGTTGTTTGTGTTTCAGGGAAAGTATGCCAACGAGATACTCAAGAGATTCCACATGGAGAAGTGCAACCCCATGCAGACTCCTCTAGCTGGTAACTGGAGGAAGGAGGATGTAACTTCAGGAGAAGTAGTGGAAACTACTGTGTACAGGCATCTTGTGGGTTCACTCATGTATTTGGTGAACACATGACTAGATTTGTGCTATGCAATGAACCAGCTAAGTCAAGCGATGGTTTAGCCTACCAAGATGTTTTGGAAGGCGGAAAAGCATGTATTGAGATACCTAATAGGCACATCTCATTATGAATTATGGTATAGACGGACAGAGGGAGTGAAGCTACAGGGATTCACTGATGCAGATTGGGCAGGGAGTCCATTAGATTGAAAGAGCACTTTAGGAGGGATTTTCAACCTTGGGTCAGCGACAGTGTCTTAGTACAACAGGAAATAGAGGTGGGTTGCATTCACCGTGGCAGAGGTAGAATACATGGCTGCAATTCAGGCAGCATGTGAGGCCATCTGGATGCGGAAAATCCTAGTTGGTTTGTTTGATCAGAGGATGGATCTAACTGTGCTCTATTGTGATAATCAGAGTTGTATCAAACTCTCTAAGAATCCAGTATTTCATGATAGGTCCAAGCACATCGACATCCGGTATCATCATCTCAAAGACTGTGTAGCGAGGAGGATCATGTTGTTGTAGTATATTTCGACAGAGGAGCAAGATGCTGACATTTTGACAAAGGCATTGTCAAAGTGTAAATTTGAGTTCCATAGAGACAGGATCGGGGTGGTAGATAATCCCTTTCTTGTTCAGAGGGAGTGTTGAAATATGGAAATAAGAATATTCCAATTTAATTTGTCCTTGAATTAAATTTTGAATTAAAATCAAATTTAGTCTTAACATCTACCTGGAAATAATTAATTAATTTGTTTCAAATTAATTAGTTGGAGAAATTCAAGTTAGAAGTCTTTCTGAAGTCATGCAAGAGTTATCCCTTATATTAAGGAGATAAGATTGACTTATATTTTAGTTGTAATTAGTTAACTCAGTTTACTGAGTTAAGTCCAGTTAAATTAGTTCCGAAATGTTTGAGGAACTAATAGAGAGTTAACAATCAGTTGATGCATGCATGCACTCAACAAGTGCTACTCCAGTTAATTGAAGATTCCCTCATCAGAAACTCATGCATGTCTATTCTGAGAAAGACCCGGTTGATATTCAAGTCAAGGACAGTGTACTATCAGTTTCATGTGTTTTCTTATAAATAAAGCTCATGCATACAGTCAAGGCATCATTCCTTGAGGATTGCACAGTTCTGACAATGTGTGAGAGAGTGTTACACTTGGTAACAGGAGAATCATCCCAGAAGAACAACGCAAGGAAATAGGAGCTTGGAGGGCAAAGAGGAAGGTTGGAGAGAAGCCAAGATTGCTTGTGAGTATCTGTGAGGATTATACTGAGATCTGGCTAGTTGTGAGAGCTAAGGCTTTGTATAATTCCTATGTATTTCCACCTTGTATGATAATACAGATAGTGGAGTTTTTAGCTGAGGCTTTCCCCAAAGTATTTTCATGTGTATCGTGCATTGATTCTTCTTCTTCTGGTTATATTGTTTAGCTCGATCTTTAATCTTCCGCAAATTGATAGTAGAAGTATGTTATGGTATTCTTCTTTGATTTATATTGCATTATCGAGTTAACCTACCATCAGATTTTCTACATGGTATCAAAGATGGATCTGTAGAAATTTTCTACACATCTTTGATCTTCTCTTCCTGCAAAGTATATCATGTCAATGAAACCAAATCCTAAGAAAACCAACGTACCTCAATATAGTTCACGGAGTATATCTCATCTGAAATATCAACCAAATTAGAAAAATACATGTATAAATATAATCATATCAACATTTAATCATCATTTCAACCATTATCCAGTCATCAATGCATGACAATACCAACCACATACCATGAACTCATGCACGACAACTATCACTATGCCAATGTATTCATAACAACATATAACCACTGACATGCATGACTAACATACACTCACAACAAACACATCCAACAATAGTACCACCAACTTTCACATGGCGACACCACTGCAACTATGAACAACGTCATGCATATGCAACAAGAACATAGAGCACAATCACAATGAACACATACACAACTGAAATGTATGCATGCTCAATGCACATCACCTATTCAGTCCAAGGTGTGAACCATGCTCTGATACCACTCTATAACACCCTCCTCCATCATTTACCCAAGTTAATTATTCCACTTGGTTAAACATGTGACAAAGAGTTACTATGATATGATTCAACTCCCCAAGTATAGTTAAGGAAGTGGAACCGATATGAAAAGACCAATATGACCTTCCACACATGCTACAAAACCTTCAGGAGCCAACCAACCCTTCCAGGTGACCAACCCCTGAGCCAACTTACTTTTTAACTGCCCTAGAGCCTCAATCGCTCCCATGACAAGGCAGGCATATGACTGGGACCCTCCAGTCACTCCCATAGCAAGGCATCCATGCAACTGTGGCATTTTTCAGGCAGTTTTTTGTTAGTGACCCCAAATTCTGTGCCAATTTTTCAAGTCCAAGACTTAGGCCACTACCCAAAACTTCATGAAACTTATATAAGTGATAAATAACATAAAAATGAGGGTACTAATGCAAACATTTGATAAATTAATCTACTGGACCCTTGCTATCCATGACAGACATTTCATCAAACATGTCACATTTATGTAATATACAAGTCATAACCACATATGTGAGAATAGGGGTCTCATACTTATCTGAGATTCCCAAAGAAACATTGTTTCTCTATCACAATAGTTGCATTACCATCTATTAGGTCATATGTTCATTATTCATTTGTGTGCTAATCAAAACATGATGAGATCCATACATCAAGACTGTCATAAAACATCCTCTTAACTAGCATATATTCAATAGCAATAGCAAAGATATAACAACAATAAAAACCACATATGAATGAATATATTTACCCATCAAATACAAGAGGAAAGGATCTCTTATTAAAATATGAAAAATGCAACCAGGTCTATGACTTCCACGTACCACCCGACCATAGATTGGTTGAACCAAATATTTCTTTCATCCAATCACTCACGTGCCAGATTCCAAGCATGAATGTGGGATCTCATAAAGAAACTCAATCAAAACCAAACCATGGCTTCTAGAGGCAAAACGACCTCAACCCTTAACCAATGATTCCACATCATGGTCAAACATCACTAACCATCACCATATTTGTCACTACCCAAGTTGTTGAGGGCTCCAGAGCGTTTGTTCCAACCAGGGCTTCCAAGACTAGTAACTCAACCCAAAACTATAGTCGGGCTTCCAGAGAGTTTTTCCAATCAGGGCTTCCAATACTAGTAACTCAACCCACCAATGGCCTCTAGAGCATTTTTTCAACCAAGGCTTCGAGGACTAGTAACTCAACCCACCAAGGGCTTCTAGAGCATTTTTCCAACCAAGGCTTCCAGGACTAGTGACTCAACCCAAGTTGTTACATGGCTTCCAGAGCATTTGTCCAACCAAGGCTTCCAGGAACTTATAACTCAACCCAAAACCAAAGGAACATGAGCACCAACTAGAAAACAAAGATGAAACCCACAACACCATGGCTATCAAACACCATGGATATCCAGGAAATGGCTATGCTAAGAAAATTCACTATCAATCCAGACAATCCTCCATGCCAATAACAGATCATGACCAAGAAACCACATGCATGTACCATGCATGTAAAAACTTCAAAGGAAATCATACATGCAACTTGGTACCTGCAAGCAAAAATCGATGTAGTTGTTGATCCCAATGTGCTCTTGTACTTTCCTACTCTTCCTTTGCCTTCTTGCTCCAAGTCCAAAATATGTCACACTCCTCCAAGAGTGCTCCAAGAAAAATCTAAGTGTTCAAGAGTATGAGAGAGAGAGAGTAGAAAATGAGAGCTCCAAAACTAAACTAACAAAAAGATACAAACTGATCCCCATAAGCCTCTTTATTAATAAGGCCTCTATTTTCTTCAATTTTCCATTATTTCCTTCATTTTCCTCCTCACATGCAACCTGTGACCTTTCACCTTCCTTTTCTCCTAATTTCCATTATTTTCATAAGTAAAATGCCAATGAATGTCTCATGCCTTTCCAAAGTCTTTTCCATTGCCTTTGCCAATTTCCTTAGTCATTAATTAACCACAAGTGATCCCCATCACTATGTTTTGACCAAAATTCAACATGTAATACGTGTCCCATGACCATGGTTATTATTTTTCCTTTATTATGTTTATTACATGGATTTTGACCAGGAATTTTATAGAACCCTCCCCCTTAGGGGAACACCATCATCGGTGTTAAATGACACCTACAACCAACAATACAACTGAAAAGAAAAACATACTTCCCATGGAGCTTTATAACTTAGCTCATTGCAGTATTTACAATTATCAACCTACTGAGAAGCAAACCAACATGACACCCATACCTCTTATTTGAGCTTTATAACATAACTCATGGTGGTATTTACTTCCATATACATATATACACATGTACCAAAACATCACACCAAAACATATGCCAAAAACATTCGCTCAACTAGCGAATAGAGAAGGATAAATAGCCCAAATTTGATCTGTCGTCTCCAACATAGCTTCATCGGGCCCAAAGTGCTTCCACTGCAATTTAACCTGCTCGATTGCTCAGTTCCAGAGCATGAGCATATTTCTCTACAAAATGCACTGAGGTTCCGACTAGAATTCTCCTCCTGGTTCCACTTGTAATACAAATCATTCAATCACATGATCAACATCTTTAACATATTTCTTAAGCAATGACACATGGAAAATAGCATGGAATTTCATTGTCAGAGGCAATGCAAGTCTATAGGATATTATTCCAATCCTCTCAAGAATATTGAAAGGTCCACAAAACCGAGGTGCAATCTTGGCACGTGATCCAATCCTCAAGGAGATCTTCTTGGAATTGATATGCAAGTACACTTGTTCCCTGACCTGATACTCCTTAAACATGTTGTTCTAATCTGCATAATTTTTTTTTTCCTGTGTTTCCTTTAGATTCTTATTGAATACCTACATTTCTTGTTCCATTTCTGCCGACATGTCCAGTTCAATCAACACCATGTTCACTGGATCACTCCAACTGATGGGAGTATTACAACTCTGCCCATACAATGCTTCAAACAAACTCATCCTCAAAGATTCCTAGAACCCATTGTTCTAAGTGCACTCAACCAGTGGAAGGTACTCTTCCCACTTCCATTGTTGATGCATCACATACATGCTCAACATGTCCTCCAATATCTTGTTGACCCTCTCTGTTTGTCCATCTGTTTGTGGATGATAAGCTACGTTGAAGGCCAACTCTATACCCAAAACCACAAACAACTCTTTGCAAAACCTAAAAGTGTACTTAGCATCCTTTTCTGACACAATATTCTTCATAACACCATGTAACCTCACCATGTCTCTGATGAATACATGTGCTACATAATTAGATGAATATGTAGACTTCACTGGAATGAAGTGAGCTGCCTTTGTCAACCTATCCACAACAACCATTATAGAACCATGTTGTCTAGATGTCCTCGAAAAACCTTAAATGAAATCCATGGAAATGACCTCCCATTTCCACTTTGGAATCGAAATCAGCTGTAGTGGACCACCTGGATGTTTACACTCTACTTTCACTTGTTGATAGTCTGAACATCTAGCCACAAAATCTGCCCCTTCCCTCTTCATATTCATCCAATAATAAAACTTCTTCACTGCTATCAATGTCTTATGATATCATGGGTGAACTGAATATGGCTTAAGAAGAAATTCCCTCAAGATAATTTTCTTGATCTCACTATTGTCTGGCATATATGTCATGTCCCTAAATCTGACCAAGCCATCTATTGTGAGATGATAGTCCACATCTTCATCACTTGTACCCTACTGTAACTTGTACATAAGCTCCTTGTACCTATCATCATGTTGACTTTCCTGCAAGATCTGATCCTATAAATATGTCCCATAGGAGGTCATAACTACTATACGCTTCACTTGTATCCTCCTGCTAAGAGCATATGAAACCTTGTTCTCTTTACCTTTAATGTATCGATCTCAAAGTCGAACTCAATGATCGTGGCCAACCATCTAGTTTTCCTGGCATTCAGATTTAGTTGGTCAAATAGATACCTCAATCCATTGTGATCACTCATCAAAATGAATCACCTACCAATAAGATAGCGCCTCCACATCTTCAAAGCATGGATGATTGCTACCAATTCGAGATCATGTGTCAGATAATTCTGCTCATGCTCATTCAGTTTCCGTGACTCATAGGATACTACTTGTCCTTCCTGCATAAGGACTCCACTAAGCCCTCTCTTGCAAGCATTTGTACATACCATAAACTCTTTGCCTGGATCTGCAATATTTAAAACTGGAGCATTTGTCAACAACTACTTTAATTGTTCAAACTTGTTGCACATTCCTTTTTCCATTCAAATTTCTTACCTTTCCTTTGCAGTGATATAATAGGATAAGAAATATGGAAGAATTTCCTGATGAAACTCCTATAATATCGTGCTAACCCCATGAATGATATTACCTCATCCACATTTCTAGGATCTACCCATTCCATGATAGCCTTGTCTTCTCTGGATCCACTGTTATGCCTTCCTTGGAGACCACCTGCCCTAAGTAATGTACCTTTGTTTGAAAGAAACTGCACTTTCTAAGCTTAGAATACAATTGATGCTCTCTTAGCAAACCTAATACCGATGCAAAGTGTTTGATATGTTATTTCTCATTCTTATAATATACCAATATATCATCAATGAATACAATAACAAATTTGTCCAGATAAGGATGCAACACACTATTCATCAAGCACATAAAAGTAGTTGGAGCATTAGTCAAACCAAATGGAACTACAACAAACTCATAATGCCCATACCTAGTCTGGAAATAAATCTTATAAATTTCCTCTTTCTTAATGTGTACGTGATGATATATGAAGCTCAAGTCAATCTTTGAGAACATTGTTGCTCCCTTCAATTGATCAAACAAGTCATCAATCCTCGGCAACGAGTACATGTTCTTGATTGTCACCTTGTTCAATTGCCTACAATCAATGCACAGCCTGAGAGTAACATCCCTCTTCTTCACAAACAATATCGGTGCACCCCAAGCTGATACACTTGGCCTAATATATCTCTTGTCAAACATTTCCTTAAACTGAAACTTCAATTCCACTAACTCTGGTGTGCTCATCCTCTACAATGCCTTCGATGTTGGTGTTTCCCTTGGTACCAACTCAACAGAAAATTCCACTTCCCTGTGACATGAAACTCTGAAATCTCTGTTGGAAACACACCTTGAAGCTATTGAAAAACGGGGTACCTACTCAAGACATTTTCATCCTCAACTTACTTACCTTTGTCACTAGAAATATGCACTGCAACTAAGACACACCCTTTTCTACGACTTCGCTTTGCCTTCATAGTTGTCATAATTCTTGTTATTTTTTCTAGCGTTGGATGTGTTCTAGACACGAAATTTGTTGGAGAGGATAGAATACATGAGATCTCCAAAACCCATAAATCATTTCTAGAAATTCCACCTAGAGATGGCCTAATTAGATTATTAACTAATTTTTAAATATTTCCTAAGTCTAAACTTAGGGAATATGGTTAATTAATCAGAATTAATTAAGTCAATGTGTGAATCATCTAGAAAATCACACAGATCAATCCAGAGATGATGCACGCCCTTGATTAAGTTTTAATCTTGTTCCTTGGATTCCCAATAGTGGATTATAAGAAGAGATCGATGTCTTGATGGAGAAGACACTTGAGTAGTTTGATTTCCTTGGAAAATCAGTTTCCTGAGTAGCAATAGTCGGTTCTTGGAGAGAGATCCAAAGATTGAAGCAATGTGTGAGGGGTAGGGAGAGTGATCCAGAGGAAGTTTTTCCAAATCCAGAGAAGCAACAACAAGAGGGTCGAGTTTTCCCAGTAAGGCAGCGTAGAGGACTGTGCAGTTGCTTGAGAGAGGGTAGCTCAATTTGTTGAGAAGAAAATTCATTCTCAGTTCTAGTGGTCGAGTAGAGGTTCCAGAGGGCCACATAGATGATTTCATAGACTATGTCATTCAGCACAAAGGATGACGCAGAGGCTTCAATAGGTTGAGTTCTCTATAGGCAGGTTGTGCCAGGATTTCTTGTGGAGGAAGGGCAATTCCCTTCAATAGTTTGCCTAGATTTTCTTGTTGTGGATTACCAGTTTTAGGCATCCGGATTGTACTCATAATTCCATTGCTGCATAATAATAAAAACCCTCATTGCTACACCAATTCTCTCAAGTTGGCTTTTTCTGGGGACATTTGTCCAAAAATAATTGTCTCATGTTTTATGTGTGTGCACTAGGATTTCTCAGTTTCCAACGTTATTTTCTTCCGTAGTTTATTTGTGAAGGTTGCACTGTGTTTATTTCTATATTTTTTGTACTAGATAGATTCTTAAATTAATTAACAATTAGGAGAAATAATGCCATTTGTTGCAATAGCATTCCAATTGTGGATTTTTCACATGGTACCAAAGTGCAGTTGATCAGCCGGGAGCTCAGAAGCTAAAAAAGGAATTTTACTGCTTAGTAAGAGTAGCAGGCCAAAATTCCTCGGAGCAGCAGAGTCCTTTGCTAGACATGCCAAGTTTCTTGAGGAAGTTTTATTTTTCTGAGCAGAGAGGCAAAAAATATTGATTTTCTAGATCAAGTGATTCGAGAGGCAAAGGGAGAAGCTCAGATTTTTCGTTGAGCATATTTATGGCTGACGCGGAAGGTTTTACAACAGTTTGCTAGAGGATAACCAACTTTAGGTGGATGAGAGAAAAGCACAAAAAAAAGAGGGAAATGTTTTCCTCAGGGAACTTCGAGTCTCAAAAGTTCCAATTTCTAGTTGCAGATTGGCAGTAACAACATGCAGGATCACACATTCCAAAAGGGAGTGCAAGTAGCAGAGTAATAGCCGAGCATAGGGAAAGAGGGAGTTTTCGACATTTTCAGAGATGGACACCGCAGGCCCTTAGATATTCGGATAGGTTTGATGGAGCTTCCAACTATGTCATCTAGAAAGCTAGGATGTCCTTCCTTCTAGATGAATATGGCATGAAATCCTACATTGACAATGTAGTGGCAGTTCCCTAGGATGTAGATTAGTAGAAATAATAAAAGAAGGAGATGGCTTTGGCAAAGCGGTTGATCCTAGATGGAGTCTGGGATCATGTAGTCTCACATATCGCTAGCAAAGATACTTCCAAACAGTTGTGGGATGCTCTCTCCACATTATACCATGGAACTTCCCATCAACGAGCGATGTTCCTATAGGAAAACCTGAGATGCATCTGGATCTAGAAGGGGTAAGGAATATATCCCTTCCTTACCAGGATTCAAGAGGTCTAAGGCCAGCTGTCAGTTGTTGGGGCAATGCCTCAACCCACGGATCTAGTGCGATTGGCACTCTATAATGTCTCGGAGGATTGATAGGTCTTTGTCCAAATCATATTGGAAAAAGATAGGCTACTAGAGTGGGATAAGATGTGATCAGACTTGTAGCAGGAGGAGTTGAGGCGAGCTCTGTTAAAGAGCTCCATCAGTGGCAGCAACACCAGTGGATCGAAGGTGGTGAAGGAGGAGGAGAATGTGGCCCTCACATCAAAGGGTCCCAGGCAGGAAGGGGGAGCATAGAAAGAAGAAGAAGGACTTGTCAAAGGTCAAATTCTTCAGGTGTGGTGAGCTTGGTCACTACAGTACCCAGTGTCCTCTCACAAACAAGGACAAATCGAAAAAGCAAGACCAGCAAGAAGCTTCTGCAGAGATCGACAAGTTGTCCTCCAGGTTGGAGGAATACTTTGCAAAGTTCACAAATATACCTCCAGGAGTGAGGTGGGGATATTTGGTATTGTAGCCCCAAAGAGCTACAGATTTAGGCAGGGTCCTTTAGGATTCCACCTCATGGATCAGTACCTAGATATGGGGACCCATCAGTACCAGAGTGATCAGTGGTTGTTGATGCCATCAGTACCAAAATGATAGTTGCATACTAGTAGCAGTCATGGGCTGGGGAGCGTTGTGCATGGTTAGCAACAATGCAGAGTCGAAAACAACATAGATTCCTTGGTGGACAGTGCAATCGCTAGTAGCAATCAGTACTCAAGAGACAAATGCATCATACTGAACACAATTGATTCAGTATTTTGGATGATTTTTAGTTGGATGTTTCAGTTGCAGCAAAAATAGATGAGAGGTAGTTGTAGTGCAGATGCAGTGTTGGAAGCAGTATGGTAGTGTCAACAGTAGCACAGACGTAGCATCGTAGTTGTAGTGGTTGATGGACGGTAAATGAGCGAAAATCATAGTGACTAAGGGAACATTGAACTGACTGAGGAAACAATGCAGTGGCAGAGGAAGAAACACTGTGACTGACGGAGAAACATTGTGAATGAGGAAGAAACACAATCATTTCTAGCAAAGTTTCTTGTCAGACATCAACAACGTGAGAGAGGTGATACAGAGACATAGTGTTGTGGCAAAGTGTGTAGCACTAGAACACATTCCTTGCTTAGAGGGAGTGTTAGTTTTTGTATCATTGGATGTGTTCTAGCCACTAAATTTGGTGGAGAGGCTAGAATTCATGAGATCTCCAAATCCCAGAAATCGTTATTGGAAATTATACCTAGAGATGGCTTAATTAGATTATTAACCAGTTTTTTATTATTTCCTAAGTCTAAACTGAGGGAATATGGTTAATTAATCATAATTAATTAATTCAAGGTGTGAATCATCTAGAAACTCACACAGATCGATTTGGAGATGATCTAAGCCTTTGATTAAGTTTTAATCTTGTATGTTGGAGTCCCAATAGTGGATTATAAGAAGAGATCGATGTGGTGATGGAGAAGACACTTGAACAGTTCGATTTCCTTGGCAGATCGATTTCCTGAGTAGTAGTAGTCAGTTGTCGGAGAGAGAGCCAGAGATTGAAGCAATGTGAGTGGCAGGGATAGTGATCTAGAAGAATTTTTTCCAGATCTAGAGAGGCAGCAGGAAGAGGGTCGAGTTTTCCGAGTGAGGCAGCGCAAAGGACGGCGCAGTTGCTTCAGTGAGGGAAGTTCGATTTGTTGAGGAGAAAAATTGTTCTCAGTTCTAGTGGCCGGGAAGAGGTTCTCGATGGCCGAAGAGACAATTTTGATCTAGGTGGATATTGGTGGCCACCCACCTATTCCACCTAAATCTCCAGTTGGTTTCATATGTTTCCTTGTTTATTGCAGCATTTATTGTTTTTAGCAGTTTTTTGGGTCATGAACTTCGAGAGCAATTTTGACCCCCTAAACGACATTTTTTTGAGGTTTGCACTAAGTTAATAGCAATAGGTAGGTGCCTACCACAAATCTTATGGTATTCAGAGAGATCTTTCCAACAAGGTATCATACGCGCAAAATGGAGATAATATGACCAAGTTACGACCCCGGGAATTTGGTTGCCCAACTAACCCCAACGAGGCCCACAAACTCTTCGTGTTTTGTCTCCTAGGGTTATGGTTTTGGTTGTTTAGGATTTTTCCTTGCTGTTAAATAATAAATAGGTCCTTGAGCCTCATTGTAACATAGTTCAAAGGCATGTAGCTACCACATCTCTTCTCAAAGATAAGCTACCATTGCCCGAGGTAGTTTTATTTCCATTCTATTTGTAAGCATATTTCAATATTTGATATTAATGAAATGAAGTGTTATTTATGTTGCATCTCTGTAGTTATGGTTATATCTCTAATTTTTTGCATTCCTATTTGAGTTCGGATTAGTGGTATCAGAGCGATCTTCTCTTTCTATATTTTTCTTTGCATGTCCCCAATGAGGTTGGGATATAAGGAGTTAGGGCTCGAACTAGTTGAACCTTTTCAATACCAGCCTCGCAAATCCTGATGGCCTCCCATGGCGAAAAAGAAGAAAGATGAGGGGGCAGGAAATCCTTTCAAAATCTTGCTCAAAGAAGCCCTCCAGTGATAGAGGAACACAATGATGGAAAACTTTGCCCAGATCCTTCAGCAGCTACCCAAAGGAGATGCATCTTCTTCCAACAACTACTCTGGAAGCACCACACCCTTTAAGGTAAAAGTTAACTTTGATATCCCCATATTTGAAGGTCAAATAGATGCGGACATTGTAGATAAATGGTTAAATCTACTAGAAGGATATTTTTATGTTCATGATTTTTTCAGCAGGGAAAATATTACTTTTGAACATCTCAAAGTCACCCCCCACGTCAAGGACTGGTGAGAAACCTATTGTGAGAAGAAGGACGAAAGTAAAACCTCGCTATTTTCAATCGCACCCACTTGGAATTCATTCTAGGATGCCATCAAGGAGCATTACTACCCTATCGGGAGCTATGAGGATAAATACATAAAGTGGACCACACTGCAGTAGGGAAGGGACCAAGACGTGCCAGAGTTCACAATTTTTTTCATACCTTTCACATGAAGTTAGGTATCAAGGATTCTGAGTGACATTTGGTACTCAAGTACAATGGCTACCTACACAGGTACATCTAGGATGAGATGGAGTTCCTGGACATCTCCTCGCTTGGCACATCGTACCAATACATTGTCAAGATTGAGCAGAAGTTTAAATAGAAGAAGTGATACTTTAGATCTGTGAATCAGAAGGAAGGGAAAGGTACCCCCAAACCGTAGCGCAAAGGAAAAAGCCAAGGCAGGGAGACCAACGACAACCCGTTGAATCAGAAAATAACAACACCATAAATCTAAAGAAGGACATGGCAAATGATGTGAGTTCCATAAGAGCTCCAGTCACAACATGAGTGGGTGTTGGTCCAAGCAGACACTAGTGGCCAAGCTGAAGGCTTCCGAATCAGACATATGTTCCGAATCTGAGTCAGAACCTGATAAGGGGAATGACAAATGGAAGCAGATCATTGATGCAAAGCCCAGTCTCACCCAGTCTCGGTGTGGCCACCAGCAAGATCTAGAAGAATAAGCTTGAAGATCTAGAGGAGGTGGAATGCCTCTTCCACTCACATATGTGGGTCAAGGGATCTCCGCTATAGTTCATTGTTGACAATAGGAGCTAAAAGAACCTCATTTCAACAGAGGTCATGAAGCAACTGGGCTTACTGACTACAACACATCTACAATCATACACCATTGGGTGGCGCCACCAAGGACAAGATCTCTGGATCAGCCAGCAGTGTCACCTTCCCTACAGCATCAAGCCCTTCATGGATGAGGTATTGTGTGATGTTGCCCCTCTTGAAGTTTGTGATGTATTATTAGGAAAACCATACTTGTGGAAGAAACATGTTTTATATGGGTCTAGACCTCGCTCTGCGATTACTACTTTGGGCAATAAGTTGTACAGGATACTGGAGCTAGCCCCGCCTACCACCATATATTCTATCACTGCAAAGAAATGCAGTAAGATCATTTCACAGACCTGGAAATTTGTTTTTCTTTTGATTCACCCTTAGGGAAAGAAGAAGATTGTGGCCATGGCTTCCAGATAGGGCTCTTCTCCATAGAAATTTCATATGGACAAGGTCGTGGAGGAGTACATGACCACGCCCTCCTATTGATGGCAGGTTGATCTCAGGACCTAATGCATGCTTCCCGCAAGGCAGGTTCATATAGGACCTCAGGCATGCCTCTTGAAGGGGCCTAAGGTAGGGTCTATTATCTGGACAGTCAATTGCTAGACCTTTCAAACCAACAAGCAGGCTCAAGACAGAATGAAACAAATCGACTCCTGCCCAACTATCCGACCGATAATGCTTTTCATCAATCTCCATTTGCTAAAGTCACCCGGCCAGAGAAAAGGAATGGTTTAGAGCGAACGGAAGTTATGGAGCAAAGCTTTCATGCCAAAACTAAATAAGTACTCACCTATGGGACTACCTCTGCACTGTTAGGTCAAGCACTCCATTGATCTGACCCCAAGCATGCCACTACCTAATGGACCGATTTATTGATTCTCTATTATGGAGAAAGATAAGGTCAAGATGCAGATTAAGGATTTATTGCAGAAAGGGCACATCAAGCCAAGATTATCACCTTGTGGGAGCCCGATCGTATTGGTACAGAAGAAGGATGGGACTTGGAGACTCTATATTGACTATCGGACACTGAACAAGATCACTATACATAATAGGTACCCAATCCCATAGATTTATGACCTTCTAGACCATCTCAAGGGGAGGAAATATTTCAACAAGATTGATTTGAAGTCTGGTTATCACCAGGTTCCTATCGAACACTCTAATGTGTGGAAGATTGCCTTCAAATCCAACGAGGGCCTTTTCGAATGGTTGGTCATGCCTTTTGGGTTGACGAATTCCCCTACAATTTTCATGAGACTAATGGACGAAATATTGTGACCCTTCACCAATGCATTCGTGGTGGTGTACTTATATGACATCTTAATCTTTAGCCAGAGTTGGTAAGAGAACCTCCACCATATTCAATAGGTCCTCCAAACCTTGCGACAACACAAGACGTGTGCTAATTTGGAGAAATGAACTTTCGGCATGAACCAAGTTAAATATTTGGGGTACATCATTGATGAGTAGGGTGTGCATGTGGACCCAGCCAAGATATAAGTCATTCAAGATTGGCCAGCCCAAACCACTCTAACAGAGCTCTGCAGCTTTTTGGGTCTTGCAAATTTCTACCGCATGTTCATGTTGGAGTTCTCTCATGTCACTTGGCCTTTAAGTCAAGTCACCAAGGGCATAGAAAAAACAAATTTCTTTTGGTCTGAAACCCAACATAAGGTGTTTTTCAAGTTGAATAATTGCCTCTTCTTTACACCAATGCTCACATTAGTAGACTTGCATCAACCATTTGAGATTGAGACAGATGCCTCTGACTATGTTATTGGTGTAGTTCTTACTCAGTAGGGGCATCCAGTGGCTTACCAAAGTGAGACACTTTTAGAAACAGTCTGAAAGTATCCCACTTATGACAAAAAAATGTATTCCATTATGCAAGCATGACGTCAATGGAAGCATTACATTATGTGGAAGGAAACAATCATCCACACAAACCACTGACCCCTGCAGTTCATATAGACACAAGGGAAGTTGTAGAGCGATCGCCATCAGAAATGGTCCACATACCTGCAACAATTCCATATGAACATTAAGTACAAGAAGGGAAGCACCAATAATTTTGCGGACACCTCAGTTGACCACCAATCATGGCGTTGATCATTGTTCTAGACCCTCGTGGGCATGAGACTTCGGGGTGGCTGTATATTTACAAGAGCGATCTAGAATTCGATAGCACATACCAAAAACTTCTGGAAGGTAAGAAAATTCCAAATTTTCACCTCCAGGATGCACTGTTATGCCACCTGGGACACATTTGTGTTCCTTCAAGCGAGCATTCCAAGATGATTTGGGAGGTGCACTACAGTCAAGTCACTGGATATTTTGGAGTAGAGAAAATAGTAGCAGTACTACAAAATTATTTTTATTGACCGAACCTTTGTTAGGATGTTGGGAATTAAATTCGATCCTACACTACCTGTGCCATTTCCAAATTAACCATCAAGAAGAAAGGCCTATATACTCCTATTCCTACTTCTATTTGACCTTGGGAATCCATCTCCATGGATTACATGTTGGGCCTTCCTTCTACTAAGCACGACAACCACTATGTTTTCGTGTTCATCTATATATTCTCTAAGATGGCCATTGTGGCAGCCTGCATGAAGAGTATCAAAGTTGAGGCCACTGCTAAGATCTTCTTTGAGCGAGTGCGGGTACACTTTGGGATCCTATAGTCCATTGTCTAAGATCAAGATATCAGATTCCTAAGTGAAATTTGGTTAAGTCTCTAGTCGATGTTGGATACCAAACTTACTAAGTCCACAACTTTCCACCCCCAAATTGATGGCCAAACAGAGGTCGTCAACAGGATAATCGTACACATTCTGCACATGTACAACTCGAAGCATCCATGAATATGGGATGAAATCCTCCCCTATGCCCAACATAGCTACAACAGAGCTCTCCATAGCTCAACAAGCCATAGCCCCTTTCAGGTAGGGCTCATATTTCAGCCATTATGTCCCATTGATGTGGTCATACCATTTGTAGCCACTCAAGAATATTTGGCTCACGTCCAATCCAAAGCCGACAAGGCTAACAGCTTCATTGAGCACATTGAAAACATCCTCCAGTAGGTCCATGATATATTGGATAGAGCCAATGCCAAGTACAAGCAGCACCATGATTAGCATCGGGTGTCACAAGGGTTCCAAGTGAGCAATAAACTTTGGCTACATTTGCAGGAAGATAGCCTCGTTGGACCCCACTGTAAGTTTCTTCCTCTCTGATATGGGCCATACACCATCACCAAGGTTGTAGGGAACAATTCCTTCAAGCTCAGCATTCCACCTTTCCTTGGTCTGCACCCAGTTTTCTATGTAGACCTCCTACAGCCATACTTTCCACAATTACTGGACACAGCTGATATTGTAGAACAACTCACACCAACAAATCTAAACCCAGACTGCATGGAACAGACCACAATTGATCAAATCATGGACATGTAGATCAAGAAAACTCACCAACAAAGGATCCATCAATATCAAGTTGTCAAAGCAGGCCAACTCCTTCACCAGGGAAAGTGGTTCACCTAGTACTAAGTTCAACAGAAATTTCCTCACCTCATGGAGGCTCTACACACAATGGGCACCATTGCTTCCTAAGGAGGGAGGAATGATCCAGGTGGATATTGGTGGCCACCCGCCTATTCCACCTATACCTCCATTTGGTTTCATTTTTTTCCTTGTTTATTGCAACATTTACTATTTTTAGCATTTTCGGGTCCTGAACTTCCGGAGCAGTTTTGACCCCCTAAACGACATTTTTCTTAGGTCCGTGGCTGGCCCATTTCTGTTGGCAAGGACCTATTACAAATATTGTAGCACTCGTATAGATCTTTCCAACAAGGTATCGTACGCGCCAAATGGAGATAATATGACCAAGTTACGACCCCAAGAAGTTGGTTGTCCAACTAACCCCAACGGGGCCCACAAACTCTTGGTGTTCCATATCCTGAGGTTAGGGTTTTTTTTGTTTAGGATTTTCCCTTATTGTTCAATAATAAATAGGCACTTGAACCATCGCTCAAGCTAGTTTTATTTCCATTATGTTTGTAAGCATCTTTCAGTATTTGATATTAATGAAATGAAGTGTTATTTCTATCGCATCTCTATAGTTATGGTTATATACGTAATTTTTTGCGTTCATGTTTAAGTTCAGATCAGATTTCCTCAATAGCAGAAGGAAAAATCACTTGATCAGAGACCATTCAGAGGCTTGACGTCATATATACTTCGTAGTGCAGCATAGAGGCTGGCGCATAGGCTTTAGGAGGTTGAGTTCTCTATAGGCAGGTTGTGTTGGGATTTCTTGTGGAGGAAGGGTAATTCCCTTCAAAAAAATTCCCATATTTTCTTGCTTTGGATTTCCAGTTTCAGACATCCAGATTGTACTTAGATTTTCACTGCTTCATAATAATAAAAACCCTCACTGTTGCACCGGTTTTCCCAAGTTGAGTTTTTCTGGGGACATTTGTCCAAATATAATTGTCTCATATTTTATGTTTGTTTTCTAGCATTTCTTAGATTCCAATGCTATTTTATTCCACAGTTTATTTGTGAAGGTTGCAATGTATTTATTTCAATATTTTCCATAACATATAAATTGTTAAATTCATTAACAATTAGGAGAAATAATACCAGTTGTTGCAATACGATTCCAGATGTGAAATTTTCACAATTATAACTGATGTTTCCTTCTTCTTACCTTGCAAGATTCTTTGTTCCCCATTGTCATCCAGGCACTCATTGGCCTTGTCACAATAATCCACTTTATTCCTATGAAGATACAACCAATCCATACCCAACAACACGCTATATGATCAAAATGGAAGTACATTCAAATGTGTTGATGTTGGCATACCATTCAACTCAAATTCACAAGATATTACTCAATGATTAACTCTCTTCTTGGACCCTTTTGCATTGGACTCCAACTGGTCGATCTTCCCTCCACATTTGTTGGCCTCCTCCACAAGCATTTCACTAGCCATTCCTTCAACCCTTACTGGTGCTCTTGGGGTACACACAGTGCCAGACTACCCGGTATTTTCACTTCCAGCTCTGCAACCACACTTATTGATTGGTCAGTCCACTTCTTCGTTGTCATTCCTTGGCATACCTGTGGCGGTGTTTTACCCTCCTGTCCCTGCTTTACCCCCACTCTCTCTAGTTTTTCTATAGTTTTTTTCCTCCTTCCTTAACCCTGCTACTCCCCTACTCCCCCTGCATCCCCCTTCATCTTATCTCCAAGGGACTTCTCACACCCTTCATCCACAGACGTAGTCCGTTTTTCCGCCCCACCTACTTGAACCCTCCATTTCCATTCCCTTTTCTCAGATACATGACCCTTCCACCTCTGGCTACTTTGCGGATTCATTCCCTCCCCATCTGGGTTTGTTTGGGGCTCCCCATTTGGCCTCTGACTCGGTTCCTCCCCCCATCCCTCTAAGTCGACCCCCTCCTAGCTGACCGGGTCGACCGCACAAGAGATTCAAAGGGGTAAAGGCAGGTACGATGAAAATATCACTCACCTTTGAAGACGACATTCATATGGGGAATGTGGTGGAGACATCTAATCGTGTCTTAGTGGGTGAGGTCAGAGGTAGGGCTTACTCAGTTGCGCGACTTAGACAATGGGTCTTGGATATTTGCGGGTAGGTCCTCACTGAATTACCATCAGTTGTTACACATTCGCGAGGATGGTTTGCTCTCTAATTCCATCGACCTGATTTTATCCCATGGGTCTTATATAAGCACTACCACATTGAGATGGCATCGGTACTGCTCAAATGATGGAGCCCTATTTTCGATCCTGAGAGAGAACACCTTGGGGCTAGGCCTATTTGGGTTCGCTTGCCTGGATTACCCCTGCACTTCTGGTCGGAAGACATTTTCAAACGGATTGGGAACACCCTTGGATGGTACATGGATTATGATAAATCATATATGCTATCTAGAAATATGTCTATGGCATGTATATTGGTTCATCTTGACACCAGGGAAGGTCTAGAGGAAAATATGCAGTTGCATTGGCGGGACAATTGCAGGGTACAGATACTGGACTATGAGGGGCTACTATACCGCTGTCAGAGGTGTCATAAGATTGGACACCTATACAAAGATTGCCCACTCCTCACATCCAGCTCTGCATCGGTTTCCCAATCTGATCATGTTGCAAGTAATTCTGTTGTTGACCAACGTGGTAAGGCACCCACTCGGCACGAGGAGGATCCGAAGTTGGACTCACAGGCGGTTTGTGGCGCTCGCATTGAGAATTTTTTCCCCCCATCCCCACGTATCAGCAGATATTGTGCGGTTGCGGTGGCGGTAGCCTCTGTTACAGGTAATTTCTCTTTACCTCCATCTCTCCCTTATTTATCATCTATTTGTATTCCTTGTTCTGCGAATGGTGTTGTTGTACATGTTATTTGTACCCCTTTTGTTCTTTGCACATTAGCCTCTTCTGCCCCCACTTATTCTCCCTCCCCCCTACCATTACTGGACTCCTAGATTCCCTCTCCCCTGCGGAGCCATCCTTTGATTCAAGTAGGGGTCACAACTACGATCTTCGGCTTCTGGCCCGCTTTACCCTCGGAGATGGTAGTGGCATTGGTATCACCCCCTCAACCCCACATTCTACAACCTCTCGGGGTAGACACTCTTTCATGTGAAAATGCATATTCTAGGCTCCACTAGATGTGGCACAAGGCTGGAAACAACCCATAGACAAGGTCCTTAGAGCATTGACCTCCCTTTCGACTGGCCTCCCATGAAGTGGATCTCCTTCAATTGTCGAGGTTTGGCTAACCCTACAAAGAAACTAGCTTTCTGATGAATGTTGGAATTGGAATTGGTGGACATTATTTTTCTACTGGAGACTCTTGCAATCAGCTCTCAGATTATTCCCATCCTTGAGGCTTTTCCCCCTAGCTGGCATTTTCTTGCACTAGATGCCCGTGGGCGGTCTGGTGGATTGGTATTGGGTCACAATCCCAGGTCTATTAGAATATTGAATTCTTGGGGTGGGGAAGGATTCATTGGTGTCAATATTTACTCAGGAGATGTTGGAAGGGAGAGGAGGCTTATAAATATATATGGACCCTATATCAACAGGGTGTCATTTTGGTAGCAACTACTAAATTATGACTATATGCAAGACGAGAACATCATAATAGGGGGGGACCTCAATTCCTCTCTTAGACATGCAGAATCTTGGGGAACGAATGCACAATGTGACACATTATGCGATGAGATATGATATCTACTATAGGATCACCATTTGATTGATATCCCCATGACCTGACTTCGACCCGCTTGGAAAAATCAAAGGATCGGTGAAGTTACACTTTCCAAGAGATTGGATCATTTTTTGGTTAAGGAATCCTTATTGGGGAAATTACCCTTATATAGTCAATGGGTGGGATTTGGGGGATTGTCGAATCACATGCCCATCTATATTGAAATTGCAGACGGAGATTGTAAACCCAAGGCACCCTATAAATTTAATTCTACTTGGATCAAAGACAATAGTTATATCTAGATGGTCACAAAGCATTGGAAGACTTGTACTCATCATCTGGGACAATCAACCTCTGTTTATTTTGCATATAAAATGCTAACCCTGAAACAGAAGTCTATTGATTGGGCAAAGGAAAAGAGGATCAAGGATGAGCAGATCCTGAGGGACACAGAACTAGAGCTCGAACACTTTGGGGATGAGAAAATTCTATGGTTTGATTCCCCTGAGGCAAAAGAAAGACTCGTCAAATTAGAGCTGGAGCGGAATAGGATCTTGAAAGACCAGGAGGAAACATGGAGACTTCATAGCATGGCTATGGTTATTGTAGGGTGATGAAAATACCAAGTTTTACCATCATGCTGCTAATGGGTGACGGGCTATCAACACCATTTGGCACCTGGCAGATGATGATGGAACTCAAGCTAAGGCTTTCCATCATTTGGCCAACCTTGGTATCTCCCATTCTGGTAGATTATGATGAGCCCCCCCCGGAGCCTAACCTAGCTAATATCATCAAGGTTGCAAGACACTTCCCCAAATTTATGGACCAAGATACAGGAGATGGATTACTCACTCCGGTAACCATGGGGAAATTAGAGGCCACTATCAAGTGGTTCAAGAGGGACAAGAGCCCAAGACCAGATGGCTGGCTGATTGAATTTTATATAGCATTTTTTGACATACTTGGGCATGAGCTTCTCCAGATCATTGAAGAGTGTCGCACAAGTGGGCGGATGTATGACACATTTAACTCTACCTTTATTTCCCTTATTCCCAAGACTGATGATCCACAAACCTTCGATGATTACAAGCCTATATCCCTCTGCAATTGTATTTACAAGATTATTGCCAATATTATTGTTAATCACCTCAAACCCATATTATCTTATCACATTTCTTCGAAGCAATTTGCATTCCTTGATCATCGTCATATTCATGAAGTTGTGGGAACTGCACAAGAGGCCCTCCACTCCATTAAATCCAATAAACTCAAAGGGCTTATCCTCAAGATTGATTTGTCTAAAGCTTTTGACCAAACCAGCTAGCTCTCTATTCAAATGCTATTGACACATCTGAGCTTTCCTCTATCATTTATTCAGTGGACTATGTGTTGCATATCCAATGTTCCTTATAGTGCGTTGATCAATGGATCGGAATCCTCTTTCTTCCATGCTTAAAGGGGCCTTAGACAAGGATGTTCCCTCTCTCCTCTCCTCTTTCTATTGATCATGGAAGGTCTGAGCAGACTCATTACTGCAGAGCGATGGCAGGGTAGAAAGATTGGTATCAAGATTATCCACAATTGCACCCTCACTCACCTGTTATTTGTGGATGACATTCTCATATTTCTGAATGGTACACTGGAGGAATCCACAGTGCAATGATCATAAATCTACTCTAACAGCCATGGGTTGCACTCCTCATGACATTGGCATGGAAATGCAGATCTTCCCTTTCACCAATTTACAGTTTGAGGAGGGCCTTGAATATCTAGGCTTTCGGTTAAAACCCACAAATTACCGGATTGTAGACTCAGTATGGATGGTGGCCAAAATTAAAAGAAGACTAAATATATGGCATCACAGATGGTTGTCCAGGGCAGGGAGACTAATACTCATAAAATCAATCCTGGAGGCCACCCCGGTATATTGGATGTCTCTGGCTTGGATTCTGAAGGGAATCATTCATAGGATTCAACAATTGTGTTGTAGATTCCTCTGGAGGGGAAAACAAGAAGGGAACATATTTTCTTGGACTAGCTAGGAAAAGATCACACTTCTAAAAAAATGGGGGGGATGGGGACTAAAAAGACTAGAAACATTTGCATGTGCTCTGGCAGCAAAGATGGGATGGAATGTGCTCTCTTCGAGAAACCTTTGGGTTGATGTTATTTATCATAAATACATCTCTCCCCTCCATCTTCTTGATTGGCTCAGACTCCCTACTTGGGACAAGACTAATATATCAATTGTCTGGAGGGTAATTCTCAATACAATGGCTTATGTTAGGGATGGACTGACATGGAATATTGGCAATGGAAGATTAATATGTATTGGAATGGACCCATGGATCAGATGTGGGAATGCTCATCTACTACCACAATAGATGATACATCTCCTCTCGGATGCTGGCTACAGCTATTTGGCACATATCAAAGATCATGAACACATCGATTTACTCAAGCAGGCATGGAAAGATACTGACACTCTGGGCATCCCCCCCACTAGCAAGATAATTGGAATACCTATATTAATGCATTGAAGGAATCACATGTTCGGGTATCTGATGGGGATGATGAACTAAACTGGTCTTTCTCACCAAATGGGAAATACTCCCCAAAATTTGGATACCTCCATATCTTTGCAGATCATAGACCTTTCGCTATGGACTGGTGGTGGATTGTACTATGGAAGTTGAAGGCAGCTCCTCAGGAAAAACTTTTTATGTGGTGTATCCTCCAGAACAAGGTCCCTACAGCAGACAATCTACAAAAATGTACCTTTCATGGACCATCTTGGTGCGTATTGTGCAAACAGGAAATGGAAACCATTGATCACCTATTCCTACACTACCCTAACACCACCTCCATCTAGTCGAAGGTTACTGCTCAGCTACAGATTCAGAACTTTTGGCAGGGTCCAGAGATTCGGGCGGCATGGCATCATTGGTGGTCAAATGCTCATACTCACAGGAGTTGGAACCTACCTGTAATGATCTGTTGGTGCATCTGGCTACAGAGGAATAAGATTATATTCACAGACACTGCTCCTCAATGGGCACATGCTATCACTATACTCATCTCAACATATCACAGCTTACCGGAGGAAGACCGTGAAGCACCTGCACGCAACATCTCTTCTGAAATCATAGACTATGATAACCCATGGGCCTATTTTGATGGCTCGGCGCAACAACATGGTTGTGGAGGAGGCATACTCCTCCATTTCTTCAATATTCAGATGGGTTTGGAGGGTGGGATGAATAATTTTGCAGAACGTATATCCCTTCATCATTTATTATAATTTGCTCTTGTTAAAGTATGTAGGCGATTACAGATATTTGGTGACTCATGGATCATTATTAAATGGTTTAATCAACAATCGGTTTGTCACACACACACACACTTCGTCATATATTGGATGATGCATTGAGATTGCAATCACACTTTGACACTATATCTTGTCATCACTTATACAGGGAGCGCAACAAAGTTTCTAACCTGCTTTCTAAAAAAGCCTCACACCAGCCAAGGGGGGTCTAGTTGATTAGAGAACATCGGGACCTGGACACTTACAGCTACTACCACAGACCATTCATGGATGAGCTATATTGACAGGGCATTGGGCCCTAATTTCTGAGCATTTTTGGTACAATTTTGATATAATTATTTGAATTATAGCATATAATATGTCTATATATTACAGAAATTTCATATATAATTATTCACAATGGTCTCCCTTAGATTGGATTGACACATTTTTGAGACAAACACAATACAGATAGTATCTTAGACCATTGATACATCATATGCTATCAGCATCTTCAGCATGTAATTCTAAACTTAATGAAAATTATGTTTTTTCCATGGGAAAAAGATGAACCCTCTTCTTTGTACCTGTAGCCAACTACACTAACCAAGATTATGCTTGCACTTCTTTATTCAAACTACACTTATCCACCAGGTCAAGATTAACATAACTATAATTAGATACAGGGTGAAAACACTTGATCACAAAGCTTGTCATCCATCTCGATAATAGATGTCAGGTGATCTTCCCGTTTGTTCTCTAATGCTGCATAGATCCATGGAATACTTTTTCCAACATTCCCCATTGCATGTGCTTCTTGTGCACTATACATCTATGGTATACCACCTTGATGCTATGGACAATCTTTTTTGCGATGCTCTCCACCACAAGTCCAACACTGCAAAGGCTTCCAACTTGAACCTTTTTTCTTCTCCTCAAACTGAAATTCTTGTCCTCTATCAGATGTATTGAACTTCTTATGCGATGATGCATTCTCTTTGTTACTTGTGTCCTAAGGCCTTGTTTGCTTCTTATCCAAATTTCCTTTATTATTTGCATTACCTATCTAATCCTTCTTAGTCTCATATTTGTGCTTTGATTACTCATAACAATGCTTTAGCTTCTGGATGGCCTCCTCCAATGATCTAGGCCCATCAAACTCAATCCTATCTTTGAATTCTATCGACAACTCACTAATGAATCTATGAATATTCGCTTTCTCCTCTTTCAGATAAGGCACACACCTCAATAACTCCAAAAAGATGTTAGTGTACTCTTCATCGGTCATGGATCCCATCTTCAACTCATAGAACTCCTTTTCCCTATCGTCATAGTACCTTTTTGATAGATAATTCTTCCTTAATAGTTTCTCGAACTCACTCCAAGTCAACTCCTCTTCATGAATACCTCTGACATTCTTTCATCTTCCCACCTGATATTTTCTTTACCTTTAAGATTGAATGTATTTATTATGGCCTTCATGTTCACTGAGTAATCATGCAATCGAAAGAAATTATTCATTCAAAGCAACCATGCTTTGACATCTTGTGACTTCTTCATTTCCCTATCAAATGTAGGTAGATTTTCTTTCTTGAACTCATCCAGTAAATATCCCCTATCACTCCTTCTGTAAGGATGATAACAATGATGACCATGATACATGTATGAACCAGAACTAGAATAATTCCAAGGTCCACTACCTCATCTATCAGGTGTATCCAATAATATTCCATCTCTACCCTTGTCATCTCTATCCAACTTGTGCCCACCATGTGAACTTCTACCATATGCCCCATTAGTCCTATCCTCCTTCCCATGATTGATCTAAAGTGGTCCTTGTCTCTACAAGTGCGACAAACTCTGAAGGATAACTGCATTAACTTCTGCTTGCTTCTCTTGTGCCTACATGATCCTATAATTATCTTCTTTTCAACTTCAAACTTCTCAATGTGTCTGTTATGTCAGAAGAGTTCCCAACACCATGTTGCTCATATGATCCATAGGGAGCATCTCGTGAACTATAGTCTACCATTCTATTAGTCATCTTTGATCTTCTCTTCCTGCAAAGTATATCATGTCAGCTAAACCAAATCATAAACAAACGAATGTACCTCGATATAGTTCAGGGAGGATATCTCATCTGCAATATCAACTAGATTAGAACAATACATGTATAAACATAATCATATCGACATTTAATAATCATTTCAACCATTATCTATTCATCAATGCACGATCAAACCAACCACATACCATGACCTTGTGCACGACAACTATCACCATGCCAATGTAGTCATATCAACATATAAGCATTGACATTCATAACTAATGCATGACCAACATACACTCATGACAAACGTATCCAACAACAATGCCACCAACTTTCACATGGTGAAACCACTACAATTATGACCAACACCATGAATATGCAACAAGCACATAGAGAACAAGCATAAGGAACACATATGTAATCGACATGTATGCATGACCAACACACATCACCCATCCATTCCAAGGGGTGAACCATGCTCTGATGCCATTCTGTAACACCCTCCTCCCACATTTACCCAAGATAACTAGTCCACTGGGGTTACCATGTGATGAAGAGTTACTATGATATGATTCAAATCCTAAAGTATAGTCAAGGAAGTGGAACCAACATGGCAAGACCAAACTGGCCTTCCACACATGCTACAGAACCTTCAAGAACCAACCAACCCTTCCAAGTGACCAACCCCTAAGGCAACTTGCTTTTTCACTTTCCTAGAGCCTCAGTCACTCCCATGACAAGGCATGCATGCGATTGGGACCCTCTATTTGCTCCCACAATAAGGCATCCATACGACTGTGGAATTTTTTAGATAGTTTTGCGCCAACGACCCCAAATTCTGTGTCAGTTTTTCAGGGTTAGGACTCACGCCACTACCTGGAACTTCATGAAAATTCTATAAATGATAAATAACATAGAAGCAAGGGTACTAATGCAAACATTTAATCAATTACTTGACTGGACCCCTACTAGCCATGACAGGCATTTCATCAAACATGTCACAATTATGTAATCTATAGGTCATAACAACATATATGAGCATAGGGGTCTCATACTAATCTCAGATTCCCAAAGAATCATTGTTTCTCTATCACAATAGTTGCATTATCATATATTATGTCATATGTTCATTATTCATTTGTGTGATAATCAAAACATGATGAGAGTCATACATCAAGATTGTCATAAAACATCCTCTTAACCAACATATATTCAATAGAAGTAGCAAAGATGTAATAGCCATAAGAACCACATATGAACATATATATTTACCCATCAAATACAAAAGAAAAGGAGCTATTATTAATATATGCAAAATGCAACCAATTCTGGGACTTCCATGTACCACCCAACCATAGATTGGCTGAACTAAATCTTTCTTTCATTTAATCACCCCCGTGTCATATTCCAAGCATGAATGTGGGATCTCATAAAGCAACTCAATCAAAACTAAACTAGGGCTTCCAGAGGCAAGGCCACCTCAACCCTCAACCAGTGATTCCACCTCACTGTTGGACATCACTAACCATCACTAGATTGGTATCTACCCAAGTTGTCCAAGGCTCTAGAGCGTTTTTTACAACTAAGGCTTCTAAGACTAATAACTCAACCCATAATTGTTGTTGGGCTTCCAGAGCATTTTTCCAACCAGGGATTCCAGGACTAGTAACTCAATCCACCAAGGGCCTTCCAGATAATTTTTCCAACCAAGGCTTCCAGGATTACTAAGTCAACCCAAGCTATTACAGGGATTTTAGAGCGTTTTTCCAACCAAGGCTACCAGGAACTAATAACTCAACCCACATCCAAAGGAACATGAGAACTAATGAGAAAACAAAGATGCAAACCACAACACCATGGCTATCTAGGAAATGTATAGGCTAAGCAAGTCCACTATCAATCCAGGCAATCCTCCATGCCAATAACATATTGTGACCAAGAGACCACATGCATGTGTCATGCATGTCAAAACTAACAAGAAAATCATACATGCACCTCGGCACCTGCAAGAAAAACGCATTTTAGTTGTTGATCCTGATACCCTCTTATGCTTTCCTGCTCTTCCTTTTCCTTCTTGCTACAAATCCCAAATATGCCACACTCCTCTAAGAGTGCTCCAAGAAAAATTTGAGTGTCCAAGAGTATGAGAGAGAGTAGAAAATGAGAGCTCCAAAACCGAACTGAAAAAAATAAAAATAAAAATAATTAATTAATTAATTAAAAAAAAAACTACAAATTGATCCTCATAAGCCTTTTTATTAATGATACCTCTATTTTCTTCAATTTTCCATTATTTTCTGTCATTTTCCTCTTCACATGCAACTTGTGACCTTTCACCTTCCTTTTCTCCTAATTTCCATTATTTTCATAAATAAAATGCCAATAAATGTCTCATGCCTTTCCAAAGCCTTTGCCATTGCCTTTGCCAATTTCCTTATCCATTAATTAATCACAAGTGATCCCCATCACTATGTTTTACCAAATACGTGTCCCATGACCATGGTTATTATTTTTCCTTTATTATCTTTATTACATGGATTTTTTAACAGGGTTGTACAATGCCACTCAAAAGTTGACCTTTATGTTTTGACAACCATAATTCGAGAGGATGCTATGTCATCCCCCATTATTAATACAAAAGTGGCTAGCCACATGATCACAAAGAAGAATACTCTAGAAAAGTCCATATTATAACTCTAGTTAAGAGTTGAAAGATTCAAATAACCACTAGTAGGCTACCAGGTTGTGTTATAACCGAGCCACTAGGAGGAAAAGGGGTTCCATTATATTTGAGTGCATTTTATTCCATATATGAGAAGAATACCTAAGAGTGGATAGGGAGACAAAAAAAAAAGAGGGTTTGTGTAATGTAGCAATCCATAGGCCACAAGTCTCCCTTCTTCATACTTGCATCCATTTTTCATTCAAAGAAAGAGAGTAGAGCGACCTCACCTTCCATTTGTGTTTTCTCCCAAAAGGATTCCCTGGTTAAATCTCATGTTAATTTGTGATTTGTGAGTTTTATTTCACTGTTCTCTATTTTTTTGCATAATTATAATTGCATACATACAAAATAAACAATAATTAACATATCCAAAAATCTAAGGAGAAATAAACCCTCATAGTTTAGATTTCATACTTTTTATATATTTGATCCAGGAGGATCTTGTCAGATCAGTTGCACAGGTTCAGTTTCGTCATCAACATTCAGTGTCCAGTGTCTTCAGCTTTGATAGTGATGTTTACAGTTCAGGTTGTCCGGTAATGTAGGTGGTTTTCATGTTGTTTGGCAAATATGGTTTGGTACCTGGTTATCGACGTATGGTTTTCGTCAGTCCGCCGGGGTTTGGTTGTCAGGGATGGAACAGGTCGTCTTGTGGGGTTTTTATGTCACATTGTGACAAATGTTGTAAAAAGAGTTTCTTTTGATTATGTGACAAAATCTAAAAAGACTAACTCTAAAGATCATCATATTAAAACCCTAATGTATAACCTAATTCCTAGACCTAACACCTAAAAACCTAACCTAGAACTACACCATGTATTCAAAAACATTAAAACCTAATCTACAAACCTCTCGAGCCATGGTTTAAACATTACATTACATTAAAATACATCGGCAATTTATATTCATATTTGCAACATACGTTATTGATGTTTAATCTTAATGATTTTGATGAAGTGTGTGTTCAAGCCATACATATTGAATCAGGTGGCAGACCATTCAAGTTTTCACCGCAATCATCCAAAGAGTTGGAAATCAAGGATTCCAATGACAGTAAAGGGAAGAACAATTCGAAGAGAAAGAAATCAGCGATAGCTCAGAAGGAAAGACCTACTTGTTCCCATTGCCAGAGAATCGGTCATGATGAATCTAAGTGTTGGAAACTTCATCCAGAACTTAAGCCCAAAAAGTTCCTTAAGGAGAAGGATGAAAAGAAAGCAATTGCAGTAGTCCAGCAAGATCTAGGTTCCAATTCAGGTGATGAAAGGAGGATAACTGCCATAGTTTCGACAGGTAAAAATTCTGACACTGGTTCAAGTTCGAATACTATTGCATCTTCATCAAACATAAATCCTTCAAATGAGGATAAAAGAGTTGAATTATTTAACATAAGGATAACTTCTAAGCACACAAAGATAGATACAATGTTTGACAGTGGATCACAGGAAAATTTAATATCTGAATATTTAGTTAAAAACTTGGGTTTGGAGACACAGAATCATCCAAGACCTTACCCATTAGGGTGGATAAATAAATCAACTCAGATAAAAGTCACAAAATGGTGTCAATTAATATTTGCCATTATAGCTAATTACATTGATGAAGTGGAATTAGAAGTGGTTTCTGTAGACATATGTGGAATTGTCTTAGGAAGTCCTTATCTTTATGATCGTGATGCAGTGTTTTATAGGAAAGAGCATAAATATCAACTTAAGAAAGATGGGGTTGAATTTATTGTCAGGGCACATCAAAGTAAAAATCACTTGAATTTAGTTGTTGCTAATTAGACGAAGCGATTAATAAGTTCAAATAAGAGATTTCTAATCATGTGTGTAAAGGAACAACATAAGAATCAACATGATGTTTGTTCAAGTTATGAGTCCCAGTTTAAAGATAGTTTGATCGAAGAGGTAGAAACTTTTCCAATTATATTTAAAGAAACCAAACATCTTACTCATAAGAAGGGAATACAACATGAATTACAGTTGATGTCCAAATCTCCTCTTCCTAATGTCAGAATGAATTATTTCAGTCCAAGTTTGGAAGCTATCAATTACAGGGATGCAGGTCAGTATTGTGGAAAGTCGGTGTTAAATTTCTCTTGTATTGTGTCACCATTCCATGCTTCAAACAGTTTGGAAGCCTCTTTACAAGTGGAGAGGAAGCCCATTTGTCTTCATATGAAAGCCTTTTCTAAAGCAGTGTCAAAATATCCAATACAACTAAGGGAAACTTATGCATCATGGGAAAGTGCTAATCAATGGAAACATCATTTAATGAATGAAGAAACAGTGATTCAAATAAATCATCTGACATTTCAATACTTTCAAAATAACACTAAGTTGCAGTAGTTTTCACCTTATAGCATAATGGGTTTATTGCTGCAAGTTCACTTAGTAATCGGGAATCAGGAAAGTATATCAAGTCAAATAGCTGGTATGATGTCAAGAATGTCTTTGATTGTCTCTGTCATTCCGCAATATAGATTGTTAATACATGTCAATAGTATTGAACAATATCATGTAAATATTGTTTTCAAATATATTTATGAATCACTAATTCATGGTACTTCGTGGAAAGAAGCCAATTGCCATGTTCATAACAGGTTGTTTAACCATCTTCGCAAGTTGTTCATACTGCATATGGATGGAATAGTTCATAGATTCAAAATTTGTCGTGATCAACATCATCAGGGTCATCACTTTCAGGTGGTTGATCGAATGTATTGGTACATCTTTCGGACAAGGTGGCGAGTAAGGGAGCTCTACCCTCATTTACTATCTATTTATGTCAAAACTTTTGTGGTCCAAAAGCTCTCAAGTGGAGAGGATTGATCCAGGAGGATCTTGTCAGATCAGTTGCACAGGTTTAGTTTCATCGTCAGCATTCAGTCTCTGGTGTCTTCAACTTCGACAGCGATGTTTAGGTTCAGGTTGTCCGGTAATGTAGGTGGTTTTCATGGTGTTCAACGAATATGGTTTGGTACCTGGTTATCGACGTATGGTTGTCGTTAGTCCATCGGGGTTTGGTTGTCAAGGATGGAATAGGTCATCTTGTGGGGTTTCTATATCACATTGTGACAAATGTTGTAAAAAGAGTTTATATTGATTATGTGACAAAATCTAAAAAGACTAACTCTAAAGATCATCATATTAAAACCCTGATGTATAACCTAAGTCCTAGACCTAACACCTAAAAACCTAACTTAGAACTACACCATGTATTCAAAAACATTAAAACCTAATCTACAAAACCTCTCAGACCATGGTATAAACATTACATTACATTAAAATACTAATCCTAAAGTTCAAACCTATCGGGCCATTGTAATAACCATAATACATTGTAAAACTCATATAACAGGTCCATAACCGCAGGGTTTAGACCGCGTCGAAACCATGTCATGTAAGTGGATAACAGCTACAGTAAGAGGTGGTCAGAGGTTACATAAAACAGTTCACGCAGCAGTTAGCGCCATAGGAACCGTGTGCCATGTGAGCAGACAGGGTAGACCGCGTGGATATTTGAACAGGTAACGGAACTGTGGCAGTCAGCTATAAACCATAGTAGAGGTATTACATGTGAACAGGAGGTTCATCGCACCGTCAGCTAACCGTGGCGTTGAAATAGCAGTCAAGGGGTGACAACATGTGAATGCACCGCAACCATTAGCGGAACCACCAGAGAGGTGACTGTGAGGTGTCCGCCTGTGGTTAGACCGCAACCTATTCACATGGGCGGTCAACCAACTCCGCGCAGTCAGCTGACCGCCAGCAGATTATTTATAACCTAAAGTTTATTTTTGGGTTTTTCATTGAGTTTTGGTGCTATGTTAATGCAACTACCATGTAAGCTTATCCTTAGGTGTCATTTTATGACAAGGCCGAGGGATATGAACCCAAATTTTGGCTATTTCATGTCAATCTTGGGCATAAGGAGTTAAGATGCAGCTAAAACCTTATAAAGACAGAGTTGGGCTTGATGAAGGGGGAAAGAGAGCGGTTTTTGAGTTTTGTATGCAAATTCTTGAGGATATAGGTTGTTTTGTTTTCAGTGTAACAGGAGCATCCAGAGTCAGAATTGAGAACCATGATAGGCGTTGGAAAGCTTGTTCAAAGAGATTTCTTATGACAGTGACTAGAAGTGCATGCGTGCACATTCAGTTTGGTCAATTTTCTGTGTAATCGACCTTCTCGGATTCAATCTTAATAATGCAGTCACCCATCTTGAAAGCGGACCCGGAGACGTAGTCCATTAGGGACGAGCTCCATAATCAATCTTGTTGTCTGGCATCATTGTGTTTTTGTTGTTTTTCACTTCTGTTTTTCATCTTGCTTATGTTTATCATCTGCCATAAAGTCTTTCTTCTCAAGCGGTTCTCACGGTTTAAGCACTTTAAGTTAACATTCAGTTCATTGTTGGCATTAATAAATTCTACTTCAGTTTAACATATGATCATTTCAAATCAATATTTTAGTAGATCTGTTGTGACAAATTATCCAGTGGAATATCGATAGTAGTTTAAGGATCAAAGGAAGACTATCATCACAACATGGAATACAATTTTCATTAGAGTTTCCATACAAATATTCATGCAATTTTGGGATCTTTTTAGTGAAGTTACCATGGCATCATCAAAATCTTGAATAATGGAGTCACCGAGACCTCCTTGTCCCAAGTATTGGATGGTTCTTGGTCTTCAAGAAATTTCCATAACAAATATTTATTTGAATATCCATAATTTTGAAGGCCATGTGATGTCATTTGAAAAAGGTTTTTCAAGAACTGAGCTCATCTTCAACTATATAACTAGAAATATACCCTTTTTTTTTCACAAGAAATAAAAAATTGAACCAAAGAACTTCTAGTTTCTTAGTAGTTTCTGATCCTTAAAATAAAGTATCAAATTTCTCGAAAATGAATCGCCTCCTTAGTAGAGTCACCAAAAAATTTGATGTCTTCGTTGGTTAGGCAAAAGAGTCAAAATCCTAGAGTTCAAGTTCCCTTTGTTTTTTTATAGAAATAGTACTCATTTTTTCACACACTTAGATATTCAAATAACTCAAATATAGAAATATAAATATTCAACACGTGTAGTTGTGAATGGACTAGGTGTTTTCAAAATAAAAATAAAAATAAAAAGAATAATATCATAAAATAATATGCTTTCAAGATTCATTCCACTATACTCATCTTCACACATCATAATGAGACACATTTGAAAAAAATTCAATAAATAGAATAAAGAGAATATGGTCCGGATTTTCAAAGATCTCTAAAATGATTTCATGCATTTAAAAATCATAAAGAGCATAAGAAAACATTCACAAGATTCCTACCACTTATTTAAAACGTTCATAACCACAAATGATATGTTCTCTAAAAAATAGTTCTTTGTGAGAGTCAAAGAATAATTTTACAAAGTTAAGTTTTTGAAATAGTATTTACAAAACTTCACAAAATCCTGATACTTAACATAAAATGAAAATGCATTCATCCCTGAGGGACTAAAATTGGGCCCTCGTCGACTAATTAATATGAGGGTACTTGGAAGAATGAGACTAATTGTAGTCAAGGATTATCTTTACAAATATATAAAACAATTCATAAAGTTTAATGATCAAATATTGGGAAGGAAGTGGAGAATTGCTTCAAAACAAGATAAAAGACTCACAAAATTGTAGAGGGACGATAAATGGAATGAACTCTCTCTTAATTGCCGCCCATTCTAATTATGATTTTCTCCCTTTATAATCGTGTCTTCATATTTGCAACTGCAAATATTTTTTTCCTATTTCCTTTAACTGAATAAGGATCCCTTTTTAGAAATATGAAGTTAAAAATTCGTCCTCTAAGCTAGATCCTTCTTCAAATATTCAAGATTTCTCTTTTTATAAATTATTTTAAAAAATAAATTGGTGATAGACCCAAAATTGGTCATGATTGTTCTTTTAATTTTATGAGATGATATGTATAATTTTAGCCCTAGGGATCACTCCCAACATGTTCATTCTTTGATTTTTCCAACGAGCTCTTGTTTGCCCAAAATGGACATTGGGAACTCAAGTTATGGTCTTTGGAAGTTCATGACTCAATCATTGTTGATTTGCATGAAGTGACTTGACATTCATTGATTCACTTCACATAAATCTTGGCGTTTTGATTTATAAATCCACTTTACTCATCTCACATGCATTATAGGAGGGGATTTATAATGCTTTATAAAGAAATTGATTCTTTATATTATTTGTATATGAAGTAGTAAGAGTAACAAAATCTTGCATAGTTTATGCATAATATGGTTTTCGTTTACTACTTCATTGTCCAATCATCTATGTCTAATTAATACTTTCCAAATGTCGCCTCATGATATGCTCTGTTGACTTACATGTGCCATAAGGAGATATGTCAAAAGAACCTAGGATAAAAATGCTATGAGAAATATTAACAATGCAAATGTGAGGTGTGGGAAGGTGAGACATATGGGTATCCAATGAGAAGAAGAATATGAGCAATTTCTTTGTTTTTGATAATTTTTCTTTTCTTTTTCCTTTTAAAAGAAAAGTCATTCTTGTTGGTTTTGCATGAAAAAGATTAAAATTGACTAAAAGCTTATTGTTTTAGAATCACTCCATTTGATATATAACATGAAAACATATGAATACCTACTTCATTATAAAACTTCTAAAAATTTACTTTTATTTTCACTATACTTATTTTCTATAGTTAATTGACAATAATAAAAATATATTTAAATTCAAGAAAAATTATTTTTATTTTCCATATTTTATTATTAATAATAAAAATATAATTTGACTTAATAATTTATTTATATAATCCAAATTTATGTTATTTTGAACTTTCTGATCCTCACATTTTATTCTTCTTATTCTCACATTTTACTTTAACTATAAACTTAGCTATAATTAGATATCTTAAAGTGAAAAATAAAATCACCTTTTCCCAACTATAATTTAATAAAATATTTTTCATTTTTCATTTGAAATATATAAATATAAAAACCAAATTTCAAATATTAATGAAAAAACATGTTTTTATCTTACCTAAATATTTCTCATTTAATATATATATATATATATATATATATACCAACAACAATGGTGGTTACAAAGATGTTGGTATGGGTGAGACTACACAATTTCCTTCTTCCTTTCTGGCACCACCAAGTATTAGAAGTATTGGAAACACATTGGGGAGGTTTTTGAAGACAGATCAAGAAAAAATTGAAAAAGGTTTTTTTACCTTTGCCAAGATTTGTGTAGAGATAGATCTTAATAAAGGCCTACCAAATCACATCCATCTGGCTCATAAAGATTTTAAGTGGACTCAAATATTAGATTTTGAAAACACAGCATTCAGGTGCCAGATTTGTCTTCAAACAAGACATTTGTAGAATACATGCCCACAAGGTAAAAAAGTTACAAAAAGGACAAAGAAAAGGCCCCAAAAGCCAAAGGGATGATAAGGTTATGGATAAGCATCTTTTAGAAGAAGAAGAAGAAGAATCAGACGAGAATAATCAAAAAGCAAAGAAACAAAATCAACAAGGACCTCAAATGGAGGGAGAAAAGAAGCAGAATGACACCAAAAAGTCATGATGAGAAAGGCATTGAATTAGCAGTGACATGTACCAGAACAAAAGCACAAGGAAATATACAACATTAAGGGAGGAGGGGGACGGGGGGTGGTGTGGAACAAAGCAAACACATATTTGAGAGTTCCAACTCAGACAATGAAGAAGAAATGACAATGGTAACTGCCAACTCAAATTAAGAGGGTTCCAAAAAAGAAAAGCTCAATTTTTCTTGGCAAATGTAAATCTATTTTTGGCAATATTTTGCATCTTATGAGTGCAATATGAACATACATAATGTAATTTTTATTTCTTTTAATAAAAGATAAGGTTTTTTTCTTCAAAAAAAAGGATATATATATTTTTAAAATATTATTAATTATTTTATCTTATTGATCATTTTGTAATTGAGCCTAGAGGCTAATTCTACATCCCAGTATTGGGGGATGTGTAAGTCTGTCTGTCCCTCCGTTCCCTTTAAAATAAAAAGAAAAGTTAAAAATTATGTTCTAAATACACAAATTATGTCGATTAGAGAGAAGAAAAAAAAAAAAAAACCAATATGTTGTAAAGTAATTAAAAGTTAAGAAAAATGTGTGAGTAAGATGTTTAAATCTTATAATTTGGTGTCCGAATTAATATTGACATATACTTAAAAATAGGTTTAATAAAAAACCATTTTAATTTGCATTATAAAATGTATCAATGTACATGTTATGTAAAATATTTTAATGTCAATTATTGAGTCAACCTAGTATGATGTGTAAGTATGTCCGTCCCTCGTCAAATTTGAAATTTTGCTCATGTCGGTCAAAATAATTTATTTTTTTTAATCTAAAAATAGATAAACAACTATACAAAACATTTAAATAATGTCCCCTCAAAAAAAATTTGCACATGAAGAAATTGGATCCCTTTAGGCTCATGTTAGATCCGTATTTAAGAGAGATCTATGGTGGTATATAAATCTATTGGAGTTATTTCCAAATATCTATAATGGTATATAAATTTATTGGAGTTATTTCCAGAGATCTATAATGATATATAAATTTATTGGAATTATTTCCAGTGGTTACGCAGGATTAATGTTATTTTCCGTATCTAAATTCAAATGTTTTCTAATAACATGATAAGTTATAAGCTATAATGTCTTAATTAATATTGTTGTATTAACGTCTAGCCTTGTGAACTTTTAAGTAAATATACTTATAGTCTGACCTAATACTAACAACATAGCTCTAACTCTGAAACTCAGTAAAAAAAACTGATTTTTTTCTCCAAATTAAAAAAATAAAATAAAATATCATCATTAATTATTATTATTTTTTAAAATTACCCATAAAATTTCTCAAAAAGTAACTATTCAATTAAAAAAAATAACTTAATAATAAATTCATAAACTAATCCTACATCTATAATTCATTCCATAAACTAATCATGCATTTATAATTTTCATTTCCATAAACTAATCATGCATTTATAATTTATTCATTATTTAGTAGTTTAAATTATATTTATAATTTATTTAATAGTTAAAGTAGTTTTCCCGGATGCGGGTGATCAATGAGTTTGGCAGTTCCAAGGTGGCACTTCACATGGGCAGGTGTCAGCCCATGCGCGCCACCCAGTACCCCACAGCATGTTTTAGCTGGTCGCATGCAGGATCTTTAATGCAGGTTTTAACTCCGGTCTTGTCCGCCTTAATACGCCTCCTGGTAACCTGTGCGATGGAGCTACATAACCCTGGAGCTCCTGCCACCTTTTCGCATTCCTTTGCAGTCGTTTGGCATACCACTGCAACACCGGCGCACTCCTCTGTGGTGTGGGGGATTGCTCAGGGGCATTCATTCTCTGCGCCCAATTTAGACATTGTTCCAAGCCTGCGAATGGTTTATAAGCATTGCACGCCAAATTCTGCGGCCTCCGTCCTGGTTAATTTCTCCTCTCCGGGTATCTGCACGCTGGTTCATCCTCTGAATCCGGCAATGCGGCGAGAGCGGCTTAGAATGAGCAGCAGACGAGGAGGCTCTCGCGGTCGGGCCACCACTCAGAGGTCTGCCCCCATTTCCCCTTCTTCCTCTGTCGAATTAGCACCTGAGCAGCACCGCCTCCATGGCAACAGAGCTGGTCGTGGCAGAGGGCATGGGAGAGGAAGCATTACAGAATGTGGACATGAGGCGCATCCTACGGTCAGGTATCGGATACCCTGCACACTCGCCAACTCCACTTTCATTGTCTCTGTTACTGTAGAGAATTGTGATAATCTCAGAGGTCAGGCAGAAGTAAATCTGGAAAATCCACCAGTTCAAGGGACAGTGCCCACAATTGACCTGCAACGCCCAGTTAGTTCCTCCTTAGCTACTCAAGCAGGCCTGGCGGGTCCAAGCGAGCCTATTCAGGGAGTCCCAACCAGCTGGGTGGTCCCACTCTCAGATTCGGAAGACTCCCTGCAATTTGGGTGCAGGGTAGAGGAAGAACCATACACCACGGACGATGATTGATCCGGTCAGGCATTCCGCTCTCGGCAGCCTCGGAAGTAGGCGTTTTACTCTGTCTTCGAATCTTGTTTTTCTATGTGTGTTCGGCTGTAGTCTGGGTCTCAAAGTCGTTGTGTCGGCAATATGGGTCAGTATGTTTGTAAGTCCATGTTTAAGCGGTGTTCATCATCGTTATGATTGTCTGCCTCAGCATGTCTCTGTTATGCACTGTTTAGAGTCTTAGGAGAAGATGCAGCAGAAGGAAGTCACCCAATTTTTTACTATGTTCAATTTTGGCATGTGTAATTCTAGGCAAACTGTCAATCTCATGGCAAGATTTACAAGGCCACGGCCTTGTTGTAACTCTGATGTAACTTTTGACTTTTTTGTACTATAATAGAAATAGACTGATTCAGAAAAAAATAAAATAAAAATAAAAAAATAAAATAAAAAAAATAGTTGAAGTAGTTTAAATGATATTTATATTTTAGTCCATTAATAAAAAAAAATTGTTGTCACTGATTAAAAATTTGATGATAATCATCTTCTAAATTATAATATATTTATATGAAAACTATTTTTTAAATTTAAAGAAGAGAAAAAGAAAAGAAAGGAAAGAAGAGAAGAAAAAAAAAAACAAACAAACTTCATTAAAACAAAATAAAAACTGGAATTGCATTCATATTTCATTATAATGACAGAGGTTTTAAAAGAAATATAGTTCTTATTATGTTCTCGGATAGTTTAAATCTTTAGCTGTAATTTGATTCTGTTGATACTGTGTTATCTAACATTAATAAAATTGGAATCCAGGTTAATAAAATTGCAGTCCAGATCACAAAATTGGAGAATAATGGTTGATCTTTGTGACTCAATTCCAAAAATAAAAGGCAGAAATTGGTCACAATATTGGAGAACAATGGTTGATCTTTGTGTCTCAATTCCAAAAAAAAAATGCAGAAATTGGATTCCAGGTTAATAAAATTGCAGTCCAGGTCACAATATTGGAGAACAATGGTTGATCTTTGTGTCTCAATTCAAAAAATAAAAGGCAGAAATTTCAGGAGACTGAGCATTGGCAAAATCAAAGTTTTGATTTAATCTGAGTATGAGACTTTTAGGCCCGCTGTTATTTTATTTAATGATGAATAACATGTTCACTTAAAACACATAATCACTTCAAATCTCATATACCTCAAACACATGAGCACTTCAAATCTCATATACCGTTTTCTAAAATTCTTGCAATATGCTCTGAGTTATAACTCAGAATAAGATTCTTGCAATATGTTCCCGAGTTATATAAGCCCAGACTGAATTTTTTTCTGGAAATGCTTATGTCATTCAAGGTGCCAAACAAATCACACCACTTGAACTCAAGCAACAACTCTGCAAACCCAAAACGGAAAGTCAACTTTTGTTCACTTCCCCTTGATTCCCTAGGAGTATTGCATGTTACTTTTGGTTTCTCTTATGAACTATGCTGTGATACGCTGTGTCTGAGATGCCATTTGACATAAGCCATGAGTTTATTTTCCATTTTATCCCCAAATAGTAACAAAATATATCTTCTATGTTCTTTCTTGCTTTAGTATTGAAAGGATTACTTCCTCCGAAAATTACCAATACCGGATAACAGCTTCAGTCACATCTTTTAAAGGAAATATGCTGGAAGATCTTATGCTTCAAGCAGTGCTTAGAAGATGCTGCTAGCTTAACTTGTCAGAAGAGCTGTAATGGTAATTTCAAGTCGAAATTATATAGCATACTGATTAGAAGATGCTGCTAGAATAACTTGTCAGAAAATCTGTAATGGTAATTTAAAGTCGGAATTATATAGCATATTGATTGGTTCTTGTGATGCTCCTAAAGCTGTCTGATTTAAGTACCATTGCCAAGTCTTTCACTGTTTGCATTAATCAAGCTAACTACAGAGAAAATATAACAGAGTCACAAATAAAAGCTTAGCTCATATGCTCGCTGTCAAAGACAATTAACATTCCCATAGAAAAAAAAGGAATCAACAGTTCCAGTGGCTTAACCAACAGCTAAGCCCACTTCAAAATTCTAGCCTGCCTGTGAATCTGTTTACAACAGAGCTCGCCAAATTTCTATAGCAGGCATAAAAATCTCAATAGGCCCTTCAAAAGCTTCACGACTATACTATCGTATTCCTTGCTTGCTTGGTCATCTAAGGGGTTGAGGATTATATATAGTCTGTAATCATGCAGAACAAAATAATCATATGCATACTATATTTATGCAACAGCCTCATGATCATGTTACAGATAGAGGACAACAAAATAATACCATGCATACTAGTATTTATGTAGCAATCTCCTGATGCTCATATTACAAATAGAAGGCAATAAAATTTTCATCTTTCCAAAAAAGGTAGAATATGGGCCTATTACAGTCTGATAGCTTGGTCTTTCCTTCATCTGCTCGAAGTAATATATAAGGCGAGGATGCTTCCGAAAATACTCTTTGTCCAACTTCAAAATCTCTATTCTGGCAAGCACAGGGATAAATGCACAATCTGCCACAGAAAACTCAGCTCCAGCCAAAAACTCTGTGTTTGTAAGCTGTTTCTCAGCATCATTGAGTAGCCTTATAAGTTCATTCGTGTTTGAAGCCAAAGCCTCCTGATCCTTCAACATTTCCTCCATGGCATGCATGGTTTGAAGTTTGTTGTGATATTTTTCTGCCAAATCAGGATTTTCCACAAGACGAGTAATGACAACTTGCCTTTTGAATTTGCTAAAAAAATGAATAGCGTGATCACTTGGACAGTGATTTAGTGTGAAGAGTTTCGAGTCCCATGAATCAATCTTCTCTAGCCACTCCTGGACCTTGCTCTGATCTACCCTTTTATGGCCTAAAGGCTTGCCAATCTTGGCAAGATACCTGTTTACCAATAAAAATTGATAGGATACGAATCATTAAATAGACATCAATAAGGCCTCTGAAAATAATTCAAATATTATACATTCTGTAGGTGAAAGAAACTTACCGAATCATAGTCAGTGAGTCACAGAAAACTTGATCCGCAGTGATTAGTACAGGAATGCTACCATTAGGACTTTGCCTGAAAAACTCTGCATCCAAATTCCTTGCTTTGAAAGGATCCACAATGTGGGGGTTATACTTCGTATTTTTCTCTTCCATCACCAAGCATACCTTTTGGCAGTCAAGTGAAAGGGGATGGTAATAAAAATCCATCATATTGAATGCCTTACAGTTCGCAGACCTTGCAATAGATAATTCACAGACCTGCTTCTTACTGCTGTTTCCGACAGCAATGAATGTGATGCATATAGCAATGTGAAAGGGAAAAATTAGGCTGGTAAATTATTCTCAGAGACAGGACAGATTTTTTCATTCAGTATGTAATCTATTATAAAATCGCACTTTGATGCGTTCAATTACTGGAGAAGCCTCAATGCTACAGTTAATCAACAATTTAAATGGCACTGTGAGTGGTCAGGTGAGAGTTTCCAATATAGCCGCTAGGTCTTGTTGACTGCCGAATAAGCACAAAATGCTCACTTAAGCTTACAGAGCCCTGAAAATGCAACCAAAAGCAATAAGAAGACGCAAGATTTCAAATATGCATAAACAAATCTTGAACAAGTACCTCAGAGGCTTTCTGAAGAAAAAAAGGAGATGCACTTTCAATCTAAGCGAGTTGTGTCAACGGTTCTATTTTCGTTGGTTAAGCAGAGGTTTTTGATCCCCACAAAGGTTCAAATCCCCGGAGACTCTTGGGACCGGTGCAAGTTGTGGCAAAATTTGGCACACTTGGGACTGGTGCAAGTCGTGACAAATTTGGCAGAATAGATAACCCAACAAGATTCGACTGTAATATTGTAAAATTTCCAGAATGGTAAAGGGCATGTTTACCACTGATAGAAAGCATCTTGTTGAAAACGAAAATCTAAGCACATCGCGAGTTAAAATTATACCAAGATGTTTGTTTTGTGGAGATGTCACAGGACCCACAACAATGATCAACATGCAGCAAGCTAGATATGACTGGAGATAGAAGTGTTAATATCTCTGTTGGCTAAAGCCAGTGTTATATTCAAATGCACTACTCCAAATTCTTGAATTCTTACAAAATTTACAGGTTTGACACAAAAATAGTCCTCCGAAAGAAAAGGCCCCTGAAAAGAGCTATACAAACCCTGATGCAAAGAAAATAATTTGACAGGCAGGCCCTAACACAGAAAAAGTCATCCGGAAAGAAAAAGAAAAAAACACTAAAAACAGCTATATGCCTATAACGCATGATGCAAGGAAAATAATTTGACAGGTAGGTCTTAACTTCAAGGCTAAATATTTTCTTTGACAGTAATTTCTCATTTGCAAAATCTAGCATTTAGTTAACCTTCAAATGCGAGGAATCAACAGAGCTCCTAATTCAAGTTACGGGCTAACTAACACTTGACATGGCATTGAATTTAAAAAGAATTTTTTTTGACAGGTAGGCCCTAACACAAAAAAAGTCCTCCGAAAGCAAAAGCCTCTGGAAACAGTTATATAAGGCCTGTAAAGAAAATAATTTGACAGGTAAGCCCTCACTTCAAGCCTAAATATTTTCTTTAGCAGCAATTTCTCATTTGCAAAATCTAACATTTAGTTAACCTTCAAATGTGAGGAATCACAGAGCGCCTAACTGAAATTACAGGCTAATTAGCACTTATCCTGGCATTGAATTTAAAAATCAACTTTCAATAACCCTGGACATCCATCTGCAGGGCACTGATATCTTGAATCCGGACATAAAATTTGTCTTATTTTAAAAAACTGGGAATTTATTCAAAAATTGAGAATCTATGAAATGGCTTTGACAAAGAACTATTGAATCCCCCAATAATAACGGCTTTCAGAAAGAAGTCAAGGGTTCAAAACTCACGAGCGACGCCGAAAACTGAGAATGCCATGGTTTAGCTGGAATTCAACAGAAAATAACCATTGCTGATGTTTGAAGAAAAACGGTAAAATGTGAGATGCAGCGACTTACAAGGTATAAGTAATCGAACCTTTGCGTCTGATCAAATTTGGCAGTTCGAAGAAATAAAATCATGATAAAACAGAAGCCCGGATTGTGCAAACAGTCTTGATTGCGATCCTCTGAGAGTTAAATTCAGAAGATTCTGTTCGATACTGAGGAGATAGTCGTGCTGTACACCTGCTAGTGGACGAAGGCAGTATAAATAAATATATCATTAAAAGCCCCACTTCTTCTGCACCTCTTAAGGCTTTGGTTTCTTTCCATGGCCAGCAAAATCACAACGAAATTGAAGTTAGTCTAAAACCAGAATGCCGTTAAATAATGTCTAGAGTTTCCATTTCCTTACTTCGTAACGAAGCACCGCAAGTGTTGGAAATGTCAAGCAATACCGAGTGGAAGAGGGTAGTGTTGGAAATGGTAAGCAAGACCGAGTGGAAGACGCGTGCAAGCAGCAGCCACGAAGGCAGTGGCTTGCATTTTTTTTGGGTTTCAGGAATTTTTGAAGTCCAAGCCGTCGGAAGTTGTTGTAAGACTAATAAATGTCTAAGTTAGTGCTTGCATTTTTACAGTTCCGGAGAATTTTAATGTACAGGTTTAGGAAGTTGTGAATTTTTTTTAATTGAATTGGAACTTTTAAGTTGGGTTTTTAAATGATCGTGGAAATTATATTATATTTATACTTTTATATATATATATATAATTTTACAAATAATGAATTGGAAAAGTAAATAAATATGGAAAAATAAAATATTTAGTTTTATTTAATTAAGATATATAAAATATGAAGTTTTTTATATTAGTGTTGTTTAATTATAATATGTTTTTAGTTTCTTTTTAAGCTATGGTTTATGGACATTTTGGTCAACAGAAACCATCTTGGTTAACGGGTGGCGCTATGTCTACAGAAAAATCTGGCTGATCGACTCCCAAGGGAAATCTAGCCCCCCGGCCCAGGGAAATCTAGTCCCCTGGCCCACTAGCAAAGCCTGACCCCAAGGGCTTCAAGGAGATTAAACCCTGTGACCTTCCAATGGCGAGGCACTGATTTTGATCAACTATACTCACCCTTGAGACTACTATATGTTTTTAGTTATTATTTAAACAATTTATAATTTTATCAAATTATAATATTTTTATTTATTATTTAAAATACATTTTTAATTATAAATATAAATTTATCTCAAAAAAAATTTGAAACACTTAAATTTTAAATGGTAAAAATATCACATTTAAAAGTTATCAAATCCTACTTCATTCTATATATTATATCATTCTAATGTATGCATTCAATAATATTATTCCAATGTATGCATTTTTTATTATTTTGTTATTTAATGCAGGGTGATAAAGAGTTATATTCATAAATAAGCTTACTGGGAAAAGTTGAAATCCTAAATATAACTTTATATGAATGAAGTATCAATTTCTTTTAATATATTTAGATGTTTTGAAGATATTTAGTGGTTAATATAACTATATATTTTTATATGAATTTAAAATATATATGAATTTAATATCAATAGTTCTAATATAATTAGATATTTTGATATGGTTTAATGATTAGGAGACTTCTTCTTGATGGGGTGACTTATTTGATTTTCATGTGTTTTTCACATTGAGATGAGTAAGGAGTGCAAGTCGAGGACCACAGTGGGGAACAACTAGAGTTTCACTCATGCATGGTGTTAAGGTGTGAGTTGCTTTAAGAAGGAACAACTCATCACATTGAAGGAGCCTTGAGTGAGCTTTTACTCAAGCGCTCACCCCTGCAAAATGTTCATTCTGCAATGAAGGTAGTCAATGAATGTGGTGGTAGTCCTAGGGAAAATTGTGGGCAGTTTGGAATGTATTTGGGAATGTTTCTTTGGTTAGCAATGATTTATACCAGCCAATATGTTAGAGTTTGGACAAGGCAAGGCAACAACACTATGGGCTATATTTTTGTGACGGTGCAAGATGAAGGACTAAGCCCTCCTAGCCTTGTCCCTTTACCTTGATGGGTTTGTGATATTAGTTGACACTCATTTCTAGCTAACCTTACCAACTGCAAAAGCTTCAAAACCACCAATTACACCAAAGCAATCTCCAGTCGACTCTTGCTTCATTTGGTTATCTTATTGGAGTGTGGTGTCTATTCTTTGTAGTTGGAATCTATATGTTGTAATTTGGGTAATTAATACTTCTTATGGTATACTCTTCCAGAGGTTGCTTCTACACTCTCCCTTCATTTTCTTTATACTCTTTCATTTGTAGTCAAGATGCCCAAAGAAAGAGCCTAGGTGCATTGCGGGTTGGGGGTCATAATTCTAAGTCTTGAGCAAGAGCACAAGTCCTAGCCTCAGTAGACATACATCTTGAACACACCTTGCTAGTGGTCTAGCACAAAATCTAGGATATTGAACAAGAATTGGTGGATGAGAGGTAAGAACTCTTAGATTTTGAAGTTATGGCAGAAGTGAAACATTGGAATCAAGACTTGGGCACACAAAGAGAAAGGCACAATCAGTATTTGCACACAATGGACTTGTATTGGAATGTTAAGAATTTGTTGGGAAAAGTATTATTTGACTGCAACGAGACCATAGATGAACTCCTTTGTTGCATGGAAGAACTCCATTTTCTATACCATATTATGGACGAGAGGATGCAAAGAATGGAAAATGCTCTTTTATGTGACAAAGATCAGCAACCTCCTGACCCACTGACATACCACATTCCATATGTTTAATTTCAATGATCAACTTTTGGCATGGTATCACTGGTGATATGCCTGTTAGTATATTTGGTATCTAGCTTACATATTTATTATCCTTATGTTCGTTTGGTTTTTATGGCTTTCAAAGCCAAATTCTATAAGTCATGTCATTATGAGCTTGGTCTTCCAACAACTTTATTTGTTCATGTACGGAAATTTTGTGTCTAGTCTTGATCATGGTTCTCAGTAGTGTTCTAGATTAGATAACCCAGACTTGATGAAGGAATCCATCTTTAGAATGTATTGTATATATTTGAAAATATAATATAATGAATATGATCTTACAAAAAAAAAAAAAGGTACTTTGGCTTATAATCAATTTAAATGAAAATAAAAATTTTGTATAATTGACCCATGAGGTGTAAACCAATTGGTTTGATTGGGGTTTAGTCTCATGCGGTTCAACTTCAAACCACATGGGGAGGGGTTGAGGATAGAAGCCACTTCAAGGGAAGTAAATTATCCCAAGGGGCATCCACGCACAAATATTTATTTTTTAAAATCAATTTATTAAATTATCAAAAATAAATTTAATGTGTGTGACTTTAAGTATTTTGAAATAGTTTAAATGTGGTGTTTCTAATATGCTTATTGCTAGTTAGAAATTCTATTGTTAAATATATGGATTAAAGGAAGAAGTATTTATGAAATCTTTCCATTAGGATTAAGGTAAGAAGTGTATATGAAAGTTTTCCATGACAAGTAATATTAATGTGAGTTCATCTAAATTTTGGATTTATCGTGAGTTAACAGGGATTAAATTTTCTGGTGAAAAAAAATATATATTGAAAAAAAAAATGGATTTATCACGAGTTAAGAGGGAAAAAAATTGTGGGGAAAACTTTTTTATATTGAAAAAATTGAGGAAAGATTTGTGTACAAAGGAATTTGATTCCTATAAGCCCATTATAGATGTGGAGTTTAAATAGATCTAGCTAGTTTTACTTAAGTGGACATTTAAATATTTTATTGGTGAATAACATTGAAATACGATTTTTGTTATTAATATTTTTTTAAATGAGATGTGCCAATTCCAAATGGAGTATGAAAGAGTTTTACGCATTTCCCACATATTGAGTTGTAGAAAGCCCCTTTTTAACATGATAAGAAATATTTTACTTTCAATTATTTTCTATATAATAGATACAAAGAATTGATATTGATATTAATATTTATTTAAGGAGGAGAATTATACACACATACACACCACATGTTAACACCATATTAAGCATTGAAGGAATTACGCATCTCCATCATATTAAGATAAACAAAGGACTTCTTATGAAATAAGAAATATCTGTGTGTGTAACACCCCATTTAATCTCCATATTTTGCTCATATGTAATTAAGGCTGATAATGCTAAGATGACCAACATGAATATTTTTACTAGATTTTATTTGATGTAAATATTCTCTCTTATTTAATATGTTGATAAAGTAAGAAGATAGCAGTCAACATGGACTCCGATATCTAAGGAGAAAGTGTAAAGGGGATTTGGGAAGTTTCCTATATTACCTGGATTAATTGTTCTGATTTTTTATTTGGCAGTTAAACTACCCCATTGCCAACAATTATGAGAAGAATGGGGGAGTGGTACCAGACTGCTCCAAGGGTATGGGTTGCATACCATTCTAGATACTTATGGTTGACCACACAACGTGAGGGGGAACTTAAATTTTTCATGTTGGGCAACACTTATGGGGATGCGAAGGAGAACATAAAGGTGAATTTAAATAAACACAGAATAGACGAAAAAAAACAAACAACGGGAAAAGAGAAAGGATGAGTCAAATGTGATTTTCGAGCATGAGAGAGTGATAGAGTATGTGTAAGTGAACCAGAGAAAACCCATGGGAGTGAAACTAAACCGCACTTGAGACTATGAGTGTGACTTTGAAAAGGGGGTGACAAAGAACCTAATGGGTCACAATAGAGTTATGTGGAATTGTGATTTTAACTAAACTGGATAAGGAGATTAGTGAGGGAGCCTTCAACTAGGGCAAGAAGGAAATTTTGAACAGTTTGCTTTATTTAAGCATATAAGGTATCAAGAAAATGAGAAGCATTAATAAACTACTAGATTGGTGAAGGTCTCCCTTTTTATGTTGTGTAGGTGCATGATGGCCACACTTTGTTATGTTAATAGGCCCTAACTTAGTAATTGAAGATAAAAATCGTGATTCTTGTATGTGAAGGAGAGTGGTGTTTATGGCATGTACTTTGATTTGAAATCTATAGAACCCTGAGAGAAGCTTTCCATTAAGGGATCCCTTTTTGTGGTGTTCAAGTCCCTGATGGCCATACATTGTTGTGTTAATAGCCCTTGACTTAGTAATTGAAGAGAAAAATTATGATTCTTGTATGTTAAGGAGAGTGAACTTCATGTCTACTCCTCTGATTTGAAATATATAGAACATTATGAGAAGCTTTTCCTTAAGGCATTGGATCTAGCTACGGGGTGGTCAACTGCAAGAAATTCTACAGTTTAGTTGAGCCTATGGTTGGATGGAGAGTATCCCTTCTTCAGTTTCCAACAAGATTAAGAGAATCAATTAAGTTTATCTATTTTCTTGCTAATGATATGAAATTATTGTTCATTTTTATGAATACTTTCTATGTTGGTTACTATGTATGTTTGTAATGAAAAGCTAGGAGTTGTTATCTTGTTTTCTTGAATATGTATAAGTGACGAGCTAAATGTATTGTATAGTTTTTCTTGGGTGCTATCTATTACTTTTTTCATGATCGTATATATATCTTCTAACACACCTACACCCCTAATCCCTGATTAGCACTGCAGGGCCATTAGGCCCAACCTCTAAGGTAGTTATATGGAGGCGGGGCTATAAAATTTCCTCATCCAACCTCTTCAAAACTATTTTTTTATATTGTCATCATCTTTTAAGCTTTTCAATGATATAAATTTTGTCTACAATTGAGTCCAGGACAAGAAGTTATACCCAAATGAATATTTGTCCTCCAAGTGCCACGTGGCCTCCACATTGCTTCTATGTGGTAGACATGTGGAATCCTCTACCCACTTGTCACTATGATATAAGGTCATATCACCAATATGTGGTAACCCTCACCACATCACTTGGAATTCCATGCCAAGCTCCTTGTCATGCTTGGCAGGTTTGGGAGGAAAACCTGAAGCTCTTGTTTAGTTCTCCTGGCACCGAAAGCACCAAAATCCTTGCTTTAACCATGCCACCATCTAGTGACAGGAAAAACATATTTAATAACTGACATGGTTTTGAGTCTCATTAGTACTAGGGGGTCATCTTGATATGGAGAATCTAGCCTCTTGATAACCTGACACCTAACTAACAATTGATGACAAGAAAATTTTGCAAATTCACCTTCCATTATTTGACAATTCCTCACATTTACCGGTCTACTAGCCCCACTAGAATCGCACAATAACCATGTTCACTGCATAATCCCATCCTAATAGACAAAGTTCTACTAACAAACATGTTTGTTTCATCTAACAAACTTGACATCGTCCATTAATATTAGTGACTCATAAGAGTTGAAAAACACTTGACACCTAACACTTGGTTCCATCACCTGACAACTCTTGAACTTTTGTCAAGTGACAAATAGTGTGGGTTCTATTTATAATGGGGAGTTTATGCTTAATAAACTCCAATACAATCCCAAATCATCAAAAGTCAAAAGTCTGGCACTTGATAGTTGATAGCTCATTGGTCCCCTTGGGCTAAGCTCCTGGTAGAAAATCCCACTAGCCACATGAAGATGGGCTAATTATGATGACTCTAACCTTTGATATTTCCATAAATTCATGATACTTATAGATTTCTCCTTCTGATTGATTATGGATAATAAAGGACATGGTTATCTCCGTCATTTGATGGACTCATTGGAACTTGTTGATACCAAGGGTTTGCGATATGATTTGTTTCAATTAGCTCTTGATACTCTAGGGCCTGATATCTAGATACTTCTATACCAAAATCCCGACGGCTTGAAAATCCTATTTATTTCTAACTCTTGGTCACATCTCTTGATAGCCACTTGATTAAGGGATAGGAAAAAGACTTCCAACCCCAAAATTCACACTTCAGTCACACCACTTCAATTTCAAGGATGGATCAATCCTCAAAATTAAAGGGTTCATCATTGAATTTCCCTAGGATCTAATGGAGCTTCTCGGTGTATTTTAAAGGTGTAAAATCAATTTATATAGGGCCAAACAACTACCTCAAATATTTTCGCAAACTCATTAGTCTTCTACAATGTAGTAAGGTCTATCAGAGGCATTACCTTCACCCAGATATATTCACTAAGAAAGAAAAAGGTGGCCAATATCCTTAGTTCATAACTTCTCCTAGTTGAAGGAGCTTTTCCTCCTTTCAACACTTACAAGATAAAGAGGATAGTACATTGGCTTACCTCTAGAGCTACATAGTTCCCTTGAGCAGAACTGAACTTCAATTCTCCTCATTCATAACAGGAATGCAACCACAATCACTCTTATTCCATAAGTGGCTTGGGAAGGGCCAAATCATAATAATAGATTACAATAAAAACCTTTGTCTTGAATCAACACATGCATATCACTCACACCTTGTGTATCTCATAACCTTTATAGATAGCTTACTTTAGATAATTACCATTGTATACAACATTCACTCATCAAGGAAGTATTGGTCATCATAACACTTATACATCACTCTTCACAAACCATGTAACTCCTTCCTATTTTGGGAAACATACCCCAAAGTATACCACCATACATAGAATTAGTCACAGGAAAAAAAATAACAGCTTGGAAACTGAGGAAAGTACACATTTATCCATCTCATTATTGCAATACGCATAGGAATTGGCATAGCCATGAACATCATGAAGTATTAAACAACTATGACAACCCTCACTTTACCCTTGATTTTGTAAATTTAGTTATAACTCTGAAAACTAGCATGGAAACCAAAACTAGTTGAGGAAAAGTCTACTGAACACTTGAAAATTAAATGCTAAGTTTTAATGTTGGCCTGAAGGGTGGGATACCATTGATCCATTTTGTAATGGGGGAAGCCTATTGTGTGTCATGAACAAGCCAATAATTAGCCCAAGTTAATATATGAGTTTGGTTGTAGGCATATCAACCAACCCCCCTGACAAATTATAATGAGATGAGATTAGGAGCTATGGGAAAAAGGTCATGTCCATCACCATCCCCCTTGTGGATTGAGAATGGGGTGACAACCTCAAATAAAGGCAGAGGATGAGAAGAGGATAACAACAATCAACGACGAAGGAAAGAACAACGAGAAATATTATGGAGGAAAAAACACACAATGGTAGGGTTCTTAGAGACTCTCATTTTTTCTTTCTTTCATTGGGTATTTATCATATCCCCCTCGAACAAGGAGATATCACATTATGGCTTGCACTGGAGCATGTGGAGTTAATGGATTCATAACAAATATGATTTAGTAGTGTTGGAGTTGATTGTTGATCCTCGTGTTATGTGACTTTAGGTGTTATTCCCTATGAATTTGTGTTTGAGACCATTGGATTAGTAGTATAAGCCTATGTGGTCAATGGGAGGCTCAGTGGATGACCAGATCAATGTGGTGCTTGATGTATAGCTAGTAAATCACCTAGACAGGGAAATTTGAGTCACTTTGGTGCTTGTTGAAGAGTTGATAAACCACCTAGACATTGGAATGCAGACCCCTATGATGCTTGCTATGAAAATACCACTGATAAACCACCTGAACAGTGGATTTAATCTCATGTACTGAGAAATATCCCATATGGACCTTGGGTGAATCCCTGTGAATAAACTTAGAAGAATGAGTGGGTCATTTTGGTGCTTACTACCATGGGGCAGTTGATAAACCACCTGGATAGTGGACTCCACCTTCTCAGAGTTTAACCAAGACTTCAATGTGGTAAGTTCCCTAAGAAATCATCCCCTTAGATTTTGGATTTGGCTTGGTGATCCAAAAGTGAAAGTGAAGCTTTCATTAAAAAAATTGCAAGCTAGTTTATGTATTTTAGGTAATGGATCGCGGTTGCAAAAGTACACAAACTTACAAAAAAATACAGAAATTTAACAGTTAAAATAAGAAAAAAAATGCAGCATAAAACACATGCGAATTAATAACGTAATTCACCCATCTTGGGCTACGTCTCTGGGTCCAGCTTCTAGTGGTGACCGCTTTTTTATATGCTCAAATTATCAATACAAAAACATACAAGCTTTAATCTACAAAAATAACACTGCCATTGTGTCTAAAATGCTCAGAAAACCACATCCAGGATCTTCTTGAGCTCAAAAAGACTAAAAAATGAGCAAGTTATACCTCTTTCTTCAAGGTTACCTGTAAACTCTATAACAAAAACAAAATTCATTCCACAATTGTTCAACTCAATGGCCTTTGGCCCAATGGTAGCACTTGGTATTTGTGACCTGGAGGTCTCGGGTTCGATCTGCAAAATCGGTGGGGTTGTTTTATATATTTGATATAATTTTAAATAGGGTTGTTGGCCCCCACCCCTTTTTTTTCTCCACCTTCACCAATCATATGGCCACACGGGGAAAATGGGTTGCAACTATGATCCACACACCCTTTCTACTTCTGATGTCACTAGTGTTGGTCATATGGTACTCACATAACTGTGGGTCGAGCCCTATGCCCCCACCATTCCTCCGCACCTTCTCTGCAACATTAGGTTGTATTATCGCCACGAGATCAGGGCCCAAGCCTTGCCCAATGTCCACATTGTCTTTGTGTATTTGTCATGTGTCATTGCATAGAACCTTGGCTAGGTCGGTCAGGCACACCCACTGGCCCGACTCTCTCCTCAACTATTGGCACATTCCACTTTAAATAAAACAACAACCCATTATATATCAATAAATACCATGTAGTCAAATAGGTCGAGAGAAATGTTGGCAGATGGAAGATCGTCAGTTTGACCTGTGGAGCCTGTCTTTCATTCAAACAAAAGTTTTTCACCAAAACAGAAGCCACTTGGCAGCCTCTGATAGGGCCATGTGGCACCCTCTGATTAGCTCACATGGTGACCTATGGTTGGTCTACCAAGTCAATCGTACACATAATCACCATGTGCCACGTGCCCTCATGCCATTGGTCCACCTATCATCCGTACAACCTAGTCAACAGATAATGTCAACACCACGTCAACATACAAACCTCCACGTCATCACCCATACCCTGCAAAGTCAACCTACAACTTTGACTTTTTTATTGTTTTGCCAAAACTTCAGAATGCGATAACGTTCTCATATGGCGCCGGATTGAGGTGATTCAAGTGTCGTTGGATTCAACGTTAGTTTCAAGAGAATTTGAGCACTTTGATGCTTACCTTAATAACCTTGAAGGAGATGCATTATGTTCTATTCACTACCTTTGTCTGATTGCCAGTTTGCGGATGAAATATTGTGCTCTTCTTTAACTTAGTATCCATGAGTTCCCATAAACTTGTCCAAAACTTCCCAATAACTCAAGAATATCGATCAAAAACAATATAAGTGGGTAACTTTAAATTAACCCAAACATTGTGGAAGAACATCTATGCAGTTTGTTCAACTGTGATTTGTTTCTTACAAGGCATCAACACACTCATTTTGCTAAAATGATCCACCACAACATATAAATAATCATGACCTTTTCTAGACATTGGTAATCCTCCTACAAAATCCATAAACACACTTTCCCAAGGACAAGAAGGAATAGTAAGTGGAGTATGCAAACCCAACTTCTTGTTACTTGGCTTACTAGTAGAGCGCATAGAACATCCTCTTACATATCTTAACATAGTTTTATTCGTATGATGCCAATAACAATACCTCTATAGTTGAGAAATTGTTTTTCCTACACCAAATTGACTAGCAATAAGAGAAGTATGGGCTTCCCTTATGACATTAACTCTTTCACCCTGTGGAATACACAACCTACCAAGATGATACAACAACTTGTTATGAACATGATACTCCAACTCCTTAACATGATTGCCTTGACAAAAAGTTGAATACACATCTTTAAAATCTTCATCTTGAGCATATTGTTCAATATAACTTTCATGAATGATTAAGTTATGCTTAAGAATGAAAGATGCATTAACAATAGGCCTTGATAACATATACACAACTTTGTTGTAAATACCTTTCTTATACTTGATGACCAAATGAAATTGCTACAAAAATTCCATCCATATGAAGTGTTTAGCGTTTCGTAGCTTAGTATGTGATTGAAGATATTGCAAAGGTTGATGGTCAGTGTGAATGATCGTTTCTTTACCCATCAAATAATGCTTCCATTTCTTCACACTTTGTACCAAAGTGTACAACTCCTTATCATAAGTTCAATAGTTAATGATTGCATTGGTAAAGGTCTCAGAATGATAACATATCGACTTACCTTGTTGCATCAATATTGCTCCCATAGCATATTCACTTGCATCAGTTTGAATTTCAAATGGCTGCTTGAGATCTAGAAGTGATAGAATAGGTGTTGTACTGATTTTGTCTTTCAAAGTGTCGAAGGCCTTCTGTTGCTTTCCTCCCCACTAAAATACTTGCTTCACACTTGTAAAATCATGTAATAGTGTTGCAATAGATAAGAAGTTAGCAATAAACTTTCTCCAATATTAGGTTTCCCCCAAAAAAATCCTAACTTTCGTCACATTATTAGATTTATGCCAATTTAAAATGACTTCAACTTTCGAGGGATCTATTATCAATTCACCAACTCCTACAATATGACATAATTAAACCAAAGAGGTTTTCCCAAATTCACATTTAGACATCTTCAAATACAACTTTTCCTTTTCAAAAACATCTAGAACTTGCTTTACATGCTTGACATGCTCTTCACAAGTCTTACTAAAAATCAGAATATCATCTAAGTAGACTATGACAAAACAATCAAGGAATGGTCACAATACATCATTCATGACTCTCATGAATGCGGTAGGTGCATTACAAAGCCCAAAAGGCATTACTAACCATTCAAACAAACCTTGTTTTGTCTTGAAAGTAGTCTTCCAAATATCACCTTCAGCAATCCTTATCTGATGATAACCACTTCTCAAGTCTAACTTAGTGAAATAAACAATATCCTTCAACTAATCTAGAAAATCATCAATATGAGGAAGAGGATATCGATTATTTACCGTATTCTTATTCAAAGCTCGAAATTACACACACATGTGCCATGTACCATCCTTTTTTGGAACCAAAACAATAGGATACCCACAAGGAGATGTACTAGGTCTAATGACCCCTTTATCAAGAAACTCTTGAATTTGTATTTTGATTTCTACATTCTCCAAGACTTACATTTTGTACATGCCAGTTTCTGAAGGTGGTGCATCCTGCTGCAATTGAATCTCATGTTGGATTCCTCTTTGTGGAGGGAATCCTTCAAGTTCTTGAAACATCTTGTCATAAGTATTAACAACTTCAACCAATTCATGCTTGAGTTTAAAATCACATCCTGAGAAAGTTTCGGATTCAATAGTATCTTTAGCTTTTATCATCAACAATTCAAGATTCTTACTAACATTCACAAGCCTTTTCATTTTTCCTACACTAACAAGAGATAAGTTCATATTGTTGCGGTGTGCTCTATCTCAATTCCATCTTTGAAAAGATGATACTTGTTCTCATGAAAACATAATATTGCGTTTCGATCATATAGATATGGACTTCTAAAACAATTTCACAAATGTCAAGTGGTACAACATCAAGCTCTACCTCATATATAAAGTTTGCAGTGATGACAAGTTTTAACTTACATATTCTTGTCACTTGCAGTTTTGCATTATCACATACCCAACCTAAAGGGTAAGGTTTTGTATAAGATGTGGTCTCTAGATTAAGTTTCTCAATAATTGCTTCAGAAATAAGATTGACTTGGGATCCACTATCAAAAAATGTATCAACATTTGTATGCTTTGTTATGACCCTAATATGGAAAAGGTCAATTCCTTCTTTATCATTTTGAGGTTCAATAGACTTGCTTGAAGAACTAGTACTTGGGTTAGAAGTTATACCTTCCATTCCCATGGCTGTGATTTTAGTTTCATGACCTGAATTAGATCCTAGATATTGTTGAGTTGTAGCAACAAAATTTTGTTTCCCCTTCTTATTGAACTTATTTGGTCTCAATTATGGATGTAATTTCCAACAATGGTCTTCATCATGGTCATATTTTGAATAGTGTTTGCAAGTAAGTTTCTCTCCCTCTTTATTGACTGTAGCACTCTTCTTGCCTTTTCCTTTAGCTTTCCTTTTCCCCTTGTCTTTAGATTTAAAGGACTTCTTGTTGGACTCTTGAGGAACATTCTTGCCTCTTGATTCTAAATGAGTAGCCTAAACACATACTTCATCTAGATTGGTGGGATAAAACATAAGTATAGTATGTCTCAACTAACTATGCAATCCACCTATGTATTTAATAAGAGTATCTTGTGGTCAACTCAACACCCAAGATTAATGCTCTTTTTCTAAATCCTTAAGTGTAATTTTGGACACTCTGACCTTTAGCTTGTCTAAATTTTTTCCAAATCATTATTTATTTTTTCATATAAGCTAATGGATAATATGGCCTCCTTAATATAGCTATAAAATTATTCCAAGAAGGGATAATTTTACCACTTTTCTTCAAATCTACTTGAGTTCTAGGCTCCCACCAAATGAGAGTTGCACCTTCCAAATGAAGAGAAGCAAGTTGGATCTTTGTGACATTGTCATTAATATTTTGAATCCTACAACAAACTTCAATATGAGGAACCCAATTATCCAACTTTTCAACATTTACTTCTTCATTATACATTGGTAATTCAAACTTGACATCAAGCTTAAGCAAAGGAGACTTAGCATGTCCTCTTGGAGATGTAGGAGGAGTAGGTCTATGTGAAGAAGGAGGTGAAAGAGGAGGAGGAGGAGGTGGAGGCTTACTCCCATCACCACCATCACTTTTTGGGTTGATTAGAACTTTCTACTTGCAACTGTATTGTTCTTTCATTATAAAACACTTTCACCATTTCATCCATATCAAAGAAAGCTCTTTCATCCTCAAACATCAGTTATTGTCCTCGTTCTTCTTCATGAGACATGACTTATGGAGTATGTGGTCTTCTTGAGCCAATTTGAGGGTTAGGTTCTTCAAGTTCTCCTTCTCCACTTCTCATTATAGACCTTGTAAGCATTCAAACACTCTACAAATTCTATCAAACCTTCACAAAAACCATGCTTTGATACCAAACTAATCCAAAAATGAAAGTTAAGGTTTCATTAAACAATTTGCAAGCTAGTTTATGTCTTTTAGGAAATGGATTGTGGTTGCAAAAGTACACAAACTTAAGTTAATTTGCAGGATCTTAACAGTTAAAAGAGAACAAAAAAATGTAGCATAAAACACATGCAAATTGATAACAGATTTCACCCATCTTGGGCTACGTCTCCAGGTCCAACTTCTAGTGGTGGTCGCTTCTAAAATGCTTAATACATCTACACACAAGCTTCAATATGCAAAAATAACATTTCCATTATGTCAAAAATGTTAAAATACCCCCATATAAGCTCTTCTTGAGCTCAAAAAGGCTGAAAAATGAGAAAAGTATGCCTCTTTATCCACTTAGGCTTCCTGTAAACTCTGTAACAAAAACACAATTCATTCTACAATTATGCAGTTGAATGGCCTTTGAACCAATGACAACGCTTGAAATTTGTGACCCGAAGGTATCAGGTTCAATCCACAAAATCGAAGGGTTTTTTTTATATATTTAATATAATTTTAATTAGGGTTGTTGGCCCCCACCCCTTTTTCTTCTCCACTTCCACCGGTCATATGGTCGAATGGGAGACCATGGGCCTCGACTATGAGTCATGTGCTCTTCCTACTTCCAATGCTGCCAATGCTAGTTGTATGGTACTCACGTAACTGCGGGCCAAGCCCTATGCCCCCGTCATTCCTTCATACCTTCTGTGCAACACCAGGTCATATTACCGCCACAGGACCAGGGCTCAACCCTTGCCTAACGCCCCCACTGTCATTGTGTATTGGTCATGTGTCACTACATAGAACCTGGGTTGGTTTGGTCAGGTGTGCTAGCTGGCCCAGCCCTCTCCCCAACCATCAGCACATTCCACTTTAAATAAAACAACAATCCATTATATATCAAGAACTACCATGTAGTATTATCGGTCGGGTGGACTGTTGGAAGATGGGAGGTCGTCGGTTTGAAACCTGCAGATTCTGTCGGTCATCCAAACATTTTTTGGCACCAAAACAGAAGCCACTTGGAAGCCTCTCATAGGGCCATGTGGAGCCCTTTTATTGGCCCACGTGGTGACCTATGGTTGGTCCACCATGTAAATTGTACACCCAATCACCGTGTGCCATGTGCCCTCACACAATTGATCCACCTTCCATACATACAAATCAGTTAACAGATAACGCCAACACCACGTCAATGTACAGACTACCACGTCATCACCTGTACCCTGCATAGTCAACCTTCAACTTTCACTTTTTTACCTTTTGGTCAAAACTTCATAACACGATAACTTACTCATACAATGTCGGATTGAGGCAATTGAAGCATTGTTGGATTCAGAACAATGAGCTCTATGATTGGCACTATTTTCAAGAGAATTTGAGCACTTTGATTTTTGAGCATTTTTTGGTAAGTTCCCTGAGCAAGCATCCCCTTAGACTTTGCATTTGGATTTGGGTGGTCAACTGCAAGAAATTTGTAATGTAGTTGGCTTATGGTTGGTTGGAGAGTGGAAGTCCCTCCTTCAGTTTCCAACCATCTTAACACACATAGATAAGTATAATTGTTTAGGCATAATTGGATTATGGATTGTGACATTCCATATTTTTTATTACTAATGCACGACCATTTTTTCTCATGAGTGAAAGCATGAGGTTCACTGTTATGTTCATGATTAACAATCTATCTATGTCTATGGTTGTAATGAATTCTTAAATTATGAAGTTCGCGACCATACTTGTGAGCTGTAGGAGATCTAATGTATCTATGAATTGGTGAACACATGGATTGTGTTGATAACTACTTAGTTATGAATACTATGAAAATTTGCGAGGTTATGCACCTTCATATTATTGCTATGGATAAGAAATGAAATGGTTTTAATTCTTAGAGATTTCATGTTTTTTATAAGATAGGTGGTAGATTTCTTGATTATTATGCAAACTTGTACACCTTGTTGAGATGATTGATAATTCACCTCTCAGTAAATAAGTTTAACTAGCTCGCAATCAAGGAAGCCGAGCTAGATTGTATATCATGTTTTCCTAGTACAACATTGCAACTTGTGTGAATTGGATTTTGGGATCACATTCCATCTCTTAGTTTTAAGCTTGGTGAAATTAGGATTATTTCTCATTATCGGTTATGGCACTACATGGTAATGGACATGGTTTAGGCCCTTGGGCCATAAATCATTGTAAACTAGTGATTAGAGCTACCCCTTTTGTTGTACACATGCACTAAACCTCATGGTCTAGGACCATGGGCCTTGGTCTATATTATCGAGGAGTCGAGCATGGGGCAGCCCCCTTTTCTTTGTAAACCCATCTCAAATGACATATTGATGCTAGTGAGAAGATTAGAAGGAAAACGGTATTGCATTTTGTTACCAATCACTGGATTGGTAGGGGAAAGGTTTGGTTAATGTATCTCTATGAAGGAAAAAGACAAATCTCGACAAGCCAATACTAAGAACCCAGTTTAACTAGACCGCATAAGATATGTTATAGAACAATGTGGGGAAGCATCGATAGTCAGGCCTTGGTCCAACATGCCCTAGTACATCAAACTATCAGGTCGTGGGAGAACTGAATGATTGAGCACAAAAGTCTAGTAGATGAGGCGATGGGCTTATGGTGGAACCCTCACCACTAGAACTTTTCCATTGGACGACTAGGCCACTGGGCCCCCAAAAGAAGTTGGGTAGATAAATCAAGTAATCAAGTCAATTTGATGTAATGTGGCTTAGGGGTGGACCCCACCAGTTCTCCACCATTGGCATCAAACACTTTCAACATTGGGAGTAGAGTAGAGACTAGTTGAGTCGATCCAACATGAAGTGTGTTGATTCGATGTGAAGTGTGTTGATTAGATATGATGTGTGTGGGGGGCGGGCCTTGTTGTCACCTACTACACCTTTTTCAAATCATTTCAAGTGATGTCAAACGTTGGCAAAAGAGGGTAGCCGAAGTGTAAAAGGTACAAAGAGGAGAACAAATATCACAGGTTGAAAGCATGAAGAGGAGGCCAAAACCAAATTCTTGAGTTTCAAAGCCAAAAGTAAAGCCGCGATTTAAAGAGGAGCATTGAAATTTGGGGCCTGATCACATCGGAGCCTGATATCAGGAAGGCTAGAAGGAAGGCATATCAGAGGACATTTTATCGAAAGTCAGTGGCATCAAAACCTTTTTTAAAATATGTTTTTGAAAACTTCCAATGAGATGGGCTTCGATATATGTTGCCACCTGGTCATGGAAAACCAAAGAGACCAAGGGCGCAGGGTTAGAGGAGCACCTAAGTGCTAATATGAGCTCATCAGAAGTGGGATTCATCATAACTCTAAGGTTAATTCTCAATTTGAAAATTTTCGATGAAGATGGCTTCTGATACAAACCGGTGCATGTTCATGAGAAATCCATAGAACATGGAGCGAGGAGAATATTTAGCACCTAGGCATTTGTTAGACAACATTTTGTCACTGTCCCTGTAATCCCTATTCCTCGATCCTCGAGGACCTCTACACTGACCCTCATGTGTTTTCCTATCATGAAGAACATGTCCTTACATCACTCTTATCTACAAAACATTTCCCTCTTACATAATTTCCCAAGAATACTCCTTCAAACTCAGTTTTCAAGACCGGCGCTATCACTCAATTTCTTCCCTACACTGATTTGCAGAGTCTAACACTAGGCCTAGCACCGATCAGTGTTGGTAATCATTCATGACCCACTCCAACCCTCTTTTGGAAATTTTTTAGAAATTGAGTTGAAGCTTCCAGGTCTAGAATCTTTGTGAACGGAAATGGTAAACAATTAGGCGAGATAGAGCCAAGAGAGAATGTTTGGGCTCCTTTCCCCTATTAAAATGGAACAAACCAAAAGGGATAAGGCCTCTCCCATCATAAGAGGATCCATTTCCCCTCTCTCAAGCTATATAAACTCCTCCTTTTCCAACCTCAGCTAGCTAATGAAAGGGCTGGAATAATCTGCAAAATCTTGATAGCCAAGACAACTCTTGAGAGCCTTAGCCTTCTAGTTTGTGTTTGTAAAGGGAGAATAAGCTTGTAGTTTTGTTTGGTTTGGAGAAAATAGGAAGAAACCTTGAACTTCCATTGTTTGAGGGTGAATCATGAGATGCTAATAGTGGTGCTGGAACCCGGACACATCGAAGGAAACCTGCAACGCTAAGGCGAAGGTTGTACTTTCCTTTTTGTCATAATAATACAACTAATATTTTGTTTCCTATATCAATTGCATATGTTAGTTGGTAGCTTAAGACTCCTTAGCCTCTTAAGTAGGTTGAATATATTGTATGTTATCATGTGTGCTTTGGTTTCTTGTTTATTTGTTTCAGGTGCTTGATTGACACTAAGGAGCTGATCACTGGAGCAAAGACACAAGGACTTCATCAAACAAGGATTAGTGATACAAGAGGTGGGATCTTATCCATTCTCAATCTAAGGGAACTTATGTCATATTTCCTTGTTTGTGGCTAGACCCTCCCCCTTGGGCTGGAGGGATTGTCTCTATCTGCAGAGAGAATCTTCCCACTCCACAAATTGGTGACTCCACTGGGGATCCATCCCTCTCTTTGGATTGTTTTTCATTTCATGATTTGTGACAACTTTTCTCATTTCACTCTTTCTCTTTTGTAATCTGTACTTCAAGTCATCTACTGCTTTTATTCTTGAATTTAGAGTGACAGGTCTAGTTTTGGTTTGTGGAAATTTTTCTTTTTCCTTTGAATCCCTCAATCAGTGTTGTTAATTTTCTAACAGTAGTGCCGACCAACGTGCGTTCCTCTTGAATAGTCGCGCCACAGCCCCTTCTAGCGCTTGTTTCTAGTTAGACAGTTGCGTTGATGCCTGCAGGTTAAAATTAGGGTTTCTTTTAAATCATTGCCAATGTGTCTTGTCCTTATAAGTTTTGATTCTTGGCTTGCTTGCCTTTATTCTCCCTGGCTAGAATGCTTTGTTAGCTTGATTGGTTTGAGATTGCCTTACTTGATTTTTTGAGTTTTTGGATGGTTTGTGTTCCTAGGGCATCTAGATCATCATCCATTCATTTTTTTGTCTGCTTATCAAGTCAAGTTGTTGGTTTGTTGCTTCGTGCATTTTGTTTTTTAGTCCTTGAATCTATCTTGCTTTGGTTTGAGTTGAAAAAGTGAAAATTTTCAGTTTACTCTTCTCTTGTTGAACATCTCTTTTCTGAGCAGAGATCACATTGCTTGGTTTGTTTCGGTTGAATATTTGCATTTAGTTTAAAATGAGTTCTTTTTGTTGTGCTTTGTGTTTGATTGATGTTTGGGTGTCTGGAAATGTTCAATGAAATGTTTATGTGAAAGATTCATTTTAGCATTCCATTGAAGAAATACATCATTCTAGTTTGTTTAATTGATATGTTGCATTAAGTATCATCATCGAAAGCTAGAATTACATCATCAAGAGCATTTGAATAAATTAATTTCTTTTACTGTTAAAAGGACTAGTTGAAGTGCATCTGATAGGAAGAGTAGGAAGTGGAAAAAAAATTCATTATTTTGTTTTGAAAAGCGAAGTAGTGAAGAGTCATCTTACTTTCAATTGCTTGTTTGTTGCATTGATTGTTTTCTCTTCTCTCAATTAGTGTAAGCATTCATCAAATTGAAAGGGTTTTGTCTCACATAGCTACACATAAGATTGTTTCAGGTGACATCAATAGGGCATAAAAACTGAGACTTAATTTCAAGATAAACCTTTAAAATATATTCAATTAACCTAAGGCACATTTGAAAATAAATGCTCACATTTAGAGGTCTAGGCTAGAGACGTGTTCCGGCATCTTTAAACCTAGCAGTTGTTGTTCGCTTCGGCATTAGACAATGCTAGTATGGACTTGTGCTCCTCGTACCATCGCATATATAAAGGGAGACCCCACTAGGTTTGCAATCCTTTATCCACAGGAAGCCGATTCTATCGCCTTGTAAACGTGATACACCGAACACAACATTCGGGGAGATTGCATGCTCATACTTTTTGGTTCGTCGGGAGTTATTCTGCAGTTCACGGTTACCTGGTAATCCCTTTTGCCTAGATTATCCTGAGTAGTCATTTTTGTCTTTTTTTACTCTTTAAATTTAAATATCATCGAGCACTTTTCCTTTCGAGCTCATTAAATCTGAAAGCGACTAGAGTCACCTTTCATCCTTTTCTCGAATATTAAAATATGAAAAGGAAAAGTTTTGTTTCAGTGTCTTAAAATTAACTGCCCACTAAATATTCCTGGTTAAATTTATCTTCCTTAGTGATTCTTTAGGGTCGATTCCAATGGCAACATTTCTGGAGTTTACCAATCAAGGATTCCCCTCCAATGGGAGTCTTGGTCCTTTTCCTTATTTTGGAAATGTTGGCGCTCCTTATATGGAAACATTGTCCCTTCCTAGGTTAACTATTGGTTTACCTGTCTGGTTATTTTCGACCTCGGTGGTCCTGAGTGTCCCAACTTCTATCCAGCCATCTCCTTCACCTGAAAAACACCATGTTGATTCTAAGGTTGACCTCTCACCTTCTTCACCTATTTCTTCACCCTCCTCTTCTACTTCACCTGGTTAAAGTTTGAAATCCAGTAACCAGGAGGCTAAGAAGAAAAAGAAGAGGATGAAGAAGAAGAAGTCAGATAAGCGAGAGGCCAACCATGCAGCTATTGCTCCAAATTCAATTCCTATCAAAAAACCTTACGATACTTTACGAAAGGTAAAATTCCCTTGCAGGCTATGTAAGGGTGACCATCTCCTTCGAGACTGTCCTGGTATTCCCAAAGTCTTAGAGGTATGGTCTCAAAATCTGGATCGACCATCCCCATCGACCTCTGGAGATCATGTCGATGCTACACCCTCGACTAACGATGGTAAGAAGAAGGGAAAAAATAAATTTCCTTGTAGGTTGTGTGAATGAAATCATCTTCTTCACCCTTGTCCTCTTATGGATAAAGCTTCCAAAGTTTTGGAAAACCTTACAGCTCCTCAACCCCAACTTCTTGTTGGTTATCAAAGGCTTTCTTCTAACCCTCTCCTAGTTGGTAAAGAGATTGACTTGGATTCATCTCTTGCCCATCCCACTCTTCCTAAGCATGACTCTCTTGTGTCTGTTCTCGACCAACCATTGGTCGAAAAGAGTGTCGAGTTGGCTCCGCCTTCAGTTGTTCACTATGTTCTTGAAGAGAGTAGTGATCATACTGCTCATGTTCTTCTCATCTCCTCAGATTCTCATGAATCGAAGAGTGGCCCCGTCCCAGTTGTTTAGGAGAGTCCTTCTCCTATTCCTCTAAAGCATGGGGTAATCCTATGATACCCCCACCAAGGAGTTCTGTTGTTTCTTTTGATTGGAGTCAATTGACTGCATTCCATCTCATATCTTATGTGCCTTTCCAGATTATGGGACAAGCCTATAATATGGTAGTACATGGCACTCTATTAGATAAAGGCTCGTATGTTAACATCATGTCTTCTACTACCTTGCAAGCTTTGGGATCCCCACGGCTTATGCCTGTCACCCAGAATTTGTTGGCTTTCAATGGAGGAGCCAGTCAACCTTTAAGGATCCTTCCGAAGTTCCCTATTACTTTGGGAGGAAAGACCATCTATATAGACATGATGGTAGTCCAAGGTCCCTTAGACTTTGATCTTCTCCTTGGGCGCGACTACGTTTATGTCATGAGATCTCTTGTTTCTTCGCTCTTCTGTGTGGTTTGTTTTCCACACGAAGGGAGAATAGTGACCATTGATCAATTATCATTCATCGGTCACTAGATGGCTCCAATCCTATCATCATCCCCTATTGGTTCTCGTTTGCAAGCAGTACCCTCCCCACCACAGGTCAATTATGTGGCTACCCGTTCTGTCTCCACATCCGTTGATGATCACGAAGATGGCATGGTACATTATATATTGGGGGCCTTGGAACCTGATTTGTCATTTGTACCAGTTGACATGTTTTCCTCCCAGAGCGTAGTTCTCTCGTCCAGTGAGGACCTCTTGGGGGCCATGTTCTCGTATGTTCCATGATCAGTTGTTACAAGGATAGTTCTTTTTTTGCATCAACCTCATTAAAATATGAAACAATGTGCGAGGATAGTTTGTTCCTGTATCAACCTAGTTAAAAAATGAAACAGATTTTGAGGATAGTTTGTTCATGTATCAACCTCATTAAATAATGAAACAAATGTCATGAGGATAGTTCCTAGTCTTGTGTCAACCTCGTTAAAAAATGAAACAAAGTGTCGGATCATGGTTCCTGGTCTTATGTCAAGCTCCTTTAAAAATGAAACAAGGAGTCTTAAGGATAGTTCTTTTACTATGTCAACCTCATTAAAAAATGAAACAACTCCCTTTTCCAAATCACATATTTGATTAATATCTCGTCAACTTCCAGTCGAGTCTTTCCTTGATCTTGAAAGTGAAACTTCATTCCATCCACCTTTTAACAACCCAATGTCTACTTCGGTGAATGAAATGAAGTTTGGGGGGCATGTGCCTCGACTCTCATCATGCTGGGGGAATGCCATTTTTTCATCCAACCATATTTTTTAGTTTCAAACTTGAGTAAACATGAAACCAAATCCAAGCATAGTTTTTCGTTTCAAGCTTGTGTAAACATGAAACCGAATTGAATAATAGTTCCCCGTGGTTCAAGCTTGTATAAAAATGAACCCATCTCCATTTCAACCCTTGTGATTGCCACTTTATCAGCCTCCCCTGTCAGATAAGCCTTGGTTTTTTCTCCATTCCATCACCACCATCTCTTTGGTCGATCATTCCCTTTCACTTGGTTGTTTTACCCTTTCTTGAGGAACCGCAGCGATGAGTGGTTTTACTAGCCACCCTCTTGACCTCTTAGTTTTTGAGCATTTCCACCATAACCAGAACCAGTTGCTACCCTTCATACCACTCGTTCCTCCAGGATGATTCATCTTTAATCTCTTTTCTTGACTCGTAAAAACTGAAATGAAAATATTGTCGAGTATTTTTCCCTTTTTGACGCGTTAAAGAAAATAAAAATGGGGAATCCGCTTTAAGCTATTTTACGACTCTCACAACACGAAAATATCTTCGAGTTCTTGTCATTTTGACCTCGTAAATGGTTTCAAAACGTCATTTACCCAGTATACGTTTACCCCTTTTTTGGTTTTGGGATAAACTATTTACCAAAAAGGTACTCCTTGGCTGACATGGTCAAGAGGTTCTTTCGAGTATTGTTTTCTACCTTTTCAAGCTTGAGAGACAACTTTACGAAAAGGGACCTTTTGGAGTTTTCCTTTTCATGTATTTTTCAAACTCTCTAAACATGAAAAGACACCGAGTTTTCCCTTTGTCGAACTCGTTAAAATTTAAACAACATCGGATTTGTCACCATGACGGATGTGAGCTTCTCCTTCCTAGGGCTCGTTAATCTTACTAGGTCGGATCTATCCGAAGGATGGACATACATTACAAGCATATGCTATCCCCTTCAAGATTGTGATAAAAAATAATTAGGGTACCTTCCATAAATGGTGGGGGAAAATGGAAAATTTTTACCAGTTGTGTCAACAGCTTGTCACTCTTGAACATGACACTCTCCTAGGTTTGGGCCACCATTTTTTGCCTTTCCATCTGATCTTTTCCACATCATCATGACCTCCAATCCTATGGATCCAAAAGTTTCCAAACTCCAGATTCGTGTCACTGATATGTTCAAGAGCTAATCCTTCTGCAGTTTACACTCATTCCTGATTCTCTGTATCATCCATAATCATTACATCCCCTTGTCTTGTGTTGATGATGTGGGATACATCATGGCCCTCCTTTGACAAGGTCACTACCTGTTGACTTCAGCTCATTATCCAGGAAGTTGGCCGAGTGACTCCCTTCCAGTACCTTAGATATTGCATGCCCTAATGGCAAGTTCTTCACACTCGACGATAAGTTCTCATCATTGGCTTTCAATCGAGTGACTTCATGGGTGTTCGACTTCAGTTCCTTATTCATACTTTGTGGATTATGCTGCTGGTACCTTGAGAGCCATTGTCATTATTGGTGGTTTCTCTCACGCTTGTTAACGGTTCACATCATTGACCGATAATCAAGCGACTTTCTAGCGTGTTCGACTTTGACACATCTATTAACATGCTAGAAATTGTAGTTTGATCGGGTCGTGTTGGAGCACAAGACCCTAGGCTTAGATTACAAAAGTCTAGGTTGCGAGGCGACGTGACATGATCATGCTTACATACATGTCTCTTTCATATGGATGGTTGCGACCATACCATGAGTCTGTTATATGTGATCCTTCTCATTATTGGATGGTTGCGACCATACCTTGGGTTTGATATGATCCTTCTTACTGGATGGTTGCGCCCATACCTTGGATCCATTTACATGATCTTCTTCTGGATGGATGTGTCCATTCCATGATTCATGTATCTTTTCTCATAGATTTCAATGATGTATATGTATCTATGCTTTCTTGTAGGTTTTCCGATGATAGTTTCTGGTTCCATGCATCTACTCGTAAATAATTTCACCCCTCACTCTTGTTCAGCCTTCACGCTTTAGGGAGCATCTGTTACACAACATTTTGTCATTGTCCCTGTACTCCCCGTTCCTCGATCCTGGAGGACCTCTACGGTGACCCTCATGTGTTTTCCTGTCATGAATAACATGTCCTTACATCACTCTTCATCTGCAAAACATTTCCCTCTTACATCATTTCCCAAGAATATTCCTTCAAACTCAATTTTCAAGACCGATGTTATCACTCAGTTTCTTCCCTGTGCTAATTTGCAGAGTCTAACACTCGGCCTAGCGCCGAATAGAGTTGGTAATCCATTCATGACCCGCATCGACCCTCTTTTGGAAAGTTTTTAAAATGGAGTCGAAGCTTCCAGGTCTAGAAGCCTCATGACCAGAAGTCTGGTAAATGGTTAGGCGAGATAGAGCCAAGAGAGACTGTTTGGGCTCCTTTTCCCTATTAAAATGTAACAAACCAAAAGTTATAAGGCCTCTCCCATCATAAGAGGATTCATTTCCCCTCTCTCAAGCTATATAAACTCCTCCTTTTCCAACCTCAAGGGGCTAATGGAAGGGATGGAATAATCTGCAAAATCTTGATAGCCAAGATAACTCTTGAGAGCCTTACCCTTCTAGTTTCTGTTTGTAAAGGGAGAATAAGCTTGTAGTTTTGTTTTTTTGGAGAAAAGAGGAAGAAGCCTTGAACTTCCATTGTTTGAGGGTGAATCATGAGATGCTAACAATGGTGCTAGAACGCAGACACGTGAAAGGAAACCTGCAATGCTAAGGTGAAGGTTGTACTTTCCTTTTTGTCATAATAATACAACTCATATTTTGTTTCCTATATCAATTCCATATGTTAGTTGGTATCTTAAGACTCCTTAGCCTCTTAAGTAGGTTGAATATATTGTATGCTATCATGTGTGCTTTGGTTTCTTGTTTATTTGTTTCAGGTGCTTGATTGACACTAAGGAGCTGATCGCTGGAGCAAAGACACAAGGATTTCATCAAACAAGGATTAACAAAACAAGAGATAGGATCTTATCCATTCTCAATCTAAGGGAACTTATGTCAGATTGTCTTGTTTGTGGCTAGACCCTCTCCCCTGGGCTAGAGGGATTGTCTCTTTCTGTAGAGAGAATCTTCCTACTCCATAACATTATGGGCCATATCGAGGATACAAATATTGTAACTCCTGTGTAAGTTCAACTTTGGAAAAATTACGATGAAGAGGGGCTCTGATATGTGGTGGTGGTGGTTAGTCATGAAAGTACAAAGGAAACTAGCACAAAACCTAGGACCCTTTCTCTCTCTTCAAAACTGGAGACATGAAAACAGATAGTCGATCCCGAGAAGTTGACAGGGTAGATTTTGTAAGCATGATGTGGCAGGACAAGGACACGTGGCAAGCGATTTCAATGTTTTGGAGGGCCAAAGGGACAAATCTAGGCGACACGTGTCACTACCCAAGAGGCGCCACGTGGAGATGAGCACGTCAGCATGATGTCACTTCGGAGGTCTGCATATCAAAGGTTGAAAGCATCAGAACTATTTTAGAAAAAAATCTGATGAAGAGGGCTTTGATATTCAATGGCACTTGGTCATAAAGGCCTAAATGAACCAAGGGAGCAGAGCTGGGTGGAGGCCCTAAGTGCTAAGGTGGAATATCGGAAGATGGTGGCATCATAACACTTTTTAATTCCTTTTTTGAAAACCTTCAATGAAGGGGGCTTCGATATTATATGACACCCAGTCATGGGAACTCCAGTGAACCAAGGGCGTAGGGAAGATCTAGCACCTAAGCGTTATAGGCCATATCAGGGATACAAGTATCGTAACTCCTGTGTAAGTTCAAATTTTCAAAAGTTGCGATGAAGAGGAGCTCTGATATGTGGTGGCACTTGGTCATGTCCATCCATGGAACCAAAGTTGAAGTGTGAATTACAAAAAGATATAGGCCCCAATAGGAGCCCAAAGACTTTAACGCCCAAGCACTGAGCTTGAGTTCATGACACACAGTCCCATGCGATAAATAGGAAGAGGGATAATGGAAAAGGAGCTTGAAGGAATTAGAAATTTATGACTTTAGAATGTTATTTCAAATAAAGTTATGAGGATAGAAGACTCTAATATTGCAACATCTCTGCATCAAGCCTTTGGTCACAAGCATTGGTCCCATGGTTGAGGAGTTTCAGCAAGAGGAACTAAGGGTGATCGAAACTATGTGTTTCCATAATGATCTTTTATAAAGAGTTAGTAGATGTATTAGGCTTTGATAAGTATTTCCTAGAGTGTATGAATATGGATGGGTCAACAACTATGTTACTGAGCACTGCTAATGCCACCACAGTTGATTGCTCCCAGATCCAGAAAATGGCGAATTCAAATACTTAAGGGAGAAAGGGACATACATATCAGCTGGTAACTACAGAGGAAAACCATGGCAAAGATGTGGCCTAATTAGAGGAAATCACAGGAAATGGCATGGATATATTTTTCTATGGGCATCATTCAGTTTTCTCATTTTTGTTATTTTGTAATTTCTAAATTTTAAAGACAAAATCAAATATGTTGTAATCATTTGGGCAAGAGAACCTCCTCGTGTCGAGACATCTAGTCAATCAGAAGTTGGAGCATCGTTGATATATTTTGTAACTATTTTTTCAAGCTTCCCCTCTCTTTATAAATAGGGGGAGAAACTCATTTTAGAGGTTCCCAAATCCTATATTCTAGGGGTGTGAATGTTAGGTCCCTATAATACTAGTGTATTCCCTTATTATTATTGTCATTGTAGCCCCTTATTGTTATCTTTTCGACCATTTTGTCCCCATATCGTTAGCATTGTGCCCCCTAGAAACCCACTATTGTTATTGTTGTGCCCTTACATTATTATTGTTATGTCGACTCTGATTATATTGTGACCCCTTAGACTTCTATATATAGAAAGGAGGTCTTATCATTTGTATCATCCAAGAATTTTTCATTTGTGTAATGTAAAGGATGTTTTCCCCTTGAAGAGGCTACTTTTGAATTTGTTGATCTATATTATTCTTCTATTTTGTGAGCTAGTTGCATAACAATTGGCACAGAGCTTTGGATTCTAGGGTTTCACTGCTTCAAACAGGTCATCGTGGAATTTTCGCTATAAATTGTTTTATACAAAGCTTTAGAAGTTGTAATTAAAACCCATTTGAGCTGAATCGTGATGAACCTCGGGACCAAATTTTAGATCCTTTCTTACTATATTTGCGGAGATATGAACTGAGGAAGTTAGGGTTTTTGTAGGCTCCCGAATTCGTTCTCAAACAAGTCACCTTGGGAAAATCGTTATAACTTTTTCTCTGGGAATCAAATTGAAATTTAGTAAATAGTTAAAGAAATAAGACGGATTTTAGTTTTCTATGTATCATTTTCAGGTCCGAAGGTCGAAACAGTGACACGTGGCATTTTGTACAAGTTCATTCTACTGAACCAGTCTATAACCAGGTCATTGTGGGATATTTGACATAACTCTTTCTTGCAGAATCCAATTTGGATTAGAATTGAGGGGTTGGAAAGAGGACACAGAGGGCTATCACAAGACAACATTTTAGACCTTGGAGATCCGAAATTATAGATATACAATAGATTCAATATCAAGCTCCTACAAAGAGAAAAAAGGTGTGTAGTCTTTTTAAAAAAATTGCATAAGTTTGGTTTGAAAATTTTGTTTGAAGTGATTCAAAGGGCACAATGAAGCATATTTTTCATTAATTGATGCCCAAAAGAAAGAAAATGGAAACACATAGTGATAAACATGAAATCCCTAGCATGACTCATGAAGAAGAGGAAGAAATGCAACATGATATATCAAAATTACAAGGCCAAGTGCAACAAATTTCACTCTCACAAAAAGTAACAGAAGCTAAGATGGATGGTTTAGAAGTAAACATTTAAGATTTGAAGAAATACATGGAAGGTTTGAAAGGAGGTTTGACAAAGTTGCTACAAGAAATGCTTCCTAATGGCGAAAAGGTAGTAGAAGAAACTCATGATGAGAACAAAAGAAATTTTAGTCATGATTTCATAGACTCAAACATTTGATTGAAGACCCACCATGTTCCAAAGATTGATATGAGGAAGTTTGATGGAAAGAATCATGTAACATGGATATTATAGATGGAGCAATATTTTGATCTCCATAATGTGCAAAACACACAAAAGGTACGCATTGCGACTTTATATTTAGAACCCAATTAGTTTGTATGGTATCGATGGCTTTTCTCTCATAAACAAATTGTCACTTGGGAAAATTTTATGGAAGAAATGATAGCACATTATGAGGATACAAAAATCAACACCTTTTATAGCCATTTGATAAATCTCAAACAAAAGAGTTCAATGGTGGAGCACATTGAGGACTTCCAAAAATTGAATATAAGGGTAAAAGATATTCTAGAGGAGCATAGGATTGATGTATTCATAGGGAATTTAAAGGATAACATCCAACATGAGTCTCACCTTTGGGAACCTGATTCATTAGATAAGGCATTCAGGTTGGCAAGAAATATTGAAAGCAAAATTATGGCAACAAGGAAGCCTACCAATCACAACTATAAAGATGGAAGTTTTGTTGACCCTAGCCTTCCACAACCTACAAGATTGACACCACAACAATTGGAAGAAAAAAGAGAAAAATGGCTTTGTTACAGTTGTGATAGCAAATACATTAAAGGTCATAAGTGTGCTGAGAAGAAATTATTTTACATAGATTGTGAAGAGGAAGAAGAAAAGGAATAAGAAACATCAAAAGAAGAGCATACACACTAGGAACAAACCCTAGAGAAAGAAGAAATGAATCCAACCATATCTTGTAATTCATTGGCCGGAATTACCACTCCTCAAACTATCAATATAGAAGGACATATCAAGAAGAAAAAGGTAATAGTGTTGATTGATTCAGGAAGTACCCATTATTTTATTCATTGTAAGATAGAAAAGGAATTGAATTGCTTCATATATCCAGTGCCAGAGTATCAAGTGATGGGTGAAAATGTGGGAACCTTAAATTGCTCTGAAAAGTGCCATAATATAAAGCTATCCATGTGAGAATATGTGTTGAATAGTCCAATTCTTTCCATTCCAATGGGTGGCGTTGATGTTTTACTAGGAGTCCCATGGCTACAATTGTTGGGTACGATAACTTTTAATTTTCAAGAACTTTTCTTGAAATTTTTTTCAAAAGGAAAGAAAGTTGAATTAAGGGGTATCGCAGGGAAACCAGGAAATATAATCAGCTCTAATGACATGAAAAATCTTCTAAAGAAAGAGAAACATGGTGTAATTGCACAATTATGTTCGATAGAGGTTCCCACATCAAAATCATCTATTTCTCCAAATCAAAACGTCTTGGACAATCATTCCAAGGTATTTGAGACTCCCAAAGGCCTCCCACCTATTCATGATCATGATCACGCTATTCATTTGATTCTAGGAAGTGTTCTTCCAAACATTAGGCCTTATAGACAGCCCTATGCCCAAAAGAGTGAAATTGAACGTATGGTTGCAGAAATGATAGAGGCTGGTATGATTCAACCTAGTTAAATTTATTTCTCTGCTTTAGTAGTATTGAAGGATGGATCATAGCACATGTATCCTGATTATAGGGAGCTCAAAAAGCTCACTATTAAAGATAAATTTACCATTCCTGCCATTGATGAATTATTGGATGAATTTCATGGAGCAATTTACTTCACCAAGTTGGACCTTCGTTCAGGATATCATCAAATCAGAATGAAGACTGAAGACATTCTAAAAACAACATTTAGAACTCATGAGGGTCATTATGAATTTTTGGTCATGTCTTTTGGCCTTACTAATGCACCTTCTACATTTCAAGGTTTGATGAATTCCATTTTCAAACGCTTCCTTAGAAAATTTGTGTTAGTATTTTTTGATGATATATTAATCTACAACAAGTCTTGGAAGGATCATATTCGACATGTTGATAGAGTGCTCAAACTAGTGGAGGGGAAACAATTATATGAAAAAACCTCCAAATGTTTCTTTGGATTACAAGAGGTGGAATATTTGGGTCATATTGTATCTCATGAGGTGTTAAGGTAGACCCTAGAAAAATTAGAGCCATTAAGGAATGGAAAATTCCCACATCCATAAAGTATCTGCGAGGATTTCTCAAGTTGACAGGGTATTATCGCAAGGCTGTTAAGAATTATGGGAGAATAGTAGCACCTCTAACAACATTACTGAAGAAATATGTATTTTCTTGGACTCTAGAAGCAACGAAAGCCTTTGAACATCTTAAAGAGGAAATGTGCCAAGCACCGGTCTTAGCTACGCCAGACTTCACAAAAACCTTTATTGTGGAATGTGATGCCTTAGGAAATGGAATTGGTGTTGTTTTAATGCAAGAAGAAAGACCCATTTCTTTTGAAAGTCGTCCAATCAAAGGAAATTATTTACACAAAGCTATTTATGAGAAGGAAATCCTGGAAATACTACATGCACTTAAGAAATGGCGACCTTACCTAATGGGAAGATACTTCAAGGTAAAAACGGATCATGATAGTCTTAAATAATTTTTAGAAGATTGTCTTCAGAAAAGCAACAAAAATGGGTCACAAAGATGTTGGGTTATGACTTTGAAATCATCTACAAAAAGGGAAGAAAATGTTGTTGCAGATGCACTCTCAAGAAAGGATGAGGATGTGGAAGCATTGCTTTGTGTCATTTCTATTATCTAACCAGATAGGATAAACGAAGAAAAGGATGAATGGAAGAATGAAAAAGAAGTGTTGGAACTCATTCAAAAGTTGCAACAAGATCTCGATACATATGGTACATTTAGTTGGAAAAATGATTTGTTATTTGGGCCTATGGTATGTAATTCATTCTGGAATATTAATGAAGAAGTCTGGGTGATTCCAAGCATTTAGGATATGCAGTATGCATTCTCCTTTGAATGTCATTTCATGTGTGTTTTCTATTCCTCTAAAATTGTGTAAATAGAAGCAGTTGGATTCACTCACAAATCATGGATTTACTTATGTTATATGGTAGAAATAGTACCTGTGAGATTACAGATTTACTATGTTATTTTTTAGCATACATTACATGTGAAATCATAGATTTAATACGTTATGTTGTAACAGAATGTACCCATGAAATATCCAACTAGAAACCTTAAAATGCGCTCCACAATTTCTACAATTTAATATTCTTATTCTTTCATAATTATGTTTGGATTTGTTTCTTAGGATTCTATGTTTATCCAGCCCTCTGCACTAAATTCCCTCCTCACTTCTCCTTTTCCCATCTTTACTGCAACGAAAAGGTTTAAGTTGCATTCTCTATGTATCATCCACCAATCCTAAAGCATTTAATTTTTGGAATGATACATATTTCATGTGTATATTTAATCTATCTCTGTGAAAGGCAATTGAACCAACCACCTAAATCACTTTTATTCACCTCTTGAGCTGCATCGAGTTATCTTTCAAGAGAGACTAAGATGTCCTAGGCACTGACTATTCCCTCAACCCAGGGGTTGTCTCTAGGAGCTACAACATGCCCATCACACTTACAGGCCTTTGAGCCATCGAATAACATGGATATGGTGTGGGAGGAATGAAGGAGAGCCCCAATATAATTTGACATGGATCTGAGGGCTCCACCACAGTTAACTACCTCTTGCTTCAGTCATCTTGCATGTCGATCTCATTCATCATGTGGAGTAAATATAATCCACCACAATTGTGTACAAGTATACCCCATGATGATGGCTCATGGGGCACTAGGTAACATGGATATGGTGCAAGAGGAATAAAGGAAATACCTAATCTGGTATGACATGGATCTGGGGGCTCCACCATAGTTAGTGTCCTAAACCTTTGTTCGTCTTACTTATCGATAATATTCAACAAGCAAAGTAAATCTGAACCGCCATAATTTTGTGCATGTGGACCCCACGATGATGACATGGAAATGTAACCTAACCCAGGTGAAGGCCACATGGATGTCACATGGAACCCTTATGATGACATTATCATTTTTAACAGGACAAATTTCTAATGAGCATAACTTTTGAATTAATACTTGGATTGAGATGAAAATTATATTGTTTAAAAGCTCTCAACGAGTTGGATGCAATGTTGGTATCAAAATTAAGTTCCACAAACTTTGAAAAATGAGGTTGTTGTAACCCCATATTCATAGCAAAACTTAGAGATTGGGTCAAACAGGTAACCCTCACATCATTCGAGATGGATAAGGGAGTGAGAGGTGGTTACAACAACATTCATTCATTAACAAGTCTAGTTTGTAAACTAAGTAAAAATATACCATACTCTTAGCTATTCATTCATATACACTCATCATGCATTTCTAACATTTATCATTTTATCATTGCAAGCAATTACAATGATCAACATAATAATATTCATAATATTTCGTATAGTAATGCCATTCTATTAACAAGAGGTAGATACATTATTTGAATCAAATAGACTTGCTAGAAATTAAAGAAGGGTGAACCACTCTCCACCCAATATTAGGCTTAGTTGCACTTGTCGAAAAATGCAACAAGAAATTCTTAGTTTGATTTTGCCTTGATTAAATTGAGAAAATTCGAATTTCCACATCAATAGACAACCTGGATGATGCTAACTTGTGTGACATGACTTGTGTCACCCAGTTTATTCAGTAAATTCGAATTGGAGGAGTTAGATTTTAGTTAAGCATGTGTGATTGCTAATTTGTAGAAATCAAGGTTAGTTATCTAAGGTTGTTTTCAGTTAAACTAGTTCCAACTATTGGAGGAACTAGTGGAGGGTCAAGTTGTGCAGTGGGACTTCAGTCAAATTCAGTGATCATCCAGTTAACTGATCAATCAACCCAAAATAGCTAGCTTATGTAGAGAATTCGAGTTCCCCAAACTTGGTGGAGATTCCAAGGCATTGTAACATCAATTGTAGACTAGTCTTGAGTGTAAAGGTGTTGCATGTAGTCAGAGGATCAGCTTAAGGAATTGCACAATTCAATTTGAGGAATTTCCTAAATAATAAGGGCATAATTCCTCAAGGAGAAATGCAAGGAAATAGGAGCTCAATCAGAGGAAAAAATTGACTAAGTTTGGGTCAGAGGCCTTAAGTGAGCATAGAGATAAGTTTTGCACTTGCAGGGTGTGCTTAGCTAAGAAAAGAAATTGTAATACATCTCTATTCATTTGATTAATGCAAGCAAGCATTGGGATTTTTAGCAGATTGATATCCCCATATAAAAATAATTTTTGCATGTGTGTTATTTCTTATTGCACATCTGAGATTGTTGTTCTAAATTGTGAATTAATGTCCTTATAGAAGTAGAGTAGGTTTGTGTCTTGTGATTTTGATTAAAACTTCATGAGAAGTTGCAAATATACATCCTAATTTCTACATGGTATCGGAGCTAGATTCACATTAGAGCTGTAAATTCGAATTTGTCTAACAAAGGTTCGAATTTGAAGACCAGTGTAGCAAGATTTCTTCAAAGCTGAGAAGATAGCCTTCAATGGACTAAGGTTGGAGTATGCCTTGGAAGGCACCTCAATTTTTTTTGCATGGAAGGACCGCATGGAGGTAGTATTGGATGACAATGGATTTCTTGAATATGTCAATACAGACATTCCAAGTCCACCAACAATTGATGTTTAGGACCTTGCATAGTGGAGGAAAGATGTCGCCAAGGCGAGGATAATAATCTTGGAGGGAGTACGGGATCATATTGTCTTGAATATCCATGGAAAAGAAACATTGTTCACGATATGGAAAGCACTGACAGAATTGTTCAAGAATAGTAGTGACCACAAGAAATTGGCGCTCAAGGATAAACTTCAAAGTATTAAGATGCAGAAGAATGACATTATACTGTAGTATCTAAGTAGGTTCACACAATGTCGTGATGAAATGGGTGGGGTCGGTGATATTATCCTTGAACGTGACTTGGTAAGCCTAGCCCTTCTAGGCCTTCCCAAGAGTTGGCATAACTATCAAGATTCGATTAACGGGAGAGAGAAAGTACCGAATTGGGAGCGCTTATGGTATGATTTGGTACAGGATGAAATAAGGCGACATACCAAAGATGGGACTTCATCCAAGGGAAATGATGAAGAAAACTTTGCATTGGTTGAAAAGGAAAAGAAGGGAAAAGGGAAGAAATCCCAATCCAACCAAAATTCAGTCAAGGGGGTAAGAAGAAAGATTTGTCAAAAATTAAATGCTTCCATTGTCATGAATTCGGGCACTATGCCACGAAGTTTCCACACAAGAAGACAAGCAAGAAGACCTCAGGAGGAGAAGCAGGTGAAGATTTGGCCTCAAAATTCAAGCTTGAATTTAACCTCATTACATGCATGGCTAGCAGAATGATGGGGAGAGTGTGGTACTTGGACTCAGGTGCATCGTTCCAAATGACAAGGTGTAGAGACCTTTTCAGTGACCTAGAGGAGAAATATTTGCAGATGCACATCAAGATGGGGGATAATGAAAGGTATAGCACGACTAAGGTTGGTATAGTCACCTTTTAGAGGGAGTCGGGCTCCCCCCTCATGCTCAAGGATGTCATGTTTGTTTCGGGCCTAAAGAAAAATCTCATCTTTGTTGTAGTTTTGGAAGATTGTGGTTATGTTGTGATCTTCCGCAAAGAAAATGCATTCCTAAGACACAAATCCATGGAACAAGTGAAGAAGATTGGGGTTCGTGTGAAAAACATGTACAAGCTAGATGTGGAGGATTGGGTTGCATTGATCACAAAAGCGTAGAAGGTGCAGAGCTGCAATGTCGGTGAACTTTGGCATAGAAGACTTGGCCATTTGCATCATGGCACTTTGAAGATCATGAAGTAGATAACCACAACCCTCCCCAAAGGAGCACTTGAATAGTAGGATGTACCTTGGGGAAGTACACAAAATCCACATTCCATGATCAGGACAACAAAGCACATGCAGTCCTGGAAAGGATCTACTCTGATGTTTTTGGACACCTTTCTCGACAGCCTCCACTGCCAGGCACAAATATTTTTTCATTTTTATTGATGAATTCTCACAGAATTTTTGGATCTTCTTCATACGAAAGAAGGATGAGAGATTCTCCAAGTTCGTAGAATTCAAGGCACTGGTTGAGAAAGAAATGGCCAAGAAGGTGAAGGCTCTCAGGAGCGATAATAGAGTTGAGTATGTGTCGAATGAATTTAAAAAAAAATGTGCAAAGGAAGGCATTCAATGAGAGTTAACAACACCCCACAACCCATAGCAGAATGGGGTGGCTAAGAGAAAGAATCCTATCATTGTGGGAGCAACAGGGGCGGTGTTGCATGATCAAGGCCTATCTCTGCATTTGTGGGCCGAGGCATGCAACACAATAGTCTATTTGCAGAACCAGAGTCCTCATTGGATTATGGGCATGATTACACCAAAGGAGGCTTTCTCGAGGACAAATTCAGATGTGTCGCACTTCAGGATTTTTGGAGCCTCTGTTTACTGCCATGTCTCCAAAGAATCAAGGAAGAAGCTAAAGCCGACAACAAAATTTGGGGTATTTGTGGGCTACACAGAAACTCCCCACAACTACCGTGTGTACTTTCCATCCCTCATAATGACAGTTGTGCAAAGGGATGTAAAATTTGATGAAGATAAAGCGATGTGGTGCTCTCTTCACAAGGAGATTCAGATCCCACCAGAATAGGATATTTTAGCTCCAAAGAAGGAGCCTCAGGAAGTTGTGGAGCATCCAAAAATTGAGCAGAGTGGAGACATCCACTCAAGCAGAACCACCTAGAGAAGGCAGGAAAAGGACCAGGGAAGCTGAGAGACTTATGCAAGTTGTGAGGGAGAATTTGGGTGCTCCTTCAATCAATGCAGGCAGAGAAGGTCACCAAATTAGTACACTTGCTACATGGCTCTAATGACTGAGCTTGTAGAGACTAGGCCATCCTCTTTCGAGGAAGTAGTAGAGAAACCTGAATGGGTTGATTCAGTGGTGGATGAATATGAATCCATTGTAAAGAACAATGTTTGGGAAGTGGTCCCAAGACCAGCAGAAAAATAAGTTGTGGGTTCGAGATGGATCTTCAAGGTAAAGTGTGAAGCAGATGGAAGCATAGAAAAGTACAAGTCCATATTTGTGGCCAAGGGGTACTCTCAAGTTGAGGGGATTGACTATGAGGAGACCTTTGCTCATCTAGCAAGGTACAAATCAATTCTTGCTCTAGCTACATGAATGGGGTGGAAGATCCACCAAATGGATGTGAAAATAACATTCGCCAATGGAGTTATTGAGGAGGAGGTGTGTATCAAGAAACTAGAAGGCTTCAAGACATTTGATCAGGAGTGTCATGTGTGCAAACTCAAGCGAGCGTTGTACGGTCTCAAGCAAGCACCCTGTGTGTGGTACACCAGGATCAATAGCTATCTCACCAGTTTGGGATTCACCAAAAGTGAAGCGGATGTAAACCTATATCATATCTTGGTAGAAGGTAAATTGTTGATTATTATATTATGTGTTGATGATTTGATTTTAACCGGTGATGAGCAGCTTATCAGATATTGCAAGGAGGACCTTGCAAAAGAGTTTGAAATGAAGGACATGGGTCTCATGCACTACTTCCTTGGATTGGAAGTATGGCAATGAAATGAGGAACTGTTTGTATCTTAGGGCAAGTATGCCAACGATATATTTCAGAGGTTTCGCATGGATAGGTGCAAACAGATGGAGACACCTCTAGCGACCAACTAGAGGAAAGAGGATGCCACTTCAGGTAAGGCAGTGGATGCTACTGTTTGCTGACAATTGGTGGGTTCACTAATGTATTTTGTGAAAACGTGACCAAATATGTGTTATATAGTCAACCAGCTGAGCCAAGCTATGGTTAGGCCAACCAAATTATTTTGGAAGGAAGCTAAGCATGTTCTACGGTACCTCAGAGGCACTACCCAATTTGAACTATGGTACAAACAAATAGAGGGAGTGAAATTATGTGGCTTCACATATGTAGATTAGGTGGGGGGTCCATCAGACTGAAAGAGTACATCAAGTGGAATTTTTAGTGTTGGGTCTGCAACGGTTTCCTGCTACAGTAGGAAGCAAATATTTGTGGCCCTCAACTCAATAGAAGCATAATACATGGTTGCTAGTCAAGCAACATGTGAGGTGGTCTGTATGAGAAAGATACTTGTTGGATTGTTTGGTGAGATGATGGATCCAACTACGATCTACTATGATAATTAGAGTTGCATCAAGCTCTCTGAAAATCATGTTTTTCATGATCGATCCAAGCATATAGATATTGGTATCACCATTTGCAGGATTGTGTGCAGAGGCGGATAATGTTGCTGCAGTACATTCTGACAGAGGAACAAGATGTTGACATTTTGAAAAAGGCCTTGTCAAGAGGTAAGTTCGAGTTCCACAGGTGCAGGATAGGGGTGGTTGATAATCCCTTTCTTGTTGAGAGAAGATGTTGAAAAATGCAACAATAAATTCTCAATTTGATTTTGCCTTGATTAAATTGAGAAAATTCGAATTTCCACATCAACAGACAACTTAGATGATGTTAACTTGTGTGACATGGCTTGTGTCACCCAGTTTACTTAGTAAATTCGAGTTGGAGGAGTTAGAGTTCAGTTAAGCATGTGTGATTGCTAATTTGTAGCAATCAAGGTCAGTTATCTAAGGTTGTTTTCAGTTAAACTAGTTCCAACTGTTGGAGGAACTAGTGGAGGGTCAAGTTGTGCAGTGGGACTTCAGTCAAACTTAGTGATCATCCAGTTAACTGATCAATCAACCCAAAATAGCTAGTGCATGCAGAGAATTTGAGTTCCTCGGGCTTGGTGGAGATTCCAAGGCAGTGTAACATTAGTTGTAGACTAGTCTTGAGTGTACAAGTGTTGCATGCAGTTAGATGATCAACCTAAGGAATTGTGCAATTCAATTTGAGGAATTTCCTAAATAATAGGGGCCTAATTCCTCAAGGAACAACGCAAGGAAATAGAAGCTCAAGCAAAGGAAAATTTTGACTAAGTCCGGGTCAGAGACCTTCAGTGAGCAAAGAGATAGGTTATGCACTTGCATGGTATGCTTAGTTGAGCAAAGAAATTATAATACATCTCTATTCATTTGATTAATGCAAGCAAGCATTGAGGTTTTTAGCAGATTGATTTCCCCAAATAAAAATACTTGTTTCATGTGTGTTATTTTTTCTTGCATGTCTGAGATTTCTGTTCTTAATTGTGAATTAATGTCCTTAGAGCAGTAGAGTAGGTCTGTGTCTTGTGATTTTGATTAAAACTTCATGAGCAGTTGCAAATCTACAACCTGATTTCGTAATCTATCTTGTAGTTAACCACCCCCTAACTAGATTTGATGCCTTAAAGGAAGCTTCACTCAAGGTTATTCAAGGTTTCAAATCAGGTAACATCCACGAAGGCCTCTCTCCTTCATGTATAGGATTCAGGATTTGCATTTCAATACAAAGTCATGACCTCGTACACAACAAAATATGGTCACCCAAGTCCTACACAACACAAAAGAGAACCCTTCGCTAATATAGCAATCCCTCAATGCTTTTGTTCTCTAGTGCCTTACATGCCTCAAACAAACCAAACATTTATAAATTCTTCCAAACCTTTGAACCATAGGCAAAGGATTCTCATTGATCCTTGATCCAATTCACTTCAAAACTTACTTCCACACCAAGTGGTTGTGAGTTAGAAGACATTCTAGTCACCTCCTATACAAATTCACATAATTTGCACACCGATATGGATTGATTATGTTCACTTAATTCATAGGGCACCTGTTCTTTTTGGTGTGCAATCTCTCCTGGTTCTCATTCTCATTTTGTCTAAACTATCCTCTTTCTGTGTGTCCTCTCTTGACTTTCCTTTGTCTATCCCCCATGAGCAAAAATGACCTATTTATAATTTTTTATATTTAATTGTATTTAATTGCTTTTTATATATTAATTTTAGATTTAATTGTCTTATTATCATATAGATTTTCACTTTGAAAAATTTGATCGATTTCAATGTATAATAAATTTTTAGTTAACATCAATTGAATTTACTCTAGATAGGTGGGTGGAATCATTGTGATTTTTTTACCTCGGTTCAAGTCTTATAAGTTGACATGTTCAAGCTTTGGAATAGAGTAACTATATTGCACTCTAAAGTGAGCATTTTCTATGGGCTATAGTAAGTGTGTTGTGCTCTTAAGTGAGTATATATTGTGGGCTTGCGAGGTACCAACAACCTCTCCCTTATCTTTAAGCTGAGAGGGAAGCCAATTACTTTCCCCAAAAAATCTCATTACACAAATTTTTATTAAAAAAAAAATTAATTAAAAAAATTTCATATTTATTAATCTTCTCTATTTATAATAAATATATATTTAAATTAGCCTCGAAGATTAGCTCAATTAATTATCGATAAAACACCTCTCTAATGAAAAATCACATGGTCAATTCACTAGTACACCCTCGATTAGGCTCGATTAGGCTCGGCTCTACCAATAAACCTACAAAATGTAAAAAAAGTTTATCCCTTCGTAACAAAGGACTGCAAGTGTTGTAGATGACCAGCAAAACCGAGTGGAAGACGTGTGTAAGCATCAGCTACGAAAAGCGTGGCTCACAATTTTTGCGGTTTACCGAATTTTTTAAGTCCACGACCTGTGGGAAGACTAATAAATGTTGAAGATAGTGCTTCAAAATAAGTCAAAATACTTTACAAGTATAACAGCGAGACTACAGCTGAGGTATATGTTGAATAATAATTAACTTATAAGTATATTGATTTTTTTTTAATATTAGTATTTTATATAATTATTTAATAAACAAAAATATTAATATTAATATTATAATATTAAGTGTATTTATATATTAATATTAATAATTTTATAATTTTTAGATTCGAAAGGAAAAAAAATAACAATATTAAAAACATAAGACATTTAGCTGTTTTTAGTGGAATAATAAAAAATTTGAAACCTTCAAAATCGCCCATATATTCTACTGTATCCAAACTTTTATTGTTTTGTTATTAAATGCATGGTGCTAAAGTATTACATTCATACATAAATTGACTTTGGACAGCTTGGCATCCTCTAGATAATTTTGTATCAATTAAATATCCATATTATTAATATATTAATTAAATATCTCTATACTTAATATAATTAGACGTGGTATAACCATAATTAGATATGTATATACTTAATATAATTAGATGTGGTTATGTGATGAGAAGACTTTATATTTATGATGAATTAGTGAATATAAAAATTTATAACAATTTTGTTTATAAATGAAAATGAGATAATTGTTTTACAGTTTAAAAATTGTGCTTTAATTAGTTTAGATTTATTTTAATTTTGGATTTATTAAGTGTGAAGATGGATCAAATTGGGATCAAAATTATTTTCATTTTAAAAGAAGTTTGCATCTCAAGGGATTTGATTCCTCTCGATATTTGGTAGATCCCAAGTTAAATAGACAATTTTCCACATGAATACATGGGTTAATGCCATGGATTCTCATCAACCTTTACATTACATTTTAACTCTGGATTTGTAGAAATATGGTGATAGAATTGCAACTGCTCAAGAAATTTAATCTAAATCAAGAGGCACAATTCTATTCTTCTGCTCTGTGAAAATTAATTCACAATTTAGAACAACATTTACAAGCATGCATCAATCACATACACAAGTACACAAATGTATCTAGGGGAAATCAACTAGTAAAAACCTCTTAAGTCTGCTTGCATTAAGATGAACAAAGAATCTATTACAATTGCTAGCTCTAACTCTGAGCTCAACTTGCTAAAGAATCATTGTTCTATCTGCTCAATGAGAAGCTCCGACCCAAACTTAGTCAATTTTTGCCCCCACCTGAGCTCTTATTTCCTTGCACAAATCCTGAGGAAATTAGCCCCTATTCTTTAGGAATTTCCTCCAAAATGATTGCATAATTCCCAAGGATTGATCATTGATTGCATGCAACACATGTACGCTCAAGACTAGTCTAAAATTGATGTTACATTGCCTTGGAATCTCCACCATAGTTGAACAATCTGAATTCCTTGCATGCATGAGCTATTTTTGGTTGATTGGTCAATTAACTAGATGATTTATGAGTTATATTGTTGTCCCGCTGCATAACTAACCTCCAACTAGTTCTATTAACTGTTAGAACTAGTTTAACTGAGTACAACCGAAAATAACAAAACTGGATTGCTACAAATTAGCAACCAACACATTCAAATTGAATTCCAAGCTCAACAACTCAAATTTACTAAGTTGATCGAATGACAAGAGCCATGTCACCTCAGTGAATTGTCACCAAGTTGTCTGTTGATGTGCAAATTTCGATTTTCTCAATTTGACTAAGGCTAAAGTCAAATTGAGTCTTTCTTGGTACACTCCTCAACATGATCTACCAAGTGTCGAGAGGGATCAAATCTCTTTTCATTTTAAAATAGGTTTACACCATGGATTCTCATAAACCATTACATTACAACCATCTGTTAGTTTGACTATGTTTTTTAAATTAGTTTAAGTCTCATGGGGTAAACACCCATAAGAGGGTTGAATCTTGAATCTCACAATTTACATAGTACCTCATAACACAACAATCACCAATTGAGCTTCTCCCCCATTTGGGCTTAATTATAATGAATATTAATATTATTTATTTAGTTATTTATTTTTAAATTTAAGGAATATTTGTATTCAAAAGATTTTGACCTTTCTGTCTTTTCTTTTCTTTTTTAACCAAAATGATATATTTGTATTTATACGCAAGTATGCACCTAGATCGAAAAAAGTAAATCAGGTAATACATCGTTATATTAACTTCAAAAAGGTTTCCCGGACCCTCTTATGTAGAAAAACTACAAATTTTTTTAGAGGGACTCTAAACTCGACAACAAAAACCTAGTTTTGTTGATATATACCTAGCAAAACTGACCCAACAAAAAACAAAATTTACATGTCATATTATAATTGATTGATAATGTAATCCTTCATAACTGTGTAATGTCAATCCATTCAACTCTAAGGAATAGGAGAGGGTCTGGTTAGGCCATAAATCTCGCAATCTTAATTTACACCCTTCATTCACACATAAGTCTGCATCTTTATTAAGATCACAGAGAACATGGAAATATGCTACTGAAGAGAACCCTTTCATTTTTTTCCTAATTCTTTTCATAAGAATCTTAATTTTTTATCTCTCAGAGAGGAACCATTCACCAAATGCTGAATGAGAATGAGGGAGTCTCCCAAAACAATGAGAGAAGCTCCCTGATTTTCTTTCACTAACTAAATCCCTTGGTAGTGAAAATAAGATTTAACTTGGTTATTTGTTATACATTCTAAACCTCATGAATACTCTACAACTTTGATTTCCTCGGGACCATAAAACACCCCTACCCCTCCTTCCACCTCTAAAAGAAATGTAATGGAACTACCCCTCCTTCCACCTCTAAAAGAAATGTAATGGATTTACGCATGATAATTCCATATTGTAATGGATTTACGTTCATTTTATTTAGGAGCAGTCTAACGAATCGACGTTTTTGAATCCCAACGATTCTCCTTGGAAACCTCAAATTTCTCCCTGATGTCAACCATATATTCCATTATGGACTCTGTGTCACCATCTCCCGCTCCCCAGCTTTGTTTGGTTGGATGTCGTTTCACATCAAATGGAGTATCGATTCATTAATTCCACCACCTTTTCAGCCATGCCAAAGTTCTTTGCACCATAATGAAATTTCACTACTCCCTTTCTCGTGTTCCAAACCCCTGCACTTTCTCCTCCTCCCCTATTTAAGAATATCGTCTAGCTTCAAAGCATCGACACACATGCGAGCTTCTCTGCGATTTTGGTTCTTTGTTCCATTAATTGCATCACATCTACTCGAGTCAGTGAGTGGTTAGTTTCAATGGGAATTTTAATATTTTGATATTTCGATGAAAATTTTAATGTTACTAGGCTATTAAACTACCTAACTGGCTTGAAATGTTGGCTACCTTTGCATACCAAATTTTAGAGCTTAACTGCTCCGAATAATTTATCCCATTATGTTGAACACAAAGTTAAGTGGCCACCAATCTCAATGCTTAAATTCTTTCAATAATCTAAAATCCATTCGAAAAAATTGAAACGGGCAGCACTGGGTACACCATCTTTGTTAGTCTTCACCTTTCTATTAACCACTAAAGCATAAATCTTATCCAAAAGATGCCCCTAAGAGAAAGGTTTTTCCACTGTAATTTTTGGCAATGTTTTTTGAGACTTTCTTTTTCTTAGTTGTTTGTCTTTTAAATGGAACATAATGCAATTGTTGCATCTCTTGTACAAATTCTCATGGAAATGAAAATCTTATGCAATCAAGAAAGTTTGTGATTTCTATTTTTGAATTTTAAAAGGGTAAAGGAATATGGGTAATTTTAGTAGAATGTTGGATATGACTTGAAACGTTGTTGTCTATGTTGGATATGACTTTGAAAATTTCTATCTAAAACAAAAATTTCCATGCCACATGATTTTGTTTCCCACTTCCATTTCCTTTTAATTATGTCCTGAAATCTAGCACTTTATTGACTTATGGGTTTATTAGTAAGATACTTTAAATCTACAAGCTTCTCTTGTTGTATATAATGGGAAAGTTGTCATGGATTAAGGACAAAACTATTTATTATTTTTGTGTGCTAGCTGCAGGGTATAAAATTCATCATTATCATATCTGCTAAGAAATTTTGGATTACTCTAATTCCTTAATTTGTGTGTCACTTTCATTGTTTCTATTTTATTTTGAGCAAAGGTCTTATTTTGATTTGTCGTCAACAACTTGTTAAGAGATAGGTCATTCAATCTTCTTCTTGCAATCATATATTCACTTTGTACATTTTGACAACTGAAGATATATTAAAATATATAACCATAACTCAATCTGTGATTGCTAATATGATATCTAAGCATGTGGGCCTCTACTACAAGGCATGCATAGGATCTTCCTATCTTTTTTATATTAGTATTAATTATTTTCAATGTGTTGATTCTTGGAAACATGTCAACTCACCTAATCGTGTTACTGTTGGAAAAGGATTAATTCAATTTCTAGCATAATTTGTCACTGTTGGTCAACAAAGACATGGCTACAATTCTTTATTCCATAATGTTGGATGGTACTTAGTTTTTGATGCTCTTTGTTGCATCCTTTTTTTTTATTCATTATTAGATTATGGTTGGATCCAAGTTTTCTGTTTTTTTCCTATTCTAATTGTGCATAATCTTGGATTAAGTTTATTTTTCGTAAATTAAATCACATTATATTATCGAAATAAACTCAGAGCTACATGACTAATACATCTAGCCAATTGAAGATTTCTGTGAAGTCTCCTAGGGATATAAGCATACCCACAGTTCATAAGTTTTTTTACTATCCCAAAATACAAAAATGAGCCTTGCAACTAACCCTAGATTTTAAAAAATGCCCTTCATGTTGGGCAATCATTGCAACATACATCAGGAATCCAAGAAAAAACCACCAAGCATAAACATCATTCAGATTTAGAGAAAGAGATGGGGGCAAGTGTTGAGCCTCCAAACTCGTCCTCTTTTTGAAATTTTATATTTCCTTTTTCACTTATTTTGTCACCTATTCCCATTCGGTTTCATCTTCTCCATGGGTTAAGAGTCATGTGGGTCGTGCAAATACATTAATGAGGTAAAGTTCCATTATTAGCTCAAAGCTATATGTTTTGGTTTGTGAAATTGGTTTAACTATACAATAGGTATTGAATTGTGCATATTTAGTAGTTGTTCCAACGATTTGCTTGAAGGTTCCATAGGTTCGTATGTGTTAAAAATCAGCCAAAGCATATGGGAAGCTTCCAAATTTTGCCAAGATGGAGATCCACTTATTGGTGACATGTGGAAGATCACAGATTCAACACAACTCTTAAGTCAAAACTATGGTCAAAGTATCGATGGTGCACCTGTAACACCCAGAATATTTAGTGAATTAGTTCTATAATCAAGCAATCAAGGTGTTGAAAAAAATGTAGCAAGAAAGGATCAATTTGGCTTTAACCTTAGTCAAATTGATTAAATCGAATTTCCACATTAGCAAGACAACTTGGAGGCAGTTAACTAATGTGACATGGCTCTTGTCACTGAGTTAGCTCAGTAAATTTGAGTTGGAGAGGTTGGAGTCCAATTATGCATGTGCGATTGCTAAATTTTAGTAAAATCCAATTTAGTTATTTTCAATTGTATTTAGTTAACTAACCTCTAACTATTGATAGAGTCAGTTGAAGGTCAGTTATGTAGTGGGACAGTAGTCTAACTCACAAATTTGTCAGGTAGCTAATCAATTAGCCCAAAATAGCTAGTGCATGCAAGGAATTCGAGTTCCTCAGCTGAAGTGGAGATGACAAGGAAGTGTAACAGTAGTTGTAAACTAGTTTGAGTGTACAGGTGTTGCATGAGGTCCGATGATCCATCCTTGGGAATTGGGAAATCAATATGGAGAATATTCCCTTTTTTTAGGGGCTAATTTCCTCAGTATTTGCATAAGGAAATAAGAGGCTTGGTGAGAAAATAATTGGCTAAGTGATGGCCAGAGTTTGTTATTGAGCAGAGAGAACAATTATTCTTTTGCAGATTAAGCTTAGAGTTGGAGCTAGAAATTGTAATAGTTTCTATATTCAACTGATCAATAAAAAGAGGGTTGAGGGGTTTTTCCCATTTGGGTTCCCATAGAAATCATTGTGTATTTTTGGTTTCTATTATTGCATGTCTATGCATGTTGTTCCAAATTGTGATTTCCATTCTGCAGATCAGTATAGTAGAATTGTGTCTCTTGTTTTTCAATTTGAAAACTTGAGCACTTCAATTTCTATCAAATTTCTACATGGTATCATAGGCTTGAAATCACATTAGAACCAATATTTCAAATTTGTCTCTAAGGAATTTCGATTTGGCATCTTTAGTGCATCAGATTTTCTTCAGGATTGGGAGAATGTCTTTCAATAGACTAAGATTGGAGTATGCCCTAGAGGGTATGTTGAATTTCATAGCCTGGAAGGATCGAATGGAAGCAATGTTTGATGACAATGGTGTGCTATAATATATTAAAATTCACATTGCAAAACCCCAACAGTCTGATGCACAACAGTTAGCTCAATGGAAGAAAGATGTTTCAAAGACTAGGAGAATTCTTCTTGAAGGTGTGAGAGATCATGTGGTCTCAAATCTCCACAGAAAAGAGACACCATTGTTATGTGGAAGACATTGACTGAGTTATTGGAAAATAGAAGTGACCATAGAAAATTGGCCCTAAAAGACAAACTTCGAAACATCAGGATGCATAAAAATGACCCGATCTCGTAGTATCTTTTCGAGTTTACACAAGTTCGAGATGAGGTTGGAGGGGTTGGTGTGAATGTTGTAGAAGATGACCTGATGATCATAGCTCTTCTAGGCCTTCCAAACTTCTAGCACAGCTACCAGGACTCTGTGAAGGGAAAGGAAAAATTACCGAATTGGGAAAGGTTATGGTCCGATTTGATTCAAGAAGAGTTCAAGAGAAATAACAGAGATGGACCATCATCCAAAATTGAGGATGAAGAGAATTTTTCCTTGGTTGGAAAGGGGAAGAATACTTAGAGAAAACTTGAATCCAACCAAAATAATGGCAAGAAGAAATACTTGAGCAAGATAAAATGATTCCACTAACATGAATTCAAACATTATGCAACAAAATGTCTACTCAAGAATTCTACCAAGAAGCCTTCAGGAGGAGGATTAAGTGAAGCACTGGCTTCATAATTCGAATTAGACTTCACCCTAATAGCATGCATGGCCAACACTATTATGGGGAGTGTGTGGTACCTTGATTTTGGTGCCTCGTTCCATATGACAGGGTGCAAGGAGTTTTTCAGTAGCCTGGAGGAGAAGGATCTCCATATGCATATTGAAATGGGGGATGATGGGAGGTACAATGATACATGAATTGGTACTATCACATTTGAGAGGGAGAAATCCTCCCCTCTTCGCCTCAAAGATGTTATGTTTGTACCTAGGTTGAAGAAGAACTTGATCTTTGTAGCAGTATTGGAGGATCGTGGCTATGACGTTATTTTCAGTAAAGGGAAATCACTTTTGAGACACATAGCTACCAAGAAAGTGAAGATGATTGGGGTTTAAGTGAAGAACCTATACAAACTTGAGGTGGGAGATTACACTGCATTAAGCAATAAGGCTGAAAAAGTATAGAGTCAAGATGTTGGAGAACTCTGGCATAGAAGATTGGGTCATCTACACCATGGTGCCTTAAAAATCATGCATCAAATTACCATCGATCTCCCTTGACCAGGAGAATGTCTGCAAGGGTTGCAGATTGGGGAAATATGTCAAATCCACTTTCCATGATTGATAGAGCATAGTAGATGTGATCTTTGAACGAGTCCACTCTGATGTTTGTGGACCCTTTTCTATAGCATCCACAACAAAACATAAGTATTATGTTATTTTTATTGATGATTTCTATAGAAAATGTTGGATCTTCTTCATGTAGAAGAAGGATGATTTTTTCTCAAAATTTGTTGAATTCAAGGCATTGGTTGAGAAGGATACTAGGAAGAAGGTGAAGGCTCTCAAGAGAAACAATGGCGTTGATTGTTTTTGCATGCCTTCAAGTATTTTTGTGTGAAAGAAGGTATTTGAAGGGAACTGATAACACCCCATAACCCACAACAGAATGGGGTGGTTGAGAGGAAGAACATGAGCATAGTGGGAGCAGCAAGGGCCATGTTGCATGATCAAGGGCTGCCATTACATCTATGGGAAGAAGCATGCAACACAACAATCTACTTGCAGAACCAAAGTCCTCATAGAATACTTGGCATGATCATACTAGAGGAATATTTCTTTGGGAGAAAGCCTGATGTGTCTCATTTCAGAATTTTTGGAGCTTTAGTTTATTGCCATGTCTCCAAGGATTTGAGGAAGAAACTTGAGCCTACAACAGAGTTGGGAGTTTTTGTAGGATACACAAAACTCCACACAATTATCGGGTGTATTTTCCTTCACTGAGGATGAAAGTTGTGAGGAGAGATGTCAAGTTCAATGAGGAGAAGGCTATGATATTCCCTCTAGAACAAGATTTGAGTATCCCACCAAAGCAGGAGCTTTTATCTCTAAAGGAGGGGCCCCAGGATGAGCTTCAGGAAGTTGTAGAGCATCCACATGCAGTGGAGCACATAAGAGGCAGAGTGGAGGCACCCACTCAACCAGAATCTTCCAGAGAGGGGAGAAAGAGAACCAAAGAAGTTGATAGACTGTTGCAGGATGCAAGGGAGAATGTGGGAGCCCCCACATCATAATAGATGCAGAGGGTGTCACTTGATAGGTACATAGGGTACATGGCTCTCATAACATAACTCATTAATATAGAGCCTTCTTCATTTGAGGAAACAATTTCTCAACCAGTTTGGGTTGATGCCATGGTGGAAGAATAGAAATCCATCATGAAGAACAATGTATGGGAGGTGGTGTTGAGATCAAAAGGGAAATCATTGGTTGGTTCAAGATGGATATACAAAGTGAAGCATGCAGCTGACGGGAGCACTGAGAAGTACAAGGCTATATTTGTGGCCAAATCATTCTCTCAGATAGAGGGAGTAGACTATGAGGAAACTTTTGCACCAATTGCAATATATTCCTCAATCAAATCCATTCTAGAATTAGTTGCACAGATGGGGGGGGGGATCCACCAGATGGATTTGAATACTGCCTTTCTCAATGGTGTTATTGAGGAGGAAATTTACATAGAGTATAAAGAAGGATTTGAGACATATGATCGAGATTCGCAGGTGTGCGGACTCAAGAGAGAATTGTATGGTCTCAAACAAGCACCCCAAGCATGGTACACTTGGATCGAAAATTATCTTTGTGGATTGGGATTCACCAAAAGTGAAGTAGATGAAAACCTCTATCAAATTGTGGTATATGGTAAGTTTCTTATTCTTGTTTTGTATGTTGATGATTTAATATTAACAGGAGATGAGCAGTTGATTTTCTCTTGCAAAGAGGATCTTGCAAGGGAATTTGAGATGAAAGACATGGGCCTCATGCATTACTTCCTTGGGCTAGAAGTATGGAAAGGTGATAGTGAATTGTTTGTGTCTGAGGGGGAGTATGCCTCTGAAATACTTCAAATATTTCACATGGAGATTTGTAATCCCATGGTTACACCTCTAGCTACAAACTGGATGAAGGGGAACACCACTTCAGGTGAAGAGGTTGATGCTAGCATTTACAGGCAACTTGTGGGGTCTTTGATGTATCTTGTGAACGCAAGACCCGATATGTGCTATGCAGTAAACCATCTTAGTCAAGCTATGTTGAGGCCTACCAAGTTATATTGGAAGGTAGCAAAGCATGTGTTATGGTACCTCGGAGGCACTACCGAGTATGGATTATGGTATAGGAGGATAGAGGGAGTGAAGCTTCAAGGCTTCACTGCTACAGATTGGGCAGGGAGTCCATCAAACATGAAAAGTTCTTCAGGTGTTATCATCAGTGTTAGATCCATAGCTATTTCCTTGTATATCATGAATAAAGAGGTCTATGGCACTCAGGTCAGCAAAGGCTGAATACATAGCTGCAAGTCAAGCAACATGTGAGGCCATATGGATGAGGAAAATACTCGTGGAACTTTTCATTCAGGGGATGGATCTGAAAGTGATATATTGAGATAATCATAGTTGCATTAAGCTCTCCGAGAATCTGGTATTTCATGACATGTCCAAGCACATTGATATCGGGTATCATCATTTGTGGGACTGTGTGTAGAGGAGAATGATGTTGCTACAACACATTCCAACTGAGGAGCAAGATGCTGACATCTCGACAAAGGGATTTTCAAGAGGTAAATTTTAATTCCACGGGTGCAGATAGGGGTGGTGAAAAATCCCTTTCTTTCTAAGAGGGATTGTTGAAAAAAATGTAGCAAGAAAGGATCAATTTGACTTTAGCCTTAGTCAAATTGAGTAAATGGAATTTCCACATTAGTAGGACAACTTAGAGGCAGATAACCAATGTGACATGGCTCTTTTCACTCAGTTAGCTCAGTAAATTAAAATTGGAGGGATTGGAGTTCAGTTGTGCATGTGTGATTTCTTAATTTTAGTAATCCAATTCAATTATTTTCAGTTGTATTCAGTTAATTGGCCTCTAACTATTGATAGAGTCAGTTGAAGGTTAGTTGTGCAGTGGAACAACAATCTAACCCAAAGATCTGTTAGTTAGCTAATCAATCAACCCAAAATAGATAGTGCATGCAAGGAATTCAAGTTCCTGAGTTGAAGTGGAGATGACAAGGAAGTGTAACAACAATTGTAAACTAGTTTGAGTGTACAAGTGTTGCATGAGGTTAGGTGATCCATCCTTTAGAATTTCACAATCAATTTGGAGAAAATTCCTCTTTTTTAGGGGTTAATTTCCACATGATTTGTGAAAGGAAATTGAAGGCTTAGTGAGAAAATAATTGGCTAAGTGTTGGCCAAAGTTTGTCACTGAGCAGAAAGAATAGTTATTCTTTTGCAGGTTGAGCTTAGAGTTTGAGGTAGCAATTGTAATAGTTTATTCAACTGATTAATGCAAAGAGGCTTGAGGGGATTTTTCCAGTTGGTTTCTCCTAGAAATCATTGTGTATTTGTGGTTTTTCTTATTCGATGTCTATGCATGTTGTTCTAAATTGTGATTTCTATTTCGTAGATCAGTAAAGTAGAATTGTGTCTCTTGTTTTTCAATTTGAAATCTTGAGTAGTTGCAATTTCTATCAAATTTCTACATGAGGTTTGAAGATAAGATTGAAGACTGATGATGTGTAATCATGCGTCTTCTCACGATTCAATCCTTTTGTAGTGAATCGTGAGAAGAAAGACTCTTATTTTAAGTTAGAGGCTAAGATGTCAATCTTGATTCTAGTTCTTAAGCAACAAACTTTCAAGTTGTTTGTTTTTTAAACTTATATAAATGCTTCATTTGTAAGCAAGAGAGTAGTTCAAAAGTTCATATATTTTGGAGATTTTTATTATTGTGAAGAAGACTATGTTTATGCATTTCATATAAAACAAAACTATGTTATGGTGTTGATATAACTGTGGAATTTTTATTGAATTGGAACTTTTCTCGTTGGATTTTTTAATGATTATTAAAATTATATATATATATATATATATATATATATATATATATATATATATATATATATATATATATTATGTTTTAGGAGTTTTTTTGTGATAATTTGGGGAAATAATTTATGATCAAATTATGATTTCTTGTTATTTAAAATGTATTTTTGACTATATATATGGATTTAGTGCCTTGAATTGAGACACTTGAATTTGGGGAAAATTCACAATTCAAAGTTGTAAAATCCCACCTCATTCTATATATTATATTATTCCAATGTATGCAATTTTTATTAGTCTTTTGTTATTAAATGCATGGTGATAAAGAGTTACATTCATAAATAAGTTGACTTGGAAAAGTTGAAATCTTAAACATAATGTTATATGAATCAAATATCAATTTCTTTAAATATAATTAGATGTTTTGATGTTATTTTGCGGTTAATATAATTAGATATATTATATGAATTAATAACAATATTTTTAATATAATTAGATGTTTTGACGTGATTTAGTGGATAATACAATTAGATATTTTGATATGGTTTAATAATTAGGAGACTCCCCTTGTTGGGGTGACCCATTTGACTCTCGCCTGCTCCCTAGATCAAGACGAGGAAGGAGTGCAAGTTGAGGACCACAATGGGGAACAAATAGAGTCTCACCTAGGCATGGCGTTAAGGTGTCAATTGCTTTAAGAAGGAACAACTAATCACATTGAATGAGTCTTGAGTGAGATTTTACTCGAGCTCTCACCCCCTGCAAAAAAATCATTCCACAATGAAGGTAGTCAGTGAATGCGCTGGTACTCTCGAAGAAAATTGTGGGAAGTTTAGAATGTATTTGGGAATGTTTCTCTGGTTAGCAATGATTTATACCATTCAATATGTTAGAGTTTGGACAAGGCAAGGAAACAACACTGTGGGCCGTGTCTTTTGTGACGGTGTAAGACGAAGGACTAAACCCTCATGGCCTTGTCCATTTACCTCGATGGGTCTTTGATATTAGATGGCACTCACTTTTAGCCAACCTTACTAGTTGCATAAGCTTCAAAGCCACCAATTACACCAAAGCAATCTCTAGTCGGATATTGCTTCATTTGGTTATCTTATTGGAGTGTGGCGACTATTCTTTGTAGTTGGAATCTATCTCCTGTAATGTGGGTGATTAATGTTGCTTATGGTATTCTCTTCCATTGATTGCTTCTACACCCTCCCTTCATTTTCTTTATACTCTTTCCTCTGTAGTCAATATACCCAAAGAAAGATCCCATATGCACTATGGGGGTGGGTGTCATAATTCTAATTCCTGAGGAAGAGCACAAGCCCTAGCCTCAGTAGACATATATCTTAAACATGCCTCGCTAGTGTTCTGGCATGAAATCTTGGATATTGAACAAGAATTGGTGGATGAGAGGTAAGAACTCTTATATTTTGAAGTTATGGAAGAAGTGGAACATTGGGATCTGGACTTGGGCACACTAAGAGAAAGTCGTAATCAATATTTTCACACAATGGACTTGTACTGACATGTTAATAATTTTTTGGGAAAAGTATTGTTTGACCGCAACGAGAACTCCTTTGTCACATGGAAGAATTTCATTTTCTATACCATATTATGTACGAGAGAATGCAAAGAATGGAAAATCCTCTTCTATGTGACAAAGACCAACAACCTCCTAACCCACTAACATGCCCCATTCCATAAGTTTAAGTTCAATGATAAACTTTGGCATGGTATAACTGGCAACGTGCATGTTAGTATATTTGGTATCTAGCACACATATTTATTATCCTTATGTTCATCAAGCTTTTATGGCTTTCAAAGCCAAATTCTATAAGTCATGTCATTGTGAGCTTGATCTTCCAACAACTTTATCTATCCATGTATGGAAATTTTGAGTCTAGTCTTGGTCATGGTTCTCAGTATTGTTCTAGATCAGACAACCCAAACTTGATCAAGGAGTCCATCTTCATAATGTATTGTATATATTTGAAAATATAATATAAAGAGTATGATCTTACAAAAAAAAATGATTTGTAGACTTTGGTTTATAATAAATTTAAATGAAAATAGTTTTTTTGTATAATTGACATATGAGGTGTAGACCAATTGGCTTGATTGGGGTTTAGTCCCCATGAGATTCAACTTCAAACCTCATGGGTAGGGGTTGAGGATAGAAGCCATTTCGAGGAAATTAAACTATCCCAAGGGGCATCCAAGATTTACACACATATTTTTATTTTTTAACATTGATTTATTTAAATTATCAAAATAAATTTAATGTGTGTGGCTTTAAGTATTTTGAAATAGTTTAAATGTGGTGTTTTTAATATTATTATTACAAGTTAGAATTTTTATTGTTAAATGTATGGATTGAAGGAAGAAGTATTTATGAAATATTTCGATTAAGATTAAGGAAAGAAGTGGTTATGAAAATTTTCCATGACAAGTAATATTAATGTCAGTTTATCTAGATTTTGGATTTATCTTGAGTTAAGAGTGATTGACTTTTTTGTGGTGAATTCGTATAAAGGTTTGCGTAAGTGAACCAGAGAAAACCCATGGGAATGAAATTAAACCACGAATGAGACTATGAGTGTGAGTTTGACAAGGGGGTGACAAAGAACCCAATGAGTCACAATAGAGATATGTGGAATTGTGATTTTAACTAAATTGGATAAGGATATTAGTGAGGGAGCCTTCAACTAGGGCAAGAAATGAATTTTGAATGGTTTTCTTTATTCAAGCACGTAAGACATGAAGAAAATGAGAAGCATCAATGAACTACTAAATTGGTGAAGGTCTCCCCTTTTATGTTTTGTAGTCGCATGATGACCATACTTTGTTGTGTTAATAGGCCCTAACTTAGTAATGGAAGAGCAAAATCGTGATTCTTGTATGTGAAGTAGAGTGGAACTCATGTCCTGTACTTTGATTTGAAATCCATAGAACCATGAGAGAAGTTTTCCCTTAAGGGATTCATTTTTGTGGTGTGCGGATCCATGATGCCCATACTTTGTTGTGCTATTAAGCCATGGCTTAGTAATTGAAGAGAAAAATTGTTATTCTTGTATGTGAAGGAGAGTGGCCTTCATGTCCTCTAATCTAATTTGAAATCTATAGAATTCTAAGAGAAACTTTCCCTTAAGGCATTAGATCTATCTATGGGGTGGCCATCTGCAAGGAATACTACAACGTAGTTGAGCCTATGGTTGGGTGGAGAATAGCTCTTCTTCAGTTTCCAACAAGATTAAGTGAATCAGTTAAGTGTATCTATTTCCTTGCTAATGATATGAAATTATTGTTTGTTGTTTTATGAATTATTTGTATATTGGTTACTTTGTATGTTTGTAATGATAAGCTAGGAGTTGTTATGTTGGTTTATTGAATATGTAAACTTGATGAGCTAAGTAGAGTTTTGTTTGGGTGCTAACTATTACTTCCTTCATGATTTTATATATATATATATATATATATATATATATATATATATATTGATTGTAACACACCTAGCCCCCTAATCCTTGATTAACGTTGCAGGACCTCTAGGCCCAACCTCTAAGGTTACTTTATGGAGGCGGGGATACAAAATTTCCTCCTTCAAACTCTTCAAAGCTAATTTTTGATATTTCCATCATCTTCTACTCGTTGAGAGCTTTCCAACCATATAAGTTTTGTCTACAACCAGGTCTAGGACAAGAAGTTATACCCAAATGAAGTTTTTCTCCTCTAAGTGCCATGTGGCCTCCACATCGCTTCTATGTGGCAGACATGTGGCATCCTCTACCCACTTGTCACTATGATATAAGGTCATATCACCAATACGTGGCAACCCTCACCACATCACCTAGAATTCCACACCATGTTCTTTGTCATGCTTAGATGGTTTGGGAGGAAAACCTGAAGGTCTTGTTTAGTTCTCCTAACACCCAAAGCACAAAAAACTTGACTTTCATCATGCCACCGTCTAGTGACAAGAAAGACATATCTGATAATTGACATGGCTTTGAGTCTAATTAGTATTGGGGGGTCATCTTGATACGAAGGATCTAGCCTCTTGATAAACCGACATCCAACTAACAACTAATGCCGACAAAATTTTCCAAATTCACCTTCCACTGGCATGACACAATAACCATTTTCATTGCATAATCCCATCTTGATAGACATACTTTTGCTAACAAAAACATTCATTTCATCCGACAAACTTTTCAGGGTCCATTAATATTAGTGACTCACAAGAGTCCAACAACACTTGACACCTAACACTTGGTCCCATCACCTAACAACTCTTGAACTTCTGTCAAGTGTCAACTAGTGTGGGTTCTATTTATAACAAGGAATTTATGCTTGATAGACTCCAATACAATCCCCGAATCATCAAAAGTTGAAAGTCCGACACTTGATAGTTGATAGCTCACTAGCCCCCTTGGGCTAAGCTCATGGCAGAAAAATACCACTAGCCACATGAAAATGGGTTAATGATGATGACTCTAACCTATGATATTTCCATAAATTCATGCTAGTTATTGAGTTCTCCTTCTGACTAATGATGGATAACAAAGGACATGACTATTTCTGTCATTTGATGGACTCATTGGAAATTGTTGATACCAAGGGTTTGCGATATGATTTGTTTCAATTAGCTCTTGATACCTTAGGTCCTGATAGCCTGATACTTTTATACCGAAAGCCCAACGGATTGAAAATTCCCTTTCTTTCAAAATCTTGGTCACATCTCTCGATAGCCACATGACTAGGGGATATGAAAAAGACTTCCAACCCCAAAATTCACACTTAGTCATACCACTTCAATTTCAAGGAGGGGTCAATCCTCAAAATTAAAGGTTCCATCCACGAATTTCCCTAGGCTCTGATAGAGCCTCTCAGTGTATTATAAAGGTATAAAATAAATTTAGACAAGGCCAAAGAACTACCTCAAACATTTTCGTAGACTCAGAAAGCTTCACTAGCATAGTGAGGTCTCTTATAGACATTGCCTTCAACCAAATATCTTCACTAAAAAAGTAAAAGGTGGCCACTAGCCTAAGTTCATAACTTCTCCCAGTTGAAGGAGCTTTTCATCCTTTCATCAATTATAAGATAAAGAGGCTAGTACATTGGCTTCCCTCTAGAGATACATAGTTCTCTTGAGCAGAACTAGACTTCAATTCTCCTCATTCATAATAGGAATGCAACCACAATCACTCTTATTCCACAAGTGGCTTGGGAAGGGCTAGTCATAATAACAGATTACAAGAAAAACCGTAGGCTTGAATCAACACATGCATACCACTCGCACCTCATGCATCTCACAACCTTTCTAGACAACTTACTTTAGAGAATTACCTTTGTATAGACCATTCACTCATCAAGGAAGTAATGGTTATTAACTAAGCACTATAATAAAATACTTCTAGCTCTTCTTTTATACAAATTCAACAAATCATCATAACACTTATACACACTATTCACAAGCCATGCAACACCTTCCTATTTTGGGAAACATGCCCCAAAGTATACCTCCATACCTAGAATTAGTCACGGGAAAACAATTAACAACTTGGAAATTGATCATAATACACATTTATCCATCTCAATATTGCAATATGCATAGGATATGGCATAGCCATGATCATCATGGAGCGTTAAAAAACTATGACAACCCTCTCTTTACCCTTGATTTTGTAAATTTAATTAGAACTGTGAAAACTAGCATGGAAGCCATGATTGACTGAAGCAAAGTCTAGTGAACACTTGAAAATTAAATACTAAGTTTTAATGTTGGCTTGAAGGGAGGGACACCATTGATCCATTGTATAAGGGGGAAAGCCTATTGTGTGTTGTGAACAAGCCAATAGTTAGCCCAAGTTAATGTCTGAGGTCGGTTGTAGGCTAATTAACCAACCACCCTGACAATTTGTAATGAGATGGGATTGGGAGCTGTGGGTACAAGGTCATGCCCATTCCCATCCCCCTCGTGGATTGAGAATGGGGTGACAACCTGAGAGAAAGGAAGAGGATGAGAACAGGATAAAAACATTCAATGGTGAAGGAAAGAACAACAAGAAACATTGTGGAGGAAAAAAATACACAACGACAAGGTTCTTGGAGACTCTCTCTTGTTTTTTTTCTTTCATTGGGATTGATCATCTCCTTCTAGAACGAGGAGATAACACATTCTGGCTTGCAGTGGAGCACGTGGAGTTGATGGATTCATGGAAAATATGACCAAGTAGTGTTGGAGTTGATTGTTGAGCCCTATGCTTTGTGACTTTGGGTGTTATTCCCTATGATTTCCTGTTTGAGGCCATTGGATTAGTAGTCTAAGCCTATGTGGTCAATGGGAGGCTCAGTGGATGACCAAATCAATGTGGTGCTTTCTGTATAGCTGATAAATCACCTGGACATGGAAATTTGAGTCATTGTGGTGCTTGTTGAAGAGTTGATAAACCACCTATAATGGACTATAGACCCCTTGTGGTGCTTGCTATGAAAACATCACTGATAAACCACCTGCACAGTGGATTTAATCTCATGGACTGAGCAATACCCCATATGGAACTTGGGTGAATCCCTATGAATAAGCTCAGAAGAATGAGTGGGTCACCTGGATAGGGAAATTTGAGTCATTGTGGTGCTTGTTGAAGAGATGATAAACCACCTGGATAGTGGATTGTAGACCCGTTGTTGTGCTTGCTATGAAAAGACCACTAATAAACGACCTACACGACGGATTTAATCTAATGGACTGAGCAATACCCCATATGGAACTTGGGTGAATCCCCATGAATAAGCTCAGAAGAATGAGTGGGTCACTATGGTGCTTACTTCCATAGGGTTGTTGACAAACCACCTGGATAGTGAACTCCACCTTCTGAGAATTTAACGAAGACTTTGACAAGGTAATTTCCCTGAGCAAGCATCCCCTCAGACTTTGGAGCTGGCTTGGGGATGGTCAACTATAAGAAAGTTATAGTGTAGTTGGCATATGGTTGGGTGGAGAGTGGAAGTCCCTCCTACAGTTGCCAACCATCTTAACACACACAAATAAATATAATTGTTTAGGCATAATTGGATTATGGATTGTGACATTCCTTATTGTTCTTATAACTAATGCATGGCCATGTATGCTCATGAGTAAATGCATAATGTTCATTATTATGTTCATGATTAACAATATATCTTATATGTCTATGGTTGTAATGAATGCTTAAATTGTGAAGCTTGTGACCGTACTTGTGAGTTGTAGGATATATGGTGTATATATGAATTGATGCATATGTGGATTGTGTTGATAACTACTTAGTTATGAATACTGTGAAAAATGGTGGGGTTATACACCTTCATATTATTGCTATGGTTGAGAAATGTAATGGTTTTAATGCTTAGAAATTTCATGTTGTTTATAAGATAGGTGGTAGTTTTCTTGAGTAGTTATGCAAACTTATATTCCTTATTGAGATGATTGGTAGTTCACCTCTCAGTAAATAAGTTTAACTAACCTGCAATAAAGGACACAAAGCTAGCTTGTCTATCAAATTTCCCTGGTACAACATTGCAACTTGTGTGGATTGGATTTTGGGATCACATTCCATCTCTTAGTTCTAAAGTTGGTGAAATTAGGACCCTTTCTCATTATCGATTATGGCACTGCATGGTAATGGCCATGGTTTTGGTCCTTGGGCCATAAATCACTATAAACTAGCAATTAGAGCTACCTTTTGTTGTACATATGCACTAGAGCTCAAGGTCCATGACTGCGGGCCTTGGACCGTATTATCCAGGAGTCATACCCACAAGTCAAGCAAGGGGCAGTGGCCCCTTTTTTTAAAACCCATTGGAAGGGAAAATATATGGAATTTTGTTAGATTGGTAAGTGAAAGATTTGGTTAATGTATTTATGTGAAGGACAGACGAATCTTGACAGGTCAGTACTCAGACCCCGGTCTAACCGGACTAGGCATAAGATATGTTATCCTACGAGGCAGTGGGCCTGCGGTGGAACCCTCGCCACTGGAACTTTGCCATCGTACAACCAAGCCATTGGGCCCCCAAAATAAGTTGGGTAGATCAATTGAGTAATCGGGCCGATCCGACGTGACGTGGCTCAGTGTGGACCCCACCATCTCTCAATCATTGGCATCAAACACTTTCAACATTGGGAGTAGAGGGGAGAGCAGTTGGGTCGATTCGATGTGAAGTGTGTGGGTGTGGCCCCATCGAGCTTGCAGGCCTTCGAGTCATCGAGTAACATGGTTCTGGTTTGCGGAACGGAGGAGAGGCCCGATATAGTATGACGTGGATCTGGGGCTCCACCACGGTCAGCGACCTCGGTCTTCAATCGTCTTACACGTCGATCTCATTCAGCATGTGGAGTAAATCCAACCTGCCACAATTTTGTGCATGTATACCCCATGATGATGGCTCGTGGGGAACCGAGTAACATGGATATGGTGCAGGATGACATGGATGTTGGGGCTCCACCACAGTTAGTGACCTCAAGCTTTGGTCGTCTTACATGTCGATCACATTCAACGCGCGGAGTAAATCTGAACCACCAAAATTGTGTGCATGTGGACCCATGATGATGGTGTGGCAATGCCACTTGGCTCAGGGGAATGTCATGTCGGTGCCACATGGCACCTTTACGATGACATGGTCTTTTTAATAAGCCAAATTTCTAACGAGCATTTCTTTCGAACCAAGATTTTGAAATGAAAATTATATTGTTGAAAAGCTCTCTACAAGCCCGATGGAATGATGTTATCATAATTAAATTCCATTTTTTTTTAAAGTTTTTTCATAACAAATCTTGGAGATTGGGTCAAACACGAACCCTCTCATAATAATCTAGGATGGACAAGGGGTGAGAGGTGGTTACAATAACATTTATTTCATTGAAGAGTCTAAGCTGTTAACTAAGCAAAAATATACCATATTTTTAGCTATTCATTCATATACACCCATCATGCATTTCTAACGTCTATCAATGCATCATTGCAAGCAAGTATAATAATCAACATAATAATATTCATAAGATTTTGTATAGTAATGTCATTATATTAACAAGAGGTAGATACACTTATCCAAATCACATAGACTTGCTAGAAATTAAAGAAGGGTGAGCCACTGTCCACCCAACTTTAGGCTTAGCTACATTACTATTTATCTTGTAGTTAACCACCCCCACTAGATTCAATGCCTTAAAAGAAGCTTCACTCAAGGTTGTTCAAGGTTTCAAATTAGGTAACATGGATGAAGGCCCCTCTCCTTCATGTATAGGATTCATGATTTGCACTTCAATACATAGTCATGGCCTCCTACAAAACAAAATATGGCCACCTAAGTCCTGTAAAACACAAAAGATAACCCTTCATTGCTCAACCAATCCCTCAGTGCTTCTCTTCTCTAGTGCCTTACATGCCTCAAACAAACCAAACATTTATAAATTCTTCCAAGCTTCTCATTGATCCTTGATCCAGTTCACTTCAAAACTCACTTCCACACCAAGCGATTGTCAATTAGAAGACATTCTAGTCACCTCCTATACAAAGTCACATCATTTGCACACTAATATGGATTGATTACGTTCACTTAATTCATGGGGCGCTGGTTCTTTTTGGTATGCAATCTCTCCCAGTTTTCAGTCTTGTTCTCTCTGAACTATCCTCTTTGTGTCTCTCTCTTTCGACTTTCCTTTGTCTACCCCATGAGCAAAAATGACCTACTTATAATTTTTTGATTTAATTGTTTTTTATATATTAATTTTAGATTTAGGGGTTTTATTATCATATAGATTTTCACTTTGAAAAATTGATCCATTTCAAGGTGTAATCAATTTTTAGTTAACGTCAGTGGAATTTAGTTTGGGTAGGTGGGTAGAATCGTTGTGATCCTTCCCATCTCGATTCAAGTCTTGTAAGTTGACATGTTCAAGCTTTGGAATAGAGTAACTATGTTGCACTGGTAAATGAGCATATAGTGTAGACTAGAATGAGTAACTATGTTTTTTTTTTTTTAACATAATCGGTTACTTGTATATTATAAAAACATCAGGGACTGAGTCCTAGTACATAGATATGATAGATCAAGGCGATGAGGATCAAAAACGGGTTCGCAGACCCTTGTTCCTCATTGCTACATAAACGATAATTGAAATTAAAGAGGTAACGGCTATATTGCCGAATAAAAGAGCCTCCAAGCCAACAAAATTTACAATCCATAGTTCCTAGGGGAGTTTTTGGGTAATAGAGTCATCAGGGAGGGGATCCTTCCTTGCACTGGCTCTAGTTGAAGCCTCTGCTTGCATACTTTGGGTGAGAGTCCTGATATGCTCTAAAGCTTCCTCAAGATGAGTGCACCTGCCCTTCAAGGCCTCGATTTCTGCTTTTTGCTTCTCAAGCTTCTTCCGTTTCGATCTGCTGTCTGCCTGGTAATCATCCTTGAGTTCGTTGAAATGTTTGATGAATCTGTTGATCATGAACGTATGCGCTTTGCAAAGTGAGCAATCACTGTTGGTGATGATCTTTTCAAAAGGATTGTTGACAGGCACCTGAGCACCTTGCTGGTCCTGCTGATCCGCCATTTTACTGAACTGGTGAAGAATGTCGACGAGCTGAGGATGCGGGAGAGGACAAATTCCAGGGAGGAGGGCGATATAAGGGAGAAGAGAGCACAGAGAGGGGGGGAGCGGAGCAGCACAGGGAGGGACAGAATGACAGGGGAGCAGAGAGATGCGAGGGAACGCGCTGCTACAGCCAGTAAAACCACCAGTTAGCAAGAAATTTAAAACAGAAATAAGGAGACCTGAGATTACCACTGTCGAAGAGCGAGGACCGAGCTCCCGATGGCTGAGTGCAGCTTCGTGAAAAAACCTGTGCTTAGAGGAGGCGCAATCCAGAGCCCTTGCAGCACTGATAGATGAGAAGGCGATGAGGCCCAAGCTGCTATAAATAGAAGGAAGGAGGTTTCTCGGGTGCATGAGCCAGTGCTGGGAGGGTCGACTCTTGAAATGACTGTGATCCCAAGAAAAGATCTTGCAGCGAGCGGTGAAGGTACGAGGGTGATGATCCAATGCGCAGAGCCAGTAAATGGCTGTTGGGGATGAGTGAAACTCCATGTCGAGGCTGGGAGAGGTGATATAATCCATTGCAGGGGGGCGGATTTGAGATGGGATGGACAAGTTTGCGCAGTCGAGGAGATATGGCAGAGGGTAAGGAGATTCGGTGGTGGACAAATTTCGAGGAGAATGATGCCTGAGGTGACTCGGATTCTGAGAAGAGAGGTTGGGATGGGATTGATTAGGGGATAGCTTTGTCATAGACTGAGTCATTTTCTCTGACTTGGCCTGTCTGTCTGCTGGCTGCCTTGTTGGCCTGTTCATCAGCCTCTGTGTTGCTGCTCCTTAGGACGTGTTTGAAGGTGGCCCCGTTTATTTCTCTGATGTTGTCCATAATCCTGGATTTGATGTTGTTCAAGGCCATTTGATTGAAATCCCTCCCTGAGACCATAGCAGCTATGATGATAGCTGAGTCACCCATTATAAGCAGGTTCTGAAGGCCGAGTTTTCTCACTATGGAGGTTCCCAGGAGAAGGCTATATGCCTCAGCCTTGTTATTGGAAATTGTACCCAATCCCCACTCGTAGGTCACGATGGTTTTCCCTTGAAGGTCTTTGATGACTCCTCCTGCACCTGCTTGGCCCGGGTTGTTTTTTTAGGCCCCGTCGAATTGAAGGGAGGGCCTCTTTTGATTTTGAATCCATTCTCTGATTTCCTCTTTGGTTCCTCTTAGCTTCAATCACTTTTTTTCTTACCTGTGCTTACAGTTTTTTGGATCCTTGCTTCATAGCTGAATTTACCCATCCATTCCATTTCTCTTGGATCCCCAGGTTCATGGTCTGCTTGGGGTATTCCATTCGCTCCAATGGTCTCGGAGATGAGGGCAATTGTTTTTGCAAGGGTGTTGGAGATGCTGGGATTCTTTTTGTTGAAAATGCTTTTGTTTCTGGCGTTCCAAATTTGCCAGCAAAGGTTTGAAGGAATGCTGTTCCACAACCTTTTGGCCAGGGTCTTGCTTTTTTTGGGATGAGGATAGCTGTTCCCCCAATTTTTTTGGAGGAGGGTAACCTGATTGGGAAGATCACCAATCATTAGCAGGCTAGTGATGAGCTTCCAGCAATTTTGAATGAAGGAGCACTCTAGAAAGAGATGATTGCTACTTTCTTCCGCTGCTCTACACAGGCAGCAGATTGAGGGGCCGAGGATACCCTTCTTCCTTAGATTTTCCGCTGTGAGGATTTTGCTTTTGAGGAGGGTCCAATTGAAGAATTTGACCTTTGGGAGGCATTCTGGATTCCAAGCCACTTTGTGAAGAGGCCAGTTGTTTGTTGCTGAGGCATTTTGGAGGATTTTGTATCCTTCTTTGACTGTGTAGCTGCCACCATTGGGGTCCCAAACATATTTATCCTCGGACATACTGTTAAGGGGAGCTGAGCCTGTGAGGGATATCTTGAGATCGGCCCACAGATTCTTTAGATTGTTAGGAAGGGGAAGGGGCTTCCAGCCTAGCCATCTGTTTTGATCCCAAGAGGAGATGTCATAAAGGGTCTTAAGATTTTTCCCTTCCATCCACAGTTGCAGGGGCCTGAGATTTGGGAGAGCTTCCCTTGCTTCTGAGCCCATTATTCTATCAGTCCAGATGTTGATGTCTCTGCCATTGCCCGGGACTCTTGAGATACAGGCTTTGAAGTGAGGGAGAGTTTTTTTAATAAGTTTCCAGACTGGGGTGCACTGCCTGTCAATAATGGTTTCTGATAGGATATTGGAGTTGGCCCCATTCAAATATTTCCTTTTGATGACCTCTGTCCACCAGGCTCCTTTTTCGTTGAGTATTCTCCAGATCAACTTAAAGCCCATGGCCATGTTGGCTAATCTTGGAATTCGAATTCCAAGCCCTCCTTTTTCGAAGGGTAAGATGACCTGATCCCACTTTACAAGACTGAACTTTTTGGAGTCCTGCCTTCCTCCCTGCCACAAGAAGCTCCTAATGATTAATTCCATATGCTTATGGATGCTGGCCGGGGCGAGAGTGGTTGCAAACTGATAAATTGGAAGGGCTGAGAGAATGGCTTTGATAAGAATTGTTCTTCCAGCCAGGTTGAGCCAGGACACCCCCCAGCTCTGAAGCTTCCCTCTCAGCTTCTCTATTAATTTGACCCAGATTTCGGTTTTGACCGGCTCCTTAGCTAATGGTAATCCTAGGTACATGAAATGGGTCCACTTCCTTTGGGCAGGGATGTCCAAGATTGTGGAGATTCTCTGGATAATATGCCTGGGGATGTTCCAGGTGTATATCATGCACTTATTATTATTGAGCTTGCCTCCAGACACTTGAAGGAAGAGCTCTAGCGTTTTCTTGAACCTTCTAGCCATGAGACTGGAAGCTCCTCCTATTAGTAGAGTATCATCAGCGAAGAGAGAGTGGTTTATCCCCTTGGTTCCCCGCACTATGCTGATACCTGTGATTTCTTTTAGCCTGCGTAGATTTTCCAGGTGTATACTTAGAGTTTCGGCCATGATGATGTAGAGGAAGGGGGAGAGCGGGCATCCTTGTCTCAAGCCCCTTGAGCTTCTGAAAAAGTTACTTGGCCTGCCATTAATGAGAGGGGCTGTCCAGGGGAATGAAATACACTCCATGATCCTGCTGATGAAGGTTTCAGATATGCCAAATTTCCCGAGGACTGCCTTGAGGAATTGATGATTGACTCTGTCAAAGGCGTTCGCCATATCTAGTTTGATGATCATGCCCTTTTCCTTTCTGTTTATACTGCTGTGAATTGCCTCCTGAATAAGAATAATATTGTCTGTTATTTGTCTTCTAGGCACGAAGCCTCCTTGGTTCTCAGAGATGAGGGAAGGGAGAAGCTTTTTTAACCTGTTAGCTAAGATTTTGGTGATGATTTTATAGGAGACATTGCATAAGGACATTGGGCGGAATCGATCAAAGGATTGGGGATTGGGATCCTTGGGGATGAGGGCTAAGTAAGAAGATTTGATGCTGTTTCCCATTTTGCATTTCGAAAAGAAATTCTTTACCATTCTGATGTAATCCTTTTTGATGATTTCCCAATGGTTTCTATAAAATGCCACAGTGAACCCATCTGGGCCCGGTGCCTTGTCTTGAGCCATGCTGAAGATTGACCACTCGATTTCCTCTGGCGTGACCTCTTTGTCCAGCTCGGTGTTTTGTGCTGCTGATATTTTGTTTTCAATTAGGCTGAGAAAATCCGAATTATCGGTGGATTGAGGGTCTGCAGTAAGAAGAGCGCAGAAGTGCCTGGACGCTGCCTCCTTTATTTCCTCTTGATCTCTGAGCTCGCTTCCTTCCATCATTATTCTCTCTATATGATTCCCTGCCCGCCTAAGCTTAAGGCTGTTGTGAAAAAATGAAGTGTTTTTGTCTCCGGCTTTGAGCCAAAGACAGCGAGACTTTTGCCTTTGCTCTTCTTCCTCCTCTCTGTTCTACTTATACAATTCGTTCTCTTTGGCCTGATCTTCCTCTGTGTACTGTGCTCTTTCTTTTTCCTGGCTCCATTGTTCCAACTTTGCTTGGAGGTCGGTTCTTTTTTTGCTTTCCTCTGCAGCGTAATTTCTTGCCCATTGCTTAATGACAGTCCTGAGAGATTTGAGCTTAGCTTCCCAGATGTAGTGGGGGGAGCCAATTATTTCTTTTGCCCATTGCTCCTTGATCATGTTTCTGAATTCTTCTTTGCTGTCCCAAGCCTTGTTATATTTAAAGGGAAGAGGTCCCATGTTCTTCCCTTTATCTAGTGTCAAAGCCACTGGTTTATGATCTGAGATGTATCCTTGAATGATTTTGCTTTGAATATTTGGAAATCTTGCCACTGTTCTTTCTTGGGCGAGGATTCGATCTAATCTCTCTTTTATATTGTTGATGCCAGTTCTTTTATTGGTCCAAGTGAATCTCCCATTTTGCGGAGGTATGTCCACTAAGTTATGGGTTTGGATTATTTCTTCTAATGAGTCTCTTGAAGGATCAGCGTAGAAGTTTCCTCCCAGCTTCTCATCAGCATTCCTTATAAGATTTAGATCCCCTCCAAGGAAAATGTTCCTTCCCTGTACTGTCATGAGGTCTGAAGTTATTGAATCCCAACATGAAGCTTTGTCTCTATAATGATTGGGAGCGTAGATGTTGTATATTGAGTATTCTTCTTTCGTGGCTATGTTCTGCATGTCTGATCTTATCCACCATCTGTACGGCTTTTGATCTTTGAGTTCCCATTTGTTTTTGTCCCATATTGTCCCTATGCCTCCTGAGGCACCAGCTGCACTTATTGCTATACCTGCATAGCTTCTGCTTTTTTTTATGTGATTTTGGAATTCTTGTTCCGTGATTTTGGTCTCCTGGAGAAGGAGAAGGTCTGGATGTTCAGATTTGAGAAGGTCTCGGACTGCATTTGCTTTTAGGGAGGAGCCCATCCCCCTACAATTCCAGGAGACCAAAATCATCATTTACCTTGTTTGTTGTGAGCCCCGCTTTTCTCTTTCATTTTTTCTCCGCTTCCTTTGGTTTTATCTAGGTATGTGTCCATTGGTTGTTGCGTTCCGGTAGCCATTTCTTTTGCAGCATTTTCGTCCCTAATCTCTTTGTTAGACTTCCTTCCAACTTTTCTGGGAGGGTCAGTGGAGAGGTTGTTTTCCTTTGTTTTGTTCCTGGTTAAGATTCTTTCCACTGTTGGGGGAGGAGAGGGCTGGGGGGGGGAGATAGGGGAAGGGGTTACAGTGGGGCCTCGCGGGGAAGGGGGGGGGATGGGGGGTCCTCTGCGGACAGGGTTTCAAAGGGGTTGGAGGAGGAGGGGAAGGAAGGGCCAGATCCAGAGGGTTGAGAGGGGAGGAAGGGGTTTTCATGGGGGTTCTTTGAGGTTGGTCCAGGAGGGGGGTTTGATTTTTTCTTTTTGACGTGCTCCCAGGCTTCTTCAGGGGCTTCAACAGTGCCTTCAGATACATTTGTTTTAGATTTACTACACCTATTGGCGAAATGCCCATATTCGTGACATACCTTGCACTTGAAGGGTAGCTGCTCGTAGTCCACTTGCTGTATGTGCGTCCACTGATCGACTTTGAGTTTGATTGCTTCCGGCAGTCCCTTCCCCAGATCTACTTCGACACATATCCGTGCACATGCATGCATGTTCTCCTTCGATTCAGATCTGTCAATATATTTACCGACAACGTTCCCTATGGCTTTTACTGACTCGTCCCCCCAGCAATGAAGCGACAAATGGGGCAGGCGAACCCAGACGAGGACAGCGTTGGGGACGTCCATCTCTGGATCGAAATCTGGGGTCCATCTGTTTAGGTAAAGACCCCGAGAGTCCATGAAGTAAGGGCCGTTTCTAAAGATGAGGTTCCGGTCCTCCATTGATTCGAAAAGGAAGGTGTAAAATCCTCTACCGCAGAACCTAATTGTTATTTTCCCTTGCACCATCGAGTTCTAGTTTCTCTCGACCCATCTCTGAACTGATCGGGGGGAGGGCCACAGTCCTGTGAACTGACCGACCAGGCCTCGTTCTGCTAAGGAGACTGCTGCTCTCCTCGGGAGGGAAGGAGGGAGCGAGACTTCTGGGATTTCATCTAGCTTCTTGATGAACTTAGAAGCTGTAGGGCGGATTTTTCCTGCTGCATTCTCAGGAATGAGAGAGGCGAACGATTTTTCAAGGTCTTCAGGGTCCTGAGACGGGGGTCCATTTCAGGCATTGGAGGAAATCTAAGAACTCAAGAGGGGAACCGGGGAAGGCCCCAGGGAAAATTTTAAGAACCCCCCCCAAATTTATAAATATAATAAATGGGCGAATCTCCATGGTATATAGGAAAAATGGAAGGCGATTTTATCAATAATATAATATGTATATATAATTTTTTGGCGAATCTCTCACCAGGCATGGCGAATATTTTACTCAATTATAAAATCTTGTAAGATCTTGGCAAGTCTTTCACTAAATAATAAAACTTTATAAAGTCCTAGTGAATCTTAGCATAGGCTACATGCTGGTTTAATTCCCCCATTTAAATAGGCTACATTCCAAGTGAATACCATGGGTCAATACCATGTGCCATTTTGGTGAATACCATGGGTCAATACCATGTGCCGTTTTTATTTTTATTAGAATATTTTACTCAATTATAAAATCTTGTAAGATCTTGGCGAGTCTTTCACTAAATAATAAAACTTTGTAAAGTCCTAGTGAATCTTAGCATAGGCTACATGCTGGTTTAATTCCCCCATTTAAATAGGCTACATTCCAGGTGAATACCATGGATCAATACCATGTGCCATTTTGGTGAATACCATGGGTCAATACCATGTGCCATTTTTATTTTTATTAATTCTAATATTAGGGTTAATAATGGTTTTTTGCATGGTATTAATAACAATCTAGTCCATGGTATTTGTCCCATAGTGTTTTGGCCATAGGTTTCACCTAAATATAACCCATTTTTTGAGTGTTTGTAAATATAAGGTGACTTATGGAGTAAATATAAAAAAATATTTTATTTGTTTACCATACCTCTCGTTTATTTATATTTTTATTAATTTACCATACATCTTTTACAAATATGGTATTTGGCCCATAGGATTCATTTAAATAAAACCTCTTTCTTGAGCCTTCATAAATAGAACGAGGGTTATGGACTGCCTTCATAAATAGAACGAGGGTTATGGACTAAATATAAAAAGAGGTTTTATTTATTTACGATACGTCTAGTTTATTTATATTTTTATTTATTTACCATACTTTTGAGTAAGTATAAAAAGACGTTTTATTTATTTACCATACCTCCACTTTACTTATATTTTTATTTGTTTACACCCTTACATGTATATAAGGTGACTTATGGAGTAAATATAAAAAATGTTTTATTTATTTACCATACCTCTCATTTATTTATATTTTTATTAATTTACCATACCTCTTTTATAAATATGGTATTTGGCCCATAGGATTCACTTAAATAAAACCTATTCTTGAAAATGGGTGAATGGATTCACTTAAATAAAACCTATTCTTGAAAATGGACGAATGGAAGGTTGTAAGTCCTAATTTCAAGGGCTAAATTTACCTTTTTTACCCTCTCCCTTAAAATAAGGTGGGCTATTTGAGGTGATTTGTAAAAATGTACTATGATACAAAATATTCGCCCACTAAAAATTTAAAACCCCTTAATTTCGCCAAAGGGCGAACATTTGCCCCTAAAATTATCCTTGGAGGCCCCGGTGCTGGGGGAGGGCAGGAGGCCCAGGGGCCAAGGTGGAGTCAGCAGAGGGAGGGCGCAGGCCTAGCAGTGACGCTGCCAGGCACAGGGGCGCAGGAGAGATCAGGATCAGAGCTGCGCGCAGATCGCCGATTTCTTCAGAGCCGCCATCTCGCCTTTTTCCAAATGGTGTTCATTATTAATCAGAATGAGTAACTATGTTACACTAGTAAATGAACATATAATGTAGACTAGAGTAACTATGTTGATATGCTATGGTCGCCTTCAAACAAAAAGAACCCAATTACTTTCCCAAAAAAAATCCCATTACCCAATTTTTTTATTATAAATATTCTTTAATTAAAATAAATTCATATTTATTAATAATGTCTATTTATAATAAATATATATTTAAACTAATACATACATACACATACACTACGGGATACATTGATACCATAAAGATATAGTGGAAATAGATTCAGCACCATCAAAATCGTTTAAAACACCTAAAATTTTGAAGTTTAACAATTATAACTTGAATTTACAAAAATCCTCGCTGAATTTTCTCTAAATATGACCGGAATTACCATAACTTTTCAAGCAATTCTTCCAGCTAATTAAACTACAGCTACATAAATATATCATTAAAAGCTCGGCATTTCGCCACCTCGATATTGAAGTTTCCTTTCTTCGTAACAAAGCAACGCAAGTGTTGTAAAGGACAAGCAAGACCGAGTGGAGGACGCGTGTAAGCCAGCAGCCACGAAAGGCGTGGCTCGCGATTTTTCGGGTTCAGGAATTTTTGAAGTCCAGAATTTGTGGTAGACTAATAAATGTTGAAGGTAGTGCTTGCATTAATCGGAAAATAAGTCAGAATACTTTTCAATGATAACAGCTAGACTACAGCTCTGGTATGTGCTGAATAATAATTAATTTATAAGTACATTGAATTGATTTTTTTTTTTTAAATATTTATTAAATAAAATTATTAATATTAATAATATAGTGCTAAGTTTATTTATATATTAAAATTAATAATTTTATAAATTTCAGATTTAAACAATTTAAAAGTAACATTATTAAAACCTAGGATATTTAACTTTATTTAATTGGAATAACATAAAATTTGAAGCGTTCAAATCGCCCTTATATATTCCAATGTATCCAAACTTTTATTATTTTGTTATTGAATGCATGGAGCTAAAGTATCACATTCATACATAAATTGACTTTGGACAGCTGGGCATCCTCAATATAATTTCGTATCAATTAAATATCCATATTATTAATATGGTAATTAAATATGCAAATTTTTAATATAATTAGATGTGGTTTTGTGATAAGAAAGTAAATATAAGTGAAAATGAAATAAGTGTTTTAATTTTTAAAGTTGTTTTTTAATTAGTCTATTTTAAGCATAGATTTAAGATGCGGAAAGGATCAAATCTTTTTAAGTGCAGAATTTTTTAAAAATAGAAAAAAAAAAAAAAAATATTACATTTGTTTCATCCCTTATATAATTTAATGAATTTGTAGTGGTGTTTTTTTTATATATATATAATGTGTAATTGTTCATTGTTTAAATTGTATTTTTGAATGTTATATAAAGTAAATTGTTTTTTTTTTCTCTTTTTATACAAAATTAAAATATTTTCTTTTAACATTTTTTTTTAATATATAGATTTATATGAAGTTGATATTAACATAATTTTTTAAATAGCTGATTTAAATCATGTATTGAAATATTATAAATTAGTTACCATAGATCTTCATATAGTTTCTTTAAATTCTATGTTGAAATGTTTTTGAAAAATATAAGTTTTAAATTTCTTACTTTTATATATTCTAAATGCTTTATCCTTTTTTTAAAGTTATATGAAATTATATTGAGTCACGTGGATATGGAAGTATTTTATTTATGACTAAGAGTAAATGAAATATTTTTACCACATTGTGTTGTAATACCAACCACAATTCTAATGACCATAGTGATGTTATTGATGTCTTTTAATTTTTTTAATTAAAAATAACTAAATATGCATATTCTTCTTTTTTTAGCCGATATTATTTTTTTATTTGGAGAATATTCTTCTTTTTTTTAGCCGATATTATTTTTTTATTTGGAGAATATTTTATTTTTCAAGGGTCTATAGGATCAAATCTTTTTCACTCTAAAAAAGGTTTGCATCTCAAGAGATTTGATCCCTCTCTGTGCTTGGTAGATTTAAGATGGATCTAGGTTAGTTTAATTTTCTCATTTAAATAGGTTGTATTCACAATGAATACCATGGGTTCTCATAAACCTGGAGTTCAAAAACTACCCGTAGATCCATTTTAATTCTAGATCTACTAAGGGTCGAGAGGATCAAATCTTTTTCACTCTAAAAGAGGTTTGCATCTCAAGGGATTTGTTCCCTCTCTCTACCTTAACTACCCAACAAAAGTTAATAAAAATAATAATAAAATGTAGAATTTTTATTTTTATTATTTTAGTTTGAATTTATTTTTATTTTAACTTAGCAATTGTCTATACGTGAGACTTTTTGAAAAGTCTCCCAGTTTATTTTGGGATCTAATGTATCTAGAATCCGATAGGATTCATTGAAGTCACAAGTTTTATAAGTGAATTGTTCGTGTTTTTGAGGGTGTTGAATCCATCCATGTAAAAAAACCACTTAAAATAACACAAATCAAGATTTGACCACACATTTTTTCACTAAATATAGGGTTATTATTGTTTTTTATTTTATTTTATGTTGACCCTATCAAGACATTTCATTACACTGTCTTTACCATACTAGGCCTAAGATAACTTAAATAATTGACCTCTTGGCACAAAATTATCAAGATAAATTAAATATTTGTTTAAACATTCTAAAATGATGTAGTTTAATTAATAGATGAAATGACCATTTTACATTCACTAGGTGCAAAATTATCAAGATAAATTAAATATTTGATTTCTTGGCACAAAATTATAAAGATAAATTAAGCATTTGTTTAACATTCTAAAATGATGTAGTTTAATTAATAGATGAAATGGACATTTTCTACATTTATGACCCTTTTTCTATTTTGCCCAAAATTTGGTAGAACTTTTTGAGTATCATTTAATCTATTTTTTTTTAAATAGCTTAATTTTCATGGGGTAAACACCCACAAGAGGATTAAACCTTATATCTCACAATTTACATACCACCTCATAACACAAGAATTACCAATTGAGCCTCCCCTCTTGCTTAATTATAATGAATATTAATATAATTTTATTATTATTATTATTATTTTAAATTTAAGGAAATATTTGTATTAAAAAAAATTTAACCTTTATTTTTATTTTTATTTTTTTAACTAAAATGAGGATTTTGTATTTATATGCAAGCATGCACCTAGATCACAACAAATACATTAGGTAGTACATAGCTATATTATCTTAAAAAAGATTTCATGAGTCCCATTATGTAGAAAAAACTATAATTTTTTATGGAGGGTCTCCAGATTGGACAACAAAAATTGGTTTTGTAGGGATGTCTCATAAGACTGACCCACCAAAAAACAAAATTTACATGTCATACTATAATTAATTGATAATGCAATCCTTCATAACTGTGCAATGCTAATCCATTTAGCTCTAAGGAATATGAGAGGGTCTCATTTGACCATTGATTTTTAAATCTCCCAATCTTAATTTACACCCTTCATTCGCACATAAGTCTGCTTCTTTATTGAGATCAGCGAGAACATAGAAATTATGTGCGTCTTTATTGAGATCAGGAAAGCATAGAAATATGTTATTGAAGAGAAGCCGTGGGATGCTTTCCTAATTATTTTCATAAGCCTTTCTAATTTTTTGTTCCTCAAGGGGGAGCCCTTCACCAAATGTTGAATAAGAAGGAGGGAGTCTTCTAAAACAATGAGAGAAGTTTTTTTTTTTTTTTTTTTTTGACAGAAACAGTTATGTTGATATATTGATTCTTGGCTGGAAGGCCTTAATTCAGATTACAATGAGGTAAACAGAGATCAGATTTCTCATCTACCGGGCACCAAATGGCTTCCTTTCTAATGAGCCTGCGAATTTTGCTAGCTGTAGTTCTTGTAGCTTTGACTATTTTTCCTAAATTACAAATGCAAACAAACTGCTTTAATAAGAGACAATAAAATTTTTTAAACAGACGGTTAAGGGATGGGGTCCCAGCCTTCATCTCCGTCTCTTAGAAGGACTCCGAGGGGAGGAGAACAACTTTGTTGGCTTCAGCATCGGCATCTTTATTGTTGTCTCTCTTTATATGAAGAAACTCCAAATTCTCAAAGGTATTTGTCAAGAATCTGATTCTGCTCAGAAGTCTTGATAATCTTAAATATGAGGGAGAGGAATTATCCACCATGGCCTTTATAATGGACTGGGAGTCTCCAAAAATAGTTGCATATTTGGTACCCAAAGAGATGAGCAGCTTGAGACCCTGGAGAAGAGCCAGAGCTTCGGCTTGAATGCTGGAGTTGAACCCCACTCCCCAAGCATATCTGGATTTGATTTTGCCATCTGCGTTTTTAATAACACCACCTGCTCCGGAGCTGCCGGGGTTGCCTTTTGCAGCACCATCGAAGAATAGAGTTTTTCTTGCCTTCTTTTTGCAAAGATCAACGAGCTCTGCAGCATTGAAACGGATTTGCCAATGCTTAAGGATATGAGGGGGTCTGAATTTATCGATGAATTGGAGGCCCAAAGCATCACCCCAAGCAGCGTCATGATTGCTAAGATCTGCTCTGTCTAGCTGGTCTCCTAAACATTCTTTCAAATGACTTTTGATTTTTACCCAGATTATCCTGGAGTCACTCTTTTTTCCATTGAAGATCCTATGGTTTCTTTCCAGCCATATGTGCCAGCAGGTTAATTTAGGAATAGCGAGCCAGGCTTGTTTGATATGCAGATTCTGAGATGAGCCACTTGGATACATGTGCTTCCATTTAGAGAACAAGTCTGAGTAGTGAATAGGAGGGGCGAAGTTAGAGTTTAAAGGCTTTAACACTTCCTTCCATAGATCGGCTGCAAAACTACAGGAGAGCATCATGTGAGCGGCAGTTTCTTCGTGGTCTTCACACAGCGAGCAGCGAGAGGGTCCGATAACGCCTCTTTTACGAAGCCTGTCCTCAGTTAAGATCCTGTGATGGCAGAGGAGCCAGCAAAAGATGTCTATCTTGGGAAACGTTGACTGAGACCAGATCCCCTGCCAGGGCTTCGGATCTGGCAGTACATTCGGTTTCTGAGAGAGATGATTGTAACCTTTTGAGACTATGTAATTGCTCGGGACCGAACCCCATCCCCGCATGCCTGCTTTCCTGGTATTCAATGGGTCTTTTCCTTTTAAGTGAATGAGGAGGGTGGCGTATTCATTCGATAGATGCGATGGCACCTCCAGATTTCTCCATCTCTACCAGTTGATGTTCTCCCATTGCGATAGATACCACAGCGTTTTAACGCCTGCTCTATCCATCCATTCTTTTTACTGAGACAGGGATCGATCATCAGCAAGGGGGTCGCTGCTCATAATGCGATCCTCTCAAATATTAATGTTCTTTCCGTTTCCAGGTATCCAATGCACATGTTGTTTAATTAAGAGAGAGGCTTTCTCGCACAGCTTATGTATCATAGTTCCAGTGGAGGTAATAGGATTGTCCAGGCAGCGTGCTCTCTGCCCACGGAAGTATTTTTTCCAAAGCGCAAGCTGAGCCCAACCCGGGTTTGGAGCAATTATCCTCCATAACAGCTTTGTGCCCAATGCTATATTTTGTTTACTGATATTCTTAAAATGCAGCCCGCCTTCCATTCTGGGCAAGGAGATTGTGTCCCAGCTTATTAACGGAATTCTCTTCTCATTTGCTTTGCCACCTTTCCAAAAGAAGTTTCTAATATACTCCTCCATTTTCCTTGTGATGCCAATGGGAGCCATCATCACTGCAGCCTAGTAAATGGGAAGGCTATTCAAAACAACTTTTATAAGAACTGTCTTACATGCTAGATTGAGCCAATTGAATCCCTGGGAACGAATTTTAGACTTGAATTTTTCCATCAGAGGCAGCCAATCTCTGCTGAGGGCTCTTTTTTGGAAGACAGGGAGGCCCAGATACTTGAAGGATGACCAAGTAAAAGAGGTTGCAAAACCAAAACAGTTAGATATGGCTTGAATCGATCTGATCGTTGCATTCCAACAGTAAATGTGACATTTGCCTTTGTTGAGGCTGCTTCCTGAGTCTTCGCAGTAGGCATCCACCACTTCTTTGAATCTTATAGCCAAGGGTAAGGAGGCAGCACCCAGCAAGAGAGAGTCATCCGCAAACAGTGCATGATTTATGCTTTTAACACCTCTTGCTATGTTTAGTCCCATTATTTCTTAGTCAGTCTTCTTTTTATTCAAGAGGAAGCTGAGGACAGAGGCTTGGAGGACAAAGAGCAAGGGGGATAGGGGACACCCTTGCCTCAGCCCTCTAGAGGCTTTGAAAAAGTCAGCGGCCCTCCCATTCACCAAAGGGGCGATCCATGGCTCACTGATACATGCCTTGATCCAACTGATGAATTTGGCCCCAAACCCAAACTTATGCAAAACATCAAACAGAAATCTGTGTCTCACCCTGTCAAAGGCGCTTTCCAGGTCTAATTTGACAACCATTCCTTTCTCTTTCCGGGTCAAGCTTGAGTGAATCGCCTCTTGGACCAGGATATAATTATCCACTATCTGTCTTCCTTGAATAAAACCTCCCTGATTCTCTGGAATAATGGAAGGAAGAATAGTTTTCAGCCTGTTGGCAATCACTTTTGTTATCAGTTTGTAGCCTATGTTGCAAAGGGAGATGGGGCGGAATCTGGAGAAGGTGTTGGCTCCTTTTTCCTTAGGGATAAGGGCCAGGAAAGCCGAATTGGTGCTACCCCCTAATTTCTGACAAGCTTGAGATTTCCGGATCATTCTGCACAAGTCTTTTTCCACAATCTGCCAACAATTCTGCAGGAATCTGGCAGTGAAGCCATCTGGGCCCGGGGCCTTGTCAGGTTCCATGGCAAAAAGAGCGATTTTGATTTCTTCGTTGGTGACTTCTGCTTCCAAGGACTGGTTCTTTCTAGCCGATATCAGAGTGGGCACCTCATTGACTAAGGTGGAAGTCTGCCCCAGGGCCTCTTTCTCACTATACAGGTTTTTGAAATGGAGGAAGGCAACATTTTTTATACTTTGCAGATCTCTGTGATTGGTGTTCTCTACCTTAATTTCGGAGATGGAGTTGAAATTTTTCTGAGCTTGAGCTTGCTTGTGGAAGAAGGCAGAGTTTCTATCTCCTGCCTTGAGCCAAAGCCTCCGAGATTTGACCCTCCAATACTCTTCCTCGGCCGAACTTGCTTTGAGAAGCTTTTGCTGAAGATCTGCCTCCTTATCAAGGACTTCTTTTGTGATCACTTCATTTTCCGATTTCATTTGATGGTTCTCGAGGCATTCTTGAATCTTTTTCCTTTCCATTGCTGGGTTAGGAAGGGATTTTGCCCAAGTTTTCAAGGCAGCTTTCACTCTCCTAAGATTTTCTTCCCAAACAAAGAAGGCAGAGCCGTTGACAGGTTGCTTCCAAGTGTCTTTTACTAATTGCATAAAGGACTGTTCCTTGACCCAAAGGGAACTGAATTTAAAAGGAATGGGACCTTGATCCATGTGGGCCACAAGATCAAGTTTGATGGGTCTGTGGTCAGATACACTGCAAGGGAGAATATGCATTCTAGATTCTAAACCAAGAAGAAGAAAGGAACTTTGAACAAGAAATCTGTCTAACCTTGCAGCTATGTGACCTGGACTGAGCCTTCTGTTGGTCCAGGTGTACTTGCCTGACGAAGGTTTGATGTCGATCATATCCCAGTCCTGGAGCAGATCCTCCACCCATTCACGCGCCGGATCCCTTACTATTCTTCCTCCACGTTTTTCCGCTAGAGATAAAGTGAGATTTAGATCTCCAGAAATGATGATATTTGCTAAATATTCAGATTCTGCCAGTCCTTTGATGGAATCCCAACAAATCTTTTTCTCTCCTGCGCTAATTGGAACATACACATTAAAGAGACAGAGGGTCTTAACTGAGTCTGCATGTTTCAGCTTTGTGAACAACCAATGTGGGTTGGCGACCTCTTTAACCTTTGAGAATTTGTTTGCATTCCAGAGGGTGCCCAGGCCTCCTGAGGCCCCCCTGGCTAAGACTGCTTGTCCTTCACTTCTTTTCCATAAGTTTTTCCGATATGGAGGAAGACCTTATCCTCCATTTTAGTCTCCTGGATTAGGAGTATGTCGAGGGAGTCGGATCTTATCAGACTTTTGATGGCTTCTTCTTTTATTTTGCTTCCCATACCCCTACAATTCCAGGAGACAATCTTCATCACTTTCTTTTGGAGTGGGGAGCTCCTTTAGAGCTCTGGTGCTGGTTTCTAGTCATCTTCGGGGTTTTAGCTAAAAGTTTCTCAAGGGTAGGCTGGCTTCCTTGCAATTTGTCCTTGTAAGTCTCCTTCTCCCTTTTTTCGCAGGGCAGTTTTTCGGCCTCTCAATGATCTTCTGGCCGAGGATTGCAAGATTGCTATTTCACCTTCTTCTTCTGAGTCCTCCAAGCTTTGTACTTCCTCAGCCTCTTCTGTGGGTATCTCTTCCATTCTGTCTACATTGTTTTCAACTTGCTTTGGCTCCGAGGGGGGCTCTTTGTGGGGTGATCCTTCATTCTGTATCTCTATTCCTATAGAGTCCTCTGTTGCTGAGCTTAGCTGGATGAATTTATTTCCTTGTTCTTCCATGTGAGAAGTTTGAAGCCCAGAGCCTGTCTGGGAAGCCTTGGCATTGTTGTTTCCAGTTCTTGGGGCTTTGCTTTTGGTTATTTTGACCTGCGTCCATCCTTCCCCCTTACTTTTCTCTGCTTCACTATTTTTGGACAGTCCCTAGCAAAATGGCTGTAGACATGGCACTTCCTACACTTGAACGGAAGCTGCTCATAATCCAGTTTTTGAACATGCGACCAGCTTCCAACCATAATCTTTATTGCCTCAGGCAGACCGACCTCAAGGTCAAATTCAACGCAGATTCTAGCACAGTCAAATTGATCTCTGTTGTTGGCGCGGTCAATGAATTTGCCTAGGGTATTTCTGATGTGTTTGAGGGATTCCCAGTTCCAGCAGTGCATTGGCAGATTGGGCAAATGAACCCACACAGGGACGGCTGAGGGGACGTCAACTGATGGGTCAAAGTCAGGCATCCACTTGTTAAGATACAGCCCCTAAGGGTCCATGAAATAGGGACCATTGCGGAATATCAGCTCCTTATCTTCTTTTATAGCAAACTCAAACAGGAAGAAACCCTTCCCCAGAAAGTACGAGGTAACTCTGCTTTTAATGAGTGGCGCCCAGTTCCTTGCGACCCAGCTCTCCGTGGTTTTGGGGGAGCGCCAGAGCCCAGTGAACTATCCAACCAAAGCTCGCTCTGCTAAAGAAAGGGCGACCTGGATTAGCTTCTCAGGGGGAAGCGATATCTCAGGGATGTCGTCCAAACGCTTTACAAATTTCGCAGCCTCTGTCATTTTCTTCTTTGGAAGAGAGTTCAGCAGGTTGACAAAAGCCTCGACTTTAGAAGAAGGGCGTGAAGGGGACTCCGTTGAGGCAGCCATAGCTCGATCTAATCGAGCTCACCCAAAGCCAGCGATCATATCCCCCAGAACCGCTCAGAAGGAGCCCCAGGAAGGAGCAAGGGCCGATCCACCGATTAGAATGACGGACACCTCGCAGAAGAAGCGTCTTGCAGAAGAGGGAAGCCCTCCAAAACGGCCTCAGGGCTGAGGCGACGGCCTCAAGCGCAGGGATATGCAGGCGATCCGATCGGTGCGAGCTCAGAGCCAAAAAACAAAATCCAAAACAATGAGAGAAGTTACTTGATTTTCTTTGGCTAATTGAATCTCCTGGTAGAGGACATAAGCTTTAGCTTGGTTATTGAGCCTACATTCTACAACCCACTATGACCCCGTGTGTAAGTAATAATATAAATAATTTTGGCTAATGTCGGCAAATCTTAAATTATATATAACTTTGTAATCTTATCAATGGACTAAGATTAATTATTAAACTAGAACTATGTATTTGAATAGATAGTAAATTATCTCATGCTTTTAATAGTTCTTTTATCATATACTTGAATTTGAATGGATCATAAATTTACCTTTAACAAATTTTTTTACGACATTAAAATTTCAAATTGTGTAAAATTTTAAACATTTTTACTCTTTACTAAAGTCAATGTCATTTCTTAAATCAAAGGAAAAAAGTTAATTCAACACAAAAAATCCAAAATCTTGCTCCAAAATCTTTTAATATTTCTTTTAACTAAAAATTTGTAAAATGAATCTTTAAAAGGAAAAAGCCATATCCTAGAGATATATTAAAATATTTAAAGACATAAATATTTCCACATTAAAGTTGTAATATTTGAAAATATTAATTTGATATATTTTTATTATAAATTTTGTCATTTTGCTATGTAAAAAAAATCATTAAATCTAATATTGATATTATAATATTAATTATTATTATTATTATTATTATTATTATATATATAATTTTTTTTTTTTTTTTTTTTTTTTTTTTTTTTTTTTTGGATAAAGACTATTCTATTAAAAAAGATAAAAATATTTACAGAGAGGATTAAACCTCTGAGGGGGCCGTAGCCTGCCCATCACCAAAGAGACTTATGCAGATAACAAACTTCATTCCTTTTACATAATTGAGAGTTTTAGAAGCGAGAATTGAAGTGAGCTTGAGAGACAAAAAACTAGACTGTCCTATAGTTGATCTATGCTTCAGAGGTAGCTGATCACTTACAAAAATACTATCCTTTAAAGCTGCTATTACAAAAAGATCCAAAACCAGACTTTTGACCTGAAGACTGTAACATTTCATGCTGATATCAAAAGAAGCCGGAGACATGCACAAAAGGAACCATGGAAACATAACTTGAGTACCAAAAAACAGAAGAGGGACTGCTGTCATGGCATTTGAGCCAGAAGTCTTTAATCCTGCGGAGGAGAGCCTGTCGCATCCACGTTTTCCTGGTTGGGGGAGCCAATCCAGGTCACCATTTCATTGTCTTCAGCTCCCATCATACTGCCTTCTGGGGGAATAACAAGATTCAGAACGCTTCCAGAAAAGCGCGCTGGTTCACAAGCAAGAATTTGCTCTTGTGGTGAAGCTGGCTGGGGTTGAGGGTCTTCCTGAAGGCCATCCTCGTGCTGCTTGGAACTGTCATTGAGGACTACTCATGTCACCCTGAAAGTCGCTCGTATCTTGAGACTGAGACTGAGCCCTGGAGGTGTCATCCGAGCTCATAAGCTCATCTTCCTCCTCCGAGAAGATAACAGTGATAGTGGCTGAGATTAAAGGCTTATTGAGCCTACTTCTGAACTTGAACCGGGTAGTTTGAAAGGAACTATTCAGGGAGGGCCGAGAATGATCAGAGGGCGGAGAGGATGTAGAGGCAGAGACTAAAGGAGTGATGCTTTGAGGGGCAGAGCCACCACGACGCCGAGAAACTCCACGAGTACCAGAATTGCTTCCACGCCGGGGGACGCCGCGTCGACGAGCCATTGCAGGGTGCACAGGCAGCTTGGGTAAATAGGATGACCGAAACTGGGGGGAAGGCGACCAGACACAGGCAGAATAAACCCAGTTAATAGACCAGACACATGTGTAATAAACCAAGTTACTAGACCAGACACAGGTGGAATAAACCAGGTTAAGAAACTAGGCACAGGCAGAATAAACCCAGTTAATAGACCAGACACAGGCGGAAGAAACCAAATCAATAGACCAGACATAGGCATAATAGACCAGGTTAACAGACCAGAGGGGCTTCCATACACCCTGAGCGGCGCAGGGGTGCGGAAAGCATAACGAACAGAGGAAAACCGGATTGCAAATGTCAGCTGCAAACACCAGAGAGCACGCCATGTTTAAATCACTTGTCTGAAGATTTCGAACCGGATGAACAATAAATGCTGTGACCAAAGCCTTAATTCCACAATCTGCTCCTTTCATGTCAGCTGATAACGAATTGTGTAAACTGCCGGATCCGTCCAAGTGTGTGGACAGCTGCCGCGATTGCATGCATTGTATTTAACATGTAGTAATTACACCCGCATCCGGGGATTATAATATTAATATTAATATATTATAGTATAAATATTATTAAATTTAATAATTTTGGATTAATGTAATATTAAATTCAATATATTGTTTAATTTGTTATATTATAATATATATTAATAAATTATGATATATATTAACTCTAGATATATAAGGAGGGAAGAAAAAGACATAGAGTAATAGAGGTGGAGAGATAGGGGGAGCGAAAAGGGAGAGGAGGAGATACAATGAAGGAGAGGGAAGAGGAGGAATGAAGAAGAGAGGAAGAGAAGAGTGAGAGAGGGGGAGTCACAAAGATGGAAGGGGGAGAGATAGTGACAAGGTTGGAGGGCAGAGAGAGAGAGGGGAGAGAGATAGTGACAAGGTTAGAGGGTAGAGAGAGAGAGAGAGAGAGATGTGGGAGAGAGAGGGAGGTAGGAGAGAAAGGAAGAGAGGGGAAGAGCCAAAGGAAGGACTTGAGAGAGAGGAGGAGAGAGGGAGGGACATAGAGATGGAGTTAGAGGGGGAAAGAAAAAGAAAGACATAGAGAGATAAAAGTGGAGAGAGAGAGAGGGAGTGACAAGCGAGAGATGGAGAGAGAGAGTGTATTTTTGGGGTGAGATAGAGAGACAAAGAAGGAGAGAGGGAGGGAGATAGTGACAGAGTTGGAGGGCGAAAAGAGAGAGGGGAGGGAGATAGTGATAGAGTTGGAGGGCGAAATGAGAGAGGGGAGGGAGATAGAGTGAGTTGGGAGAGAAAGGGACAAAGAGGAAGGAAGAGAGAGAGGGAATGACAGAGAGGAGAGAGGGACGGATAAAGAGGAAGGAAGAGAGAGAGGACAAGACAAAGAGTAGAGAGGGATGGATGAAAAGGAGAGAGGGAGGGACAAAGAGGAAGGAAGAGAGAGAGGACATGGCAGAGAGGAGAGAGGGAGGGACAGAGAGGGAGTTGGAGGGGGAGAGAGAGGTAGGTAAGAAGAAATACATAAATAGAGAAAAGTGGAGAGATAGAGGGAGAGAGGAGAGAAGGAGGTAAGAAAAATAGAAGGTAGAGAGAGGGAGGGGGAAAGTAAGAGGGAGGGAGAGATAGATAGATATGGAGAAAGAGTGTGTATGCTTAGGGGGTGATCTAAAGAGACAAAGGAGAGGCAGGAGGAGATAGATATATAGATGGGCGGTGAAGAGAGGGAAGCATACAAAGATAGAGAGAGGTAGGGAGGAAGGGAGAGATAGATATATATGGAGAGAGAATGTGTGTTTGAGGGGGTGATATAGAGAGACAAAGGAGAAGGGATGAAGGGTGATATAGATATAGATGGAGGGGGGGAGAGAGGGAAGAATATTTCTTGCACAAGATGCATTGATTTCAGTGTCTATGATGACTTATAGTCCGATTCGATTGCTTGCACTAGAAGCATTGATTTTAGTGTAGATGTTGATTTCTATTTATATTTGATTGTTTGTACTAAATGCATTGATTTCAGTGTAGATGATTATTTATAATATTATTTGATTGCTTTCTCTAGATGCATTGATTTCAGTGTAGGTGGTGATTTCTAATATTATTTGATTGCTTGCCCTAAATGCATTAATTTCAGTGTAGATGGTGATTTCTAATCTTATTTGATTGCTTGCCCTAAATGCATTTATTTCAGTGTAGATTTTGATTTCAAATTATATTTGATCGCTTGCACTGGATACACTGATTTTAGTGTAGATGTTGCTTTCTAATCTTATTTGATTGCTTGCATTAGACACATTAATTTCAGTGTAGATGCTGTTTTCTAATCCTATTTGATTGCTTTCATTAGATGGATTGGATGTTGTTAATCTTAAGCTTGTAAATTATTAAAAATATTTTTCAAGAATAGATGGAGGGGAGAGAGAGGGAAGAATATTTCTTGCACTAGATGCATTGATTTCAGTGCAGATGATGTTTCCTTAGAATTCTATTCAATTGCTTTCACTGGATGCATTGATTTCAGTGTACATGTTGATTTCTAATTCTATTTGATTGCTTTCTCTAGATGCATTGATGTCAGTGTAGATGCTGATTTCTAATCCTTTTTTATTGCTTTCACTAGGTGCATTTATTTCAGTGTAGATTTGGATTTCTAATCCTATTTGATTGTTTTTCACTGCATCATTGATTTTAGTGTAGATGTTGATTTCTAATCTCATTTGATTTCTTGCATTAGATGCATTGATTTCAATGTACATTTTGTTTTATAATCTTATTTGATTGCTTGCACTAGACGCATCAGATGTTGTTAATATTGATTATTAAGAATTATTTTTTTCAAGATATATAGTAATACCTAAAAGGACACTTGTAAGAATTAATTAGCTCTCAAAAGTTGCGATACATAGAATTAAAATGAAACAGATGTGCAGAATGAATCCTACTGCAAAGTGAAAATTAATCCTTAATAAGATTGTCTCCCTTCTACATCACCGACTAATTACTAATAGACAATTACATATATTCAAAATTACTAATAGATAGTTGCATATAATAATGTATTCATAATATTTGTAAGAGGAAAAGATGTATTTATAAATATTTAAAAAAATTTAAAATATTCTTGAAGGAGATGTGATATTTGTTTGGAGAAACCAATAATGTAAAGATTTTGACCCTTATTTTTTTTTTTTTTTTTTTTTTTTTAACCAAAATTAGGATTTTGTATTTATATGCAAGTATGCGCCTAGATCACAACAAATACATTAGGTAGGACATAGCTATATTATCTTCAAAAAAGTTTCATGAGCCCCCTTATCCAGAAAAACTACAAATTTTTATAGAGGGACTCCAAACTAGACAACAAAAATTGGTTTTTTAGGTATATATCTCATAAAATGGACCCACCAAAAAACAAAATTTACATGTAATACTATAACTGATTGATAATGAAATCCTTCATAATCGTGCAATGCTAATCCATTCAGCTCTAAGGAATATGAGAGGGTCTCATTTGGCCATTGACTTTTAAATCTCGCATTCTTAATTTACACCCTTTATTCACACATAAGTCTGCAAATTTATTGAGGTCACAAAGAACATAGAAATATGCTATTGAAGATAACCCTTCCTGTTTCTTTCCTAACCAACCTAGATCCATCTTAATTCTAGATCTATCAAGCATCGAGAGGGATCAAATATCTTGAGGTGCAAACCTTTTTTTATTGAAAAACTTGAGGAAAGGTTTGTACCTCGAGAGATTTGATCCCTCTTAGTGCTTGATAGATCCAGAGTTAAGATGGATCTAAGCTGGTTTCAGTCGTGTGCGGCCAAAGAAAATATAACGAACATATGATTAAGTTTATCAATAATATGTAAATTCATCTAATATTAATATAATCATTTCAAATATGCTAAATATGTCTCAGATTAATCTCGTCATTTTAATTGTAATTTACTTAGTCACCTCAGTTTGTTGAGATGATAAATATTGTTAATAACTTTAATGATGAAATAAAAATTTTGAATGTAAAGTGAGAATGTAATAGTGTTGAATGATAGAAAATGTGAATAATAAGAATATAGTCAATTACAAATAGTCTTCATTGTGATTAATCTCAAACTATTTTCTTCTACTATTCTTATTGTCACCCTTGGTATTTTTTTCATCTTTTCATATCGATTATATGAAAAGGACAAGCTAAATCGTAAACCTTTTAAATCTTTAGCTAGAGCTATTGTAGTAAACATCATACCTTGTCTCTCTTTCTCTCCAATATTAATAGGTTGAATTACTATAACAAAAAAATCAACGTATATTGCCAATAATTTTTTGTGTTTACACTGAAATCAATGCATAATGTTAATCCGATCACTTTAAAATTAATGTACCATCATACATCCAATTACATCAAATCAGAAATCAACATCTACACTGAAATCAATGCATCTAATGAAAGCAATCAAATAGGATTACAAATCAACATTTACACTCAAATCAATGCATCTAGTGCACGTAAGCGAATAGGATTACAAACCAACATCTACATTGAAATCGATGCATCTAGTGCAAGTACACAAATAGGATTATAAACCAACATATACACTGAAATCAATGCATCTAGTGCAAGCAATCAAATAGGATTAGAAATCACCATCTACACTGAAATCAATCCATTTAGTGCAAGCAATCAAATAGGATTATAAATAATCTACATTGAAATCAATACATCTAGTGCAAGCAATCAAATATTATTAGAAATCAACATCTACATTGAAATCAATGCTTCTAGTGCAAGCAATCAAATAGGATTAGAAATCACCATAGACACTGAAATTAATGCATTTAGTGCAAGCAATCAAATAGGATTAGAAATCACCATAGACACTGAAATTAATGCATTTAGTGCAAGCAATCAAATAGGATTAGAAATCATCTACATTGAAATCAATGCATCTAGTGCAAGAAATCAAATATCATTATAAATCAACATGTACACTATAATCAATGCATCTATTGTAAGCAATCAAATAGGATTAGAAATCACCATCTACAATGAAATCAATGCATTTAGTGCAAGAAATCTTTTTCCTTATCTCCCAAATCCATCTATATCTATATCTCCCTCCATCTCTCCTTCTTTGTATCTCTATCTCAACCCCCCAAACACATATGCTCTGTCACTCCATATCTGTAAATCTCTTTGTCCCTCCCTCCCTCTCTCTCTCTTCTTCACTCTCTTCACTTTCCATCTATAACTCTATCTCCCTTTGTCTCTCTATATCACCCCCAAAACATACACTCGCTTTCTCCAATCTATCTATCTATCCCTCCCTCCTCCTCTCCCTCTCTCTCTCTCTCTTCCCCTTCTCTCCCTCTCCCCTGATTCTATCTCTCTTCCCTCCTGCTATCCTCTCTCCCTCTCTCTCCATATTCCTTATCACTCCATCTCTCTCTTCACCTTTCTGTCTCTATTTCTTTCATCTTACCTCCCTCTCCCCCCTCCAACTCCATCCCTCTTTCCCTCCCTCTCTCCAGTCTCTCACGTCCTCTCTCTCTTCCTTCCTCTCTCTCACTTTCTCTCCCACCTATCTCTCTCTCTCTCTCTCTTCACCCTCCAACTTTGTTACTATATCCCTCCCTCTCTCCTCTCTCTCTGCCCCCCACATTCTCTACATCTCTCCTTCTTTGTCTCTTTATCTCACCCCTAAACATACAGACTCTCTCTCAATCTCTCCCTTGTCACTCCCTCTCTCTCTCCACTTCTCAATACTTCCCTCTCTACCCCTCCAACTCCATCTCCATATCCCTCCCTCTCTCCTCCTCTCTCTCAAGTACTCTCTCTCGTACTTCCTCTCTCTGTCTCTTTCTATCCTACCTACCTCTCTCTTCCCCCATCACTCTCTCTCTCTCTCTCTCTCTCTCTCTCTCTTTGCCCTAAAATCCTCTCTCTCAAGTCTCGTCTCTCATTCTTACTCTCTCTCCCTTTCTCGCCTACCTCCCTCTCTCTCTCTCTCTGTTCCCTCTAATCTTCTATCCCTCTCTCTCCAACTATGTTACTATATCCCTCCTCCTCTCCTTCTCTTCCCCCTTCTCTTTATCTCTCCTTCTTTGTCTCTTTGTCTCACCCCTAAACATACACTCTCTCTCTCCATCTCTCCCTTGTCACTCCCTCTATCTCTCCACTTCTCACTCTCTATGTATTTCTTCTTCCCTCCCTCTCTCCCCCTCTCTCATAATTCCTCTTTCTCATCCTTCCCCTCTCTCCCTTTCTCACTTACCTTCCTCTCTCTTCCCCCATCTCTCTCTCTCTCTCTCTCTCTCTCTCTCTCTCTCTCTCTCTCTCTCTCTCTCTCTCTCTCTTTCTCTTTGTGCTCCAATCTTCTCACTATCTCCCTCCCTCTCTTCTCCTCTCTTGCAAGTCCTCTCTCTCGTCCTTCCTCTCTCTCCTTTTCTCTCCCACCTTCCTCTCTCTTCCCCCATCTCTCTCTCTCTCCAACTCTCCCTTGTCACTCCCTCTATCTCTCCACTTCTCACTCTCTATGTATTTCTTCTTCCCTCCCTCTCTCCCCCTCTCTCGTAATTCCGCTTTCTCATCCTTCCCCTCTCTCCCTTTCTCACTTACCTTCCTCTCTCTTCCCCCCTTTCTCTCTCTCTCTCTCTTTATGCTCCAATCTTCTCATTATCTCCCTCCCTCTCTCACAAGTCCTCTCTCTCATCCTTTCTCTCTCTTCCCCCATCTCTCTCTCTCTCACCCCACCCTTCAATCCTCTCAATATCTCCCTCCCTTTCTCCTTCTCTCTCTCTCCCCCTCTCACTATCTCCCTCCCTCTCCCTCTCTTACCCTTCTCTACCTCTCTCACTCCTCTCCCTCTCTCTCTTCATTCCTCCTCTCCCCTCTCCTTCAGTTTATCTCCATCTCTCCCTTGTCACTCCCCCTATCTCTCCACCTCTATCACTCTATGTCTTTGTTTTTCCCTCCCATATATATCTAGAGTTAATATATATCATGATATATTAATATATATAATAATATAATAAATTTAATATTGTATTAATCTAAAGTTATTAAATTTAATAATATTAACATTATAATATATTAATATGAATATTAGATTTAATAATAATAATAATAATAATATTTTAATATTAATCTTAGGGTTAATAATATTTTTTTGCATAGTATTAATAAAAATTTGGTTCATGGTATTTGGCCCATAGGATTCACCTAAATAAAACTTATGGAGTAAATATAAAAAGAGGTTTTATTTATTTACCATACTGGTTTTTATATTTTTATTTATTTATCATATCTCTTTTATTTACCATGGTATTTGGCCCATAGGCTTGGTATATAATTAGATGTTGATTTTTTTTTTTTATTAAAAGAGGAATCGGCAACGGGAGCAGCCTACCACTATAACCCCTGGGAAACCGCCCGCCCCTCTCCACAGCTTCCGGGTTAGTTCGAGGGATTTGAAATCGTGACCTTCAGTACGGAGCCCGCCTTTCTAACAAACTTCATTGCATTGTGATTACCAACTCGCCTACCCCTGTGGGGCTAATTAGATGTTGATTTTTAATCCTATTTAATATATTTTTATTTATTTACCATACCTCTTTATATCTCTTTTATATTTATTATTTACGATACCTCTTTTATAAATATGGTATTTGGCCCATAGGCTTCACCTAAATAAAACCTCTTTTTTGAGTTTTCGAAAATATAAAGAGGTTTATGGAGTAAATATAAAAAAAGGGTTTATTTATTACTATACCTATAGTTTATTTATATTTTTATTTATTTACAATATCTTTTTTTTATTGGTAAACCTCTTTATATTTTAAATTTATAGTGTTTATACACAATAATAATTAGATTAATTTTTAAATAGGGTGAAATTAGATTAAAAATGTTAAATGTTAAACATTAGGTTTACGTTTACATTTGCATTTACATTTACCCCCATTCTGACTCTCTAATTTTTTGTCCCTCAAGGAGGAGCCCTTCACCAAATGTTGAATAAGGAGGGAGTCTCCTAAAACAATGAGAGAATCTAAGAAGGAGGGAGTCTCGTAAAAGAATGAGAGAAACTAATTGATTTTCTTTGGCTAACTGAATCCCCTAATAAAAGACATAAGCTTTAACTTGATTACTTTTTTTCTTTATACAAGATTAAAATACTTTCTTTTAACATTTTCTTTTTTATAAATAGATTTATATGAAGTTGATATCAACATAACTTTTCAAATAGCTGATTTAAATCATGTATTGAAATATTATAAATTAGTTAACATAGATCTTCAAATAGTTTATTTAAATTCTATGTTGAAATGTTTTTGAAAAGTATAAGTTTTAAATTTCTTACTCTTATATATTCTAAATGCTTTATCATTTTTTAAAGTTATATGAAACTATATTGAGTCAGGTGGACATGGAAGTATTTTATTTATGACTAAGAGTAAATGAAATATTTTTACCACATTGAGTTGTAATACCAACCACAAACCTAATGACCATAGTGAGGCTGGGATTATTGATGTTTTTTAATGCTTTTTAATTAAAAGTAACTAAATATGCATGTTCTTTTTTTTCTTTTTTTATCCAATATTATTATTTTATTTGGAGAATATTTTATTTTTCTTTTACAGAGGGACACGTGTCAACTCAACGTTGAGCATTGTAGCCGATATTATTCTTTTATTCGGAGAATATTTTATTTTTATTTTACAGTCAACACTGAGCATAGACAAAATTAAACATCACCCTCATATTGGGTTGTAAAACTACCTGTAATTTCACCAAGTCAATTTTACCTTAGCTACCCAACAAAAGTTAATAAAAATAATAATAAAATGTAGAATTTTTATTTTTATTATTTTAGTTTGAAGTTATTTTTATTTTAACTTAGCAATTATCTGTATGTGATACTTTTTTCCCCTAGGAAAAATCGTAATTTTATTAATAATAACAAAATTACATTTTGTAGATGCTGAAGCGCATATGTGATACTTTTTGAAAAGTCTTCCACTTTATTTTGGGATCTAATTTGTTTAGAATCTGACAGGGATTCATTGATGTCACAAGTTTCATAAGTGAACTCTTCACAATCGAAGTACCCCAAGGGTTCTTGAGGGTGTTGAATCTATACATGTAGTCAAAAAAACCACTTTAAATAACACAAATCAAGATTTGACCACACATTTTTTCACTATTGTTTTTTATTTTATTTTATTTTGACCCAGTCAAGACATTTCATTACACCGTCTTTACCATACTAGGCCTAAAAGCACCTCTCGGTCAAAATTATCAAGATAAATTAAATATTTGATCTCTTGGCACAAAATTATCAAGATAAATTAAATATTTGTTTAACATTCCAAAATGATGTAATTTAATTAAAAGATGAAATGACCATTTTCTACATTTATGGCCCTTTTTGACATTTATCTAATCTATTTCTACATTTATGGCCATTTTTGACATTCATCTAATCTATTTTGCCCAAAATTTGGTGGAATTTTTTAAGTATCATTTAATCTATTAATTTTTTATTTTTTATTTTTTTAAATAGCTTAATTCTCATGGGGTAAACACCCACAAGGGGATTAAATCTTATATCTCACAATTTACATACTACATAACACAAGAATTACCAATTGAGCCTCCCCTCTTTGGGCTTAATTATACTGAATATTAATATATTTTATTTATTTTTAATTAAAGGAAATATTTGTATTCAAAAAAATTTAACCTTTATCTTTATTTTTATTTTTTTAAACTAAAATGAGGATTTTGTATTTGTATGCAAGTATGCACCTAGATCACAATAAATACATTAGGTAGTACATAGCTATATTATCTTCAAAAAAGTTTCATGAGCCCCCTATTTAGAAAAAAACTACAAATTTTTATAGAGGGACTCCAAACTAGACAACAAAAACTAGTTTTGTAGGTATATCTCATAAAATTGACTTACCAAAAAATAAAATTTACATGTCATACTATAATTGATTGATAATGCAATCCTTCATAACTATGCAATGCTAATCCATTTAGCTCTAAGGAATATGAGAGGGTCCCATTTGAACATTGATTTTTAAATCTCCCAATCTTAATTTACACCCTTCATTCGCACATAAGTCTGTGGCTTTATTGAGATCACAGAGAACATAGATCTATTGCTTTCCTAATTATTTTCATAAGACTTTCTAATTTTTTGTCCCTCAAGGAGGAGCCCTTCACCAAATGTTGAATAAGGAGGGAGTCTCCTAAAACAATGAGAGAAGCTACTTGATTTTCTTTGGCTAATTGAATCTCCTGGTAGAGGGCATAAGCTTTAGCTTGGTTATTGCAGCGAGAGACCCATTTTACAGTGCAATATAACCTCGGGAGAAGCTATTTGATTTTCTTTGGCTAATTGAATCTCGTGGTAGAGGGCATAAACTTTATCTCGGTTATGACCCCAATGTATGTGTAAGTATGTCACGTCGTCAAAAAAAATATAAATAATTTTTGCTAATGTCAGCCAATCTTAAATTATATATAACTTTGTAATATTATTAATGGACTAAGATTAATTATTAAAATATAACTATGTATTTCAATAGATAGTAAATAATATAAAAAAAAAATTTCTAATGTCGGCCAATCTTAAATTATATATATAACTTTGTAATCTTATTAATAGACTAAGATTAATTATTAAAATAGAACTATGTATTTGAATAGATAGTAAATTATCTCATGCTTTTAATAGTTCCTTTATCATATACTTGAATAATGGATCATAAATTTACCTTTAACAAATTTTTTTACAACATTAAAGTTACAAATTGAGTAAAATTTTAAACATTTTTACTCTTTACTAAAGCCAATGTCATTTCTTAAATTAAAAGAAAAAGGTTAATTCAACACAAAAAAATTCATTTCTTAAATCAAAGGGAAAAGGTTAATTCAACACAAAAAATCCAAAATCTTGCTCCAAAATCTTTTAATATTTATTTTAAGTAAAAATTTGTAAAATGAATCTTTAAAAGGAAAAAGCCATATCCTAGGGATATATTAAAACATTTAAAGATGTAAATATTTCCACATTAAAGTTGTAATATTTGAAAATATTAATTTGATATAGTTTTATTATCAATTTTGTTATCATGCTATGTAAAAAACATCGTTAAATCTAATATTGATATTATAATATTAATATTGATATTAAGATATTTTAATATAAATATTATTAAATTTAATAATTTTGGATTAATGTAATATTAAATTTAATATAATATAATATATTATATTATGATATATATTAACTCTAGATATATATATGGAGGGAAAAACAAAGACAAAGTAACAGAGGTGGAGGGATAGGGGGAGTGACAAGGGAGAGGAGGAGATACAATGAATGAGAGGGAAGAGGAGGAATGAAGAAGAGAGAAAGAGAGGAGAGAGAGAGGGAGAGAAGGGTAAGATAGAGAGAGGGGGAGTCACAAATATGGAAGGAGGAGAGATAGTGACAAGGTTGGAGGGTAGATAGAGAGGGAGAGGGAGAGAGGGGGGGAGAGATATAGTGACAAGGTTAGAGGGCAGAGAGAGAGAGGGGACAGAGATAGTGACAAGGTTAGAGGGTAGAGAGAGAGAGAGAGATATGGGGGAGAGAGAGGGAGGTAGGAGAGAAATGGAGAGAGGGGAACGACCAAAGAGAGGACTTGAGAGAGAGGATGAGAAAGGGAGGGACATAGAGATGGAGTTGGAGGGGGAGAGAGGGAGAGAAAAAGAAATACATAGAGAGATAAAAGTGGGGGGAGAGAGAGAGAGAGAGGGAGTGACAAGCGAGAGATGAATGGGTGAGATAGAGAGACAAAGAAGGAGAGATGGAAGGAAGGGAGGGGATAAGGAGAGAGGAGAGACAGAGGGAGATAGTGACAAAGTTGGAGGGAAAAAAGAGAGAAGAGGGAGGGATAGAGAGGAAGGAAGAGAGGGAGGACATGACAAAGAGGAGAGAGGGAGGGATAGAGAGGAAGGAAGAGAGAGAGGACATGACAGAGAGGAGAGAGGGAGAGACAAAGAGGGAGTTGAAGGGGCAGAGAGACATAGGTAACAATAAATACATAAAGAGAGAAAAATGGAGAGAGAGAGAGACAGAGATAGAGTGATAAGGTAGAGAGAGAGACAGAGAGGGAGAGAGGAGAGCAGGAGGGAAGAGAAATAGAAGGTGGAGAGAGGGAGAGGGAGAGTAAGAGGGAGGGAGAGATAGATAGATACGCAGAAAGAGATACATAGATATGCAGGGAGAGGCAAAGGGAGATAGATATATGGATGGGCGGCGAAGAGAGGGAAGAAGAGAGAGATAGAGAGAGGGAGGGAGAAAGGGAGAGATGGATATATATGGAGAGAGAGAGAGAGATGATGTGTGTTTGGGGGGTGATATAGAGAGAGAAAGGAGGAGAGATGAAGGGAGACATAGATATAGATGGAGGGGGGAGAGAGAGAAGAAGATTTCTTACACAAGATGCATTAATTTCAGTGTAGATGATGACGTATAGTCCTATTTGATTGCTTGCACTAGATGCATTGATTTCAGTGTAGATGTTGATTTCAAAATATATTTGATCGCTTGCACTGGATTCATTGATTTCAATGTATATGTTGATTTCTAATCTTATTTGATTTCTTGCATTAGACACATTAATTTTAGCGTAGATGTTGTTTTCTAATCATATTTGATTGCTTGCATTAGATGGATTGGATGTTGTTATTATTAAGACTGTAAATTATTAAAAAAAAAATGAAGAATAGATGGAGGGAAGAAAGAGTGAAGAATATTTCTTGCACTAGATGCATTGATTTCAGTGTAGATGTTGATTTCTAATTATATTTGATTTCTTTCTCTAGATGCATTGATTTTAGTGTAGATGTTGATTTCTAATCCCTTTTTATTGCTTGCACTAGATGCATTTATTTCAGTGTAGATTTGGATTTCTAATCCTATTTGATTGTTTTCACTGGATGCATTGATTTTAGTGTAGATGTTGATTTCTAATCTCATTTGATTGCTTGCATTAGATGCATTGATTTCAGTGTACATGTTGTTTTCTAATCTTATTTCATTGCTTGCATTAGACACATTAGATGTTGTAATATTGACATTGTAGATTATTAAGATTTATTTTTTTCAAGATATATATGTAATATCCCTTCCCTTAATAATAAATAATAAATAATAAAAATAATAAATAATACAAATAAATAATAATAATATAAATAATAAATAATAAATCACTTAATAATAAATAATAAAAATAATAAATGATATTTAAAAATATACAAGAAAATAAATAAAAATAATAAAAATAAAAATAGTAATAACTATATTAAAACTCTAAATCAGAATAAATAGAAATAAAACAAGAAAACTATCAAAAAGAAGGAAATAAAACAAGAAAGCTAAAAATCAAAAGAAAAGTAAAGAAATAAAACAAGAAAGCTAAAAATCAAAAGAAAGTTGCATGTAGACACATGGAGTGTGTGCATGTGGTTCCCCTTCCAATGTTGTTCTATTTAATAGGTGGTGAGGAAGATGAGAGGCATGCCTGCATTCCATCATTCCGAGATTCTATCTTGCATTATCTTGGGAGAATGGTGTTCTAAGACTTAGGAGTCACTGGCAGTAGTACGTTGATTGAGGGCTCGGGGGTGGCCAGTTGTAGCAGAATCCTTGCACAATTGAACCTACAGTTGGGTGGAGAGTCATCCCCAAAAACCTTGTTGCGGTAAGCCTACTTTTATGACAGGTAAGCACTATTCTTAGTTGAATTTAATGTTAATAAAAAAATTTAATTAGATATTTATCTTTGATTGTTACATATGGTATCAGAGCTTAAGTTTAACCCTTAGGGCCTATGGGCATCTTAAAAAAAAAATTATTTTATTGGAATTTTTAACTTGACTTGTTTTGAAGTTACAGGATGCTTACTTCCAAGAGGCCGCATATTTTTTTTCTTGAGATTTATCCATCAGTGAACGAGTATGTGTATGATAAAATAAACTTGGTGTATTATGCTTTGAAGATATAGTACACTATTTCAAGCGTTTTCAATGCTCATCATATATTCTTGGTGTCCCTTTCTTTATTTTGTTTATATGAAGTTATTTGATTGATCATGAGGATTAAATATCTTGGTTGTATGATCATTCATGTCATGGAGGCATTTCTAGGTTTTATAGAATTATGCTTGACTATCCATCTACAATATTACTGGTATGTGTTGAGAACAATTCTTGTTACAATACTAGATGTTTAACAATGTTCACCGAGGATTGTTTCATATTATGCCCAATCCTCCAATCTTGCAAATTTGGATATGCGATTTTGTTCATCAAGCTTTTGTTCTTCTCATTTTATCAACATTATAAAAAAAAAAAATCACATGCCTTCCAACATTCCTCTTGATTGTTTCTTGCATTACACGAGCAATTTTTTACTGCACGTCTAACACAATCATATAAAAAAAAATCTTAGGTAAAATAATCTCTGCCCTGGCACTAATATTCTCTGTCCTGGCACTCACTTGTGACCAATTAAAGGTTTTCTTCAATTTTGTCTTTGCCAGTTTCGGTTTCTTCTGGTGGAGTTTTGAATGGGACTGCCGTTTTGGTGCAGAAATTGGGGAAATTTAAGAAGGGTTTTGCATAAATTGCAAGAGCAGGAAGTGGAGACATCACCTTCCATGGCTACAAGTTTACAATCTTCTGTCTTATGCAGGCAATTTTATGGCTAAATGCATTGTAATTTAAGGGATTCAAAATGGTGTTGCCTTCGCAGGTGCGCTTGCAGGCAGACCATATAATTAATAAAATGATTAATTTTTTTTTTTAGGGAGGAATAACCTTCCCAGTCATTCGATCCAGTTCTGGGTCGGGTGGCAGTGTCTTTTCTTTATGGTGTGGAATATTTTTATGCTTGATTCATAAATTTTCTTACATGTATTTTAAAACAATCCATTTATTTTTCTACATAAGTAATGATTGCATAAAAAAATACTTAAAGTCATGAATCTGCAGAATTAATATTATCATGACATATAATGCTTTACTCATTCGAATTTTGTTTTATTTTACATGGATCCAATTCTCTAAGTTTTATGGCTTATACTACAAAATTGTGATTATTGATGAACTCATAAACTCCATGTTTTTATATATACTTCGAAATTTATTTTCACATCATTATGACCTTCTAACTCATGTTTTCCATGGTTTTATACTACAAAATTGTGATTGTTGGTAATTTATGGTTTAAGTATTGTGATTATTGATCATTTATGATAAGGACATATCTTATTAAACTCATAACTCTGATAATAAGGACAACTTATTAACCTTATTAGACTTTGATAACAATTATTATTGAGTATATTGGTCCTAATGTTATGATGAATCTTGAGTTACAGTAGTGTTTTTTATTTCTCTTACAAGGTCTCTAGATCAACCTTCTTTTCTTTTACAGTTCATCAAATTCAAAATGTGATATTAAATAAGACCTGATATTAAATTAAGTGTAAGTTAAAGTTTATGCACTCATTAGTTCCTCATTGGTTTTCTCATATATCATTATATACAACTGGTTATTTGGGATGGATACCCGTCCTTTCCTTTGGGGTTCTCTGCTTTCATTACCTGGTAAAACCACTATCTCATTTTCTTGAGTTGTTTGTGCTTGCATAGCTCTCTCCATCACAACCATATAACAAAGAAAAAATCTGAATGAGTCACATAATTAAAGATATAGTTTTATTATGACTCATTGATTCATTGAAAAAGTATATAATCTTGTAATATTGGATGGTGATCATCAATTGAAGTTGAAATTTGTCACCAATTAAAGTGCTCTAAAATAGTGAAATCTGTTCCAATTCACAATGGATAAACTCTGATATCTTATTACCTTTAGATAATCATTGTTCACTAGCATCTGTTCATTATTTTTGTTCAATCTGATCTAAAAACACAGAGATAACATTCCTTGAATGTTGATCATACTATTCACTAATTATTTGGGTTGGATTGTTGTTCTCATTGTCCTTTAGCAATAGCAATTGCTTGGCATTTCTTGGGTATATCATTGCAAGAACACAACTCTCTAAATATGATCTTCTAATAAAATTTAATTTTTCATTGCAATTGACATTCAGATTACATGTATCTGCTCATTTACTAAACATCATCAAGCTACCATTGAAGTTCCCTTCATTCTTGAGTGAATCAGTTGGGTTTTGCAGTATATATATAAACCACAGGAGGGTATCTTTTAGTCTCAGTGGCAAATCGTATAGATTTGGATTAAAGTTCAGAAGTTGAGTATAATGTTACATGAGGTTAGTGATTCAAGGTTAATTGCATATAATGGTCAAAGTTGTCTAAGGAGAAATGGAAAGGAGAAACTTGCAAATTTTTGGGATGATAACTAATGATAATTCATGTGATTATGGCCAACTTGGATCATAGAGAAGAAGTATCACAACAGGGGTAAGAAATCAATAAGAAGAAACAACCGATTTTAGAACATAATGGAAGAGTTGGTATAATCATGACTTCGTACTCTAAAGGTATCACTATAAGGATGATGATCATAAAGAAGAAAATATTGGCAATCAACTAATGAACTTGAAAAATCAAGGTAATAATCAAGGTTACTTTAAGGAACCTGTAAGGTATGCTAAATAGAAGGATTGGAGAAGATAAGTGTGTGCATAACAACATATATAACAATGGGAGACCTACATTGTAAAATTTTTCATAGGTGACTAACTATATGAATAACAAGACGTATGATAAGGCGATTTTATTATGTTGATGTCTTAAAACAGAAGTGGATGGTAGCTATCTTAATGAATTTATTTATCAGGTCTTACCCAAGCTGGAAATAGTAACAACATTTCCAAGGTATATCAGTGCTATAGGAGAGGAGAAAAAACCACAATGATTGGAGGTGAGAAATTCAAAGAAACTTCCATTTTTGAAGCCAATGGACATGGAATAGTAGGAAATCAAGACAGGGAGAAAAAGAAAAATATATCTATAAATATCGGGTAGGAGGAAATGAAGGGATGTTCTATCAAGAAGAAAGTTCTTTTAAAGGTATTGATAAGTAGAGCTAGAAACATGATTGGTAATGGTCATAATGATGATCTACATATTTTAAAAAAACGTGAAGGTGAAGTTGCATGATGATCAAATAATAATAAACAAGAATGTTGCTAAACATTTTAGACGGATACCTTGAGAAGGTTTGTGTACATAGTGACAAAAGAAGTAAAGGTCAATTAATAGAGATTGTACTTGACTCATTATTTCACATTAAAAGAGGTGGTTTCCACATAACACCTCACATATAAGTTTCCCATGGATAAAGATGGTAGTAGTGTTTCCAACTGTTTCAAAATCTAAATGGGAACTGAATTTATGATAAAGAAATCAAGTGGTATTGAGATACGAACTTTACGAACTCGATGAGATAAGAAGATATTTTGGTGGATGAAGTGCTAACTGTTAAATAAGTCAACATGGATCAACAAATCCTCATGATATAAAGATTAAATCATGATGAAATAGTGTTTATATGCAATTCCATATAGCGATATTGGAATCAATAAGCCAAAGGGTAAATGGATGTAAAATCAAGGGATTTTGATTTAAATAATGATGGTATCACTAGTAATATCTTAAACAATGAAATTCACCAGAATTTCCTTGGGGAAGGAAGAATACATGACGAGAGATTAACACTCAAGATGATGAGGCTCATGTGAAATTTAACGATATACCGTTGGTGTAAATGATCAACTACCTAGTAAAAAGAAGTCGAAATGATTATTGAAAAGTAATTGACAACTTGATGAAACCATATTGACAATGTTTCATGGTAGGAAGATAATGATTTACATATGGTTCTTATAGTGAGAATGTATCCATATGATAATAGCAATATGCATAGGCATTATGACGTTATGACAAGGTATATTGACATATTCATTTACTACGTCATGATAGGCATTTAATGTTCAATACTCATGATGAATATGATATGCACAATGGGGCTTAAGAGTTATGATGCTATGAGGCTTATTGACATGTGATTCATTTATGTGAAGTTCTGATATGTCTTTGATGCAAATACGTTGATGATCTAACTTACGAGGGTATTCATAAGGTGAAGTATGCAATAATTGCCTACAAATTTATGATATGCATGAGCATGCAGTTCGTTATTAGTGATAATGCTGCACTTAACAAAGATGAACGTTCTCATGGTGACATGCAAGAGTTGGCATGTGGATTATTTCCTATGATACTATGATGGTATGCTTATTGCATTGGATGCATGTTGAGATGTGATGATTCACAGGACTCCACAAATGAGCCGAGAGAGCCGTTTATTTGATGATCTCGTGCGAGCCCATACGCACAAGGGAGAATACGTAGCACCATATGGGCTGGGGACAAAACTCAATCAACACTACATATGCCAGTGGTTCCTTTGTCTTGTGTACAGCTCTTGAAGAGCTATGAGACCATCTTGAGGAGGCCAAGTGCCTGATGTTCTAGGCTTGGTGCCTGTTATTGGATTGGGATGCCGAAGTCTGGAAGGGTTGTATAGGACTTCGATGCCTGGGGCTGTGCGCCTTAGTAGTTGTGGAGGGAGTGAGGCAGCCTTGCTAGATGCTCGAGGTCATTGAGTACTGGATCGGATGCCTGCCTTGGGGCAGATGAGGTCTGAGTCAGGCGCGAGCCTTGGGGCAGATGAGGTCTGAGTCAGGCGCGAGCCTTGGGGCCAGCCTTGGACTAGGATACAGACCGGGTCAGGCTTAGCCTGGTGCCGAAAGTGGGAAAAAGGACAAAGATCCCTTAAGATTTCCCGAGGTGTTGGGGACTTTCGGTGCCTGCTGGTTATGCTAGTTCAGCAGAGGGTGTTGGCAACAGGAAGTAAATAAAATAATAAATAATAAATAATAAAAATAATACATAATACATAATTCAACATAACTTCGGGACGAAGTTCCTTAAAGGGGGAGAGTATGTAATATCCCTTCCCTTAATAATAAATAATAAATAAAAAAAATAATAAATAATAATATAATGATAAATAATAAATAATAAATAATACAAATAAATAATAATAATATAAATAATAAATAATAAATCACTAAATAATAAACAATAAAAATAATAAATGATATCTAAAAATATACAAGAAAATAAATAAATAAAAATAAAAATAGTAATAACTATACTAAAACTCTAAATTAGAATAAATAGAAATAAAACAAGAAAACTATCAAAAAGGAGGAAATAAAACAAGAAAGCTAAAAATCAAAAGAAAAGTAAAGAAATAAAACAAGAAAGCTAAAAATCAAAAGAAAGTTGCATGTAGACACATGGAGTGTGTGCATGTGGTTCCCCTTCCAATGTTGTTCTATTTAATAGGTGGTGAGGAAGATGAGAGGCATGCCTGCATTCCATCATTCTGAGATTCTATCTTGCATTCTCTTGGGAGAATGGTGTTCTAAGACTTAGGAGTCACTGGCAGTAGTACGTTGATTGAGGGCTCGGGGGTGGCCAGTTGTAGCAGAATCCTTGCACAATTGAGCCTACGGTTGGGTGGAGAGTCGTCCCCAAAAACCTTGTTGCGGTAAGCCTACTTCTACGACAGGTAAGCACTACTCTTAGTTGAATTTAATGTTAATCAGAAAAGTATCTTAGTTGAATTTAATGTTAATCAGAAAAGTTAATTAGATATTTATCTTTGATTGTTACAATATAGTAATACCTAATAAGAAACTTATAAGAATTAATTATCTCTCAAAAGAGGCGATACATAGAATTAAAATGAAATAGATGTGCAAAATCAATTCTCCTACAAAGTTCAAATTAATCCTTGATAAGATCATCTCCCTTCTACATCACCGACTAATTACTAATATACAATTACATATATTCAAAATTGCTAATAGATAATTGCAAATAATAATGTATTCATAATGTTTATAAGAGGAAAATATATATTTATAAACATTTAAAACAAATTAAAATATTCTTGAAGGAGATATGATAATTGTTTGGAGAAACAAATAATGTAAAGTTTTTGACCCTTATTTTTATTTTTTTAGCCAAAATGAGGATTTTATATTTATATGCAAGTATGCACGTAGATTACAACAAATACATTAGGTAGAACATAGCTATATTATCTTCAAAAAAGTTTCATGAGCCCCCTTATCCAGAAAAACTACAAATGTTTATAGAGGGACTCAAAACTGGACAACAAAAGCTGGTTTTGTAGCTATATATCTCATAAAGCTGACCCACCAAAAAACAAAATTTACATGTCATACTATAACTGATTGATAATGCAATCCTTCATAACTTTGAAATGCTAATCCATTTAGCTCTAAGGAATATGAGGGGTTCTCATTTGGCCATTGAATTTTAAATCTCCCATTCCTAATTTACACCCTTCATTCACACATAAAACATAATTACCGATCAAACGAGAAAATGACCTAGTACCCGTTTTTTTGAGGTAGAAAAAAATCACTCGATTTTGAAAAATGGTGATTCAGAATACACCTTTTTTAGCATATTTTTGCCACTTTAAATTTTTTTATGTATCGAGTATGAACAATTTTTTTAAATGTTAGTGATTTTCATGCTGATTTTGAAAAGTGTTGATGCAGCATCAACACATTATTTTAGAGGGTTTTTTTTGACACTTTAAATTTCCTTATGTATCAAATGTGAACATTTTTTTTGTTAGTGATTTTCATCTTGATTTTGAAAAGTGACAATGAGCATCAACTCTTTTTGTTTAGAGGGCTTAGTTTTTACACTTTAAATTCTCTAATGAATTTAGTGTGGATATATATATATATATATATATATATATATATATATATATATATATATATATATATATATATATATTAAACCCAAAAAAATATCTAAAAACATTTTTTTTAAGTTAAAAAAACAAATAAAAAAAATCAAAACTTCATTAGGAAAAAAAAAAAAAACTTAAAATAATTATCAAAATAAATAAATAAATTAATTAAGAAAAAAAAACAAAAATTGTATTAAAATAAAAAATAAAAAAATATTTAAATTAAATAATTTAAATAAACAAAAATAAAAATAAAAAAAATTTAGGAATTGTTTTTTTTTAAATTAAAATTATAAAAATACATAAATATCATAAAAGGAAATAACAAAAATAAAAAAATCGAACTATTAAAAAAAAGATTCAAAACATTAAAAAAAAATCAAAATTTAAAAATATTTAAATTTAAAAACTAAAAACAATTAAAAAAAATATTAAAAAAATAAATAAAAATATAAAAATATTTAAAAAACAATTTATATATATAAACAATTAAGAAACATGAAAAAATATTTACAAAAAAATAAAAATATAAAAAATTACATTTAAAAAATAAATAAATATAAAAATAAAAATAAAAAACGATTAAAAAAATAACCCTCCCTCGCTCTGCCTTACCCAACCCCCTCGCTCCCCTAGCCCTCCGCCCAATCTTGGTCCCCTCCTCCCCTCTCCCCTCCCCAACTCACCCTGTCCCTCCCCTCTACCCTCCCCCTCACTCCCTCACCCCTCGGCATCCACACCCCCACCCCCTCATCCCCCCCCCCCCCCCCACCGAACCCTCCCCACCTGGGCCCCAAGCTAGTAGCTAAGTGGCCGTTGGCTGGGGGTTTGGGCCGGCGGGGAGAGTCGGGTGGAGAGGAGAGGGGGGAGGGATGGGTGGGGTGCGAAGAGGGGAGGGTCGGGGGTAGGGGGAGGAGAGAAGGGAGAGGGTTGGGAGGGAAGGAGGCAGAGGGGAGAGGGGCGAGGGGGGGGGGTGAGGGAGTGGGGAGCGGCGGAGTGAGGGAGGGTTTTTTTTTTTTTTAATTTTTATTTATTTATTTATATTTATTTAATTGTTTTTAATATATATGTGTGTGTGTGTGTTTTTTAATTGTTTTTTTTAATATTTTTTTAATTGTTTTTTTTTAATAATTTATTTTTTATTTTTTTTTTTTTTTTTAAATATTTCTTAAATTTTGATTTTATTTACTTCTTTTTTTTGCTTTATAATTTAATTTTATAATTTTTGTTATTTTCTCTGATGTTATTTCTTTATTTTTATAATTTTAATATAAAAAAACATTCTTATGTTTTTATTTTACTTTAAATTTTGTTTATTTAAATTATTTCATTTAAATATTTTTTTTAATTGATTTTTTTTGGTAATTATATTAAGTTTTTTTTTCTAATGAGGTTTTTATTTTTTATTTGTTTTTTAACTTAAATTTTTTTTTTACATTTTTTTTGGTTTAATTTGTTTTTCTTTAAATTATATATATTTTTTGTTTTTCAGTTTTTTTTTTTTTTTTTTTTTTTACGAGTTATTTTGTTTTTTTTTTTTTTTTTTTACATTTTTATAAGTTTTTTTTGTTCTTCTATAATTTTTTTTGTCATGTTTTTTTTTTTTTACTTTTTTTAAATTATGTTTTTATTTATTTTTTATTTATTCTTCTTAAATGATATATATATATATATATATATATATATATATATATATATATATATATATATATATATATATATATTATTTATTTTCATTTAAATTTTTCATTTTTACTAGTTTTTTGTTTGTTTGACTGTTTATTCTTTTTTTTTAACATATTTTATGATATTTAATTTATTTTTTGTCATGAAAGGGGACACACTTGCATAGTTTGGCCTCGGGGTGGTAGGGGAAATTTAATTTTTTATAATGTTGCATTTAATTTTTGTAATTTTTTTGGTTTTTATTTTATTTTATTTATTTATTTTTTACATGGTATGGTTATTTTTTTTACATTTTATAGTTTTGTTTGTTTGTTTTTTTTTTTTTTTTTTAATGTCATTACTATATATTTTTTATATTCGATTTTTTGTTTGTTTGTTTGTTTTGTTTTTGTTTTTTTTTTTTTTTAGTATTTGAATTTTTGCACACACACACACACACACATATATATATATTTTGTAGGGTCCGTGTCGATGATTGTCTAGCAACCCGTTCCCATTATGTGCAATTTGTTAGTTGATTTTAAAGTTTTCGTTATAATAAATTGAGTCTGCCCCACAATGTGTTAATTTCATGGTTGGTTTTTAAGTTTTCATTACAATGGGTTGAGCTCACCTATAGTGCGTGTCAACTTAATAGTTGATTTTTTTTTTTTTTTTTTGCAATGTATCAAGTTGTTTTAGGCTAATATTTTAAAATCGCTATACATTTAGCATTTAAAAAATTTACTCTTGGTATAATAGCTTTTTCATTCAGGCCTTCATTTTTAAAGTTTTTTTTGTCATAATTTTTTTCCATAATGTCATGCTTAAAATATTTTGAAAACTTAAGATTGTTTTGTAGTCATAATCTTTGGTTTTAATTCCATGGTTGAAAAATTGTCAAGATTTTAATGTTTTCTAAGTTGTGATATTTTATCTTTAATGTTATGGTTGAAAACAGTTATAAATATTATTTCTTAACACCATGCTTGAAAATTGTTGGAATTTTAAGGTTTTTGAAAAAAGTGATATTTTAAATTTATTGTCATACTTAAAAATCATTGGAATTTTAAGGTTTTTCAAAGATGTGATATTTTTCGTTAATGTCATGCTTGAAAATCATTGGAAATTTAAAGTTTTTCAGAGGGGAGAGGGGGTAGAGGGGCAGCAGTGGGAGGGGTGGGAAGAGAGGAGGCCGGGGCGGGAGGAGGAGGGGAGAGGGGAGGGCCGGGAGAGGAGGGGAGAGGGGTTGGGGAGGTGTGAAGCGAGGCGAGAGGGGGGGTTATTTTTTTTAAATGTTTTTTTTTTTAATATTTATTTTTTTAATTGTTTTATTAATATTTTATTAATTGTTTTTTTATAGATATTTTTTTTATTTAATTTTAATACTTTCTATATTTATTTTTAATTGATTTTTTTGTAATTATTTTAAGTTTTTCTTTTTCTAATGAGGTTTTTATTTTTATTAGTTTTTATTTCTAACTTAGAAAAAATGTTTTTAGATTTTTTGGTTTAATTTATTTTTCTTTAAATTATATATATGAAAAAAATCATTTTTTTTTTTATTTTATTTTTTTTCTCTATTAATTTTTTATTCATTTTATTTTACGAGTTTTTTTTTTTTTTTTTTTAGGTTTTTTTTTGTTTTTTTATAATTGTTTTTGTATTTGATCTTTTTTGTTGTATTTTTTTTTTTTTTTGGTAATCATTTAACCCTTTTTTTAAATGATGTTTTTATTTATTATTTTTTTTCATATATATATATATAAACTTTTTTTGTTTTTTTGCTTATATTTACTTATTTATTTTTTACTTAAATTTTTCATTTTTACTAGTTTGTTAGTTAGTTAGTTAGTTAGTTAGTTTTTTTTTTAATGGGTTTTTTTTATTATTATTCTTTTATATATACTTTATGATATTTAATTTATTTTTTGTCAAGAAAGGGGACACCCCTTTCTTCTCTTTATTTTTGTAATTTTTTTTACATGGTATGGTTAGTTTTTTTTACATTTATAGTTTTTTTTTTATGTCATTACCATATATTTTTTATATTTGATTTTTTTGTCTTTTTTTTATGTTTTATTATTTGTTATTTTTTTTTCAATATTTGAATTTTTGTTTTTGTTATTGTTGTTGTTTTTTTTTTTAGTATTTGAATTTTTGCATTTTTATATATTTTTATATTTGATTTTTTTTGTCATTTTTTATGTTTTATTACTTCTTATTTTTTATGTTATATATATATATATATATATATATATATATATATATATATATATATATATTTGTAGGGTCCGTGTCGATGCTTGTCTAGCAACCCGATCCCATTATGTGCAATTTGTTAGTTGATTTTAAAGTTTTTGTTATAATGAATCGAGTTTGCCCCACAATGTGTTAATTTCATGGTTGGTCTTTAAATTTTCATTACAATGGGTTGAGGTCACCTACACTGCGTGCCAATTTGATAGTTGATTTCTAATTTTTTTTGCAATGTATCAAGTTGTCTTAGGCTAAGATTTTAAAATCGCTATACATTTAGCATTAAAAAAAAAGTTACTCTTGGTATAATATCTCTTTCATTAAGGGCTTCATTTTTAAAGTCTTTTTAGTCATAAATTTTTTCCATAATGTCAAACTTGAAATATTTTGATAACTTAAGATTGTTTTGTAGTCATAATCTTTTGGTTTTAATTCCATGGTTGAAAAATTGTCAAGATTTTAATGTTTTTCTAAGTCGTGATATTTTATCTTTAATGTTATGTTTGAAAACACTTATAACTATTTTTTCTAAACTAGGTGTTATTCCGGAATCAACACTTTTCGATTTCAAGGTGTTTTTTGCATCAAACAAAATGGCTTTTATTTTTTTTTACTGTTATTTTTAAAAAAATATTGAAAATTTACTCTAAAAAAATGGTGATGCATAATCAATACTTTTTATTTTTTGGTTGTTTTTTCATGTTTTTTTGGGATTTTTGGGCTCGAGTACCCGTTTTGAGATAACAGTTTCCGTTTGATTAGTAACTATGTTATAAGTCTGCATCTTTATTGAGATCACAAAGAACATAGAAATATGCTATTGAAGAGAACCCTTCTGCTGCTTTCCTAACTAGCCTAGATCCATTTTAACTCTGGATCTATCAAGCACCGAGAGAGATCAAATATCTCGAGGTGCAAACCTCGTTTTTTATTGCAAAACTTGAGGAAATGTTTGCACCTCGAGATATTTGATCCCTCTTGGCGCTTGATAGATCCAGAGTTAAGATGGATCTAGGTTGGTTTCAGTCGTGTGTGGCCAAAGAAAATATAATGAACATATGATTAATTTTATCAATAATATGTAAATTCATCTAATATTAATATAATCATTTTAAATATGCTAAATATGTCTTAGATTAATCTCGTCATTTTAATTTTAAATTTACGTAGTTACCTCAGTTTGATGAGATGATAAATATTGTTAATAACTTGAATGATGAAATAAAAATTTTGAAAGTAAAGTGAGAATGTAATAGTGTTGAATGATAGAAAATGTGAATAATAAGAATATAGTCAATTACAAATAGTCTTCATTGTGATTAATCTCAAACTATTTTCTTCTACTATTCTTATTGTCACCCTTGTTACTTTTGTCATCTTTTCATATCGATTATATGAAAATGACAAGTTAAATTGTAAACCATTTAAATCTTTAGCTCAAGCTATTGTAGTAAACATCATACCTTGTCTCTCTTTCTCTCCAATATTAATAGGTTGAATTACTATAACACAAAAATCAATGTACATTGTCAATATTTTTTTGTGCTTACACTGAAATCAATGCACAATGTTAATCTAATCACTTTAAAATTAATGTACCATCATACATCCAATTACATCAAATCAGAAATCAACATCTACATTGAAATCAATGCATCTAATGCAATAAATCAAATAAGATTAGAAAACAACATTTACACTAAATCAATGCATCTAATGCAAGCAATCAAATAGGATTAGAAATCAACATTTACACTCAAATCAATGCATCTAGTGCAAGTAAGCAAATATGATTATAAACCAACATCTACACTAAAATTAATGCATCTAGTGCAAGTAAGAAAATAGGATTATAAACCAACATCTACACTGAAATCAATGCATCTAGTGCAAGAAATCAAATAGGATTAGAAATCACCATCTACATTGAAATCAATGCATTTAGTGCAAGCAATCAAATAGGATTAGAAATCATCTACATTGAAATCAATACATCTAGTGCAAGAAATCAAATATGATTAGAAATCAACATCTACATTGAAATCAATGCATCTAATGCAAGCAAACAAATAGGATTAGAAATCACCATATACACTGAAATCAATGCATTTAGTGCAAGCAATCAAATAGGATTAGAAATCATCTACATTGAAATCATGCATCTAGTGCAAGAAATAAAATATCATTAGAAATCAACATATACACTACAATCAATGCATATAGTGTAAACAATAAAAAAGGATTAGAAATCACCATCTACACTGAAATCAATGCATCTAGTGCAAGAAATCCTCTTCCCCTATATCCCTCCTCCATCTATATCTATATCTCCCTCCATCTCTCCTTCTTTGTCTCTCTATCTCAACCCCCAAAACACACACACTCTCTCACTCCATATCTATCAATCTCTCTGTCCCTCCCTTCCTCTCTCTATCTCTCTCTTCTTCCCTCTCTTCACGTTCCATCTATATCTCTATCTCCCTTTGTCTCTCTATATCACCCCCAAAACATGCATTCGCTTTCTCCAATCTATCTATCTATCCCTCCCTCCTCCTCTCCCTCTCTCTCTCTCTTCCCCTTTTCTCCTTCTCCCTTACTTCTATCTCTCTTCCCTCCTGTTGTCCTCTCTCCCTCTCTCTCCACATTTCTCTCTCTATTTATTTCATTTTACCTCCCTCACCCCCCTCCAACTCCATCCCTATTTCCCTCCCTCTCCCCAATCTCTCACATCCTCTCTCTCACTCTCTCCCGCCTCTCTCTCTCTCTCTCTTCACCCTCTAAATTTTTTACTATATCCCTCCATCTCTACTCTCTCCTTCTCTCCCCCATTCTCTCCATATCTCCTTCTTTGTCTCTTTATCTCACCCCAAACATGCACACTCTCTCTCCATCTATCCCTTGTCACTCCCCTTATCTCTCCACCTCTATCAATCTATGTGTGTGTTCTTCCCTCCCATAGATATCTAGAGTTAATATATATCATGATATATTATAATATAATAAATTTAATATTGTATTAATTTAAAGTTATTAAATTTAATAATATTAACATTATAATATATTAATATGAATATTAGATTTAATAACAATAAAAAAATTAATCTTTTAATATTAATCTTAAGGTTAATAATATTTTTTGCATGGTATTAATACAAATTTGGCCCATGGTATTTGACCCATAGGATTCACCTAAATAAAGCCTCTTATGGAGTAAATATAAAAAGAGGTTTTATTTATTTACCATACCTTTGGTTTATTTATATTTTTATTTAGTTATCATATCTATTTTATTCACCATGGTATTTGGCCCATAGGCATGGTATATAATTAGATGTTGATTTCTAATCCTATTTGATATATTTTTATTTATTTACCATACCTCTTTTATATTTATTTATTTACCATACCTATTTTATAAATATGGTATTTGGCCCATAGGCTTCACCTAAATAAAACCTCTTTTTTGAGTTTTCAAAAATATAAAGAAGTTTATGAAGTAAATATAAAAAGAGGGTTTATTTATTACTATACCTATAGCTTACTTATATTTTTATTTATTTACCATACCTATTTTTTGAGTGTCGTAAACCTTTTTATATTTTAAATTTATATTGTGTTTAGACACAATAATAACTAGATTTATTTTTAAATAGGGCCAACATTAGATTAAAAATGTTAAATGTTAAATGTTAAACATTAGGTTTACGTTTACATTTACATTTACATGTTTATGTTTTTACGTGAGATCTACCCCCATATTGACTTTCTAATTTTTTGTTCCTCAAGGAGGAGCCCTTCACCAAAAGTTGAATAAGGAGGGAGTCTCCTAAAACAATGAGAGAAGCTACTTGATTTTCTTTGGCTAACAAAATCCCCTAATAGAAAGCATAAGCTTTAGCTTGGTTATTTTTCATGCATCCTAAGCCCTATGAATGACTTCCTCAGCCATAGAGCTCCCCTCCCCCCCTACCACCCCTAAAAGGAGTGTCATGAATTTATGATGATAAATCAAGAGTTAAATGGATTTATGTTCATTTTATCTAGGAGTAGTCTAACAAGTCGACGTTTTTTACTCCCCACGATTGTCCTCTGACAACCTCAAATTTCTCCCTAATTTCAGTCATTTGTTCCATCCCTAATGATGACCATCTATTCCATCCCCAATGATGACCATCTATTCCATGGCCGACTCTGTGTCACCATCTCTTACACCCAAACTCTATTTGGTTGGCTACCATTTCACATCAAGTGGAGTACCGATTCATTAATGTCGCCACCTTTCACAACCATGCTAGAGTTCCTTGCACCCAAATGAAATTTTATTTTTCCTTTCCCGCATTCCACACCCCTACACTTTCTCCTCCTCCCTTGATTGGAAATATAGTCTAGTTTTGGAGCATCGATACACTTGTGAGCTTCTCTGCAATTTTGGTTCTTTGTTCCAGTGTTGGCATCACATCTACTCAATGTATGTGAGTGGTTAGTTTCGATGGGAATTTTAATATTTTGATGTCTCAATAGGAATTTTAATGTTACTATGTTGTTAAACTACCTAATTGGATTGAACTATTAATTACCTTTACACACCAAATTTTAGAGCTCAACTACTCCAGATCATTTATGCCATTAGGTTGAGCACATAGTTACAGTGACCTCCAATCTCAATGCTTAAATGATTTCAACAATCTTAAATCCAACTGAAAAAATTGAAATGGGCAGCTCTAGGTACGCCATCTTTGTTAGTTATAACCATATTTGTTAGTCTTCACCTTTCTCTTAACCACTAAAGCATAAACCTTATCCAAAAGATGCCCCTAAGACAAAGGTTTTTCCACTGTAATTTTTGACAATGGTTTTTGAGACTTTATTGTTTCTTAGTTGTTTGTCTTTTGAATGGAACATAATACAATTTGAATGCGATTGTTTCATATCTTGTTTTTGATAGAAGACATACAAATTCTCATGGAAATGAAAATCTTATGCAATCAACATTGTTTGTGATTTCTATCTGCAAATTCTGAAAGGGTCAACGAATATGGATAATTTTAGTAGAATGTTGGATATGACTTCCAACATTACTATCTATGTTAGATATGACTTCAAACATTATTGCCTAATTTGTTTCCCTGTATCATTTCCTTTTAAACATGTCCTAAATCCCAACACTTTATTGACTTATGGGTTTATTAGTAAGATACCTTAAATTTACAAGCCTCTCTTGATTTATATATTTGGGAAGTTGTCATGGTTGAAGGCTAGAATTTTTTATTATTTTTGTGTGCTAGCAGGGTATGAAATCTGTCTTTATCATATCTACCGAGTAGTTTTGGATTATTCTAATTCCATAATTTGTGTGCCATTATGATTGTTTCTATTTTAATTTGAGAAAAGGTCCTATTTTGATTTGTCGTCAACAATTTGTTAGGAGATAGGTCATTCAATCTTATTCTTGCAATCGTGTATTCACTTTGTACACTTTGACAACTGAAGATATATAAAAATATATAACCATAACTAACTATGCTATGACTAATATAATATCTAAGCATGTGGTCCTATGCTATGAGTAATGCATAGGATCCTCTTATATTTTGTATAATCAATATTAATTATCTTCAACAAGTTGATTCTTGAAAACATGTCAGCCCACTTGATCTTGTTACTGCTAGCAAAGGATTAATTTAATTTCTAGCATAATTTGTCATTGTTGATAAAAAAAACATGGCTACAATTCTTTATTCCATAATGCTGGATGGTATTCAGTTTTTGATGCTCTCTGTTGCAACTTTTTCTCTCTTATTCACTGTTGGATCCATTTTTTCTAGTTTTTACCTATTTTAATCGTTGATAGTCTTAGATTTTTTTGTAAATTAAATCACTTTATATTATCAAAATAAACTCAAAGATACATGGTTGTTGCATTTAGTGAATTGAGGATTTATATGAAGTCTCCTAGGGATACAAGCATACCCACAGTTCATAAGTTTTCTAATTATCCCAAAATACAAAAATGAGCCTTGCAACTAACTCTAGATTACAAAAATGCCCTTCATGCTAGTAAGTCATCACAACACATAGAAGGAATCCAAAAAAAACCACCAAGCCTAAACATCATTTAGATTCAGAGGGAGATGGGAGCAAGGTCCTCGACACTCAATCTAGGAGGTGCAATAATCTCTGAATCACAATGCATTTTTCCTTCTACATGGGTCAGCCTTACGTCGAGCCTATCCAAGGTGAAGTGTTGGTTCATGAACATCCTCTTGATCTCCTCTAAAGAATAAAATTCATTATACCTTTTAACTTGTTTGTCCTTCAAGACTAGTCCAAGAAGAGTTTTCATTTGCCAGTGTAGAGCCACTAAATTCATATACTATTTTTTCCATCCCCTAGTGTGACTAGGGTTCAGAACCCAACAAGAAACCTCATCCATAATCTTAGAGTCCGAGTGGGACTGTCTTTCCACTCCCGCTTGAGTTTCCAACTTTCTAATTTCTTTCCACATATTCGGTGGGACTGCATTGAAATAGGTTGTAGCATAATATTGAGAAAAAAGTTGCACCATTTACTGACCTTGTGGTTGCTTCCCCCTCCCCCCCTCCCGTAATGCATGTGTTGTCTGGGAGACATGGTTTCCAGAAGGGGGACACACTTGTAGCAACTGCTAAAGTAACCGTGACCTAAAAAATACAAAAAAAATGACCCAACTGAAGCACTGACAGGGACTAGACCACACGAGACAAAGTCGTCACAAAAACTCATAGATCAGAAAAAACTAATTAAAAGGACCCTTGAATTGGAACTCCGTGAGCTAGTTCCACACATTATAGCACCTGCATACACCAAGGAATTTAGCAGAATACAAAACCATATACCACCCACAAAACTAAACTTGCAAAATTTGTACGATACTGAGTAATACCAGGAGGACAAGAGGACATTACCCCAATTAACTAGACTTGTCATGAGAAAAAATCTAGAAAACATGGAACAAGGCACCCACATACTAGAAAACATGGAACAAGGTACCCTCATACTATAATTCCCCACTCTCTGCTCAGATGACGACATACCAGACCCAAGACTAATTATAATCAGAATTTCACTCATCTTGAGCCAAATAATAAACCTTGACTAAAAACCAAGTAGAAGATTCAATTGAATAGGGAAAACATACAAATAATGAATCAAGAAAAAGAGGTAAGTAACCCGAATAACCACATTGAAATAGATAGTGATTTCCCCCATTGACCTTTGCAAACGAAGTCCAGAAGCCACAATGAAAGCTCCACAAGTAGAAGAACATATCCCTCCCACCTCTGCTTCTTCAACGCCATATAACCCACAGACCTCGACGCATAAGAATCATGATCCCATATAGACAACCCTTTGCCAACCAAGAAAATTCAAACTAGAAACAATAGCAAGGAGGTTGGATCCTCTACCTCTCTTATGCTTCAAGCCACCACCCAAGATACCCAAGAAGAGGCTAACTGCGTGTATAAATAACCATAAATGGCCATATGGTGGGTTGCATGTAGATGCATCCTGGCGGTGAGCTATGACCCTTGGTCATAAATTCCCATAATGTCATAGGGTGGTGAGCTTGACCCCCAAGGACCCCTCTTAGACACTGTGAACAACCCCAATGGGGATAGTCTGGATTAAGTTAATAAATGTTAAAATATTTATTAATTTCTAATCCTTCTTTCTTATTTGTAGTCCTTTGGATTTCTCTTTTATTGGTTTCAGAGGCTATTAAGAGGTGGCTCCTTAATTGTCTTTATTATCAGGGGGTCATTTCATTCTTATTTCTTGACAAAATAATTTTTTGAGCTTTCAACCTAAATTGGGACTCGAATTCAACACTTAAGAGGTGGCTTCTTAGTTGTATTTCATTTGTCTTTGAGTAATTTCATCTTTATTTATTAATCAAATAGTTTGTGGAGCTTTAAAACTGGATTCTATTATTGTGATTTAAGTTTAACTAACAACACGTGTTAAAATCTTTTGAGAATTAAATTATGAGAAACAGGGTTTGACGACTTCCAACTCATGGTGTGTTATTTGGATTTTTGTTAAATTCCTTTGATTATGTATTTATAAAGTCTAGTTTCTCATTGTTTTCTCTTTATAACCTTACCTAGATGTACACTTTCATGTCCAACCAGAGACAATTCCCTACATGTGTTATGACATGGAGATAATACTAAGAATTTCTTATACACACATTACATAGATGGATAAAGATAAGAAAAAAATGTCAATGTATAACAAATGAATGCAAAAGTAGGAAATTATTCCATAATGTGGGTTAATTTGTGTTATAGGTTATCTCCTTCCCAGTTCATAGCATGAGAACTCTAGATGCATCTTGAAGGTGACCAGTAACTGAATTTTTGAACAAGGAGAGGGGGTGCAAGTTGTACAAGTTGTGGCCAATCTGAATGCATGTCAAAAAGATTGCTTACAAATTATGCTAAGGTCATGTTCATGAAAATATAGTTTGTTACTTAAGAATACTTAGGTTAAAAGCTAAGATAGATTTCTCCTTAAGAAGACCTAGCTTAGAAATTAAGCAACCAATCTTATGGGTTTTTATGGTACCTGCCCCTGTTTTGTTAGTTTAGACAAAATCTTTAATGTAAAATAAAAAAAATGCAACAACCATTGATGCAAAATCCTAGGCAAGGTCCTGGAGAATGAAGAATCTCTCTCTTTGTCTAGTTGTTGGATTTCAGCTCAAATTTTTCTTCCACTATGAATGATATGATGAGATTGTGATTGGGAGTAGAGGAATTTAGCATTATGCCTTAGTAATCGACCACTCAAAAAAAATTCCTATCCAAATTCTGCAACTGCTATTCTACCCTTCTAATCAAGATGAAAATAAAAATTCCACCGCTACAACAAATTCCCAAACCAATTCCAGGTAACCATAGTTCCAAAATATGTAGTAACAATTTATGTTGTTTGACACAACATAGCACCAATATACCTCTTGTAAATATTGTGATACATTTTAAGCTGGGACCTCTAAGGCCTCTCATAAACTAAATATCCATTTTTGGAGCTCAAGAATTACGGGGTCTCCAACTTGACCATGACTACCAAAACTTTCACCATATAGGCTCTATATTTGTGACATGTTCATACTTAGGCTGGTTTTTATTGTCAATTACGGAGGGGCTATTATTAGCGAGAAGTAGAAACTACTATAGCAGAACTGAAGAAGCATATAGTCGCTTTCCTCTGACCAAGTACAATAATGCACACACATGTAGACCAAATTGTGACCTTAGTAGGCCTCTTAGGAGGGTTTGATGTGTGATGCCATCACTCTAGAGATGTTGTTTGGCTTATGAGAAAAACACACATATTTTCTTGTTTATTTGACATTGGGAAATGGAGAGTATTGTTCAACAATGTAATGCAGAACGGAATTTTGTTGAGTTTTGTTTTAATATTGTTTTGGGTTTTGTTTGGATTTGTTCTTGTCATGGAGAGAGTGTGAATGGACTAACATTTTTCCAATGTGTTTCCAATTTTTTTGTAGACATTGATACCAAATGGGAAATCAAGGCAAATGACAGATTATCATGGGCCTTTAAGTGCAATACCTTAAAGAGAAGATCATATTTTCTAGTAAGGATTTATTTGGGTTTGAAGTACATAGAACTAACATGTATATTGATTAGATTGAAAAAATCCCTTCAAATAGAGTTATTGACTTTATTAGAAGAGAGGAAATGAGCTCAGAAGCTCCATTTTCTTTCACTCACATACAAAACAACTTCCCAAGCTCAAGGGCTAATGCTTCTTTACAATATGAGGTGTAAGTATTTTAGAGATGCATTGTTTTGATGTTGGTACTAATTTTATTTATCATTTGTCATATGTACCCATCTTTCAAAATTTCTTACGCAATTATGCTTTTTCATATAGCCCAGAGGAAAAAAGAGGAGAACATGAAATGAAACCAAGATCCTCATTTGTGAAAAAGTTGGGTTTCCAATGCCATTTCAATGTAAAATTTATGGTTCAAAGCCCTTAGATAAAGATACTAACATATAACTTGTATGAATGCAAAGATAGCCAAGGATGACCCTATCATGGCCAACATGACACTTTGGGTGATCTTAGGTCCCTTCATCATCCAAAGTTGTCAAGGGACATGGTTTTCGATGTAGAAAGTTCTTTTTTTCTTGGAAGTGCTAATTGACTCATTTTGTAAAATGCACATTAAAAAATATGTTGACATGGATGCCTTGGCTCAAGATATGGATTTCTTTGTGTGTAGGAAAGATGTTTTCTAATGAAAGGAAAGTATCAATTGCATAAGAAGGATGAAATGAATGTGAACCTTTGGTATAAAAAACACCAGGATGATGTTTTCTTCTATCAAAAGCCCAATAGTGGAGAGATCCCTTTGTTGGGTTGTGTTATATTCTTTCCACGACTAACCTACGTAGTGAACCGTGGGGTTAGAGGGGGGGGGGGGGGGGGGGGGGGGGCGGAGCCCCCCCTTCATTGCGGTGATTGCACATTGGGGGGGTCACAGGGGGTCCAGGGCAGCACCCCAGGATTTTTTTTTTTGGACCCTATATTAGGTTGGGTGAACCTACCTATGGTTTTCAGTCCATGGTTTTGGACGCGATGGTTTTCGGTCCATGGTATTGGATGCTTCGGCATGTATAAATATGTATTGTAACATTGAAAGGAACATAATGAAAAATCAAGCCGGTAGTCTTGGTTTTGGGATCCAGGGGAAAATCTCTGTGTATATGTGTTTTATGTGTTATGCTCTCGCATTATTTATTTAATGTGTTTTAGAATTCGTATGCAGGTAATTTCCGTACGGGGTTAAAACCAACATTTTGTATCAGAGTTGTTTTGGCTTCAAGGGGACGCCTTTGTTGCTAAGGGGTTTCGCTCGGGCTTGTGGTAAACCCTGTTCAGTGGGAGATCTACGAGATCGATTCTGGTGGTGAAATAATATGGCGAGCAGTGGAAAGATAGAGATCGAGAAATTTAATGGTCAGAGTTTTGAGTTGTGGAAACTCAAGATGGAGGATCCATTGGTGGATAAAGATCAGTGGATCGCGGTAGATCCAGGTACTAAACCAATGGGAGTGTCTGATGAAGAATGGAAGAAGTTAGATCAAAAGGCAAGGAGCACAATACGATTTTGTGTCTCGGATTCAGTATTGCTGAATGTATCAGGGGAAGCTACGATGAAGGCTTTGTGGGACAAGTTAGGGACTTTGTACCAATCTAAGTCTCTGGTGAATAAACTGTTCCTGCGGAAAAGGCTGTATAACCTAAGGATGAAAGATGGAGACTCAGTGACAAAGCATCTGAATGCATTTATTACTGTGGTAAGTCAGTTAGCATCTGTTGATATTAAAATTTCAAATGAAGATAAGTGCATCAGTTTGTTGTGTTCTCTACCAGATTCGTGGGATAGTCTGGTTGTTGCAATAGGTAGCAATGCAACTGCCTTGCAGTTTGATGAAATAGTCTCATCCTTGTTGACGGAGGAGATGAGACGAAAAAATATGGAGAGCCAGAATGGTGATGCCTTGTCTGTACGAGGACGGTCCCGAAATAGAAACAAAAATAAGTCATCGAGTGGGAGATCTAAATCTAGAGGGAGATCTAAATCTCCAAGAAAACCTGTAAAGGTGGTGTGCTAGAAATGCGGAAAGGAAGGGCACTACAAAAGGGACTGTAAATCTAAAGCTCCTGATAAAGGAAAGGGATCTGATGATGCTCCTTCTGCAGAGACGAAAACCACCTCGGATGAAGGTGGGGATGTGTACTTGGCTTCTTCAAGTACACATGTAGATCATGAGGCATGGTTGATTGACTCAGGTGCATCCTTTCACTTCACCCCCCATAGAGAGTGGTTCTGCGAGTATGAGAAATACGATGATGGTGATGTCTTCTTAGGGGATGATAGGAAGGCTAGAATCATTGGTCGTGGAAAAGTAAAGTTGAAGTTGCAAGGTGGAAGGGTTAGAACACTTCCGAGTGTTTTGCATATTCCTGCATTGGCCAGAAATCTGATTTCTATAAGCAAGTTGGATGATGCAGGTGTAAAAATAGTGTTCGAGAAGGATACCTGCAAGATGGTTCTGGGAGCACTGGTATTGATGTAGGGAGTTTGGATTGGAACTCTGTACAAGTTGTAAGGTAGCATAGTTGTTGATGGGTGCAACAGTTCTGTGGTTCCTGAAAGTGGAGCAGAAAATCTAGTGTTCTTTGGAGAGAAGACCATGTTGTGGCATCAAAGGCTTGGACATATTGGAGAGAAGGACCTTCGAATACTTCATGGTAAAGGTATGGTAGAAGGTATGAGTAATAGCTCTCTGGATTTTGATTTCTGTGAAAATTGTGTATATGGAAAGCAGAATCGGGTGAGTTTCCCCTCTGGTGGTAAGAGGGCAAAACAAATATTAGAGCTTGTGCACAGTGACGTGTTTGGACCTGTGAAAGTTCCATCACTGGGTAAGTCTGTGTACTATGTATCATTTATAGATGAATTCTCAAGGAATACATGGATATATTTCCTTAAGAAGAAATTTGAAGTCTTTGATAGGTTTAAAGAATTTAAGGCTCTGGTGGAAAACCAGACAAAGAAGAATATAAAGGTGTTGAGGACATATAACAGTGGAGAGTTTTGCAGTAAGGAATTTGAAGAATTTTGTAAGAAGTGAGGTATAGCACGGTAGAAGACTACTCCATATACACCTCAACAAAATGGAGTTGTAGAAAGAATGAACAAGACGTTGATGGAAATGGCAAGAAGCATGCTCAGTGGTGCCGAGTTAGGACAGGAATTCTGGGCAAAGGCAGTGGAGATAGCATGTTATTTGGTCAATAGATCACCTTCAGCAGCGTTGGAGGATAAGACTCCACAAGAGGTATGGACAGGTAAGAAAACCTCTCTTTCACATCTGATGGTATTTGGATGTGATGCATATGTACATGTTCCAAAGGAGAAACGAACCAAGTTGGATCGTAAATCTAAAAAGTGCATCTTTATTGGGTATAAGGATGGTTTAAAGGGTTATAAGCTTTGGAACCCAGCAAAAAGGAAGGTTGTGTACAGCTGAGATGTGGAAATATGTTATTAAACATGAATTCCAACCAAAGGAACCTGAGAAGATAGAGTTTGAGCTAAAAGAGGAAGAATCAGACTCTACAGCAGAGGAGGAATCAGAAGATGAAGAGCCACAAACTCCGAGTGTAAGAAGATCAGTTCGAGAAAGAATGTAGCCAGAAAGGTATAGTCCATTTGCTTTCAGTTCAAATTTTGCTTTATCTATTACTGATGATGATCCCAGAACTGTGAAGGAAGAAATAGATTCAGAGGATGGAAAACTATGGAAAGAGGCCATGGTTGATGAAATGGCATCTTTGCACAAAAATGAGGCTTGGGATCTGGTGGAGTTGCCCGCTGGAAGGAAACCCATTGGCAACAATGGGTGTTCAAGAAGAAGACAAATGTAGAAGGAAAGGTGGAGAAATACAAAGCTCGGTTGGTAGAAAAAGGTTATTCCCAGGTGTCGGGAATTGATTTTGGTGATATTTTTTCTCCTGTTGCCAGGGTAACTTCTATTAGGTTATTTTTATCTGTTGATGTTGCTTTTGATTTTGAGGTAGAACAAATGGATGTGAAGGCAAAATTTCTTCATGGGGATCTGGAAGAGGAGATCTACATGAAGCAACCTGAAGGCTTTGCAGTGAAGGGTAAGAAATAGCTGTTATGCAAGTTAAAGAAGTCTTTGTATGGGTTAAAATAGTCACCAAGGATGTGGTATCAGAAATTTGATACATTTATACGGGGACTTGGCTTCACCAGATCAAAGCAGATCATTGTGTGTATTTTAAATTAATTGGTGACCGTGTTATTTATCTGGTCTTGTATGTGGATGATATGTTGCTGGTTGGAAATGACAAAGAAATTATCCAGGATTTGAAGACCCAATTTTCCTCCAAATTCGACATGAAAGATCTTGGTGCTGCAAACTATATTTTGGGCATGGAAATTAAAAGAGATCGGGCAAAGAGGAACCTCTGGTTAAACCAGAGGAACTATGTCGAGACAATACTACAGAGGTTTAATATGCAGGATAGTAAACCGGTGAAGGTTCCTATTCTTGTAGGTGTAAAGCTATCTGCTGAACAGTGTCCCAAGACAAAAGAAGAGGAAGAGGATATGTCCTGTGTTCCATATGCAAGTGCAGTCGGTAGCCTGATGTATGCAACGGTCTGTACTAGACCAGACATTGCACATGTAGTGGGAGTATTGAGCAGGTTTATGTCAAAACCAGGGAAGGAGCATTGGACAACAGTGAAGCGGGTTTTCAGGTATTTGTGTGGCACTAGTGATTATGGTTTGTGCTACCAAGGAAGACCAGGATTGGACAGAGTTTTGGATATCCATGGCTTTGTTGATGCAGACTAGGCTGGAGATTTGGATCAAATAATATCTACAAGTGGGTATGTGTTTAACCTATTTGGAGGAGCAGTCAGTTGGATGAGTAAGAAACAATCTGTAGTGGCACTATCAACTACAGAGGCAGAATACATGGCAGCCGCTCATGCAATCAAGGAAGTAGTTTGGTTGTAGAGATTGTGTTCAAGTATGGGGTTAGTACAGGGAGCTATAAGGATAGACTGTGATAGAAAAAGTGCACTTTTCGTGGTAAAGAACCCTGCTTACCATTCAAAAACAAAGCACAATGATGTTCAGTATCACTTTGTGAGGGATATGATAGAAGACAAAAAGGTGTTGCTGGTAAAGGTGGACACTTTGAAGAATACTGTAGATGCATTGACAAAATCTACAAGCTCTGAGAATTTCTCCTGGTGTAGGGAAACAATGGGTGTTTCAGGGCTGAAAAAATGACTAAGCTCTACTGTGGCCCCCTGTGGAAAGAAAACAACAAGTGGGAGAATGTTGGGTTGTGTTATATTCTTTCCACAACTAACCTATGTAGTGAACTGGGGGGTTAGAGGGGGGGGGGGGGGGGGGGTGGGGGCGGAGCCCCCCCTTTGTTGTGCCGATTGTGCATCGGGGGGGTCACAGGGGGGGCAGCAACCCCCCTGTCCAGGGGGTTTGAGGGGGGCGGGTAGGCCTCCTCTACATGGTCCGAGGCAGCGGCCCCCGAGAAATTTTTTTTTGGACCCTATATTAGGTTGGGCGAACCTACCTATGGTTTTCGGTCCATGGTTTTGGACGCGATGGTTTTCGGTCCATGGTATTGGATGCTTCGGCATGTATAAATATGTATTGTAACATTGAAAGGAACATAATGAAAAATCAAGCTGGTAGTCCCGGTTTTGGGATCCAGGGGAAAATCTCTGTGTATATGTGTTTTATGTGTTATGCTCTCGCATTGTTTATTTTATGTGTTTTAGAATTCATATGCAGGTAATTTCTATACAAGGTTAAAACCTAAATCCTTTTATAACTGGAATTCAAATGAAGTGGATGTTGAACACCATGGTCAAGTTATCCCATAATAGCTTAATAGCCATGGATTCAACGTTCAACACAAATAATATGGGGTGGATGTATTTTCAATGATTGATTTAGTGCAATCATTTGATTTGTAGTGATTGAACATGATTATTAACCTAAAATTGACTTCATATGTTTTTTGAATATGACAATATCATATGTACACACTCGTGGTGTTTGATGAGCAACAAACTGGGGTTCCAGTTACATGTGTGGTGGAATCACGTAATACATCACAACATTGCACTATTGTTGGAGCACCTCATCCATAGGTGTTACCAATTTCATCTTGATTTTAAAGTCAATGCCTTCATGGTCAATGATGCATTGGTTGAAATAAATACTTTAAGACAACTTCAATATTCTTATTTTACATTGCAACTTTTATTTATTCCAAAAAAATTACACTTGAAATGACTTGACTGTGGCAGGAGAATCACAAGGTGCAATGTTATCTTGTGTGTTTGGAACATACATAGGGCATGGCTAAAAAATGTGAATTGATTAACTAATAGTGTAGGAAAAGCAAAAGAGATGTTTAGTGATCTGGGTTCGATTATTAAATATTGTTCCATTGATGAAGTGGCCATCGCAATTAATGGATTCTTTAAAAAAAATTCTAATGAGGAGAGTTCTTGGACTATTTCCACAAGAATTGGGTTTCTGATGATAAGATTTGTAAGTTCACATACTCTTTCTTGCATTTTCCTTTTTTGGTTTTATACAGATGATATATCTTCATTAACTCAATTTTTTTTCCATTTAGGGATGTGGGTAAAATGTTGTTGAGATATTACCCATGCAAATCAAGAGACAACAATACCATGGAGTCATATCACTGTTACCTAAAGACAAACTTTTCTATCTGATAGAAGAAATAAATGTACTCATAGGATGGGTGGGTTTTTATATATTCTCGTAACAAATGTTGAACCTATTATTGACTTAAGGAAATTTTGCAAAAAAATGGATATTTGAAGAACAATAAGAAAGAGTAGTTTGAATCATCAATGGAAAAAGGAAAAATAGTTCTAGATTGTGATTGCAAGCCTTATGAGAGAATATCTCATGCTTACAGGGTAAGGATTCAAAGTAAACCTAATAATAAATATCTCAACACTTCACATCACACAAATTGTATAACTTGTGATTTCCCATGGTTTATTTTTGGCAAAATTTGCAAGCATGCCATAAAGGTGGATTGGTTGTATTCCCCCTTAGTGGATTCAAACCCATTTTTAAATCATAAGACCACACCATATTCATACAATGACCCTCATGAGATAAATATAGAGGCACCAAATCTTGATGAAGATGTCAACACAATTTCCATGGCTAGTCACAATGTTGATCTATATGTTGAAGGACTTCAGTTGAATAGAGATGAGTTATTTGGCTACTTAGCTTTATTCGAAATAATCCTCCTGTTACTTTGAGAAAGACTAAATAATTGATTGTTTTAGTTAAAAAATTGTTGGATGATGCCAACAATATTCATATTATGGATTATGAATTCACCTATGGGTTGAGTGCTTTTGAGTCATCTTTGAAGAGGAAGAAGAGTTTCCTTCACCCAAAAAATAAAAAAGAATGTAGCAGAAAAAATGGCAGATTGGAAAGTGATTTGAACTTCCCTGCAAATGAATATGAACCATTTCAATTTCAACACCTCAACAAGCGAGGTCGCCCTCACTCCAACAATGCATCCTCTATTGCCCTAGGGAAGTTTCATAGAGAAGTGAAACCAATATGCTCTGATTTATAAATATAGACATGAATTTTTTTTAATGGAGTAGTGTGTGGATTTTTGTATAGGTGCAATAACCCATTACTATGCGTAAAATTCAAGGACATAGACAGATTCATTGTCATTCTTGTTTTCCCACAATTCTAGATATATTTCGTGGCACTCTTAGTTGTTGTGATTCATATTTTCATATGTGTATTAATTTACATGCCAATATGGGTACTAATATGAATTTTATTGATATATTATAGATATGGGGGCTTCTTTTGTGTATCTTACTCCTTTGGAACATGCTTGGGTAGTTAACAACTCTTTAGTTGGTGATTTTCCATGTTTGTTGTGATATATTTGTTTTCAATTTGTTTTTATTAGTGTATTATATGTTGTTAATGTATTATTGTTGTGTTGACTATGTTCATGCTAGGTAATCATAACACGAGGGCATCCTCTTCTACTATAGAAACATGTCAACATGAGCATTGCAACTCCAGTAACTAAATATTCCCAAGAGACATAGATAGGCTCCAAGTGGAACATTTGGATTGGCGATAGAAATTTATTAGTTAATAAATTGCAATATTATTCAATCAAATGGTTGTAGAAGGTTTTATGCAAGGTTGGAAAACAAGCCTTATTTTGCCTATATTGGTCACATCTATGTTCATGAAGAATACATTTGAAAGATATTTGTAACATTTCAAAGTATTCAAATATTTCAAAATTTCTTCTTAAACAACTTCAGTGTTTCAAAAATTTCTTCCTAAACAACTTCACCTTTTCAAACATTTCTTTTGATTTGACAAATCTATAGTATCATGACATTTCAGGCTATCTCAACTCATAACTGAAATATTTGGTTATCTTAGCTCTTGATACGAATACATTATTTCCCTCTATATGATACATTGTTAAGATTGGTAAAATATCAACAACAACAAACACAGAGAGAAAATATACGCATAATAAAGTGTCAGCTCTGCACTTTTATCAATCACAATACATAATTATATTTATACATCAAAGGGGTAGCTGGATTTTTTTTTATCTTTCCACAAAATACCAACCATCACTTCTTACTTACAAATTAAAACAAAATGGATTTTTTAGGTCGTTGAATGCCCAACATTAATATTTTCAACAAGGCAACAATGTCTATTTATTCCATAGCAAGATATTAGTTTTGTTTGCAATTTGTGTTTTAAATTTGAGAATATAAGATCAAGGTATTGTCTGAGTTTTTCCCTAATGGGTATCTCCAGCTAATTCTTTTGCCCATGGTGTTTTGTGGTGTGATTTTATTAATGTAGATATTTTCTTATTTTCTTGGTTAATTTCAAGATTTCAAGTGATATGCTTGTAATATTAATTCTTAATCATAAGCAACCACTACACAATAGAGTATAATTCCACTATATTTTGTAGTAGCATATTTATATATATGTTGTGATGAACTTTATATTAGAATATCCAAAGTAGTTTATAGACTAAAAATTGCCTCCTCTTTCAGTTTGAATGAATTCTATTTTGAGCATAGGGAGAGATAAAGCCCTTTATGTGTTTTATTTTCTGGTTGTACAAGTTATTTGTGGCAATAGTTTCTTCACCAAGAATGGATGCAATTTGCAAATTCATCTGGTAGTCATTTGATTCAAATAAACTGGAATTACTACGTGTTATAAAAACAATCATTTGCCAATATATGGCCAACTCATAATTTATAATTTTTAGGTTACCATTCTCTTATGATCTTCAAGCCTTGGATGGTGATTGCTAGTAACTTGTCAAGTTTTAAACATGTTTTAAAAGAACTTGTCTTCTTAGAAACCTTATTGTTGAATATTTGAAAGCTCTAAGTATTTGAGTTTGAACTGAATGAAATTTAAAAACAAAAAAAAAAGTGTAAAATTTTTTCCATAGGGAACTGCAAGAAATTAATGTGTATTCCATAATTATTTAACAACCATTGGGAAGTTAATCATTGATAGAAATGGGCCATTTTATTGTCCAAAAATTACTATTCTCTAGCTTTATTATGGATATTCAATCTAGTTGTAGAAATTTTCTATTGTCATGCATTGCTTCCTCAATTTCAAACTTGACAAGGAGAGATTTTAGTTTGTTTGAATTCATAGAGGAATACCTTGTTGGATTACTTTAAATAAAATTTTTGAACAACAAAAAAAGATAGCCTTATTACTAGAAAATTTATTGTCTTTTATCACATTTGCTATTATCATGCATTGCTTCCCCAATTTCAAATTTGACAAGGAGAGAGGTGCCTAGCCAAAACTAGAATAAGAATAAATGGATATGTTGGTAAAGAACACCTTTATTGTGAGTCCCATGAAGGCCAACATTAAAATATTGGCAGAGAAATTAGATAACCTGCTCCATACTAAAGCATGATGGTTGACCCCAACAAATAGACTCATCTCCACACGGGGTCCATCATAACATCAAACTCACCATTTCCTTACCATCTCAAAAAACAACATGTAAACAATAGATCCATCCACAAAAGTAACACTTTTCATTTAAATAGATAAAGCGCTTGGAAACCAAATCAATTTCTGAAGCCAATTTAGCTCATCTCCATATTTTCCAGCCACTAGTTATGTTGAGATCCTGTCACGATTAACAAATTTCATCTCAAGGAAAGTTATAAGTATGAAGTGATAAGTGAATATACTTCCAAACCTATTGTCATTGGTTGTTCATTTGTGAGTCTCACTGTCTTCTCAACTTATTTTACTTTTCCTTCATTTTCCCTCTAGTTTTCTTTCATTCTTGTTTATATCCTTTGGAATTACCATTGGGCATGGTTGTCTCATTCATTATCCTATCTGCAAATATGGAATCTCATTAGAGCTTAATGGAGTCATAAACTCGATAATTGAGTTTTTTTCTTGGCCTTTCTATGTCCTTTCTTATGAATGTATTCCTACACTAAATATGGTCAAAAGATCAACCATCTTAGTGCATGTGCAATTCTGCGTTATCATATTTCTCATTTTCTTCAAAAGGATAATAGTTCCACATATTTGGATTTGTGATCTCCACGGGGAAAATTGGATTCATGTTGTACATGTTCAGTGATGTGAATGTAACTCTTTCAATTTTGTTACATAAATAGACTTTTTCCTCATTTCTAGGATTCCTGATTATGTTATGTCTTCGTGTTAAGTCATTTGTGTGATGTCTCTTACCTTTTCTTCTAGTTTTGATGAGACTCAATGAAAATACTAGTTGTAGGAATGGTTGATGGACATCTCCAATCTTCATGAGCACCTCCACTCATTCTCCACCCCCCTTTGCTTTTCTGATGTGCATTATATATATTTTTTTACAAATTTTTATTTTAGTGATTTCTTTAAGTTTGCAATGGAACAAATGAATATTATCTAGAAAAGAAAACAACAACCTACCCTTTCCTTGGTTACATCATTTTTTAAGGGTTTGTGTGCATGAGGGAGCACCATCCTATTTAATCATAAAGAAGAATCCCATTACTAATTTAATCCATGTTTTCTTTTCACTATTAGTTATTATTTTCACAAAATTCATTGATCATGAAGATCTCATTAACAAGGCCCTCACTTCTGATGTAATGGATGAGTGGAATTTCTTTGAGTTTCTTGAATAATTCATACATCTCCCATTTTGTAGTTCAACATTTGATCACACTTTACATCTTACTCCATATTAGCTTAAATCAACTCATTTATTCAACAATGCTTTCTCTCCTATACTTTAAGTTTCATGTTCTCATCTTGACCATATTAGTTAGTGTTGAAATTATCTCCCAATAACCTATGCCTTCTTGCTTTAAACATGGTTTCCTAAATCTATTTTATACTTGGACATACTCCTTTCTATGTTTAAATATGATGAGTCCACCAATCCACTACCCCTAGTCACATGTATGTACCATAAAATGAGTCCACCAAAACTTTCTTCAAGCACTAAATTTCATTAGGCTCCATCTGAACAACTGTAGCAATGTCTCTCATAGGATTTAGGTACTTTTTTTTATTCTTTCATGAACTTTAAAGTTCTAAAAACAAAGTGTGTCCCTTTTATTTTCTTAATCCATTTCCATCCCTTTGAGCTACATTACACTTTATTGTTTCTTGTAAGTTTCACTCATTTGAAGCCCAAAAGAGAATAGATTAGGCATGGAATTTGTGGAATCCAACAAAGATCGCCAATCACACTGCCAAGTTTTTGATGCAAGTCCACATATGATCTAATAAGTTGCCAATGACTTACTTTGCAAATAATTTATTCCAACATCTATTTACTCTTATTCAAGATTTTAATGCAATTTAGATTCTCATTGTATAAAACATTAAGTATGTGCAACCTTATGGCTCAAGAGCAGGGAAAAACCTATTTAAAAAATACAAAGGAGAAGATTAAGCGATATAAAATAAATTATCTTCTCTTTCTTTTGTTTCTTTCTCTGAACCTTCTGCCATCCCCATAGGATGGTTAGCAGGAACCATTGCCAAATCATTCTCAGTCACCTCTAGTGGATGTTCTTTGTCAAAACCTGAGCTTTCTGAAACATAAAATATCTTTGTGCTCACCCTCCCATATTCTTTTTCGACCACCTCTTCATGATATTACTCTGCATGGATCGGTTCTATTTCTAAGTTGTTCTACGTATGAGTTGCATGTCCATCATGAACCTAAGTATTCCTATCTTCTTCTTCTGAAATATCCTTCTTGATTTCCCCTTCTTCTTCCTTCGGAAAATTATCCTTCCTGCCCCTTTTTCTTTTTTGGTGGATTTTTCACCAGGGGGAATGAGTCCTAAATATGTCCCATTTGAAAACATGTGCAATATCTAAATGCCATGTTTCCATAGTCCAAAATTTGAATGCATTGGAAGGATTTATGTTTTAGCAAAATGTGATCAAGTAGACCCTTGCTTAGGTCTATTTAATTTTGTTTTTAGAGTCAAAATGTTTAGATAAAAACATAACAAGGCATTACAACATCTCTTCCATACTGAAGAGGGAATGCCTCCGAATGCAATTGTGAAACATGGTTACCTTTCTCAAATCATTGCAGACATTGAACTATATAAGCTTGTGCAAGTGATATGTTTATGAAACTTGAAGGCGATCTACAAATTTCAAGTTAAAATTTTATGTATTTTGGGTAATGGATCAAGTTACAAAACACATAAACAAATGATTTTTTAAAATTTAGTTAACAACCAAAACAGAGACAAAATACCGTATCAGAAACACATAACAACGAACATGATAAAGGAGTTCACCCCTCTCCTGGGCTACATCTCTTGGTCCAACTCCCAATACATGGCCTCTTTAATTAAGTGCTAAAATTTGTGTTTTCATGGCTTTACAATGCTCAGAATGCAAAACAAATGTCTCCAATAGATTCATAACTGTCAAAAACCCCCATTTGGGTTCTTTCTGCACCTCATTTGGCCAAAAACTGAGAAAGTTATGTTTGTTACAAGTTTTTCCCAATTTCCATAGCTAACCATCCTCCAATTCAACCCAAACCTGGCTTGAGCACCCCAAACCCGAAATTGGCGCACAAACCTAGCTTACAATCCTGCCTAGTAGGCAAAATTTTCATACAATTAACTTGTCCACTAATGCCTAGTTTCTGAAAAATGTGGTCGTCATTAGGGGAAGTTTGAGGTCTAAAAGGTGCCTCCTAAGAAAAATGTACAACCAAATAAAGTTTATAAGAACCAATAGGATTCAGGATGATGATGTCAACCAGGGGGAATGATTCACCATTTTTGGAGTAAAAAACTAAAAAGATTAAAAAATAATAAAATAATAAAACTACTTTTTCAACTTGTATTTTCAACTTATCTCCCTAAGTTTTTACTCAAATTTCGAGCGAGAGTACTCGTTAGATGCAAAATTTAATTCCTCATCTAAGGAGTAACCTTGTATGAGGAATCAAATTATGCATCCAATGAGTGTTTCCTCTCGAAATTTGAGTAAACCCATAGGGAGATAGTTGAAAATACGAGTTGAAAAAATAGTTTTTTCTTTTATCCCTCTAAAATTTGATGATGTAATCAAATCTTATTTTATCATTTCCACAATTCTTTTATAATTTCCTTAGGAGAACCATTTTAGACCTCAAAATTCCCCTAATGTATGGGGGCCACATTCCCAGGGGTTGGGGCTAACTGCCTGCCCCCGCCGGCTAGGCCCCCAACACCTAGCATCGTGGTCGTATTAATGCGCATGTGACCGCATTAGGTGCCGAGATTCTGTGCGCATGCCATTTTCTGGAGACTGTGGTCAAATAGGGCACATGTGCCTTGGGGCTGGCCCCTCCATTGAATTCGCCTGTGGTTCTATTGATGGGTCTTGTGACCCGGGGCTAGCCCCCATTCAACCTCTGCCATGGTTCTTTACTTGTGGTTATATGTGTCGTGCCAGGACTATGGGCTGGGGTAAGCCCTAGGCCTGGGCTCCCTCTGCCACGGTCATGTGGTGCGGGGTGTGGTCATGGGCTAGGGCATAGCCCTAGCCCCCTTCCCCATTATATTTGTGCACAACATTTATCAAAGGTTGAGAGCATAGTACGTTAATAAACATAGTGCAAGCACATTGGTAAAGGCTCGTGCTTGCTTGGCAGAGGCCTATGGTTTGATTCTTGTGGGGTTACCTTGGCCCTCACTCCAAAATTTTACACCTGTACTTGGAGGCCACGTGGCAACCTCACATTGGCCCACATGGCCTCCCAAAATTGGCCCAATATATATTAAAAAATTCAAACCACCAATATATTAAAAAAAAAATTGAGCCAATAAAATTAAAAATTTTGCACCAATCTAGAGAGGCCAAGTGACAGCCTGCCATTGGGCCAAAATGTCCAGTCACCCTGTCAATTCTGCAAATTTTTACCTTTTTGGGAATTTGATCAGAACGTGATATTAGGAGCATACGATATCGGTTTTGAATGATTCAAAATGAGTTGGATTCAGATTGCAAAGATCTATCCAATGGTATAGGTTTCGAGCACTTTTGAACACTTTGAATTTTGGGCACTAAACTGATCTCTTGGATCACTCCTCCCCATTGGAAGCTTTTAGACCTCCAAAAGCTCATTTTTAGTCAACAAATATATGAGGGTACAATTCCCTCACCCTTCCAATTTCAAACCATTTGGATTTGTTTGTTTTTGTCACTTTGAGCTCCTCATGAAGGTACTTCACTTTTGAAGTCTTTGTCTTTCTGTCAAAGATAATATCTTACTGCAATTTTTCAAGATATTCATAAAATAAAATTTCCCTTGAAGGAATTTGAACATTCCTTCCTCGATCTTCAATCAAAGAAGACTTATTCAATTTCAAGTTCACTTCACCTTGAACACTGTAGTCATAATGATGCTTAGCATGTCTAGCCTTGTTTTTGGCTTGACTCTTCACCAAATGTGATCGCCATCACCATGCACCATCCCTCTTCAAGGCCAAAACATTATGAAACCCACAAGAAGATATTTTAGAACCAATGTCCTCTTTGTCAAATAGATTTTGCATCTGCTTTTTTGCTCCTACATTCTTTAACACTGACATCTTGTTCACTCAACAATGATGCATTTTGTTGCAATTGCACTTCATATTGTTTTTCTCTTTTAGGAGACAACAGTGTTGGAAATAACACTGAGAGGGGGGGTGAATCAGTATTATCAAATCAATAACTTTTTCATTTCATACTTAGATTTATATACACAACTTCAATGAAGGTAACACACGTGTACACACAACTATCTTTAAAGCAACCATCATATATCTAGCAAACTTATGATTCAGTTAATTCGTTGATATTTAATCAATGCATCAGTACTTCATTAACCATATAAACATTAACCATGTGTAATAATAACAGAATAAACCATCACACATAAGAAACACACATGAACACCAAGATTTAAGGTGGAAACCCAATGCAGGACAAAAACCACCTACTACTGTCTTCAATTAATATAAGAAAAACCTGTTTACAATCTTGTACTGGTGTAGAATCATACTAGTACGCAGGCACCCACCTGCAGAAGGCTACAACCTTCTCTCATTCTCCAGCTTCTATTGGAATGGAGCTACAACCCCCTAGCTCTTGTACTAGCCGATCCATTTACTAGTATGTAGGTGCTGGCCTACAAAAGGATCCAACCTTCACTCGTTTTCTAGTTGCTATTAGAAGGGAGATCCAACCCCCTGGCCATTGTACTAGCCAATCCATTTACTAGTACATAAGTGCCAACCTACAAAAGGCTCCAACCTTCACTCATTTTCCAGCTACTACTGGAAGGGAGCTCCAACCCCCTGGCTCTTGTACTAGCCGATCCATTTACTAGTACGTAGGCGCCATCCTACAAAAGGCTCCAACCTTCACTCATTTTTCAGCTGCTACTAGAAGGGAGCTCCAACCCCCTAGCTCTTTTACTGGCCGACATGTTTACCAGTACATAGGCGCCGTCCTACAAAAGGCTACGACCTTCTCTCTTCCTCCAGGGACCACGTTTCTTAAATTTTCAAACTGGATACTCCTGGAACACAACACCACAATATGAAGGTCTCGTTTCATCAAATTTTCATAGTGGACCCATCAGCAACATTGAATCTCAACATCAATCACCGTTGTTATACAACCAATCACTAAAAAACCCGTCATCACAAAAGAAAATCATAATCAATCAATTTGAACATTCAGAACACTGTCACTAGAACATTGTCACCAGAACACTGAGCAAGAACCCAGTACTCTACATCAACAACCAGAACCAACTGAAACTTCAAACATCATATTTCATAATGTATACACTGCTTTGATGTGCCAAACCAACGTGTATACATGCTTTTACCAAAGTGAACCACTGTACAGATCTGCAAATACTAACTTAAAACATCAGAACTATCCCAGACTTCAGTCATACCCAGATCATAACATTTACAGTGTAAATCATGCGTTAGTATTCAGCTCTAGAATATCCATGATCAAACCATATAATAATAATTTATTTTAGGTCTCATGATCCTGATCCATCATTAGATCTCATCCCCCATCAATCGCTAAGGTTCATCCTTAGTTCAGATCAAGCAAATCAGCATAAACCCATAACATGCATATTTTCTTTTGATCTCACTCTTCATAAGATATTCATTAGTTGCACACCTGGTCTAATGATATTCTCCTCCTTATATAGTTTTAGGCCTTTCTCAATACCTTGGACCAAATACTCCGGACCAAATACCTCGGACCGATACCTCGTGTAGAAAATCTGATGTAGGTTAACCCGATAATGCAATATAAATCAAAATAGAATACTATAACCTACTTCTACTATCAATTTGCGGAAGCTTAAAGAATGAGCTAAACAATATAACCAGAAGAAGAAGAATCAATGGCACAATACGCATGAAAATACTTTGGGGAAATCCTCAGCTAAAAACCCCACACTATTGTACTATCATACATGGTGGAAATACATAGGAATTATACAAAGCCTTAGCTCTCACAGCTAGCTAGCTCTCATTACAATCCTCACAGATGTTCACAGACAATCTTGGCTTCTCTCCAGCCTTCCTCTCTGCCCTCCAAGCTCCTATTTCCTTGCGTTTTTCCTTCAAGATGATTATCCTTTACCAAGTGGATGATCAAGCCTCCAAAACTGCACAATCCTCAAGGATAAATCCTTGACTACATGCATGAGTTTTATCCATGAGAAAACACATGCAACTAATAGTACATTGTCCTTGAACATTAATCTCAATTGGGTCTTTCTCAGAATAGACATGCATGAGTTTATGATGAGGTAATATTCAGTTAACTGGAGTAGCACTAGTGTTAGGTTGTGTTATATTCTTTCCACAACTAGCCCAAGTAGTCAACTGGGGTGTTAGAGGGGGGGCAGAGCCCCCCTTTGTTGTGTTGATTGTGTAGTGGGGGGGGGGGGGGGTTCACAGGGGGTTTGAGGCGTACCCGTAACCCCACTTTATGGGGTCGGGGGCAGCGCCTCGGAAAATTTTGGTTTTGGACCCTATGTTAGGATGGGCGGACGCACCTATGGTTTTTTGCATGATTTTTGCACATGTTTTTGGACGCGATGGTTTTTCGGTCCATGGTATTGGACGCGATGGTTTTCGGTATATGGTATTGGATGCTTCGGCATGTATAAATGTGTATTATAACAATGAAAGGAACATAATGAAAAATCAAGCTGGTAGTCCCGATTTTGGGATCCAGGGGAAAATCTCTGTGTATATGTGTTTTATGTGTTATGCTCTCGCATTGTTTATTTTCTGTGTTTTAGAATTCGTATGCAGGTAATTTCTGTATGGGGTTAAAACCTACATTTGGTATTGGAGCTATTTTGGCTTCAAGGGGACACCTTTGTTGCTGAGGGGTTTCGCTCGGGCCTGTGGTAGACTCTGTTCAGTGGGAGATCTATGAGATCGATTCTGGTGGTGAAATAAGATGGCGAGCAGTGGAAATATAGAGATCGAGAAATTTAATGGTCAGAGTTTTGAGTTGTGGAAACTCAAGATGGAGGATCTGTTGGTGGATAAAGATCAGTGGATCGTGGTAGATCTGGGTACTAAACCAACGGGAGTGTCCGATGAAGAATGGAAGAAGTTGGATCGGAAGGCAAAGAGCACAATACAATTGTGTGTCTCAGATTCAGTATTGTTTAATGTATCAGGGGAAGCTACGGTGAAGGCTTTGTGGGACAAGTTAGGGACTTTGTACCAATATAAGTCTCTGGTGAATAAACTATTCATGCGGAAAAAACTGTATAACCTGAGGATGAAAGATGGAGACTTGGTGATAGAGCATCTGAATGCATTTAATACTGTGGTAAGTCAGTTAGCATCTGTTGATATTAAAATTTCAGATGAAGATAAGTGCATCAGTGTGTTGTGTTCTCTACCAGATTCGTGGGATAGTCTGGTTATTGCAATAGGTAGCAATGAAACTGACTTGCAATTTGATGAAATAGTCTCATCCTTGCTGATGGAGGAAATGAGACAGAAAAATATGGAGAGCCAGAATGGTGATGCCTTGTCTGTACAAGGACGGTCCCATAACAGAAACAAAAATAAGTCATCGAGTGGGAGATCTAAATCTCCAGGAAAACCTGTAAAGGTGGTGTGCTGGAAATGCGGAAAGGAAGGGCACTACAAAAGGGACTGTAAATTTAAAGCTCCTGATAAAGGAAAGGGATCTGATGATTCTCCTGTTAGCTCTGCTACCGTCTGCAGCATCTGATGGGAAAAAAACAGGTTTGGCAGTGTTGGTCACACGTCCAAGAGGTTTTACAGCAATGGATTTTTCTTCCCCTTCATCCCCTTTATTCTCCTTTATTACCCCTTAACCCCTTCACAACCCTGTTTACCCCTTTTTCCCTTTAATCCCCAGGCATTTTTATGTTTAACATTAGAACCCCGATAACCCTTTATAGATTGTATTAACTTATGTTTTTGTTAAAACACCATGCATACAATATAATTTATAACCCTCAGTTTTGATAGAGCCCAGGCCCGCAGTTCTACTTGTCACACCGTCCGTCATATCAACGATAAACCTGTGCTTTTATTCTCCACCATCCAATCCTTCGCCCATTGATCGAACGTTGTACGCAAGCCCCACTCCGTCAACCTGCATGTTACATAACCCTTGGGGAAGTGGTATTTTGCTGCCATGCGGTGCATTTGAATTTCATCGTGTTTCCCTTGTACGTAAACCGCCGCAGCATAAAAATGGTGCGGGAAAACCACTTCTCGCCATCGTACTATTTCCCCACCCATTAACCATCGCCCTCTTCTGCCACCCGATCGCCGTTGGATCTGCTCGACCGTGATTCGACGACTCTCGTTCACCATGTTTATCCGCCTCCCGATAGTTTGTTCTAGCATGATCTCCGCCAGCCATTTCTCTAATCTAACGGCTCATATTTAAGTTGTGCCTTTGTGCCTTCCCATTGCCCTCTGTCAGCATATCTTGATCGTCCATGCAATCCAACCGAAGGCCAATGTCTCATCCCAACTCCTGTTCATTTTCAAAGGGTTTTAGTGTATTCTTCAATGCTTTTAGGCTTGTTCTGCCGCGCAAAGGAGAAAGCAAGCCATCAACTCCCTGTATTCTGTGCGTTAAATTCTCAGCTACCTACATTCAAAGACAATACGGTCAAGGACGAGAAAGGACATCCTCGAGTAGTTCAACCATGCAGTAGTTATGGAAGTTTATCTAGTCAAAATTCCACCTGTTCAAGGAGCACACCGAAGTACCAGAAAATGTCAAATTTGTTAATTAAAATAGTTAGAATGTATCAGAGGCACATATCTGTGTGTAAATGTGTTTGGTGGTCCATTAAGACCCCTCCACCCATAGGCTAGCTAAGATTTTTTGTAAACAGGTTCTGTATATACCCAGAAAAGCGATGTAATCAGTTTGATGAGTGTTAAATGAGTGTTACTTTGTTGTAAACTTCAACTTCTGGAGACTGTAACTACTGTGAGACCTGCAGCATCTGGTCTTCATTTCCAACTAATACAAGCTTCTTTTGTTGTCATTTTCTCACTTTTCACTTCTTCTATGTTCTAGGTTGTGCCTGTTTGCATTATTTCATGTGCTGTGAATGTTTTAGCATTAAAGGGGCTGTCATCCCACCTCCTTGTTAGAATTTAGCATGTATCATTGAATCTGCTTACAGGTTTCTGTTGTTTTAATACCAGAGAGCTGTCATTCTGTTTGTGTATTAGATGATAGATTTACATACCTCCTTCCTGGTTGCAGCTGGCCATCGCAGGGTCCTGTGTATCTGCTGGTGTAGTCAGTCTTCTCCATCATCACATTTTGTCTAAACTGTGAGTAATTGGTGGTCAAAAGCCTTGTAGTCTAAGGGTGTTCACCCATGTCTGGGGTTAAGCATAGTAGAAGTGGTTATCTGGCTTGAATATGCAGCATTTCTTTCATTCATCCACCATTTATCCAACATTTTTGTTGAATTTATAATGTTCCCGAGCATCACTGATATACAACCTAGGTGAGTTTCTTGGGGTGATAAAAGCTCCTTCTGCAGAGGTGAAAACCACCTCAGATGAAGGTGGGGATGTGTACTTGGCTTCTTAAGGTACACATGTAGATCATGAGGCATGGTTGATAGACTCAGGTGCATCCTTTCACTTCACTCCCCATAGAAAGTGGTCCGGCGAGTATGAGAAATATGATGGTGGTGATGTCTTCTTAGGGGATGATAGGAAGGCTATAATCATTGGTCGTGGAAAAGTAAAGTTGAAGTTGCAAGGTGGAAGGGTTAGAACACTTCCGGGTGTTCTGCATATTCCTACATTGGCCAGAAATCTGATTTCTGTAAGAAAGCTAGATGATGTAGTCGTAAAAATAGTGTTTGAGAAGGATACCTACAAAATGGTTCGGGGAGCACTGGTATTGATGTGGGGAGTTCGAATTGGAACTTTGTACAAGCTGCAAGGTAGCACTGTTATTGATGGGTGTAACAGTTCTATGGTTCTTGAAAGTGGAGCAGAAAATCTAGTGGTCTCTGGAGAGAAGACCATGTTGTGGCATCAAAGGCTTGGACATATTGGAGAAAAGGGCCTTCGAATACTTCATGGTAAAGGTATGGTAGAAGGTATGAGTAATAGCTCTCTGGATTTTGATTTCTATGAAAATTGTGTATATGGGAAGCAAAATCGGGTGAGTTTCCCCTCTAGTAGTAAGAGGGTGAAACAGAAATTAGAACTTGTGCACAGTGATGTGTTTGGACCTGTGAAGGATTCATCACTGGGTAATCTGTGTACTATGTATCATTTATAGATGACTTCTCAAGGAATACATGGATATATTTCCTTAAGAAGAAATTTGAAGTCTTTGACAGGTTTAAAGAATTTAAGGCTCTGGTGGAAAACCAGATAGAGAAGAAGATAAAGATGCTGAGGACAAATAATGGTGGAGAGTTTTGTAGTAAGGAATTTGAAGAATTCTGTAAGAAGTGTGGTATAGCACGGTAGAAGACTACTCAATATACACCTCAGCAAAATGGAGTTGCAGAAAGAATGAACAAGACGTTGATGGAAATGGCAAGAAGCATGCTCAGTGGTGCCAGGTTAGGACAAGAATTCTGGGCAGAGGCGGTGGAGACAACATGTTACCTAGTCAATAGATCACCTTCATTAGTGTTGGAGGATAAGACTCCACATGAGGTATGGACTGGTAAGAAACCCTCTCTTTCACATCTGAGGGTATTTGGATGTGATGCATATGTACATGTTCCAAAGGAGAAACAAACCAAGTTGGATAGTAAATCTAAAAATTGCATCTTTATTGGGTATAAGGATGGTTTAAAGGGTTATAAGCTTTGGAACCCAGTAACAAGGAAGGTTGTGTACAACCGAGATGTGGTGTTAAGAGAGGTGAAAGATGTTATTAAACATGAAGTTCAACCAAAGGAACCTGAGAAGATAGAGTTTGAGCTAAAGGAGGAAGAATCAGACTCTACAGCAGAGGAGGAATCAGAAGATGAAGAGCCACAAACTCCAGGTGTGAGAAGATCAGTTTGAGAAAGAAGGCAGCCAGAAAGGTATAGTCCATCTGCTTTCTATTCAATTTTTTCTTTATCTATTATTGAAGATGATCCCAGAACTATGAAGGAAGCAGTAGATTCAGAGGATGGCAAACTATGGAAAGAGGCCATGGTTGATGAAATGGCATCTTTGCACAAAAATGAGGCTTGGGATCTGGTGGAGTTGCCAGCTGGAAGGAAACCCATTGGCAGGAAATGGGTGTTCAAGAAGAAGTCAAATGCAGAAGGAAAGGTGGAGAAATACAAAGCTCGGCTGGTAGCAAAAGGTTATTCCCAGGTGTTGGGAATTGATTTTGGTGATACTTTTTCTCCTGTTGCCAAGGTAACTTCTATTAGATTACTTTTATTTGTTGCTACTACTTTTTATTTTGAGGTAGAACAAATGGATGTGAAGACAACATTTCTTCACGGGGATCTAGAAGAGGAAATATACATGAAGCAACTTGAGGCTTTGCGGTGAAGGGTAAGAAAGAACTAGTATGCAAGTTAAAGAAGTCTCTGTATGGGTTAAAACAGTCACCAAGGATGTGGTATCAGAAATTTGATACATTTATACGGGGACTTGGCTTCACCAGAAGCAAAGCAGATCACTGTGTGTATTTTAAATTAATTGGTGACAGTGTTATTTATCTGGTCTTGTATGTGGATGATATGTTGCTAGTTGGAAATGACAAAGAAATTATCCAGGATTTGAAGATCCAATTGTCCTCCAAATTCGACATGAAAGATCTTGGTGCTGCAAACTATATTTTGGGCATGGAAATTAAAAGATATCGGGCAAAGAGGAAGCCCTGGTTAAACTAGAGGAAGTATGTCGAGACAATACTGCAGAGGTTTAATATGCAGGATAGTAAACTGGCGAAGGTTCCTATTCCTATAGGTGTGAGGTTATCTGATAAACAGTGTCCCAAGACACAAGAAGAGGAAGAGGACATGTCCCATGTTCCATATGCAAGTGCACTCGGTAGCCTGTTGTATGCAATGGTTTGTACTAGACCAGACATTGCACATGCAGTGGGAGTATTGAGCAGGGTTATGTCAAAACCAGGGAAGTAGCACTGGACAGCAGTGAAGCGGGTTTTCAGGTATTTGCGTGGCACTAGTGATTATGGTTTGTGCTACCAAGGAAGATAAGGATTGGACAGAATGTTGGATATTCATGGCTTTATTGATGCAGACTGGGCTGGAGATCTGGATCAGACAAGATATACAAGTGGGTATGTGTTTAACCTATTTGGAGAAGCAGTCAGTTGGATGAGTAAGAAGCAATCTGTAGTGGCACTATCAACTACAGAGGCAGAATACATGGCAGCCACTCATGCAAGCAAGGAAGCAGATTGGTTGCAGAGATTGTGTTCAAGTATGGGGTTAGTACAGGGAGCTATAAGGATAGATTGTGACAACCAAAGTGAAATTTTATTGGCAAAGAACCCCTCATATCATTCAAAGACAAAGCACATTGATATTCAGTATCACTTTGTGAGGGATATGATAGAAGACAAAAAGGTGTTGCTGGTAAAGGTGGACACTTTGAATAATACTGCAGATGCTTTGAGAAAATCTATGAGCTTTGAGAAGTTCTCTTGGTGTAGAGAGACAATGGGCGTTTCAGGGCTGGAAAAATGACTAAGCTCTCTTGTGGCCCCCTGTGGAAAGAAAACAACAAGTGGGAGAATGTTGGGTTGTGTTATATTCTTTCCACGACTATCCCAAGTGGTTAACCGGGGGATTAGAGGGGGGGTGGAGCCCCCCTTTGTTGCACCGATTGTCTAGCAGGGGGGGATCACAGGGGGTTTGAGGCGTACCGGTAACCCCACTTAGGATGGGCAGACCCACCTATGTTTTTGTGCATGATTTTCGCACATGTTTTTGGACGCGATGGTTTTTTGGTCCATGGTATTTGATGCGATGGTTTTCGGTCCAAGATATTGGATGCTTCGGCATGCATAAATATGTATTATAACATTGAAAGGAACATAATGAAAAATCAAGCTGGTAGTCCCAAGTTTGGGATCCAGGGGAAAATCTCTATGTATATGTGTTTTATGTGTTATGGTCTCACATTGTTTATTTTATGTTTTATAATTCGTATGCAGGTAATTTCTGTATGGGGTTAAAACCTACAACTAGTTGAGCGCATTAATGCGTCAAATGACTATTAACTCACTATTAGTTCCTCAAATAGTTTGGAACTAACTTAACTAGACTTAACTCAGTAAACTAAGTTAACTAATTACAACTCAAATATAACTCAATCTTATCTCCTTAATTTAAGGGATAAATCTTGCATGACTTCAGAAAGACTTCTAACTTTAATTTCTCCAACTAATTAATTTAAAATAAATTCATTAATTATTTCCAAGTAGCTATTAAGACTAAATTCGATTTTAATTCACAATTTAATTCAAGGACAAATTAAATTGGAATATTCTTGTTTCCATATTTCAACACTACCTCTCAACAAGAAAGGCATTATCTGCCACCCTGATCATGTCTCTATGGAACTCAAATTTACACTTTTACAATGCCTTTGTCAAAATGTCAGCATCTTGCTCCTTTATCGAAATATACTACAACAACATGATCCTCCTCGCTACACAGTCTCTGAGATGATGATACTGGATGTCGATGTGCTTGGACCTATCATGAAATACTGGATTTTTATAGAGTTTGATACAACTCTGATTATCACAATAGATCACATTTGGATCCATCCTCTGATCAAACAAACCAACTTGATTTTCTGCATCTAGATGGCCTCACATGTTGCCTGACTTGCAGCCATGTATTCTGCCTCTGCCAAGCTGAGTGCAACCGACCTCTGTTTCCTGCTGTACCAAGAAATTGTCGCTGAACCAAGGTTGAAAATCCCTCCTGATGTGCTCTTCCAATCTGATGGACTCCCTACCCAATTTGCATCAGTGAAGCCGTGTAGCTTCACTCCCTCTATCCGTCTGTACCATAATCCATACTAAGATGTGCCTCTGAGATATCCCAATACATCCTTTACTGCCTTCCAAAACATCTTCATAGGCTGAACCATCGCTTGACTCAGCTGGTTCACCACATAGCACAAATATGGTCATGTGTTCACTAAGTACATAAGTGAACCCACAAGCTGCCTATACACAGTAGCCTCTACCACTTCTCTTGAAGTAGCAACCTCTGTCCTCCAGTTACCTGCTAGAGGAGTCTGCATGGGCTTGCACTTCTCCATGTGGAATCTCCTGAGTATCTCGTTGGCATACTTGCCCTGAGACACAAACAACTCCCCATCCTTCTACCACACTTCCATGCCAAGGAAGTAATGCATGAGACCCATGTCTTTCATCTCGAATTCTCTTGCAAGGTCCTCCTTGCAAGACACGATCAACTGATCATCACCAGTCAATATGAGATCATCAACATAAATAATGATGATCAACAACTTACCTTTCACCACGATGTGGTACAAGTTCGCATCCGCTTCACTCTTTGTGAAGCCCAACCCAGTGAAGTAGTTGTCTATCCTAGTGTACCAAGCACGAGGTGCTTGCTTCAGCCCGTACAACGCTCTCTTGAGTCGGCACACATGCGACTCACGATCGAAGGTCTCAAAACCTTATGGCTGCTCTATGTACACCTCTTCCTCAATCTGGCCATTGAGGAATGCAGTCTTCACATCCATCTGATGGATCTTCCAACCCATCTGTGCTGATAATTCCAACATAGGTCTGATAGATGAGTACCTTACGACAGGAGAAAAAGTCTCATCATAGTCAATCCCCTTGACCTGTGAAAAGCCACGGGAAAAAAATATTGCCTCATGATTCTCCATACTACCATCAACAGCTTGGTTTACCTTGTAAAGCCAACGGGAACTCACAACTAACTTGTTCTCCGGTCTTGGAACCACATCCCAAACATTGTTACGAACTATGGAGTCATACTCCTCCACCATAACATCAACCCAAATCGGCTGTTGCGCTGCTTCCTCAAAGGAAGAAGGCTCAGTATCAACACATTCCCCAGCAAGGGCCATGTATCCAGTGTAACTGTCAGGTGACCTCCTCTATCTGCGCTGAGAAGATGGTGCTCCCACATTCTCTCTCACATCGTCCAACAATCTGTTAACTTCTTTTATGCGCTTATGTCCATCTCTGGAAGACTTTGCTTGAGTGGATGTCTCCACTCCTGCAACCTTTGCATGCGGCTGCTCCGCATCAGTCTGAGGCTCCTCCTCCTTAGGAACCAACAGTTCCTACATAGCCTATAGTTGTAGCTCCCTCTCAAGGGAAACTCACATGGCCTTCTGCTCATCAAACTTGAGATCTCTGCAAACCACTGTCCTCCGACTGGTAGGCAAGTACACCCAATAGTTGTGAGGTGTATTAGTGTACCCAATAAGTATCCCCAACTCTGTTATCAGCTCAAGCTTCTTCTGTGCATCCTTCGTCACATGGCAATATACCAATGAGCCAAAGATCCTGAAGTGACCCACATCTGGTCTCTTACGGGAGAAATCTTCCTCTAGTTTCTTCATCCCAAGTATGCGATGCGGACTTCTATTCTGCAAATAGACTGTTGTGTTGCATGCCTCAGCCCACAAGTGAAGTGGTAGACCTTGGTCATGTAGCATTGCCCGTGTTGCCCCTACAATAGTTCTGTTCTTCCTCTTGGCCACCCCATTCTGCTGTGGGTTAGGTGCCGTCAGCTCTGGTTTAATTCCTTCCACTGCACAGAAGTCCTTAAACTCTTAAGAGACATATTCTCCACTGTTGTTGCTTCCCAAGGCCTTGATCTTCTTCCCTGACTCTTTCTTGACCAAAGCTTTGAACTCACAAAAATTTGTGAAGGTTTGGTCCTTCTTCTGCATGAAATAAATCCAACATTTATGAGAATAGTAATCAATGAAAATCACATAATACCTTTCCTTCGATGTGGACGCTGTCAAGAATGGTCCACAAAAATCAATATGAACTCGCTCTGAGATAGCCTCTGCTCGACTGTCTTGATCATGAAAGGAAGACTTGGTGTACTTTCCCAAGGTACAACCTTGCATGTGTCAACTTGCTCAATTTTACCTTTGGGAAGTCCTATAGATATCTGTTGCATTATCTTCAAAGCCCCATGATGCAAATGGCCCAGCCACTTGTGCCACAACTCGCTAATGTCTTGCCTTTTCACCAATTCTTCTTTCGTACTCAATGCTGCACAATCATCTACCTCTAGTTTATAGAGATTCCTCACCTGAATCCCTATCCTCTTGGTCTGACCCATGGCTATGTGTCTTAGGAATGCCTTTCCTTTACTGAAGACAACATCATAGCCTTTGTCCTCCAACATTGCAACCGATACCAAGTTCTTATTCAATCCAGGCACATACATCACATCTGTCAAGGTGAGAGGAGCTCCATGCTCCCTCTAAAAAGCAATTGTGCCCACTCTTGAAACACTATACCTTCTGTCGTCACCCATCTCTATGCGCATCTTGAGGTCTTTCTCCTCCAAGGCACTAAATAAATTTTTATCGCCGGTCATGTGGAATGAGGCTCCACTGTCAAGATACCAGACACAACCCATCATCGATGACACCATGCATGCAATGATGGTAATGTCCATTTCGAACTGAGAGGCTAATGCCTCACCTTCCAATCCTTTCAAGGATCCCTTCTTGGTCTTCTTCGATGGGAAATTAGTTGCATAATGTCCCATCTTGTGACAATTAAATCATCTTACTTTAGACATGTCACCCTTCTTCCCTCCATGAGAAGAATTCGATTTGAAATGGGAAGCCTTCCCCTTCCCTTTCCTTGCCTTACTTGCTAAGGCCAGATTTTCTTCATCATCATTCTTGGATGAAGAACCATCTCATGTGTTCCTCATAATCTCCTCCTGCATAAGATTCGACCACAGTCGTTCCCAATCCGATAGTTTCTCCCTTCCATTGACAGAGTCCTGGTAGCTATTCCAACTCTTTTGAAGGCCAAGGAGAGAGAGGCTCACCATATCATCATCGACAGTAGTATTCCCACACTGCCAAGCTCATCTCTATAGGTGGTAAGCTTGTTCAGATATGTGGAAATAGTATCGCCCTTCTCCGTCTTGATTCTTCGAAGCTTATCCTTGAGCGCCAATTTCCTCTGGTCACTACTATTCTGGTAGAGGTCCTTCAATGTCTTCCACATTGAAAATGGAGAATCCTTCCCATGGAGACTCGAGACAATATGGTCTCAAACTCCCTCAAGGATGATCTGTCTCGCCTTCGCCACACACTTCTTCCACTCAGCCAACTATTGTGCATTAGTTGAAGCTGGCTTTGGGATTTCTTGCTCAATGAATTCCTTCAAGCCATTGTCTTCTAATATAACCTCCATTCTATCTTTCCATGCTATGTAATTCGAGCTACCTTCCAAGGCATACTAGAGTCTCAAACCATAGAATGCCATTGGCCAACCTTGAAGTATGATATGAATTCGATTTGCACCTGTAACCCTGAACTTCAAACTTCGAATTCTCTTCTCAGTATACTGTTCACAGCTTTGATACCATGTAGAAAATATGATGTAGGTTAACTCGATAATGCAATATAAATCAAAGCAGAATACTATAACCTACTTCTACTATCAATTTGCATAAGATTAAATATCGAGCTGAACAATATAACCAGAAGAAGAAGAATCAATGGCACAATACACATGAAAATAATTTGGGGAAAGCCTCAGCTAAAAACCCCACACTATTGTATTATCATACATGGTGGAAATACATAGGAATTATACAAAGCCTTAGCTCTCATAGCTAGCCAGCTCTCAGTACAATCCTCACAGATGCTCACAGGCAATCTTGGTTTCCCTCCAACCTTCCTCTCTGCCCTCCAAGCTCCTATTTCCTTGCGCTATTCCTTCAGGATGATTAGCCTTTACCAAGTGGATGATCAAGCCTCCAAAACTACACAATCCTCAAGGATAAATCCGCCTTAGCTCTCATAGCTAGCCAGCTCTCAGTGCAATCCTCACAGATGCTCACAGGAAATCTTGGTTTCTCTCCAACCTTCCTCTCTACCCTCCAAGCTCCTATTTCCTTGTTTTGTTCCTTCAGGATGATTAGCCTTTACCCAGTGGATGATCAACCCTCCAAAACTGCGCAATCCTCAATGATAAATCCTTGACTGCATGCATGAGTTTTATCCATGAGAAAACACATGTAAGTGATAGTACAATGTCCTTGAACATTAATCTCAACTAGGTCTTTCTCAAAATAGACCTGCATGAGTTTTTGATGAGGGAATATTCAGTTAATTGGAGTAGCACTAGTTGAATGCATTAATGCATCAACTGACTGTTAACTCACTATTAGTTCCTCAAATAGTTTGGAACTAATTTAGCTAGACTTAACTCAGTAAACTGAGTTAACTAATTACAACTCAAATATAACTCAACCTTATCTCCTTAATTTAAGGGATAACTCTTGCATGACTTCAGAAAGACTTCTAACTTGAATTTCTCCAACTCATTAATTTAAAATAAATAAATAAATTATTTCCAAGTAGCTATTAAGACTAAATTTGATTTTAATTCATAATTTAATTCAAGGACAAATTAAATTGGAATATTCTTGTGGCCATATTTCAACACCTCGGACCAAATACCTCAGACCAAATACCTTGGACCAAAACCTTGATTTTCCATCCCATACACACTTTTCCTTCTGTGAAAGTGCGTGTATATGTATACGCTCTTTTTGTTCTGTGTGCCCGCATGTATATGCCAAAGTGAACAAGCGTATACCTCTCTTTCTTCAATCTCTGGAGTCTGATCTATAAGTTAACCTGTTGCACTGTGAACTCTCATCTATGTGAGTTTCCATCAAGGACAACACCTGTATCATAATGCAAACAATTAGACTCCTAAAACATCTTATCACATGGATTAGCAACCTTAATGAAATAAAATTTCAAACTTGATTCATATATTTGAAAAGCTTCAGATTCATCAACATATTTATGTTTAATCATCAACAATGTAAAATTATGACTAACATTTACAAACCTCTTCATTTGTCCAATATTCATAGAGATAAATTCAACTTCTTTCTATGTCCTCTAACAATGTACTCAATCTCATCTTTAAACAAGTGATACTTGTTCTCATGGTGATGAAAGATGGCTTTCTTGTCATATAAGTATGGGCTTCCTAAAACAATCCCACAAATTTAAAGTGGCACCACATCAAATTCTACCTCATTAATAAAATTTGCAGTGATGGAAAATCTAAGTATGCATTTTCTTGTCACTTGCAACTAGGCGTTGTCACATACCCAACCCAAAGGACAAGGTTTAGGATGAGGAATGGTTTCCAAATTTAGTTTCTTGACATTGTCTTTTGAAATGAGGTTTGCTTGTGAACCACTATCAAACAAAGTATCTACCTTGTTATGTTTTGTGATGATTCTAATATGGAACAACTCTACTCTTTCTCTTTCATTTTGAGTTTCAATGGGTTTTCTAGAAGAACCAACACTTGCAATTGAATCCTTACCTTTCAATCCCATGGATATGATTTTTGTTTCATCTCCATAATCACATCCTAGATCTTTTTGTGTAGTTGCAGCAATCTTTTATTTCTCCTTGTTATCAAACTTTTTGGGTTTCATCTGAGGATGAAGTTTCCAACAATGGTCTTCATCATGACCTTATTTAGAATAATGTTTACATGTGAGTTTTTCTCCTTCTTTCTTGATTGAAACATTCTTTTTATCCTTTCCTTTAAATATCCCTTTTCCTTTTTCTCTAGACTTGAATGACTTCTCACTAGTTTCTTCAGAAATACCTTTCCCTCTTGCCTCTAAATGAGTTTCCTGTACACAAACTTCATCTAGTTTTGTAGGGTTAAACATGAGAATTGTATGTCTCAAGTAACTATGTAATACTCCAATGTATTTGAGCAAAGTATCTTGAGAGCAAAAATATATACCCAAAATCAAAGCCCATTTTCTAAATTATTGAGTATAGCTTTGCACATTTTTCCCTTAGTTAGCGTGTCTAAAGTTTTCCCAATCCATGATAGTTTTTTGCATGTATGCTAATGGATAAAACTAAATTCTTATTGCAACAACAAAATCATTCCAAGAGGATAAAACCTTACGATGTTTCTTCATGTCCTCTTGAGTTTTGGCTTCCCACCAAATATGTGTTGCACCCTCCAATTCGATCCAGTGCTCAAGTTTATGCTAAAAAATCAAAGTGTCAGAATCTTATTAAACTCAACTTCATATCAAATAGCTTGTCATTCTGAATCCAATGGTGCAAATGACACTCAAATCCAAACTCGTATGCAGAAGTTAGAGCAAGTCAAAGATCAAGTTTGACTTGTCTAAATGACAGCATTGGATGGCATGGAAAAGCCCTTCAGCGAATGAAGAGGCACCAAGTGGCAGGCTACCGTTGGCCTCACATATCGAAAATCATAGTCACAGGTAGAAAGGTGTTTGAAATCAGCCCCGGCAAAAACAGGTTTCGATGTGATCTAATCGCAATCAACAGGTTTCGATGTGATCTAATCGCAATCACATATCGCAGGTGGATAAGAATAGGCCCCCTGTGAAGCCTGGTTGCGATGCAATTTATCACAGATCGCAGTCGCAGAAAAGGGTTGTGTTTGTGATGGTTCTGGCAGTAATATCTGAATTGCGATTTGTGATGGACGTCCCGAACACGATATTTTATATGTTGCAGTTTAATGTCTCGTTGGGTCTACAATATCGCTATCACAACATCACCGTCATGTTAACAAGACCATCAACCCGCCAAAATTTTCTGATTGTGATTTGCGATACAACTGACACAATATAGCCCGCCGCGCGGTGAAATATTTGCTCAGTTATTTTGGAGAAAATTTGTGGGATTATGTCAGTTTTGGAGCAATTTGTGGAACAAATAGTGGGAGAACTAAGAGAAGTCATAAATTCTTCAGTTCTTATCCAAATTGGATGCAAAAGAGGTTGGATAGCCATTTTTGGACCTTGTGAACTCATTGAGATAGGTTTCAGAGGCATTTGAGCATTGTAAACACACTTTTGTTGTAATTTTGAGCATATAGAGAGGTCCAAGCATTGGAAGCTGGACCAAGGAGACGTAGCCCTAGAGGGGTGAACTCCTTATCAAATTTCTATGTTATGTGTTTTATTTTGATGTTATTTGTTGTTATTTTGCTATTGTTCAGCATATGTTTTATGTTAAATTGTTTATAAAATTTACGTAAGAAATTCTCATGGGAATTAGTTAATTAAGAAAACATGGTGAATCCTTAAGCACTTGATAAGCAAGTGATAAGCATCTTGGGTTTTATTCTGAATGGGGAATTAGCACAACATTACTAATATGCTCCATTTTAGATCAAGTTGGTATCAGAGCATTGGTTTTTGCTTACTAGATTTGCTTTGTGAAAGAAGGATTTAATTGTTTGCAAGTTTATGTCATGCTTACAAGGTTAAAACTCAAAAGAGGTGAAGGAAAGCTAGTTGGAAGCCCTGAAGTTGGGTCAAGGGGAAGAAGAGAAAGGTTGCCACAATCCCCAACACCAGTTCAACCTCAATTTGCAGTTGAGTCTTTAGAGACCATGTCTCATGAAGGAGAACCTACCATGACAGAAGATGAGAAGACCTTCAGAAAGGCTTTATTTGATATGACAGAGATGGTGAAGGCCGTCTATGAAGAGAGGAATAGCATATTGCAAGGATAAAGTTCCAAACCTCCCAAAGGAGAAGGCTCTTTAGGAGGAGGTAATGGAAAATGAGGTAATGGGAATGGAGACAAGCCTCCACCCTCTCCACCATCTTCTTCATCTTCTTCTTCACAAGAATATTCACACTCTTCCATTAATACAACCCTTACTCATACTCGTCATTATACTTCAAATAAAACTAGTAAATCACCTTTTCTAAAACTTGATGTCAAGTTCCAGTTGCCAATGTACAATGGAGATGTTAATGTATAAAAGATAGATAACTGGATTCGTTAGTTGGAGGTGTATTGTAGAATTCAAAATCTTGAAGAGGATGATATCAAAATTCAGTTGGCTTCATTGAGAATGGAGTGTGTAGCACTCATTTGGTGGGAATCAAAGACCTAAGAGGAGATTAAAAAACATGGTAAGATCTCTATTACTTGGTCTGATTTCTTTGCTTCTATAAAAAGACAATTCTACCCTTTATCTCATATGCAAAAAGCTATCATGAATTGGCAAAAATTCAGACAGTTAAAAGGTCAAAATGTGCAAGAGTATACTAAGGAGTTTAGGAGAAGAGCTCTTATGCTAGGAGTAGACTTGGAGTCACAAGATACTTTGTTGAAATATATAGGAGGTTTGCATAGTTATCTTCGACACACCATTCTTATGTTTAATCCCACGAATCTTGATGAAGTGTTTGTTCAAGCTACACACCTCGAAGAAAGAGGGAAAAATGTATAAGAAGAAGGTAATAAGAAGCCATTCCAGAGTGGTGAAAAAGGAAAGAAATTTAAAGGAAAGCAGAAGAAAAATTCTTATGTTAAGAAAGAAGGGAAGAAACCAGTGTACAATAATTGTTCCAAAGAGGGCTATGATGAAGCGCATTGTTGGAAGCTTCATCCTGAATTAAGATGGAAGAAATTTAACAATAAAGGGAAACAGAAGACAAACGTTGTTGTACAAAAAGACTTGGGTTCTAACTCAGGTGATGAAACAAAAATTGCATCCACAGACACTAAGGAAAAAGCAGTGGAAAAAGCAAGCAAAGAGGAAGTCATGGCAAGCACCAGCGCAACAAATAACTCCAACAATGCTTTAAATGAAGAAAACAGAATTGAGTTGCTGCATATTAGAGTTATTTCCAAACACACCAAGATTGATACGTTGTTTAAAAGTGGATCCCAGGAAAATTTAATTTCTATGGACTTGGTAAAGAAGTTGAATTTGGAAACCGTGCCTCATTATAAACCATATCCTTTGGGTTTGATAACCAAGGATGCAAATCATCAGGTCACAAGGAAATGTGTTTTCAGGTTTGCTATTACTTTCAATTTCATTGATGAAGTTGAATTAGATGTAGTGCTGATGGATATTTATGGAATTGTGTTGGGAAGTCTGTATCTATATGACAGGAAATCCATTTTCCATAGATTTGAGAAAAAATATCATTTGTTCAAAGATGGAGTGGAGTATATTGTGAGATCCCATCATAGAAAGCTTAATATGTTTATAGCAAGTGTTAACTACCTATACCAATAGGTTTCATATTTCATGATTGGCAAAGAAAGTTCCAAATATGCTCTGCTTTGATGATGCAAAGATCCCATATTTCCAAGAGAAGACAAGGTGTGTATATAGCTTGATGTGGACTCAATTTTGATGGATGGTCCAACAGCCTAATCTGGATCATGCCATGTTTTAAATTTTCAGTTGTAGAATAGAGAAAGAAGTCTGTCCAAACTGTTTAATCTTGGCAGACAAGTAGCTTAGGTAGAGAAGTAAGGCTCCCAACTGCTTAATCGGGGACCTTGGAAGCAATAAGGGTAGCATTAGATAGAAAATCAAAAGGAAAAAGCCAGAGAAAAGAAAAGGCAAATAAGGGTCTGCAAGTCTAAGTGCACCCTCCAAGAAGAAACAAAAAATGCTAGGCAAATAGATGGGTAGGCAGATGGGGTTGCAGAACATTGAAGGTGTGCTAACCTATTTCACAAAGCAAAATCAATGGATTGAGAAGGTCTTCTTCTCTATCAGGTTGCAGTAAAGCAAAGAAGCATGTCTAACTTCCCAATTTTCCCCTTGTCCATTCATTACTAACATCCCCTCATCAGTTGAGATTCATGGAAGAATTGGTGGTTTTATGGTGGTTCTTAGTCCTTTAAAAAGCACATTTCTTGTCTAAAATTCTTTTCATTTTGATCTACTCCCTAAGCTAAGTGATTTTCAAATAAACTTAGTGATATCACTCCCCATCCACCCTTTTCATCTATATTAACCCCTAACATCTATTATGTAATTCCCCTATGTTACCCTTTCCCTACTATTATAACACTATGGTGTATAAACCCCCAAGCATTGTATAAATATCCCTCCCCTTGGCATTATAGCCATATGTCCTCTGTCAGGGATCAAATGGACATCTGGTCAGTTTGAGAAACCTAAGCCTTACCCCCCTTCCCCCTTCTGAATCCATTTGACCCATTAAACCCTTTATTTTGCTAAGAAAACCTTATGAAAAACCCTTTTTACCCATAACCCGCTTCATTTGCAAAAAGCGCACAAATACCCACTTTTTCCAACTTATCCAAAGTATGGGCGCGATATTATTTTCATTTGAAAATACAAAGAAAACCATATAATTCCGCCGAAACCCAAAGTCCCGCTGGGCACGCCTTTCAAAAGAAAATAATATTTTATTACTTCCCCGCTGCCGTATCGTCCGCACTATTCAGTGACCCGTCAACCGTCCGATCGGGCGCCTTTGATCGGACAGCTAATATACATATCGGGTTGGGCCCGACGTCCGAAGATTAGCACCCAAGAAACTGTCAGAGGGTGACGTCAGGCCTCTGCCACGCGTCGCCCTCACAATTTCTCGGGTCGCCCTCTGACAAAACCGCGACCGTATCTAAGGCGGTCCGAGAAAAAACCATTACCGCTTATGATTTACCGCCGGTTCTGCTATGCCCGCGTCATCACCACGTCAGACCCACGTCAGTGCCACCCTGCCGTCGCGTCAGCACTCTTGTCCGCCCCTGCGCTGATATGTCTGCCACCTCATTATCCCCGTGGACCAATCACAGCTTGCCACATCACCCGGTGACGTCATCCGACCTTGACCCCACCTGATGACGTCATCCCAAAAACGCGCCAATATGCCAAAAATCCATATTTTAGCCAAAAATTCGTGTTTTTTTCACTTTTTGCCAAGCAACTATTGTTATTCCTGCATGCATTTCACGACCAGATAAGCGCCAACCTGCACAACTCGACTCCGAAACCGTGGGCGCCTCCGTCGTACCTGCATTTGCAACTGTTATCGGCAATTCGCAAGGTATTTCTCAAAATTGTTCCCTGCACCTGGTTTTATCCATATTTCTACAAGCAAACTGTTTAAGAGAGTGTAAAGCACCGAAATCAACATTAAGCATCCAGTGACCTGCACCCATTTCCAACTGGCAAGGCAATAAACCTTCTACCAAGCCTGCATTTGACAAAGTTGACCTGAATTCACAGGTAGTTCGCGCAGTCGTGAACTAGAAACCTCAATTACATAAATTCACCATAGAAACACTCTTGTCAGTCCTGCTACTGTTTTAATCAATCCTATAAACGGTATTTCAATTGCTGTTTGCTCAATTCGCCCTCTGTTCCCTACAATTCACATTTACATTGTAAAGAAACTCCTCTGCGTTGTTCTGCTCACTCAAAACAGTTTACATACAATTCAGAAGCCTTACTAGCCATGGAAACACCAATAGCCCTGAATATCCAGCCTTTGAATGCCCCTCAAAGGGAGTTAGAATGGAAAGCCATGGGAGATGTAGATTATCAGATGATAGACTGGTTCCCAATGGGTTCTAAGTTTAATATTCACATGCTAAATGAATTGAAAGCCCAACACCTTGGTGGAGCTGATATTTTAGGGATTTGGGACTCAAATTTTCCCATTTACAACCTCCCTCAAGTCAATGCCCTTCCAGACTTGATCCACAGATGCCAGGAATGCTATGATCCATGCCAAAGAGCTATTCTCAGTCCTACAGGCTCAATCTTGTTCCATATCACCCCAGAAACCATAAATGAGATGCTGCATTTCCACACTGCAAGGCCATTGACCCCTCTCTCCATGCTGGACTTAGTAAAGAAGGGGAGTAATTTGTCAAGTGCCCAGATCATCAAAATTAATCAGTTATTCATATAGCCAAGCTCTGAAACTATGAGAACTCCTCCTATTGGATATCATTTCCTGAATGACTTGGGCAGAATGCTGGTGGATTTGATCAGCTACGTCCTGGGGTACAGGGGAATTGAGGATGTTGATGACACTATAATGGCAATGATGTCCATATTTTCTCCTGGAAAGCCTCCAGCTGTACACTATGACTATGCCACATATATTGCAGAAAAGATCCATGAACAGCTAATGAATCTACAAAGGGAAAGGGTGTTCAGATACACCTCATACATCTACCATCTATTCTTATTTTATCAACCAGACAGTTTCTCCATTCCCCTCAAGAAACTTAATGCCCAGGGGAATCCAAGGTCAGTTGTGTTTTGGACTTCAGTTTTTCATGATATTTCTAAATCACCATACACATACTGTGAATTCATAGACCTGTTCATTCACCCAGCTATGACATTGTTGTATGGTGTCCATCCTCCAAGGTTGACTGATGACATGCAAAGAGTTCTCCATCTCTCCAAAGCCTACAGCATTGGTGATTGGTATTTTTACCAACACCACACAGTAATCAGAATATATGCCTGTGAGTTGGACCCTTATAGGTTGCCAAGGTATGTCCCTATGAGACTTTTTGCCCTAGAATACTTCAGGCAGTTTGGAAATGCAGACTGCTTCCATTTCCAAAGTAGGAATAAGAAGGTGCAGCTGAAGGTAAGGAACCAGCTAGGCCCTTTTCTATACAACAAAAGAGAGGAGGGATGGAAGGAGGCAGATATGATCCTAGAGGGCTTCAAATTGCAAACCAGTTTCAAATGGACACCTTATGACCCTAATCATTTTATCTCCCTCAGAAGGATAAAATACAAATTGGGTAACTATGCACATGTAAGGCTGCCTCATGTTGAAAAGTATGCCAATTCTTTGAGCTGGAAAGAGGGCACTCTAGAAGAGCCAATTACTAGAGAGCAGATGCTAGAAAGAGAGGCTAGGAATATTCAAAAAGAGGCTGACTTGGAAACTTGTGGACAGGTTTCCTTCTCATATCAAAGGCAACTTGGAGCAGCTGCCTCATCTTCAACGACACATCAGCAAGCTGCTATGGACACTCAACAGACATCCAGCAAAGGCAAAGAAAAACAGGTGGAACAGGAGCAACCACCTCCCATGACTGAAGAGCAAACAGAAAAAGAGGTGGAACAGCAAGAAGGAGTGCAGCAGCAGGAAGTACATCAACAACAACAGCAACAACAAGAAGAACAAAGATAGGAGCAGCCTGTACAGCAAGAGCAGACAGTGGAAGCCCCAAAATCCACTGAGCAACAGCCACAACAAACTGTGCCTCCAAGGCAAGAAACATCAGCTGAAGCATCAATCCTCCAAACTCCACAAAAGGAGGATATAAGCAGAAAAAGAGACAGAGAGACTCCCCTTACATCATCCATAAATCAGGGAGAGAAAAGACAGAGAATGAATCCTTTCTCAGAGGAGGAAATGCCAATGGGACAGACTTTGGGCATGGGCCCACCTAGCAGGGAAGCATCCGCAAGTTCCTTTCAACAGGAACAGGACAGAACAGTGGGAGGAGAAGTCAGCTCCTCAAGCCAACAGAGAGAAGGTGAACTGAGCATCAAACAGCAGTTCATTGACATAAAGAGGAGGAATGAGCCAATAAAGATACAACTATACAATCATTTGTTGAAAATGGCTCCCACTAACCAGCAAAGACTGATGTCTGCGTATGATGTTAGTGAAGGCAAAATGATCATGAGTCATTTTTTGCCAGCTGTAGCACAGCCCCAGTCCCCTGCAGATTATATAAGGACCAATCTTGAGGTCCTTGCCAAGGACATCCACCCAATGGACAAAATTGAATTACACAAACAAACGGGTGAGATGGTGTATGCCTCCTTGGCAGAAAAGACATTGGATAATTATAGGCTACAGAATAGCCTTAATAATACAGCTACCCAACTTGAGTTGGAGAGAGAATCCTCTCAAGCAAAGGACAACAAGTTAGGTCCTTAGAAGATATAATCATAGAGATTGGGCATGATCCCAAGGATATCAAGGGCATACAAGAAATATTGAAGTTGAGGGATGCAGACATGGCAGCTTTGAGGAGAAAGATCAAAATTCCAGCCACAATTCACCCTCAAACAGATGAAGTTGCCCAGCAGAGGCATGATCAAGATGCCACAGCTTTGCTGGTGTCTCTATATAAGCAGCTAATCCAGACTCAAGAAAAGCTGGGAGAATCAGAGGCTTCACAGGCAGCATTACAGGCAGCTTTGAAGCAAAAAGAAGAAGGTCAGACCTCCCAGCCTCCTCCTGAAATAATTAACCTTGAGGAAGCTGCTCCAACTACTGTTCCTCCTCCTCAACAAACAGAACAGGTAGCACCACCACCAACAACAGAGCAGGCCCCAAGCCTGGACATGCAAAAGCTGAGAAATGAGATTCAGGCCTTGGAAGCACAAATGACAGAATTAAATGAGGCCAGGGAGAAATTAGCCAAGGTAAATGAAAGATATGACAAATCCAAGCAGACCGTGGCAGAAAAGGGCAGGGAAATAAAAGCCCTCAAAGACAGGATAAAGGAGCTAGAGAAGGAGCTCCAACTGGATAAAGTAGTGGCTGAGATCAAGACAGTGCTATGGGCCAATATTGGCCAGTCTATTACTGACCAATGGCAGTATATTGAGACAATTCATGAGCAGCTGGAGCTCATTGCAAAAGCACAGAAGGAAATTCAGAGATCAAGGGCAGCTCTAAGCAATATGCCTGAAGTTGCCACCAGGATGATCAATGTGCTCAATAATAGAACAAGTGCTCAGTTAGCAACTATGGGCATTTCTAACAGGACTGAGACTATTTTGTTGATAAAGAGGGTCCTTACACTGAGAAGCTTAGTGCAGACATTAGAGAGAAGGACCCAAGACATGCAGACCGAGGTGAACAGATTTATGGACAAATTTGTGGTATTACAGAACAGAGGTCTCCCTGGCTTACTGAACAGTGCAGGAAGACTGCTTACCCATGAGCAGTATGCCAAGAGGGTCAATACATTCGCCACAAGTCAGATCACTGAAAGGCCCAGCACCAAAAGAGGAAACAGGGCCAGCTACAGGACAAAGTCTCTACAACAGGGTAGAGAATCTATTCTTTATAATGAATGAAATTAAACACCTGTTTGAAGTGCCTCCCAATTTCTATAAATACACAGAGGCAGATGAGACTATGGATGCAATTCTTAGGCATCAACTGCCCACACAGGAATGGTGGACTAAGGCAATACAGATGATCTTATAGACCAGGAAGCCATTCTTCAAGTTTTTCATCAAAAAATACAAATTGGCATGCACAGGAAAACTTAGTAAAATCAGCATGCATGAAAAGATGAAAGCTGAGCCAACTCAGCAGAACTTTCGGCCAGCAAGTCAAGATGGACAGCTACAGGTGACAAAGCCGAGAAGTTACGACAGAGCAGCCACAAAAGCGCATTTTCCAGCATTTAAAGCAGATCGTTCCAACCGACTCAGTGGCCTCCAAAGGCCAAAATATCTTCTGACTGATAGAAATGAGCATTTATGTTGTATTAAAGGCAGCAATAACTTTTTATCTGTTGTCCTGTACAAAGTTGGTGAAACATTTATTTCTCAGATGACTCAACGCCTTAGATATTTTGTATTACCATTTGTATATATTTGCCCCTCGCATAAGCTTGCAGGGGTTGTTGTTGATTTCTTTTGAAGAAGTTTCCTATGCTGTAATCTTTGCAGAGTTTAATAACAGAAGTAATGGAATTTCTGAAGTTCTGAGTTGTTTGAATGCGTTCATGGTGTTTGTTGAAGTCTGCAGGATCCCCGTGCATCTCATATACAATAAGTTTTCTGTAACTCTCTTCGTTTTGTGTTTCAATCTCTTACAACCCATAAATGTTTCTAAGTTCTAAGTATTTAGCAACAAAGAAAAAGAATAGCCTTCAGGATTTATTCATGGAATACCCTGAGCTCAATCTATGTTGTTAATGAATGTTTTCCTCAGTTATAGTCTTGATAAGTGTAATTCTTAATTGCTACACTTTCAGAATATATCTTTCACAGTGACCCTTGTTTCAGGAATTCAAGTTTGCTCCTGAGCAATACATTTCACTTTCACAGCATTAGCTTAATGGAGAATTCTTAATTGTTTTCCATTGGCTAAACATGCATCATCATACATCATCACTCAAGCTTTAAATTTTGTTTGTTGGGATACCCAATAGGCCCTGCAGTCTGAACATTCCCACTGAAGCATTTCAAACATTTCACAGCTCTAGACTCCATTGCCCAATGAAATACAATTGTCTAAATATTACATCTTAGGTATTGAAAGACATCCTTCAACCAAAACATAAACAAAAACCTGAGCATAATAGCTAGCCTAAAATACTATCATGACAGAGACAAATCATAAAGAGAGAGCCCTCTCTGATTACAGTTTGGCTAGAAACTGTAATCCAAAGATTGGTTAGTGGTTACCCCGGCCGTATTCCCTTGGGAGTCATAGGGAACAACCTGGGAGTTAACAGCAAGCATAGGGAAAATGAAGCGATTGGTCAATTCTAGCAAGAATCTCGTGCTCCTTATGATCAAGCAGAAGAATGACATAGAGCATGAATCCTTTGCAGGCTGTGACGTAAAGTTGAAAGATGAATTGGTTGATGTGGTCAATCAATATGGAGATATGTTTCAAGAAACAAAGGGATTGCCACCAAAAAGGGGAATTCAGCACGAAATTAAGCTACAACAAGACTATCCACTCCCAAACATCGGTATGTATCGAATGTCAATTCTGGAAAGTTTAGAAATTAAGAAACAAGTCCAGGAATTGTTAGATAAAGGTGTAATTCGTCCCTCTACTTCGCCATGTGGTTCACCAATTGTTTTGGTACCCAAGAAAGATGGAACCTAGCACATGTGTGTATATTATCGAGCTTTGAATAAACTTACCATAAAGAATCGATACCCACTACCTAGAATAGATGATTTGCTAGATCAGTTGAAGAATGCAAAATATTTCACTAAATTAGAGAGAAGTGTATATCATCAAGTTAGAATAGCTGAGGAGGATATTTGGAAGACTGATTTTAAAACCAAACAAGGATTGTTTGAATGGATGGTTATGCCTTTCGGTCTTTGCAATGCTCCAACTACATTCATGAGAGTTATGAATGATGTTTTAAGATCCTTTCTTGATGAATTTGTAATTGTCTATTTAGATGACATTTTGATATTCAACAAATCACGAGAAGAGCATGTCAATCATGTGAAGAAAGTGTTGGACGTCTTGAAAAAAATAGTTATCTTTGAAGATGTCTAAATGTGAATTCGGGAAAACTTCCTTAGTGTATTTGGGCCACATAGTTGGAGGAGGTGAGTTGAAGATTGACCCTTCTAAAGTTTCGGTCATTGTGAATTGGCAAATACCCAAATCAGTCACAGGAGTAAGGAGTTTCTGGGAGCAGCTCAGTACTGGAGGAAGTTCATTGCCAACTTATCTTCCATAGCATCTCCACTACATGCTTTGACCAGCATGAAGGTTGTCTTCCAGTGGGGAGGCAAACAACAAAAAGCATTCGATGCTTTAAAACAAAAGATCAGTTCAACCCCAGTTTTAGCATTGCCATATTTGAAACAACCCTTTGAAATACAAACAGATGCAAGTGACTACGCCATGGGTGTAGTTCGTTTACAGCATGGTAAGCCCATTTCATTTCATTTTGAGATTTTTAATGGTGTTGTTATTAACTATCCTACATATGATAAAGAGTTTTACACATTGGTGTAAAGTGTGAAGAAATGGAAGCATAAACTAATGGGAAAAGAAACCATTATTCACACTGATCATCAACCTTTGTAATATCTGCAATCTTAGACAAAATTTCCACAATCAAGGCACTTTCATTGGATGGGATTCTTACAACAATTTCACTTGGTAATCAGGTACAACAAGGTATTTATAACAAAGTTGTTGATATGCTTTTTAGACCAATTGTTAATATAGCCATTTTACTCAAGAGTAATTATGTTTTTCCTAAAAGTTATATTGAAAATTACGCACATGATGATGACTTTCAAGAGGTATATTCAAACTTGAGTCAAGGTCACCAAGTTAAGGAATTAGAATACCATGTACAAGATAATCTGTTGTATCATTTCGGAAAACTTTGTGTTCCACAGGGAGAGAGAGTAAATGTCACAAGGGAACCACACACTTCTCTTATCGCTGGACATTTCGGTGTAAGTAAAACAGTGGCAAATCTTCAGATATGCTTGAAAGTGTGTCATGTTTTATTAGAGGTTGTTCATCGTGTGTAGTCAGTAAACCTAGTAATAGGAAACTAGGATTGTACACACCACTTCCAGTGCCTTCACGTCCATGAGAGAGTGTTTCTATGGATTTTGTAGGAGGTCTTCATTTATCAAGAAAAGGTCATGATTATTTGTATGTAGTTGTGGATAAGTTCAACAAGATGTGCATGTTAATGCCTTGTAACACTCTTCTACTCTAACTTCGCTTTTTGAGGCATGTCTTGGTTATTTTCCTAAATCACCTTTGAATTTCATCTTTGAGAAAGATGTAGTTGTAGATGGATATAGTGACATAGACAGATCAAAGAATTTCATTGAGAAAATTCAGTTGATTCACCAAATAATTCAAGAACAACTAGAAAAGAGTCAAGGCAAGTATAAGGCAAGGCATGATAAGCATCGTGTGGATCATCAGTTTCAAGTAGGTGATGAAGTTTGGCTTTACATTAGCAAGGTGAAGGTAAAAGGTTGAAACCAATCTGTTATGGTCCATTTAAAATTCTGGAAAAGATCGGCAATAATGCTTTCAAGCTTGATTTTCCTTCATATATGCAAATTTATTCCATTGTTAATGTTGAAAATTTGAGATTGTATGAGCCTCCTTTGATTTAAGATCAAGGAGAAAGTGTATAGATTCCATCAATTGAAATTTTTTCTCTAGAATTCCTTGATGAGCTTCAGCGAGACACCATACTTAATAGAAGAACGAGTTCATCAAAGAGGGGAAATGTTGATTATCTTCGAGTGGGTCTCAGAGGTACAAATCCATCAAAGGCCAAATGGATTGAAGAGGGGAAGGTGAGGGAACAATACCCTCATCTGTTCAATAATTGAATATAATCTTTTGGGGTCCAAAAGGCTTCCAATGGGGAGGAGTGATCAGGCGCTCAAGTTTATGCTAAAAAATCAAATTGTCAAAATATTGTTAAACTTAGCTTCAGATCGAAGATCTTGTCATTCTGAATCCAAAAATGTGAATGACATTCAAATCTGAGCTCGTATGCAGAAGTTAGAGCAACTCAAAGTTCAATTTTGACTTATCTACATGGCAGGATTGGGTGACATGGTAAAGCCCTTCAGCGAATGAGGAGGCACCAAGTCGCAGGCAGGCAGAAAGGTGTTTGAAATCGTCCCTAACACAGACAGGTTGTGATGCGATCTAATCGCAATCGCATATCGCAGGTGGATAAGAATCAGCCCTCGACAAAGCCCGGTTGCGATGTGATTTATTGCATATCACAATCATAGAAAAGGGTTGTGTTTGTGATGGTTCCGGTAGTAATCACTGAATTGTGATTTGCGATGGACTGCCCGGACGTGATATTTTATGTTGCAATTTAATGTCCTGTCGGGTCCATGATATTGCTATCACAACATCGTCGTCGTGTTAACAAGACCTTCAACCCGCCAAACTTTGCCGATTGCGATTTGTGATATGATTGACACAATATAACCTGCCACGCAGTGAAATATTTGCTCAGTTAGCAGATTTTGGAGTGAATTTGTGGGATTGTGTCGGATTTGGAGCAATTTGTGGAACAAATAGTGGGAGAACTAGGAGAAGTCATAACTTCTTTAGTTCTTATCCAAATTGCAAAAAGAGGCTAGATATCCATTTTTGTACCTTCCGAACTCATTAAGACAGGTTTCAGAGGCATTTGAGCATTGTAAACACACTTTTGTTGTAATTTTGAGCATATAGAGAGGTCCAAGCAATGGAAGCTAGACCAAGGAGATGTAGCCCAGGAGGGGTGAACTCCTCATCAAATCTTTGTGTTGTGTGTTGTATTTGATGTTCTTTGTTGTTATTTTGTTGTTGTTCAACATATTTTTTATGTTAAATTGTTTATTACATTTACATAAGAAACTCTCATGGGAATCAGTTAATTAAGCAAACATGGTGAATCCTTAAGCACTTGATAAACAAATGATAAACATCTTGGGTTTTATTCTGAATGGGGAATTAGCACAACATTACTAATCTGCTCCATTTCATATCACAATCTAAGAGAAGAAAGCTAAATTTTGGTCTCATCATCTTTGATTCTTTGTGTCTTGCAATACAATTAAATTTGACAAATCTAATCATCTAATTTCCCAACATCTACATCTCCATCATACATAGGCAATTCAAATTTTATATCAAGATTTAACAAAGGAGTTTTACCATGTACTTTTGGAGAATTTGGAGGTGTTTCTCAAAGGGTAGAAGAAGTAGAAGATGAGGATGAGGATGGAGGTGAAGCTTTTTTGTTTGTCGCCATTCCCTTCATTCCCTTTTGGAGGCTTGTTTCCTTTTCCTCCATCTCTTTTTGGAGGTTTTGAGCTCTCTCCATACAACCTTGAATTCCTCTCTTCATAAAGAACCTTTGCCATTTCATACATCTCAAAGAAAGATTTTATGAAAGTTCTTTCATCTTCAAACATCCCTCCAGGACCTTCTTCACGTGCCATGACTATTGAAGCTTGAGGTGTGTTTGTTTTCCTTGAAACAATTTGAGATATTTTCTCTACAAGTTCTCCTTCTCCTCTTTTAAGCTTCAACCTTATAAGCATCGAAAAAACACTTACAAACAAAATCAAACCCTCACAATAACTTGATGCTTTGATATTGATCTGTTTATGAAACTTGAAGGTGATATACAAATTGAAAGTTAAAATTTTATGTATTTTGGGTAATGGACCTTCTTCATGTGCCATGACTATTGAAGCTTAAGGTGTGTTTGTTCTCCCTGAAACAGTTTGAGATCTTTTCTCCATAAGTTCTCATTTTCCTGTTTTAAGCTTCAACTTTGTAAGCATCAGAAAAACACTTACAAACAAAATTAAACCTTCACAATAACTTGATGCTCTGATACCAAAATGATTTGTTTATGAAACTTGAAGGTGATATAAAAATTGCAAGTTAAAATTTTATGTATTTTGGGTAATGGATCAAATTACAAAATGCATAAACAAATGATTTTTTAAAATTTAGTTAACAACCAAAAAAGAGACAAAATACCATATCAAAAACACATAACAACAAACATGATAAAAGATTTCACCCCTCTCCTAGGCTACATCTCCTGGTCCAACTTCCAATACAGGTCCTCTTTCATTAAGTGCTTAAATTTGTGTTTGCATGGCTTTACAATGCTCAGAATGCAAAAGACATGTCTCCAATGGATCCATAACTATCAAAAACCATCATATGGTTCTTTCTACACCCCATTGGCCAAAAACTGAGAAAGTTATGATTGTTACAGGTTTTTCCCAATTTCCATAGTTAACCATCCTCCAATTTGACCCAAACCTGGATTGAGCACCCCAAACCTGGAATTGGGGCGCAAACCTGGCCCACAATCCCATCCGATGGGTGAAATTGTCAAGCAGTTAACATGTCCACTAACGTCCAGTTTCTGAAAAATAAAGTCGTATGGGGGCCACGTGCCTAGGCGCTGGGGTTAACCACCTGCCCCCGTCAACCGGGCCCCCAACACTTGGCATCGTGGTCATATTAGTGCACATGTGACCGCGTAAAATGCCAAGATTCCAGGCGCACACCATTTTCTGGAGACTATGGTCATATAGGGCGCATGTGCCCTGGGGCTGGCCCCTGCTCTGCACCCTAGTGGTTGGCCCCTCGCTGAATCTACTTGTGGTTCTATTGATTCGAATGGAAAATGGCATCCACCCATAGTATTCATCCACCCATGGAATTTACCCATGATATTGTAAGTGGCATCCACCCATGGTATTCATTCACCCATGGTATTTTCCCATGGTATTATAAGTGGCATCGACCCTTGTTATTCATCCTCCCATGGTATTTATCCACTCATGGAATTTACCCATGGTATTGTTAGTAACAACCAACCATGGTATTCATTTACCCATGGTATTTACCCACCCATAGAATCTACCTGTGGTATTGCGACCAAAAAAGGCTATAAGTAACAAGTCATATTTTGCAAAAGGACAGATTGTCCACCACAATGTAGTCTTCACAATTATTATCTATTTAAATAAAAAAGGTTTCTTTGTGGTTTTGTTATTATGTTCTCTCCTTTTTTCTTCTGGCATTTCGAATTTTCAGATCTTGGGGGCCTCCCCCTAAGATTTGGATCATCTATTAATGGGTCTTGTGACCCAGGGTTGCCCCGCATTTAACTTTTGCCATGGTTCTTTGATTGTGGTTATATATGTGGTGTCGGGACTATGGGCCAGGGCTAATCCCTATCCCTAGGCTCCCTCCGCCATGGTCTGGTGGTGTGGGGTGTGTCCATGGGCTAGGGCTTAGCCCTGGCCCTCTCCCCCATTATATTTGTGCACAACATTTATCAAAGGCCAAGAGCCTAGTATGTTAAGAAACATAGTGCAGGCGTGTTGGTAAAGGCTTGTGGTTTCTTGGCAGAGGTCTGTGGTTCGATTCATGTGGGGTGCCCTTGGCCCTCACTCCAAAATTTTGCACCTATACCTAGAGGCCATGTGGCAGCCTCACATTGGCCCACGTGGCCTCCCACCATTGGCCCTTCAATTACACAGTTAACCCAATATATATTAAAAAATTTGAACCACCAATATATTAAAAAAAAATCTGAGCCAATAAAATTCCAAATTTTTGGACCAATCTGGAGAGGCCAAGTGGCAGCCCACCACTGTGCCAAAATGTCGAGTCACCTTGTAAATTCTACAAATTTTTACCTGTTTGAGAATTTGATCAGAACGCGATATAGGGAGCAAACAATGTAAACTTTGAAATGGGAACTATAAACTCAAAATGGGAAATCTGGCCACAAAACCTCGAAAAAACATCAAAAACAGTGCTAGAAACGAAAATTGTGTATACTGGAACGATGGTTTTCTTTAGGGTCAATTTTGAACATGTTTTGCAAATGGCAGTGAAAATGAAATTTCTGTGCAAAAAACACCTTGAAAACGAAAAAGTGTTGATACTGGAACGATGATTTTTTTTTAGGGTCAATTTTCAACATTAAAAAAAAATGCTAATAAAACCGAATTTTTATGTGCAAAAAAAAGGTTGTTTGTGAGGAAAAAACACACTAATGTTTTTGGTAGAATAACTTTTTTCTTTCTTAAGTATAAATTCAACATGTTTGCAACCATAACATGCTAGATACAAAAGAAATTGGAATTTTTTCAACCATAAAATTAAAAAAACCATGACATTATGAACAAATTACATGACTAAATGAATCCAAATGTCATTATTTGTATATTGAATGAAAAATATATTATATCTCTAATTTAATGTTGCATTGTAGATATTCTAAACAATAAAAATTATCATAATTAAGGCATATAATCCAACAACATAAAAATGACTCATAACTTCTGATTTAACACCATATGGAAATCAAAATTTTTATTTCCAGATACGATGCAAACATCAGTTATATAAATTGTCTTAGCCAATTATTCAAAATCACTCATATTTTCCTGCACACCATCAGAATCCACATCTTTAGATGAATGACTGGATGCTGACGAAGATGTTCCATATTCTTCTCTTTCAACAACTAGTGCCCCATGTGAGTCCACATGCATGCCCACCATTTCAGGTTTCAAAATTCTTCTAGATCTACGACTGGTTTCAGCAGACTCCCATCTCAACACTATTCCTTTTGGTAACAACCTTTTCAGAATTCCTATCGTCTTGAAGTGAAGAGTTCCTTTCTTTGTTAAATTGAAATCATAAACAAGTATGTCAACATCCTCTAATTTTAAGATCTCTGTGCGGCGATGATTTATATTTGTATCCTTTCTTTTTCTCTTTCCGCCATTTTTTTTGTCAACTACCATTTATGGCTTATACACACCATTGAATGGGTGTGTATTTGTGGCATACCAATGTACCTCAACACTTGTAACATCCTAGTTTTTTATAAAGACCTTTATAGCCTTAGCAACCCAGAATGGATAGCCATTGGGATCTGCATCTGCTAGCACTGCAATCATGCAACCCTCCTTAATATCTTGTACTAAACCCCTGTAAATGTCTTCCATGGCTTCACGTTGTGCACGAGATCTTCTGGAACCAATATACATCTCTCTTTCCTCTACCTGTGAAGAATTAATAATACCTTGAGATTGTTGTTGTTCAACAATGTTTATTTCCTCATGTTCATTTGACGCATTTTGTGGCCAAATAAATGGATTTTTCAAAGGTATATATTCATTTGTTGTTGTTGAAATGATATCACTTTGATTATTGAAAAATGACTCCCACCAAACTGAATCAGAAATGTCAAAGTACTCAATTGTATATCTAATACATTTTTTAATTTCTTCTAGGCAATCAGAATAATTTATATGTCTATTCTATCTCGTGCAGTATGAACTTCACCAACTAATTGTAATAACAATATTTTTGTTGCAAATATTGGATGATCTGGAATGAACTTCAAAAATTCCAAACCTGGTGACGATGCCCATTCTGCAGTAGTTCAATACTTCTTGCCCCATATTAGTGTTTTCTCATCAATTTTTTTGATATGAAATTGATGTTGGAAGCTAATGTATTAAGTTTTTCAATGCATTTCTCCTCACCATGTGATCCCAGAATAAACCTTCGCATGTCAACATTTTCTTCCAACACATCAAAAGTAGGCTCTAGCGTGTATGATTTCTTAATACATTCAATTAATGATGGCAAGCTCCCAACTTCCTTCCTCCTCAATGTGACTGAAAAATGATTGAACATCTGATCAATATGGTCATGAGTGTTCCCAACAAAAAGGAAACCAACCTTTACCTTTTGAAAAATTCTCAATTAAACAAGCATGTTTAGATATCCAAAAACAACCTGATTTTTGTTTTCACGGAAAGTGTTGTCCAACTGTAGATACAAAACTTCAGGAAGATTGCCAGATCAATGAGAAAGCACATCATGAATTATGGTTATTGTCAGATTTGCATCATTATGAATATTTGGAGCTGTGAAGTACACCCTTGGCAACATTTTCCCATTGAAGACCATACAACCGACCAAGTGATACTGAATAAAATTTTCCTCTTGTAAATTTTTGGGTGTGCAAACAAAATGTGGTAAAAGTGTTTTCTTCTGATCCATACCATCAATTATCAAACCCAAATATTTATTCGGATTATCATAACACTTCTTTCGATGCTTGTACAACTTTTTCCTTTCACTTGTTTGTTGTTCGCGATGCTCCTGAAGTTCTTTGACAATTGAATCTACACAACATAAAAGAAAGCCATTAAGAAATATGTTTTCATGATGACTATACAATTTTAAAAGTTAAAGTTATGAATGCTTACCTCTTTCTGACTCTTCACATTTGTCCCTTTTTTATTTAAGATAAGCACATGTACTGCAAATCCCCATCCTTGTCTTCTTAGGAATATGGAAATTGTTGAATACTTTCTTCCATACCTTCACAAAATATTGATATGTAATAAACCGGCCATGTCCCTCAACACCTTTTGCATATTCTTTGTATAAGTTGTAGATTTCTCATCTTGAAAAATTATCTATAATATGTATTGTATCTCTATTTGGCATACACTCTCCATGCTTTGAAAAGAAATCTCTCATCCATGACATTGCAATATTTGATAATGGCCCAAACTGTCATTTATGAGGTACTTCTGAATAAAATGTGAGATCCTTTTCCAAATTTTCTTGAATTCTCGAGAGATGAAAATTCCCCATCGAATGAAACATTTTGAAATTCTTTCTACAAATAAATAAAGACCCAATATGATAATCTTAACCTAACAATGTATATTGCATGCACCCAACTAAATATGAATTTTGCATGCTTTTATTCATTGACAAATATCTCTTCCTTCTCTCTAATGAAAATTTGAAATCCATATGTTTCAAGCAATCTTTTTGAGAAAATTCACTTGAAATGAGAGTGCTGATAGAACTTCTTCTCGTCAGATATTCTGCTCTACCCCTTGTATAACTAAAACATCTTGCATTGATATGAAAAGGTCTGCTCCTACTCCTCGATACAATATTTCTTGGCAACATCTCCATCATTGGACCATCATTTGTATAAGCATTTTCATCATCATTAAGAGGAATGTTATCCACACTATGATCAGATGTGCTTTTCAAATACTGACTTGGAGGATATTCTTCATCTTCCCCTTCTTCAATGTTACTGTCATAGTCCTTAGCATTGGGACTAAATGGAAAATTTGACTCAACGTTTGTTGGATATTCTTCCTCATGTGCATTGTCAGTGTCGCTCTCATAGTCCATAGAATTAGGACTACATCGAAAATGTGAATATTTACTTACTGAAAATGTTGCATCATGTCCTTTGTCACTGCTACCTTCATATTCATTAGGATTAGGACTAAGTGCTTCATCATGTCCTTCATCACTACTGCTATCACAGTCCATAGGATTAGGACTAAGAGGACACCGTGACACTCCATTCTTTTGAACTTTTCCACATGCTCTTCATCACTACTGCTCTCATAGTCCATAGGATTAGGACTAAGTGGACACTGTGACACTCCATTCTTTTGAAATTTGTCATCATGCTCTTCATCACCGCTGGTCTCATAGTCCACTGGATTAGGACTAAGAGGACACCATGACACTCCATTCTTTGGAAATTTTTCATCACGCTCTTCATCACTGATGCTCTCATAGTCCATATGATTAGGACTAAGTGGACACTGTGACACTTCATTCTTTTGAAATTCTTCATCACTGTTGCTTTCATAGTCCATAGGATTAGGACTAAGTGGACATTGTGACACTCTATTCAGTTGAAATTCTTCATCACTGCTGCTCTCATAGTCCATATGATTAGGACTAAGAGGACACTGTGACACTCCATTCTTTTGAAATTCGTCATCATGCTCTTCATCATTACTGCTCTCATAGTCCATAGGATTAGGACTGAGCGGACACCATGACACTCCATTCTTTTGAAATTCGTCATCATGCTCTTCATCACTCCTTCTCTCATAGTCCTTAGAATTAGGACTGAGTGGACACCGTGACACCCCATTCTTTTGAAATTCATCATCATGCTCTTCATCACTGTTGCTCTCATAGTCCATAGGATTAGGAATAAGTGGACACCGTGACACTCCATTCTTTTGAAATTCGTCACCATGCTTTTCATCACTGCTGCTCTCATAGTCCATAGGATTAGGACTAAGAGGACACTGTGGCACTCCATTCTTTTGAAATTCTTCATCATGCTCTTTATCACTGCTACTCTCATAGTCCATAGGATTAGGACTAAGAGGACACCGTGACACTCCATTCTTTTGAAATTTTTCATCATTCTCTTCATCACTATTGTTCTCAAAGTCCTTAGGATTAGGACTAAATGGACACCACGATACTCCATTCTTTTGAAATTCGTCATCATGCTCTTCATCACTGTTGCTCTCATAGTCCTTAGGATTAGGACTAAGTGGACACTGTGACACTCCATTCTTTTGAAATTCGCCATCATGCTTTTTATCATTGCTGCTCTCATAGTCCATAGGATTAGGACTAATTGGACATTGTGACACTCCATTCTTTTGAAATTCTTCATCATGCTCCTCATCGTTGTTGCTCCCATTATCCTTAGGATTAGGACTAAGTGGAATCCGTGACTCTTTATTTATTTGAAATTTTTCATCCCCTCTTTCATCAATGTTGCTCTCGTAGTCCTTAGGATTAGGACTAAGTGGAAGAATTGACTTTCTATTCATAGTGGAAGAATTTCCGTTATATTCATCAATATGATTAGAGTTGTTACGCGATGAAAATGTTGATGCTTTACAAAGCGAAACTTCACTATCAGGAGAATCCATCCCTTTCAAAAGAAGAGGTTGAATGATACAAATGCAGACTCTCCTAAAGATATTATATAACTTAGAGAATGAAATTTCCCCCCCAAAAATTTTCCCTCCAAAAGGTTTCGCCAAAATATTTCCCTTCAAAAATTTAGTTTCATGTATTTCCCTTCATTATTTTATTCTACAATTTATTGAAAAATGTTAACTAAATTTTTTTATGAAATAAATCTTTAAATTTAAAATTGTAAACTAAAACTTTTACCTAAATTATTTTAATAGTTAAACTATATAATATTTACTAAACAATTGAATGTTTTTTTAAATTTTTATAATACCTTTTAAAGCAAATTAATCCCACATTCACTGCGCTGTAAAACAATTCCATAATATTTGCTTTATCATAGTTTCTTATATTGCCATAAAAAAATTAACATGTTATTTTTTTTAAAACAAATTAATCCCACATTAACCGTACGGTAAAACATCTCCGTAATTTCACCTATATAATAAATTTCATTATCACTATTACTTACATCACATCAAGATTTTCCAAGGTTGGTTAAAAGACTTAGAGCGAATTTGTGGAGCAGCTACATTGCTATTAACAACATATTCAACGGAGAATTCTCGCAATTGAAAGGTTAGTTAATTTTTTTCCTTGCAAATTTTAATATTAAATAAGTTTAATGAAGTTTAATTTTTTTTTTTAAATTAAAACTTTTTGCGGACCAAATTTACCCACTACGTCCGCAATGGGCATGGTGGGTCCAGTAAATCTCATGGCGGCCAAACGTGCCCAGTAATGCTCACGGCGGCCAAACGGGCCCGTAGGTTAGGGGCAATGGGGATGGCTACCCGGCTTCTGCCCCACCCCGCCCGCAGGGTGGCAGGCTAATGGTTGTCTTCTCCTACCAAAAAAAAAAAACCAAATTCTCCCTCATAAAGTACACTTGCTGACCCATCTCCAGGTTGTATTCAGTCATAGTTTCAGAGTCAAATGCAATCATGTTTCCATCAGGTCTTAGGGCATGTTTTCATTAAGTTTTAGGGTTCATTCCAAGGTCAAAAGCATGATTTAAAAGTGTAAATAAAGGGCAGAAAAGGGTATGAGGATGATAAATAAACCAAGAGTGATTGCTAGTAAGTCATAGTTACTGTACATTTATCTTTTTTCACTAATGTAATTTTCACCTCAAAAAACATGTTTTTGGGGTGAAAACAAAGTATTTTAGGTTAATTTATATTTTTATGTAATTTAAGTCACTTTATGTAATAAATGATCCCGGCTGCACCAATGCATCTCTCCTTGCTACAAGAAAATGAACCACTACAAAAATTAGTTCAAATTGAGCATCATCCACATGAAAAGGAAAAATGAAGAAAAGGCATTAAAACAGAGATTTGGAAAAGGTCCAAAACATTAGAAAGTGGATTTTTCTAATGAAAAATCAAAATTTACTCCTATATAAGATGTCACATTTCATTTTCAATATTATTATTCTTATTTGACAAAGGAGGAGACAAAAAGTGAAGAAAAGAGGAGAAGTTGAGCAAGTTTTGGGCCAAGGATAAGTGGCATTGCGCTTAGGGTAATTGGCGTTGCGCGTTTGGGGTAGTTGGAGTTAGCGCTACGCGTTTAGGCCGGAGCGTTGTGTGTACAGATTGAGCGCTGCGCGTAGGACGATTTTGGTAGTGGAGAAAACAACGGCGCTACGCTTGCAGAAGGGCGTTGCACGCCAATAGGAGGCATTGTGCGTTGGGCCAACAAGGGCCAAAAGACCTCCTGCCACCTAAAAAACATCAAAATTGCCCTCCTTTCCCTCAATCAAGTAATTTTTCTCCCTGGACTTCATTATTGGTTTGCAATTAAAGCTTTTAAGGATAATTTACCATGGCAATGTAAAACCCTAGATTCTCCCCTAGTTATGCCTAAAACCCTAACCCCTATTATTCCTCCCATCACCTATCACTAAAACCCTAAACCCCTTCCCTATATCACTCCATAACATTCTATATCCCTTTTTCCTTCATCCCATAAGCAATACTTCAAAAACCCAAGCCCCTCTCCCTCATTTTTATGATTCATACCCTCCCATTCATTTTCTAGCCCACCAAATACCTCACAAGGTCACCTCCCCTTCCCTTATTCCTAATCACTCTTGCTCACCCCCTTCATCCCTTTTCTAGGAGTGCATAGCCTCAAAATTTGCAAACATGGATAGAGGAGACAAAGACTATGAGGAGGAGGAAAACACTGGCAGTGACAGTTCAGCAGGTAGACCTAGGCATCAGAGAAAACCACACAAGGGGGGCAGAATTATCAGGGAAGATCCATCAAACCTCAGAGAGTTGCAGGCCTCTCATTTGGTTGTCACTTGTTTCAGGCATCTAGGCTGCTATGAGTTCTGTGAGCAGGTGGAGAGAGTTCAACACCATCCTAAGCTCACCAGGCTTTTTGTAGCCAATCTTCGTGACAACAAGGTGACTCTTGCTGGGGTGACATTCACAGTTTCACCCTCCATCATTGCGGATGCAACCAGGATTCCAAATGTGGGAGAGAAATGGTACAAGGCACAAGACCTAGATGAACACTATTATGAGCCTTACATCAAACCTAGGTACAGAAATGAAGCAAAAAGGCTTTTTCCTTTTAGGTTCCTTGAAGACAAGTATGCCCCCATGATGAAAATCATCATGAAATATTTCACTTGTGAGGGCAGATTTTCTAGATTGTACACCTACCACATCAGGCTTCTCATGCATTTTACAAGGGTGAGGATGTTGAACATCCCTTATTTCTTGTTGTTTAGGAACATGGAGAAGATGGCCTACTTTGTACATAAAGAGCCATACCCTTAGCAGATGAGTAGTCTTGATCATTATTACCTGATCAAGATGATTGTGCTTCATCATCTTAACCTCCTCAACATCTTGTGGGAGACATTTATTACTCATGACATCTTCAGGGGACCTCAAATTCGTCCACCAGTGTTTCAAGAATTAGGAGGACTTTCTAGCAGTGCTTAGGTTAAGACAGATGAGAGGACTGAAGAGACTAGAGCTACTAAGGTGTCTGGGACCTACGAGACATACCAAAGGGGCACAAGAAGATTTTTTGTAGATGATAGTCAAGTGTTTGCTCCACTTGGTGTGGAAAGGACCTTGCCTTCTTCATCCACTCATAGGCAAATGCTTGCTCCACAGGGTGTGGAAGGGGCTTTGCCTTCTTCATCAACACAGCAGGAACAAGTGCAACAGCTGCACAAAGGGAAAAAAAAGATGCAGGTGGAAGATCTTGATGATGAGGAAGAAAGAGACTTTGATTTGACAGAGCATGATGAGCCAAAACAACATTATATTCATCATGGCATAGAAACAATTGACTTAGAGGCTCAGGATGAAGCAACAATAGAGAACATCATCATACAGGAGAAAGAAGCTCAAATCCAAGCATTGCTGGACAAACTAGAAAGAGCCAAGTATGTCATCACATATCTGGAACAAGAGAACAAGCAGTTGAGTGATAAGCAAGTCCATATGGAGCTGGAACTTCTCAAGATAAAAAGACAAAGTGGAAAGGGTAAGTCAGCAATGCAAGAGGAAGAGGCACCAGTCACTTTGACTCCAATTGAGAAGGAAATTGAGGGTGATAGAGAGATTTGGCTTGAAAGAGTCAATTTTCACTTAGAAAAGTTTCTGCAAAAGGCCAATAGGGATAACCAGATTATCAGGCACATGGCCTACCACTACAAGACCCAAAACAAAATTTGCAATATAAGGGTCAAATAGATGAAAGCAAGGCTAAAATGGGCTCTAAAAGGGAAAAAAGAGGAGGATAGGCTTAGGTTTCTTGCTGAAGATTCCTTGGCTCATCAAGATACTTGATGATGGTGCTACTCACCAATTTTGGTCAAGTTTGGAGGAGTTTTTGTCATTTGAAAATTTTGAAAATTTTAAACACAGAAAATCTGGCACTGGCGCTGCGCTTTTCCTAGGGGAAACCAATGGACAAATGGATTGCAGTTTTGGATTCAGAGTGATGAGTACATGCACCCTATGTGTTTTCTAAGTTTTTGGGGCAGAACTGGTCCACCAAAAAGTAAAAAAAACACCCCAAAAATGACCTTTCTGCCACTTTTTGGAGACACAGAAGCAGTCCTGGGAGAATAAACTTTTGAGGGGTCAAATGAGCTTCAAATGAAGAAATTCCAGGTTTTTTGGAAATTATACTTGAATATCTTTCCAATGAGCTATCATGAGCTCAATTTGGATGCCAGAAAGGCCTCCAAAAGGGACCTGAAAGTGGCGCTGCGCATTGGACCAGTGGCACTGCGCGTAGGACAAATTTTGCACAGGATGGCCATTTTACTGTGTTTTGACTGTGTTCATGGATTTTTTCTCATGGAGGATGTTTTACTACTGTAAATGATGACTTGGCTAGTAAATATGATGGATAATTAGTAGTAGAGGGTAGATTCATTAGCTTAAAATTCATTTTGAGCACAAATGAATTAGTTTCCTCACTTTTAGGGGCAAGTTGTTAGGATGCCTAGATTCCAGTTTCTTGTTCAGTGTTGGTTAGATTATATCCTCATCTTAGGGATTCGACCCCTAAGGATGGGAGGAGGTTGAAACCATGCCTATATCTTCTCCTTCTCTCTCATTGTAAAGGGTTGGACTCAGTTGGATGCTTATGCTTTGATTGGACATCATTTTGTATCAGTTTAGCAGGAGATTAATCAGAAATTGAAACTATTTCTTTGGGATCCATGTGGTATGGTGTTTAGTTCAGTTTCCTCTCTTTTGATCATATGTTTAAATGTTTTGTGTACTTCATTAATAATTCCATTGCTTTTAAGTGGATGTTTTCAAGTTGATAGGCAGAATCTATAACATTAATGCTCTGCTTTGGGAAAATATTCACACTTTATGTTTTCTACAGTTTAGGAAGGATCCATGATAATCACATGATCTTCCTAGCTTCTCACCGGTCTTGAATCACCTCACCAATCAAACCCTAGAATGATAAGCTTCATACCTATCTTGCCCCATCGAACACCCTGTAATTTTGACCTAGTTTCCTTGCCCAAACTATCCGACTCCTCTTGATCCAACGGAACCCCTTCAAATCAAATCAAACCTTGTGCCACTATACCTACCCTAATATCATTTTCCTGATCCAGTCATTTTGACTGAGATCCCTATGGAGAGAGCCCTTTCCTGGCCTAGTAGGGCTAGCTACTTGGCTAAGCGTGGTTTGTGGTTACCCTGGTCATTCGACAAAACTTGAAAAAGAAAAACTTAATTGAGGGTGGTCATACATTTCAGCTTAATGTGAGACAAATCTATAAGCCAAGTGAAGGAAAATTTAAATATAAAATCAGAAAGACACACCAGGTGCATGTTCACAACTTGAAGACATTGATGAGGTACAATCCATGCTCATGTGGTTAATTGTGTGCTTCTTGTTGATCCAATTCAAGTTCCCAACAAAGAAGCATTTGATAAGTCAAAATGTTTTGAATACAATTATTATGTGCTTGGGGGGCACCATTATGTAGAAGCTCAAAGACAATTGATGGAGGAATATCCCAATAACCCATGTTTTGAAACAATGAAATGCATCATTTATGCTGGTTTATCAGATACATAAGCAAAGTTAGTGGCATGGGATCATAATTCAAATAATGAATATAGGATGTCTATGACTTTCATCCAAAGAGTTAGATTTATTCATAGTGAATTTGAAGAAAAATGTGGTGGGGATAGGATAAATGTTACTATAGCTTTCCAAAAGGAATGTTGCATGGAAATAGGCTATCAAATTGAAGAGAAAATCAATTCAAAAGATGGCAAAGGCGACAAATTTAGTGATTTATTCAAAGGTGTTGATAACATTTTCCAGTTGGCATTTAAAACTGGAGAGATATGGGAGTTGATTAATGATATTTTTAGGATGTGGGAGAACATTGGCATTAAAAACCAGAAGGTAAAAAAGTTCAAGCCATTGATATGTAGCAACAATAAATCAGGTCCTGAAATGAAGCAGCTTCCAGAAGATATGACTAAAACACCTTGGAGAGAACTGTAAGGAGTGAAGGATGAAAAACTTGTCAAAGCAATATTATCTCGTGAGAGGTCAGGGGAATTATCATTGGAGGAAATGTCTGAGGAATTTCAAAAGTAAGTTTGTTGAATTATTTTTATTTATTTCTAGATTATAATTTTCTTTTAAATATAACATATTATTCTTGGTAGTTTTTGTTATACATATCATTATATTAACTTTTTTTACTTTATCTATGCAGTCACAAAGTTTACATGAAAATTCAAGAACAAATGGTTAAATTGTTGAATGAAGATAGTTGGGATGATGTTGTACGCAACTATCCAGATTCAAGTTCTACATCAACATTAAAAAAAAATTATCTTACATTTAAAAAGGTATGTTGATTTATACATTCATTTTTATTCATCTGTGTACTATTTTTAATTTATAACTTACACATATATTTGTTTATTTTATAAAAGATGAAGAAGGATGATAATGGAGCACCAGATAGTTTCAGAACCTTTATTGAAAAAATAAAGATCGAAAGACTGAAGAAGCAACGTCTTAAGAATGTTGAACTTGATCCAACTCTTACTCATTTAATTTGGAATGGGCTAGACACTATTCAATATCAAGTAATACAAGGCGACTGTGAAGACATTGCTAAACTCATACCTAAAAGGGATTATGCCCTAGTTATTGTAGATATTCCCCATGGTTTCAATATTCCAAACATTGACTATGATAGTGACCCTTATACTTTTCAAGCTCTCAGTAAAGTGGTTTCGGGATTTCTAGAAGTCACGTCATCACCATTATGAAGATTTGTGACATTTCATTCAGACACACAATTAACAATATTATTGTCAAGCTTCAAGAGGAAAACAAATTCAATGATGCATCTTACATGGTAAGACGTTTAAAATGTATATTTGATTAATGTTAAAAAATTCATTTATGTACAAGTTAATTGAACTTTTACTATTTCATGTTACAGGCAAAAGTCAAATCTTCTTAACCATGAAGATCAACTATTTATAAATGATTGTGAGTTCATCCATATTGATAGTTGAGCAAAAGATGATAGCTATATGTCTATGATTTTTATTCGGGTAGATGGAAAGAGTCATAGCCAAATATTGACTTATGATGTTGTTGTGAGAAAACTAACATATGAAGATAGAAGCAAAATGAAAGATAGTTAACATTTATAAAAAACCAAAGTTATTGATTAACTATCTTATAGACATATGTTCAAATGAAGGAGATTGGGTTCTGGATTTATTTTCTGGCTCAGGTAAGTTTTATTATATGGAATTGAATTTCAATATGTTATTTTTTAATTTATATGTCATTGTACTAATTTACTTCATTATTTCTTTTGTGCTTGATAATTAGGTGCAATGCTAGCATGTTGCCTTCAAAAAGGAAGAAATTGCATTGCCATTGAAAAAGATCTAATACAATGCAATTTCATTCAGCAAAGAATTAATGCTCTTCAATTTCTTCCAGATGCAATGCAAGAAATTGGGTTGAAGAAATGAGACTTTAGTGAATCACGTGTGGCAAAAAAGACAAAGGAACCCCAACCACCATTACACGGAATGATTGGAAAGACATACATTGAGAGATTCGCAAACATCAAAGATCCATTAGAAGAGGAAAATGAGCAAAATGACGCAGAAAATATTGTGGAAGAAGTCAATGACGAAACTCTAGAGGACGAAGAGTTTGGATTACGTGACATTGTTGATTAAATTTAAGTTATGCTTGGAAATCAAGCTCATTTTTGTAACTATTAATTAGTTATACTTGTAATGTTTTGACTTTGACATTTTATGAGAAGAATATGCACTCAATTAAGGTTGTTATGCATTCAATATTTGTATTATGTGATTTTCGCATTAATTTTTATGTTAATCATTATTTTTTGAAAAAAAGAGTGATTATTATTATTTTTTTGACATGAAATTCATTAAAAAAACTATTATTTAACCATTTTTAGTTAAAAATTTCCTATAAGTATTTGGAATGTTTTATGGACGTTGCATTTTTTCTGCTCTCGGCTTATCTGTCACCTAGGCTTTATCAGGCTCATTTTCAACTTGCAACAGGTTTCTTCTAGTTTTTGCTATTCTGTGTATTTTGCCTTGAATCTGTGCTTGGCTCCTCTCAGCGATTTTGTTATATGTCTCATGTGTCCGGTGTTCTCCTGCATATCTGTAAACTTATGTCTGTTGGTTTTTTTGAGGCCTCACAGGCTGCTCCCTTTTGTACCTTATCAGGCTTCTTATATTGTCTTAATATAATCTATATCGCTTTTTCTTCTGAAAAAAAAAATAATAATAAATAATAAATAAAAATAAATAAATAAATTTGTGATTTGACATGTCATTTATAGCCAAAAAAATTACAAAAAATTATCAAAACGTATAGTTTTTTAGTTATATTTATGTTAAAAATGGTTATTTTTAGGTCAATTGTTAAAAATTATTGTTTTTTAGAAACAATTATTTCATGTAATTGAAAAATTAATTAACGATGTATAAATATGTAGAATATCGAAAATTCAAAATATCGACCTTTTTTCTTTAAATATGCAAAACAATAAAAACCTCATTACAAAAAAAAAAAAAATTAAAATAAAAACAAGAAAATATGAAGAAGAGGACCACTTCAAAAATTATTAAATTTATAAAATAATTAGTTATATTTCATACACTAGAAAATTTAAAGTCAAAAAATAAGTCTTTTAAAAAAAGGGCATGATGCAGAATTACAACTTTTTAAAATCAACATAAAAATCACTACCATTCTAAAACGCAATGTACATAAAAAATTTATAGTGCCAAAAACTGTGCTCTAAAAAAAACATGTGTGTTCTGCATCACCCCTTTTCAAAATCGGGTCACTTTTTTGCTATCTCTACGAAACGGGTAACAGTATTAGTTCCTGTTTCAAAGTTTACATTGTTAGCATATGATATCGGTTTTAAACAATTCAAAATGCGTTGGATTCAGATCACTAAGATCTATCCAATGGTACAAGTTTTGAAACGGGTAACAGTATTAGTTCCTATTTCAAAGTTTACATTGTTAGCATATGATATCGGTTTTAAACAATTCAAAATGCGTTGGATTCAGATCGCTGAGATCTATCCAATGGTACAAGTTTCAAGCACTTTTAAACGCTTTGAATTTTGAGCACTAAACTAATCCCTTGGATCAACAAGAGTAGAATCCATAGTTTGTCTTTTTCTTTCCTCCTCATGCTTTTGGTCTGGTGCATTGTATTGGTTTTGGTTGGTACCAAAGGTGGGAAGCATGGGGATGACATCGATCTCTTGCCTGTATCGTTAAATTTTCTTTGGTCCATTTGTGGTGGAAGCATATTTGGTTCATAGCCATTATACAAACTACATTTTGGTCAGTCCTATTACAGGTGAAGTGGTCGAAAATAAGAATCACATAGTGTTTGGACATGGTTTAACAGTGCCACCTTATTCCATTATGGAAGGATATGCTCTTGAAAGCATGGTAGTCTACCCCTCTTATGGATCTTTGGAGTTTGTTGGTCATGAAGTAGGGTATACTTCATATGTGTATTCTAGGTTGATGAAACTTGCCAAGATAATTTTATCACATCACACTGTTTGATAAATATGGGAGTCATTGTATTTAGGCAAATTTAGGATTTTTTTGCATCCATTATTGGTAAATTTTGGGGGAAGCTCTTGAAGCGGAGACAAGTTTTAGATGTTATATGGAATTTCCAACCAATTGTGGAAATTAGATTAAGTCCCCTTCTGTGGCAAATTGTAGAATGCACAAAACATGGTATTATTGTGGCTACTAGGCTTGTTTATGGGTTAGTGGCTCAATTCTTGAGGTTTTGTTAAACAATATGCTTTCTTGTTGGTGTCCAGGGTGTTGTGTTCAATTCTAGTCCATCCTGTTTTCGTATTGATCTCGTTCTTTGTGTTCAATGGGAATGTGTGGCTCAATTCTTGAGGTTCTGTGAAATAATATGCTTTCTTGTTGGCGTCCAAGGTGTTGTGTTCGATTCTATTACATCTTGTTTTCCTATTGGTCTCAATCTCTATGTTCAATGGGAATGCTTCTTGTCTTGTTCCTCTATTGTTAGTACTTACTCTCGCAATCTTTCAAAGGAACTGCATTATGGGAAAGGAGACAAAAGTTAACTGTGTGTAGCCTGTGGTGACTAATTTGTATTTGTGGGCTCAAAAACATGGTATTATTGTGACTATAGGGCTTGTTTATGGGTTAGTGGCTCAATTCTTGATGTTCTGTGAAACAATATGCTTTCTTGTTGGCGTACAGGGTGTTGCGTTCAATTCTAGTCCATCCTGTTTTCCTATTGGTCTCGTTCTCTATGTTCAATGGGCATGTGTGGCTCAATTCTTGAGGTTCCATGAAATAATATGGTTTCTTGTTGGTGTCTAGGGTGTTGCATTTGGTTCTAGTCCATCTTGCTTTCCTATTGGTCTCGTTCTCTGTGTTCAATGGTAATGCTTCTTGTCTTGTTCCTCTGTCGCGATCTTTCAAAGGAACTACATTATGGGAAAGGAGACCAATTTATATTTGTGGGCTCAAAAACATGGTATTATTGTGACTACAGGGCTTGTTTATGGGTTAGTGGCTCAATTCTTGAGGTTTTGTGAAACAATATGCTTTCTTGTTGTGGCATACAAGGTGTTGCGTTTGATTCTATTCCATCATGTTTTCCTATTGGTCTCATTCTCTATGTTCAATAGGAATGCGTGGCTCAATTCTTGAGGTTCTATGAAACAATATGCTTTCTTGTTGGCGTCCAAGGTGTTGCATTTGATTCTAGTCCATCTTGTTGTCCTATTGGTCTCATTCTCTGTGTTTAATTGGAATGCATCTTGTCTTGTTCCTCTGTTGTTAGTGCTTACTCTTGTGATCTTTCAAAGGAACTACTTTATGGGAAAGGAGACAAAAATTAACTATGTGAGTTGTGGTAACCAAATTGTATTTGTGGGCTCAAAAACATGGTATTATTGTGACTACAGGGGCTTGTTTATGGGTTAGTGGTTCAATTCTTGAGGTCTCGTGAAACAATATGCTTTCTTGTTGGCATACAAGGTGTTGTGTATGATTCTAGTCCATGTTTTCCTATTATTCAATGGTAATGCGTGGCTCAATTCTTGAGGTTCTGTGAAACAATATGCTTTCTTGTTGTGGCATACAAGGTGTTGCGTTTGATTCTAGTCCATCATGTTTTCCTATTGGTCTCGTTCTCTATGTTCAATAGGAATGTGTGACTCAATTCTTGAGGTTCTATGAAACAATATGCTTTCTTGTTGGTGTCTAAGGTGTTGCATTTGATTCTAGTCCATCTTGTTGTCCTATTGGTCTCATTCTTTGTGTTTAATTGGAATGCGTCTTGTCTTGTTCCTCTGTTGTTAGTACTTACTCCTTTCAAAGGAACTACTTTATGGGAAAGGAGACAAAAATTAATTGTGTGAGTTGTGGTAACCAAATTGTATTTGTGGGCTCAAAAACATGGTATTATTGTGACTACAAGGTTTGTTTTGGGTTAGTGGCTCAATTCTTGAGGTCTCGTGAAACAATATGCTTTCTTGTTGGCATACAAGGTGTTGTGTTTGATTCTAGTCCATGTTTTCCTATTGTTCAATGGTAATGCGTGGCTCAATTCTTGAGGTTCTGTGGAATAATATGCTTTCTTGCTGGCATCTAGGGTGTTAGCATTTGATAGACACGAGGATCCTGTAACATTCAAATGATGTAATACTAAAGACTTCCAAACTCAATTGGAGAATAAGATTCATAAACTACAAGTCTTGTCCAATATGACAAAGGATGAACTTTCTAGTTTGTGCCAACAATTGGAAGAATTGTAGATCTCCATTGGTCAAAGTTCACTCTGATCCTTTATCCTCCAACAACATTATCAATTCTATCAAGTTTGTTGTTCTTGATTTCAATAGCATTGTAATTTATCTTTCAATAGCAAATCAAACCGTAATTTATTCAACTATTATGTAACTAAGTATCAAAATCCTAACTTGGATGGGGTCAACTCCAAGATGATTGATGCCACATGATAACAACGTCAGTGATGACCTACTAAGATACTAAGTATTAAGGGGATACTAATATTGAAACCACCCTCTTTTTTGTCTTGAAATATGACGTACAACTACAACTAGATGGCTTCCTCGAATACAAGGAAACAAGTCCATGGTCCAATGCAAGCAAGAATAGAAATTTGTCTCCTTACAAATCACCCAAGAGATATTTCTAAGTAACCTAAATATCTACACATGATGTTGATGCATGTCAAAATCTTGACATTATATTAACATAAACGAAGTGAAAATCCTAATATTATAGGCTTTTTCCTAGCATAAAAACAAAGCAAAAATATTATATTAGGTTTTCTACCCTTAATGCACCTCCTTGTCTTTGCAATTAAATTGATTACCACTAAGTTATCCAATAAAAGTTGAATGCCCGCATGTAATACCACATTGCAATGCTGCAAATTAATTTCACCAGACACTAGTGATCCCCGTGGCCATGATTTATTTGATGGCAATGGCTGATTCTCGTCGATGCAACCATGTATATGGAAAAGAGAGCAAAGTCAAAGAAATGGCAATCATCTTGGATGATATCTAGAGCTTTTTAGACTATAAGCCAGGTGGACTATCTTAACAAAATTGGATCAAAGCACAGACATTACATAGAAGATGCAAACATTAAAGAAATGGAGAATAACTTTGACATATGGATGCAACAAAACAAATGGTTATCCTCATTAATGCAAGCCCTGAATTAATTGTCCATGTTGAGAAAATTACTAGTCTATTTAGTGTGTTTTGAAATCTTCTTTGCATTATATATATACTTCGGAAGCTGCTAATTCCCCATCTCGCTGACATAAATTGCTAGTCCATTTGAAGATATATAAATAAGTAATTGGAGCAGGTGCAAGTTTTGGATGACTTTGATCGAATAGTATTCCATGTGGGCATCTTAGCCCAATGTTTAAACGAAGCACTAAAATAAAATCTCTCTTTAAGATACAACTAGGCAGTAAACAGGTTGCAGATGTAAACTGTTCTGCCCCTTCATTATACAAGTTCTACTCCTTTTTATTATGTGGGGTGTAGTAGATATAAATTGACAGTACTTTTTTTTCAATTGACCTCCCATAACAGTTGTAAAAGTTTCTAATTGTAAAAGTTCTTGTTGCAGTTATGGCAATTGTTTAGATTGGATAAACTTGTTTTACTGATAGCAGAAATGCAAAATGCAATGAAAACCAATTTAAGAGTGCCTAACTCCACAACCTTATCTACTTCTACTGATGTATATCCAAACTAACTCACGGGAATTTATTGAAAACAAGGATCATTAACATGGAACTGGATGTGTAAAAATCTCCACAAAAGCAAAAGACACAAGGTCGGTCATCAAGCTTAAAAGCAAGCAATTCATTAGGTGGATGAACACCGGCATAGTACATACGTTTTCCCCCTAAATAAAAACCAGTCAAATCCATAACTAATTCAGTTCAGATACAGAGAACCAGGATAACCCATATGTACATACGTTTTTTTCCCTTAAAACAAAAACCAGTTAAATCCATAAGTAACTAATTCATTCAATCACAGAGCACTAAAACCACCCATATGTAATCTTGCTGCCTTGTCGCAATCATTCCAATGAGGAATGCATCGTTTAAGCAGTAACTAAATTTTGAAACGTAAAATGATGCCCAAGAACAATGAAAGAAATATTGCTCATCGGATAGGATGAGCCATGTGAACCAGGGGATATAAAAAACCCTCTTTGTTTTCATCTTCTCATCACAGAGGAGATGTTGCTTGCTTGCGGATTCTACTGGATCTTCTTACCGGGGTGACCACCTTGTGCTCCTCATCTCGACCACCCTGCTCATCCAACGAGATTACATCAAGAAGTTGTAGAATCAAATTTTAAAAATATATTCATAGAAAGAGATATATTCAGCAGAAATTCTCTGTTCATTTCCTTGATCTGCAAAAAATATAGCATTGAGGATAAGGGCAACTAAAAAATTTGATGTTTTTTAGTTTACGCTGAGTCAACCAGTCTCGGGGTTCAGAAACATAGCCTGCCCTTTAAGGGAAAAGATCTTAGTGTCAGGGCATGATTCTGAATCATGAGACTTAGGGTAGACTTCTTAGGGTATGGTTCTGAATGCTGAGACTAATTGACTCAAAGTAAGCTATAAAGCGTCAAAATTTCTAATGGCCCTTTAAGGGAAAAGAACTTTTGAACACAAGAAACAATTAATTTTAAGCTCTGCTGGCCTTGTTGAAGGACTGGCCCTGGCCCTAACCTCACTGGTAACACTTGTAGATACAGAATCGGTCTTGGAGAAACAAAAGCAATGGCATTAAATTGAACAATTCTGTTTCAAAACTTAGGCCAAGGGCTACTGCTAGAGGATATTGTTTAAAAATTCAACAATTCTACAGGAACTCATGTCACAGGGTTCTTGATCTAGATTCCGAAATTAGTGAATCCAAACTAAACTAAAGATATGAGCAATCAATCCTGTCAAGATTTTGAAAAGAGGATCAGAGGATTTCACACTCATTTTCTGAGACCCGCGTCAAAAATTGAGGGAGTAAACGCTGGTTTTTGTGAAATCAAAGTCTAAACAATTTCTTGGATCTAAATTTTTAGACGGCAAGGATGCTCAAAACATACGAGAATATAACGAATGCAAAGGGGATTCAGAGAATCAAAATATTAATGTACCTCTTTTCGGACAATGTTCTCATAAGTTGTAAAGCTTCCATAAGAAGGTGAGTCTGTGGAAAAGTCTGGTGTAACTGCATATTCTTGATCAGTTGCAGAGGAAATGTTGTTTCCTCTTCTTGACCTCCTTTCATATGTCCGAGCAATATTGTCATATGCACTCGCTCTACTGATGATACTTCTATCTGAGCTGCTCATCTCTGCTGGAAAATACTCAGCAAGTAATTCCACACGAGGCGGAGAAAGCCTGGAATTTACTCGCTTCTCTATCCTGTTTTGCGGGGATGAAATAAACTGCACCCTAGAGTATGGGGAGTGGTAAATGTCTCCTGGTTCTTTCGTTGCTTTAACTGATTTCCCTCCAACTTCACTAGAGATTTTAGAATTTCTCCTAGAGGCAGAAACAAAATAAATAGCAGCTAATGCAGTAGCTACTAGAATTGACAAACCTATAGTTGCACTAGGCAGAAGCTCTCTTACTGAGTTCTTTGGAAGGGTGGAAGCATCGATTCCAGAACCAATGAAGTCTTTTGCAGCAGATGAAGGAGATTCTTTAAGTGCTCTCTCTTCGACTTGGGAAATCATAGAGTCAGTCCTCTCTGTGAATTGAAATTCCTTCACAAGGTACTCACCATCTACATTTGAAGGAGAAGCACAGTAACTTTCATCTTCAACAGTCACATTCTCAAGTGTTTGGCTGTCCATGTCTAATGCCTCAGATTCTTGCTTTACTTCTGAGTTGCTCTGTGAAACCAAAGGAACGAAAGGTTCACTGACTTCTGAATCTTCACTGACAACTGATACAAACTTCTGGTCATGGTTAGGAAGGACGGTAGTTTTAGGAATCTCATCAATGTCTGCTGCTTCAGAAGCATGTTCATTGATATTATCTGCTTCTTCAGAATGAACCATAGGCAGAGATTCCTCAGAAGCAGCAGATATGTCTATTCTATATGAAGAAGATGAGAACATAGATTCCTCAAAACCCTTTTCTCTACCATATCTATCGTTTTCATCATCTATGTCAGAGTAGGAGGATAAAGGTATGTCTAAACGAGGAAGGGTTTCTGGAGAAGATAATGGCATGAAGTCTCCATGTTCATGTGCTCCAACTTTATTCTCTTTTTCTTGCATTCCAGAGGATGATGGGTTCTCAGATGCACTGTGAAGATCAACTTCAAGCTTAGTATTCCCCTCTGGAACATGCTCTCCCTCCCTTGCACTGGCTATTTGGGTGGACTGTTCATTATGAACTGAAGAGGCAACAAACTGATCAAATCCCTTCAGAGTGGCCTCTGTGCTACTCCCCTTATCCAGTAAGCCCTCATCGGAGGGAAGGCTATGGTCCTTGGTGTTCCTTTCTACAATAGTTTCCAAGCCAAGATGAGTACCCATTTCTTCAATACCTCTACTATGGGTTTTCTCAAAGGAGTTCTCCATGGTTCTTTCCATCACAGAATTTTTTAGCACCTTTAGCTTGTTCAAGGATGAATCAAACCAGAACTTAACATTCTCTACAATAACATTGAATTTTGTCCTTGAATACTGTAAAAGAGAATGATTCATATCCTTGACGGAATCCTTTCTCCAAAGCCCTTCTACATCTTTAACAGCATTTACTGCCGAGGCATAAAACTCACCAGTAGCCAATGCATTGTTCTGCAGAGATGGTGGCAGAAGACCAGGGCTTCCGGATCCCAACAAAGCAACTGAAGCAGACAACAAAACAAACACAAACAACAATGACATTTTCAACCATCCAGAGGGCTTCTCCTCCTCCTCTTCATCTTCATCATCATACATTGCCCGCTCTTTTTCAAAAATGTTCAACCTGGGTTGAAAGGCGGCACCACTAGTGTTGCAGGGCTTTTCTTCAGATTTATCAACTGATGCTATTTCTTTTTCTTCAACCTCATGGATTTCTCTACAATCAGTGGATAAACCTACAGAAGCCATTTGGTCTCCCAGGGACTGTATTTCCTTAATCTCTGTGACTTCGGTAAGTCCACTTTCCGGTCCAGATTCCAAAAACCCATGGTCCCCACAAGCTAGTCCCCCAACTTCCAACTCTAGGTCTCTTTCTGGACGATAACGGAGAAATTGAGGACGGGGAGACAGATAATTAGTCTTAGGATTATAGGGTGGAAGGATTGTGGGCTCGTCGCCAGGATCAGGAAACTGAGCCAGAAAGGCTAATGACTCACCTTCCTCGCTTAATTCAAGGTTAGGTTCCTTTTCCTCGTTGGGATTGGAAACAACCCCAGCTTCAAAAAGAACCTTGCAGGCTTTGCTTTTAGGCTGCGGCGTGGATTGAACCTCGTCCACCTCCATACAATCCACTGAAACTTCTTCACGCTCTTCTCTAACATGGGGGCTATCTTCCACCATAGGCTCATACAGGGCCGAATTTTGGGGCTTCGGCACAGAGGGCGATTTCACCAGGACTTTGGCCGGTGATTGCATTGAAGAAGCAGGATGCCCAACAGTCTCATTTTTCTCCATCAAAATCCTCTTTCTGGGTTCAGCAACCTTGGAAGCAGCTGAAAACGTTGGGGCCATGAAGCTTTTCATGCCTTTGGGTGTGGGCGACCTCAGGCTTGCAGATTTATGAGGCCGGATGTTCTCAATCCCATTGTTCTCTTTGATCTCCTCCGATTGCCTAGAATATGAATCCTTGAACGGAGATGGTGCTCTCTGAGGATACTCTGTAATGGAAAGCAAAACAGGTCAAGAGAAACAAAAACCAAATCATCTCCTGATCCAACAGAAACCATCAAATGAGAGAATTTTTAGGATGAAACTGCGTGGAGGATTTTAAATGCCGTCCAATACTTACTGTGGACACTCCACCATCAAAGATAGTCCACACAGTTTTATCTGGAAAATTTTCTCAATATAAACAACTGTGGAAATCTATACTCTGTTCTAGCAAGAATTCTTTTGGAATAGTTACCTGCAGGGCTATTGGTCGGGGTGGAGGCGCAGAGATTCTTCGCAGGAGCCTTGGGATGCACATTAACATTGAAGCTCTTCCGGAGGCCATTGCCATTTCCTGGGCTTGTGAAGGCAGTCTTGGGCCTGTCCAGAGCAGGAGAAAGAGATCTGAATGGAGATGCCATAATTAGACTCTGAAATCGTTCTTTTCCTTCAACAGAAGCAACTTTCTCGCTGAAATAAATTATGGTATTCTGCTCTAGCGCTCTGAGAATGCGATTTCTACGGCAAAACTTACGAAGGAAGAGAAGCAGAGGGGAAAACCGCCCTCGATTTCAAAATTTAAATCTTCTAACGTCCCAGAGGACGGCCATAACGGTCATCACATCGACGGTTCAAATTTCGTCAAACGATTGTAGCCGTTATGTCTCGATCGGCGAGAAGGACAACGAAATGAGCGGTTTGAAATAAAGGAAATATAGACGTTGACAGCTCGTATCAGTCAAAATTTTGACGGGAAATGTTTTATTTTTTTTAGTATAATTAAAAAAATTGGTAGTTTAACTCATAGTAGATATAGTCTTTCTCGAGAGAATTTCGCCACACAGTTTTTGCCGAAGGTAGGGATTTTTTGAAAAGCAAAATAAATAAATAAATAACGCCATTTTTTAAAGCTTGATATTATTTTTAGTCTTTTTTTTGAAAGCTTGATGAAAATTAATTATTATAAGTTTGATAGCTAATTTCTGCACAATTCGTTTGCCAGTTAAAAAACATAACTGCAACAAATCATGATTTCATCTCAATGATTCAGAATCTCTATTTTATAATAAGAATTTCGTTTCCAAAACATTACTAGTTATGATTCAGGTTTTTAAGATGTAAATATGTGAGAATGGAATTTTATTAGGTTTTTAAGATGTAAATATGTGAGAATGGAATTTTATTTGGTTGAAAAAACATAAAAATTTTATTTAAAAATAATAATTAATAAATTATATTTATAATATCCCTCGATTGGGGTGCGTGCTTGAGGTAGGAGAGAACAATGGATAGATATGGTAGTTATGACGTTTAAAGGCAGGGTACCACCCACCGCCCCCCACACGTTCATGGCGATAGGTGTGGTGGCCTCCTGCATGCTACCTCATAGAGGAGATGGGAGAAGTGGCAGGCATGGCTGACAGGTGATGCGACAAAGCAAGGTTGAATGGGAATATGAAGGAATTCAAGACAGAGAGAGGAGTATTGTTGAGATTGCGGGTGGACGGAGGAGTGAGGGCGCAAGTCAGCGGAGCAGCCAACAACGGTTTCAGCAAAGAGTTCTCGAGTATGTATCTTGGTCTTTCAAGCCCCTTACTATGGCAACTTTGTTGATTTATGGTTAAGGGGTGTGAGAGATGACATGGGAGGGAAATTGGGGGGATGGCTAAGGAGACCAGCGTAAGCTGGGGGTGATGGTGATTGCGCTTGGGCTAGAGGCGAGAGCCATAAGAGAAACCCGGGCCTAGGAATGAGAGAACCTTCATGTGAGCGAGCGAGACAACCTGTATCCCAATGTGGGTGGTGAGACTGAGGCTAAGCATGAGCGATGGCTAAGGGAGGGGCAAAGAAGTGAGGTAGCTCTTTTGGGCAGAGGAGTAATGCAGCAGCACTGGGCAGAGGGGCAAGGGAAAGCACTGCGATTGGGAGTGACGGTAACCCGACTCGATGGGCTGGCTGTAAGAGTAAATTGGGTATGGCACCATGAAACCACTTCTGTGTATAGTCGAGAGAAGTGTTACAACCATGCGGGTGGTGAGGCAAACGAAAGGTAGGAGAGTAAGCAATGTGAGTGGTAGAAGAGTGGTGCAGCTACACCAAGTAGAGGAGAGGCACAACATTTCGGGGCAGAGGGGTACCTAGGCAGAGGAAATTATGCTTGGAAGCACGAGGGGAGGGGCACCTATATCAAGCCAGAGAGGCATGAGACCACGTCCCGAGAGCTAATTCATTTCGCTTGTGAACAGGCAAGGAATAGAGAAGAGATGGCCCGACCTGCACGTGGAAAAGGATGCGGCAGAAGGGGGAGGGAGTCGACTCGAGCCGCGGAGTTGACTCGAGCCGTAGACTCGAGCACTTCGGAACCCAGACGTGGGAGGAAGCCTGTAGAACGCCTCATTAGCGAAGTGGCGACAACATATAGGGAAGGAACAGATGCAGGCATCCGTAAGCTTTTGGACGAATGGGAGGAGAAGATAAAGCAGGAGGATGAACCCAAAGAGGAGATGGAGAATTGGCGGGCAATAATCCCAGATCCCGGGAATACTAGGGGCAGACTCACCCAGTTTAAATAAATGCTCTATCTGTACTGGCTCATGAAGAGCCTTATGGGGAAGGCAATGGAGCAAATCTCAGTGGGGATGGCTATGACTCTCCAGGGCATGCCCAATTACAAAAAAGACTTGCAGACAATCCAATTCCAGTTGCACAAGCAGGACATCCGCCTTGACAGAATCCAAAGGCACATCCCTTGCATTATTGAGCTAGCTAATATGCCTAGTGACTCAGCCAATGACTCAGCTCCGGTTGAGTCAGCCTCAGAAGGACAACAGGATTATTCAGTTTCTAAGATGTTTTTTTGTTTCTTGCGAGTAGCATTTACTTTTAGAGTTGCATGCTTATGAAAGATAGACATATAGACTCCTATCATGACAATGATACGTATATAGTTTCATTAGAACGACTGATACTATATTGTTTTTGGATGGCTTATAATGAGGATAGGTGGCCAATAGACTTGGTTTCCCACTGGGCAAGTTGAGGCTACCTATATCATATATGTGGTGTAAACTTTTTTTTATAAATAGAAAAAAAAGGTCTTGCCAAGCTTAACAAAAAAATTTATATTTATAATATGAGTTTTTATTTTAATTGGTAAGGTGTATATATTTTTGTTTAATTATTTATAGAAAATAAAGGTAGATGTAAATTTCTAATATGTTTAAATTTTAATAATTATTATAATTTATGTTAATATTAAATTTATTTGAAATAAGATTTTTATCATTTAATTTAATTTAATTAATAATTATTAGGTGGATAGTAGAGATTTAACCTCTATTAAATATTTTAGAATATTCATAATAATATATGCAAATTAAATATTAAGATTTATCTTCAAAGTAATTATGTTTTTTTTGTCATTTTAATTAATTGAATTATGGTTTTTTCGTCATGTGGTATTGATAAGCTATGGTATTGGCCCATGATATTGTAACAAAGTCTATTTATAGATTAAGAATCTCCATGACAAAGTGGAAGTAAATCTCCATGAATAAGAATCTTGTTCCCTGATTTTTTAATTGTATATATGTTTAATTTATATATTAATTCTTTTTATAATTAATAATATTAATAATAATTACCCCGATCGTGGTGCGAGCCGATTGTTGGAAAATCAATTAGAGGTTAATGGAAGGTACCTCTGAGTACTGTACCACCGCCCCCCACATGCTCGAGGCGATGGGTGTGGTGGCCTTTTGCATGATTGCATGTAGGGAAGGTGGGAAAGGTGGCAGTGAGGGCTATGGTGGTGAAGGTATAAACATGAGAACAAGGAGATAATTGGGCGCAGTAGTCTGGTTCGATCGTGGACGGGGAGGCTGGTGCACCGGATGGGTTCTGCGATGCCATCCACATCACAAAGCAATTCACTCACCTGCAAAAGTTCATGGGTATGTACTCTGGTATCTCTCATCCCTCGCAATGTTGATCTGTTTTGGTTTTTGCCGGAGGGAATAAGGGAGAATTATGGGTGAAAATGGTGAAATTGAGAAGCGATGGAGGAATTGTGGGTGGCGACTGGTGGTATTTGCCTGGTCCTGTGTCTGTATCCTGCATCTGCTTGGTTTTGTGGCAATTTCCCTTTTCTTTGAAATCTTGTTGTCTCGCATGGGAACCCTGGGAATTTTGGGCAGAGTGTCGAGCATGGATGCCTGTAGGGATCTTGCAGGTAAAGGTAGAGAGACAGGTTTGGGGGGAGAGAGTGTCAGTCCACCTACAGTTTAGGGGTGGGTCCTTGTTGTAGATGCAAGTGTAGCTGTGGGGAGGTTAATAGAAACCACAACAGAGAGGGAAAGGCTGAGAACTATGGGCGGGAAGTCTGGCAAAGAAATAATAATGGCTATAATAGGGAGATAGGAGATGGCGGCGTCATGGGGCTCAGGGATGAGGGAATGATTGCGTTGGGCTCTCGATTGTGTCCTAGGCAGAGGGGAAAGGGTATGCATATCATGGTTGGCTGAATGAAGGCATGCAACAGTGCTCACCAACTGGTAATTGGGGGGTGGCAGCTAATTTACCTAAGGCCGAGAGGAGATGGGTGTGGCAACGGGGTATCACTGAGGATGGTAGTGGGTCGACCCCTCTTGGGTAATTCACCTATGACCAGGAAGGCTCAAGCAATGTCATCGATGAGGAAGGGGTGGTAATTTGTAATAAACCTCGGGGGCGAGACTACTGTTATACCATGTTTAACTGCTCCTGGTTAATGAATTGTTGCAATGAACAGGACTGCGATAGCTCAACCATGGCTCATCCTGCGAAAAGTCATGGTCGTGGAAGATGGGCCCAAGTGCCTAGAAAGGAAAAGGGCTCAAGCACACCCGAGGCACGCAAGGGTAGGAAGCATGTAGAAAGACTTATCAACGAGGCAGCACCAACATACCGCAAGGGCATAGATGAAGGAATTCGTGAAATTCTAAAGGAATGGGAAGAAGAAGTCAAACAAGACAGTGAGACGAATACAGAGATGGAGGATTGGAGGACCCTTGTCCCAGACCCTGGTAACACAAGAGGCAGGATTACCCAATTCAAACAGACCTTATACCTGTATTGGCTGATGAAAATCCTGTTGGGAAAGGCTATGGACTACATTTTAGTGGGCATGGCTGTCACTGTCCAAGGCATGCCGAATTATAAATAGGAATTCCAGAAAGTGCAGTTTCAATTTCACAAGCAGGATATCGGACTTGACAGAATTGAGAGACACATCCCATGTATCTTGGAACTATCCAAGATGACAGGTTCGAACACCAAAGACCCAACGCCGGTGGAATTGGCTTCAGCTTATCAGAATGATTAGACAATCTCCCTTGTTAAGTTTTGTTTATATATGCAGATAGCTTTTATATTTCCTTATGCAAGAATATGTATAGGTAGATATATAGAATATGGACATAAACTAGAGACTTATATAGCTTGAATAGAAAAACTGAAACTTTTTTGTTACTAGATGACATACAATGCAGATAGGTGGCCAACGGACTTGGTTTCCCATTGGGCAAGTTGAGGCCACCTAGCCAATCTATGTGGTGTAAATTTGCTTTAAAAATGAATGAAAAAGGAGGACCTACCAAGCTTGACAAAAAAAATATATATTAATAATAGTTCAAAATAAAATTATAGGCATATCTATTTTGGAATAAAACTTCAATTATCAATAATTATGCTGAATGACATATTTCAGAATAGACCTTCCAGATTTATAATTTACTTATTAGCAATAATTGGGTCTAGATCATAGAGATTTAACATCCATGAAAAATGCTAAAATATTCATAGTAATATACATAGATTAAGAGTTAATATTTATCTCCAAATCAGTTATACACTTTTAATTAATTTATCTCAAATTTATTAATTAAAAAATGAGTATATGGTATTGATAAATCATGATACTGGCCCATGGTAGTGTAAAAAAACCATTTACAGTTAATCATTTTCATGATAAATTAGGGGTGAATTCTATGAATATTGTTTAACTCATATATTAATTATTTTCATAATAATAATAATAATATTATTATTATTATTATTATTATTATTTTAAAAAAATATGATTTTTATTTTTTATTTATTTCCTTTTTAATCTGGGTAATGTGAGATGTATTGTGTGTGTTAAGTGTTTTGATGTTTATCATGTATTGATGCCTATGGACATTTACCAATCATTTGAGTTATATGTTTGTGCTAAGGTGGATGGCATTTACTAGCCATTTAATTATAAGGTGAATGGTAGGGATTTAACCTCTATAAAATATTCATAATAGTATACACAAATCAATGGTTGAGATTTACCTTCAAAATAGTGATGTTCTTTTTACTCTTTTAATTAAATTGATTAATTAAAAAAATAACATATGGAGTGAGTTATGGTTTTTTAGGCATGTGTTATTGATAAGCCATGGTATTAGCCCATAGTATTGTAATAAGCCTATTTAAAAATTAAGAATCTCCATAGTAAAGTGGAGGTAAATCTCATGATTAAGAATCTTGTTACCGATGTGATTTCGTCCTCAAAGTAGAGTTGATATATCTTCCATTCAAAATAAAAAATAAATATATTGTAAAAAAAAATTGCAGACTATAATAAAAATAGAAATGAATATACATATTTAGTTAGTTTTAACTAAAAACATTATAAAACATCAATAATGGCACTCTCACTATGCTCGGTTCATTACAAAGCTAAGCAATATTGACATGTATTTAAAATTATATTTATAACATAAAAACATTTTAATATGGACAATGTGCTCCATAAATAAATGTTTTAATGTCCATAATAAAATATTTCAATGTCATTTATGCATATATGTATGTGTTATATAAGCAAATTGATTTTTTTTTTTTTAATGGTTAAAACGTTATAAAACATTTTAAGTAGTCTTACTATTTTACATTTTAGTCATTTTTCAAGTATATTTAAAGGTCAATTTAGTCTCAAATCTAGCAAATATTTGTTGAAATTACAAAGTTGGGCAGTCTAAATAATCCAAGTGTCCAAGGATACTTTCAAAATATTGTATCAATTCATTCATTCAAAAATGTAATATATATGTATATATATATATAAACAACAAAATGAATTAAATCGTTTGAGGTGAAAACTTTTTTCAAGTTTTGCACTTTAAGAAATTTGGCTCCTATTGTTACATAGTAGATTCATAGTTAAGATGGCTATTTCATATATTTTTTAAATGTATATATGCTTAAGTTATATATTAATTCTTTTTATAGTTAATAATAATAATAATAATAATAATTTAAAATAAAGTTATAATTTAATTAGTTTTTATAAAAAATTATATTCTTGAAAAGTGATATGTATCATGAAGTGTTCTGAGGCTTATCATGGATTGATGCATATCCACTTTTAACAACCATTTAATTTATGTGTAGTCTAATTAATAGACGCAATTGCTATACACTTTTTCAAACAATTTTTCCCAAGATCTAGTGTAGATTTTTAACAACCTTAAGTTTAAGTTTTTTTAATTTGCCTCATGGGTTTTCTAGGGTGTTGAATCTGTTTATGCATTCAAAAGTTCATTCTAAAAAAACAAAAAATCACAATCTTGATAGAAATTGTATTACCAAATTTTAGTAAAAAAATTTATTTCATCTATTAATTGGATAAGTCTTTAATTTTTATGGTTGCACTAGGTTCCTATTAAAATGGTTATTGGTGTACAATTTTTGATTTAGTTATTAATGATTATTGGTGTAAAATTTTTGAATTAGTTATTGGAAAAAAAACATTAAAAAGAAAGCTACAGCACCAATCTTGCCAAGAAAGACGAGGAGCCAGATAATTAAAAACTAAGAAAATTATAGGTCCGATAGACCAATTTGGTCTCAGTGGATGTTAACCACCACCACAATCATCACCATCATCATAAGTGTAAACTTTCACCATGTTTTAGGTTTTAATAACTTGTTTGGATCCATATTAACATTAAATCTATTAACAACTTTAGGACCAACAAATGCATGGTTTGCATGTTATTTTTTTTATCAGCAGCTCTCGTGCTGCTCTCCCTTTGCGATTTCCGCCTCTGAGCTCTCCCTCTGCGTTCTCCCTCTATGGCCCCTCCGGAGTCTGATTCGGAGGGGGCTCACCTTAATGTTGCACCCCCTTCAAATGAAGCTTCTATGGCATTCAACAAGCTTATCTTCTCTTTGGGTCCTCCTCGTGAGCGACTGATTATTTCGAAGTTCATTAAGAAGCTGGAAGACATCCTTGAAATAGTGCTTCCTCCCTTGTTGCCCAGGAAATTTTCTCTTTAATTATCTGAAAAGGGCCTGGTCGGACAGTTCACTGGTCTTTGGCCCTCACCTAAAATAGTACAAAGATGGGTTGAAAGGAACTAGTCCACTTCCACTTAAGGCAAAATTTCCATTCAATTTTGTGGAAGAGGTTTTTTCACTTTTTATTTTGAATCTAGAGAAGACAAAGATCTCATCTTCAGAAATGGCCCTTGTTTTATGGACTCCATAGGCTTATACTTCAATAGATGGACCCTGGACTTTGACCCTGAACTCGATGTCCCTAATGCAGTTCCTTTTTGGGTCCACCTCCCTCACCTTCCTCTACATTGTTGGGGAGATGAATCAGTAAAAGCTATTGGCAATGCGTTTGGGAAATATTTAGATAGAAGCGAACCAAAAGTGAACATGCAAGCTTGTGCTCAAATCTATGTTGAAGTCAATCTCAGAAAAGGACTTCCTGAAGCAGTGAAGATCAGGGTGGACAACTGGACACACATTCAACGGCTGGACAATTAATAACTCCCTTTTAAATGTAAGTTATGGCATGAATATGGTCATTTTGCAAATAGATGCCCAAAGAAGGAAACAGAAAAATCTAACAACACTCAAGATACTCAATGGGAATCGATTAAAAAAAAGAAATATGTATCAAAATCCTCGAAGCCCTCTGCTCCTTCCTCTGATGTCCCTCCCTCTAGAAAGGCTCCTCCTTCATCCTCTCCTTTGTCTACCCTTGCTGACTCCAATCCCTTTGATCCTCTTGATCAAGCATGTGATGAGCCTCCTCCTCTCCCTATCAAATCCCCATTCCCTTCCCCTTCATCTCCTCCAGCCTCCTTTCCCCTTCTCCCTCTCCTTCCTCTCCCTCTCTCCCAAGCCTCCCTTCTTAGCCCCCACCCTCCTCCTCCTGATAGAATCTTGACTAGAAATCAATCAAAAGATTGCCTCCTCCTCTTAGACAGTCAAAAGAGATCTGGTCAGAAACAAACAAGGAAATCAGGAATGAAGTTGATTTGAAGGAAATGGCTCTGGGAACGCAACAACCTATTGAAACATATATAGAAAAAATTGTAGGAAACAAAGAAAAAATAACTCAGAATGTGAGAGGGAAAGGCCTCTCGGCACCATCAAACAATGAGTAATGATTATGGTCTCTTGGAATTGCAGAGGTCTTGGGCACTTTTCAAAGGTTAACGCAGAAAAAATCTCATAAAATCCGAATCTTTTAACTTCTTGTTATTACAAGAGACCAAATCCTCGGATAAAGAGATGTTTCAAATCACTCAAAGAATTAAGAACTTTGCAGGAACAACAATAAGTGTAGCAGGTGCTTCAGGAGGAATATATACTCTGTGGAATTCCTCCACTTGGGAGCTAACAGATCAGCAAAAAGAAGCACACTGGATTAAAACAGAATTTAGAAATAAGATTACTGATTATCAAATTTGTCTCTTTAATATTTATGTACCTTCAAATTTTAGGGACAATGAACGGTGTTGGAACTCCTTAGGAGATTGCATAGGATATGAAGGATGCAAAAAACACATTTTATGTGGTGATCTGAATTTGAAGCTACTTGAAATTTGTTTGCAAGGTATTCAATTCAGAATTATACATGTTTAAAAGATTTCCATGTCTTGCAGAAAGAAAACAAATGAAATTTTCAGCTGTTCATGACCCATTTAAGCATAGCAGATTTATTTCCTTTTACTGTTTAATACACTAAAACGAATTTTTTCTACAAAATAATTCAACCACAGATGCAAAAGAAGTTGATAAAGAAGTTCACCCCTCCTGGGCTACGTCTGCTGGGTCCAAAGCTCCCAACTAGGCTTGTCCTTGTTTTCATTAAATGCTCAAATTAAAAATACAGTTGAATAGAAGCATCTACAGGTGAAATAGATGGTAAAAATGGATTCAGAACACTTGAATCCTTTAGGATTGACTATTGGATCACCTCCAATGGATACTTGCAACCCTATACAGTCTTCACAAAACTGGGCCCTAGTGGCTCCTAGAACTTTCACGGCTCCAAAACCTATGCAAATGACCTCAGATGGATGTAATACCTACACCAATGGCTTCATAAGGTCGAAAATACCCAAAATAAAAAAAAATTCGTCCAAAACCGCCTTTTCTAGCCAAAGTTATGGCCATTTAATGATCCCCTCCAGTTTAGCCTAGAAGAACTCCAGCTAACTTTAGTTAATGTCCAGTTAGGCCCGCCAATTTTGGCGCTCCTGCCAGAATTTCCGCCAAAATACTGCAGTTACATTTAATGTTGTGGTTTGCCTCGGAGTTCGTGCTGGCAGTTTGGGCTGGCGGTTGGGGCTTAAGCCCTTGGTTCTGGGTCGCGGTCATATGAAAGGGGGGCTGGCCCCCTTCGGGCCCCGCCCAACAGAAGTTTAGACCTCATATGAAATTTTGCCGCCATCCAAAACAAGAACGGTCATATGGTGCAATGGTAAGGCGTGGGGCTTGTTGTCAAGAGGTTGTGGGTTCGATCCCCCATCCGACAAAAAAAATTTTGATTATATCTGCCCAGCCCATGAGCTTGCTGACGTCATCTGGGGGCCACGTGGTGGCCTCCGGGCCTGCCACGTGGCAGCCTGTGATTGGTTGCTGAAAAGGGAATATTCCCTAGAATATTCCAAGGAATATTCCTTTTTTAATTTTTTTTTGAAAAATTAAAATTTCTAATGTTATTGACAAATTCTTCTTTTTGCCATAACTTCCTCATACGGCGACCGTTTTTCGAACTGTTCACGGCGCCGGAATTGGGAAGACGAGCACTTTCCAGTCGTTCAAATTTAAACCAGTTCTGAGCACTTTAAATTTTTACCATTTTACGACACTTAGGACATGAGCACTTGATCATGTGGATATCTCAACTTGATTATGAACTCCAATGAAAAGAGAGGATGATGTTTTCAATCTAATCCCTTTAGAGACAAGTTAGAACTTATAATGGAAGTTAAAAATTTATTAGATATACAACCAAAAAATGGAAAGTATACCTCGAGTAATAGAAGGATAGGGCCAAGAAACATAAAGGAATGGTTGGATAGATTCTTAATCCATGAAAACATTACCTCAGATTTTAACTTTGTGATCTCTAAAATAATTCCATCTACAACTTCATATCACAAACCAATATCCTTAAAACTAGGGAACAGTGAAAATCTCGGCCCTCTACCTTTTCACTACAATCCCCTGTGGATTCACTCTGAAAATGACAGAATCTTGGTTGCAATAGCTTGGAGGCAAAGTATAAATGGTTCCCCAATTTTTGTTTGGGAAGCAAAGTTAAAAAATGTCAAAAAAGCACTCAAGGATTGGGCCCGATCTCATTACAAAGAACCTCAACAAAGGAAAGAAGAGATGCATCAGAGGCTTGAAAATATTCAAAAGATTATGGAGGAAGGTGAAGTGAAAAGGGATGATCAACTAAAAGAAAAATAAATTCATTGGGAAATCTACAAGAACAATAGAAATGAGGAAGAAACATGGAGACTAAGGTCAAGAAACTTGTGGATTCAATCGGGCGACAAAAATACAACCTTTTTCCACAACACCACCAAATTGAAATCAATTAGAAACCACATTGAGTCAATAATAGGGGAAGGGGGTGTTGACATAACAGATCAAGAAGGAACAAAAAAAGAAGCTTTCCAGCACTATAAGAATTTGCTTTCTTCAGACCAAGAGGACCAAAAGTATGAATATTTTTAAGACATATCCCCAAACTAATTAGAAAAGAGATAAATTATGCCTTAACAAAAGAAGTGGATGAAGATGAAATTTAGAAAGTTATATGGAGTCTCCATCCTTACAAAGCTCCAAGGCCAGATGGTTTCTCCATCTATTTCTATCATTCCTTTTGGCAACTCATTAAAAAGGATCTCTTAAAAATGATCTGTTGGGTCTTCAAAAAAAAGAACCTTAGTGGAAACACCAACTCCACTTTCTTAGCCCTCATACCCAAGGAGACCAAACCCACCACTTTTAATTGCTTCAAACCAATATCTCTTTGCAATTCCTCTTATAAAATTATATCCAAAATTCTTGCAAATAGATTGAAACCCCTACTCCCCAACCTGATATCTGAAAATCAAGGAGCCTTTGTTCCCAATAAGAAAATTTTGGATAACATCTTGTTAGTTCAATAATTTATTCACTCCAGCATATTAAGAAATGAAAAGGCCTTCATTCTGAAATTAGAAATGGCCAATGCTTTTGATCGAGTCTCTCATCCTTTCTTATTTGTTGTTCTCCAAAAATTTGGCTTCTCTTTCGACTTCATCAGCCTCATTACAACTTGTATAAAGGGACCATGGATTGCCCCTCTTGTGAATGGAAGATCGAGAGAATTTTTCCAAAGCTCAAGAGGCATAAGACAAGGATGTCCTCTCTCTCCTTTTCTATATATTATTATGGCAAATTCTCTAAGTAGAAATAGCAGGTAGAATGGTACCATTACTAGTATATATTACAACAGGGGTCTCAAAAGCATCAATCACTCCCAATTCACCAATGACACCCTCTTCCTAGGAGGGGCCTTGTGCATAGTAGCGAAAAGAATTAAAAAAATCTTGGATAAATTTTTGGAAGTCTTGGGGTGTGCCTTGAATAACCATAAATGTTGTATCTATGGTTAGAATATCTGAGCAAGAATACTTGATCAGTGCATTTATCAAATTTTTGATACCCCCTTTAATGTAAATTGTGAACATTTCAAGTATTTGGGACTCCCAATTTTTAAAGAAAATTTGAAATCAGAAATATGGAATGCCATCATTGACAAAATGAAAAAAGAAATCCAAAATTGGGGAATGCAATGGCTCAATCTAGCCAAAAGAGTCACCTTGATAAAAGTTGTTTTATCAGCCCTCGCTTTGTACCAATTTTCAATCATTCAAGCTCTTACGGTAATACAAAAGCAGATTGAACTTATCATAAGAATTTTCCTTTAGCAAAGGGGTAAAACCGAGTTAAAAAAATTTAGTCTAATAAATTGGAAATAAGTGGTAGCCCCCTATTAGAAAGGCGACATCTCCATTCGACTTCCAGGTATGATGAATATTGCTCTAGGTGCAAAAAAAATATGGATATTTATAGCTGGAGAAACCTCCTGGTGGAAACAAATATTGGAAGCAAAATATCTTAGCTCTCCTCATCAACAACTTATTGTTTCGAATATCCCTACTAGGCCTTGCTCGCATATTTGGAAGCTTATTAGGAAAGTTGTGCCATTAATAAAGTGCAACAATTCCAAAGGTCTAGGGGGAGGGCAAGATATCAAGACATGGAGTGACAGTATCACGGGTTCTCCCCCTCTTTCAGACATCCAAGAAGTCTATCCTTTGATAATATGGATGAAAAATAAAGGAATAAATACTTTTGATCCAACTGACTCTTGGAATCATGAAGATAATAGTCGGAATGGATGGCTTCCCCCAACTTTCCCTCTTGGTTTCAATAATCAATGGAAGTTGATCACCTCCAGCCTTAAGGGTGCAACACCCATAAGCTTTCAATACCAAGATAATTTCAAATGGAATCCAGCAAGAGGATATTACACAGTCAAGTCAGGATATACAAAGCTCCAAGTTGATCTAGGTCAGTGTTGGGAACGGGTTCCCCCAAGAGCAAATTTGGGGCTAAAAGCCCATGTTTTGGGACAATTTTGTAATAAAGTTGTAAAGTCTTCGCATTTTGAGGTCACGGAGCCTGAAGGTGTCAAGAGTCATAAAGGGTTGTCCACCCTTATTTTGTAAAGTGTAAAGTCAGCTGTAAAGATCCACCCATGGTCCACGGACCATGGGAGTGTATAAAAAGGAGCTAAGTAAGTAAGGTCTAAAGTAGTTAGTAGAAGAGGTAGAGTAGTAAGAAGAGAAGCATTGGAGTCTTGGTGGAGAAGTCTAAGAGTTTCAGGTCTTAGCATAGGTAGAGGCTTCGTAGCTGAGTGTGCAGAGGCCTAGGGTGGAAGTTCGCAGCTGAGTGTGCGGACCCTTGCAGGTGTGTGCGCAAGGCAGATAGAGCCTGTACTAAACTTAAAGATATCAATAAAGAGAAGTATTCTACAATTATTGTGTATTTAGTTCTTGTTAATGCATCTGATTATATTATGGTTTGGGTTTAATTTACAATGTTTATGTGATGCGCGAATATATGTGATTGTATTGGTTAATTGAACGCAAGTAAGGATATTAGTTTACGCATCGCTAATTGTGATTTATTAGTAAGATAAGTAAAAACACTTAATATAACTTGGGAACCTATACAATACATTGTCATAGTTGCGCGGAAGTGCCTGGATCACGAGTTAGGGCTGCGCGAAGGTTAATCGTACACCTTCGTGAAGGTACTGAAGGGCAGAATAAAGGGTAGACTGACAGAACCCTAAGGCTTAGCAACCTGCGCGAAAGTAGGGGCTAAGGATATAAACCGACATCACGACCATCTCTAGGTGTAGAAACTTGGTTCCAGCATCCCCCCATACTGCTTTGGGTGAAACTTCGGTCCGTGCTCCGCGGGCTAATGACGAAAGGGCCAGTAGTGTAGGGATTTTTTTGGCTAACTAACGATGAACCTGGGTCAGGCCCCACAAAGCCAACAAATGGTTCTGTTGTTGGGACCAGAATCTGCATGAGAGATGTGTGATGTCGTATCAATGGAATCCAACTAAGAAAGAGGTCGAAGACTGGTTGGAAAGGAAGATCCACAAATTCGTGGCATAGGAGAACAAAAATCCACGGCTGACAAAGGAACAATGGCTGGACAGGTACTTGTATACAGAAATCCACGAGATCTTTTTTTGTTCCTTTCCAGTTGATTTATACAAGTGGATCGCAAAGCTAGCGGATAGCCAAGGAAGGTGGAGGCTTGACGGTCCTATTGTCTGGACCCCGGAGCTGGTACAGAGACTGGAAGCCTCTGAGAATAAGATCACCCGCGTTGTTGATCATTGGCTCGATCATATCATAGGAGGATTTGTGACTGAATTCGTGTTCGATACATCAATTAGTTATAGCGAGGTGGAGCGGTGCTTTTTCAAAGGTTCACAAGGTAAGTACTTGAACTATTTAAATACCTGGATTAAGATGTTATTGTGCGAAAAGCGGGTTATGCAGCTACCTTGATGTTCAGAGCTACACGAAGTGGAAAGACTTACAGGAACGAAGCAAGAAAGGGTCTTGAATATAGCCCACTGATTTCACCTCTGTTTGGTGACGAAGAGGGAGTAGTGCAGGCTTCTTCGCGAAGTGCAGTTCAATTAATAAAATAGGAATTCCCGCGACTACCACCTCCACCTACACCACCTCCAACTTCACCATCGTCACCTGTGACGTTTCCCACACCACCACCACCTCCACCGCAGTTCAACATGGCAAATTCAGTGAAGTTGCCTTTGTTTAAGGGCTTGGGAAATGAGGATCCGGACTAGTTTTGGGTTGTCGTAAAAGCTGTGAGGGAAGCTCAGGGCGTCACAGACGATCACATGAAGAAGGGAATATTGGTTAGCACTTTGCAGGATCGTGCAATAACTTGGTACATCAAGTACTATAATGATAACCCAAACACTGGGTTGGAAAAAATCTAGACCACGCTGAATAAAGAGTTCAGTAAGCCTAAATTTGAGGTGCAGTTGATTGTGGGGTTCAAGGAAATCATGATGAAACCAGGTGAGACACCTTGGGAATTGGATCAGAGATTGAAGTGTAAAATCTGTGAAGCTAATATGAACTTAACAAATGGGTAGCACCGCAAGTGGTTCATGGCTTCGATCTTGCCTCACCTTAGGGTTGCACAATCACAACAGAATATTACGACTCAGGCAGAGGCCTTGGAGATTACCATAAGATTTCATGAAACACCGATGCAAGATTTGAATCTGGGGATTTCGCTGATCCATGCGCATTTACAAAATCTTTTCCTCGAAATGCAAAGTTTGAAGCAGGACAAAACAGTTCGACTAAAGGGAGCGAAGAGATATGGTGCTTGAAATGTAAAGGTCAGGGGCATGACAAAGACCACTGCCTGGTCTTTGCGAACTATATTGTAGGAGGAGGACCGATGCATTTGAGGCCAGAAACCCAAGCAGGACCAAGCACAAGGTCTGCGTTGCGGTGCATTATATGTCAGGTAGCAGGGAAACATACTACTAATAACTGTCATTCGTTGCAGAAGTTTTCACAAACACCACAACAGTTGTTCTGCAACTTCTGCAGTTCGATAGGGCATGATGAGTGCCATTGCCGAAGTTATGAATTGATGATGGACAGAACACCCGCATATAGAGTTCAGGTAGAAATGTGGCCCCCTGGCTAGAGCACTGGATTGGCGCGAACAAGATTTCAGGGGCGCGGACAAGGCCGAGGTAGAGGAGGACTTGGTAGAGGTCGGGGACAGCTGATCTGTTATAATTGCGGAGGACCAAGACAATGTGCCCGTGAATGCACTAACCCAATGCGTCCGTCATGAAAATATTGTACTCAGTTTGATCATGAGACAGAGGACTATCCTACAATGATAGCAAGGATACTCGACAAAGGGGTGCTACCATCGCAGTCGACTCAGAACCTACATATGATGATGTCTGAGCCTCACGAAGAGGATCCGAATGTGAATATAATGCTTTGAAGTGGAATTGCAACAGGCGACGATAAGGGGAAATAGCCTAAAGACAACACATGGGTTTGCAAAGCTCCTGCAAAGGAGGCTAAATTTGATTTGGAGCACACATGCAAAACGTTCATGGAAACAAAGAAGACCTTTGTTGAGAACTCTACCTCAGGAAGCCGGGATAAGCATGATCAGGAAATGGACCCTTCTATGCTTACGACCTTTCTAGAGACCTGCATGAAGCTACTGCGCGATAGCAAGGCTATGAAGGGGTTACAAGAACTTATAAATAGATGCGCTGGAAACACTCTGGGTGAACTGCGTGTGCTACGAAAGATTGGTAAGAATAAAGCAAGGACAGGGCATGAGATGAGACTCATCACGCAAATAGGAGAATATGAAATGGATCAGGTTATTCTAGATCTGGGGTCAAATGAGAATGTTTTACCAAAGCAAACTTGGCAGCGGATGGGGAGACCCACACTGCAGTGGTCTCCGATTCAGCTAAGTATGGAAAATCAGCAGAAGATCATCCCCATGGGACGGATGCAAGGACTAACTATAGACATTAAAGGCACGAGCGCATTGGCTGACTTTGAAGTGATAGAAATTGTGGATGACAGCAACCCCTACCCTGCGCTCCTTGGCATTGATTGGGCTACTGACATGAATGGGGTAATCAACCTAAAGAAGCGAAAGATGATATTTGAAAAGAAATCGATTCGTGTAATAGTACCCCTAGATCTCACTGAAGGATCTTGCTATACTGAACCAGTTCGCGATTAGGAGAGCGATGACGATGTGGACTGCATATATAAAATAACCATGCGAGACCAATATTGGGTGAATCTGACAGCAGATGGATGGATTACATGGGATCGCAAGAGTTCCTGCACCTCAGATTCGGAAGAAGAATTAGAGCACTAGCAGAATCGGCTACATGAAGTAACCACGCTGAGTTGTAACATGATGACCCAATCACTGCGTTGTGTGTCATCAGAGGTAAGAAGTATGCCCACTTACAATGGTTTGAATGATGTAGATGTGTTTTTGGATGCATTTGAAAGGGAGGTACCAGAGAAGCAGCGCTTCCAATCTTTGGACTAGGCACTGCGTGCTACGCCCACAAGATGGTGGGGTACGCACAAGGGTAGCTTTGACGATTGGCGCGAGTGTAGGAGGATGATGCAAACACACTTTGGGAAGCTAAAGGTATGAGTGACAGAAAAATATTACGGGAAGGATGATCCGCGCACACACTTGGCCAAATGGGCTAAGGATTATGGAGCGAAGCCCTAATCTGAATGGGTGCACCTATTTTGTCATACTTTGGATGACATCCCAATGAACTGGTACTTGGAGACAGAGCTTCACCATGGCATAGGTGAATGTGATATTCTACGCGAAGGATTTATAATGACGTTCAACTTCGAAGACAGATTTGACTGTATTGACGAAGTGCTACAAGAAGTTAAAGCAACGATCTTTAGGATACCATAGGATCCTTTGGATCTTGTTCAAACCGATTGGACTACTCAGCTGAGTCACGTACTGGAATTATAACGTGGTTGTTGAGGAAGAAAACGAGGACCCACGAAAGATTAATATCCTGAAACCAAGGGTCATCGCAAGGTTGAGGGACCGCAGATCGAGAATCTTGATATAACTGTGCCACTTAAAACGAAACAGGTAAATATTGGTAAAGAGGGGGAGCCCAAATTCATGAAGATTGGAGATTATTGGGATGACGCAGTGGTAGATAAGGTCACTGAATTTCTCCACGAATACCAAGATTTATTCCCTACCAAGTTCACGGAGTTAAAGGGGATAATAGGAGACCTGGGCGTTATGAAGATCACATTAAAACTCGATGCGAAGCCGGTTAAGCAAAGACCTTATCATCTCAATCCGAAGTATAAGGAAAAGGCCCACTTAGATCTAGACAAGATGCTCGTGACAAGCATCATTGAGCCCGTAGAAGAATCTGATTGGGTAAGCCCAATGGTGGTACAGGAAAAGAAGCAGAAGGATGAAATAAGGATATGTGGATCTCAGGAAGTTGAATGACACATACCTACATGATCCTTTCCCAACTCCATTCACTGATGAGGTATTGGATAATGTAGGTGGCCAGGAAGCGTACTCCTTCACTGATGGGTTCTCTAGGTACCATCAGATCAAAATCACGCCTGAAGATAGAAGCAAGATGAACTTTGTGATTGAATGGGGATGTTTTTAGTACACTGTAATGCATTTCGGATTGAAGAATGTGCCTGAGATTTTTTCGCGCGTAGTCATTGCTGCGTTCAAAGAATTCATTCATAAGTTTCTGGAGGTGTACTTTGATGACTGGACTATGTTTGGGCTAGTGAAACGCCATGTGGAAAGTTTGCGCTTAATGCTCGATACGTGTCAAAGGTACCAATTGCGCTCAATCTAAAGAAATGTCTATTTTGTGTTCCTTTTGGGACTCTGTTGGGTCATGTGGTTTATAAACAGGGATTGATGGTAGATCCCACGAAGATCGCAGTGATACTTAACTTGGAGGTGTCGAGGAGTGTAAAATAGTTGCGCTCAACCTTGGGACATACTGGGTACTACAAGAAATTTATCAAGGGTTATGCCCAGATCACTGCATCTATGGAGAAGTTGTTGAAAAAGCATGTCATGTTCTGTTGGAACGAGGACTGTCAGAAGAGCTTGGATGTACTGAAAGGAAAAATGGTCACCGCACCGATTTTAGTCTTCCCAGATTGGAAGAAGGATTTTCATGTACATGTAGACGCGTCATGTATAGCACTGTGAGCAGTGCTGACATAGGCTAGCGGAGGAGAATTAGACCATCCTATAGCGTTCGAAAACAAGAGTTGATCCAAGGCTGAGAAGAACTATTCCACCACCGAGCATGAAGGATTAGCCATGGTATACGCGCTCCAAAAGTTTAGACACTATTTGCTAGGTGGGCACTTTAAGATGTATACGGATCATTCTGCATTGAAATACCTGGTCAATAAGCTTGTGTTGGGGGGAGAATCTATAGGTGGTTGTTACTATTCCAGGAGTATGATTTTGAAGTTATTGTGAAGACTGGACGACTGAACGTGGGACCAGACCATCTATCACACATCGAAATGTGGGAAGAGCCCGCTAATTTGGAGGAGGGATTGCCTGACGTGCAACTATTTGCAGTGCGCATGGCGGATGGTCACTTCGAAGACATCATACACTTCCTAACGACAGGAACTTCCCCAGCAGGCTACATTGTCTAGCAAGAAAAAGGAGTTAGTGGTGTGTGCGGCAAACTTTTCTGTCATTGTCGGACATCTGTACAAAATGGGGTTTGATGAAGTATTATGACGATATGTACTGGAGTTTGAAAGGAGAAGTATCCTCATGGACGCTCATGGGGGCACCTCCGAAGGGCATTATGCAGGAAGAGCGACCACGTAGAAGATTCTACGTGCAGGGTTGTGGTGGCCAACCCTCCATCAGGATTTCAAATCTTACTGCAATGCATGTGATGTGTGTCAAAGGAATGGCAGGCCGTCGCAGAGAGATGAGCTACCTTTGAACCCACAGATGACATTACAACCTTTCGAGAAATGGGCGACAGATTTTGGGGGACCCATTCAGCCCCAAGGAAAGAAGACAGGAGAACGGTACATTATCACCGCAACTCAGTATTTGACTCGATGGGTGGAGGCAACCTGTAAAGGACTGTATAGGCATGACTGTTGTGGAGTTTCCCTTTGAGTATGTACTAATGCGATTTGGGTGCCAAAGATTTTGATAAGTGATCATGGTATGCACTTTCTGAACGAGATGATCAACGCGCTGACTGAGCAATTTCAGGTATATCACCAGAAAAGCATGCCTTATCACCCACAGGCTAATGGGATGGTGGAAGCATTCAATAAGGTGTTGGAGAGCGTACTGACCAAGGTTTGCAATGCTCAGCGAAGTGATTGAGACCTGCGCATACCCGCCGTACTATGGGCCTATCGATCGACATGCAAAAAGATGACTGGACAGACACCCATTAGGTTTGTATATGGTCTTGAAGCAGTGATTCCCATGCAATACATTGTGCCTAGTCTGTGCATAGCGACACTTACAGGTATGACGGATTGCGGAGCCCTAGAAAAGAGGCTTACGCAATTTGCTGAGTTTGAAGAAGAAATATTTCTGGTTGGATTTCACCAACAGGTCCAAAAGCAGCGCAAAAAAGCATGGCATGATCGGCACATTAAGTTGCACACCTTTAAGGTAAATATCAGTTTTGTTATATGACAGTAAGTTTGATAAATTTCTAGGGAAATTCAAAATGCGCTGGCTAGGGCCCTATGTCATTAAGGAGATTACCGACGATGGAGCAGTCCAGTTGGTTAAATTGAATGGAGATCCCTTCCCCGGAAAGGTGAACGACAACCGATTGAAGTCATACACCGGTGATCCGGCTAAGTGACTATATGAAGGTAGCATAGTCTCAGCGCTCCAGGCAGCTGAAAGGAGGCGCGGGACTATAAACTACATTTCCCGGGTTGGGGAATTGTGCGATTAGAGGATTGTGTGGAACAAGGAAATGTCATAGGGTTCACGACAACATGATGGGAGCTACGCTACCCAGAGAAAAATCGTGCAGGGCCAAAAAGTGACTGTTAAATTCACTATTCATGATTTGATGATAAGAATGTGACCAAATCGAGTGGGTGGCCGGCATTTAAGACAAACTTTATTAGTAAGATCCTTGGAAATCTGTCGCCAATCCGGCATTAATGAATCAAATGTGGGGGGAATGGTCAGATTTGAATTCAAAATGGCCCAACAAAAAACACTTGGCATTTTGAACATTGATTTGGTGGGCTCTCAGACGTGCATGATCCATGCATTCCTCGAATCATTGCTCGATTTCCTAGTGTTTGATTGATTCCCAGAATCCAACCGCAATTTCATTCGTGATTTTATCCCAGGATCCAAAGCTATGGACGCCGAAGCAGCGACCGTCGAGGGGGTTGTGCCGAAGGTTGTTAGGGAGCAGAGGGAGCTGCTCTAGAGGTTGCAGAGGTTTTAGCTAAAGTCCCCAAATCACCACGGACGCCTAGATCAAAGCTGACCCCAACCAAGGAGAGTGCGAATGACAAAAATGGCAAGCAAGCTGCGATACCGGTGTGCTCATCACGTAGAAGAAACCCACAGAAGGACAAGCCCACCATGCAGCAAAAGGGCAAAACCATTAACTTGGAACCAGAGAAGGAAGAAATTGAGGACATCCCAATGGATGATGAGGATTTGTGGGTGGAATTGGAGGAAGTTGAAGTCGAGGGTTCTGACCCTATCACTAAGTTTCCCGAGTACGTCCCTCCGCGCAAGGGCAAGACCAAGGTGCCAAAGGACATTGACGAGAGCAAGGTCGCCTTGCACACCCCTCTGCTGCCGGATGAGATTGTTTTTGAAGGATCGCACTTGGGGCAGGTTCCTCTGTTAAAACTGGAAGATTGGGACTTAGCTGACCATGAAAATTTCCCGCACTTGGCACCATAACAGCTCATGCACCGCGTTGTTAACACAACCATCGGGATGACTTCATTAGAGTCGTGGAAGTGGCTCAGGGGAGTAGACAAGGCATGTTTTCTCAACCTGCTATGGGTGCCGCACTATAATCGTACACCCATTACAGTATTGCTCATCAAGTAGTTGTTATGCTTGGTGCACGATGGGTGTCTATGGTTGGAGGAGCCGATACCCATCACTGACAGGTTAATCTATAGGATCACGCAGCTTCCCTATACATGGGACAATCCGGCCATGATCTTTGGCGGAAAATGTGGCAAATAGGCCCTTGCGGAGGCCATGAAGGAGAAATTCAAGCTCACGAAGAAGCCGCGAGGCTATGCCATCTCGAGTATCTGCGACCCTGCAGTTAAGGTGGCCATGCAGATTTTGGCAGGCAAAGTTATGAGGAAGTGTCGCGCGGATGAAGTGCCGACACTAGTCATCGCACTAGTATCTCAATGCACTGAAGGAGTCCAGTTTAATTGGGTGCACTATCTCTGTGGTGAGTTCCTTGCGAACTGCTGCGAGGCATAGGAGCTCAGCAAGACCTTCCATTATGCGTGGCTCTTGTTGTCTATTGTGCTCGTAGCCCGGGAGTTGTCGGAAGACAGTTAATTCCCCTTGGTCATGTCAGACCTACCAGAAGCAGTGAAGTACGCTTCGTTGTGGGCGACCAAGGATGCTCGGCGCATTAAGGATAGCAAGATCTCTTGGATCTTGATGGAAATGAACATACGCATGGCTATCAATTACAAAACGTGATTGTCGCCTACTGTGTTTACCAAATTGCAGGAGTACATGGAGTTCAAGGCAGACTTTCACCACGTTTCGATCAGGGCGCAGAAGGACCCTGAGCAAACATGGCATGACTTGCCTTACGTGGCAATGGACGACACAATTGGTGCAGTTCTAAATCATTGGCCAGCAGAGTGGCGCACTGCCTCAAACTTGGCGGCGGGGTCGAGTAAGTCCACCTCGCAGCACAAAAAGGAGGAGGCCAAGCTCAAGATGGCACAGTTTGCCGAGAAAAGGAAGAAGGAGGTTGCTGACAAGGCTTAGGCACAATGCGATGCCGCCCAGCAGGCGGAAAATTAGACAGGTGAAACAGAGCGCGGCTCTAACAAAGGTACGAGGTCGCCTTCGCCCGAAACAAAGGAAGAAACAGATGAGCAAGCAAAGCAGCATGGAGCGGACCCACAGACGACATCAGACTGCATCAAACGTCTAAGAGAACAAGAAAATGGGGGGTCGCAAAAGAAATCCAAGGCCAGCAAGATGTCGCTAGATCCAATCACCCTAATAGAGGGAGATTTACATGACATTGGAGACACACTTTGCGCGATGTCACTGCAGAGGTACTACAGTAGTTCGAGCAGCAATAGCAACAACTATTGGGGGCCATCCAAATGGGTTTGTAGGAGCTACAAATCTGTGCATCACAGGTTAACGTAGTGTCCACCAGCCTCGCTATTGGTACTTCAAAAGCTGCCAAGATGTTGCGTGCAAAGGACCCCCGAGCGATAGTGCTACTGGGTGGAGCACTGACCACGAAAAATGAAGCTGACAGGCCCACTGTCAGCACCCTCAAGGGAGTGGGGTTGAACTTGGCAACGCTCCCTTACGAGGTGCCCCATGTACTACAGGATGGACTCATCGCGGAACTGAGGGCCCGTGAACACCGCATTGTGCAGGTGATCAGTGAACAACAAATCAATAATGTGTAGCTGGCCCTACAACGAGACTTTACCCTCGCCGTCATGACCGAGGTAACCAACCGAACAAGCGCATAGTTTAGGTCGTGGAGGAGGCATGCCGGATGGTCCCGGAGTTGGCCATTCCTGAGGGAGAACCGGTCGAGGTGCGTGTTCGCAAGCTTGCTATAGGGGTGCGCGACGCTTGCACAGAGTTGGCTAAGGTTTAGTTGGCTCTGAAACTACAAATTGCAGATTTACAGTTGAAGGCCCAGCGTTCAACTCTGCCGAAAGTAAAGGAGCAGCGTGCAACCGCTGTCATAGAAGCGATAATGGAGGTAGATAGCGTAGTAGCAGACTGCACACAACTTTTTGAACACTCGTTCGAGGTCTTGATAAGCTTGCAAGAGGATCCCAATGTACAATGGCTGGAGATAGAGGCGTAAGAACTGTAGCAGCGCTATGATGAATTAAAAGATACAATGCACACCATCGCTCTCACACAGATACTAGAGAAGTTGCAGGAGGCCAAAACATTGAAAGAACAGGTAGATGTAGTGCAACACAAAGAGGCAGTGTTGAAGGCATGCTTGAAGCCCTGGTTGGATGAGGCTTATTCGATCACGGCCCCTATTGAAGGCAAGCTTGCTAATATGCAAGTGACTCAACAAAAGCTTCAAGCTGACAGTTCAAGACCATCGATAGAGTATTTGGTTGAAGAGGCGAAGCAGGTGGCCGCGTAGTGCACCATCGAGGTTGTCGTCATACAGGTCGAGCTGGGAGGTCTTCGCACCAAGATCTCCGCACCCACAGAGTGACTTGAGGGCGAGTCACCATGTTTATGTTGGGGGCCTGTTGGGAACAGGTTCCCCCAAGAGCATTTTTACGGCTAAAAGCCCATGTTTTGGGACAATTTTGTAATAAAGTTGTAAAGTCTCCGCATTTTGTGGTTGTGGAGCACGAAGGTGTCAAGAGTCATAAAGGGTTGTCTGCCCTTATTTTGTAAATTGTAAAGTCGGCTGTAAAGATCCACCCATGGTCCGCGGACCATGGGATTGTATAAAAAGGAGCTAAGTAAGTAAGCTCTAAAGTAGTTAGGTAGAGTAGTAAGAAGAGAAGCATTGGAGTCTTGGTGGAGAAGTCTAAGAGTTTCAGGTCTTGGAGTTAGAGGCTCTACAGTTGAGTGTGCAAAGGCCTAGGGTGAAAGTCCGTAGCTGAGTGTGCGGACCCTTGCAGTTATGTGCGTAAGGCGGATAGAGTCTGTATTAAACTTAAAGATATCAATAAAGAGAAGTATTTTGCAATTACTGTGTATTTAGTTCTTGTTAATGCATTTGATTATATTGTGGTTTAGGTTTAATTTACAATGTTTATGTGATGCGTGAATATATGTGATTGTATTGGCTAATTGAATGAAAGTAAGGATATCAGTTTACGCAGCACTAACTGTGATTGATTAATAAGATAAGTAAAAACACTTAAGATAACTTGGAAACCTATACAATACGCTGTCATAGTTGCGCGGAAGTACCTGGATCACGGGTTAGGGCTATGCGAAGGTCAATCGTACACCTTCGCAGAGGTACTGAAGGGCGGAATAAAGGGTAGACTAACAGAGCCCTAAGGCTTATCAACTTGCCCGCAAGTAGGGGTTGAGGATATAAACTGACATCACGACCATCTCTGGGTGTAGAAACTTGGTTCTAACATCCCCCCATACTGCTTTGGGTGAGACTTTGATCTGCGCTCCGTTGGCTGTTGCCAAAAGGGCCAGTAGTGTAGGGATTTGTTTGGCTAACTAACGCTGAACCTGGGTTAGGCCCCACAAAGCCAACAGTCAGCAAGATTAGCTTCATTGGAAATATGTTTGGAAAACAGAAAGCTAACCAAAAATCAAATTCTTCATGTGGACAATGCTCAAAGGCAAAATTATTACAATAGACAATCTTAGGAAAAAAGGGATCCACGAGACTTCTCGATGCACGTTATGTTGTGACAAAGAAGAAACAATCCAACATATTTTTTTAGACTGTAATTTTACAAAAGACTGTTGGTTGAAACTCATTCACTCGATTGAGGTCGACATCAATTTCAATCTCCCTCTCTTGTAATTCTTTGGCAATTGGAAAGCTTCCTATCCTTATTCATTTAAGAAGAAAAGTTTTATTAAAATATTTTGGAGCTATTCGTCATCCTTTCTTTGTTGGAAAATTTAGCTAGCTCGCAACAAGCAAATCTTTCAAAATAAAAAGCTGAAAACTAAGAAAGTCCTAGCCAAATCATGGGGTCTCACTTCTGAATTTATCTATGCTAAAGGAGCAAAGAATATGGACCTGAGAATTCTCCAATATGAAGAGAAGGAATGGATCAATTTGATCCTGAACAATCCTCAATCTAGGAGCTCTCTTTCTACTACTATGAGTAAGCCAAAAGACTGGAAAATCATATTAAAAGAAGAGGACTTCTTAATATGGATAAACTCCTTGAAGTAGCCATGTCTTTTCTTTGATGGAGCTTCAAAATGTAATCCAGGAAAATCTGGAGCAAGTGGCTATATTTTTTATCAGGAAAAGGTAAACACCATCTCCTTCAAATGGGGATTGGGAACAAAATCAAACAACAAGGAAAAAGCTTACAGTTTCCTCCTGGGGTCTGAAATCCTAAACAAAAGAAACTATAAGAATCCAGCCATCATAGGGGATTCCTCAATTTTAATTCAGCAAATGGTGAATAAAACAAATCCAAAAAACCTCGATCTCAATCAAATAGTTTCCAGAATTTGACTTCAGCTAAAAAAATTGGGGTGTGTCTCATTTTTTCATATATTGAGAGAATAATAAGGTTGCAAACAAACACGCAAACAATACGTGTTCCCGGCCTGAGGGAGAAGTTAAAATCAATGACAAAGTCCACTTCAAAGATATTCCATAATCCTAGTATTTTTCTTCATCACAGGCACTGTTTTCCTGAGTGCAGAATCATGGGAATCGTCCTCCTAAAGAAGCCTTTCACAAGAAATGTTTGCCTTTTTAATTTTTCTAAGATCTTCATCTCATCCTCGAAGTCAAAGCCCATCACCTAGTTGTCATGTCATGGACAAAGAATGATCTTCTTCAACTCACAACACCTTATCCTCTCTGTCAGAAATAAAATCCCAATAAAATATGTTTCGTCCTCTCTCCTCTGCTCCAAGCCGAAATTTTGGTTTTTTGTCTCCCTCTCTCCTCGTAACTCTACCCTCCCTGCTCCTCGATCTCCCAAAGTCATCATCCTCCCTCCCTTTAAAATTCATTGCATCTCGTTGTTCCCCTCATCAAATTTGTGTTCTCCTCTCTGCGTTTTGCAGAGCGCTTTCCTCCTTCCTCCTTCTGTCATTTCTTGTAGTCGTGTTTGGGCAACATCCTACTAGCTAGACTTTCCTGTGCCTCGTAGATTTAGTGTTTTCCAAAGTAAGTCCTGCCTTCCTCTGTAGTGTCTTTCTCAGTCATGCCTCCTGTCGTGCATTCTTAAGTGTGTTGTGAAAGAGCCTTCCTATTCTAATCTGAGTTGGCTATTTGAAAAGGCTCTTAGTTTCATCACAGAGCTAATGGATCCCATCGAGCGTGCATCCAAGAATGAATCCTGTGTCCATTGTTGAGCAAACAAATTTATGATCGATCAATTGAGGGAGAATTCTAAGCAAATACGATACCAATTAAAGGCGGAGAATGCTTTCCTCATGATGCGGCTTGCCAATCGGAATGCTGAAATCGAGGCTCTGAATAATAAGTGTGCTCACCTGGAAAATTCAGTTACATTTCTGAAAGATATCCTCACCAAGAAAATTGGGGAAAACTCATTCTTAGGGGATAGAAGCATCAGGAACAAAGAAAGAGAAGAGACCATTGTGAACCAACATTTGGAAGATCTAGTTCTCAGTTTGTGATGGATCTCTCTTGAATTTTTTTAGTTTGCCTCAACTTTAGCACTTCAAGCATTGTAACTAAGTAGTAATTTGAATTATGAAATGTAAATGTAAGTTTTTATTACAACAATATGTTAGAATTTACAAGCAATATGTAGTAGGGAAGTTTGGCATATATGAAAATAGGATAGTAGCTAATTTGGGAGGTGCTTTCTTCTCGCCCTCTTTCATTTTCTAGCTAGCTATTGAAATTTTGTAATGGGGGCTTTCTCCCTCCCCCTTTTTCGAAAGTAATACCAATATCTGATTTTATAAAAATAAAATAAAAACATTAAATTTATTACTATTAAATCATTTAAAAATATTAAATATTTGGAAATACAAATCTTTTTTAAAATACATAAATTTAGTCAATACTTTAATGCTATTGTTTTGTATTGATAGATGAAGACCTTGTTGGGAGGGTATTGAAGGACAAACATGCAAAAATATATAATATCTTTGCAGGGTTGGAAGACTTCAAATGTGTCTAGAGAAACCAAAGAGTATGCTTAGAAAGAATGGATTCATGATTGGCACATATAGAGCTCCACCTCTAATGTGATCCTACTCATGTTCCTCCTGGCTCTTGTCACCTCCTCATATTGTTGATTTTTTGAATGTTAACTTGCAGTTATTTGTTTTACAATATAGTGGTTAATACGTTAATCATGTTAGAACTATTGAAACTTTTAAAATTTTGGACAAGTTACTCTATTGGTAGGTGGTCAAAAATATCCAGTATCTCGTTGCACGGATTGAGACTTCCTAGAGTGACTTGTTTAAAATTTGTTAAATTTGTAGAATGATAAACACAATGTTATTTAAAGAATTTTAAACAATGAGAAATATATATTATAAGTTGAAATATCACTCACATAAAATTACATAACTCTTTTTTATAATGGTATGAATAATATATTGTTAAATTTAATTAAATAAATCATATTAAATAAATTATTATAGATTTGTAGAGTTGAGGCTTCTGTGATCCATAACAAGTTTATGATAGATTTTTCGGCGAAAATCACATGAGAAACCATTTGTCGACGCGTTTCGAACCAACCAGTGTGGTTCATCGTCAGGACAAGTTGAAAAAAACAGATCCAGCTTCGCTTCGCATGTTAAATAGTTAGAGCAGAGCCACCAACGGTTAGCTGGGCCAAAAAATTGACATAGGACGATGGTCAAATTTAGTTATATTAGGCGTATATATATATATATATATATATATATATATATATATATATATATATATATATATATATATATAAAATAATTATAATTGTTATTTTTATTTTTATTTAATAATTAAAACTAAAAGGAAAGTAGTTAACTAACGGACCAACCCTTATATTATAAATATATTAAGGGTTATGAAAATATATTAAAGGGATATTTAGTTAGAAAAAATCGAATAAATAAATAGTAAAGATAAAAACAAAAAATAAATAAATAAAAATAAAAACGAATAAAATAATTATAATTGGTATCATTATTTATTACTTAAAACCAAAAGAAGTTATATATCTTACCATCCCTTATATTGTAAATATATTAATGGGTTATGTAAAATATTAACGGGTTATTTAGTTAGTATTAATAAATAATTTAGAACAAGAGAAAACAAATCCAGTTAGTAAATAAATAAAACAAATAATCAAATAAATAAATAATAAAGAACAAAAAATAAATAAAAATAAAATTAATTAATTAAATAAATAGAAAAATATGTAAAATATGAAAAAAAAAAAAATTCCAGTATTAAAAAAAAAATAAAAATAATAATAATAATAATAAAAATAAAAATAAAAATACCAACAAACTAAAAATATATAAAAATAATTAAAACAGGTATTATTAGTTAGGTGAAAGGTATAATAATAAAGGACCATACCTAATAATATATTAATGGGTTATTAAGATGAAAGAAAGATAGAATTGATAAATAAACTAGAACGTGAAATAAAAATTAAGTAAAAAAAAAAAAAAATTATATTTGATAAAAATCAATAAATAAATAAAAGATATATATATATATATATATATATATATATATATATATATAATAAACATAGTAATAAAATAAGAGACAAGAAAAATGACTAAGAAGAGAGTGCTGGGACCCAGCACCTACTAATTTTCTAACCATCATCTCTATTGAGATTGCTTGGTCTCTTTTCAATCTCAAGAGCTTCCCTAAATTTCCGCTGATGGAAATGCGAAACCTTAGCAATAACACTAGCCTCCTCAATGCAAACATGATGATTGGTTTTTTCTACATGCTCAACTAAAGCGGAAGACTTAGCTCTTCTATGCTTAAGGTCAGCAGCATGCTCACTTATCCTTTGATTAATGGAGCGACCAGTCTCACCAATATAGGGGGTCCCACAGGAGCAAGGGATAATATAAACCTTTCATATCTTTGGGGTCAATAGGATCCTTTGCTGATCTGAGGGACGAACGAATGGTGTTAAGGGGCCTAAAGGTCGCTGGGACACTATGCATCCTGAGAATCCTAGCAACCTTATCAGTGGTCCCCTGAACATACGGAAGATGGACACCTGGAATCCGTTCCTTCGGTTCCCTTTTGGTCAGAGAATTCTTGGCGGCTTTACGGAAAGCCTTCTGACCCAAAAATCTACTATAACCATTCTCAACATAACCATTCTCAACAAAGACATCAAGGAGATGGGATTTTTCTTTCTCAAAACTCTTCTTATCAGAGATCCTTAGGGCCCGAGTAGCAAGGGTATTGAGAACACCCATCTTTTGAGCCGGGAAATGGTGGGAACTGGCATGAAGATACTGCTCAGTATGTGATTTCTTCCGAAAAACCTGATGGGCGAGGGAACCATCACTATTCTTCGAAATAAGAATATCAAGGAATGGGAGGCACCCATCAACTTCCTGCTCCATAGTGAACTTAATGGCAGAGGATTGATTGTTGAGATGCTCGAAGAAAAGATCTAATTCCTTTTGGCCATGAGACCAAATGACATTAGTGTCATCCACATACCTTTTCCAGAGCTTAGGCAAGAGACGGAAAGAATTCAGAGCCTTGGACTCAAAATCTTCCATAAAAAGATTAGCAACAACAGGGGACAAGGGGGAACCCATGGCGACACCACAGGTTTGCTCGAAGAACTCCCCCTCGAAACAGAAAAAGGTGGAAGTGAGGCAAATCTCAACTAACCTGGCAGTGTCAGGGTTAGTTAAGCGGTTGATCACTTCCAAGGCATCCATAATAGGAAGGCCTTCATGTGATTTTCGCCGAAAAATCTATCATAAACTTATTATAGATTTATCTTAAAGATTTAATATGAGGTGAGAGGTATCAAATTTCTTGAGTTGTAAATTTATTTTAGAATGCAAAAAACAATGTGTAATTTTTTTATTGTTTAAATTGTATTTTTGAATGTTATAGACTACATAACATGGGCATTCATTTTATCAACACACACTAAACTAATTTTTTTGTTATTAATATATTTTTAAGTATACATCAATATTAATTCATATTAAAATATTTTATTCATAGCTCATTGAATATGTTATTCTATACAATATTAAACTATTTTCATTTAACATTTTTTTTCTATATATAGATATAATGTTTTAAAATATTTTTGAAAAGTATAAGTTTAAACATCTTACTCACAGTTTTTTATTTTTATTTTTATTTTTTAACTTTTAATTACTTTAAATGAAATTATATTAAGTCATATGAACAATTGATTAAATATGCATAGCATATGTTTTTATTTTTTTAGTTAAGGATATTTTTCTTTTTTTTTATTTATTTATTATAGTTAACAGTATTTTTCTGTTTAGAAAATATTTTATTTTTATTTTAAAAATAAAAAACATGCATACTTACACAAAGCCTCTCAACTCAATACATAAATTTAATATTTAGTGAACTGGAAATAAAAAATATAATTAACACAATTTTATAAATTAAAAAATTAATTAATAAAAAAATATGAAAATATTTATATGTTATTTGTAATGTTGAGAATTTGTAAAGCAATGACACGATTAGAGTTTAGTTAACACAAAATTTGTAATGCATATACATAAATAAAGATCAGAACATACAAAACAATTTAAAAACTCTTAATTTTCAGCATTAAATTAAATTCTATATACAACTTAAAATATTCTAGCATTATTAAATCTATAACCTTAGTTACTTTTTATTTATTAAAAAAAAATCTTAAAATATTAAAAAAAAATCTAAAATAAAATAAACCACGCCAATTAGGAACCATTTGTTAATTTCGAATTTTCTTTTCGATAAGAACGAGTGACGGCGTTACTGTTTTATTAATAAGAAACTGGTTTCTAACTCCTTAACTGGGCTTGTGTTTTGTTCCACCCTAAGAATCAACTGGTTCAACAGGGTTTCACAGTACAATTTCTCAAAGTTTTACATAACAGTTAAAAGTTCCAAACGTTTTACATAACAGGTAAAAGTTCCAAGGCACTATCTCACTTTACAGATTTGGATTATCTCTTTAGAGTGATTATATTTGATGTAAATGGTAAGTGCGTTAATTTAATGTTTTGTAAATTTTAATTAGATTAGTATAGATTTATTTTAAATAAAGATTTAACATAAGTTAAGAGAGATCAATTTTTTTTTAATATTTTATATAGTTATTTAATTTTTTTAAAAATTATTTTCTATTTTGTTTAGTCGGAACAAAATCTCAATTTTGATGACAGACTTACACCCTTATACATCATATTACACTGTAGAATAAGCTTCTCCACTCAATATTATAAATTTATTTATTTTTCTATTTTTAGTATAACATTATGACACATCATCTTTTTTAATAAAACATTTTTAAATATAATTCTTTTAATTTAAAAAATAATTAATTAACATTTACCTATAACCTAGCTTCAATTTTAATAATTTTATTACCTTGGATTATAAAATTGAAGTATTTTATTATTATTCACTTTTAGTTTCCAGTTTGAAAGAGTTATTACTTTAGTAACCTAGGTTTATGTGTGAATATTTATCTGTGAATTAAATAATTTTTAAGCATCTCACTTAACTTTTTATAAAAGAAAATTTGAGATTTGTGGGTTATTTTGAAATTGAATTGTTTTTAGTAAGATTTTTTGGAAGTTTTTCTTGTCTAATTTCTCTAAAATCCCAGGAATTTATTGAAATCACAAGCTTGATGGGTAACCCCTACACAATCTAAGTGCCTTAGGAGTTTCTTAGAGTGTTGAATCCATATATACAGTCAAAAACCAGTTTAAATAACACAAATCAAGATTTCACCTCAAATTTTTCCCCAGATTATGGTACTAGAAAGTCCAAAAAAATTGCACAAAAACAACTCTGAATAAAATAATAATAAAATATGCACTTAAAATAAAATAATAATAAAACATGTAATTGCGTCTATAAATATCATATTATTTTTATGATTAATCTAAAAAAACCAAAACCCCGTGATTTATTTTCCTAAAATTTCATTATATTTGCATTATGGTACACTGGCAACTTGGAGTTGGTTGGTAACAATAACCTAAATTCAGATCTTATTGAGCATTCTCTCTCTCAGATTTGTCAAATATGATTAGTGATATTAATATAATTTCTAAAACATATAACCTTAAACAATTATTAAAATATTAGATCTGAGATTTTTGTGATTTATATTGTAGATAAATATTTTTTCAATAATAATGTGATTAATCCAAAAAACATTTATATATAATTATTAAAATTATAAAATCATGGTATAAGAAAATGAAATTAATTATTTTTTATTTATTATATTAAAAAATAAATATTCTATTTTTAAAATATAATTTCAATTAAAAAATTAAATTAATTATAAAAAACAAATATTTTAAAAATAATTTTAAATTATACTAAAATATATTTATCTAACTTTTATTAAAAAAGAAAGCTTAATGAACACACTTATAATCAATCCATTATGGTCACAACGGTACACCCCTCTTAATTTTACCAAAATCAACATAAAAATCATAACATGTTTAAAAAAAAAATCATTTTGCCTTATCTTATTTATATCATTTTAAAATTTAAAACCTGCAAAATTTTAAATCCAAGGACTTTAATCATTGGAAAAAAGTGGAGGGAGCTCTTTAAGGTTAGAAACTTGCCGTAACGTATTAAATCCGTTGGAAAGATGGAAATGTAAAGCCTAAGCGTCGGCGTGACTTTATTCATTGAGAAAGATTACCGCCTTCTCCATTTAAATAGGTATGATGCAAAGGACGGTTGAGCTTTTTCATTGATCATGTATATAGTTACAATTTCTATGGATGGAATTGTATCAATGATAATGTTTAGTCAAATAATAAGTGTTTAGTCAAATAATAAGTGTTTTAATATAAGTTTATGTTAATTTTAAATTTACATTAATTAAGTGTTTAAAGAGATTAAGTTATGAAGTTAAGATGGATTTAAGTTAGTACTTTTGTATTTTATAATGGACTATGGGTTGTGAAAACTTAAAAAAAAAATTAACGATAAATTATTAATTTAATTTATTTATTTTTATTTGATCAAGTCAAAATGTTTATGTTTAGATTACAGAGTAGTGTTTAAGTGCGACTTTTTGGAAAGTTTTTTGGTTGATTTTCCGATCTAATTTCTCTAGAATCCGACAATGATTCATTGAAATCACAGGTTTGACAAGTGAACTCTTCACAATCAAAGTGCCCTAGGGGTTTCTGAGGGTGTTGAATCCATATATGAAGTCAAAAAACCAATTTAAGCAACACAAATCAAGATTTGACCACAAATATGAATCCACCAGAAACTCCAAAGAAACTCCAAAAGGTTGCACTTAAAAACTACTCCTTTACGATACAACATCTCTTCTATATTGGGGTGGAGAGCGCTTCTTGGTGCAAAAATTGTTAGTGTAAAATGTATATTTAATGTTTATTTGATTTTGGCTTTAAAATTAATTATTATTATTGTGATATAATTTAAAAAATAAATTATCTTTATATAATAGACATTTTAATATTTTAACATTAAATTATAACATTACAACTTAGTTTCGTAGTTATATAATGTATTAATAAAATGTTATATTGTTCACACCTAATCTTTGGGATTAGGTAAATCCATGTAAAATATTGTAAATAGAAAATAAGGAGAATTGGAATATGAAGAGACACTGGGAGATGAAGCCCATGAATCTCTCCCTCCATGTATATATCTATGATCAGTCTTAATGCAAAATCAAAATTGGCTTGGAGGAGTTACCTCCTGGCCTAGCATAGTATCTGAGCACAGATTTCGATCCCTATTTTTGGCTTCCTTCCTACCCTTATAACTCCATCTTGCCTCTGTTTTGCATTTCTGCAGACTAACACCTCTGTCCTATCCTTGCAAATGTGCATAATTGAATGCATTGGTTGAGACTGCATTATGTTCTAACTATTGAAGAATCGAATTGTTGCAGTAAGGCATTGCTTTGCCTCCTATGAAGATTGGAGTTGTTGCGCTGCCTAGAGGTGTTGTGTGATTCATGTTCAAGATTCAATGGCGTTTGTGTGTGGTAAGCTTGTTTAGAAGTCTGTCTATTCGATGGTTGATTAATGGTTGAATGGCGATGTTATATGTATTTTTTTTAGAAGTGCTTGAATGGCAGTGTTATATGTAAAAAAAAAATTAAGAAGTGCTCAGATGGCAAAAGCATCATTGTGTTAAACATCAGGTTGTATATGCTGGAAATTGTTTGAAATTATGGCACAACTGTGACTATGACTGTGTATGGCATTTTTATCGTGCAACTATGACCGTGACTGTGTATGGCATTTTTACCGTGCAACTGTGTTAAATCTTCGAGCACCATAGAGGGGTCCCATTGTTCCTCCTCTCCATCTTGCGGCATCACACTGCCTCCTCCCCATACCACCCATCGACTCCTCTCCACCGTTAACCACCACAAACCACCATACATATATCCAGTTACCTCGTCGACCCATCAGTCTTCTCCTCTCTCCTATGCAAGTTCGTTGTAATATATATAACATTATCACAATTACATTGTGGTAGTTGATAGTTGAAGGTATTACATTTAATGGTTACGTTGAATCCCCATATGTTGAATCTCGTAGTTGGTGCCTGGTCATATCTCTTATATATCTCCTTTGTCATATCTCTTATATATCACCTCCACTAGTAACACCTCCCTTGACTCACAATTATCATGCTACATTGAAGTTAACATAGCAAACCACCTCTCGATTATATAGCAAATAACCCCGCCAATCATAACCCCACTTTATAATATAACTTCGACATATACTCCGCCATGTAACACCTCCCCATACACGCCCTTCCCCATATGCCACAGAGTGCATATTTTTACAGAAATTACCACCAACAGTGCATTTTTTCATAGTATATTGCAAGCATTATACATTTTTTTACACAGTACACAAATTTTAAAATGCATTCACTGATATCAATCGTTGGAGTAGTTCTCTCTAGAAAATAGAGCTATCCTGAATGGTCAAGGCAAATAAAACACACTCTCATTTTCAATGAGTTGCGGAGAGGAGTTTGTGAAGGAGAAGGAGATAATGCACCTACAAAGCCCACTTCAAATAAGGATATTGCCAATTGGGAAAATTAGAACAACAAGGCCTATGCCTTGATTGCAGCATCAGTAAATGAAGAGGTGAGTTGCCATATTTTTTCATTTTCAAATGCCTTTGAATCTTTAATGAAATTGAAGGAGTTGTATGATTCACACTTTAAACTTGAAGTTGTTCAATTGATGATTAATTTGTTTAGTCTTAAATTGCAAAATTATGACCCTCTTGCCTTAGCATCAGAAGTAAGATCCATTATGCATGATATAAAAGCCACTAGTGTTGAGATATATATTCCTCTCATAGCTTATGTCAAGGCACTATGTCCCATGTATTCACATTACCTTGAGTCATTGCAAGCAAGTGGAAATCTTAAAGATACTACCTTTGACTCCCTTGAGAATAAGTTTGTTAAGAGAAAGAAGGCTTTTGGGAAGAAGACAACTCCTTAGTCTTTTGAAGAAGTTGTGTCTTGCACATAGAGAGAAGAATCATGCACAAGATTTTTCTAGAGGAAGAGGCGGCCGAAGAGGAAGAGGAAGGAGGAATTTTGAGGCAGGGGGGCAGACAATTATAAGGAGAAGAGTTTTATCTTCATTGCATACGATGCAATAGAGACGGACATGATGCATCCACATGTAAGTTTCCTTGGGACCGAATTGAGCAGGAAAGAAATGAAGGAAACAGTAAAACCAATGACAAAGGAAAAGGTAAAACACCTGAATCAGCTCACTATGTTGTGGCACATTGCAACATTGGAGTAACTGAAGACTTATTCAATGCTTCAGTTGCTTCATGGAAAGATGAATAGTTGCTTGATTCAAGAACAACTTGCAACATAACTTTTAGGAGAGATTTTTTTGAAGAATTCACTGACAATGTTGATGGAGCAATATATTTTGCAGATAAGTCAAAACTCAAGTCATAAGGGCTTGGCACCATCAAGCTCAAATTGCCTAGTCTTCCAAACTTTCTTCTACATGATGTTCTATACCTCTTAGAGATGAGGAGAAACTTTTTGTATTTGGTCCACATCCACGAGTAAGGACACTCCATTCATATGTTTGATGGCAAGGTTGAGGTCAGAAAAGAATCAAATCACTCACTTGTCATGGCGTGGATAGAAGAAGAAATGCTTCTGAAGCTGCAAGTTACCTCTGCTCATGCACACAACTTTTCATACTGTTCTCACTATGATGAAGGTAAATTTCCATCAAGTCTTTTATGGCATGCTAGATTTGGACACTTGAACTATGACAATCTTCGTTTTTTGAATAAAAATGGTGTTACTAGTTTGCCTACAATTCCTATGAAACACAAGCAATGTGATGCTTGTATTCTAGGAAAGAACAACGAACAGTCTTTTCATGATTCTTATTCCATAGCACATAGAAAACTTGAACTCATTCATTCAGGTTTATGTGGCCTAATGCTTGTTCCTTTTGCAAACGGTAATAAATATATGATGACATTTATTGATAACTACACGAGAATGTTTTGGGTTTATTTATTGAAGAACAAATTTGATGCTTTTGAAACATTCAAGAACTTTCATGCATGGATTGAAAATGATGCACAATATGATATTGGATCTATTCATACTGATAATGGAAAATAATACACTTCAAATGAATTTGAAAACTACCTTCGCCAACATGGGATCAAACATCAAACAATTGTGCCTTATAATCCCCAACAGAACGGAGTAGATGAAAGAATGAACAAGACAATATTAAATATGGTACGTTCCATGATGTTTTTCAAGAATGTTAAAGTGATGTTTTGGCTGATGCATTTCTATGTGTTGTGTATATAAAGAATAGTTTTCCATCTAATGTTATAAAAAACAAGACTCCCTATGAAATGTGGTATGGCTACATTCCTTCGGTGAGGCATCTCAGTTTCTTTGGTTCCACCTGTAATCCATTGATACCTAAGGAATAAAGAAACAAACTCGGTGCAAGGAGTCACAAGTGTATCTTCATGGGGTATTCAAATACCTCCAAAGCATACCATATCTATGATGAAGTTAATAAGAAGTTTATAATATCTAGAGATGTGATATTTCTTGAATCGTCCAAGACTGACATGTTAGGATATTCTAACACATAGGAAATAGTTAAGTATAACTTGGTCTAGTGTAGAGTTAGGTAAAGTGTGTTTCTTTACTATGTACTTTTGTAACTTACAATCCGACGGTCACGATATGTAGTGATCCGAAGATTCATTCTTCTCGGTATTACCAACACTTGATCGATGGCTTAACACCCGATTGGTCCATGATCTCTATTTAAAGAGCCTAGAAGGTCATTTGTAGGGTAACCGTTCATGAGAGAAGCTTATGTAAATTTTCATTATTTTATTAATAAATTCCCTAAAGTGGCTGCATTGGCTTAGGCCGTGGACTGTTTCCCTCTTTGAGGGTTTTAACCATGTCAAGAACACTGGTGTATTGATCTGTGATCTGTTTGTGAGCGGTGTCTTTTGGTGTTCTATCTAAGGAACTTACCTTGTAAATTCCTACATGGTATCAGAGCTATTTGAGGGCCGCATTCGTTGGTGATCCAAATCTGAAGCTGGTACAACTGCATCCGATTATCGTTTCCTAGATCTACTATTTTTGACTGCTTTCGGGCTGAGAGGACTGCTCTATTGTGTTAGGAGCATCTGTTCCAGTGAGGAACCCCTTTCGTTTCACACGAAAAGATTCGGGTAGCCCTAACTACGTCATTTTAAAGATCTGGAGGTATACAGTCTTTATTTGTAGTTCTAGCTATTCATCTCTGTGTTTATTTCGGTTTATTTAGCTCTTTGTTTTTTATTGCAGAATCTATACCTTTCATTTCTGTGTATGCTCTTTGCCCTCAACTCTGTGCGATCTGGGAAAATCAGAAACAAAAAGGAAGGGTTTTTCTCATGCGTATGCTCTTTTTTGCCGCTCCTTAGTGTGATCTCAGAAAATCAGAAACATTGAGGAAAATATTTAGTTTCCAGCTAAAGCTAACTTCAAGCCGTAAGGTTTTTTTTTTTTGTATGTCCGTGTTGGGTTTTGTGGTTTTTGTTTTGTAGGCAAAAAAGAGCTTTTTCAAGTAAGCACGCACCCCAAAGCTTTAGTGACTAAAAAAAAAACCCCTTCCTCTTTTCCAAAAATTACTAACCTTTTAAACTAACTCACTTGGTCCAAAGTTACTTTATGAGAATAGAGGTCTTGAGTTCAAGTCTTTCTTTTTGTTGAGTTACTTTTTCAAAAAGCGCATGTAACATATGTTTTAAATTTACTTTATGTAAAAGTGTTATCACATATTATAAAAAGTGAGTCATAGTTCTAAAGTCTCTTTATCTTTTATTTAAGTTACAATTTAGTGGGTGGCTCATAAAGTACCATTGTAAAAGTGACTTTCACTTATTTATAGAAGTGAGTCACATAAAATCTTTTTTTTTTTTTAAGTGGGCTAATTAGATTAAGTTTGGAAAGGGGAGAGATTTTTTTAAATATAACATTATCATTCATTTCCGCACATTCATGCACTTCGTCGGCATCTTCAACAAATTTTCTTCAAAAAGCCATAACTTCTTCATTTGGAAGCCATTTTCAGAGCCATTTTTTTATAATCAGCGTAAGTTTTCGAGATCTTCCCATTGGAATACTTATTTTCAGCATCTACAACTTCAGTTTCTGTTAAAATGGAAAGTCCATGCCAAGTTATTCTTGACAACACTAACTACTTCCGATGGTGGTCCTACATTGTGGATTTACTTAGAAGTAAAGGTCTTTACAGAATAGCCTCAGGCCAAGAAACCAAACCTTAAGATGAAGATAAGACAACCAAATGGGAAAAGAGGCAAGATCAAGCATGTGGGTTGATAGGGATGTCTATTTCTCCAGACCTTAGATTCCATATCGTAGAACTTGATACTCATAATAAAGCAATCAAACAACTCACTAAAGTTTTTGGAATTAAAAATGAAATTAGAGCCCATCAACTCGAAAATGAGTTGCTTACATTGGACCCCAATAATTTTTCTTCCACTGAATTTTTTTTGTCAAAGTTCAAGACCCTTAGACTTCTGTTGGAATGTGTTAAGGTTAAGAAAGAAGATGATAGCCTTGTCTATTCCATTCTTACTAAGTTGGGACCAACTTACTCTGTGTTTGTTTCCATCTTCCATTCTATTAGAGAAGCCTTTATTTCTTAAGGACAAGACTACAAGTACCCCTCTTTTGATGCCTTTTGTGATTATTTAATAAGAGAACAATAAAATGTATTATATCTTGGTCTTTTTAATCTTGGAAACTCTTTTAAGAAAACCTTAGCCGTTCCGCAACAAACAAATTCAAAGGATCCTAAGAAGCAATATCCTAAAAAGAATGGTCCTAAACCAAACAAGGGTCCTAAGAAATTTCAATCTCAAAATGAAAAATCATTTCAACAAATGATAAGGCAAATAAAAACAAAGGGAAGAACACTGATAGACATTGACACTTTTGTAATTGAGATGGCCACTTAGAATCCAAATGCTTTAAGACGATGGAAGCCTTGGAAGCAACAATGAAGAAGCATAACATCCATTTGGAGCACTCTTCAACTTCAACTTTATCTTCAGGAATAACACTTTTTGCATGTGGTTGTTAAGCATCTTGGTCTGGTTATGCAACAAATGTATCTTCTTCTAATCATTCTCATGAGTGGCTCATTTATTCTAGAGCTTCTTATCACATGGCCAAAAACAAAACCATGTTTTCTTCTTTAAATGATTGTAACACCAAAAATATATTTGTTGGTGATGATAGATCTCTTAGTGTTGTAGTGACTGGAACTGTTCATCTAGACAATGGTAAATTTAATGATGTATTATGTGTTCCAACCTTATCCTACAACCTTCTATTTGTATATCAGATAACTCATTCAGGTGAAGGTAAAATCGTTGAATTTTCACCTCAAGATGTTGTAATTAAGGACCTAAGAGATCCTAGACAGATTTTAGCTACTGGCATTGCTGATGATTCTACCAGGTTGTATACGTTTAACAACTTTGGGTCATCAAATCTTCCCTTGGTATTTGTTGCTCATAATGATGAAGTGAGCAAACTTTGGCATGAGTGATTTGGTCACTTAAACTATTGCTCCCTTCAGAATCTACGTAAAGAAAATATGGTGACAGGTCTTCTAATGGTATCTTGCAGAGATGTTGTTTGTTCCAGATGTGTACTCGGAAAACATCATCGGGATAGTTTTGAAAAACGTGCCTCTTAGCACGCCTCAGCCCCTTTGCAGCTTGTGCGTAGTGATTTACCTGGTCCACTTCCAGTTGTTTCATTGATGATTTCTCCAGACACACTTGGGTGTACTTCTTAAAACTCAAGAGTGAAGTATTTAGCATGTTCTTGGCCTTTAAGGCCTTTGTTGAAAAACAATCTCGACATCAAATTCTTAAGCTAAGATCTGATAATGGCGGAGAATATGTTAACAACAAATTCATCAACGTTTGCACTGAGAATGGAATTCAAATGTAACATATTGTTCCATATACTCCACAACAAAATGGTGTAGCTGAAAGGAAGAATCACACCTTAAAGGAAATGCCTAATTGTATGCTTCAATCTAAAGGACTTAGTCTTAATTTTTGGGCAGAAGCAATTAACTGTGAAAATTACATAGTAAATCACACTCCTACTAAGGTTTTAAGGAATATCACTTCAGAAGAAGCATGGAGCTCATTTAAACCAGATGTAAGTCACTTTCGTGTTTTTGGAAGTGAAGCATGGGCCCATATTCCAGATGAGAAACATAAATCTTTAGAACCTAAGAGTGAAAAATGTATTTTTGTTGGATATTCTGAAGATGTCAAAGGATATAGACTTATTCCACTTAAGTCCAAAAATGTTATCATTAGAAGGGATGTAAAGTTTGCTGAAAATATATCAGCCTACGAGCCTAGTTCAGTGAATGTGCCACCTCTCTCTATCCCCTCTACTTCTGAAAATATTACTTCTTCAGATGATGACAGCGAGGATGACAATCCTCCCCCGCCTTCTCAAGATCCTCCTTCGGCTCCTCAGCTTCTAAAATGGGTCCGTGCTACTCGGGATGCAGTAGGTTCTCTTACAGGTGATCCTATAGATCAACGACGTACACGTTCTCAGTTCGATAGATCCTCTTCTTTATTAGCTCAAGCTTCAGCAAATTATGATCCTAACACCTTTGCTTCAGGCCATCCAGATTGGGACATAGCTATGAATGAACAATATCATTCATTATTGACAAATGATACATGGGATCTTATTCCTCTTCCAAAGGGACGAAAACTTGTTAGATGCAAATGGGTTTATAGAACCAAGTATGGACCAGATGGAAAAGTTGATAAACATAAAGCTCGTCTTGTTGCTAAGGGTTTTTCACAAGTTGAAGGCATTGACTATACTGAAACCTTCTCCCCTGTTGCCAAAATGAACTATATCTGCCTTGTTCTTTCCCTTGCTGCCTCTTTCAAATGGGAAGTCCATCAGATGGATGTTAAATCTGCATTTTTGCATGGGGACTTGCATGAAGAAATCTATATGGAACAACCTACCGGCTTTATACAACTAGACTCCAGCCTTGTATGTTGACTTAAGAAATCCCTTTATGGTCTCAAGCAAGCCCCTCGGCTTGGTATGCCAAAATGGATAGCTTTCTTTTAGATACTGGCTTTTCTAGGTGTCATTCTAACAATACTGTCTACACCAAGAAAATGGGTAAGTCTCTTATCATTCTGGTTCTTTATGTTGATGATCTTATCCTTACTGGTAGTAATCCCAACCTTATAAACCATGTGAAGTATAGCCTTAAAAAGAAGTTTGAAATGACGAATTTAGGACACTTGCATTATTTTCTTGGTCTTCAAGTCTTGCAATCCAAGGAAGGTATTTCCCTTTCCCAGTCCAAGTATGCCTGTGATCTTCTACACCACTTTCACATGGAAGACTGTAAGCCAGCCCCTTCTCCCTTTTAGTCTAGAGCCAAACTTTCAGTCACTTGTACTTCCCCTGAAGTTGATGCTACCTTATACTGTCAGCTTGTAGGAAAACTTTTGTATCTGACCCATACTCGTCTTGACCTTTCTTTGTTGTTGGCCTTATTGCTCGGTTTATGTAAAACCCACATGAAAGTCATTGGAAAGAAGGTAAAAGAATACTTCGTTATGTTCGAGGTACAGTTCAATATAGGGTTCCTTACAATGCAAAAGCATCTCCCCTATTGGTTGGTTTCACTGATTCCGATTGGGCTGGTGACCCTGATGATTGGAAGTCTACTGCAGGTTATGTCTTCAATCTTGGTTCTGGACCTATTACATGGGCTTGCAAGAAAAAAAATGCCATTTCTCTTTCTTCAGCAGAAGCAGAGTATCGTGGCGTTGTAGAAGCTAGTAAGGAAGCCCTGTGGCTTCATCAAATCCTGTCAGAGTTTGGCTTTCAGCGACAGCATCCAACTACACTTTGGTGTGATAATCAAAGTGCCATTCAACTATGCAAAGATCTAGTCCAACATCAGTGCAACAAACACATTGAACTAGACATGCACTTCATCAGAAAGCTCATTCATGACCATGTTTTTGAAGTGCAATATTGTTCAACTGATGATCAAGTTACAGACATCTTTATAAAGGCTCTCACATAGGTGAAGATTACTAAACTTCTGATGGGGCCAGCCCACATGGTCCCGTCGTCGTTACTCCCCACTTGATGTTGTACTGTCAATTGATGTTTATAATCACCGGATTTCGGATATACGCAACTTGATTTTCAATCTATGTTTAATTAAGAGGTTCTACGGTAATGGTACGTTGGTTATGTGTTGAGCGGACACCTGTCCCTTCTTGGAATCCTAAAACCCCGCCTTGGTATAGGGTTTTTGCCACCCTTGCGTTCATTTGGTTTTGTGTTTCCTCCGGTCCTTCAGTCTGCGAGCTCTCGGCGACCCTTGCGATTTCACTGTGATTTTTTTCTGTGATGCTTTCGTATTTGTTCGAAACTTGTCCACCTGGTTCTCTGAGCTACGAGCTGGTAGTCTGCAAGTTTCAATGTGGGTTCTTTTAGCTGGTCTGGGGTTTTGTTGCTCCAAGTTCTTTGAGCTGCATGCTCTCGGCGGTCTTCACGGCTCCATTGGTTCGGAATTTGTTTTGGAAGTGTCTCGTTCGTCTGTTGAACTGTTGAACCCTGGTAAGGTTTGTTTCTCTGCTTGTGTCTAGACTGTTCCTGTGTTTTTTGTTGTCGGCTTTACGGGTCTCTGCCTCTGTGCGTCCTTTTCTCGATTTGTCACCTGGGTTTTCACTATTGTCACCTCTGTGTGTTGGTTGATGAGTATGTGGTTCTCAATCTCGTTCTCCAGCACTGATTCGGCTCATGCACGGTCTCGGCAAACTAATGGTGGCGTTCTCCGTCGATTCCTCCGCCAACTTGACTGGTAAGCTTTCCTTCTATGCTATATCTTTGTACTTGTTCTTCTTTCTGGTTCTAATCGTCTTCAGCTCCTTGTGAGCAGGAAGACAATCCGAGGTTACGGTGGTCACGGCTTGTCTGTTAGGTAAGCGGAACCCTTGTGTAGTATTTGCTCATTCAAAAATAAAATTGTTTTAATCCTCTGTATTTTGTTTCCACTGTAATTTGACTCTTGGTTGTTGGTTTCCCTTGCAGGTGGAGCGACCGAGGGTTTCGGTGCTTGGACACTCGACTATTCCGAAGGAATTCCGGGTAGCATCGTTCTGTTTACTTGTGGTTTGCTTGCCCTGAGTCTTTCGGCGTGTGGTTTGGTATGGTTGTTGGCCTCGAGCCACTGTCTGTGCTTAGTTCTGTTGTCGAGTAATGTCTCTGTCGAGTCGTAGGAGTGGGTTTGGGGATTTATGGGGTTTTGGTTTATGTTGGTAATGGTTACGGTTCCCAAGTCCGTGAACTGGTTCGTTCTTAAGTTTTTGCACAAAATGTAAATGGACAATAACTTTTTGATGACTGTATATGAACTATCTGGAATTGAATTTTGGTTATGCTTTTAAGTTCGCATACCTGGATTTACTGTGGTTGTTCTCTTCACTGTAATGGCAAACTCTGATTTCGTATATAGGAATTTGTACAGACGATTTCTTGTTGTGTGTTTGGTTATTCTGTTGGAGTCGCCTGTAGATGGGCGTCGTTACTCCTTCTCCGAATTGAATGACCTCTGCATTCGAATATCTCCCTTTTTCGATTTAAGTTCTGTGACCATGCATTGATAATATTCACACAGTAATTCAATACAAAAAATATTTCAAAAATGAATAGGACGCTGTAAGGATCTATGTGCACAGAAAATTGTATTTTTTTCTTTCTATATTTCTCTCTCAGTCCGAACCCTCGTATTGTGCTTTTTCCACTATTTAATAGCACTGTTTACAAACCGTTCTAACTGCTGTTAGTTTGTTCAGTTTGTTCAATTAGTTACATAAATTATTTCCCATACGGAACTTTGTCTGGTTGTCTAGTACATTTTCTTTTCATGCTTTTTACAACAGTAACTGAACTGTTTGAAAACAATGACTCTAATCTAATTATTACTACTCCTAATTACAACTTATTACAGTAAATTTTAAGTAACTTGATAAAAGAAAAGAAAAAAAAACAAGTATGTTTTCCACTCAATGAATTAATCTCTCTGTCCTCTTCAGAAACCATATTCCCTCACTTTTGTCTTTGCCCTGTCAGCTAGATGCTCCTGCATCAGGCTCCCGGGGTAAAAGAAATTCATGGCTCCGTTCCATGAGCTCCTCCACCAAATAGCCAGCCTTCCGTATCTGTGCCGCGTCGAGCCATGAGCTGTCCTCCATTGGACGGTCTCTCCACTTGACGAGATATCGCAGATATTCCTTCCTACGTGTCTTCTTGGCTACCTGTGTACTGAGAATTCCTTCAATCTCATGGGATTGAGCCGAAGGCATATGCCTCATCCAAGAACTGTCTCCAACTTGGGTGTCCCGTTCTGGCCGTACCACACTGTCTTCCTCTGCTTGGGCAGTATATGGGAACAGATCCGCCACATTGAAAATAGGTGATATGCCTATATCAGGTGGCAGCTGAATTTCGTAGGCGTTGGCTGAAAATTTACGTAAGATCTTGCAGGGACCAATTTTCTTATATTTTAGTTTATTATACGTGCCCTTAGGAAATCGTTCCTTGCGCAGGTGCGCGAGAACCTCATCTCCAACATTAAATTGCACTTCTCTTCGCTTTGAATCTGCTTGTTGCTTATACTTCTGTACGCTGTCCTGCAATTTTAATTTGACCTGTTCATGTAGCTCGCTCATTGCTTCGGCAAAATCTTCCCCATCCGCGCTTCTCCGCTCCAACTTTCCCAAATCTCGCAGTTCATGTATTCCCCGAGGATGCATGCCGTACAAAATCTGGAATGGGCTGTGTCTGGTGCTACGGTTGGGCGAATCGTTATAAGCGAATTCTGCCTGAGCGAGAGCACGATCCCATAACCGTGAATTTTCTCCAGTCAAACTCCGTAATAAATTCCCCAAGCTCCTGTTCACCACTTCCGTTTGTCCATCAGTCTGCGGATGATACGCAGAGCTGAAATTCAATTGCGTGCCCAACTTTTTCCACAGGGTGCGCCAAAAGTGTCCTGTGAATTTTACATCCCTGTCTGAAACGATAGATCTGGGTAGGCCATGTAATCTAACAACCTCCGTGAAAAACAGGTGAGCTACGTACGTGGCATCACTAGTTTTCCGGCAAGGAATAAAATGAGCCATTTTTGAAAATCTATCTACCACCACCATCACTGAATCATATCCCCGCTGCGTTCTAGGCAGTCCTAAGACAAAGTCAATGCTGACTGAGTCCCATGGCCTGCTTGGAACAGGTAGTGGCGTGTAAAGTCCAGTATTCTGACTGTGTCCTTTCGCCAGTTGGCAGACTTTACACCTGTTCACATATCTTTGTACATCCCTGCTCATTTTGGGCCAATAATAAAAATGTCCGAGTTGCTCCAAAGTTTTGTTGATGCCAAAATGTCCCGCTAGTCCACCACTATGCTTCTCCCGTACAATATTTTCCCTCATCGAACAGTCCGGGATACATAACTGTCCACCTCTGAACAATAATCCTTCCTGCAAATTGTAGTCTAACCATGGACTTGCATTCCTCAACACGGGATTTTGGCAGGCTTCAAAAGCTTCTTTGAAATCTGTGTCGGTCTGGTACAAATCCTTTAGATGTTCGAATCCCATCACCTGTATTCTGCTTTCCTGTAAGAGCAAAGCTCTTCTGCTCAAGGCATCTGCCACTTTATTGGCTTGCCCACTAATGTGCTTTAGCATGAAGGTGAAACTCTGCAAGTATTCTACCCATTTGGCGTGCTTATGGTTTAATTTGTGCTGCTGCATTACATATTGTAATGCTGAATTATCGGAAAATAATACAAACTCGTTGCCCAGCAGGTAGTGTCTCCAATGCTTTAAAGCTTGGACCACGGCATAAAATTCTTTGTCATACGAGGAGTATTTCTGCCGGCTCTCATTTAATTTCTCACTAAAGAATGCCACCGGTCTGTCTTCCTGACTGAGCACAGCGCCAATAGTTGTCCCACTTGCGTCACATCGAACCTGAAAGAGTTTATTAAAGTCAGGCAGCCTCAAGATTGGCCTCTCCGTAATCTTCCGCTTCAAAAGCTGAAAACTGTCTTCTGCCGCACTGGTCCAACAAAAAGGCTGACTGGCCTTCTTGATGGTGTCTAGCATTGGTGCACAGATTTCACTGAAATTTCTAATAAACTTCCGATAAAAACTTGCCAATCCGTGAAAGCTACGTACCTCAAACAAGCTCTTGGGTGATGGCCAGTTGATGATTGCTGCGATCTTTTCTGGATCCATCTTCAATTCATTTTCTGCGACTACAAACCCCAAATAAACCAGTTCCTTCTGCAGGAAAGTACATTTTTTAAAGTTTATCAGCAGTTTGTTCTGCTGTAACTTCTCTAGCACTCTTCGAACATGTTGAAGGTGTTCTCCCTTCGTTTTGCTGAAAATTAAAATATCGTCAAGATAAACTATCACAAACTTGCCAATAAATTCTTTTAACATTTCATTCATCAACCTCATAAAAGTACTAGGAGCGTTGCTCAAACCAAACGGCATGACTAGCCACTCGTACAGCCCTTCATTGGTTTTGAAGGCTGTTTTCCATTCATCTCCCTCTCTGATCCTGATCTGATGATATCCACTCTTCAGATCAATCTTCGTAAAGTAGGCTGCTCCGCTGAGACAATCCATCATGTCATCCATTCTGGGTAGGGGAAATCTGTACCGAATAGTGATTTTATTGATAGCTCGTGAATCCGTACACATCCGCCATTCTCCTCCCTTCTTAGGTGCGAGTACTGTTGGTACCGCACAAGGGCTCAAACTTTCTCTGATCAGTCCCTTATCCAGCAACTCTTGCACCTGTTTACGAATCTCTTCATTATCTTTCGGGCTCATTCTATATGCTGCCTTATTCGGTAGGCTTGCTCCAGGTATAAAATCGATATGATGGCTAATGCTCCTCTTGGGAGGAAACTTATCTGGTAGATCGTCAACTACAATGTCTTTAAATTCTTCCAACAACTCCTGAATCTCTGCAGGCAATTCTGACTTTTCTGTGTTCAGCAACATCGTTTTTGTCCTCCTTACAATCGCATAATTGACCTCGTTTTCCTCAATCTGCTTCACAAACTGTTTTCCTCCTATTAACAATGCTTTTGTTCCACTTGATTCTGCTGCATCCTCCTCCTTGATGGGTACAAGCGTATGTTTGACTCCATCTTTCACAAATTTGTAACAATTCGTCTTCCCATCATGTGTCACCTTCCGGTCATACTGCCATGGTCTCCCTAGCAGTATATGGCATACGTCCATTGGCATAATATCGCAGACAACTTTGTCTTGGTATTTGCCAATGTGAAATTCAACCTCACATTGTTCATCAACTAATAATTGGTGGCCTTTCTGTAGCCACGACACCTTGTAAGGTGTGGGATGCTTAAGCCGCTTTAATCCCAGCTTTTCCACCATCTCAGTGGCAACTAAGTTATCTGTACTCCCGCTGTCTATGATTAATTTACAACACTTCCCATGTGATTTGCAAACTGTTCGGAACAGTGCCTTCCGCTGGGTCTGCTCAGCCATCTCCTTTGCTGGCTTCAACAACACTTTGTTTAAAACTAATGCCTCTCCTGTTTCTGCCACATTTTCTACTTCCCGGGGCTGTGCTTCAGCTTCCTCAGGCTGCGCAACAAATGCTCCCCTCTGGCCAGCATGCTCGGCTTCCGGGCATTCGAAGGATCTGTGCCCCCACTTATGGCACCTGTAGCACTGGACATTAGTCCCTCTTCCGCGACCATTTCCTCTTCCCCGCTGATATGGCCGACCTCCTCTAGTGCTATCTCCCTTCTCTGCTGTCCCTGAAGCTCTGGAGCTGCTGCCTTCCTCGCTGTTAGTAGCAGTTCTCCCTCTGCCATAGGACTGTCCTCGTCCTCTGCCATTTCCTCGTCCTCTCCTATTGTTCTGTTTCCTGTTAATTTTTTCTTCAGCCTTTACAGCACTCTGAAAGGCTTCTTCTATATTTCGTGGAGAGAGAATACTGATCTCATCCAGTATTTCCATCCTCAAGCCATTCACATATCTCGCTGTCTTCTCTGGGGTATCATCAGTATAACCAGCCCGCAAATTTACACGATAAAACTCCTCTGTGTATTCCTTTACGGTCATACCTTTCTGCCTTAGATTCTGCACTCGTCGATAAAGTTCGACCTGATAGTCTTTAGGCAAAAATCTGCCCTTCAGTTTTGCCACCATTCTTGGCCACTTTCTTATTGGTAACTTGTTCATTCGTCTCCTGTCCACTTGGACACTATCCCACCATAAAGCGGCGTGTCCTTTTAACTTGGTTGCAGCAAATCTAACTCTTTTTTCCTCACTGATCTCTTCGTTTTCAAAATACTTATCTAACTCACTTACCCAATCCAGCAGAACATCTGCGGATAGACTGCCATCGTAGTTAGGGATCTCAGGTTTGGGTTTGCTGCTGGCTAACAGTACTGATCTCAACAGTTTTATCTCCGGGGCTTCTTCCTCTGATCCTTCCGTAGCAGTTGTTGTTTCTTCCTCACTATCATCCCCAAGTTCTGGGTCTCTTCTCCTTCCTGCCTCCACTGCTTCTAAGCGAGCAGTAAGGACTCTCAACTCTTCTCTCAAGCCCTCGTCTACTACTCTGCGCACACCTCTTCCACGTCCCCGTCTTTGAACTTCCATTTTTTTTCAATTTCCTGCTCTGATACCACTTGATGGGGCCAGCCCACGTGGTCCCGCCGTCGTTACTCCCCACTTGATGTTGTACTGTCAATTGATGTTTATAATCACCGGATTTCGGATATACGCAACTTGATTTTCAATCTATGTTTAATTAAGAGGTTCTATAGTAATGGTACGTTGGTTATGTGTTGAGCGAACACCTGTCCCTTCTTGGAATCCTAAAACCCCGCCTTGGTATAGGGTTTTCGCCACCCTTGCGTTCATTTGGTTTTGTGTTTCCTCCGGTCCTTCAGTCTGCGAGCTCTCGATGACCCTTGCGATTTCACTGTGATTTTTTTCTGTGATGCTTTCGTATTTGTTCGAAACTCGTCCACCTGGTTCTCTGAGCTACGAGCTGGTAGTCTGCAAGTTTCAATGTGGGTTCTTTTAGCTGGTCCGGGGTTTTGTTGCTCTGAGTTCTTCGAGCTGCATGCTCTCGGCGGTCTTCACGGCTCCATTGGTTCAGAATTTGTTTTGGAAGTGTCTCGTTCGTCTGTTGAACTGTTGAACCCTGGTAAGGTTTGTTTCTCTGCTTGTGTCTAGACTGTTCCTATGTTTTCTGTTGTCGGCTTTACGGGTCTCTGCCTCTGTGCGTCCTTTTCTCGATTTGTCACCTGGGTTTTCACTATTGTCACCTCTGTGTGTTGGTTGATGAGTATGTGGTTCTCAGTCTCGTTCTCCAGCACTGATTCGGCTCATGCACGGTCTCGGCAAACTAATGGTGGCGTTCTCCGTCGATTCCTCTGCCAACTTGACTGGTAAGCTTTCCTTCTATGCTATATCTTTGTACTTGTTCTTCTTTCTGGTTCTAATCGTCTTCGGCTCCTTGTGAGCAGGAAGACAATCCGAGGTTACGGTGGTCACGACTTGTCTGTTAGGTAAGCGGAACCCCTGTGTAGTATTTGCTCATTCAAAAATAAAATTGTTTTAATCCTCTGTATTTTGTTTCCACTGTAATTTGACTCTCGGTTGTTGGTTTCCCTTGCAGGTGGAGCGACCGAGGGTTTCGGTGCTTGGACACTCGACTATTCCGAAGGAATTCCGGGTAGCATCGTTCTGTTTACTTGTGGTTTGCTTGCCCTGAGTCTTTCGGCGTGTGGTTTGGTATGGTTGTTGGCCTCGAGCCACTGTCTGTGCTTAGTTCTGTTGTTGAGTAATGTCTCTGTCGAGTCGTAGGAGTGGGTTTGGGGATTTATGGGGTTTTGGTTTATGTTGGTAATGGTTACGGTTCCCAAGTCCATGAACTGGTTCGTTCTTAAGTTTTTGCACAAAATGTAAATGGACAATAACTTTTTGATGACTGTATATGAACTATCTGGAATTGAATTTTGGTTATGCTTTTAAGTTTGCATACCTGGATTTACTGTGGTTGTTCTCTTCACTGTAATGGCAAACTCTGATTTCGTATATAGGAATTTGTACAGACGATTTCTTGTTGTGTGTTTGGTTATTCTGTTGGAGTCGCCTGTAGATGGGCGTCGTTACTCCTTCTCCGAATTGAACGACCTCTGCATTCGAATATCTCCCTTTTTCGATTTAAGTTCTGTGACCATGCATTGATAATATTCACACAGTAATTCAATACAAAAAATATTTCAGAAATGAATAGGACGCTGTAAGGATCTATGTGCACAGAAAATTGTATTTTTTTCTTTCTATATTTCTCTCTCAGTCCGAACCCCCGTATTGTGCTTTTTTCCACTATTTAATAGCACTGTTTACAAACTGTTCTAACTGCTGTTAGTTTGTTCAGTTTGTTCAATTAGTTACATCAGTTATTTCCCATACGGAACTTTGTCTGGTTGTCTAGTACATTTTCTTTTCATGCTTTTTACAACAGTAACTGAACTGTTTGAAAACAATGACTCTAATCTAATTATTACTACTCCTAATTACAACTTATTACAGTAAATTTTAAGTAACTTGATAAAAGAAAAGAAAAAAAAAACAAGTATGTTTTCCACTCAATGAATTAATCTCTCTGTCCTCTTCAGAAACCATATTCCCTCACTTTTGTCTTTGCCCTGTCAGCTAGATGCTCCTGCATCAACTTCGATTTATGGTTGGAGTTCAGGAAGTTGTCACTAAGGGGGAATAGGCTCTAATGCCTCCTTCCTTCTCTTATTGTGTCATATTTGTACATCCTTCAATCCTATCCCAAGTTGTTCTTGAGGGGGGATGTTAGGATATTTCGACACATAGGAAATAGTTAAGTATAACTTGGTCTAGTGTAGAGTTAGGTAAAGTGTGTTTCTTTATTATGTACTTTTGTAACTTACAACCAACGGTCACGGTATGTAGTGATCCGATGGTTCATCTCTCCTCGGTATTACCAACACTCGATCCGTGGCTTAACACCCGATTGGTCCATGATCTCTATTTAAAGAGCATGGAGGGTCATTTGTAGGGTAACCGTTCATGAGAGAAGCTTATGTAAATTTTCATTCTTTTATTAATAAATTTCCTGAAGTGGCCGTGTTGGCTCAGGCCGTGGACTGTTTCCCTCTTTGAGGGTTTTAACTACGTCAAGAATACTGGTGTATTGATTTATGATCTGTTTGTGAGCGGTGTCCTTTGGTGTTCTGTCTGACGAACTTACCCTATAAATTCCTTCATAACAATGTTGTTGAGAGACAACTTGATCGCTTGGATAGATTCAGACATGCAAAATATTTTCAAGCGTTTGATAATCATATTCCATATCTTGAAGGGGGGATTCCTATATAATGTGTTAAAACATTTTTGAAAAGTATAAATTTAAACATCTTACTCACAGGTTTTTATTTTTATTTGTATTTTTTAACTTCTAATTACTTTACATGAAATTATATTAGGTCGTATGAACAATTGATTAAATATGCATAGCATATGTTTTTTTTTTTTTCTTTATTATAGTTAACAATGTTTTTCTATTTAGAAAATATTTTATTTTTATTTTAAGAGGGACATGCATACTTACACAGAGCCTCTCAACTAAATACATAAATTTGATATTTAGTGAATCTAACATAAAAAAATATAACTAACACAATTTTATAAATTAAAAAATTGATTAATAAAGAAGTATGAAAATATTTATATGTTATTTGTAATGTTTGAAAATTTGTAAAGTAATAACATTATTAAAGTTTAGATAACACAAAATTTATAATACATATACAACCATAAAAATCAAAACTTAAAAACCAATTTTAAAACTCTTAATTTTTAGCATTAAATTGAATTCAATATACAACTTAGAATATTCTTGCATTATTAAATCTACAACCTCCGTTACTTTTTATTTATTAAAAAAAATCTAAAATAAAATAAACGACGCCAATTAAGAACCAGCAATTCATATTTTCATTTGTCGGATATACGAAATTGTGCGTGAACCATTTGTAAATTTCGAATTTTCTTTTCGATAAGAACGAGTGACGGCGATACTGTTTTATTAATAAGAAACTGGTTTCTAACTCCTTAACTGGGCTTGTGTTTTATTTGGAGTAGTCTATCAAGGTCGAGGAATTACCCTGACGGCTGGAATCTGGGCAAAAAATTTCATAAAATCTTGTAGAGGCAGTGGTTGAATCATGTTTTTGATGGTGGAAATGGATTCAGCACCATCAAAAACCTCCAGGACACCTAAAATTTTGAAGTTTAACAACTATAACTTGAATTTACAAAAATCTTTGCCGAATTTTCTCTAAATATCACTGAAATTTCCATAAATTTCTGGGCAATTCCTCCACCTAGTTAGACTAAGGCGTTTTATTCCACCCGAAAAATTCACTGGTTCAATAGGTTTTCACAGTACAATGTTCGAAAGTTTTACATAACAGGTAAAAGTTCCAAAAGTTTTACATAACAGGTAAAAGTTCCAAGGCACTATCTCACTTTACAGATTTGGATTATCTCTCTAGTTTGATAAAGATGGAGTGATATCTCACTTTACAGAGTTGGATTATCTCTTTAGATTGATAATGATGGAGTTATTATATTGATGTAAATGGTAAGTGCATTAAGTTAATATTTTTTAAATTTAGTTAGATTAGTATAGATCTATTTTAAATAAAAATTTAATATAAGTGGAGAGAGATTTAATTTTTTCATGTGCAAATTTTTTATGACTCTACATTATTTAAATGTTTTATATAATTATTTAAATTTGTTAATTTTTAGATTTTTTTAAATTTTTAGTTTTGTTACATACACCCTCACATATCATACTGGGCTATAGAATTAACTTTTCAGGGCAATAATATAAATTTAGCTATTTTTCTATTTTTAATATAACATTATAACACATCATCTTTTCTAATAAAACATTTTTAAATATAATAAATAGATATTTTTTTAATACCTAACTTCAAAAATTAATTGACATTTACATAATAACCTAACTTCAATTCTAATAATTTTATTACCTTGGATTATAAAATTAAAATATTTTATTATTATTCACTTTTAGTTTCCAGTTGGAAAGAGTTATTACTTTAATAACCTAGGTTTATGTGTGAAGTAAATAGTTTTTAAGCATTGCACTGTACTTAACTTTTTATAAAAGAATTTTTTTAGATTTATGGGTTATTTCGAAATTGAGTTGTTTTTAGTGAGATTTTTTGAAAGTTTTTCTGGTATAATTTTGTTAAAATCTGTAGGAATTTATTGAAATCACAAGCTTGATGGGTAGCCCCTGCACAATTGAAGTGCTCTAGAGATTTTTCAAAGTGCCTAATCCATATATACAGTCAAAAAAATAAGTTTAAATAACACAAATCAAGATTTCACCTCAAAATTTTCCACCAATTCCAACACTAGAAAGTCCAAAAAATTACACTAAAAATAATTCTTGAATAAAATAATAATAAAATATATAATTGCATCTATAAATATCATATTATTTTTATGATTAATCTTAAAAAAAAAACCAAAACCCCATGATTTTTTTAACTAAAATTTCATTATATTTGCATTATGGTATAATGGCAACTTGGAGTTGGTTAGTAACAATAACCTAAATTCAAATCATATTAAACATTCTCTCTCAAATTTGTCAAATATGATTATTAACAATAACCTTAAAAAATTATTAAAATTATAAAATGTATAATTTTTATTTAAGTATGAGAAAGTGATATTAATTATTTTTTAATTTAATATATTAAAAAATAAATATTCTATTTTTAAAAACTATAAAATATTAGATATTTATAATTTTAATTAAAAAATTTAAATTAATTATAAAAAACAAATATGATAAAAATAATTTTAAATTATACTAAAATATATTTATCTAACTTTTATTAGAAAAATAAAGCTTAATGAACAAACTTATAATCAATCCATTATGGTCACAATGTACACCCCTCTTAATTTTACCCAAATCAACATAACTAGCATTTGTACCAGATGTTGCAAAGGAAACGTTGTAAGGCATAAATTCAATAAGAATCATGACATATAAAAAATAATTAAAGATAAAAATTAGTAAACAAAATGCCATTCAAAGCTAGAAGATAAAGAGAAATCACTTATGTTATGCCAAATTTGACAAATTCTATAACATTTTCGAACATAGATTGCCTCTTAATCTTCAAAGATGGTATTTCAAGTTCCAATAGCAAATATTTCATGGATTTTGAAAAAATACTAGTAGATGAGATAAACTAAATAAAATCATATTAATTCATGAACAATATGATAAATAATTAAACATGAATATTTGCACAGGGTGAATATCATTGAATTTTGGATTCCTATGCTTAAATTAGAAGTGCAGAAATCCTTCATTTAGAAGTGCAGATATCATTGTACCATTGTAAGAGAAGAAGGTCGAGGATAGACAAATTTTAATAAAGTTAAGGGTTTCAAGGTCGACCAACTTGGATATTAATTCTAACTGGGATATTAATTCTAAAGCTTCAGGAACAAGGATTTTGGTAAAGAAGGAGACAACATCAAAGCTGACGAAGATGTCATTGAGGTCAAAATGAATGTATTTTGCCTTTTGGATGAAGTAGGGGGAATATTTAATGAAAAAATAAGATGTGTCATTAAAGGGTTGAAGCTTGGTGGCTAAGAAACCAGAGAGTGCAAAATATCCAACACAAGGTATCATGGTCAAAACCTTGAGAGCAATTAACTAGCCACTGAGGACATTATGTATTGTACAAATCGAATCTGCGACATGGTGGAGACACCAAAAAAACATATTATGCTAAACGAAATTAAGATTGTTAAACACGGGCTAACTCCGGAGCAAAAATGAAATTGAATTCACATTCATATTAGTGCAACTCTGATATTCAGTACAAACTAATTCCTCTTCCATCACATCAAGCCTCATCTGAAAACAATGTTTTCCTGCCCTGCTCTCCTTTGTGGATTGGATTTATTGATAAATAATCTATGTCCATTTTTTCAAGTGGGTTGAGAGCCCGAGTTTTGGGTTTCAGCTTATAAATGTGACCAAATTAACTACTTGTAATTATCTTCAGTAGTAGTCCCTGCCCGTAGAAATAACAAGCACACACTTCATAGATGAAGAGAAATTATGCTTGTTTAAAATTTGTATTTATAAATGTACAACCCAGGTCTTCCTCTTACATTGGCTTTTGGAGATTCTTGGCTGTGTTTTCTTGCTGTCATCAAGCTTTGCAGAAAATCTACTGCTCATCATCCTCAGAATTAGCAATACCATCATAGAAGCTAGTTCTGAAACCACTGTAGCCTGCAACAGTCAAGAGTACATGACGGTTATGTGCCAATGGCATCACAGCAAAGCAATCCACAACCATATGAATTTCACATCAGCAACAAGATGTTGCAATAATCTAATAAGTTAATCGAAGCCTGCATTCTAGAGAACTCTGGATCTGAGTTGGATCATGGTAAATATTGTCTCTGAAATTGACATGGAAGTGTAGAAGAACAAAAGATTCTCCAGCAGAAAGCTGCGAGGTCTCTAGATCTAGATCATGCTTTTCAAATTCCTCTAGAATCCTCCACATATATCTTGGCCTTCTTTGGCTGGTAATTATGATAATTGCTTCCCTGTCATAAATTTCCAAGACTACCTTCAGGTCTATGTTCTTGTCTGTTTTTTGTCCAGATTGGATTTCCAGCAGACGGTCTCTCTTTCTCTTCAGTTGATGGAGATCCTCCTCGAGCTTTCTAATGTAATTAATGGCTTCCTCGTACAATCCACATCTGTCAAGCTGTATGAAGAATTCAAATATATAATTTAGGCCTATAAAAAGCTTAAAGCAATCACCTGCGATGTTATAGTTTGATATAGATACAGTATGAGTCGTGGAAGGCATCTAATGTTGTAATTACATTGGGAGGAGTAGTGGGCAAGAGAGACTCCAGTTGTGTACACAAGTATTTCATTTGTTCCATACGTAACTGTTCTGTGACTATTTGGCTTTTTTTGGTCTTAAAATTCGTCATTTGATCCACATCTCGCCATACTATTTAAATAGGAAATAAAAAAATTCAGTCAAGGTTTGCGTGGCCACCAATTCGGGCTGTCCCAGTTGCCACGACTAATGCCTTCTCTGGAAATGCCACGATGGCAACACCATGCAGTCTTCCTAGTGCTTGTTCTCTGTGGAGACAGAAAAGGGACATCATTTGGAGCTGCCTTGCCACGATGGGTAGACCATGCAGGCTACTCCAGCACTGATTCATTGGACGTGGCTTATGAACATGATTGAGAGAGCTAGGCCACCATTTGGACCAGCCTTCAATTGCTGCGAATGATCACTTTCCGGGTAACCCCACAATGGTTAGACCATGCAAGTTTTCCTCACACCGCTTCTATTTATTTTCTTCTGAATAACTGATGAGCAAATGTGGTCGAACGTCTGTGTCCAAAATGGTGAAGAAAGCGAGACTTGTACGTTGCAAAATATCCAACAGGTTTACATGAGATGCTCAAACATTTTGAAGATGGATCACGCTGGAAAGGAAGGCAGGGGTTTCAAAATCTAGAGGATAAGAGTCTTGTAGAAGTGGACAGTCTAAATAACATACATATGCATAACCAGCTTAGGGATATGGGGAGAGATCTTACTGAGGATTCAAGGTTGCCGCGTCGTCTTTGGCGTTGGACAGAGAAAGTAATCGACGATTTCTCGCCGCTATCATCTGTAAGTGCTCAATCATCCATTCCTATCCATTCCTTTTGTAAGTTATTCAATAAAAATCTGGGTTCAGTTTCTAGTTAGTTAATAGCTATTGCATATCGTTTTTCAGAATCGACAAATAAGAACCGCTTCCTCTACCGTTATTGGCTATACTGCATTAATATACAAAAACTACAGATGCTTCTCCTGCCTTAGCCTCTGCTGGCTCTGCCCTAGTTGCTGGCTTTGCGAGGTGCGAGGAATGAGCCACTCTATGTAATAGAGGTGCAGGCTTAGATTCGCATATTTGAAGCGTTCAGTGGGACGGGTAGGATTCGCTATACTGTGATTTGATGGATCAATATCAACATCAATAGGTGCTGGTCCTCTGCATGAACTTAGTTCACGGTAAATTCCTCTATGTTATATGCTTCCTTTGTCCATGATGCTGCTACTGGCTGTGCTCCTGCCTTTCCCACGAGAGCACCCTTGCTTCTGTCTCTGCAGGTGCTTGTGCTCTCTCTGTTGCCCTTTTGCAGGGCTCGTCACATTACCTGGTAATATGCCTTGCTATGGACCATTAGTGATCCCTTCCTCTTGCGCAGTTCACACATGACAAAATTGCCAGAAAAATCTGCGATCTCCAGTAACTGAAGGCCTTGGTATTAAGAAACTGCTCAGAAATAAGAAATCATTTCAATACCAGACTGTTTTGAACATTTATCAAATTGAAGAGGATTCCAAATTCATTCAGAAATTTAACTAAGCTTACATATCTACATATCTTGATTTGAGTGGTTGCAACGGATTAACTATCTGGAGCGAAATGCTGGGAAAAATAAACACGTTGAGTCACAAGCCAGACTTGTTTGTGTGGTTGGGAAACCGAGTAGTAACCGTTCTCCAATATTCAAATTCAAATCAACAGATAGTAATAACTCAATCGTCTAACAAAATATCCAATGGCACAGATTATGACACGAAGGCAGTTAGGAAAGTTATTTTCAGAGGGGAACGCCTTATGGCACTAGATGTTGCAAAGGAAATGCTGTAAGTTTTTGTACCCGAAGGTGTTCCCCTCAAAAGTGCAGCATATGAGTCCTTGAGGGTCAATATTCTATTCAAACATATTCACGCATCTACCCATATTCTGAAGTAACAATACTCAGACAATTGTCTTTTCATTGGCTATTCCCTTAGAGGATACATTTAAAGTAGCATATTCTGAAGTAACAATACTCAGACAATTGTCTTTTCGTTGGCTTTGCCCTTAGAGGATACATTTACAATAGGATTATTGTTGATATTCTTTGGTCAAAATTGGTTGGTTGCAGGGCATGCTATCAAATGAAACTACTGTAATTGCTGAAATTGGCGACTCTTGGTTTAGGTTTAACTGCAAGAAAATTGTGCATAAGTTGAACATCATTTCACTCGAGTGGAAACACCTTTAAATATAGGAGCCTGCTTGTTGAACATCATTTCTCTGGAGTGGAAACACCTTTGTAATTTAGGAGCTTGATCGTTGAACATTATTTCTCTAGAGTGATCCTGTATATTACTTAGACTTTGCACCTCAATTGCTAAGGTAAGAATTTTCAGCTCGATCACTCAATATATTTGCACTTTGCTCTGTTGCTTGCTTTCCCTCTGAATTGTGTTCATTGATATTACTTTGCTACTCTCAGGACTATAGTACAATCTTATCCCAACTCAACTCCTGAAATTGTGTTCATTGATGTTATATAATTACTTTGCTAGTCTCAGGACTATAGTAGAAGCTTATCCCAACTCAACTCCTGAAAAGTGAATTAAATTGTCCTCCCTGATCATGATTTCCTCAATTAGTTCTCGGTTGTACAAAGTTGAAGCATTTTCTCCCCTAGTTACAAGAGCTCCATTCAATTCCATCAAAATTAGCATGCTCAATGGCAAGTATTACAAAATTAGCAAACAACTCTTCTGGAAATTATAAATTAACTGTCTGTTTAGAAATAATCTTATGCTCCTTCATCCTCATCTTCTCTTTCTCAGCTGTCTCAATCTAGGCTACTTTTTCCATCGAACTTTTTCCACTTTTTCCATCAAACTTTTGCCATCTAATCTACCCATACATGAGCTCCATAAATTCTGATCTTATCACTATTCATGGCAGAATTTTCCACCAAAATTATTGGCTGGCCAACACCAATTTTCTTGTCCAAAATAGATATGCATCATTGAGAACCAATTTTCTTGTCCAAAATAGATATGCATCATCAAATGCACAAGATTCTTGACAACAGACAAGATGAAATCCATCTAAAGTGAGAAAACAAACTCTAAATTTGTCCATTATCTAATCAGAATTTGTGTCTAGGAAAAATAGGCCAATAAATAAATAAAAATCCATCCTAGACCTGTTGAATTTTTACATTAGCTTAAATATATCTCATTGCACTAACATCTTAAGCCTTTGTAATGGAAAAAAAACCTTGCACTAACATCTTAAGCCTTTGTAATGGAAACAAACATTCATGTATAATGGAATTTGGAATCAGTGTCTTATTAGAGGTAGCCAAAATCTTCCAACCACTTAAAAGAGATTTAGGTAAAATAAATAAATAAATAAATATATATAAATATATAATATAAATATAAATATAAATATAAATATATATATATATATATATATATATATATAATATATATATATATATATATATATATATATATATATATATATATATATATATATATATATATATATATATATATATATATATATATATATATATATATATATATATATATATATATATTTACTAAGATCAAAAAATGGTAACACCTTATGCTTGAGATATGGAAAAGACCCATAATGTTCATCTTGGAAGTTTGCTATTCTATCAAGGTTCTCATGTTGTTTTAACTGAAAAAATAAATTGAATGAAAATAAATAATTATAGTATAAATGTATTTTAATAGATTTATTAAATAATGCAAGGGATCCCATTTTTTTTAATATAAAAGAACTAATACATGAAATTAAAAGATAAAAGAACTATTCTTTAAAATATTTAAATTTAGATTAAGACTTAAGGTAATCTTATAGCATTGATTAATTTCCATGATATTCAAAGCATTACTTAAAAAAATATAAAATTTGTTTAGGCTATTAATATAAAACATAGTGAAATGAAAAGGTGATATGAATGCATACTCAGTTGGAACAATGAATTATATTTTTTCATTTACAATCAAAAGGTGAGATGAATGATGAATTATATTTTTTAATTTACAATCAAAAGGTGAGATGAATGATGAATTATATTTTTTCATTTACAATCAAAAGGTGAGATGAATGCATACTCAGTTGGAACAATGAAATAATTTTTTCTTTTACATTTAGGTCATGGAGGCCTTGATATCTTTAATCAGAAACTATGAGCTTGATAACCTCTACTCATGGATGTATTCATACTCGATTGGAGCGATGAATTGTTTTTTGAATTATTTGCAGGCCTTGATATCTTTAAAATAAAAATCCATCCTAGACCTGTTGAATTTTTACATTAGCTTAAATATATCTAGTTGCACCAACATCTTAAGCCTTTGTCATGGAAAAAAACATTGCACTAACATCTTAAGCCTTTGTAATGGAAAAACAACATTCATATATAATGGAAGTTGGAATGAGCATCTTATTGATAAGGTAGCTAAAACAAAAAAGGGTAACACCTTATGCTTGAGATATAGAAAAGACCCATAATGTTCATTTTGGAAGTTTTTTCTTTTCTATCAAGGTTCTCATGTTGTTGTAACTCGAAAAATTAAATTGAATGAAAATAAATAATTATAGTATAAATTTATTTTAATAGATTTATTAAATAATGCAAGGGATCCCATTTTTTTTAATATAAAAGAACTAATACATGAAATTAAAAGATAAAAGAACCACTCTTTAAAATATTTAAATTTAGGTTAAGACTTAAGATAATCTTATAGCATTGATTAATCTCCATGATATTCAAAGCATTACTTAAAAAAATATTAAATTTGTTCAAGCTATTAATATAAAACATAGTGAAATCAAAAGGTGAGATGAATGCACACTCAGTTGGAACAATGAATTATATTTTTTCTTTTACAATCAAAAGGTGAGATGAATGCATACTGAGTTGGAACAATGAAATAATTTTTGCTTCTACATTTAGGTCATGCAGGCCTTGATATCTTTAATCAAAAACTATGAGCTTGATAACCTCTACTCATGGATGTATTCATACTTAATTGGAGCCATGAATTATTTGAATTATTTGTGGGCTTTGATATCTTTAAAATACCTCTACTCATGGATGTATTCATACTCAATTGGAGCCATGAATTATTTGAATTATTTGGGGGCCTTGATATCTTTAAAATAAAAATCCATCCTAGACCTGTTGAATTTTTATATTAGCTTAAATATATCTCATTGCACTAACATCTTAAGCCTTTGTAATGGAAAAAAACATTGCACTAATATCTTAAGCCTTTGTAATGGAAAAAAGCATTAATATATAATGGAATTTGGAATGAGTGTCTTATTGATAAGGTAGCTAAAATCTTCCAACCACTTAAAAGAGATTTAAGTAGCCAAAATTTTCCAACCACTTAAAAGAGATTTAGGTAAAACCAAGAAAGTTAAAAAAAAAAAAACTTATGTTTTATACCATTTACTAAGATAAAAAAATGGCAACACCTTATGCTTGAGATATGGAATCTTCCAACCACTTAAAAGAGATTTAGGTAAAACCCAGAAAAAAAGAAAAAGAAAAAGAAAAAAAAGAAAAAAGAACTTATGCTTTATACTATTTACTAAGATAAAAAAAATCACTAATTCCATAGTGTTTAGATATAGTTTTAATGCAAGGGATCTCATGTATTATGAGTTATCCAAAATATTCATATGCTAATGTTCTCCTGCGTTGTTTTAACTGGAAAAATTAAATTGAATGAAAATAAATAATTATAGTATAAATTTATTTTAATAGATTTATTAAATGGGATCTCATTTTTATTTTTTAATATAAAAGAAATAATACATGAAATTAAAAGATAAAAGAACTACTCTTTAAAATATTTAAATTTAGATTAAGACTTAAGATAATTTTATAGCATTGATTAATTTCCATGATATTCAAAGTATTACTTAAAAAAAATCTTCCAACCACTTAAAAGATATTTAGGTAAAACCGAGAAAGTAAGAAAAAAAACATATCCTATTTTTTAAAATTTAAAATAACTAATACATGAAATTAAAAGATAAAATAAATACTCTTTAAAATATTTAAATTTAGATTAAGACTTAAGATAATCTTATAGCATTGATTAATTTCCATGATATTCAAAGCATTACTTAAAAAAATATTAAATTTGTTCAGGCTATTAATATAAAACATAGTGAAATCAAAAGGTGAGATGAATGTTACTCATTTGGAACAATGAATTATATTTTTTCATTTACAATCAAAAGGTGAGATTAATGCATACTCATTTAGAACAATGAAATAATTTTTGCTTTTACATTTAGGTCATGTAGGCCTTGATATCTTTAATAAAAAACTATGAGCTTGATAACCTCTACTCATGGATGTATTCATACTCGATTGGAGGGATGAATTATTTTTTGAATGAATTTTTACATTAGCTTAAATATATCTCATTGCATTAACATCTTAAACATTTGTAATGGAAAAAAACATTGCGCTAACATCTTAAGCCTTTGTAATGGAAAAAAACATTGCACTAACATCTTAAGCCTTTGTAATGGAAAAAAACATTCATATATAATGGAATTTGGAATGAGTGTCTTATTGATAAGGTAACTAAAATCTTCCAACCACTTAAAAGATATTTAAGTAGTCAAAATTTTCCAACCACTTAAAAGAGATTTAGGTAAAACTAAGAAAGTAATAAAAAAAAACTTATGCTTTATACCATTTAGTAAGATCAAAAAATGCTAACACCTTATGGTTGAGATGGAAAAGACCCATAATGTTCATCTTGGAAGTTTTATTTTCTATCAAGGCTTGGATTGATATGTTCAATAGATTCATAAACATGTAAATGGCTCTTCTTAAAGAAGATATAAACCTCTGGGGGTAAAAACCTAAGTTATGCTACGCTACCCACTCTAACACGATCTTTCCTCTCTATAATTCCCTAGAAACACTTTATTGTAACCAAAAAGAAATCACTAATTCCATAGTGTTTAGATATAGTTTTAATGCAAGGGATCTCATGTATTATGAGTTATCCAAAATGGTTGTAACCAAAAAGAAATCAATAATTCCATAGTGTTTAGATATAGTTTTAATGCAAGGAAAAATTAAATTGAATGAAAATAAATAATTGTAGTATAAATTTATTTTAATAGATTTAGTAAATAATTAAAGGGATCTCATTTTTATTTTTTAATATAAAAGAAATAATACATGAAATTAAAAGATGAACTACTCTTTAAAATATTTAAATTTAGATTAAGACTTAAGATAATTTTATAGCATTGATTAATTTTCATGATATTCAAAGCATCACTTAAAAAAAATTCTTCCAACCACTTAAAAGAGATTTAGGTAAAATTCAGAAAGTAAAAAAAAAAACTTATGCTTTATACCATTTACTAAGATTAAAAAATGGAAACACCTTATGCTTGAGATATAGAATCTTCCAACCACTTAAAAGAGATTTAGGTAAAACCGAGAAAATAAAAAAAAAAAAAAACAAAAAAAACAAAAAACTTATGATTTATACCATTTACTAAGATCAAAAAATGGTAACACCTTATGCTTGAGATATGGAAAAAATCCATAATGTTCATCTTGGGAGTTTGCTTTCTATTAAAGTCTGGGTTGATATGTTCAATAGATTCATAAACATGTAAAGGCCTCTTCCTAAAGAAGATATAAACCTTCGGGTAAGAACCTAAGTTATGCTACCCACTATAACACCGTCTTTCCTCTCTATAATCCCCTAGAAACACTCGGTTGTAACAAAAAAGAAATCACTAATTCTATAGTGTTTAGATATAGTTTTAATGTAAGGGATCTCATGTATTATGAGTTATCCAAAATATTCATATGTTAATGTTCTCATGTGTTGTTTTAATTGGAAAAATTAAATTGAATGAAAATAAATAATTATAGTATAAATTTATTTTAATAGATTTATTAAATAATGCAAGGGATCTCATTTTTATTTTTTAATATAAAATAAATAATACATGAAATTAAAAGATAAAAGAACTACTCTTTAAAATATTTAAATTTAGATTAAGACTTAAGATAATTTTATAGCATTGATTAATTTCCATGATATACAAAGTATTACTTAAAAAAAAAATCTTCCAACCACTTAAGAGATTTAGGTAAAACCTAGAAAGTAAAAAAAAAACTTATCCTATTTTTTTTTAATATAAAAGAACTAATACATGAAATTAAAAGATAAAAGAACTACTCTTTAAAATATTTAAATTTAGATTAAGACTTAAGATAATCTTATAGCATTGATTAATTTCCATGATATTCAAAGCATTACTTAAAATAATTTTTTTTAGGCTATTAATATAAAACATAGTGAAATCAAAAGGTGAGATGAATGTACAGTGAGTTGGAACAATGAATTATAATTTTTCATTTACAGTCAAAAGGAGAGATTAAGACTTAAGATAATTTTATAGCATTGATTTATTTCCATGATATTCAAAGCAACATTTAAAAAAAAATCTTCCAACAACTTAAAAGGGACTTAGGTAAAACCCAGAAAACAAACAAACAAAAAAGAAGAAGAAAAAGAAGAAGAAAAAAACTTATGCTTTATACCATTTACTAAGATAAAAAAATGACAACACCTTATCCTAGAGATAAGGAATCTTCCAACCACTTAAAAGAGATTTAAGTAAAACCCAATAAAAATTTGAATACTATTGTTATTATAAATAAAATGTTTTTAAATAAAAAATGATTCCCCTCTAGATGAAGACTCTGTATACTAAAGCAAGCCGGCTCGAACCCTTGTTCAGTTCAAATGGACAGTAACTGTTCGTTAACCTTTAGTTTTCAGAGGCATCCCCGGTCTTTGGAATTCAGTTAGGTTATGAAATTAATGAGTGAGTTAGTTGAGCAGTGATAACCGAGTTAGTTATCATCTAACACCTAATCTGATGGTGTATATCCAAGACAACAAGGATTAGAAGAGAATTTTAAAAAGAAACGCCTTACAGCGTAAAAATCCTAATATATTTAAAGTAAATTCATTTTATCTATCTTATTTATATAATTTTAAAATTTAAATACCTGCAAAATTTTAAATCCAAGGACTTTAATCATTGAAAAAAAGTGGAGGGAGCTTTTTAAGGTTAGAAACTTTGCCGTAACGTATTAAATCCGTTAAGAAAGATGGAAATGTAAAGCCTAAGCGTCGGCGTGACTTTATTCAGTGAGAAAGATTACCGCCTTCTCCATTTAAATAGGTATGATATAAAGGACGGTTGAGCTTTTTCATTGATCATACGTAGTTATAATTTTTTCCCTTTCTTTCTTTTTTTTCTTTCAATGTATAGAGTTGTTTCTATCATAAAGTTTAGTCAAATAAATAAATATGGGTAAAAGTTGTTTTAATATTACTTTAGATTTATTTTAAATTTAAATTTACTCAGTGTTAAAGAGATTAAGTTATAGAGTTAAGATGGATTTAAACTAATACTTTATTATTTCATAATGGATTATGCTTTATAAAAACTCCAAGTGAACTCTTCAAAATCAAAGTGCCCCAGGGTTTCTCAGGGTGTTGAATCCATATATGAAGTTAAAAAATTAATTTAAGCAACACAAATCAAGATTTGACCACAAATTTTTTCTTGGATTCTAGCCATGAATCCACTGGAAACTCCATAGAAATTCCATAAAGTCGCACTTAAAGACTACTCCTTTACATTACAACGTCTCTTCTATATTGGGGTGGCGAGCACTTCTCGGCCAAAAATTGCTAGTATAAAATGTATATTTAATGTTTATTTGATTGTGGCTTTAAACTTAAATTATTATTATTGTGATATAGTTTAAAAAAAAATTATTTTTATATAACAGACATTTTAATATTTTAACATTAAATTATAACATTACAACTTAGTTATGTAGTTTTATAATGTATTAATAAAATGTCATATTATTGACATCTAATCTTTGGGATTAGGTAAATCCATGTAAAATAGTGTAAATAGAAAATAAGGAGAATTGGAATATGAAGAGACACTTGGAGATTAAGCCCATGAGTCTCCCTCCATGTATATATCTATGATTAGTCTTAATGCAAAATCAAAATTCGCTTTGAGGAGTTGCTGCCTGGCCTGACATGGTATCCGAGCACATGTCCCGACCTCTATTTTTGGGTTTCTTCCCGCCCTTATAACCCTAACTTGCCTCTATTTTGCATTTCTGCACACTGACACCTCTGTCTTATCCCTGCAAAGTTTTGTGCATTATTGAATACACTAGTCGAGATTGCATTATGTTCTAACTATTGAAGAATCAAATTGTTGCATTGAGGCATTGCTTTGCCTCCTATGAAGATTGGAGCGAGTTGTTGTGTTGTCTGGAGGTGTTGTGTGATTCCTGTTCAAGATTCAACGGTGTTTGTGTGTGGTAAGCCTGTTTAGAAGCATGTTTGTTCGATGGTTGATGAATGGTTGAATGGTTGTGTTATATGTAATTTCTTTTTGAGAAGTGCTCAAATGGCAGTGTTATATGTAATTTTTTTTTGAGAAGTGCTCGAATGGCAGAAGCGTTACTGTGTTAAACATTGGGTTGTATATGTTGGAAAGTGTTTGAAAATTATGGCACAACCGTGACTGTGACTGTGTATGGCATTTTTACCATGCAACTATGACTGTGACTGTGTATGGCATTTTTACCATGCAACTATGACTGTGACTGTGTATGGCATTTTTACCGTGAAACTGTGTTAAATATTCGGGCACCATAGAGGGGTCCCATTGTTCTGACAATTAACTTGTGAGGGGTCCCATTGTTCCTCCTCTCCTCCGTCTTGCGATGTCACACCACCTCCTCCCCATACCACCCATTGACTCCTCTCCACCACAAACCACCACAAACCACCATACATATATCTAGTTACCTCGTCGACCCATCGATCTTCCCCTCTCTCCTATGCAAGTTCATTGTAATATATATAACACTATCACAATTACGTTGTGGTAGTCGATAGTTGAAGGTATTACATTTAATGGTTATGTTGAATCTCGCAATTGGCGCCTAGTCATATCTCTTAAATATCTCCTTTGTCATATCTCTTATATATCACCTCCACTGGTAACACCTCCCTTGACTCACAATTATCACAATTATCGTGCTACATTGAAGTTAATGCTGCAAACCACCTCTCGATTATATAACATATAACCCCGACAGTAATAACCCCGCTCTATAATATAACTCCGACATATACTCTGCCATATAACCCTCCCCCAAGTAATAACTCTGTCTATATATATATATATATATCAGAGTGCATATTTTTACAGAAATTACCACCATCAGTGCATTTTTTTCATTGTATATTGCAAGCATAATACATTTTTTTACACAGTACACAAATTTTAAAATGCATTCACTGATATCAATTGTTGGAGTAGTTCTCTCTGGAAAATAGAACTATCCTAAATGGTCAAGGCAAATAAAACACACTCTCATTTTCAATGAGTTGTGGAGAGGAGCTTGTGAAGGAGAAGGAGATAATGCACCTGCAAAGCCCAATTCAGATAAAGAGATTGCTAGTTGGGAAAATATGAATAACAAGGCCTATGCCTCGATTGCAGCATCAATAAATGAAGAGGTGAGTTTCCATATTTTTCCATTTTCAAATGCCTTTGAAGCTTTAATGAAATTGAAGGAGTTGTATGACTCACACTTTGAACTTGAAGTTGTTCAATTGATGATTAATTTGTTTAGTCTTGAATTTAAAAATGATGACCGTCTTGCCTTAGCATCAGAGGTAAGATCCATTATGCATGATATAAAAGCCACTATTGTTGAGATATATACTCCTCTCACAGCTTATGTCAAGGCACTATATCCCACGTATTCACATTATCTTGAGTCATTGCAATCAAGTGGAAACCTTAAGGATATTACCTTTGACTCCCTTGAGAAGAAGTTTATTAAGAGAAAGAAGGCTTTTGGGAAGAAGAAAACTCCTTAGTCTTCTAAAGAAGTTGTGTGTCTTGCACATAGAGAGAAGAATCATGCACACGATTCTTCTAGAGGAAGAGGGGGCTAAAGAGGAAGAGGAAGGAGGAATTTTAGAGGCAGGGGGGCATACAATTCCAAGGAGAAGATTTTGATGTTCATTGCATACAATGCAATAGAGATGGACATGATGCATCCACATGTAAGTTTCCTTGGGACCGAATTGAGCAGGAAAGAAATGAAGGAAACGGTAAAACCAATGACAAAGGAAAAGGTAAAACACCTGAATTGGCTCACTATGTTGTGGCATATTGCAACATTGGAGTAATTGAAGACTTATTCAATGCTTCACTTGCTTCATGGAAAGATGATTGGTTGCTTGATTCAGGAGCAACTTGCCACATGACTTTTAGGAGATATTTTTTTGAAGAATTCACTGAAAATGTTGATGGAGTAGTATATTTTGCAGATAAGTCAAAACTCAAGCCATAAGGCCTTGGAACCATCAGGCTCAAATTGCTTGGTCTTCCAGACTTTCTTCTACATGATGTTCTATACCTCTCGAAGATGAGGAGAAACTTGTTGTATTTGGTCCACATCCACCAGCAAGGACACTCCATTCGTATGTTTGATGGCAAGGTTGAGGTAAAAAAAGCATCAAATCACTCACTTGTCATGACAGGGATAAAACAAGAAAGACATCTAAAGCTGCAAGTTACCTTTGTTCGTGCACACAACTTTTCATACAGTTATCACTATGATGAAGGTACATTTCCATCAAGTCTTTATGTCATGCTAGATTTGGACACTTGAACTATGACAACCTTCATTTTTTGAATAAAAATGATGTTACTAGTTTCCCTACAATTCCTATGAAACATAAGAAATGTGATGCTTGTATTCTAGGAAAGCACAACAAACAATATTTTCATGGTTCTCATTCCATAGCACATAGAAAACTTGAATTCATCCATTCATATTTATGTGGCCCAATCCTTTTTCCTTATGCAAATGGTAATAAATATATGATGACATTTATTGATGACTACACCGGAATGTGTTGGGTTTATTTATTGAAGAACAAATCTGATGCTTTTGAAACATTCAAGAACTTTCATGCATGGATTGAAAATGATGCACAATATCATATTGGATCTATTCATACTAATAATGGAAAATAATACACTTCAAATGAATTTGAAAACTACCTTCGCCAACATGGGATCAAACATAAAAAGATTGTGCCTTATAATCCCCAACAGAACGAAGTAGATGAAAAAATGAACAGGACAATATTAAATATGGTATGTTCCATGATGTTTTTCAAGAATGTTAAATTGATGTTTTTTGTTGATGCAGTTCTATGTGTTGTGTATATAAAGAATAATTTTCCATCTAATGTTATAAAAAACAAGACTTCCTATGAAATGTGGTGTGGCCACATTCCTTCGGTGAGGCATCTCAAGGTCTTTGGTTCCACCTGTAATGCCTTGATACCTAAGGAACAAAGAAAAAAAACGTTGCAAGGAGTCACAAGTGTATCTTCATGGGGCATTCAAATACCTCCAAAGCATACCATCTCTATGATGAAGTTAATAATAATTTTATAATATCTAGAGATGTGATATTTCTTGAACCTTCCCAGATTGACAATGTTGTTGAGAGGCAACTTGATCCCTTGGATAGATTTGGACATGCAAAATATTTTCAAGCGTTTGATAATCATATTCCACATCTTGAAGGGGGGATTCCTATATTGTATCAATGTGTGGAATCTTATTCTGAAGCACTCTCACGCCCCATGAAGCTCTAGTCACTGATCCAGATGACACTTTGAGTGATGTGATTGACAAAATAGGGAGACTAAATCTTGATTTTGTCCCAACTCAGTCGACTGAGCAACCTGGGCCATCTTAGAGAGGTCCTCCAAAATGGTTGACAAAGACACTTGAAAGTGTTCACCTTGATGAGATTGGAAAGATAGGTACAAGGAGCTCAACTAGACAGAATGGAGGTGATGTAGACGATTCTGATTCACTTGTTAATATGGATGTTTCTTATGATTGTGAACTGAATTTGTCTACATATTTTGAACCAAATTCCTTTAAAGAAGTCGCTTCTCATGATGAATGGAAAGAAGCGACACAAAAAGAATATGATGCCTTGATAAAGAATGGCACTTGGAAGTTGATCCTCCATTGCAAACCAAACCAATAGGCTACAAGTGGGTCTACGAGAACAAGTATAAAGCTAATGTCTCACTAGAAAAACACAAATCTAGGCTTGTGGCAAAAAAAATTGTGTAGAAGGAAGGGGTCGACTATGAGGAGACTTTTGTCCCCACAAAAAATAGGCTACCATCCGAACACTCTTTGCCTTGGCAGCACAGAACGATTGGAAATTCCATCAAATGGATGTGAAAATTTCTTTCTTAAATGGAGATATGAAAGAGAATGTTTTTATGTCCCAATCAGAGGGATTTGATATGAAGGGTCAAGAACACAAAGTATGCAAGCTTGTAAAATCCTTGTATGGCCTCAAGAAAACACTGCAAGCCTGATATGAGAAGTTAGCTGAGTATCTTCTAAAACTCAACTTCAAACATTATGATCTGATGATGCAACTTTGTTTGTCAAGAAGGTTGGAAAAATAATTATATATCTTGTGTTGTATGTAGATGATATTTTGATGACAACGAACAATGAGAGCTACATTGCATCCAGAAAGAAGGAATTGAGGAAAGGTTTTCAAATGAATAACTTGAGCTATGTTCACTACTATCTTGGTATTGAAGTAACTCAAGATCCTAAGTTTATATTTTTCTCTCAGAAGAAGTACATTGGAGATCTGTTGAATAGGTCCAAACGGTTTGAGGTCTAGTTGGTACTTCATAGTGGGGAGACCCCCCTATGTTGGCAGACTTCCAACACCGTCAACAATTGGCATGAGAAGGAGGGCCATATAAGAAGCTAGGCCCATTGAGTCTATTTGAATATCGTATCTTGAATGTCTCATTCCCAAATAATATTCCTAAGATGTTTTTCTAATTGAACAAATCTTTCACTTCCCATGGAACTTATTTATGACTTGTCTTAATTAAAGTTTGATGGCGAGGGTGGAACATCCATTTCCAAGAATACATATCAATTTATTAAGTTTTGTTATTTTTATGAAGTGGATTGTGAAGATGTTAGCTGTAAATTATTCACTCTCATACTTGAAGGTCGAGTTAAGTTATGGTGTCATACCTTACTAGTTTCTTCCATTCATTCATTTGAATAAGTCTTCAAGGAGCTTCACCAAGCCTTTGGTAGGTATGATTACTGAGATGTTTATAAAAGGATTAATCAACTTCGAATGAAATCTGATGAATTGATAGAGGATTTTGGTTATATATTTATTCACCTATGTTCTGTTTTCTTGAAGAAGATGTGGATTGGGTTTTCTTCAATAAAAACTTTTAGCATTTGGTTCAAACCTCCTTCAAACAATCTAAATCTAATTCCTTAGTTGATTGGGTTATCCCAACTTATTTTTATCATGAGATACTTCAAATTCTAGAGGAGGAACCTACTTCCCCTTTTGTCCCTTATCCTCCTTTTCCATTGCCTAATAAGGTAGTCTCTAGTGCTATTGTTGAAGTTAGGGAATCTAAAAATAATATTGCCGATCCATTCATCCCAACTTCATTTTCTCTTCTTGGTCAACACCTTCTAAGAGAAAAATTGGGATGTTCTAATTAATATAAGAAACCTAAGGTGAATACTGGTCCCATGATTCCCCCAGATAACATTAATGTACATAACTAAAATCTTGAATTCGATATCATTAAAAGTGTTGTTTCTTCAAAGGATACATGTCATCCTCTATCATTTATATTTCATGGCCCTGTGCACCTTGATTTACTAAATCAACCCGCTCCACCAACTAGTTCTTCACACCCTCGTGATTTTCAATTTGCTATTGTAAATGGTGATCAAGCGTTAGGTGGTCACATTCCATAGGTAGAGGAGAACAAGTGAGATGGTGATTCTAATTTCTCTTCTCTCTTTCAATATCCTCTATGCCAAGTTATGGTTCCTTCATTCTTAGCTGATCTGGAATCTCATGATCTCGACAAACAATAAAAAAGAAATTAAGATGCCTTATCAATCTAAATCTGGGGTAACGATCATTATTATGACAAGGAATTTATTGATATATATGGTGATGGATGCCCAGGTACATCAACTGATTTCTCGATTTCTCAAGAAGGCTTCAATTTGAAATGTTTAAATATAGAATTAGATATAGTCAAAGAAGATTCTCTTATGGGAGCTTCTTCTTTAGATCAATATCCCTTGTTTCCTATTGCTCGTAATAAATTAACTCCTGATGAAGATATTCCATGCTCTTTGAATTCAAACTGATGAGCATAATTTTGAGTCGACACAAGATGATAGGGCTACACTTGATGCGGAAGAAAACAATCATACCATCACGTATCCATTCCATGCCTTGCAATTTCCAGTATTGCATACAAATAATTATCCAAGATGGGTTGCTCATGGAATTTCCTCGGTATATGTATCCTTAGACACGAAATCAAGAGAACCTTATGACTTGAGTATCTGTTTCGTGAGGTGGAAAAATATGATCAAACCAGTGATGTAGATGGTTGTCGTCTAGATAATACTTATTTTGTTATAATAGATAGTAACTATCCAAATACAACTCACACTCTGACTCAACTCTTAAAACGTAATTATCCAACATTTCAAAGTTTTGGGACTTATCAGGGAGTTGAGGCACTTCAACTCTCGTTGATGATTATATCAGGTTCTTTCATTCCTTATGAGGTCCTTGCACTAGGCTAGATCTTTATCTTCTTACAAAATTATTTTATTTATGTTCTTGAATAGATGCAAACTCATTCTTGAAATATTTTCAGCGTTTCCAAGTCAATTTTCCTAATTTTCAAGATTGGGTTTATGATCGGATAGAGAATTATTATTCAGTTAATTTATCTTCATGCAAATCTCTTGTACCAAACTCGATATTGGAATGTATATCTTTCATGGATACACTGAGCTATGAAGCTGATCATTTTAATTATCATGACAAATATTATCATCGACTGAAGGGTGTATATATGTTAAATGCTCCTATGAATAATCAAGTGCTTGTCTTTCTTGTGAATATTATGATGCTAATCATTTTTGTTCTGGCACAAGCTATCCTCATAAACATCAGTGAATGCTTAAGTTATATGGTGGATCAAATTCCTCATTTTGACAAATTAATTTCCCAAGATGATATGAAGATTGAATTAGATTTAGAACATGTTGATATGTTGTATCCTAACTGTTTCTTGTATTTTCTATACTATCATTTATTTTTAATTTGTCTGATTTTTGCGTTACTGGCTTAGTTTGTAATAATATATAAGGAAATGATTTGTTGCATTTAGCATAGGAGGAAAATTATTCTATTATTCACAGCGTTTATATAACTGCTAGAATTGATCTACCCCTATTTTCTAATAACGAAGAATCTTATGCTTTAACTAGCCCTTTTGATCATAATACTAGCCTTAACACTTGTCTTTTAGTTAATTATTTTCCCACTAGTGTATTTAATCGTAGTTATTTTACATTTTTTCATCCCATCAAGGCCATAAATTATTATAATTCATCATTCCACCGTTCAAATACTTATCAGATAATTGAGGCACTTCAACTTCTTTTGATGGTTATGTCAAGTCCTCACAATCTTGACAAGATTTCTGAACAAGGTCAGGTTATCTTTCCTTTGCAAGATTCTCCCCTTGATTCCATTATATTAATTGAAATTTCATTTTCTCAAGAGTTTCATGGTTTTCAAGAGGATTGCTTTGGATACCATGATCGAATCTATGATTGGCTAGAGGAATCTTAATTAGCAAGCTTTGTTGCTAATAATAAGTTGAAAAATTACCTGATGTTTTCTAAGATTGAAAATATGGTTGAATGTACATTCATAAGAAGCTTTGAAGGTTTGTAAGATTGTTGTTTGAATAAAAAAGGTAAGGTTGTAGACTAGTTAAAGTTAGTTGTTATGGCACATATTTTTCCCAGTAGGCAATGCCTTCTCTTTTTTTTCACAAGCTATTCACGACCATATTTTAATTTCTACAAACTATTTTCTAATATTCCTAATTTCTTATATTCTTCTGCTTGCGGGCCAGGAACAACTTCCATTGTTGAATTGGAAATTTCACTTCACTTAGACCTGACCTTCTCGTCAGTTAGTTTAGGAGTAGGGCTAGTCACATTTTAGTTTTCCTTTGCATTGCATTGACCCTTAATTTTTCTCCTCATCTAGTCTTTGCATTTGCTTTTTTTTTCTTACTTCTTCCTTATTATGCTTTGATTTGTTTTCGTTTCCTACTTTTTCTTTTCTTGATATATCTTGTCTTTCCTTTTCTGTTTTATTTAATAAACCGTCCATGAAAATTTCTCTTGTCTAGCTCAAGAGAACAATGTGGCAAAGTTTTGAAAATGAAATTGTGATGAAGAACAACTCTTGGCTAATCTATCTTCCTCTTCTTTTTTGGGCCTACACGTAACTTCAAATTCAATGATGTATGGATGGAAAATATGATTACTTCAAACAAAAAACTATAAGCATAACCATGATTCCCATATCTATTTTAGGATCTTCATTCCTTTACTCAGTGTTATAACTGAATGGTGTTTTGCATCCTAATCCAATTGAATAGAGAAGGGAAAGAAAAAAATTTAAGGTGAACATACTAATTTAAGAGGTACTTAATAGTCTTTGAAGGAACAACCTCTTTTTCTCTTAATAAGTCAGATCCCTCTTCCACTCTAATGATATAAACTTGATAAAATGTCAATGAGCATATTGAAAATAAGATGAAGAGTAAAAGAAGAGAAATGCTTCCTGTGCAAGGAGGTGAAGCAAGCAACTTTGTCGGGGTACTAAACAGGCTTTCTGGAAGCGAAGCAATGATTGTGTTCTTGTGACTCGACCGAGGTACTGAGCAAACCTTCTGGAAGTAGAGAAACAAAAGAGATAGAACTAAAAATATGATCATCCTAAACTTGTGAATATATACTATCCTTCTCCCAGATCGAAACAATTGGGATATAGTAAGCCTTGTAAATGTGTTTATCCAATAAATGGAATGGGAGAGATTACGTCTATAACCATGATAAATGGGGAACCTGTGGAAATTCACATGGTGAATTAATACTTCCTGAAATACTAGACTCTGCCTAAAGCTAGACCTAAACAAAGAAGCCAAATTTCTTCTAGTGTGTCACGAAGTGTTGTTGCTGTGAAAAACACCCTCCAAAATTTCACTTACACTTGAATTTTGGAGGCTCCTTGTGATCTTATGATCTATCATCTCAAGCTGTTCATTGTCACTTTGTGATTTGTTAATTATTTTCTAATGGTTCAAGTATTCTTCTAAGATTTTAATTATTGAAGCTACTTGCTTAGCTTTTGATGCTTTCAAGATCACACTTTATTCTAGCAAGCTTAGCAGTCCATGTCTATACTTTGAAGACATGCATTATGCAATTCTGGAAGCGAGTGCCAGTGCAATATTTAGCAACGATGATTGCACAACCATTAGTGGCCGACATTACTTAGATATCAGACATTAGGCAGTCTCTGATGACAATTCTTGCACAGTTGATAGGGACAATGATTGCATAATCCATCTGGATAGTCAATGCGTAATTTTAGTTGGCAGTTTCCCTCACTCTTAGTTGCAAATGTACCATTATTTGGGTGAGTTTTCTCAACTGTTTATTTTTCACGCTTTTTCTTTCATAAGTTTTGCTTTCACTTTCGCAACTATCATTTTTTCTTGCTCTCACTTTCAAAAGTATCTCTTTTTATTTCTTTAGCTTTCTCATGTGTCACTTTCACTTTCTTCGGCTTTTACAAGTGTTGTTTTCACTTATTCTTACTGTTGCAAGTGCCCCTTTTAATTGTTTTCACTCCTGCATGTGTCATACTTTGGCGCACCACTAGAGGTAGTTTAGCACACTCTTCTGCATTACCTAATCTTATATATCATAAGAGTATGGGCTCGAAACTCTCCCACAGTTTAGCACACTTTCTAGTTGTAGTCAACACTTGTCTCATAACTTGTATTCCAAGTGTTGCAAAGCTACATTTCAACTATCACACTTAGAAACAAGTGTCACTTTACTATTGTTTCAAGGTATGCATGTGGATTTTTAGTATTGTGCATTCTCTTGGCTTGTGTTTGATGGTATACATGTGTGTGAATCTATTTTGGAACTTGTTTATATCATGTGTTCTCTTTTGTTCCATTGATCCAACACTTAGCCATTTTTGGAGATCCCCTTGTCCTCACACATTTCATGCCTGAACTCCTAGCCAGTGGATGAAGGCACTGCACATTCTTAGCTAGCAGTACTAACACTCTTAGCTCCTACAAATGTGCACTGTGCCATCCTAAGGACAACCTCCTTCACAAGCACATTACGCAATCTTGAAGCATAATATCTCAAGTCTCTGCTACTTACCCTTGCTCACTGCACCAAAGACTGACTCCTACCTTCCTCCATTGCGTATTATGCATTTATAGTGGATAGTGGAGCCTCCTCCTAGTCACTTCTAAAGATAACTGCACAATATAAAGGTTCTTTCCCCTTCATGGTAAAGTGAGCATCCTTAGGGTGAAATGACTCAACCTTCAACAACATAAACAAGTCAACTGCTCAATCGTTTCATTAAGGGAGTCTCCTACTATGCATTTCGTAGTTATAGTGGGAAGAAGGTCCACACCTAGGTCACTGCAAACCTCAATTACACAATCCATATATTATTCTCCTCAATCACTACGCATTACGCAGTTACAATGTCTAGTCTTACTCCTCCTATTGACTCAAACCCCTCACTGTGCAGTACCTTGTCCTAGATTACCTCCTATTGTGAATTGCACAATTCCAATGGATAGTGGGGTCATCCCTCATTCCCTGTGAAGCTAAAATGTATAATCCCTACCTCCTCTTCCTTAAGCACTAGGCACTACATATCCTTAGTTAGCAAGTTAATCACCTTGTCTTCCAGACTTCCCCACTGTGAAAGAACTTGATGAGCCTTCCCTAATTGTGCATTGCGTAGTTTCAAAGGATAATGTAGTCATCCTTGGTGTAGAGCCTCCATTCTACACCTACTTGTCTACCATTTTCCTCAGTTTTTCCTTATCTTTCCTTCACTTTTGCCTCATTTTCACCATAAAACCACCCAGATCATTACATTAGGTGTCATTAAGCATGATCAAGCAAGTTTTGCTAATGAATGACTATTTGTTTAGATTTTGACTTACTTGCAGGAATCCCGCAGCTATCTGACGATCCTGCAGCTATCTGAAGATCCTGCAGCCTTTTTGTTAAACGCAATGTTCCACGTGTCGGTTTGCTAGATGAGCCACATGGGCACTTAGGTATCAACGTGCTCGAGGTTCCTGTCCCATTTTTCCAGCCATCCACGTCATCTTTACCCATGGTCAAAGTTGGTCAAGTTACGGTCAACTCAAGGCTGTTTAACGATGATTGTGAGCTGCTTGGTCACGTCATCTTAAACGATGACTTGTCCACGTTCTACAGGTGGCAGGGGACATGATCCAACATGGGATTCATTACCCATGACGACAGAAGCATTAAACTCATCCACGCAGCCGTATGATGTGTCAAGGGACCATAAATACGCATGACTGTTTGTTGTTTTTCAGTTAATTAGCTGTACGAGTAGGCTATCTTAGAAACCTCTATAATTAGCTGTGTCTGCGTACGCTCATCAGACTTTTTTTGGTTGTAATTTCTGAACTTGTGTTAAATTTAAGAGCATTGTGAACTCTGTTTTTTTAGTGCTATCCTAGCACTCTGTTTTGTACACTTTTTGCAAATGGAGGAATAGACATAGCACTGTTTTGAAGTTTCCAGATCTTTGAGTTTTCTTGTGGCTGAATGAATAGAGGGCCCCTGCTCATCTCAGCCTCTGTAAAGTATTTTATGTGCAGTATTTCTTTATTTTCTTATTCATTTCCTTAAGCATGTATAGTTTTATTTACTTGTTTTCCTTTCTTTCAAGCTGATCAGTGTTATTTCTTTGCAGGTTTCTTTTAGCCCGGGATTTATTTTTATGTGTGTGTGTTTGCTTTACAAACTAATGGTATTTGAAGTTGACAAATTCAAGTGCTGCTTTTGTTTTTATAGCTGATTTTTAATCTTATTTCTCAAAGAGCTGCTAACACATGAATGATCTTCATCATAAACTGTTAACTTTTAAGATCAGAATATCACTAACTTGCAGTCAGTTTTGAGTGCTTTTTGGACTATTCTTTCACTACTTTCTAACCATACTTTGCATAGTACATATGGCTGAAGTAGAGAGTTAGAAAGAGCAAAATATTACTACTAGTCTTTAAAGTAGAGTTTTGATTTTAAGTGCTTCTTAGACTATTCTTTCACTACTTTCTAATCATACTTTGCATAGTACATATGGCTGAAGTAGAGAATTAGAAAGAGCAAACCATCATCATTAGTCTTTCAAGCAGATTTTTCTCACTTTTCTAATTCAACTTAAGCTACTTTCTATCCGTGCTTTACACAGTACATGTGCTTTGAAGCATCGAGTTAGAGAGAGATAATCTTCATTTTTGGGTTTTAAAAGTGACTTTCTTTTCTTTTATTAGCAGCAGCTTGAACGGTGTCTAGTGCCATTGGAAGTGGTCATTTGCTTTCAATTTTATTTCAAGTCATTTCAGTTCACTTATTCCTTTCAAGCAAGTAGTTAGAGATCACTAAACACACACTTTCACTCATTTAGGATTCACTCTACACACACACCATCACTCACTTGTTTATAAATTATCACTCCATCTTAGGAACATAATTAACCACAACAACACCCCCAACGATAAGAAAAACTCTAAGAGGTTACTTAAGTACATATAGTACACCTTCGCTTCATCAGCTTATGAGCCCCGGGTTGACAATAAATACTAGCAATTTAGATAACACTAAATTGACTAAACATTTTGGCGCCGTTGCCGGGGAAGTGAAATTAAGTAGCCATATTCTTAGAAGAAAAAAAAAATATAAAGTTTCAAGGAAAGAAGTTAATAGCCTATCTAAGTATGCTCTCCTCTTGCACTTTGAAGTGATCTGGAGGATCAGAAAGGAGAAAGTTATTGATTTAATAGTTTCTTGAGTATGCTCTCTTCTTGCACCTAGAGTGAACTGGAAGATCAGAAAAAGAACTATTTAACTTGACTTGAAGATAAAATAAAAAATGACATGCATAGAGCTAGAGATTCTAGGGGAAGGTTTTTAGCTAGAGCTCGAAGTTCAATTTTTACAAGTCCATCTGCTTCAAGAGATAGACAAGAGACACCTCCCTTATCTCCAACCGAAACTCCTAGTCCTGAAATTCAAGAGCCAAGAGTTGACTCTCCTATACCTTCTATTGAGTTTGAACTAGGAAGAGACTCTTCTCTTTCTCCTACAAGAAAACCAATTGTAATTGAGGAAATAGACTCACCTGAGGAGGAAGGAGAAATCTCTTCTCATTCACCCTTTGTAGAAGAACCAGAAGATTTTGAAATCCCTAGGAGAATCATCATGGCAGAGGAAGAAGGAGGTGGTAGAGGTAGAGGTAGAGGAGGAGGAGGAAATAACAATAACAATGGAGGAGGTAGAGGTCCCATTGGAGGAAATAGAGACGGGGATAATTCATTTGGGTTTCCCATTGTTGATGAGGACTCCCGAGCCACCATGAAAAACATATCACCATCCGTCCTCCCAAATTTTCATGGATTAAGAACTGAGGACCCTGAAACATTCTTGTTTGAATTTGAAGTTGTGTGTCGAACCTATGACTATCTGGATGATACTCAGAAACTCAAACTGTTCCCATCAACATTAAAAGATCAAGCTTTGAAATGGTTCATGGGGTTACTTACTCAATCCATTAGGACCTGGGATGAAATGAAACAAACCTTTTTGGATAGGTATTTGGACTATTGTATGCCTACTAATCATAAGGATGAGGTTTTTAAAATGGTGCAAAAAGAAGATGAGAGCTTAGAAGATTTACTTGAGAGATTTCAATATAATTTAAAAAGAGCAAAAATGAGTACCTTGGATGAAGAGACCTTAAAAGCCCTCTTATTAAAAGCCATTAGGGATGAATGGATAGATATCTTAAACATGATGGGAAAGGGGGATATTTCTCAACTTTCTCTCAATGATATAGCAGAACTTTGTATCCATCTCTCAAGGGGCAAATCAAAAACTCAAAAAGGGCCTAGAGATCCTTCTCTCCTTAGGGCAAATAAATCTGCAACAGGATCAGTGAGTAGGGCTGAAATCGGTAATATGCTAGATGAATTTAAAACTGACATCTTAGGGAGTCTTAGTGAACAAATTGATACCCTTAAGATTCAAAATAAACAAAAAGCAGAAGCCGAGGCTATGACTATCTTTTGCCCGAAGTGTAGAAAGAAGCATGCTTTAAGGGAATGTCCCTTGGAAGCACAAGTTGTGGAAACCTGTGTAATTTGCTCAGAAACCCATGAGACCAAGGAATGTCCTTCAATCCCTGGCCTCAAAGCAGTCTTTCAAGAAGATCCAAGTACGCTTGAATCCCTTTGTTTTGTTGCAAGAAGACCTTGGCAGGGGCAGCAAAATCAAGGGTTTAATAACTCTATGAATTTCCAACCCCCACCAAATTGGAATCCTTGGCAACAACCTTGGTCACAACCACAAAATCCTTTCCAAGCATGGTTGCAAAGCATGCAAATGCAAAATCCTTATGGGAGATTTGCCCAATTCTATCAATATCCTCAATCCTTTCAAAATCAGCAAGCTCCCCAACTTCCAAATCAAGGTCAACAATTGTCATTACCATTCCCTCAACAACAACAACCTCCTCCACAAAACCAAAATTCTCAACTCTTGTTACAATCTCAACAGAGGCCAAATCAACTCCCCTCTCAACCTCAACCAAACCCCAATAATAGGAATCCTCAAAGTGCTTATGTGATGGAAGGTCAACCACTCATGGAAGGTCAACCATTCCCTACCTATATGGTTGTTCCTCTCAATGAGGTCCAACTCAGATCAGGTAGAATCCTAGACCAACCTTCTACAAGTGCTCAACAACCAAGCATTTCTGAGGAAGAATCTCTCAAAGCCAATAAGGGTTCTGAAGTATCCCTTCAAAACCCAAGCATTAAAGAAAAAGAAAAAGAATCAACTCCCTTAGTAGAGCAACCCACATCTTCAGCTATTCCTCCTTTTCCTGAAAGATTGCAAATTGATAAAGGAGTGGAGAAGCAGATTTGGTTGCCTGACTATAGCTTTCTAGATGAATTGAAAAATGTTTGTATCAAGATTCCCTTGTTAACAGCCATTAAGGAGATTCCCATTCTAGCAAAGACAATAAAGGAGATGAGTTTGAAAAAAACAATAAAAAGAACCAGAGATACCAAAAGGATACATCTAGTTGGAAAAATTGCAGACATTATGATGGGTAAAATTACCATGCAAAAATATGTAGATCCCGGTAGCCCTATTGTTAAAACTCATATTAATGGGGTTGAAATCCCAAATACCTTGATTGACTTAGGAGCCGCTATCAACATTATGAGTAGACAGACCATGGATCAGTTAAAACTTCCTAACCTTCTCTTTACACCTACTTTGTTGCAACTTGCAGATAGGTCAATCATTAAACCTGATGGTGTATTGGAAGACATTCCAGTCTCACTAGACTCTTGGGAATATCCAGTTGATTTTATGATTTTAACTCCCAAGAACAATCTAGGAGGACATCCTCTTATTCTAGGAAGACCTTGGCTGGCCACAGCTGATGCTTTCATAAGTTGTAGGTCGGGAGACATGTATATATCAGATGGTAATTCTACCAAGAAATTCAACTTGTATCCTCCCGCAAAGGCAATAACAGAAATAGGAGAAGATGAGTGGATTGATGATGAGGATACTCTTCAACCTGTTCTAACCATCTCTGAGATCAGTGAGGACAGTCAAATTCTAAATACATTAGAAAATTTTGAGGTACCTTTAGAATATGACTCTTCACAGTTTCAGTTAGATGCAGATATTGAATATCTCTCCTCTAGACAGATGTCTCTCTTCTCAATGGAAGAGTTTGGTAGTTCTACAGTTGAAATCTTTCCAGGAAAAACATTAAACATTAACAAGAACTTGGAAAGACTACAACAAGAAGAATTAACTAAACTGTTGCAAAAACATTCCACTGCCTTTGCATGGGAATATACTGACATGAAAGGAATCGACCCTAAGACTTGTATTCATCACATTTATATTGAAGAAAACAGCAGACCCATTAGGCAGCCACAAAGACGGATGAATCCAAATCTTAGGGAAATTGTGAAAGAAGAACTTCAGAAATTGCTCAAGGTAAACTTCATTTACCCCATTTCAGATAGCCAATGGGTTTCTCCCTTGGTTATAGTGCCCAAAAAGAATGGTAAATGGAGAGTTTGCATTGACTATCGAGAATTGAACAAGGCAACCTTAAAGGATCATTTTCCTCTACCTTTTATTGATCAGGTATTAGACACTTTAGCAGGTAAAAAGTATTTCTCATTCTTGGATGGTTTTAGTGGTTACAATCAGATTCAGGTAGCACCTGAAGATCAAGACAAAACCACCTTTACTTGTCCTTGGGGAACTTTTGCCTATCGAGTACTCCCTTTTGGATTGTGCAATGCACCCGCTACATTTCAAAGGGCTGTACTAGGAATCTTCTCAGATCTGATTCATGATTGTGTAGAGGTATACATGGACGATTTCACAGTCTATGGTAATACATTTGAAGAAGCTTTGGCAAATTTGGAAAAAGTACTGGTAAGATGTAAGGAAACAAATCTTTCTTTAAGTCATGAAAAGTGTTTTATGATGTTTACTGAAGGGATTGTTTTAGGACATCATATCTCAGGAGATGGAATCAAAGTTGATAGATCTAAAGTAGAAGTCATATCTAAGTTACCTGTTCCAAATTGCCAAAGAGATGTTAGAAGTTTTCTTGGGTTTACTGGTTATTACAGAAGATTTATTGAAAACTTCACTAAGATAGCATCCCCTCTTTTCAAACTACTTACTAAAGATTGTGAATTTAAGTGGGATCCTGAATGTCAATCTGCCTTTGAAGCTTTAAAGACTAGAATATCTGAAGCACCCATTTTAAGGGGTCCAAATTGGAAACTCCCTTTCCACATTTCTACTGATGCTTCAGATACAGCTTTAGGAGCTGTTTTGGGACAAAAGGATTTGATCCCTTATGCCATTTATTACACAAGTAAGAATTTGACTCCTACTGAGTTAAATTATACTGTTACTGAAAAGGAATTTCTAGCCGTTGTTCATGCTATAAACAAGTTTAGACACTATATAACCGGCTATGAAACCTTTGTCCACACTGATCACTCTGCCATTAGATACCTCATGAACAAACCAGTCACTAATGGTAGAGTTACAAGATGGCTTTTGCTTTTACAAGAATTCAACATAACTGTGTTAGATCGACCAGGTAAACAGAACACAGTAGCTGACTTCTTGTCTAGAATCCAAAACACTAATGAGGACTCTCCTGTAGAGGATAAATTTCCAGATGAGTATTTGTTTGCAGTAACTACCAAAACCCCTTGGTATGCTGATATTGCTAATTATTTAGTTACTGGAAAGTTACCTTTACATTTATTTCCTAATGAGAAAAGGAAAATCATTCAGGATAGTTCACATTATTCTTGGATTTCTAATGAATTGTTCAGAACAGGGCCAGATTTGATGATCAGAAGATGTGTACGGGAGGATGAGATGCCTGACATCCTTAAGGCATGTCATGACGAGCCTTGTGGCGGACATTTTTCTGATAAGAGGACTGCCTATAAAATCCTTTCATCAGGATATTATTGGCCTTCTCTCTTTAAGGATGCGAAGCAATATGTTAAGAGGTGTGACAGTTGTCAGAGAATTGGGAGACCAACTCTTTCAAATGAAATGCCACTACAGCCACAGGTATGCATCGAACCTTTCGAGAAATGGGCTCTAGATTTTGTTGGACCAATTAATCCGCCATCCAAGCAAAATAGATATATACTGGTTTGTACTGATTATGTTACCAAGTGGGTAGAAGCTATAGCATTAACTTCTGCTACTGAAAATTCAGTTGTTCAATTTCTTTTCAAGGATATTTTCACTCGTTTTGGTGTCCCAAGAGAAATTGTAACAGATCAGGGAAGCCAATTTACATCAAGGATGATAGAGAAGCTGATGGAGGAATATAAGATCAAGCATAGAACATCTACTCCATACCATCCGCAAGCGAATGGTCAAGTAGAATCTACAAATAAAGTTCTTGAAAGCATCATCACAAAGACTGTTCATCTTCATAGAAGAGATTGGGCAGAAAGGCTTCCTGAAGCCTTATGGGCCTATAGAACTACATGGAGGAACACCACAGGACATTCTCCCTATGAACTTGTTTATGGGAAGGAAGTCCTGTTCCCCATTGAGTTCCAAATCAAGACCTTCAAGACAGCAGTTCAATTGGGGATGAGCTTATCAGAAGCCCAGAAGCACAGAATGGACCAGTTAAACGAACTAGATGAAATGAGACAAGATGCAATTCTAAGAACCGATCTAGTTCAGCACCAAAGAAGCAAATGGCATGATCGACATATCAAAGAAAAGAAGTTTCAAAAGGGTGATTGGGCACTCTTGTTTGATTCAAAATTTAAGGACTTCAAAGGAAAATTTCAAACTCATTGGCTTGGGCCATATGAGATTGATGAAGTCTTTAATAATGGAGCAGTTAGAGTGAAGACTATTGATGAACTTCAAACTCCCTTTATTGTGAATGGCCACAGGTTGAAAGTCTACCACAAGCCACTCTCAAAAGAGGAGTTTGTTAAGTTATTCCAAGGCGATTCTGAAATGAGGCTGGTTGAGAAGAATTCTTCTCCTCCATCAGCCTAATCTCTGTTTCTTTCAATTTCAATGAGAAAAAAAAAAAAAAAAAAGAGAAAAAGAAAAAAGAAAAGAAAAATAAATAAATGTATGAGCCTGAAAACCAATCTCTGATTGGCAGTCTCATGCAGAAAACATGAGGTGAAAATCAGGGTCACCTGACACCTCATGTTTTCCAAAAAAAAATCTCTCTCTCTCTTTCATCTCATTTCATTTATTCCATCTCACCATTTCCTTCCATCTCGCCATCCTCACTTCACCTCACTGCTTTCCACTCATTCATTCCATTTCATTTCATTAATAAAGTTTTTTTTAGGCAACTAAAGTATTTTATGCAGCTGGAAGACTCCATTACAGTTCCTGCAGCTATTTGGCAATTCTGCAGCCGTTTAGCCTTTCTGCAGCCTTCTGCACCTGCACAAGAAACACAGTCTGTCTGAAGAAAATATGTACAGTTCAAAATCATCAAAGATAAGGAGGAAAGAATCATGTGCTATCAATAAAGTTAACAAAAGGTTAGTAGCAAATTATCAGAAGCCAAATCAAATGCGGATCTGAGGTATGTTTAAAATTTTAAACCTATAGTTATTTCATTACGCGGAATTTTCTGGGTTATGTCTTGTTGGCCACTAATTGTAATGATTACCCATTTTCTTTTCCCATGCGACCACAAATCCACGAATCCTCCACGTCTACCAGTTCATAATACCCATGATTTTTGAAATCACATATGGCTGTTTCTGTCATTAAGGTCTCGTACCCTAATGACGTAACCTACCGTATTACGTCTCTCAGTTCTCATCCCGCAGCCATGTGTCAATCCACAGCCAAAATCGGAGAATATAGCCGTTCCATTCATCATCTCGAAACCCTCTGCGCTCATAACACTCCATTCCTCGCTATCATCTCCCTTATTCCGTTTCACTCACTACGATTACCTCCATAAATCATACTCTGTTTTTCCCTCTGCTGTATAGCCAGTAAACGTGTGATACAGTTGTATTACGACTGCTAGTCACCGTTTCACTGTGTTCACGCTGTTATCCACCACTTAACTCTGATTCAAGCCGTGAATTCTCGGTGTCTGAGGCTGTTGATGCACCCATATATCCTCTGTTCCACAAAGTCTGAACAGGAACCGAGGAATTACTGTGTAAAGTCACGGAATTACTGTGTAAAGTCACCATCAAAGTCGTGTTTTAAACAGAGCTGAGGAGTCGATGGGAAAACTTTTAAGGGCTGAACCAGAAGGTTCGAAATTCTTGGAGGCATACCCTCAGGTTGAGGAGGCATTGCAAAAAGCCAATTGGCTACAGTGCATCAAGAAGTTTAAGGGCTACCACAAAGAAGTAACAAAAGCCTTTGCAAGGTCATTCAAGGATAAAGACAGTCAAGTAGAGGTGGGTGATTTAACATTTGCAGTCAGTGAAGGAAGCATAGCAAAGGCTACATCTCTTCCACAAACCGGTGAACGTTGGTTCAAAAACCGGGCAGTCCAGGATCAACAATGGAAGCGGATTTTTAAAAACCCAGGTATGAATACAAGTGTTTTCACCAAAGGAATTCCTATCTCTCATGTTAAAGAAGAATGGAAAGTTCTACTGTTGTTAGTGCAAAAATTTTTCACGTGTGAAGGGAGATTTGGAGTATTGTACGTTTATCATGGTAAAATTATGCTGCAATTTCAAGGAGAACATGATATAAATCTTCCCTACTTTCTATTCCAAAGCCTTAGGAAAATGTGTTCCATGGCTCAACGGAATCCACGAAACATAGAAGCTTACCTCTGTCACCATAGTCTTGTTAAGTTATTGATAGAAGAACAATTAAAAGAAAAACAAGACACATGGGAGAAATTCCTTGTAAGGAATCATTTTGAAGAACCTGGAGAATCTTCTATACCTAGGAAAAGCAGAAGGAAGAGAAAAGAAAGTATCTCTGAGACTGTTCAAGGACAAACTGTAGAGGAAATAGAAGTATATCATCCTGAACCTGAGATTGAACCTACTGAAGACAGTGCTCAAGAGATTATCTCAGAAACCCTCGCTGAACTTGCCAAAGAAGCTGCCAAAAAGAGAAGAGAAGATAAAAAGAAACAAAAACAAGACAAGGGAAAATCCGTAATTCAAGAAACTGATCAGACTCCAGAGCATTCTAATGATGAAGAAAGAGATAGCCAGCCCTTAGCACAAAGGTTAGCTAAACTCCATGAGAAAATTGCCCTCTCCAAGAAAGTAAAAGTACAAAAACCAAGGAAAAAGGCACAAAAAGAAACACAGAGTGCTGCCACTGTAAGAAGGAGTAGTAGATTGCAGAATAAAGGGAAAGCCACAAGGACACTCTTCGTTGATCTAAGCACACCTGAGAAGGGTGCTATAAAAACAGACCTTGAGGATAGTCCACAACGTGAGGCAGCTACTCCTCCAAGGGAGGACAGTCCGTTTCAGCCGGAGTTTGAAACTGAAACTGAGCATGAATATAGTCCAAGGAAGTCACCAATTGTTGACCCAATTCAACAAGAGGTGTACAACTATTTTGAAACATTGGAGCAGAACACTGCTGGTCCAAGTAATGTCATACCTCCTGAGCAGCAAATAGACTTACTCAAACAAGAGATCTATGAACTTGAGGTGCTAAACCGTCACATTAAACAAAGAAATGAAGAAATGAAGCAGCAAGCTGATATTGCCAAAGCAATCCAAGATAACACCTTTCTTCACATGAGCATGTGGCAGAAGAAACACAGCAGACTCAAGAAGAGATGTAGAAGGCTGAACAGAGCCTTAATCAATTTGAAATTCAGATGCATGTTCAAGAGACCAAAGGTTAATGTTTCCACACAAAGGAAGAGGAGGAGATTGGATGTCTTAGCTGAGGCATCCCAGCAGGTGGATTGAATTGTGTTTTCATTGCATGAGGACATGCAATACCCTCGGAGTGGGGGTATGTAGAGCCTCCATTCTACACCTACTTGTCTACCATTTTCCTCAGTTTTTCCTTATCTTTCCTTCACTTTTGCCTCATTTTCACCATAAAACCACCCAGATCATTACATTAGGTGTCATTAAGCATGATCAAGCAAGTTTTGCTAATGAATGACTATTTGTTTAGATTTTGACTTACTTGCAGGAATCCCGCAGCTATCTGACGATCCTGCAGCTATCTGAAGATCCTGCAGCCTTTTTGTTAAACGCAATGTTCCACGTGTCGGTTTGCTAGATGAGCCACATGGGCACTTAGGTATCAACGTGCTCGAGGTTCCTGTCCCATTTTTCCAGCCATCCACGTCATCTTTACCCATGGTCAAAGCTGGTCAAGTTACGGTCAACTCAAGGCTGTTTAACGGTGATTGTGAGCTGCTTGGTCACGTCATCTTAAACGATGACTTGTCCACGTTCTACAGGTGGCAGGGGACATGATCCAACATGGGATTCATTACCCATGACGACAGAAGCATTAAACTCATCCACGCAGCCGTATGATGTGTCAAGGGACCATAAATACGCATGACTGTTTGTTGTTTTTCAGTTAATTAGCTGTACGAGTAGGCTATCTTAGAAACCTCTATAAATAGCTGCATCTGCGTACGCTCATCAGACTTTTTTTGGTTGTAATTTCTGAACTTGTGTTAAATTTAAGAGCGTTGTGAACTCTGTTTTTTTAGTGCTATCCTAGCACTCTGTTTTGTACACTTTTTGCAAATGGAGGAATAGACATAGCACTGTTTTGAAGTTTCCAGATCTTTGAGTTTTCTTGTGGCTGAATGAATAGAGGGCCCCTGCTCATCTCAGCCTCTGTAAAGTATTTTATGTGCAGTATTTCTTTATTTTCTTATTCATTTCCTTAAGCATGTATAGTTTTATTTACTTGTTTTCCTTTCTTTCAAGCTGATCAGTGTTATTTCTTTGCAGGTTTCTTTTAGCCCGGGATTTATTTTTATGTGTGTGTGTTTGCTTTACAAACTAATGGTATTTGAAGTTGACAAATTCAAGTGCTGCTTTTGTTTTTATAGCTGATTTTTAATCTTATTTCTCAAAGAGCTGCTAACACATGAATGATCTTCATCATAAACTGTTAACTTTTAAGATCAGAATATCACTAACTTGCAGTCAGTTTTGAGTGCTTTTTGGACTATTCTTTCACTACTTTCTAACCATACTTTGCATAGTACATATGGCTGAAGTAGAGAGTTAGAAAGAGCAAAATATTACTACTAGTCTTTAAAGTAGAGTTTTGATTTTAAGTGCTTCTTAGACTATTCTTTCACTACTTTCTAATCATACTTTGCATAGTACATATGGCTGAAGTAGAGAATTAGAAAGAGCAAACCATCATCATTAGTCTTTCAAGCAGATTTTTCTCACTTTTCTAATTCAACTTAAGCTACTTTCTATCCGTGCTTTACACAGTACATGTGCTTTGAAGCATCGAGTTAGAGAGAGATAATCTTCATTTTTGGGTTTTAAAAGTGACTTTCTTTTCTTTTATTAGCAGCAGCTTGAACGGTGTCTAGTGCCATTGGAAGTGGTCATTTGCTTTCAATTTTATTTCAAGTCATTTCAGTTCACTTATTCCTTTCAAGCATTTCCTTTCAAGCAAGTAGTTAGAGATCACTAAACACACACTTTCACTCATTTAGGATTCACTCTACACACACACCATCACTCACTTGTTTATAAATTATCACTCCATCTTAGGAACATAATTAACCACAACAACACCCCCAACGATAAGAAAAACTCTAAGAGGTTACTTAAGTACATATAGTACACCTTCGCTTCATCAGCTTACGAGCCCCGGGTTGACAATAAATACTAGCAATTTAGATAACACTAAATTGACTAAACACTTGGGTCCCTATATTCCTCAACTACGTAATTCTTAGCTTCTTTCTCTCAAATCCCTTGCACATTTCCCTATCAGAATCAATATGTTACATGAGTAAGGATAGGTAGAAGATATGATTTATGTACTAATGTTCACTTGTCATGAGTGGAATGCATTTCTAAGTGTTATAATCTCAACATGATCGGGTGATGTTCAAGGGAAGTCATCAAGGAGAGGCTAGTTGTGAAGAAGGAGAAAAAGGAAGAACCATCATGAAGGACATGAAGGAATCTTGGACCAAGACAAACAGGTGGAAACTCATGCTAACTTGGAAGGACGATATGCACCTAGACCTTTTGGAGGGTTAATATAAAGAAGAAACAAAGATCCATCATGAATAACTCAAAGTCATAGAATCAAGGAGAAGAGATTGGCATTGATGAAATGAAGTCTTATGTCACTGTCACAAATTTATGGCTTCTCAAAGTGCCATTAAAAAGTCATATGTGTCAATCTATTTTGCCACATCACTTGTGGAATGTAATTATGTGGTTTCCAAATAAATGAGAAAATATAAAATGTGTGGAAGTGCAAGGGTTACACATGGAATATGAATAGCCATAAGATAGTCCTAGAGTCTTGTAGAAGCTTAAAGGTCACAAAGAATTTCAGTCACATAGGAGCTCAAGAGTCATGAGGGAGGTCAAGAGTCACATGGGAGGTGGAGAGTCACCTCATTTGTTATTATATACACCTTCATGGCTCAAGAAAAGGGAATTTTTACTTTTCATCTTGGCTTCTCTAGCTTTGCATAAGTGAGAAGATCTTTCTTTGGAGGAGCAAGTAGTGACTTAATGTTCCACTATTGGGGCTACTGTGGTAGCCTTGTAATTGTGTATCTTGGGAATTTCACTTAATATATGAAACTCTTGGATTCAACACACTTTCATGCATATATCATGAATGATTGTGAGACTTTTTTTTCAATGTTTGCGGTGTCTGCTTATGTCAACACATACTGCTGAAAAATGAACTATTTCATTGGCTTTGGTATGCATCTTGTTGAATGTGTGTTGTTACTTGCTTTCATGATCACTGTTATCTTGTGAACTAATTTGCAGGTTAACTAACGATCCTCTCATGCTCTTGTATGTCTCTTTTAGGATAGTACTATTAATTTTCTTCTAGAGGCTCACTCTCTCTTATCCTGCCATGAAAGTACCTTATATACATTGCAATTGTATGCCTCGTAGTGTCAACTTGCTTGTTTCAAATATTGTTTGTATAATATCCTATGCTGATAATTGTAGCCAAGGAATATTCCTAAAAATAATGGCAACCAACCTCATTTCTCGATTGGGGCTCCTAACTCCAAATGGTGTGAGGTCTAGTTGGGATTTCATAGTGAGGATACCCCCTATGTTGGCGGAGTTCTTGCACCATCAACATAACCTTGAAATAAAAATACCTACCTCAATTGACAATTTATGTATGCAAATAATTTTTTCTAACTAAAAGACAATTAATTCACCCAATAGGTTATTTCCATTATTGTAATCCAAATGGGTAATGCCAATGTTGTATTAGGGGTCCAATAATTATAATCATTCGAAAAAATGGCCCTTAATTCTCAAGATATTTTCAAAATATTTTTCTTAGAATGAAATGAAATTGAGCTTATATGCATCCAAGGGAATCCTAATAAAGTGATAAGCTCTAATAGCATGAAAAAATTGCTAAAAAATGGACACCAATGTGTAATTGCACATTGTGTTCACTAGATAATCAAATATTTATATCCTCTACTCTAATGTATCTCCAAAAAGTTACCAACAAATATTCTAAGGTATTTGGAGAGATGACTAAGGGTATTTCACCTTGCCTAATTCATGACCATGCTATTCATTTACAACCTGGAAGTGTACCACCTAACATTAGGCCTTACAGGTATCCACATGCACAAAGGAGTGAGATTGAGTGTGTGGTGCAATAAATGTTAGAGACAGACAACATTCAACTTAGCAAGAGTGATTTCTTTTTACTAATAGTGATGGCTATAAGAAAGGATGGTTCATGGTTTATGTGTCTAGATTCCATACATATAAACAAAATGAAAATCAAAGATAAGTTGCTTATTCTTGTCATTGATGAATTATTAGATAAAGTGTATGGAGCAATTTTATTTACTAAGTTGGATATTCATTCTAGAAATCGTCAAATTAGAATGAGACAAGAAGGCATTCCCAAAACAACCTTTAGAACACATGAAGGTCATTATGAGTTTTTAGTTATGCCATTTGGACTTACAAATGTTCCTTCAACATTTCAAAGACTGATGAATTCTATTTTCAAACCCTTCCTGTTATCACCCCAAGAAACTCACCTAGGTTGTATATCAGTGATGCTCGGGAACATTATAAATTCAACAAAATGTTGGATAAAATGATGGATGAATGAAAGAAATGCTGTATATTCAAGCCAGATAACCACTCCTACTATGGTTGACCCCAGACATGGGTGAACACCCCCAGACTACAAGGCTTTTAACCACCAATTACTCACAGTTTAAAGAAAATGTGATAATGGAGAAGACTGACCACACCAGCAGATGCACAGGACCCTGTGATGGCCGGCTGCAACCAGTTAAAAGGTCTGTAAATCTATTTCCTAATGCACAGACAGGATGACAGCTCTCTGGCATTAAAACAACAGAAACCTGCATACAAATTCAATGATACTAGCTAGATTCTAACACAAAGGTGGGATGGCAGCCCCTCTAATGCTAAACATCAACTGCACATGAATAAATGCATCACAGGCATAGCCTGGAATAAAGAAGAAGAAGTGGAAAGTGAGCAATTAACAGCAAAAGAAGCTTGCATTAGCTGAAAATGAAGACCAGATGCTGGAGGTATCACAGTAGTTACAGTCTCAGAAGTTGAACCTTACAACAAAATAACACTCATCAAACTAATTACATCATTTTTTTGAGTATATATAGAATCAGTTTACAAAAAAAACTCTGCTAGGCTATGCGTGGAGGAGTCATAATGGACCACCAACTGCTTTAATTATCTGATATGGGTCTCTACTGCAATCTGACTGTGTCTGCTAATGAATTTGACCTTCTCGGATGTTCTGCTGTCCTTCTTGAGCCGGTAGAGTGTAATATGAAACAATCTCCATAACTGATAAATGCTGTGACCGGCTCGAGGCATGTCCTTTTCCTTTTTGGCCATCCTTCTTGTTAAATGCAGTGGTTGAAGATTAATTGTGCAGAGTGCTGAATACTGGCCACCTTCTTCCTTGGGATGCACAGGACCGGCTATGGACGTGGATAGTATGGCAGAGGCATGAGCAAGAATGGGGAAAAGACATTAGCCGTTGGATCGTGCAGATGGATGGAGGATATGACTCGGTGGGAGCACGAAGGCAGGAAGACTGAGTATAGGCAAATATACAATCAGAGGCAAAAAAGCGGACATGAGACTTTATACAAAGGAATGGTAAGTCATATCAGGTCTGGCACCTGATATCGCATCGGCGGAAATGGAGTGGTCTACATTAACATCAAGCCCTGACCCTGCGACTTGCGATTACCGATGAACATCGCATCGGTACTTCGGAAGTGGGCGCAAACAAACATGGGCCATTGGATCGTCGGGACTGATCGAATGGCGGAGGAGCGATCGCGATATCGCATCGGCGGAAGACAAAGGGCGGAGCCTTAACACACATGGGTGCGATTTACGATATTGATCGGATCACATCGCAATATCGCAGCAGCAGAAAACAAGGGCAATAGGAGTCAATGGGGTAAATGTGCAATTGCGATCCGCCGATTAGATTTGGACCGTTGACCGGCTAGATCTAACAACTGTTGTGCCACCATCATTTAACACTGTGCCTGAGGGGTTTTTCATGGTTTTGTAGTGTTTCTGCCTCCCGATAGTGCATTGTCGACCCTCCGAGGGCTCTCCTCTTACAACTATTTCGATCGGTGGATGACCTTTGACCAAAATTGGAGATTTCAACAGCATGCATGGATCCCTTGGCATGATTTTAAGCAAATTTACAGACTTTGGGAGTGTTTTTGGATCCATTTTTATCCTTTTGTATAGCAGCGCTAACACTGGCTCCTTCTGGGGATGAGAACCTCCCTGTGAGGTCTCAAGAACCTGTAGATCAATGCCTTCCTGACAAAAAAAAAATTAGCAAAATTCCTAATGTTCCATTGGGCATGGAGTCTAAATGATCCTACACTACAACTGATAAAACAAAATATTTACAATTTTTCAAGGCCAAAATACCTCAAACCACATAAATTTTGAGAAAACACCCATTAACTGGGCCGTCAAAAACTGCTTCTCCCCTCATACTTTTCAGTATAAAGGTGTTGTTCCCTTGAATCTGTGAAATAATAAAAGGACCTGTCTAGAAAGCATCAAACTTTCCATGATTGCCTTTCTTTTGCTTCAGCGCATCCCATTTCAGAACCAAGTCTCCAACCTGAAAATTATTTGCTTTTGTCTTCCTGTCAAAAACATCCTTGATCTTTTTCTGATGTGCTGTAGCCTTTTCAACCAGTTGTTTTCTAATATGATGTAACTATGTCAAATCAGTGATCCTTCTTGCCATGTCTTCTTTCTCATCCTGCTCTTCTTGAAAGAATTTTGCCACAGGGAGGGTAACTTGAATCGGAAATACTGCCTTTGTGCCATACACCAGCTTGAATGGAGAATTCCCTGTAGATCTTTTGATGGTCACTCTGTCAGCCCAAAGTGCGTTATTGATCTTGGAATCCCAATTCTTCTTGTTATCCTCCTATAGCTTCTTAATTATCCTTATTAGACTCTTGTTGGAAGATTCTGCTAGACCATTGCCTTGAGGGTAATATGAGGTGGAATGAACTAGTTTAATGCCCATTGAATCACACATTTCCACCAACTCTTTTGCCCTGAAGGCTACTGCATTATCTGTTATTAGCTTATGTGGACAACCAAATCTTCTAAAAATATTTTTTATAAAAACTTTATGACCACATTATGGTCAGCCTTCCTTGTAGGCACTACTTCAATCCATTTTGTGAAATAGTCAGTGGCAACTAATATCCACCTGTGCTGACCACTAGAATGCGGATTGATTTCTCCAATGAAATCCAAACCCCACTGCTGAAAAGGTCCTTTTGCTTGAATTGGTTTTAGGGGAAGTGATTTCAACCGCTGTTTTCCTTCAAATCTCTGGCACCTGTCACAAGATTTAACAAACACAAACACATCACAAAATAACGTGGGCCAATAGTACCCAGCTCTGAGAATTTTTTGGGCTGTAGTCTTCCAATAATGGTGCCCTCCACACATGCTGGAATGAAATTGCTGCATTACTTCTGCTAACTGTTCTTTGTCCAAACACCTCATAAATATTCCAGATGGGTCCCTCCAGTAGAGCAGATTATTATTTGTGCAAGATTTTGCTGCCCTGAGTTTTAAAGTTCTAGCCTGGCTTTGAGTAAATTCTGAAGGGATTTCTAGCTTCGGCAAGAATTTAATTATTGCAGCATACCAATTACATGAAGCTAGATTCTCGGCCACTGACTGTTCCTTCACTATTTCAGCCACATTTTCCTCTTTTTCTGCCTGACCATTTTCTGCCATCATGCATAGGAGAGCAATGTCCAACGACCTGCAATTTTCTTCAGCTAATAGCTTGGCAAGACCCTGCTCTCTGACCAGCTTTGTGGGCTTTAGATCTATTTTAAATTCAATCATTTTAGCAATCCACTTCACCCTTCTTCCATCAGCATCAGGTTGAGTTAAGACATCTTTTATTGCAGCAGAGGGAACATATGCAATTATTTTTGAGTGCAAGATATATACTTTGAAAGCCTTTAGGGATTTAATAAGAGCATATGCCTATTTTTCTATAATATCATACCTCAGTTCAACATCCCTTAAATTCTTGCTGAAAAATGCCACCGGATGTTCTGAACCTTCTTCGTCTTGCTGCAACAAAACAGCTGCAATGGTATCCTCAGAGGCAAATGAAAACAAATGAAACTCCTTGCTGTAATCAGAACTTATTAATGTGGGAGCTTCCATTATAGCCTTCTTGATGGAATCAAATGATTTTCTTGCTGTTTTGGTCCATCTTACCTCTGCTCCTTTCTTCAACATGGAGGTTACGTGCTTTACCAGATCTGCAAAATTCGGAATAAACCTCCTGACAAAATTAATTTTGCCCAGAAAAGACTGTATATCTTTCTTTGATTTGGGGACAGTCAAAGCCTGAATTGCTTTGACTTTTTTTGGGTCAACCTGAACACCTGTAGCAGACACAAGATGTCCTAACAGCTTGCCTTCATGTAAAGCAAATTGCGATTTTTTGGGATTGACTGAGATTCCAAACCTTCTGCACTTCAGGAACACCTTTTTCAAATGTTGTAGATGACTTTGATGGCTGTTGGAATAGATAGTTATATCATCAAGGTAGATCAGCACAAATTTGTCCTTCTCTCCCACAAATGCTACATCCATAGCTCTCTTAAAAGTGGCTCCAGCATTCATCAATCCAAATGGCATTTTAGCATACATAAATGTGCCCCATGGAGTGGTAAATGCAGTCTTTTCTTGGTCATCTGGGCGCACAACAATCTGATTGAAGCCTGAAAATCCATCTAAAAATGACATCACTTTTGCTCCTGAGACCTTCTGCAACAAATGCTCCATCTTAGGTAGTGGATAGTTATCTTTCTTGGAACATTTGTTCAAATTTCTGAAATCAACACACAGTCTGATTTCACCACTCTTCTTCCTCACCACTACCAAATTGGCTACCCATTTTGAATACCTGAGAGGAACAATGATTTTAGTAGCCAACAATTTTTTAATTTCTTTTTCAATCAATGGAAGAAGCATGGGATTTATTGGCCTCAGCTTCTGCTTGATAGGAATAGTGTCTTTTTCCAGAGGGATTTTGTGTTGAATTATATTCCTATCATAAGTTTTCATATCACTATACTCCCAGGCAAACACATCAGCCTCATTAAATTGCAGTATTTAGCACTTTGGTCAGCTGATAAATGAGTGGACAGATTTACATATTTAGGCTGACCTGTAATTCCTATATTATACTTACAGACTGCTGATTGATCTTCTTTTTGGGCAGTCTTGTAAGGCACATCATTCTGGTCAAATAGTCTTTCAAGAGGAATTAGACCTTTAGGAATATGGTTACTAGGAAGCTGGACTATGCTGTTTTTACCAATTTTATTTCTAAGCTGGGACTGGTGATTTTCTAACAAGGCATCATTTTCTTGGTCAATTTGCATCTCATAAAATTCATCAATGACCAGAAGGAACCTATTCAACTCATTATCATCTTCAAAAACTTTCCAATGTAGGACATTGTCAGGCAAGGACAATCTATACTTCATTTCCACTTCATAAATTAGTCTGGGAGGCATTGGAGGGATAAACAGACTAGCAGATACAACAAGGGAATCAACAAGCTAATTTTGGGCTTTAGGAATATATGAAATACAGAAAGAATCAAAAGAGTCTTTGATTCTCAATACCTCATCTCTGTACGCTTTCAGCCTTGGGTGCTTTGCCTGAAAGGTTTTATTAACTTGATGAATTATCAAATCAGCATCTCCAAACACCTTTATGCTCTTGATTCCTCTATCTTTTGTTGTATTAAGGCCCAACAACAAAGCCTCATACTTTGCTATATTGTTGGTCACTTGAAAAACCAGCTTAAAAGACAGCTAAATGATTTCTTGTTGTGGAGATACTAGCACCACCCTTGATCCTGCAGTCTCCCTGGAACATGCTCCATCAAAGAACATCTCCCAAACCTGACCTTCTTGCTGTTTCTTGGCCTGAACAATTGGTTTCCTGAGCAGCATTACGGCCTTCTGAGACTCTTCAATTTGGAGAATGCATGCTCCAAAATCAGTGTCCACTGCATATATAGGATGATTTGTAGGATTCCTTTCATCACTGATAATATATTCCAGTTGTGCTTCTCTGTACAATCTCCTGCTTTCACCTCCAAAAACTAGGACAGTTGGATAAGATAGATCATTCTGGAGTGTCCCACCTAGTCTCTTAATCCACCCTCTGGACAACAGCATGCCAAACTTGGGAGGCACATCTGCTACCACAATATCCATCATTATGCTCTTCATAGGCAGCTGAGTTAAGATAATAGCCAGATCTTTAATCAATCCAAGACATTTCACCTTCCTTGAATCAAAAGAGAACAGATCATGATAAGGTCTAGTGATATCAAGACCCAACTCTTCCATGACAGCTTTTGGCATTAGATTGTGGCTGGCCCCTGTGTCTAGCAGGAAATTATGGAGGATTTTATCATGGATAGTCAATGAGACTTAGAAAGATGGAGAATTATTACCAGCAGGCTCAATCATGGGGCTGAGCACAATGACAGGCTTGTCATCTTGCAAATTAACAGAGTCAGTGGAGGTTTGTTTGGTTTCCGGCTTAAGAGCCTCAAGAATAGGCCTCCTAAATAGTTCACTCTTCATCAACTCAACCAAAGGCACATATATTTTCAATTTTTTGACCTCCGACTCAAAGCTAAAAGGAGAAGGTGATTTATCAGAACTTTTTACCTCTTGAACTGAAGCTTTGAGGATGACAGGATCAGATGCTGGTCTTCTTTGCCTGATATTTAGTGGTTCTGTTTGAACAACAGATCTTTGTGCAGGGTTTTCTTTGGCATTCTTTACATTCGACCTGAGGTTATATCTCTGCTGATCACCAATTTGTAGCACAACTCCTCTGTCCCATTCCTAACTATTTTGTTCTTGCAGCAATGATTCTTCATATTCGGCCAATGTAAAAAATGCAGCGCTGCCTTTATCTTCCATGCAGTGAATTTCATCCTCATCTTCTTCAAACTATTCTTCCTCCATGAAAACATTCTGGAAGGGTGCTTTTACTTTGTGATCTTCCTTAGTTTCTTCAACCCTCTGCATTATTTGTAGCTGCTCATTTGCTCTTCTGAATGGATTCTGATTTCTTGGAGCAAATGTGTTTTGCTGCCTTGTTTTTCCAGAATTCTGCTCAACCTTTAGCTTAGAAATTTCAGCTGCCAATGACTCAATCATCTTAGTCATTTTATCTAATTTAGGCTTTGAAGATGATGCAAAATAAGTAGATGCCTGATTTCTCTATCTTCTTCTGTCAGCTTAACACTTTAGTTTTTCTGCTGCCATGATATTAGATTCTACTTCTAATGCTACATCTTGCATATTTGCCAAGGTAGCACATCTCCTTTCTCTTAATAACAGACAGAAATCAGAGTCAAAAGCATTGGCATAAGTGAGTTTGGTAGAGGTAGGGGTAGGCTTTACCTCAACTGGAATCTTACTATACATTCAATTGAACCTTTTATTAAAATCAGGCAAAGATTCCCCATTTTCCCTCTTCAGATTACCAAACTCCGTATGATAATACAACAAGTCTTTTTTATCTCCCCATTGCTTCAAAAATGCATCATCTAATGCTTCTATATCTGTAATCGATCGTTGGGGTAATTCTCTAAACCACTTCCTAGCCTCTCCATCAAGGCTCTGGACAAAAACTCTCATCCACACATCATTTTCACTTATATCCAAATTATCAACATAACTGTAAAAGGCTTCTAGGTGTTCTTCTGCTGTTACTCCCTCTGTACCAGTGAATTTAGGCATATATTTATGATATTATCCCATAGGCATAGGATTTAGAGGGACAGGTAAGACTAAAGGCCCATATCCAGCAACGACAATTCTCTCTATTCTAGTAGGTGCTTACTGTCCTGCCATATTTGGAATATTTGGAAGAATACTAACAGATGAAGGAGTAGGAAGTAATGCGATGGATGGCAATGAATAAAGGATGTTCTGGATTGAATAGGAAGCTTTCTTTGGACTGAGATTCCAAGGGGAACAAACTGAACAAGGGGCTGAAATAATATCTGAAAGTTTCCCCTTATTAATAGTGTTGACTTGCAAATCTTCAAACTGTAAATCTTCAGCTACAATTTTATCTTTCAGAGATGAATTAGATTTCTTAGGCTTACCTGATCCTGATGCCCCTTTCTGTGAAGCTTTCTTCAATTTAACAGTCTTCTCAGGTTTAGGTACTGGTTCAGCAGGAGATTTCTGAGGATTTCATCGAGTGTGTCTCATAAACTGAGCCAGAACTTCAATGTGGAGTCGCCAAAGGATGGTCTTCACCAGAGGAGTCGCTAGACAGATGATTACAACCAAAATACTGTGTTCAAACCTTGTCTGTCATCAAAGCTTGAAGCTATGTCGTTCTCCCAGGGAAGCTGGGCTTTGATTCTCCTTTCCTTGACAACGACGCCAATTAATGTTATCACCCCAAGAAACTCACCTAGGTTGTATATCAGTGATGCTCGGGAACATCATAAATTCAACAAAATGTTGGATAAAATGATGGATGAATGAAAGAAATGTTGTATATTCAAGCTAGATAACCACTCCTACTATGGTTGACCCCAGACATGGGTGAACACCCCCAGACTACAAGGATTTTAACCACCAATTACTCATAGTTTAAAGAAAATGTGATAATGGAGAAGACTGACCACACCAACAGATGCACAGGACCCTGTGATGGCCGGCTGCAATCAGTTAAAAGGTCTGTAAATCTATTTCCTAATGCACAGACAGAATGACAACTCTCTGGCATTAAAACAACAGAAACCTGCATACAAATTCAATGATACTAGCTAGATTCTAACACATAGGTGGGATGAAAACCCCTCTAATGCTAAACATTAACTGCACATGAATAAATGCATCACAGGCACAACCTGGAATAAATAAGAAGAAGTGGAAAGTGAGCAATTAACAACCAAAGAAGCTTGCATTAGCTGAAAATGAAGACCAGACGCTGCAGGTATCACAGTAGTTACAGTCTCCAGAAGTTGAACCTTACAACAAAATAACACTCATCTCACATTCATCAAACTGATTACATCGTTTTTCTGAGTATATATATAATCAATTTACAAAAAAAACTCTGCTAGGCTATGCGTGGAGGAGTCATAATGGACCACCAACCGCTTTAATTATCTGATATGGGTCTCTGCTGCAATCTGACTGTGTCTGCTAATGAATTTGACCTTCTCGGATGTTCTGCTATCCTTCTTGAGCCAGTAGAGTGTAATATGAAACAATCTCCATAATTGATAAATGCTGTGACCGGCTTGAGGCATGTCCTTTTCCTTTTCGGCCATCCTGCTTGTTAAATGTGGTGGTTGAAGATAAATTGTGCAGAGTGTTGAATACTGGCCACCTTCTTCCTTGGGATGTACAGGACCAGCTATGGACGCAAACAATATGGTAGAGGCATGAGCAAGAACGGGGAAAAGACATTAGCCGTTGGATCACGCAGATGGACGACGGATATGACTCGGCGGGAGCATAAAGGTAGGAAGACTGAGTATAGGCAAATATGCTATCGGAGGCGGAAAAGCGGACAGGAGACTTTATACAAAGGAATGGTAAGTCATATCGGGTCCGGCACCTAATATTGCATCGGCGGAAGAGAAAGGGCAAAGCCTTAACACACATGGGTGCGATTTGCGATAGCGATCGGATCACATCGCAATATCGCAGCGGCGGAAAACAAGGGCAATAGGAGGCAGCGGGGTAAATGTACGATTGCGATCTGCCAATTAGATCTGGACCGTTGACCGGCTAGATCTAACAGCTGCTGTGCCAACATCATTTAAGCCTGCGCCTGAGGGTTTTTTCATGGTTTTGTAGTGTTTCCGCCTCCCGATAGTGCATTTTCGACCCTCCAAGGGCTCTCCTCTTACAACTATTTCGATCGGTGGATGACCTTTGACCAAAATTGGAGATTTCAACAGCATGCATGGATCCCTTGGCATGATTTTAAGCAAATTTGCAGACTTTGGGAGTGTTTTTGGATCCATTTTTATCCTTTTGTATAGCAGCGCTAACACTTCCTTAGAAAATTTGTGTTAGTATTTTTTGATGACATAGTAATCTATAAGAAATCCTGGGAAGAGCATGTACAACATGTTTGCAAGGTCTTAACACTAACAACTATATGAAAAACCTCCCAAGTGTGCCTTTGGGCCTCAAGGAGTGGAATATTTAAGTCATATTGTATCGCTTGAAGGTGTTAAGGTGGATCCTAACAAAACAAAATTTATGAGGGAATGTCCAATTCTAGATACCTTGAAGAAAATAAGAGTATTATTAGGATTGATAGGATGTTTTAAAAAATTTATTGTCAAATTAAAGAACATCTAAAAAATTATTGAAGAAGGAAGAATTTTCTTGGACTAAACAAGCAATCAAATATTTTAAAGAACTTAAAGATGCTATGTGTAAAACTCCTCTCTTGGAAACACTTGACTTCACAAAAACCTTCATTGTGGAGTGTGATGGCTTAGGCCATGACATTGGTGTAATTCTGATGCAATAAGGAAGACTCTTACCTTTGAAAGTAGCAAACTTAAAGGAAAAAACTTACTTGTACCCATCTATGAAAAATAATTTTTGGCCATATGACATGCGATTAAGAAATGGTGTCCATACCTAATAGGAAGACACTTCAAAGTAAAAATAGATTGTGATAGTTTGATGTACTTCTTGGAGAAAATACTATATTTAAAAGAGAAACAAAAATGGGTCACAAAAATGTTGGATTATGACGTTGAAATTATCTCCAAAAATGGAAACAAAATATTATGGTAGATGCACTCTCGAGGAAAGAAGAAGACACAAATTGTTTATTATGCGCTATTTCCATTCCAAAATCTGATTGCGTGGAAGAAGCAATGATATAATGAGAGCACGATGAGAAGATATGCAAGACCATTCAACAACTATTGGAGAACCCCAATGCAATAACTTTTTTTATGTGGAAAGATGATTTGTTATGGAAACAAAATTTCTTACACTCATGTTAGAATTATCAACTCAAATTAAAGGTCCTTTAAAAAGTACACACTTCTCTTGTAGGAGGACATTCAGGGTTCTTGAAGACATACCATAGATCAATAGATATTTTTTTGGGAAGGTATTAAAGAAGATGTGAAAACGTTTGTGTTGGAAAGTGTGGCATGCCAACAAAATAAGGGAGAGTCAATCAAGACCCCAGGGATCCTTCAACCATTATCCATGTTTACCCAAACCTAAAGGAAAGAGTATCATTATGGTAGTGGTAGATCAAATGACAAAGTATTCCCATTTTTTTTCTCTATTTCTCATCCTTTTAGAGCAAGTACTACGACATAAGCATTCGTGGAAACAATCCAAAAGTTACATGGAATATCAAAGATTATTATGACAAAGATCCAATTTTCATTGGACATTTTGGACTGAATTATTTTCTTGGTTGGGTACTCAATTGGCTCATAGCTCATATTACCATCCTCAATTTAGAGGGAAAACTAATATTATGAACAAAATTTTAGAAGTATATCTACATTTCTTTGCATCTAATAAACAAACACAATGGGTCAAATGGCTTCCCTTGGCAAAATGGTGATGTAACATATCCTTCCATACCTCATAAAAAATGTCACCATTTATGGCACTTTATGGATATCATCCTCCATCCATCACATCACCCTTGAAAGTGACTATAAAGGATCAATAAATAGAATACCACATACACACCAATAAAGGACAACTTGGTTATGACACAAAATAGGATGAACAAATAGATCAACATTGTAGTGAAAGGGAATTTGAAGTGGGGGATTTAGTATTTGTGAGAGTACAACCATGTAAAAAAATGTCCCTCAAGTAACAAAACATGGTTAATAAATTAGCACCAAAGTATTATGAACCCTATAAGGTGTTGTAGAGGATTGAAAACACGGCTTACAAATTTGAGTTGCCTCCATCTTCACATGTACATCTAGTCTTGCATGTTTCTTTCTTAAAGAAGGTAATTGGTAGAAAGATCCCATTCAAAACTATTCTACTAGATAATAAGGAAGAAGGAAAAATAATTCTAGAACCAAAAACAATCTTTGAAGCAAGGACCAAGTAGTTGAGAAATCGACCAATTACTAAGTACCTCATCAAATGGAAGGGGCCTACCAGTGGAAGAAGTGACATGGTAAGATGAGTTGTTCATGTAAAAATACTCACAGATAGTTAAGTGTTGAGGACAACACTTCTTTGAAGGGGAGGGGCATGTTAAACCCTATAATCCCCATGTTAACCCTAAATCCCCTTATTAAGCCCTATATATTTAGTGATTACATTTCTGTTTTTATATTTCTATGTACGCTAGAACCTCTCATGGTCCCATTTTATTATAATTGTACCCTTTATCTCCTATATATATACTAAGGAGACCTAGTATTTGAATCATAAAAATTTGTATTGTAATTGTATTCATTGTAAAAGTAGTTTCCCCCCTCGAAGATGATTGTAATTATTGATTTTTTATCATTTCTAAAGAGCAAGGTTCATAACATTATCTAATCCATTGGTCATTATATGTTTTAAACGTAAAGCATTCTAATAGTTCATATTGATCCATTGCTTAACACCTGATCATTGATGATTGACTATGAGAAACTCATAAGTATTTTTTTTCCCTTTTGCATTAATATATTTCCTCAAGAGGCCATGTTTGTCGGGGTTGTGGACTTATTTCACTTTTTGAGGGTTTTAACCACATAATACACTAATGTATTAATCTTGACATTTTTTTGTGAATAATTGCTTAAATTATTAAACTTATGTTAAATAATATATTTTATCAACCATAAATTAAGAAGTAATGGTGGTGTATATCTCTCATGCTCTCCTACATAATCATGTGTAACCTTTGAACTTACAAAAATAAGCAATAAAATCTAAAGTCATATTTCAGATGATGGTAATACATAATTTAGGGTTTATAACACTACTCCAATCAATGTTAAATGGTAATAAGACAATCTTACTTATGAAGGAACTAAAACATTCCTTATTTAGTAAAGTTTAAGTTTGGAGAGAGTATTGGAGTTAACGCCAAATGATATTCACAAGGAAGTGTATTATTAGTCCATGCCTATGGCAGAGCAAGGACTATAACAATCGCTTGAGCGTTGACCAACTATTAACTCATTTCTTGACTAAAAAAATTAGCTTAAATTTACTTGTAACCACAGTTTGGATTGGAAAATTCTCTTTCCGAAATTTTTAAACAAACTTTTGAAATTGTCCTCTTATTGCAGACTTCACCTGCCACGATAATAGTAGTGTCAAAGTTATTTTATAGCCAAAGTTATTTTATACAAAGTTCGTTTTTAAAGAAGGTTGGCAAGTCTTTTTATCGCAAGTTTTTAAAAAAAATGTAAGTGTTGGTTCCCTTAAATTATTTTATCCAAAGTGATCAAAGTGACTCAAAATTTTTAAGGCTACTGTAATGTTGCATAAAAATGTGTTCAAAAGGTTTGAAATCGTGATTACACCTGTCATTGCAGGTTGCCGCCACCAGCTCTCTACTACATAACTATCTACGGCTTCTTAATCCTCTTCCATCACTGGTTGCATTTTTCTCATTATCTCGAGGCACTTGCAAGGTTGCATTTTTCTCATTATCTCGAGGCGCTTGCAAAGGCATTTGTGGAGTGATGAGTGACTGATTTTTGCTCAGACGAAGAATTCGGCAATGACTTTCATATTTTTCTTTCATTGCATTTTTCTCATTCCCTAGAAGGACTTGGGAAGGCATTTGTGGAGTTATGAGTGTTTCTTTTTTACCAAAGAAAAAATCCAGCAACACCTCTACAATGCCTTTACATATGCAAGAGGCCGCTGAGTTTATGATTCATCCAAGCGGGTTCAAAAATCATAAACTTTGTTTCAAAACACAAACTTATTAGCACCATCAATTAAATTAGCACAAGTTCAAAAATTATAATTGAATTTCCTCCTATCACGAGCTTGCATTGTAGTGAGTGCAGGATAAAACTATGGATGTTTCAAAATTATCCATTAGCACGGGTCTCAACGGATCAGAATTTTGTATCCAAGAGATATTGTTATAACATTTGCTTCCACTTGCAGACAGATCCGAGCACATGCCCATTGCTGCGGTTGATCTCGCTACAAAATTACAGAAACATGGTACTACTCAGCTTAGAACAATCAGACCAATCTGAATCGCAATTATAGATCCTACAGTTCTACACTTGTTAATGTGTCGTTTCGACAGACAAGGGGCACAAATCCCTTAATATTTGTGTTTGAAATACATATGTATACACAAACGGTTAATGGTTTCAACTTTCCACTAAGGTATACTATGGTTTTTAAGGTATACTATGGTTTTTCAACAATAGGGTTTTTTTTGTATTTCCTAGATTGCAATACATTGTTGAGTCGGTTGTGTTGTTCTTGCAGTAAGTAAATGGGATAACATTTCAATTATGGACAATTACTTTTAAATGAAGCAAATGGAAATGATATATATCTAAATCTCATACATGGGAATTACATTGATTGCAGATATTTAAATTTGTCCTCGATTGTTTTATATGATATGTATATGCATACGCTACTACAATACATTAACAAAAAAAGAAATGCGACTACAGTAACGAAAGGAAGAAATTGGCTTAACGTGTCCTTCTGTGAGGTTAATGTGGGTGTCATTGAAAGCATTGACCTAGGCATAAGCCTGTTTATCATTCTCCATCTCGTTTATCATTCTCCATCTCCAAGGGAGACTTTATCCCTCATGGTTATGGAATTAGATTACAGGTTGTGATTCTATCCTGTGTAATTATCGTAATTATCTAATATGGAGAGACACATAATTATCCTAATAAATAACAGTGAAATTTAATGAAATTACAAAATCTCTGGTAGAATTCCTTAAAAACCTATAGCAAACGCAGTGCCCTTTTGTGAAAGATTTAAGTAACAACACACAACAAAAGTAGATGGCCATCAATCAAGCGCAGTGTTTCGAGGTATCTCTGCGGGTTACTAAAGCAAACAACCTCACAAAAAATACCACATCTGCGGGTTACTAAAGCAAGAAAGCTCACAAAAATGACCACATCCCATATTGCAATGTGTCACTTCACGAGCTACCTATATTGTCTTTTGGCAATGGTACCATTTTTTGGAAATTGCTAATGCACCCTTATGCATAAGTTTCACGAGCTACCTATATTGTTTTTTGGAAATGGTAACATTTTTTGGAAATTGCTAATGCACCCTTATGCATAAGTTTCAATAATGGGGAATTGTCCCCTACTCCACAAGAGGAGAATATATCTCATCATTCATGAGAATATATCTCATTGATGCACTGGATAATTTCGATTTATGTGCACTCCTAAAGATTACACAACCTCTACATGCAATGCACCTTAATTCTAATCTCTAATGAGAACTATGCCTTCCAGATCTACTAGATACAAATAAAGACCCTGTATTCTAATCTCTAATGAGAACTATGCCTTCCCGATCTACCAGATGCAAATAAAGACCAAGTGCCACGAACTTAGCTAGGAAAAGCGCTAAGATTTAGATTTGAAAGATGTGCTGCAAGCAAGTTGGTGTTGTCTTTTCCTATGTACTTAGTATTGCTTTTATAAAGTAGTTTCTTTTATAAAGTAGTCTCTAATCAAAGTAGTCTCTTATATTCTAATCTCTAAGGAGAACTATGCCTTCCAGATGTACTAGATGCAGATAAAGACCCAGTGCCACGAACTTAGCTAGGCAAAGCGCTAAGATTTAGATTTGAAAGATGTGTTGCAAGCAAGTCGGCGTTGTCTTTTCATATGTACTTAGTATTGCTTTTATAAAGTAGTTTCTTTTATAAAGTAGTCTCTAATCAATGTAGTCTCTTATATTCTAATCTCTAAGGAGAACTATGCCTTCCAGATCTACCAGATGTAGATAGAGACCCAGTGCCACGAACTTAGCTAGGCAAAGCGCTAAGATTTAGATTTGAAAGATGTACTGCAAGCAAGTCGGTGTTGTCTTTTCATATGTCCTTAGTATTTCTTTTATAAAGTAGTTTCTTTTATAAAGTAGTCTCTTATCAAAGTAGTCTCTTATATTCTAATCTCTAATGAGAACCGAACCAGTGCCACGAACTTAGCTAGGCAAAGTGCTAAGAGTTAGATTTGAAAGATATGTTGCAAGCAAGTTGGTGTTTTCTTTTCATATGTACTTAGTATTGCTTTTATAAAGTAGTCTCTTATCAAAATAGTCTCTTATCAATAGGCATTGCTGCTACGCAGTTGCCCTTGTTTTATATGGAAGCATTGGAGTTTTATATTGTATTTGGTGCTATTTTTCTATCTAATATGTTGGAGTGGCTCTCCCATTATTAATTATAAAGTCTTATATCTCCTTTTTGTTGTACTATTAAAGATAAATGGAAGCTAAATTTAACTTTGTGCATGGATCATAGTTTTGAATGGTTGAGAAACATTGTACATTAACTTGTTTCCTCATTAGGAAACTATGGAATAAAGTGCTAAGAATGTATGGGTTATGGAATGGTGTCAATTACATAATCTAGAATAAAGGTAAGAGGAAATCAATTTGGGCATTAACACAAACATTGCCATACAAAATATAATCAATTAATATCATAAAATAATTATGGCAAGAATTATTATTGATTAGAGGGCACACTGTAATCTTGTTGACTAATTAAATAATAGTCATAGTTGCTCCTTCATTTGATTAATGAGGATCATGAGTATTAACACAAACATTTCCACACAAAAGATAATCAATTAATATTATAAAATATTATGGCAAGAATTAATAATTTATTAGAAGGCACACTATAATCTTGTTGACTAATTAAATAATAGCCATAGTTGCTCCTTCAATTGATTAATGAGAATTAGAATCATGAGTATTGAGTGGAGTGTACAAAAGATATATTACAGCATATTTGAATAATAATCCATCTAAAGGATTTATTTGGTGTATTTTTGCTTAGTGATTAAAACCAAAGGGATTTGAACTAAAAGTTTTGGTTGATATTGCACTGTCATAGGTTGTTTGTGTGTAACTTGCATTAATAATAGATACATTAACATCAATATTAAAGACAAAGAACTTAACATTATATATAGGTTGTTTGTGTGTAACTTGCATTAATAATAGAGACATTAACATCAATATTAAAGACAAAGAACTTAACATTATATATTGAACTGAGATAAGATTTCAATTCCACAAATCATCCATATTGGTGAAGTGAGCTAGCTATGAGTATCTATTTTATGCAAAAATAATATGACAACATGAAAGTCCACAAAAATCTAGATGTGAATAAATAATTCTTACAGTAACGGTCATCTATTGTCACACCAATTAAGAAAATATGGTAACATTAAAAAAAAAAATTAGATACAAACATTCCCAAATATAAATCTTGAAACATTTAATTATATTGATCATCATTCATCACTCAAACTACTTGCATGATTCATTACTTCATAATTTGTAAGGAATAAGCACCAAATTTGGCTGTGATCTTAAAAATAGATGATGATGATAATCATCATCATCTATGTGATTGAGGTACTTGAAGACATAACTATGTACTTGTGATTCTTAGATACCCAATTTATTCCAATAAGCCAAGTCAAATATTTAGAGATACTCATGTTTATAATCTGGTGATATGATGTCACATGACTTCTAGTTGTTGGTGGTAGTCATGTCGACATTAAAAAGAGTTATGGAATGCAATTAGCTAATGTCATACAAAAAAATATATCCTTTGAGCCTTTAGATTATAAATGTTTTCTTACTTGTGAGAATGAGATGTGGGAACAAAATTTTCTCTTCCCCTACATGTGCAACATTGCACATGATGGCTTGCTTCTCACAAACTAGTTTTATTTTCACATATGTCACACTCCATAGAAATATCATCATTGTGTAATTTATCTTAGAAGAGTTTATGAATTCCGTATTTTTATCTAATGTAGTTTCATTCTAATCCATTTTCAGATATTCATTTTAATGTCATCATTTCTATTTGGATTTACATTGATTAAGAAAGAACTATAATCTCTTTCAAATTATACATATGTTAGCACCTCGTCCTATCGCAAATTGTAGGGATACATTATAATGTACAAATTAAAACAAAAGAAGTTTTATTCTTCATACATGGAACTTGTCTAGCGAGTCTAGAGTTAATTAACAAGACTTTCCTCAACCATGTAAAAAGGAACCATGTTCATAATGGAAGAGCTTTATCAACATACAATGGTGTTATTACTAGGATGCATAATAAATTTGAAGTGTTGATGATATATTTGGATATACAAAATAATTCACAAAATATAATGGAACTTTTCATTTATAAAAACAAAATTATTTAGTCATAGGCAATATTTAATGGTGTTACAGTGTAATTATTTTACAAATAAATAGAAATTGAGCAAAATGGGAATTACACGTAAATGTTTCATTCAAAGTATTGAAGAGAATATATTATGGATGAGTAAAACCAACTACAAACTATGGTTAGATGAGTAAAACCAACTACAAACTATAGTTAAATAAGTCATATTTAATGGTGTTGCATTGCCTGTTAAGCATAAAAAAAATACATTAAAATGTTTCATTCAAAGTATTGAAGAGAATATATTGTGGACGAGTAAAACCAACTACAAACTATAGTTAAATGAATAAAACCAACTACAAACTATAGTTAAATAAGTCATATTTAATGGTGTTGCATTGCTTGTTGAGCATAAGAAAAATACATTGAAATGTTTCATTCAAAATATTGAAGAGAATAAATTGTGGATGAATAAAACCAAGTATAAAATATAGGTAAATACCACCACATAATTATTGACCGTGTTTGGGCATGGAACCATAGTTGAATTTTATTAATTGTTATATAACATTTCCTTTCATAGTTAATAATTTCAATCATGTTCTTGGATTATATATAAAGCATCATTGTATGTTTTATAGTGCAGATATGATAAACTTGAATAACTTTGTAAACTTAATGTGGGTTATTTTAATATAGTACACAAATATAAATTGGGAAAAAGAATAAAGAGTAGTTTTCAAACATGTCGAGGGTCATGCGATATCTTAGGATTTGTAGGTGAACCCAATTTTGATATGCCAGGGAAACAAAATATATTAAACTAGTATTTTGGAGCTTATAGGAGCATTTTTAAATAAAGTTAAATTGGATTAATTCTAAATAAATTTAAATTTAAAAAGATTTTATGAATTATTTGATTAATAGTAAATCTAGTAAATTTTTAGAGTTTATGATTTATTTTTATTTCTTTAAACTATATCATAAAAGAGGGATTTAAACTTTAATTCTCTAAATTTTTATAAATTTCATATCACTAATTAAATTATTTTTAAAACACTTTATAATTCAAATTTAATATTCAATATATAATTCAAATTTTATACATAATATAAATCAGTACTCATAGAAAAACATTATCACCCCTTACTATTCTATACAATAATAATAGAATGCTAACTATGGTTTTAAAATTTTTTTTCACACACTTCGTTAATTGGCACGCCAGTGAATGTAAAAATGTTGTAAAAATAATAATAATAATAATAAAATTGCACATTGCCCTTCAGCCCGCGTGGTTAAGTACAGCAGCTTATTGCCTCCCCACTTGGGTTCAACTCTCGTGCATGTTTTGCAGCATATGTAATTTATTTCAATCCGCTGCTCCACAGCCTATGGTACATGCAATAACTTAGTGTACATGCCATATAACATCCTATCTCGATTAACATATTGGATACTTCTTGTTATTTTTTAATAAACGAATATAAAACTTGTAGGTGTGCTATTATTTAGACTATGAACAAACCTGAAGTCAAACGCTGAACGTATATGTGGGTATTCTTTTAAGAAATTTGGAAAACTAAAGGTTTAATTTTCAATTTTCATTGAAAATGTAAATTGAGAGATAATAATTAATTAATTAATTTTGTTTGAAAAGATTTTGGACAGAAGATATGGCGGGTATAAAAAAATATAAATATTATAATCTGAAAAAATTTAAAATAAAAATAATTATTTTATAAAATTAAAAAAATATTTTATTATTGAGTCGAAAAGTTTATTTTATATTTCAATGTGAAGGTGATGTGTAAGTATCTCTGTGCTTAATTTGGACTTGACACGTGTTTTTCTTAAAATAAAAATAAAATATTCTCTAAATAGAAAAGAAATGTGGACTATAATAACAAAGAATATGCTATACATGTTTAATTAGTTGTATCAAAAAAACTTTTTTTTTTTTTTTTTTTGTAAAGCTTGGTAGGACCTTCTTTTTTTCTATTTATAAAAGACAAGTTTACACCACATATGTGAGATAGGTGGCCTCAACTTGCCCAGTGGGAAACCAAGTCTGTTGGCCACCTATCCTCGTTATAAGCCATTCAAAAATAATATAGTTTCAGGTGATCTACCCAAGCTATATATGTATCTATATCATGATAAGAGTCTAAGTGTCTATCTATCATAAGCATGCATCAGTAAAAGTAAATGTTATCCGCAAGAAACCAAAAAAAATCCTGGAACCTGACTAGTCCTGCTGATCTTCTGAGGCTGACTCCACCGGAGCCGGGTCTTCGGCAAAGTCTCTGGGTATGTCCGCCAGCTCAATAATACAGGGGATGTGCCTTTGAATACGATCTAGGCAGATGTCTTGCTTGCACAACTGGAATTGAATGGTCTGCAGGTCTTTCTTGTAGTTGGGCATGTCTTGGAGGGTCATGGCCATCCCCACTGACATTTGCTCCATGGCCTTCCCCATAAGGCTCTTCATGAGCCAGTATAGGTATAGTGTCTGCTTAAACTGCGTGAGTCTACCCCTAGTATTCCCAGGATCCAGGATTACCTCTTGCCAATTCTCCATTTCCTCTTCAGATTCCTCCTCCTGCTTTATCTTTTCCTCCCAATCTTCTAAAATCTTGCGGATGCCTGCATTCGTTCCTACCCTATACGTTGTTTCTGCTTCGCTGATGAGCCGTTCTACTGGCTTCCTCCCACGCCTAGGTTCCGAGGTGCTCGGGTCTGCTGCTCTAGGCAGCTCCCTCCCCCTTCTGCCTCGTCCTCTTCCACGTGTTGGTCTGGCCATCGCTTCTTTTTTCCAAGCTTGTTCACACACAATATGCATTAGTTCATGGGGCATAGATTCATGCCTTTCTAGGTTGATACTGATTCCCCTCCCCTCACATTTCAAGCCATAATTGCCTCTTCCCAGGTACCCCTCTGCCCAAAGATGTGGTGCCTCTCCTCTGCCTGAAGTGTCAGCACCCCTCACCTGCCTTGCAGTAGCCTCTCCACCTTTCTGATTTTGGCATGTCTCTCCCCTACTCCCGGGGTAATGTCCTGGTGCCCGACTCGAATTATGCTTACGACGCTCACCACCAACCCATCGAGCCAGGTTACCATCACTCCCACTCGCATAGCCTTCCCTCACCCCTCTGTCCTGTGTTGCTTTCGCTCCTCTCTGCCAAGTCGAATTGCCTTCCCTCGCTCATGCTTATCTACAGTCTCCCCTCCCTCCTTGGTAACCCAACTATCTTGCTTAATCGCGGGTGGTTTCTCAAGGTCCCAACCATTTTAGGATTCTCTGTTTCCTAGCTGTTTTGGGTATCTTGCTGCAGGATATCTTCCAGGGGTTTAAGTCTATCATCCTTGGGCTGCATTGGCCATACTCGTTCCATTGGTCCATGTTGTTGGTTGCAGCCCCAGTTGGCCAAGAAATCTGCTGCTTTGTTCCCTTCCCTTCTTACATGTCTGATTACTAGATAATTGAACTTATGAATGAGTTCCCCTATCTCCTGGATAAGGCGAGCTGTCCTCCAACTTTGACTCAGTTTATCCCATGGCGTGCCATTGTTAAGTTTCCTCATGGTGTTGATGACCAAGCTGGAGTCTCCTTCCACTTCCACGTGTTTGTATCCCAATCTTACAGCTATTCTGAGTCCCTATCCAACTGCTGCAAATTTGGCTTCATTGTTACTTGCAATTCCACATGATTCTGCATATATAAGCTGCGTGTTTGCTTGGTTATCTCTGAATATGCCACCTAATCCTGTTGTTCTCGGGTTCCCTTTTGAGGCCCTGTCGAAATTCAGCTTGATGAATCCTTCTCCTGGTAAAGTGAAATGCTTCGAGGAATCAATATTGATCTTTCTCGCTTTCCATGCATTTGGGGCGATCATTTCACTTGATAAATTAAGACAGCGAAGTATTTTTGCTTCATGGGGAGGGACTTTCCAGTCTTCTGGACTCCATTGTTCTGCAAGAATCGTTTCCCTGATGTTATTAACTAATCCTTCCCATACCTGATCTTGTGTTGAAGTTTTGTTTTTGAAGATTTTGTTGTTCCGTTCTTTCCATATGGTCCAGAGGTTGAATCCCAGGGCTAGTCCCCATGCACAATTCAAGACAGGGCTTGAGAAGATGTTGTTCCTCCATATTAGGATTGTTTCTTTTATGCTTTGGCAGTTCCTATCCATTCTTCCAAAGACTCCTTGTATTTGACCCCATTGTTGATTCACAAATGGACATGAGTTCATTATGTGCTCGATGTCCTCTTTGTCTTGCCGACACATCCAATAGAAGGATGAGCCTTGCATCCCTTTTTTCTGTAACTGATCCCAAGTCAGTGTTCTCCCTTTACAAACAAGCCAGAGGAAATGAGCTACCTTAGGCCACCATCCTCCGCTCCAAATTTTTTTCCATAGCAGTGCTTGTCCGTCTTGTTCTTGTTCTGCTTTTAGCTCGTAAGCTTCTTTGATGGTGAATGTTCCTTTTGTTGAGTGCCCCCATCTCAGGATATCCGGGCCCATTCTGATGGTTATTTTTCTTGTGCTCATTTCTTTGTCAAACTCTGCCCCTTGCTCTGTCGCTATACCTTAACCCCAATCTGCTATCTTTTTCCAGTTTCTCCAGTTTCCGGTCCCTTGCCCTTCATTCCAGAATTGTTCTACATAGTGCATATTCCTGTCATTGGTGTATCTATAGATGTCTCAGAGATCCTGCCTGTCTATCAGTTTTTCTCTTTGCTACCATGAATCCTGCCAGAATCTCATTGTTCTTCCATTTCGAATTTCCTAGAAAGCATGCTGGGCAATGATCTCTCAGTTTTGCCTTGCTAAGTTCCATATGGTTGAGCCCTTGGGGGGATCTTTGTACCTGAGGATTTCCTCCGTTCTCTCCGGCATATTATACTTTCTTGTCCAGATTTGTTTCCATAGATCTCCTCCTCCCCCTATCCATCTCCACCAGAGTTTTGCCCCCATAATTTGATTTAAGGTGTAGGGGTCTCGTAAGCCGAGCCCTCCTTCTGACTTTTTCTTTGTCAATCCCTGCCAGGACATAAGAGCCCACTTTTTCTTCTGTTGTGCCCCTCCCCATAAGATTTTTTTGAAAATTTCCACCATTTTGGTGCAAGCCACCTTGGGAGCGGCCATACCTGACAACTGGTAGATTGGAATTGACTACAAAACTACTTTTAGGAGGACTGTTCTGCCCACAAGATTTAGGGATTGGAAGGCCCAGTTCCCCAACCTTCCCTGAATCTTTTGGATAATTTGTTTCCAACCAGCCAATTTTAGGGGGTTTTCCACTAGGAGCATTCCTAGGGATTTTGTGGGGAGGTTACCTATGTTGAATCCCATAATCCTGGCCAAATAGGATTTTACATTCCCTTGGGTATTGAAGAAGAAGGTACAAGATTTTTCCTTGTTGATTTGGGTGCCAGAGGCTTGCATAAAGGTATTCAGGATTTCTTTCATTCTTTGGGCTTCTCTGAGAGAGACTTGGCAGAAGAGCATGATATCGTCCACGAATTGCTGATGTGTAATTGCAAGGTCATTCCCCATTACCCTTAGGCCTTTGATTCTGGACGCCTGGGCTTCCTCCTTGATGTATCTACCCAAACCTTCAGCCGCGATAATAAACAGGAAAGGAGACAAGGGGTCCCCTTGTCTCAGACCCCGAGTGGGGTTGAAAGTACTGGTAGGGGTTCCATTTAGAAGGATAGAAAAAACAGGGGTGGATATCATAACGCTTATCCAGTTTATCCATCTATGGTTAAAACCATACACCCTAAGTATATTCCTTAGATATTCCCAGCTTATTGATCATAGGCCTTGGAGAGATCCAACTTCACCAACATGCCTGCAATTTTCTTGATCTTAAGGGAGTGCACCACCTCTTGGGAAGTGACCAGTCCGTCTAGGATTTGTCTCCCTTCAACAAAGCCTGTTTGTTATAGGGATATAATGATTGGGAGAAGTGGCTTTAATCTTTTGGCGATCAGAGTGGCTATAATTTTATAGATGACATTGCACAGGGCAATGGGTCTAAAACCCTGCGGGTCCTCCGATTTTGATGTTTTAGGAATGAGCGTAATGAAAGTGGAGTTAAGGCTAGGACATACCTTTTGATTTCGTCTTAATTCCGCCACAACCTCCAGGATGTCTATTCCCATGAACAACCACGTGGCTTGGAAGAATTCAGCTGTGAATCTATCCGGGCCTGGGGCCTTATTCTTTTTCATTCCTTTGATGATTTCTTCCACTTCCTCCAGTGTTGTTGCTCTCATCAAGGCTAGGTTCTATTCTTGAGTGACCTTCTAGGGAATGTGCTGGGAGATTCTTTGCATTGCTTCCTTTCTATCCTCTTGAGTTTCTGTTAGGAGATCCCTAAAGTGCTTTACTAGGATTCCCTCCATCTCTTCATGCTGCGTGCTACGATTCCCCTCATCATCTTTAAGTGAAAATATTTTGTTGTTTTGCCGATGTTGGATCATGGCCTTGTGGAAGAACCTTGTGTTCCTCTCCTTCTCTTAACCAATTCACTCTCGACTTCTATTTCCATAGAATCTCCTCTTTCTTTTGCCTTTCCTCCAGTTGACTTATGATCCTTCCCTCTTTTGCTACTGTCTCCTTCGATCTCCCTTCCCATATTATTTTGTGTTGCACATCTATCATCTTTTGGTTTAATTGTTGTTGGTCCTTCATAATGTGTCTGAATTCATCTTTGTTCCATATCTTTATTTTATTTTTTTATTTCTTTGAGTTTTAATTGGAACGTTTGCATGTAGTTCCTCCCCTGTTGTTTGCTCTACATCCACCATAGCTCGATTTTTTTGATGAGGCCAGGATCTCTGAGCCAAAACGCTTCAAACCTGAAGGGGTGGTTTTTTGGGCTGGCTTTCAAGTCCACTTCCAGCCTGATTGGCCAGTGGTCTGAGCCCATCCCAGGGAGAATCGAAGCTTCGATGAAGATGTCTCTTCTCATTACTTGTTCCGATATCAGGAATCTATCTAATCTGGATGCAATCTGTTGGTTCCCCCCTCTTCTATTGTTCCAAGTGTGCATCCCATTTATAATTTGGATGTCAACTAGTCTTTGCTCCGCTATAGTGTCCCCGAAGAGTTCCATATCCGTGTCTGTTCTCCTCATGCCCCCTCTTTTTTCTGCCAGAGAGGTGATCATATTGAAATCCCCTCCCACCACCCATAGGTCCTCAGGGTATAGGCTTCTCATTTTTACTAGATTCTGGAGAAATATCCTCCTTTCCCCTGGTATATGGGGGTCGTATACACCTGTGAGTAGTACCTAGTCATTGGAACCAATGACCCTGAATCTCCCATAGAGGATTTGTGGCATACTAACCCAATCATCGAACCATATTTCTCTTGGGTTCCAAATTATGGCTAATCCTCCCACGCTGCCATTTGCATCTTGTTCGATGACTTGGTACTGGGGTTTATGGTTTTCTAGAATCGCTCTTAGCTTTTTTTCACTGATTTTTGTTTCCTATAGGATCATAATACTGGGTCTATACTTTTTCAATCTCTCTTTGAGGTATCTCTGTTTGCCCCTACTGTTGAGGCCTCTTATATTCCAGGTTGTAATGATCATTTTAACAATTTTGGGGGTTGTTGGAATACCTCTGATAATGGCACCACTCTCCCCGAGTTTACTAGAAGTTCCCCTACCATCTGTATGGAATCATTCATATGTCTTCTTCCCCTTTTCTTTCCCCCTTTTCCTTGTCCTCCTGGGTCTTTCCCTTGTCCTCCTTGGGAGCCTAGGTGTTCTGGTTGGACTATTAAAGTCGTTCCCTGTTTTAGCTTGTATTGCTGAAAGGTTTCTTTATAGAGTTGCTTTTGATCCTCTGGTATGAAGCATTCGTCTAGGTGTCTCCATTCCTATAACAGTCGTTTCATCACTTGCTCCTCCACACTGAAATCTTCTTTCTGGGGATCGATCTCCATTTGATTTTGTTCCACCATTTGCATGTTATTCCCCTCTCCTTCTTTTTCATTTGCTTCTTGTCTCTTTTCTTTCCTTCCCTCGTTTTCCTTTTGCTAAGTATCTATCGTCTCCTTGATGACTTCCTCGTTCATCTCTCCCACCTCCTCTGATTGAAGGGTAGCAAATATATTGAGGTTTCGTTGCTCTAGCTTGTTTTGGTGCGCCTTTTGTGACCTTGCTGGTTTCTGATTTCTTCTTCTTCTGTGAACTTCCTAGAAGTCATCTCCATCCTCTTTTCTAGTCTCCTCTCCTGTCTTCTTTCCTTGCACTTGGTTATCTGGGTTGTTTAGTGGGCAAGCTCAGTACAGGTGCCCGTATTCATGGCATCTCTGACATTTGAATGGGATATGATCGTAGTCCAAGGTTTGTTGCTAGACCTCATTGTGGTATTCGACTTCTATGCAATCTGGTAACGACTCTGTGATATTCATGTAAACACAGATTCTTGCATATGAAGTATACCTACCTTTTCTCATCGTGTCTGCCACTTTGACGAAGGTGCCGATTGAGTTGCCTATTCCTTCTAGAATTTCTGGGTCCCAGAAGTCCATTGGGAGGCCGAAGAGTCAAACCCAGATGGGTGCTGCCAGCATCTTCTCCTGATCCGGGTTATAGCACTCCTCCCAGTGTCTCATAAACAGGATTGCATTGTTGAATAAATAGGTCCATCTTCAAATATCCTCTCCTTATCTTCTAGGTTAGAGAAAATAACCGAGAAGAACCCTTTCGCCCCCAGTTTGAGATCGATATGCCCCTTTGGCTGCCATCGTTGCTGAATCCACTTTATCAGTTCTTTCTCAGTTGGCCATGCCCCTATGAACTTATAGATCAAGGCATGATCCTTCATATATCCTCTGTACTCCTCCAGCTTGTTATTTGGTATTACGAATCTAGGTTTTTTGGAAGCTCTGGGCAGGCATTTTCCTCCCAGTCCGGCCTACCATTTCACTCCCATTATAGGTAGACCCTTTCCTCATTTCCTGTTTCCACTAGCTGATCCCTGGTTGCTTGTCTCACCTGCGGCAACATTTCGGTAGGAGGGGATCTCTCCCCCCCCTTCCATTCCACTCATTCCTCTGTCAGTCTTTTCCTTTGTCGTTTCCTTCTTCCCTTTTGCTGTGCGTGAAGGTGCAAGACCGTTAGCCCCTACCCACGCTGTTCTAGCTTCCAAGGTTTGCAAGACTGTCAGGTGCATCCCGTGAATGAAAACCCTAGCCGCGCTCCATCCTCAGTCTCTCCGTCCGCTCCAGAGCCTGACCATCAACCAATTAATTTTCTTCTTCTTAACATAATGGTTATCGTATCAAAAATACAATTTAAACAAAGAAAAAATACACATTTTTTTTTACAATCTAAAATAAGTTTGCACCTGAAGAAATTTGATCCCTTTCAGCTCATGTTAGATCTATGCTTAAAATGGATCTATGTTGGTTATAAAAACAAAATAAATATTTAATATTTACATAATATAAATATAATTTTTTATGGATGTTGGCTGCTCAAGAATCAGTATCTTGAAGAAATTTTTAGTGTTTGTAGCGATTATCCAAACACATTTACAATTATGCGATGGCTCTCCACGCTTGTCTTTTTTATCATAGATCCGAGGCATATCTTGAGTCAAAGCATGAAGTTGCTCAAGTATTCCCAAGTTTCGATGCCATGAATGTGGGAATGAATGCTGCAGGGTTCCAACTAGGTGGGTCAGAGTATTTTTTCTTTGAATCCTTTGTTTGGCCAATGGTTTATGCAGATCCAGTGTCATTATCATGATCTACACCCTCCCATCGTGGATATGTTCATAGAGAAGAAGGAGCTTTTCGTAAAGGAGAAAATTTTTCATGGAATGGGTTTTCAGGATCAATTTTGTGCCCCTCGACCACAGATCTGTTACTTTCAACCAAATCTATAGGCAAACCATGCAGAAAGGAGATCTTAAAGCCTAGATATGGATTCATCAATTACACATCTGACCAAAAAAACTTCAGAGCAGGTAGATTCGGGGATGAGATAGTAGAGGAAGGAAAATTTACAATTTTTTATAAAAATATTAAATGGGAAATTCATCATTTATTGGATTCAGGAACGAGATTGGTGGAAAATTTGAGGTATACTATCCAATCCCACATGGGTATACCCACAAGTCTTTAAGTGCTTGTATATGAGGGCAAGGTGATTCAAGATCAACATTCGGTGGAAGCTTATGGAGTGAGAAAGGGCTCCACTATTTCTTTGAGCTTGAGCATGAGGGGAGGGTCATCCAACCTAAACTTAAAGAAACCCAATGGATCCACATCATTCAAAGATGTTCTTAAAGGGAATATTGACGCTCCAATCAAATCAGATCCAAATCTCAATGTTCCTAGCCCCTACATTGTGGAACAATGAAATCAAGCTCTAGAAATGACGGTAGATCTCTCAGAGGTAATAATATTAGCTCAATCTTCCAAGCCCAAGAAATAATATGCAAATTTAATGGCCTTTGACCAAAACCAATGGATCTATTTTAGTGGATCTTTCATATTTGTACAATAAATTGTGATATTCATTTATGTTCCTCTAACAGCCCTAGTAAAAATTCCATGTAATAAAAGTTAATAAAGGCAAAACTAATAACCGCGGTTGATAAGACACTTATTCCAGGCTTAATGTTGGGAAAAACATCCTAGTGGGTGTTCATTTGGTTTATTATGGCTAAGGAAATTGGCAAAGGCAATGGCTAAGGATTTGGAAAGGCAAAATGGCATTTTTGGCACATGTATTTATGAAAATAATGGAAATTAGGAGAAAAGGAAGGTGAAAGATCATAGGTTGCATGTGAGGAATAAATTGAAGGAAAATAATGGAAAATGAAGAAAATAGATGCCTAATTGATAAAAAGGATTCCGAGGATCAATTTGTAACCTTTCGTCAGTTCAATTTTGGAGCTCTCTCATTATTCTCTCTCTCTCTCTCACTCTTTAGACACTTAGTGTTTTCTTGGAGCACTTTGCATTGGCTCGAGAAAGGAAAAGAAGGGAAGAGGAAGGAAAAATCAAGGAAGGAAGAGCGATATCAAGCAACTACAGCGTTGTCATGGCATGGATTTTTCCAAGTGTGACAGTTTTTTCAACCTAGCCTTGCCATTTCTGGATAGCCATGGTGTGATGGGGTTCTCATATTTTGGTCGATATGGATTGTCGGATGGATTCAAGGATGAGTGAGGTGGATCTCCGAATGATAGAGCACATGGCCTAGTGGTCCCTAAACTAGACTGTGATCACGGTAAAGCCATTGCCCTAGTGACCCCTAAGCCAAACTATGGGTTGTAGTAAAGCCATGATTGTGTTGCCTCGGTTGGACTAGGAATCCTTTTCAGTGAATGGTGGGATATACGATAAAGCATAGAGGTGGTTGCCCTTGATTAGGCCTAGGAATCCTTTTCGGTGAATGGTGGGATATACGGTAAAGCCTAGAGGATGGTGTCTTGATTTAGGGCTTATTGTTCCCTATATCAGACTGTGGATTGCGGTAAAGTCTAAGACACTAGGAGACAGAAAAAGTCCTCATGGCATAGGTGGAAAAATCTAGTGGCATCCATGCTTTTTTGGCCTAGTGATCTGGTGGAGATCATGGTAAAGCCTGTTATTACATGTTCATTGTGTTGGCCTAGTATTCAGTGTGGATTGCGGTAAACCATGGTTTCTATTGATAAGCGTGAGGTGGTTTAGCCTTAGGATTCCCTGGTTGGTTCTTTTGGTTTGAGTCCCACATTCATGCTTGGAATATGGCACGAAGGTGTATGGATAAAGAGAGATTTGGCTCAACCATTCTATGGTCGGATGAATGCGGTAGTCTCATCCCGGGTTTGAATTTTGCATCATTAATATGAGGTTATTTCTCCTTGTATTTATATGAGTATTATACTAGTTTATATGTGGATCATATGGCTATGATTTCATTGGTATTTATCTTGCTATTATGTATGTGTTTTATGACAATGGTTATGTATGGCTCTCTTCATGTTTTTACTTGTAAATGAATAAACAATGTATCTATGACCTAATAGATGATAATGTAGCAAAGGATATGAGTGAAAAATGGTCCTTAGCAATCCTCAGATAAGTATGAGATCCCTATGCTTAAATATGTTGTTTACACTTGTAGATTACATATTTGTGATATGTTTGATGAAATGTCTGTCATGGCTAGTAGGGGTCCGGTTAAGGGCTCGTTCAAGTATTTATTTTTGCATCATTGTTTCCTTGTTATATTACTATTTTGAAGGTTTCATTTAATTCTAGGCAGTGACCTGGGTTCTGGGCTTGAAAAAGTGGCTCAAATCTTGGGGGCGCTGGCATTGCAAGCAAAATAGTCCCTAGACACTGGTATGCCTTGTCATGAGAGCATCCAGAGCCTCTTAGACACTGGAAGGCTTATAACATGAGAGCGTCTAGAGGTCAAGTGGTCAAAAACTTAAATGGGACACAGGGGCTAGCTACTTGAGTAGTTGGGATGGTTCCTAAGAGTCTTGCCGCTGATGTGGAAGGTCTGTATGTTGTGTTTTCATTGATTCCACTTCCTTAAGCTCACATAGGAGGCTGAACCTAATTATAGTAGTCTCTTGTCACATGTTTACCTCGGTTGGTCGATTACTTGGGTAGATGTGAGAGGAGGGTGTTAGTGAGTGGCATCAGAGCATGGTTCACCCCTCAGACTGGATGGGCAGTGTGTTGGTAATGCATTCATGTCGGTTATGTGTTTCTTATGCTTGTAATCCATGTGTTTGTTGCATATGCATGATGTCAGTCATGGTTGTAGTGATGTCACCATGTGAAAGGGGGTGTTGTTATTATGAAGCATGTCGTCATGAGTGTATGATTGGTTACATGTTGTTTATGCTTGTGTATTGTCAGTGTGCGTTAGTATGGTTGTTGTTGTCATGCATGAGGTCATGGCATGTGTAGTTGATATGGTCATGCATTGATGACTGGACTCTAGCTAGATTGATGGTAACATGGTTATGTGCTTATGTATCATATGTCTATATGCTGTTATGATTATGTTTATACATGTATCACGCTGATTTGTTTATCTTGTAGATGAGATATTCTCCCCAAATTATGCTAAGGTAAGTTGGTTTTTGTGAATTGGTTTAGCTGACATAGTATGCCTTGTAGGAAAGAGACCAAAATGACTAGCAAGATGGTAGACTACAAAGACTCTCCATATAAATCATATGAGCAACATGATGTTGGACACTCTTTTAATTTTGTAGACACATTGAGAAGCTTGAAGGAAGAAATAAGGAGTTGTAAGGCAGACAATGACAAGGTCATACATGCACAAGAGAAACAAGCAGAGGGTAATTCTATACTTCTTCAGAGTTTGTCTTAATTGGAGCGACAAGGGCCACTTCAGATCAGCCATGGATAGGATGATAGAAATAATAGGGCATATGGCAGTAGGTCTCATAGTGGTCACATTTTAGATAGAGATGACATTATTAGAGATGACAAGTTGTTGGATACTCTGGATAGGGGAGGTGATGGATACAGGTACTCTTCTAGTTCTGGTTCTGATAGGCATCATGATCATCATCATTATCATCCTTACAAGAGGAGTGATATGGGATACTTGCCAAATGAGTTTAAGAAAGAAAAGACACCTACTTTTGATAGAGACTTGAAGAAACCAGAATATGCAGAGGCTTGGATACTTGGGATGAACAAATTCTTTGAGTTGCATGAGTACACAAAAAACATGAAGGCCAAAATTGCTATCTTCAACTTGAAAGGTAAAGCAAACATTTGGAGGGAAGATGCGAAGCGGGTCAGAGACATCAAGACAAAGGACTTGAGTTGGCATGAGTTCAAGAGGCTTTTAAGGAAGAAGTACTTGTCAGAAAGATACTACGACAGTAAAGCCAAACAATTCTATGAGCTAAAGATGGGATCAATGATAGACGAAGAGTACACGACTAAGCTTTTGGAATTATTGAGGTATGTACCAAATCTTAAATATGAGAAGGCTAAAGTTCAATGATTTTCCAGTAGATTTCCATTAGCATTTAGAGATCAGATTGAGTATGATGAGCCTTGGTAACTTGAGGAGGTTATTGTTGAAAAGTGTGCAACAAGAAATGCTTGTTGAGATTGCAACAAGATGATGGAGCTTAGTGAAAAGAGTCGCCTTCACTAAGTGGGCCCGCAGGCTATTTTTGGCGCAAGCTATTTTTAGACATATGGATCATGTCTATGGATTGCAGGTTGCTGTTTATGGATGATTGATCAAGTTGGGAAAAAAATAGATGGACTTCTATTTTTGATGAAAGTGTGAGTGATCACAGTGTGAGTGATCAAAGTCAAAAATAGAAAAGTCAAATATTATTATCTCACAATAATATTTGGACTATAAACTTAAACTTATTCTCTTGGAGCACTTCAGGATGAGCTACGAAAGTGGTACATGCAGATCCTAGAGGGAAATACGTGTTTACCTATGGGATGACTAATATTTGCATGCATGACTTCAGTTAGAACTCAATCAGTTGAGTTTGGTGCAGTTGATGGAGTTGTGCTCAGTTTAGCTTTGTTAAACTGGTTGTATTTAGTCTAACTGGAAAATAGACTAGAGATGAGTTGGGTGAATTAGTTATTAATTAATTCACAAGTTATTAACTCATAATACAACTAATGAATACATCAGTTAACTCAGTTGCATGTCAGTGCATGTTCAGTTCAGCAGGGACAGGTGTTAGAGAATCAGATTGCTATTAGTTGTGACTATAGTTGTGCACCAGATCTTGCACAATAAAGGGATTGAGTATTCCAATGAGTTTGCTTACGTATTTTCCCAGTATTATAGCCTTTTCTCACGTCCAACAAAGTGTGAGTGATTATTTTGAGGTGAAATACGAGTTTGGGAAGCCATTCTCATTAGTTCTTGAGCTAGTATTGAGCAGTGGAGGCAGGCAAGCAGTGGAATAGATTTGGAGATCAGATCTGAGCTGTATTGTGTGTAACAGGTGGAGATACTTGTGAGAAGTATTATGCTTTGTATTGTTACATGATTCAATCAATATAATATACAGATAGTGTGGGGTTTTTAGCGAGATGCTTTCCCCGGGATACATACTGTGTTTATGAGTTTGATTGATGCTTCTATGTGCGCCTGTGAATGTTTCTGCTTCTGTAAATTGATGATCAACGTAGAGGAGATTATGTATTATACATGTTCCGCTTATAATTGTATGATTAGGATAATCTCTGTGAATATGTGTTAAATTATTCAAAATTTCTACATGGTATCGGAGCTGCTTGATTTGTAGAAGAGATTTTTACAGGATATCAAGCGAGGATTGATCATCAGATCTACTATTCAGGAAGTGTTTACATTCTATTTCTTCAGGCAGAGTCTGTAATCGGGCCAGGTAGCCTCTGGATTCATCCTTCTTTTGGAAGGTGAGATATCCAGTGAATGCCCATACAGTCGAATCTCTGTACAAGAAATATTGTGTTCTCACGAATTCTAGATCAGAGGTGGTTGAGTTTTTGAGCTGGTGGAATTCGAATTTAATTCCAAAGCAAGAGATAAAACTCAGAAACATTCAGTGTGAGAATGGAGACAGTATGCCCCAGTATCTCACGAAGTTCATCCAATGCCGAGATGAACTGGGAAGTGTGGGGGTGACTGTCGGATGAGGATGGTAAGTCTAGCACTCCTTGACCTTCCTAAGAGTTGGCATAGCTACCAGGACTCGGTGAATGGAAGGGAGAAACTGGCAAATTGGGAACGACTATGGTCGGATTTGATGCAGGAGGAGATTAGACGGTGCACCAGAGACAGTTCTTCATCCATGCAGGATGAGGAGAACTGTGCCTTAGCGAGTAAGGCGAAGAAGGGGAAGGAGAAGGTTTCTCTTTTTGAATCTAGTTCTTCTAGTGATGGGAAGAAGGTTGACAAGGTGAAGGTGAGATGCTTTCGTTGTCATGAGATTGGTTCATGGGTCAGGAACCTGTATGCTCTTGAGGTTCAAGATGCATGCAAAGCCTTGAGCAGCGAGGCAACTGATGGAGACTTGGTGGTTGAGAGGGAGCGTATATTACCTCTCAACATGCAGAGCCAGAAGAAGTCTCAGACGATTGTGGAGGAGCCACGATTGGTGCAGCAGCTTCAGGAGATTGTGGAGGAGCCACAATAGGGGAAGCTAAGAGGAGATCGAGTAGAGACATCTACTCATCCAGAGACCTCCAGTAGGGGGAAACTTCAAGCCAGGTGGGCTGAGGGATCACATGCAGCCATACCTCCAGGTAGGAGGTGGGGTGATGTGGATTGATCATCCCAAGGAGGAGGGGCAGGATCCTTGAGGTACCCAACCTCTTGGATGAGACCTTGCTACAGGAGCCCCGATGTGTAGTAGCAGGAACTGACTGATTGGGTAGAGACAGATGCAGATGGAGCGGCAGAGAGAGCGACAGTGCAGGGAATCCCAGGACAGCGCATAGCTAGCAGGCTGTAGCAATGCGAGAGGCACAAGTGTTTTGCACAGTGCTAGGTGGCACAGAGAGGTGTGCAATGGTGCGAGATGCATGGAGATGTTGCAGTAGCGCAGATGTCAGAGAGGGAGCACTTGTCAGCAGCAGGTAGAGCTTCAGCATCAGAGGGTGTTTCTATCCCAACGGGGAAGTCAGTTGGGAGGTGCAGTGCGGATGCAATGCTAGGAGATAGAACCAGCAGCAGCACAGATGCAGTCAGAGATCAAAGTGACAGAGGCTAGAGCAGTCAGATACTGAAGAGCACAGAGATGCAGAGTTTCAGTCCACAGAGGCAATAGCAGTCAGAGACTTTGATGACAGAGCAAGTGGACCGGCCAGATGTGTTGCATGGAGAACATTCCAGAGTTACAGGATTGGGTTTGAGAGGAAGCCTTTCTTGTTGAGAGGGATTGTTGAAAAGTGTGCAACAAGAAATGCATGTTGAGATTGCAACAAGATGATGGAGCTTAGTGAAAAGAGTCGCCTTCACTAAGTGGGCCCGCAGGCTATTTTTGGCGCAAGTCTATTTTTAGACTATGTCTATTTTTAGACATATGGATCATGTCTATGGATTGCAGGTTGCTGTTTATGGATGATTGATCAAGTTGGGAAAAAAATAGATGGACTTCTATTTTTGATGAAAGTGTGAGTGATCACAGTGTGAGTGATCAAAGTCAAAAATAGAAAAGTCAAATATTATTATCTCACAATAATATTTGGACTATAAACTTAATCTTATTCTCTTGGAGCACTTCAGGATGAGCTACGGAAGTGGTACATGCAGATCCCAGAGGGAAATGCGTGGTTACCTATGGGATGACTAATATTTGCATGCATGACTTCAGTTAGAACTCAATCAGTTGAGTTTTGTGCAGTTGATGGAGTTGTGTTCAGTTTAGCTTTGTTAAACTGGTTGTATTTAGTCTAACTGGCAAATAGACTAGAGATGAGTTGGGTGAATTAGTTATTAATTAATTCACAAGTTATTAACTCATAATACAACTAATGAATACATAAGTTAACTCAGTTGCATGTCAGTGCATGTTCAGTTCAGCAGGGACAGGTGTTAGAGAATCAGATTGCTATTAGTTGTGACTATAGTTGTGCACCAGATCTTGCACAATAAAGGGATTGAGTATGCCAATGAGTTTGCTTATGTATTTGCCCAGTATTGTAGCCTTTGCTCACGTCCAACAAAGTGTGAGTGATTATTTTGAGGTGAAATACGAGTTTGGGAAGCCATTCTCATCAGTTCTTGAGCAGGTATTGAGCAGTGGAGGCAGGCAAGCAGTGGAATAGATTTGGAGATCAAATCTGAGCTGTATTGTGTGTAACAGGTGGAGATACTTGTGAGAAGTATTATGCTTTGTATTGTTACATGATTCAATCAATATAATATACAGATAGTGTGGGGTTTTTAGCGAGCTGCTTTCCCCGGGATACATACTGTGTTTATGAGTTTGATTGATGCTTCTATGTGCGCCTGTGAATGTTTCTGCTTCTGTAAATTGATGATCAACGTAGAGGAGATTATGTATTATACATGTTCCGCTTATAATTGTATGATCAGGATAATCTCTGTGAATATGTGTTAAATTATTCAAAATTTCTACAGTTATTGGGAAATTGAAGCATTGCTATGAATAGTCAAAGCGTAAGAATGAATCTCAGAAAGGATGGAAAGGAAAGGATAAAGGTAAAGGTAAATGGAAGTCGAAAAGAACAAGGCCTTAAAATGTATATGAGAAAGAAAATGTGGCACCACATAAGAGGTTCAATGCAGCTAGACAAAGACATGAGTCACAACAACAACATAGAGGTGATGGTTGGACATGTGGCAAGGAGCATATTAAGAGATTTTGTACACATAATAAGGGTTGCATGCCTCATACATATAGTGCGCAAGAGGCACATATTGTTAGGGATGTTGGTCAGAGCGTTACTCGTATTTATGTGGCATTGGATAACAAACAGGCAGACCATCAGGCATCTATCATTGAGATGGACAGTAAGCATTGTGATCACGTTATTTCTATTTTGATTGACCCTGGATCCAATTATAGCAATGTTAGTCCTAACTTGGTGGATAAGTGTGGTTTGAGTAAGGAATTGCATGCAAAATCTTGGTTAATGCAGTTGGCTATAGGTACAAAGAAGCGAGTTCATCATTGGGTAAGAGCTTGTGCATTTGATTTGAATGGTATGCCTACTACAACATATTTGAATGTATTACCATTGGGATCATACAATATGTTGTTGGGCATGTATTGGTTGTACCTTTATAGAACTAAGGTGGATTTTTATGACAAAGCCATTGAGTGTGTGGATGATAATGGGGAACCAAGAGTCTTGCAGGGAAAGAAGAAAGCCACATTAGTTAGGATGGTGACAACTATGCAGGAAAAGGGCAGTCGTAGGAAATGATGTGTGTTATTCATAGTGCACATTTCTAGTGACATGGGTAAGGAATTTGAGGATGCAGATGTTTTGAGGAGGTACCCAGTTCTAGAACAGTTTCAAGATGTGTTTCTTGAATATATTTCAGAGTTCCCACCTCACAGGGAAGTATACTTTTCTATTGAGTTAGTGCCAGGGGAAGCTTCAACATCAAAAGTACCTTACATGATGAGAACACTTGAGTTGGTAGAGTTGAAGTTGCAGTCGAAGGAAATGTTGGACAAGGGATACATTAGACCAAGTGTATCACCTTGGGGCACACCAATATTGTTTGTAAAGAAAAAAGATGGTACTCTTAGATTATGAATTGACTATAGGAAGTTGAACAAAGTGACCATCAATTGTAGGTATCTATTACCGAGGATTTATGACTTTTTCAATCAGTTGAAGGGAGCAACAGTGTTCGCGAAGATTGATTTGAGATTAGGATACCACCAGGTACACATCAAAAGAGGAGGACATTTACAAGATAGCTTTCCAGACCCGATATGGGCATTATGACTTTGTTGTAGTTCCATTTGGTTTGACTTATGCTCCAACTACATTTATGTTCTTGATTAATCGTGTGTTGCATCTGTATATGGATAATTTTGTTATTGTGTTCATTGATGGAATATTGGTATATTCTAAAAATGAGGAAGAGCATGCCGAGCATTTAGCAACAGTGTTGAGGTTGATGAGAGAGGATCAAATGTATGCTAAGCTCAATAAGTGCAACTTCTTCCAAATTGAGGTACATTACTTGGGGCATGTTGTCTCCAAGGAGGGCATTGCAGTAGATCTAGAAAAGATAAGGGCCATCATGGAGTGATTAGCTCATATATATGTGGATGAGGTGAGATATTTCATGGGGTTAGCAAGCTATTATAGGAGGTTCATCAGGAAATTCTCACATATTTCTTATCCTATTACATCATTGTAGAGGAAAGGTAAGAAGTTTGAATGGACAGAGGAGTGTGAGACTAGTTTTGAGAAACATAAGCAGTTGTTGAAACATGCTCCAGTGTTAAAGATTGCAGATCTAGACAAGGAGTTTGTAGTATGCACATATGCTTGCAAGAGAGGACTTGGTGGGGTCCTTATGCAAGATGGATAGGTGGTATGCTATGAGTCACAAAAAATAAATGAGCACAAGTGGAACTACCCGACACATGATCTTGAGTTAGCGGTGATCATACATGCATGATTGAAGATGTGGAGGCACTGTCTTCTTACTAGGAGGTTTGTGCTGATGAGTGATCACATTGGGTTCAGGTATTTGTTTGACCAACCAAATATGAATGCCAAGCAAGCTAGATGGTGGGACATGATCAATGAGTTTGAATTCGAGATCAGGTACATTAAAGGAAAGGAGAACAGGGTGGTAGATGCTCTTAGCAGGTGGGTACATGTAAATCACTTAGCAGCTATGAGCTCCTATGGGACAAACTTACAGGATAGGATCTTGTAGGCAGGTCAGTGAGATGTCAGGTATTTGGAGATTATGCATAGGTTGTAGTAGAGTGCAGGTACATGTATAGGTAGTAGTATAGGTACATGTACAAGTAGTGGTACAAGTACAAGTACAGGTGAAGGTGTACAAGATGTGGATTATTTCCTTACAGTAGATGGATTGGTTAGATTCAGAGAAATTATATATGTGCCAAATAGTAGTGAGCTCAAGAAGGTGATCTTGAGAGAATTTCATGCAAAACCATATTCGGGTCACCTAGGCTAGCAGAAGATATTGACCGTAGTGAAGAAATTTTATTATTGGTCGAATCTGAAGAAGGATGTAGCAGAGTTTGTGGCTAGGTATTTCTATTGTTAGCGTGTGAAGGTAGAGTGTAAGCATCCAGGTGGACTGCTACAATCGATTTTGATTCCGAAATATAAATGGGAGGTCATTTCCATGGATTTTATAAAAGATTTTTCGAGAATAATGAGAGAACACAATTCCATCATGGTTGTTGTGGACAGGTTGACAAAGGTTGCACACTTCATTCGAGTGAATTCTACATTCTCAGCTAGCGATGTAACACAAGTATTCATCAGAGATGTGGTTAGATTGCATGGTGTTCCAAAGAAGATTATGTCAGACAAGGATGCAAAGTTCACTTCCAAGTTTTGGAAGGAATTGTTTACAGGTTTGGGCAGAGGGTAGGCCTTCAGTACAACTTATCATCTGTAGATAGATGGATAGACAGAGAGGGTCAAGAGGATATTGGAGGACATGTTGAGGATGTGCATGATGCAACAAAAATGAAAATGGGAAGAGTATTTGCCACTGGTAGAGTTCTCTTATAACAATGGGTATCAAGAATCTTTAAAGATGAGTCTGTTTAAGGTCTTCTATGGGCGGAGTTGCAATACTCCCATCAATTGGAGTGATCCAGTTAACAGGGTGTTGATTGGGCTGGACATGTTGGTGGACATGGAACATGAAATGAAGGTTATAAAGAAGAATAAAAGGGCAACACAGGATAGGCAGAAGAGCTATGCAAATCTGAACAGATTGTTCAAGGAATTCCAGGTTAGGGAACATGTGTACTTGCGCATCAAACCAAAGAAGAGATCCTTACGGATTGGATCATGTGCCAAGCTAGCACCACGGTTTTGTGGACCCTTCAGTATTATTGAGAGGATTGGTCCAATAGCCTATAGACTTGCATTGCCTTTGACAGTAAAAGTCCATGATGTTTTCCATGTGTCATTACTTAAGAAGTATGTTAAAGATGTTGATCATGTGATTGACTTTTCTGTATTGCAGTGGATAATTCCAGCTTGAGCCATAGTGTATATTGCAGAAAAAGGTGCTCATGCTTTGGAACCGAGATATTAAGCAGGTTAAATTTCCATGGAAGCACTTTGGGCCTGATGAAGCTACATGGGAGATGGTGGATCATATGCAGCCTATGTATTCTTCATTGTTTTCCGTTTGAGGCAAAGCAATTTTGGTATGATGTCGGCATATGCTTTGCCATATGTTTTGGTGTGATGTTTTGATATATGTACATATGTATATGATGTAAATACCGCCATGAGCTAAGTTATAAAGCTCCAATAAGCGGTATGGGTGTCATGTCATTATAGTTGTTATGTTGTCATGTTGGTTTTCTTTTCAACAGGGTGATTATTGTAAATGTTGCATTGAGCTATGATATAAAGCTCCATGAGAATTATGTTTTATTTCCAATGGTTTTGCTGAGGTATATGTGTGATTGAACACTGAGGACAGTGTCCCCCAAGGGGGAGGATTCTGTAACAACCCTGGTGAAAATTCCATGTAATAAAAGTTAATAAAGGCAAAAATAATAACCACGGCTGATGGGGCACTTATTCCAAGCTAAATGTTGGGTAAAACATCCTAGTGGGTGTTCATTTGGTTTATTATGGCTAAGGAAATTGCAAAGGCAATGGCTAAGGCTTTGGAAAGGTAAAATGTCATTTTTGGCACATTTATTTATGAAAATAATGGAAATTAGGAGAAAACAAAGGTGAAAGGTCACAGGTTGCATGTGAGGAGGAAATTGAAGGAAAATAATGGAAAATGAAGAAAATAGAAGCCTAATTGATAAAAAATCTTATGATGATCAGTTTGTAACCTTTTGTCAGTTCAGTTTTGGAGCTCTCTCATTATTATCTCTCTCTGTCTCACTCTTGGACACTTAGAGTTTTCTTGGAGCACTTTGGCATTTGATCAAGAAAGGAAAAGAAGGAAAGAGGAAGGAAAAAGAAAGTAAGGAAGAGCAGGATCAAGCAGCTACAACAATATTCTTTGCAGGTATCGATTTGCATGTGTATGATCCAGGTGGATATTGGTGGCCACCCGCCAATTCCACTTGGACCTCCACCATTGTTTCTTTTAGTTTTTCAGTTTCCTTAATTGTAGCACAATTTACTATTTTTAGCAGTTTTTCAGGTCCTAAACTTTTGGAGCCGTTTTGAGGTCCTAAACTTCCGGAGCCATTTTGAGGCCCTAAACGATGTTTTTTGGCAATTTATTGCTAGTGATTTTTTGATAAAATCGTATTTTCCGTCGTATTCCTCGGAGAGATCTTTCCAACCGGGTATCAAGCATGTCAAATGGAGATAATATGACCAAGTCACAACCTTGGGAAGTTGGCTGTCCAACTAACCCCAACGGGGCCCATAAACTCTTGGTGTTACATCTCCTCGGGTTATGGTTTTGGTTGTTTAGAGTTTTCTCTTATTGTTCAATCATAAAAAGGCCCTTGAGCCTCATTGTAACATAGTTCAGAGGCATGTAGCTGCCACATCTCTTCTCAGAGATAAGCTACCATCGCTCGAGCTAGTTCATTTCCATTCTGTTTGTAAGCATATTTAAGTCTTTTACATTAATGAAATGAAGTATTGTTTCTGCTGCATCTTTGTATTTATGGTTATATCTATAATTTGTTGTGTTTCTATTTAAATATGGATCAGTGGTATCAGAGCGGTCTGCTCTTTCTCTGTTTTTCTTTGCATGTCCCCAACAAGGTCGGGATATAAGGAGTTAGGGCTTGAACTGGTCGAATATTTGCAAGACCAGCCTTGCAAATCCCGACGGCCTCCCATGGCAGATGAAAAGAAATATGAGGGGGTAGGAGATCCTATCAAAATATTACTTGAAGAGGCCCTCAAGCAACAAAGGAATGCAATGATGGACAAATTTTCCCAGATCCTTTAATGGCTACCCAGGGGTGACACATCTACTTCTAGTAGCTACTATGGAAATGCCACACCCTTTAAGGTACAAGTCAACTTTGACATTCCCATATTTGAGGGTTAGATAGATGCAGACACTATAGATAAATGGTTAAATATGATATAAGGGTATTTTTATGTTCATGATTGTTCAGGCCAGGAAAAGATTAATTTTTCTCTTCTTAAATCCGCCCCCCACGTGAAGGACTGGTGGGAAACCTACTGCAAGCAGAAGGATGAAAGTACGACCTCACTGTTTACACCCACACCCTCTTGGAATTCATTCCGAGATGCCATCAAGGCACAGTACTACCTTGTTGGAAGCTATGAGGCTAAATACATAAAGTGGACCACGCTGCGGTAGGGAAGGGACCAAGACGTGCCAGAGTTTACCAATATTTTCATACCCTTCGCACAAAGTTGGGTATCAAGGATTCTAAGCAGCATTTGGTACTCAAATACTGTGGCTACCTACACAGGTACATCCAGGACGAGATGAAGTTCCTGGACATCTCCTCGCTTGGCACAACGTACTGATACACTGTCAAGGTCAAGTAGAAGTTTAAACAGAAGAAGCGAGACTTTGAATTTGTGAATCCGAAGCAAGGGAAAGGTGCCCCCGAACCAAAGAATAAAGGAAAAAGCCAAGGCCGGGTGGCCTAGGACAACCTGCCAAAGCTACAAGCAAAGAACAACACCGTGAAGGCGAAGAAGGACATAAGAAAGTGATGTGAGTTCCATAAGAGCTCCACTCACAACACAAGTGAGTGTCGGGCCAAGCAGTCACTTGTGGCCGAGCTAAAGGCTTCAGAATCAGATGTATGTTCCGACTCCAAGTCAGAACCTAACAAGGGGAATGACAAAGGGAGGCAGATTATCGATGTGGAGCCCAATGCCACTGTTGCCACCACGAAGATCCAGAAGGAGAAACCCGAAGATTCAGAGGAGGAGGAGCGCCTCTTCGACTCCTAGATGTGGGTAAAGGGTTCCCCACTATAGTTCATTGTCGACAGTGGGAGCCAAAATAACCTCATTTCGGTAGAGGTCGTGAAGCGGCTAGGCTTACCCACCATAACACATCCCCAACCATACACCATCGGGTGGCTTCACCAAGGACGGGATCTTTGCGTGAGCCAGAAGTGTTGCCTTCCATACAACATCAAGCCCTTCATGGATGAGGTATTATGTGACGTTTCTCCCCTTTATGTTTGTGATGTATTATTAGGCCAACCATACTTGTGGAAGCGACATGTTGTGTATGAGTCAAGGCCTCGTGCTGTTATTGTTACTTTGGGAAATAAGTTGTACAGGATACCGAAGGTAGCACCTCCTCCTGCCATCTCTTTGGTTACTACAAAACAATGCAGTAAGATCATTTCAAAAATCGAGAAATTTGTTTTCCTGATGATACACCCTCAGGGAAAGAAGAAGATGGTGGTCACGACCTCTAGACGGGGCCCCTCCGCACGACAACAATAGATGGACAAGGTCGTGGAGGAGTACGAGGACATCTTCACCTCCCCTACAGGGGTGCCTCTACACTGTTAGGTCAAGCACTCCATTGATCTGATCCCAAGTGTTCCACTGCCTAATGGATCAATCTATCAGTGCTCTATTCTAGAGAATGGCGAAATCAAGAGGCAGATTTAGGAGCTGCTGCAGAAAGGTCACATCCGATCGAGTTCATCACCCTTTGGGAGCTTGATCATGCTGGTACAGAAGAAGGATGGGAGTTGGAGACTCTGAGTTGACTATCGGGTGCTGAACAAGATCACTGTCCAAAATAGGTACCCGATCCCATGGATTGATGACCATATGGACTAACTGAAGGGGGAAAAATATTTCAGCAAGATCAAATTGAAGTTAGGATATCACCAGGTACCAATTAAACCCTCCGATGTGTGGAATACTGCCTTCAAAGCCAAGGAGGGCCTTTTCGAATGGTTGGTTATGCCTTTCGGGTTGAAAAATGCTCCTGCAACATTCATGAGGTTGATGGATGACATATTGCGGCCATTCACCAACTCATTTGTAGTGGTATACTTGGATGACATCTTGATCTTCAGCCAGAGTTGGGAAGAGCACCTCCACCACATCCAACAGGTTCTCCAAACACTGCGACAACACAAGCTATGTGCCAATTTGGAGAAATGCACTTTTGGCATGACCTAAGTTTAGTATATGGGATACATTATTGATGAACCGGGCGTGCATGTGGATCTAGCTAAGATCCAAGTCATTCAGGATTGGCCATCTCCAACCACTTTGACAGAGCTCTGCAACTTTGTGGGTGTTGCCAATTTCTATCGCACATTCATGTTGGGATTCTCTCATATCACTTGGCCCTTGAGTCAACTCACCAAGGGAGGAGTGAAAGAAAAAATCTTTTGGTCTAAATCTCAACAGAAGGCATTCACATCTTTGAAACATCGCCTCTGCTCGGCACCAGTGCTCGCATTACCAGACTTGCAACAACCATTTAAGATTGAGATAGATGCCTCTGATTATGCTATTGGTGTAGTTATTACTCAACACGGGCATTCGGTGGAATATCACAATGAGACACTTTCAGACACAGTATGGAAGTATCCCACTTATGAAAAAGAGATGTATTCCATTGTGCAGGCCTACTGACAATGGGATCATTACCTTTTGGGAAAGGAAACGGTCATCCACATAGACCATCGGCCCCTGCAGTTCATACAGATTCAAGGGAAGTTGCAGAATGATCGCCATTAGAAGTGGTCCACATACATGCAACAGTTCCATTTGAATATCAATTATAAGAAGGGAAACACCAATAATCTTGTAGATTTCCTCATTCTACCACCGATCATGGCGTTAACCACCGTGCTCAACTCTTGTGGGCACAAGACTTCTGATTGGCCACTTCTCTACAAAAGCGACCCAGAATTCAGCCACACATACCAGACACTCTTGGAGGGTTAGCATGTTCCATATTTTCACCTCCAGGATGCCTTGTTATGCCACCTGGGTCACCTTTGTGTTCCTTCAAGCGAGCGTGCCAAGATGATTTGGGAAGCTTACTATAGTCAGCTGCTGGGCATTTCAGGGTCAAGAAAATGATGACAATAATGCAGAAGTATTTCTATTGGCCAAATCTTCGACAAGATGTCAAGAAGTACATCAGATCCTGCACTACCTATGCCATTGCCAAACCGATCATTAAGAAGTAAGGCCTCTATACTCCGCTGCCTACCCCTAGTCGACCTTGGGAATCCATCTCCATGGATTACATGTCGGGCCTTCCTTCTACTAAGCATGGAAACGACTGTGTTTTTGTGGTCGTTGATAGATTCTCGAAGATGGCCATTATGACGGCTTGCAAGAAGAATATCACAACAGAAGCCACTGCTAAACTCTTCTTTGAGCGAGTGTGGGTACACTTTGGGATCCCACAATCTATCATCTCAGATCGGGAGACCAAGTTCCTTAATACATTTTGGTCCAGTCTCCTGTCGATGCTGGACACCAAACTCACTAAATCTACAGCGTTCCATCCCCAAACTGATGGTCAGACAGAGGTCGTCAACATGGTGATCGTACACATTCTACGCATGTACAACTCAAAGAATCCATGCACATGGGATGAGAGCCTCCCCTATGTTCAGCACAGCTATAACCGGGCTCTCCATAGCTCAACTGGCCACAACCCTTTTCAGGTGGGCTTGGGATTCCAGCCACTATGTCCCATTGATGTGGCCATGCCATTTGCAGCACCTCAAGCAGATTCAGCTCATGTTTACTCCGAAACCGATAAGGCAAACAACTTCATTGAGCACATCCAACATATCCGCCAGCAGGTCCACGACATTCTGGAGAAATCAAATTCCAAGTACAAGCAGCGACATGATCAACATCAGGTGCCACACAACTTTCAGGTGGGCGACAAAGTCTGGTTGCATTTGCAAAAGGAACCCCTTACCGGAGCCTATCAGAAACTCATATCACTCCTATATGGTCCTTACACCATTAGCAAGGCTATGGGAGACAATTCATTTGAGCTCAACATTCCGCCATTCATTGACCTACACCTAGTGTTCAATGTGGATGCCTTTGGCCATACTTTCCACCTTTACTAGACATATTCGTCATTGCAGAACAACTCACACCAACAGAGTTAAATCCAGATTGCATGGAACAAGCTGCAACTAATCGGATCATGGACACGCATACCAAGCACACTCGCAAGCAGATGATCCAACTGTATCGAGTTGTCAAAGCAAGCCAATTCCTTCACCAGGGCAAGTGGCTCACCAGGGATCAAGTTCAACAGACATTTCCTCATCTCATGGAGGAACTCAACGCAATCGGGACCATTGATTCCCAAGGGGGGAGGAATGATCCAGGTGGATATTGGTGGCCACCCACCAATTCCACTTGGATCCCCACCATTGTTTCTTTCATTTTTTCAGTTTCCTTAATTGTAGCACAATTTACTATTTTTAGTAGTTTTTCGGGTCCTAAACTTTTGGAGCTGTTTTGAGGCCCTAAATGATGTTTTTTTGGCAATCTACCGCCAACGATTTTATGAAAAAATAGTCTTTTCCGTCATAGTCCTCAGAGATATCTTTCCAACAGGGTATCAGGCACGTCAAACGAAGATAATATGAACAAGTCACAACCCCGGGAAGTTGGCTGTCAAACTAACCCTAACAGGGCCCATAAACTCTTGGTGTTACATCTCCTCGGGTTAGGGTTTTGGTTGTTTAGGGTTTTCTCTTATTGTTCAATAATAAAAAGGCCCTTGAGCCTCATTGTGACGCAGTTCAGAGGCATGTAGCCACCACATCTCTTCTTAGAGATAAGCTACCATCGTTTGAGCTAGTTCATTTCCATTTATGTTTGTAAGAATGTTTCAGTATTTTACATTAATGAAATGAACTATTATTTCTACCGCATCTCTGTATTTATGGTTATATTAATTTGTTGCGTTCCTGTTTAAATCTGGATCAATGTATTTTCCTTGCTATATTTCGTATGCATGGTATTGAACGTGGTTCTTTTGCTGTTATGGCATGAGTTTTGCCAGGTGTCACAGTGTTTGCAGCCTAGCCTTCCATTTCCAGATAATCATGGTGTGATGGGGTTCTCATGTTTTGGTTGAGTTGGATTGTTGTATGGATTCAAATATAATTGAGGTGGATCTCCGAATTATAGAGGACATGACCTAGTGGTCCCTAAACTAGACTATGGATCATGGTAAATTTGTTGGCCTAGTGACCCCTGAGCCAGACTGTGGGCTGTAGTAAATCTAGGATTGTGTTCCCTTGGTGGGCCTAGGAATCCTTGCCAGTGAATGGCGGTATATACGGTAAAGCCTAGAGGTGGTTGGACTTGATTAGGCCTAGGAACCCTTCCCGATGAATGGCGGGATATACAGTAAAGTCTAGAGGGTGGTGTCTCGGTTTAGGACCTAGTGATCCTTGGATCAGAATGTGGATTGTGGTAAAGCTTGAGAGAGTAGGAGACAAGAAAATTACTCACTGTGTAGGTGGATAAATCTGGTGGCATCCATGCTTGTTTGGCCTAGTGATCTGGTGGAGATCATGGTAAGGCCTGTTATTACATGTTTATTGTGTTGGCCTAGTGATCCCTATGCTTAAATATGTTATTTACACTTGTAGATTACTTATTTATGATATGTTTGAAGAAATGCCTCTCATGGCTAGTAGGGGCATATTCAAGGACTTGTTCAAGTATTTATTTTTGTATCATTATTTCCTAGTTATCTTACTATTCTGAAGGTATAATTCAATTCTCGACAGTGACTTGGGATATGGGCCTGAAAAGTGGCTCAAATCCTGGGGACGCTGGCACATCACTGAGGAAAATAGTCCCTGGACGCTGGCATGCCTTGTCATGCGAGTGTCCAGAGCCTCCTGGACATTGGCAGGCATATAACATGGGAGCATCCAGAGGTCAAGTGGTCAAAAACTTCAATGGGACACAAGGGCTTGCTACTTGAGAGGTTGGTATGGTTCTTAGGAGTCTTGTCGCTGATGTGGAAGTTCTGTCTGTTGTGTTTCCATCAATTCCACTTCCTTAAGGTCACATAGGAGGTTGAATCCAATCATAGTAGCCTCTCGTCACATGTTTACCCCGGTTGGCTGGTTACTTGGGTAGATATGGGAGGAGGGTGTTACAGTTCCAGGGGTTGTTTTATTTCTAAATTTGAATCACTGAAGGACAAGATTTTGTCTTGAGAGAGGGGCCATGGATTTGGGGATATACATGTCTCTTTATCACACCATGATTCCCAAAATTTTGATGTCAATACTATGGTGGCTTTGAAAATTTCGATGTGGGTCAGATTGCATAATCTCCTTCTCCATTTTTGGCATCATAAAGTACTAGAAGGATTTGGAAATAAGATGGGGAAGTACATAAAGACAGATACACAAAGAATTGAAGAAACAATCTTTACTTTTTCTATAATCTGTGTGAAGGTAGACCTTAGTAAAGGCTTACCCGACCACATCTATATGTTACATGACAAAAAGTTTTGGACCTAGTTTTTAGATTTTGAAAATATGACATTAAGATGTCATATATATCTACAAAAGGCCATTTACAATGCCATTGGGTAAAGAAAGACCCAAGAAGGAAAAATAAACAAGCCAAAAGGATGGCATTTTCCAGAGGAGCACCTCTGAAAAGAAGAGGATGAAGGGAAAATGGGTAATCCTATTCCCGATGTCAATCAAAATCCACAAGAAATAATATCAGATGGAGGAAGGAAACAAGAATGAATAATGGTTGAAGCAGTAGAAACTTCAATCCCAATTATGAAGAAGGATAAAATTCCTATAGAAAAGGAGATGGGAGGTTATAAATGTTCTCATGTATCTAAAAGCTCAGACTCAAATAAGGAAAACCCATTAGCAATAGAGGAAAGCCAACTAGGAATTATAAATGTCACTCCTAATCTAGGAGGTTGACGGAAAGTCATTAGCAAAATCTTGAGGTCTGAAATGGGCCTCAAAAAGAATATTATAAAATAATAGTGGAAATAATAAAACTAGCATAGATCCATCGTATGTGTTGAAAATAGCAACAAGAAATGCTAAAAATAGAAATGCTATAAATAGCATTGCTATAAATAACATCTCAGGTACCAGTGTTGGAAATAGCAACAAGGAATGATAAACTAGAAATGCTAAAAATAGCATTGCTATAAATAGCATTTTGGGATACATTCCAATTTTAGTTAGTCCCTGAACTAAAATTGAGAATCAAAATTTGAAATTGATCTTAGCAGCTGTTTGAAAAATAATTAATTAATTCATCTTGAGTTAATTAGTTGGAGAAAATCAAACATGAAGTCTATGTGAAGACATGCAACAATTTTCCCTTTGATTGAGGAAGTAATCCCTTAATTAAGGAGATCAGGATGAGTTGTACTTTGAGTTGTAATTAGTTAGCTCAGTTAATTGAGTTAAGTCTAGTTAGATTAGTTCCAATAGTTTTTGGAACTGACTGTGAGTTGAGTTAGTTAATGCATGCGTGCACGTAACTAGTGTACTTCAGATAACTAGATATTTTCTCATAAATAACTCATGCATGTCAGTTCAGTTAGAGACCTAGTTGAGATCAGAGGAAGGGACAATGTACCATCAGTTGGAGGAATTTTCCTTTATAGGAAACTCATCCATGCAGAAGGAATCAACTCCTTTAGGATTGTGCAGTTATTTTAGAGGTCAGAGTTATGCGAGAGGTGAATTCACACAGGTGGCAGCTAGAGGACCCAGGAGAAACTGCGCAAGGAAATAGGAGGCTTGGAGGACTAAAGGAAGGCATATGTTGTGTCTATTCAGTCTATGAGCAGCATTGAGGGATTGTACTAAGAGCTGGATAGCTTGTGAGCTAAAGCTTTGTGTAACCCGGAGATATTTCCACTTGTATGATAATAGAGAGATCATGGTTTTTAGCTGAGGCTTTCCCCAGAGTATTCTTCTGTGTTCATGTGTGATTGATTTCTCATTCTCTGTTATATGTGTTCTATTTGATCTTGCTCAAAATTGATTAAGCTTCCGCAAGTTTGTTTGTAGAAGTAGATCAAGTGTTTTGCTTTAGTATATTGCATTATCAGGTGATCTATAGTGGGGAATTCTAGATGGTATCAGAGCATTGGTGATCAAAGCAGAAAACAATATATAATGAAGGGAGAAGTTTGAAGTTTGAAGTTCTTGATTATAGAAATTGAATTCTTATCACATCTCAAATTTCACCAATGGCGTTCAACGGTTTGAGACTTGAGTATGCCTTGGATGGTAGCTCGAATTATATAGCCTGGAAGGATCGCATGGAAGCGGTATTAGAGGAAAATGGTTTGAAGGACTTCATTGATCAAGAAGTCCCCAAGCCAGCAGCTGCTAATGCCCAAGAATTGGTGGGATGGAAGAAATGTACGGATAGAGCGAGGAGGATTCTTCTGGAGGGAGTTCGAGACCACATTTTCTCAAGTCTCCATGGGAAGGAGACACCGTTTTCAATGTGGAAAACATTGAAGGATATATATCAGAACAACAACGATCAGAGGAAGCTGGTGCTAAAAGACAATCTTCGGAAAATCAAGCGTGAAAAGGGCGACACGATCTCTACATATCCGAACAATCTCACCACCTGCAGGGATGTGCTTGGAAGTGTAGGAATCACGACAGTCGATGATGACATGGTGAGTCTTGCTCTCCTTGCTCTTCCTAAGAGCTGGCATAGCTACCAAGACTTAGTTAATGGAAGAGAGAAACTTCCAGATCGGGAGAAGCACCGGAGATGGTTCTTCATCCAAGGATGATGAAGAAAATTGTGCCTTAGCGAGTAAGGCAAAGAAAGGGAAGGAGAAGGATTCTCATCCCAAATCGAGTTCTTCTCATGGTGGGAAGAATATTGACAAATCTAAAGTGCGATGCTTTAATTGTCATGAGGTGGGCCATTATTCAACTAATTGTCCATTGAAGAAATCCAAGAAGGGATCCAAGGAAGGATCTAAAGGTGAGGCATTGGTCTCTCAGTTCGAATTGGATTTTACCCTCATCACATGCATGGTTTCATCAATGATGGTTTGTGGCTGGTTTCTTGACAGTGGAGCCTCATTCCACATGACCAACGATAAGAGTTTGTTTAGTACCTTGGAGGAGAAATACCTCAAGATACTCATAGAGATGGGTAATGATGAAAAGTATAGTGTTTCAGGTGTGGGCACAATTTTTTTTTAGAGGGAGCATGGAGCTCACATTACCTTGACAGATGTGAAGTATGTGGCAGGACTGAAGAATAACTTGGTATCGATCGCGATGCTAGAAGACAATGGCTATGATGTAGTCTTAAGTAAGGGAATGGTTTTCCTTAGACACATCACCACGAGACAAGTGAAGCAGATCGGTTCACGAGTCAAGAACATGTATGATCTTGAGGTTCAAGATGTATGCAAAGCCTTAAGGAGCAAGGCAAATGTTGGAGACTTGGTGGTTGAGAGGGAGAGTACATTACCTCTCAACATGCAACACCAGAAGAAGTCTCAGACAATTGTGGAGGAGCCACAATTGGTGAAGCAGCTTCAGGAGGTTGTGGAGCAACCACAACTGGAGAAGTCGAGATGAGACCGAGTGGAGGCATCCACTCATGCAGAGACCTCTAGTAGGGGGAAATTTCAAGCCAAGTGGGCAGAGGGATCACATGCATCCATACCTCCAGGCGAGAGCTGGGGCGATGTGGAGTGATAGTGCCAAGAAGGCTGAAATAGGGGTAGGATCCTTGAGGTGCCCAGCCTCTTTGATTAGACCTTGCTACGGGAACCTCAACGAGGAGTAGCAGGATTGGCTGAGTGGGTAGAGAAAGATGCGGATGGAGTAGCAGAGGATGCTTTAGCATCAGAGGATGTTTCTAGCCCAACAGGGAGGTCAGTTGGGAGATCAGTTACTTACTTCTCAGTAACTAAGTTGCAGTGTAGCAGTGGGTAACATGATGCAACATGATGAGAGGAGGTGCAATGCGGGTGTAGTGCTGGGAGATAGTACCAACAACAACACAGATGCAGCGGGAGGAATCAATGTGATTGATGCAGTCAGAGATCAAAGTGACAGAGGCTAAAGCAGTCAGATACTGAAGAGCATAGAGGTGCAGAGTTTTTCAGTCGACAGAGGCAATAGCAGTCAGAGCCTTTGATGACAGAGGCATCATTCTGATTCAGGTTGGATATTTTTTTTGTTTCTAGAGTTGCTGGAGCAACAACACTAGGGAGAAGTGTTGCATGCAGAACATTCCAAAGGTTCAGGATCAGGTTCGAGTTGGATGCCTTTCTTGTTGAGAGGGAGTGTTGAAAATAGCAACAAGAAATGATAAAAATAGAAATGCTATAAATAGCATCTCAGGTACCAATGTTGGAAATAGCAACAAGGAATGATAAAATAGAAATGCTAAAAATAGCATTGCTATAAATAGCATTGCTATAAATAGCATTTCGGGATACATTCCAATTTTAGTTAGTCCCTGAACTAAAATTGAGAATTAAAATTCGAATTTGATCTTAGCAGTGGTTTGAAAAATAATTAATTAATTCATCTTGAGTTAATTAGTTGGAGAAAATCAAACATGAAGTCTATGTGAAGACATGCAACAATTTTCCCTTTGATTGAGGAAGTTATCCCATAATTAAGGAGATCAAGATGAGTTTTACTTTGAGTTGTAATTAGTTAGCTCAGTTAACTAAGTTAAGTCCATTAGATTAGTTCCAATAGTTTGTGGAACTGATTGCGAGTTCAGTTAGTTAATGCATGCATGCATCTAACTAGTGTACGTCAGATAACTGAATATTCTCTCATAAATAACTTATGCATGTCAATTCAGTTAGAGACCCAGTTGAGATCAGAGGAAGGGACAGTGTACTATCAGTTGGAGGAATTTTCCTATATAGGAAACTCATCCTGCAGGAATCAACTCCTTCAGGATTGCGCAGTTATTTCAAAGGTCAGAGTTGTGTGAGAGGTGAATTCACATAGGTGGAAGCCAGAGGACCAAGGAGAAACTGCGCAAGGAAATAGGAGGCTTGGAGGACTGAAGGAAGGCATATGTTGTGTCTATTCAATCTATGAGTAGCATTGAGGGATTGTATTGAGAGCTGGATAGCTTGTGAGCTAAAGCTTTGTGTAATCCAGAGATATTTCCACTTGTATGATAATAGAGAGATCAAGGTTTTTAGCTGAGGCTTTCCCCAGGGTATTCTTCTGTGTTAATGTGTGATTGATTTCTCATTCTCCGTTATATGTGTTCTATTTGATCTTGCTCAAAATCGATTAAGCTTCCGCAAGTTTGTTTGTAGAAGTAGATCAAGTGTTTTGCTTTAGTATATTGCATTATCAGGTGATCTACACGGGAAATTCTACATGGTATCAGAGCAAAGGTGATCAAAGCAGAGAACAATATACAAAGAAGTTCGAAGTTCAAAGTTTGAAGTTCCTGATTATTGAAATCAAATTCTTATCACATCTCAAATTTCACCAATGGCGTTCAATGGTTTGAGACTCGAGTATGCCCTGGATGGCAGCTCGAATTATATAGCCTGGAAGCAGTATTATAGGACAACGGTTTGAAGGAATTCATTGATCTAGTAGTCCCCAAGCCAACAACTGCTAATGCCCAAGAATTGGCGGAATGGAAGAAATGTGTGGATAGAGCGAGGAGAATTCTTCTGGAGGAAGTTCGAGACCACATTTTCTCAAGTCTCCATGGGTAGGAGACACCGTTTTCAATGTGGAAAACATTGAAGGATTTATATCAAAACAACAGCTATCAGAGGAAGCTGGCGCTAAAAGACAAGCTTCAGAAAATCAAGTGTGAAAAGGGCGACACGATCTCTACATATATGAACAAGCTCACCACCTATAGGGACGAGCTTGGAAGTGTAGGAATCACGACAACCGATGATGACATGGTGAGTCTTGCTCTCCTCGATCTTCCTAAGAGCTGGCATATCTACCAGGACTCAGTTAATGGAAGAGAGAAACTGCCAGATTAGGAACGACTATGGTTGGATCTGATGCAGGAGGAGATTAGGAGAAGCACTAGAGATGGTTCTTCATCCAAGGAGGATGAAGTAAATTGTGCCTTAGTGAATAAGGCAAAGAAAGGAAAGGAGAAGGATTCTCATCCCAAATCGAGTTCTTCTCATGGTGGGAAGAAGAATGAAAAATCTAAAGTACGATGCTTTAATTGTCATGAGGTGGGCCATTATTCAACTAATTGTCCACCGAAGAAATCCAAGAAGGGATCCAAGGAAGGATCTGAAGGTGAGGCATTGGCCTCTCAGTTCGAATTGGATTTTACCCTCATCGCATGCATGGTTTCATCGATGATGGGTTATGGTTGGTTTCTTGACAGTGGAACCTCATTCCACATGACCGGCAATAAGAGTCTTTTCAGTACCTTGGAGGAGAAAGACCTCAAGATACTCATAACGATGGGTAATGATGAAAAGTATAGTGTTTCAGGTGTGGGCACGATTTCTTTTCAAAGGGAGCATGGAGCTCGCATTACCTTGACAAATGTGAAGTATGTGCTAGGACTGAAGAAGAACTTGGTATCGATCGTGATGCTAGAAGACAAAGGCTATGATGTAGTCATCAGTAAGGGAAAGGTTTTCTTTAGACACATCACCACAAGACAAGTGAAGCAGATCGGTTCACGAGTCAAGAACCTGTATGCTCTTGAGGTTCAAGATGCATGCAAAGCCTTAAGGAGTAAGGCAAATGTTGGAGACTTGGTGGTTGAGAGGGAGAGTACATTACCTCTCAACATGCAGCACCAGAAGAAGTCTCAGACAATTGTGGAGGAGCCACAATTGGTGAAGCAACTTCAGAAGGTTGTGGAGTAGCCACAACTGGAGAAGCTAAGAGGAGAATGAGTGGAGGCATCCACTCATGCAGAGACCTTCAGTAGGGGGAAATTTTGAGCCAAGTGGGCAAGGGATCACATGCATCCATACCTCCAGGCGGGAGGTGGGGCGATGTGGAGTGATAGTGCCAAGAAGGCTAAAATAGGGGTAGGATCCTTAAGGTACCTAGCCTCTTTGATTAGAACTTGCTACGGGAGCCCCGATGAGGAGTAGCAGGACTGGCTGAGTGGGTAGAGACAGATGCGGATGGAGTGGCAAAGGAAGCTTCAACATCAGAGGATGTTTCTAGCCCAATAGGGAGGTCAGTTGGGAGATTAGATACTTACTTCTCAGTAACTGAGTTGCAGTGCAACAGTGGGCAACACGATGCAACATGATGAGAGGAGGTGCAGTGTGGATGCAGTGCTGGGAGATAGTACCAGTAGCAGCACAGATGCAACAGGAGGAATCAGTGTGATTGATGCAGTCAGAGATCAAATTGACAGAGGCTAGAGCAGTCAGATACTGAAGAGCACAAAGGTGCAGAGTTTTTGAGTCGACAAAGGTAATAGCAGCCAGAGACTTTGATGACAGAGGCATCATTCTAATTCAAGTTGGATATTTTTTTGTTTCTAGAGTTGCTGGAGCAACAACACTAGGGAGAAGTGTTGCATGCAGAACATTCCAAAGGTTCAGGATCGAGTTCGAATTGAATGCCTTTCTTGTTGAGAGGGAGTGTTGAAAATAGCAACAAGAAATGCTAAAAATAGAAATGCTATAAATAGCATTGCTATAAATAACATCTCAGGTACCAATGTTGGAAATAGCAACAAGGAATGATAAAATAGAAATGCTAAAAATAGCATTGCTATAAATAGCATTTCGGGGTACATTCCAATTTTAGTTAGTCCCTGAACTAAAATTGAGAAGTAAAATTCGAATTTGATCTTAGCAGTTGTTTGAAAAATAATTAATTAATTCATCTTGAGTTAATTAGTTGGAGAAAATCAAACATGAAGTCTATGTGAAGACATGCAACAGTTTTCCCTTTGATTGAGGAAATTATCCCTTAATTAATGAAATCAGGATGAGTTGTACTTTGATTTGTAATTATTTAGCTCAGTTAACTAAGTTAAGTCCACTTAAATTAGTTCCAACAATTTGTGGAAATAATTGTGAGTTCAGTTAGTTAATGCATGCATGCATGTAACTAGTGTACTTCAGATAACTGAATATTCTCTCATAAATAACTCATGCATATCAGTTCAGTTAGAGACACAGTTGAGATCAGAGGAAGGGACAGTGTACTATCAGTTGGAGGAATTTTCCTATATAGGAAACTCATTCATGCAGAAGGAATCAACTCTTTCAGGATTGTGCAGTTATTTCAGAGGTCAGAGTTGTGTGAGAGGTGAATTCACACAGGTGGCAGCTAGAGGGCCCAGGAGAAACTGCGAAAGGAAATAGGAGGCTTGGAGGACTAAAGGAAAGCATATGTTGTGTCTATTTAGTTTATGAGCAACATTGAGGGATTGTATTGAGAGCTGGATAGCTTGTGAGCTAAAGATTTATGTAATTCAAAGATATTTCCACTTGTATGATAATAGAGAGATCAGAGTTTTTAGCTGAGGCTTTCCCTAGAGTATTCTTCTGTGTTCATGTGTGATTGATTTCTCATTCTCTGTTATATGTGTTCTATTTGATATTGCTCAAAATCGATTAAGCTTCTGCAAGTTTGTTTGTAGAAGTAGATCAAGTGTTTTGCTTTAGTATATTGCAGTATTAGGTGATCTATAGTGAGAAATTCTACATGGTATCAGAGCAAATGTGATCAAATCAGAGAAAAATATACAAAGAAGGGAGAAGGGAGAAGTTTGAAGTTACTGATTATAGAAATCGAATTCTTATCACATCTCAAATTTCACCAATGGTGTTCAACGGTTTGAGACTCAAGTATGCCTTGGATGGCAGCTCGAATTATATAGCCTGGAAGGATCACATGGAAGCGGTATTAGAGGACAACAGTTTGAAGGACTTCATTGATCAAGAAGTCCCCAAGCCAGCAGTTGCTAATGCCCAAGAATTGGCGGAATGGAAGAAATGTGTGGCTAGAGCGAGGAGGATTTTTCTGGAGGGAGTTCGAGACCACATTTTCTCAAGTCTCCATGGGAAGGAGACACCATTTTCAATGTGGAAAACATTAAAGGATCTATATCAGAACAGTAGCGATCATAGGAAGTTGGCGCTGAAAGACAAGCTTCGGAAAATCAAGTGTGAAAAGGGCGACACGATCTCTACATATCTCAACAAGCTCACCACCTGCAGGGATGTGCTTGGAAGTGTAGGAATTAGGACAACCGATGATGACATGGTGAGTCTTGCTCTCGGTCTTCCTAAGAGTTGGCATAGCTACCAGGACTTAGTTAATGGAAGAGAGAAACTACCAGATTGGGAATGACTGTGGTCGGATCTGATGCAGGAGGAGATCAGGAGAAGCACTAGAGATGGTTCTTCATCCAAGGAGGATGAAGAAAATTGCGCCTTAGCGAGTAAGGAAAAGAAAGGGAAGGAGAAGGATTCTCATCCCAAATCAAGTTCTTCTCATGGTGGGAAGAAGATTGAAAAATCTAAAGTGCGATTCTTTAATTGTCATGAGGTGGGCCATTATTCAACTAATTGTCCATTGAAGAAATCCAAGAAGGGATCCAAGGAAGGATTTGAAGGTGAGGCATTGGCCTCTCAGTTCAAATTGGATTTTACCCTCATCGCATGCATGGTTTCATCGATGATGGGTTGTGGTTGGTTTCTTGACAGTGGAGCCTCATTCCACAGGACCAACAATAAGAGTCTGTTCAATAACTTGGAGGAGAAAGACCTCAAGATACTCATAGCGATGGGTAATGATGAAAAATATAGTGTTTCAGGTGTGGGAACGGTTTCTTTTCAGAGGGAGCATGGAGCTCGCATTACCTTGACAGAGGTGAAGTATGTCCCAGGATTGAAGAAGAACTTGGTAGCAACCGCGATGCTGGAAGACAAAGGCTATGATGTAGTCTTCAGTAAGGGAAAGGTTTTCCTTATACACATCACCACGAGACAAGTGAAGCAGATCGGTTCATGAGTCAAGAACATGTATGCTCTTGAGGTTCAAGATGCATGCAAAGCCTTGAGGAGCAAGGAAAATGTTGGAGACTTGGTGGTTGAGAGGGAGAGTACATTACCTCTCAACATGCAGCACCAGAAGAAGTCTCAGACAATTGTGGAGGAGCCACAATTGGTGAAGCAGCTTCAAGAGGTTGTGGAGCAGCCATAACTGGAGAAGCTGAGAAGAGACCGAGTGGAGGCATCCACTCATGCAGATACCTTCAGTAGGGGGAAATTTCGAGCCAAGTGGGCAGAGGGATTACATGCATCCATACCTCCAGGCGGGAGGTGGGGCGATGTGGAGTGATAGTGCTAAGAAGGCTGAAATAGGGGTAGGATCCTTGAGGTACCCAGCCTCTTTGATTAGACCTTGCTACGGGAGCCCCGACGAGGAGTAGCAGGACTGGCTAAGTGGGTAGAGATAGGTGCATATGGAGCGGCAGAGGAAGCTTTAACATTAGAGGATGTTTCTAGCCCAACAGGGAGGTCAATTGGGAGATCAGTTATTTACTTCTCAGTAACTGAGTTGCAGTGCAACAGTGGGCAGCACGATGCAACATGATGAGAGGAGGTACAGTGCGAATGCAGTGCTGGGAGATAGTACCAGCAAAAATACGGATGCAGCAGGAGGAATCAATGTGATTGATGTAGTCAGAGATCAAAGTGACAGAGGCCAGTCAGATACTGAAGAGCACAGAGGTGCAGAATTTTTCAGTTGACAGAGGCAATAGCAGTTAGAGACTTCGATGATAGAGGCATCATTCTGATTCAGGTTGGATATTTTTTTGTTTCTAGAGTTGCTGGAGCAACAACACTAGGGAGAAGTGTTGCATGCAGAACATTCCAAAGGTTCAGGATCGAGTTCGAGTTGAATGCCTTTCTTGTTGAGAGGGAGTGTTGAAAATAGCAACAAGAAATGCTAAAAATAGAAATGCTATAAATAGCATCTCAGGTACCAGTGTTGGAAATAGCAACAAGGAATGATAAAATAGAAATGCTAAAAATAGCATTGCTATAAATAACATTTCGGGATACATTCCAATTTTAGTTAGTCCCTGAACTAAAATTGAGAATTAAAATTCGAATTTGATCTTAGCAGCTATTTGAAAAATAATTAATTAATTCATCTTGAGTTAATTAGTTGGAGAAAATCAAACATGAAGTCTATGTGAAGACATGCAACAGTTTTCCCTTTGATTGAGGAAGTTATCCCTTAATTAAGGAGATCAGGATGAGTTGTACTTTGAGTTGTAATTAGTTAGCTCAGTTAACTGAGTTAAGTCCAGTTAGATTAGTTCCAACAGTTTGTGGAACTGATTGTGAGTTCCTTTAGTTAATGCATGCATGCATCTAACTAGTATTCTTCAGATAACTGAATATTCTCTCATAAATAACTCATGCATGTCAGTTCAGTCAGAGACCCAGTTGAGATCAGAGGAAGGGACAGTGTACTATCAGTTGGAGGAATTTTCCTATATAGGAAACTCATCCTGCAGGAATCAACTCCTTCAAGATTGCGCAGTTATTTCAGAGGTCAGAGTTGTGTGAGAGGTGAATTCACACAGGTGGCAACCAAAGGACCGAGGAGAAACTGTGCAAGGAAATAGGAGGCTTGGAGGACTGAACGAAGGCATATGTTGTGTCTATTCAGTCTATGAGTAGCATTGAGGGATTGCACTGAGAGCTGGATAGCTTGTGAGCTAAAGCTTTGTGTAATCCGGAGATATTTCCACTTGTATGATAATACAGAGATCGGGGTTTTTAGCTAAGGCTTTCCCCAGAGTATTCTTCTGTGTTCATGTGTGATTGATTTCTCATTCTCTGTTATATGTGTTCTATTTGATCTTGCTCAAAATTGATTAAGCTTCTACAAGTTTGTTTGTAGAAGTAGATCAAGTGTTTTGCTTTAGTATATTTCATTATCACGTGATCTACAGTGGGAAATTCTACATTATGTACGGATTTAACATGAGCCGAGAGGGATCAAATTTCTTCACATGTAAACTTGTTTAGAGTACAAAACACAATGTGCTATTTTTCAATGTTTAAATTGTAGTTTTGAATGCTAAATAGAGTATATATAGGACCAAATAAAAATTTTAACCATAAAAACTTAATTTTTTTCTATATATTGATATATATGAAGTTGATATCGACATAAATTAGTTAACGTAGATCTTCAAATAGTTTATTTAAATCTCTTGAAATATTTTTGAAAAGTGTAAGATTTAAACTTATGATTCACACATTTTTTTACTTCTAATTACTTTACAACATATTCATTTTTTTTAATTATAGCTGACATTAATTTTCTATTTAAAACATATTTTTTATTTTTTATTTTTATTTTAAAGGGACATGGATGGACGAATGGACAAACTTTCACATCTCATCATAGTGGGTTGTAGAATAAGCCTCTTGACTCAATAAGATTAGGTTACTTCATTAAATTTTAGAGGATTACTTTTTAGACTCACATTTTCAACTTATCTCCCTATGATTTTACTCAAATTTGGAGTGAAAGCTCTAATTGGATGTGAAAATTAATTTTGCATGTATGAAAAATAATGTTGCATACTTTCTATGGACCGTACTACACGAAAAATGTGATTTCATGTATTTCACATCTTTCTTGTAGTAGGGTCCATAAAAAGTATGCAACATGGGTACTTCATGGATGCAAAATTAAATTTCACAATGTGATTTCATGTTCATGTTTTTTCATGTATTTCGCATTTTTCTTGTAGTAGGGTCCATAAAAAGTATGCAACATGGGTACTTCATGGATGCAAAATTAAATTTCACATTGAACGATTGCTCCCACTCAATATTTTAGTAAAATCGTAGGGAGATAAGTTGAAAATACGAGTTGAAAAAATAATTTTTATTTTTTTTAATCTTTTTACCCTTTTACTCAAATTTAAAATGGTGAATCATGCTCATGGTTGACATCATCATATTGAATCCTATTGGTTCTTATAAAGTTGATTTTTGTTGTACATTGTTGTTTTGAGGTCCATTTTTTACCTCAAAATTTCTCTAATGGGAAAAGAAGAAAGGGAGAAAAAAGTAACTAACCATTATGACAATCCCAATTTTGGTTTTTTAAGTCTTTTATGCCTTTGCTTTAGGTCATTTTTTTTTTATGCCCTTGAAACATATACAACATGCAATTTGTTTCTTAATAAAATTATGAAATTACGATTTTTCGAATAAAAACATAAAAGACTAATAAAAATATAGATGAATTTTTAATTTTACTAAAATAAAAAAAGTTGCACAATTTTAATACAACTTTTAAAGAAATTTACTCAACCACAATATAGTTAGTAACAAACACAAAGGTTTAATTAAGATATAAATTGTATAATAAAAATATATTAGAAAAATATTTAATAAAATGGTTGGCCACTCTCTATGTTCGTTAAAAGGTACAACTCAGTATGGGGGAGATGCATGTTGGAAGAGGTATGTTTTTATTGATGTGTAAAAAGATGTTCTACAACCCAGTGTGATGGAGATGTTATATGGGGGAGATGCATGTTGGGAGAGGTATGTTTTTATTGATGTGTAAAAAGATGTTCTACAACCCGGTATGATGGAGATGTTATTCGGTAATGTTACATTTAAAAATAATAAAATAATATTTACATTAACAAATTTAATATATATATATATATATATATATATATATCTATATATATATATATATATATATATATATATATTTATATTTCATAAATAAAATATTTCAATGTGGACCTTAAGTTTATATTATATAGTGAAATAAATAATTGAAAGTTTAAAAATTTATAATTTTGTTTATACTTGTTTCTTAGGTGCAATATGAAAATAATATTGATATTACAATTTAGTGAGAATGAGATATGTCATTCATTTTATCTCTAGTTAACTTGTGTTATTTAATATATATATATATATTAATAACAAAATAATTTTTTAATGTTAAAGATATTGAAGTGTCTATGTTAATTAACATAATTTTATATCAATTTTATATAAAGATAAAGTAATATATATATATATCTATATATTCTATTAATGTGTTTTGTTATTCAGGGTATGAGAGAGATTTGTAATTCCTTCAATGTTTCATATGGAATTGTCATGTAACATTAAAAAAACATCAATAACACAAAAAATTATATATATATATATATATATATATATATATATATATATATATATATAAAGTGTATATATCATATAAAGTAAATAGTTTTTTTTTTTTTAAATGGTTAAAACATTTTATTAGTGTGTTATTCAAGATAAATAAATGTGTAATTTTTTATGTCATACTTATATATAACTAACAGAAATTTATTTTAACTCGAAATTTATTAAACAATGTGATAGTTTAAACACCCCTTTACATTATTAATAATTCTTTTGAAATTTTCTAAATAAATACCTTGGTTTAAAAATATCTAAAATATATAATATTTCCTTCTCCATGACAACACTACTTTTGGAATTTTATAAAAGATGTCTCTTAATTACAAATGAATTCAAAAATAAGTTTTTTTCCAGTTATATTTTGAATTCTTTTTGGCATGAGTAAAAGTTTAAACTCTTCCCATGAGTACTTTAGAAATGATTGCAAGGCTCTGTTCCGCCTTTGAGAATGGACCACTACATGGATATGCATGGATGTTCGAAAGTCTTTGACAACAACGTTGGCCACAACAATACAACTTCCGTAATGTGTTTGGAAGATATTTCTAAGTCAGTTCAAACGCATGGACTATCACATGGATTATGGATGTAACCATCAAATAATGTGCTCCACGCTGTTTGAGAACTATATTCATTTTATATAATGTGTTTTAAATCAAAGGGTAGATAAAATGTTATAAGTAGATTACTTAGGTTTGTGAGGTTTCTCAAAATCATATTAGAATTTTTATTGTTTTTAGATTATGGTATTTTTATTAGTTTTTTATAGGGTGGGAAAATTTATCATAATTTAGTTGTCAAATCACTAATGAAGACAATTATCTCTTGCTACTATCCTTAATGTAGGTGGACTCATCACTTTTATTCAGGGAAAATTTTAAGAACCCCCCTAAATTTATAAATATAATAAATGGGCGAATCTCCATGGTATATAGGAAAAATGGAAGGCGATTTTATCAATAATATAATATGTATATATAATTTTTTGGCGAATCTCTCACCAGGCATGGCGAATATTTTACTCAATTATAAAATCTTGTAAGATCTTGGCGAGTCTTTCACTAAATAACAAAACTTTGTAAAGTCCTAGTGAATCTTAGCATAGGCTACATGCTCGTTTAATTCCCCATTTAAATAGGCTACATTCCAGGTGAATACCATGGGTCAATACCATGTGCCATTTTGGTGAATACCATGGGTCAATACCATGTGCCATTTTTATTTTTATTAATTCTAATATTAGGGTTAATAATGGTTTTTTGCATGGTATTAATAACAATCTAGTCCATGGTATTTGTCCCATAGTATTTTGGTCATAGGTTTCACCTAAATATAACCCATTTTTTGAGTGTTCGTAAATATAAGGTGACTTATGGAGTAAATATAAAAAAATGTTTTATTTGTTTACCATACCTCTCGTTTATTTATATTTTTATTAATTTACCATACCTCTTTTACAAATATGGTATTTGGCCCATAGGATTCACTTAAATAAAACTTCTTTCTTGAGCCTTCATAAATAGAACGAGGGTTATGGACTAAATATAAAAAGAGGTTTTATTTATTTACGATACGTCTAGTTTATTTATATTTTTATTTATTTACCATACCCTTTGAGTAAGTATAAAAAGACGTTTTATTTATTTACCATACCTCCACTTTACCTATATTTTTATTTGTTTACACCCTTACATGTATATAAGGTGACTTATGGAGTAAATATAAAAAATGTTTTATTTATTTACCATACCTCTCATTTATTTATATTTTTATTAATTTACCATACCTCTTTTATAAATATGGTATTTGGCCCATAGGATTCACTTAAATAAAACCTATTCTTGAAAATGGGCGAATGGATTCACTTAAATAAAACCTATTCTTGAAAATGGGCGAATGGAAGGTTGTAAGTCCTAATTTCAAGGGCTAAATTTACCTTTTTTACCCTCTCCCTTAAAATAAGGTGGGCTATTTGAGGTGATTTGTAAAAATGTACTATGATACAAAATATTCGCCCACTAAAAATTTAAAACCCCTTAATTTTGCCAAAGGGCGAACATTCGCCCCTAAAATTATCCTTGCTTTTATTCAAGGAAAACCACGCCAACTGGAATAATTTGCTAGTGGTCCGTAATGGAGCAGAGTTTCACTCCTGCCAAATCCCTATGGATCTTAGGCCATTAACCTATTTCCGTAATGGAGCAGACTTTCACTCCTGCCAAATCCCTGTGGATCTTAGGCCATTAACCTATTTCCTCAGGTCCGCGGAAAAAAATTCTTAACCAAGGAAAAACACTTTTAAAACATAATATTTTTATTAATTATAGAAAATTTTAAAAATATTTAAAATTAAATAATACTATATAATAAATATAAAATACTATAATTGTATAAGTTAGCTGTTATTTGATATTAATTAGTAAATTGATTTGTGTAAAATGGTATTATTTTAATGGTGATTAATGTTTATTAAAATTAAATATAATTCTAGTATTTATTTGTGTAAAATGGTATTATTTTAATAATGATTAATATTTATTAAAATTAAATATGATTTTAGTATTTATTGTTTAGTTGAAATATTTTTTTGGATATTTTATAAAATTTTGAAATTTAAATTTAATTTATGTATATGTTGAACAATGTAAGAAAATGTATTTTTTATTTTCAATCTAGATATTATAAATGTGAGAAATTTATTCATCTTAAGCTGTTTATTGAATGGATGAATGCTTAATTTCACTATGAAATTTATGAAAATCTATTTTTATTTAAACATTATTTAACCATGAAATTATTAAATTTTTTTTCTTATTTTAATAATGTTTACTTTTATTTTTTTTCAAAATGTAAATTTATTAGCTCCTTATCATATCTTAATTTCCTTTTACCTTTTAATTATCTCTAACATCACATTTTCTCAAATTTTAATGTAGTAATATTTTTGATATTCTCCTTATTTTCTATTTCTTTATTCTTTAATGATTTAATCGAGATTGGGCATTATCTTCCAATAATCTGATCAAGATTAGGCCTTGCATTATCCTCCAATGATTTAATAGGTATTAAACATTCTTATACCATTCTCACTTAAACTAAAAATATCACTTAACTTCTTTTTATACATTAAATACATACTCATTACCATATTCTTCATGGAAAAATCAATCTTAATTAAATAAAAAGAACGAAACAAAATATTCTACTTTATATAAATATACATTAACATTTTTTTAACATTAATTATATAAAATACTATTTTATTTTTCTAAAATAATTAATATTATATTTATTTTCATAATTTATTCATAATTATTAACTATATTAATTATTATATTTTTATTTATTTTATTTATCAAAATAATAATTTTAAAAATAAACTAAACTTAAAATCAATTACATTCCCCTTCATTTAAAAAAAGAACTTGTAGAATTGATTAAGTAGAAACTACAATGAAATGAAATATGCTTTTCAAGGTCATTTTAGCAGTACAGTCGTATATACACACCACACTTTTGGGATAAACATATTTGTTGTTTTTGAACAGCATACAGGTCCAAAAATACTCTGCGTTATCCTGTGTCTCACGGTGGGGCTCTCATACTTAAATGGTACAAAATGATTCATAAAGTCATACTTATCTCGGGCACCTTTATCTTATATCAAATTCTCACTTCACTGTACAATGACTGAGGAAAGAAATATGGTAACACTCTATCATTACATATGTTGATTCTCTTTACAATGAATATAAATGTAAACACAGTAAATTTTTAAACATTACATTTTTATATATAATAAATACAAATATATGGATAATATTGATAATGAACTGAGATGATAGTGAATAATAGTGTTCTCATAGTTAAGTTAAGGTATTAAGCACAAGGATTCACTTTTAGATTTTATTTAGTTATTTGATGATGATGATGATTATTTCGAAACAATCAAATGAGATATCAAATTGGTATATGAAATCTCCTTGTTTCTAAGACAAAGAGACTCACCTCCATGTAGTGATTTGACTATAAATTTTTTAAAAAACTTACGTACTCTATCACCTTTCAAATTTAAAACTATGTTTTTAATAAAACACTTTCGCTTAATACCCAAATTATAAACCTCCATATCTATATATATATATATAAACATATTGATAGCAAAATTAAAAACATTACAATATATTACATAAAATGAAAACATTACAATGCATTACATATAATAAATATATTTGTTCATATAGGGAGACATGCAAATTAACACATAATAGTAACACATAATAAAATTCTAATCATAATGCTAGTTAAAATTCCTGTGTTTGAAAGCATGGCATTACTCTAAAATAGCTTAGACAAATTAAATATTTATATCTAGTTTAGTCAACAACTTTTAGCTATTGGTGAAATTGAAAACAAGTCCAAAACAAAATCCAATTCACATGTTGTTTAACGAAAGAATATACTTTATAGCTTTGCTAGCAAGTTATTAAATCTCTTTTATTGCCCAAGGAGGGTGCCAAGAATCGGGTATTCCTCCCCCACCTTGATATGATGACAACTCGAATTCAAGGGGGTTGTGGATCCCATGAGACTTGGTGCCCTAGATGCATTCAAGTTAAGTCACATGCCATGGCACACAATTAGCACTAGTGTAAATGTCATTTGAGGGACGTGAGTGGCACAAGGAAGTACACGATATTTTGGTTGATTATTACAGTGACTCTTTACCATGCTCAACCCATTATGGGAATCACAATGGCTCGAGATTCATACTATTATTTTGTATATATGACACCAATCATGGGGACTTACATCAGTACTGAAACAAAATCCAATTCCGCTAGCTCCAACTCCTCTCTTCGTAATGCAATTACTTCTTTTGTCCTTCGAATCATTGTCCTGATGCTACTCACATTTTTGTCCTTGGAAACTCTCCACAATCCAATGCATGCACAATTTTTAAGGCTAATCATGCTGATAATTGCTGGCGTTGTGCTCACGCTTCACCTGTTTCCATTAGAGCTTTTTGATTTGGCCACTTTGTGGACGTCTCATCGTTCATGGTAAATTATCTTTCAATTTATCTCTCTCATATATATATATATATATATATATATATATATATATCCATTTTCACTTAGGTTTGTTAAATTGTGGGTTTATTAGTTTTTGGGTTCACATTTCCCTCCTAAGCTTCATGGTGACGCTCTGCCTTTAGTTCCCTATAATCCCCAATTTCTCTCACCCCTCTTTGTAGAAATTCCTTGTAGATTCAAACTGCAAATTGTAATAAGCTAAAACAATTGACTTGAATCTACTATACTCATCAATGGAAAAAATAAACGATCGATGAAATCACAAAGCATAAAAGAGAAAGAATTCAATCACACATAACATAATAATTTTATCGAGAAAGCCACAACTAAAAACCCCTGCTATCTGTATATTGCATTAATAAGAAAATATGAGAATATTACAATGCTTTGCTCAAGTCCAAGCAACCTTTGCACTATCTCTATCTATCTCACTGCCAACTTGTGCACACGCTTCTCTTGGCACACCCTTCTCTCACAAGATCCATGCACAAACTTGTGATTCCTATTGCTTGGTATCACCAACTCGTGCTCACCAAAACAATGATTAAACTTGTGCCTTCATTCCTCATTTTAAAGGTAATTTGAATGGCTAAAATTAGCAAGTTTTTCTAATTAAGGAATGATTTATTTTAGGCCTTATTCTGATTGCACACACCATATGTTTAATTTGGATGATTTTACAATTGATAGTACACTGTCCCTGAACTCCCATCTCAGCTGGGTCTTTCTCTGATATGATATGCATGAGTTAATTATGAGTGAATCTTCAATTTACTGGTTAAGTAGTGTTAGTTACACCCGACTACTACAGGTTACACCCCACTACTGGATCTTCCACTAATGCCTCCATTAGTTGGAACCAGTTTAACTAAATTTATCTCAGTTAAACTAAACTAAATAATCACAACTCAAAAGAACTCAACCCGGGCCCCTAAAATTTAGGAACCACTCTACATGACTCTAGATAGACTCCCAACTTGAATTAACTGAGTCAACTAAGTCAAATTAACTTCGTTAACTATTAGAAGTTGCTATGAGAATTATAATTACAATTTAATTCCTAATTTAATTCAAGGACAAAATTAAATTGGGATTTGTTGCATTTTTCAACACTCCCCCTCAATAAGAAAGGGATTATTTTCTACCCTATCCTACCTCTGTGAAACTCGAATTTTCATCTTCACAATGCCTTTATTAAAATATCTTCATCTTGCTGCTTTGTAGGAATGTAATCCTGCAACATGATTCTCCTCTACACACAATCTCGTAGATGGTGATACCAAATGTCGATATGCTTGGACCGATCATGAAAAATTGGATTGTCAGAGAGTTTGATACAACTCTGATTGTCACAGTAAATCATTGTAGGATCCATCTACTAACCAAATAACCTAACAAGGATCTTCCTCGTCTAGATAGCCTCATAAGCTGCTTGACTAGAAGCCATGTACTATGTGTTTTTTGAACTGAGTGCAACTGATCTCTACTTCCTGTTGTATCAAGAAACTGTTGCTGACCCAATACTGAAGATTCCCCCTGATGTGCTCTTCCTATTGGAAGGACTCCCTGCCTAATCTGCATCTGTGAAGCCTTTAAGGTTCACTCCCTATGTCCGTCTGTACCAAAGAACAAATTGAGTGGTGCCTCTGAGGTATCTCAACACATGTTTAGATGCCTTCCAATAAAGTTTGGTTTGCTTAACCATGGCTTGAGTAACCTAGTTAACTGCGAAACACATGTCCCTTCACGTGTTCACCAAATACATAAGTGAACCCATAAGATATCTATAAATAGTAGCCTCCACTCCTTCACCTGAAGTAACATTCTCCTTCTTCCAATTACCTGTTAGAGGAGTCTCTATGAGTTTGTTGCTCTCCATGTGAAACTTCTTCAGTATCTCACTGGAATACTTGCACTAAGAGACAAACAGTTCCTCATCTCCTTTCCATACTTCCATACTTCCATACTAAGAAAGTAATACATGAGCCCCAGGTTCTTCATCTCGAATTTTCTTGCAGGATCCTCTTTGCAAGATTTTATCAGCTTCTCATCACCTGTTAGAATCAAATAATCGACATATAATACTGTAATCAACAATTTACATGGTAAATGTTCACATCTGCTTCACTTTTGGTGAAGCCCAACCCAGTGAAATAGATGTCAATCCTGGTGTACCAAGCATGAGCTGCTTGTTTTAGTCCATACAGTGATTTATTGAGTCTGCACACATTTGACTCTCTGTTGAAGGTCTCAAATCCTTCCGGCTACTCAATATACACCTTTTCCTCAACCATGTCATTGAGGAATGTTGTCTTCACATCAATTTGATGTATATTCCATCCTATCTACGCCGACAGTGATAAAATAGATCTGATCGATGAGTACCTTTCTACTGGAGCAAAGGTTTCATCGTAATCAATTCCCTCCACCTGAGAGAATCCTCTGGCCAAAAATCTGGCCTTGTGTTTCTCCACACTCCCATCTTCTACTTGCTTTACCTTGTAAAACCATCTCGAAATCACCAGTGACTTATCTGCTGGTCTTGCGAGCACTTCCCAAACACTATTTCTAATAATGGAGTCATACTCCTCAACCATGGAATCAACCCATACTGGCTGCTACACGACTTCCTCGAATGAGGATGGCTCAACCTCTACACTCTCACTCATTAGAGCCATGTAGCTAGTGTACTTATCTAGTGACCTCCTCTACCTGCTCTGTGTTGTGGGTGGTCCCACTTTCTCTCTAGCATCATGCATCAATCTGTCAACCTCTATGGTGCACTTCCTTCCATCTCTAAAAGTCTCTGCATGAGTGGGTGCTTCCACTCTTTGCTCCTCTGCATGTGGCTACTCCACATCATCATGAGGTTCCTCCTTTGGAGCTAAAAGCTCCTCAACTGCATGTAATTGAAGCTCCCTCTCAAGGGAACATATCATTGTCTTCTCTTCATCAAACTTCACATATCTACGAACCACTGTCATCTTGTTGGATGGCAGGTACACCCGATAGTTGTGAGGTGTATTAGTGTACCCCACAAATATGCCCAACTCAATTGTTGGCTCTAGCTTTTTCCGTGCATCCTTGGTAACATGATAGTAGACTGATGAACCAAATATCCTGAAGTGTTCCACATCGGGTTTCTTGCTCGAAAAGGCTTATTCTAGTGTACTCATCCCGAGAATTTGATGAGGGCTTCTTTTCTACAAATAAACAACTGTGTTGCATGCTTCAACCCATAAGTGTAACGGTAGGCCCTGATCATTAACATCACCCTTGTCGCTCCCATAATACTTATGTTCTTTCTTTCAACCACCCCATTCTATTGTGGGTTATGAGGTGCTATGAACTCTCGTTGAATGCCTTCTGATGCACATAAGTTCTTGAATTCATTCGACACATATTCTCCATCATTATCACTTCTGAGATATTTAAATTTACTTCCAGTATCTTTCTCGACAAGTGCTTTAAATTCACAAAATTTAGCAAACGTTTGATCTTTCTTATGCATGAAGAAAATCCAACACTTACAAGAAAAATCATGAAAAAATATTACATAATACCTATGCTTGGAAATGGATGTTTTGAGAATGGTCCACATGCATCTGAGTGAACTTGATCAAGGATCGCTTGCACTTGACTATATTTATCATGAAAGGAAGATCTGGTGTACTTCACCAATGTACACCCTTTGCATGTGTCTCTCGGCTCTAATGTACCCTTGGGAATTCCTATATAAATTTGTTGCATGATCTTCAAAGCTCCATGGTGCAAGTGACCCAATCTTCTATGCCACAGCTCCTCGATGTCTTGGCTCTGCACCTTCTCTTCTTTAGTGCTCAAAGCTATAGAAATTCCCACTGTATATCAACAGATTATGCAATATACTAAAGCAAAATGCAAGATCTACTTCTACAACAAACTTTGTGGAAGCTTAATCGAATATGAGCACGATCAAATCGAACACATATAACTGAGAATGAGAAATCAATCACACATGAACACAAAAGAATAACTCGGGGAAAGCCTTAGCCTAAAACCCCAATCTCTATATTATCATACAAGTGGAAATATGTTCAGTATTACAAAAAGAATCAGCTCACAATCTATCTTGCTCTCTCTGTAATCAAAACAATACAACTCACAGACTGAGTAGACACTAGATATGCCTTCCCTCAGCCCTCCAAGCCTCCTATTTCCTTGCGAAGTTTTTCTTGGGGTCTAATGATGTCACATGTGTGAATTGGCCTCATCACACTCACTAAACTGAAGAAGTAACTGCGTAATCTCCAAGGAATGAATTTATTTTGCATGCAAGAGATATTCACAATGGAATATTCTTGCAACTGATAGTACACTGTCCCTCCATCTGATCTCAACTGGGTCTCTATCTGAACTGACATGCATGAGTTATTTATGAGAGAATATTCAGTTATCTGAAGTGCAGCAGTTACATGCATGCATGCATTAACTAACTGAACTCACAATTAATTCAACAAACTGTTTGAATTAATCTAACTAGACTTGACTCAGTTAACTGAGCCAACTAATTACAACTCAATATTACAACTCATCCTTATCTCTTTAACTGATGGATAAATTCCTCAATCAATGGAGAAACTGTTGCATGTCCCCACATAGACTTCATGTTTGATTTTCTACAATTAATTAACTCAAGATGAATTAATTACAAACGGTTGCTAAGATCAAATTTGAATTTTTACTTCTCTATTTTAGTTCAGGGACTAACTAAAATAGGAAGGTATCCTGCAATGCTATTTATAGTAGTGCTAAATTTAGCACTTCTATATTTATCATTTCTTGTTGCTATTTTCAACACTCCCTCTCAAGAAGAAAGGGATTATCAGTAACCCCAATCTTGTCTCTGTGGAACTTGAACTTGCATTTTGACAATGCCTTTGTCAAAATATCTGCATCCTGTTCCTCGGTCGAAACATACAACAACAACATGATCCTCTTGACCACACAGTCTCGAAGATAGTGATATCAGATATCAATGTGCTTGGACCTCTCATGAAAAACTGGATTCTTAGAGAGTTTGATACAACTTTGATTGTCGTAGTAGATCACGGTTGGATCCATCCTTTGACCAAACAATCCCACTAGAATCTTCCGCATCCAAATGGCCTCACATGCAGCCTGACTAGTAGCCATGTATTCAGCCTCTGCTGAGCTAAGTGCATCTGATCTCTGTTTCCTGCTGTAGCAGGAAACTACAACTGAACCAAGGTTGAAGATTCCTCCAGAAGTGCTCTTCTGGTCTGATGGACTCCCTGCCCAATCCACATCTGTGAAGCCCTGAAGCTTCATTCCCTCTGTCTGTCTATACCACAATCCGAACTGAGATATGCCTATGAGGCATCTCAGCACATGCTTCGCTGCCTTCGAAAACAACTTGGTAGGCTGAACCACAGCTTGAATCAGCTGGTTCACCGCAAAGCATAAGTCGGGTCATGTGTTCACGAGATACATAAGTGAACCCACCAGTTGCCGATAAACAGTAGCTGCTACTACCTCACCTGAACTAGCATCCTCCTTCCTTTAGTTCCCAACTAGAGGAGTCTGCATGGGCTTGCACTTCTCCATGTGAAAGCACTTGAGTATCTCATTGGCATACTTGCCTTGAGATGCAAATACTTCACCATCTTTCAGCCACACCTCCATGCCTAGAAAGTAGTGCATAAGACCCATGTCTTTCATTTCGAACTCTCTTGCAAGGTCCTCCTTGCAAGACTGGATCAACTGATCATCACCTGTCAAAATCAGATCATTGACATAAAGAACAATGATCAATGGCTTACCTTCTACCATGATGTGGTAAAGGTTCGCATCTGCTTCACTCTTGGTGAAGCCCAACTCAGTGAAATAGTTGTTGGTCCTGGTGTACCAAACACAGGGTGCTTGCTTCAGCCCATACAAAGCCCTCTTCAGTCAGAACACATGCAACTCATGATTGAAGGTCTCAAAACCCTCAGGCTACTCAATGTACACCTCCTCCTCAATATTTCCGTTGAGGAATGTTGTCTTCACATCCATCTGATGGATCTTCCAACCCATCTGAGCTGATAGTGCCAACATCGATTTGATAGATGAGTACCTTGCTATAGGAGCAAAGGTCTCATCGTAATCGATCCCCTCGACCTGTGAGAAACCTTGGGCAACAAACCTTGCCTTATGTTTCTCAACACTGCCATCAGCTGCCTGCTTTACTTTGTAAAGCCATCTGGAACTCATTACTGACTTGCCTTGAGCCCACACACTGTTCTGAATGATAGAGTCGTACTCCTCTACCATTGCATCAACCCATACTGGTTGCTGCACTGCCTCCTCGAATGAAGAAGGTTCGGTATCTACACACTCCCCAACCAGGGCCATGTACCCAGTGTACCGCTCGGGCGACCTCCTCTGTCTGTGCTGAGAAGATGGCTGTCCCACATTCTCCTGCGCATCCAACATCAACCTGTCAGCTTCCCTTGAGCGTTTCCGCCCATCTCTAGAAGTCTCAACATGAGTGGATGTCTCCACTCCCGGATCCTCTGCATGCGGCTGCTCCACATCAATCTGAGGCTCCTCCTCCTTAGGAACTGAAAGTTCCTCCTTTGAATGCAACTTGAGCTCCCTATGAAGTGATATTCACATGGCTTTCTGCTCATCGAACTTCAGATCCCTTCGTACCACTGTCCTCTGATTGGTAGGTCGGTACACTCGATAGTTGTGGGGTGTATCCGTGTACCCCACAAGTATTCCCAACTCAGCTGTTGGATCCAGCTTCTTCTGGGAATCTTTGGTCACATGTCAGTAAATTGATGATCCAAAGATTTAGAAGTGACTCACATCTGGTCACTTCCCAGAAAAGGCCTCCATAGGTGTCTTCATTCCCAGTATACGGTGCGGGCTTCTGTTATGCAAGTATACTGCTGTATTGCATGCCTCAGCCCACAAATGCAATGGTAGGCTTTGGTCATGCAACTTTGCTCGAGCTGCTCCCACAATCGATCTGTTCTTCCTTTCGGCCACCCCATTCTACTGTGGGTTATGGGGTGCCATCAATTCCCGTTTAATTCCTTCTGCAGCACAGAAGTCTTTAAATTGTTGGGAGACATACTCTCCACCATTATCACTACGCAAGGATTTTATTTTCTTTCTAGTTTCTTTCTCTGCCAAAGCTTTAAACTCACAAAACCTCAAGAAGGTATGATCTTTTGCGTAAAGTAGATCTAACATCTACGAGAAAAATCATCAATAAAAATAACATAGTACCTTTTTTTAGCGGTGGAGGCTGTAGAGAATGGTCCACAAACATCTGAGTGAACTCGCTCTAGGATTGCTCCAGCTCTACTGTCTCGATTCAGAAAGGAAGATTTCGCATACTTACCCAAGGTACAACCTTTGCATGTATTCGTTTGCTCCAGTTTTCCCTTGGGTAGTCTGGTAGAAATCTGCTGCATGATCTTCAGGGCTCCATGGTGCAAGTGGCCCAGTCTTCTATGCCATAGCTCGCCAACATCTTGGCTCTGCACCATCTCAACTTTGGAACTCAATGCAGCACAATCATCTACCTCCAGCTTGTAGAGATTCTTTACTCGAATCCCAATTCGCTTGGTCTGTCTAGTACTGATATGCCTCAATAATACCTTTCCTTTACTAAAGACTACATCATAGCCTTTATCTTCTAGCATAACGACAGACACAAGATTCTTCTTCAGACCTGGTACATACTTTACATCAGTCAGGGTGAGGGGAGCTCCATGCTCCCTCTGAAACACAACTGTACCTTCACCTGAAACACGGTACTTTCCATCATCGCCCATCTCGATCTGCATCTGGAGATCCTTCTCCTCCAAGGTACTGAAAAGATTCTTGTCACCTGACATGTGGAATGAAGCTCCACTGTCCAGGTACCACACACATCCCACCATGCATGAAACTATGCATGCGATAAGAGAGAAATCCAACTCAAACTGTGAGGCCAGTGCCTCACCATCATATCCCTTCGAGGCACCCTTCTTGGATTTCTTCTGTGGACAATTCGTAACATAATGGCCCACTTCATGACAATGAAAGCATCACACTTTCAATTTGTCAAACTTCTTCCCACCATGGGAAGAACCGGATTTGGGATGGGACACCTTCCCTTTCCCTTTCCTCGCCTTACTCACTAAGGCTAGATTTTCCTCATAATCTTGCTTTGATGAGGATCCATCTCTGGTGCTTTTTCTTATCTCCTCCTACATTAGATCCGACCAAAGTCGTTCCCAATCTGGTAGTTTTTCTCTTCCATTAACTGAGTCTTGGTAGCTATGCCAGCTTAAGAAGACCGAGGAGTGCAAGACTCACCATGTCATCATCAGTGGTCATGATCCCTACACTTCCAAGCTCATCCCTACAGGTGGTGAGCTTGTTCAGATATCTAGAGATCGTGTCGACCGCCCTTTTCAAACTTGATTTTCCAAAGCTTGTCTTTCAGCGCCAGCTTCCTCTGATCGCTACTATTCTGATATAGATCTTTCAATGTTTTCCAGATCGAAAATGGTGTCTCCTTCCCATGGAGACTCGAGACTATGTGGTCTGAAACTCCCTCTAGAAGGATTCTCCTTACTGTAGCCACACATTTCTTCCATTCCACCAATTCTGTAGCATCAGTCGGCTTGGGGACTTTTTGATCAATGAACTCCTTTAGTCCGTTATCCTCTAATACTGCTTCCATGAGATCCTTCCAAGCTATATAATTCGAGCTGCCATCAAGGGCATACTCGAGTCTTAAACCGTTGAACGCCATTGGTGAAACTGAGATGTGATAAGAACTCGATTTCTATATTCAGGAACTTGAAACTTCTCCCTTCTTGTATACTGTTCTTTGCTTTGATCACCTTTTCTCCGATACCATGTAGAAATTCCTACTATAGATCAACAGATTATGCAATACACTAAAGCAAAATACAAGATCTACTTCTACAACAAACTTTGCGGAAGCTTAATCGAATATGAGCAAGATCAAATAGAACACATATAACTGAGAATGAGAAATCAATCACACATGAACTCAAAAGAATAACCTGGGGAAAGCCTTAGCCTAAAACCCCAATCTCTGTATTGTCATACAAGTGGAAATATGTTCAGTATTACAAAAAGAATCAGCTCAGAAGCTATCCCGCTCTCTCTGTAATCAAAACAATACAACTCACAGACTGAGTAGACACTAGATATGCCTTCCCTCATCCCTCCAAGCCTCCTATTTCCTTGCGCAGTTTTTCTTGGGGTCCAATCATGTCACATGTGTGAACTGGCCTCATCACACTCACTAAACTGAAGAAGTAACTGCGCAATCTCCAAAAAATGAATTCCTTTTGCATGCAAGAGATATTCACAAAGGATTATTCCTGCAACTGATAGTACATTGTCCCTCCATCTGATCTCAACTGGGTCTCTATCTGAATTGACATGCATGAGTTATTTATGAGAGAATATTCAGTTATCTAAAGTGCAACAGTTACAAGCATGCATGCATTAACTAACTGAACTCACAATTAATTCAACTGTTAAACACACACATGGCAGAAAGAGTATGAAAGATAAAACATGAGAGTACATTTTTTATTAACAAATGATATACATTTACAGTACATGGTGTGACCATTGGGTTCCATATCCCAAGGTCTCTTGGACTTCCTTAGTCTATTCCGCTTCCACACTAACCCATAGAGGATTAGGTGTCCAACATCCCCCCTGTTAATCCGAAGTGTTATGTATGAGTCCAAGAAGAGAGATGTAATACAAAATGTGCAAAAATACATGGCAGCACTAGGCTGAATGTGATCTCTGAAATGTTGGTATAAAGGGCAGTGGTTTAAGGATGACCATCAACACTGGAACACTTAGTGTAGTTCCTGAAACTCTTCCAATTCTAGCATGAAGCTCAAGTCTTCTGCTAGCAGAAGTGTTCCTGATGTTTTGAAAAGGGAAACATTCAACCATGAAAGGGAGGTCTCACCTCGCATAAAAGGGAGAAGTTCAACCTGAAAAGGGAAGTCTCAACCTGTGATGGTTTAAGGATGACCAACAACTCTGGAATTCTTAATACAAGTCCTGGAACTCTTATGAAAATGGCAAGAAGCTGAAGTCTTCTGCTAGAGGAAGTGTCCCCAATTCTATTCTTGGAATTCTTCCAAAACTAGCAAGCAGCTGAAGTCTTCTGTTAGAGGAAGTGTCCCAAATTCTTTGAAGAGGCATTACCAATTGAAGGCATGCTCAGGGGCATGTTTGTCTCTGGCTACAACTCTGAAACTGGTGTGGCAGGTTGTGGCTCAGGCTCGCTTGATGTGACTTTGAAGCTTGTAAATGACCATCATTTCCCCCCTGTCAGATACAAGGTGAGATGATGCAGAAAACTCAACTGCAAGACTGTTCAATACTCTTGAACAAGTTTTGACATGTGACTGAAATATCTTCTTGGTTGTTGATGCCCATTGCCAAGAAGTGATCCATCCAAGATGAATCTTTGTTCTTGTAGGAGGTTTGATTTTGAAGCATCTGTTTGAAGAATGAATGGTTTTATGACAATGCTTACATGGTGAAGATCAAAATAGTGATATTTCAGATGGCCAACTCAGTCACAGTGTTGGCATTTCACAATATGTTGTTGTTGTTGTTGCTGTGGAAGAGGGGAAGATTTTGGAATAGCTGGAGGTGAACTGTCATGAAGGAATCCATCACTCTGAAATTGAATGGGCTTTGAGTAGTTTGGAATGTGAAAGGACACGTCCTTGTCATATTCAAGACCAGTTCTGTGCTTGTTGTGGACAAGCTCTTCCCAAGGTCAGATGATGGACTTGGGAAGTGCAAACTGAACTTCTGCATCTGCATGTAACTCTGCTGCTTTATTGGGCACTGGATCTGAATCAATTTCAACAATATTGACTTGCTGCTTATGGGAGTCTGTTTCAATGTTATGAACAGAAATAGGTTCAGAATGATGACTCCTATGTTTTAATTCTTCTTGCTGAAGCTGAGATTCAAGCTCCAAAAATTCTACCTTTCCTTGTGTATATTATAGATAGGTTTTAATATCACAGAGAATGTTCTTGCTGATTTTCATTGTATCATGATCAGTAGAATGCATCAAAGTTTTCAAGAATTCTAATACTTTAGTAATTTGAGTCATATTCTCCATTGTCAAAATTACACCTTTTAAAAAAATGATCACAACTATGACCCAATGTGGAAAAGTAACATCCACTCACAGTACAAAGACACATCAATATCCTCTATAAATGTGCACCAATTACTGTAATGCATTCACAATCCATTACATAAGAATAAGAGTTCAGTCATGTTAAATTGGCAACTAGGGCCAAACTCCATGTGGGTTGGCTTATTTCTGGCAGCTGATATTTTTATTGGATCCCTCTCATCGAGAGGTGTAGGATTGATCCAAAGATCATCTGATTCCGATAAGTATTTATGGAGATATGAATTTATTTTGTTTATGTAATTATTATCAAGCCGACCAGCACATATGTAGGCTCTAGAAGCCCAACCGACGTGTCTATTCAACCTCTACATTTTTAGTATAAATAGATGAGGATTTTATGTCATTTAAACACATATTCTTGAGTGATCTCCTCCTCTCCACGTCTTGGGTTTTTGGAGAAGGAGTGATACACCAAGAGTGATATGTTGGCCTTATGAAAATGCCCTAGCCGCAGTACAACGCAGTCATGGTAAAACGCTGGTCATGGAAACAAGTCATACGCTAATATATATAGGTTATGGAGACAGTCATTCCACAAGGCATTCAACGTATCTGTTTCGTTGTCATATGGAAGCGCCGCAGTACAATCTTAACGCTGTTCCGCAGGCACTTATACGCTGTCATCTATATGCACAACAATGAAGAATATATGTATATATGTTGTCATGACTATATCTAACGCAGTCTATACGCAGTGAAGGAGGGAGACCTTACGCAGTTAATAAATGAAGGCATCTACGCAGTGTATACTCTGTCATGAAGACAATATACACACCGTTACAGAAACCCTACACGCTGTTCATGTTATATATATACACGCTGTTCATATATACATACACAGTTCATATATATACACGCTGTTCAAGTATACGCTGTTCTTTGTGGATCCGCTGTCTTTATACGTTGTTCTGCGCTGGTCATATAATTCATGGAGAGCATTCATACGTTGTCTTGAAGCCCACACACAGTCAACAGAACAATTATGAACTAGCACTCACACGCTGTCCCATATGCATCAATACGCTGTTCATTCCTGAGTTATATACGCAGTTCATGTAAAGATATGCTGCTCGTGGAAGGAACGCAGATATATATAGAACCTGTTGTTTGGAATGCGGTCATAGATAACCCGCAGTTATATATGGAACACTACAGCCAAGATATGAAGCCCTCAGTTTGTATTATATATGGAACGCTGATCATGCCATAACCCTGGATCCATTGTCACATGGATTACTCGCAGTTCATGGACAGTCAACGTGATGACTGGAACGTCATTAACACGCATTCAACGCTGTTCATGTTATACACGCTATATATATATACGCTGTTCATGAGAAATATATTCCCGGTCAATGGAACGCAGCATGGCACATAGCAACATAGCAACCCGCAGATATATATATACGCTGTTCAGAAACGCAGTCATGATGCTATTGGAACGCAGTCATATATGAATGCCGTTGTATGCAGACATATATTGGAATGTGAATATATATGCTATTGGACAACAGCTGTATATAGACAGATAATGGATCATCAGGGATTACATACAGTGTTCATAAAGTGATATTGCCTAGGTATATAAACTTCTGTGGCATAGAGATAAGAACGTTGTGTGATCTGGACACATATATATAACACAGTCTTGGGCAGCAACATGATGTATGAGATATTGTGGATGGGCAGCGCAATGATACATGGAGCATGGGCAGTAGCATGATGGGCAGCACAATGATGGGCAGTAGCATGATGGGCAGCACAATGATACATGATATATGGGTAGCGTGATGTAGCATGATACAACATGATGGTGCTACACGATCAGGTGCTGCAAATGGACAAGATGCAGAACGATGATAGGTGAAGGAGTCACCTTGCAGAATCAGTTGAAGCAAAATGTCTTCAACTGATCTCATCGTTATAAGAAATGATCTATGCTAGATCTAGATAAGTCAAAGTGTTGACTTCTGTTGTAAATGTATTATCTCTCTCTCTCTCTCTCTCTTTCTCTGCTGAACTTTGAAGATAAAAGAAGATTTGATCAAAGGGTTTCCCCACACATTGTGGGGTTTGTCCCTGGCTCGCGCCACATCTTGTGTCCTCTTGTCTTGGCTTGTCTTCTGTGTTTTATATTTATGTTCTATCTGCAGTTTATCATAATGCTGATGTGATTGCTAACTGTGAAAATTTAAATAAATTGCTCTAGCATAGAACATACCTAATCTTAACAAGTCATGACCAGCAATATGTTCTGACAATACAAATGACTAAACTTTCCTCCACAAAACAATCATTGCCTCTCTCACTCCACCAAACTTTTATGCAGCAGTCGTAGTAACAAGGAATCAATGCATATATATGTAGAGTGTGTTTGTATCCCTTCGACCTCCAAATATTTTATTGCAGTTCCTCTCGCAAGAAAGAGAAACTTGGGCACTTACTCTCTCGATTTCTGTCAATGCTCAGTCCCGAGTGTGACAGAGAAAGTAAAGCAGGACTCCATATTAGAAATTTATTATCTATGGAATTTATTAAGCCACAATCTCTTCGATATTGCTGTATTCTCAAATCTACTTTGCAATTGTTCGAAATCTGAATGGAAAATCACGGATTGACCAAAGATTATATACATTCCCAGAATGATATACACATCAAGGCTGCCCCTGCGGATTAAAATCGTGGGAAGTCAATTCAACACCAGAGATGAATCAAACGACAAAGTCAAACATCCCAACACCTTCTGGGCACACATTACTATTCTCCGCTCTCTCCACACAGTCACACATTCAACCCACAAGATTGAAACCACTCGTTTAAGTTGAGGACTTTGAACGTTAAACAATCGCTCAGGTTATCTCCCGTCTGCTCTACGAACGAAGAATCTGTCCTTGGTCCATCCTCTATTTAAATTGAATTCTATTCAACAATTCAGGGCTATTTTATTCTATATATTTTACATGAAAGCCATCCCATGATGATTGAGGGCTACATCCTTAACCAACAAATTAATCTTCATCCTTCCATGTGCACTGCAATGGCCATTACAAACCATTCCAAACACACTACAGATACAAAACTATAACCTCCACCTTCCTCTTTCTGTGATACAGTGATCAATGTATCTTTTAGAACTGTGTGAGATATATATGTTGAATTGATGAGCGTTGGATAAAGATATTGAAGAAATTGACCATCTCTAAGATGATGAGAAGTCGATATAACATTCTATAATAACTTCCAGTACATCAATCTATTGAAGCTCAATCCAGTATTTCATTCGCTAACAACAATGTTGGTATGCACTGGGAGCAGCTAATGACAAATGTCTTTGCAATTAAAATCTGGGAAGGTGAAAAGGAATGAAACATATTTCTGGTGATTATGGGGGAGACATCTATCCCAAACTACCTCCTTGATCTTCTAAGCTTGGCCTTCATGATGATGGGTTGCGAGGGTAGTATTAACGATAGGACAGTGATAATGGTTCCTTAGCGAGTATTCACAGTCTTCTTTTTCTTTTTTTTAATCCATAGTGATTCAACTTATGACCAGAGGAAAAACACAACATATATAAACAAAATATTATACCAGTAGTTTAACGTACAGGATGACAGGACCAATGCATACTAGGAATTTAATGCACCAGTCTCTACGTCGATTCTTCAACTGATTCAAACTTTTCAATGCACCATATTGCAATGTAACGCCTCAACGTAGTAGAAATATGACCATGATTAATGACATTTCAATGCTTGATGCAGAGCAGTAATACACAAATAGGATGTTTCTCCCTCCATCACATACGACCCATACACTCCAACCATTCCAAGCTCACATCACCAAGAGTCACGACATGGTTAAGATTTCCACCATATACTCAATGCACAGTCTATTCATCGCTTCAAAAGCTAGTTCTCATAGTGGACATTCAATGAAATTCCATGTGTTTTGAATGCATAAAATCTTAACACGGGAGTGTAGATCCTCGCTTCTCTTCAACAGCTTAACACAGAGCCCTTAGAGACAAGTCTAAAAAAATCGACAGAAAATAGGTTGATAGTTTTCTATTTACTGGACTATGTATGCTCAACCAAAATCTTTGCACAATAAGATTTGACCCAGAACAATTGGTTGCTCATTGTGTAGCATTTGGGATGCTATATCGACCCTCTAGGCATCATAAGGATTGAACTCATTGTTTCAACAACATACTCCATTCAACGCCCAATATTACACTTGTTTCAATGCACATATAAAATTCAATTGGAAGAGAAGTTGAGTCAAATGAAGATGAATCAATGCCACTTTTAATTCTCAATGTTCAATTTAATATATACCATTCCAAATATTGTATATAGCAAGAAATATCAAAATGTTTAGTGCAGAACAATTTTACCAGCAAAACTAGATTTTGAATCAAATGAGTCGATTCAGTGCTTGCTCCACATTGTGTCAATCCTGGACAACCTTTGCGTGCATTCCTTCAAATGCATCTTTCCACTCCTTAGATAGAATTTTGACGATCCAACAGTCTAATTGTAGCAAAGGATGTAACATTTGGGCTTGCGTAGGCGTATCAATTGGAGTAGCAATGCAGTGTGGAGGGTCGAGGGTTGAGCAGCGAGAGACAGTAATAAATCTTCAAGTCTCCCAAAACAAGGTTGTAGGCAATACATCACCAAGAATTAGCTGCAGTAGGCTGCAAATTCAGTGCGGAGGAGAAATTTTCATTGAGTCAACTGGCATCAACCATAGCTATACACATTCGTGGAAAGAATCTAGCAACCTTAATATAAATTGTGTATCAATGGTAATGGACAATGTCCAACACATGCAACATTAACATTGGCCATCGGTTGTATTTTTTAACACAATTGGGAGTATATAAACTGCAGAGTTGACAACATATGAAGAAATAGATTTCGATACAGTATTTAAAGGGTTCAACAGAATACAACGATGCGTAATGATGGCGTGACTGTGAATCTTTGAGTGTAGACAGAGGAGCAATGTGCAAACAACACAGTGGCTTGTATAAAAATCTCAATGCACAATTTTCCGCAGTAGGAGCAAATATCCAGTAGCGACAGGAGCAGGTATGTCATACCAGTGGAAGCGTTAGTGTGAGGTATGTCAGAATTTTTCCATTTCGGGAATTGTGCGCAGAGAATGCAGCCAAAATATGCCTGATGAAACATTCATGAAATGCAAAACTGACCTGCACATAAAGGCCATAAAACAGATGGCTCAAAGTAATTATGAAGGGCAGGAATAGGCCTGCTCTGATACCATGCTAAACACAAACATGGCAGAAAGAGTATGAAAGATAAAACATGAGAGTATATTTTTAATTAACAAATGATATACATTTATAGTACATGGTGTGACCGTTGGGTTCCACATCCCAAGGTCTCTTGGACTTCCTTAGTCTATTCCGCTTCCACACTAACCCATAGAGGATTATGTGTCCAACATCAACAAACTATTTGAATTAATCTAACTGGACTTGACTCAGTTAACTGAGCCAACTAATTACAACTCATCCTTATCTCTTTAACTGATGGATAAATTCCTCAATCAATGGAGAAATTGTTGCATGTCCCCACATAGACTTCATGTTTGATTTTCTACAGCTAATTAACTCAAGATAAATTAATTAATTATTTTACAAAAAACTGCTAAGATCAAATTCGAATTTTCACTTCTCTATTTTAGTTCAGGGACTAACTAAAATAGGAAGGTATCCCGAAATGCTATTTATAGCAGTGCTAAATTTAGCACTTCTATATTTAGCATTCTCTTGTTGCTATTTTCAACAAAAGCAATACAATCTTCTACATCCAATTTGTAGAGGTTATTCACCCGAACCCCAATTCACTTCACCTATCCTGAGGCTATGTGACGAAGAAAAGCCTTCTAAATATCACATCGTAGCCATGGTCCTCCAACATGGCAACTGAAACCAAATTCTTCTTCAAACCTGGAATATACATGAAATCTTTTAATGTGAGAGGAGAACCTAATTCCCTCTGAAAGGTAACAATACTAATGCTAGTCGTGCTGTACCTCCCATCATCTCCCATCTCAATGTGCATCTAGAGGTCCTTTTCCTCCAAGTCACTGAATAACTCTTTGTTTCCATTTATACAGAATGAGGCTTCACTATCCAGGTACCACACACTACCCATCATTGATGTCACCATGCAAGCGATGAAGGTGAAATCTAGTTCGAATTATGAAGCAAGAGCTTCACTTTCTGCTCCTCCTTAGGGATTCTTATTGGCCTTCTTGTTTGAACACTTTATGGCATAATGTCCCAACTCGCGACAGTGAAAAAATTTAATATTCAACATGTCCTTCTTCTTGCTGCCCTGACTGGAATCTAATTTAGAATGGGATGACTTCCCCTTCCCTTTCTTCACCTTTCTAGCTAAGGTACAATTCTCCTCATCATCATGTTTGTATGATGATCCATCTCTAGTGTTCCGTTGAATCTCTTCTTGCACCAAGTCAGACCACAATCGCTCCTAGTCTGGTAGCTTCACCCTCCCATTAAATGAGTCCTGGTATTTGTGCCAGCTCTTGGGAAGTCCTAAAAGTTCTAGGCTCACCAGATCATCTTCAACAACCATAACACCAACACTTCCAAGCTCATCCCGACATTGGGTGAACTTGGTCAAGTACTTCGATATTGTGTCACCCTTATCCATCTTGATCTTTCTGAGCTTGTCCTTCAACGATAACTTCATGTGGTCACTGCTGTTTTGAAACAGGTCCATCAAGGCCTTCCACATTGCAAATGGAGTTTCCTTACTGTGTAGGTTCGAGACAATATGATCTCAAACTCCTTCTAGGATCATCCTTCTCACCGTTTCCACACACTTTCTCCACTCTGCCAGATCCTGAGCATCAACTAGCTTAGGGAAATCATTGTCTATGAATTCCTTAAGCCTGTTGACTTCCAACACTGCCTCTATCCTGTCCTTCCAAGCAATCTAGTTTGAACTACCCTCAAGGGCATATTCGAGTCTCAATTCGTAGAATGACATCCTGCTGGCTCTGAAGTATGATACTGCAAATTCGATTTCTCCAGCAAATGAAAAACTCATATTCTCCTCTTCTAAAGTGATTTCATATATGATACGATGTAGAAATTCCTTGTAGATTCAAGCTGCAAATTGTAATACGTTAAAACAATTGACTTGAATCTACTCTACTCATTAACGAAAATTATAAACGATCAATGAAATCATGAAGCATAGAAAAGAAATAATTTAATCACACATAACACAATAATTTTATGGGGAAAGCCACAACTAAAATCCCCTGCTATATGTATATTGTATTAATCATAAAATATGAGAAGACTACAATGCTTTTCTCAAGCCCGAGCAACCTCTACATTATCTCTATCTATCTCACTACCAACCTATGCAAAGGCTTCTCTTTGCACACCTTTCTCTCACAAGCTCCGCGCACACACTTGTGATTCCTATTGCTTGGTCTCACCAACTCGTGCTCACCAAAACAATGATTAAACTTGTGCCTTCATTCTTCCTTTAAAAAAAATTGAATGGCTAAAATTAATGAGTTTTCTAATTAAGGAATGGTTTATTTTAGGCCTTCTTTTGGTTGCATGCACCATATGTTTAATTTAGATGATTTTACAACTGATAGTACACTGTCCCTAAACTCCAATCTCAACTTGGTCTTTCCCTGATCTCACATGCATGAGTTAATTATGACTGATTCTTCAGTTTACTGGATGGACAACGCTGGTTAATCCCCATCACTACAAGTTACACCCCACTACTGCTGGTTACACCCCAATACTGAATCTCCCACTAATTCCTCCATTAGTTGGAACTAGTTTATTTGAATTTAACTCAGTTAAACTGAATTAAATAATCACAACTCAAAAGAACTCAACCTAGGCCCCTAAAATTTAGGAACCACTCTACATGACTCTAGATAAACTCCCAACTTGAATTAACTAAGTCAACTAAGTCAAATTAACTTAGTTAACTATTATAAGTTTCTATGAGAATTAGAATTACAATTTAAATCATAATTTAATTCAAAGAAAAAATTAAATTAGGATTTTCTTATTGCATTCTTCAACACTCTCTAGCTGACACTCTCCTCCACCTTGGACAATCATTGCATCTGGGCTATTTCGACAGTATGGTTCGTTCCTGTTTGTTCATCCGGAATAGTATCCGGAAACTCTTATGTTGAGTCTCAACAAATTGATCCTTTTGGATGTCAATTTGGGCAGTCCGATCCTCAAGGGAAAACCATTCCTTTAAGTACCGGATCACTGCCGTATGGGGGGCAGTATACCCTTTCATTGTCCCCTCCGGGAGGACAACCATACGGGAGTTCACAACAAAAATCAAGTTATGCTGGAATTACATCTAGCGGTTGGGTAACGATACTACCTCAACAGCCAAGAGTTGTATATTCGATGCAACAATGTTTACCTATGTAAAATATACCAACTACGCCAGCTATGGTGACAGTGTCGCAAGTACAAGCGCTGCTTGTTGTATGCCAACCTCAGGTTTCTCAGGTTGTAATGCAACAGCCTCTTGACCTTGCGACTCAACCACAATCGACGACTGGTGGAATGACACAGGTCCAAACGGGTACAATTAACCCTCATCTTGGTCAAACAGTTAGTATCGGGCAACAACACATGGATTTACAACCATGGCTGGTGCAATACCAACAACCGCAATTCCAACAAGTATACCAAGGATCTGAGCAACAAATCTTTGCAAATAGTGGGCAGCCGTATATTCAAAACGGTCAAAATCAACCATTCTACAATGGTTATGCCCACCAACCTTACCAAAGTTACCAACATCAAATGCATTATGCTGGTATGCAAAGACCAACTGCTTAGGCGATTCCATCTTATCCTGGGTATGCTTCACCTAACCTGAATCAACAGTTACCCTTCATGGCAACTTTAGAGTTACCTGATTTAAATTGGTTAACAAACGATCCAATCGCTTACGACCCTTGGTGGCCAGCGGTTCCGCATAAACTTCCATCAGATATTCCTAAATTTAATGGAAATCTGGATGAAGATCCGTCAAATCATGTGATGACCTTTCATCTGTGGTGCTCATCAAACACCATAAACGATGATTCGATTAGACTTCGCCTTTTTCAGAGGACATTAACTGGTCCGGCAGCAAAATGGTATATCGAATTGCCCAGAGCTTCGTTTGACAACTTCAGTACCCTCGCCACAACCTTTTTAACCCATTTTCAGTTACCGATAAGGTACGAAACGGGAACGAAACTTCTTACCAATTTCAAGAAAACGACGGCCACTCACATATCCGATCATATACATGAGTGGCGACGCCATCGTAGAATGGTAAAAACATATGTTCCTGATCATCTTTTAGCTAAATGGTTTATTAAGTCATTATTTCCTTCCATCACGGAAGATGTGGCAAAAGGGGGAGTCGTCACCGAAGAGCAAGTTATCACCCGTGCACAATAGTTAGACTTGATTTACACTCAGTCTGGCACGCTCTTCGATAAAATACCTAATGCTCCTAGACCGGAATTCTCGGTCCCTCCTCCTCCTAAATCAAACAATGACTCTCATGGCGGTGATGGAGTGATTGGCGCAACAGACACGAAATCGACAAAGGCTACATCTAAAAACACCCGTAAGATTTCCAGTCAAAATGCAAAAGAAGAACTTCTTGCCTCGGAAGTAAATGCCGTCTCGACAGATAAAGGCAAAGAAACCAAGCAACCAGGAGGCAAGAAGAAAACCAAAGGGAAGAAGAAGAAACAGGAGGAACCATCACCTGAAAAATCTTCTACAAACCCTTCTGGAAATAGGAAACCAAATCATCCATGCTTTATATGCGATGAGGATCATTGGACAACAGATTTTCCACACAGAGCTGAGCTTAAAAAATTCTTCAAGAATTCAAAAACCTCGGCAGTATTAACTAATCCGTTTCCGAATCCAGGAACAAATCTGGTTGACAGTGGAAATGCTTCCCCGTCTCAAGTGCTGATGTTGTTGGTTTCCAAACAACAAAATGATGCTTTGATATCGAGAAGGAACAAAGATTACGGGAATCCACAGCTGTCGAACAACAAGGATAATGATCAACCTAGTAGTTCGACAACAACTTCGACAGAAGTTGCGCCACCCATCATTCCCGAACTGACAATAAAACCGCCAAAGGGAGTAGTACACAAGTCGACATTTAATCCTCGTGCTAGAGCAGCGCATCATTATAATATAGTGGAAGATCTGACCCAATCGCCATCCGCTATGTCGACACTTGAGGTACTGCAAAATTGCCCATCCCAAAAGCAGGCTTTATTATCAACCATCGGTGGGATAGACCCAAAGGATTCCAATCTTGTGTCCTTTAACCATAAAGGATACGATCCTAAGTTACCGGCTAAACTAGCTTTCCTCATTCAAGTGAAAGCCCTCAACAAAACTGTTCATCGAACAATTATTGATGAGGGGGCATCTACATGTATTATGTCGATGAGTTGCTGGAAAACTTTAGGATCTCCGACCTTGTCGCGATCTTTGACGACATTAAAAGCATTTGACGGACGAACATATACCCCATATGGTATTCTAAGTAACTTGCAGGTTGAACTAGGAGGGAAAACGGTAGAAATAGATGTCGAAGTAATCGACGGAAACCTCGATTACAACATCCTACTGGGAAGACCATGGATATATGCTATGGCTGCTATTGTGTCGACCTATTTTAGGAAGGCTGCATTTCCCTTTCAAGGAGGGATTACAATCGTCGATCAACAAACCTTCCTCCCCAATGGTTCTCAAGTTACAGGAAGCATTCCAATGATCCATGGAAGCCCCCATTCGCTTCAAAATATCGGAGTAGGCCTACTAAAAGACCCTATATTAATGGGAACTTTTGCCCGTCCACCTCCAATAAATCTAGTAGAAGTAGCATCAGTAGGAACCTGCAATATGATATCTTCGATTGAAAAGATCTCAAAAAACGATATAAACATGGATCATAAACAGGTATTGCCTCCAAGCCCAATGGAAATATTGTAGCAATCAATGTTCCTAGCATGGGAGGCAAGCCCAAAGCAACGCTCATCAAGCGTTTGGATAGATAGGTCTAAGGAATATGGCACCCCTTCAGATCCTTGGTCGCGAGTGCATTACACCGATGAAGGAATTGTTCAATCAATGGTAATTGAAGGGGCACCATGGGAAGATTACCACCATCGTTCCCTTCTTCCGGATTGTGAAGAAGATACTCCTGATGACCTTCATCATCCCTCAGTTTTTGATTTCCTATCAAATACTGTAAACACGGTGGATTCTGAGCGAAACTTGTCCAACATTGAAGAGACTATCGCCATAAATATCTCGACCAAAACAGATGTTGTAGAGAATATTTATGTTGGCAAATGTTGTTATCCTTCAGAATTGGAAATATATAACGCTCTTTTTCGCGAATTCAGAAATGTCTTTGCTTGGTCATATAATGAAATGCCAAGCATTGACTCGAGTATCGTTGAACACGAAATTAAGATGTATCCAGATGTCAAACCAGTACGACAACGGCTACGGCAGGTGCACCCCAAGAAAGCTGTTGCCATCAAGGCAGAAGTTGAAAAACTTCTCCATGCTGGTTTCATTTACCCAGTTCCTCTAACCGATTGGGTATCGAACATTGTTCCTGTTATGAAAAAACATGGAACGATTAGAGTGTGTGTCGATTATATGGATGTAAATCAAGCTTGTCCAAAAGAAAACTACCCTACACCCTTCATTGACCAGATAATTGATGAGTGCACCAGATGTGAAATCTTTTCATTTATGGATGGATTCTCCGGGCATAATCAAATAAATATCCGCCCACAGGACCAGTCAAACACTGCATTTATTTTTCCATGGGGCACATTCGCATATCGAAAATTACCCTTTGGTTTAAAGAACGCAGGGGAAACATTTCAGAAGGCAATGGATTATGCCTTCCATGACATCAAAAACATTGTTCAACCATATGTCGATGACCTTCCGGCTCATTCGCGAAAGCGGACTGATCATCCGCAGCATTTAAGAGCGATATTTCTATTGTGCCGACAGTACAAGATACGACTCAATCCACACAAATGTGTGTTCTGTGTCAGTTCTGGTCGTTTACTTGGCTTTGTAGTCTCGAAGGACGGGATTCGTCTCAACCCATGTAAGGTTCAGGCAATCATAAATTTGCCTCCACCTTCGAATTTGCTTCAGATTCAGAAACTCCAAGGGAAAGCAAACTTTCTGAGGAGGTTCATTCCAAATTATGCAGAACTTGCTAAAGGTTATACTGGTCTATTGAAAAAGGAAGTGCCATTCGTCTGGGATCAGGTTGCGCAAGCTTCCTTTGATGCTTTAAAAGAATCCCTAATGAAAGCATCATTAATGTACACTCCCGATTATCAAAAAGACTTTAAACTGTATCTGTCTGCAGCGGATACAACCATCGCAATGGTTTTAGTTCAAGAAGACAACGGAATTGAACATCCTATATATTATTTGAGTAAGAACTTAAATGATACAAAAAACAAATATTCTTATGTTGAAAAGCTAGTGCTCGTAGCTGTTCAAGCGATACAGAGATTTCGACACTATGTCTTCTTTCAAAAAACTACCATTCTGTCAGATTGCAACCCCATGACTTATATATTGTCGCGACAGTTGCTGGGGGGAAATATTCAAAATGGATAGCGATTCTACAAGAGTTTGATCTGGAATTTGTAAAATCCAAGTCAAAGAAAGCCCTGGTTTTCGCAGAATTATTATGCGATCTGCCATCGTCGTCCAACGATGAAACATCCGAAGAAACGATCATGGATGAAACTTTGTTTCTGATATCTTAAAGCAATCCGTGGTATGGGGATATAATCATTTATCTCCAAACCCAAAAATATAGGCCTAATACATCCTGCTCCGAACAAAAACGTATTCGATACCAATTAAAAGACTACATGATCGTCAGTGATACACTTTACCGTCGTGGTATCGATACAGTTCTACGGAGGTGCCTCACACATGAGGAGGCCGAAAAAGTCCTGAATGATTTCCATTCAGGCGCGTGTGGGGGGCATCAATCCGGTTACGCTACGACGCAAATTTTTTTACGAGCAGGGTACTTCTGGCCAACAATGTTCAAAGATTGCATAACCGCAGTCAGAAGTTGCCATGCCTGTCAAATTTTCGATAGCAAAACCAGAAGACCACCCGCGCCTCTACAGCCAATAGTTTCTATTGGGCCATTCGCCAAATGGGGCATCAATTTCATGACATGTAACCCCACCTCGACCGGGGGGCATGGGTATATCATAGTCGTAGTTGACTATTTTACCAAATGGGCTGAGGCGATGCCTACATTAGATAACACAGGTGAAACAACTGCCCTTTTCTTTTTCAATCATGTAGTCACCAGATTCGGCGTCCCATAGGCTATAGTCACAGATCATGGATCGCATTTTCGCAATCACATGATGGTCGAATTAGCTGCCAAATTAGGGTTGTCTCATGACAACTCTACTCCATATTACCCGCAAGCCAACGGACAAGTTGAAGCAATCAACAAGGTCCTGAAGCGCATGTTGCAAAGGATGATTGGAGTTCACAAAAGGAGTTGGCACTTGATCCTATACTCAGCCTTGTGGGCATACCGAACATCGGTAAGAAATGCAACCGGGTTTACACCTTTCCAACTGGTGTATGGTCTAGAAGCAATTTTACCTGTTCAGTGCAAAATCTCGTCCCTCAAACTCGCAATCGACCTTCTCCCCGGGACTTCAGAAGAGGAGGCTCATTTCTTGGAACTAATCCAATTGGATGAAACCCGTCGTGATGCTGCTTTGGCCAACGAAGCCCATAAGAAATGAGTCAAGGCGCAGTTCGACAAGAATGTCAAACCCCGTGTCTTCTCAGAAGGTGACTTGGTCTTGCTTTATGACCAAGAATCCGATAAATTGGGAGCAGGTAAATTCAAGTCTTTATGGATGGGCCCTTATATTGTTAAGCGAGTGTTAGTAAAAGGAGCCTACGAGTTAATGGATTATGACGGGATTCCATTAGCACAACCTCGTAATGGGTTGTACCTTAAGCGTTACTATGCGTGATTCAGTGTGGTAACCTATATGATTTTGTTACATTTTTGTTTTCGCTAAAGTATTTGTTTTGGTCAAGTAAATTTGCTTTTTACATTTGTTGCAGATGTCGAACCTATTGGAATCTTTTGTTGGATATGCCGACGGAGCAAGTCGTAGTTTGCGGAACCTATCTTCTGCGGCCTAGGCCATTTTTGACCCAAGCGGCGAGTTAGTAAGTTTCAGAGGGGTATGTATTGGCTGATCAACGAATAACATCGCTGAATATAGCACGTTGATAGAACTTCTCTCTGATGCCATCACACATGGCATACGCCAACTGGTCGTCAGGCTAGACTCACAGCTCATCATACTACAACTCACCGGTATCTACTTTGTCCGAAATCCAGCTATCTATCGCATGTTCCTAAGGGTCAAGATTTTGGAAAGGCAATTTGATTTTATTCAATATCAGCATATTTCCAGAACCTTAAACATATTAACTGACTCATTGGCAAATTATGTGTTAGACAGACATTTGCAACATTTATAAAAAGAAGCATCTCATCAATATTTGCATCATGATCATGTAACTTAACCAAAATAAAACTCCGAAAATCAAAAATATATATATAACTGTTTATGGTTTACACATAATGTTCTGTAACCAAGACAAAATTGGTCAAATGACCCAAAACTCAAAACGCTAGGGGGCACCCTAGTCTAATGATGCTGGTGATAACAAGTCACCGCCTGTGCAATCATGCGTAAAAGCCTAGTCCATCGACTTGGCATGCCAGTAGTATGTCGTTGCAACCTCAAAGGCAGATCGTCAGTCCTCACATCTGGAATACCGAGAGTGAGGCCCTCGACCTGATCCTGTAATGCTGAAAGAGTCTTGGCCACATCAAGGTCGCGAAGGATAGCCCTTCCCACAGCCTCTCCTGCTGGAGCGACAGCTGGCACTCTCAAGCGTACTACTCGCCGAATGGGACCGAAATCTGCATGAGCACATGAGTTTTGATTAGTATTGACAGAGTAAAGCATAAAGACATTATAAAAGGAAAACGATAAACAAGAATATGGTCAAGAATTTACCAATGGCGCCCCACTGTTCGCCCGCCGGCAGTACCAAATCTGGGTCACCCCAGAAGTCCATACCAGCATATGGATACTCAGAATAAACCATCTCCTGATGATCAAACCACCCGAAGAAGGTATCAGAAAAGGAAATCTGAGACTGACCAGCATGCCTAGACATATGGTTGACCCATCTCTGCATACGTGGTTCAGTCGGTGGAGGTAAACCAAGTGCAATATACTGCGGCTGCATCAGTGGTATCTTTTCCAAGGCGAAGGCAGTCAAAATAGAACCGTATCCAAAGTTCTTCAATCTCCCGCTTTTCACCTTGGTCAACTGTTCTTTCATCACAAGGAGTACTGCGTCGCACCAGTTGAACACCTTCGGTTCGAGACATTCCAAGGCGTACTGCATATAAGATCGGTTGGCCACATGAAGAGCCGCACCACCAACCATCCTACCAAAAGTGAACAGAATGGTCCTGGAAGACCTGTCAGTGACATCTCAGATGATGATATTGCCGTCTTTACTCAGCTGAGATCCCTCTCTACAATACCTGTGAACATAATCTCTCACAGATTCACCTCCACGGGCTGAACCTGATAAAGAGATGGGGGCACCCCGCCTCGATAAGCTGGTCAAAAAATAGATGTCCACTACAGTCAAGGGGATAGATTTACCCCTAATCTGGAACACCTGGCTGGGAGGATCCCAAGCATCGAGCAAATACTGCAGCAAGTTGATTTGTTGTCTCATGCTAGAGAAACGGAAAAACTTTAACAGGCCATAGTTCCGCAGTGCGTTTACTGTAACCGGATCATGTAAAGCAAGCATTTCCTCTTCTTCATGCTCACATTCTCGCCATGTAATAGTCATCTTACTACAGTAAATCTCTGAAAGAAAACAAGAGAAGAGTTAGATCCTGATTTGGTGAGAAACAAGCAAAAATTTCCATTGAAAACTGTGCATAAATTTCCTTCCTTGTGCTCATCGCACCTACAGTAGTGTTCTAGGTGCGTTGCATGTCAATTGGCCAGTAGACAGGCTAACATCCAACACACCTTTCGATACATAAAGGGTGAGATGGATCCAGGGCGAGTTTTTCAAACCCCAGAGGCTCAGAAAAACCAAAAATCAGGCTCAGAATGCAAAATGGAAAGGATGAAATAAAAGAGCTCAGGTTTAGCTCCTACCTAGTCCAGACGGCGCCGAAAATCGTCCACAGAATCTCCTGGAATCAGCTGATGAAAATCAAAAGGGGAAAGCACCTCCAAAGCTCCAACAAGCCAAAGTTCAAATGAAATGGTAAAATGAGAGGTAAAAGCACTTTTAAATTAATTTTACGTAATTCGAGTAAAATATTAGTGTCCTAACTCATTTTTTAAACATATATTGTTCATTTCTAACTAGTTTGATGAAGCAATCGAGCATGCAATACAATCTTTGAAAGAACAAAGCTATTTATGGTAAAGTCAATAAATGACCATTATATCGAGCAATTTTAACGCGGACTTCATGCTCGTTAAAAATTAAACATAAGCAATGAGCAAATGTTTCCCCCAGCGTTTAAGCTCAATAAAAAATGAACAAATTCCCGGTAAATAATCATCGTGAATGTAGTACTTCAGCCTTTAAAGCCTTGGTCGTGTTCCCATCATCACCTCCACTCTGTATTGGCCGATCATTCACCTCCATTTGATTGTTTACCCCTTTTGAGGAACAGCTGCGAAGAGTGATCCTATTATCCATCCTTGTAACACTACCATGATTGGAAAATTCCAAACCTTACTTGGAATCAGCTGCTACCCAATTTTATCACTCGTTCCTCAAAGACGAGTCTCCTTTAAGCTCTTTTCAACTGACTCGTAAAATATGAAAAGATTGTCGAGCCATTAGCCTCTCGAGCTTGTTAAAGGGACCAGAAGTGCTATCCCTCCTTTAGATTTTAATCTTTTTGGACCTGAGGGATTATTACACAAAAAGATCGAGCGCTTGTTTTGTTCGGCTTGTTAAAAGTATCGAAAATTCATCCCTTCTGTATTGTTTTATACTTTTTCAGACTTAAGGCATTAGATGACGAAAAAGGATTTTTGGAGTTTCCTTTACGTCCCTTTTCAGACTCTCTAAAATTGAAAAGGACCGAGTTATCTTTGTCGTTAAACTCGTTAAAACCTAATAGCGACAAACTTGTCCATAGTAGACAAGAACGAGTTTCACTATCACTAGGCTCGTTAAAACATAGCGATGGGTTTGCCCGAAGGGAAAATTATAGAACAAGCATATGTTATCCTCCTCAAGCTTGAAAAAAATAAAGAGGTACTGGTCAGCAATGACTGGGGAAAAATTGGGAAGAAAACTTGAAGAAACTTTGTTGGTAGCAAGTCGCTCTTGAACATGACACTTTCACTCCGCATCCAAGTCGGGTTGGGTTGTTTCATCCACCGGTCACATCGCCATGGTCACATCACACCATCCACATTTTGGGTTAATGCTACCAATCCATCATGTCAGTGTCACCGATATGTTCAAGAGAAGTCACTTAGAGAATTCACCTGTGTCTCACCCACTCCAATACATTTAGGCTCCATTCTTTCATGACCGCCACCCTGAACCTTATATCACCAGACCGTTTTCACCTCCATTAAAATCATTTGCTCCGTTCCGTGTCATTGATGTGGGATTCATTAAGGCCCTCCTATGACGGATCGCTTCTTGTTGACATCAGCTCATTATCAAAGAAGCCGATCTAGGGACACCCCTTTCAGTACTTTGAAGCTTGCATGCCTCAATGGAAAGTTTCTCACTTTCGGCGACAGGTTTACATCAATGGCCTTCAACCGAAAGATTTTGCGTGGTGTTCGATGCCAAGTCCTTTATTCACACCACGTGAATTGTACTACAGTACCTTGAGGGTCATTATCATTATCGGTGATTCCTCTCGTGCGTGTTAACAGCTTACATCATTGGCTGGTAATGAGGCGATGTCTTTCCATGTTTGACTCCAGAACATCTCTCACATGGATCGACTTGTACTTTGAGTGAAGATCAAACGAGATTGAAGACCCCGGATCTAGTTTCATCCATTCGGGCTGCGATATATATTCAGGAAAATAAAGACATCAAATGTACATCATTGCTGCACAGATAATCATCCAATCAAAGGGATGATGGCTCTACTAGAATCATCAGTCTACACTCAGACGATTGTCTGTCCTATGTACATGAAAATGAATTTATAAAGCTGAGCATGGGAATGCCCGCCTCAGCTAGATCATGAAAATATTATGAAGATAATGTATTGTATTGTATCTTATTACAGGTGTCCTCCCAGCTTGAAAGAACTCCGGATCCTCATGATAAAGCATTTCACCCGACATCAAAAAAGATTAACAACCTCATGCTTTAGGGGGCAACTGTTATAGACATTTTTGGGCACTGCAACCCCAAGCATAAAATGTCCATAAACCAAGGGCTCCTAAGTCCCTAAAAGTGTTGTTCCAACCCCTAAAGGAACAAGGTCAACTGATTACGGCTTCTCCCAGAAGTTCTCCATGAAAAACTACTCAGAACTGGTCAAAACAGGATCATTTCACCTGCTCCATAGGCAAAGTGCATTGCATCTCACCTAAGTACACTCAGTGGGTGCGTTGCATTTCAAAAAGCCCTTCTATGGGGTGCGATGGGCGAGAAGAGACAAATGGTAGTGTCAATCTGTGAGGTGGAGAAGCATGGAATCTTCCAGAAACTTCTCCTATGACACTTGCCTTTCTGAATTCGACCAAGGATGAGTAAGAGATCATCAATCTCCAAGTGGAAGCAAGAACTATCAGAGGGAAGACACTAATCAAATCACAAGCTGACTCATCTCCCTTACATATATCTATATATGGATCCCTCATCCCAGAGATCCGGAGGCAGGAATTTTGCATCTTGTAAGGAATTGTTGTTGGTTTCTTGAGGCAACGTCATAGTGTTGGGTGATCTAAGCTTTGCGTGAGGTGAAGAAGGGCTTACTTGCTGAGAGGATGATGCTGGGTCAAAACAACTGGTTGTAACTCTCTTGGCTCTTTCTTGATTATCAATAAAGTTATTCAAGTTTTCCTCCATACTCTTGTGTAATCTATGTTTTGTGCATTTGTATGGTCAATTTACATTTGATCCTAGATTTTTTATGATAATAGATCTATGTTCTCGTATAGTGTTGTGCTGCTTTGATTCTACAGGTACTCTGTAACGCTGGGTATACAAGGAAGCAAGTAGCAAAGGACTATCAGAAGAGAGAGGAATCGAGCAAGGAACCAAGCGCAAGACAGAGGTTGGTCTCCTCTATTCTTCTCTCATCTATATTTCATAAAGGAAAACGAAAGTAGTTTTACTTTGTTTGTTTCTAAGGTAGGTACCACACCTTAGTGGGATTAGCAGTTCTGCATAAACACTTTTCCCTGTAACACTATACATCTTACCTATATAGCGAGAAGTATGTATTTCGATGCATACTACTAGGATGGAATAAGCTTGAGCCAACAACAGAGTTGGGGATATTTGTGGGGTACACTGATACACCTCACAACTATCGGGTGTACTTGCCTACCAGTCGGAGGATAGTGGTTCGCAGAGATCTCAAGTTTGATGAGCAGAAGGCCATGCGAGTTTCCCTTGAGAGGGAGCTCCAGCTATAGGCTATGGAGGAACTGTTGGTTCCTAAGGAGGAGGAGCCTCAGACTGATGTGGAGCAGCCGCATGCAGAGGTTCCAGGAGTGGAGACATCCAGTCAAGAAGAGTCTTCTAGAGATGGACAAAAGCGCAGAAGAGAAGCTGATAGATTGTTGGAGGAGAGAATGTGGGAGCACCATCTTCTCAGCGCAGATGGAGGAGGTCACTTGAGAGGTACACTGGATACATGGCCCTTGCTGGGGAATGTGTTGAGACTGAGCCATCTTCCTTTGAGGAAGCAATGCAGCAACCGATTTGGGTTGATGTTATGGTGGAGGAGTATGACTCCATAGTTCATAACAGTGTTTGGGATGTGGTTCCGAGACTAGAGAACAAGTCAGTTGTGAGTTCCTGTTGGCTTTACAAGGTAAAGCAAGCTGTTGATGGTAGTGTGGAGAAGCATAAGGCAAGATTTGTTGCCCGTGGCTTTTCACAGGTCAAGGGGATTGACTATGATGAGACTTTTGCTCCTGTCGCAAGGTACTCATCTATCAAATCTATGTTGGCACTATCAGCACAGATGGGTTGGAAGATCCATCAGATGGATGTGAAGACTACATTCCTCAATGGCTAGATTGAGGAAGACATGTACATAGAACAACCGAAAGGTTTTGAGACCTTTGATCGTGATTCACATGTGTGCCGACTCAAGAGAGTGTTGTATGGGCTGAAGTAAGCACCTCATGCTTGGTACACCAGGATAGACAACTACTTCACCGGGTTGGGCTTCACAAAGAATGAAGCGGATGTGAACCTGTACCACATCATGGTAAAAGGTAAGCTGTTGATCATCGTACTTTATGTTGATGATCTCATATTGACTGATGATGATCAATTGATTGTGTCTTGCAAGGAGGACCTTGCAAGAGAATTCAAGATGAAAGACATGGGTCTCATGCATTACTTCCTTGGCATGGAAGTGTGGCAGAAGGATGGGGAGTTGTTTGTGTCTCTGGGCAGGTATGCCAACGAGATACTCAAGAGATTCCACATGGAGAAGTGCAAGCCCATGTAGACTCCTCAAGTAGGTAACTGGAGGAAGGAGGTTACTACTTCAAGAGAAGTGGTAGAGGCTACTGTGTATAGGCAGCTTGTGGGTTCAGTCTTGTACTTAATGAACAGATGACCAGATTTGTGCTATGCGGTGAACCAACTGAGTCAAGTGATGGTTTAGCCTACCAAGATGTTTTGGAAGGTGGAAAATCATGTATTGAGATACCTCAGAGGCACATCTCAGTATGGATTATGGTACAAACAGACAGAGAGAGTGAAGCTACAGAGCTTCATTGATGCAGATTGGGCAGGGAGTCCATCAGATCGGAAGAGCACATCAGGAGGGATTTTTAACCTTGGGTCAGCGGCAGTTTCTTAGTACAGCAGCAAACAAAGGTCGGTTGCACTCAGCTTGGCAGAGGAAGAATACATGGTTACAAGTCAGGTAGCATGTGAGGCCATCGGATGCGGAAAATCCTAGTTGGTTTGTTTGATCAGAGGATGGATCCAACTGTGATCTATTGTGATAATCAGAGTTGTATCAAACTCTCTAAGAATCTAGTATTTCATGATAGTTCCAAACACATCAACATCCGGTATCATCATCTCAGAGACTGTGTAGCGAGGAGGATCATGTTGCTGCAATATACTTCGACAGAGGAGAGTGAGTGTTGAAATATGGCAACAAGAATATTCCAATTTAATTTGTCCTTAAATTAAATTGTGAATTAAAATCGAATTTAGTCTTAACAACTACTTGGAAATAATTAACTAATTTATTTTAAATTAATTAGTCGGAGAAATTCATGTTAGAAGTCTTTCTGAAGTCATGCAAGAGTTATCCCTTAAATTAAGGAGATAAGATTGCGTTATATTTGAGTTGTAATTAGTTAACTCAGTTTACTTAGTTAAGTCCAGTTGAATTAGTTCCAAACTGTTTGAGGAACGAATAGTGAGTTAACAATCAGTTGATGCATTAATGCACTCAACTAGTGCAACTCCAATTAACTGAAGATTCCCTCATAAGAAACTCATGCATGTCTATTCTGAGAAAGACCCAATTGAGATTAATGTTCAAGGACAATGTACTATCAGATGCATGTGTTTTCTCATGGAGAAAACACATGCATGCAGTCAAGGATTAATCCTTGATGATTGAGCAGTTTTGAAGGCTTGTTTTTCCAGTTGGTAATAGGCTAATCATCCACAAGGAACAGCGCAAGGAAATAGGAGCTTGGAGGGTAGAGAGGAAGGCTGGAGAGAAGCCAAGATTTCCTGTGAGCATCTGTGAGGATTGTACTGAGAGTTGGCTAGTTGTGAGAGCTAAGGATTTGTATCATTCCTTTGTATTTCCACCATGTATGATATACAATAGTGTGGGGTTTTTATTTGAGACCCTCCCTAAAGTATTTTCATGTGTATTGTTAAGCTCGATCTTTAAGCTTCCACAAATTGATAGTAGAAGTAGGTTATAGTATTCTGCTTTGATTTATATTGCATTATCGGGTTAACCTATCAAGTACAATCAAAGATGGTCAGAGGTAGTTATGTTTTAAATGGAGGTGAAGTGGTAGCTTGAAGTTGTGGTTGTGAAGAAAGAGCAGCTTCCACGAGATTCTAGAGTGGATGTGAGTGATGATGAAGACCAATCAGACAATTTTTGTTGTTGTTGTTGTTGTTGTTGTAATATGTATTGGAATTTGTATTTCACATGTAAGCATTAAGGGAGGGACTTGGAGATAATTATTCCATGTTCAGTTTAAAATTAGTTTGGAATTATTGAGAGAATATCTCAACCTCCTTGTCTATGTTTGGAATCGGTTGGATCTCAATCCAACTATATATGTGTATCATATTTGTGAATAAAAAAATAGTTTTATGTGTGAAATTCAATTTTCTATGTATGTATAATTAGTTTCATCTAAATATGGATTTACACCGATTATGTAATTTTTAAAATGTATTTTTATATTATATAAAAATACTAGGTAGTTTTGTTCTTATTTATTTTTTATATTTAGATATTTATTTTTCTTGGATAATAAAAAATTAGATAATAATTTTATCTCTTAGGGAAAAAAATTTCTTGTCTTTAGTTCATTTTTTCTACCATTATTATGTTTTTTCCTATGCAATATATTTTTCTAATGTAATTTTCCTTTTTCATTTGTTATATGTTTCTCTTTACTTTTAAGAGTAAGTATCAAAATGATTGTTGGTGATGGGCCTCAAAATTAAATGCAGTTTAAGGCTCATCTAACCTTTCCTAGGCACATAAAAGATATATTAAATCTCTCCTTCTACACTTAATAATGTTTTCTTAACTTTAATAAGTTCCTAGGAAAGTTTAGAGATAATATTGCATATTATGTGCCTAATATTATTAATTTTTGTAGATTATTGTGAGAATATTGGGTAGATTATGAATATTTGGAAGATGAGATAATTTAGGGACTTGTTCCTTGCCACATGAAGCCACATGACACACCAATAAATTATTAAAATATCATGAAATCATTGACAAATTTTGGAGAGACAATGATTGAGAAAACCTAGGGATGTGTTCTGTGCTATAGGAGAAGCCAGAACTAAGTGTTTAATGAAGATTCCTACTGTTGAGAACTATATCAACATTTTCAGGGATTTTGGAGGGGAAAGTTGCCTCCTTTCAAGGAAAATGCTTCCCCATTAATTTGTATAAGTACAAATTCGAATTATCCTTTTGAGGTTTCTTTTTCTTTTATTATTCTTGTGAAGAAAACTTGTTATTTAGCAGCTCTACTTTCATTTCCAACAAAGACGTACTTGGATTGACTCTAATAATGAAGTTTGGTGCCATTTTTAGCTTCTAAAGTTTGGGCTCCTTCATAGGACTCTGAGTATCCTTGGGCTTGGTAATCCCAGGAGCCTTAGAGCCCCATTGTAAAATTTCTTTATCTTCTTTTCACTTCTTATTCACTTGTATCTCCTATTCTCTCTTTTCCTATTTCTGCATTTAGTGTTCATGCTTCATTTGTTGTAGGTTAGATTGGTTAAATGATTGAATAAAGTTATCTTGCAGGGAATTTATATATGTAAAAGCATGATGCATCCTTAGAGCAACTTTGAAAAGTCATATTCATCATTGAGCTACTTGGATTGGTTTACTAGCTCACAATTTTGGAATTTCGAGAAGTATTCCGTAGCAAAATAGTAATAAATTTCCATTGACTTTTTGCACATGTTAATGATATTATTTTGAGTTTATTCGAATTGTATTGAATCCTAAGAACATCCAAAATAATAGCAAAATTTACCCCATAGAATTTTCACTTGATTAGATTAGGCATTTGGTAGGTTAACTAGCTCACTCATTCTTGAATTTCTCGTTTTTAGAGTAGTAATATTCTGCTAATTTTTAGCACATGTTAACAAGGACATTTTTAAGCGATTCCACTTGTATTTGAGTCCTATGAAATCATAATTAATAAAATTATTCACCTCATATCATTTTCATTTGATTTCCTTGGTCATTTGGTGACATAACTTAGAGGACATGCTAGTTGGAAGACTAGGTATTTTAGTCTTTTTAGGTATACAAATCATAATCTTTCTTGTGTATAAGTGAGACTATGGGTTTGAAATGATGATAATTTTCATTCACACTACTCATCCTACCACTAGCTCCCTTCTTTCTACATCATCAACTCCTTCAAAACATTGTTCACCGAGAGTACATTTATGGTTTGTTGAAGGCCACCATGTGCATTGTTCCTTGTGCAAGATGGGCCCCTGAAGGGTACTAAGCTTGAAAAGGGTGGCATAAAACCTTATCCTACCTTCCACTACCCTTTCCCACCTTCAGATCACCTTTTATCCCTCATAACTCTCATAGATTCAATCTTGTAGCAAAACAAGAAAATCCTATAGCAATCATGTAGTGCCATATAGAATCCCTCCAAACTTGACTAGAATTATCCTTAAAGCCTATTTTTTTTGCTCATAGCTATGAATAATGTATCTTAGTCTCTAAAAACATGATTTAGGAATACCAAAGACAACTTGGGACTTGTGTTTCTACCACTACAACTAACTTCAACAATTAGGGTTAGTAGATAAGTTCATGAATTGAATAACATAATGATGATTTACATTACTACTTTTTGAATTGCTTAATGAAAATTGTTACTAGCACTTTGAATGTAGTGATGGAGAGTTGGTTCATGCTCTTTACTTTATGATATTAGAATATGTTTGATTTCCTTATCTTTTGTTTCCTGTACTAGGTTAAGGTTTCCATTTCAAGCATTTCCAATTATGCAATTAGTTTAGGCTTAATCTCATTATATTCACTTCATTGTATTATATCAACAAAAGGACACGCAGTAGTTATGACTACTATGATAAGCCCATGGTAATGTATGTATGTGTTATAGACATTTTTGTGCCTTACAGCTATAAGCATGAAATGTCCATAATCCAAGGGATCCAAAGTCCCTAAACATGTTGTTCCTACCCCTAGAGGAACAAGGCTAACAAACCACAGCAATTCACAGAAGTTCTCCACCAGAAACTGCTCAAAAACAAGTCAATTCAGGATCAATTCAAAGGCTCCACTAGCTGCCTGCGTTGAAATGCAGAGGTTACACTGGCTAGTTGCATTGCAACGCAGGTGGAAGCACTACCAGGGTGCGCTGAGCGGGAAATGACAAATGTCAGGGTCTCGTGTGAGAGGTTTCAAGACTGTGGAAGCTTCCAGAATCTTCCTCCATGACACTTGCCTTGCTGAGTTCGACTAAGTGATGAGTAAGAGGCTCTTAGTCTCCAAGTGGAAGTAAGAACTAATAGAGAGAGAGGACACTAGTTAGATCACAAGCTGACTCATCCTCACTCCAAACATCTATATATGGATCTCTTCTCCATGAGATCTGGAGGCTGGAATTTTGTTATTGCAAAGAATTGCTGTTGGTTTGAGATTGGAATCATTGGGTGCTTAATGCTTTGAAGGGAGGTGAAGATAGGAATTTCATTTGCTGGGAAGGAGATGCTAGATTGGAACTCTCTTGGTTGTATCTCCTCCTGAACCTTGTTATTCATCAATAAAGCTATCTTGGTTTCTCCTATATGCTGATGTGTCTTTGATGTATGATTTCATTGGTGTATTTGGTTTATTTCTAATCCTGAACTAGTTATGAATATGAATCTATGTCTTTGTGTAGTGTTCCCTTCTTGTGATCTTGCAGGAACCTGTTGAAGCTGGGCGAGCGAGAAGGCAAGTAGCTGGGAACCCTCAAAGAGAAGAGAAACCGGATCGAGGGACAAACGGAAGACACCAGTTAGTCCATCCATCTCTCTTCAATCTTAATTCATAAAGGAAGAATACTAGAATAACTGTCTCTGTTTGTTGCTAAGGCACTGTCACACCTTAGGTGGATAGGATCGTCCTGCATAGGCATTTTTCCCCACAACAAATTGGCGACTCCACTGGGGAGATCTGTTTAGTCATTTTATTTGTGTTTCTATCATTGTTTGTTTCATAGACTCAACAAAAGTAATCAAACTGCATCTGCTATTCTCAGATGCAAAGTAGACAACTGCTGCTTTGATCCAATCACTGGATTTGTCTATGATCTGAACAATGGACTCACAAATGATTTGATGATCCTTTGTGATAGATCTTAGTCCTTCTTCAAAGCATCCCTTTGATTGTACCTTGCTTGTTGCTTTGATTTGGCCTGAAACTATAGATTAAATAGCAAACCGTGACCCAGAACCCAGTGAGGAACTCTCGTTTCTCCTTCAGCACAGGCTCTATGAAGAGACTCTGCATTTCAACGCAGTTCCCGTGAAGGCTACCTGCGTTGAAATTCAGTTTCCCTGTTATACAGGTGCGCTGATCCAGTTAGGCCTTGTGCAGCTGGGGATCTCTGCTCTGTTTTGCCTTGTTTTGATCTCTGATTTTTGTAGCCTGTAACCAGCATAGGTACCTGTCTGATAGCCCCTTTTCTCTGCTTAAATTCCACCTCCTTTTGTACAAAAGACTGTGAGTGTTTTTATGTGTTTGTGGCATCATTTACAGTTTCCCTTTGCAAGAGTGAAATAGTCATCCTGCAGCCCTTGATTCAGATCTGTTGATTGTGATCTTAGGAGAGAGTTCATTGGCTGTTTACAGTTGGTTATACATTCATTTTTGCTCTTGTTTTGAGTTTGTCTCTTTTGAGTGTCAAAATAAGTATTCATTTCGAAAATCGTTAAGTGTTGTAATCTCTTCTACCCTTTCTGATTTCGAAAAAGTAAACTTGTTTGTATTTGTCATTTAAAATCAAATTCAAAGTTGTGCAAAAAGCTTTCTTTTTAGGCATCAATATCAAGAAGCGGAAAACAAACACTTGCATTGTGCATTTGCATCTTGATAGTTTGCATGATTGATTTAGGGAAAGTGCATTTAGAGTGTGCTGATTGCTCTCTGAGAAAAGATGGTGTCTTTCTTTTCCCTTTGTAGCTAGGATTTTCATTGTTGAAAAGAGATAAAATTTGCTTATCATCTTTTAGATTGCATTTAGGAAGTTGTCTATACATCTCATGGTGAACCTCAAAAGGAAAACTTCTAAGAAAGATCAACATAAAATAAACTGAATGAACTTAATAACGCTTTGTAACATAGCGCACAACATAGAGGTCTAGGCTAGAGACATGTTCCGGCGTCGTAAAGCCTGGTGACTGTCGATCTCGCTGATAGTGGGTGATTCCTCCTGAGGGACGATAGCGCCAGTACGGATTGTGCTCCCACGTACCGTCGAGTATATATTGGGAGACCCCTATAGGCATAAAACCTTTATCCTTAGGAAGCCATGTCGGCCGCCCTACTGATCGCAATGCACTGAACACAGCATTCAGGAAGATTGACCGCCCGTACCTTAAAAAGTATTCTACGGTTTTGTGAAAAGTTTGGCACACCCTCTACCTAGAACTCCAGAGCAGTTCCTTTTGGCCTTTTTCAGAATCTATAACGGAAAAAGTCCATCCGAGCATTTGTCACTTCAGGCTCGTTAAAACATCGAAGGAGACTAGAGTCATCTTTAGCTTTTTCTCGACTCTTTAAAATTGAAAAAGCAAGTTGTGTCTAAAGCGTCATTAAAACTTATTTTAAAAGGAATAATAGATCACCCTTATTCCCGTGTTGATCTTTCAGTTGAGAAAATGGAGCCCTCCAACCAAGGAATTCCCCTTGGTGGAAGTCCTAGTCCCTTCTCCTCTTGGGGAGATGTTGGGGCGCCCCATATGGCCACATTGTCGCTTCCAGGACTGACAATCGGCTTGCCTATCTGGATCTTCTCAACTAATGTTGTTCAAAACACCACTACTCCTGAACAATCGAATCAGCAGTTAGACCAGTCCAGAGCTGCCCACCAGCCTTCCACTTCCTATAATTCTTCCTCTCCTCCTTCCTCTTCGCTTGATGGAGCTGGCAAAGCCAAAAGCCAAGCTCCTAAGGAGAAGAAGGAAAAGAAGAAGAAAGAGAAGAAGAAGAAGGAGCCAAAAGCGACTGGGGGCAAGTGAATGGCATCTAATGAAAATCCACACACTGCACTGACCAGGCCTAAATCGCCATGTGTCATATGAAAGGGAGACCACTTTCACAGAGATTGTCCTTGCATCCCTCGGATACTGAGGGACTGGTCTCCCCGCTTGCACAATTCGGTGGCATCAACCTCTGATAGCCATGTTGACAGCACACCGTCAACTAGTGAAAGTGAAGCCACAGGACAGAGAGGGAAAGCTAGATTTCCCTGCAAACTGTGTGAAGGCAACCATGCCATCCACCGTTGTCCCTTCTTAGACGAGGCTAAAAGAGTTTGGAAGATCGCCCGATTTTACCAGTGCAACTTCCTCCTGGATATCAAAAACTCCTGCCAAGTCCTTCACCAGTTGAGAACCCGGCTGGCCCGCTCAGGTGGTCAGCCGAAGCACCTATCATTGAGGATGAACCGTCTGAATCCATACCTGACGAAAGTCAAAAGGTTGAGGCGGCAGTTGACCCGGTTTTGCCTTCAGAGGCTCTATCTTCGAATGATACCATCACAGAGGAGAATAAATACGACACCGTCCAAATTCTCTTCATAAACACAGACTCCGACGAACAAGGTGGCAATTTGCCCATTCCTTTATCGCAAGAAGGAACTTCGTCAGAGTCATACCCGGCCGTCTGTTCGGTCCCACCACCAAGCAACCTAGTTGTATCCTTCGACTGGAACCAACTAGGCAGACCCCGGTTGCCAGCAAGCATACCATTCAGAATTATCGTTCAAATATACAGAATGGTAATGGCTGGCACCATCATTGATGAGGGGGCATCTGTGAGTATCCTTTCCTCTATTGCTTGGAAAGCGCTTGGTTCGCCAGCGATTTTGCCTAAAATGAGAAATCTGACAGGCTTCGATAAAGGAACCAGTCGACCGTTAGGGATTCTTCCCAATGTGCCAATCACATTGAAAGGGAAGACCGTTCAAATGAACGTGATGGTCATTCAAGGACCCTTGGATTATAACCTACTCCTTGGACTAGACTATATATATTGCATGGGAGCCGTCGTCTCCTCACTCTTTAGAGTAATGTGTTTTCCGCATGAAGGAAGAATGGTCAAGCTCGTGGACCAACTTTCATTCCCCGGATCACGCATCGCAAATAGTCATATACCATCCCTAAATGGTCTCTTCACTCAAGAAATGTCTCAACCCACGGTTTGTCCTCCTGATGAGCGCGAGTAATCCGGGAGGATATGAATGGAGCCTAGGGGGCATGTGTCCTGGTCTGCTTCGGCAGGAAAACCTTGGGTATAGGGTAGGTTTCCGCGTGAGAATATGACTAGTCTGTACCCCGTCCGTCTAGGAAGAGGGGTTATTCTAGAATAAGATTCTCTTGCCAAAGCTACGTGTTTGGCACTGAGGTCGTTCACCTTTGTCTATCTCGGTAGACACCGCTGAAGAAGTGTTTTGTTTGAAAGATTAACGGAACAATCTTTGGGTAGCCTGAAAGAGGTAGGCCTTTCCTGGTAGAACAAATGTTTTACTTGCAAATTGAGGGGTAACCTTGAAATCGTACTTTATGCCTGGGGTCATGCAAACCTTTCGGAGTGCAAGCGAGGGGCGGCTATTTATTTTTTAAATTTTTAGGTCCTTCCCTTCAAACCTGTAGGTCTAACCCTTTAAACTCGTAGGATTAGTCGTTTCCGAACTTGCATAAAGAAAGGATGTGGGGCAAAATCTAAATGTTGCCGTTTTACATGAGACATTCTTATCATATGACTGGATATTCGAGCAGTTTTAGCACACAGTTCATGCTCGTTAAAAAATAAACGCAAGATCCGAGCAGTTTTAGCACATAGTTCATGCTCGTTAAAAAATAAACATAAGATCGAGCAAATGTTTCCACCCGCGTTTAAGCTCGTTAAAAAATGAACTATTCCGGTAAATAACCACCGTGAATGTAGCGACATCAGCCATTAAAGCCTTGGTCGTGTTTGCCCACCACCTCCACTTTTCATTTGGCCGATCATTCACCTCCATATGATTGTTTACCCATTTTGAGGAACAACTGCGAAGAGTGATTTCACTAGCCATCCTTGTGACACTGTCATGATTTGGAAATTCCAATCCTTCCCTGGAATCAGCTGCTACCCCTTTTTATCACTCGTTCCTCAAAAGACGAGTCTTCTTTAAGCTCTTTTCATCTGACTCGTAAAATATGAAAAGATTTCCGAGTTTTGGCCTTCCAGCTCGTTAAAGTGACCGTAAGAGCTATCCCTCCTCTAGATTTTAATCTTTTTGGACCTAAGGGATTATTGCACAAAAAGATCGAGCGCTTGTTTTATTCGGCTCATTAAAACTATCGAAATTTCATCCCTTCTGTATTGTTTTATACTTTTTCGGACTTAAGGGATTAGATGACGAAAAAGGACTTTTGGAGTTAACTTTATGTACCTTTTTAGACTCTCTAAAAATGAAAAGGACCGAGTTATCCTTGTCGTTAGACTCGTTAAATGCATTAAATAGTGACAAACTTGTCTTTAGACGAGAACGAGTTTCCTTATCGCTAGGCTCGTTAAAACATAGCGATGGGCTTGCCCGAAGGGCAAGTTATAGAACAAGCATATTTTATCCTCCTCAATCTTGACAAAAATAAAGAGGTACTGGTCAGCAATGACTGGGGAAAAATTGGGAGAAACTCAAGAAAACTTTGATGGTAGCAAGTCGCTCTTGAACATGACACTTTTCCTCCGTACCACAATCGGGTTGGGTTGTTTCATTCACTGGTCACATCACCATGGTCTCGCCATACCATCCATACTTGGGGTAATGCTACCAATCCATCACATCAGTGTCGCCATATGTTCAAGAGAAGTCATTCAAAGAAGTCACCTGTGTCCCATCCACTACAATACATTATACTCTTTCATGACCGCCACCCTGAATCATATGTCATCAGATCGTTTTCACCTCCATCAAAATCATTAGCTCCGTTCCATGTCATCGATGTGGGATTCATTAAGGCCCTCCTTTGACGGATCGCTTCTTGTCGACATCAGCTCATTATCCAAGAATTTGATCTAGGAACACCCCCTTCAATACTTTGAAGCTTGCATGCCTCAATGGCAAGTTTCTCACTTCGGGCGACAGGTATACATCAATGACCTTCGACCGAAAGATTTTGCATGGTGTTCGACGCCAAGTCCTTTATTCACACCACGTGAATTGTACTGTAGTACCTTGAGGGTAATCATCATTATCGGTGATTCCTCTCGCGCTTGTTAACAGTTTACATCATTGACTGGTAATCAAGCGATGTCTTTCCATGTTCGACTTCAGAGCAATTCTCACATGGATCGACTTGTACTTAGAGTGAAGATCGGACGAGATTGAAGACCCCGGATCTAGTTTCATCCATCTGGGCTGCGATATATATTTAGAAAATAAAGACATGGAAATGTACAGCTTTGCAGCACAGACAATCATCCTACCAAAAGGATGATGGCTCTTTCAGAATCATCAGTCTATCATCAGACGATTGTCTGTTATATGTACATGAAAAGGAATTTATAAAGTTGAGCATGGGAATGCCCGCCTCGGCTAGATCATGAAAAAAGTATGAAAATAATGTATTGTATTGTATTGTATTACAGGTGTCCTCCCAGCAATGAAAGAACTTCGGATCCTCCTAATAAAGCATTTCACCCGATAAACGGCCTCATACTTTAGGGGGCAACTGTTATAGACATTTTTGTGCCTTACAGCTATAAGCATGAAATGTCCATAATCCAAGGGATCCAAAGTCCCTAAACATGTTGTTCCTACCCCTAGAGGAACAAGGCTAACAAACCACAGCAATTCACAGAAGTTCTCCACCAGAAACTGCTCAAAAACAAGTCAATTCAGGATCAATTCAAAGGCTCCACTAGCTGCCTGCGTTGAAATGCAGAGGTTACACTGGCTAGTTGCATTGCAACGCAGGTGGAAGCACTACCAGGGTGCGCTGAGCGGGAAATGACAAATGTCAGGGTCTCTTGTGAGAGGTGTCAAGATTGTGGAAGCTTCCAGAATCTTCCTCCATGACACTTGCCTTGCTGAGTTCGACTAAGTGATGAGTAAGAGGCTCTTAGTCTCCAAGTGGAAGTAAGAACTGATAGAGAGAGAGGACACTAGTCAGATCACAAGCTGACTCATCCTCACTCCAAACATCTATATATGGATCTCTTCTCCATGAGATCTAGAGGCTGGAATTTTGTTATTGCAAAGAATTGCTGTTGGTTTGAGATTGGAATCATTGGGTGCTTAATGCTTTGAAGGGAGGTGAAGATAGGAATTTCATTTGCTGGGAAGGAGATGCTGGATTGGAACTCTCTTGGTTGTATCTCCTCCTGAACCTTGTTATTCATCAATAAAGCTATCTTGGTTTCTCCTATATGCTGATGTGTCTTTGATGTATGATTGCATTGGTGTATTTGGTTTATTTCTAATCCTGAACTAGTTATGAATATGAATCTATGTCTTTGTGTAGTGTTCCCTTCTTGTGATCTTGCAGGAACCTGTTGAAGCTGGGCGAGCAAGAAGGAAAGTAGCTGGGAACCCTCAAAGAGAAGAGAAACCGGATCGAGGGACAAACGGAAGACACCGGTTAGTCCATCCATCTCTCTTCATTCTTAATTCATAAAGGAAGAATACTAGAATAGCTATCTCTGTTTGTTGCTAAGGCACTGTCACACCTTAGGTGGATAGGATCGTCCTGCATAGGCATTTTTCCCCACAACAGTATGGTGCTGAGAGACCCATGGTAATGACCCATAGTATTGTATGTATGAATCCTATATAAAGGCTAGAGACTCCCCATTGAATATGTCAAGGATTATTGTATTGGCAAGTATATGGCTTGTGGAGTGTTCTCCTTCCTTAAGGAGTGATTTTGTGGTGCTACCCTACCTTATGGGTTTTTATTAATAAAGAGAAGCATTTCTATATTTCGATCTTGTTATTTCTCGACATATTCTCTATTGTCATATATTTTCAGGTCAGATCTACTACATAAGAAAGGAGGCTGGCTTCGTCCCTACAAAGTCATGGTACCAAACTTGTGGATATATTTAGCAAGGGCTAAGATAGTACTCACCTTGTGCATTTATGTCTCCTTTTTCCATTCCTATGGTTAGAGAACTATATCCTCTTTGAGTATCATGTAGAGGTAAAGTGCTAAATGGTTGCACCTAGAATTACATAAATGATTGATAGTAAAATATATTGTGGTTGAAAATAATGCATTTACGATTGAGAAAATACTAACTAGATTTATTTGGTAAATACACAACCACATATTATCTTCAAGTTGATAAACCACCCAAGGTTCTTGTTTTTGGGTTGATAAACGACTCCTAGGGTGCTCTCTTTAGCTAATAAACCACCTATAATTAAAATATCGCATGGAGTGACCATGGTTTCCAAGAATATAATAAAGAACAAAAGAACAATAAGGAAAATATTTTTTTAAGGGGGGAAAGCATGTAATATCCCAGAAACCAAAATATGCATATTTTTGAAATCCATGCATTGAATGGTGTGTAACAACCCTGGGTTAAAAATCCATGTAATAAAGTTAATAAAGGGAAATTAATGACTAAGGTCATGGGAAATGTATTCAAAGTTGAATGTTGGGAAAAAAACATAGCGATGGGGATCACTTGTGATTAATTGATGGCTATGGAAATTGGAAAAGGAAATGGAAAAGGATTTGGAAAAGCATGAGGCATTAATTGACATTTTATTTATGGAAATAATGGAAAATAGGAGAAAAGAAAGGTGAAAGGGCACAATTTGCATGTGAGGAGGAAAATGAAGGAGAATAATTGAAAATGAAGAAAATAGAGGCCTTAATGATAAAAAGGCTTATGAGGATTAGTTCACAACCATTTTTTAGTGTGTCAAACCTTTTGTCAGTTTTAGCTTGGAGCTCTCTCTTCTATTCTCTCTCTCTCAAACACTTGGACCCTTAGAGTTTTCTTGGAGCACTCTTGGGGGAGTGTGGCATACTTCGGATTTTGAGCAAGGAGGCAAAGGAAAAGCAGGAAAGTGTAAGAGGATAGCGATATCAACAGCTACAATGGGTTTTGCTTGCAGGTACCAAATTGCATGTATGATTTCATTGCTAGTTTTGAAATGCATGGCTCATGCATGTGGTTTCTTGGTTATGATTAATCATTGACATGGAGGATTGCCTGGATTGATAGTGGTTTTTCTTACCCTTTCCATTTCCTAGATAGCCATGGTGTTTTAGGTGTTATCTTTATTTTATGGTTGGTGCTCATCTTCCTTTGGCTATGGGTTGAGTTACTAGTTCATGGAGCCTTGGTTGGACAAATGCTCTAGAAGCCCTATAACAACTTGGGTTGAGTTACTAGTCCTAGAAGCCTTGGCTGGAAAAATGCTCTCGAGCCCTTGGTGGGTTGAGTTACTAGTCTTGGAAGCCCTGGTTAGAAAAATTCTCTGGATCTCGATAGCAATTGTGGGTTGAGTTACTAGTCCTGGAAGCCTTGGTTTGAACAAACGCTCTAGAGCCCTAGACAACTTGGTTAGAGATCGATCTGGTGATGGTTAGTGATGTCCAATTGTGAGGTGGAATCACTGGTTGAGTGTTGAGGTAGTTTGGCCTCTGGAAACCATGGTTTGGTGTTCTTGGTTTATTCCATGAGATCCCACATTCATGCTTGGAATATGGCATAGGGTGATTGGTTGAAAGAGAGATTTGGTTCAGCCCAATCTATGGTTGGGTGGTACATGGAAGTCCCTGACTTGGTTGGATTTTCATATGTTAGTAAGTGCTACTTTTCCTTTAGTATTTCATGAGTAAATGTGCTTTTCATTATGTGGCTTTAATGGTTGTTTCATCACTAATTTATCTCTAGTTATTTGTTGGTTATAAGCATGTTTTATGCCATCCTGATGAATGGCTCTCATCATGTTTTGGTTAGTAGATGGAATATTAATTAATGAATGACCTAATAGATAACAATGTAGCTATTGGGTGGAAACATTAGTCCTCCTTAATGATTCTCAAATAAATATGAGATCCCTATGTTCAGATATGTTGTTATGACCTGTAGATTCAATGCTTATGATATGTTTGATGAAATGTATGTCATGGATGGTAGGGGTCAGGTAAATTCCTTGTTTAAGTGTTTAAGTGTTTTCGAGATGACAGGGTTAGAGATGACGGGTTTTTGGATACACCAAATAGACGAGGAAGTGGACATGGGCTTCACTCTCATTCTGGTTTAGACAGGTATCATGGTCATCATTGTTATCATCCTTATAGGAGTGACATGGGATATTTTATAAAAGAGTTCAAGAAAGCAAAGTGACCTACATTTGATGGAGAAATGAAGAAGTCACAAGATGTAAAAGCATAGTTTCTTGGGATGAATAAGTTATTTAGATTGCATGATTTGTTAGAGAACATGAAGGCCATAATAGATGTTGAGCCTCAAACCTGCACCTTCCTATACACCCTCTCAGCCTTCCTTTTCCACTTATTTCATCCACCCAGTTGTTAAATCATTGCATTGTAGTTTAAAAAGAGCTTTTTATATGGTTTTCTGACTATGCTTATGACTGTTGTTTGGTTTAGTTTTTTTGTTCATGCAGCTGCGGAAACTTGTCAGTTTCTGCAGCCAGCACAGGTTTCCGCAGCCAGCACAGGATTCCGCAGCTATTTTGTTAAAAGCTGTGCTCCAGGTGTCCTATGAAGAAACGAGCCACATGGGCAAGCTCCAGGTGACGGATACATGGAACGTGTCCCTTCAAATCAGCCAAATCATCCATAGAAGGTCACGGTCAACGAGGGTCAAAGGCAGAGCCAACTAAGGAGTTCAGCGGTGGCACGTCTCTGTTTTGAGCACGTGAACATTACGTGGCACAGTCCTCAGCTCACGAAGACACCAGCACACCTGGAGATCATTTCTGTAACCTGAATCTAACAGCTACCACTCCAGAGATTTAATAGACATGATGACAGTTCCGCTAGATCTCGGCTGAAGGGATCTACGTGTCTTTGGCAACACAGTCAATAGCGTAGGATTTAGTTAGTTAGTTTTAGCATTTTTTCATTATAAATAACACGTCGATGAACACTGTAAAGAAGTTTTTGGGGATATGTAAATTCTGAACTGTTGTGTTATCACCCCACTATTTATATATGTTGCTGTTTTAATATATGAGAAGACTTTTCTGAGTTTATTCGTGTGACTACTTGTTGACCGGCTGAAGTGGAAGAGGGCCCCTGCGCGTTGAAGCCTTGTAAAGTTTTCATTTGGTTTTATTATGTTCTTGTATCATTAGCTTATATATAACACATTGTTTCATGTTTCTTAACTCACTGCTGTTTATATTTTCACCTCTGTTTTCTTATAATTGTCAACTGATCAGTGCTTTTCTACAGGTTTTCTTAGGCAGCCCAGGCAAATTTTCATCTTTTTGATAACTATTGACATATGAGATCATCTTGTCCTTCCTGCTCACTTTCATTTTCTGAAGTTTAATTTCAGCACTGTCTTTTTCAAGTTGTGATTTGCTTACTTATTTTTTTTGTTATTTAGATATCATACTGCTCATCAATTTATGGTTTCTTTCTATAGTGGAGTGACTCTATTAGCAAGAAATCAGAATATTACTAACTGTAGTATGATTTAGTTATCATATTGCTTAAACTTATTCATGATTGCTTTCCACAAGGTAGATTGAGCTGAAGGGTAAAGGATCAGAAGAGTTGAAGTAGTGTGATTAGTTTCCTTTCTGCAATTTAATTTCTTACAATTTAGTTATCATATTGCTTAAACTTATTCATGGTTGCTTCCCACAAGGTAGATTGAGCTGAAGGGTAAAGGACCAGAAGAGTTAAAGTAGTGTGACTAGTTTCTTTTATGCAATTTAATTTCTTGCCATTTAGATAGCATATTGCTTGACTTATTCATGATTACTTCCCACAAGGTAGATTGAGCTGAAGGGTAAAGGATCTGAAGAGTTTAAGTAGTGTGAATTAGTTGCTTTGTTTTTGGTTTGAGTTGCTTTAAATTCAGTTTTTATTTTCTTTTCATTCAACAGCAAGGATACTGGGCCATTGTCATTAGTTCACTGTTTGATGCATTTACTTTCTCTTAAGAATTGATTTCAGTTTAGTTGTTTTAAAGCTTTCTTCTTGAGCACTTTCAAGTTTGAGAAAATCACTGTAGAAACCACCATCACCATCCATACTCCATACTTCACTTTCATTTTCACCATCACACATTAGGGAAAGATAAATCCAAAAACAAACTAAAAAAACTCAAAAACGACAAAATATTAAGGAAATGGTTATCTAGTACATATAGTACACTTCACTTCGTCAGTTTACGAACCCCGGATTGACATTTTAAATAGCAATTTAGATCACACTAAATTGACCAAACAATAGATATGTTAAGTCTTGAGGGTAAAGTAGACATTTGGTGGGAAGATGTAAAGACTGTCAGAGGTATTCATGAAGAAGAGTTGACTTGGAATGAGTTCGAGAGACTTTTCAAGAAGAAGTATCTATTGGATAGATACTATGATGAGAGGCAAAAATAATTCTATTGAGCTCAAGGGATCCATGACTGATGAGGAGTACACTAATAGATTCTTGGATTTGTTGAGGTATGTGCCTTATATAAAGGAGGAGAAATCAACTATTCAGAGATTCATCAATGGGTTTTCAATAGCATTCAAAGACAGGATTGTGTTTTATGAGCCTAGATCATTGGAGGAAGCCATCAGAAAGCTAAAGCATTGTTATGAACAACCGAAGCGCGGATTTGAGACTAAGCATGATTGGAAAGGTAATGCGAAAAATAAATGGAAATGGGATAAGAAGTGAGCTAGACCTTAGGACACATGTAACAAAGAGATTGCAACATTTCTTAAGAATTTCAATGCATCTGACAGAGGAAAGGTATTTCAATTTGAGGAGAAGAACAAGGGTGATGGTAGGAAGCCTTTACAGTGTTGGAATTGTGGAAAATATCATCGCATGATATATTGTCCACAATGTCAGGGTGGTAGAACGCAGATCTATAATGCTCACAAGGCACAGACAATTGGGGTTACTGGATAAAGTATTCCTCAGATTTATGCAGTGTTGGGTAACAGGCAGGCATATTACTAGGCATCTATTATCAAGATGGATGGTAAGCTTTGTGATCAAGTTGTTTCTATTTTCATTGAACCTCAATCTAATTATAGTTATGTTAATCTTGACTTGGTGGATAAGTGTGATTCGAATAAAGAAGTGCATGCAAAGTCATGGTCAGTGCAGTTAGATACAGGTACTAAGAAGAGAGTTCATCACTCGATAAGAGATTGTGCATTTGATTTTAATGGCATGCCCACATTAGCGCATTTGAATGTGCTTCCATTGGGATCATACATTATGTTGTTGGGTATGGACTAGTTGTATCTTCGTAGGACCAAGGTGGATTGTTATGACAAGGCTATTGAGTGATTGCATGAAAATGGAGAACAAATGATCTTGCAGGGTAAGAAGAAAGAAACATTAGTTAGAATGGTTACAACTATGGAGGAAAAGCGTTGTCGTAGGAAAGGGTGTGTGTTATTTCAAGTGCATATTTGTGGTGATAAAGGTAAGGATGTTGAGGATGCAAAGGTATTGAGCAGGCACCTAGTTTTACAATAGTTTCAAGATGTATTTCTTGCAAAGATTTCAGAGTTTCTGCCTCATAGAGAAGTGGACTTCTCCATTGAGTTGGTACCAAGGGAAGCACTAGCATCAAAGGCACCATACAAGATGAGCATACCATAGATAGTATATTTGAAGTTGTAGTTGAAGGAAATGCTTAACAAGGGATACATTAGGCCAAGTGTATCACCTTGAGGTGAAAAAGTGTTGTTTGTGAAGAAGAAGGATGGTACTCTTAGGCTATGCATTGATTATACATAGTTGAAAAAGGTAAACATCAAGAACATGTATCTGTTGCTGAGGACTGATGATTTGTTTGACCAGTTGAAGGGAGTAGCAATGTTCTCAAAAATTGATATGAGATTAGGATACCATCATGTACAGATTTAAGAAGAGGGCATTTACAAGACTGCTTTCCAGATCAGGTATGGCTATTATGTGTTTATTGTGGTTCCTTTTGGTTTGACTAATGCTCCAACTACTTTAACGTGCTTGATGAATAGTGTGTTGTGTCCTTATTTGGATAAGTTTGTTATTGTGTTCATTAATGATATATTGATATATTCTAAGAATGAGGATGAACATGAAAAACATTTAGTAGCAATGTTGATATTTCTAAGAGAGCATCATTTGTATTCCAAGCCTATCAAATGTAGTTTCTTTCAGACAGAGGTACATTACTTGGGACATGTGGTTTCCAAGGAAGGCATAGTAGTGGATCCAAAAAAGATAAAAGCTATTATGGAATGGGCAACTCCTAGGAATGTGGATGAGTTAAGGTCATTTATGGGGTTAAAATGTTATTATAGGAGGTTGACAAAGAACTTCTCATAGATTTCTTATCCTATTACATCAATGTAAAGGAAAGGTAAGAAATTTGAATGCACAGAAGAATGTACAACTAGTTTTGAGCAATTGAAGCATTTGTTGATGAATTGTCCAGTTCTAAGGATTGAAAATTTGGATAAAGTGTTTGTAGTGTGTACAAATGCTTGCAAGAGAGGACTTGGTGGAGTCTTGAAGCAAGAGGGACAAGTGGTATGTTATGAATTAAGGAAACTGAATGAGTTGGCAACGATCAAACATGCATTAAAGATGTGCAGACACTACCTTCTTGGCAGGAGATTTTTAATGATGAGAAACCAAAATGGATTGAGATATTTGTTTAACCAACCAAATTTGAATGATAGGAAAGCTATATGGTTGGGCACAATCAATGAGTTTGAATTTGAGATCAGGTACATTAAAGGGAAAGAGAACAGGGTGGAATATATCTTAGCAGAAGAGTGCAGATGAATCATATAACAACTATGAGTTCATATGGGATGGATTTACAGGACCATATCTTACAGGAAGGTCAATAGGATGATAGGTATAAGGATTTTAAGCATAGGTTACAGTAGGATGCAAGTCATCAGGATGTGGATTATCGTCTCACAATGGATGGTTTGGTGAAATTTAGTGACAGGATCTATGCATCAGAAAACAATGAGCTTAAGAAGGTTACCTTGAGGGAATTTAATGCTAAGCCATATTCAGGTCACCCAGGATATCAAAAGACATTGACAGCGGTGAAGAAATTATACTATTGCCCGGATTTGAAGAAGGAAGTGGCAGAGTTTGTGGCTAGGTGCTTGGATTGTCAACCGGTAAAGGTAAAGTGTAAGAATCCAGGTGGATTATTACAACGTATTTCGATTCTAGAGTGGAAATGGGAGGTCATTTCCATGGATTTCATTGTAGGTTTGTTGAGGACATCTAAACAACATGATTCTATTATGGTTTTGGTGGAAATATTAACAAAGGTACGCACTTCATTCCAGAGAAGTCTACTTATTCACCTAATTATGTAGCATAGGTTTTCATCAGAGATGTAGTAACATTGCATGGTGTTTCAAATACTATTGTGTCAGACAAGGAAGTTAAGTTTAATTCCAAGTTTTGGAAAGAGTTATTTGCAGTTGGGTACAGAGTTGGCCTTTAGTGCAACTTATCAATCACAGACATATGGAAAAACAAAGAGGGTCAACAGGATTTTGGAGTACATGCTAATAATGTACGTCACGCATCAACAATGGAATTGGGAAGAGTATCTTCCATTGGTTGAGTTTGCATACAACAATGGGTATTAGGATTGTCTAAGGATGAGTCCTTTTGAGGCCTTCTATGGGTGGAGTTGTAATACTCCGATCAGTTGGAGTGATCTAGTGAATAGATTATTGATAAGACTGGACATGTTGGCAGAGATGGAATAGGAAATGCAAGTAATCAAGAAGAATCTAAAGGCATCACACTATAGGGAAAAAAAATTATGCAGATAAGCACAAGTTGTTTAAGGAGTTTCAAGTTGGGGAACATGTGTACTTGCACATCAAGCCCCATAAGATCTCCTTGATGATTCTGTCATGTGCAAAGCTGGCACCTCAATATTGCGGGCCTTTCGAGATCCTTGAGAGGATTGGACCAGTGGCTTATCGACTTGCATTGCCTCCAACAGTGAAAGTTCATGATATTTTCCATGTTTCATTGCTTAAAAAATATGTGAAAGATGTTGATCATGTTATTGATTGGTCTTTATTGTAGGTGGAACCAAAAAGGATAATTCCAACTGGAACCTCAGTGCATTTTGCACACAAATATGCTCATGATTTGGAACCGAGAAATCGAGCAAGTTAAAGTGCAATGGAAGCACTTTGGGCCGATGAAGATACATGGGAAATGAATGATCAGATGCGGGCTATTTAACCTTCCTTATTTGTCGGTTGAGGCAAAGCAATTTTGGTATATGTACATATTTATATATGGTTCTCATTGTAACTACCACAACGAGATGTGTTATAAAGCTCCAATAAGAGGTATGAGTGTCATGTTATTATGTTTCTCAAGTTGGTTTTATTTTCAGTAGGTTGTTCATTGGTAATATTGCAACAAGCTAAGTTATAAAGCTCCATAGGAAGTATGTTTTTATTTTTAGCATTCTTATTGGTTTTAGGTGTCATTGAACACTGAGGACGGTCTTCCCCTAAGGGGGATGGGTCTATAACAACATCGGGTTAAAAATCCATGTAATAAAGTTAATAAAGGAAAATAATAACTAAGGTCATGGGACACATATTCCAAGCTAAATGTTAGGAAAAAAACATAGTGATGGGGATAACTTGTGATTAATTAATGGCTATGGAAATTAGCAAAGACAATGGTAAAGGCTTTGGAAAAGCATGAGGTGTTAATTAGAATTTTATTTATGAAAATAATGGAAAATAGGAGAAAAGGAAGTTGAAAGGTCACAGGTTGCATGTGAGGAAGAAAATGAAGGAAAATAATGGAAAATGAAGAATATAGAGGCCTCAATGATAAAAAGGCTTCTGAGGATCAATTCACAACCCTTTTCTAGTGTGTGAAACATTTTATCATTTTTATCTTGGATCTCTCTCTTCTATTCTCTCTATCTCATACTCTTAGACACTCAGAGTTTTCTTGGAGCAGTCTTAGAGGAGTGTGGCATACGTGAGATTTGGAGAGAGAAAGCAAAAGAAAGTAGGAAAGTGCAAGAGGACAATGAGATCAACCTCTACAATGGTTTTTTCTTGTAGGTACAGAATTGTACGTATGATTTCCTTGCTAGTTTTGACATGCATGGCTCATGCATGTGGTTTATTGGTTATGATATGTCATTAGCATCTAGGATTGTCTAGATTGACAGTGGTTTTTCTTAGCCTTGACATTACTTGGATAGCGATGGCATTGTGGGTTTTATCTTTGTTTTTTGGTTGGTGCTCATGTTCCTTTGCTTGTGGGTTGAGTTACTAGTTCTTGGAGCCTTGGTTGGACAAACGCTCTGGAAGCCCTGTAACAACTTCAGTTGAGTTACTAGTCTTGGAAACCTTGGTTGGAAAAACACTCTAGAGACCTTGGTGGGTTCAGTTACTAGTCTTGGAATCCCTGGTTGGACAAACATTCAGGAGCATGGTAACAACTGTGGGTTGAGTTACTAGTCTCGGAAGCCTTGGTTGGAACAAACGCTCAAAAGCCCTGGACAACTCACGTAGAGACCGATTTGGTGATGGTGAGTGATGTTCAACCATGAGTTGGAGTCACTAGTTTATGGTTGAGGTGGTTTGGACTGTGTAATCCATAGTTTGGTGTTCTTAATTTATTCCATGATATCCCACATTCATGCTTGGAATATGGCACGAGGGTGATTGGTTGAAAGAGAGTTTTGGTTCATCCCAATATATGATCGCGTGGTATGTGGATGTAGTTGACTTGGTTGGAATTTCATATGTGAATAAGAGCTCCTTTTCCTTTAATATTTCATGAGTAAATGTCCTTTTCATTTTGTGGCTTTAATGGTTCTTTCGTCATTGATTTATCTCTAGTTATTTTCTAGTTATAATCATGTTTTATGAAAAACTTGATGAACGACTCTCATCATGTTTTGGTTAGTAGATGAAATATTAATGAATGAATGACCTAATAGAAAACAATGCAGCTATTGGGAGGAGACATCAGTCCTCCTTAATGATTCTTAGATAAGTATGAGATCCCTATGTTCAGATTTGTTGTTATGACTTGTAGATTACATGTTTATGATATGTTTGTCATGTATGGTATGGTTTAGGTCAATTCCTTGTTTTGGTGTTTAAATTAGTAGCCTTTTTTCGTTGTTATTTATTAATTCCATAAATTTCATGAAGTTTTGGTTTGAGGCATCAGTCCTAGTGCTGAAAAAGTGGCTCAAAATTCAGGGTCACTAGCACATAACTGGTTGAAAAAGGCCACAATCACATGGATTCCTTGTTTTTGGAACGAATAGAGGGTCTCAATCACATGGAAGGCTTGTCATGGGAGTGGATGGGGGTCTAGTTTGGAAAACGTCAATTTGTCTCAGGTGTTGGGCACCTAAAAGGGTTGGGTGTCTTCTGAAACTTCTCTAGCTCCTGAGGAAGGTCAGATTGGTATTGTCTTATTAGTTCCACTTCCTTAATTGTACATGGGGAGTTCAATCATATCATAGTAACTATTCGTCACATGTTTACTTGGTTGGACAGTTAGCTTGGGTAAATATGTGAGGAGGGTGTTACAGAGTGGTATTAGAGTATGGTTCACCCCTTGGACTGGATGGGTGGAATGTGTTTGTCATGCATACATGTTGGTTGTATATGTCTTCTTATACTTGTGGTCAATGTGATTGTTGTGTATGCATGGTGATGGTCATTGTTGTAGTTGTGTCTCATGTAGAAGTTGATGGTGATTGTTTTCAGATGTGGTCGTCATGACTGCATGTCGGTTATGCATTTGTTATGCATGTAAGTTTCTATATGCGTTATGAATGCTCTCATGGTTATGGTATAGTCATGCATGGTAAATAGAAAATGGTTGAAATTATGTCTATTTATTGTGATGATTATGATTATACATGTATTATACTAATATGGTTAGTATTGTAGACAAGATATCCCACCCTTAACTATATTGAGGTGCGTTGCTTTGTTTATGATTTGGTTTAGTTGACATGACATACCTTGCAGAAAGAAAGAGATCAAATATGAATAGCAAAATGGTAAACTACAATTCACGAGACTCTCCCTATAGATTAGACGAGCAACATGGTGATGGTTACTCTCTTGACATAGAGAACACTTTAAGAAGTTTGAAGGCAAAAATAAGAAGTTATAAAGCAGATAATGACAGAATCATTCAGTCACAAGAGAGAATTTCCAGGGCATAGGAGAAACAAGTAGAGGTTAAAGTAGTTATCCTTCAGAGCTTGTTGGACTTGTAGAGACAATGACCACTTAGGATCAATCATGGGAAGGAGGAGCATATGGTAGTAAGTGTCATGGTGGGCACAGGTCAGATAGAGATGACACAGTTAGAGATGGCAAGTTTTTGGATACACTGTATAGGCGAGGCAATGGACATGGGATTTATTCTAGTTTTGGTTCAGACAGGTATCATGGTCATGATCATTATCATCCTTATATGAGGAGTGACAAGGGATTTTTTTTCGAAGAGTTCAAGAAATGAAAGTGACCTACATTTAATGGAGAAATGGAGAATTCACAAGATGTAGAAGCATGGTTGTTCGAGATGAATAAGTTCTTCAGATTGCATGATTACTCAAAGAACATGAAGGCCAGAATAACTACGTTCAGTATTAAAGGTAAAGGAAACATTTGGTGGAAAGATGTAAAGAATGTTAGAGGTATTCATGAAGAAGAGTTGACATAGAATGAGTTCGAGAGACTTTTCAGGAAGAAGTATCTATTGGAGAGATACTATGATGACAGGGAAAAATAATTCTATGAGCTGAATGGATCCATGACCGATGATGAGTACACTAGCAGATTCTTGGATTTGTTAAGGTATGTTCCTTATGTGAAGGAGGATAAAGAAAAGATTCATAGATTCGTCATTGAGTTGCTAGTGACATTCAAAGACAAGATGAGATTGATAAGCCTAGATAAAAAAGCTAAAGCATTGTTATGATCAATCAAAGCACATATCGGAGACTAAGTAGGATTGGAAAGGTAATGCGAAGAATAGAGGGGAATGGGATAAGAAGCGAGCTAGACCTAATGACACATGTAACAAAGAGAATGTAACATCACTTAATAAGTTCAATGCATCTGACAGAGGGTAGGGATTTTAGTTCGAGGATCAGAACAAGGGTGATGGTAGGAAGCCTTTACAATGTTGGAATTGTGGAAAATATCATCGCATGATAAATTGTCCACAATATCATGGTGGTAGACCACAGGTCTATAATGCTCAGGAGCCACATACAGTGGGGGTTGTTGGACAAAGTATTTCTCGGATTTATGCAGCATTGGATAACATGAAGGTATATCACTACGCATCTATTATGGAGATGGATGGTAAGCTTTGTGATCAAGTTGTTTATATTTTGATTAACCCTGCATCTAATTATAGTTATGTTAATCTCGACCTAGTGGATAAGTGTGGTTTCAATAACAAAGTGCATGCAAAGTCTTGGTTAGTACAGTTGGATATAGTTACTAAGAAGAGAGTTCATCACTCGATAAGATATTGTGCATTTGAGTTAAATGGTATGCCTACATCAATGCATTTGAATGTGCTTCCATTGGGATCATACATTATGTTGTTGGGTATATACTGGTTTTATCTTCATAGGACCAAGGTGGATTGTTATGAAAAGGCTATTGAGGGCTTTGATGAAAATGAAGAACAAAGTAGCTTGGAGGGTAAGAAGAAGGAAACATCAGTTAGAATGGTTACAGCTATGGAGGCAAAGTGCAGTTGTAAGAAAGGGTGTGTGTTATTTGTAGTGCATATTTATAGTGATAAAGGTGAGGGTGTTGAGGATGAGGAGATATTGAGAAGGTACCCAGTTTTATATTAGTTTTAGGATGTATTCCCTGCAAATATTTCATAGTTTTTGCCTCATAGAGAAGTGGACTTCTCTAGTTAGTACCAGGGGAAGCACTAGCATCAAAGGCACCATGCAGGATGAGAACACGAGAGTTAGTAGAGTTGAAGTTGTAGTTGAAGGAAATGTTTGACAAGGGATAAATTAGGCCAAGTGTATCAACTTGGGGTGCACCAGTGTTGTTTATGAAGAAGAAGGATGGCACTCTCAGGCTATGCATTGATTATAGGAATTTGAACAAGGTAAGCATCAAGAACATGTGTTTGTTGGAGAGGATTGATGATTTGTTTGACCATTTGAAGGTAGAAATAATGTTCTTGATGATTGATATGAGATCAGGATACCATCACGTATGCATTAAAGAAGAGGACATCTACAATACTGATTTTCGGATTAGGTATGGGCATTATGAGTTTGTTGTGGTTCCTTTTGGTTTGACTACTTTTATGTCTTTGATGAATATTGTGTTGTGTCCTTATTTGGACAAGTTTGTTATTGTGTTCATTGATGATACATTTATATATTCTAAGAATGAGGAAGGACATGCCAAACATTTAGCAATAGTGTTGAGATTTCTAAGAGAGCATCATTTGTATTACAAGCTTAGCAAATGTAGTTTCTTTTAGACAAAGGTACATTACTTGGGACATGTGGTTTCCAAGGAAGGCAATAGCATTGGATCGAGAAAAGATAAAAACTATTATGGAATGGGAAACTACTAGAAATGTGGATGAAGTAAGGTCATTTATCGGGTTAGCAGGTTTTTACGGGAGGTTCATTAAGAATTTCTCACATATTTCTTTTCCTATTAAATCATTGCAAAAAAAGGCAAGAAATTTGAATGGACACAAGAATATGCAGCTAGTTTGAGCAGTTGAAGAACTTGTTGGCGAATGCTCCAATTCTAAAGATTGCAGATCTGGATAAAGAGTTTGTAGTGTGTACAGATTCTTGCAAGAGAGGACTTGGTGGAATCTTGATGCAGGATGGATAAGTGATATGTTATGAATCAAGGAAACTGAATGAGTACGAGAAGAATTATGATACACATGATCTTGAGTTGGCAACATGAAAGATGGATTACATATGTGGAGACACTATGTTCTTGGTAGGAGATTTGTACTGATGAGCGACCACAACAGATTGAGATACTTATTTGACCAACCGAATCTGAATTCCATGAAATCTAGATGGTTGGCCATGATAAGTGAGTTTGAATTTGAGATTAGGCACATTAAAGGGAAAGAGAACAAGGTGCCATATGCTCTTAGAAGAATACTACAGATGAATCATATAGTAGCTAAGAGTTCATATGGGATGGATTTTGAGGACCAAATCTTACAGGAAGGTCAGCAGGATGACAAGTATAGGGAGCTTAGGCATAGGTTATAGCAGGATACAGGTGATCATGATGTGGATTATCATCTCACATCGGATAGTTTGGTGAAATTTAGGGAAATGATCTATGTGCCAGACAACAGTGAGCTCAAGAAGCTTATCTTGATGGAATTTCATGAAATTAATAGTTTTTTTTTTTATTATTTTTTCTAGTTTTTTTTGTTATTATTATTTTAAATATATTATAAATTTAATAACTTAAATATATAATTGTAATTGTTTTTAGTTAAATTTAAAGTAAAACTTAACAGTTAATATATATACATTTTTAAAAGATTATAAGTTAAAATTCATAATATGTTTATCTTCCAGAGTCATTGCAAGGGTTGATCACTTCCACCATAGGAAGCTAAGAGAGGCTATTGAGATTGAGAAGCATGCAATCAATCTCAACAGGGATAATGGTTGGAAATTAGGTAGGAGCTGGATTCCGACCCTCTCTTCTTGATTTCTCCCCTGTTCTTTCCTCCCCCCTTATTTTAATATCATTGATTAAAAATTACATAAATCCTCTAATTAATTTTTATTTCTAATACAATTTTAATGTCATTTTTTTTTGCTTGAGGAAGAATCGTAACTTTCCATTAATTTGAAAAATTACATGTAGTAGATGCTAGTGGCATATGCAGTCTGCTGGCCGTAGCCTTCAAGTAAAAAATAAAAACATATGACCGAAGCCATTGTAAGAAGTATAGTTTTGTACATATTTTACCATGTAGGGTATACAGATAAGTCTAAAAACAAGAAATATAAATATATACATAACATTGTCAAGTAGCTCTACTAAAAACTGCTGTGAATAAACAAAAATAAATTAGGGCATGATAGCCCTTGGATATGCCCTATCAATGTAGGGCCGGTGATAGTACTGATATTGTTAATCTCCAATCTGTTCCTGTATCAACCACAAACCTCTTCCTAGCTTTCTAAGTGACCCTTGACACAATGATGGAGGATGGCCCTTAGTAAATTGCACACGGCTTATCTTCACCCTTTTTGTATGTAACCCCTTTTTTCAATATCACTAATTGGTATGGTTATCATATGTCCATCAAACATTTGTAACTCATTAATATAATCCCCAAGAAAGGGTTAACACCTTAAGACCTAGTTCTTTGTACTTTTAAATTTATTAATCATTTCCCTTTGGGTAATGAAAGGACATTGTTGGGTTTTCTGACTATCTAAAGTTATTTGATATTTTTGGACTTTATGTATATTTGGGTCCTTCTGTGAGCCCCTTCAACAGTAGATAGGGTCATAATACATTTCCATAACCCCATAATTCCACCATGATATTAAGTTAATACTAGTTATAGTGCGCAAAGGTCTAAATGTAACCTTGTTTGTTATTATTTGCATCCTTGATTTTCCTATTTATAGTGCCTAGAATGTGTAGTATTTCTTGATGAAAAATGTAAGTTATTTTTTTTATCTGCATGTTTTATTTTTAAGTTCTTATTCTGGTTTGTCCCTGCTATAATAGGATTAATTTAAATTACTCATAATCATATCTTTCTTGCATTACACTCGTCGTTCCCCCTTTTCATTTTTAGCTGAAGGCTTTGGTATGCATAAAATGAAATTCTTGGGTGAATAGTTACATAGCTAGTTTTTTCCTCGTCTCCATTTTTTTTGTTTTCAACACGACGTACCTCATAGTGTGGCCAAACTTTCCTAAAAGTATCATGCTCGAAGTTGTAATTGCCCCGTAGGGGGTGTGCTCAAGGACTTGTTATAGTTTCTAGAGTTTTCATTATCTAAATTCATTCTTACAGTGACACTATTAGTCTTATGTCTATGTTTAACTTTATTCTTATGTGTTACCAATGTAAGTATTACTTGCTTCTGATATCACAGGATATGATAGTAGTTTATGTTGCGGTAACGTTTTAACATGTATTCTTCTTAATAAAATTATTATTTTTCTCTATAATTTAATTTAATACCACTTGTTAGGTCGGATTTAGGAGACTAACTACATATTTTTTTTCCTTTTTGTAATGTTTCGAGTATGGTATAGTCTTCATGTATAGGTAATTAAAGAAGGCTAGGAAATATATATTCTTCAAGTAACTTTCCCTTGGGTCTAACTACATATTCCCACATATTCCCCTAATGTGTAGAAGGTGTATCATTTATTAACAATATATGTTCAGTCTTAACCCTTCCCATCAACCAGAGCGAGATGGCCATTATTCTAGTGAAAAATGATTTAGCAAAATAGATAATGTATTAGAGGGCTCTAGTACTTTTCCATGTTATTTTAACTTTGGGAACTTGTAAGTAGTAAGTTTGTTATGCAATTCCTAGATGAGATATCATTGTTAACTAAAACAGTTCCACAACGATTGTAATAATATTATAGTCAAGCCTACATGATTTTAGTTCTATCTAAGTACTTAAAAAGACACCAACATTCTCAACATTTTAATTTGATTAAATGGTAAACAATTCAAGATATCTTACATGTATCATTAATAGTGACTAATAATGCCAATTAACACCACTACTATAACACACACATTAAGGATTGTATGAACATGTAACTAGGTGGGGGTGATACATGTTGATGAGGGACGTTTCACCTGTCCATAGTCGATTGATAAGCCAAATCTCCTTAATGCGACACCCCCAAGCTTGGTTGTGATTTTATAGAGATGACTTATTCATGCCTATTAATAGCTCTGCAGATTTCAATTTCAAGTAGTAGATGGCGGAATTCATAGGTACAACCTCAACCTAACACTTTCACGTGTGCTCTTGCATATTGAGACTCCTTTCTCTTCCTCGGGTATTTTTGCACTCAGCCTTAACCTCTTCCAGCCTCGTAGCATATAGAAAACCTCCCACTAATAGTTATTTATTGACTAGGATTTGTTCTACCATAAGGTCGTATCCCTTCTATGTTAGGTGGCCCCTTAAAATCTATTGTTCCATTTGAATTTCCATTTAGATAAACAAAGTTCTTTAACTTGTCATTTGTCTTTCACAATTTGCCATCAATCAAGAAGAGTCATCTTCTATAAAATCACAATCCATACTTATTACAATGTCTACCACTCATTCAGGTGCCTTAATTTAAAATAATAGTTAACGATATTTTTTATTACAAAAATTACATGGTATTACAATACTCATCCTAATAAGTAGATAACATGATCATATATTCAATTTCAACAAAATAAATATTTTATTATTTAATTGCAATTTTTTTTATCCATATTTTGTAATTTGTAATATCAATAGAATTTTTTTAAATATGTAGTTAATAATGATTTAAAAAATTAGTTTTTTGATATAAAGCAATAAAATTAAAAAAAACTGTTTATTATAGAATTTGTAAATAAAATAAATTAAACCCTAATATAATTAAGAAATTATGTGATATTGGCATACCAACCTAGATCCATCTTAACTTCGGATCTACCAACCACTGAGAGGGATCAAATCTCTTTTCACTCTAAAAGGAGTTTGCTCATTCATCCCTCTCAATTCTTAGTAGATCCATAGTTAAGGTGGATCTACGCTGGTAGAAGAATATCTATATCTATATCTATATATATATATAGTTGTAGATTTTGACAACCCGTGGCTTTTCCCATGATATATATATATATATATATATATATATATATATATATATATATATATATATATATATAGATATGCGCGTGTGTATTATCTATATATATATATATGTATACACCATGTGTAAAATTATTGGTTGTCAAAACCTAGAACTAAAAAATCACTAATAATAAATTTACTATTTTATTTTTATTTTAAATGTTTACTTCATAAAATAAATCACAACATTACAACATCTTTAACATAATCATTTAATTTTAAAATGTTAAATAATTTATATTATTAAGTTGAAAAATTACCATACAAACATTTATAATAATTAAATATATATAGAAAAGTTCATGAAAGAGTATATGATTTTATTTTATTTATGTGATTTAAATAATTTACTGAAAATGCATTGGGTGTAGCTATAGCCATTGGGTTTAGTTAAATGATTTTTTCTTTCTTTCTTCTGTGAATGGTAAATACTACAAAGAAATGTGATTAGTTACTTATTATGTATATGTTGTTTACAAACAAAATAGATTGTTAACTATAGAGATTTGATAGGTTGTTAAGTGTAGAGATTTGTTAAAGAGATTTAACGAGGAATGGAGGTAGTACATATGCTTACATACAACTTGGAATTTTAGGTAAAATAAAAAGGAGTATTTATTAAGGAGAGATGTTTTATAGAAGAATAGGGAAAGTCCATTACATTCAAGAGTAAGGTTGTCACTTAAGTTGGGTTCTTAGGAGAACCCTTACTATGGAGCGATGGTCCTACTCTTAGAATGCAACGGGAAACTCGATAGAACTTACCTGAGTACAAAATGGACAATGATCGGGTTCCACTATTAATGGTTAATAACCTTTATTGTTAACAATAGATCTAATGGAGGTAGTGAAAATCTACTAAGAAATAATTAGTAGGTGGAGACATTCAGTCAAATCAATAGTGCAAACAAAAACCCTTTATATTACTAAGCTTCTATGATAGAAAACCATGAGGTTTGACATTTGTGAGAATGAAAGGTTAAGCAAAACAGAATTATTGTCTTCCACAAGAAATGCATGAACCAATGAACAATATATTAACTAGAAAGACATAAAATACAAGCGTTTTAAGCAACAATCAACCATACAAATATGGGAAAATAGCGGTCTAGTCGTTGTTGTAATCTATGTAAAACAAAAAATTGATTAATAGTACAAAGTGGAGTAGTAACAATTGTTTAGGGTCGATATTGTTAGTGGTCGATAGAATGCCCATATTTCACACAAAAACGACTCAAGAGTAACAGTCATAATTCCTCTTTATAGGAATAGAGTCCAAAACCAAAACCTTATTCAACCTCGTGAATAGTAAAATGATCGGAAAACAAATATAGATCCCAATATTCACCGTGTGTATGTACTTGTATGTTTTACGATATATTATGGTAATATATAAAAAATAATTGTTAATTGGGATATGTGACAAGTGGTATCATAGCCAAGTTACAACATTGTGATCTAGTGGAAAAATAAATGAGTTGGTAATGATATGAATAAGATAAAATGTATTTGTGCATGAAAATAACAATGATAAATTTAAATTCTATATTTCACAAGGAATGGAGGAACGTAGAATGGGTGAGAGGACCTTATCACATACAAGACCAAGCTTTATACCTATCCCTGGACCCAATCTAGGGATGTGGGTGTAGCTGGAGGAGGAACCCGAGTCTGCCTTGTGGTACTACTTGTTGGAGCCTTTGTTAATTTTGAAGAGTTTTGACCAGTTTTGACCAATTGCAGGGCGGGGATGGACAAATGGCAGCAATGGTTGGGTGGTGGAATGAGCAGTTGTGGGAGGTGATGGCAAGGTGGCTGTGGAAGGAAAAGGCAGCCGAGGAGACGAGAAAGCGTAGAGGTAGCCAAGGAAACAAGCAACTGAGAGAGAACTGCAATCCAGGTAGATGGGAAGGATATAAAAAGAGGAAGAACAGAAAGGAAGAGGTTGGTTGTTGTTGGTGTTGCTACTATTGTTGTTGAGTTTCATTGATCGTCGGGGTTGTTGCTGAGGACGGACCTGTCGGACACTAAAGGATTGGGTCGTTGAGGAGGTACGCAGACACAAGAACCGAAGCAGGAAGAGCTGGAAACTAAGGAATTGGGTTGCAGAGCAGATCTGACCTGAGCTACTGAGTCGGGTATTCTATGTATTGTTGATGGCGAGAAGCCAAGTTATAATGTATTCTGTTCTGTCACTTTAATGTAATTCGAGTTGATGATTGTTAAGACTCATAAGTGTATTGCACATCATGTACTATGGCTTATCAAAATTTTAAATAGTCTCCTTGTTACATGAGGCTGGTGCTTGATAGATCGATACTAGTATGTTGTTAGTTTTGTGGTATATATGATGAGTCCTTGTGTATGAGTTTAGGATATCATTATCTCTGTTCCATGTATTATGAATGCATATGTGTATGACCACCTGTGTCTAACTTAGATCCCCTCAATTCCATGCTGAGCCCTTCTCCCATTTTGGTCGCGACGCGCTTCGGGTGAGACTCTTTGCCCTTCGGGGTGAGGTGAAAATGCAAGTGCTGTCTTAGACTACAGCGGACCATTGTTGGCCTTTTGTGCCTGAACCAGGGTTCTTTTACCTGATGACTCATTTGAGCCAACACTACTTGATACCGTTCAATAAATGAAAGCAGAGATGGATAGTTTGAGAGAAGATAATAAGAGATTACTGGAGCAAGAAAGAATATTTCAGATTTTAATTGTAATATAGAATCAAATATTAGCTCCTATAACTGATAATGGTAATCAAGCTGAGTTGAAAAGACAAAGAGAAGAGAACATTCCTTAAAAAAGTGTTACCTAGGGGTCAGAATGCGTTAAAGAAAATAAAGAAGGAGAATCATACAATGTGTATCATGGGAGAATTCAATAACTAGTAAAGCGACAAAAGGTGGAATTGCATTGGGAAATCAAGAAAATTAAACCACCAACATTTGATGGTGAGTCTAAGGAGGGAGATGAAGTTTGGATGGTAAATATGAATAAATATATCTAGGTGTATGATTATGAGAGTAATTTGAAAGCCCGTCTGACCATCTATTAGCTTCAAGTGAAGGCAACATTATGGTGGGAGGAAGTCTAGGTAATCCATGGTATAGATTAACAGGGTATATCATGGGATGATTTTCAATGACACTTTAAAAAGAAATATCTAATAGAATAGTACTATGATGAAAAGGACAAATAATTCCATGATCTAAGGCTACGTCAGTTAACCATGGATGAATTTATTACAACATTTACTTCATTGCTAAGGTATGTACCTTATATGAGGGACAAAAAATCAAAGGTACAATGTTTTATAAGTAGCTTGCCAATGTCTATAAAGGAAAGATTAGAGTTTGATAACCCTCAGACCATGGATGAAGCAATTCAAAAAGCTCGAATTTGCTATCAACAATAGAAACAAAAAGGGGAAGGTAATAAGTATTGGTCAACTAAGAAAGGATAGAAGTATTCTTCAACTAGTAAGAGCGTAAAAGGCTCAACAATAAGAAATTCAGCTAAAGGACAATTTGGTAGGATTTCACGGAAGGGACAATAGAAGTCTCAGTCACTTAGTGGTTATAGGTAACTGGAGGTGCCCATTAAGGATGATTTTAGTTAGAATCGGAAACCTCCAGTGCAATGTTGGGGTTGTAGAGGGCCCCATTACCTCATAGAATGTCGTTATCGTGGGGGCATCTACAGTTGAAGATATAGCGAGAAGTCTTTCCAGAATTAACACTTCTTTGGAAGATCGGCAAGCTGAGCATCAGTCTACTATGATCGAACTTGAAGGTAAAGTGTGTAATCACCCTGTGTCCATTTTAGCAGACCCAGGAGCAAGCTTAAGTTATATAAGTCCAAAAATCGTAGAACAATGTAAATTGTAGAGTAATAAATTTAAACAACATTGGCTAATTCAACTAGCCACAAGAGCTAAGAGAAGGGTGACCGTGAAAGTTGATAAGTGCCTAATAGAAATTCCTAAGTAGAGAATGGAATTATGTCTGAATATTTGACCGTTGGGGTCATATGATCTCTTAATAGGTATGGACTGGTTGGAGGTGCACTAGTCCATTATGGATTGTAAGGGAAAAACAATAAATTTTACTAATATGGAGGGTTATAGATAGGTGATGTATGGAATAAGGATATTTGTAAAGTTGCGTGAAATTTCTGCCTTGCAATTAAAGAGGAGTGCTAGAAAGGGATGTTTAATTTATGCAGTTTAGGTGGGGTATACCAACTCTAAGGAGAAAACAACAACCCTATAAAATATTCCTATTGTTGGAAATGTTGTTGATGATTTTCCCGAAGAAATTCCAGGACTGCCTCCTAAAAGAGATGTGGATTTTACAACCGTGTTGGTACCAGGAGCCACCCCCATGTCTAAAGCTCCTTATTGTATGAACGTACCGTAGTTAACATTATTAAGAATACAACTATAAGATATGTTAGACAATAAATATATAAGGCCAAGTGTATCACCATGGGGGGCTCCTGTGCTATTCATCAAGAAAAAGGATGACACATTGAGACTATGTATTAATTATCGAAAACTAAATAAATCAACTATAAAAAATTGATACCCCCTACCCGTATTTTTGCTATGTTTTATCAATTAAGGGGGCCAACAATGTTCTCTAAAATTGACTTATGTTCAGGATACCACCAAATAAGAATAAAGCAGAGGATATATGTAAAATTGCCTTTAGAACGCGTTATGGGCACTACGAATTTGTGGTCCTGCCCTTTGGGCTCACTAACACCCCAACTACTTTTATGACCCTAATGAACAATGTATTCCATCCATATTTGGACAAATTTGTGTTAATATTCATTTATGATATCCTAGTTTATTCTAATAACCTGGAATAACATAAGAAACATCTACAATTTTTTCTGCAAACCTTATAGGAACATCATTTGTATGCCAAATACAAAAAATGTGAGTTCTTTAGGGACCATATATAATATTTGTTGCATGTAATCTTATAGGATGGGATAGTTGTAGACCCTAAAAAAATAAAAACTATTATGGAATGGCCTACTCCTACAAATGTAACAGATATTAGGTCCTTTCTGGGCCTTGCAGGTTATTACCGTTGTTTTATAGTTGGGTTTTCCAAGGTAGCTTACCCCATGACTTCCCTGCAAAAGAAATGAAGGGTATTTAAGTCTACATTAGAATGCCAACAAATCTTTGAACAGTGAAAATGTTTGTTAACCACAATCCTTATCCTAAGAATCGTAGACCCAGAAAAAGAATTTACAATATGTACAGATGCTAGTCAAGAGGTGTTTGGAGGTGTGTTGATGCAGGATGGTAGAGTGGTAGCTTACTAATCTTGTAAGCTGAAAGAGCATGAGAAAAAATATTGACATACGATTTGGATCTAACAACAATAGTCCATGCTTTAAAAATGTGGTGACACTATTTATTGGGAAAAATGTTCATATTGATGGTAGATCATAGTAGTTTAACCAATTTTTTCAAACAGCGTACACTAAATGCTCAGCAAGAAAGATGGACTTCCTTTTTAAGTGAATTTGAATTTGATATTAAGAATTTAGAGGGTAAGGAAAATAAAGTAGTGGATGCGCTAAGCAGAAAGTTAAATTTTGTGTATGAAATTTCATATAGTCAAGCAAAAGAAGACTTTACTGATAAAATTAAAAGCGCAACTCTAAAGGATCTGGTATATCATTTTTTACAGCGAGAAAGAAAGCAAGAAAATAACACTGAGAGGTAGTTGCATTATGATGTAAAAGAAGGAATGTTGATATACATAAACTGAATTTATATTCCAAATTTGCAATCCGTTAAATAACTACTTTTAGATGAATATCATAAGAGTCCCTACACCGCTCACCCCAATTAGTATAAATTAATTATAGACATCAGGAACAATTATTTTTGGCCTAAGATGAAGAAGGAAATTACGGAATGTTTAGCTAGATTCCTAGAATGTCAGCAAGTAAAGGTGGAACCTCAACACCCAACTAGTTTAATCCTCCCACTGCCTATCCCAGAATGGAAATGGGAAATCGTTACCTTGGATTTTATTATAGGTCTACCCCGATCCAAGAAATAGAATGATTCGATTATGGTGGTCATGGTAAGTTAAGCAATACCACACATTTCATACTGATGCAGTCAACGTATAAAGCAATTCAGGTGATGGATATATCTATGAAGGAAATTCCCCATCTACATCGTATATCGAAAATAGTCATCTCTGATCGAGATGTAAAGTTTACGTCCACATGCTGGAAGGCCCTACTTTTTGGATTAGGCATTCAGGTGCAGTTTAGTACTACTTACCACCTACAGATTGACGGTCAAATAGAAAGGGTGAATAAAGTAGTGGAGGACATGCTTAGAATGTATGTTATGCAACAACCCACTAAGTGGGAGGAATACCTTCACTAGTGGAATTTTCTTATAATAACAATTATCATGCCTCCTTGAAAATAAGCCCCTTTGGGGTACTCTATGGTCAGAAGTGTAGAACACCTCTTAATTGGAGTCAACCAGAAGACAAGTTAATTTTAGGGCCCGACATGTTAAGGGAAATGGAAGAAACTATGAGAAAAGTACGACTAAATTTAAAGGCTTCCCAAGATCGGTAGAAGTTTTATGCAGATAAAAGAAAAAATTATAGGGAATTCCAGATACGGGATCATGTATATGTTGGTTTAAACCAAATATAAGCACCTTAAGGTGGGGAACTTGTGCAAATTCCCCCCCCGCCACCTCCCCCGCTTTTGCTGACATTTTGAGGTGTTGGCTAGAATCAAACCTATAGCCTACCAACTAGCTCTACCTAGTCACATTTGTGTGTAAAATGTATTTCACATTTCATTACTAAAAAACTATATACATGATCCTAAAGACATTATACATTGGCAAGAAGTTCAGGTAAGTAATACAATATTGAGTATGTATATCTTTGTTGTAAAGGGGTAAAATGCCCTGGATCTCTAATATTATGAATGGCGGTTGCATGTCAAACTAGAAAGAGATTTTATGGTTGAACCCTTATGTGTATTAAACTAGACATAAACCATGTTGTAGAAACGAGTAATCAACCAGGTTAAATTGCAGTGGAAACACTTAACCCGGAAGAAGTTACGTGGAAATATGAAAAATTCATGAAGGAAGCATACCCTAGACTTTTCCAGGGAATAGAAAACAAGGGGGGAAGGAATGTAATACCCCCATTAGACTTATAAATATTCACTTCAGTACAAACTATTTTATGGATTTGGATTTTGTTGAAAGACTTGATATGTAAGTATAGAATGTAAATATTTGTTTACTACTTAACGATAATAAATAAATAATTATCCTAATTGGTCAGCCATGTTGGCTACAATAAATGAAAAGATGTAAAAAATAATTTTCACACCTTAGGCAGTTAAGAAGTCCAAGAAGGACTTTGGAAGAAGACAATTGTTGCCTAGATTCCTTTTCCTAAGGGAGGAGAAAGGAAATGAAAGAGTACTCCAAAAAAAAGAACTGGTTGGCAAGGAAGAGAGAGGGGAAAACCTGAGGAAACCTGTGTATGGGAACCTGGTTGGTGGAGGTTCCACAAAAAATTCTCGTAGCTGTGTAGATACTATCCTCAAGGATAGGACATTGTACTGAGGAAAGACAAGACACTGCCTCAGGGAAATTTGGGGAATTCTGAGGAATATTTCCAACCCAAAACTATGAAAGTGTGAAAGTTAGCTCGAGAAGTGTCTGGCAGAGGTGCCATATCTCATTAGTTCGGTGGAACATCTTTTCATCTACTATAGCAGAGGCCTACCAGTCAAGATAATCATATAAGTGTTATGAGACTCTCAATGATCTTTTTACTATTAGACGGCTATATGTGGTTACAAAAATATTGTCATGTAGTGCATGTTTACTGTGTAGGAAATTTTATGTGTATTATGTTAAATGAATGTTTTTCTGTGAATGGTAAATACGGAAAAGACATGTGATTAGTTACAAAAAATAGTTGTTAACTGTAAAGATTTGTTTAAGATATTTAGCAAGGAAAGGAGGTAGTATCTATGCTTTCTTTAAACATACATTTGGGAATTTCAGTTAAAAGAAAAAGGGGTATTTATTAACCGGATATATTTTATAGAAAAATGGGGAAAGTATATTACATTCAGGAATAAGGTTGTCAATTAAGTTGGGTTCTTGGGAGAATCCTTACTATGGAGTGACGACCCTACTCTTAGAATGCAATGGGAAACTCGACAGAACCTATTGGAGTCGAAACTGACGATGACCGAGTCCCTTGTTAATGGTTAATAATTTTTATTCTTAACAACAAAGCTAACTATGGTAGTTCAAATCTACTAAGAAAGAGTTAGTAGGTGGAGACCTTAGTCGAATCCAATGTGCACACTAAAACCCTTATATTTTTTAGCTTCTATAATAGAAACCATGAGGTCTGAAATTCGTGAGAAAGGAAGGCTAACCAAAATAGAATTCTTCCACAAGAATTGCATGAACTAACAGACAATATATTAACTAGAAGGACATAAAATACAAATGTTTTAAGCAACAATCAACCATACAAGAAAGTTTTATTATTAGTAGAATGCAGGGATATAAACGTCATAATTTTGAGGCAAACTCCCTTTTACCTATGTCGTGCAAGAGTCGCCACGCTCTCTTGCACCTGTTGGCAATCTCTATCATGTGTGCTCTCAGAGGGCAGAAGAATTATTTATGGAAGGAAGCTAGCAATGAGTTGGTATTGGTAGAGGTTCAGAGGTTCGTGGGTAGAGGTGAAGCTGCCATGGTGTATTTTGGCCATATACTGTGATGCCATATACCAGGTTACAACAACCAACATTTGCATTTCTGCTCCAGGTATGTTTCAGACATCTTGTGGGTGTATATGATTCTATGGGCTTTTGGAATGTTTTCATCCGAAAAATTGGGATTGTTTTCCTTGTTTGTCTACTTCCCAGAATCCCAATCCCAATCCCAATCCCAGAATCGACTGCCCTGAAATATCTGGCCCTCAAGAGTATTTTCTCCTCTCTTCATCCATATATCATTCTTCTACAAGAATCCATGCACTTTGTCCCTCATGTTGTTCAATATTTCCGGAAAATGTTCCCGGAATGGCACATTACTGCTACTGTGGCTGCCGGTCTCTCGGGTGGTTTAGTGGCTATTTGGGACCCTCGGTGGGTCAGGATTAAAGCTTATAGATGTTTTGTGGGAATTCTCCTTGAGGGATATATCCGCGGAATGGGCGGTCGCATCCATATTTTGAACACTTATGCTCCATACAGGGATAGGGCCATTTTCTAGGATCGGTTGTTCTCATCTGGTATTATGGAGTTGGCCTCCCTCATTATTGTGGGGGATTTAAACTATACCATTGGTTTGGATGAAGTATGGGGACGGTCTCCCTTTGATGGCCACAAACAATCTTCCTGAAGCTACTCGTTCACACATACTGGACCTGGAATTAAAAAGAAAAAATCTCCTAGCTATTGAGGAAGCCACTTGGCGTTTGAAGAGCCGGGCTATCTGGATTAAAGAAGGAGACAGAAATACCAAATTATTCCACTGTTTCATAAATCATCGATGCAATGATAATACTATATGGGGGATAAATGATGTAGATGGGAAATATATCTAGTCTCAAGAGGAGATCTCCAAAGCCGCGACCTCACATTTCCAATTGGCATATGGCCGTAATGAAAACATTGTTGTCAAAGATCTCATATGGGGATTGAACATTTCCCGACTATGTATGACCAAGAATCAAATGATGCACTGTTCAAAAATGTCTCTGAGGAAGAATTACTTGAGGTCCTTAAATCATTTAATGGTGATAAAAGCCCGGGGCCGGACGGGTGGACAATGGAACTGTTCACACATTTTTTTGATCTGTTAAAAAATGATCTGCTAGACATGGTGGAGGAGTCGAGAATCACGGGGGATGTTCACCATCTTATTAAATCCACTTATATTGCTCTTATCCCGAAACACTGTCCTACTACCTGTTTCGTGGACTACAGGCCGATTTCACTGTGTAACCTTATTTACAAAGTCATCTCAAAAACCATTGCTGGGCGTATGAGAGGTACTCTATCGCGCCATATATCTCCAGAGCAGCATGGGTTTCTACAGGACAAACAAATACATGATGTTGTTGCAAATGCACAAGAATGTATGCATTCGATTCATACAAAACATCTCAATGCTGCCATTATGCAAGTGGATCTGCAGAAGGCATTCGATTGCCTAGATTGGGGATACCTCAGACTGGTCCTTTTCAAAATTGGCATTCAACCCAGATGTGTTGAATGGATTATGGCGTGTGTGGTTAATGTTGATTATTATGTGATTATAAACGGATACCCTACAAAATTCTTCCGGGCTGGACGAGGACTTAGACAAGGTTTCTCTTTGTCTCCGCTTTTATTTATCTTGGCTATGGATGGTTTGAGCTTGCACATTTCAAAAGCGGTGGAACAAGACCAATTCTAGGCTCTGAAGATGGGTAACAACATCCAAATATTGCATGGTTTCTTTGTTGATGACGTGCTCATCATGGGTATGTTAAATTGATTTGCATGGTTGTGCCTTTTTCATATTTTCAAGAAATTTTCTAATGCTACTGGTTTGCATATGAATGTACATAAATCTATTATTTTTCATGGAGTTTGTGATTTGGACATCATTGCATATATAAGAAATTTGTTTGGAATCAGAGCTGAGATGATGGGAAATGGTATGAAGTACTTGGGGTACCATATCAAACCCTGTAAATATAGGAATGTTGATTGGAAATGGCTTGTGGATAGATTTTTAAAGAAAATATCGGGGTGGGAATATAGGTGTCTATCCCTGGGGGGTCGAGTCATCCTCACCCAAGCTGTCCTTAACCAACTAGGGGTTTACTGGGCACATCTTTATCATATCCCTGCCACCATCATCCACTGTCTTAATTGCATTATGGCTAACTTTATATGGGGGGGAGTCAAGAGCATAAGAAATATCATTTGTCTAAGATGTCCAATATCACATTGCCAAAAGTCATGGGTGGTTGGGGGATTTTAGACCTTCGTACTTTGGATGGGCATTATTGATCAAATCTCTATGGAGGGGTATATTTGGGTCTGGAACATGGAGTCGTGTCATCAGACATAAATATCTAAAGGACCATGATTTCTTATTTTGGTTCCGAAAGGATTCTATTGGAGCAAAACATAGATCAACTATCTGGCTCAGCTTTCACAAAGTTGCTAATATATTTCTTCAACATCTGGCATGGAACATGGGATCGGGTCACATAATTCTCATTGGAATAGATCATATTCTGGGTGCTGGTAATGATGTTAAGATCTCAGAGAGGCTCATACAATATTTAAATGGAAGAGGCATATATTTCTGGAGTCAAGCCATTACACAATGGAGGGGTCCATGCCCAGTTTGGAAAAATGCACAGGAATTGGGTCTATTTGGACTTTAGGACCTAGAATGGAACCAGATTGTAGCTGGTATGAAACAACTTGGGATATGTCGTGAGGGCATACATGACAAGCTAATTTGGACAGGAAAGATGAAGACTGGAAACATTCTTGTTGCTGATACATATCTTACTCTATGTTTCGAGGAAGCACAACAGAGGGAGAAACATGTTCTATTTTCTTTTTGGAAAACCAAAATCCCAAACAAAATCATCCTTTTTGCATGGTTGGTTTTTCATAATAAAAATATCACTTGGGAGAACTTGCAGAAGAGGCAGTGGTAGGGTCCCAGTATCTGTTCTATTTGCAAAATGGAAGCGGAAAATAACAATCACATCTTCCTCAAGTGTCAACATATGGTTCAGGTATGGAAAAGGTTGTCTTCACATATCGGTTTTCCATACATTCAACATGATTGCATTGTGGATTGCTTGAAGTGGTGGAGCTCTCAGAAATCTGTCTGGAGATCCATTCCACTTATTCTTTTTTGGGAAATATGGAAGTGGAGAAATATATGCATCTTTCAGAATTACAAGGGAGATTTCTATAAGGTAATTGAAAGTACTTTAATTAATCTTACATTGCACACTTCTATTGAATCATGCTCCAAAAATCCGCGACACAAGAGGTCTGATCTTTAGATGGAATATCCAATGGGATTTTTTGATGGTGCTGCGCAACGGAACACATGTGGTTGTGGATTTTGGATTGCCATCTCAAATGAATTGACATACAAGACTCACTGGCATGGGGGAAGCGGCACTAATACCAGGGCTGAAGCAATGGCCTTATGGGGCCTCCTATGGTTTACCAACTTCCTTGATATCCCTCTCATACATATCTATGGGGATTCCAAAATTATTATTGAACAGATTATGGGCAGGGCAAACATCAACAATCCATTGTTACTTGGCTGGCTGAGGAGAATTGAACTTCTATGGAAACAACACAACAATTCTACTATCATGCATGTTGGCAGAGAATAGAACAAGGAAGCTGATGAACTTTCGAAGAGGGGATTACTAGGTAACTTTGGTAAAATGCACTTGGAAATAATTCTGAATCATAATGTTTTAGATGTAGGAGACTTTCCATTTCCTGGGTAAGTTCTATATCCCCTCTTTTTTTGTATATTTTGTATGTCTACTAGTCTTAATACCTGTTAGCTCAATCACATTGGATGGAAGGACATGCTGCTAGTTTTTTCTACTCGAACATATGATATGGAGGTGCAACAGATATGCCGAATGCATACTTTACTTTGGGTGGTTTTTTGTTGCAAACAACTGTGTCCTTATATGTTTATTTATTTTTGGATACGAATTGGGTCTATGGACTGTTTATATTTCCATAATATGTTTTGCTTATGGCAATATTTGGATTGGAATGTTGGATATGCATTCCTAGATAGACATTGTATGATGTGGAAAATTTGGCAGGTATTGTATATATCCTGAATATTGATCCTATAATATAATATATCAAACTTTTTTATATGAAAAAAAAATAAGAAAATTATAAGAATAAAGTCCCAAAACAAACACATTATTCATCCTCGTCAATAGTAAAACGATCGGCGAACAGATTTATCTCCCAATATTAACCGTGTGTATATTCCTCTATGTTTTACCATATACTAAGTAAATAGTTTACACGGTTTATATTACAAGTAGTGTTAGTTATTTATTTCAATAATTTAATTTTTATATATTATAATCGTAATCAAGCTTTTTTTGTACTTAAAAAAAAGAGTCAACCATACGAATATGGGAAAATATAGGAATAAAGTCCCAAAACAAAAACATTATTCAGCCTCGTCAATAGTAAAACGACCGGGAAACAAATTTAGATCCCAATATTCACCGTGTGTATGTACCTATATGTTTTACCATATATTATAGTAAATGTTTTACCATATATTATAGTAAATGGTTTACACGGTTTATATCACAAGTAGTGTTAGTTATTCATTTTAATAATTTAATTTTTATATATTATAATTGTAATCAGCAGTGGTTACTCATTATCGGGAGAGGTACTTGTTGTGGTCACCAACAACCCCTCTCTTTGTTTGATATTAGCAATAACATCAAGCAAAGCGGGACCCTTAACAAAAAATCCCAAAAATATTTTTATCAAAATTTTTGTATTTAACTCCCTAAAAGCTATATCGCATCACAAAGAGAGAGTGAAGCGTTTCCTTATGCGCATAAATAAGCTGCAAAGAAGCGATGCGACATTCATCGCATCGCATATTTTGAAAGCGCCCTTAAAAGAAAACAAAAAGGAATCCCCGACGACCGATATGCGACGTCGCATATCGCAACGTCGCATAAGCAGCGCACATTGATCAAATGAAAATTGCGATCTTGCGATTTGCAATCTGCGATCTTACAATTTGCGATCTAGCGATTTGCGATCTGCGACGAATGAAACTATTAATTGCTGTGATGCGAATCGCAGAAACCTCTCATCACAAAGTTTCTTCGGCATGATCTGTAAACCCAAGATTGAGCGCACACCTTAAGGGAAATTAATGATTGCACGCCTGAGTATCCAAGTATGATCGTGTTGCGTTTTTCGAAGAGTCAAGTCATTATGAGTGTCATGATTATGCATTCATTAGAACTTAAAGCTTTCATGTCAATCTTTTTCGTCATTTCTCTTTTCTTTTGCGTAAACTGCAAGGCATCAACTAATATAAATCTATATGCAGGAAACATCCAAGGAAAAGGGGAAAGCGCCAATACTAGAAGAACAGAGAGGAGATGCCTTCGCAGATGGATACCGCATGCAGCAGGGCCGCGGATTCCAGAGTATCACTCAACAGACACTGATGAAAATAGACTATCCAAGACTCAGAGTCAAAGGCGCACAAAAGCAGCATGTTTGCAAAAGATCCTGGAGCTCAGATTGGATAAAGCAAAAAGAAAAACGCTGAAGAGGGAGGACGCTCCAGAAAAGCCTGGAACAAAGAACGGAAGATTGTTCAGGCAACAAAATCCCTAACTCATTGAGTCATTCGCACGGCCGGAAACCGAAATAGCAATAGCACAATCAGTTTGAAAGAAATCTGGGTTATACTAAGTATACACACAGCAAATACACCCAGCCAGAGGAAGATTTTCAAAAATATCTTCTAGTTTGTCAGAAAGAGGTGCCAGCTTTTGTTATTTCTACTTTTATTGCTCGAGCAAAAGAAAAAGACAACCAGCCGACTCTTTCCAGGTGAACCTTGCATTGCTTACAACACTAAGGAGCAGATACAGAAACGGTTAGAAATTAGATTCAATTTTTAGAAATAAATTTGTTTTAGTAAAAGGACGGTCATTTGAAGCCGTTTCCTAAATTTGTGTAATTAAGATTAGTTAGTTAGCAGTATTTAACCCTTCTCATGGCATTTGGAGAAGGGTCCGGAAATTTGTCAAAAAAATTGTCCTCAGAACATGCACTTTTGCACCCTCGGAGGGGGTTTTTGATGAATGGATGGATCGAAATTTATTTATGTTTGCATTTTAATGTTTGCTACTGATGTTTCACTTCTGTACTCTTAGTAGATGTTATAAGTAAGTAGAGATAAATCGTTATTGCTTGAAGTTTGTGAGTGAAATCAGTCATAAATGGTACTTTTATCTCTTGATTAATTTCTGCTCATATTCTTAGAGTGATATACAGCTGAGTTGTTTATATGTTAATGTATGAATATGTGGGTTACCATTTGGCACTTTTGTACGGTGGAGTCATTTGTTTGTGCTTGACATATGAATAAACTGTTATGCGATATGCTGTTCACAACTGTTTTGCCTAACTTCTTATGCAGAATGGTTTATCTTAATTGATTTATATTCTTATGATAGCTGAATGATCTTTATTACCAGTTATTGTATGAAATCTTTTTAGATCGCATAATGAAAGAATTTTACCCCGGGTTAGTATAGATTAGATGTGCCGTTTTTGTTAGATTACAGTAGCATAGAGTCAATTTAGGGTCTAGAATTAAATTAGCTTAAAAATTATCTTTAGATTAGCATCGTCAAAATCTACACACACACACACACATCTTTTAGATTGGGAAGCTGGTCCCATTATCCCCAGTCAGACCCGCTACACCAAACGGGCAAGGAGCCACCAACCAGGTTCCCGACCGGGTGGGTATCCCCCTTGTTGTTGACCCGATTTCGGGGCCCTCAACATATTTGGCGCTAGAAGGAGGGCACGAACTATGAATGGAAACTAAGTCAAAATCTAAATGCCATTCTGAGAGTAAATCACCCTCATCAACTCCCCCGACTTCTCCAATACGGTTAAACCCGGAGTTAGAAGTCGCTCGAGTATCCACCGCTGCTACCTACCCTAATATATCAGACCAACTTATCATTGAACCCCCGGAAATTCAAACTTTGATTCATAAACTCCAGGGATTCTCTATTTTCTCTCAGAAGTCTGATAAATCTCACAGCAGCGTGACTTCGCAGTACAATCCTGCTCATCCCCTGACCAGATTGAAGAGTGAGAAATTTGGTATTCAACCAAGTCAACTCCCTCTCCCTACTAGGAAAAGAGCAAGGAAAACACCACCAGAGTCTGACCGTGAGACTCTTTCATCTACTTCGTCCATTTCAACACCCTCACCGCAAAGTCAACCACCCACATCCTCATCCCAAATCACTCATCCATCTTCCACAACACTTCCTCTTCAATCATCAAAGATCGTAATACCTTCATCTTCTCAGCATCAGGGAACGTCTTCTGCACTCTCATTAACTAGCGGCTCAACGATGGCCCAGTCTCCATGGAACAATCCTGGGGTGGTTTTAATGCCTCCACCCCTGAGCCCAATACTGGCCCATCCTGAGAAATGGCTACCTAAGTTCAATCCAGAAACAGGCATGCTAGCCGAAGAGCATATCAATAATTTCATGCTTTCTGTTAATCTCAACGGAGTTACCAACGAGGATGCTGTCGTCCGGCTTTTTCCTTATACAATGCAAGGAACAGCCGGGTCATGGTACTTTTCGTTACCTTCCGGGTCCATCACAAGTTGGGACACTTTTCAAAGTCAATTCCTCACCAAGTTTGGCGATGACAGATCAATAGCGACATTGATCAATGACCTATCTAATCTTAAAGCTGAGGCTAGAGAACCCATTAAAGATTTCAATTTATGGTTCAATAAGATCCTCAACAAGATTCCCGCTGCTTCTCAACCCAGCGAGGAAGTAAGATGTGAATGGTACATCACGGCCTTACCATCAAACTTGGCTATCTTCGTAGATAGGGCAAACAAGACGACCTTAGTTGAAAACTTAACTGAGGCGTTAGCAGTAGAAAAACGCGTAGTTGCCCTAGAAAAGAGATCTGCAATAGAAGAACGCAAATCTAAGAAAATCTCTTTCAAAGAAGACACCAAGAAGAAGCAAACGAAAGATCCTTTCGATATGGAAGGATTACAAAAGGTGTTAAAGGCCATGTCCAATGAGATGATTGACATAAGAAAACAAGTAGCAGAAACTTCTTCAAAAAAGCCCTACAGATCTTTTAAAAGAAATCCTCCCATGGAGGTGAAACCACCCAATGCTGTCTCAAACGTCGAATCTGAAGAAGAAGAAGAAGAAGAGAATACCACTGAAGGGCAGACCGATGATCAAGAAGTTGTGGAACTACAAGGAATGTGGGATTTCATCCTCCCACAAGAAGAGGATCAAGAAGCATTCCCGGTTAGCACACGAAGCAAAAATCAACTTGATCCTCCGCAAACTACCCCTAAACAGAAGGGCGCAAGCCCTGCAACAAAAGATAAGGTCGCATCAAAGAAAACAACTGCTAGAGCGACCCAATTTAGCCCAGTCCAATCAGATCAAGCACCTCCATCAAGAACAATGATAGTGTCAGATGAAATGGAGTATAACATTATCGATGACATGAAAAAGACTAGGGCTAATATCACTCTTTACGAATTGAGCAAATTGAAACATCAACAGAAAATAATGATGAAAGAATTACATGCCGTGCCTACTACATCTTTGCCTACAGCTGTAGCTTCCCACAACATGGGGAGACCTCCAACCAACATGATCAATAAGATTGATCCGAATGACATTGCTTTGATTGGAGGAAGGTCAAGATCCCATACTCCTTTTCTTCTCACTTATGAAATTTTCAATAAAAACGTGCAGAATTGCTTGGTTGATTCTGGTGCTTCAACAAATATTCTACCCAGATCAATATGTGCTAAATTGAATGTTCAGCCACAAAAATCCGCAGTGTGCATAGTTCAACTTGATCGATCTCAAGTCGAAGTGATTGGTGAACTTAACCAGGTGACCATAAGATTGTCGTCTAACCCGAAAGTATGTCAGGTTATCGACATTCTAGTAGCTGATATCCCTGAATTCTATGGTTTAATTCTTAGCAGGGATTGGTCCGAAAAACTCCACGGATATTTCTCAACCGACTGGTCGCACATGTGGTTACCCTACAACGGTAAACCGAATCAAATAAAGGTTGAACGAGAGTTGCACCAAAAGTACATAGTGACAGAATTGGAAGGAGAGAACGAAGCAATAGCATACAACAGCAGTATCATAGGCAATTACTCGGTAGATTCTTTCCTCGGCAATTTCAATGCTCACACCTCACCTTACTTAGAAAATTCAGTTTTGTCCCAAGTGGAAAATTTTTCCTAAACTGATGATTCAAAGTGTTTTAATTTTTTAGATAACTCTGTAAATACGTCTTTATTTTGGAAATTATATTTTGATGGCTCTAAGTCTAACAAGGGAGCAGGAGCAGGATGCGTTCTGATTAGCCCAGACGGAAACAATATCATGCTTACATGCAGACTTGAGTTCGATTGCACAAACAATACAACGGAGTACGAAGCCTTGGTGCAAGGCCTATACAAAGCAATCGGGTTGAATGTTAAGTATCTTCAAGTCTTTGGAGATTCTGAAATTGTTGTCAAGCAGGTACGTAACACCATACATTGCCTGTCAAGTCATTTAAAGCACTATCAATCTTTAGTTCAAGATCTGACTTCACATTTCATAGCATTCAATATTTCGTCAATCCCAAGACTCCAAAATGCGAGCACAGACCTGTTAGCTAACGTAGCCTCTAGACTTATTCCCTCTGAAGATTTCAGTCCAGATAGGTTTTCAATAGAATTAATCTTTAAACCATCCATCCCTGACAACATCACCAACTGGAGAGTATTCAACGATGATCCAGACATTGTAAATTCCTCACTTCTGAAGGGTCCTACTCAAATCAAATAATTGACGAAGACCATCATGATCACCAAATTCAACAAAATAGCACTGATAATGCTATACCTAAATCGGTGGTTAAGTTAGAAGATTTATATGATTTGAAAAGTCAGTTTAAAAGGTCTGCCAATTCTAAACTCTACAGTTCAACTTTGAACTATGAATTAGTGAACCTAGGAACCGATCAGAAGCCGCAAAACGTTAATCTAGGCCACGGCCTAGCCCCTGAAGAAAAATCAGCATATATCCGTCTTCTGAGACAATACAAAAACGTTTTTGCATGGAATTACGATGAGCTGAAGACATACAACACTTCTATCATTCAACACACTATCCCTATGATTGACAATGAAAAACCTGTCCAGCAGAAGCTCAGAAAAATCCACCCCAACTTAGAAAATCAGATAAAGACTGAGCTAAATAAATTGTTGAGAGCCAGAATAATTTTCCCCGTTAGACACTCCAAATGGGTATCCAATATGGTGCCCGTTAGAAAGAAAAACGGAGATATCAGGATCTGTATTGATTTCAGGAATCTCAACAAAGCCTGTCAGAAAGATAATTTTCCCCTCCCACCTATGGAGAAAATACTACAGGTAGTAGCGGGCTCAGAATTAATATCTTTCCTGGATGGATTTTCAGGATACAATCAAGTGCTGGTACATCCCGATGATCAGTTGAAAACCACATTCCGAACCAAATGGGGCACATACGCATATCGGAAGATGCCATTTGGTCTGATCAATGCCGGCGCTACCTTTCAGAGAGCCATGGACATCGCGTTTAAAGGTTTAGTCAATAAATCAGTAGTGATTTACCTAGATGATATAACAGTGTACTCCAAGAAGCGAAGCGACCATCTCAAAGATTTGAAACAAATCTTTCAAAGATGCTTAAGGTATGGGATTTCACTTAACCCAAAGAAATCTTTTTTCGCATTAAGTGAAGGGAAATTGCTTGGATTCATAGTGTCGAAATCTGGTATTCACATTGAACCTGACAGAATCAAAGAAATTTCTGAAATATCCATGCCCCATAACAAAAAGGCCATGCAATCTTTCCTTGGACAAATAAATTTTGTAAAAAGGTTTGTCCCGGATTTTTCACGTATTATTTCTCCTTTACAAAATATGATAAAAAAGAATTCAAATTTTAAATGGGGTGAAGATGAGCACGAAGCATTCAACTTGATCAAACAAGCTATCATCAATGCTCCATCTTTAGCTACCCCAAATTTTTCAGAATCTTTTATCTTATACACTTTTGCCTCAGAGAAATCTTATGCCGCGATTTTAACTCAAACAAATCAAGAGAAGGTGGAAGCTCCAATCGCATTCTTTAGCTCAAACTTACAAGGTGCTGAACTCAATTATTCAGACGTGGAGAAACAAGCATATGCTATTTTCAAAGCGATCAAATATTTCAGACCTTTCTTACTTAAGGCCCATACCAAAGTCGTAGTACCGTTTCCAGCGGTAAGAAACCTGTTAGTACAGAAGGATGTGGGCAAAAAGAGAGAAAATTGGATTACCGCTTTACAAGAATACGATCTTGAGATCAAACCAGCAAACATCGTAAGAGGTCAAGGCTTCTGCAAAATGTTAGCTGGAGCATCGCAAATTCCTGAGAACTCATCTGAAGAGGTACATACATATGAGGTAAGCCTAAACGACGCAGAATCATTATATGCGGACACCATTTATTATCTTAAGAACGGGTATGCTCCATCACATCTGGATCACACCAAGAAAAGAGCTCTAAGGTTGAAAGCTAAACAATACCAGCTCATAAATGATGTTCTGTTTAAAAGGAATTACGATTCTGTACTTCTTAGGTGTCTTGAGAAAACTGAAGCCGAAAAGGTTTTGCAGGAACTCCACGATGGACCAGCAGGTGGACACTATGTTGGAGAAGCTACTGCGCATAAGATATTACGTGCAGGATATTATTGGCCCACACTGTTCAAAGACTCATACAATTACGTAAGGAAATGCCAAATCTGCCAGACTGCTGCAGGGAAACAAAGGAAATCGTCCATGCCACTACAGCTGGTTAACATCGAGCAACCATTCAGCCAATGGGGCTTGGACATAATAGGTGAGATCGTTCCTCACTCTTCTAAGCAGCATAGGTATATCCTCACGGCAACAGATTATTTTACTAAATGGGTAGAAGCAGTTCCTCTCAAGATAGTTAATTCTGAAAACATTATTGAATTCATAGATCAATTTATCATCACTAGGTTTGGATTGCCAACGTCCTTAATGTTTGATAATGCATCATACTTTTCTGGGAATGCAATGACTGAGTTTGCACTGAAAAGAGGGTTCAAACTGAAATATTTTGCCAATTACTATCCGTAAGGTAATGGGCTGGCTGAATCGACAAACAAAAACCTAATCAGGATTATTAAAAGAACAGTCGACCAAAACCGAAAGAATTGGCACAAAGCGCTGGTAAATGCTTTATGGGCAGATAGAATTACGAAGAAAGCTTCGATCGGCACTTCTCCCTTTAATTTAGTTTATGGGAAAGAAGTGGTTCTTCCAACTCACTTAGTCATTCCCTCTTTGTCTTTAGCACAACACATCGATGAAGTATCTACTTCCTCCTTACAATTGAGACAAATGGAGATAATCAAACTAGAAGAACGACGAGAACAAGCTAAGAAAACCCATGCTCATCACCAAGCGCTAATAAAATCCTCTTTTGACTCAAACATCATAACCAGAAAGAACTTTCAGATGGGAGATTTAGTTTTGAAATGGGATAAGGCTCATGAAGAAAAGGGCAAACATACGAAATTTCAGAAGCTGTGGCTTGGTCCTTTTCAGATTGTAGAAGTCATAGGCCCATCGACGTTTGTGTTGCAGGATTTGGCAAGTAGAAGAGATTCTTTGCCTATGAATGGACAGATTCTTAAAATGTATTTTCAATAGAAGATCATTCTTCTATTTTTTGTAGGTTAGTTTTAGTTTCTTTTTTGTTTTTCTCTTTCTTATAAATAAAACCGGTTGTAAATGATCATTGAAAAGGATTCATGAAAGAGCACACCAACTCTCTATCAGATTTTGATTTCACTTGTACAAATAGCAAAACTTTTCGAAAAATTTGATTTTTATTATTGACAAATAGAGTTAACTTTAACCTGAATATGATATTAGTTTCAACCTCTCAAAATTTTTTGATGAAAGCAACCTTTGGTAAAAAAATTGTTTTATGTCAGCATAATGAAAGGTATCATCAATAATAAAATAAATATTCTCTGTAAAGCTGTTGTTTTCAAACTCTATTATTGTCATCCAGAGCTTTCTTAAGGAAAAACAATGACTTCCTCCCTGCTAAAGGAAACTGCAGCATTCAGAGGAACAATCTGAGAAAACACTATATCTCAAAGAATAAGAGGTCTCATCACGAGCCGGCTTATCATGATCACAGATATTATAACTTGCTGACTTTGCCAATACTGTCTATCAAAACAGGGCAACGACTCAAATATTGTTGCAATCAAAAGACAAGGGGTCTCATCACGAGCCAGCTTGTTTAGCAAAAGTGTAAATCAAGTGAATGACTGTGTCATAATTTGGCCACCAAACCAAGACATTGTTCTTTAGAGAATAAAAAAGGAAAAAGTGTCAAAAAGGATTTTTCTCTGAAATGTTGTAAATAACCTCAAGCAGGAAAAAGGATCATTTCTGGATAACATGGTAACCCTGTCGAGGCTATGGACACTTGCGGGCAGCAGAGGCTCTACCTACGACAAATGAGCATATTTTAAAGCCAGTAGGCAGAGAAGAGTTTATTTTATCTTTAAAAAGGACCGAGTAATGTCTGGTATGAATGCAAGAACTAAGCCTAAGGAAGCAGACAATTGGAATAAAAGAAAGGTTGAGACAAAGTATCATTGACAGGATAAGGGGTAATCTACTCTATCTGTCCATAACAAAATTTAGACATATGAAATTTTTTTCTGTTTCGGAAGTGGAAATGTCAATAGAAAAGCAGAGATAACTGGTTCTTCACAGTGAATCGCCATTGTTGTGGTCACCAACAACCCCCCTCTTTGTTTGATATTAGCAATAACATCAAGCAAAGGGGGACGCTTAACAAAAAATCCCAAAAATATTTTTATCAAAATTTTTGTATTTAACTCCCTAAAAGCTATATCGCATCGCAAAGAGAGAGTGAAGCGTTTCCTTATGCGCATAAATAAGCTGCAAAGAAGCGATGCGACATCATCGCATCGCATATTTTGAAAGCACCCTTAAAATAAAACAAAAAGGAATCGCCGACGGTCGATATGCGACGTCGCATAAGCAGCGCACATTGATCAAATGAAAATTGCGATCTTGCGATTTGCGATCTGCGATCTTACAATCTGCGATCTAGCGATTTGCGATTTGCGACGAATGAAACTATTAATTGCTGTGATGCAAATCGCAGAAACCACTCATCGCAAAGTTTCTTCGGGCATGATCTGTAAACCCAAGATTGAGCACACACCTTAAGGGAAATTAATGATTGCACGCCTGAGTATCCAAGGATGATCGTGTTGCGTTTTTCGAAGAGTCAAGTCATTATGAGTGTCATGATTATGCATTCATTAGAACTTAAAGCTTTCATGTCAATCTTTTTCGTCATTTCTCTTTTTTTTGCGTAAACTGCAAGGCAGCAACTAATATAAATCTATATGCAGGAAACATCCAAGGAAAAGGGGAAAGCACCAATACTAGAAGAACAGAGAGGAGATGCCTTCGCAGATGGATACCGCATGCAGCAGGGCCGCGGATTCCAGAGTATCACTCAACAAACACTGATGAAAATAGACTATCCAAGACTCAGAATCAAAGGCGCACAAAAGCAGCATGTTTGCAAAAGATCCTGGAGCTCAGATTGGATAAAGAAAAAAGAAAAACGCTGAAGAGGGAGGACGCTCCAGAAAAGCCTGGAACAAAGAACGGAAGATTGTTCAGGCAACGAAATCCCTAACTCATTGAGTCATTCGCACGGCCGGAAACTGAAATAGCAACAGCACAATCAGTTTGAAAGAAATCTGGGTTATACTAAGTATACACACAGCAAATACACCCAGCCAGAGGAAGATTTTCAAAAATATCTTCTAGTTTGTCAGAAAGAGGTGCCAGCTTTTGTTATTTCTACTTTTATCGCTTGAGCAAAAGAAAAAGACAACCAGCCGACTCTTTCCAGGCGAACCTTGCATTGCTTACAACACTAAGGAGCAGATACAAAAACAGTTAGAAATTAGATTCAATTTTTAGAAATAAATTTGTTTTTAGTAAAAGGACGGTCATTTGAAGCCGTTTCCTAAATTTGTGTAATTAAGATTAGTTAGTTAGCAGTATTTAACCCTTCTCATGGCATTTGGAGAAGGGTCCGAAAATTTGTCAAAAAACTTGTCCTCAAAACATGCACTTTTGCACCCTCGGAGGGTGTTTTTGATGAATGGATGGATTGAGATTTATTTATGTTTGCATTTTAATGTCTGCTACTGATGTTTCACTTCTGTACTCTTAGTAGATGTTAGAAGTAAGTAGAGATAAATCGTTATTGCTTGAAGTTTGTGAGTGAAATCAGTCATAAATGGTACTTTTATCTCTTAATTAATTTCTGCTCATATTCTTAGAGTGATATACAACTGAGCTGTTTATATATTAATGTATGAATATGTGGGTTACCATTTGGCACTTTTGTACGGTGGAGTCATTTGTTTGTGCTTGACATATGAATAAACTGTTATGCGATATGCTGTTCACAACTGTTTTGCCTAACTTCTTATGCAGAATGGTTTATCTTAATTGATTTATATTCTTATGATAGCTGAATGATCTTTATTACCAGTTATTGTATGAAATCCTTTTAGATCGCATAATGAAAGAATTTTACCCCGGGTTAGTATAGATTAGATGTGCTGTTTTTGTTAGATTACAGTAGCATAGAGTCAGTTTAGGGTCTAGAATTAAATTAGCTTAAAAATTATCTTTAGATTAGCATTGTCAAAATCTACACACACACACACACACATCTTTTAGATTGGGAAGCTGGTCCCATTATCCCCAGTCGGACCCGCTACACCAAACGGGCAAGGAGCCGCCAACCAGGTTCCCGACCGGGTGGGTATCCCCCTTGTTGTTGACCCGATTTCGGGGCCCGCAACAGTACTGTACAACCCAACCCAGTGCATAAGAAATTTGTGCATAAAGTTACATAAAAATAATAATAACTTAACTTATCGTTCGAGAGATATATGTAATAATGGTTATAGTATGTTAGAAATGTGTAATGTAACATAATGTAAACATTTTAACTCAGTGAAAATAAAATAAAAATAAAAAATGATGGATGGTATTGACCCATGGTATTCATGTGGAATATGACTTATTTCAAAGGAAAATTAGACTAACTTAGATCCATCTTAGTTTGATGTTATATTTAGATACATAATTACCTGTAGAAAATGTTAGCCTTGACTCATTACCCGGAGAGGAACTCTACAACTCAGCACATGAGAGATTTTGTGCATAAAGTTACTTAAAAATAATAATAGCTTTACTTTAGTATGATGGATATATGTAATAATGGTTATAGTATGCTAGAAATGTGTAATGTAACATAATGTAAACATTTTAACTCAGTGAAAATAAAATAAAAATAACAAACTAAAAAAAAATTAAAAAAATGAAGGATGGTATTGACCCATGGTATTCATGTGGAATATGATCTATTTCAGAGGAAAATTAAACTAGCTTAGATCCATTTTAGTTTGGTGTTATATTTAGATACATAATTAGATGTAGAAAATGATGGCCTTGAATCCATGTAGCCTAAGGTAAAACTCTTCTATTGATATGTTAGTTTTGGGCATTTGTCAGGATATGTTCAAAGATAGGGAAATATTAAGAAAAATGTAACACTTAGAGTTTATCTGATAATTTTTCCTACCTCCATCCACTTTTTACTAGGTTATATTGGGTAATATATAATATTACATTTTAACTAGTCCACTTCTTATTGTAAATTTTCTTTTATATTTGAAGTTTGAAAGAAAACAAACTCAACTATTAAATTAGGGCGGGTGGGGAAATATTAGGTAAAATGTAATAATTTTACGTTTTAATTAGTGTTTCCCCCACCCCTGGCCACTTTTTATTGGGTGAGCCTCGTAATAAATATTGTAATATTATATCTGACCTAGGATTTCCCCTCACTCAATTCACTTTCTATTAAAAAGTTTCTTTATATTTGAAGTTTATAAGTAAACTTAATTCCTATGTAAACAATTGATCCCAATATGGTAGAAGTGTTGTAATATTTATTTTGACTTAGTAAAAATAAAATAAAAAAACATAAAATTAATAATCACATTTATATTTATCAAATTATAATTAACTATAATTAATAATTAAACTAGCGTATCAAATTTCTTGAGATCCAAACCTCTTTTAAAATGAAAAGAGATTTGATCTCGTGCTTGATAGATCATGAGCTAAGATGAATATAGGTTGGTTTTAATAATTTAATTTTACTCTATTGTAGTGAAGATATATGATTATAAAAAAATACTTATGTTGTATTTAAAAGAAATTATATCTATCTATCTATCTATCTATCTATCTATCTATCTATCTATCTATCTATCTATCTATCTATATATATATATATATATATATATATATATATATATATATATATATATATATATATATATATATATATATATATATATATATATATATATATATATATATATATATATGAGATTTGATCATTTAGTGACTCGTATGTTGTGGGTTTCTGATGAAAATCACCTGGAGGATGAGAAAACCCATCTCCTTAATGTTTTTGAATTGAATGGCTATAGCAGATCTCTGGGTTTTAAGGCCTTTCAAAAGGCAAGCAAAAGTCTTAATATTAGGAAAGAACTTGGGGAATTTCCTTCTAATGTTCAACTTCCCTTTATTCAAGGAACTACTCACAAGATTGCTTAGGTTCTTAGGAAGCATGATGTTTCTTCCACCTTCAGACCCTTGAATATGATTTGTAGCACCCTAATTAGTCAAAGACCTGATGAATCCCAAAGACATGAAAGGTGTGTATTTGATCCCATGTTCTTGTGAGACTCCCTACATTGGGGAAACTGGTTGTTCCATCAATCAAAGGATTCAAGAACATGCGACTGACATTAAGCACGATAGGAATTGCTCTTCAACTTTGGCTAAGCATTCGGGAAATACTAAGCACTACATTAATATTGAGGATTATTGCTAAGATTAATCATTTCCATCACCATAGGTTTACAGAGGCCATTAAGATTGATAAAACCTATATAGGGATGACGGTTGGAAGGTTAGTCAATGCTAGATCCCCTCCCTTTATTCCTAAATTTCTTGGTTTACTTAACCATATTCGTTTTTATAGTTGTTATATATAGGAATATGTGTTTAGTACCTCCTCTTCCTTTTTCCCTCTTTTTTTTTCCTTCTAATGATTATTTACATAATAACAATAATTATTATAATAACAAAAAATATTTTAATATTAGGAATGAATTTATTCTATTCATGTTTATGTTAAATAATAAATAAACAATTTTCCCTCTTTTTTGTTCATTAGCTCTTTTCTTTGAATTAGTATTTGTAACAACTCAAACCATTAAACTACGGAATATATATAAATAAATAAAAAAATAAATAAAAACTATAACCGACTTTGAGAAATGGACCCTATTATAGATTACAAAAATGCTTAATGTGCAATTGATTTAAGTCCGTAAGAACTAGACAACACTCATATATTTTTCATGTGTGTCATTACTTTACACAGTTAACAATGTATATATGGTGGTTAATATTTAATGTGCACATGGCCTCCGGTAGGGTAGCCATCCATGACCAGACCTTTGATAATTGGCCCTTGTACGCTGGAATACGTGGCATGCTGGTAACCGAGATTGCTGCATGCATCTGCCAGCTGGTGATGATCTTCTCCAACATTTGTCTTGTGTAGTGTTTGTTGATCTTTGCTAGGCGATCTGACGGTGGGGAGGGTTTAGGGTTTAACCCCCTAACCAATTTTTCGTGCCCAACAGACGCATATGGTTTGGTGAGGGTTTTAGGCCAGCATAGGATCCTTCTGTCGTTTGCCATGGGAACTATGGTTAGTCCTGCAAAGGTAGGTAACCCCAACAGGCTGATATTATGTTATTTTGATTATCTGCATTGTGTGAATTTGTCTTTCACTTGGAGTCTCTGCCTGGTGTAGAATTTAATGGACTACCTCTGTTGTTCAGGGGTGGCTCGATGACCTTCCATTATTGCAAGGAACACTCTGCTCCGAGAACCATTCCCAAAAGATAAACCCACAGACCTTACAACTCTGAATTTGCAGAGGTTTTCCTCCAGGTTGTTTATAGACTCTCGCTTCCAAATCATTTTAATGAAGATATTCGTGTGAAGTAGGTGGGTTGTTCAATGATGGAACCCTTCAATCTCAGGTTAGAACGCCCCTCTTCTCGGTATCATTATTTTTACATATTATGCAGGTTTGAATGCATACTGACTCCATGGTTTTGGGCGTTTGTGTGCAGGTACTCTTCTATATCTGCTCAGTTAGTCATGTGACTAGGACAACGTCCCTTAAGGGTTTAGGAGCTTACAGCTTCCATGGTTATTTCTAGGTTGGAACATCTTACCTCTAGTGTATGAACATTTATCTATCAAATGATTAACTACTCGGTGAAAGAAACTGAGTACCGAGCCGAGCTTTACACCGAGACTTGTTTAGTTTTTGTTTTTAATTAATTAACTCTATAAAGGAATGGTCAAACATTGTGCACGACACATGCAAGGTTGTGAACGATCAACACTTGATCAATTGTGAGTTTTATGAATATTTTCTCTATTATACATTATTTTTAGCTAAGTTATACATTGGAAGGTCTTTTGGGGGTTTTTGGTCATGTCAACACATTCATGTTGTTGAGTCGTTCTGTTATGTAGCACTTTTCTTTAATTTATTACTCCAGTGAAATATATTTATATAAACTCAGTTCGTCTCATTAATTGAATGAAGGTGTAGTTATTTTATCTCTGTTTTAATGGTGGACCGAGATTACCTCTGCTTCCTTGCTCAAGGTAGTAGTAGTTTAGCGAGTTTATCTTAGTTCTTCTATGTATCCGTTTGACATTTCCAGAACGATTCTTTTAAAGGTTGTTTTTACAATGAATCACCTAGATTACTTCTGTAATGGTTTGCGGTATATAATTCAATTTATCTCTACAGTAATCCTCTATCATTTCACACAATTTATGTCTATTGTGACTCTTTTCTATAATAATCTTGTAGTATTTCATATAGATTATTTCTATTATGACTTTGTAGCATTTTACACAGATAATTTCTACTGCTTATCATGAAACTTACTCTTACCGCCTTAAGAGCGCATGAATGCTTTATCTGCTCTATTGGGTTATTTTCTCCATACTTTACTAGTATTACTTGCTATCTTTCATGTATTGCCATAACATACTGTCTACTATTTTTATTATGAATCTGGTAAATTCTATTCTCTATTCTGATGCATTTTCAAGGAATTTCTCTCATTAGTTTGTTCTATCACTTAAGTAATTTTCCATAGTCCAACATCAATTTGTAATGAAAAGTTCTGTTCTATCATTTAAATAATTTTCCACAGTCTAGCATTAATTCGTAATGAAAAGTTTTGTTATATCATTTAAATAATTTTCCACAGTCCAACATTATTTCGTAATGAAAATTTATGTGATACTTATCTGTTCAATATTAGCAAACGTGTAATATTCAATCCTTTCTAGAAAGTCTCTCCTCCCAGCCGTGAGCCTGGCAATTACATCCAGACCCTCCCCCAAGCACTTTCTTCTGTTCACAGTTAAGATAATTCTAGCCACAGTCAAGTACCTTAGGCCTCCAGACTCCTGTCTCGCCACAAGTCCTATACTTTTTATTGACTTTCCTTGAGTATTCTCCCACTAGTTTATTCCACCCATCTCTAGGATATCTCCTTGATTCTTTTTCCCCATCTAAATCTCCCTTCAGGGCAGATGGGTAACTGTCTTTTGTAACTGTTTCTTTTAATTAATGCAAACAATTTCTATTTTTGTTAAAGTATGTGAACTCCTAATTACCAATAATTTAGGTAAACAAATATATGTTTCTTGGCCTTCCAGCCTCATTCATTTATTATTTAACATCATAGGGTAAGAAAATTAAAGTAATAAATGGTAAAGATCAAACTTAGTAACCACAGTAATTTTTATGCATCTTGGGGTGTTACATCTCCCCCCCCATATGAGGAACATTGTCCCTGGTGTTCTTTCTACTTTTAAAATAATGTTGGATAATCTTTCTGCATAAATTCCTCCTCTTCTGAGGTGGCCTCATTCGGGCCAAAGTGCTTCCATTGCACTTTAACCTGGGTGATGGCTCGCTTCTGTAAGGTGGTTTCTCTCCGATCGAGAATACAAAGAGGTTTTGCTAGAAACTCTCCTTCTAGTTTGACCTGCACAAAAGCAATTCATAGTCACAACCTCTTCAAAACAATCTATCCAAAAGTCATATATTCCACTTAACCGATTACCTGAATATTTTCCTAGTTAATGATATGCTGAGGATTGTATACATATTTTTTTAGAAAAGACACGTGGAACACATTGTGGACCCATATGTGGCTTGGTAACACAAGCTTATAGGCCACTGGCCCAATTTGTTCCAAGACTTGAAAAGGTCCGCAGTACTGGGGTGCTAAATTGGAACAACCCCTCCATTGTAAGGAACTTTTCCAGGGTTTTACTCTTAAATATACGTGATATTTCGATTGAAAATATTTGTATGTCCTCTTTTTATCGGCATACAATTTCTACCTATCTTGGACAACCCCTAGATTTTGTCAAACCTTCTTAATAGTCTCCTCCATTTCTGCTCGCATGTTGTGACCCAATGCTAGCTTATTAACTGAATTATTCCAATCTATGGGTACCCTGCATGTTCTTCCATAAAACACCTCAAAGGAGCTCATGCCTAGTGATTCATGATGTCCATTATTATACGCAAATTCCACTAGGTGGAGATAGTCTTCCCACTTATGTGGCTGTTGCATCACAAACATGCGTAGCATGTCCTCCAACACTTGATTTACCTGTTTGGTCTGTCTGTCCATTTGAGGATGGTAGGTAGTACTAAATTGGATCTGGGTACCCAATCCTTAAAAGAGAGTTTTCCAGAATGTGGATGTAAATTTTACATCCCTATCGGAAATTACCACCCTGGGTATTCTGTGTAGATAAAAAATTTCCTTCATAAATATGTTTGTGATTTCCATAGTTTTGTAAGTGGATTTCACATGTGGTGGGCCCCAGTATTGCAACAATAATGCTGCAACTCCTGGAACTCCCTTCTTTAATTTTATCAACCCGGTAGTTCGTAACAAACTTGGAAGCGACGGTGTTGTATGCACAAGTACTAGCTCTTGCCGCGACTGTCACTTGATCAGCTGGCACAAGTCCGCTAGGAGCTTAAGCAAAATTCTATGAGCTCTTAGAAGAAGCTTTTTAACTGATGGATGAAAGCTAACTCAAAGGGGATAATCTACTTGCAGAAAGAAACTGAAAGCGGAAATGAAATGCAAGCCCTAGCAAACCCTAGTTTTACCGACTAACCCTACTGGTGCAAGAAAAATGATGAAAGCTATAGAAAGGAATGCCATTGACTCTTAGAAAGGTAAAATTCATATGACTAAGCTACTTCTGAAGTGAAATTTGAAAAGAAACATCTTTTTGAATTTTTGAGTAAGTTGGCAGAATTATTGTGCATGTGCTTTAACTGTTTTTGACTATGCAGAGGTGGATTGGTGAAAGGAAATGCTTGCAGGAGGTTGGGAAGGTTATAAGAGGGCCTAAGGGGTCCCTAGCACCCTTCCAAAGAGTTTCACAGTGATCGGATCTCAAGAAACCGCTTTCGTGAGCTTCTACAGGAAGTCTGTAGGGGTTCTACAGGATGTTCTGTAATTTCTACAGGATGTTCCAAAAAGAGGATTTTGGAGGGTTGATCGAGGAAAAACGGTGGGGAAGTGGAAATGGAGGTTGGATAAGGATGTTAAGGGGTCTAGGACCTGGTGAATGAGGCTAAGGAGCGATTGGATTTGTTCAAGGATGGAGGGAGCAATGATGCACAAGAATGTAGAAATTAGGGCAAAGTGAGAGAATGTGGCAAATGAAAGGCAAGAATCTGAGTTAGAGGATGAAGCAGGTTGCATTGATGGGGTAAGGGTAGGAAAAGAGGTATTACAGATTCTCTGCACACTATTTCTCAAGACTGATCGAAGAAAGACTAGAAAAACAAAAGACCTAGCTACTTTAACCTAATCTAACGTAATTATCAGCAAAGAAAATGAACAAAATTGTATTTGCAACGAAATCATGTGAAAAAGCTATGCAAACTAAGCAATCATGAACCTAAGCATGTAACCACAACTGGTATCAATTTTTTCAAATGAGAATCTAACACTAACGATTGCATGATGAAGCAAAAACAATGTTTTTGGTGGCAGCAAGGACACCTTGGTCTCAGCTCATGGTCTCACAGAGGGAGAGGTGAGATCAGGGGTGCTTGATAGCCTTTTTCTAAAGATCTTTTCCGTCACCAACCTATTAAATCAACTTCAAACATAAGCAACTATTTCTATCAGCAAAAATGAACTAAATGACCAAACAAGATTGTAACCTACTAGTAGAAATTAATTAAAGACAATAGAAAAACATATAACAATGCATAGATGAGGTTCTGGCACTTGGGTTGGACCCAACCCCAAGAGCTACAGGCTCCCAAAAAGAAGTTTAGAACTGAGGCAAAATGCAACTGATCTCCATTATTCAGAAAATAACCATATCACAGAAATGTTTACAACAAAGGCTCCACAAATGAGAAAAAACAGAGCAACACTAGAGTGCTAACCTACTGACTAAAAAATGACTAAAATCGAACTACCAACTAGCTAATTTCTGCCAACCCAAATGAGGCCCTAAGCCCTCTTAGTTATACAAATTGACAACCCCAACATCCTTGCTAAACTTTAGGAACTCGGCCGCCAAAACTTGTAGTTAACAACAACTTTACTAGCCCTTGCTCGGCTGCCCTTGTGATAATTGATGTGGTGGCCCTTGAACTCCGAGCTGATGGTGGAGAAGTCGAGGTAAGGGCCCATAAATGAAGGGGACACCTTCCTACAAATCCTCTTCCTTTTTCTTCCATGAATTTGGCTGCCAAGTGCTCATTAAAACCTTTGATTTTGTCTCAAAATTGACCAAAAAAACTGCACAAAGCACCCATTAGACTTGTTGGCATAATGACTAACCCAATTCACTCTATTAGCATAAATATAATAAAAAACATGCAATAAACTAATGAGAATGGTAGATTAAGTTGAATTAGGAGGCTGAATGAGCCCATATAATTATCCATTTTTGGGGCTCATCATCATCCCCCTACTGAAAGTGTTGCTCATCCTCTGAGAAACTAATCTATCTCTTCATCTTTGATGGCCCTGGTGGCCTCCCTGTCATGCCAAGCTTCTGAAGTGATGTCCTCTTCTCGGTCATGAAACCATGCTTTTCTCTCTACTTCTTCCCACTGCCTGTGCTCCTTTTTGCCTTAAAGTACATGGAGGTTTGTCTCTTTCTCTTCCTTTTTGGTCTTGGAGGTGTGCTAATGGTGGCAAGCATGGCTGCTGCCTCCCTGGCCAAAATCTCAGGTGATTTCTCCTCTTGCTGTTCTGTTTTCATGCTTCCTGTAGAAACTGTTTCCATGCTTCCTGTAGAAAGTCCGGTGTCAACTGTTTCGGTCTGCTTGGCTGGATGTGTCTTTCCTTTTAATTTCTGTGTGGTTTCCTTGGTTGTGACAACTTTCATTTGGGATTTCTTGGCCTTTTTCTTCCCAACCTTTTTCCTTTTTCGCCCTCTCTATTTTTTTTGTTGTCTCCTTTTCTGTCTCATGCTCAGCGGTCATGTCAAATTCCTCTTTTTCCTTCTGTTCTTCCTCTGTTTTTCCCTCTGCTTGAATGTCTTGTGCTCCCTCATCAATGTTCTTCTCAATTTCTTCAGTTGGCATGGTGTTGAGTTTGTGTTTTAACCAAAAAAAAAAATGCTCAAGTGGGAAAAAACACAGTCAATCACCGAAATAGAGGACAGCTGAATTCGGTCTTTTTTGAACCCAAGAAGGAATTTTTCATGTGCTCTTTACAACATCAAATGGCAGTAATTCCCTTGTGTTAAAACTGCTGTCACCTCGAATTGGTCTGTCTGTTTATGAAAGAAAATTTTTACAGATCAGAGCATAAGGACACTGGTTTTTTCAACACATTGATAGATATGTAAATTCAGGTTTTTCCACACACACAGGTTGGTCTCTACTACTGCATGTCTTCCTTGCAAGGGAATTTTTTATTTTCTTTTTTAAAATTGATGAGGAGATTTCGGATGCAGAAGAAAAAAATGGGTTAACTTAGTGAATCATGCAGGCAGACTTCCACTATTCTCAATGCAGAGGCAGACTTTTTACTCTCATTTTTCAATTATTGCCGTGTTAAATTCACCATTTTGCACCAACAAATCATGAACAAAGAAGTTTCCCCAATCCTACCTCATTTTGAGCTTGAAATTCACTGAAAATCCCAGGTTTTCTTTCTGCATGCCTGTTTTCTTCGTTTCCTGTAGAAGCCTTCCTGTAGAAGGAAACTACGCTTCCTGTAGAGCCCGATAGGCGGGAGATTTTTTTAAAAAATGACAGAAATCTCGAAAAATCAGGTAGGAATCTTGCAGAGGACCACTGGTTAACTGATTTGGAAGTGGTGGACGCGTGCTTCAGTTGTGACCGTAGTTGAACAAAGAGTGGTGAGAGTTTCAACCAAGCATCATTTAATTTCGGCGTGATTAATGGTGAAGGAGTGAGGTGGCCAAGTGTACGTGGCCACATGCAAACTGCAATGCTATTACGAATTGTATGTTCTCTTCTTGTTAATCACTTGACATCAGTTGCACTGGAGTTCAAACGACCAACACTACCTATTTTTTAAATTTCACATGAGTTGACTATACACGTATGCTGCATGATTTCTGGTTGAGCACTAGAGAACTGGACAAGGTACTGTCGGCTTAATCCCACCATTTCATTCATTTATGCACTTTCGAATCATATTGATGCAAATAGAGGAACTGGTTTAGACACATACCTGTAAGTCGACATGCTGCTGGGTCCTTTTTGCTGCTGCATGCTCATATTCCATTGCTGCATGCCTAGATCCTTTATGCTATAAGATTTTTGTTGTCTAATGTGTGGTTATTTTCTTGTGCAGGTATGCTCTAGCTGGATCTAAGCTGCAGAAGTCAGTTTCATCCTTCAGATTTGCACCTTCATGCTGCTGATGCTGGATTTTTGCAGGACAACGACTTGTTTTCTCCATTTCTCCCAAACGATAGATCGAATTGACCCAAAACTTTCTGAACATGCTTCTATCATTGTTATGCACCTCCCATAGCAAAATTGTGGTCAATGGATGCACGGATATCGAGAAAAACTGAAAATGGCTGAAGATTACAGAGGTCAATTTCTCAGAAACCGTGCATCGGAATCGGCTGAAACTGCTTGGGTAGGTTACTATCACCCATATGCATCTCCCATGAAACAGATTTTGAAACGGATGCACGGATATGGAGAAAATGCAAAAATGGCTGAAGGTGATGGAGGTTGATTTCTTGGAAATCATGCACCGGAATTGGCTGAAATTGCTCGGGCATGTTGCCATCATCCCTATACAACTCCCCATGTAACAGTTTTGCAAATGGATGCACGGTTTTCAAGCTAGGGAAAAAACAAATTTCAGCACTATGTATTTTTGCTTCCAAGCATTCTGCAGTTTTTTGCATGGTAAGAAAAATGAGCTTGGGCAGGTAGGGTGTGCGAGACTTTGTTATTTGACTTGCCACTAAAAAATTCTTGCTGTCAATCTGAGGCAAACAGGGTTTCTTGTATGACTGTGCAGGAACACATAACCAGGTGGGTGACGGAGGTGTAAAGAGATGGAATAGGGTGCCACATGGTGATGGGTGGAAACAAGGGTGGCTATAGGCCTAACAAACAGATTCCAATCTTCAGATTCCCTTCCAAAATAAAATTTGGCTCGCCCGAAGGTTCTACAGGATTTTTCCTGTAGAAATACAGAACTTCTTGTAAAAAGCCCAGAACTTCCTGTAGAAAGCCTAGAACTTCCTGTAGAAGGTGGAATCTCGACCTGAATGTGATCAAATCCTAGGAAAGGCGAGTAGTCATGAAGGGAGTGTCTGTAGAGATGTCTTGTATCCTGGTACGGACCCCTATCCTCGTTTTGCGTGACCCTTCTTACCTGCAATGTATTCCTTGTTGCAACCTGCAATTATTCAATGGAAATTAGGTTTATTTTTTTTCTTTTCTTCTTTCTTTTTCTATTTTTTTTTTTTGAAAACAACTAGGGCGCCTCACAGAGGTTTTCACCCTAATTTCCTGCCCTAGGCGCCTCCAAGGGAGGTTTTCAATCAATGAGCCAATATGAGGCACCTCCGAGGAGGTTTTCACCTTAGATTTTTATTTTTCTCTTATTTTCATTTTTTTCTCTTTTTTCTCTCTTTTTTTTTTCCTCTCTACGCTACCCTACTTGAAAAACAAAATCATTTTCAAGTATAAGAATACTTTCAATGGAGCCAGGTGCACATCGAGATTAGAGACAAAATGATGTGGAGGCTTGAAATGCATGCTTTGACAGGTATCCGGATTTTAGAGACCAAGTGATTTGACTTTGAAGGGACCAAACATAGCTGAGGAAGAGAGTACTGCTGCAACTTAGTGACCATCTGGAACCATATCTCAATAGAGCTCTGATATCCTTGGTCCTTTTGCTGATCTGGATCATTCTTCATATCTTCTTCCATCATGACCTTCTCATATTCCTCTTTTTGTTGATTTTTCTCTTGAGTACATGGAGAATTTGATGGTAACCATGAGGGAACTCTCTCAATTTGTGATTTTGATGTCTTCTCTTCATCAACTGCAACCCATGGTTCTTTGATCTCCTCTTTTGAATCTTCTTTTGCTGGATGTGGTCCTTCAATGCTTTCAAGATAATCTCCAGGGGTGATTTTAGGGGCGAATGTTCGCCCTTTGGCGAAATTAAGGGGTTTTAAATTTTTAGTGGGCGATTATTTTGTATCATAGTACACTTTTACAAATCACCTCAAATAGCCCACCTTCTTTTAAGGGAGAGGGTAAAAAAGGTAAATTTAGCCCTTGAAATTAGGAGTTACAACCTTCCATTCGCCCATTTTCAAGAATAGGTTTTGTTTAAGTGAATCCATTCGCCCATTTTCAAGAATAGGTTTTATTTAAGTGAATCCTATGGGCCAAAGGCCCAAATACCATATTTATAAAAGAGGTATGGTAAATTAATAAAAATATAAATAAATGAGAAGTATGGTAAATAAATAAATAAATTTTTATATTTACTCCATAAGTCACCTTATATACATGCAAATGTGTAAACAAATAAAAATATAAGTAAAGTGGAGGTATGGTAAATAAATAAAACGTTTTTTTATGCTTACTCAAAAGGTATGGTAAATAAATAAAAATATAAATAAACTAGACGCATGGTAAATAAATAAAACCTCTTTTTATATTTAGTCCATAACCCTCGTTCTATTTATGAAGGCTCAAGAAAGAGGTTTTATTTAAGTGAATCCTATGGGCCAAATACCATATTTGTAAAAGAGGTATGGTATATTAATAAAAATATAAATAAACGAGAGGTATGGTAAACAAATAAAACATTTTTTTATATTTACTCCATAAGTCACCTTATATTTACGAACACTCAAAAAATGCGTTATATTTAGGTGAAACCTATGGGCAAAATACTATGGGACAAATACCATGGACTAGATTGTTATTAATACCATGCAAAAAAACATTATTAACCCTAATATTAGTATTAATAAAAATAAAAATGGCACATGGTATTGACCCATGGTATTCACCAAAATGGCACATGGTATTGACCCTTGGTATTCACCTGGAATGTAGCCTATTTAAATGGGGGAATTAAACCAACATAGATCCATCTTTACTCTGGATCTACTAACCCCCGAAAGGTATCAAATATCGGTAATTTTGATTTCAAAAGATATTTTAAAGAAATGCAATGATTTCATTTGTGTATTGAATAAACACAAGATTTTATAATTGAGTAAAATATTAGCCATGCTTGGTGAGAGATTCGCCAAAAAATTATATATACATATCATATTATTGATAAAATCGCCTTCCATTTTTCCTATATACCATGGAGATTCGCCCATTTATTATACAAGTAGATTTAGGGGGGCTTCTTAAAATTTTCCCTGATAATCTCTTTTTTGCAATGCTTTTCCTGAGCTATGGTGAAGATCATTGAGCTCAAGAGGAGTCATTTGGACATGTTGTGCCTCAACTTTGCAATTAGGTTGAGCTATTCCAATGTGCGGGTTTGGAAATGGTGGTATGGGTAGTTGAGTGGGGGTGTATATTTGAGATGGATGTGGATGGGGTTGTGGTTGGGCAGGTGGTGGAGGCAAAAGAGCGGGAGGAGAGTTGTACTGGGGCCTCCACCCCTGATGAGGTGCATTCCACTGAGGCTGTGGCTGAGCATAGGGGTGAAATGGATGAGCAGCTGGTTGAGCCTGATATTGAGATGGATACGACCAAGGAGGGGGTGTGGACTAGGAAGGATGAGCAGGGGACCCCAAGAAGGCATGGAAGTGGCTTGATAGGAGTTGTAATAGGTCTGAGATGTCCCTTGCATTCCCTCCTGGTAAGGTATGGGTCCATGTGGCCTCCTTTGATTCATATAATAGAGTGGTTCAGTGACTCCTTTGGCCCTCTGATATGCAGTTTTAATTCTGAGCAAGGAAGGGCACTGATTCGTAGGATGGTATCTTTCACAGACAAAACACACTTCTATGGAGTGCAATGGACATTCGTTCCTAGGATACTTTCTAGTGCACCTGGGACAAAAGATGGCCAAAGCCCTCTTGGCTTCCTCTTGCTTCCTTTGGATCTACAAGGTATCCAGTTGCATGGCAAGAAACTGCCTCATCTTGCTCTTGAAATCTTTCATCTAATTTGCAAATTCATTTTTGGATAAGGTATTGCTCCCAACATTTATGCTTGTAGCCATTTGCTCCAGAGGAATTTTTTCTTCTTCTTCTTCCCTTGAGGTTCTTCAAATATGTCTTGCTATCCACCTAAGGTATCTTTAATCACAGCCATAGAAGAAGAGAGGAAGTTGGCTGTGTGAAATAGTGGGGGTGTTGTGCAATCATTTTTCTGACTTATCTCTACTCCTACAAGGCATGAAAGGAAATCTTTTTGGTTGATTTTTTTTTTTCTCCTTGTACCTACAAAACTAAAATAGATTGAATTGCAACTAACTAAAATCTATCTTGATGAAATGAAAATGCGGAATTGGAATGAAAGCAGAAAAGGACTAATCTATTTTGTTGAAATGAAATTGCAGGAATGAAATGCTAGGCTACGCTTGCAGAATTGAAATTACGAAATTAAAATTCTAATCTATGAAAGCAGGAAATGCTAATCTACTTTTGCGGAAATGAAATTGCAGAATGGAAATGAAACAATCTACTCTACGCTTGCTGAAATAAACTACTTAGTAGAAGGTTGTAGTAGAAAATAGAAGAAAAGTAGTAATCACCAATACTCTGATGCTTCCCCGGCAACGGAGCCAAAAATACGGTGGGCCCCAGTATTGTAGCAATAATGCTGCAACTCCTAGAACTCCCTTCTTTAATTTTATCAACCCGGTAGTTCGTAACAAACTTGGAAGCGACGGTGCTGTATGCACAAGTACTAGCTCTTGTCGCGGTTGTCACTTGATCAGCTGGCACAAGTCCACTAGGAGCTTAATCCAACTTCTATGAGATGTTAGAAGAAGCTTTTTAACTGATGGATGAAAGCTAACTCAAAGGGGCTAATCTACTTGCAGAAAGAAACTGAAAGCGGAAAGGAAATGCAAACCCTAGTTTTACCGACTAACCCTACTGGTGCAAGAAAAATGATGAAAGCTACAGAAAGGAATTCCATTGACTCTTAGAAAGGTAAAATGCATGTGACTAAGCTACTTCTGAAGTGAAATCTGAAAAGAAACATCTTTTTTTATTTTTGAGTAAGTTGGCAGAATTATTGTGCATGTGCTTTAACTGTGCAGAGGTGGATTGGCGAAAGGAAATGCTTGCAGGAGGTTGGGAAGGTTAGAATAGGGCCTATGGGGTCCCTAGCACCCTTCCAGAGAGTTTCACAGTGATCGGATCTCAATAAACCGCTTTTGTGAGCTTCTACAGGAAGTCTGCAGGGGTTCTACAGGATGTTTCGAAAAGAGGATTTTGGAGGATTGATCGAGGAAAAACGGTGGGGAAGTGGAAATGGAGGTTGGATAAGGATGTTAAGGGGTCTAGGACCTGGGAAATGAGGCTAAGGAGTGATTGGATTTGTTCAAGGATGGAGGGAGAAATGATGCACAAGAATGCAGAAATTAGGGCACAGTGAGAGAATGTGGCAAATGAAAGGCAAGAATCTGAGTTAGAGGACAAAGCAGGTCACATTTATGGGGTAGGGGTAGGCAAAGAGGTATTACAGATGCTCTGCACACTATTTCTCAAGACTGATTGAAGAAAGACTAGAAAAACAAAGGACCTAGCTACTTTAACCTAATCTGACCTAATTATCAGCAAAGAAAATGAACAGAATTTTATTTGCAACGAAATCATGTGAAAAAGCTATGCAAACTAAGCAATCATGAACCTAAGCATGTAACCACAACTGGTATCAACTTCTGCAAATGAGAATCTAACACTAACGATTGCATGATGAAGCAAAGACAATGTTTTTGGTGGCAGCAAGGACACCTTGGTCTCAGCTCATGGTCCCACAGAGGGAGAGGTGAGATCAGGGGTGCTTGATAGCCTTTTTCTAAAGATATTTTCCGTCACCAACCTATTAAATCAACTTAAAACATAAGCAACTATTTCTATCAGCAAAAATGAACTAAATGACCAAACAAGATTGTAACCTACTAGCAGAAATTAATTAAAGACAACAGAAAAACATATAACAGTGCACAGATGAGGTCCTGGCACTTGGGTTGGGCCCAACCCCAAGAGCTACAAGCTCCCAAAAAGAAGCTCAGAACTGAGACAAAATGCAGCTGATCTCCATTATTAAGAAAATAACCATATCACAGAAATGTTTACAGCAAAGGCTCCACAAATGAGCAAAAACAGAGCAGCACTAGAGTGCTAACCTACTGACTAAAAAATGACTAAGAAAAATGACTAAAATCGAACTGCCAACTAGCTAACTTCTGCCAACCCAAATGAGGCCCTAAGCCCTCTTAGTTATACAAATTGAGGACCCCAACAACCCTCCTAAACTCTAGGAACTCGGCTGCCAAAACTTGTAGTTAATAGCAACTTTACTAGCCATTCCTCGGTTGCCCTTGTGATAATTGATGTGGTGGCCCTTGGACTCCGAGATGATGGTGGAGAATTCGAGGTAAGGGCCCATAAATGAAGGGGACAACTTCCTACAAATCCTCTTCCTTGTTATTCCACGAATTTGGCTGCCAAGTGCTCATTAAAACCTTTGATTTTGTCTCAAAATTGACCAAAAAAACCGCACAAAGCACCCATTAGACTTGTTGGCATAATGACTAACCCAATTCACTCTATTAGCATAAATATAATAAAAAACATGCAATAAACTAATGAGAATGGTAGATTAAGTCAAATTAGGAGGCTGAATGAGCCCATATAATTATCCATTTTTGGGGCTCATCAACATGTATGAAGTGAGCAGTTTTTCTCAATTTGTCTACTACCACCATAATTGAGTTGTGCTATTTCCTGGTGTGAGGTAAGACGATGATGAAGTCTACAGATATGTTCTCCCATTTCCATTCCGGGATGGGAAATGCTTGCAACAAACTTGCGGGATGGTGATGTTTTGCCTTCACCAACTGACACTCCAAACATTTGTACAAGTACTCAGTAACATACTTCCTTAACTAGGGCAAAGAATACCCTTTCTTGATGGCTAAAAACAATTTCTAGTAACTTGGGTGACCAACACATGGTTTCTTGTGAAACTCATCCAATATCAATTGTTTAACAGAGTTTTGGTTAGGAACATAAATTTTGTCCTTGAAGGTAAGGAGGTTGTCAGAATTTATTTCAAAATCTAATTTTTCCTTTTCAACAAAGCTTCATTTGTCTACTGCCAAACCAAAATTGTACTCTGGAGCTTTGATAGATACTTCCTTTATGATTTCAAGAATGTTTGAGTGTACTTGACTGATTTGGACCTCATAAATACAATGTAATTTTCTGCTCAATGCGTCGGCCACTTGATTTTCCTTCCCTTTAAGATGTTTCATTTCGAAATCGAACTCGCTTAAAAATGTTGTCCATCTGGCCTGTCGAGCATTTAAGCTAGACTGGTTGAAGAAATTTGTAAGGCTGCTATGATCCGTTAACAACAAAAATTTCTTCCCCAACAGGTAGTGTCGCCACATTTTAAGTGCATGCACTACCACTGTTAATTCAAGGTCATAAGCAGAATATCATTGTTCATACTCCTTCAATTTCTGTGATTCGTAAGCAATAACCTTTCCTTCTTGTGTTAGCACTCCGCCAACACCTTCTTTACTCGCATCTGTGCAAACCACGAAAGACTTTTCTAGATCTGCTACCTTTAACACAGGTGCAGTGGTAAGCAGGTGTTTTAGTCTTTCAAAGCTTTGCTGACACTCAACTGTCCATTGGAAAGTGTGTCCCTTTTTCTGTAAAGAGGTCATTGGGAAGGAAATTTTTGAAAATCCCTCGATGAACCGATGGTAGTACCCAGCCAAACCCAGGAATGATCTGATATCAACGACATTCTTTGAAGCTGTCCATTCCATAATGGTTTTGATCTTCTCCGGGTCCACCGCTATTCCATCTGTTGATATAACGTGACCCAAGTATTGAATCTGATCTTTGAAAATGTCACACTTGCTAAATTTAGCATATAACTGATTTTACTGCAGAGTTTGTAATACTAATCTCAGATGTTCTTTATGATCCTCTAGATTCTCAGAGTATATTAAAATGTCACCAATGAAAATCAGTACAAATTTATCAAGATAGGGATGGAAAATACCGTGCATCAAACTCATAAAGGTAGCTGGGGCATTTGTGAGGCCAAATGGCAACACCATGAACTCATAATGACCATAACGAGTGTGGAATGCAGTCTTGTAAATGTCCTCCTCCTTTATCCTTATTTGGTGGTAGCCGGATCTTAAGTCGATTTTTGAGAATACTTTAGCTCCTTGCACCTGATCAAATAGATCATCGATACGTGGTAAAGGATATTTATTCTTGATGGTCAGTTTATTTAATTGATGATAATCGATGCATAATCTCAGGGTCCCATCTTTCTTCTATACAAACAGTACAGGGGCTCCCCAAGGGGACACATTGGGGTGGATATAATTTTTGTCTATAAGCTCCTGAACCACATTTTGAGTTCTGTTAACTCAGGTATACTCATGCAATAAGGGGCCCTAGATATAGGGGCTGAACCCAAAATTAGTTTGATGGTGAAATCAATATCACGCTTTGGTGGTAATCCTGGAATGGATTCGGGAAATACGTCAACAAATTCCTAAATGACATGAATGTTTTCCAAGGAGGTCATTTTATTTTTGGTGTTTGTAAATCCCACCTGAACAACATATATTTGACAGCCCTTCCTAATACATTTTCCTAGTTGATTAGCAGTGATAGGACATAACTTGGTATTGGTTTTAATTCCTTGAAGTTCCCTCCTTTGGCCTGATTCAACGATAAAACTGACAATTTTCTATTTGCAATCAACTAGGGACCAACATTTTTCCAACCAATCCATCCCGATTAAAATGTCGTATGAACCCAAAGGAAGTATATTAAGGTCAACATAAATGGGTTGTCCTGAAATTTTTATGGGACAATGTTCTGTTTTTGCAATTACCCTTCTTTTTGTCTCAGTGGCTAATTGAACTAGCCATGGTTTTGGAAACTTACTGCTTTGCAGTTGACACTTTTCTACCACCTTAGGACTAACATAGCTTAAGCTAGCACCGAGATCAAATAAAACAGAGACAGGTTGCTTAGCAATCATACCTTCACATTCGATCATGGTGGGTTGATATTCTGCTTGATGATCATCCAGAGCAACATTAATTCTGGGCATGCTCCTTGCCACTTCTCCAACTGTGGATGCTTCCTGCATATTTGATAGTTGTTCCATCCTTGCCTTATGTGGAAAATTTTTGTAATAGTGGGGTTCTCCGCATCCCCAGCATTGCAGTGACGGTTTTGACTGTTGGTCATTAACAAATTTAATAACTCCTTCTGACTGTCTATTTTCAGAATATGCAGCTTTGGGCTGATTCCTTGCTGGGAATTTGCTGAGAGGTTTTTGCTGTATATTTCTGTCATTAGAAAATTTTGGGTTTCTGCTTGGGATCAGGCTTCTGCTCTTCCTGTTCGACCCTCCTTTAGGTCCTACATTTTTCTGTTTCATTTGCTGGTAGCAGATGCGGGCTTTCCGCACTGCATCATCCATTGTTTTGGGGTAGTCAAACTCAAGTTTCTCCTTCATAAAATTGGGTAGGCTACTGATGAAGCATTGAATTTTGGCCTTTTCCTCTTGCATATAAGGCACATAGCGTAGCAAGGAGGTGAATCATGTCACATATTCATCCATGGTTAAGGTTCCCAATCTTAACTCGTGAAATTATTTTTCTTTTTCATCATAATAACGTTCAGTTAGATACTTGTCTTTGAAATGCTTTTGGAATTCGTTCCATGTAACCTGCTCTTCGTCAATTTTCCTCACTGTTTTGATTTCTTCCCACCAAAGGGTAGCCTTACCCCTTAACTGATAAACTGCCAATCGTGCCTTCAGTTTATCAGTGTACTCATAAATATGAAAATATTTGCCCATATCAATTAACCAAGCTTCCGTTGCCTCTTTAGATTCCCCTTCAAAGAGTGATGGTTTAATCTTTTTAAATTCTCCTTGTAATTCAGATTTTTGTCTTTTTGTTTTGTGCTAGTCAAAGACATTGTCCAAGCATCCTTCTTCGTCTTCCCCATGTTTTTCAGCTGACTCAGCATTTTCCTCTCCATGTTGAGCCGTTGGGGTCTTCTCCCTGTCTTCAGCACTGGGGTCTAGATGTCGTTGGTTCTGTCGATTGGATAGACTTCTGAGAATTTTCTCTTGTTCTAAACATAGTCGTTCATTGTCTGTTCTTAAATTTGTCATCTCAGCATGCAACTGCTGAACAGTTTCGAGTAAAACTGCATTAGCTTGACGAGATTCCTCACCCAACTGTATCCAAATATCAAGATTAGCATTCACATACGTTGTTTCTGGCGGGTTGGGTGGTCCTGGGCTCCTCTGCATTCTGACCCTTTTTGTATTGATGCGGTCTCTGTGTTCACACATATATTTACTTAGTTAATTTAAAGAAATCACATCCATTTCAAATATATATATTTCCGAAAGAGTCTCAGTGTATGAACCTGAGCTCTGATACCATTTGTAGCAACTAAAAACCTTAAACTAACGAATATACATAAATAAAAAAAAATTAAATAAAAACTATAACCGGCCTTGAGAAGTGGACCTTGTCGTAGATTACAAAAATTATTAATGTGCAATTGAATTAAGTCTGTAAGCACTGGACAACACTCATATATTTTTCGTGTGTGTCATTACTTTACACAGTTAACAATGTATATATGGTGGTTAATATTTAATGCACACATGGCCTCCGGCAGGGTAGCTGTCCCTGACCAGACCTTTGAAAACTAGACCTTGTACACTGGAACACGCAACATACTGGTAACCAAGATTGCTGCATGCATTCGCCAGATGGTGACGATCTTTTGCAACATCTATCTTGTTTCATGTCCGTTGATCTCTGCTAAGCGATCCGATGGTGGGGAGGGTTTAGGGTTTAACCCCCTAACCAATTTTTCACACCCGGCAGATGGTAGAGTCATTGTTGTCGCCGACCCTTGGTATCATGCTACTTTGCAATGATATGGTCTGGTGAGGTTTTCAAGCTGGCATAGAATCCTTCTGTGGTTTTCCATGGGCACTATGGTTAGTCTTGCGAAGGCATGTAACAACAACAAGATGATACTACATTATTTCGATTATTTGCATTATGTGAATTTGTCTTTCGCTTGGAGTCTCCGCATGGTACAGAATTTAATGGACTGCCTCCGTTGTTCAGGGGTGTCTCGATGGTCTTCCGTTACTGCAGGGAATGCTCTGCTCCGAGAACCATTCCCGGAAGGTGAACCCACAAACCTTACAACTCTGAATTTGCTGAGGTTTTCCTCCGGGTTGTTTATAGATTCTTGGTTCCAAATCATTTTAATGAAGATATTTGCTATGAAGCAGGTGGGTCACTAAATGTTGGAACCCTTCTATCTCAGGTAAGAACGCCCCTCCAATTCAGGTTTGAATGCATACTGACTCCATGGTTTTGGGTGTTTGTGTGTAGGTACTCTTCTATATCTTCTTAGTTAGTCATGTGACTAGGATGACATCCCTTAAGGTTTTAGGATCTTACGGCTTCCATGGTTATTTCCAGGTTGGAACATCTTACCTTTGATACACGAACATTGATCTATAAAATGATTAATTACTCGGCGATAGAGATTGAGTATTGAGCCGATCTTTACACTGAGACTTGCTTAGGTTTTGTTTTCAATTAATTAACTGTATAAAGGAATGGTCAAACACTCTGCACAGCACATGTAAGGTTGTGAATGATCAAAACTTGATCGACTGCGAGTTTTATGAATATTTTCTCTGTTATACATTGTTTTTAGCTAAGTTATACACTAGAAGGTATTTTTGGGGGTTTTTGGTCATGTCGACACATTTAGGCTGTTAAGTCGTTCTGTTATGTAGTAGTTTTCTTTAAGTTATTACTCGAGTGAAATATATTTATCTAAACTCAATTCATCTCATTAATGGAATGAAAGTGTAGTTATTTTATCTCTGTTTTAATGGTGGACCGAGATTACCTCTGCTTCCTTGCTCAAGGTAGTAGTAGTTTAGCGAGTTTATCTTACTTCTTTGATGTATCCGTTCAACATTCCAGAACGAGTCTTTTAAAGATTGTTTTTACAACGCATCACCTAGATTACTTCTGTAATGGTTTGCGGTATATAATTTTGTTTATCTCTATAGTAATCCTCTAGAATTTCACACAATTTATTTCTATTGTGATTCTTTTCTATAATAATCTTGTAGTATTTCATATAGATTATTTCTATTATGACTTTGTAGCATTTTACACAGATAATTTCTACAGCTTATCATGATACTTACTCTTACCACTTTAAGAGCACATGAATGCTTTATTTGCTATATTGAGTTACTTTATTCATACTTTACTTGTAGTACTCGCTATCTTTCATGTATTTCCATAACTTACTGTCTACTATTTTTATTGTGAATCTGGTAAATTCTATTCTCTATTCTAATGCAATTTCAAGGAATTTCTTTCCTTAGTTTGTTCTATCACTTAAGTAATTCTTCCATAGTCCAACATCAATTCGTAATGAAAAGTTTTTTTCTATCATTTAAATAATTTTCCACAGTCCAACATTAATTCGTAATGAAAAGTTTTGTTTTATCATTTAAATAATTTTCCACAGTCCAACATTATTTCGTAATGAAATTTTTTTTGATACTTATCTGTTCAATATTAGCAAACATGTAATATTCAATCCCTTCTGGAAAGTCTCTCCTCCCAGCTGTGATTTTGGCAATTATGTCTAGACCCTCCCTCGAGCACTTTCTTCTGTTTCATAGTTAAGATAGTTCTAGCCACAGTCAAGTACCTTGGGCCTCCGGACTCTTGTCCCGCCACAAGTCCTGTATTTTTTACCGACTGTCCTTGAGTATTCTACCATTGGTTTATGGGCCTCCGGACTCCTCCTTGGGTCTCCAGACTCCTGTCCTACCACAAGTCCTGTACTTTTTACCGACTGTCTTTGAGTATTCTCCCACTGGTTTATTCCACCCAGCTCTAGGATATCTCCTAGATTCTTTTTCCCCATCTAAATCTCCCTTCAGGGAAGATGGGTAACTGTCTTTTGTAATTGTTTCTTTTAATTAATGCAAACAATTTCTATTTTTTTGTTAAAGTATATGAACTCCTAATTACCAATAATTTAGGTAACCAAATATATGTTTCTTGGCCTTCCAGCCTCATTCATTTATTATTTAACATCATAGGGTAAGAAAATTAAAGTAATAAATGGTAAAGATCAAACTTAGTAACCACAATAATTTTTATGCATCTTGGGGTGTTATAGTATTTCTATTTTTTTCATGATTCTTTTGTATTTATTTATTATTCCTTAACTTTTAGTTAATTTTCTTACCTTTATTTATTTATTTATTGATTAAAATCAATAAATAAATGAATTTAGAAATAATAATAATAGATCTTAGACTTTTGTGATCTATATTGATAATGAAGTTGTCTATCACATCATTAAGATTTGGTTGACTTTTTGAACTATTTAATGAACCACATTCTCATTAGATGGTTCAAAATTATGTGATTATTCAGAAAAAACAACTTCATTATCAAAACTAATAATAATAATAATAATAATAAATATAAATAAAAATAGCAATATTTTTTTTGTAATTTTCTTTTGAGTTTTATTTTTATTCTTTAGTATTATTTCATGGGCTTTTTCATTATTTTTATTTTTTAGTTTTGACTTTATTATTTTTCTAAGTTTCATTTTTATTTTATATATATATATATATATATAAAGACTATTGGGAGTAATTGATTGCATCTCTCCTATTTATTAGTTCTATGGTTCAACCATCCATCTATGTCTTGATGATGAAAGACTATTGGGAGTAATTGGTTGCATCTCTTCTATTTATTAGTTTTATGGTTCAACCATCCATCTATGTCTTGATGATGAACCGCTTTGTACCACAGAAACAAAAAAAAAACATGATAAGTAGTCAAACTTAATATAACTAACTCCAAAAAAATAATATAACTAAGTCACAAAAATAGTGAAAATAATTTGATTTTTTACCTTTAATCTTTCTATATCATATTTTAAAAAATTGTGTAAATATCTATAATATAATGATTCTTTTAGTGATTTTATTGGTTCCATTATAATTAATGTGTTATAATTAATTATCAGTGAATAATATAGATTGTATGATCTCATTAAAATAATTAATATAGATAATAATAAAAATTAATAATTTTGTTGAATTAAAAAAAATATCGTTGTAAATTATGAAAAAGATAATAGTGGGTTTTATAACTTTTTATTATTATATAACAAATTAATCAATATTATAAAAAAATTCAACAAGGCTTAATTTAATTTATAAATTAAATGTTTTTTATCAATAAGACTCAAGTACGATTATGATCTCTGTTGTTTTTAGTATACATTTTTGAATGCATAAATGGATTCAACATGCTGAAAAATCTTTAAGCAATTCTATAAATTAAACAGTTTAAACTCAAGTTTGTAAAGATCTCCACTAGATTTTAATTAAAATTAACCAAAAAAATTAATCTAAAAACAAGTCATTTGATCATTCAAAATTTCAGATTTTTTATTACAAAAATATAAAAATTTAAGTAATTTTTTTGAAGGTTAAATATCACATTTCCGTAAATTCACCCTCAAAAGAATTTCGAAGATTTGAATTTTAAAAATATAAAAATTAATATTTTTTCAGAAAAAACACGATATAATACATTTTCATAAATTTAAACATGAAAGTATTTCAAAATTATTATTTTAACGTTCAAAGTACTTTCTTCTCAAATTTATTTAAATATTATTATTTATTATTTTATTTTGTAATTTTTAAAATTTCGTCATTAAATTGTCAGATTATTTCCCTTTATGTTTTCATTTTTTAGTATTTAAAATATCATAAAATAATATTTTTACAATGTTTTTAAGATGTTCAACCCTTTTTTTAATTATATTTTTTTTAGATTATTATTAAAGTTGTATAAAGTTAAATTAAATAAATTTATTTTAGATAAACAAATAACACATTTAATATTTTTTTATGAAATTTAAATTTGATTTATTAATTAACCTAAAACTTATCTCTCTGCAAATCAATTAATCTATATTTCATTAATAAAATACAAAATTATTTACCACAACATTTATATTCTATTTAATCAAAATTATTTAAATTAATATAATAATGATAATAATAATTAAATTAAAAACAAATTAAAAATCCTCCAAATCTTATTCCGGGTCCACAGGAAAATGTCCAACCCCACATGAATCCTATACTATCAACAACAAATGTTTACCGGGGAGACTGGAAAAAGTCCAACCAATATCTGAATCCTGTCAAGTTCAAACACAAATGTTTCCCATATAGGAGCCATCCCATTACAAATTTCCCACACAACAAAACGATTTCATGCATATCCACCTAATGAAATATCCTTCATAATTACGAGACATGGAACCATACCATGACTAGATGTTCACAAAAGACAAGGAACACATGCCCATCCACCTCATATAAATCAGAAATCATGAAATCACCTTGACTTAAAACATATAAATTTAGATAAAGATCAATAATTTTTTTATTTTTATTTTCAAATGTTTTTTTACAATATATTATATAAATTCAATAATTCAAATCCATTATTCTAATATTTTTTAATTAAACTTAAAGTAAAACTCAAGGTTAAATTTATCAAAAAATTTAGGTTTTTTTTTTTTTTTTTTTTTAATCATGTTAAGTTTTGAATAAATGTATTTCAAAACTAGTAAGTGTGATTAATTATCAAGATTTAGATAATCTAAATAATAAACCACATTTAATTATATAAAAAAATTCTCTTAAATAAAAATATACCTAAATATTTTACCATATGTATATCAAAAATAATAAACTTCAATAAAACTTGTAAATTTTAACTTAATTTTTTGTATATCAATGTATTCAAGAGGATGAGTGACATTATTTTTAAACCTTGTTGAGTTGAAAGGTTCATTCTCAATATGATGTGTAAAGACGCCAGTTGGTCATCAAAGTTGAAATTTTGTTCATATCAGCGAAAAAAAAGAAGTATACAAAACATTTAAATAATGTTTGCTTATAAAAAAATTTACACACAAAGAATTTGAATCTCTCTCAACTCAAGTTAGATCCGTATTTAAGATAAATCTATACTAATATTTATATTTTTAAAAATAATATTAAACTCAACGTATACTTCAATTACAAAAAAATATCAATAATAAACAGATTATCTAATCTTAAAAAATTTGAATTTATGTCCATTATAAATTTGAACAACTAATTAATATAAATTTTAACGTATAATTCATTTTGGAAAAAATATTCTTATGTAAATTGTGTAAATATTCATCTGCTATAATTAGTCAAAATTAATTTCATCTCCAACTATCATTATTGTATCCAACTATATATGAAGCAGACAAAAACTTTCCATTCCATATATTTTTGTCCTATGGCCGTATGGGTACCCCAATTTATTTAGTTGTGCAGGCATGACCTTCTCCATCGTTTTGTCATCCACTATATTAATTGAATGTTAGAGTTTGAAATCTCCGTTCGCAGCATTATAACACACAGCAATCATGTGACAAAGAAAGCAGAATATGATGCATATTGGTGTTAGACAGAAGACATTAGTCTTTACCAAAATTATAGCATCAGCCATATTGATAAAGTGTGTTTTTTGGGGGTCATTTTAACTAAAATTTAAGGAAAATGTTAAATTTTATTTTTGATAAATTTACAAATAATTTAATAATTATGATAAAACATAATTCGCTTAGTGTTGGACATTTTATTTTGTGTATTTATGAGTGTTGACAATTCATTAGGTTATTTCGTGAGTGAGTGTTTTGACACTCACAATGACATTGTTATGTTAATGCTCTTCTCAATAATGTTCGAACTAACGTGGTTGCAATGCTAGTGCTCTTCTCACTAATGTTAGAACTATCATGGTTGCAGGTCCTTTATGTAGAGAGAAGGGGGCAGGGGATCGCGGAGCTGAACAAAACTCTAATTAATATTATTATATTTCTTTGTGCGGAGCTTTCACTATGTAGAGGAAATTTCCTTCCCATAGTGAAAACGCTAATTTTCCTTCCCATAGTGGAAACACCACAGGGGAAAGGGGATCCGGGGGCTGAACAAAACTCCTATTAATATTATTATATTTCATTGTGCGAAGGTTTCACTGTGTAGAGGAAACTTCACTTCGCATAGTGAAAGCTCCACACAACCAAAACATGGCATGGTCTATTGTAATCAAAATTGCTAATAGGTATGAAAGTGGGTTTGTTCGAACAAGAACAAGAAGTTATGACAGTTCCAATATATATATATATATATATATATATATATATATATATATCTATATATATATATAGGGGTTTAAATTATGCTTCATCAGATACCCGACGGTCAAAAGTGGTCAGAATCTGGCATTTTTTTTTAATATTTTTTTTTAAGAAATCTTGCAGTAATAGTGTTTGAATCATGTTTTTTAATGGTGGAAATGGATTCAGCACCATCAAAAACCTCTGGGTCACCCAAAATATTGAAGTTTAACAATAATAACTTGGATCTACAAAAATCTCTGTTAGATTTTATTAAAATATTTCCAAAATTTCCATAATTTTCATGGAAAAAAACTATCCTGTTAAACTACCACTTATTTAAATGCATCTACAATTTCAAACTAGTAGGCGTATGTGTACGTGGAAGATGTATGCATACTTCAATTTGGGAAGAGAAGTGGCCTTTGAGGGTGATGAAATTCCAAAATATTCTGAGTCGATCTTGTTTATGCACACCATTGAAATAACTTTCACTGCTTGCTCTTAGTTAATGACAAGATTTGGATGTCGTCAAAGATTTGAGAGTGCTTGGTCATTGAGGAATGCGTGACTGTGGCTTATAAGAGGCATAGATAAGCCCTCCACCAAGGAACTTAGAAAGGGAGGAGTGCTATTGGGGTTTTGGGTCATGCGTGTGTGAGTTAGCCAAGGGGTGGTGTTATAGACATTTTTGCGCCCTACAACCCCAAGCATGAAATGTCCATAAACCAAGGGCTCTTAAGTCCCTAAAAGTGTTGTTCTAACCCCTAAAGGAACAAGGTCAACAGATTACAGCTTCTCCCAGAAGTTCTCCATGAGAAACTGCTCAGAATTGGTCAAAACAGGATCATTGCAGCTGCTCCACTGGCTAAGTGCGTTGCATCTCACCCAAATACACTGTGAGGGTGCGTTGCATTTCAAAAGTCCCTTATATGGGGTGCGATGGGTGAGAAATGACAATGGCAGTGTCATTCCGCGAGGTGGAGAGGCAATGGAAGCTTCCAGAATCTTCTCCTGTGACACTTGCCTCACTGAATTCGACCAAGGATGAGTAAGAGGCCATCAGTATCCAAGTGGAAGCAAGAACTATCAGAGAGAAGACACTAATCAAATCACAAGCTGACTCATCCCCCTTACAGATATCTATATATGGATCCCTCATCCCAGAGATCCGAAGGCTGGAATTTTGCATATTGTAAGGAATTGCTGTTGGTTTCCTGAGACAAACATCAGATTGTTGGGTGATCTAAGCTTTGTTTGAGGTGCAGAGGGGCTTCTTTGTTGGGAGGTTGATGATGGGTCAGAACAACCGGTTGTAACTCCTCTTGGCTCTTTTCTTGTTTATCAATAAAAGCTATTTGAGTTTTCCTCTATGCTTTTGTGTCATTGATGCTTGTTACATTTGTATGGTCAATTTACATCTGACCCTAGATTGTTTATGATTATAGATCCATGTCTTTGTATAGTGCTATGCTTCTGTGATCTTACAGGTACTTTGTGAAGATGGGCGTGCAAGGGAGCAGGTAGCTGACGACTATCAAAGAAGAGAGGGATCAAATCAGGAGATTGGCACAAGACAGAGGTTGGTCTTTCTGTTCCTCTCTATCTATAATTCATAAAGGAAAAAAAAAAGTAGCTTTTCTCTGTTTGTTTCTAAGGCAGCTGTCACACCTTAGTGGGATAGAGCAGTTCTAAATAGACACTTTTCCCTGTAACAAAATGGCGACTCCGCTCGGGAACTAATTAGTTAGTTTGTTTATCATTCTTTGTTGTTTGTTTCATAAACTTACAAGTAGCAGTAGCATTCGAACTGCATTTGCCATAACAAATGAGAAGTAGACAACTGCTACTTCAATCCATCTACTGGATCTGTTTATGATTTAAACAACTGATTCACAAACTATCTGATTGCCCTTGTGATAGCTCTTAGATCCTCCTTAGATCTACCCCTGATAGTTGCATTACTGATTGCTTTTTGCTCGGCCAAAACCCAAGAACTGAACTGCAAACTGTGACTCGGAATCCGAACAGAGTCTCGTTTCTGGCCCAAGCGCAGGTACTATTCAGAGATTCTGAATTTCAGCACACTTCCCGAGTGGACAACCTGCGCTGCATTTCAGATTCTCTGTGTTACAGGTGTGCTGATCAGACTAGCTCTGTGCAGTTGTGGCTTCTGTGGTTCATTCTTTCTAGTTCTATTCTTGAATTTTGCTGCCTGTGATCAGTATATGTTTGCTTGAAACCCCTTTTCCTTACTGTTATTCCGCCTCCTTTGTACAAAAGAACTGTAGATGTTTTTGTGTGTTTGTTGAGTCATTTACAGTTCTCCTTTGCAAAAGTAGCGTAATCGTACTGTCGCCCTTTGATTTGAAACTGTCGCAAGTGTCGATTTCAATCGTAGGAAAAAGTTTAATTGCTGTTGATGGTCGATTATCCTGTTACTATTGCTTTTGGTCTGAATTTGTAATTTTCTAGTGTCAAGAACAAGTATTCATTTCAAAATCGTAAGGTGTTGTAATCGTCTCCATTTTTTGATTTCGAAAAGAAGCTTGTTGATATTTGTCGCTTGAAAAGAAATTCAGATTTGTGCATCAACTTTCTTTTTAGCATTCATATACTAAGAAAGTCGAAAACAAATACATGCATGTGCATTTGCATATAGACAGTCTGATTGGCTTGATTTAGGAAAGTGCATTTAGAGTGTGCTCTTTGCTCTTTGTGAAAAGATTCTATCTTTCTTTTCCCTAGTAGCTAGGATTTTCATTGTATAAAGGAGATAAAAAGTTTGTTTATCATCTTAGATTGCATTTTAGGAATTACATCTACATCTCGTGGTGAACCCGAAAGGTAAACTTCATAAACAAGATCAACTTAAAATAAATTCAATGAATCTAACAACGCTTTGGAACTTAACGCACAACATTTAGAAGTCTAGGCTAGAGACATATTTCGGCGTCGTAAAGCCTGGTAACTGTTGTTCTCACTGATGGTTGGGTGATTCCTCCACTTTGAGACGATAAGTGCCAGTACGGACTTGTGCTCCCACGTACCGTCGAGTATATTTTGGGAGACCCCAATAGGCTTAATCCTTTATCCATAGGAAGCCGTGTCTGCCGCCCTATCGATCACAATGCACTGAACACAGCATTCGGGAAGATTGACTGCCGTACCGTAAAAAGTATTCTGCAGTTTTGCGATTGGTTTGGTAATCCCTCTACCTAGATTTCCAGAGCAGTCCCTTTCATTCCTTTTCAGACTCCTTAACAAAAAAGGTCCATCTGAGCACTTGTCACTTCAGGCTCATTAAAAATCGAAGGAGACTAGAGTCATCTTTTGTTTTTTCTCGACTCTTAAAAATTGAAAAAACAAGTTGTGTCAAAGCGTCTAAAATTCATTTAATTCGGAAACATACTTCCCCTTTATTTTAGTTGATCAAGTAAACCGCAATCGCGGAAGAAAGTCAATTGAAACCCTGTCGTTCGTGGAGGCTTACGAGTCAACCGTCTTTGTCTCCGGAATCGAAGCTAGTACGGACAAAGCGAACTCGTTTAACCGGTTCCAAATCTCCTGTTAAAGTTAGAACAAGTGTTCCAACAACATCGGAGACTCCGGTTACTCCAAACATTTCTGGAATCCCTGCCTCTACAGAAGAAGTTCAGCAGCCACAGAAGGACAGTGGTACTGATCCTAGTTTGACAGTAAACACTTGTGTTACCGAACCAGTTCCATTTTCAACCGGTTCAGAGAGTCTTGCTCTTCAAACATCTGTCGTTGCCGATTCCATACCTTCTTCGGCACCAGAAATATTCTACGGACCTGATGGTCTTCCCCTTCCACCTGGTCTGATTGCCATAGAAGAAATTGTGGAAGATCCTCCAACGAGTACTCCATCGCAATTTGGAGTCGGGATCACTCTATATCCTTCTTCATCAGAAGTTAGTCTACCACCAGCGGAAGCTCCTGTAGAATCGCTAGGTAATATTTTGGATAGACTACAAATGTCTGAACAACCGTCAACATCTAGGACTGTGTCATCCGACACAGCGACGACAGAACTCCCTGCTATCACTCCGACAATGTTCGCAGGTATACCATCTGTCCCGACTAGCTCTCAACCGCTAGAAGGAGCCCACTCAGGGGCCATTTCGACAGTATGGTTTGTTCCTGTTTTTTTATCCGGAATAATATCTGGAAACTCTTATGTTGGGTCTCAACAAATTGATCCATTTGGAGGTCAATTTGGGCAGTCCGGCCCCCAAGGGCAAACAATTCCCTTAAGTTCTGGATTACCACCGTATGGGGGGCAGTATACCCTTTCATTATCCCCTCCGGGAGGATATCCATACGGGAGTTCACAACAACATTCGGGTTATACTGGAATTACCTCAAGTGGTTGGGTACCTATACTACCTCAACAACCAAGAGTTGTATACTCGATGCAACAATGCTTACCTACGTCAAATATCCCAACTACGCCAGCTATTGTGACGGTGTCGCAAGTTCAAACGCTGCCTGTTGTATGCCAACCTCAGGTTTCTCAGGTTGTAATGCAACAACCCCTTGACCCTGCGACTCAACCACAATCGCCGACTGGTGGAATAACACAGGTTCAGACGGGTACAATTAGCCCTCATCTTGGTCAAACTGTTAGTATCGGGCAACAGCACATGGCTTCACAACCATGGCTAGTGCAATACCAACAATCGCAATTCCAACAAGTATACCAAGGTTCTGAGCAACAAATATTTGCTAATAGTGGACAGCCGTACATTCAAAACGGTCAAAATCAACCATTTTACAATGGTCATGCCCACCAACCTTACCAAAGTTACCAGCATCAAATGCATTATGCCGGTATGCAAAGACCAACTGCTCAGGCAATCCCATCTTATCCTGGGTATGCTTCACCTAACCTGAATCAGCAGTTACCCTTTGTGGCAACTTTAGAGTTACCTGATTTAAATAGGTTAATAAACGATCCAATAGCTTACGCCCCTTGGTGGCCAGCGATTTCACATAAACTTCCATAAGATATTCCTAAATTTAATGGAAATCCGGGTGAAGATCCATCGAATCACGTGATGACCTTTCATCTATGGTGTTCATCAAACACCCTAAATGATGATTCGATAAGACTTTGCCTCTTTCAGAGGACGTTAACGGGTCCGGCGGCAAAATGGTACATTGAATTGCCTAGAGCTTCGTTCGACAACTTCAGTACCTTAGCCACAACCTTTTTAACCCATTTTCAGTTACCAATAAGGTACGAAACGGGAACAAAACTTCTTACCAATTTCAAACAAACAATGGCCACTCACATATCTGATCATATACATGAGTGGTGACGTCGTCGTAGGATGGTAAAAACGTATGTCCCCGATCAGCTCTTAGCTGAATGGTTTATCAAGTCATTACTACCTTCCATCACGGAAGATGTGGCAAAGGGGGGAGTCGTAACAGAAGAGCAAGTTATCGCTCGTGTGCAATATCTGGACTTGATTTACACTCAGTCCGACACGCTCTACGATAAAATACCTGACGCCCCTAGATCGGAATTCTCAATTCCTCCTCCTCCTAAATCAAACAATGACTCTCATGCCAGCGATGGTGTGATTGGCACAACAGACACGAAATCAACAAAGGCTACATCCAAAAAGGCCCGTAAGGTTTCAAGTCAAAATGCAAAAGATGAACTTCTTGCTTCGGAAGTAAATGCCGTATCAACAGATAAAGGCAAAGAAACCAAACAACCAGGGAGCAAGAAGAAAGGCAAAGGGAAGAAGAAGAAATAGGAGGAATCATTGCCTGAAAATTTTTCTTCAAAACCTCCTGGAGATAGGAAACCAAAAAATCCATGCTTTATATGCGATGAGGATCATTGGACTGCAAATTGTCCACACAGGGCTGAGCTTAAGAAATTCTTCAAGAATTCGAAAACCTCCGCAGTGTTAACTGATCCGTTTCCAAATCTAGGAACAAATCTGGTTGAAAGTGGAAATGCTTCCCTGTCTCAAGTGCTAATGTTTTCGGTTTCAAAACAGCAAAATGATGCTTTGATATCGACAAGGAACAAAGATTATGGGAATCCGCAGCTGTCGAACAACAAGGATAAAGATCAACCTAGTAGTTCGACAACAACTTCGACAGAAGTTACGCCGCCCATCATTCCTGAATTAACAATAAAACCGCCAAAAGGAGTAGTACACAAGTCGACATTTAATCCCCGCGCTAGAGCGGCACAGCATTATAATATAGTGGAAGATTTGGCCCAATCGCCATCCACTATGTCGACTCTTGAAGTACTACAGAATTGCCCATCCCAAAGGCAGGCTTTATTATCAGCCATTGGTGGGATAGACCCAAAGGATTCCAATCTTGTATCCTTCGACCATAAAGGATACGATCCTCAATTACCAGCTCAACTAGCTTTTCTTGTTCAAGTGAAAGCCCTCAACAAAATTGTTCATCGAACAATTATTGATGAGGGAGCATCTACATGCATTATGTCGATGAGTTGCTAGAAAATTTTAGGATCTCCAACCTTGTCGCGATCTTCGACGACATTAAAAGCATTCGACGGAAGGACATATACCCCATATGGTATTCTAAGTAACTTGAAAGTTGAACTAGGAGGGAAAACGGTAGAAATAGACGTTGAAGTCATCGATGGAAATCTTGATTACAACATCCTACTAGGAAGACCATGGATATATGCTATGGTGGCTGTTGTGTCGACCTATTTTAGGAAGATTGCATTTCCCTTTCAAGGAGGGATTACAATCGTCGATCAACAAAACTTCCTCCCCAATGGTTCTCAAGTTACAGGAAGCATTCCCATGATCCATGGAAGCCCCCATTCGCTTCAAAATATCGGAGTAGGCCTACTAAAAGATCCTATACTAATGGGAACTTTCACCCTTCCACCTCCAATCAACCTGGCGGAAGTAGCGTCGATAGGAACCTGCAATATGATATCTTCTAAAAAGATCTCAGAAAATGATATCGACATGGATCATGCAATGGTTTTGCCCCCAAGCCCAACGGAAATATTGTAGCAATCAATGTTCCTAGCATGGGAAGCAAACCCAAATCAATGCTCATCAAGCATTTGGATAGATAGGTCTAAAGAATATGGTACCCCTTCAGATCCTTGGTCGCGAGTGCATGTCACCAACGAAGGAATTGTACAATCAATGGTAATTGAAGGGGCACCATGGAATGATTCCCACCATCGTTCCCTTCTTCCGGATTGTGGAGAAGATGCTCAAGATGACCTTTATCATCCTTCAGTCTTTGATTTCCTATCAAATACTGTAAACACGGTGGATTCCGAGCGAAACTTGTCCAACATTGAAGAGACTATCGCCATAAATATATCAACCAAAACAGATGTTGTAGAGAATATTTATGTTGGCAAATTTTGTTCTCCTTCAGAACTGGAAATATATAACGCTCTTTTTCGCGAATTTAGAGATGTCTTTGCTTGGTCATATAGTGAAATGCTAGGCATTGACTTGAGTATCGTTGAACACGAAATTAAGATGTATCCAGATGTCAAACCAGTACGACAACGGCTAAGGCAGGTGCACCCCAAGAAAGCCGCTGCCATTAAGGCAGAAGTTGAAAAACTTCTCCATGCTGGTTTCATCTACCCGGTTCCTCTAACCGATTGGGTATCGAATATTGTCCCTGTTATGAAAAAACAAGGAACAATTAGAGTGTGCGTCTAGGGATGTAAATCAAGCTTGTCCAAAAGACAACTACCCTACACCCTTCATTGACCAGATAATTGATGAATGCGCCGGATGCGAAATCTTTTCATTCATGGATGGATTCTTCGGGTATAATCAAATAAATATCCGCTCACAGGACCAGTCAAAGACTGCATTTATTTGTCCGTGGGGCACGTTCGCATATCGAAAATTACCCTTTGGTTTGAAGAACGCAGGGGCGACGTTTCAGAGGGCAATGAATTATGCCTTCCATGACATCAAAAACATCGTTCAACCATACCTCGATGACCTTCCGGCTCATTCGCGAAAGCAAACTGATCACCCGCAGCATTTAAGAGCGATATTTTTATGTTGCCGACACTACAAGATATGACTCAATCCACACAAATGTGCATTTTGCGTCAGTTCTGGTCGTTTACTTGGCTTTGTAGTCTCAAAGGACGGGATTTGTCTCGACCCATGTAAGGTCTAAGCAATCATAAATTTGCCTCCACCTTCGAATTTGCTTCAGATTCAGAAACTCCAAGGGAAAGCGAACTTTCTGAGGAGGTTCATTCCAAATTACGCCGAACTTGCTAAAGGTTATACACGTCTTTTGAAAAAAGAAGTGCCCTTTGTCTAGGATCAGGTTGCACAGGCTTCCTTTGATGCTTTAAAATAATCACTAATGAAAGCATCATTAATGTACGCTCCTGATTATCAAAAAGATTTTAATCTGTATCTGGCTGCAGCGGATACGACCATCACAATGGTTTTAGTTCAAGAAGTCGATGGAATTGAACATCCTATATATTATTTAAGTAAAAACTTAAATGATACAGAAAGCAAATATTCTTACGTTGAAAAGCTAACACTCGCAGCTGTTCAAGCGATACAGAGATTTCGACACTATGTCCTCTTTCGGAAAACTACCATTCTGTCAGATTGCAACCCCATGACTTATATATTGTCGCGATAGTTGCTGTGGGGCAAATATTCAAAATGGATAGCAATCCTACAAGACTTTGATCTGGAGTTTGTAAAATCCAAGTTGAAGAAAGCTCTAGTTTTCGCAGAATTATTGTGCGATCTCCCATCGTCGTCCAACGATGAAACATCCGAAGAAACAATCGTGGACGAAAGTTTGTTTCTGATATATTCAAGCAATGAGTGGTATGGGGATATAATTATTTATCTCCAAACCCAAAAATATAGGCCAAACACCTCCCACTTCGAACAAAAATGTATTCGATACCAAGCAAAAGACTACATGATCGTCGGTGATACACTTTACCGTCGTGTTATCGATACAGTTCTGAGAAGGTGCCTCACCCATGAGGAGGCCGAAAAAGTCCTGAATGATTGTCATTCAGGCGTGTGTGGGGGGCATCAATCTGGATATGCTACAGCGCAAAAAATCTTATGAGCAGGATACTTCTGGCCAACAATGTTCAAAGATTGCATAATCGTAGTCAGAAGTTGCCATGCTTGTCAAATTTTCGATAGAAAAAACAGAAGACCACCCGCACCTCTGTAGCCAATAGTGGTTGTTGGGCCATTCGCCAAATGGGGCATCGATTTCATTACATGTAACCCCACCTCGACCAGGGGGCAAGGGTATATCATAGTTGCAGTTGACTATTTTACCAAATGGGCCGAGGCAATGCCTACATTAGATAATACTGGTGAAACAACTGCCCTCTTCTTTTTCAATCATGTAGTCGCCAGATTCGGCATACCACAGGCTATAGTCACAGATCATGGATCGCATTTTCGCAATCACATGATGGTCGAATTAGCTGCCAAACTAGGGTTGTCTCATGACAGCTCTACTCCATATTATTCGCAAGCCAATGGACAAGTTGAAGCAATCAAAAAGGTCCTAAAGCGCATGCTGCAAAGGATGATTGGAGTTAACAAAAGAAGATGGCACCTAATCCTGTACTCAGCTTTGTGGGCTTACCAAACATCGGTAAGGAATGCAACCCGGTTTACACCTTTCCAACTGGTATATGGCCTGGAAGCAGTCTTACCAATCCAGTGCGAAATCTCGTCTCTCAAACTCGCAATTGATCTCCTCCCCGGAACTTCAGAAGAAGAAGCTCGTTTCTTGGAATTAATCCAATTGGATGAAACCTGTCGTGATGCCGCTTTGGCTAACGAAGCCCATAAGAAACGAGTCAAGGCACAGTTCGACAAAAATGTCAAACCCCGTGTCTTCTCATAAGGTGACTTGGTCTTACTTTATGACCAAGAATCCGATAAATTGGGAGCAGGTAAATTTAAGTCTTTATGGATGGGCCCCTATATTGTTAAACGAGTGTTAGCAAAAGGAACCTACGAGTTGATGGATTATGATGGAATTCCACTGGTGCAACCTCGTAATGGGTTGTACCTCAAGCGTTACTATGCGTAATGGTAACCTGTATGCTTTTGTTATGTTTTTGTTTTCGCTAAAGTGTTTATTTTGGTCAAGTAATCCACTTTTTGCATTTGTTGCAGATGTCAAACCTATTGGAGTCATGTGTTGGATATGCCGACGGAGCGAGTCGTAGTTCGCAGAACCTATCTTCCGCAGCCTGGGCTATTTTTTATCCAAGCGGCGAGTTAGTAAGTTTCAGAGGGGTATGTATTGGTCGATCAACAAATAACATCGCTGAATATAGCGCGTTGATAGAACTTCTCTTTGATGCCATCACACATGGTATACGCTGACTAATTGTCAGGCTAGACTCATAACTCATAATATTACAACTCACGGGTATATATTCTATCCGAAACCCAGCTATTTATCGCATGTTCCTAAGGGTTAAGATTTTGGAAAGACAATTTGATTTTATTCAATATCAACATATTTCCAGCAACTTAAACACATTAACTGACTCATTAGCAAATTATGTGTTAGATAGACATTTGCAACATTTATAAAAAGAAACATACCATCAATGTTTGCATTTGGATCATGTAACTTAACCAAAGTAAAACTCCGAAAATCAAAAATATATATAACTGTTTATGGTTTACACATAATGTTCTGTAACCAAGACAAAATCGGTCAAATGACCAAAAAAATCAAAATGCTAGGGGGCACCCTAGTCTAATGATGCTCGTGATAGCAAGTCACAGCCTGTGCGATCATGCGTAAGAGACGAGTCCATCGTCTTGGCACACCAGTAGTATGCCGCTGTAACCTCAAAGGTAGCTTGTCAGTTCTCACATCTGGAATACCAAGAGTGAGGCCCTCAACCTGCTCCTGTAATGTTGTGAGAGTCTCGGCCACATCGAGGTCACGAAGGATAGCCCTTCCGACGGCCTCTCCTGCTGGGGCGGCAGCTGGTACTCTCAGGTGAACTACTGGACGAACAGGACCAACATTTGCATGTACACATGAGTTTGATTAAAGTCTTGATAGAATAAAGCACAAGGACATTATAAATGAAAAGCGATAAACAGGAATATGGTCAAATATTTTACCAATGGCACCCCACTATTCGCCATCCGGCAGTACCAAATCTGGATCACCCCGGAAGTCCATGCCCGCAAATGGATACTCGGAATAAACCATCTCCTGACGATCAAACCACCCGAAGAAGGTATCAAAAAATGAAATCTGAGACTGACCGGCATGCCTAGACATATGGTCAACCCATCTCTGCATACGTGGTTCAGTAGGTGAAGGTAAATCGAGTGCAATATACTGCGGCTGCATCAGTGGTATCTTCTCCAAGGCAAAGGCGGTCAAAATAGAACCATACCCAAAGTTCTTCAACCTCCTGCTCTTTATCTTGGTCAACTGTTCTTTCATCACAAGAAGTACTGTGTCGCACCAGTTGAACACCTTCGGTTGGAGGCATTCCAAGGCATACTGCATATAAGATCGGTTGGCTACATGAAGAGCCGCACCACCGGCCATCCTACCAAAAGTAAACAGAATAGTCCTGAGGGACCTGTCAGTGACATCACGGATGATGATCTTGCCGTCTTTACTCGGCTGAGATCCTTCTCTGCAGTACCGGCGAACATAATCTCTCACAGAGTCGCCTCCTCGGGCCGAACCTGATAAAGAGATGGGGGCACCCCGCCTCGACAAGCCAGTCAAGAAATAGATGTCTACTACAGTCAAGGGGATAGATTTGCCCCTGATCTGGAAAACCTGGTTGGTAGGATCCCAAGCATCGAGAAAATACTGCAGTAAGTTGGTCTGTTGTCTCATGCTAGAAATGCAGAAAAACTTCAGCAAGCCACAGTTCCGCAGTGCGTTTATTGTAACTGAATCATGCAGGGCAAGCATGTCCTCTTCTTCATGCTCATGTTCTCGCCATGTAATGGTCATCTTACTCCAAAAATCTCTGAAAAACAAACAAGAGAAGAGTTAGATCCTGATTTTGGTAAGAAACAGGCAAAATTTCCATCAAAAATTGTGCACAGAATTCCTTCTCGGCGCCCATCGCACCTACAACAGTGCTCTGGGTGCGTTGCATGTCAGATACCCTTCAGACTGGCCAACATTCAACACACCTTTCGATACACAGAGGGTGCGCTAAAGGCAGAACGAATTTTTCAAACCCCAGAGGCTCAGAAAAACTAGGAATCAAGCTAAGAATGCAAAATGGAAGCCATGAAATGAAAGAGCTCAGGTTTAGCTCCTACCTGGTCCAGATGGCGCCGAGAATCATCCACAGAATCTCTCGAAATCAGCTGATGAAAATCAAAGGGGGAAAGCACCTCCAAAGCTCCAACAAACCAAAGTTCAAATGAAATGGTAAAATGAGAGGTAAAAACACTTTTTCATTACTTTTTACGTAGTTCAAAGTAAAATATTGGTGTTCTAACTCGTTTTCAAACATATATTGTTCAATTCTGACTAGCTTGTTAAAGAATTTGAAAATACAGTGCAATCTTTGAAAGAACAAAGCTATTTATGGTAAAATCAAAGAAGGGGTCATTCGATCGAGCAGTTCAAGCTCGTTAAAAAATAAACATAAGACATGAGCAAATGTTTCCCCCCGCGTTTAAGCTCGTTAAAAAATGAACTATTCCCCAGTAAATAACCATTGTGAATGTAGTACTTCAGCCATTAAAGCCTTGGTCGTGTTTGCACCGTCACCTCCACTTTTTCATTGGCCGATCATTCACCTCCATTTGATTGTTTACCCATTTTGAGGAACAACTGCGAAGAGTGATTTCACTAGCCATCCTTGTGACACTGCCGTGATTGGAAAATTCCAACCCTTACCTGGAATCAGTTGCTACCCATTTTATCACTCGTTCCTCAAAAGACGAGTCTCCTTTAAGCTCTTTTCAACTGACTCGTAAAATATGAAAAGATTGCCGATCCATTGGCCTCTCCAGCTCGTTAAAGGGACAGGAAGTGCTATCGCTCCTCTAGATTTTAATCTTTTTGGACCTGAGGGATTATTACACAAAAAGATCGAGCGCTTGTTTTGTTCAGCTCGTTAAAAGTATCGAAAATCCATCCCTTCTGTATTGTTTTATACTTTTTCGGACTTAACGGATTAGATGACGAAAAAGGAATTTTGGAGTTACCTTTACGTTCCTTTTCAGACTCTCTAAAATTGAAAAGGACCGAGTTATCTTTGTCGTTAAACTCGTTAAAAAGATTAATAGCGACAAACTTGTCTATAGACGAGAACGAGTTTCACTATCTCTAGGCTCGTTAAAACATAGCGATGGGTTTGCCCGAAGGGCAAATTATAGAACAAGCATATGTTATCCTCCTCAAGCTTGACAAAAATAAAGAGGTACTGGTCAGCAATGACTGGGGAAAATTGGGAAGAAAACTTGAAGAAACTTTGTTGGTAGCAAGTCGCTCTTGAACATGACACTTCCACTCCGTGTCCAAGTCGGGTTGGGTTGTTTCATTCACCGGTCACATCACCATGGTCACGCCATACCATCCACATTTGGGGTTAATGCTACCAATCCATCACATCAGTGTCGCCAATATGTTCAAGAGAAGTCATTCAGAGAATTCACCTGTGTCTCACCCACTACCATACATTATACTCCATTCTTTCATGACCGCCACCCTGAACCTTATATCACCAGATCGTTTTCACCTCCATTAAAATCATTTGCTCTGTTCCGTGTCATTGATGTGGGATTCATTAAGGCCCTCCTGTGATAGATCACTTCTTGTCGACATCAGCTCATTATCCAAGAAGTTGATCTAGGAACACCCCATTCAGTACTTTGAAGCTTGCATGCCTCAATGGCAAGTTTCTCACTTCCGGCGACAGGTTTACATCAATGGCCTTCGACCGAAAGATTTTACGTGGTATTCGACGCCAAGTCCTTTATTCACACCACGTGAATTGTACTGCAGTACCTTGAGGGTCATTATCATTATTGATGATTCCTCTCGCGCTTGTTAACAATTTACATCATTGACTGGTAATCAAGCGATGTCTTTCCATGTTCGACTTCAGAACATTTCTCACATGGATCGACTTGTACTTCGAGTGAAGATCGGACGAAATTGAAGACCCCGGATCTAGTTTCATCCATCCGGGCTGCGATATATATTCAGGGAAATAAAGACATTAAATGTACATCATTGCTACACAGATAATCATCCACTCAAAAGGATGATGGCTCTATCAGAATCATCAGTCTACACTCAGACGATTGTCTGTCTTATGTACATGAAAATGAATTTATAAAGCTGAGCATGGGAATGCCCGCCTCAGCTAGATCATGAAAATAGTATTAAGATAATGTATTGTATTGTATCTTATTACAGGTCTCCTCCCAGCATTGAAAGAACTTCGGATCCTCATAATAAAGCATTTCACCCGACACCAAAAGATTAACGGCCTCATACTTTAGGGGGCAACTGTTATAGACATTTTTGGGACCTACAACCCCAAGCATGAAATGTCCATAAAACAAGGGCTCCTAAGTCCCTAAAAGTGTTGTTCTAACCCCTAAAGGAACAAGGTCAACAGATTACAACTTCTCCCAGAAGTTCTCCATGAGAAACTGCTCAGAATTGGTCAAAACAGGATCATTGCGGCTGCTCCACTGGCTAAGTGCGTTGCATCTCACCCAAATACACTGTGAGGGTGCGTTGCATTTCAAAAGTCCCTTTTGTGGGGTGCGATGGGCGAGAAATGACAAATGGCAGTGTCATTCCGCGAGGTGGAGAGGCAATGGAAGCTTCCAGAATCTTCTCCTATGACACTTGCCTCACTGAATTCGACCAAGGATGAGTAAGAGGCCATCAGTCTCCAAGTGGAAGCAAGAACTATCAAAGAGAAGACACTAATCAAATCACAAGCTGACTCATCCCCCTTACAGATATCTATATATGGATCCCTCATCCCAGAGATCTGGAGGCTCGAATTTTGCATATTGTAAGGAATTGTTGTTGGTTTCCTAAGACAAACATCAGATTGTTGGGTGATATAAGATTTGTTTGAGGTGAAGAGGGGCTTCTTTGCTGGGAGGTTGATGCTGGGTCAGAACAACCGGTTGTAACTCCTCTTGGCTCTTTTCTTGTTTATCAATAAAAGCTATTTGAGTTTTCCTCCATGCTTTTGTGTCATTGATGCTTGTTACATTTGTATGGTCAATTTACATCTGACCCTAGATTGTTTATGATTATAGATCCATGTCTTTGTATAGTGCTATGCTTCTGTGATCTTACAGGTACTTTGTGAAGCTGGGCGTGCAAGGGAGCAGGTAGCTGAGGACTATCAAAGAAGAGAGGGATCAAATCAGGAGATTGGCGCAAGACAGAGGTTGGTCTTTCTGTTCCTCTCTATCTATAATTCATAAAGGAAAAACAAAAGTAGCTTTTCTCTGTTTGTTTCTAAGGAAGCTATCACACCTTAGTGGGATAGAGCAGTTCTAAATAGACACTTTTCCCTGTAACAGGTGGCTCCAAATTCAGTGGCCATCCACTGCGCAAAGGGGTTGAGTGTGTATAAAACCTGATATCTGGTGAGAATAATTTTTTTTCGCTATTCTTTATTATGTAGTATATATAGCTTAATGCATTTTTATTTTTTCCATTATAAGATTACAAAATTATTAAAATGTTTCACTTTCTTATAGCATTGTTTCTAAATATGTCTTAATATCATACATTTTTCGCTACACAAAGTAGAATGTTCAAAATTGTGTGAATCTCACTAACAATTTTGATATCCTACTTCTATTGTCCACAAACCATTTCAATTCCGACCTTGATATCATTGATATCTTATTTTTATTGCCCACAAATAGTTTCAATTCCTATCCCTTTTCTATGCACAACAAAACTAACAAAAAGTTCCTGTCTGCTTTTATGAGTAGTTGATAGAATCTGCATTATCCATTGCTCCATGAACAAAGGAGGCAAAATAAAATTTACTTGTTTCCCTTGTTATACTTTTTTTTGAAAGCAGATCAATAGTCCAGTTCTGTTCTCTATAGATAAGACAAACACTTGTTTCTTTTCAATCCTTCCATTTAGTCAATATAAGACAAAAGTGATTAAAACCATCATAAAAATAGATTTTCTTCTTAAAATGTGCTTAATCATGTGATTTACCCGGATGCAATATGTGAGTTGTTAGTCGCTTCCATGGCTCTAACGGTCTTGCTATGCAGACGAATTTACTGTCTGAAGGCCCAAATATAGTCATAGAAAATGAACTCACCTTACAATTAGAAATTATGGTGCTAGTAAGAATCAAGATCATTCTGATGTTAGAAATACCCGACGATAAAAATATTTGTATAAAGGCTCATTGAAACAAAGGGATTCGAAGAACTTGGTTCAATCCTCATACCTTTCTGACAAGGACATCATAACATAAAGGTGAACCCGAGAAATGTTGTGTGTGGAAGAGGCCATATGTGGACTGTGGAGGAAGAAATGAGGTTGCACACCTCCGCACTCTACACATATATAATGTGAGAGGAAATTATTCCAAGATGGCATATACCTTATATTAGGTAGAAAAAGACTCTGTGTCTACTCAAGCAAGTATAAATCGAGGTCGACCATTCAATAGAATGAAAGTGATTACAGTAATTTAATTTAGAATCATGAGGTGCAAGTGAATATCTTATTTTTGTTTTATGAAGAAACTTTAGTCACTTCATCATTATTATAATTTGTGACTTATGTTTCTCACAATTTTCTTTCTACAAGTGAGTACTTGGAGACAAGCTACATGGAGGAAGTGTGTGTAGAGGAAATTGTGTTGAAAATGCAGCAAGAAAATCTCAATTTGACTTTGCCTTGGTCAAATTAGAGAAAACTCATATTTCCATTTTAGCAGAAATCTTGGAGCTAGCTAATTCAGGTGACATGGCACTTGTAACTCAGTTAACTCAATTAATTTGAGTTGGGGAAGCTTGAGCTCAATTCAGTATGATTGATTTCTAATCTATAGCAATCTATTTCATTTAAATAGAGTTATGGTTAGTTAAATTGGTTCTAACTTTTAGAGGAACTAGTGGAGGTCAATTTAAGGAAGTGAAACTTCAACCACACTCAGTGATCGACTAGTTAATCAATCAATCAAACCTAAAATAATTGATGCATGCAGAGAATTTGAGTTACCCAGTTGAGATGGAGATTCCAAGGTAGTGTACTATCAGTTGTAGACTATTCCCATGCGCGCAGGTGGTGCATGCTGTTAGAGGAAGGACCTAGAGGAATTGCACAATCCAAATGAGGTAATTTCCTAAATAATAGGGGCTAATTTCCTCAAGGAACAACAAAAGGAAATTGGAGCTTGGAGGGCTTGAAAATTAGCTAAGTGTTGGCTAGAGTCAATCAGTTAGGTAGAGAGATAGACTATACACTTGCAGGTTGTGCTCAGACTTGAGAAAGCATATGTATTCATCTATTATTTGATTAATGCAATACAGATGGAAAAGAGTTCTTGAGTAGTTGTTTTCCCCTAGATAAATCTTTTTGCATGTGTGATGTTTCCTTTTGCATGTTTATGATTTTCATTCTAGATTGTGAATTAATGTCCGTAGAGCAGTAAAGTAGCTTCAATATTTATGATTTAGTAAATTCCATGAGTTGTTTTGAATCTACAACCTAATTTCTACATGTTATCAGAGCAGGATTCATAATAGAGCATAAATTTAGAAGTTGTTATTGTAGGAGGATCGGATTTGTAAGATCAATTCTTTAAAGCTAGAAGGGAAGGTATTCTGTGGATTAAGACTCAAGTATGCCCTTGAGGGAAACTCAAATTATGTTTCTTGGAAAGAATGCATGGAGGCAGTGATGGAAAATAATGGATTGAAGGAATTTATCGATAATGACATCTTGAAACCACCAGTTGATACTCATGATCTAGCAGAATCGAAGAAGCGTGTAGCTAAGGTGAGGAGAATAATATTGGAGGGAGTATGAAACCACATTGTCTCAAATCTCCATAGGAAAGATACTTAGTATGCAGTGTGGCAAGCACTGACATATTTGTTCTAGAATAGTAGTGACCACAGGAAGCTAGTGCTCAAGGATAAACTTCGAAATATCAAGATGCAGAAGAACAAGATTATTGCGTAGTACTTGAGCAAGTTCACACAATGTCAACATGAACTCGGTCAAGTTGGTGTTACTGTTATAGAAGATGATTTGGTAGGCCTAGCCCTTTTACTCCTTCCGAATAGCAGGCACAACTACCAAGATTTAGTGAATGGGAGGGAGAAACTACCAAATTGGGAAAGCCTATGGTCCGATTTGGTATAGGAGGATATAAGGCGAAATACCAGAGACAAGACTTCATTTAAGGGTGAGGATGAAGAAAAATGTGCCTTGGATGGAAAGGCAAAGAAGGGGAAAGGGAAGAAATCCCAATCCAAGCTAGAATCTAGTCAAGGGGGCAAGAAGAAATAGTTGTCTAGAATCAAGTGCTTTCACTGTCATGAATTCATGAACTATGCCATGATATGTCCACGCTATAAGACAAGAAACAAGTCTTGAGGAGGAGCAACGGGTGAAATATTTGCTTCATAGTTCGAGATTGACTTTACCCTCATTGCATGCATGACCAACATAATGATGAGGAGCATGTGGTACTTGGACTCAGGTGCCTTAATCCATATGATGAGGAATAGAGAATCTTTTAGTGGTTTGGAGGAGAAATATCTCTAGATTCACATCGATATGGGAGATGATGGAAGGTACAACGTGACCAAGATTGGTATAGTCACCTTTCAGAGGGAGTCAGGCTCCCCTCTCAGACTCAAGGTTGTGATGTTTTTTACGGATCTAAAGAAAAATATCATCTCCGTTGCAGTTTTGGAATTCCATGGTTATGATGTTATCTTCAACAAAGGAAAGGAATTCCTAAGACACATAGCCATGAGACAAGTGAAGCAGATCGAGGTTTGTGTGAAGAACATGTACAAGATAGATGTAGAGGAGTGTGCCGCATTGAGGAAAAATGTGGAGAAGGTGCAAATCCAAGATGTCACTAAATTTTGGAATAGAATACTTGGCCATTTGCATCATGGCGCTTTGAATATTTTGCAGGAGATAACCACAAGCCTCCCCAAAGGAGCACTAGAGCAACATGATAGATGAAATGGGTGTACCTTTGGAAGTATACAAAAGCCACTTTCCATGATCGGTACAGCAAAGCACATGCAGTCCTTGAAAGGATCCACTATGATGTCTGTGGACCTTTATCGACACCCTCCACTACCAAGCAAAAATATTTTGTCATTTTTATTGATGAATTCTCACAAAATTGTTGGATCTTCTTCATGTGAAAGAGGGATGAGACATTATCCAAGTTTGTAGAGTTCAAGGCACTGGTTGAGAAATAAATGGGCAAGAAGGTGAAGGCTATCAGGAGCGATAATGGAGTTGAGTACGTGTCAAATGAATTTAAAAATTTATGTGCAAAAGAAGGCATTTGATGAGAGTTGGCAACACTTCGCAACCCACAACAGAATGGGGTGGCTTAGAGAGAATTGAAACATTATGGGATCAACGAGGGTGATGTTACATGATTAGGGCCTACCTCTACATTTGTGGGTCGAGGCATGCAATACAATAGTATATATCCTGAATAAGAGTCCTCATCGAATTCTTGAAATGATCACTGGAGGAGGCTTTCTCGAGGAGGAAGTTGGATGTGTCATGCTTCAGGATTTTTGGAGCCTTTGTTTACTTCCATTTCTCCAAAGAGTCAAGGAAGAAGCTAGAGATGACACCAAAATTGGGGGTATTTGTGGGTTACACAGAAACTCCCCATAACTATCATGCGTACTTTCCATCCCTTAGAATGACAATTGTGTGAAGGGATGGAAAATTCGAAAAAGAGAAATCCATGAGGTGCTCTCTTGAGAGGGAGCTTCATATCCCACTAGAAGAGGTGTTTTTAGCTCCAAAGGAGAAAGCTCATAAAGTTGTGGAGTAGCCACATATTGAGGAGCAAAGAGTGGAAACATCCACTCAAGCAAAATCATCCAGAGAAGGTAGGAAAAGGACTAAAGAAGCTGAGAGACTTGTGCAAGATACGAGGGAGAATGTGGGTGCTCCTTCAAATTAGCACAGGCAAAGAAGGTCACTAGGTTAGTACATTGGCTACATGGCTCTAATGATTGAGCTTGTAGAGACCGAACCATCCTCTTTCGAGGAAGAAATAGAGAAATTTGTATGGGTTGATGCAATGGTGGAGGAATATGTATCCATTGTAAACAACCATGTTTGGGAAGGGGTCTCAAGACTAGTAGACATCTCAATTGTGGGTTCGAGATGGATCTTCAAAGTAAAGCATGCAACAGATGGAAGCATAGAAAAGTACAAGGCTAGAGTTGTGGCCAAGAGGTACTCTTAGGTTGAAGGTATTGACTATGAGAAGCTCTTTTCTCGTGTAGAACTGTACCCATACATCAGATCAATCATTACTCTGGTTACACAGTTTGGGAGGAATATCCATCAGATGGATGTGAAACAACATTACTCAATGCAATTATTAAGCAGAAGGTGTATATCGAGCAACCAGATGGCTTCGAGAATTTTAATCGAGAGTCTCATGTGTGAAAACTCAAGCGAGCAATGTATGGTCTCAAGCAAGAAACCCATGCTTGGTACACTAGGATCGAAAGCTATCTCACTGGTCTAGGCTTCACCAAAAGTGAATCAAATGCAAACCTATATAAAATTTTGGTAGAAGGTAAATTGTTGATTATTGCCTTATATTTTGATGACTTGATTTTGACGGGTGATGAGAAGTTGATCATATCTTGCAAGGAGGACCATACAAGAGAGTTTGAAATGAAGGACATGGGTCTCATGCACTACTTCCTCAGATTGGAAGTATGGAAAGGTGATGGGGAACTATTTGTATCTAAGGAAAAGTATTCCAACGAGATACTTTAGAGGTTCTACATGGAAAAATCCAAACCCATGGAGACACCTCTAGAAACCCACTAGAGGAAACGCGATGGCATTTCAGGTGAGGAAGTAGATACTACTATTTACCGACAGTTGGCAGGTTCACTATTGTATCTTGTGAATACACGACCAGATATGTTCTATGTAGTCAACCAGCTGAGCCAAGCTATGGTTAGGCCAACCAAACTATTTTGGAGGGTAGCTAAGCATGTTCTTCAGTACCTCAGAGGCACTACATAGTTTGGACTTTGGTACAGACAAACAAAAGGAGTTAAGTTGTGTGGCTTCACAAATGCAGATTGGGAGGAGTATACATAATAATAGAAGAGTACATTAGGTATAATTTTCAGTGTTGGGTCCAGAACGGTTTCTTGGTATAGCAGGAAGCAAATATCTATGGCACACAACTCGACAAAAGCATAATACATGGTTGCAAGTCAAGCAACATGCGAGAAAATCCGGATGAGAAAGATACTTATTGGATTGTTTGGTCAGATGATGGATCCAACTGTGATCTACTATCATAATCATAGTTTCATCAATCTCTCTAAAAATATTGTTTTTCATGATCAATCCAAGCATACAAATATCCAGTATCACCATTTACGATATTCTGTGAAGAGGCAGATAATTTTGTTGCAATACATTGCAATAGAGGAACAAGATGTTGATATTTTCATAAAGGCCTTATCAAGAGGTAAGTTCAAGTTCCACTGGTGCAAGATGGGGGTGGTTGATAATCCCTTTCTTGCTGAGAGAGAGTGTTGAAAATGTAGCAAGAAAATCTCAGTTTGACTTTGCCTTGGTCAAACTAGAGAAAATTTGAATTTCCATTTCAGGAAATATCTTGGAGATAGTTAACTTAGGTTACATATCACTTGTCAATAATTTAACTCAGTTAATTTGAGTTGGGGAAACTTGAGTTTAGTTTAGTATGATTGATTTCTAATTTGTAGAAATCTATTTCAGTTAAATTGAGTTATGGTTAGTTAAACTAGTTCTAAGTGTTAGAGGAACTAGTGGAGGTCAAGTTGTGGAAGTGGAAATCAACCACAATTAGCGATAAACTAGTTAACTGATCAATTGACCCAAATAATTGATGCATGTAGAAAATTTGAGTTACCCATTTGAGATGGAGATTCCAAGGTAGTGTACTATCAGTTGTAGACTATTCCCATGTGTATAGGTGGTGCATGCAGTTAGAGGAAGGACCTAGAGGAATTACGTAATATAATTGAGGGAGTTTCCTAAATAATAGGGGCTAATTTCCTCAAGGAAAAGGGCAAGGAAATAAGAGCTTGGAGGGCTTGAAAATTGGTTTTGTTGGCTAGAGTTAGTCAGTCAGGAAAAGTTTTTGTAGAGGAGCCATGTCCCAAGTTATTGAGTGAATACATTCCTAAACATTAATTTTTATATTGCCTCCAAAACCACCAATTTTATGGAGACATCAGAGTATATTTATCTACTAGCATTGATAATGGATGTGTACATGGAAATGAATGTCCCACCATTTCAACATCACAAGGTATGATTCATTACCTCGAAAATTTCAATTAAGGATTTATGTGAGCAATATCATGTCCAATGTCATTAGTGCACGTGTTAACCTAAAAAGCTCTACAACAAGGGAAGAAAGTCTGGGTGCATATTGTCAAAATTGGGTTCAAGGAAAATGACATTGTATAGAATTCCCTTGTTACCATGTATGCTAAGTCTGGTAACATGGAAGATGCTTACAAAGGGTTCCATGAAATGGTTGACATGAATGTAGCCTCATGGACAACAATAATTGTAGGATGTGGCAAAAAAATGCACATGACAATGAAGCCCTTCAACTTTTTGAAGAAATTCAATTTGAAAGTATAAAACCTAACCGATTAACATTAGTTAATGTTATAAAGACATGTATGAGTCTAAAAAAAGTGAGCTACGGAAAGCAGTTCCACGCCTACATAAGAAAAAGTAGCTTTGAGATTAATTCCTTTGTAGGGAGTTCTCTTGTTGATGTGTGTGCTAAATGTGGGAGCATAGATGACACATCCAAAATATTTTGAACTTCTTACCTACCTTTATGATTGCTAAATATTTTTAAATTATTACTTTCCTTTTGGGAAAGGGGACTCCAGAACATAGTGACAAATCTCAGTAGGCTAGATTAATACAAGAATCACTAACAAGAGATGTGATTAAGTGCAATTTTTATACTCTCCATTCACAAAATGAACTCTTGAAAAATCATCCTAATTGTTAAATATACAACACACTTAGTGGTTTGGTGGAGTTTGATGGTTATTAGATTGAAAGTGAACCATGTGAGGCTTGTAGCCACCCAAAAGTTCCTTATAAAACAATGAAGTTGGACAATTTGAAGTATGATAATGAGTTCATTGACAATCGAATCATTATCAAGTGCCCAGGTAGCCACACTATATAGAGTGTCATAATGACTCGTCACAATGCTCTCCTGTCAAAATTAGTTAAAGTGCTCAATTTATATTACAATAATAGGCATGTGACTAATTTTTCAGAGTTGAAAAACTAACTGGTAAATGTGGAAACATTCAAAGATTTTTCATCTTGCATTCAATCAGACTGAATTAAAAGTTGAATTTCGAAAACATATAACTGCTTACAATTTTGAGATTCAACTGGATTAATTCTATGAGAACCTTCAATCCTCATCACTTGAATCGTTGCAGTGTCCATGTTGTAGCCTCTATGTTATAGATAAAAATGGTATTTGTGGAAATTTCCATGAAAATAGGTATCAATGTAGACAATTTCGTAATATAGACTATGAAAATATGGACTCATTTCTATGTAATGAATGTGGATACAGTAAGTATGGCCATTTTGAATTCACTTTCATGGAAAAGCCAAGTTTCACTTTTGATAACATGGAAAATGATGAGGACGTGAAGAAGGGATTGGAAGCGATTGAGGCAGAATTTAAGAATACCCACAAATGATATCATCAACTTTTGGGTTTCAAGAAAAAAAGAAATTCTTAAGCTTGTCTCAACTATAGACCAATTTGAGATTCAATCTCAAAAAAAATATTATTTTCCAAAAATGATTGTCTCATTACCTGGTTCTCTGTCACTCAAAATAAATAGGAAAATTGCAATGATAGGTGTGTTTTATGGCGAGGAATGCAATGTGACATTTGATTCTATTATTAGAAGTGTTCAAATTTTGCAAGGACTCCACTAAGTCTTAATGAACTATCTAGAAAAGAAACATTTTGATAATTCTATGGTATCATCAAGATTTGTAGAAGTTATATCACCAAATCACTGCTATGGGAGTGCTACCATTTTTGTGAAGCAATGCCTATTGAAAATGCATCAAGAAAATCTTAGTTTGACCTTGTGTTATTATAACTAGAGAAAATTAAAATTCCCATTTCAGCGGAAATCTTGGAGGTAGTTAATTGAGGTGACATGGCACTTGTCACTCAACTAATTCGAGTTGGGGAATCTTGATTCCAGTTCAGTATGATTGATTGCTAATTTGTAGTAATCTAGATCAGTTAAATTGAGTTATGGTCAGTTAAATTAGTTCTAGTTGTTAGAGGAACTAGTGGAAAGTCAGGTTGTGGAAGTATAACTTGAACCACCCTCAGTGTTGGGTTGTGTTATATTCTTTCCACGACTAGCCCACGTAGTTAACGGGGGGGTTAGAGGGCGGGCGGAGCCCCCCTTCGTTGCGCCAATTGTGTAGCGAGGGCCTGGGGGGGGGGTCACAAGGGGTTTGAGGCACACCCATAACCCCAAAATTTTTTGGTTTTGGAACCTATGTTAGGATGGGCGAACCCACCTATGGTTTTGTGCATGATTTTTGCACATGTTTTTTGGACGTAATGGTTTTCGGTCCATGGTTTTGGATGCGATGGTTTTCGGTCCATAGTTTTAGATGCGATGGTTTTCAGTCCATGGTATTGGATGCGATGGTTTTTGGTCCATGGTATCGGATGCTTCGGTATGTATAAATATGTATTGTAACATTGAAAGGAACATAATGAAAAATCAAGTTAGTAGTCCCGGTTTTGGGATCCAGGGGAAAATCTCTGTGTATATGTGTTTTATGTGTTATGCTCTCGCATTGTTTATTTTATGTGTTTTAGAATTCGTATACAGGTAATTTATGTACATGGTTAAAACCTACATTTGGGGTATCAGAGCAGTTTTGGCTTCAAGGGGACACCTTTGTTGCTGAGGGGTTTCGCTCGGGCCTGTGGTAGACCCTTTTCAGTGGGAGATCTATGAGATCGATTCCAGTGGTGAAAGAAGATGGTGAGTAGTGGAAAAATAGAGATCGAGAACTTTAATGGTTAGAGTTTTGAGTTTTAGAAACTCAAGATGGAGGATCTATTGGTGGGTAAAGATTAGTGGATCGTGGTAGATCCAGGTACTAAACCAATGGGAGTGTTCGATGAAGAGTGGAAGAAGTTGGATGGGAAGGCAAGGAGCACAATACGATTATGTGTCTCAGGTTCAGTATTGTTGAATGTATCAGGGGAAGCTACAATGAAGGCTTTGTGGGACAAGTTAGGGACTTTGTACCAATCTAAGTCTCTGGTGAATAAATTGTTCCAGTGGAAAACACTGTATAACCTGAGGATGAAAGATGGAGTCTCGGTGACAGAGCATCTCAACGCATTTAATACTGTGGTAAGTCAGTTAGCATCTGCTGATATTAAAATTTCAGATGAAGATAAGTGCATCAGTTTTTTGTGTTCTCTACCAGATTCATGGGATAGTCTGGTTATTGCAATAGGTAGCAATGCAATTGCCTTGCAGTTTGATGAAATAATCTCCTCCTTGCTGACGGAGGAGATGAAACGGAAAAATATGGAGAGCCAAAATGGTGATGCCTTGTCTGTATGAGGACGGTCCCAGAACATAAACAAAAATAAGTCATCGAGTGGGAGATCTAAATCTAGAGGGAGATCTAAATCTCCAGGAAAACCTGTAAAGGAAGGAAGGGCACTACAAAAGGGATTGTAAATCTAAAGCTCCTGATAAAGGAAAGGGATCTAATAATGCTCCTTCTACAGAGGCGAAAATCACCTCACATGAAGGTGGGGATGTGTACTTGGGTTCTTCAAGTACACATGTAGATCATGAGGCATGGTTGATTGATTCAGGTGCATCCTTTCACTTCACTGCCCATAGAGAGTGGTTCTGTGAGTATGAGAAATACGATGGTGATGTTGTCTTCTTAGGGGATGATAAGAAGGCTAGAATCATTGGTCGCAGAAAAGTAAAGTTGAAGTTGCAAGGTGGAAGGGTTATAACACTTCTAGGTGTTCTGCATATTCCTAAATTGGCCAGAAATCTGATTTTTGTAAGCAAGCTGGATGATGCAGGTGTAAAAACAATGTTCGAGAAGGATACCTACAAAATGGTTCGGGGAGCACTGGTATTGATGTGGGGAGTTTGAATTGGAACTCTATACAAGCTGCAAGGTAACACTGTTATTGATGGGTGCAACAGTTCCGTGGTTCTTGAAAGTGGAGCAGAAAATCTAATGGTCTCTGGAGAGAAGACCATGTTGTGGCATCAAAGGCTTGGACATATTGGAGAGAAGGGCCTTCAAATACTTCATGGTAAAGGTATGGTAGAAGGTATGAGTAATAGCTCTCTAGATTTTGATTTCTATGAAAATTGTGTATATGGGAAGCAGAATTGGGTGAGTTTTCCCTCTGGTAGTAAGAGGGTGAAAGAGATATTAGAACTTGTGCACAGTGATGTGTTTGGACCTGTGAAGGTTCCATCACTGGGTAAATCTGTGTACTATGTATCATTTATAGATGACTTCTCAAGGAATACATGGATATATTTCCTTAAGAAGAAATCTGAAGCCTTTGACAGGTTTAAAGAATTTAAGGCTCTCGTGGAAAATCAAATAGAGAAGAAGATAAAGGTGCTGAGGATAGATAATGGTGGAGAGTTTTGCAGCAAGGAATTTGAAGAATTCTGTAAGAAGTGTGGTATAGCACGACAAAAGACTACTCCATATACACCTTAGCAAAATGGAGTTGGAGAAAGACTGAATAAGACGTTGATGGAAAGGGCAAGAAGCATGCTCAATGGTGCCGGGCTAGGATAGGAATTCTAGGTAGAGGTGGTGGATACTGCATGTTACCTAGTCAACAGGTCACCTTCATCAACGTTGGAGGATAAGACTCCACAAGAGGTATGGACTGGTAAGAAACCCTCTCTTTCACATCTGAGGGTATTTGGATGTGATGCATATGTACATGTTCCAAAGGAGAAATGAACCAAGTTGGATAGTAAATCTAAAAAGTGCATCTTTATTGGGTATAAGGATGGTTTAAAGGGTTATAAGATTTGGAACCCAGTCACACGGAAGGTTGTGTACAACCAAGATGTGGTGTTCAGAGAGGTAAAAGATGTTATTAAACATGAAGTCCAGCCAAAGGAACCTGAGAAGAGAGAGTTTGAGCTTAAGGAGGAAGAATCAGACTCTACAACTGAGGAGGAATCAGAAGATGAAGAGCCACAAACTCTGAGTGTGAGAAGATAATTTTGAGAAAGACGACAGCCAGAAAGGTAAAGTCCATCTGCATTCTATTCAAATTTTGCTTTATCTATTATTGACGATGATCCCAGAACTATGAAGGAAGCAGTAGATTCAGAGGATGGCAAACTTTGGAAAGAGGCCGTGGTTGATGAAATGGCATATTTGCACAAAATGAGGCTTGGGATCTGGCGGAGTTGCCGGCTAGAAGGAAACCCATTGGTAGCAAATGGGTGTTCAAAAAGAAGACAAATGCAGAAGGAAAGGTGGAGAAATACAAAGCTTGGTTGGTAGCAAAAGGTTATTCCCAAGTGTCGAGAATTGAGTTTGGTGATATTTTTTCTCCTGTTACCAAGGTAACTTCTATTAGATTATTTTTATCTGTTGCTGCTGCTTTTGATTTTGAGGTAGAACAGATGGATGTGAAGACAACATTTCTTCACGAGGATCTAGAAGAGGAAATATACATGAAGCAACCTAAAGGCTTTGCAGTGAAGGGTAAGAAAGAACTAGTATGCAAGTTAAACAAGTCTTTTTATGGGTTAAAACAGTCACCAAGGATGTGGTATCAGAAATTTGATACATTTATACGGGGACTTGGCTTCACTAGAAGCAAAGCAGATCATTGGGTGTATTTTAAATTAATTCATGACCGTGTTATTTATCTGGTCTTGTATGTGGATGATATGTTGCTGGTTGGAAATGACAAAGAAATTATCTAGGATTTGAAGACCCAGTTGTCCTCCAAATTCGACATGAAAGATCTTGGTGCTGCAAACTATATTTTTGACATGGAAATTAAAAGAGATTGGGCAAAGTGGAAGCTCTGGTTAAACCAGAGGAAGTATGTCGAGACAATACTGCAGAGGTTTAATATGCAGGATAGTAAACCAGTGAAGGTTCCTATTCCTGTAGGTGTGAGGTTATTTGCTGGACAATGTCCCAAGACACAAGAAGAGGAAGAGGACATGTCCCATGTTCCATATGCAAGTGCAGTTGGTAGTCTGATGTATGCAATGGTCTGTACTAGACCAGACATTGCACATGTAGTGGGAGTATTGAGCAGGTTATTGCAAAACCAGGGAAGGAGCATTGGACAATAGTGAAGCGGGTTTTCAGGTATTTGCGTGGCACTAGTGATTGTGGTTTGTGCTACCAAGGAAGATCAAGATTGGATAGAATGTTGGATATTTGTGGCTTTGTTGATGTAGACTGGGTTGGAGATCTGGATCAGAGAAGATCTACAAGTGGGTATGTGTTTAACCTATTTGGAGGTGCAGTTAGTTGGATGAGTAAGAAACAATCTGTAGTGGCACTTTCAGCTATAGAGACAGAATACATGGCAGCCACTCATGCAAGCAAGGAAGCAGTTTGGTTGCAGAGATTGTGTTCAAGTATGGGGTTAGTACAGGGAGCTATAAGGATAGATTGTGACAGCCAAAGTGCAATTTTCTTGGCAAAGAACCCCGCATATCATTCAAAGACAAAGCACATTGATGTTCAGTATCACTTTGTGAGGGATATGATAGAAGACAAAAAGGTGTTGTTGGTAAAGGTGGACACTTTGAAGAATACTACAGATGCATTGACAAAATTTGTGAGCTCTGAGAATTTCTCTTGGTGTAGAAAGATAATGGGCATTTCAGGGCTAGAAAAATGACTAAGCTCTCTTGTGGCTCCCTGTGGAAAGAAAACAACAAGTGGGAGAATGTTGGGTTGTGTTATATTCTTTCCATGACTAGCCCACGTAGTTAACCGGGGGGTTAGAGGGGGGGTGGAGCCCCCCTTTGTTGCGTCGATTGTGTAGCGGGGGGGTCACAGGGGGTTTGAGGCGTACCCATAACCCCACTTTATGGGGTTTGGGGTAGCGCCCCATAAAATTTTGGTTTTGGACCCTATGTTAGGATGGGCAGACCCACCTATGGTTTTGTGCATGATTTTTGCACATGTTTTTTGGACGCAATGGTTTTTGGTCCATGGTTTTGGACGTGATGGTTTTTTGTCGATGGTATTGGATGCAATGGTTTTTCGGTCCATGGTATTGGATGCTTCGACATGTATAAATATGTATTGTAATATTGAAAGGAACATAATGAAAAATCAAGCTGGTAGTCCCGGTTTTTGGATCCAGGGGAAAATCTCTGTGTATATGTGTTTTATGTGTTATGCGCTCGCATTGTTTATTTTATGTGTTTTAGAATTCGTATGCAGGTAATTTCTGTACGGGGTTAAAACCTACACTTAGTGATTAACCAATTAACTAATCAATCAACCCAAAATAATTGACGCATGTAGAGAATTCGAGTTACCTAATTGATATGGAGATTCTAAGGCAGTGTACTATTAGTTGTGGACTATTCTGAAGTGTACAAGTTGTGCATTCAATGAGAGGATGATCTTAGAGGAATTGTGCAATCCAGTTGAGGGAATTTCCTAAATAATAAAGGATAATTTCCTCAAGGAATAACACAAGGAAATAGGAGCTTGGAGGGCTTGAAAATTGGCTAAGTGTTTGTGAGAGTCAAACAATCATGCAGAGAGATAGACTATACAATTGTAGGTTGTGCTCAGGCTTGAGAAAGGATATGTATTCATCTCTATTCTTTGATTAATGCAATACAAATAGGAATGGGTTTTGAGAAGTTTCTTTCCCCTAGATAAATATCTATGCATGTGTGATGTTTCATTTTGCATGTCTATGATTTGTGTTCTAGATTGTGAATTGAATTCCACAGAACAGTAGAGTAGCTTTGAGTCTTGTGATTTAGTAAATTTCTTGAGTAGTTTCGAATATACATCATAATTTCTACATGGTATCAGAGAATGATTCATAGTAGAGAGCAATTTTCAAATTTATTAGTGCAGGACAATCACATTTGCAAGATCTATTCTTTAGAGATAGAAGGATGGATTTCTATTGACTAAGACTTGAGTATGGCCTTGAGGGAAGCTCAAATTATGTTTCTTGGAAAGATCGCATGGAGGCAGTGCTATATGACAATGGATTGAAGGAGTATTTTGATAATGACATCCCGAAACTAGCAACAGTTGATTCTCAGAATCTAGCAGAATGAAAGAAGTGTGTAGCCAAGGCGAGGAGAATCATATTGGAGGAAGTATGAGACCACATTGTATAAAATATCCACGAGAAAGAGACTATGTATGCAATGTGGCAAGCACTGACATATTTGTTCCAGAATAGTGGTGACCACAAGAAGCTAGTGCTCAAGGATAAACATTGAAATATCAAGATGTAAAAGAATGACACTATTCCAAAGTAAGTAAGCAGGTTCACAAAATTTCATGATGAAATTGGTTAAGTTGGTGTTACTATTGTAGAAGATGATTTGGTAAACCTATCCCTTCTAAGCCTTCCCAAGAGCTGGTATAACTACACGGATTCGGTGAATGGGTGGGAGAAACTACCAAATTGGGAACACTTATGGTCTGATTTGGTACAGGAGGAAATAATACAAAATACTAGAGATGGGACTTCATCCAAGGGAAATGATGAAGAAAAATGTGCCTTGGATGGAAAGACAAAGAAGGGAAAAGGGAAGAAATCCAAATCCAAACCACAATCTCGTGAAGGGGACAAGAAAAAAGGCTTGTCCAGAATCAAGTTCTTTCAATGTCATGAATTCAGGCACTATGCCATGAAGTGTCCACACAAAAAGAAAAGCAAGAATGCCTCAAGAAGAGAATTAGGTGAAGCTTTGGCTTCATAGTTCGAGCTTAACTCTACCCTCATTGCATTCATGGCCAACACAGTGATGGGGAGCATGTGGTACTTGGAAAGTGACGCCTCATTACATATGACGAGGGATAAAGAATTTTTCAGTGATTTGGATGAGAAATATATCCATATGCACATCTAGATGGGATATTATGGAAGGTACAACATGATCAGTATTTCTACAGTCACCTTTCAGATGGATTCGGGAACCCCTCTTAGACTCAAGGATGTGATGTCTATTCTGGGTCTAAAGGAAAAGATAATCTTCTTTGCATTTTTTGAAGACCTTGGCTATGATTTGATCTTAAGCAAAGGGAAAGCATTCATAAGGCACATAGCTATATGACAAGTGAAGTAGATCGATGTTTGTGTGAAGAACCCGTACAATCTAGATGTGGAAGACTGTGTTGCATTGAGCACGAAGGCAGACAAGGTGCAAAGTCAATATGTCGGTGAACTTTTGAATAGAATACTTGGCCATTTGCATTATGGTGCTTTGAGGATTATGCATCGAATAACCATAGGCCTACCAAAAGGAGAACTAGAGCAGCAGGATACATGAAAATGGTGTACGTTGGGGAAGTACATAAAAGCCACTTTCCATGATCGGGATAACAAAGCACATGCAGTCCTTGAAAGGGCCAACTCTAATGTCTGTGGACCTTTCTCGATAGCCTCCACTACCAGGAACAAATATTTTGTCATTCTTATTATGACTTCTCATAGAAGTGTTGGATCTTCTTCACGCAGAAGACAGATGAGACATTCTCCAAGTTCGTAAAATTCAAGGTAATGGTTGAGAAAGAAACAAGCAAGAGGGTAAAGGATCCCAAGAGTGATAATGGAGGTGAGTATGTTTTGAATGAGTTTAAATTATTTTTTGCAAAGGAAGGAATTCGATGGAAGTTGACAACACCCCACAAATAACATCAGAATGGGGTGGCTGAGAGGAAGAACTGTATATTATGGGAGCAACAAGGGCGATGTTGCATGACCAAGGCCTACCTTTGCACTTGTGGGTTGAAGTATGCAACATAATGGTCTATTTGTAGAATAGGAGTTATCATCATATTCTTGGGATAAGTACATCGAAGGAATATTTATTAAGGAGGAAGTCAGATGTGTTGCACTTCAAGATTTTTTGAGCCTCTGTTTACTTCCATGTCTCCAAAGAATCAAGGAAGAAGCTAGAGCTGACAACAAAATTGGGGGTATTTATGGGTTACACAGAAGCTTCCCACAACTAGATGTGTACATGCCATCCCTTAGAAGGACAGTTGTGCAAATGGATGTAAAATTTGATGACAAAGCCATGCGGTGCTCTATTGAGAGGGAGCTTAAGATCCCACTAGAAGAGGAGATTTTTGATTGAAAGAAGGAACCTCAAGAAGTTGTAGAGTAACCAAAAATTTAGGAGCAAACAGTGGAGACATCCACTGAAGAAGAACTATCTAGAGGAGGTAGAAAAAGCATCAAGGAAGATAAGTTACTTGTATAGGATGGGAGGGAGAATGTGGGTGCTACTTTAAATCAACACATGAAGAGAAGGTCACCATATTGGTACACTAGCTACATGGATCTAATGATTGAGCTTGTAAATACTGATCCATCCTATTTCAAGGAAGATGTAGAGAAATTTGTATGGGTTTATGCAATGGTGGAGGAGTATAAATCCATTGTAAACAACAGTGTTTGGGAAGGGGTCCCAAGACTAGCAGACAACTCAGTTGTGGGTTCAAGATAGATCTTCAAAGTAAATCATCCAGAAGATGGAAGAACATAAAAGTACAAGGCTATATTTGTGGCCAAGGGGTACTCTCAGGTTGAATTGGTTAACTATGAGGAGACCTTTTCTCTTGTATCAAGGTACTCAGCCATCAGATCAATCCTTTCTCTGGATACACAGATGGGCTGGAAGATCCACCAGATGGATGTGAAAAAAACATTCCTCAAAGGATTAATTGAGGAGGAGGTGTATATCAAGCAACTAGAAGGTTTCAAGACTTTTCATCGAGAGTCTCATGTGTGAAAACACAAGCAAGTGTTATATGGTCTCAAGCAAGCACCATGTTCTTGGTACACTAGGATCGATAGATATCTCCCTGGTTTGGGCTTCACCAAAAGTGAAGTAGATGCAAACCTCTATCATATTTTGGTAGAAGGTAAGTTATTGATTATTGCATTATATGTTGATGACTTGATTTTGACTGGTGATGAGTAGTTGATCATATCTTCCAAGGAGGACCTTGTAAGAGAGTTTTAAATAAAGGAAATGGGTCTCATGCATTACTTCCTCAGAATGGAAGTATGTCAAGGTGATGGGGAGTTGTTTGTCTCTAATGGAAAGTATGCCAACAGGATACTTTAGAGGTTCCATATGGACATATGCAAAACCATGGAGACACCTCTAGCGACCAAATAGAGGAAAGAGGATGCCACTTTATTTGAGGAATTAGATGCTACTATTTATCGACAGTTGGTGGGTTCACTAATGTATTGTTGGAAAATCAATAGAGGTGGTAGTTAAAACCATTTTCCTTTATTATGATATTAACTTGTGGTATTTTCATTATTAGTGTTAGATTTCTTAATTATGCTTTCTGAAAAACCCCCTTGAGGGGAAAACCTAGTCATAAGTTCTTCCTTTAGTAGATTCAAAGATGAGACGACCAAGACCCTTACATTCGTGACTACCTCCATTAAGTCACCCTTCTTCCTTTCATTATGTTACCATTGAATACATCATCACTGGAATATCTTTGAGGTGATAGACTTTAATTTTGTGGTGGTACGAGCCCACTATGATGTAGTTACACTAAGGCATTGAACTGTGGTAGACTGAACAATCTGCATCCCTTAATTGTGATAGAAATGAGGATATGTCTCACTGAGACCTAAAATCCTCACTATAATCAACACTAAAATCCCTCTAAGATATCACCAAAAATTCAATTGAGATGTACCAAAAAAAACCTCTCTGTGATCACCTAAATTTCCTTGTGATTGCGAGCTCTTAATTGGTGAAATACAAAGATCCTAGGTGGGTATATATAGTGGTTTTTCCATCCTAAAATGAGTTGCCATGTTATATGAAGAGATTTTTCCTTTAATTGAGCTGACATGAGTTCTTTTGATTATAATTTTCTTGAGGTCGACTTGAAGACTTTGAGGAAGACTTGCTTGAGGACATTGAAGAGGTCAAGAAGAATACTTTGTAGAAGGAGATGACTTGATGGAGGGTTCAAACAATAAATGACTATGATAAGTAACCTAAAGCCTACAATGGACGATTCAACTAATACAAATGAGTCAACCATAAAACCCATGCTTTAATAAGTCAATTTCAATAATAAAAAAATTCCTTTTGACTCAAGTACATTATTGAAGGCCAAACATAGTTACATTTTCCAACATTCCCTCTTATCTATGGAGGTATTCATAATGTACAAATAAAATGGAAGATCTCAAAATAGATGAACCATGAACAAATTTAGGCACCACAATGCCATGGACTAGATTTCTGACCAGGGCAATCTATCCAATCAGTGACTCAACATTTTAGGCACCATAAGGCCATGGACTAGATTCCTTACCAAGGAAACCTATCCCAATGGGATTAATATGGACTCAAGCTCTTAGCCACTTTAGGTATCCTCAGGCTTACTTGCTAACCATCAACCCAAAAATCCACATGTGTATCCAAAACAAAGCTCAATAATCAACACCATCTTTCCAACTTTGGGACTAAGACATCAACACAAAGTGTCCGCCAAATGTCTTCCCAGGAAATGCTTCACTCACAAAGCCTCAACACCCCTTGACCCAACAGATTAAGAGTGTTCAATATCTCCCAATCAGACTTATTAGTGACCAACATACCATCAAAACCATCGAGAGATTCACCTGTACAAAAACAAACCCAATCAATAATATACATTCATATGTACATAATCAAATGAAAACCTTCGAGGTATTTCAGATAGCTTGATTTTTCTTCTCATCTTTTCATAGTAGGACTATCAACTGAATATTTGATAGAAGATTCCTCAATTATACACTCATCATATCTCCCATGTAGCAACATATCCTCCGAAATTCATTTTTCAATTTAAAATCAAGATATGTCCTCCCTCTCAACTAGAAAGCTTCTCTTCATCCAGACTCCCTCTTAATCTTAGGGATATCTCTTCTATTCAAGCTTCTTCTTAATTAAGGGAGATCAACTTCTTCTTTACATCATTGGAGAATCATCCAAGTTATCATTGTTCCCATCATGCTTGTGACATCAATTAGCATCTTCACCATATTGAAAATTATGTACCTGCACAACTTAAATAGAAAGTACAACCAAATTTATAGGAGCATGAAGTTAGCCATATCAAAATACAGAAGCTTTTAAACTTTAAAAATATCAGATACCAAAACTCAATTACAAACAAGAGACATATACTCTTCATCATCAAGCTAAATAATTTATCATAAACCATAGACTACTTCATAACACTTTTCATTCCATCTAGGGTTTCAATGTTTCATCCAAGGTTATGGCATACCTTTCATATAGAAAACCCTAGAAACAATTCACACAAATATAGATCTACAAGGCATCTTAAAAACCTTTAAAAATTCATATGTTAGGTTTCTCACTAGGGATTCATACAAATCCTAGATTTCACACAACATAATCAATCAAGGTCAATCTCATCTTTGTCATTAACCGGATAAGCTTCTACTAGGGTAAGTTCCATCCCCTCAATTTTCAATCAACCATCAATCAATCACTAACACGACTAGCTACCACTAGGGTTAGTTTCAAACCTTCGATTTCGGATCAATCATCAATCCATCCAAAATTCAAATTTCAACAATCTCAAATTATCATATAGTCATCATACATCAAAGATTTCTACTTTGACTAAGGTTCAACTCCAAAACCCTAGAATTCAATTTTCATAATTTCAACAGTCTTACACAAATCTCAAATTATCATAGTTCAGAGATTTTACTTTGACTAAGATTCAACTCCAAAAACCTTAGAGTTCCATATTCACAGGCTCAACAATCATTAAATACGTTGATCCCATATTGTTATGTTACACACACTAGACACCATAACTTCCCTAGGTTTTAGCTACAAAAAACAAGATTTCCAAATATCATCATCCTAGAATCTCAGACAAGGACTTCCATTAAATCCTAAAACTTATGACCATCAATGAATAGGTCAACACACATATCAAGGAATTCATAATCAAACATAAGCATATCATATGTCCAACCACATTAATACAATTGACCTAGACCAAGCTAAGGTTTCAATCAAAAGGACATATCTATAAATATGCCTATATTTCATCATCATGCAAATACATTTCATATCATGTGTTAGTCAAACTTATCTTCACATTAATATCAAATAAGAGTTAGACACACAATAATCTTGATTGCACTAGGTTTTGATCAAACAAACACACACATACCAAGGAAAACATTTGTAAGACAATAAAAGGAAATTTCTTACACATTCCACCAAACCCTAATGGGCTAGGGTTTCAATGTAGAAACATAGAAAAGCCAACAATCACTAATACTACAAAGGTTCGAGATTTTAGACCCCATCACTCAACCCTACCAAGTTAGGTTTTCCCAATCATACCAAAATCCCAAACATGAAATAATCAATAAGAACTTCAAATAGCATTTCACAATCACCCTAAGTGGTTTAGGGTTTTCAGATACCCACATTAACATACCCATCGGTTAGGGTTCTTCTAGAACCTGTCAACGGTTCTACATAGTCATTCAATAATATGAGAGGATGGGTAGAGTTATCAAGATATGAATCACCTAAAATAAGAATCACTATGATTCAATATAGCTAAACAAAAAAAGGTTAGTAATAGATCATCAAATGAATAATCCTTTCAATCACTAAATTCAAAGCATACCTTTGTTTCTTGACAAACCTTGTTGCAAGTGTATCTTGTAGAGTATGGAGTATGGAGTAATTACTTTTTTTTTAAGATGGTATCTTGTGTTCTTCAAACTGAATACTTCTTGTAGACACCTCAGATCATAGGCAGCTAATATGAAACATCTTTCCTTCAATAAGTTGTAGATCGGATGAACTACTTCAGTATATATATCATTGCTTCTATATTATCATGTATCAATCATAATGAGCCTGAATTATTCTTCATGATTGCGAGTTTACTCTATATCTAAAGATGTTTTGACACCGAGTACTTTGCACAAGCACTGAACTGCCTTGCTGAGGTTTATCACTGAGGTTATGCCGAGATCTCCGATAATAATGGTATCGAAAATCTGACTGAAAGATCACCAAGAATGTGGCGCTGTGGTGATCCTTCAACACTAAAATAAGGTAGCAACGAGACTGTGATGGAACCAAAGACAATAACCCATATATTTTTTCATTGTAAAGATACCTAAAATAAGTCTATGAAAACTTTATCCAAACTGTTATGAGGTCACTGAAATGTTCCATAGAGGCCACCAAAATTGTCTCTGTTGTTTTTCACTATTACTTATATACAGTTTATAGTGAAGTCACTCCTTTGATGTATTGAGTATTCTTAGAAATGATCTAACTTATTTCTCCTTCATTCTTTAATATGCTCATTGTAATTTTATTAGCCCATAAGTACCCTTCTTCAAAGTGACTTTACCATGACCATAGCTCTGATACCATGTTGGAAAATCAATAGAGGTGGTAGTTAAAACAATTTTCTTTTATTATGACATTAACTTATGATTGTTTAATTATTAATGTTAGATTTATTAATTATCCTTTCGTGTCATTAAGATTAATTCCAAACAACAAAAGAAGAGAGCACAAGATATAGGCACACTGCCAAGGAAAAACCCTCCTCGAGGGGAAAACCCAGTCATAAGTTCTTCCTTCAATAGATTCAAAGACGAGATGACCAAGAACCTTGCATTCGAGACTACCTCCATCAAGTCACCCTTATTTTTTTCACTGTGTTACCATCAAATACATAATCATTGCAATATCTCTGAGGGATAGACTTTAATTTTGTGGTGGCACAAGCCCACCATGTCGCAGTTACTCCAAGGCACCGAATTGTGGTAGACTGAAAAATTTGCATCCCTTAGCTGTGAGGGAAACGAGGATATGTCTCATAGAGACTTGAACTCCTCACTGTAATCAGTATCGAAACTCCCTTTGAGATATCACAAAAAATCCCACTGAGATATATCGAAAAACCTCTCTCTCATCACTGAAATTTCGCTATGATTGCGAGCTCTGAAGTTGGTGAAATTTGAAGATCCTAGGAAGGTAGATATAGTGGTTTTTCCATCCTAAAATGAGCTTCCATGTAATACGAAGAGATGTGTCCTTTAATTGAGATGACATGAGTTCTTTTTATTATAATTTTCTTGAGGTCGACTTGAAGACTTTGATGAATATTTTCTTGAGGACATTGAAAAAGTTGAGAAGAATACTTTGCAAAAGGAGATGACTTGATGGAGGAGTCAAACAATAAATGACTTTGACAAGTAACCTAAAACCTAGAATGGAGTATTGAACTAATACAAATGACCCAAGCATGAAACCCATGCTTTCATAAGTCAATTTCAATAATAATAAAATTCCTTTTGACATATATATTACATTTTGACTCAAGTACATTATTGAAGAATGAACATAGTACATTTTCCAACATGTATCTTGTGAATAAATGACCAGATATATGCTATGCAATCAACCAGCTAAGCCAAGCTATGAGCAGGCCAACTAAACTATTTTGGAGGTTAGCTAAGCATGTTATACAATACCTCAAAGGCACTATGTAATTTGGAATTTGGTATAGACAGACAGAGGAAGTGAAGCTATATGGATTCACAGATGCAGATTGGGCGAGGTATACATAAGAATAGAAGAGTATATTAGGTGAAATTTTTAGTTTTGGGTCTGAAGCAGTTTCTTGGTACAATAGGAAGAAAATATCCATGGCACTCAGATCGATAGAAGCATAATATCTGTGGCACTCAACTCGAGTGAATTTAGCAGGCCAAAATCTGAGGCACAATTGATCATTGGACTCAAGAAGATCACAATGCTACCAGGCGAGACCCTGTGGGAATTGGATCAAAGACCTAAGTGCACAATTCATGAAGTGAACATGACATTAATAGATGGGCAACATCACGAATGGTTCGTAGCATCACTAACGCTGCATCTACAGAACATGTTGTCGCAATAAAGGCTAACCACTTAGGCTGAGGCTTTGGAGATCGTGATGAGATTGCATGAGACTCCAATACAAGATCCTAACCTGGTAGTTTAGAAGATTCACACGCAGTTGAAAAAATTGTGCCTGGAGATGCAAAGTTTGAAACATGATAGAACAACCCACCCAGAGATGTGTGATGAGGTATGGTGCATAAAATGTAAGGGCCAGGGGCACGACAAGGACCACTGCACAGTATTCGCAAATTACCTTGCAGGAGGAGGGCCAATGCCACTAAGACTGGAGGCACAAGAAAGACCAAGCGTGACACCTGCACTATGGTGTGCAATTTGTAATATAGGAGGAAATAATGCTATAGATAACCGCCTTCTATTACAGAAGTATACGCAGAATTCACAATAGTTGTTCTGTAATTTTTGCAGGTCAGTAGGACATGATGAGCGCACCTGTAGAAGTTATGAGCTAATGATGGATCGAACTCCTACCTACAAAGTTCAGGCCGAAACACGGCCCCACAATCAAAACACAAGAATGTGGCGCATCGTATTTTAGGGGTGCGGACGAGGCTGAGGTGGAGGGGGGCCAGGAAGAGGTCGTAGACAACTGATATGTTACAATTGTGGAGGGCCAGGGCATTATGCCTGCGATTGTATGAATCCAATGCGATCATCATGCTTGTATTGTATGTTGTTTGACCGTGAGACGAAGGATTTTCCCACACTGATAGCGAGGTTGTGCGATAAAGGAGCACTCCAGCCTCCCCCGACTCAGAACTTGCAAATGATGAGGTCTGAGCCACGCGAGGAAGACCCTAATGTAAATATCGTGCTCCGGAGTGGTATTACGACAGGGGATGACAAAGGCAAGCAACCTGAAGAAAGTACCTGGGTTCGCAAGGCTCCAATGAAGGAACTGAAATTTCATTTGGACCGCGCTAAGAAGACCTTCATGGAAGCCAAGAGGAGCTTCGCTGATGCCTCCACTTCAGGAAGTAAAGACAGACTGGAGCTAGAAATGGACCCATTGATGCTCACTACATTCTTGGAGACATGCATGAAGCTGCTGCATGACAGCAAGGCTGTAAAGGGGCTATAAGAACTCATAACTAGATGCGCTGGGACCGCGCCAGGAGAACCGCGTGTAGTCCGGAAGCTCGGGAAGCACACGACGTGAACAGGAAGGGAGATGATATTGAACGCACTGATCGGGGAATATGGGATGGACCAAGTGATTCTTGGATCTAGGATCAGACGCAAACGTCTTACCAAGACAGACATGGAAGCGCATGAGGCCTGCGCTGCAATGATATCCTATTGAACTGCAGATGGTGAACCAGCAAAAGATCCTACCTATGGGGAGATTGCAGGGGATCACAATAGATATCGAAGGAGAAAGCGCGCTAGAATATTTCGAAGTGATATAGATTGTTCATGAAAACAATCCCTACCCTGCGCTATTGGGAATAGATTGGGCCACTGACATGAATGGAGTGATAAATATAAAGAAGTGCAAGATGATCTTTGAGAAAATGTCTCTATGCGTGGTGGTACCTTTAGACCTTGCAGAGGGATCACGCTACATGGAGACGATGTGTGACTACGATAGCGACGATGACTTGGAATTCATCTACAAGATAACCATGTGCGAGCAGGACTGGGTAAATCTAATTGCGGATGTCCGAATCTCATGGGAGCGCGAAAGCTCCTGCACATCCGATTCTGACGATGGGATAGAACGATGGTAGAACTAGTTACACGAGGTAACCAAACTCAACTGTAACATGATGACAAGTTCGTTGCACTGTGTAGCAAGAGAGGCAAGAGATATACCTATGTATGATGGGTTAAGCGAGGTGGATGAATTCCTGACAAAATTTGGAAAAGAAGTGCTGGAACAGCAACGTTTCAACACTCTGAAGTGGGTGCTGCACACTACACCTGCGAGGTGATGGGGTATGCACCAAAGAGGTTTTGAGGGCTGGCGTGACTACTAAAGGATGATGCGCATACGGTTTGTGAAGCCTTTGTCGAACAAACCAACCCGCACACCCCCTATCTAGGTGGATACAGGCATATGGTGCGAAACCTGCATGAATGCACACCGTCCTCACGGTAGGGGAGCCGATTAGTAAGAAGGAGTGGGTAAGGCAATGGCACGAACAACCTCTTTGGTTGGGACCACAAAGTATAGAAAGACCAAGTGCATAAAAGAATTTCCACACAGAAGCTGTTAACAAAGTATGCGAAGCGCTGAACAAGGTCCTTAATGTGAAACGGACTGATTGGGACCTACGTGTACCAGCGGTTCTCTGGGCTTATAGGACCGGGTGCAAAAACCTGATCACGTAGGCATTGCTAAGCCTGGAGTATGAAGCGACTGTAGTAAGCCCTATAGTACTTGGAGAGCTTAGATCGTGCATGATGGCACTGGTAGATACAACGGTTCGTGGAACCTTGGAAGCAGAAATCCAATAGTGAAATTTTAGACTCCAAGGACTTGAAGAAGAAAGGGTACAATTAAGGAAGAAAAGCACTCTGGTAGACGCGGAAGTCAAGAAGTTGGAGGACGAGATAAAATAAGATTTTCTCAGCAAAAATATCACAGTGATAAGGTAGGATGTGTACAATCGCGATGATAGGTTTAAGGCCTATCGTTGCGAATTGATTAGTCTGATGCCTTGGCTTGGACTGCACATTGCTAAGTGTATTGACCAGGGTAGCGTGTTGCAGATGGTAGAGTGCACGATGCCGACCGTAACAATAAAAGGTGGGTATTCTCTAGGAAACATGATGAATGACAGGATGAAACTTCACATGGGTGTTGCAACCACCTGACTAGCCAAAGGAAGTACAATCTTAGCGCCCCAGGCAATTGAAAGGGAGCACAGGACTATAAACTATTCTGCCCAGGAGTTACGCGCAGAAGCAAAGAGTCGCAATGTCCGTGACTGTGCATGGGGGGCTGCACTACCACAGGGGCTGGACAGAAAGTGACTGTTGAAGTCACTATTCATGAGGGGATGCTTGACTTGAGACCAAATGGAGCAGGCGACAAGCATTTAAGATGCGAATTATGGGCAAGATTTGGGAAAATCTACCACCAAGGGAGCATTAATGAATTAGATTTGGGGGGAGCGGTTGAATTCAAATTCAAAAAGCACTATAAATTACAAAGGGCTTCCCAACAAAAAACACTTGGTTAGCTGCGAATTGAGCTATTGACTAGAGCCTTGATTGTTGTGTGTTGAGTGTTGATTGAGCCCCTGAGTTTGTGAGTGCTAGATTTTTGGATGGACACGATAGCAACAACTGAGGATGCTATGGACATAATAGAACCGACCTCCGAAGAGGCCGCATAGGCCCTGACTGTGGGGGATGCTCTGGAAGGTGCTGGGATTGTGGCAGAAATCCCGAAATCACCGCGCATGCCAAGACCCAAGAAGGAAAAACAAGCGATGGTTCCTGTACGTGTGTCCCTGCGGAACCTGCTGTGCACCAAGCTGTCAATGGCAGACAAAGGGAAAACCGTCACCATAGAGACTGATGAAGAAGAAGAAGACCTGGTGGACCTAATTATCGAAGAGGACGAGGACGAAGGCATGGAGAAGTAAACTAAGCCTGTGCACCCCCCGACAAAGCTGCCTGCCTATGTGCCCCCATGGAAATAAAAGGCTAGAGTGCCCAAGGACCTTGATGAGACCAAGAGCTTGATCCAGACCCCGCTCCTCCCAAACAATATTATTTTTGAGGCCACGCACCTGGGACGAGTGCCGAGCTTAAAATTCAAAGATTGGGACCCTAGCGACCATGAGAAGTTCCCTCACCTTGTGACCTTGCACCTCATGAATCCCAAGCAGAACACACCGTGGGGGTTACAGAATTAGTGCCACGAAAGTGTTTGTGCGGAGTGGAAAGGGCTGGGATACTGAACCTACTCTGGGTGTCGCATTTCCACCGTGCCCCAATAACCATTTTTGTCATCAGGAAACTACTCTACCTAGTGCATGATGGGTGTTTGTAGCTGGAGGAGCCCATCCCCATCACGACAGACTTGATTCACCACATTTCCCAGCTTCCATGCAAAGGAGAGGACCCTGCGGACATCTCGGAAAGGAAAAGCAGTGACTTGGCCATCACAGAGGCCATGAAGAAAAGGTGCAAGTTGGCAAAGAAGAAGAGGGGCTACACCATATCCAACATCAGTGACAAACCAGTGAAAGTGGCAACCCAAATACTGGCCGGTAAGGTTATGTGCAAGTTTTGCGTAGACGAGGTACCCACACCAGTGGTAGCACTGGTTGAATATTGCGTGGACAAGGTCCAATTTAACTGGTCCGAGTTCCTCTGCAAGGAGTTTTTAGTGAATTTCCACGAAGCTCAGGAACAGGGCAAAACATTCCACTATGCATGGCTTCTGCTGTCCATAGTGCTCGTGGCAGGGGAATTATCGCAGGATAGTTAATTGCCCATGATTGACAGAGATATGCTGGAGGTCGTGAAGTACGCTTTGCTCTGGGCTACAAAGGATGCCACTAGAATCCGTGACAGTAAAATATTCTAGGTGTTCTTGGAGATGAACCTTAGAATGGGGATCAACCGAAAGCCACGGTTGTCGCCCACTGTCTATAATAGCCTTCAGAGTTTTGCGGAATTTAAAGCAGACATCCATAGCATTTACATTAGAGCACGCAAGGACCCAACCAAACAATGGAGGAAACTACCCTTTGTAGCCATAGACGATGTCATCTTTAACATCTTGGAGACATGGCCACCGGAGTGGCGTGCTCCAGACATCGCAGATATAGAGAAGTTAGTGGCACAAAGAAAGAAAGACAAGGCCAAGTTGCGCATCGCATAGTTGACAGAAAAGATAAGGAAGGAGAGAGCAGCAACAGAAGTGCAGGCGGTGCAAGACGTTGCACAGACAACAATTGAGCAGGAAAAGGCCACAACAGCAGTAGAAACAGCACAGGAGGCAACCATGAAGGTGCGCGAGGGCCAAATGTCACCTTCGCATGGGCAGGAAGTAGAGGAAGAAGAGGGAGGCGTAGACCAACAAACCGCGTCCACACAATGGAAGCGTTAGCACCCAGCTGAGCAGATAGGGCCGCGTAAGAAGTTTAAGGCATCGAAGTTGTCTATTGACCTAATCACCCTAACAGAGGGTGATCTGCACGACATCGGTGAGACCGTGTGTGATGTAACCTTCGAGGCCCTCCAAAATTTCATGTAGGAGAACCAGATTGTGTTGGGGGCCCTCAGAGCACAGTTGCAGGAATTACAGGTGCACCCTCCTCAAGCTAGTATCCTTTTGATTAGCCTCACAGTCGGAACAACGACAACGGAACAAGTGTTGTGCACGCAGATGACGAATACCATAGTGCTGCAGGAAGGGGCACTAGTGACAACAAATGAGGCCGACAGGTCTACGGTCAGCGCGTTAAAGGGTCTTGGTATCAATATGGTTGCACTCCAGTGAGAGACCTTATATGCTTTGTAGGATGGGATAACCGCAGAGCTATGAGCTAGGGAGATCCGAACACTGCAAGTCCTCAACGAGTAGAAAATCAATATGGAACAATTGAGCTTGCAGTGCGATGAAGTGGTGTTGCAGAATCAACAGCTGGTATAGGTAATAAACGAAGCTTTCCAAATCGTCCTAGAGCTAGCCATCCCAATAGACATACTAGCGGAGGTGCACATCCATAGGTTAGCATCAGGGGTGCGTGAGTCGCGGAAGGAAATGAAAAAGGTTCAGTTCGAGCTGAACCTTTAGATTGCCAAACTGTGGTTAAAGGTGCAGCCGTCCACCCCTCCGGAAGTCAGAGAACAACGCGATAGCGCTATCACAGTGGGATTGGATGAAATTGTTAGTGCAGTGTGAGACTGCACTAGCATGTTGGAAGAATCCTTTAAGGTCCTCACAAATCTGTAGGAGGACCCCAACATCTAGTGCTTAGAGATAGAGGTGTGAGAACTCCAACAGCAGTATGACAATGTCAAAGGAACTACGTAGATGGTGGCCCTCACTCAGAGGCTCGCATGGATGCAATAGGCTAAAGTGCTGAAAGAGCAGGTGGATGCGGCACGACACAAGGAAGCAGTGCTAAGGGTGCACCTTCAGCCTTGGATTGACAAGGCCTTCACCATCACAGCAGAAATTGATGGCAAGCTCACACACATGCAGGGGATGCACACACTGATGCATAGAAGCACTTCCGACATAGAGATCTCAAAACAATGTATGCAACAGATCCAACAAGCAGCAACTTAGTGCGCTATTGACCTGGCCACAGTTTGAGAACAGTTGGAAGGACTCCGCGCAAAGATCTCCGTGCTGACAGAGTGACTCAAGGGTGAGTCACGATGTTTGTGATGGGGGCCTGTTGGGCATGGAATCCACCCAAGGCATGTTTTGGGGCTTAAAGCCCAAGTTTTGACCGAATCTTTTTGTAAAAGCTCTGTGAATTGCGGGCGTGGGGCGCGAAAGTATAATAGAGTCATAGGGTTGTCCACCCTAGTTTTTGTAATGTAATGTTAGCTGGATAGACCTACCCATGGTCCACGGACCATGGGATTGTATAAATAGAGCAAGGCTCTAAGTGTTGAAAATAACCAATGAACTAAGAAACGAATAGAAGAAAAGAATGAGAAATTTAAGTGATTGAGTCAAAGTGTAAAGTGTGTCTTGGTTCATAGAGTAGGAGAAGGCTCTGCAGCTAAGTGCACAGAGGCCTAGTAGTCCACAGCTGAGTGCGCAGACCCCTGCGGCTGAGTGCGCAGGACAGGTCGAGTCTATAACCATTGGGGGAATCAATAAAGAGAAGTTTTTCTATAATTCTGTAAATATTTTCTTGGTTTAATGCATGATTGGATATAATTTGCAAGTATACTATTTATTTACTGCGCGATCGTGTATGAATGTTTTGTATTGCTAATTATAACTTAAGACATTCAAGTATGTGAAGGTAACTAATTAACATTGGAAGATAAGTCAAATCTCGGGTAATAGCATAGAGTGCGGCACAACCCCTAGTTAGGGCTGCGCAAAGGCAGTGTAGCAAGATGTGAGGAACGGGAAGCGCACGAAGGGACCTATGTGCAGGAACAAACAGAGAACCAGTCGTACCTATCAAACATCTAAAGGGTGTGAAAACCTGGTTCTAGCACCCTCCCATACTACTTTTGGTGAGACCTCAGTCCGTGTTCCACGAACTTTTGCCGAAAGGGCCAGTGGTATAGGGATTTGTTTGGTTAATCAACTTCGAACCTCGGTCAGTCCCCAACAAGCCAACAGGTGTAATATTAGTTGTAGACTATTATCATGTGTACAGGTGGTGCATGTAGTTAGAGGAAGGACTTAGAGGAATTTCGTAATCTAATTGAGGGAATTTCCTAAATAATAGGGGCTAATTTCCTCAAGGAACATTGCAAGGAAATATGAGCTTAGAGGGCTTGAAAATTGACTTTTTCTGGCTAGATTCAGTTAGTTAGGAAGAGAGATAGACTTTACACTTGAAGGTTGTGCTTAGGCTTGTCAAGCAAGCATATGTATTCATCTCTATTATTTGATTAATGCAAATACCAGATAGGAAGGGGTTTTTGAGCAGTTGCTTTCCCCTAGATAAATATTTGTGCATGTGTGATGTTTCCTTTCACATGTCTATTATTTGTGTTTTAGATTGTGAATTAATATATGTAGAGTAGTAGAGTAGCTTCGAGTTTTGTGATTTAGTAAATTTCATGAGTACTTTCGAATCTGTAGCCTAATTTCTACAAGTTGTGCGGAGGAAGCATGTGTGGAGGTGGCAGTGCAGTGGAAGCATATTTGGAGGAAGATGTGCAGAGGAAGGATGTGCGGAGGAAGCTTGTGTAGAGGAAGCTATGCGGAGGTGGTTGTGCAGAGGAAGAATATGTGGAGGAAATGCGTGTAGAGGAATCATGTGCGGAGGAAGTTGTCTAGAGGAAGCATGTGTGGAGATGGAAATGTGGGAAAAATAAGGACCTCGTTGAAAGATGCTTGACTTTAATCAATTAATTAGCAGCGGAGGCAAGGACTATGCTAATGTTGTGTTGCAACTATTACCCTTGTTCTTTTTCTTATGGTTTTTGCGAAAAAAATTGATTGAATTTCTCAAATTCATATAATGTTAGCTTGTAATATGATGTTTTCAAATTATAATTTTTGAATTTATTTAAAATATTTATTATAATTTTCTATTATTTAATTAAAATAAAATATATAAGAAAATGAAATGTGTTTAAATTAAACTTTTTTTGAGATTTTAATTAAAATTATCTTTATTAAAGAAATTTGGTTTTTCTTAATAATAAATAAATTTAGATTTAAATAGTTTTTATATATGTGTGTAATATTTAAATTCCACAAATTATAGATATACATACATTACTAAAATATTTTAAATGTGATATTTTTAAAATTTTCAATTAGTAGTTTAACTTTTTTTAATGTATATAAATGTAAGTAAAATTGATAATGAGATTTTTATTTAATATGGAGATTGAAATATTTATTCATAACTCAAACATTTTAAAATATATATTTTTAATTGTAATTTATAGTTTTCTTATTATAAATAAAGGAATTATGCATCTCTCTCATATTGATAAGTGAAAAACATTTACTTTTTTTTTTTGAAGAGGTTGTGGATCCTTTCATTATTCATAAAAAATCACATATGGACTGGATTTCCAAAGGACTACCAAAATCCAGAGATTCTTTATATAAGGTTTGGATGAGACTAGAAAGCTACCTACCAATAATAGGAACTAAGTATGACAATCATTACTACATAGAAAACTCCTTGAAGATTAAAGAATTTAATTGAGGAAATGCCATTGACATTGGCATGATTTTCCCTGAGTTGACTAATTGTTTAATGTCTACTTGGATCAATGTTTTAATCATTATATTTCCTCAATACCACCTTGAAATAATTAATGTGAACCCAAAGATAGGACTTTGAAGAACCTGATCCAATTGAGTCTTCTTCCTTGCATTAGAGACATGCCTTGCAAAGTATCTTAGTGTGATGAATTATCATGTCCTTCATAAAGTTTTCCATTCCATTCTTTCGCAAGGGTTGTCAGTCATGGATCATCCAGATCCATAGCTTTTAGGATGGATTGTGATTCATCTTGTGCTTCAAACTCTTCTAATAGGGAGCGAACCTGTACCTATAATGATCAATATTTCTATCACTCTTATAGAAACTTTTGCATGGGCTTTAGATGATTCAGTAAGGGATTGTGGGTTTTTCCTTCTATTGGTTGTAGACTTGATTGATTTTTATCTTCCTCTGAAGGCTTCTTTAGAGAGGAGATACACTCGAACCTATTTCCAAATCTAGGGATCTAGTCACAATTTTAGGCATCCTAAGGACTCAGATTTCTTCTTCTTTGGGGTATCGTCCCAAATCATCTTGCTTAATTTGAGAGGGGTGTTCTTCTAATGATTCCCTTTCATTCATTAGAAAATACCCAATAAGATACATATATTCATGAAAATGTTTTTCATTTAAAGGGGACATGTTTATAACCTAGAGGTTTCTTTCAAAGAATGTCCTCATAATAAATATCTATTGAAGATAGAAGAGGAATGGAGATATTCATATAAACATAGATCGAATCCTATAGTGTATATCCCCCACTCTTAGTAGCCTTAAATACCTCAACAAAGTTTCTAATGGCATTTCATATGGCTTCAAGGGTTTCATCCTCCCAATATTCCTTTGGAAAAGAAAAGTGTTGAACCCACATAGGGGAAGCAAGGAAGCCTTCCTTCTCCAGATTATACTGCTCCTTCCAAAATTGTATGAAGAGCCATGCATTATTAGAAAAATAAAAACCTCCAAAAACATTCCATGTATCTTCCAATCTAGAGAAAATGAATGTAAATACTTTTTTTTCCCCTAGCTTGAGTTCTATTTGACCCTAGAGGTTCCATTTATTTTTTATCCACCTAATAAAATACTTTTGAAAGGCCCATAATTTGAGGAACTTGCATATTAGAGCATGATCTTGCATATGTTGCATATATTTTCCAATCTTGTTGGGTTTAACCTCATATATTGGATCTTGCACCACTTTTGATAGGAAATGTCCTAGATTTCTAGCTTTTTGGGATGCACCTAGAGGAAGTTTCTCTAAGAAACTAGAAACTCCACTTCACCTTTCTTCTTTATGAAAAGGATATTGAAGATGAGGATATTGAAAGGGAATACCAATAGATCTATAATCTTTATGAACTCTCAAAACAATCTTACTCAAGGAGGGGGTAAAGCCCCCTCTCATAGAGTTGATCATGCACAACTAGGTAGAAGAAACCCTAAATTTTGTTCAATTTGTTCATCTAAAGTGAAAAACACCTATTAATTAAATAGGAATTTTTTTTTTCAATTACCTTAAATTATATAAAATTGAGATATAATTACTTTATTTAAAGTAGAGTTTGAAATATTTTATTTACATTTGATTTTTTTTAGTAAATGTTGTATGTCAACTTCATGTTGAGTGTGGAAAAAATAACATGTATCTTTGATAGAGAGGTTACAATAAGAATTGTTTTACTTTCTATATATAAAAAGAGAAATGATATTAAAATAAATTTTACTTATATATATATATATATATATATATATATATATATATATATATATATATATACCATGGGTTAACTTCACATTATATATTATATATTTCCTTAAAATAAAAGGAACTTACTAATTTTTCAAAATTCTCTCTCTCTCTCTCTCTCTCTCTCTATATATATATATATATATATATATATATATATATATATAATAGTTTATTTAAAACTATTTTACTTAAAATGGATATTGAAATGTCTTATTTATATTCAATGTTGATTTTTTAATCATTAAGCTTCCAATAGCGTAGTGAATATGGAAAATGAGGTAAAATGGATGGAAAACATGATTTTTGATGGTGCATTTACTAATCTTGTGTAAATGTCAAAAGTGAATTTTTTTTGTTGATAATAAGTTTCCCCTTTATGTGTGAGGTTATTTGGAAATTTCATGATCAAAATAAATCACAATTTTCCTTTTACCATGCTCTAAGGGGACCAATAAGGGAGATAATTGTTCAAGGAAGGAGTATGAACCATGATAGAGCTATAAAGTACCATTTACCAAGAAAAAAATAAAAAGATAATATGTGTAAAATATCTCAATAAGGATGACGTAGGAATAAATATATTCATTAATATATATCATTACAATGATACAATGTCGCACTTGCCATAAAAGGGGTTAGGAAGGTGAGAGAAAATGAGGTCTCAATATGATATAGTATGACATTGGAAAAAAGGATCTAAAGTACATTACAATGACATAAATAGTCCTACATACATATGCTTAGAATAAAAGGGCCAAGTCTAATATATATGTATAATGACTACAACTAACCTATGTGTATAGCAGGGAAAATTTTAAGAAGCCCCCCTAAATCTACATGTATAATAAATGGGCGAATCTCCATGGTATATAGGAAAAATGGAAGGCGATTTTATCAATAATATGATATGTATATATAATTTTTTGGCGAATCTCTCACCAAGCATGGCTAATATTTTACTCAATTATAAAATCTTGTGTTTATTCAATACACAAATGAAATCATTGCATTTCTTTAAAATATCTTTTGAAATCAAAATTACCGATATTTGATACCTTTCGGGGGTTAGTAGATCCAGAGTAAAGATGGATCTATGTTGGTTTAATTCCCCCATTTAAATAGGCTACATTCCAGGTGAATACCAAGGGTCAATACCATGTGCCATTTTGGTGAATACCATGGGTCAATACCATGTGCCATTTTTATTTTTATTAATACTAATATTAGGGTTAATAATGTTTTTTTGCATGGTATTAATAACAATCTAGTCCATGGTATTTGTCCCATAGTATTTTGCCCATAGGTTTCACCTAAATATAACGCATTTTTTGAGTGTTCGTAAATATAAGGTGACTTATGGAGTAAATATAAAAAAATGTTTTATTTGTTTACCATACCTCTCGTTTATTTATATTTTTATTAATATACCATACCTCTTTTACAAATATGGTATTTGGCCCATAGGATTCACTTAAATAAAACCTCTTTCTTGAGCCTTCATAAATAGAACGAGGGTTATGGACTAAATATAAAAAGAGGTTTTATTTATTTACCATGCGTCTAGTTTATTTATATTTTTATTTATTTACCATACCTTTTGAGTAAGCATAAAAAAACGTTTTATTTATTTACCATACCTCCACTTTACTTATATTTTTATTTGTTTACACATTTGCATGTATATAAGGTGACTTATGGAGTAAATATAAAAATTTATTTATTTATTTACCATACTTCTCATTTATTTATATTTTTATTAATTTACCATACCTCTTTTATAAATATGGTATTTGGGCCTTTGGCCCATAGGATTCACTTAAATAAAACCTATTCTTGAAAATGGGCGAATGGATTCACTTAAACAAAACCTATTCTTGAAAATGGGCGAATGGAAGGTTGTAACTCCTAATTTCAAGGGCTAAATTTACCTTTTTTACCCTCTCCCTTAAAAGAAGGTGGGCTATTTGAGGTGATTTGTAAAAGTGTACTATGATACAAAATAATCGCCCACTAAAAATTTAAAACCCCTTAATTTCGCCAAAGGGCGAACATTCGCCCCTAAAATCACCCCTGGTGTATAGGAAATGATGTGAACCCTAGGCGGAAGGGGAAGGAAACAACAATAGATGCCTTGCAAGTTAGTTTAGGGGATCCAACAATATGCAATGAGTTAGCATGAGGGAAGCTCAAACTAAAGGATTTCATAATGGTGGAATTGAGTTGATCAACTCCAAGGAGTTGCAAATAATGATGAATCGCTAGAATATATATGAATCTCAAAAGTGTGAAAATAAGCTAGACTTAGGCACATGAGATTATACCAAGTTCGACAACAATTGGGTCTATCTTAACTTTTACCATGATAACATGCAAAATAGGAGGATGGGAACTAGGTTACATAGGAAAACCCCCTAGAATGAAGGTTCTAGTGTTGATAGATGAAAATTTTCCAATAAGTAAAAGTAGGAGGAACTCCCTAGGCATAACATCTAATGTACAACATGTACATTTATATCTCTAGAATAAAACACTAAGGATACAACTTGTGGGGGGTACCTAAAAGGAAGGTTGTTGCGACCTTCTCCCACATTTACCCATTTCTCCAAGCTCACCAGGGTAAACATGAGACGAGTGTCACTATGATATGACTCAACCTCCAAGATCTAGTTATGGAAGTGGGGTCGATACACCGACAAGTTATAGACATCCCTCAAGGACTATAGACTACTCAGGAGCCTGTAAACCACTCCAAATGATTAATCCATGAGTTGGATATCTTTTCAGTAAGGAGACTCCCCAACCACACCTAGACCATAGCACCAGTGCAGTTATGGGTTCCCAACCGCATGCGTATACCTACTTCCATATGGTTATGACCCAAAAACTCCAGTTTTGTGCTAGTGGTTCCATGATTTGAACCATTTTTTCAGGAAAGCCTCTAGACCACTACCCAGAACTGCTTGTAACCTTACATAAACATAAATAAAATTATGATTAGGCTAACCATTCAAAACTTAAACAGTATCTTGACTAGAATAATCCTAGTACACAATAGACATTTTGTCAAACATATGGTGAACATATAAGTTATAGCTCATGAATGCATATTTGATCATAAAATTTTGAACTTCATCTGAGAAACACCAAGAAGGTCCAATTCCCTCTCAAGTAGTTGCAACAACACTTGTTAGCCCATGCCTTCATCAACCATTCAATAAACTATCAATTCATGAACAAGAGCCATAGCTAGAGCACATAATAGAACCATGCTTATAACCAACATATAACCATAACAGAAACCATGACAAATCAATAATAATGTCAAGTATTAATGAAAAATACATGTGCTCATAATCATAATGAGGAAAATTACTTGTATTAACAAATGCAAAATCCAAATCCAAGTGAATTCTCCTTCCTTTGATTGCTTTCCTTTTCTCCAAATCCAAGTGGCTAAAGTGTTCCAAGAATTCTCTAAGTGTGCAAGAGTGTATGAGAGAGAGAGAATGAAAGAAGAGAGCCAAAACTAAATTGAAAAAAACTGTGAATTGTTTCTCTGCTGCCTTTTATCATTGATGTCTCCTTTTTCCTTCATTTCCAATAATTTTACTCTAATTTCCCTTTGTTTCAAATTTGTGTCTCTTCACCTTCATTTTCTCCTATTTTCCTTTATTTCATAATTAATACCATTTATTTCCTCTTTTCCTTTGCCAATGCCTTTGCCAATTTCCATAGTCATTATTGAACCACAAGTGATGCCCACTAAAGTTTTTTCCCAATATTCAACTTGGAATCCTATGACCTCGATCTTACTTTTCCTTTATTATCCTTTATTACATGAAACTTTAACCGAGGTCTTTTACAAATACAACCTTGAATCATTTGTCCCATGATAATTTTTGAGAAAAAAAAAACAAATTATTTGGTTCCTCAACTTCGTGATAGTAGCTTTCAATCGTGGTAAGCATGGACACTTATTGGTAGCATGTTTGTCACTTCATATTACACATTTCTTAATTTGGTCCAACAAAAACAACTTCAATGGGAGCTTCCTTCTACACTTTGAACGAAAAATTGAAAAAGATAACTTCTCCTCCCCTTTATTTTTGATGATATGTGATTTATCTAATTATAAGCCTAATGAACTGAATATATCAATTTTAAAATATTTTAACATATTCCCAATTTCAGGCCTTGTAGCCTTATTTATAGTAGCTTATCCAACTCTTTTCAATACATCTTTGGATCCTCTACCATCTTTTTAATTTCCCTTATAATATCTTCAACATAGCTCAACGATGACATCATAGGATTGTTGAGAGACATATCCTCCACCCACCAGATTGAGAAGTTTAGAGTGATAATCTAAAATCCATCTTAATAAAAAGATGTGTAGTGTCTAAGGCTCCAAATTTTCCTGCCTTGATCTGTGGAGATTATAGCTGAATCTTTCAACATAATCCTCAAGAATTTTGTCTTCATTATGTTTCATTTTGAAGAATTTATTAATCCTTTCTTTGTCTTTGTAGTAACCTTTGTATTTATCTAGGAATTTCTATTTAATATGAATCCAAGTGTCAATGTTTACCTTGCCAAGGCTCATGAACCAACATAGTGTAGTTTTCTTGAGTGTGCCAGGGAAAGTTTCATCTTCTCAACATCTATCACATAATCATAACTCTTGCAGAGTACATTAAATTCAGAGAGGGATGTGTCAGAGTCTTCTTTGGATAGACCAAAAGTTTGGCAGAGTTGAATGAGCAATATTTTGTTGGAATTGTGACATAGGTTTTTCATTATGACATAGGCATTGTCCTTGATGGAAACTCACTCATATGACAGATCACAGTTTAGGCTCTCAGAATGAAGGAAAAAGAGATATACGCAGGTTCCACTTAACCAAGCCACGTATACACGCGGGTTTGCCGACCAAAAGGAACGTATGCATATACAAGCACTTTCACTCAAGGAAAGGCGTGTACATGTTGGTTCGTGGTATTTGGACCATGGTATTTTGACCCATGGTATTGGTCCAAGGTATCTTGTCCGAAGTATTGACCCCAGGTATTTGGTCTAAGGTATTGAGTCTAAGTGGTTTTGGACCATGGTATTGAGTAAGGCCTAAGACTATAAAAGGAGGAGGAGATCATTAGGTAAAGGCACTCAAGTATTGAATATCTAATGAAGAACAAGATCTAGAATATTGGTCATTGGGTTATGGTGCATAGCTAGATCTGAATCAAGGAGGAACCTAAGTGCTTGAAGAAGGATACGTTCTATTGATGGGTCAGGATCTTAAGGCTTAAAGAGAAGTATCTTTATGTGGTTTTGATATTTTATCTAAATAGTTGGCACATGTCATAATCTTTAAATCTGATGATTTGGGTATAACTGATGTCTGAATAGTTGTAAAGGTTAAATCATCTTTTACAGATCTGTACACAGGTTCACTACAACAAGGGCATGTATACACGCTGGTTCAGCATTTCAAAACAACGTATATGTAGGTTTGTCTTAAGAAACGTGTGTATGCACGCAGGTTCAACATATTGAAGTAGCGTACACCTCATAAAATATGTTTTAGCTACTTCTGTTTGCTGTTGCAGTGTTCTAGATTCTGGCTTGGGTTCTGGTTACTGTTATTGTGTTCTAGATTCTAGCTTGGGTTTTGGTTACCGTTATTGTGTTCTGGTTATAGCATTTAGAAAAGTGATTGTTTGATTTAGTTTTGGTTGGTACAAAGGAGATTGGTTGATGCAGATATATTTGATGTTTGATTGATGCTATTGATGGATCTAGTCCGAAAATTTATGAAATGTGATCCTTGGAAGAAAAGAGAAGGTTGTATCCTTCTGTAGGTCAGCTACTAGTACATCAACTAGTACAAGAGCTAAGGGGGTTGTAGCTCCCTTCCAGAAGAAGCTGGAGAATGAGAGAAGGTTGTAGCCTTCTGCAGGTAGAAGCCTGCGTACTACTATAAGACTACACTAGTACAAAAATATTGTAAAAAGAAGTTTCTTATTAAAAGAAGATAGAGACGAATTGCAGCAGGTGGTTTACACCCACATTGGGTTTCCACCTTATATCTTGTGTTCTTGTGTGTGGTTGTCTGCTCTGTTTTTATTGTACCTGGTTATTGTTATATGGTTCTGATGCACAGATTAAAGATCAACATCTGATGAAATAACTAAATCATAAGTTTTCAGGATATATGTTAGTTTCCTTTACCATAGTTGCGTATATACGTAAGTTTCATTAACTAAAGCAGCGTATGAAAATCTAATTGTGAAAAGAAATATAATTGACTTGCTAATACTGATTCACTCCCCCTCTCAGTACTATTTCCAACAATTGGTATTAGAGCAGGTCCTTCAGAAGAAGCTTGATCGCTTGAAGGAAGATCTATCATCATGAGTATCTACGACAGAGAAGGATCCATTAGACCACCAATATTCGATGGGAGAAACTTCGTCTATTGGAAGGTAAGAACCACAACCTATCTTCAATCTCTTCGAACAGATGTTTGGGAAATCGTGGAAGAAGGATACACATTTCCATCAGCAATTCCTATAGATATTGTAGGTAAAAAGCAATATGAAACAAATGCCAAGGCTGTCAATACATTATTGGGGAGTCTATCACAATCAGAATTTGTCAAGGTTATGCAGCTCAAAATCGCCAAAGAAATACGGGACAAGATTGTTCTAAGCTATGAAGAAGACGATAAGGTAAAACGTGCAAAACTACAATCTCTCAGAATTAAATATGAAACTCACAAAATGCACAATGATGAAAGTATAGCTAATTACTTCTTACGTATAGATGAGATTGTTAATCGCATGAAAAACTTGGGTGAAGAGATAAAAGAAGTTACTGTAGTTGAAAAGGTTTTGAGATCCTTGTCTTCTAAGTTTGAATCAAAAGTTTCTGCCATAGAAGAAAAGCAAAATCTTCAGAGTATTACTATGACACAGCTGCATGGAATCCTAACTGCTTTCGAAATGAGGAAAGGGGATCCATTAGATATGCGAGAAGCCACATTTAAGGCTTTGAGAAGAGAAGAGCTCAATGAATTGGGACACACTTCAGAAGGAGAGGAAGAAGAAAACTTTGTCAAGAACCTTCAACGGGGTTCTGGAAGATTCAAAGGTAAACTACCTTTCAAATTATTTTCTTGTGGAACAGTCGGTCATTATGCAGCCAAATGTCCTCATAAAGATAAGCTGGATAAAGGTAAGGAACCAACAAAATGGAATAGAAAACAGAATATAAGTAAGAAGAGATACTATACGCATGAAGATAGCGATGGTTTATCAAATAGTGATGAAGATGAACATGGTAATGATTATAGACTTTTGATGGCTTTTGAAGATGATGATTTCTTGCATGCTTTAGATGAAGATGATCTCTATGAAGAAATTTCTAAACTTAAAATATTTTTAGGAGAAAAGAGTATGATTATAGATACTCTGACATTCCAGCTTGCTAAAAGGGAAAAACACAATGAAAAGTTAGAATGTGAAATTGTGGGTCTAAGAAAAGATATTGAGAAACCAAAAGCTCTCAATCTTAGATTTGCTAAAGGATCAGAAACTTTAGATGAAATTATCAAGTGCAACGTTCTCCTTTGATAAAGACATGTTTTGGATATACAGAATAAGAATCTCAAGCACAGAATCCATCAACCTCCAAAAGCTATCTTGATGCAGCAAGGAGAAGTGAACATGTTGACAATCGTCAGCAAAGGCATAAAGAAGATCACCACGTAAATCGGGTTCAATATACTTCAAGGATGAACATAAGCTACAACCTACCTTACGTAAATCATTCTCAATTTGCTTCAAGAATGAATATCAATGGAAATCATCAAGTCAGTAGATTTGATAATCAAAGGAATTTATTTAATGGGCAATGTTTTTCATGTCATAACTTTGGACACAAAGCTGCTCAATGTGTTTCTTACGAGACCATAATGACTAGAGAAGCACGAAATCAAAGGAATGTGACTAGGATCATGAAAAGGACCTACAATAACTTTTCTGCTCTTGAAAATGAAATAGAATGCTCTATTTGTAACAACTTCGGTGATGAAGATTCTGAATGCAGGAGTAATTTTTGGCAAACATCTTAGAAGGAGCAAGCTTCATTAGGTCCCAAAACATGGAGAAAGAAAGAATTGAAAACAGAGAGATTTGGTATAGCCTTGTATGCAGAAGGACAAGAAAATCAATGGTACATTGAAAGTGGATGCTTGAAACACATGACAAGTGATAAAAAAATTCTGTCATATAATGCCTTAGAAGAGGAAAAGAAGGTCTCATTTGGTAATGACACTCCTACAGTCATAAAAGGTAAAGGCTCCGTTCTCTTAAAAGAAAAAGTTAAAGCTGGAAATGTTATGTATGTAGATGGTCTAAAGCATAATCTATTGAGTGTCAGCCAAATGTGTGATCAAGGAAATGAGGTAGTATTTCGATCAAATGGATGTATTGTTCGTGATCTTGACACAAGAGAAACAATGATCAAAGGTGTAAGAACTCCAAACAACCTATACATACTCAAGGGGGGACAACAACAGTGCTACCTAAGCAAAATCGATGAACACTAGCTATGGCATAGAAGATTGGGGCATCTAAGCTTCCCTAAAATAAGAAAAGCATGCAGATACAAGGCTATTCATGATCTTCCAGATATCAGCATTCTAGAAAATACAATATGCAAATCATGTCAATTTGGTAAGCAAACCAAATAACATTTCCCTAAGAAGGAAGGATCAGCTAGTAAGCCTCTTGAACTTGTTCACACTGATTTAGGTGGTCCATCTAGGAAAAAGTCACCTTATGGAGAAGAATACTTTATATTATTCATTGACGACTTTTCCATAATGTGTTGGATAGGACTTCTAAAGCATAAAGATGAAGCTTTTGAAAAGTTCAAAGCCTTCAAAGCCTTGGTTGAAAATGAATCAAATAGAAAAATCAAATGCCTCAGGTCTGATCGAGGAGGGGAATTTACCTCGGATGAATTTTTCGACTTCTGTGAAGAACATGGAATAAGAAGGGAATTCTCTACCGCAAGAACTCCTAAAAAAAATAGAGTGGTAGAAAGGATGAACAAAATTGTTCAACAAATGGGTCGTGCTATGCTAGATGAGTCTGGAACTCCTGAAACCTTCTGGGGTGAAGCTGCATTTGCTGCCATCACTATTCTCAACAAAACAAATGTTCGGGTAAACAACACTCAATATCCACATGAACTTTGGTATGGTAAGATTCCTACTGTAAAATACTTCAAAGTTTTTGGAAGCAAATGTTACATCAAAAGGACTCATGAAAAAATTGGCAAGTTTGAACCTAGAGCAGATGAAGGCATTCTCCTTGGTTACTCTTCTCGAAGTAAATGATAGAAGTGTTATAATAAAAGACTTGGAATTTTTTTTGAAAGTATTGATGTTGTGGTTGATGAAGCAGGCAAAAATCCAAAGCAGGTAAAAACTGAAGATTATGAAGAAGATGAGGACTATCCTTCCACATCAAATCAAACTAATTCTGAAGAAGAAACCAATGAGGCACCAGAAGAACAGATAAGGGTAGAAGAAAAGACTCCATCCAGGTATGTTTAGAAGAATCATCCAGAGACTCAAATTTTGGGGCAGAAAGAGGCAGGTGTGCAGACAAGAAGAACTATTACAAAAGCTTCAAGCTATCTAGCTTTGCTTTCTACTGTTGAACCGCAAAATGTCAATGAAGCATGCAAAGATGAATGTTGGGTCAAGGCCATGAATGAAGAACTTGAGCAGATTGAAAAGAATAATACTTGGGAATTGGTTCCTAGACCTAATGATAAAAATGTCATAGGAACCAAATGGATTTTCAAAAACAAGCTGAATGAAAATGGAGAAGTTATTAGAAACAAGGCTAGACTTGTTTGTAAAGGGTATGCTCAACATGAAGGTATAGACTTTGAAGAAACTTTTGCAACTGTTGCTAGACTTGAAGCCATAAGAATGTTCCTTGCTCTTTCTAGCTTTCAGAAGTTCAAAGTATATCAAATGGATGTGAAATCTACTTTTCTTAATGGAGACCTAGAAGAAGAAGTATATATTGAGCAACTAGACGGATTCATCCTTTGAAATGATCCAAAACTTGTATGCAGACTCAGAAAGGCTCTCTATGGTCTAAAACAATCTCCAAGGGCCTGGTATTATTGTCTTGACAAATACCTTCATCAACAAAGCTTTTCAAAAGGCTCAGCTGATAGCAATCTATATATAAAAATTGACAATGATAAATTACTAATACTTGTTATGTATGTTGATGATACCATTTTTGGTAGCAATGAAGAAGCCATGAGTCAAAACTTTGCTTTGGTAATGCAGAAAGAATTTGAAATGTCCCTGTTTGGTGAGCTCACATATTTTCTTGGTTTACAAGTTTAACAAAATAAAGATGGTATTTTTCTATCAAAAACCAAGTACCTCAAGCAGATCTTAAAGAAATATGGCATGGAAGAGTCTAAACCAGTATGTACCCCTATGGTAACAGGGTGCAGCCTCACCGCAAATGATGAATCAATAGCTATACATTAACCAACCTACATATCCATGATGCGTAGTCTACTCCATCTAACAGGTACTCGACCAGACATCATGCATGAAGTAGGAATAGTTGGAAGATTCCAAGCAAATCCAAAGGAAGCACACCTTCTGGCAGTCAAAAGGATCTTCAAATATCTTCAAGGAACTCAAAATTTTGGTTTATGGTATCCTAGGGATACAGATCCTACACTTCATGCATATACAGATGCAGATTGGGCATGAAGTGTGGATGATAGAAAAAGCACTAGTGGTGGTGCATTTTATATAGGTTCCAGATTAGTATCTTGGTTCAGCAAGAAACAAAGTTCAATTGCATTATCTATAGCTGAAGCAGAATATGTGGCTGCTGCATCTTGCTACACACAACTCCTTTGGATAATGCAAACATTGCAAGACATTCAAATCACATGCACTCCACCTATCTCCATTTTATGTGATAATACAAGTGAAATCAATATTTCAAAGAATCCAGTCATGCATTCAAAGACCAAGCACATACCTATCAAATATCATTTTCTCCAGGAACAAGTGATTGAACAAAAGGTCAAATTGGAGTATGTTCCCTCCAAGGAACAGGTTGCTGATATATTCAACAAAACACTACCCAGGGAGACATTTGAATACCTTAGATAGAAGCTGGGAGTAGTTGATGCAACATCTTGCTGTTGACACTTATCTGTTTCAGAGAAAAGTTGTTGTATGCCAGTTTCATGAAGCGTATCCACGTACATACGCCGGTTTATGTGGATATAGTCGTGTATACGTTGGTTTGAAGAAAAACAGTGGGCCAGACTCAGGATGAAAAGAGTCTGATATGGGTCTGACGGAGACCATCTAGCATAGGTTCAAGGGGAGGATATACTTCTAATAATGCATTGTTGGCATTATATTAGAATATCTTGGTACAATTTCGCAACTCTTTTTGTTTCAGGTGGAACAGGTGCAGAGTGAGATCATGGTTGTTGGTCTGGATGGTGATTGATAGATGCTGCTGATGATAGTTGCTGATGACTATCATAGTCTTGTTTTAGATATTTTGCCTCTATGTCATCTATATCTTTTATTATCGAGGTCATGTAATGACATATTTTGTTTCCCTACTGTGCCTGGGATGGATGATGTAATATTCTTGTTTTATCATGTATAAACTTTTGGTATGTCCCCACTTGGTTGGGTGGATGAATCAATCTTGGTATATCCCCACTTGGTTGGGAGATGGATGTATGTATGAATATTTGGTGATAGGAAGGTCATTTATGATGTATAGAGTCATGTTCTTCTTGTAGAACATCTTTTTGCAGACTTTGCTTATAGTCAGGGGGAGCATGGACAACACTCTTCAATAGATTAGAGAATTCAACATGTACTCAGGGGGAGCATAACCCTTTGCCCTTGATGACCAAGGGGGAGAGTGCCTTGGGGTTGCCATCAAGTTCAAAGGGAGAGATTGTTGACATTATGACATAGGTTTGGCACTATGACATAGGTGTTGTCCTTGATGGCAACTCACTCAGATGATAGATCACAGTTCAGGCTCTCAGAATGAAGGAAAAAGAGATATATGCAGGTTCCACTTAACCAAACTGCGTATACACGCAGGTTCACCAACCAAAAGGCGCGTATGTGTATACATGCACTTTCACACAAGGAAAGGCGTGTACATGTTGGTCCATGGTATTTGGACCATGGTACTTTGACCCATGGTATTGGTCCAAGGTATCTTGTTTGAAGTATTGACCCGAGGTATTTGGTCCAAGGTATTGAGTCTAAGTGGTTTTGGACCATGGTATTGAGTAAGGCCTAAGACTATAAAAGGAGGAGGAGATCATTAAGCAAAGGCACTCAAGTATTGAATATCCAATGATGAACAAGATCTAGAATACTGGTCATTGGGTTATGGTGCATAGCTGGATCTGAATCAAGGAGGAACCTGAGCATTTGACGAAGGATAAGTTCTATTGACGGGTCAAGATCTTAAGGCTTGAAGAGAAGTATCTTTATGTGGGTTTGATATTTTATCTAAATAGTTGGCGCATGTCGTAATTTGTAAATCTGATGATCTGGGTATAACTGATGTCTGAATAGTTGTAAAGGTTAAATCATCTTTTACAGGTCTGTAAGCAGGTTCATTACAGCAAGGGCGCGTATACACACTAGTTCAGCATTTCAAAACAGCGTATACGTAGGTTTTTCTTAAGAAAAGTGTGTATGCACGTAGGTTCAAAAAATTGAAGTAGCGTACACCTCATAAAATATGTTTTAGCTACTTCTGTTTGCTGTTGCAGTGTTCTGGATTCTAGCTTGGCTTCTGGTTACTATTACTGTGTTCTGGTTATATCTTTCAGAAAAGTGACTGTTTGATTCAATTTTGGTTGGTACAAAGGAGATTGGTTGATGCAGATATATTTGATGTTTGATCGATGTTATTGATGGATCTAGTCTAAAAATTTATGAAACATGGTCCCTAGAAGAAAAGAGAAGGTTGTATCCTTTTGTAGGCCAGCACCTACGTACTAGTACATCATCTAGTGCAAGAGCTAAGGGGGTTGTAACTCCCTTCCAGAAGAAGCTGGAGAACGAGAGAAGGTTGTAGCCTTCTACAAGTAGAAGCATGCGTACTGGTATAAGACTGCACCAATACAGAAATATTGTAAAAAGAAGTTTCTTATTAAAAGAAGATAGAGACGAATTTCTGCAGGTGGTTTTCACCCACATTAGGTTTCCACCTTATATATTATGTTCTTGTGTGTGGTTGTCTGGTCTATTTTTACTATACCTGGTTACTATTACATGGTTCTGATGCACAAATTAAAGATCAACATCTGATGAAATAACTAAATTATAAGTCTGCAGGATATACGATAGTTTCCTTTATTACGGTTGCGTATATACGCAAGTTTCATTAACTGAAGTAGTGTATGAAAATCTAATTGTGAAAAGAAATATAATTGACTTGCTAATACTGATTCACCCCACCCCCCCACTCAGTATTATTTCCAAGATATTATTCATTTTAGTTTCCTTATATGGTTCTTGAATTGGGAATTCAAAGGTTGTTTTCTCTTCCTTAACATAATTCATCATCTCCTCTTGAGTCTTGTTCTATTCTTTTGAAGGTGCTTTAGGAGAGTTATGAAAAATTAAATATCTTATGTATAACTACTCACTTATTAGATCTTCAAGAAATAGAATCTCTATTGATGCAGAAGATGAAACTTGTGTAATTTTGGATTCCTATATAAATATTTCAAGTTTCTTCTTGGTAAGGGAATTTTCTATGGGATTCAAGTAGTTCAATTGATTGTGGCCTTTTTCCTCTTGAGATTGAATTGCACTATTATTTCTATGGGGTTTCTTGGTGGAACTAGAAAATCCACCCTACTAGTCTCTAACTCTCACCATGAAGAATTAGAAAAAAAATCTATCTAAAGTAAGTTGTTATAAAGAAACTTTAAAATTCATCACATCAACTGTTGAAAAATAAATTTACTTAACTAAAGAAAGTAATAATCAAAATCAATCAACCAAAATTAGGAAACAAAATAATAACTTTATTGTTGAAAATTCCCCGACAATGATACCAAAAGTGACAAGACTTTTAATTACCTTTCTAATTGTTTAGAAATACAACCAAAATTTTGTCCATTTAATTGTTAACTAGGGGCTCATATGGAACTTGTGAACAATTGTGCACTATTTGTGCTAGTATAATCTACCATGTGCTTTTGAAGTTGTAGTATTCTAAATAAATGTCATTGGGAAGATATTAAGATGCTTTCACAATTCACCAGGAAAGCCATACCATGGTTTCACTCAAAACTACACTTGTAGGAAAGTAAACAAACATGTAAAATTAAACACACTTGCAAGAAAATAAACATACTAGCATTAAAGGGTGACTCGTTAAGTGTTTATATGATCTTGAATTCTATAATAGGAATACACATGAAATGTGATGCCTAATAATAAACTACTAGCTATAATAGATTCAAACTACATTGTGCCACAATGAATTACACCACAAAGATAATTGCAACTTTTGGAAGACAAGGTAAAGCATAAATTATATCTAAAAATAGAGTATTTAGCTAAATTTGCAAAGTAGAGTAATGTAATGTTAAACGTAGATTTGCAACAATGTTAGTTGTATCAGTAACCTAAAATATAAGTTACAACTATGATCACATATGAATTGCATTAATAGTCAAGTCACAAATTAGAAGGATATGAGTTGCAACAATGTTTACACTAGAGAGTGGAAGCACTACATAAATGTCATAATTATGTATCATAGTCCAACAAGATAATAAATAGAGGAAAGGTTTAAAATAAAAGACTATAAATAAAGCTATAGTTACACAATAAATCTACAAAAAATACCTAGCTAATGATGAGGCCCTACCTCGTTAGGAGAGACATTGGTTAAGAAAAAACAAAGCACTAATCAATCAACTCACATTGAATAAATAGTAACTTGTATTGCATGAGCTCAAATTACAATTACATGCCTTTCAACTTCGTTGATTCTCTCATTGTTAAATTCTTGCTCTATTAGCATGCTCTTTTATACATGATATCAAATACCTAAATTAAATAAAGTATTTAATGGACAACCATGAGAATTTGTCTCTTTCATGTAGTTACAATGATTTAATCAAAAGACAAAAAAATGGGAAAGTGTTGAATCGTTCAACTATGGGATAAGTGGAAGTTGGGTTATTATTTACTCATTTAGTGATCAATTTCCTTTTTCATTTAATTCATTAGGAAATTGATTGGTTGAATGATTTAAGTGATTTATTTGTGATAATTGTATGATTGAGATGATGTGTTGTGTCTGTCATAGAGTTGCAACACCATTTTCTAATGATCAATTGTTTTAGAGTTGTAGTAGTGGTTATGGAGTGATTTGTAGCAACGATACTAAAGTGAGTTGCATTAACGATGCTATGTGAATTGTAGAAATGAGGAGTCATAGCATGAGTGGTGCCACTTCATACTTGCAACATCTACGCAGGAACAATGAGTTGCAACACCTATTTTCTATGCCTTTCTAAAGGTACGTATGTAGTTTTTCCTCTCTAATACCACTAATTAAAATAGAAAGGTAATTATATGCCTAAATACATAAGAACAAGGATTAAAATGGAACATTAATAAGGTAATTATACCTTGACCAAAATGCATCTTCATGGGAAAAAAGGTTTTGGGATGAGATGAAAATAAGAAAAATATGTGCAAAAAGGTCTTAGTTATGTGCTAAAAAGATGCTAAATCGGATGCTCATCGTCCTCCAAAAATATTTTTCCTCAAATATTTGCAATCACAATGTTACATAAGATGAAACCATGTAATATATATATATATATATATATATATATATATATATATATATATATATATATATAATCTCAGTGCTTTCCTTTTTTCGTTGATCACAATCCGTCTATCCTAACAAAATTCTTCTTGGTCCTAATCCTTGATGGTTGGTTTTTGCAATAGTTGTTGGTCTCTAATATTTTCCCATAGGATAATGGAATTATTATTTCCTATTCCATAAATATAGATGAGTATTCCATATTTGTCCTTGTTAATGCTATTATAGGTCTTATTTTATTTCTTGAAATATTTCCTAGTAATAAGGGTACTCATATGGTTTCACATTATGGGTTTCATTCACTCTACACACCCATTTCATCTATCTTATTTTTAGAGACAATGAATTCCTTTCTTCTTTAAATATCTTGGCCTCATCTAGTAGTTTTTTTATTATGGTTTTATAATCTAAATATTACTTCATATTTCTTTTTTCAATTCTCCCTTTTAATCATCTTTTTCCACTTGTCTTTTCTAGTCTTCCCCTATTTTACTTGTTAAATCTCTTTAATGAGTGTTTCATTAAGGATTTGTATCTTACATAGCTCATCACCATTCCTCTTCATCTCCTCTTTTTCTTATTATAATTTATCTTGAGTTTTATATAATGTATTTATTTTTGTGTCCTTGATCTATTTTTTAAACAGTTCTACAATGGCTTCCCATATGATTTTTTGTCGAATATCTATATAAATTCCCATCCACCATTCCCAACCTTTGTCATTAAACTTAACAATTTCCAAAAAATGAGTCTTTCTTTATCACTTTACCCTCCTAAAATATTTCTTTGAATTGATTTTATCTTTACCCCTATCTCCACAAAAGATAGGTGTTTACATAGATTTGTAAGTGAGATGTAACCAAAACCATCAACTTATTGCCTAAATTTGCTATAAATGATGGTATTAATAATTCTTATCTACTAGTATAATACTTTATATTTTCATATTTCAATAGTTTTTAAATCACCTCAATTAGGCATCCCAGTTACAATATATGATAGTCGTGAGTTAACATACCTTTCAAAACCTTGATTTGAAGTCTATCTTTCCAGCTGACCACTAGTAGAAAATTAGAAATTAGTGACTAGGTGACTAAAAACATTAGTCACCACAACTTTTCCAAGTGAAATACTACAAAAAATGAGAAATATTAAGTGACCCAACTAAAAACGACTAACATAAATCACTAATTTAGTCGCGGGTTAAAATATAAGACTAGGTAATAAGAAATACAACTAAAAATGACTAACATTAATGACTTATTTAGTCTAGAAACAAAAATTAGACTACCTAACAAGTACTACAATAATATGAATAAGTTGTTTATGTTAGTCATTTTAATTGTGTCAGGCAATCTAAACTTATAAAGTACTATAATAATATAAATCAGTTGTTTATGTTAGTCATTTTAATTGTGTCAAGCAATCTAAACTTATAAGTGATAGAGGATTGAAAGGTTGTTAAAGGTTGGATAAAAGGTTATAATTCCTTAAAGACTTCTTAATCCTCACATGGTGTATAGTTGAGCCAACTTTGCATTATTTATCTCTGATCATTTGTAATTTTAAAAATATCTTTTTTAATTAAAAAATAATTGTTTTATGTATTTTTAAAAATCTATTCATTAAATATAATTGGATTTACTTCCAATTTTAAATTAATTTGAAGAGAAATTTTAATTTTTAAGACTATAATATCAAATAAAAACTACTTTAATTTCACATTAACCAACCTAGATCCATCTTAACCCTGGATCTATTAAGCGTGAAGAGGGATCCAATCTCTCGAGGTGGAAACTTCTTTTTTTTAGTGAAAATTTTGAGGAAAGGTTTGCACCTCAAGATACTTGATCCATCTTGACACTTGATAGATATGAGGTTAATATGGATCTATATTGGTTATATAATACTATATATTATCTATTTTTGTATTTTTGTATTTGTGTCTCTTTGTTATTCCCTCTCTCTATCTCACCCCTCAAACATACACACTCTCCCTCTCCCTCTCTTCCCCTTCTCTCTCTCTCTCTCTCTTCCCATTTTCTCCCTCTATATCTCTCTCCTCTCTATTGCCTCCCTCTCTCCTCTTTCCCTCACTGTCTTTCCATGGCTTCCTTGTCACCCCCCTCTTTCTCTCCACCTTTCTCCCTCTATTTTTTTTTGTTCCCTCCCTCTCCTGGCCCCTTCACTTCCATCTTTCTCTCCTCATCTCTCTTCATTCCTCTCTCCCCCTTCTCTCCCACCTCCCTCTATCTCTCCCCCTGATCACTCTCACACTCTCTCTCTTCCATCTAGCTCTATCACTATCTCCCTCCCCCTCTCCTTCTCTCTCTCCCCTGCATCTCTATGCCTCCATCTCTCTCCCTTCCCCTTTTCTCCCTATCTCTCTCCTATGATCTTCTCTCTCTTCCCTCCTCTCCTCTCTTCCTCACTCTCTCTCCATCTTTTCTTTCTCACTCCCTCTCTCTATATGCACCTCTATCTCTCTATGTATTTGTTCTTTCCTCCCTCTCTCTCCCCCTCCAACTCCATCTCTTTCTTTGTGTCTCTTCCTCTATCCTTCTCCCTCTTCCTTCCTCTCACTCCCTCTCTCCCACCTCTCTCTCTCTCTCTCTCTCTCTCTCTCTCTCTCTCTCTTTGCGCTTCAAAATTTTCACTATCTCCCTCCCTCTCTCTCCCCCTCCAACTCCATCTCTCTCTCGGTGTCTCTCCCACTATCCTTCTCTCTCTTCCTTCCTCTCGTTCCCTCTCTCCCACCTCACTTTTTCTCCCCCCCATCACTCTCTCTCTCTCTCTCTCCGCCCTCCAAATTTTTCATTATATCCCTCCCTCTCTCCCCCCGCCCCCACAACTCTCTCTTAAATTTGATGACATTGTATTTTGTTTAATGAATTATCTAAATTAAAAAAATTAATTGGTTGTAAAATATTAAACCTATATTTTGGATTAATCATGTCAAATAAATAAACTAATGAAAAACTTTAAAAGATCATGCACTATATTTAATCTATTATTGCAAGTCACTTTGCTTGCTCTTATCCCTTGGATCCTTAGCTAAGATGGATCTATGTTGGTTCTTTATATATATTTAGCTAAGATGGTTCTATATGGTTTTTTAACCAACATAGATCCATCTTAGCTTAATTTTATTGAAACATTAATTAATTTCTATGGGAATATTTTTAGTAGTCGTGAGGATAGAGGGTTTAGATATATCTCAAATTGTAACATTTTCCCTTTTAGATTCAATTCAAAAATTGTTATAAAATAAAATTAAAATAAAATATTTTTACTATGAAATAATTTATGGTTTTTGGCATGTGGTATTGATAGGCCATGGTATTGGTCCATGGTATTGTAACAAAGCCTATTTACAAGTTAATATCCATGGTAAAGTGAGGGTGAATATCCATGGTTAACAATCTTGTCATATTGTTATAAAATATTTTGATTGTAAAAAAAGTTATGATTTTTGGGCATGTGGCATTGATAAGCTATGACATTGTAACAAAGTCTATTCACAAGCTCATAATACCAATGGAAAAGTGGGGATGAATATCCATGGTTAAGAATCTTGTCATATTGTTATAAAATATTTTCATTGTGAAATAATTTATGTTTTTTTGGGAATGTGGTATTGATAATCCATGGTATTGACCCATGGTATTGTAACAAAGCCCATACAAGTTGATAATATCTACGGTAATGTGGGGGTGAATATCCATGATTAAGAATCTTGTCATATTGTTATAAAATATTTTGGTTGTTAAATAAGTTATGGTTTTGGGCTTGTGGTATTGATAAACCAAGGTATTGGCCCATGGTATTGTAACAAAGCCTATTCACAAGTTAATAAAAAAATCAAAATATAAAAAAATGAATTTTATTATTTTTATTAATTTACGTTTTTATTATTAATTGAGCCAATATTTAAATGTTTACACTCATCCCCAATATCACTTTTAACTTCTTATTCTTCTTTATAATTTAGCATCTAACAAAAAAAAATTCTTATGAAAAATAAATCATTTAATCCAATTACAATTTATACCTTTTATTTTTCTATTATAAATATTTATTTTATTTTTTCCATTATAAATATTTCTTTTCTTTTTCATTTCAATTTTAATCGCTAGGTTCAAATAAAATGTTCACAAGTTACAACATCACATTTTAGCACTGCATTTTTCTCTCCCTTGTTGATATCTACGTGAAAATACCAGAATAAATATTTCTTTTCTTTTTCATTTCAAGTTTAGTGTTGGGTTCAAGTAAAATTTTCACAAGTTACGACTATCTTGATCTGGTTAGGAAGTATCTCAGCAGGGTTCAAATGTTCACAAATTTTGGGAGCTATGAACAACTTTTCGATTTTCGATAATGGGGTAATTGTTGGAAGGCCACTAAAGTCCACACTATGTGGATATCTGGAGATAAATTTGCAGGGGTGGGATAAAGGCAATTTGGATCATACTTTGGTGAATTCCTTTCTTGGAGGCATCCTCCCTACGCTATATCTCTCTCGCTCAAAACCCCAGATCCATCACCTTTTTTGCAATTTTCTTGTTGTATTGGGCTTGAACAATTTACGTGTTGAAGAAATGGGTCTCAGTTAGCATAAATATTCCCATTTTGATAGATCATACTTTTGTAGTCACAGATCTACGGTTAACTCTATATCTCTCTCGCTCAAAACCCGAGATCCATCACCTTTTCTGCAATTTTCTTGTTGTATTGGGCTTGAACAATTTACGTGTGAAGAAATGGGTCACAGTTAGCATAAATATTCCCACTTTGATAGACCACACTTTTGTAGTTGCAGATCTACGGTTAACTCTATGCCTTTATAAACGTTGGTTGACTCAACCAGAAGCAGTGGGCCCTCGACTTGATTTGAATGACAATGGATTAGAAGCAGTGGGCACTCAACTTGATTTGAATGGTGGTGGATTAGAAGCAGTGGGCACTCAACTTGATTTGAATGACCGTGGATTTTTGGTAAGTGCTTTGGTTAAGGTTTGAGGTTCCTATACCTATGTTAATTGTATAATTTCAATCTGGGTAATTATTTACATTTAAAATTTTCAAATAATGTAGAAGTTACTTTACACGTAGCTTAGATGAGATGTTTTTTTTCTTAATATAACATATAAACTTCATATTGCTTACAACTGATGCTATTCTATCTTATTGTGCATATGTTAACTGTATAACTTTAGTCTGGGTAATTTTTTACATTTAAAATTTTCAAATACGTAGAAGTTACATTACACGTAGCTTAGATGAGAAAATTTTTGTCTTAATATAACATGTGAACTTCATATTACTTACAACTAATGCATATTATATCTTATTATGCATATGTTAATAGTATAACTTCAGGTTAATTCTTTACATTTATAAATTGTCAAATATGTAAAAGTTACATTACACATAGGTTAGATGAGAAAACGTTTGTCTTAATATAACATGTGAAATTCATATTACTTACATTTGATACATATTGTATCTTATTGTGCATATGTTAATTGTATAACTTCAGTGTGGGTAATTTTTTACATTTAAAATTGTCAAATATGTAGAACTTGTAATACATGTATCTTAGATGAGAAAAGACTTGTCTTAATATAACATGTAAACTTCATATTACTTATAGCTGATACATATTGTATCTTATTATGCATATATTAATCGTATAACTTCAATGTGGGTAATTTTTTACATTTAAAATTGTCGAATATATAGAAGGCACAAACAAATAAAATATCATAAATATGGCAGCGTAATGAGTAAGCATTTTCACACTAGTTAAAAATTCCCCCTTGGTTGGTAAATAGAACCAATTCAAAACTATTGTTATTTTTGGTGGAGTATTAAGTTATTAATCCAAGATAAAAAAAGTTAGTCTCTTAAAATATTGAAAAAGGCTATTTCAAATGTTATATAGAAGTTACATGTTAGGTAGATATATCTACCTTGACGTAAATCTAATATTCCAACTCCATTTTTTTCACACATTTCAACATTTTAAAGGTTTGTCTAGTTTAGTGTGATTATGCAATTAAATAGTCGATATTGTTTAAGACATCTCCTATTTGTATCATTTTGAATTCTTAAGTGGGATTTTGGGTAGGTTTATGTTACTACAATATATCATGTTTTATCTAGATGGTGTTTTATAATTCACGCAAGAGAATTTAGGAGCAATCTTGAATTGCATGCTTTCTTCCATTATGCATCTAATATTTGCAACTTTTTCCAAGTGAATAACCTAATAGCCTGTGTTGAACATGAAGCAAGTACCTGAAAATTTTGGGAAGATTAGTTATTATATTTCAATAGGGGATAGATCCAGAGAAGGCAACAACAACTATCATAAATGGATTTTTTCAGTTGTATTTAATGACGTCTCACTAGAATTTTCTATTGACGTAAATCAATTGATGAGTTTGAAGCTTGAAGGTAGTGTTGAATAGGTGTTGCAAGGTCTCTCTAATGCCATGATATGGTGTCTCAATAACACTATTTTCCAGTGTCGGGTGGTAGATGTAGATAACTTTCTCATGTCCTATAGGTAAATCATATCATTATATTTTCTATGAAATCTCGGAATGTGTTCAAAGTTTGTCTCAGATAAGGAAATATGTATGTACTCTTGAATTTATCTATGTTGTAATAAGATCAAGAATAAATTTTTCATTGCAAAGAATTGGGATCTACCATGTAAGTTTTCTTTACTACATGAAATTCTTGATTTGTTAGATCCCAACTAGTTAGGGTTGAATTTGTTTTTGTTGTAATGAGATTAAGAATAAAGTTGTCATTTCAATCACTGGAATCTACCATGTAAGATTTCTTCACTACATGAAATTGTTGATTTGTTAGAGCCCAACTTATTAGGATTATGAAGAGTCCTCTTTCATGAGAATATTTATGAATGCTCTATTCTTTCTCAAAGAATTACAAATTATAGAAAGGTGGAAAATAAATGAGATGCAACTAAATGGATTCTGTTTAATTGATACGACAATCACTCCAACATTTGTTAAGTTTTTGAGACCTTTTTCAATGATGTGTGTATATATATATATATATATATATATATATATATATATATATTTTTTTTTTTTTTTCTTCTGAAAGTTGTGTTCTTAATTAAGGAAATTAAATAAAAGGTGAAAATGATGCAATGGAAGGATTTTCTATTTTAGTGCCTAAGAATGCCTTGCTAATGTGAAGGGCTTGATATTTTCTTGACTCAAGATTAGGCACATTTGACTTCCTATAATTCCATTTAATTTGATTTTTGTCATGTTTATATTTCTATCCTTGAAGTTGGTGATCTACTGTGTGTGTAATAGGAAATATTAACTATTAAGCACTCTTAAAGGTTATATTGATGGATGACTAACTTTAAATGTCCCTACTTGACACTCTAGTATTACATGATCATGGAAATAAATTATAATCAATATTAAAGGGAAGATCACTAACATGCAATGTTTGTTGTCTTGTCATATAGTTACTACATTTTGGCCCCCAATAAGATATTTGAGTCTACTTATTAGTTGTTACTTGTTGAGCTTTGCTTTGGCTCAGAAAAACATCTAGGATAAATGTCCATTGCATTGGCATTCGAAATCATCAAAGAGGACTTCACCAAAAGTGGTAGAGCACATAGGAGAAATTGGTACCATGAGCGGATAACTAGTAGAGAAACACTGAGGCGCCATACTTTGTTGTGTATTTAGATTCACTCGAAATTAACTAGTCACAAAAGGTACCTTTTTTCAAATATTTTCATGTATTCATAAATACTCAAAACACAATTTCAGACTAATTATTCAATACTCTCTCATATTGTGATATCCATCCAGTGAGATGTATTACCAGAGGCCATTGTGGGATTGAAAGTTTTTCTTTTAATGGACCGTGGTTATATATTTTCTTGGGCCTTAGTGTTATGCTTCCCTAATGTTTTGACACTGCTCATAACTAGCACCTTCATTCAACCAAGTGAGGTATGCATCTTGTAAATTTGAATCATTTTGTCTCCACAATCCAATATGATGTTGTATCAATCTCATGATCTTAAAAACATAGGTCATAATAGCCAGGAACTTTTACCGTGGGAAAAACCATCTCCAAATTTAAGGAACATCACTCTTTTAGGACAAGCAATAAGGAGATTTTTTAAATTGATATTTTTTTTTTCCAATTATTTTCACAAGTTATCTAATGTATGATATTCTTAGCATGTAACTTAGTTGGTATGCTTGTGCCTAAGCTTTTCTTGAAGATTTAATATTAAGTTCCTAAGGTGTTATTTTCTATGGTAACATTTTATTTTCTTTGTTTATACAGGTCATCTAGCTGCATAGTGCTCACTATCGCCTAACTAAAAAATATTTCCAAATTGAAGAAAAATTGTTAGGGAAAAAAGGCATTGACATTGTTAATGTTGAGGTATATGTTGTATAAATCCTTTATAGTCTACTTTAGTTTATATTCCAATGTTCATCGTCTTTGATGTATTATAATCTGCATTGTATTTTCTTTCATTTTCAGAAGATGGACTCAATATTGATGGTAAGAACCAGGAATTGAAGAAAGAGAACAATAACACTGGAATGAAAATGCAAAAAGAGAGAGAAGAGAACTAGTCTAGTGATGTTATTAAAGCTAATATCTCGCATGAGAAACACACATACAGACTGATGGTCAAGTCTTTAGAGTTGGTGAGTTCACCTACAATGCTTTGGAAAAATAATGATAATGTTTTGAAGTGATGAAACACTATTTCATACGTGAATTGTAGTCCAACCAATATTAAGTTGAAAACTCGTATTGTGATACATGAAATTTCATATAATATAATTTACGTGGTTGAAATTATTTATAGTTGTATTTGATATTATTTAATATTGTAATAAACATATGTAACTTTGTGTTTTCATATTAGATGGACATGTGCATTGTATGACATTTTTTAAAATTTAGTCATAAAATCATACTAATCAATTTATGTTGACTAACGAACAGATAAAATCAATATAAAACTACTAAATTAATAGTTCATATTGATTAATGATGAACACAAATAAAATGAATATACGACTAAATTAGTTATTTATAATAATAATCAATGAAAGTGAATGAAATGAATATAAACTACTAAATTAGTCATTTATATAATGAATATGAAACTACCAAAAAAGATAAATGAATATTGCAATGATAAATTTGCGATTACAAAAAATGGCTAAATTTTGCATGTATATGACTATTAGTAGCTAATTTATAGTATCTTATAACACAACCAAAAAGTAGTGATATTTCTTTGGTCATTAATTGGTTTCAAACGATGACTAAAATTTGCATATATGTAACCATTAGTAGCTAATTTACAATATCTCATAACATGACCAATATTTTGGTCATATTTCTTTGGTCATTAATTGGTTTTCTCGGATGATCATATAGTAATATATTTTGTTGTATATTTGGTCATTAATTGTGACAATTAATGACTAAATAAATGACCAAATTAATGACTAAATATACTATTAGATGATAAAATTGAAACAACTAATTAATGACTATGTTACAAACGACTAAAAGTTGGTCGTGTTATAAGATACTATAAATTAGCTACTATTGGTCATCGACTGAAAAATGGTCATTTATATGTAAATTTTAGTCCTTTTTAGTAACTAATTAGCCATTTTGTACCAGTGGACATTTGTTCTGATGTCCCTTTAAAAATTAAGCCCCTTTCTATTTAAAATTTTGTCCTATATTACTCTAATATGTCCTTTATATAATTCCATGTGTCTAACTGAAATATGATGTACTGGGTGAAAGTTATGGTAACCTTTCCAAAATTTCTTGACTTTGGTGGTTTTAAGAAGAAATTTTTTATGGAATAGAACATGTTTATTTTTTATGGTAGGATTATAAAATTCTTATAAAAAATAATATGGTTCATCTTCTTTCTAAAGGAACTAGTAGCACTTAATTTGGACCCATCTATCTTCTGACATGACAATTATACCAATACCACTTATTTGATACTAGTTTTATGGTTAATCCAAACCATAAATTCCATCAATTGTATTTATTAAATTATAGTGAATCGAAACCCAAAATTTACATCACAAGTACTTTGTGAGGACCCCCAGCTCTCATAAAAAAATTACAATCTGTTAGCACTCTGTACTTTCCCTAGGCTGAGGAGAGAAAATTAGAGGTAACCATAAAACCACTTGTAATCCAAAAAACCTGGAATGTGATATCATTTTAAAGGAGCATACTTTACAGATATAGAAATCATGTTGAGCTAGTAGAGTCACCAGTAAAACATTGATTTATGTATCCTGCTGCAAGTGGAGTCTTTGGATCAGGTTGAAACTTGACTGGAGTTATCAGGGGAATGGTACAACCTTCATGTGTCTGATTACTCTCCATTAGCAGCAATCAGATCTAAAACATTGATGATCTTTCTTGGGGAAGATGGAAGCTTTCGCTCCCCGACAACAATGCCACTTTTTTATCTTTCTATAATTTTCTTAGGTTGTACGAAGGAAACCCAGAGGTAACCAAAAAACCACTTGTAAGCTAGAATCTAGCCCTTATAGATTTAGAGAGGGCTCTCTATGTTAAGAATGTTCAATTACTCAGATTTTAAGCTAGGCATGGTGCTTAGTAGGGTATAAATTTTCAAATATTTGTTGGTATGAAAGGAGATAGATTCATTGGGCATGGAGTCATGTCTACTTGATTATGTTTCCAGTGATGAAATGAAGAGAAAGAGGAGCTTCTGCAGAGGCAAGGTATGTAGTATCTTTGGAGTTTTTGAGTTTAAATTCATTGTAGGAGGGTGAGTGGAAGACAAATGGCAAATGACAAACAAAGCATCAAACACCAAGATGAATTTTAACTCTCATTTTAGCAGAAAACATAGAAGTCTAGCAAACTAAAATAGAGCACTATTTGGAGAAAATTATGAGTCAATATCTTTGTTTAAATAAATAAGAGGATACAATTAAAATAACTATTGCTATAGAAGATAAATTGTAATAAAAAAGAATATCTCCAATGAAAACTGGCAAAAGAATCCCCGTAAATTCCACCTCTATCTTCATTTAATACACAATGTCCCTTCTCCTGAACCTGGCCAACCATTTTCTTAATTACAATCACATCATAAATAGGCTAATTAAATTTTGTTCCCACCTCAAGGAACCCTATTCCTCAATAGAATTTATGTTTCTAACTTATGTAATGAAAATATAGCTGATTTATGAAAACTAGGGATTGCTTGACTAGATCATTTCTAAGCAATTTTACATTAAATTCTCAGCCCAAATCGAGCTTTTGAGTCACTATATGCTTCATTACAATTACTAAGACCATAAAAACAAATTACAAAATATTTTGACTTGGGTAACTCAGTCAACAATATGATTGTCGGGAAGTGCAGTGTCGGTGCTGCACAACCTCCTAATTCTCCAGGAAAAAAAACACAACAGGAAAATGTGACACTCCATGTTTAGGATACCTTCGGTCGATCCCTGAGATGCCTGATGACTTTAGGATTCATAAACAAGCCTGTACATGGATAATTTCATTCTTAGAAGGTTTCTTTCACCTCACAAAGCCTCCAACTTCAACAATTTCATCCATAACCAAAAATGTAGCGCCAGTTGAAAAAGCGCATCACCATCTATTTTCATGCACCATTTGTTTTCATGGTTTGAGTGACAGTGAGGTATCTAGAAAATATTCTCATGTTGGTGATGATGTTAACACTACAATAATCATGCCACATACCCCTTTCAAGCTTCCTTTCACCAAAAATGTAAAACATTCATCTCCACACCAAAAAACCCTAACCCTAACGCTAACTAGGGCACAGAAATGACTTAAGAACTAAGACCAACTATGTTTGCAATAGGTATTTTATGCAAACCAATATCATATTTAACATCAACCCCATAAACTTGCATAATCTAGGCAAAAATAAAAAATCAAAATTGTGTTATTTCACCCTTTCCAGCATTCATACTTTGGCTACTTCAGCCAATAGGTCCAACTTGCTTCGATCTTTCTCTTGCATCTCTTTTAACTATTGTTTGGTGGCTCTTAATTCTTTCCTCATAGAAATATTTTTCCTTCATATGTTTTTCGTTTCTCTGTGTAGTGGAAGATACCTCTTCAACATATACTTAACATTCTCCATAGATAGCTCATACATATCTAAAATCTCACTCATATTTTTCCTATTCATTTCATCTTGCTTCTTAAGCTCAAAAATCTCACTGTGATCCTTTTTCAATTGTAGTGTCAACCTGTTAAAGATGTGCTTTCCCTCATCTATCTCTACCCTTTCCTCTTCTTGCACTATCTTCTTTTCTTGGATTTGTAACTTTCTAGATGAGGATGTGGTATCTATAGTTTTTGTAACTTTTTCCTACTTAATATCTTATCTCACTACCTTTTATTTTCCCTTGGATTTGATCACATTCGGTGTATCTTTAGCCACTGGTACATCTTCACTAGGTTTAATTGTCTTTTCTAGAATACCTTTCTTTAATTGCCTATTGTCTTACTGCAACTGTGCAAGAACCATATGGGACTTCTTTAACTATTCTTGCAATTGTGTAATATATTTGACTTTATCATCAACAACCTCATCCTTTGATATGGTTTCCATGGCTTCAAATGACTTTTCCAAGAGCAGCCTTTTTGCAGCAGACCTAGTGAGGGGCTTCTTGGGGACATACACCACTTTTGGAGAAAAATGTAGCTTCTTTCCTTTCTTCTTTTCTGTTGATGGAACTGTATCTGAGGGCCTTTTCATTGAAATTCCAGTTGGTGATTGAATGTCTTTTTTCACTACTGAAGGTGTTTCTTTCTTGCTCAAAGAACTATTTTGTAAGTCAACTACCAAGTTTGAAGAATTTACAAATGACTACAAGGTTTGATTTATTTTATTTAGCTCCTCCAATACCAACAACTTAGTTAAGAAAAGTGGAAAAGGATAGGTTCCACTTGGATTTTTTTCTACTGCACTTTGTCTGCCATCTTGCTTAGACTCTTGAATGGATAGAAGGGAAAATTCAATGGGCTCTTACTTATAAAATGCATTAAAAGTCTGAAATGGTGTTGGTAAATCCTTCCAAACCTACCCTCATAGGTAAAATTCCTTTGAATGGCTCGCCAAATATTGTTATGATGTTCAAGTAAATACTCTTTAGGAACAATGAATCCATATTGTTTATCTTTATACTCAATCTTCATAAAATCTTTATAATGGGCAATATCAAGAGGCATGCTCTTGAACCATTTCTCTCCCTGAAGGGGAATCTATGCTGCATATGATATTGTGACATCCGAAACTGGAAAGTTGAGTTCTCCAACCTTAGCCTCCAACACATTAAAGTTCATGGAAAACTCCTTAGTTAGTCATACATTATACCCTTGACTTTTTACACAAAATATGATACAACCCAATTTATCAAAGGAAAATCTGATAGTTAGTTATGCATGGATGAATGTGAGGTCTTAGGGTTAAAATCTGATAATGGCACCTCCCTTGTGTTTCCTTCCCTCTAGAGTTTACATGGATTTTTTGCAGCAAAGGGATACTCTAGGGTTTTTTAAATTGTAATCTCAATGCAAATTTGAATTGTGAAACAAGTGTGATAGAAATAATAAAAAAGGGCTCCAAATTAAGATTTGATGATAATTGAGAAGAAGACCCTATAAAATAGACCAATTAACACAAATTACCCCCTAAAAACCCCAAGACAACTACTACATGGTTGGTCTTAGTGGAAGAATTTTTTAAAAATAGGAACAACGCCAAAAGTGAAACACATGAGAAAACAAGCTCAATCACCTCTAAGGCACACAAAAGTTATGGTAAGGAGCTTCAATTCAGTTGAATGACAAGGAAGACTTTCCATATGGAGGCTTCAAACTAGAATTTTGACTATTTCGCAATGATAAAACACAAAACGCAGCACAAAGAGAAGGCATAGCGAATGATTGAAAGCATAGTGATGATGAAATTTAGTATCTTACATGTTTCCAAGTTGTTTTTTGAGATGATGCATGCAATTTTTCTAGTCACATAAAATCAAGGCATTGAATAAAATTGAAATCCGCACTTGGAGAAGCAATTTGACCACCATCTTGAAAAAATGTAGCATTGTCTGCAAGCACAGTGCTCCCCTGCCTCCTTTGTGCAACAACCATAAATGACCACACAACAAGCTTCTAATTGAAAAATGGAGATTTTTGAGATCTTATGTGAAGATAACCATGCAATTAACCTCCTAAGGTGGTTGAGAGTGGATTTGATGGGGAGTAATTACAATTTGAACTTGAATAACCAAAAGCATAGCAAAAGCACAACATCATTCTCTTGACCATTTTACTGTTGATGATGTCATGACTAATCATGATTTGACATTTTAACTAACTCAAGACACCTACAAATTTGTTCCCATGATGACAAGGCATGGAAGCATGACCTTGCTCATGATTGCTTGATGTAACTTGACACTAGACCTACTTAACTTGACCCCTTGGGATATAAAACACCATTTTTGTGACTCTTAACACACTTTGACATATTTGCAATGAATAATTAAAAACTTATTCCAACCTAAGAGCTAAATCTTGATCTTCCACAATATCATAGCCACAACTTTATACTTCTGACAAAATTTATTTCTGACTACTATGACTATAGGATACTCACATTGGCTCCAATGGGGATGGAATCCTCCCTATGAGGTTCCAAGAACACTCTAGGCCATGTTCTTGACCATTAACATGTTACCAATCTTGAAAGTTGCAAATTGATTACTAGTTTGATCTGCAACCAATTTATTCTGTAACCAAATCCATTGAAACCAGAATCACTATACAAATTGAAAATCACAAATGCACACTACAAACTAAAAATGAATGTTGAAAAGTACCTATCTTCCAAAACAAATTGTTGGAAACTATAACACTTTTTAAAAATATGCTAAGAGTATTGAGCTTATTCACACTCCTACCTACTTTAATCTATTAAAATCACTGTTGGATCAAGTGAAGAAAAATTTCCAATGTAACCAATCGAGCAGTTAGATACTTGACTAAATTCTGCTCATACTTTCTTTAAGAAGACATAAAATTTTAGAATATGATAACTTCAATTCTGGGTGAAACTGATAACCTTAATTCGAAAATACTATAAACTTCACATTTTTTGATGATTGCAACATGCTAGCTAAAGAACCTTCAAAAGAATGAAATCCTACCCTTTCTTGAAATCTATCAAAAAGATAATGATATCTTTCATTCATACTTGTTGGTTGTTCTGTGTGATTAAGTTGATCCTCTTAAAAAATGGTAGTAAAATGTCTTTTTCTTCTATCACGCAAATCAGAAACAACATCTATCTCAAGCTCATTTTCAAAATGAAAGGAAGCCAACGGTTCATATTTCACATCATTTATAGTAAGACAAGGCTTTGTGTACTCTTGAAAAGGTTCAAAAAGGAAAGCCTTATCATATATGTTAGAAGCATCAAAAGTTAACCCTTTGTGTGATTCACAGAGAACATCATTTAAACTTATAAAGATTTCTGAATTTTTTAATTCAAATGATGAAAATTTATTAATACTTTCTTCACCTCCAAGGGTATCAAAGACAGTTTGCTCCTTTTCCATATTTACTTGCAACTGTAGAATGTCATTATTATGATTTGGCTCACTGTCACAAGTTTTTTCATGAAACAAGGATCCAAAAAATGAATGATATGAAAAACATTTTGATTGACTATCTTGGTCTTCCTCCTGATCACTTAAAAACTGACAAGACTACTGCAAATTTTCTTCAATCTTGGGACACAAATCATAACTATCTGCATCAAGATGTTGATCCATTTCATTTTTAGGAAAGAGAGAAGTTACCATTTCTTCTTGGTGATGAAAAGGGTTCTCGTACAAAGCTTCCAGGATTTCTTCATCCATGAAATTTTCATCGTCATAAGACTTTTCCAAATTTTGAATGAAATCCTCAAAATGGTCATAACAATTCTCAATCGATGACAAAGAAGCATGAGATTCTTTGTATTTCTCAAAAATTACTAAATGAAAATATTTAATGGAATACAAGCTACCAGGTAGAAAACCTTCACAAGATAGCCATGAACGTATTCATGAGATAATATTCATGACAAACAACCTTTAGCTTATGTACATGCATGTGAAACTTCAACAAATCAAGAGCAACATCATATCCTACCTAATCTCTGAATTTTGGCAAATAAGTTTTCCAATCTACATGAGGCATGCAATTCAGAAAACATAGGATATGATATACTTTTAAAGGAGCATGCCTTACAGATATAGAACTCATATTGAGCTAGTAGAGTCGCCAATAAACCCTGATTTCTAGATCTTGTTGCCAATGGAATCTTTGGATTAGGTTGAAACTTGATTGGAGTCACCCGATGAATGGTAAAACCTTCATGTGTTTGACTGTTGTCCACCATCAGTAATAAGATCTGAAACATTGATGATATTTCTCGAGGAATATGGTGATGAGCCTTAGTATTGTAGTAAGGTTGTAGAAACTCCTAAGGAACGTTAATTTATCAACCTGAGATTTCATACAAACTTGGAGGTGCACAACATGCGTCATTCTACTCATGTCACTTTTCAACTGAGGCATTTCATCATTACGGTTCCATACCATTCCTCTATTGAACTAAAGGGAGTCTGATTGTTGACAGCGGAATGTAAAGCTCTTCTAGTGCAGAGAAGGTAAATTCTTGTAAAACCAGGAAATGAAAGTTTCCAACTTGTAAATGCTATGAAATGACACAAATCACTTGTAGAAAGGAAACTATGCTAATCTTGTACTTGATCACCTAGCTATCAGGGTTGCTTGAAAATGGAAGATTACTCTATCATTTCATAAGTCAAACATGCATGCATTAACTATCTCATTCACACTTGTAGAATAGATGAAGTTCTAATTTCTAAACTTAGAAATAAAAGAGCTAATGCTATTTGATCTTGCAGGAAGGAAATGAGTGAAAGGAATGGTCTAGGTGGCACTTCTGGTCATGGATTCCAAGATGAGGGGTTAACCTACTCCTAAAATAGGATATACTATCATTTTGGGTTAAAATAGGGTCAAAATAGGGTCAAAATAGTAGCTACAGGTTTTCAACAGGAAACAGCTACAGGATGTCCTAAACTGCTACAGGATGTCCTAAACTGCTATAGGAAATTGGATGAGAGGTTTTGGAGGAAAATAATGGTGGGATTAAGTGTTGGAAATGTGCATGATAGTTGTGGAAGGTGTAGGGAATGTGAACATCACCAAAGGCCAAGCCCAACACTCCAAGAAGGTTGGATTTGCCTAAGACAACTTGCTCACAGTGGCTGGAAAACAGAGGTTCAAAATATGAACATGTATGCATCAACAGAAGGTGGAGAAGACCTAGGTGGAGTTGGTTGGAGGAGTCCCTTCCTTCAGATCAACAATCCCTACAATAAAACCCGTCTCTCTTCGCATTTACAAATGGTTGCATGTCAACATGGAAAAGATGGGTTGAATTTAGAGAATATGATCTAACTATTGTTAAGGACTATACATGTGAAATGGGCTACCTTCTAAGCTACATCAACCTTAATAAGAAGAATAAAAACTGCAAGTATTTCCAAGGAATCATAAATAATTATCTAGCTAAGAATGACACTTAATATAGGCAATGAACAAAAGACAAACTCTATTTTTGGGTTGTGAGAGTGGGGTCCCCTAATCATGATCCCATAAGGGAGATGAGATAGGGGTCACTGTCACAAGATTTTCTCATATATTTTCCTTCACTAGACTACAACACTAATATACTCTTTAAGCTAATGAAATCATGGATAAGCAACAACTTAATCAACTTTCTAAGCTAAATAGAAACATAAATAACTTCAGCAGTTAATCAACATTCTAAACTAAGAATATAGATACAAAAGAGAGGAACTTATGCTGCTAGGGTTGGGCCCTAACCCAAGAGATTCAGCCCTTTGAGTCAACTCAATGCTGGATCAAAACATAATTTCTCAGTATCATAAAAATGTCAAATACATCATAACATTAACAGTCAAATTTTCTTCAGCTTAATGGCCTCTTGGCTACAATAAAATTTCAAATTCTAATGAGTATCTTAGCTTGCTTATTTATACAAAACTATAGCTACTAATAGATCCCTATAAAATAGGGATACTTGGATCCCTAACTCAAGAATAAATTTTCCTTGAATGGCACTAGCTTGGTTGCCAATGAACTTGGCTTGCTTGCCTACCAGTGACACCTTGTTGATGAGATAGAGGGGGAGAGTCCTCGACTAATTTGAGGAGTTAAGGAGGGAGACCACTTCTTAGAATCTCGCTTTCTTGCCTACTCAAAGTCGTTGCACTCAAGTCAACTCAAAACGTTTCCAATTTCTTGCATTTAACATACATTAGGCCATATGACATAGTAACTTATGTTTACTCTTCTCAGTAAGAAAAATATAATAAAATCTGTAAATAAATGTGAGAAAAGAAAATATAATAAGCTGTAGAGTTGCATTGTGACCCATATATTTTACCTATTGATGAGCCTCATCATCACCCCTACTGAAACTATTGCTCATCCTCTCAGAAACCTAGTCATCTATATCCATATCCTTCATAGCCCTAGTGGCCTCTCTGACATCCTAAGTTTTTGTGGATGGTGTCTCTTCTTGAGGAGAGAACCCTG